>CM077310.1:111122627-115922627 GCA_039655065.1 Glossophaga mutica | reverse complement strand
TGCTCAGCGAGTTCAGCCTTCCAGAGAGAAGTGGTGAGTGCTCCGGGAAAGGGGGAAGCCAAGCCCTGGGACAGTGTGGACTGGGAAAGCCATTGCTCTGCCAGCTTCCTCTGAGGGACAGCGTGCCACCTAACTGGGGAATGCTGAGCACTCCATCAGAGCACGTGTTCAGTATTTCAGATAATTTTCCACGCTGCAGTTTCACTTAGGAGCCTCCAATATGAGATTTTAGACTCTGTACAATAATATAAATGTTGGAGGCAAAAGGAATATGAAGTGATGTTGATAATACTGACAACAAATTTAAGAGCTCATTTTATTTGTAGCAAACTTTAAATTTTTCAATGAACTTTCTTTAACATTGTAATGTAAGCTCATACCAAGCCAGTGAAGTAAATAAAATGTGTTTTCATACTTTCTTTTACAAATGGAAAAAATAAGGGGTTTGTTGACTTTTCTAAGGTAATATTCAATAAGTTGCCTAAGCCTTAAAACATATGTTTGCTTCCTGTTCACCTCATAAATCACTTCTACTTCATATTCAAATGCTCAAGAAATAGAAATTTGGTGATCTCTTCTTAACCCTCAACCTCAGAGGGGGCACAGGAATGTTACACCCAACAACTGTTAGGTAGGTATTCCATGAAGTCAAACAGCATCTCATAACGCTGTCTCCTGGGTCAATTTTACTACTTACCATCCTCTCTCAGAGTACTTAAGCTGGGTACATGTTTCTTCCAAGTATGTCTTCCAGACGATGGCTGAAAAACAAAAATAAAATTTTGAAGAAAAGAGTGTTAAAAATGAGTACTGTATAGTTCTGGATATTGATGAAATTCCACACTTTCTGCTAATTGACAAGTGAAGGGCTTTTATTGAATTGTGTGGTCTTTCTCAGTTATTTAGCAATGTACTTTATGATGGAAAGAGAAGGAATAAATCACTTTCCAACTATCTTTTATCTTAAGTGCTCCTAGCAGAGGGGGTATACATAAATGAACCATCTGTATCACTTTAGGAGTTCAGCTGAATCTTTTCAATATTTAAGGGAAGTTGGAAATAGAAACAGTAATGCTTTCTATTTAGTTCATGAGTTTTTTTCAAGCTTAGTTTTTTCAATAAGTGATAGTTAAAATCAATAGTATTCAATATCCCACCCCTCACTGCTCTAGGGGAAAGTTCAAACTACTCACGGTGCCTATTCAGTCCACATTATCTGCATTCATCCCTGGTCTCACACCTGTAAAAACTCCCTCAGATCCTAGTGTTCTTACTATTCCAAAAACATTTCTATATCTGGGCTTTTCTATTCTTGCTCAGCTCTTAATAAGTGCTGCCAGCTCAAGTCATACAACTTTCATAAAGACACCCTGACTCAAAGCTCCTCATTCTTTAAATCTCTGCATCTGCCACGTGTCCATGGCATTAATTGGCACTCTTCTATCATTCAGCTTGGGTTCATACATTATTTTCTGTAGGTAACATTTTTTTCCCTAGGAGTTATGCCATGTCTTTTTAGTCCATTTGAGGCAACAGAATTCCTTTCAAACAAGGTGTGGTTGTAAGTAAAACTGCTACCACTGCGTCCACTTCCACCGCCCCCACCACAGTCCACTGTGGAGCCCAGTTGGACCCCCCCACATCACTGATGACAGCGCTCAGCCCATAATAGGCTTGTGATAAATATGTAATTGAGTGGGATTCAATTTTTCCATAATAGAAGGAACATGTATTTTGTAGCTGTCCTGATACTACTGAAAAAATATTAAATATATGTATGAGAAATCAAAATTAAGGTCCTAGCTTAGGCAGCAATGAGTTCGCTTATCATACTATCACGCATATAAATACTTAAAGCTTATTTTGCAAAATTGAAATTCATTTGAAAAAAAAAAAAGCTAAGCTCATAAAACCTAAATGAGAGAGAGACACTACACCACATTCCTGGGTAAAACAAGTGTCCTTTTCTGTTATTTACAGCAAGCAATTCTAGACTAAACTCCATTAAGCAGAGACATGTCGATGGTCTCTTGCTGTGCACAAACAGAGCACTCAGCATAAACACAGTGACAGAGGTAGGAAGTGGACATCCGCAAAAACCACCCACAGAAAAGTATATGGGCCACTACATTTTTAACAAAGGTGATAACTACGTCTAAAACGCTAAAGACTCTTTATAGACCTTAGTAATATAGGCTCTCCTAGTAACATAGGCTCAATTAAAAATGATACTACCTCATTTTTGATGGTGCAACATTGAATGATACACAGACTTAGTTTTCAACCAGAAAAAGAAGCTCATTTAGAAGTTCTACTTGAAAACAAAATCAATGTTTGCATATATACTTGATAAATGACCTACAGTACTATCCAAAGTCATTTGGGCTTTTACTTAATTCTCCACATTTATAAAACTTTCTGACTATTTTCTATCCACTAGGAAAACATTCTGATACTCCATAGTTTTCTGTTATATAGTCTTGATATCTTTGCAGGAGTAGAAAGTATGTGTGTGTGTGTAATTTATAACCTTTTTGAAATGTACTAAAATGACTCCCTAAAGCAAGTCAAACTATTTAACTTCAAATTTCATTGGGTGTTTTAAAAAATATTTTCAAAAACCTATCCATTACCTATGTTTTAAGTTAAATGATCCATCTTTAAGGCCCACTTTAGTATGTGAGAAATATGTCATTTTATGATTACAATTAACTAACACATCTGGATTACCTCTTTTTACATTCAGGTTAATATAAAGAAATGTTCTTGACTGATTAGGAACATCAAAGCTACATGCTGGTATAGCGTCGTTAAGTGAACAGACGAGAGCAGACAAGATAGACTGATGTCTATCAAATAGAGTCTCATAAATAACATTTTGGTTAAAAAAGCTTTTTCTGGGGTATCATAAAACTTATTAAAGAATAAGAAAATAAGTGGGGAAGGAAGGAAGGAAGGAAAGAAGGAAGGAAAGGAAGGAACGGGAAATGATCTTTGATTTTTTTTTTTATCGGCTTCAGAAGAAAAAGAATAGATGATGGATGTTGATTCCACAGCAACTTCGGTTAGGCCCCAGCTTCTGCCCTGTTTCTGAGATTGAACATGAGCAGAGGGGAAAGAACGAGAAAGAGCACAAATTTCATATAAGTAAATCTGTGTTTTCTGTTTCTGAAGGAGAGTATTTAGCTGACATACATATTATCAAACCCACTAAATTTTACATTAATTTCTTCAGGAAAGACATCATCCATATTGTAAATATACATTCAATGGTTTAATTAATCTATGCCTTGGATACATTGTTGCTTTCATTTTGCCAAAGAAAAATAAATATTCTGATTAGTAATAACGTTAAAAGTTATTTTTCAGCACTTAAAGTCCTCCTCAGTTAAATACACAGGAGAATTAACTTTGATTTCATTCTATGACCCCATCTCCATTACTCGGGATAATATTTTGAAGCTAAAAGAAGGGGTTGGTTTGTAGAAGTTTGAGCTGACAGAATGGGGAAAAATAATATTGTGAAATTCAGAGATATGTTTAGATGAAGTTCAAATTATAAGGACAAATTAGAAAAAAAAGATATTCAGAACTTTATACATGAAAAGCATTTACTTTACAAAAATCAACATGCTGTTTCTCCATATCTATTAGAAAAAGACTAAAAATATACTTTACTGTGTTGCTTACTATAAAATATACTTTACTATGAACAATATTATCCAGAAGTATTCTAGATAAACACAGATGTAGAATAAATAAATCTAGATAATTTCCAGTGTGCTAAAATGAAGCAAAAATTCAAACCCCTCAGAAGGGCCCAATGCATTAATTTTTTTCAGCCTTACCCAAGGACAATTTTCATTGACTTTAGAGAGGGAGAAAGGAAGAGAGAGAAACATTGATGTGAAAGAGAAACACTGATTGTTTGCTCCCATACATGCCTGGGCCAGGGATCCTAGGTACCCAGATCAGAAATCGAACCCACAACCTTTCAGTTTTGTCACAACACTCCAACCAACTGAGCCACACTGGCCAGGGCCCAAAGCATTAAAATTGTTGAAGTTAGGACTTAAAGCTGTGTTGGTAATGAAGATACTTCCAAATTATTCATGACTGTTGAAGTATACATCAAAATATTGAATTGCTTGATTTAAAAAAATTAGATGTGATCATTGGTATCAACACCATTTAAAAAAATAAATTTACCTTCTCACTTAATTCCACTTAAATTAATTTGTATGTCTTAATACATATATGATATATATTCATAAAGAATCTTTTTCCACAAATCAAGCAAGAGTAGAAAAGGGAAATAAACTATCTTCACCAAAGTGATACATTTAATATTTTGTTTAAGCAATATTTCTAGCTTTATTGAGCTATACATGACAGATGTAAATATTCAAGGCATACGTTGTGATGATATATGTATACATATATATACATATGTACACACACACACATATGTCTATGTGAAGCAATTACTGTAATCAAGCTAATTAACACATCCATCACCACACACAGTTACCATGTATATGTGTGTGGGGCGGGGGGCAGTGAGACACTTCTGATCTACTAACCCACTTAGAGAATTTCAAAACTGCAATAAATACAGTCTTACTAACTGTCATCACCACGCTGTCTAGTCAATGCCAGGCTGTGTGTAGGCTTTCACAAACATCTCATTTCCCCCAGCCACCGGCCACTAGCAACCACCATTTCACTCATTGCTTCTGCATTTTGCTCTTTAGAATCCGTGTGTGTGTGAGTTCGCAGGTATTTGCCTTTCTATGTTCAGCTTATTTCACTTAGCATAATGTCCCCCAGGTTTATCCATGTTGTTGCCAATGACAGGATTTCTTTTTTATTAATGAATACTATTTCATGGTGTATATATAGCACATTTTCTGTATCCATTCATCTGCTTACAGACACTTAGGTTGTTTCCACATCTTGTCTGCAGAAGGGCTGAGGCCAGGCCATGGACTGCTTCAGGGTGCACAGCTAGGACTGAAGTTGATGGGCCTGTAACCTGAGGCCTGAGCAGCTGTCACTCCTCCCAGGACCTTTGGTGGACAGTGCTGGTAGCAGGTCCTTGATCAAATGGGGATATAGCCACGTTCATAGGAGACGTGGCTTGTTCCTGTGTCTGTAACCCAGACCAGGGTCTGTCTACCAGCCTGCCATCTGGGCACAGGCCAGTGCTCTTAAATGATCCTCCTTTGTCTTAGGCTCCACTGAGGTTCCACAACCTCCTACCTGCACCCCGAAGCTCCCACAAAAGCACTTTTCCGTGGACAGCTGCCAAAGTATTGCTGCTGTGGGTGAATGTGAGCGGGGTACTTCCTATTCTGTCCTACTGAAGTGGTTTTAAAAAAAAATACTAAATAGAACAAAACATAATCTCATGAGCATTTTACAATTTTTAACCTGTATGAAAAACAATTTGCCATTGAGATATTATAATGTACCACATTCATAAATGTTTTAGAACATGCGGATTTTTAATTAATTTAATAAAATAGTAAGAAAAGAAAAGTCATGATATTTATTTCATTGTTACTCACCTATGTCTTTATGGACAGTGATACAAAATATTCACACATGTTTTACTTGTTTATTTGGCTAAATAGTGAATTGTATTTGAAAACAAAAATAAATTAAGAAAAGATGCTTCAAAATTATTGTGTCATTGAATACTCACGCTGCTGTTGTAGTTTCTTGGTCACATTTATAAAATCACAAGCAAGGTGTGCGAATGCGGGCTATTTCTACCTGACTGTCTGAGAGAAAGGGAGATTCCGCTCTGGTCACACCAAAACTACGATGAAACCGGCGCCGCCACGCCAGGGCATCACCCGCTGGAACAGCTCTGTCTGCAGTCTCAGGCCAGGAACCATTTTCCATCCCGTAACTCATCTCCCAGATGCATGATCATACCTCGTCTACACAGAAAACAGAACAAGACGCCCTTAAATGTGCTCCCGAGCTGTTTTTCACAAGGGCAAGTTTACAGAACGGCATGCCTGCTTAAAGAATTATTCCCTTGCTTTCTCTATTTGTTTTCAAATTTTCAATCTCCCTTATAAATAAAATGTGTGAAAATGTTCCCCACATGGTCCCTTTATGTGGAAATTGTGTTTAGATCGTGAGCTTAAACTTCGTGTGTGTTTTAATTTTTTTCTGCATAAGCAATTTTTGCCGGTGGGCAATTTACTAAAAGGCTTTTTGTCTGTTGCTGGTGTGTTAGACCTGTGTGTCCACAGATATTTTAAAATAGTGCCACCCTATAATTCCTTAAGTTGATGCTATAAAGTGAGTAACTTTATCGCAGCCCCATAGGGAGACCGCGGACTCCTGGACGATGTAGACATTTGGGACTCTGGTCAATGTATTCCTGGGAAAAATGCATGTGAAAGAATCCAGATTCACACTGAGGATTCTGAGAGCGGTCTCTATCCAGACCAGCAGAAACCATATCTTCCAAGGAAGAATTATTTTCTAGATTAATAAAAAAATACTTTCTTGACGAAACCTGTGTTGTAACACTGACCAATAAAATGACAAATCTAAGAAAACGTTGTCTAACTGAAGGTGCTATCTATATTTTGGAAGACTTTGAATGTAATTAGGAATGAAGAGTGTTGCACAACGGTCCGGTGTCCACGTACGCGGCATGCAAGTGAGTGCTGCCCCCTTGAGCTGTGCAGCCTGTTGATGCTGAACTTCACCTTCAGGAAGTCATTTGCAAGGGAATAGTTTCCTTTCTAACATTGCGCTTTATGTACCAAAATGTTTTCAAAATGCATATACTCTTCCATGGTATAGTTCATACTATCACATTTTACAGTCCCAATGCCACATTTCAGTAAAGCTGCACTGTCATTTAAACTTATTATTAATGAGGAGTATAAGTATAAGGGAGGGTCCCCCCAAAACTTGAATTATCTTCTGGAAGGTAGGTCCCTTGTAGTACAGGCTTCCCCTGCTAGGCGAGTGTTCTAGAAACCCATCTGTATCACTGTATCAGCTGGTGATGTTGTGAGAGGCTGCATTCAGCTTCAGTGAGTTTTGTTTTGAAGACTCTTTCAACACTTTTGCCCATTTCATGATGGGTGATTTACAGGCGCATCTGCCCACACAACGCTGAGTGTCCAGCAGTTTTTGACTGAAAATGGCATGACCCCTATGCCCCACCCTCCCTATTCACCAGATTTCACCCAGAGAGACTTTTGTTTGTTTGTTTGTTTCCCTGGAAGAAAAAGTCCTCAAAGGGAAACATCTTGCTAATGTGGAAGACATGAAACAATTAATGGCAGAAGCACTAAAAGGCATCAAAATCAATGAATTCAAAACCTGTTTTGAGCAGTGGAAAAAAGTCTCAATAGGCATATTGCATCGAATGGAGAGTAGTTTGAAGGTGACAGAAGTTTAAGCATATAAGCATGAATACACACTTTTTTATAAATGAATTTTGGTTTTGGGGGGTCACCCCTCCTATCTGTTTTCATAATAACTCAATGAATTGAAAGCACTGTGAGTTGGAGCACACTGGTGAATATTTGTGTTTACTTAGTACCCCTTCCCTTTGGTAATAGTATCTAAAATATCCTTTGTGAATCCTTACTTGCCTTAGTCCATGTAGCCTTGCTCCCAGATGCAGGGGTGGGCATATGGTCCAGGCCTGTCTATTAGAAAATCTAGACTACAGTGGGGAGTTCATACTGGACACGTGATTGGACCACATCAATTAGAGTAATCCCAGGATTACTGGCAGCCTTCTGCCTGCACCAAGACGCATCCTACTTTAAAACGAAGCAGTGGTTCTTTGGAAGAGCATTCTTTGGACCAGCAGTATCCTAATCAAATGGATACTTGTGAGACATGCGAATCCTGAAGCTCTGCTCCAGACAGATTGAAACAAAAGCAATCTACTCATGCTGTTCACATTTTTGCCTACATGATTTTAGTCACTAGATTCTCTATGACTTCATGCAATTACCCATTTGCTGTGTGTTTGAGTTTGGTCCTTTTCCAAGGACTAATTCAAAAGTTTTCTCTCTCATTAAGCCATTCTTATTTTTTTAATTATCTCCTTTGAATTTTATTTTCACTTTTTTGTGGCACTTATGAGCATTTAAGATGACTCAGATTGTGTTATTGTTATTTATGTGCATACCTCATTTACTCCGTTAACTTAAAATCACTGAAGGAACACAAGACAAGCTTATGCACAATTGAAACTCCAGACACAGGTGTTGATGAATGGATATCCAGATTTGCAAAGTTTAAAAGAAATTAAGGTAGATGGATGGATTTGAAGGGCCAGAAATAATTCTTTTAGACACAAACTAATTCTAAATCCTTTTAAAAATACATCAGTGTTCCTTTCCGATGCTCTTTACAGATTAAAAATTCATGAGATTAGTTAATGCATTTATCTTTTTCTGAAAAATATTTTATATTCTAAATGATCAGATAATGGATTTTAACTTGCTACCCATTTCATGTGAATGGTGACTATACCCCTGGCCTTTCACAAGCTGAAACAGAAGAACCTTAGATTAAAATGGAGATTGTTTCTAGGAACAGGCTGCTTTATCCATGAGCAAGGCACCTAACCCCCATGATATGCCTCAGTTTCCCCCTCAGTAAAATGAATGCATTTCTCTCAGATTTAAAAAGCTGTGATTTCTATGTGTTATCATGTGGCTAATGAACAAGGCAAGCAAACACATATGTTGAAATTTAGAGTACTAAATATATATATATAAATATATTCATAAATATATTCAGTGATTTCATGAGTTCCTTACAATTTGGTAATGTCTGGGACTGTGTTAATATTGTAATTGAAGTCAACTAATAATTGGATAAATATCTCGCAGACCTGAAATAATTAGGATACATAAGTTACACAGAGCAATTAAGAGAGACTATTAGGTGTGAAGTCTTTTTTCTAACACCCAAACTATTAAAAACAACAGGAATCATAGAATAAAAAGGTCTGAAAACCATTAAAAAGCAAAATATTACATGGGGTGTATAGCTAAAATTCGACTCTGTCGAATTATAAAAAAGGGATCTAGAACAACTTCCTCTGTACAACACTGGACTAATCATAACATAAATTTAACTTCATATATGTTGGTACAGATTAAGATGTTTGGAAATTAGTTTACATACTACAAATACCAGTGAATATGGGATATGAACTTTGAACAATGATGTTGACAAATTAAACACTGGGGATTTAAAAACATGAGAAAACTAAAGAAATACTGTAAAGTAAAGACATTGTTAAATCCCATGATGTGAAAACTTATGGAGCCGGGGGGAGATGTCTAATTTTGACTAGTTGCCTGAAAAAGAATACATTGGGTTTAGGAAAAGAAAATAATAATTTCTGCTTCATTTTCTCCTTTTACCATCATTTAACATGCATTCATAAGTGCTTAGGACCAACAGCATGTCAGGCACAGTGCTAAGAACTAGGAAAAGAGCAATGAAAGGTGTGGAAAGAGATTCCGTGTCTACATGAAGTTAGTACAGGTTGGGGCAAAAGTAGGTTTACAGTTGTGAGTATGCAGACACAGTTTATTCTTGCATTATCATTTATTAATTATTGTATTATATATTATTTTCCCAATGAACTGTAAACCTATTTTTCCCGACCTTGTATGCTGTTGAATGTTTATTTTTTAAAGATTCTAGATTCTTAAAGTTCAGAAAGATGGTGGAACTATTAAAACCAAGATTGTGGACTGCAAGTGTAAACAAAGTATCCTGCACTTGCAAAGCAATCTGAATTAGTTGTTTCTTTCACTCAAATCCAGAATATTTTTTAAAAAATACAGAGAAAATATGATTCACTTCGCCCAACTCCGCAATGTCACGCCTGCGTGGAGAACATCAGGCACGCGGACTGCAAGCTTCTTCGCGATGTTGGGCCTGCGTCGTCTCGGCCTCCTCCTTCTGCCCTCCCCAAACTGCAGGGAACGGGCTAGTTCCGGCAGACTGTTCACATTGTCCCAAACTATTTCCTATGATCTTTCATAAGCTGCTCCATTTCTTAAAAGTGCTTTTCTTCTACAAAATTAGAAAATCCCTACTTATCCTTTACATGTTTCTTTCTGGTGAGGATAACATTGAAATAAACGGGAACATCATCTTTTTAATAAAGGGCAAAAACAAAATGCCTACAGCCAGCATCTGTTTGCATGGTGAAATACTGCAGTCTTTTCTACTCTGAGACTGGCAAAGACACTGTGTGGGTTACCTATCCAGTGCAATAAAATAAGAAAAATAAACTAAGTCACATCTACTTGTACATAGAAAATTATGGTGAATATAAAGATAACTTATTAGGATTAATAAGTAAAATTGACACAGTGAATCAATATAAGACAATTGCATCTCACAATATCTGCCTTTAAAAACAGAAAATTAAATTTTTTAATTTAATTTAAAATTATAAATACCTAGACACTAGGTACCAAATTACTATCTAATAAACAATGTTCCAAATACCTTCATGGAAAACTAAAATCTCTTTTTTTTTAGAAAATTTAAAGAAGAGTTAAATAAAAAGATGCACAATGTTTATGAATTGAAAGACTCAATGATGAATGTCAATTACTCCCACAGTGTTTAATGGAATTAACACAATTCAATAAGCACGGCAGATTTGAGCGCGCGCACGCGCGCATGTGTGTGTGTGTGTATGTGTGTGTGAAAACTGACCAGTTTTTTGGAGTGTTCACTCTGAAAATTCATTAAGCTTTACACATAAGTTTTATATACTTTTCTACATTTACATTATACTTCAGTATTTTAAAGTCTAAAATACATATACTTCTGAGAAAAAAATATTTTATTTCATTCAGTTAATTTTTTTCTAGGAATACCTTTTTTTTCCCCAAACATCTGAGAATAGGTTTTCAACTTTTTGCATCTTTACCGCAGCAACTTTTAAATAAGGTGTGGAATGCAGCCTTCTTTTCAGCTCTGGTTTGAAATGAGATTAAGTGAGGTATGCTTTTTGGCATTTACAAATGGCAAACGAGTGGAACTTTTAAAACAAATGTGTTCTGAATGGGTCTTTGACCTGTTGAAAGCTCTTCAGATAGATGCTCTCATTTTATATAATATTTCTCCCATTTTTAAACCTGTTCTTCCCATAAATTTTCAAATTTAACAACAGCATTTGCAACCTGATGTTGTAGGATAACTTTAAGCAAATCACCAGGAAAATTCCCCTTTAAATAAATTAGTTATTCAAAACTTAACCCAGATATCAGCTGAGATTAACTTGCACTGTGAGATTTAGATGGAGCTGGCTGCAGCCCTCATGGCCAGTGTTAAGGAGCACCCAGACACCCGGGAAAGCTTTCCACCAGTTTTCTGAGCAATCGTGCTTTCACACAGATTGTCTGCTTCCTTCGGCTCGGCCTCTTTAGTGCCTTGAGTACATAACTGTCCTCTTTTAGGTGCTCTGCGTTTTTCAATTTAAGGAGTTTTTCTCCTTGTTAATTGCATGAATTTGCACTTAAGTAATGTGTCCACGTTATTTGTAGTCATTTACTGTGATCTCTTGTTAACATTTGTCTTGAGCTTTAAAAATTATCTATGTCTGTTTGCCTCCTCCAAAGGAATACTTGGGCTCAGATTGGGTCAGTCGGATAATTAGATGCTCCCAGACAAACAACGGGCCTGTTAGCAATGCAACTATGCCGTTTATCTCCACTTAGCATTTCTAAAGAGGATCAATAATCACATGAAAAATATTATCTAACTATACGTTTTCCTCTTCAAAATACCACATTGAAGTGATCATATGGTGGACAATAATAAAGTAAGGTTTTAAAAAATGACAAAAGTTTGAAACGATACAGAATTTCCTTTGATCATAATGTATTGTATTTGAAACAATAAGCAAAAATGTATTAGGAAATGTTCACATTTACTGAATATAAAAGTAGCTTTCTAGAGAGCCCACATATACAATAAGACATCATAGTAGAAAATATTATAACAAAGTTTTAAAATAAATGATAATAAAATACTACTACCAAAAGCGGTTCAATGTACTGAAACAGTAGAACTCTTACATTTTTTAATGCATATATTAGAAAAGAAGAAAGGTACTAAGCATCTACCTAAATATATTATAGAATGGAGAACAAAATAAATTTTAAAAAGGAAATAATATAACAGTAGAAATTCATAAAACAAACAGAACCAAGATAGCAAACCTGTTTCTTAGAACATAATAAAATTTATAAATCTGTCTCAGAATGATTTTTTAAAATCTTATCAATTTGAAACATATAGAGAAATTTTTCAAAAAAGGCAAGTCAAAATAGCCAGTATCAGAATATCAGATATTTAAAAGATACCGTGAGCATGTTGTAAACAACTACATGTGAAATATAAAATAGACAAATCACTAGAAAAATACAACTTAAAAAACGGAAGAAAACAGAAAACTTAAAAAGTGCAGTAAGTCTGATGTTAACCATTCTTCTGTTTGGAACTGTTACACATTTTTCATCCTTACTATTGAGTAAAATATGTGTCTATAAATAGTTTATGCAATTTTAATTTAATGAAAGAAAAGGAAGAAGAGTAAAGGCTAAGGAAACCCATGAAAAGAATGCAAATAATACCTAGTCAACAAGAGAAATGGCACGATGGGATATGTGTTGCACAGATTTTTATCGCTATGAATTTATAAACTGTAAAACATCCACCAGAGGACTCACCAGGGACAGCATCAACTGGAACACCATGTGGGCCCCTCTCTGCGATGGTGCCCATCTGGTCCTGAAGCAAACAACATCTTTAAGAATCCTTTTAAATAATATAAAACTTTTGCAAGACAAGTAAGAGTAGTAAATGAAACTCCTTGTAGAGTTGAGTCTTAGAACCTGATTTATCTGAATTCGAGTTAAAAATCTACAAGTTTTGTAGGGTACATTGGCATGTAGAAGACTTCACTTTGTTGTATGTGTGTGTGTGTGTGTGTGTGTGTGTAGTGGTGTTGCTATATGCAATGGTACAGAAAGAAGAGGGGGATAAATTAAAGAGAAAAACAAAACTTTAGAACTAGTCAAACATGTATGGGAAATCTCACTGAGGTAAAATAATAAATGGGCCTAAAATAAGTTAAAAATAGAATTTGATGTGTAGTATATTGTTATTGAAAAATAGTTTCAAAGCATTATAATTTGTAGGTTATGATTATGAATCTATAAATAAAATACCCATCAACTACACATTTACATAAGTTTTATAAGAGCAAGAGAAAACTTCTGAGCATATGAAAAAGAACAACCTATTTGTTCTAGATTAGTCAGAGATGGAAAATTGAAAGGGAGAATCAGATGGAAAGTGATCTAACTATGGGCGCTCATGTTTATTTTTTAATAGTATTTTTCTCAATATAAAAAATAACATGTTAAATTAATCATGTCATGTTATATCATGTTTTTCACATTAAATATCATTTTTTAAAAATAGTCTTTAAAATTGACAGAACTGAATCTGACCTGAAGCTCTACCACGTATTAGTTATGTCCTTTGGCCTGTAACTAATAGCTTTGTGTCCCAATTTCTTAATTGTTACATTGTGTTCATCCCAATCAGTGAACGTAAGAGGAGCAGCCCTACTAGATGACAGAGGAGTTAGACGTGGTATGTGAAAGTCATATAAAACAGACTGTGGCACCCAGTAATCGATCACTAGCTGACAGCAAACTTTATTCTCTTTGCACAAAAGAGAAAATGCTGGAACATCATTTAATCAGGTGGGTCTTGGAAGCAACCACCATTGGAATTCTCAGACCAGATTTTGATTAATTTAAGAAATTTAGTAAAGAAGATGGCAGCACATCTTAACTCATTCATTACAGGTAAAACCCAGGGACATATCTTGTTGTTACAGCCAGGTATGTTAAACAAAGGAGGCTGCCCCAGACTCAACCTTATAGCCACCCATCACTGGAAATGCTGTCTTCAGATTCAATACATGTGTTTGAGTGTCAATGAAGAAAGGTGTGAAGTGATCAAATCTCACAAAATGGACTTCTGAGAGCTTAGCCTTTCTCACCAAGAATTGTTCACCAATTTTGGCACCTATCGGCCAAATAACTCCCGCCAACTAGAGAACTCCGGAGTAGAAGGAGGGATGGATGGGAGGGAGCTGCCGGTGTGTTTAGGGAAAATCTTTCTCAAGGAAACTAGAGTTGGGAGAAGGACATTCTCTTTCACACTATCCAGTAGTTTTTAAGCACGGTATTAGAAAAACTCTTTTTTAAAAAATTCAATCTCAAGGCAATTTTAATACATAAAACTACTTCACTTAAATGAGTGGCTGAAGAAGAGAGACAAAGTTTACCCTAGACCACAAAATCTCACTAATCAATGATAATTAATCAATCATAGTTTCTACTTCTGTTCTCTTAAAATCATGCTTATACTTTAAAAAAGTAAATAATGCTTGTAAAATGCAAATACATGCTTTTAATTATTAAGCCTATATATTTGACTTCTTTCTTATTTGTTTAATGTATATTAATCTTATTCTGCAAACTGCAGTGGAAGTGTATTCCAATTAAAGTTAACAGACACCACTCTGGGGTTTTTTATTACATCACTTATTCCCCAATATTGACTTTCCAGGCAGAGATTTTGTCATTTGTTTTGATGTAATATAACCCATCACAGAAACTGGGCTATTGGGTGCATATGGTTACAATCGTATGCATATGTGGAAAAATCATTTTACCTTTAATCCATACAGCTAAGAATCATTCATTTACTTAAAAGAAAGGTTTTCAGGGGAAAAGAATATAGCATTACTAAAAGAAAATTTATAATAAATGTCTAAAAGTGGCTGTTATAGAAGAAATTTTTCTTCTATTTAACAGGTTGTAGATATGCAAAATTTACCTTTGAAATTATTTAAACTCATGCTTGGGATTCTATGATGTGTGTTTTAATGTAACTTGAGTTTCAAATTCACCCTGAGAAAGCATCCTAGAAGCATCCTTTATCTCTGCAAAGCCATAAAAAATGAATTATCTAAAAATAACTATTTCTAGAGATACCGGATCTCAGCATTAAAAAGTCAACACTTAACAGGTTATTGGAATTTTTTCCAATTTTTTAAAAAATCACTACATTGGCTATTAGTTTTAAAAATCCCTCTATAGTTAGCCATTGCCATAAAGTGACTGTTTCAATCAACATTTGCTGTACGTAAAACCATGCATGCACATGAGTATATGAATATGTATTTTATTCATATATCTGAAAAAATTATGTTAACATAAATATACATGTCACTGGAAAATATATAAATATGCATACACACCTGGGGGGACCCCAAGAAAAATGGAATTGTCTTCTGGAGGGTGGGCTTCCCTCCACTAGGCTTCCTTTGCTGGGCGAGTGTGCCAGGAACCCGTGTGTGTCAATACATCAGTTGGTGTTGTTGTGAACAGCTTCAGTGCATTTTTGGAAAACCCGTTCAACCTGTTACACATCTCGTGATTTACAAAAAGCACCTGCCCACACCATGCTGAGGGTTCAGCAATTTTTAACCAAAAGTGACCCCATGCCCCACCCTCCCTACTCACCCCATCTCTCCCAGAATGACTTTTTTCTCCCCCTGATGAAAAAAGTCCTCAAAGGGAAATGTTTTGCTAATGTGGAAGAGGTGAAACAAAAAACCTGAGAAGCAATAAAAGGCATCGATATTGAAGAGTTCAAAAACTGTTTTGGGCAGTGGAAAAAACATGTCGATAGGTGCATTGCATCAGATGGAGAGAACTTTGAAGGTTTAAACATGTAAAAATATAATAAACACACAATGTTTATAAATAAATTCTGGTTTGGGGGATCTTCCTTCATATAGATGGTTCTCCTGTTGAGTTTCCTAAATTATATTTCACCGTTGAAGAAAAATTATGACATTACTTGATGTGGCTCTAAATGTTTACAGAAGAATTATTTAAGACAATGATAAATGGTGCAGGTAACAGAAGCTTAAAGGAGGCCAGGGTTTCTACACTTCACAGAAACTAGTAAATATATTATGGATCATGAAAGCCAAATTTCTCGCTGTCAGAGACAAGTATTAAAAACAAAGAAAGGCTAGAGACCAGAATTAACCTGTGGTATTGCACTGAAATCAGAAATATTAAGACAGATATGATTTTTAAAAAATTAAATATATACAGATACTTAGACATGAATGTAACTGCATGGGAATATGTGTGCATACATATATCTCCTAGCTCGGATTATTCTAAAAATAATCACACCTTAATAGTGATCAAGTGAAGTGCTCAGATATCCACTTATAAATACCATTTTCCAGTAAAAGGAAATGGATGCTTCTAGGTCTGAGGCAACGAAAGTACAAGAGGAACTTGGAACATCAATCATATGATTATGGAAAGTAAGGAAATTCTCGAAAAAGATAATGCCATGTGAAAAGAACTCAGGGGTTAAAATCAAAAAGCTATCATCGGCAACTTTTTCATACAGCACATTTGAATATATAGGGAAACAATTCTAGAAATACCACATCACCATTTCTCAGACACACTGAAATAATTGTCCTAAGCGAGAATATTAACAATGTATGCTACAATTAGTTCAGGAAACTTGTAAAGTATCTCCCCATAAGATACACACTATTAATTAAAAGTGGAGAACGGTAGTTTTGGGAGCAGAAATTTGGCAGACACCACCTTATCAAAGTTATCAAGTTTAATATCACTACTAATGAGGCATGTCGTCATCAGATACCTGGTGTGATATGATGCGCTGAAAAAGGTGCAACTAATTTCTGTGTTACTCTTGCCAAAAAATGTGTGAGTCAGATGTAAGAGGTGTAAACTAAAGGCAGTAAGCCTGTATTGCTTATTAGAATGGCAAAAATGAGTCAGTGGAACTACTGGCAAATTTGAATAAAGTATCTAGGTTAGTATTGTATTAATATTAATTTTTTAATTTTTATCATTATACTACGGTTATGCAATTTTTATCATGTGGAGAAGCTGGGGAAGAATTTTCAGGAAATCTTTGTACTATATTTGCAGATTTTTGTGTCTGAAATTATTTCTAAATAAAAAGTTTTTTTAAAGCAAAAATAAATCAGATCACTAGCATGACTTCCATCTCTTGGTTGGAACCTGATTGCTCACCAGCTATGGTTTCAAATGTGTTGGTACAAAGATACTAAAATATTTGGAGTTTTATATAAAAAAAACAGAATTTACTGCATAAAATAAGTTCAATGCTCCATGGTTTTATTTGGTTGAAAGTGTTTCAAGTTAAAATATTTTAAGGAAATTTATTACCCCAGTTGCATGGTTAATTCTTAAGTTCATGTTTAGATTTATCTGTAGCTTATAATTTTAAACTTTGTTACTTCTTCCTGTCTTTCATGTAAACTTTTCATAGTTGAGTAAAAACTCAGGACAGATTAGGAAATACTAAAATAGAACAAGCTCTTATCATTATATCCTTTCCAAATAAAGTTATCCCAGTATATGATCTTTACAGGCAAGCTTGATTTGGCAAAGAAACTATGTATAAATGTTTGTGTTTCAGACATAGAGTAAATTATAAACAGTGTAACAATTTCTTATGATTGGCAAAGAACAGAGCATACCCAGGTTTTGAATATTCCATGTAGTTTTATTCACATTTATTCTCAATTAAGCATTTGGTACATGTAAAGGCAATATTGGAATTGAGATACAATACTTACACTTAAGGTTTTGTGTAAAGCTAAAAAGAAGATGACATCTTATTTGATAGCTTGAACTAGTTGGAATTTGATGAGTTAGAATGAATAGCTTCACTTGAAACTCTTTATCTAGACAGTCAAAATTTAGATGGGTAAACTGCTTGATTAATTCCAGATTTCGACTATTTTCATTCCAAATTATCTTCCTGCCAAGATAATTATAAAGCACAGTATAGATTAGTACAAGCTTGGTTTTGGAAAACTTTTTGTTGTTTAGGGTGAAAAATAAGTTCATGATACTTAAACTTCAGTTGCACTTGGTAAATGTATCTTTTGTCAGTTTCTAATTGCTAAACATTTCAGGAAATAATCCTTGCAAGGTTCTGTCATTCTCAATGTAGTTTGTAAGATGAATTCCAGTTGGCTGTATTTCATAGCACCTGCAGCTTTTGGAAATAACTAAAATTTTCACTTGACATGTCCTAGTTATCAATTTATGTTGCAAGTTAAAGTCTGTACACTTGTGAGGCATGCTGCCCTTGTTCAGAAGAATATCTAATGAGGAAGGGCAAATAAAGTCAGCCAGTGATTTACATCTCCGCTCAAGAGGGAAAAATATATAAAAGTAAAGCTTGAAACTTGACCTCAACTGTTAAAAGAGAAAATGAATTACAAGAATATGTAGAAGCATGTATCTCCGCTTTTTTTCAATGTTGTTGACGTTTCATTGGGGATTTGCAATAAGATAAAAATACAGGAAAATATATTTTGGGATTTTGTCAAGTATTAAGTTTATCTGGGTTGAAATACTTTCAGGAAATAACAATTGACTCTACAGTCCGATTGGGGGCAAAAAAAAAACCCCAAAAAAACAAAAAAAAATTCTTTTAAAGCTGTAAACATTACTGACCCTAGATCTTCCTTAAACTAGAGCAAAGGACAGCCAAAGGGATAATTGTGGGTGCCAAGTTCTGGGCTTTACTGGCTTGTTTCCCTAGTGCAAACCTAGAAACGTATAAAAGAAGTTTGCTGAAAAAGAGGGCTGGAAGCACAGATTGCAAAGAAGGGCTAATGCGCGCATGGAAAAGGGAACAGCTGTCTTCAGAATGTATCAGGGAGGAGACACACCTTGAGAAACAATGAGGAACACTGGTGGAAATATATCCTTCCAGGGAGGCATGGGCTATTTCTGTCTTGATTCCATGCCATAAGGGATTACTTGACATTTAGAAGGCACTTAGCAAAAACATCTTTAAGAGAAAGAAATGTAGTCACATCCTCTGATTTTTCTTTACATTTTGGATCTAACTTCAACCATAGTACTTATGACAATATGTTGAGTTGTCATACAGCATGCTACATGTCGAGAGAGAATATAATTTTGACTGGGACAGATATGGCTTTCAATCAAATTCTGTGCACTGCTAGTTTAAGAATTTAGGAGTTCTACTGAAGTCCATTGAGCATAAGCAAATTCTTCATCTTTGAATTAATATTAAAAAAACAAAACCACAAATAAGAAGTAGAATACAATATTTAATATAAACTGGAATGAGTAGATTGAATAACATGAATTATAAATTCAGAATAGAGAATATAGAATAGAATAATTACAAATCTGGGGTGAGGGATTTGCTGAAGAAACTGACCTAAATGAAGAGGTTGTTGTAGAAATGCAGCAGATGCAAATTCACTTGTGATTTAGGCCACAGTACTAGGATTTCCAGTTCATGAGAAGGGCAAACTATTATGACGCAAAATGGTGATAAATATTTAGGAGTTATTTGGGCAATTTTCTAGCACAGTACAAGGTAGATCATGGCTGATTCTTAGCATTCTATTCCTGGAGCAATGCAGGGCTGTTAGACATGAAAACTAGGTTGGGTGGGGAGCTAAGCAGAATCTCTGTCCTGCTGATTCTGCACAGAGAGTGAGAAAGAAAACTGGTAGGAGCAGTTTTGGAGTCCAGTGTATCACTGCAGGGACCACAACCTAAAGACTGATGGGTAGAGAGAGACTTAGAAAGCATTGTGAGTATCTGGCAGTTACGAGACCAACCAATAGAAGGTGGAGCAAAGCCTTTATCTCCACCAACCAACTAAAGGACAAAGATGGTGGGGGGTGGGCTAAGGTTGTTGATATGGTTTCTTCTTGGATTGTGTTGGATTCTGTCTGTCAGGGACAAAAATGAGAAGAAGCTTGTGGTTACAGGAAGAAGAAATGGTCATACTGTGCAATTCACAGTTCAGCACAAACCAGGGAAAAAGCAAATGTCTAAACACATATGGAATGTCTTCTAATTTAGACTCATGTTTCTAACACATGTGGCAGAAAGTTTTCAGAAGAAAGACAAATCTTAAAGATATACAATATCAGAGAAGAACAGTTAATGTTCAAAGAGATATTTCAAAATACGGCTGGCCTTAAAATGTGACAGGCTCATTGAACTGAATTTGACCTTCTTGGCAATTTATAACAACAGATAAATACTTTCAAAAAACAGAATTTTTGTTTATCTAAATCCAATGATAAACATTATTCTTCCTGAAGTCAGCATCAATTTTCAATGATGAAGAATGTATTCAGATATCTCTATCCAAAGATGTCCCTCTGTTCTTCTGAGTATCCCTTTTCTCCCTCGTACTCTAAGGGAAATCAATGGAATGGGACTGACTCCCTTTGTGAAAGAGCTCAGTAATGTTAGGATGAGTGTGTTTGCAATCTCACTTCATTATAACCTTTATGACTTAGATATATATTATCTCACAACTCACAGAAGATATAACTTATATTTTCTTGATGAATCTTCACTTTTTTTCATTATGAATAAAACTATGTTCCAAATTATAAAATTAAAGCTGTGTTTATATAGAAAAAAACTATTCTGTGGCAAGCTTCATCTTCCCATCATCCAGCAACATTTTTTTTACATTAACAATTGATGAGTCTCATGTTAAGACTCATTAACAAACTTAGGCTGAAGTCCAAGTTCTTAGAAACTCTCCAAAAGATTCCATTTATATATAATAATCACGTATGTTTTATAGCACTTGTTGTAGGCCTGGAGATACGGGCAGTAATTCTGCTCTTCCTTAAGAAGACTCTGTGACTTGATGAATTACTTGGAACCCAATATACACAAGGAATGTAAAAGTAAACCTTTGACAAATTACATGACAAAGAATGATATGCCCAGGGTTCTCACAACCTATTTCTCTCAGCTTATAGTCCAAACTTCAATGTTAATTTTTAAAATAAACCTAATGGTGAATTTTAGCCAAAATTTCAAAGGAGACAGGTGAGCACGAAGATTCTTCTGATTCCCAACCAAGGCCTAGTCTGTTTGCTTTTCTTTTCAGTTAGTTGGTCCAAACGCTTGCTGTGGTAGGGCATTTTGGATTCTCTTGATGATAGAGGTATGACCTTAAGTCAAATAGTTCCTAAGCATGTGAAGTAAGATATAAATCCAGGCCTGCAGACTCCAATTCTGTAGCCAAAACATATACTAAAGAGCTTAAATAACTAATCCTTTGCAGGAGAGTTAAGTAAATCTGGGTTTGATTCAATAACCAAAAAAGCACCCGAGTGAGGCTTCCTTAGAGAAGAGCTCCCTTTGACGTCAGTGGAAATAGGATTCTGTTGAATTCAGGGTAGGGCTCTAAATGGACATTCCTACTGCCTGATCATATTTCTTGGTAATCTCTTAATATTTATAGATAGGATGCCAAAAAAGTTAAGTGTGTGTTAATCAGTTCCTAAAAGGATTAGACCTTAACTTTAAGTATTAAGCCTTTTCTTATCTTAAACCGTCAGTTCTCCTGGAATCCCAATTACTAACCTATCCCCCCTGTGCATGCAGATGGTCCTGGGGAGGAAGTTCCTCCTTCCTTGACCCAAGTAATTTATTAGTTTGTTGGCAGATTACAGAAGGCTGCTCTCTCTGCTTATCACAGTGCATGTCTTAAATATGCCTGAGGAGTGTGTATTTTGTACTTGTAAGGTCATCGTTTCACCACAAGCTCTAGCCTGTTTGTTGGAACAAGGGCAAGTACATGCTCATAGATCATTCAGTAAACTTATTAGTTAGAGGTTTGGTGCTTAACAAAGGTAAACAGCCTATCTACACAGTACCTGAGGAAACAACCTCAAAATTCCTAGCCTGTCTTCACTTTCTAATGCCAACACAAATTTTAGACAAACTTATTTGTCTTTAGGTTTACATACATGCTGATAGTTGTTTATTTTGTTAATGTATCTGCATCACAATAGATTAAATTCAGGCAGAATTGTTTGTTAGAAGTTAAAAGATAAATATGACCAACATACCTAGTACTCATGAAATGTTTCTAATTCTATCTTAACATTATATATACTATTTTAATGCATGAATATAAATTGATGGGTTTCTTAAATTTGTTACCTATTAGAAAAAGTATCTGCTTTTATATGTCCTCAATCAGTTAATATTTCTGCGATCTTTCATATAATTTTAACATATGAGATTTAATATTCAGTCTAGTCATTCCTCTCCTTACAAAAATTGAGAGAAGGAAAAATGATGAAAAATTCCTTCTAATAGTTAAATTGATTCTGATCAAAATTCTATTATGACTTGATGTATTTCTAAAAGAAATCAATTAAGCAATCAGTTGCCGTGTCCACAACTCAAGAACATCAGAGTTGTGGAGACATGATAAAAGCAAATGAACGAAAGATAATGTGGACTGAGGAAATATCTCAAGGTGTAAAATACTAATTCCCCTTTTCCTTTTATTTTTTTTCCCAAATGCAAAAATTGCAATTCACTATTGCCAGAGCTGATTAAAGAGTGGCAAGTTACTAGTCGCCAGGGACTGAGGTAGTGAAACCGGAAATGCTGGTGTTCCTGCTGCCTGCCACCGCCAGACCCAATACCAATACGCAGAGACAGGGGTTGAATCTTTACGGGCACTTTACGCAGATCCTTGCTGATCTGAGAAGATGGCAGGTTTGTAGCCTAACGGACTGTCTTAAATTCCATTTGAAAATGGCCCTTTTTATAAGGAAAACAAACTGTAGGTGAGGGGTTTGGAATTCAGGGGAAAGTTAACTGGATTAAAAAACTGCAACAGTCTCCCCGCTGCGTGGGTCCTCTCACCCCGGAGGACAACAGCTATGATATCATCTTGATTGCTTACAGTCCTCCTGTGGCACAAAGGCAGACTGCTTACTGGTCTCAAGAGCTAGGATGGGTCACACCTTCAGTTCCTCGAACAACAGCTTTTACATGCATTGAGTACTAAACTTATTAGCTATTACTTAAACTAAAATTTTCCAACTTTGGAGTCCCCCATCAGTGGTAGAAGGAATTCCGTCCCTCTTTGGTTGAATAATTTACCTACTTTCCAAAGACCATTTGGTCTACTAGGCACTCAGGAGACGAACTTAGTGACTAGAGTAAAAGGGTGTTTGTGATTCTGCCTTGGGACTCTTCAGCTTGCATACATTCCCGAGGTCATGTCACCTTTTGTCCAGTCTTATTCTTTTCATATTTATTAAAAACAAGTTTTGCTCTGTAGTTTAGTATTCAAAATGATTTCATTACCATGAGAAATGCTATTTATTGTTAATTTTTAAATTGTATTTTTAATATCAAAGCATTTGAATTTCTTACTTCTGTTTTATACCTTTAAGTCTTCTACCTGGGAAGTTTTATTTTTTTCATTATTATAACTTTATTGTGTTATATTTATTCTACATTGTTATTTATTCAATTACCTCTTGTTCACTACTTTATTTTTACCTTTCTTTATAATTTTATTTTCATCAAAACATCTCTTTAGAGTATTTAACTTTCTGCTTTAATTTCTCAATTTTTTATTTTAATTTTGTTGCCTCATTTTATAATGGCTTTAACAGGGTAGTAACAGACAAAAGAAGTAGTATAGAACATTAGAACATTGTTTATTCATTGAGAAAAATAATATATGACCACAAAGTATTAGGCACAACATTCTGGAGAAATAAGTGAAGCATCATTTACTCAAGCTTCCAAATTTCTACCATCATCTCAATATCGTGGACTGTATGCAGTTTCTCCCAGCCACGTCTTTGAGACCGAGCGCCGCCATAACACCAAATGAGAAATTGATCTTCTGGACCAGAGTCCTGGAGATGCACAGAGAGCTTCAGGGAGTGCACTCCCCTGATTCCCTCCCAACAAGAGCACCCAGGCAGGGCCACAGGCATGCCTGCTGATGAGCATGCATTGGCCAGTTTACGTTGTGTTCTTTTCATGAGAACCCCCAGGACGAATGTTTCACAGGGGGTGGTCCGAGCTGGCAGTTGCTGTTCTGAGTAACTTATTGTATGTGCATTGTGAATGACAAAACTGACCATACTTCCCTTTTTGCCTGGGCAATTGAAAATAGATTTGTGCCTCATTTCTTGTAATTTTGTAACAGGAATTTATAGTACGAACTTGATGTACTAAAATTTGGCCTCGGCTGCCTCTTTCTTATTTTTCTTTAATCCTTAAATTCAGTTTGCCCTTACTTCTTTAGTGATTAGTATCCTTTATGTTATTTTCCCTCTCCTATGCATTTTGAAAGATGCTTTTCAAATAATTTTAAGAGTGATGGAGGGACCCCGTTTTATTTTTCATACTATAAAAATTTTTAACAGATTATGTATTTTTCATCATAAACTCTGTTTCATCTGCCTCCACTGCCATGAATAGTATACTACCTGATACCCAAAAAAGGTGTGAATTTTAGTTTAATTGATTCCAGAGCAATTCTGCGTTGTTATGGACATAGAAACTAAGTGTTTAGGATTCATGTGAGTCTTCATTTCTAACTTTAAAAAGTGATGCAATGAATATTGTTTCTAAAATTCATGTACATGGGCTGGTGTACTCAGGGCAGTAATTTAAAACAGCTTCTGGTTCCTATTTTTGTACCTTTTCTAACTCAAGATCCACTAATCCAAGGCATTTTTCCCCCAAAGCATTGTTTTTCACAACTCAATTGACATTCACAGACTTTTTGCCAACTTACTATTATGAGGTTTGCTTACAGCTTTCTCTGTGACCTTGGAAAGTAATATTAAGTATTTTTGCTACAACTAAACATTTCTTAGGGATATGTGTAGTGAGGAGCAGACTGCCGTAAAGTAATAAGGAGAGACAAGAAGAAGGAAGTTTTCAGGGAAATCTGCATCAAACCATTTCAATTTGAACTTTTCAAATTCATTTCTGCTGAATTGAATAGAGTAAAATTATATCTCTGTTATCTTGCATATCTCTAAATGCAAGGCTGCATCTGGGAAAAGATTAGATTAGAGCTGAAAGGCCAATTTCTTCAGGGAAATGCCTGGAGCATAACCTCCTGCTGTCCCTCACCCCGAGGGTACAGGGATATTATTCCCAAATGTTCAGCATGAAGAGAAGATTCTTCCCTTCTTCCTGCGAGCTCAGCAACGTAGAGACTTCCATTGATCGCATACCCCCAACACCTGAGAACCCCAGAGAATGAGCAGTTAATGCTTCTCTTCCTCCTAAGGAGAGTTAGGTATATATCTGTATTCTGTAAAATGCATTTAAATTTTGAGTTTAAACACATCCATGTTCACAACAGTGTGGAGAGAAATTTTTTTCTGGGAGATCTCAGAACTTCATGTGGAGGCACATAGAAGGTAAACTTACAAAGCTTTTAAACATAAGAAATTCTGTTCTGGATTTCCATTCACATCAGTTGGAATGTAGTCACCATAAATTATTTCATCCTAAAATCATTTTTTTAGCAATAAAAATGGCATACTGTGTTGAAACCAAGTATTTCAGTGGGATAAAATTAAGTGGTGGAAAATGTAATATTACCACTTTCTCTACACAAATTAATTACTTTCCACAGTATAGTCTGCTGAGTCACATTTGGCCTTTACTACAGATTTTCTATAAAATTATTTACTTCATTCCATCATATAAAGATAGCTTGGGTAAGTCTTTTGGATACTTGCATTTTTATGCTAATGAAGACAGCTATTTTCCTCTCCTTCTTATACTGAAGACCAAACTCTAAAGCTGTACCGGTGGGTCCTGCCTAGAGCCCCACTGACCCCTTTCCCGCCCTCACTGGCAGTCCCATCATTGTGGTTTGCAGTCAGGCTATCCAGGATGTTCTTTTTGCTCGTGCATGTCAAATACCAAAGAAGCAAAATGCCTTGACCACCCTTGTTACCTGGATTTCCATTCATAACGTCTCTCTTTTGTCATATAATATATATGAGGGGGGACCCTGAGAATGGAATTCATTTATAAAAAAAATGTGTATTTATTCTTATATGTGTAAACTTCAGTCACCATTAAAGCACTCTCCATTTGATGCAATACACCTATCCAGACTTTTTTTCCACTGCTCAAAACAGTTTTTGAACTCGTGGATATTGATACCTTTTAGTGCTTCTGTGGTTTGTTTCACCTCTTCCACGTGGCAAAACGTTTCCCTTTGAGGACTTTTTTCATCCAGGGAAACAAACAAAAAAATTGCTCGAGGTGAGATCAAATGAATTGGGAGGGTGGGGCCACTTTTGGTTGGAACTGCTGAACACTCAGAGCAGTGTGGGCAGGTGCGCTTGTAAATCACCCATCATGAAATGGGCAAACACATTGAAAGAGTCTTCAGAATAAACTCACTGAAGCCGAATGCAGCCTCTCACAAAAACGCCAGCTGATACACTGATACAGTTGGGTTCCCCGAACCCAGCAGGGGAAGCCTGTACCACAAGGGGCCTGCCCTCCAGGAAACAATTCCAGTTTTTGGAGGTGCCCCTTCATATGTGCCTGTTTTTATTCTTTCCATTTTTCTTTCTTCCTTTTCAATGTTCCAAGATTTCATCTTTTGGCATTTCCTTTCTTTTATATAACTTCTTTTAGTAATTGTTTCTGAATTGCCATTAATAAACTTTCTTAGTTTTTCTGCATCCAAAATAACCTTGATTGTTTCCTTATTTCCTGAAAAGTATTTCCCTAGGATATAGGAGTTGAAATTGAGGTATTTGTTTTAACTTGAAAAATGTTGAACACTTCTTTCTGTTTTTAGTGGTTTCCAATGACAAGACCACTGTCATTCAAATTGTTCTCCCTCTATAGGTAAGGTGACTTTTCTCTTTCACTGCTTCAAGTTTTTCTTTTCTTCCAGAAGTTTGAATATGATTTTCTTAATTTGGACTTGTTTGGGTTTATCCTGTTTGGAATTCCCTCAGCTTTTAAAACATGTATGTTTATGTCTTTTGGCAAATTTGCAAAGTCTTCTATCATTGTCACTCTGAATACTTTTTCCACCAGTTCTTCTTTCTCCTCTTCTCTGGAAATCCAATAGCACAAATCTGAGATCTTTTGTTATAGTTTCACAGATCAATTGTTATATTTTCTTCTCTCTGTTTTTCAGATTGGGTCATTTCTAATAATCTATCTTCAAGTTCACTGCTTCTTTTCTTTGTCTTTTTCATTCTACTTCAAGTTCATTCATGGTGGGTTTTATTAATTTTTTTCATTGTATTTTTTGTTTCCAAAATTTCCATTTTGTTTCTCTTTACCTTCTATTTCTTGCTTAGTATTTCAGCATTTTACCTGTGTCTATAATTGCTACCGCTGCCTATTAAGGTAATTACTTTGATATCTTTATCAGGTCACCCTGGTGTTGGCTTCCAATGAATGTCTTTTATCATATTATTTGAGATCTTCCTGGTTCTTGATATGATGGGTGATTTTAAATTAAATCAGACACTTAGGGTATTATTTTATGAGTCTCTGCATCTTATTTAGCCTTCTATTTTAGATGACTTCCTTTGACACCACTCTACCAGTGGGAATGAGGAATGCTGCCTTTTTGCTAGGTTAGTTTTGATTCCTCAATAGGTCTTCATTGACATGTGAGCTATTGAGGGTCTCCTTCTTACTAGTGTGTATAAGGAACAATCCTGGCTCCCAGCTAGGCCTCCACTGATACCTCTTAGGCTTGGTGCGGAAGCACCTCCTCATGACTGCTACCTGCCCTCCATCTGCTGGTGGCTTTCAGTGACACCATGGAGGGCAGCCTCACTGCTGTGGGGGGCGATGACAGCCTCCTCTGACACACCCCCACCAGGAGGAGGGTAGGGTGTTCCATTACTGCTGGATGGGAGTGAAAGTAAACCTTTCAGGAGTATTTTAAAGTTTATCTCATATAGAGTTGCACATTTCTTACTTTGTTTATCCTAAATTTTTTATCTTGTTTCTTGCGAATGTAAATGGAGTTTTGCTTACCATTATCTCATCAAACTGGTTATTTTCTTGTGCATATGTGAAGATTATTTGTATGTGTACATTACATTTATATCCTGCTACTTTATTGGAGGTTGTGGGCATCCTTACCTTGTTTCTTATATTAGTGGAAATGTCTCTGTTGATTCTACATTAAGTAAGGAACTGACTTGAGGACTAAAATGTATGCATTATATCATGTTAAGAAAGTCTCTAAAACTTTTATTTTCTTGAGTCATTTTCAAAATCAGGAAAAAATATTGAATTTTTCAAAGCCTTTTTAAGTACCTAAAGAGATTTTAATATACTTTATTATGTAGATTTACTAATATTGAGCTGACTGTGAAATTCTGGAATAGATTCAACTTTGTCATAGAGTATGCTTTTCTTAATGTGACCTTGAATTCTGTTTGCTAATACTGTATTTATTAATTTGCATCAATATTAATAAGATATATTGGTCTGCAGTCTTCCTTTATCAGATTTAGGCATCAGTGACATATATGTTATACAAATAAATAAAAAGTGTACATTCATGTTAAAATTGAAGATGGTTCGTTAGGGGAATCTGGCCAAGGACAAATGACCTATAGATACCACCAATATGTGTGGCTTTTGCAATAAAATCTCCACATCCACATTTGCTTATTCTACTATATGGTCATGAAAACCTCTTGCTGAAATGCCTTGCCCTACTCCAACCAAATCTTTCAATTAACCTTTCAATGGATGCACAGGGGGCAATGCAAGTACATAAAAGACAGAGACTAGTGCCAATGAACAGGAAAAAAGAGTGGAAATTAAAGAAAATACAAGCAATCCTAAGAGCAAAATAAAATTACAAACAAAATTATTATTAACACTCTTAGATGCCCATCAGTTAATGAATGGATCAAAAAACTGTGGTACATTTACACAATGGAATTCTATGCAGCAGAAAGAAAGAAGGAGCTCCTACCCTTTGCGACAGCATGGATGGAATTGGAGAGCATCATGCTAAGTGAAATAAGCCAGGCATTGAAAGACAAATACCATATGATCTCACCTTTAACAGGAAGCTAATCAACAAAACAAACAAACAAGCATAATATAAACAAAGACACTGAATTTGAGAACAGTCTGACAGTGTCCAGAGTGGGAGGGGAGGGAATTTCAGGGGCAAAGGGGAACGGTTTAGAGCAACAAGTATAAAGGACTCATGGACAAAAACTATGGGGGGGTGGAAATGGGAGGAAGGTGGGGAGGGCTGGGGTGGTGGGCTGGGGCGGGGTAAAAGACAGAAAACTGTACAATATCAACAATTAAAAAATACTGATTAAAAGAAAAAAATAAAATAAAAAATAAAAATTAAAAAAAAGAAAATCAACTGGAAAAAAAAAAGAAAACGTCTTGAAGGCAGGAAAAAAAAAAGAAATAAAATATCCTAACTAATGATAGATTAATCACACTATTGTTCCAGGCAAAGGGTTATAAAGAGAAAGTAAAGTCTAAAAAAAAAAAACACTCTTAGAAAAATAAGGGCATTTTTTAATTGAATGAAAAATATCAGGATGCAATAAAAATTCAGAGAACAAAGAAAAACAAATTCTATACCTAGAATTGTTAAAAGATTAAATCAAAGAATTATTCAGAAAGTAGACAATATGATAAAAAAATTTAAAATAGAAGAGAAAATATAATAAAATTAAAGGTGCAGTACAGGACATGCAAAATTGAACCAGTAGGAAAATTCAGACATAAGAAAGAGGAAAAAGAAAAAAATGGAAAATTACCAAAGAAATAATCAAGGCAATTTTTAAAAATTGAGAATATCCATTTGTAAATTTCAAGGGCTCACTAAATACTTAAAATAATATATTAAAAAAATAGCTACACCAAGGCAAATCATCAGGAAGTTAAAAAAAAAAAAAAAAACACCAAGGAAAAAGAACAGACCCCAAAGGCTTCTGGAGAGGAGAAAAATAATTAACATAGAAAACACTAGACTGAGCATGATGTTAGATGTGATTCTTCTCAATCACAACAGTAGACGACAAGTATAAATGAAGAAACTTCATCAACATTCTGTAGAAAAACAATCTCCAATCCCAGTCTCAATACTCCATCAAGCTGTTAATCAATTCTAAGCATAGATCAAGGTTACTTGTCAACTTAACAAAACTCCTTTCCCTTGCACTGTTTTAATGAAAGCTAATAGAAGATATACACCCAAGAGAAACGCACCAAGAAAAGAGAAGTCGTGGCTTTCAGGAAAGAGAAGATCCAGAGCGATCAGAGGGGGGTTTATGGGCGGGGCTCTCCAAGATTGGAGCCGTGTGCTCAGAGGAGGCCCGTGCAGACCAGGAGCGCAGACAGGAGAGCTCCCAAATGATCTCTCCAGCAAAAAGCACAAACTAAATAATGGCCTGCTGTGGAACTCAATTTTATACTTGGGATGAAGAGTTTGTTGAAAATTAGTGATAGGTATAAGAAAATCCAAACAGAAAAAGAGAAAGAGAGAGAAAAAATGTCGTTTACTCCAGAGAAAACAAAAACTGGTGTAAAAGTTTTACACAAAAACTGTTACAAGATTTCATTTTTTAAATACAATAACAGTTTTTAAAATATGAAGAATAAATATTGATTAAAATAGTTGCAGGACAATATTGAAAGAATTAGTATTGGGTTATGTGGCTAAGGAAGAAATAAGGTAAAACAAGTTGAATGTACAATTTTTATAATAGGAATTTAATAGAAAATGTGTAAAGTGAACACTCAAAACATAACAGCTTTACTATGTAGTGTATAGAGGTAAATCCTAAAAGAAATAGCTAAAATAATGTGATGGACTTCAGAGTGGCTGAAGTCAGGACATGCAGGGAAAGGGCAAGAGCCTGCCGTCATTGTTCATCTCTGATTTATTGGCTCATTTAAATATTGAAACTGAGCACATATTACTTAGATAAAAAATAAAATTTCAATTTTAAAATAGTACACAAGAGAAAAATACATGCACTTTCACGTTTGAAAAAGAGAAGATAAAATTAAAAACTAAAAGGGAAAATGGCAAATACGCATGCAGAAATTATCCAGTCTGTTGACCACCGTATTCTTTTTAAAACAACAAAATGTTTTGATTATTGATCTGAATACATTTCTTGCTGTAGTGCTTTTGATTGTTCACTTTTGTTTCTGTGGCTAATCTAATTTGGATAGGAGTTTTGCAACTTCATGTGCAGGTTTAGACCTGGGAGAAAGGATAACTAAAATCCTTTCTTTCAGTTCTTTTCAGGAAAAAAAAAATGTGCATAGACACACATGAATTCATTTACATACAATTATATATAAAAGCAAATTAAGCAAACTGCTAGAACAGGAACAGAACCACAGAAATGGAGATCATATGGAGGGTTAGCAACAGGGGCGTGGGAGGAGGAGAGAGGGGGAAAAGTTACAGAGAATAAATAGCATAGAAGGTGGGTAGAAAAAAGACAGGGGAAGGGCAAGAATAGTATGGGAAATGTAGAAGCTAAAGAACTTATGACACATGGACATGAACTAAAGGGGGGAATGTGGGTGGGAGAGGGTGTGTAGGGTGGAGGGGAATGATGGGGGAGAAATGGGACAACTGTAAAAGCATAATCAATAAAATATATTAAAAAATAAAAATAAATAAATACATACATAAATAAAGTCTATATATAATAACTGCTTAATTATACAAATATATCATGCATATTTTGTTCATTGGTCTTCCCCTGCTGCAACCTGTTTCTTATTCACTCCTAGTCTTTTCCCTTCAGGTCTCTCACCCAACCCACAATCCATGAAATTTATATTAACAACTTAGTATATACTGTCTCCATTTCCCTCTATGAACATGCAACATTATACAGCAGACACATATGAATATATGTAGCCTTATACCTATATACATATACAACATAAGGGAGGATTTGTCATTAATTTGTAGATTCTTACTGTATGTACATTTCTTTAATTTCTTTCTCCACTTATTAAACCATGGAACTTATAAATCAGAAAAATGATTCTTTTAGTAGCTGAATAACATGTCACTATACAAATAAAGTCTTTTTACAATAACCATTTCCCTAGTGATGGTCATTTGTTTTACTCTAAAGATAAGACTAAAACAAAACAGCAACATTTTTTAAACAACTTCATTAACACACTATGTTAATGAAAGTAAATTGAACAAATTAAATATTTAATTCAATAATAAACAATCTTTTCATTATATGTCATTGGCTAAGTTGTTTTTCTCTTTAGTTTGTGGTAGAAAAGCAGGTACGCCTTTCTCTGTGATGGGAAATGAAGCCTTCGGAGCCGAAAGAAAGGGTTAATAGACCTTGAGAGCTTGTTTGGAGGTTCTAGCAGGGGAGCGCAGCTACTCGTATACCCTTGACCGAAGACCGGTCCTCTACTCTAGTTGGGAAGGTCGTCCTCTTCAACCGAGCATGCAGCTTCGGGAGGGACACACATGGATCGGTGAGGGAGGAAGGGGACACCCGCCTAGCCAGCCAGATCAGCCGAATCAACCCTGGTGATCAATGGGGTGACAGATGTCGCAGCCACATAGTTTTGTATCTTCAAAAAAAAAAAAAAAAAAAAAACTATCATCCCTCCAATAGAATTGACAGCTTTGATAAAAATCAAGATCTGTGAGGGTCTATTTCAGGGTTGTCTTGTTTATCTTTATTCTAATATCATACTCTCTTGATTTAGCTTTTAACATGTCTTGAAATGGAGAAGTGCAAACCCATTCAGAATTTTCTTCTTAAATTGCCTTCACTATTCTAAGACATTTGGAGTTTCATATAAATTTGAGAATCAGCTTAATATTGTGTTGAATCTATAGAATAATTTGAGGACAACTGATATCTTAACGATATTGAGTTTTCTGATACATAAGCATATAGTTTTAAGTGTCAATGTCTTGCACATATTTTGGTAAACTTATTCCTAAGTATTTCATGTTGTTTGGCACTATTGTAAATTATATTGTCTTTATTCCAATTTATAATTGTTCATTGCTAGTATGTAGAAATACAATTGATATTTTGTGTTAAAAAAAAGGGGGGTTAATAGTATTGCAGGGGGGTCCGAACAAACAGAAAAAAACTGTAACTGTTGAGCAGCTGCCAAAAAACAGGCCACAGAAAAGAGAAAGGAGATGCATCTTATGGGCCTTCCATTGAAACTCTTCTCCAGCTCTGCTCCTGTAGAATAAGAATTTCAACCCCTTTGTCACGTAACCTATTCCATGACTGTTTTCCTCTAACAATGGCACTACTGAAGCCAATGCCACTCCCATTTCCCTTCCCCTTTCTGCCTTGTCACTCCCATCTTGTCTTCTCTTCTCTGCTGTCCTCTCCTTTTTACTCCTGTCTTCTCCTCTTTTACTTCCTTCTGTTCTCCTTTATTTTCTCCTTTTAATTTTTCCTCCTTCTCTGAATATTCCTGTCAGATTCTTTTCTCCATCTGTCTTCCTACAACCTTCATTTAACCTTGCCCTTTCAGCAAAAGGAAAGGATATTAGCAACTTTCTCCTCACAAATGTTTTAGAGATTAAGATTTGTGTCACACAGATTCCACATGACACATACTTAATTCATTCCCAGATGTATAAATTGCTGAGCAGTTATATCTGAATAATGACTTATGTGATGACTAAACCCTTCTCAAATTAAATGTGGATTACATTTCCCTCCTTTCTGCAGGAAAAACAAGCCATTATTTATCTACTGATACAAAATGAAGTTGGTGAATGCTAATGTTGACCCAGGCCAGAAGCAGTGTGACCAGATCTGTAATAATAGTATCATTAATCCGTACCAGAGATGACCCCAGAAGTGGTGGTGGGTGGAAATAAGAAAAATCTATGACTAAGAGAAAGGATCCAGATGACAAAAAGTCTAGCTTGAGGGGAATAGGGAGAAAGTGATACCAAAAGGAAAAGGGGTAAAGATATCTGGAATGTAACAAACTCAAGGAAATACAGAGATAAAATGTTATCAGCAAGAGCGGAGGAGAAACGGTGCTGGAAAGAGTTCTAAGCTGGAAGTTGAGGCCACAAAGTCAAAAAATCTGAGTTGCCCTGGCTGGTGTAGCTCAGTGGATTGAGCGCGGGCCTGCGAACCAAAGGATCACGGTTCGATTCCCAGTCAGGGCACATGCCTGGGTTGCCAGGCCAGTTCCCGGCAGGGGACATACAAGAGGCAACCGCACATTGATGTTTCTCTCCCTCTCTCCTTCCCTTCCCCTCTAAAGATAAATAAATAAATAAATAATAAAAATAAATAAAATATTTAAAAAAAAAATCTGAGTTAATGAACCAGAGTAGTCAGAACAGCTTTGAGTTCCAAAATAAGATGGCAAGTGAGTAAACAGTTTTAACTCTCACTTTGGAGGTGTGTCTGCAACCCAGACTGAATAACCTTGCATGTTTACATGGCAAGGAGTTGAGCACAATGTAATTTAGGCAGCCTGGGTATGAATCCATTTGAAAACCAGTACATTCGGATAAATCAGAATGTCTTCCATATCTGTACAAAATGGGTTCTCCATTCAAACTGCAGAAACAACAACATCCTCACACAGTTTACATCAAGTCTCATTTGTACCCTTGGCACTTTATGGAACATGACTGCAATGCTGCATTTTAGAATGCTGATTTGTCTGTCATTTGCATGGTGATAGCATGAATGAGAGCTATGGCCCACCTAAATACCTTTCTGTTGGACACTAGCTCTAATTTTTAAAAAAATATGTTGACTGTTATTGCTTTCTAAAAAAGCGATATTATTATAAAATGCAACATTAATGCAAAAATTGTAACATTTTTATAAAATTATAAAATTTCAAATTAGAAACATTGGTCAATAGCTAACTAAGAATGGGAATTTATGGCCTGAAGGTGTGTTTCAGAAGGCTGTTTTCTGTGTGGGTAATACTATTATTGATGGGGTCATTTAGCTAATAATGGGCACTTGAAGGGTGCATGCGCGAGTCAGTAAGACTTCTTAATGCGCTCTCTTAATGGACCATTTACTTTCTATTTTGAGGGTTATCAAGGCTGCATTATTTATTTAGCTACATATTGGATTTAGAAAGTAAGCTCTCAAAGCCTAGCTGTGCATGGTGTTTATTGAGTACCTACTCTTCTAAACTCTTAAATATAATGCACTCGTGACATGGCCCTTCCCTTCTAATAGCATGATTATATACTGTTTTTAATATACTTATTATTTTTCTATTTGATAATATAATTCTTTAGCAGCCATATGGGAACCTCCATGCAGCTAGTTAAACCTGGAAAAACTCTTAAAGGGAGCAATGTGGGTGAGCTTTTTCTCCCTTGAGCCACAGGAGGCTGTAAACTACTTTTCTTTCTGTTAAAACTCATTTCCCTTCCTGGTTCCCACTTTGTCTAACATTTTATTGTAATGTTCCTGGAATCTATTTTGTAGGGTTTTTTTTTTTTTTTTGGCTATAACTGTGTGTTGCAGTTTCCATTAATATTGTTTTCTCTTAATGAGTTCTATGCCGTTCGGAAAATGATTACATTTAATCTTTTATGTTGTGCATCCTTTTGTATATAATAGAGTAATAGAAAAAGTTAAAGGACACAAAAGGTAAAAGCATCACAGCCTTGAGACGAAATAATGTTTACATTTTTAGTCGTTTTTATAAAACTCTCATTGGGGCCAGTTTTCAGTTTTATTGTAGAATGTTATCTCTGGAAAGCTATTTCCAATAGCTTCTATCTCTCACCCAATTCCTGCTTATAACCATCTGAATCATATGGACTGTGTGCCCGGGTAGGATTTGTTTGGTTCTTAGTATTTCCTCTAACACTTTTCCCAATCTTCTGCTCTGCTGCCATTAATCAAACAATTAACAAATACTCAGTCCCCTTGGCTAAGCTGCAAACGCTACACAAGACGGTAAAATTTGAGTAAGTGCTTTAAAGGAGGATGGAGTCTAATTAAGGAGATAAAAATATCTTAAATGAATCATTAAGTAAGAACTAATTACCGCCATTATATAATAACATCTGACTTTCCGCGCACTTGCCTTAACTAACTGCTTTGTACACATCATCTCAATTAATGACTCTGAGCCTGGGGATTCCTCCCGCCTTGAGCTGAGGCCTTTCTGCTTACACAATGGAGGCACCTTTTTGCTGTCTGTTACAGCGCACACCCCAGACTGGTTATGTGAAGGGAGATAATAGTGTTGGATATAATAGCCAGGAAAGGCTATACGGAAGACACAAAATGTGAATTATTATCAAAACATTTCATAAACATTTGCTATGAAATACAGGAGAAAGTAGTGTAGCATAAATGCATGTGTATAGCTATGCGTGTGTTTTAAAGACCAACCTACAGAAGAGTTGTTTTTGCCATACAGAAATCAAGTTCCTGAGAGTGTGGGACAACATCTGAAAAAGCAGTAGAAGCTGCAATAAAGACTATGTGACCACACGCCAGACCAAGAAAATCACGCGTGTTTCTTCAGAGACAATGGCCACACGAAACCTAACTGATCCAATGACAAAGTGGAATTCCATGAAGGTGCTAGAATGAGCCCCAAGCACACGCAAAGTATGTGGGACAGGAGTATATTGGGTATATAATCCAAACCAGAAGCGGCTGGACAGAGCTTTGTAAAATGGGTGATGAGGCTGCTGGTCACACAATGAGTGCGATCTCGGAAGACATTACAAAAAAGATGCGTTTGAGCAGCATGTTAAGAAGAGATGACAAAAAATCGCTACATGGGGAACATGTGGGCACAGAGGCAGAGGTTGTGCCTAATGTGTATGGTCCACACCAACTGCCATCATCACTGGGTATGAGAAACGAAGACGCTTCATCCATTCTGCAGCCCACCAGTGTTCATGAACAGGGTGACTTTTACATTTGCTTTAAAAAACATTCTACAGATGTTCAGTTAAAAACTGTCAAGTTAAAGAACGGTTTAAATATGAGCTGCATTTCCTGCCAACATTTCTGTTTGGTTTGAGTTGTATCTGGAGTGCTTTCTCATTTGATGTTGCTGTGCAATTTAATGACCGGTTTCCGAAGTCCACGGTCATCGTGACTTTCGCCCTGTAGACACAGCCTGTCATTTGCGGCCTCTGTCTTGTGTCCCTCTCTGCTGCTACCCCAGACCCCTCTGCGTTTTCTCAGAGCCAAAGGGGGACCATGACAACAACTCTTGTTCCCTCTTATTTGATTTTGAATTATTTGGTGGACTTTGCATATCCCATAATGATAACTCAAAAAAATAAAAATAAAGAAAAAACAATTGTGATATAACACCCTCAATACAAGCACTAAGAACTTAAAATATATTCATTCTATCAAAAAGAAACTTTTGAAGAAGCCCACAGCTGATTTGGATAGTTTCCTTATTTGGTGAGGCTGTGGAAATAGACACACTAATAATAACCACATGACAGTATAATAGCATGAAATGATTTTTAACATATTAAATAAATATTTTTGTTTATTTCTAAATACACACTTATGTTTGGATGGTATCTGTGTGTTTAAATACATATACTGGGACACTAATAATTAGACACACATAAAGTTTGGAATTCATTTAAGAAACATCTAATATTTAAACATTATTATATTTTAGGTTTATTTACTTTTTCAATGATTTTGAGCCATGCATGGATTTCAGTTAACCTACATATTTTAGTAAAATACCTCAGTGTATCATGATAATTTCATTATTATCATCAGTATTCTTAATGATAACTCTGGGTCCAGAATACTTTTGATGCGTTTGCTTATATAAGTTATCCTTAAAAAAAGATTTAAAGAAACTTTGTTTTCTCCTGTTTAGAGATGAATAAACCCAGGAATGAACCAGACAACTAACTCTCTTTGCATCTGTCATCCCCCAGGTAGAAATCTCAGCATTCCAAAGCAGGGTAAGAACGACAGCTGTTCTCCACAGTTTGTCTTTTTTTCGTTCTCTTTTGGAAGCCAGAAATTTCTACCTGTTCCTTTCTTATAACTACTAAATAACGAAGATGATGTAGCCACACATAGAAAAGTAACACAAGAGTAGAAATCTGACTTTTATGAAAACATAAAAAAAATAAGGTTATTCATGAATAGGAATAACAATGAACAGGAAACAATGTCTCTGCTAATTTAGTATAAAATAAACATAAGATAAAAATTCTGCAGTATTGCGAGAGTGGATATTTTTTAGATTAAAGAAAAATAAGAAGAGTTTTTCATTGTGAAAATGCATTAAACACACGGGTAAAAAGAAGAAAAACATGAAGTAGTGGGCTGAAAGCAAAGGGAAGGCAGGATTGAAGCAAAAGGTAGAGTTGAAAATAATTCCCTGTAATTTGATCTTGATGTAGAGATGCATCATCTCACAGATTACATGGATTTAGTAAGTAGTCATTCTTAACATGTTATCATTTATTCAATGGACATTTATCAAAAGTAGTCAGTCCCTAGCTCTGTGCTAAACGCAATGCATTGCAAAAATAACCACACGAGTAAACTCTTGGAGTCCATTTCAATTATTCTTGAACCCAAGTTCAAACTAAATTAGTATATTAAATTAGTATATTTCCAGTAGTGGGTTCTTAAATTTGCACTAGTTCAGGACAAGGTTTTCACATGTCCACATTAAACAAAATCAAACAAACCAAAACACAAAAGAAATTTGGACAAATTTTTATACATGCTTTAATTGAATTTTTAAGCTGGTGGAACAATTTTATTTCACAATTATCTTTAAAACCACAAAGACACCGTGTTCTTCATATAAAGACATTAGTACAAATAACTATCTAGAAAAATATTACATAGACCCTTCAAAGAAAAGTGCATCCCATCACATGGTTTCAGTAAAGTTATTTGGAAAACCAGCTGGACTGATTCCTGAGGGTATATTCTTCCAACTTTTCGTGTAAAACAGCCTTTATTTTATAACATATGGTGATATTAAATGGAAGAATTTATTTTTTTTCATTTCCAGAAGAGATCAAAATTCTATAAATTTAAAGAAAACTATACTAAAATTCAGACAAAAATCCTGCCTATTGCAGTTCAGTGGTGGAAAATAAAAAAGAAACAATTTCAAGAGTGCAGTAAATCCTACAGTAGAAGTGCGTGTATGACACCGTTGGAACAGAGGAAGAAGGAGTCATTTGTCCTGAGGTGCCAAGGGGGAATTTGAAAAAGATACGGCACTAATCTGGTTCATGAAAGATGAGTGGAATTCATTGTTTGAAGAAAAGAAGCCTATGCCAGGCAGAGGGTACAATGCACAGTCATGAAGTCACAGAAGGTCAAGGGCTCTTTCCAAGAATGGCTAGCAGTTTGATGTGGCAGAAGTATAGGCAGGAGTATAGGGGAGGACAGTACATCAGAGGGGAGGGAAGGTGGAGGGGAAGAAAGAGGACAGAGTAAAGCCAAGATGGCAGTCAATAAAACCCCCTACAATACGCTGAGGAATTTAAACTTTACTCTGTAGCCACTGGGGGTGTCGATACATGGCAAGTTTGTTTGTCAGAGAGTTCATACTGACAGTGTGAAGGGCAGATTTGAGAGGACAAGACCAAAGTGTGAGAGAAGAAGTACATAACTATTGTAAAAGTTCAGTACAAAGGATGAGGGCCTTGAATCAAGGCATCAGGAGGGCAATAATAAAAATGATGAAATAGCTCTTTTTATTCAAGAGCTATTTAGGGGCTAGAGGTAAACATAAAGAACGGAATCCTTACAGGTAAAAGACAATAGTAATTGTTGAAGATTTTTTTATACTTGTAAAATCTAGTGATGCCATGGTCGACAAACTTTAAAAAGGAAAGTTTGTAAGGGTGTTTTTGGACATTCTGAGGTTAAGCTCTGTGAAAGATCGATAGTACATCACTGTGCTAGATCTCAGATAATACATGTCTTACATAAAGTGAAGGAAAAATAGCAGAAAGACCCTGAACAGCTTACAATCTTCCATAATAGAAGTAGAGGAATTGAATATCACTCTGTTGTATACACTTGCATTTTTCTGATATTATAAAACAAAAACAAACATTTGCCACCTCTTGCTATAATATATGTAGTAAGTGAATTAGTTGATATAATTCATCAGCATTATGCTTACATTTTGCCCTTGACAAATTAGTTCAAATTCAAAATCACAAAAACATCTTTTCTCATACAGACATTTTTATATTAACCACACATTGTTATGTGTTCTTTCTATAATTATATACTGCAAAGATCATGGTTTATTAGTAAGTATGGTAATCTGGTTGTCAGTTTTAACTTCTGTATCCTTGAAAATGCCACATTGCACAGTTTAAAAATTTGCATTGAAACCAACACAGATCCAACTAATGAGACACTGAGTTTGGCTTCTTGTCCAAAAGTTGCTAAAATTGGATGCTTCACTAAAAATCATGCCTCATCTCACCCAAATGAATCTAACTGTGAAATACTATACCAAGGAATAAAATGTCTTTTTAAAAAATTAAATTTGGGGGATGACATTGGTTAGTCAGATTATCTACGTTTAAATTGTACATTTCTGTGACACGTGATCTGTGTATTACACCATTTGCCCATCACTAAAGTCAAATCATCTTCTATGAAAACTTATTTCATGGAAACTAACCATAAATTATAATAGAAAATGCTTCAGAGTGTACAAGGAAATTTTCTGTATTTTATCTCCTGAGAGCAAATATATTTTATCTTCTGAGAAACCCATGAAGTATGAAGCAAGAGCAACATCATCAATAACTGACAAACAGCTCTTGATGTAAGGTAGCACTTGACTTCTGTTAAATAATTTCATCTCATAAATCTATGAGGTAAGTGCTAATATTGTACCCATTTTACAGATGACCAAACTGGCACTGATTGTTTAAGAAGGTTTATTCTGGGTCACACAGCTTGTTCTTAACCACTTGGCATATGATAGTCACTTTATAAAAAAAGAATATTTGTCCCATTTTACAGATTTGGAAACTCAGGTGCAAATATTTTTTTCAATTGCTAATCTATGAGTTTTAGGCAAAATATTTATATTCTGCATGAAATTTCGGCAAAGCAAATGGCATTAAAAACACTTTTTAATACAATTATTAAAAAAAGGACAATAATGATTTCCATCATATAATTTTGCTCTTGCTAATTGTTAGTGTGAAATTGACTAACATTAATGGTAATACATGATTTAACATTACAACTCAATAATTGTATTACTTAATATCATTTAGTTACACTTCTTTTAACAACAAACATACACTCTGTTTTTCAATGTGTGCTTTTATGTACAAGTGAAAGTGTATGATTATTTTCCACTTCAAACATTCCATCCAAGTCATATCTTCTAACATGGACTTAGTCTTTGTTATAAAAGAATGTGACAAAGGCTTTCCTCCAGTAATTTCAGAAATTTAAAATCTAGTAACAGAAAAGTTCAATAGGATGCAATAGTTTTTGTTGTTTTAAAAATGTTTGTGTTGGAAATCTAAGACTGTGCTTGGAAGAACGTATCTTAAAGGAAAGGAAAAAGCAGGTAGAAGATTTGGAACTACTGTATAGGTATCTCCATGATTATTTATTTCTAAGTAAAAAAAATTCATCTTTCAAATTTTAATATAATTTGTAGCCCAAACCTTGATGAGGAACCTGATCAGCAATCTCAAATATTTCACAATATCATTAATAATCAAATTTCTGTTAAATCTAATTTAATTTTAGTCTTTTAAGAGAAAATAGATCCTTAATATGTATAAATTAAATGTTTACTATATCAGGAACTTTTATTCTCAGTGTTCACACATATCAACTAACTGTATTTTCATCACAATCACTCATTCACAAAAATGCACCTGTATTGTAAATACCAAACTTATAGAAAAACTTCTGTTTAATCTTGGGTGGTCTCTCTGCCCAGGTTTGATTAAATATGTCTTTTCACAACAGGTGACTTTTTAATTGTTTTCTTATGGCAACCCATTTATTCTTCAGGCTTTGTTTGGCTTGCATTAGTTTTCAGAGTTAATGACCATGTGTGAGAACATGCTGAGTACAGGTGGCCAATGGTTATGCTGAGAATGTGGGTGTTATAGCAAATGCAGTGGGCAAGTGATTTAACTTTACCAATTAATAGAGTTGTGAATAGGTCCCTAACCCTCAAGGCCTTTCAAACAGAAAACAAGCTCAGAAAAAGCACTTGGTAATGCAAGTATGAAATAAAGAATAAAGAACCTTGTTCTTTGTATTTTCGGGCTTGCTTTCTTTAGTGGGTTAAGTCTTTTTCCCTTGCACGGCTTAAGGGCTCAAATCAACTTTTTCAGAGTGGCTTCTTTTTTGTGTGGCCAGTTCTATTAGTGAACTTGACGTTTTCCTCCCTCTGACTTTTGCATCTTATTGTTCTTCTGGAAGCCTAGTAGGCTGGCAATTTGAGTCCTGGGGCTGCCTCGTTTATTTCCTCTTGGCCAACGGACAGGGGAATGGAATTACTATAATGAGGACCATTATAATCTCTAGCACCCAAAATAAATTCTAGTTATTAGTAATCCTTAAAATCAGTTGCAGTACAGACATTGTATTAGGAGTAAAATAGTTATGCCCAGGCAATCCTGACTGAAGAGAAGCGAAAAGCAAATTGAGATCTTCGGTCCACGTAAGCTGCCAGAAACTTGCACTCAACACAGAAAGAGCTTTTCCACTGGGCTCAACTTTTTTTTTTTCCTTTCCTTTCTGACCAAAGGCACATTTGTTTGCAGTTAGCTTAGGTAGAGGAAATAGCATTTGAAGTCTTGTTTTCCCATTGGAATGACCCCTGTGACCTCCTATGAAGACACTCGGAGTATTTGTTCAGTCTCAGCTATGCACCGGGGTGAGGCAGTTTTAACAAGTGCAAACGCATCTGCCAAATATTTGTAGTTTCAAAATTGTGCAAGGTCCGTACTTTGAAAAAAATAAAATATGTAAAGGTGTTTTAAGTATAAATGTACTGAATTCAACTGCAGCACCCATCTTGGGATAGTAAAAACCCTTGATGTGGACTAAATTGATAAGTACCAAGGAACGTAACAGGTTTCTACAGCGTCGTTTTGATGACCTGTCAAAAGGTCGGATGATGGCAGTGTTAGACATGCCTGCAAGGAGTCGAACTTTATTTTAAGCCAGTGAGGAACCGTATAATCTACAGCAAAATCTATGCAAGCTGTTCTGCATCCAGTTCCCTTTCATCACATCAACTAATTCCTGTAATCATTATCTGACGGAGAAAAGGGGGCAGTTAAAATTTTTTTGGCCTTTTTCATAAATAGTCAAATACCTGAAATAATTTCAAAATGCTGGGTTTTTAGATATGGTAATTCAGATTCTCCATATTGTTGTGGTCACACTTTAAAAATTTGAACACAAATAGTATTTATACTATCTTCCTAACATTTTTTTCATTTAATACAACCTAGAATTCTTACTTATATTGATTAACTTTACCAGTTTGTTTCTGTAAAACTGAACCAACGTGACTTAATGAGCTCAGTACTGAAATACTTTAGGAAAAACAAACTTTTTTTCCACTTTCCTGAGCCTCGCTCCCACTTAATTCAGTGTTACATGAAACATACCTGTTCTTCCAAGTATCCTCATTTTAGAAACTAGAGAGTGAATAATAAATTGAGGATGGGAAGAAAGTGGTCTCCTCTCCCAGTTTTCCGATATGAACTTTTCTATAAAGGTAAAGTTATAACATTGTTGCACGGAGGCAGGAGCCAAGAACTCTACTTCAGGCTTGGAAGTGTTCACTAATGTGACCTCACAAGTTCAAAGTAAAAAAAAAGTTTTCCTCCCACCTTGTTAAGAAAAGCTATGTTAACCTTTTAACATCCTTGAGAATTCACTGAAGTAAATTGATAGCCAAAAAAAAAAACTTTCTTAAATACAACTGGTAAAAGTTAGGTATCTACCAGAAATTAAGGAGGGAATGAATGGCAGGAAAGATTTAGTGCCTGAATTAAATACCTGAGACAAATGTCTTTTAAGTGTATTTTTGCCAATCCTGCCCTATATCTTCCTTCCTAAATTCTGCAGTTCCTTTGATATTTATTTGCCTTATAAGAAGTTACCATCCCTTCCAAGTCAAATGAGACCTTCAAAACTTTTCCTTTTTTTGCAGGAATGATTTAGTCTTTTTTATCTTGTTGTTCTCTCACATATTTTAAATAATTAACTGGGCCCTTGTAGACCATTTTGAAGAGATAGGTTATCTTTAGAACACTGAGTTTTCACAGGTAATAAATAATATAATATAGCTGTCCATTAATTTGTTCTTTATCATTAACTTTCAGTAAAGTTTTAATGGTTTTCATAAAAGGCTTTCACATCTTTTGTTAGATTTAGTCCACTGTTCTTTAGGTTTCGCTACCATTTTAAAGAATATTTTCTAGTGATAGGTTTTATTTCAGATGATATATGGAACTCCAATTGATTTTTCTGTATAGATTTGTATCCAGCAATTTCACCAAAATCTCTTCATAATTCTAATAACATAACTATATATATTGGAGCTTTGGTTGTTTCTTGTTCCATAACAAATTACTCCAAAACACAGTGGCTCAAAGCAACAATTATTTTATTACATCTCTCACTTTTCTAGGCCACATGGGCTTTGAAGTGCCCTTCCATGTACTGCTAGTGTGTTTTGACATCAAAGTTATGATGACCTCAAAAACCTCTTTGGGAGAGTACCAGTTTTGGCTGCAATATGGAAAGAGCTTTGAGGTCATAACTCCCTTGTCACAATAATGAAAGAGATGGAAAAACTCTAAATCAATGACTTTTCATATACCCATCAGAGAATTGAGATCACAAGGCAAATGGCGGCCTCAAGATCTGCAAAGAGAGGTGAACATAGTCAGAGCCAAGATCAGCTTAACAGCAGCAGTAGATGTGGGAGACAGTGATTGGGCTACGGTATGATGAACGTTCATTACAACTGAGAGAGCTGTAAGATGCAGATTCCATGTTAGAGGGAATTCTTAGGAAAACTCAAAGACAACAGGGAAGTTGAAAACAGGGAAACTAAGGAACTGAAATCTCTGGCACCTACAGGAACAGCATGCATGAACACTGCTCATTTCCTAGCCAGAGGAACTTAAAACCTGACAAAAACCCCAATTACCTGTTTGTATTACCCGATACTTCATGTCTAGCTTCCAACAAAAATGTGCATGACATGTGAAAAGGCAAAAGGAAGCACAATCTGTAGACACAAAAAAAAGTATCTTTGAATCAATTAAAACGAAGTGTTTCTTTTTCAATTCTCAAACAGGACATTTTAAAAACTATGATATGTTACAGCTCTCATGGAGAAGAATACAACATGTAAGAACATATATACTATAGGCAGAAGGGTGGAAATTCTAAGAAAAAATCAAAAATAAATGCCAGAAATAAAAAAATATGTAAGAGAAATGAAGAACGTCTTTGATCTCTCATTAGTAGCTAGGGCACAAATGAATAAAGAATCAGTGTTCTGAAATATATGTCAACAGAAACTTTCCAAACTAAAATGTATAAAAAATGAAAAAAAGAATATAATATTCAAGATCTGTGTGCCAATTACAAAGGCACAATATATCTGTCTAAGAGTCCCAGGAGAAAGAGAGAGAAAGGAGCACAAAAAGCATTCGAAGTAGTAATAAGTGAAAGTTTTCCAAAATTAATGACAGACACCAAACCACAGATCTAGGACCCTGAGAACTCCAAGCAAGATGAACACATGCAAAAACTCTACACCTAGGTGCATCTCATTCAGAGGGCAGAAAATACTGAAAAGAGCCGGGGACTAAGGGGGGGGGCACTTCTTAGAGGAACAAAGAAAAGAAATACATGATCACTCTCGTCAGAAATCATGCCAGTAAGAAGAAAGTAGAGTAAAATAAAATGTTGAAGGAAAGATAAACACGAACCTAGAAATCTGCATTTAGTGACATTATTTTTCAAAAGTGAAGGAGAGGGGAAGATGGTCTCAGACAAACAACAATCAAAAGAATTTTCTGCCAGCAGACCTGTCTTACAAAAAAAACAGTAAAAATAGTTCTTCAGGGAGAAGGAAAATTATATATGTCAGAAACTTGGATCCACATAAAGAAAGAAAGAGCATAAGAAAAAAGAACAAATGAAATTAAAATGAAATATTTTATATTTCTTATTCTTAGTCAATCTAATAAGTAACTTCAAAAATAATAGCAACTGTAGGGGGGCTCCACCTGCAGAGCCCCATCCATCTGCCACAGATGAGAATAAAACTACCAAGACATGATCTGCTTGGGGAGGAGAGGTGGCCAATCTCTTAAAGGAGAAGGGCCAAGAGCCCCTTCCTCAATGGCTTTTATTAGGTTCGTAACACACAGGAATACAGGTAAAGCTCATCAATCAATGTCAGGCAGCAAGGATCAAACAATAGATAACATTTCAAAGAACTCTGAGGGTTTACTTGAGTCAGGGTCTGTTAGCTGAGAGGTTACAAAACTTTGGGAGACAAACTCATTTCCTGCTCGGACCCTTATCATTTAAATGAGAGCACTCTGAGCAAAGCAGGTTTCACAGGACTTTATGAATTCTTTCTTATGCCCAATCACCCAGGGAGCCTGCTCTAGCCAGCACAGGGCTGCACCAACTTCCATCATAGTTTCAGGCTTAAATGGATCAGAGCCAAGAAGCCAAGAGATAAGGGAAACTTCTCCCAGACTGATTCAGGACTCAGGCTATGTCAGGATAGCTGGGGGCAAGGGTCCATCACCCCCTCTTTGCTGCAGCCCCCCCATGTCCTTCCTTGAGGGCCTTCCAAGTGGTCGTGCCTGTCTTAGGCGACCCCTCCCTTGAGGGAATCTTACCCATCATTGGCTAACTGACCAAGCATTGGGGGCCAGATATGGAGGAAGCAGAAGTAGTGATCCTGCCAGGGAGATAAGCTTTGTCTCCTTAGTGGCTTGCAGTTTGAAGGTCGCTCACTCAACCTTAGCCATGGGGGGTTACAACTCCTGAAACCAGGCAGGGTGGTTCCCAACAAGGAACAATGTATTAGGTATAAGTAAAATAAATAAAATGTGTTAAGATGGGGCTGTGAATATTATAAGGTAACAACACAACATGAATAGAGGTTGCATTAACTCTAAATATATCTGGAAAATTCTAAAGCAAAAAACTGTTTAAAAATTGTGGAACTTGTATAATTGATCCACAGAGAAATGAAAGAAATGGAATCATATAAAATGACCAAGTATAACCAAATAACATTGACAGTACCAATTGCTGGTGAGGATATGGAGCAGCACTAAAACTTTGGAAGAGAGTTTGACAACTTTTCACAAAACTAAAAATACTCTTACTATATGATCCAGAATCATGCTGCTTGGTATTTATCCAAAGGAGTTGAAAACTGATACTCACAAAATATCCCTCGTCCAGATAGTTATAGAAGTTCTAGCCACAATTATCAAAACTAGGAAGGTACCAAGATGTCCCTTTGGTAGCTGAATAGATAAATAAATGATGGTACATTCATACAAAGAGATATTATTCATCACTAAAGGAAATGAACCATCAAACTATGAAAAAATATGGACAAAAGATAAATGTCTATTACTAAGTGAAAGAAATAAATCTGAAATTATAACATACTATATGCTTCCAGCTACATGACATTCTGGAAAATGGAAAACTATGCAGACAATTAAAAATTAGTGGTTGCCAGTGGCTAGGGGCCAGGGCATGATGAATAAGCAGAGCACAGGGAATTTTCAGGGCAGTGAAACTAGTCAGTATAATGGCAGACATGTGCCATTATATGTTTGTCTATACCCATAGAATGTATAAAACCAAGGGTAAATCCCAATGCCCGATGGCCTTTGGGTGATGCTGTGTCAGTGTAGATTTATCAAACATAGCCAATGTATCACTCTGGTCAGTGATGCTGTAGTGGGGAGGTGAGTTATGTGCAGGGCAGGAATATACAGGGAATGTTCATTGCTCTGTTCTGTGCACTAAAACTGCTTTAAAAATAAAATCTTTTTTTTTAAGGTAGAAAATAAGGAGATAAGAACAAAAGAACAAGTGCAATGAACAGAAAACACAACAGATACTAATCCAACTATATAAATAATCACATTAAACAAAAGTGATCTAAATAGATCAATTAAATATGCCATCAAACTGGACAATCGGGACAAAATGGATTAAAATGGATAAATTCCCAGAAACACACCGTCTTCCAAAAATATATGAGGAAGAATCAGAAAATCTGAATAGACAGATTATACATAGTAAAATTGAAGCAGAGAACAAAGAAACTCCCAATGAACAAAAGTCCTGGACCAGATGGCTTCACGGATGAATTTTACCAAACATTCCAAGAATGGGACATCACCAAACAACTACAGGACATTTACACAATGGAATACTACTCGACTGTAAAAAAAAAAAAAAAAAAATTACCTTTTGTGACAGTATGGATGGACCTGGAGAACATTGTGTTAAGTGAAATAAGCCAGTCAGAGAATGACAAATACCATATGATTTTACTCATACATGGAATCTAATGAACTAACAAGCAAAATAGAGACAGACTCATAGACAGAGGGGAGGATGACAGGTACAGTGTGGCAGACTGGGGGGTGGAGGGATTGAGCAAAAGTGAAAAATGGAGTCATGAACATGGACAACAGTGTGGTGGTGGTTGGGGGCTGGAAGTACAAGGGAACTAAATGATAATAGAAAAAATACAACTACAACAACAACAAGAAAAAAGAATAAGACAGAATGAGACCTAACAATGTAGTCTACAAATAACAAACATGGTTAATTAAAAGTTAAAGGATGAACAATGATATTCCGTGCCTGCCCCAGCCAGTGTGGGCTAGTTGGTTGGAGCATCGTCCCATAAACTGAAGAGTCCTGGGTTCAGTTCCTGGTCAGTCAGGGCACATGCCTGGATACAGGCTCATTGGCCTGTACAGGGCACATGCAAGAGTCAACTGATGTTTCTCTCCCTTTATCTCTCCCTCTCTCCCTTCCTCTCTTTCTAAAAAAATTAACTAAATAAATAAATTTTTTTAAAAAAAGAACGATATGTCTATATTATTTTCAGGAAAAGCAGACTGCAGGACAGGAAATAATATTAGAGAAGTAATCCATAATGATACTGAGGTCATACTAAAATAGGTGGATCCCAAATCCAATATGACTAATATGCTTATAAGAAAAAAGCCAAGTGAATACAGAAAGAGTAAGAAAGAGAGAGAGAGGGAGAGACTGCCATATAATGATGAAGGAAGGCAATGATTGGAATTATGCAAATAGAAGCCAATGAACACCAAAAATTTTTGGCTAACTATCAGAAGCTAGGAAGATGCAAGGGACAATTATCCTACAGCAGCATCACTTCAATACCAAATCAGAATAAAATATTTTTAAAAAAACAAACGACTAATATCTGCCAAGAATTTATAATAACGATATTCTTTAAAACAATATTAGGAAATTGAATTCAACAGTGCACTAAAAATAAAAATAAAAAGCAAGCTATTATACATCATGATCAAGTAGGATTTATTCTAGATGTGTAAGCTTGGTTTGACATTTGAAAATCAATACATGTAATTCATCACATCAACAGGCTAAACGAAATATTATATGGTTATATTTAGAGTTGCAGAAAAACATCTGACAAACTCTAGCACCCATTTATGATGAAAAATAACTCAGCAAATTAGGAATAGAGGGGAATGATTTTTTTTTTAATTTTACACCTAACATCACACATAATGGTGAGAAACTAAATGCTTTCCTCTGAAGTTGGAAATCAAGAAAATAATATCTCATATTCAGTATTGTACTGAAACTCCTAGTTAGTGCACTAAGACAAGAAAAGGCATACAAATTGGAAAGAAGAAATTAAGCTACCTATGTTTTATTTACATAAAACAATTATCTACATAACTGTCTATGTAGAAAATTCCAAACAATCAACAACAAAAAACCTGAAATTAGTAATTAATTATAATACAGTTACAGGATATGAGATCACCATATAAAAAAAACAACTGCATTCACATAACAGCAATGAGCAGTTGAATTTTGGAAATTAACAACATAATACTATTAGCATTAGCATACACAAAGAGAAATAGGAATAAATATTAAAATTATGTACAAAATCTTTATTAAAAAAAACTAGAAGACTCCAATCAAAGAAATCAAATATCCAAATAAATGAAGGAATAGTCCATGTTCATAAATATCAAGACCCAATACAGTTAAGAGGTCAGTTCCTCCCCAAATGATTATAGATTGAACAGGATCCCAGGATGTTATTTTGTGAATATTGACAAGCCATTTCAAAGTTTATGTGGAAAGGCAAAAGATTCAGAATAGCCAACACAATGTGGGAGAAGAACAGTGCTGTCAGAGGACTGATACTACTCAACTTCAAGACTTACGGTAAAGCTGCAGCAATCAGGACTGTATGGTATTAGTTGAAGATAGGCCGGTTGATGGAATAGGTTATAGAACCCAGAACTAGACCCACATGAAGATACGCAACTGACTGACAAGCTAGTAAAGGCAATTCAATGGAGAAAGAATTGTCTTTTTAACAAATGGTGCTAGGATAATTGGACACATACATGAAAAACAAATGTTTTAAGGAATCTTAAACCTTTTACAAAATAAACTGAAAATAGGCCATAGTCTAAAATGTAATTTCACAAATTAACCTTTATTAAATTATTTTTATGACAAAAGACACTATTAAGAAAATAAAAAGACAAAGTACAGACTGGGAAAAATATTTGCAAAATACATCTAATAAAAGATATACATCCAATATATACAAATAATTCTTACAATTTAACAATAAGAAAACAAGTAACTCAATTGATATATGGGCACACTATCTGAACAAACACTTCACCAGAGAAGATAAACAGATGACAAACATATGGAAAGATACTCAATGTAGTATGTCATTGGAAAATTTCAAATTAGAACAACAAGAGATGTCTTCACACCTATTAAAATGGCTGAAATGCAAAACACTGACAACATCTAAAACATTAAAAAAAAAAACAATGCCAGGCTGTGGTGAAGATGCAGAGCAAGATGAAATATTCTTCATTGCTGGTGGGAATTCAAAATGGTTCAGTGTTTGCAAAGCACTGTGGCAGTTTCTTGCAAAGCTAACCATAGTTTTACCATATGTTTACCTGATCAAATTGAAAATTGATATCCACACAAAAATCATTAGACGGTGTTTATAGCTGTATTTATAATGGTCCAATCCAGAATCAATGAAAATGTTCTTCAATAGATGAAATGATAAACTGTGATACATCCACACAATGGATACAATTCCATGATTAAAAGAGCTATCGATCCATGAGAAGACATGGAGAAAGCTTAAATGCATATTGCTACATAAAAGCGGTCAGTCTGATAATTCCACGTGCTGCATTATCCCCATGATATATAACATTCTGGAAAAGGCAAAACTGAAATGGTGGAGGAAAAAATTAGTGGTTGCCAGGAGTTAGGAAGTGAAGGGATGAATAGAATACACAAGGTCAGTCCGGAAAAAGTCAAGCTATTGTTAATATGATGAGAATGGTTTGTGTGACATCGATGTAACCTGGCAGCCAAGGAGAGTGGACTGGAATGCACATGCGTGAACAATGACAATTTCACTGTACTAGTGACTGAGGGCAGGATGCCACTGAGTGAGCATGTGTACTGTGTGGTGGTCACATTCAAAATGACTGAGCGAGTAGAGCAATAAATCTGCATCAAATTTTACACTAAGTTTGAACATTCCTCCGCAGAAAGTATACAGATGATTACGTCACCTGTCTTTACTTGTTTCACTCATTTTCCCACAATCCCTTTGCTCTGCCATTATCAGTCCATTCCCTGTATCGATGAGTCTGTTTCTGTTTTGTTTGTTTACTTATATTGCTCTGTAGATTCCACTTATAAGTAAAATCATATGGCATTTTTCTTTCTCTGACTGACTTATTTCATTTAATAATACCCTCTAGGTCAGGGGTGTCAAACCCATTTTCATTGGGGGCCATATCAGCTTTGCTGTTGCCTTCAAAGGGCCAAATATAACTTCAATTCCTTAACAGTTTAGGAATAGTAACATTTATACACTCCTAAAATTATTTTGGCCTTTCAAAGCAACATCGAGGCTGATGTGGCCCCCAGTGAAAATGGGTGTGACACCCCTCCTCTAGGTCATTCATGCTGTCACAATTGGTAAAATTTTGTTATCTTTATGGCTGTCTATTATTTGTATTTTTATATTATTCTTAAAGAAGACATTTTAACAATTCTTGCAATACTGATTTGGTGGTGATAAAGTCCTTTGGATTTTTTATTTTTTTGGCTGGGAAAGTCTTCCTTTACATGTCCTCCCATTCTAAATAACAGCTTTGCTAGGTAGAGTAATCTTGGTTGTCAGTCCTTGCCTTTCATCATTTTGAATATTTTATGTAAGTCCCTTCTGACCTGTAACATTACCCTTGAGAAATCAGCTGACAGTCTCATGGGAACTCCCTTGTAGGTGACCAACTGCTTTTCTCTTGTTGTTTTTAAGATTCTCTTTGTGTACTTAACTTTTGTAATTTTAATTATGATGTGTCTTGGAGTGGGCCTCTTTGTGTTCTTCTTGTTTGGGACTCTCTGTGCTTCCTAGAGTTCCATTCATATTTCCTTCACCAGATTAAGGAATTTTTCTGTCATAATTTTTTCACATAGGTTTCCAACTCCTTGCTCTCTCTCTTCTTTTTGTGGCATCTCCAGGATGCAAATGTTGGTACATTTAAAGTTGTCCCAGAGACTCCTTATACTATCCTTATTTTGTTTTGGATTCTTTTTTCCTTTTGTTGATCTGATTGGGTCTTTTCTTCTCCCTTATATTTCAAATCTCTGAATTCTCTGTTTCATTTTCTTTACTGTTGAATCATTTTTATGTATTCTTCATTTCAGTTAATACATCCTGAATGACTGGTTCTATTTTATTGTTTTCATGTCCTTTTTTATGCTGTCAAAGTTCTCATGAAGTTCCTTGAGTACCCTGATAACCATTGTTTTGAACTCTGTATCTGATAGATTGCTTATCTTCATTCCACATAGTTCTTTTTCTGAAGATTTTTCCTGTTCTTTCATTTGGGATCTGTTTCTTGTCTCCTTATTGTGGCTGCTTCCCTATCTTTGTTTCTATTTATTAAGTAGAGCTGCTACATCTCTCAGACTTGATACAGTAGGCTAATGTAGTAGGTGTCCCGTAGGGTCTAGTGGCACAGCCTCCCCAGTCACTCAAGCTGGGCACTCCAGAAGTACCCCTGTGTAGGCTGTGTGCACTGTCCTTTTGTAGTTGACCTTTGATTGCATTTGGCAGGTCACTGGGAGAAACTGATTCTCTGTCCGATCAGCTATGAGAAGTAGCTGGGACTACAGTGGAGAAGTTACTGTGCATGAGCCAACCTTATGGAGCAGAATTTGCTTCAGTGGGGCTTTGGTGCTTGCTGAATCCACTTCTTGAGTGTATCACTCATGGAGGGGGTAGGGTTTCAGTTCAGTGGGGTCTGCAGCTGTCCACCAGGTACTCTGGCTCTGGGGCTACCAGAGAGGTACAAGGTCAGCCACTGACTAGGGCAACCTAACGCAAGCTACAGAGCAATCTGCAGATGGCTGCTGCTTGTGCTGGACTTAGAGGTAACCAGGAGAGGCCAAGCTGAGAACCACACCAGCTGCCACTAGTGCCAGCCCTCCTTAGCAAGAGGCACAGGGGTACACAGAGGCCAAATGCCACATTTTTCTTAAAGATTTTGAGAAAGTCCAAAGCATGAGGCAAGAGATGAAATTGTATGGAAAAACCATAGCTTGGGCGGGCCTTCAAGGTGGGTGGGGAAGAGTCTCAGGGAATCACTAGGATGGGGCAAACATGTCTCCTAAAAGCAATAATGGCCTTTGCCAGCACTTCTGTCTGGGAGGAAGCTGCCCCTCCAGCTCTCCAGCTCAATATGGCTTTTCTTCTTTGTGAAATCAAAGTAGTATACTACTTAGTATCCAGATTTAGTAACTATCAAATAGTCTCAAGTAAAAATGATTTAAAGATGATAAAAGTTCATTTCTTTCTCATTTGTAGACCAGGCATGAAGAGTACAACTCTGGTATAGACTCTGTTCCTAGTCCTTTCTGCCTCATTGTACCTTGATTCTTAAATTACACCTAAGGGCACAATATTGATATCAACACTTCTGCATGTAGAAAAAGAATGAGAGGTGAAACCAGATATACTTCTTTTTATTTAAGAGAACTGACTAGCAGTTAAACACATCACACCATCTCACATCCTGTTGGCCAGAATTCAGTCCCATGGAGGCATATATTTGCAAAGTACCCTGGGAAATCAGCTGTTCTGGGAAAGCACATGCCTATGTTTAAAAAAATTGGGGGGGGGGCGGATTTATCAAAAGACTCTTTCTGGGAAGACATATTTCTAGGCAAAAATTGTATTTCTATGGCAGAAGGAGAAAATAAATACTGGGGCAATAAATAGTCCTGACATGTGTGGCAAATTATAAAAATCAAGTGGCTAACGTTAACCAAGGTGCACGTATCTGGAGTGAATGCAGTTAGCTTGTGTCGAATTATCTTTCTAAACAATGCTAATCTTTGCTACTTATTTGGTTAAAGAGTTTTTCATGGGAAAAAATGGGCCTATAAGTTTCATTTCTGATACTATCCTACTCTGTTTTAGTGTCAAAGTTATACCAGTTTCAAAAATTTATTTTGGAATGAAACTCTTCTTAATTCTTTTAAATTATTGATTGCTAGAGAGAGAGAGGTAAACATCGATTTGTTGTTCCACCTGTTTATGCACTCATTGGTTGCTTCCAGTATGGGCCCTGACCAGAGATCGAAACCACAAACTTGGCCTATTGGGCCAGTGCTCTGCCCAACTGAGCTACATGGTCAGGGCCTGAAACCATTTTTTAAAATTCCTCTTTTATTTATGTATTTTTATTGAATTTATTGGGGTAGCATTGGTTAATAAAATTATATAGGTTTCAGGTGTATAATTTTATAATACATCATCTGTATTTTCTATTGTGTACTCACCACCCCTAAATTCCATATATATGTATATATCTATATAACTCTAACATATATAGAATTCTAATATGTTAGAATTATTTCCTTAAGGCTGAGTCTCTTTGTTTTATGGATATACTACCAATTTAAAATCACTTTAGGTACCTTTTCTGACCATATAGGAAGCCTGAATAAACATAAACTAAAATGAGGGTTAACTGTTTTTCTTCTCCAGCTGCCAAGTTGAAGACAGGTTTCAGCTGTTTCGCTGTTGATTTTGTTTTGTTTTGCTGTCACACTCTGCTTGACAGTTTAATTTCCCTTCTATCCTCACGATGCCAGTGACATCGTTTTCTAGCTTTACACAAGGAGACCCTCCCTCATTTGGGCTCCAGCCCCAGGTTAGACGTTGTCTCCTCACGCTCATTCCCATACAACTATCAGAGTGTGCATTCAAGGTATTCAGTTTTTTTTCAAGTAATGATTAAGGTAAAGCAGACTTCGATTGTTGTTCACCTTCTAGCTAGATACTCTCCATTTCGAATTTGTTCTCGGCGGGATTTTTCCTGACTTGCCACCTCAGCAATACAGCCATCAATGTGTTTAGTCTTCCTGCCCCAAGCCCACACCCACATACCCTCATGGTGGCCGTTTGGACGGGGGAAGTCAGGCAAGGCATCAGGTCCACTTCACAGCCACAACAAAGTGGCAGACGGCCTCTAGTTCATCTCTCTTGCTCCTTCACTCCAAGTCTCTGTCATTAGGTAGGATTAATTATGTCACTTACCTGTGTCTGTGTATTAAATTCATGTACTACTTTAACCAAAATGTTTAGGTAAACAATAAAAACTGAACAAGAGCAAATGTCCAGGTAATTACTTCATCTGTATATTTTAAGTGAATATGTTGTCTGAAGAAAATACCTGATTGCATGACTAAGCTTTACATAATCTTTCAATACTCACTGTCAAATATAGAAAGCTCCTTTACTCCTTAACTTGCATTAAAAGAGCCTCAAAAATGACCCCAGTTGACCCTTCTATAGTTATCTCTGCGAATCCTTCCCTCAATTCAAGTTTCTCTACATACAGTTTGGTCTACTGCCCAGAGCAGTCCCCGTTACTCCATGAAAATTCACACCACTTGTGTGTTTTGCTGCCTGTGATATTGAGATACTATCCACATGGACTGGGTTTTATTTTTATATCCAACTACCAAAATCTTACTTACCCTGGATGTCTCCATAGCCATTCGTAATAACTCCCTCATCTATACTACCAAAACTTTTTGAATACCTTTCAAAATCATCTCATGATTCACATTATAATCATCGCTCCGTATGCCTGTCTCTCTAAACCATGTCATTTCTGACAACAGAAACCATACTTTGATCTCATTGGACCCTCTCCCTAGGAATCTAGGACTTTACTCAATGTATTTGTCAATATACATATATATACGTATATACACATATATATAAGTATATTTTCCTCTCTGTTTCTTTCAAACCAAAGAACAATAAATATAGATTCCTAAAGTTATCCATGTCAGGCATTGGACACATTTTTCACTGAGACTTAATTTAATAAGATAAAATAAAGCAAAGGAAGACAAATAAAATAAAAAAGCACAGAGGACACTAACAAAACAACAAGGGGATTTTTACGAGTGGAAGGATTTAGGCCGAAAGGCAGGAATCTCTCTGGGCCTCTCAGAGTTATGCAGCTGTACTGCTGGCTGAGGTCTGTAGTTTAAGAGATATTTTCTAAGTCTGTTGTTGTTATTAATTTGAGGAGAAGAGGTCTCTGTAGAGGAAAAAAATCCAGGATTTTTTGTTTCCTTTTCCATCACTCACAGTCACTGTAATGTCAACACCATTTAGGTCAAATTTCAGGCATTCAAAATGTGCAGCTTCGTCCAGCTGCAAGAACTAAAAGTCTTCTAGAGCAGTATAGCCTGACCAATAAAATATGTCTGAGGGTGTTAGTAACAATTAACAGGTGTGGACCTTCCCCAGAAAGCTTTCATAGGACTTAAAATGTATAAAGTAGTACACTTGGATTTCATAACAATTACATGCAAGCAAATATGTATTTTTTTACTAATGGATCTCAAAGAATTGAAGTTATTCTACCACATATATTAAGCCACGTAAATACATGTTAGAAAAGGGCACCGCAGTGCCTCGTCAAAGACTCTGCTCGCTGGCGAAGGTCACGGACGATGCTGCCCAACAGCCCATCTCCGAATCTCTTTTCTTCCATTACCAGGGCGGTTAAAATCCTCTTCGAATTACTTAGTCCATCTGACTTTTGGTTTCATCACATACGAAGTGGAGATCAAAATACCACTGAAGGTGATATTGTGGAAACTCACCATGGCAACCCCGGTATCAGTTCTGGCCCAAGATGAGCAATCATTAAATGTTAGCAATCGTTTTTAAAAATCATTTTGTTATTATTAAATCACAGACAACCCCCTGTCTTTCCACCTCATGTGTTTTCTGCTGTCTTCATCTTCATCATGTTCGCTAGTAGCTCATTCATTTGCTCTTTTTCCTGGCTGGGAGCCACACCCTTCCCTTCCAGTCTGCCAAAATCCACACAATTAATCAGATCAATAATGCATTTACAACCTGCCTACGTTTTCCTCCCCTTTGTTCTTCTGTTATTTCCACTTTACCAATCCCCACATTTCAAATACTCCTATTGCCCAATTTCTCTTCCCATATTTGTAGACTGAAGCAAGTCACCAAACAACAATGACCGAGTCAACTGTTGTATCTCAGTAATTCTTTTATTTATCACTTGTTGACTCCCTGTTGCATTCCTAACTGCAGCTGTTCCAAATGTTTCCGCTCTGCTCAAGTCCCTAATCCCAGCCCTCCTCCCTTCCTTCTTAGCACATAACCTCACCTCCTACTGAGAAAATTGAAACCATCCCAACCTAGGTTTACACAATTTCCCTCCTCTTTCACTCCAAAAGTCTGTGCGTCTTTCTCTCTTTGCCTTTGCGTTAACATCAGGAAATGATTCCCTCTGCAGGGAAATAAGATCACGCCCTGGTGGAGTGCTTTGGGTTTGGAGTCAGACAAAGTTAGGTGCTCTGTGTTGACATGTAGGACGTTGACAAGTTTTCCAATTTCACAGCCTCAGTGTCTTCATCTCTGAAATGGAGGTGATAATTTCAACATGTAGGGTAGCAAGAATAATTAGCAGATTTTGGCAGATAATAAACATTTAAAAATTATTGCTATTACTATTTGAAAAGCCAAGGCTCTTAAGCCTGCATTTTTGAAGTTATCTGTCCTAATAAAGATGATAATGGTGATGGTGATGGTGATGGTGACAAAGGTAAATAATCTCCATGCCTGTCCTATGGAGTTATTATCTCAATGATCTCTTTTCTTTCTTAATTATTTAACTCAGTCCAGTCCATTGGACATTTCTGTCTTCCTTACACATGGTCAAGTGTTTCTTTTTATTTAAAAGAAAAACAAAAGGCCTGCCTTCTTTTCAATCAATAATCCCATTGTCCAACTTTTGGCCAGTATTCTTGAGAAAATTTTCTACCTTAGATGCCTTTTTGTCTTTTCCAAATAGTTCTTAGAACCCTTTAACATAACTTCCTCATCCTACTTAAAGTGCTCCTTTAAAAGCACCATTGAGCTCACCCCAGCATGGCTTAGTTGGTTGGAGTGGTGTCCCATAAACTGAAAGGTGACGGGTTCAATTCCAGGTCAGGGCATATGCCTGTGTTGTCAGTTTGGTTGCCAGCTGGGCACGTGCAAGAGGCAACTGATTGATGGTTTCCTCCTTCTCTCTCTCCTTCCCTTTCCTGTCTCTAAAATCAATAAGCCTGTCCTTGGGTGAGAATTTAAAAACAATTAATTTTAAAAAGCAGCATTGGATTTATGCTTATCCAGTATCATTTCCTCAATCGTCAGCCTCAGCCTCTCCTGTAGCTCTTGTTCTGACTCACCCACTTCCTCCTTTGGTTGCTATAACTTTATACAAAGCTTATTCTCTCCTTCCTTCTCTATATTCTTTACTGGCTATAACTTTTCCTATTATAAAAAGTTAGGTATTTTTAAAATGTTTGTCCTTGGCTGTATTTCTTTATTTTCCCAGAGCAATCTCATTTACTCTCATAAGTTTAATGATTAGATTGTCATAGTTAAGCAATTTTATAGTCTCTGCAACATGATGTTTAAATGTTTTTGCCACTACAAGACTAGTTGTAAGTATTTTCAGTTTGGTGTTTACCGCAGTGTCTCTTTTTTCACTTTTTAAGTTTCGTTGTCCTAATTACCTCAAAATACCTGTACCTGAAAGTCCTATGTGAATTGAGCATTAAAAAAAAAAACCCAGAAATTTACCGTATTTTGTAGAAAAAGTCTCTTTTTTGAGTTCTATATTTCACATTCAAGTACACTAACCTCGAAATAGTAGATATTTAGAGGATTCTAGTCAAGAATGTGATATAGGTAAAGGAGGTTCTCAAATCCTCCCACAACCACATCAAAATTTCAACTAAACTACAAAGCAACCATCAACTAGGACCACATGAAACTAGCTAGACAGAAGACCTACAACTAAGGATGTAAAGAAGAAGCCACCTCAAGAATGGTAGGAGTGGCAGAGACACGATGGGCTGGTCCCACGCCCATGTAAGATGGACATAATTCAGAGAAGATATCTCAGCTGTAGAGGTTCTCCCTGAGGAGTGAGGGATCCCAGCCCCACACCAGACCCACCAGCCCAGGATTTCAGTGCTGAGAAGAGAAATCTCAATAACTTTTGGCTGTAAAAACCAGCAAGGATTGCAGCTAAGTAAGATGGAGGTCTTCTGAAGACTTGGGCATTTATCTTAAAGGGCCCGTGCACGGACCTACTTGGACTCATTAGCTCTGAGTCCAGCACTGGAACACCAGGAACATATGGGAAGAAACTGAACTATCTGGCATGGGAGTGAAAGTTGAAGTAGCAGTTTTTTTCCCGGAGAGAAGTGCTGGCACAGGCCATTGTTCCTTTTCTGGGTCCTCCTCCCACAGATTTGGCAGACAGGCCTCATATTTCAGTTTCCACATCTGAGTCTCCAAAAATCTGACTCACACTGCCCCCACCCACTATAGTGATTCTCTGAGACCCCATCCAACCCAACTTTCAAGCCCAGCCCAAATCATTTCCAGTGGCTTTTCAATACTAATAGCCTGTCTTGGCCCATGCTTCAGCCTTTCCTAAAATCTCTCAGATAAGTAGCATCTGCCTCAGTGTGCAACATACCTCTCATTAAGTGGCCCCAGGACCAGCACTAGTGGCAGCTGGTCTTAGTTTGCACCTTAGTCTCTCCTGGGCACCTCTAAGCCAAACACATGTACCAGCCATGCTGGGTGGTCCCAGGCAGGACACAGGTGGCAGCTGACCTTGGCCTGTACCTTCTAAGAGGCCCAGAACCACCTCCACAAGCAATACACTCAAGGATCAGACTCTGTGGGCACCAGAGATCCCTTGTTCCATGGGCTTGGCCCTGCACAGCTGATCCTCCAAGGTGGTCCCAGGCAGTCCTTCCTGCCAATAGGCCTAGGGGAAATCCCTTCCATCACCATGGGTCCTCCTCCCACAGATTTGTCCGATAGGCAACCAATGCTCAACAACAACAGAAGGGTGTACACAGCCCACATAGGGGTGCACCTGGATTGCCCAGATTGGCTGGTCAGGAAGGCTGTGACACTTGACCCTACAGAATACCTACTATATCAGACTACTCTACCAAGCTCAGGAGACATAGAAGCTCCATTTCATAGACAGAAACCAACACAGAAAGACTTTCAAAGTCAGGAGACAAACAAACTTGTCCTAAATGAAAGAAGAGAGCAAAATCCAGGAAAAGAACCAAATAAAATGGAAATAAGCCATCTACCTGATGTAGAGTTCAAAACATTGATTAAAAAAATCCTCAGTGGTCTCAGTGAGAACTTTAACAATGAAATAGGAAACATAAAAATGGAACTAGAAAACATAAAAAAATAACCAGTCGGAAATGAAGGCTACATTAATTGAAATGAAGAATACATTATAGGGAATCAATAGTGGAATAGATGAAGCAGATCAAATCAGGAATTTGGAACATAAGAAGCAGAAAACACCCAAACAGAACAGCATTTACAAATAAAAAATCAAAAAAAGGATGGTATAAAGAGTATCTAAGACAACTTCAAGCTTACCAACATTCATATCTGAGGGACGCCAGCTGGAGAAGAGAGAAAGCAAAGAATTAAAAGTCTGTGTGTAAAAAATAATGACAGCAAACTTCTCTAACCTGGTGAAAGAAATAAACATTCAAGGCCAGGAAGCACAGAGAGTCCCAAACAAGATGAATCCAAAGAGGCCCAGACCAAGGCACATCATAATTAAAATGACAAAGTTTCAAGACAAAGAGAGATTCTTAAAAACAGCAAGAGAAAAGCTACCTACAAGGGAATTCCCATAAAATTGTCAGCTGATTTCTCAACAAAAACTTTGCAGGCCAGAAGGAGTGGTGTGAAATATTCAAAGTGATAAAAAGCAAAGACATAAAACCAAGATTACTCTACCCAGCAAAACTATCATTTAGAAATGAAGGACAGATAAAGAGTTTCTCAAACAAGAAAAAGTAAAGGAGTTTATTACCACCAAACCAGTATTACAAGGAGTGTTAAAGGATATTCTTTGAGATGGGAGGGAGGTTTGAGGAATGGTTGAAAAAGGTGAAGAGGTTAAGAAGTAGAAATTAGTAGTTCCAGAATAGTCATGAAAATGTAAAGTACAGCATGAGAAATATAGTCAATAATATTGTAATAATTGTGTATGGTATTAGATGGGCACTAAATTTATCAGGGTAATAATTTAGTAAGTCATATAATGTTTAATCACTGGGTTGTACACCTGAAACTAATATAATATTGTATGTCAATTTTAACTGAAAAATAAAAAATGATTTAAAATAAAAAATAAGGATACTGAGTCAGCAAGAAATGTTTATTGACCTGTACTCTGTAATAAATCTTGGTTCATGGCTGTGAGCAGGAAAGAGTGGTTCCTGAATTCTTAGAAATTACAGTCTAAGAAGGTACACATTGAACAATTAATATGAGTGTTATCAATATCAGAAAGGGAGAGTACAAGATATAATGAAACTTTATATAGCAAAGAGATTAATCTGGAAAGCCAGTAAAAAAGGCTGTCCCTGAAAGTTACGTGAAGTTATACATGGTAGGCAAGCAGAGGAAGATGAAGAACGCAGGCAGAGAGAAGAGTATGTATGGGTGTCCTAGCATGAGAACAACATGGGGAACAGAATAACTAATGGAAAGTAATTTCAAAGGAAGTAAGCAGAAATATGATGTTAGAGACTTTCTAAGCCATGTTAAATTTTGGCAATTTATTCTAAAAGGCAAGGAAAGCCATTAAGACTTTTAAGTGAAGAACTAAAAAGACCCATTTCTATTTTAAAAATTTTTTCTCCAGCTTCATTGAGATATAATTGACACGTAGCATCAATAAATTTAAGGTGTACAATGTGTTGATCTGAATACACTTATATATTGCAATATGATTACAACCCTAGTGTTGGCTGACACCTCCATCACATTACATAATTACCACTTTATTTTGGTGGTAAAAAAGATTTAAAATCTACCTTCTCAGTAATTTTAAGTGTACAATACAATACTGTTAAATATAATTACCATCCATACTATGCATTAAATTTCCAGAATGTATTCATGCTGTAACTGGAAGTGGGCACCATTTTCCCCAAACACCCCCATCCCTTGGTAACCACCATTCTACTATCTATTTCTATAAATTTGGCTTTTGTGGACTCCACATATAAGTAATATCATTCTGCGTTTGTCTATGTCTAATTTACATCACTTAGCATGACGTCCTCAAGGTCTATTCATGTTATCATTAAAGGAAGGATTTCCTTCTTTCCTATGATTGAATCATTTTCAATTTTGTGTATAATCTTCTTCATGTATTGATCTTGACAGACACTTACATCATTTCATATTTTGGCTACTGTGAACAATGCTGTAGTAAACACCAGAGTGCAGCTATCTCTCCAATATTTATTTTATTTCTTTTGTATATATGCCCAGAAGTGGAATTCCTGGATCATATTGTGGTTCTATTTTCTAATTTTTTGAGGAAACTTTATGCATTTACGTCAGCATTTTTCACAACCTCCACGACACGTTGTTATTATGTTCACATTACTCATTCAATGTCTTTGAAATGAACCATCTTCATACTGTTTTCCATCCTGGCCATCCCTATTTGCCAAGTGTTTCCTATCTCCACATCCTTGTCAACACTTACCTCTTGCATTTTTGACAGCCATTCTAGCAGGAGTGATGTAATATCTCATTGTGATTTAGATTAGCGTTCCTTAATGATTATTGATGTTGAGCACCATTTCAAGTACCTCCTGGCCATTTGTATTTCCTCTTTAGAAAATGTCTATTCAAGACCTATGCCCATTTTAAAATTGGATTATTTATTTTCTCATTATTGACTTGCATGAGGTTTTATATATTTTGGATATTAACCCCTTATCAAATAATGTGTATGATTTGTAAATATTTCCTCCCATTCTTTCACTTGTCTTTCATTCTGTTAATAGTCTCTTTTGCTGTGCAGAAGTTTTCTGGTTTGGGGAAGTTGTCGGGGGAAATGCAGACAACTGTAATTGAACAACAATAAAATAATTTTTAAAAAAGATTCACTCATTTATTTTTGCATTTGTTGCTTGTGCTTTGATATTAATCCAAAAAAAAATCATTGCCTAGCTAAATATCAAGAAGCTTTCTCCCTATGTTTTCTTCTAGTTTTATGGCTTCAAGTCTTATGTTTAAGTCTTTAACAAATTTGACTTAATTTTTGTGAATGGTGTAAGGTAGGGGTTCAATTTCATTTTTCTGCACATGATATCCAGTTTTCCCAACACTATTTATTGAAAAGACTATCCTTTCCCCATTAACTATTCTTGGCTCCCTTATCAAACATTAGTTGACTTTATATGCATGAGTTTATTTCTGGGCTCTCCTTTCTGTTTCATTTATCTGTATGTTTATTTGTATGCCAGTACCATGCTATTTTAATTACTATAGTTTTGTAACATAGTAAAATATCAAAAAGCGTAATTTCTCTAGTTTTGTTCTTTATCATAATTTCTTTGGCTATATGAGGTCCTTTGTGGTTCCATACAAATTTGAGTGTATTTTTAAAATATTAAGTTTATTGAGATGACATTGGTTAATAAAATTATATAGGTTTCAGGTGTTTCTGTAATACATCTTCCGTATATCGTATTGTGTATTCACCATCCTAAGCCAAACTTCTTTTTGTCACCGTTTATCCTCTTCTACCTGCCCCACTCCCACTTTCCTTCTGGTCATACCACACTGTTGTTTGTGCCTCCTAGATACAGAGAACAGACAGACAGCTGTTGGGAGGGGGCATAGAAATGGGGGGAATTAGTGAAAGGATTAAGCAAAAATAATCATAGACAACGGCTGCTTTTTAAAAGTTTCTGTGAAAAGTACCATTGAAATTTGTATAGGAATTGCATTGAATCTGAACTGAGAAATTGTCTTTGTCCTCTTAACCATAACATGTGTTTTCCTGTGTGCATGTCTGAGGTTTTCTTTTTAGCCCTGGTTTGAGTGAATTTGGAAATTTTCATGTCATTGTTTTTCAAATATTTTTCAGCCACACCCCTTCCCCTGCCTTAGCCAATCATCATAGCCAATCTCAATTCTTAATTGCAATTATAATTAGATTTTTTGAAGTTATCCCAAAGCTCTCTGATGTCCTGTTTATTTTTCATATTATATATTTTCCTTGTGTGTTTCATTTTGCATAATTTCTGCTGCTATATCTTCAAGTTCACTAATCACTTCTCCTGCAATTTATAGTCTGCTGTTAATAATATTCACAATGCATTTTTCATCTCAGACATTGTAGCCTCCATCTCTAGAAGTTTGGCTATATTTTGATAGTTTTCCACAACTGCTTAACATATTCATTCATTTCTCTAGCTTTTTGAACATGTGGAACACAGTTGTAATAACTATTTTAATCTCCTTGTCCACCAGTCTGGGTTATTTTCAATTGTTTAATTTTCTCCTCATTATAGGTTACATTTTCCTGCTTGTTTGCATGACTGATAATTTTTTATTGGGATCAGACGTTGTTCATTTTACCTTGTTAGGTGCTGGATATTTTTGTAATTCTATATTCTCAACCTTTGTTCTGGGACACGTTTATAGTACTTACTGAGAAATAATTGGAGAGTTTTGAGACTTACACATAAGATTTGTTAGGTGGGTCTGGAGCAGTGCTCAGCCTATAGCTAATTATTCACCACTACAGAGGCAAGATTCTCCTGAATACACTACCAAATGTTCAATGAATTATGAGGGTTTTCAGTCTGGCTGATGGAAATAGTGCTTATTCCCAGCCCTGGGTGAGCTCAAGTTACTCTCTTCTAACCCTTCTAGGTGGTTCATTTCCAAGTCTCAGGTAGTTTTTCACATACTTCCACTGATCAGTGCTCTGATGAACACCGGAGGGATTCCTCTACAGATCTCCGGAGGGTTTTGTCTTTTTGGGTTTTTTTTAAACCTATGTAGCTCTGTTATCTCCATACTGTTTTGTAAACTCTAGCTACCATGTTCTCCATGGACTATTAGTCAGATCTGTCTCCTCAACTCAGGAACTCTCCCAGGCTCTGCCTACGATTCTTTTCCTTGCTCTGTGACCTAGAAACTCCCTCAAGGCAGTAAACTTAGTCAATTATAGGCCTCACCTCATTTGTTTTCATTCTCTAAAGAGTCAATATCCTCTGTTGCCTATGTGAGATATCTTGAAAAACATTACTTCATTTATTTTGCCTGGTTATTTGTTTCTTTCCCATAGAAGGACAAAAACAGTCTTTGTTACACATTGGCCAGAAACAAAAACTTCTCCAAAACAGATATTTTACAAACTGACACAATCTCCATATTGCCTTCCCCATTCATGGAGTGAGAGCAATTTTGACCATTGAAAGTTGCTTGGATTAACCCTACAAATTTTAAGTGAAAAACTATATTATACTCCTGGGAAAATAAGTAATGCATGCCTTCCTAAAAATTTTAAAAGATGCAAAGGATGGGATTCCTATTACATTCTCATTTAAATTACCTATTGGTTGGTATAGTTGATGACTCCCCTCCTATTTTAGAGAGTTATTATAAGCTTGATTAGCTGTTTGCTTGAATTAAAAGTCAACACACATCCCAGGACCTATTATAAATTTATAGATCTTTCAAACACAGTTTCAATAATATCATTCTCATAAGACCTGGAGACCATAAATTACCAGTTATGGATGACGTTGTAAATTATATTTATGAATAGGAAGATAAATCATGGAGCTCAATACTTCTATAAAGTTGCTAGTATTCTAATAGTTTAGAAATGTAGGTTAGTTAATTAGGGGTAAAAAATCACTGCACTTGAAAATTTCACCCTAGTTATGTCTCTTTTGATTTTAGAGGTTTTACACACACACACACACACACACACACACACACACATAACCTTGGATATGTGGTTCAAAACAAACCCATTTATCAAGTTGACCCTAAAATCCACCACCCTTGAGTAGGCCCAAAGCAAGAAGAGGCCTTCCAGCTTGTTCAGGTGCCATTGTTCTGCCATTTGGATGTTGCAAAGTCCAATAGTAATTCTACATGTATAAAAAGAAGCACTTCAGCTTGCACATATATTTTTAAAAAGAAGTTGTGTAATCAAGTCCATAATTAAATGCAAAATTGTTGTAAACAAAACAGCTCAAAGAGATGGTAAGGAGTAAAACAGAAAAAAAGAAGGCACGCAGAAAACAAAGTTAAGGGATAATCAGGAAAATAAAAAATGAAGGGACAGTGGATTTTTCTGGATGCACATTCCAACTGAAGTCATGCTCCAAACCCAGACTGCATCTGTCCATCTAGGTTTTCTGGAACAAACTCCCACTCGCTCAGACCCACCCAGCCTTCACAAACAATTCCGTTTCCCCAGACATTCTTATCTCCCACGCTTAGAACAGCATCACATATCACTTGGAATCTGTGGTGCTTTTTATTTTGAATATCACTAAAACATGTGCCTCTTAGGCAACAGGATAATCACTTTTCTCTCTGCCAAAGTATGTGCTTCTATTCTACGGCTCGTCCTGCAGGAAATAAAATCCAGGACAGGGAACTTGACAGCACTTGCGTCATCTCCAGGCAGCACGTCCAAAATGCAGACCTGGGGAAGCTAAGGGAAGGACAACATGATGGGGGTTTTAATGGAAGTCAAGAATGGAAAGTGTGAACTTAAGAACCATTTACTTTAGATAATATTCTACAGGAACTAACTGAAGGAAGACAACAAATCTCTCTGCCTTAAAGAAGTGCCCTTTGGAAAAATAGATTTCTTAAAGGGATCTCAGATCTATTTGTTTAATATTTGGTTAAATACATACTTAATATACCTAACTGGGTATAAGTAAACATAAAACTTTATAATGACTTGGTTTATTTTATCTTTATAATTTAAATAAACACTATTTTTTAAATTAAGATCATCATTCAACAGGTGGGTAATATTGATAATATTTTCATTCTCAACTTTAAATTATAATGCATTTTGGAAGTGCAGACTAGTTCAAAGAAGGTGAAGGGATTAGCCAAAGAATGTATATGCATGACACATGGACATGAACAATGGGGTGGGGATTGCATGAGGAAGTGGGGCTGCTGGGGAGAGGGGGAAAATTGGGACAACTGTAATAGCATAAACAACAAAATGTTCTTTAAAAGAAATAAATTATAATGCTTTCTGGTACAACAAAATGAGATCTGGGTCTCTTAGTCTCATTTGTAGTATTAAACACTTTCAATATTACATGATGAAAAAGTAAAACAATGTATTTTTATTCTCATGATAAACATTTCAATAGACATGCAATCACTCTTCTGAAAATGCAGTTAAATGAGCACTAATTATTGTTATCAGTTTACTTTGTCATAAAATGACATGGAAGGTAACATATTTGCAGATATCTAGAATTTCTTTATATGAACAGAGACCTGAACTAAGGGTTCAATGAATTGATTCAAACTAAACTTTCCCTCTGCTTCTATTCATAACGTTTTCCAAAAGTATGATTCTCATAAGCTTTTTCTAGAGAATTGGAAAGATCTGAGTTTGAGATCCAGCATCCACATTTTTATTTTGTGATTAGAAAAGAATGCATGAATGGTTCTGCATATGCCACTGGTTGTAATGAGGTACCTACTTGACAGATTACATGAAATGGTTGGCTTTGAACCTGGCTCATAATGACCAATCGATAAATAAACATTCTCAGATTGTACTCCCCTTTTCTTCATCTTCTCCATCATCACTGGTTTCTCTCCATTCCTCTCTCCCTGTCCCTTTTGCAGTCACTGTCATTGCTATCTCCAACATTGTCATCATCCTTTTTCTCATTACTTATATTTTTGGAATATTATGAAAATAAATGACCTAATGGCAAATGCATCTACCTATACTTTTTAAACATAAGACATATAGGTTGTTATGTGCAATAATCCTATTGGAACTATTCAGGAGAGAAAATAAGAACCATTTCAAAATGCTTGGGATTTCTAAGAGATGGAAGGGAACAGGTGGGAATGCAACTGCGCTAGGGGACACTAAGATCTCTATGCGTACAAATGCAGCACACTGAATCGGTAATGGGCACTGTTCAGAAACTGCTTTGTAAGAAACATGCTTATCTGCTTTTCTGTATCTGTGCACATTTGAAATGCCAGAGATGTTCACTAGAGTGAAATAACTCTTTAATAATGACCTGCTGGGGTTCCTAGCAATACAGGAGGTTAAGCTGATCAAGCACAAGAAAATAATTATTTAGGACTAATGTAAGAATACAAAGACTATGAAAGATGTGTTGGAATTCTACAACAGTGTTCTGTTTTTAACTATTATGTCCGTAATAGAGTGGAGAAGAAAATGAAGTTCTTAACCAAGAATTGCTAATTTAATAGTTTTTATTTGGACTAATCCAGATTCTCTTTTGCTCTTTTCTGTACTTGCTGCATGGCAAACTCTGACCCCTGAGGTCCTTTTGGGTGTATTATTGGCACAAGATAAACAGTCCATGGATGTCAATGCTGGTATTGTTATTTGAACTGCTGTATTTATAGCTGATACATTTTTATTTTCTGTGGATGGGAAATATTTTTAAATACAAAAATACCATTATTTTTCTAATCATTACAACTTGGCCCACAACCATATCAGAAATCCAGAAGGTTTAATTGCTCCAGTACAAAATGTGTTTGGCATAGGCATGCCTGCAACTGACTTCTAGGAAATTTCTTCTAGCGCTGAGATGAGAATTAGTTTTTTACTCCCTGGTTTTGGTGAAAATAAGATAATCATCCACATTCAGTATTTGGCCAGTGGGTGCCCAAATTTGGGCTATGCATCAGAACTGCACCACTTCCTGCTTCTGAACTTCAGAGATTCTGATTCTGTAAGTCTGGGGTGGTGCCCATAGTCACTGAATTTTTAAAAACACTTTATATCATTTTACTACATGGTAGGTGCAAAGTGTCAGATACACTGGTCTAAAAGGCAATTATCTTTTAGAAATAGGCCCTTTCCTACACGACTGCTTCTCATGCCCCTACATTCTGATAATCCCTTATTCCAAAAACTGTCTGTGTGGACTTTGATGTTTCTTCATTATTTCACACATTGTACTCTGGCAATTGTGTATTACACCTGAAATCTGATTTTTTAAGAGCTACCCTATTTCTACCTGCATGGCTATGAGTTTACTGGTTTACTGGGAAGTGTTTCCTCAATAAAGGGTAGAGACAGCATTGCTAATGCCTCCTTGGATAGGTTAGGAAGAATTGCATATCGCAGAAATAAACACGCAAGCAGCCTAACTTCATCCCAAGTTACACAAAGCTACTCAAATGGTCTACAGCACTAAGTGAATGTGATTTTTTTTTTTTAAATATTGTTTGCAACACCAATAACAAAAATATTGTTAGGCTTGATTCACCCAGAGGGATATTCTGGGAAACCTGAAAACAGTACCCAAGGAAGCAATTCATGCCTTTGTGTAGCTTTTTTCTTAGAGCGTCAGGGTTTCGAAAGGGCCCGGATATCAGTCTGACGTTGCGAATGGTTTGCTCATAACATCAGGGATCAGACTTGGGCTTATCTGCAGGGCTCTGTTCCCTGCCAGAGGACACTGTCTGAGTTTTAACTGGGTGGGAAGATAAGGAGACAGATGAAGCCCACATGTGGATTTTACAGTGACACAGACAACAGCATAGACCTCCTACTCACAGGCCCATGTCATTGATGGTCCTGAGAGAAGCTGATGCCTTTGACAATAAATCCTGGGCTAAAGCAAAGAAAACATTTTTATTTGAAAACCGCATGGCGCTCCCTGCTATATTAGCTCTTCCCTAAATCTGAGGATTCCAGAAAGCAGATTCTATCTAGCTCCACCCAGGACACATTCCACCAGGGGACCACGTTTCCTTAGTATGCTGAAGACTTTCTTGGGTGATACTTATCCCCACATCTTGGAATTTCTTAGGTAGTTTACCTAGATTTTTTGCAATTTGCTATTCTTATGTTTTATCACCTAGGGTAAGTTAGAGGATTTGTTCAAATATCGAATTGACGGCCTCTAGACTATGCCTTAAAACCAAGCTAAGCCTAGAAAAGTGTAAAACTGCCAGACAAATCACTTGGAAATCGAATGATTCATTTGAATGTACATGTTTAACATGATTATTGCTTTTGCTCCCAGCACAAGACTTCATATAACTCTGGGCATTATTAGTACCTAAAGGTGGATCGTAACTAGTGGGTTGTTTTGATGCCACAAAAGCAACTCAATTCTCACATCAAGTTCTTCAAAGCTACAAATATTTTAGTAAAAAAAACAAGTGAAACATTCTATGGGGTCTTAATGTGTAAATAGGTGCTCTCAATAGCCTCTTCAAGACAACCATGGAAGTTGAGGATTCTAAAAAGCATGACTCAGGAAGAAAGTAACAAGTAAGAAAAGTAAACTTTCTGCCTTTGTTTTTATACTACCATACTTGACTATTTTTCTCTCAAAATTGTCTGTCTTAGATGGTTGGATATTACTTTCTTTTCAGAATGTGTATATATACATGAACATATATATTATACATATACATACATATATAATATGTGTGTATATCTATATTATTTATGTATAATTGTTTTTCACATTATTTGCAATTTAAAAATAATGAAATTAATTTTTATGTGGCAGAAATGTATCATTATCATTTATAAGGCTTTACAGTTATAAATAATGTCCAAATTATGAGTTCTCTCATGAGTGTTAACTCACTGAAATTCACTTTTACTTGATGGGAAATTAATATGCATATAATGGCAGAAGGTCCTGATTGAAAAGGACCTGGATGTAAAGTAGATTCTCTTTCATTTCCTCTTCTGTGGCACTGATTTTTATTTTGCAACAGAAGGTATGAATTTATACCATGATGTGTGATTGAGTAACAGCTGTCAGTAATTTGATGCAGCAAAAATTGTAATGAAACTTCAAGTCATGAAAAATTTACTTGATTATTTTTCACTGCAAACACCCCAAATCAATCTAGGTTATTGAAACACCTGGCTCAAGTTTTTGAGTTTTTGCCACCCTGAAAACCCTATCTCGAATAGTTATTTTTACAATGCGAGACCACTCAATTTTTTTGTTCATGAAATTATAGATTAGTTCCTCTGGTGATACAATGTTATGTTGCTATGTTTTTATATTGAGATATTTGCTGCTCCCTGAAATATAGACCCAGATGATTGAAATTATTTTTTTCATTGAATGAGTCTTTCTGAATGATATGGCACATGAGTTTTTAAGAGTTTTAATATATATGTTAGGATTTTTCTATTACTAAACCTATTGCCATTAAATTTCAAAATCTTTTCTCCAACCAAGAGGGGAATCTTACATAGTGGTTTAAAACCTGTTAAAATTGGTTCAAATGAGTCTGGTTTTAAGGTGCATGTGTTACTATTAAATGAAAAGTCAAGAAAGCTACATTCTTCGATGAATGCCTGATGGCACTTCCACATTCCTGCCTTATTTCTCCTTTAAAAAAAGGATTATTACTGTGAGGTTCAGAATCAGAGATATCAGAATACTACAAAGCTTTCTGAGATCAGGTAAATATTCAGTGTTGCTGTCCCCAACTTAGAAATGAAAAGTCTCAGAATAAAGAAACAAATAGAATATTGAAACCCAGGTGCTGAACTTTTAAAGAAATGACGGAATCACTGGGTGTCAAATGAAATAAGTATAGCAACCTGACATTTTGTTAAAATTCATTGTTACATTCCTCAACTCATTCACCTTAATAATTCTTTTCACAAGTGAATAAACATACATAACATACATATTCCATGTGGACTCACTATCTTTTGGCTTCTAGAACAGGAACTTCCCCAAAATTATTTTTATGGTGAAGATAACATTTAGATGAAAGTGCTCTTATGACATGAGTGTCCTTCCATCTCAGCACTTAGGTTATGAAGATATAACAGAAGCTTGGTTCAGATAAAGACACATCCACAGAAGACTTTTTTGAAGAGACAGTCAAATCATTGTAAATAAGTCATCCACATGTAACAGGGTCCCTTGTCTCAGGTGGCAAGTGGTGGGGGGAATCTTAGGGGGTAAAACAAGGTTTAGAACTGGCATCTAAGAGGGAGCTAAACTCAATACGAATGGAGAGGGGTCACTGGCAAAAGGTTATGCATACAAAGTATGACTTAAATTTAGTATAATCAGATTTAGTGCTTTGTTCTCATGGGCTATGATTTTACAGTTGGACAACTCTCAGTGTGACCTCCTTCATATAACAGTAAAGTAATAGATTGGGTAAGAATAGGTGTAACCACCCTGAAACATTGACGACTGTGGTTGTAAACTGGGATGAATTACATTGTTAGTAAAACAAGGTTTAAAAAGCCAGCCCTTAAGCTAGTTGATAAAGACAACAGCAATTTCTCTTCAATATGGTCTATTGTATCATTACATAGTTCAAACACATGGAAACATGTAAAAAAATATATTAAAACTTTATTTTACAAACTCACTCAGGTTCAGGATACTTTAATATTCGCCCTACGTGTTTTGGATCTTATGTAATCTTTTCGTTGTTTTCCTTCCTGATTTACTTACCTCCATCTCTTTTCTGAGGTATTCAGTAACCTAAATTCGATGACTTTTATTTTGATGAAAAATTTTATACTTTTACTGTGTATCTATGCAGCTATAAATAATGTTTGGTTTTTATTTTGAACATTTTAAAACTTGCATAGTGTTGTACTTAATATATTCTTTTAATCTTGCTTTTAGACACTAAAAATTATAACTCTAAAATTTCTCAATATTGATATACATATTGTTAGTTCATTTATTTTAATTGCTGTTCACTGATATACTGCATTAATATTTCCCATATCAGTTATCTTTTCTACTGTCAATAGACATCTAGATTATTATACACTTTCATTATTAAAACCAAACTAAAATTTTAATAAATGATTGTGCATTTTCATCATCATTGTTTGTCTGTTTTTTGGTTTTTGGTTTTTTTTTTTTGCAAATATACTACAGCATTAGGGTCTAGCGTTTATATCTAAAAGTAGAAAATCAAAATAGATAATATAAATAACTTCACCATTAACAAGAAACTAATAATCATTCTGAATCAATAATTCATAAGAGTTACTATTGCTTCACAACATGCCAGATTTATTTTTTTTATTTATTAAATGAATACAAGTTTTCTCACTGTTTCAATTTGCATTACTTAAGTTTATCGAATGTTTATTGGTCTTGTTTATTTAATTTTCCAGGAATTGCCTGTTCATATCATTTCCCCAACTTTGCATTCTCTTTTGTTTCTTTTGTTCTATTGATTTGTATGCATTTGTCTCTGTGTGTCTGTGTGCACCTATATATTTTAGCTGTTTCTCATTGCAGGTATGAAAACCTTTTGAAAATCAGTTCTTGCTTTTTAACTTTTATGGTGTCTATTCATATGTAAATGATCTTTTTCATGAAATATCTCTTCTATTCCATAAATATAGAATGTATCTATTCAAATTAAAACTTTCAGTGATTATGTCTCTGTTTTCAATTTTTAAGCTATCTTTATTATTTAGTTTTTTTTATTTTTCAGTGTTGTTTTATTGCTTTAAAATTTTTTTAATCTCAAATTGTTCATTATTATTCAAAATCACTTTTGTATATTAACTTGTTTTCTGTGGCCTCACTACATTAGCTTATTACTTCTGTAAGCACATCATTTAGGATTTTCACATGGATGATTATGTCATCTTTGAAAAAATATATGATTTTTGTTTGTTTTTCCATTGTTTTTTTGCACTGTCTAGGATCAGCCTAGTTTGATTCACTGCCTATTCACATAAACTCCTAAAAATTTTTAAATGCTTTAATTTTATGGATGTTGTATTGCCTCACAAAAAAAAAACTACTGGTTAAGAAAAGGTACATTCTAGGAACTAATTTTTTCAAGGTTGTGCTTCAAAAAAAATTTTAAAGAAAGAAATACACACAAGAACAGATGTTACTGCCATGTCAAGATACTAAATAGCTGACCTAGTTGCTCCTAATTATTGATAGTTTACGACAGCACTAGCCTTGGCTTCTCCCAGAGCATGAGCAGAATGGACAGCAGGAACACACATGATTTATTCATTAAGAATGATCCATAGCTTCCTGCATTTAAGCTGCAGGCACTCACACTGTACAATGCCATGTCATTCAGCAAGAACGGGTCTGAGACAGGAAGCACTTTAGCATGTTTACAGAAATATCTTTTAAAACAGACGGAACTACCAGACAACCCCCTTGTACAGTCCTCGCTTTAAGAAACTTGGGTAAAAGATTATCACTCCACACTCACGAGAATCAATTTCAGAGAGTGACAGTTGTTGCAGACTGATGTTGAATTTCCTTTTTTTACACTGAATTGAATTTCCTGTGGGCTGTGAGTACACTAACATTCACCAGGTGCTTTTTCCTGACTCTAACTAATGATTTTTTAAAAGCTATACAATATTCCCCTTATGTTTTTATCAAGTATTCTGTGTACACAATGGAGAACATTGTGATTGATAGTTGTTTAAGAAACCAACAATTTATGAAAGGCCAGCCTGATAACTTTTATACATGAAGTAGTAATAAAAACATTAATGATAATATTGACTAACATTTATTCAAGTACATAGTAAATGTCAAGCATCTTTCCAGCATTTTAGATGCATTATACCATTTAATGCTCAACAGAAATTCTCTGAAATAATTATTTCCATGTTACCAATGATCATGCTGGCACTAAAAATTTTGAGTATACTGTCCAAAGTGACATGGCAATTCCTGGAGCAGCAATTCGACATTAAACCATCAGAATCCAAGACATGCATTTTCAATCACTTTGTTAAACTGCATTTTTATTTTTCGCATACCTCCCATTCCAGGAAATAGCACATGAATGTATCACCAAAATGACAGAGATCATTTCTATGGGAACGATTTCTAAATTCATTTCCAAATTTTAGCACCTTCCTAAGCTGCTAATCTGTATTTCCTGATGCCTAGAAATGCTCCACCACACTAACACCCGTTTACACGCATGGTACCATCCCCTTCATAGACTCTCAAATGCTTCTTCACCTTTTCTTCAGACACGTTCAGACTCCAAACATAACTTGTAATTCATCTTCCTCAAGCCTCAGACAGAATTCTTTTCTTATCTGAGAAGCCACCATCTAGAAAAGAGAGGAGATGTGGCTGTCAGGGGAAGTGACAGAACACGGCTTTGGTAGTGATAATGCGGGCAAAATCATGCAGGCAAAGTCTTTGTCTACTCCCAGGCATTTTTGTACTCGTCTCCCCGTTCCCAGTGCACACACAGGTGCTGTGCTCTGGTGCATCATGCTCTCCTCCTTTCTACATTGTAAGCGCATGCCCTTGGAAAAAGATCTAATAACAAAAACAAACAAATAAATAAACAAACAGTGGTACAAACAGCAGTTAGCTTTTACTGCAAGCCTTTTCTACTGTGTTTGAATTGTAAGAAAAAATTAAAATACAGTTCTAATGACAGAATTTTATTAACCACAATGCCAGTGGGTAGAGATTTGACTGAACTAAAGAGCTCTTTGCTTATTTAATTTTACACTCATAAGACATTGATTGATACTCCCTCATTAGCACATTCTCAATGAAAGATTGGGACAAGAGCAGAGAGATTCAGAAGTGAGGGTTCTCCAAGGAGTATTGTACACAGTGATGATGGATGCTGTTTGAACAATGACTGAAAGAGCCCCCAGAATGTCAAAAGTGTTGTTCCTTTGAGAATCTCCAAATGGATGAATGGATTTGAAGTGGTTGGTGAAGGAGCAAGTAAAACAAAATGGAATTCTCACTTCATATTAACATCATTACCAACAAAAACCATTGATTACCAGGAATTTCAAAGAAGCTGTGTATACAATTGTGCATAGCATGGCTTATTAAAGTTAGAATTTTAATACAACCATGCCTCAGCCCTTGAGCACTTCTTGAGAAATTCTCTTGAGTATACAAGTTTGTGTGAAAATGTGTGTGTGTGTGTCTGTGTGTGTGTATCAACTCACCTGGAGATTTAATGCTTCTCAATAATCTTTGATATCCCTTAAGCAGTTTTCTTTTCTATGTTCTCAAAAATTATTTCAAACCTTAAAATTTTTCCACAAGTCTCCTATTCAAATCTCTTTCTCTAACCTGTTCAATGAAAACCGTCTTGAAGAAAACTTAGGTGATCGCTGTTTGATGACCACTATAGTGATCACTATTTCAAATTTCTACCCCAATTTTACAAATACATCTACACTTACATCTATCACGCATTTTCTTTTACAATCTTAGAGAATGAGATATCCCTCCTGTTGTTTAAAATTGCCCATAAGTATAATTTATCTTATACTTTCTCATCTGCTGTATTATTTGGCTTCATCAATTTTTTTCCAGTCACTATCACAACTGCAACCTATTCTATTCTTGCTTGTCCTCTCTGAAGTCTATAAATATAAAAAAAAAATCTTTATCTAAAAAAATTCCCCTTGATACATCACATGTCAGTCCTAACCTTTAGTACCTCAGAATCTGACTTTATTTGGAAATAGGGATATTCCAGATATAATGGTTCAATTAAAATGAGGTTATACTGTAGTAAGTGGTCCTCTGATCCTGGGTGCCTGCTGCTATGGAAAGAAGACAGCCATTGTGAAGACAGCACCTCAGGAAGCATGCCATGTGATGGCAAAGGTACAGACTAGGGTCGTGCAAATGCAAACCATGGAATGCAAAGGATTATCCAAAGAAACACTACCAAGAGTACATAGGTAGATGAAGAGAAAGATAATATATTATTATAATATTATATATCATATGTATGACATAAATATGCCATCTGTTTTATTATATCTATTATACAGAATCAGATTATGTGATTGTGGGAGCTGAGAATTCCCAAGATGTGCAGTGAGCGTGCTGGAGACACAGGAAAACCAGTGGTGTAGTTCCAGTCCATAAGTAGGCAGGCTTGAGACCCAGGAAGAGTCAACGTTCTGTTGAAATCCAAAGGCAGGAAAAGATCAATCTGCCAGCTCAAACGGTCAGTCAAGAGGAGCTCCCTCTTACTTTCAGGAGGGTCAGCCTTTGCAGTCTATTGAGGTCTTCAGTTGATTGAATGAGGACCACCACATCAGGGAGGGCAGATCTACTTCATTCAGTCTTCCGATTCAAATATTAATCTCATCCAAAGAGCCCCTCACAGACACACTTAGAGGAATGTTACCCAATATCTGGGCATCTCATATCCCAATTAAGTTGACACATAAATTTATCCTAGTCATATACAAAGGACATATTAAGCTAATAAATGATTGTATGCTGCTGGGATTATATCATTAAAAGCCCTGAAAATCAACTTCATGAATCTACTTCTTAAAAAATAGGAAAAGATTGTTTAGAACAAAAAGTAGTATTCCATATGCCACCTAACATCTGATGCCACACACTCTCTTCTTGCCACAGTATCTCAATTCTATTGTTCACACCTCAGGCTTAGCTAGGAAGAAGTGAAAGTGCTGGACTAATGAGCCCATTTGACACATTGCTTCACTTGCCAGTGTTGACTCACAACCAGGAACACTGCATTTCGGGTACAAAAATATATCATCTCCACCTGAGATCATTTATGTTGCGAACATCCTTGTCTCAGTCATATTAGAACTTGTAATAAATAGAATGGCCTGACATTTTTGAACAATGAAGACTTCTCTACCCTTGCATGTTATTATTAACACAGTGATGTTTACTGTGAAAGCATCTGAATTAGCTAAAAGGCAGTAGAGTTCTGGTTACATCTTTCACCAGCTCCGAGACCCCAAGTAAGTGAGTTACTTCCCAGCAACCTCAGTGTCCTTCAGAGTGCAGTAAGTCTTCCCTCCCAGCTCCCAGTGTTGTTGTGAAAATTCAATGAGATGAGGTACATAGTTCTACTCTGAAAGTTCTAAGCACTCTGTAAGTTATGAGCTCATTCAACCCACAAGGTCTCAGAGTCTTCTATATGGAGGTATTGCGCGGGCTGCGGAAGGAAACAGAATGATGATAATGTGGTCTCTGACCTTTAGGGATTCGTAAATGTAAATGAAGGAATAAGTGGGTTTGGTTAGGAGCTGCAAATACTTCAGTGTGGGTGGAACTTGGCAGGTAGCTGGAAGTGTGGTAGGAAATAAAAGTATAAATGTAATTACAGTCCAATTTGAGAAGGATCTTACACATCCTGAGTGGGAGTTTCGACTTTTCTATTATGCTAGGGAGAGCCATTAAAGTATTTGCAACATGGAAATGACATGATGCATCTTATGTTTCCAGGCACTCCGTTTGGCAGCCGGATGAGCTAAAACACTATAGAAGACTTCAAGTTCAATGGATTAAGGACTGTTAACCCAAACCTATAATGAAGATACTGTTAATTATGAACATGTATTTTTTTATAAATAGAGGTAGAAATAAAACCACTCAGACAGTTTTAAACCTAGTAACACTTTATCTTCACACTTGTCTTTACACCTGTGTTTCCTTTTTTCTGCCCTTTACGAGGAAGTGTTCTTTAGTCAACGGGTGAGAGAAATAAATCAGAAAGGTGTTGAGTAACACAATATGAGATAGCTGCGAGCCCTTTTCAGGGTCAGCAACAGAACACAGTGTAGTCATTTTCCTAAATCTCAAAAATCAGGAAACAGCAGAGTATCCACCCTGCCTGAACACAAGTAGGAAAGTATTACTGGTATCAGGCTTTGGTTCTCTGGTGTAGCGAGCTATCCTCCTGTTCCTGCTTCCTACCTGGCTCGGAGAGCAAGAGAAATGCCTCTGAACACATCATTAAACTCGGCCCCAGTCTCAGGGACATAGTGCTACTTCATCTGTCCCTCTTCTGTAGGAAAGAAAGGAGCACATCTTAGTGTTGGTGCGAATGGCCACAGAGGCCAGTGGAGCTGAATTCCTGCTAAGGGAAGACATTCTGTCCTTGTAGTATTGTAGGTATATTGTCATAGCTTTGTAGTGTTAGGAGGTAGAAACTATGGTTCTTACAAGTGATGTATGTGGTAAATACTCAATAGTAAAGGGCTATATTCTAGTCATTAGTCATGTGACTAGAACTAGCTATGCCTTAGGGGAAATCTGTATATAAATAATTGTAAAACAAAGACGGTAGTCATAAACTAATCACATTTAAAAAGGCCAATTAAGATGCTTTGAAAAATATACATACACATTATATAAAATCTGATTTAGAAATAATGAAGTTCATTTTGTATCTCTAAGATCAGGAACACAAAAAATATGAATAAATCTATAGTCCATGTATTGCCTTGGTTGACTCAAAGGAAAATACGTAAATAAACAAGGATAAGCCTTATTTATATCTTATTTACAAAGTTAATTAGGCTATAAGTCCCTTGTTCCCATCCTTCACAGTGCTGTATCAGTGCTCGCTTTCATGAAGTCACTCAAAATCATCCTCCTCAATGTGTACACTACTGGTTGAATTTATATCCTTAAAAAGTAAATAAATAAACACATACTCACCTACATACATACAAGCAGGTTGGCATAGTGGCAAGACTGAAACTGAAGGAACTTAATAAAATTTGCCTCTAATTCTGCTAGTCATTTACTGACAAATCTTAGATAACTGATTAATTTACCTAAGTACCAGTTTCTATCATCTCCTTTAAGCAAAATTATTTTGGATCTGACAACCCATTGCATAAAATTTACCATCTGATGATATATTATCAATATCATTCTGTTTATTGATTCTGCATAGCATTGCACTCCTAAATGAGATGGCAACTTTTCCTGTGTTTCTTAGAGTAAATAGCACGCTATTAGATGCATGGATGCCTGACGTAAAGAAATTGCCTTTATCGTAGCTTTGTGTTCCATAGTTGCAATGACAGTTGCTAAGTCAATACGCTCTAATAACACTTCTGGTTAGATTTCTGGTGACAGCATTTCTGAAATAAAGTCCAACATTTTTCATAAGTTAGAAGACTCACCCTAAGATTTTCATGGTTTCTTAATGCTATATACTAACTACTCTTTTTAAAATACATACTAACTGTTTGAATTATTGACTGTATTATATGTATATGTCATCACATATAGAATGTGCGATGCTTGTGTGTTTAGTTTCTACAATTCCAAGGAAAACTTCCTCTAAAGAACTGTACTTCTCCTATAACTATAGCATGTAGCAGGTTATAATGAGATTATAAAACAAAAGGGACAACTGTGCCCTCATACCCCACAGGCAGCATGAGCGACACTTTACATACGAAACCCTAGTCTTGAGGCAAAATCGTCTGTGTGGTGCACTCTGTTATAGGTGGAGTTTCCTGCTGACAACGCTCGACAAAAAGGTGATCAGATGGCCTCTGGGCTTTCAGTACCATTTTACTGGGGCACTGACATTTCTCCCTTGAAAACAAGGGCTGCAGGGGTACTCTGCCCCTGATTTTTGGAAAGATTATAAAATACTATGCAAATACATATGACAAAACAAGAACAGAGCCTGAAAGGCACATAATATATAACAAGATAGAGTGAAAGCTTTTCTGTCGTATCATTTTGGTTGGATTATTTGATAGATAATCTTACCCTGTACAATTTGTGGGCATAGTCGCAGCCAGTTCAGCTCAGTCCCTTGGGCGTGGTCCCGCACACAGAGAGGTCACCTCCAGGTCAGGGCACAAGTCTGGTTGCAGGTTCCGTCCCCTGGGGAGCTTACAGAAGGCAACCAATTGATGTTTCTCTCTCACATGGATGTTTCTCACACTCTGTCCCTCATTCTCTTCCCTTCTCTCTAACAAGTAAGTGAGTAAGTAAATAAAACGTACGAGAATAATATGTTGTCATTTGTGAACTCAGTTGTTTTTCTGCCCAGTGCCATGAGTGGCATCGAGCCTACAACACCGGAATGAAGAATGGCCACAGCAGGTCAGACCGTGGGGCTGGTGATTAGCTCTGCGCGGTGGCTCCGAAAGGCACGGTGAAAACGAGCAAGAAGCCGGGGAGACTCTGTGTCCGCCCAAGTGCCTTGAGGACAGAAGAAAAGGGGAGTGGCGGCTGCACTTTGGTCCCCACAGAGGAGCACTTAATTTGCATGTTATGGAGAGGTATTTTGTCAATACGGTCTAAATAATGAAGTTAAAGACAGAAAGTATACTTTTCAATAAACTTAACCAACTTAATTTTTAGAGTTTCTTGGTAAACTGATGCATTTAACAAAATCCTCTCCAATAAAAATATATAAAATACATTCACTTCAAATAAAAAAGCAGTAAAAATCAGCTTCTTTTACAAATCTAATTTAATGTCAAAGCCTAGAAAAAATATTTAAATATGAATGTGTAATTCATGATTTATACATGAGAAAGATAAAAACTTAAGCATAATAAAAACTGCACAGTAGATTTATATATTCATTTTTGTGGTTTCTGGACAGTTTATTATCTAGTTTTCACTAACCTTAAAAGAAAACAATGTCTGTAAGAAACATCAATTTTTAATATTAAATCAGAACAATAAACAACTCAGAGATAAAGATAACTTCATTAATGATAATAGGAAGCTGGCTCGGATATAAGTAATTTCCTATTCTTATCTTTTGTTTTAGTCTCAACTTCAAAAGAATAATGAGAATCAGCTTTTCCTGCTGCTGTTTCTTCTTAAGGCTCCTCGTAAATGTACTGGGGAAGTTTTTGAGCACTCTGTAATGCTAAGATGACACTTGGGAAAGAAACAATGTTACTACATTTTAAAAGAGTATTTACAGTATGTCTTAACAACATTAAATGACTGCCTCTAAAAGAAAGCCATGACCTGCCTTGCTGTTCAGAAATCAAAAATAAGAATATGGGTTTGCGATTTTCTGTTGCTATCATACATGTTTTAACCAAAAGAATTAAGAGTACCAAAACCTAGGTCTCTATTTATTAACTGTTAAGTGTAAAATAATTATTTTTTCACAATATTGCATTTGAAATGGTTTGTATGCCCTTGAGAATATAATTTAGTAGCCAAATATGTAATAAATTTAGATAGATTTAATATTAACAGAAACATTTTTGCTGAAATACAGTTAAAGTAGAATGAAATTGTAAAATTAAGTTCTGTTAAAAAGTTAAGATTACATTTTTCTCTTTTCTTCTTCCTCTTCTTCTTCCTCTTCTTCCTTCTTTTCTTCTTCTCCTCCTCCTCCTCCTCCACCTTATTCTCTTTCTTCTTCTTCTTCATCTCTTCTCTTCTTTTCTGAGACCCCTTCTAACTCGAAAGATCTAGGAATGGTCTGTGAGTTAGAGAACACAAACCCAGTTCTTTACCTAGATTCTACTTTCCAGTGCCATTTTTCTGTCATAATGAATGTGCCATCTTCACTTTGAAATCCATGTCTCCCCTCAGCTCACGCCATCCTTTAGTCCTGGCTCCTAACACCTCAGCCCCAACACACTTGCACCCTGTCTTCCTCCACTTTTCAGGGTCCAGCTCTCCTTTAGCAGTCACTCCAAACATCTCTCCCTCCATCAAATATCACCAGATTCTCCCAAACAACATGGTGAATGCAGGAAACAAAAAAGAGGTACGTCATCATATCCAGAGTATTGAGGGTGACGTTAAGGCTGGAGATGCAGGCAGGAACCATGTCAAAAACAATTTGGGTGGCTAAACCAACTAATTTGAATTTTATCATGAAAGTCATAGGGTGCATGGAGGACTTTAAGAGTATACTCTTACAGCCCTGGCTGGTGTAGCTCAGTGGATTGAGCGCAGGCCTGGGAACCGAAGGATCGCGGTTCGATTCCCAGTCAGGGCACATGCCTGGGTTGCCAGGCCAGTTCCCATCAGGGGACATACAAGAGGCAACCGCACATTGATGTTTCTCTCCCTCTCTCCTTCCCTTCCCCTCTAAAGATAAATAAATAAAATCTAAAAAAAAGGAAAAAAATCTTTAAAAAAATACTCTTACAGAACAGTACCTCTAATGAAAATAAAGGATGGCTTGAAAACAAGAAAGACTGGAGGGAGGGGAAATCATTTATCTTTTTCAATAATTACATATCTCAAAATAGACTATAATTTTTTCTTTTTTATTGAATTTGTTGCAGTGACATTGGTTAATATTAATTATATAGGTTTCAAGTGTACAATTCTATATTTGTATAGTTTATTGTGTGTTCACCATCTCCAGTGAAGTCTCCTTCCATCACCGTTTATCCCTGCTATACCTTCTTCTACCTCCCCCACCCCCTTTCCCTTTGGTAATCATCATGTTAGACTATAATTTTTGATAGCATAGACTCTACTATATGCATAAGGATTTTATTACCAAGTGACACCTTCTACAATTTATAATTGTAGAGATGCTAAACTTGGATGGCCTATGTAAAATTTTATTACATTTTAAAGTAGAGAGAGAAACTACACTGTTGTGGGGTTTTCAGCAGTTAATTAGAAAACTTTCCTTTTTAAAGACCTTAGTCTTTTTTGCTTATGAGAAATGTGGCTCAATGCATATTGCAGACACACCTCATCTAAACTCTATTAAGTAATTCATGGAAAATCTTAAAGGAAAAAACATTGGCAAAAACATTTTACTAACCAGATACTAACAAAGCAAAAGGCATTTAACAGGTAAAAATTCAGATTTATGCAAAAACTAGCATAAAGAACCCTATAATGAAAGAAACTATGAGTGACAGGTATTAAAAAGAATAAATTGGCCCTGGCTGGTGTGGTTGAATGGATTGAGTGCCACTCTGTGAAGCAAAGGGTCACTCCTTCGATTCCCAGTCAGGGCACATGCGTGCGTTGTGGGCCAGGTCCCCAGTGGGGGGTGTGGGAGAGGCAACCACACATTGATATTCCTCTCCCTCTCTTTCTCCCTCCTTTCCCTTCTCTAAAAATAGATAAATAAAATCTTTAAATATTTTTTTAAAAATTAAAATCGTCATTTATCTGAAAATCAGTGCATGATTACATCACACACCCATACATGTACACATAAACCTTACACCCGAGTATTTTGTGTATGTATACATGTATATATGAACTGCTATGTCATACATCACAATAGTAAGATTTGAGACAAATATATAAACAATGCCAACGATAGTTTTACTTCCCCTTTTTCCGTCAACATTGAAGGTCTTGCAAACTGATTTGAGTAAAATTGGTTGACAGCATCAGCACTAAACTAGATGCACTGAAGTGGAGAATGAAGCCCAAGCCCTGCAGTTGGCGCATGTCTTTAAACGTCCACTGACCTAAAGCAGGGAGAAAGAAAACTGGGCCTTTTAATCAGCCACATTTGGCTTCAAATTCCAGTTTGGCCACTCAGCACTGGGTGACCCCGAGCAAGTTTCTTAGCTTGTCTAGGTTTCAGGAAACTTAGTTCAAGTTTCTTGAACTGTTTCCCTATTTGTAAGTAGAGATAATAATGCTAAGCTAAAAATGTCGTGGTAGAGGTAGAATGAGGTAACACGTGTAGTGCAATTAGCACCGGATCTAAAAGCAGTATGTGTGCAAGGAAATGTAGCTATCACGTAGTTCAAAAAAAAAAAAATGAGAGAGAAAGAAATAGAGAGAAATAACTATTCAAAATACAAAATACTTAAGACACGATTATTTCTGGAGGGGTGGGTTGGGAAGAAATAATGAGAGAAGGAAGATTTACAAAAATTGATAAAAGTGTCCTCTGTAGCCAGTTAGAATTTCCAGTTAAAATACACAATATTGATGGGAAAAGATTTCAGACAGAAACAACAGTGGACAAAGATGTTAGAATATTTGGATATTTTAATACAGGCAAGGGGTATTGTTTGGAGTGGGTTTGGCTATATTCATGAAGTGTCTGGAACACCCCAGAAAGTATAATTTGATTCTTCAAGCACTGAAGAGCAATTGACAGGTTTGCACAAGTAAATATATTTAAATGACATTTTTTCCTTTACCAAATTATTTTTTCTTTATTTCAATTTTAAATCCAATGATCCTGGTAAAAACACCCAACAACTCCACTTCATATTCAAATGTGCAAATTAAGCAACCATATATGTTACTTAACATGTATTACAAACCCAGTGATATGTTACAAAATGCTTGTAAAAATTATTTTTGTACCCATACCATGTTATTTTAACAATCTTGTCACAAACATGCTGATGATGAGTAGAGCCATAAAAACTTTTCAAATGCTTTATGAAAATATATTCCCTAATTTGAGGATGTGATATTATCAGAGCCCCCAAATTTGTTTGACATTATGACCAACCATTCTTCCTAACTTCCATACTACTGCATAATAAACATAGGCTGATCCCTTACCCAGTAAACATTCAACGGAAAGAAAACAGCTGGTATATGAAAGAGAAGCTTGCTCGCACATTTCAAGATAACTTCCGATTAAACTCATCCCTCGATTATTCCAGCCCACAATGTTTCTGGCTTGAATGTGAAACATGTTGCGTGTTCAGGAAGGAATATTTGTTTCTAAAACGGGCTCATTGTTCAGCCAAGCAGAAAGGCGTCTTATCTCCTTGGGCTCCCACGGGCTTGTGGAATAAAAGTGAGTTGTGCATCGTTGGTTTGCTGTGGTCTCTCGAGCCATATCAAACTGCCTGTGTCATGCTCTTCATTCAGCAGATGGAAAATATTGCCTTGCAGCTCAGTGCCAGGAAGGGAGGCTCATTGGGAGAGGTGAATAGAGGCTCAGAGAGGCGTACAAGCCGTGTGCATTCCAGGGGGGGTTAACGGTCAAGCACAGTCAGAGTTTACTGAGGCAAGACAGAGAGAAATGGCCAAGCTGCTTTTGTGATTGATGAGCAGTGGAATGCAAAGGAAGAGAAAGTAAGCATTTCAGGATGGGACACAAGCATTAACAGCGACTATCACAACTAATTCTGATGATGATTTATAGCGTGGCTCTGAGGCAAATCCATCCATCTGGGGTTGCTAATAATTTGCAAGCCATGAGAAAACTCACAAAAATAAAGCAGTACATTACAACCATGAAAGTTCTTTTGGAATTTTGTTTCTTCTTTCAGTATTTCATGTGCTCACTCAGTATCTAAAGTCATCCATCTAGATGCCATTGCATGGTGCCTATGTGGAATTATAGTTAATCTTGAGTGGCACCAGGCAGAATCATCTGCCCACTTATCACTCACTCCAGAGTTCATTGGGCTTGTATCTCTTTCTTAAGCTACACTTTAATGTGGTTGCTTTTGTATTTTCTGATTATACTTTCCTCCCTTTGCATTTCATGTCATAGCAGCCCTCCCAAAACTATATTAAGAAGTGCAGACCTAATGAAAGAAACAGTTTGTTTGATATCTTACAAAAAGGGCTGATGATGCTTAATAAACATACTCAACTCCACTAAAGAAAAAGCCATGGACTTTGCGCAGGGAGAGAAAATGGTGACTTGCTCAGTTCAGGAAGAGGTATTTCTGTCTCGGTATGGCCTTAAGATTGAGGTGTGCACAAACAATTTTCAGGGCAAAGTGCGGGACAGGTAGCATGGAATTCAGGAGGCTGCTTAAAATATCTGAGTGTTTTAATAATGCCCAGGGAGACGTATATGGTTTTGGGGGTTTTTTTTGATGGTCTGGTTTTGTCTCCTTTGAATGCCTTTTGTAACGAAGCATAAGTTAGATGGATGATGAATAGATAGATACATAGATAGATATGAATATCGTAGATGGATAGCTAGGTAGATAGGTAGGAATAAAGATGATAGATGGATAGATAGGTAGACAGATAAACAAAGATAATCTTTTCTCTCGTAATACTGTAAGTTAACATTCAGTAAATGTTTGCTATGTATCAAATACCTTACATTTATGTTCCCATCTTCATAAAGTAGACTCCTTTCTTGGCTACTTGTTTTTCGATACGGAAATGAAGACAGTTTCAAAGTCACACAGTCACTATGTGGCAGGACTGATCAACCCAGTCAAGGAGAAGCCACAAACCCACATTCTTGACTGCTGTGCCAGGCAGCTTTCCTCAGGTAAAATGACTCAGAGTATGAATCTAAGGGTGAGGGACTGGCTGAAAAAGGTGAAGGAATTGAGAAGTACACATTAGCAGTCACAAAAAATTCATGGGGATGTAAAGTACAGCATGGAAAATATAGTCAATAGTATTATAATAACTAAGTATGGTGCCAGCTGGAAATATCAGGAACAACACTCTGTAAAGCATATGATTATATAACCAATCTACCTGTATGCCTGAAACTCATACAATATAATATTGAATGTAAATTGTAATTGAAAAAGTTTTAATTAAAAAATAAGAATATGAATCTAAGTCCAATCACACTAAAGCCTTGTGAAAGGGGACAAGAAGGACCTTTGCTCCCTTCTGACCCAAAGAATACATATTGTTGTTTTTCTATGGACACAATTAACAAGATGTGGCCCAGGAGTCTGAGACACAAGAAAACTTTACCTTTTAGTTAGAGTTAGTTGCTCAGCCAGGCTCTCAAGGCTCAAGTCAACCAACTCTGGATTCACTCCCCCGTTGCAATAACTACCCAGCTAAATCTTTCCTCCTCAACATGAATGGTTACTTTCTTTGTGGGTAGTTGCTAACTTGCTCCACCTCATCATAGTCCGTGTAAACAATTCAATCTTTGATCACAAGATATTTCAATCAAACTGAAAAAGTGTGTGTAGGCTTACAGGAGAATATTTACAGGTCTGGCCCAATGTTGTCATCAGTAACTACTTTATTTTAAATTTGACAACAATTTAAAATATATTCAGAACTGGAATTTTTTTTTTTAAATCTGGATTTGCCTTTGGTACACTCACATATTTGTATACCCCACCACATGACCATGTGGGGTGAGAATACGCACTCAGCAGTATACTGACCCTGGCAACAAAATAAGTAAACACGGCCATCACTGTGGTTGCAAGGAAGAATCTTGATTACTTTAGTTCAAGTAACAGCTAATTTTGCATCAGAAGCTGTATGGATAGAAGGGAAACATGAATCACCAACAGGGAGCCAGATCTCAAAGAAACCCGAAGCTTTAGAACCGTGACACAAGAGGAAAATGATGTACAGGCGTTAAACGGGGATTTCAGGTGTCCTCACCTCGCTGGAGAACCTCTCTTGCTGCCAAGAGCAGGGATTTGCTGTAGTCAACCATTCTGCCAAGTTCTCCCAAGACCAGGTCCTCTCAGCCTTCATCTTGTTTCTGCTCCTGTGTTTCAATGTCTCATAGTAGCTTGAGTGCAAATTTCTTTCCTCTTCTAGTGCATCTCTTTAACTCCAGGTTATTTTCATATTTTATAAGTAGAAAGTGTCCCCAGCTTTATGTTATCGATCAAAAGTAAATATTATCAACTCCCATCTTTCTGAAATTAGATGGATCTCGCCTTTCTGACAAGCAACCGGAGAGACCCATCTTTTTAAAAGTGCATTTAGGAGACAATGACTCACCCGGAGGTAGGCAACACCAGGGTGGGTTAATTCAAAGTTGTGACCACGCCCTGGTCTTTGCTTGGTGTCACTGTGACTTTCTCAGTTTTCCTCAGCTATTCACAGCATCTATTCTCTCACAACAACCAATAAAGCAGGAAAAAGAAAAAGGTATTCGACCCTGACCAGGGTGGCTCAGTTGGTTGGAAGTCATCCTGCAAAGCGAAAGGCCACAGGTTCAATTCCCCATCAGGGCACATGCTGCTTATGGGTTGGGTCCCTGGTTGGGGTGGGTACAATAGGCAACTGATTGATGTGTCTCTCTCACCTTGATGTTTCCCACCCTCTCTCCCTTTCTTCCCCTTTCTCAAATAAATAGATAAATAATTTTCTAAAAAAAAAAAAACACATATTCAGGCCTTAGTGAGCAACCTTTCAGAATATTACATAAGAACAACAATAATAAATATGCTTCCTATTTAGGCATATTTTACTTTCTCAGCTTAATTTTGAAAAGTGAAATCCATGCTTGGATTGCTGATTTATGAAATGATCTTAAATTTCAAATCTCTCTTACTCATTCACAGGAAACTTCTTTATTAGAAAATACTATGTCAAGCTGTGTGTTAGATAAAAATGATTTCCTAGTTTGTCTTAGAAACACTCAACTTGAAAATCATTACCATATTTTTAAATCAGTTTTAACAGTAACCTTCCAGTTTTGAAAAAAGGTCTCCATCTGCTTAGATGTCTGGAAGCAGGAAGGTGGGTGAAACAAGAGAGAAATTTCATGGTGCGAATGTAGCCAAATATTACATTTAACATTATTCCTCACACGTATTTTTGGCTGAGAACATCTAGATATCTTGATGTAGCAAGATACCAAATAGGGTTGATACCAAACCCTATTTGCTACTCCTTTAGAGAATACAATAGTAGTCTACGGCCATACCACCCTGAACGTGCCCGATCTTGTCTGATCTCGGAAGCTAAGCAGGATCGGGCCTGGTTAGTACTTGGATGGGAGAATACAACAGTAATGTTGAAATGGGACAATAATTCACTTGGTCAAAATTTGTTGTCCAGGACCCATATGTATAATAATGGATTTATTGTTTTTCAGAAGTGAAGGAGTCAAGCTTTGTAGTCCAATAAAGGAAAAGACTCACTAAGCATAAGTAAAATAAATTATTATATGAGCATATTTAAGTACTGATACATAGTATCGACACATAAGCAACAGTATATGTTATTAATAAAATATTGTCACATGTTTTCAGTGTAGAGCTTACCATAAGACAAATTCTCTCACAGGCTAACTGTTCCTGACCCCCCTCTCGATGGAGTTTACCTCCCCACATACTAAAACGCGCGCGCGCGCGCGCACACACACACACACACACACTTTTGTACCTAACTTCCATTCCCCTCTCCCTACTCACTTTTGTCTTGAATTGCTTCACTTAGAAAGAGAACTTTTTTGACACTCTAGATAAGTTTAAACTGGAAATCATTTGGGGGAGGAAGTTAATAAATAAATTCACTGTCATGGTAGTAGTGAAGATGAAATTTTAAGATTTATGGAAATATTATTTGTAACTTTAAAGAAATGTCAGTGGATTTTTTTCATACTCTGTTGTAAATTGCAGCAGGATTTTACCTACAATTCTTGATAGAATGGATAAGAATCTGAGTGAGAGAAGGAAAGTGAGACTGAGCGAACTATGTGTTCTCTGTAAATGCATTCTTCCTTAGGATTAGTCATTTTGACAACATTTTCAGAAGAAAATAAGGAAAAGAACAATGTTTCTGAAATTTCTTTTTATTTTGTTTTGTTTTTACTTCTTATACCTTTGTCCTATATAATGCTTTGTTTATATTGTCTCATATATATTTAAGCTAAAAATAAAAATCGGTTTGAAAATTTAAAAACAGATGTCATACCTATGTTTACTTGAGTTGTTAAATAACAAAGTAAAACACAATGTATTATTAGCATGTGTTTTTCACATTGACCATATTGTTTTACTTGTCTGCTCCTAATACTTTCCTATTTCTTTCTTAAAACTGAAAAATCTGTGTGGTATTTGTGCATATGCATAAATCAAAATCTAAAAGAAGTTAGCAAATCAGGATCCTATGCATGAATAAGTATTGAAATAATAGCTAATAACTATAATTTTTAATCTACAATGGGGTATGCTGAGAATTAGAATTAATGACCATAAATAAAAAAAATTATGGGCAGCAAGACTATCACTTATTTTCTTCTATCTCTTGACCTGATAGTATTAATACACTTAGAAAATGACATAATTAGAGGTAGACTAAAGGATAAAATTCTGCCCAAGCAAAGCAATACCAATACCCACTGCAGCATTTTGATACCATACTCAGGGTGGAGTGGTTCATTTGCATCCTGTATTCCTGGGTCCTCACTTCTTTGTGTCCATCTCTTTGCGTAGAACATTAATCAACTCCGGTACAAAAGTCTGTTATTGGCAACAGATTCAATACATCTCAACTCTGCTAAAGTGAATATGAAAAATAGGAGGTGACACACAGTTTCTCCAAGACTTTCCCATATTATATGTTAAAACTAGTAACCTGGGATTATATAATGTTAAAATCTATGTGACAAGTGCATTGCCTTCTGGGAGAAAAAGAAAAGCAGGCAATAACTAATATAAAATGAAGGAATTAGAGGGAGAGGTGACTCTTAACCACTTCTGATGGGAAAAGGGTCACACATGCAAAATTCTGGAAAGAGCAATTCATCTGTAAGACTACAAGCAGATGAACACAGTTTAATTTAGAACATGAATGGTGAGTTTTCCATCTTTTTCTTCCTGGTAGAAACAGAATCAACATTATCTGCAATGTCAAAGAACAATAACAATGATAATGATAACAGATTTAGCAGGATTCAAAAGATCAATTACTAAGATTCTTTAAAAATAGTTTTTAGATCTTCTAAGAGTCTCTGTTAAAGAAAACAATGTTGGTGGAGATACCTAAGCTAGAAAGAAAGACAAATTGTTTGACAAAACTTCCAGGTGAATGTGGAAACTAAAGAAAGTATTACTATAAATCGACGACATGTTAAATATTGACATGTTTAAACATACACATATTTCTTAAGAGAATTATCTCATGTTTCATATTGTGATGGTGATACATTGTTTGGGTGAGCGGTTTCCAGACCAGCAAGCAGTACCAGTGTCCTTCGGGAACTTATTAGAAATGCCAGTTCCCAAACCCCACGCAGACCTACTGACTACAAAACTCGGAGGTGCGGCCCGGGAATCTGTGTTTTAACCACCCCTCCCCCTGATCCTGACCTGATCATTTAAACCATTGGCTTACAAAAAACCACAAAGGAAACTAAATTGTTATTTTCAAATTGTAAAAGAGTATTAAAATAAGGAGAGGCATATGACAACACACACTTATTTTATGAGCACATTTTATCAAAAGGTTCAGTAAGAATAAGGAGATACTGTGTTAAATAAAAACAGCACCTTAATTTTCAGAGTGTTGGTTACAATACTTATAAAACACTTTTCCATGCATTACCTGTTTAATTGACCTGCTCACATGTTACTTGTCAAAATATGCCTTTATAACAGGTCAATATTCTAGAGATATTAAACTGTAAAAAGTGCTGAATATCAGGAAATAATGTACACAGATTATAGATAAAATGACACAACAATGAAGGAAAAAATATGCAATAAAATGTGAACAAATGCTAAAAAGGCAATGAATGCTACTTTTTGGAGAAGGACAAGTGTACCTGTTGCTTTTTGCCTGTTCATTTTTTTTTTCTGGTCTTCCTATCAAGTAACCTGTGACTACGCTCAGGAATATTGTGCAGAGTATAATTTTTCAACAGTGAAAAAAAGTATTGTAACCATATCGCTAATCTTCTTTGACCCACATCCTTCATGGGGAGATTTCTGAATGAAGCTTTAATGTTTGCAAATACTTTTAGCTCCATGGCCTATGCATTATCCCTAGGAGGTGGGTATTTAATCTGTCAAACATTTGTAAAACACCAAAAGCAGTATGGCCTTTGACCCGGGTCACTAAAATGGTACTCCATTCTGGTGACTTTTTGATTTCACCCAGCAGGGCCCATACATTTGTACTGCGCCTTTCGAAGCACTCAGGCCGAGTATGATCTTTGACTTCTGGCCACCTGTGTCCCATACTTTTTGTGTGAAAGAAATAAATGACAGGGCTGGAGATTAAGTCCAGCTTTCTTTTTTTATTCAGGTGTATTGCTAGCTGAGTCAAATGACCCATGTGGGTGCTTTAATTTATAGTTGTTTTTTTTTTTTTTTTTTACTATTATAACTTGTAGCAGTGCATGTGTTACTGACAAATTATCGTAACGTTCTGTGTTACAAATGAATTCTGTTCTTCGGGAAGTAGGTATATCAACCCCCCAAAATCTAACATATTGCGTGCACACATACATATGCATCCTTAATTTCTGCATGTGTTTTCCATATTAATGTCATCATCATTGTTTTTAAATCCAGAGCCTTTGACATTTTGGAATGCTTTCCATGGGCTTACAAGTGGGTTTTATATATCACTAATCCAGAACCTATCCTGGGGATAACATTTGGAGATCATATCATGAACATTTCCTTTTAACAGTTTTATGAAAATCAACTACAAAGGACCTCACTAATAAAGCATAAAATCTAAGTTCTCTTCCATTGCCTAACACTCATGCAAGAGATAATTATTGAATCTCTGCTATGTACCAAGAATTTCGCCAGGCACTGCAGAAAATGTGAAGATGAGTTGCTTCCCTCTAAGTGGCTGGTAAAGGAGCTAAGACAGAATCATGAATAACTAGCGCATAAGGTCAGGCTGCCCAAGTTCCAAACCAGAGTGCTAAACAATAGTTTCTGAAGGCTTGGCTAAAAATAAAGATGAGGAAAAGTGTTGGGGTTGGGGGTAGCATCTATTCTAGGACTTGAAGGATACATAGGATTTCAACTAATATAAATAGAGAGACCAAACAACCCTGGGAAGAGTAAACAGCATGAATTATTAAACAGGAAAGAGAAAATTGAGCCTGCTAAGGAAACAGGACGTTGTCTGTACTGAAAGGATAATAGGACAAGTAAAGAAAGGGGTGAAAAACATGGAGGGAGCTGGGTGGTGGAGAGTGCGGAAGGCCACACGCAGAAATTTTTACGTTGTAGCAATAAGAATTTGGGAGTCATCATATTTTTTAATCAGGGGAATACATTTTGCCTAGAACATTTAAAATTAGATTGTACAAGCAGGAAAGACTCACCTTTTCAGTCATGTAGGGCTGATTTCTGTTTCTAAATCTGAAACTTGTAAGTGATGTGAGTAAGTGTATGTATTCTTTCATGCCTCAGTTTCCTTACCTGGAAAAATTGGGAATAATTACTTTTATATCAGATGAGATAACTGATTTAGGTTATGCACGCAATGCATCCTATTAGACCTTCTAGGCTACACTAGGGGCAGCGAAACTTAGCCATTTTCTCCCAGGACTTAATGAATAGGGAATTGAAGACTGGAAGTAAGCAAGTAAAATGTAAAAATGAGTCAAGGTGGTAATGGAATCTTAATATTTTATTTTTAATGCAAATTTTCATAAATATAAGTATTTCGTGTAGACTCAGTTCATGTTTATAATATATAGAAGTTGTAGAATTAGCTGGTCTAATTGGCCCTGCCTCTTTTCTCCATATGGATGCAATGTTTAAAAGTTCAATTTATATTTTAAGTCCAAAACCTTAACCATATAGATAATCTGCTGTAATATTCAATTATACAGTCAAATAAATCTGCTCATTAACTACTGGGTTTGTATTTACATTTGACAACAGCCCATTCTACTTTCTCAGAATTCCTTTTATTTTGGTGGGAATTTTTTTTAATTTTTAAAATTGTTTTATTTGTTAATAATTTTAAGTAGATTTACTATGGTGACATGGGTTAATAAGATTACATAGATTTCAAGTGTACATTTCCATGATACTAGAATGCTGTATTGCACTGTGTGGCCATCACCTAAAGTCACACCATCTTCTGTCACCATGCATTAGGTCCCCTCCGCCCTGCACCCGAGCCCCTTCCCTCTGGCAACCACCACACTGCTGTCTGTGTCGATGAGTTTTAGTTTTCTTTCCCACATATGAGTGAAGTCATATGGTTCTCCGCTTTTCTGACTGACTTATTTCATAGAGCGTAAATATTTTCAAGGTTCATCCATGTAGTCGCAAATGGCACTCTATCATCTTTTCTTGTGGCTGAGTGTATTCCATTGTGTATATGTGCCATGTCCTCTTTATACAGTCCTCTGTCAAAGGGCGCTTTGGTTGTCTCCATGTCTTGGCCACCATAAATCATGCTGAAATGAACGCAGGGGTGCATATAACTTTGCATGTACATAGTTTTGAGTTTTTTGGGTAGACACCCAGAAGAGAGATTGCTGGGTCATATAACGCTAGTCTTAATTTCTTGAGGAACCACCAGACTCTTTTCCATAGTGGCTGCACCAGTCTACATTCCCACCAGAGGTGAATAAGGGTCCGTTTTCTCCACAACCTCTCCAACATTTGTTATCACTTGTCTTGTTGATAATAGCCATTCTAACAGGTGTGAAAGGGTATTTCATTGTAGGTTTGATTTGCATTTCCCTATAGCTAGTGAGGTTGAACATCTGTTCATATATGTGTTGGTTGTTTGTATGTCTTCTTGGGACAGGTGTCTGTTCAGGTCCTCTGCCCCTTTTTTAACTGGATTGTTTGTTTTGGTATTGAATTGTATGAGTTATTTATATATTTTGGATATTAAACTTTTGTTGGAACTATTGTTCACAAATATCATCTCCTATCTGGTCAGTTGACTCTTTATTTTGTTGTTGGTTTCTTTTGTTGTATAGAAGCTTTTTAGTTTAATATAGTCCCATTCACTTATTTTTGCCTTTACTTCCTTTGCCTTTGCTGTTAAATTCATAAAATTTTCGCTATGACCAAGGTACGAAAATTTAGTACCTATGTTTTCTTCAATATAATTTATTGTTTCACATCTTACATTTAGGTCTTTGATGCCCTTTGAATTAATTTTTGTAGCAGAACTCTAAATAAGGTTTGCCCTTTAAAAAAATCTATCTCCCCTCACACACACATACATATTTGTAACAGTACTTTATATATATTTTCCATGTACATCTTTAATAGCATAGCTAATTAAATCAATTTGCTAATTTGTTGTTAAATGTTATACTTCCCAACTCAAATGTGAACAGTTTGAAACATGTACATAACTTTTTCATTTCTTACTTCTCAATTCAAGAAATGCATGAGTAGCAAAACGGGTCAACATTTGGGTCATTCATTCATATGAATGAATAAATGTCTCCTGTCACAGCATCTGATTTAGCATTTCAATTATAGCAGCAGCACCAAATTTCTTTTTAGTAAATCATGCTGCCATTTGGAGGATTATGTCATTAATGAGTAATGTGACTTCAGATTCTACCAGTTTTGCTGTGTTTGCAAAGGCCACGGGCCTTGTCAGAAGCTACCACCCAGAGTTGTTATGGGAGGGACAAGTGGTGTGGAGATTTAAAAAACATATGTAAATAAGAAATAAAAAAACAAAAAACAAATCATATGTAAATAGATAAGATTCTGAAACCTAAAACATTTATGTCCTGGACATGACCAAACCTTTTCCCTACCCATAACCCTCTCCGCCACGCTCAAATCTTCTCCTGTGAATGTCCAGGATTGCAAAATTAAGCTGGTGAGGGCCTGAGACCAGAACTGACCCACCGAAGAGAGTCGAGCAGGGGATGTGAAGGCAGAGAACACAACTGGGGACGACAGGGCTGCAGGGGACGCTCTCCACGCTTCCTAATGGGAGAAACATGAGCTCACCTGGGCCCTCGGAGTAACGGCTCTCACACTGGGTTGTAAGAATACTGTCATTAAATGCACAAATAATTTTGCCTCGTTGAAGGAGAAAAATAGATAAGCTCCAGTCTACAGCCATACCACCCTGAACACGCCCAATCTGGTCTGATAAGCTCTGCTAAACTATGTTTGTGTTAAGAATACAAGAATACTTTGGAACAGTTACTTCAGCTTTCATTATTTCTACTGTACAAGTAAGAACTAGAGAATTCTATAGAAATTGGAGGATTTGGTTTATAATAGTATTATAAAATTGCTTGCGACATAATCCTGGCTTAATGTCTGTTACCATTAAAAAGAAATGTCAGCAAGAGGGAATTAGGCATTTTTCTAAAAATACCTTATTTGGTACAAGAAATAGCATTGTGTCTTCGAGGTTAAATGCATCGGTGAAGTGATATAAAGTACATTCAGAAAGAGAGCTGAATAAAACTCTGTTGCCAGATCAGACGGATGGTTGTCAGAGGGGAGGGGTTTGGAGGGGGGGTGAAAAAGGTGAAGGGATTAAGAAGTACAAATTGATAGTCACAAAATAGTCACAAGAATGTAAGTACAGAATAGGGAATATAGTGAATAATATTGTAATAACTATGAATGGTGCCAGGTGGGTACTTGAAATATTGGGGGGATTGATACTTTATAAAATATATGATTATCTAACCACTATTCGGTACACCTAAAACTAGTACAAAATAATACTAAATATAAACTATGGTTGAAAAATTAAATTAGAATGGAAACATAAAAAATGACCTAAAGGTTGAAAAAAACGTTGAAAGGCATGTGTTACAGTGGGGGAGAAGATAGATTTTGGAATTGAACAGAACTGGGGTTAAACTGATTCAGAAGCTTACTGAATTTCTCTGACTCTTACTTATCTTCATCACCTGAGGAACAATGAAATGGAAAATATGTAAAAATGAGAGTAACTGCTAACATTTATTATTTATTGTAACAGGTATTATACTAAGTACTTTAGATGTTTTACCTCATCCATTTACATCACTATCACTCAATGAAGTGAGTGCTGTTATTTCTCTAGTCTACACATGAGAATATAAGAACACAGTAGGATTAATTATCTTTTTCAAGGTCAGCAGACTTTTCAGTGGAGAGATCTGGATATGAACCCAGTCCCTTGAGCTCCAGAGTCCAAATTATACTCCACAAACATGGAAGGAAAAATGTCTTTTAAGAATGAACTACCGAACAGACTGACAGTTGTAAGAGGGGAGAAGACAGTTGGGGACCGATTGAAAGACACTGAAGGGATTAGTCAAAGAATGTGCATGAAGGACCCACGGACATGGACAACGGTGTGGGGACGGACTGTGGAAGTGGTGGGTGGGCTGGGTAGAGGGGAGCGAAGGGGGACAATTGGGGAGAGTTTGAGAAATTAAGGTTCAAAAGACCCATCCAAGCAGGTTGGCATGGTTGCAACTTAATGTAAATTAATTTACTGGGATTCTGTATTCCATATCACTCTTGAGTACTTAGTTGATGGTATGGTAGGGCAAAAAATATATCTTCCTTCTGTGTCAGAACCTTCGGTTAATGGCCATATTCTGGAACTTTTTAAACTTCATTAAGATAACAAAAGTCACCTAGTGAAATCTCCTGAAAAATAATTCCAGCATACAGTGTCCCCAGTGAAGGTCCGATATCAATAATAAGTGTGCTTTGTTTTTGTAATTACATCCAGTCTTATTTTGACTTATATTTATCATTGATCAGTGTGTATCTATGATGAAGTGTTTTATATTGACACAATTTATTTTGTATTTGGCTAAAATATATATATTAAGGCTATTATGATAAAATAGAATTTATTGATAAAACATTTTATTGCTCACTGTAAAAAATAATAAAAGCTGAGAAAGTCTTTACAAAATACCTTTGAAATTTGTGCTTCTAAATGAAAAGAACTTTTAGCAAGAATTTTTATCATCTTATCTATAGTAATAGTGTGTACCGAATAAACTTACATGCATCTTTTTTTTAGTTATAAAGCTGAATTTAGATAGTTCCATGCATGAATCTGAGTTCTGGGTGCTATGGAGAGTACCTAAAAAAATGAGACAGTCCAGTGTAGGAGACAGGGCATGATAAAAAGTAATCATTGTCAGGACAAATATTGTTAGGACAAATCACTAGTAAGAAAGAGTAAATCCAGATGGGCTCAAGAAAGGGTGGAGGTGGTGTTCAGACCAACCATTGAATGATGACAATTCTCTTTCAAGTCATGTTCTTAGATACATCTATATCATGTATTAGTTAATAGATCTAGTAAATTAATAGATTAGTTAATACATCTACATCATGTATTAGTTAATATATCTGAACCATGGTTTCAGCATCCCTGATTCTGCCTACTTTAGTCAACACTACATAGCTTCACTTCATGAGATAGGGTATAGATGGGTATTTCTTTGTTTGTCTTTGCTGACCAGAATCAACAGATATTCACAGGCCCACCACGCTGAAAGGACAGTGACATCTTCCATTAAGTAAATATTAAGGGTGACCAGTAGTGTCCGATTTTTAAAAATCTATCTAGTATTACTACTGAATATGGATTAATATTTACATTATAATATTAACAAGTAAAATTTTATAATTAAAATTCCATGATGTTTATTGAACTCCTTGTATCATTGGAAATTAACTTGGTAGCATAATTTTATATATATACGTGCTTTTAAAGTAATGCTTAATATTACAGAACAATGCCTACCACATGATCGAGACTCAATTATAACCTGTCAGATTAATTAAAAATTACTTAATTACATACTTGATTAGACTCTTCTTGGAACCATTTTCTTCACACCGCTTGCATAAGAACAGCAGCAGACTCAAGTAAAAGGTTTTGCCAGGAGAATCGATGGATTGATCGGATTTACAGTTGAAAAGATGGAGTTGTCAAACATGATCCCTATTCTTATAGTTCCAAAAGTCTGGATATGTATTAAAATCCAGAATAAAGATTCAAGAACAGGTGGATGAGAGAAGATAAATAAAGTCTTTAACAATTTCACTATGAGATATTGATAGGCCATGGCAATGCAAAATAATTATCTGAAATCCATGGGAAGATAAGTGTTGGAGATATGCATGTGGAGACTGTCAATACACTTAGTGGAAACGAAGCTAAGGTGAAGACCAAAGATAACAACCCTTCCTGAATGTTGTCATCGGATGACTTTGCAAAATGTCAGAATGTCTAAGATGACTCCTAGCAGTGCCTTTATGTCTGAACAATATAAAAAAGACACCATTTGCTCAGAGATGATTGACTACCTACCATTTTTAGGCATTTCAATCATGGCTAGAAACAGACTGAATCTGCTAAAAAGGTGAATGTTACTGGCTTTGCAGGTAAAACTTGAGGGAAACATAACAACCGGCGGCAAACACAGAAGCTCTGTTGATGGAAGTGATTTGGACCACATGATGCAGTCACTTTAAATGAGCTCTGTTTATCATGAAATTCCAGTATTCTTACTTAGTAATTATAGGCTAGCTTCTTGAATTTTTCTATTGATTGACTTATCTCTACCTCTCCACTGACCAGTTCATTATGTTATTTGGATAAATATCTGTTTCATCCTCTTGAATCTGCACTGTAGAACATGGTGGATTTTCTTGAATCTTAATACCTAACATAATACCATGTTAGTCACTCGAGAAATATTTTCCAAAATCCTTTCATTTTAGTGGTTTTACATACATGTTATTTTATATTACAATATATAAAATAGACTTCATTCATAGCTTTTGGAGTGCAAAAGAGAAAGGAAGCCAATTTTTATATGGTACAGATCTGCCCCAGCTGAGTAGTTCAGTTGGTTAGAGCATCATACCCATATGCCAAAATTGTGGGTTTGATCCCTGGTAAGGGCACATACAGGAATCAACCAATGAATTCATGAATGAGCAGAATGGAAAATTGATCTCTCCCCCACCCCATCATCAATAAAAAAATACTTAAAAAATTCTTTCTATTATACAGAGCTGATTGTCAGGGGTTACCCCACTGATTTATTTGTTACCATGCCGGATGAGCAGAAAAACTGTGATCAGATTCTCAGACCTGTTAGAATTAGCCTACACATCTTTGTCATTGCAACAATCACCTATCTGACATATTCTAGTGTTATACCTACAATTTATCCTGCCTGTTTGTTCTTTGACACTTGCTTAAGAAACTGACTCTGGATTAAGATATTCTTTACCTAATTTCATTACTTATTTACAATTATTACACCTATATCTACCATTCTAAACATTTTACCCTGATCAAACATTTGGATAATGAATACAGCTTTATTAATTTTACATTGCATGCTGTACTATTTTTGCTATCCTAGTTTAACTTTTTATTTTCTGATTCTGTACCTGCCCTTGGACTTAACCTGAAAATTCTTCAAAAACTTTTACAACCTCCTGGTTTGAGGGTTTTTTCCCCCATTTTGAAGCAGTTCCCTATGTTTTTATTCTGTACACATAGCCCTGTGTGAGGGGGTCCCCTACAACCTCTGGTATGTCCTCCCTCCCAACATTGTTTTGATTGGCGATCAAAGGAAGCAGCTCCAACCTGTCTAAACGCTGATCTCCATCCATCCAGTGTCTTCAAATTAGCATATTAACCCATCTTAGTAACTATTAAGACTTGAGCATTTTATAACTAGTGTAACTATTTCAGCAAAATAAAAACATTAAGTACAACAGATGAAGTGAAAATTTGTCTAAGATATAATTTTCGTGTGCCTGTAACTTACTTTAAATGTTTCAATGTTGTATATATTATCTTAATGCCAAGGATATATTAATTTAAAATATATTGCAGAAAAGTTGTAATAGTGAAATTATGGAGAATAGATTTCCTGAGTGTACTGACAGACTCATCAGCATGTTTTCAACATTATGCAGTGAAAATTCTACTTCTCATTAGGAAGGTAGCAGCACAAAATGAATGAGTAAGTACCAAATTCTATGTGCGCTCTGTAATGATGCTTCCATAAGAAAGCACTTATTTTGCTTACTTTCAGAGCTGATAAAAATCTTAGTCGACAAAAGTTTTCTAGACAATTCTTTCACTGTGTCATTAATAGTCATAGTTCCTGGTTTTCGCTCTCTGATGCAGATGCAGCACTGAAAGCAAGGCCACAGGCTCAGAAATCACTTTATAGCAGGCAGCATGACTTGGGTTCTACAGCTTTTTCCATGAGACAGGAAGCAATTGAACGTCTCCGTGGCTTTATTGAAAGTTTTTATAAGTCTAGACAAAAACCTACACAAAAACAGCTTGCAACTCTGCAACTACTGAATGAATGCGTACAGAATGACTCTCCATGGAGAGTCACTAACTCCAATTAGACTCCTGATTGCTAAAAGTAGGCCATTTATTTGTTTGTAACTTAGTTATAATTCCAAATATTTTTAGGTCTTGATTTAAACCTCACTAAACTGGAAATTTTATAAACTATTAAAAAACATGATATTATTACTTTATTTTATACTTTAGTCCCCTTGTAAAACTGTTTCATAAATTAACATTTTGATGTTTTCATGTTTTGGTTTTTTACCTACATGCAAACAGATTTTATTAACATTTAAATAGGATAACTATTGCTTGGAAACACATAATATTTGAAATGCTTTTCATAAAATGAGAATATTTCTTTTTTAAAAATGTCTATGGAAAAACTAGGACACAGTGTTGGGAAATATCTAAGATGTCTTTGTAAATTATCAGTGCTATTGTTATAATTAATTGTCCATTTACATGTTTGAAATTGCCTCTTATAAAAATGTGATAAGTCAAATCTCTTTGGCTTCCAGTAAAGTGTGGTTCAATCCTGTGTGTTGTATCTGTTTTGCTCGGCCTGATAATGTTTGAATGGATTATTAGAAGAATGGAAAGTTAGGTTAACTAGAACAAGTAACAGAAAGCACCAGATCTAGCTTAAGTAGAATGTGGTAATTTTATACAAGGACACAAAAATTCTCTTGGAGTAAAGTCAATCTCTTTGAAGTTTCTACAAACAGAACATTGTTAAAAGTCCAAACTCTTCATTTCCCTGCACATCTCCTAGATATTTTCCTCTAGCAAATTAACTTCCTTTGTCTCTCTCATCCAAAGGGCAGGTAAATCATTATCTTCCATGTTCCAGGCCCAGCCTTGGTCTTAATTCTAAATATGAGGGAGAGACTGTGGTTGGCCCTTCACTGCTCCCTCTTGGCCCAATTATTGATAAAGAGTGGCCGAGGTCACATTCTTCCCAAACATAACAGGGCAGTGTGGCGTGCGGTGGAACGTCCCTTTGGATTGGAGGTAGTTTTGGAAAAAAGGAGAATCATGGCAAACTGGGAAGGTACCCAGTAAAAACCGAGTCATTATGATTATAATCACAAGAACTTATGAGCTCACTAATGAAAGAGTTTTCCTTGCGCTATGCTGAAAGGCACTCTGGTAGTACCCAGGAGCTTTCCTGAAGATAGAGAAGTGTGAAGATTACATAAATATGGTCCCTACACACAAAGTACTTACCAATGAACATCAATACTTGAGAATTTTTCTAACTACCTCACTATCTGCTATGAGATTACCATATGTTCATTGTACAAAGTGAATATTTACTAACTTAAAAATTATTTGCTTAACTTTTTATGTGTATGTATAATGCACACCTAGAGATATGTGAATATTTGCTAATAATGGTGTCAGTGGACCAAGCAACGAGCAAGAAGAGGTAAAATATTTAAAGGCAGGGAATCATTGACTCAGTGGGTAGTATGAGTCCTGTTTTACAGATCCAGGTTATCTCTGAGATTTAAAAAAAAAAAAAAAAAAAGGAGTTGATCCAGTAACCCTTTTAAAAGGTCGTGAAGGCTAGCTTTTGGTAGTTCTCCAGCTCTTTTGTTTTTATTGTTTTGCACAATGCTTAGAAAGCGAAGTCCATACATAAAGGGTTGAAGGCATGGGGCAAATCACCTCCGCAAGGCAGTGACCTCCTGCCGTTGACCCTTGCTCTCACCTTTCAAAGCCTAAGTCAGGTCACACCAGCCTCAACCCCAAATGTCCCTAGGACTTCGCACCTGGGAGTGAAAGACAAAAGCTTTCTCAGGGTCTCCAGGCCCCACATAATTTGCTCCTCCTTCTTGACTCTCTGAACTGACCTAGAACTCTCCCTCACCCCTGTCCCTCCAACACACTGCTCTCCTCACTGCCCTGCCCACCTCCTCCGAGCTTGCACACCTGCTGGTCTATTTCACAGCCCTGCTCCTTTCTCAGGGTTTCGCACGGCCTCTTCCCTCACTTTCTTCAAGTCCAAAATAGCTGTGCTTTCCCCACACCCCAGCCTTTCCTGTGCTACCTGCTTTGACTCTAAATCGGGCCTACTATATATGTACTGGAAGTGAAGGAGGAGGGACTTAGTTTAATTACCACTTTTGTAATAAATGGCATTTGGAGGCATTTTCTAAAAACATAGGGTAGCTATGAGTTCATAATGGAAGATCATTTAGAAGTGTTAGGGTTGGGGAAGTTGTGGCGGCGGGAAATAGAGATGACCGTACTTGAACAACAATAAAAAATATTAAAAAAAGAATCATAAAATAAAATTTAAAAAATAAAAGTGTTAGGTTCTCACCTTTCTGGAGAATTTATGAGCAATGTAGCCTAAGCTTAGCAAATGAATTGAGATTCTTTCAGATGGCCAGAATATGACAGGCAAGTTTTGAGGAGGCCAAAGTGTTATGCAACAGCCAACAAATGGAGTGTACGTGATTTGGAACCAGAAGAACAGAGTTCAGACATGGCGTTGCCACTTTCTCTGCTTGCAATGTTTGGCAAAGTCATCAAATCGGACAAAAGATATTAATACTAGAAGTTTAAAAATACGGAGTGGGTTTACAGTTGTACGTGAAACACAGAGTTTATTCTTGTATTATTGTTTGTTAATTATTGTATAATTTTCCACACTAAGAACAGTAAACCTATTTTTGCTCCACCCTGTATACGAATAAGTGAATTACCTTTTTAAGTCATGTATACTTCTTTTTTAGGGGGAACCAGAACTCATACTGCCTAGCTCATTTAGTTGTAGTGAAGATAAAATAAAATATGAAAATGCACTATAAGCTGATAATAAAATAATTTATATTACCTATTGTTATTCTTGGTAATCGGGAAATTAGTAAAGTGAACACATAATTGAAAAATTTATACAACCTAGTGTGAATAGAGATACTGGTCAATAGCTTGATATGCCCAAGTCCAGTCACAGTATAATTGTAAAAGTATAATAAAGAAGAATTAATAGTAATAATTCTCATCAAAGATTACTATATGCTAGCTACTGAACTAAGAATCTTACAGCAACATCTCTGAATAATTGCAGCAATCCTTTGAGTCAAGTGATTATTATTGTAATTTTACAAATGAGGAAACAAAGAGTGAGCAACCAAATTTCACAAATCTAGTAAATACTTAAGCAGTAACTGGAATTGGATAGTTTATTAGTCATTTGTTACTTTACACGCTTACATTGCTATTATTAGTCTAAGCCTGTAACAGTATGTACCATTAATACAGCCCATTCATATTTCTTCTTTGTAAATGGAAATATAAAAGGTAAACAAAATTAATTAACATTTAGATTAAAAAACATGCACATTCCTTCACACATTAAAAAAAAAGAAAGCTATTAACGGTAAGTCAGAAAAACACGAGGTTGGGGTTGTTTGTATAAATTTGAAGTAACTATATACAATAGGATACACCCTCAGTGGCTTTTGTAAATTTTATTATAGGATGCATATCTTAAGGAATTCGGGAGAAGAAAAGTCTTCAACAGTTCCAGCTCAGCTGTCCCTTATGGAGCATGATGACTCTTTGGCCCTTTGCTCCACCAGAGGTCACTGCGCCACCTGCCAGGCAAGGCCCTAAGGTTAACTGAGGGTGGGTCCTTCCTTTCCCAGGGGTGACCTCCATGCACACAGTGACTCTGTGGGTCCTGAGGGAGGATGATCTGTCAATGTAAGTGAGGTTTCTATTACCACGGAACTCACAGAACATGAAAGGAGGTGATTAATTATCCAGGCCCTAGAAATTACGATACATTTCTTCTCATGCTCGATTATATGAAAGAGAGCAGTAGGAAATTTGAAAAACTGTGCTTTGAATGTGGTTGAAACCCAAGGTCTGGAATATAAGAGAATTGCCATTATCTTTGATTTCTTTCATCATCTGAAAGGTTAACTCTGCTATGAAATATTTTCAGGTACTACATACCTGCTTTTCCCCCCCGATGTTATTTTAAAATTCAACATTGATGGCAAAGAAGAGTTAAACAATTTAAGGGATGTGAAGAAAACATATTTAGTGGGGAAACAGCCATCTGATTGTGAACTACCTCTTGCATAATAAGCAGGATTATTTTGTCCCTTGTCTCATAACTATGGAAAAGCAGGAAGCAGTTTTTGGATGGGAAAAATCAGAGCTGGGAGGAGGCGGGGATGGGAAGGTCTGGTTTGTCTACGTGACATGCTTCTTACCAGCAGCACGCTCAGAAAACTGCCCATGCCTCCTTTGAAAGGCAGAGGTTGTATAAAAAGCTCTAAAGACATCTAAGTTCTTGACAGAAGATGTGAGAAACAGGATCGTCCGAGCAAGTCATAAGACTAGATCAAACCTGATGATGGATTCAGATCAGGGCTGCGGGCAAGTCTGGGAGAAAGAGTGAGATGACTGATGTTCAGAAGAAGCACTGACCTTGAGGTTCTTGGAGAACATGGAGTGGGGAGGGGAGGCAGGAGGCACAAATGGAAAGGTCTGTTTTATAAAGTGGGGGCAGGCAGAACAGTAGAAGAAAACACCTGTTGCTTTAAGCCAGTGATTAATGATTACAAGGAACGGAAGATTTGGAGATTGAAAATAAATGTGGTAATTTACCATATGGAAACAATGAAATATACATGAATATTTAAGTCCTAGCCTTATTCATAATAGTAAACATTTAAAAGTAATCTGGATGTCTATTTACCTACATGATATATCATATACATTACATGTAATGTGTGTGGGTGTGTATATATCCTAGAAAAATGTATAGTAATTTAAATATATTTCTTACAAAATTTTAAATCTGAAAAAAGTTTAAGTATTCATAAAGCAGCACCTACCCATATACTAGTATATGTATATATACATAAATAAATTACACATATACACTTGTGTACAGATACAAAAGCAGAGAAGAGAATGAAAAAAGTATGTCAAAAGTGTTAACAGTGATTTTCCTCTGGGTAATGGAATTGTATATGATTTTAATTTGCTTTATACTTTTTGATGTTTTTCAGATATTTTTACAATGCTAGATTGCTCCTCTATATTTTATATTTTCTTAAATTTAAATGTCATTCATAGACATGTTTAAAGTTTCCAGTAATGTTAAATACTATTAAATAAAGCAGAACGACCCCCCACTCTGGCGTCTCTCCAACCCTCACACCTCTCTGAGTCACAGTCTCTCAGCAGCACCGTATTGACCCATATTGAGAGAACTTGGGCAATCCATAAATCGCTGTGGGGGTGCTAAAAACACATGCACGTGCCCTGCGTTCATCTCTTCCACCCAAAATGGAAATTTCAAGTTAAACTCCAAAATCTGAGTAAGCAGCGGGAGCCCACAGTCTGTGAAGCAGCTGGGTCCTAATAAACCGACAATGAATATTAGGAAGTGACACCACAGCAGATGTTTCAGGTAGTGAACATAAGAGACGGTCGGCCTGGTTCACCCAACTCCTCCTTAGGCGTATCGTCCAGTCTCTGTCCATGCCAAACCACTGAGCAAATAGTCTAGGCTCAGGCATGTGGCAACCTGCGGACAAAGGGTTTCCCAGAATCAAATAGAAAAACTGAAGGATTCTATGTAATCTTAGTGGTTAAATTCTGTGATAAGAAAATGGGTCTCAAAGCTCACATTTTGCTGGAAAAGAGAAATATGCAAATCCTACACAGTTTATGATACAAACTGCCTGAAAAAAACTGATGAAAAATTTCATATTACCAACTTACCAGGCATGAGAAAACTTGTCCTGGAAGTTTAAAACATCTGTGTTGTTTCCCCAAAGATAATATTGGGCAAGCCTATCTTACTAGTTCTAAAATGATGTGTGATTCCAGCTTTAGTATTCTCCATATGGGTGGTAATAGGACATACTATATCACAACAGAATCTAAATTGTTAAAGGACGGGTGTCCGTGGGAGATGCAAATGTCCACAAGGTCAGCAAGTTCTTGGGCACCAACACACAGTGTGGGTGAGGGGCTAATAGTGAGGGGCTGTTCGGGCTGTGCTGACACCTCGAGTACAGTAGTACATAGACACATATGTCGGAAGGTGAGAAGGCATGGTCTGCTCGGCGTGGTTTTTCTATGCTATTGAAGTCTAAATTTTGCCCAAATTATCTGGGGACAAGAAGTGGAAACACTAACAAGATAACAAATCTTGTTATCACAGACAGTTGAGAGAACAACGGCCCATCTCTCAGAGTTTTGACGACCGAGGGCACGGGCCTAACCTCAAAGCTCAGTGTGTTTCCATATAGTTTGCCACAGAGCAAATAATATGGCCAGGACTCATTTTCCACTACAAATTTAAGAGTCTGCAGGGGAAGCTTTTCTATTAAATGAAAGAAAGGTTTGACCTCCAGTTAGAACTGTAGAGATAATGGCCCAGAAAAAAGAGAGTAGAGTGCAGCAAAAGAAAGCTTTCAGAGTTTAAGGTAACTGCTTTGCTCATGCTGTTACTGTGTCCTTGTGACCGAAGAACCAATTCAAGCTGTTACAGAGGCTTCACATTCAGCTAAGAGAGAGTATTCTACTCAGAAAACAACGCCTGCCAGAAACCCCTCAGTTGCCAGCTGAAGACTCACAAAGAATGAAACAATGCACTTATAGGCTGGAGCTCTTGGTTCCGGTTCACAGAAAAGGTTCAAGCACATTTTTAAGGCTCACTCATTCACCATGGACATACAGCATCACACTAGCATGCATGCTACTACGTTATGGTTAGATGCTCTGCCAAGTTTAAGTTCAATGGCCTGAGGAAAAAAATGGGGATTCTGACCCTCTGTCTCTGGGTCCCAATCTTCCTACAGAACGGATAATATAAACTGTAATCAATCAGATAATTGAATTTAATGGCCCAACAAGGAGTACAAAAATAACCTGGAACATTTTCTAAAGGTTGTACCACTAATGGCAACAAACCAATCCTCTGGGCTACATTGAACAAAGTCAGTTAATGAGTGAAACTGACATATAGATCGTTCTGCTGTCTAACAGATGAGAGGGTCTCCAAGAGGACAGAGTAGCTAACAAAGTAACATTATTCTTACAGGAATAACACAAATCCCAAGTGAATCCAGGGTAAAGTTCCTAAAACGAACTCATGCTGCCTAGAGCTGCTGTTACCCATTTATGAGAGCTCTTCATGGTGACTGTGATTCTTGAGACTGGACTCTGAATCGTATGCCCAACAAACCCTATAGATCCTCCAAAATAATGTATAAGAATAAAACATTAAGGCATTTTGCAGATACAATTAATATATAAGTGGAATGGGCAGCTCATCTGGAAAACATGATGTGTATTGCAAATCTCCATGACACTAAAGTGACAAGATGTAACCTAAATATGCTCTAGTGGGACCAAAAAAATCAGAAGAAAAGAGGGAAGAAAAAAGGAGAAAAAAGAAGGAAAGAAAGAAATGAATTGTTTTCTTAATTAAGCTGAAAAACCCAGGGGTGATATCTTTTTTCTCTGCTTGGTTCTGTTCTCAGGCAGATTTCCACAATGACAAAATGGCTCCCAGCAGTTTCAAAAGCTCTAGTTTAAAATATGACTTCTTGGAATTCTATGTAGCAGAAAGAAAGAAGGAGTTCCTACCCTTCGCAACAGCATGGATGGAACTGGAGAACATCATGCTAAGCGAAATTAGCCAGGCAGTGAAAGGCAAATACCATATGATCTCACCTTTAACAGGAACCTAATCAACAAAACAAACAAACAAGCAAAATATAACCAAAGACACTGAAATTGAGAACAAGCTGATAGTCACCAGAAGGGGGGGGGGGGAATTTCAGGGGAAAAGGGGAAGGATTTAGAGCAACAAGTATAAAGGACACATGGACAAAAACTATGGGGAGGTGGAAATGGGAGAGAGGTGGGGAGGGCTGGGGTGGTGGGCTGGGGTGGGAGTAAAAGACAGAAAACTGTACAAGAACAATAATTAAACTTTAAAAAAGAATAAAAAAAGATTTTAAAAAATAAAATATGACTTCTTTCTTAAGTACTCTAATGAAAGTTCCCAAACTGAGACTCCTTGGTTTTCATCCGATTTCACTGCCATCTCTGAACTGCTGTGGCTGGAGGGATGCAATACTCTGTCTGGGCCTGGAACATAGTCCTCCACCTGAATGCAACAGCGTTAGGGTTAACACAAAATCAAAACAAGTAAGGAAAATCAGGGAATAAAAGTGAGAATGCATGTTATGCAGGCAAAAACCATATAGATTTCATTCTCAACAAGTGAACAGAAATAACATGAATACGTCTTAGCTGTGGCTTCTTCCAGGAAGCTCACGATGCTCTTGCCCTATTCCCTGCACATCTACCAACCAAATGAGCCTGGCTCCAGCCTCCTCCTCGTTCATCTCTCTTCTATCAAGAATGGGTCATTGTCAAAGGCAGGAAATGTTTTTTTGGCCTCGGTCCTAAGGGGTGGAGAGTTTTTGGTGCAAAGTTAAAACCTGAATCAGTAGTAGTGGGATCTGCTCCCACACATTTGGCAGGTGAAACCAGTCTGGGGCCAGTTTTATTTGGTTACTGCCCGAGGAGGTGATATTACATTGGGATTCAGGGCAAAAGCCACACGGCGTTGAATAATAGGCCTTAGCCTGGCCTTGCCCTCTGCGCACAGATCTCTCGGGCATATTGCATTTGGAGCAGTGTGGGTTGAAGGAAGGATTCAAGTAGTTGGTATCCTGGGTCCTGGCCCGAATACCGTCTCTTTTCACGCTTTAACATGATTTACATCGGGCTCGGTTTCTGGAGGTTGTTTATGTGCAGAGAACTTGAAATTAGGAGGAAAGTGCTCCAAATGAAAGAGTGAGACTCATGCTCTAAGAAAGGCCTCGGATGTTTATATAAAACTGCAAGTGCAGCTGCGCCTGCTGAGTAATATCCCACATGCAGCAAGCAGGATCTGGTGTTAGTGGGGATAGGGATTTATTTCTCCTTCCAGACAGGCTCTCTTGGGAACTCTAAATGGTAAAAGCAGTGAACTTCCATATGGGCCGGGGTAGGCCATAAGTAGTCTCTGCATATGGGATTTTTTTGGCCATGAGCCTCCTCACCTCACTTTGAACTCTGTATTTCCTTTCCTTTGCCAGCTGTAGCCTGCATCCAGGATCAACGATGGATTTGTGGCGACACTGAACAGGGGGATTCTTGTAGCCTGCTTGAAATATCTCCGAAGAATCCATTCTGTCACTGGGCAGTCCATTAGATAAACGTTCATCTCTGAAGCCTTACAGGGGAAGGTCAGAGAGAGAGATGGGGAAAGAAAACGTTTTGTTAATATGCATGACTTGACCACAGCATAGCTAGAGCCAGCCCTGCTTCATTCTTTTCTGTTAGAGATCCATACAGTGCATTCAATAGTCCCTCAACTTGGTGGCAAATTTCAGACACCTCTTTTGTGTGTTCAGCCAAACTGTGTAAAAGATTTCATCACTTGAAATATGCTTCTTCTTCTTCTTGGACTAGGATTGTGGATTGAAGCTGGGGCAAAGTGCAGGTGTTGGAATCAGAAATGATTAATGCATATGGTATTTAACAAATAAAATCAAAGTAGGGATAGTTGAATACATATAAATATACATGTATATGTATCACTCGGATAACATACCTCAGGAGAACATAGTCTGGGGCAGGTCTGATGACTTCTTGTCCGTCAGGCCCCCAGTCTCTTCTTTCTGATCTATCACCCAACAACATAACACCCGTACTTGAGATTTACTGTACCGTTGAAAAGGGCCACCAGAGCTCCAAGCGTGCAAGAATAAAAATGCCAGCTATCTGTATCCTTCAAGTGCTTTTCCTATTTTTGCTAGTGAGTGTCATACTGCCTCCACGTGCTACCAGCCAGCTGAAAATCTATCTTCCAATTAGGTGCAATGTCAATTCTGATAAAGTGTTTTCAGACCAGCAGTTCTTGCCACTCACCCCTTCCACTCAATATCAGCATTCCTAGTTCACTAAGGCATTGCCCTAAAGTCTATTGGGTTAAAAGAGAAAAAAACAAAAGCTGAAGAAGATATTGCCCTCTCGAAGGAGTTTAAGATATTATTTCACTTTGTTCTCCTTATTTCAATTTTTTTTTCCATCTCCTCCAGAAATTTGTCTAAATCAAAGGAAAAAGTGTATTGGGCCATAGTACTAACACTGGCTCTCTCATTTTGGCAAAAAGAAGAATGAATCTATCAGAGCTGAGGAGTGCACACTTTCTCTGTGCTCTCTCCCACCAAATCAATCTACTCACTAGAGTAGGATAGGCTATTGTGCCAATGAACAGCTTGCTTTAAAGTTCATACTATCTTTCCCCAGCTTTGCTACATATTACAGGAACTACATTCTTCAGCTCCCTTCACTTCTGGATTTTTGATGGGAGCAGACAGATGGTTAGGGAAAGAGAAGCAGGAAGAATGGTGGATATCCCATCACCTTTGATTTCTGTTGCATCTCTTTCTACTTCCCACCCAATAGTCTTTCTGTCTATTGTCCCAGTTTCTATCAGGAAGGCCTCCCTGTAGTTGTAGCTTTCCTTGTATGGCCTCAGCTTCTGGGTTAACACCATCTCCTCCCATTGTCCTTCTATTCCACGGGTATTACCTTCCTGCACCTAATCTCTGGGTGGCCTTACTGTCTTTGCTTTGCTGTGTACTTTCACATCACCTATGCAACCAGTTTTCTGTATCAAATGTACTGCATTTGAACAATCGGAACTACTTTCTGGAAAGTTCTTGACTAATAAAAATTATTCTTCAATAATCAACAAGTTCCCAAGTCTCAGTAGTTTAACGTGCAAACTTTTGTTTCTTATTCACATAGCACTAATGCAGGGCAGCCACCTTCCAAATGGTGAATGAGGGGTCCAGATGGCTTTTAGTTCTATTTATGCCATTTGTAGTATTTGATTGTTACATCATCGTGGCAAAGGAAGATAATGAATAAAGAATTCAAATCTGCAATTGCTTGCTTGACCCACAAGTGATGTATGACAATCCCACTTTAGTCCATTGGCCAGGAGTAGTCATATGGCACAACATAATTACTAGAGACTATTAAAAGTGACCCTTTTTGTATATTTTTATATATATGTTTTTATATATATACATGCACCCACACACACGTATATACATGTTTAAACATATACACACAGAGATAAGCTAAGAAAGGTGCAAGATTTAGGGAACGTGGATTGTGAATTCAAGGCAAGTGTGATCACCTATATCTCTTTCTTAAAAACATACCTTTACATGTGACAATGATTAACCAATTCAACTGATTATTTTTACATCTTGCTTCCTCAACATCCAAAGTCTTCTACTGTAAAAATGTCATAGAGTTATTTCTCAGTGTATGGAAAAATGGCACCTATCCTCGTATTACAGCTTCTGTCTTTCCCTCTCTCAGCTCTACTACAACTTGTTGAAAGTCAGGGTGAAGTCTGAGCAACATTTGCCCCTGGAAATATGTCATAATTTTTCTTAAGAGAAAGCAAACAGCCCTATCCACGTTCATAATATGATTACAGGTCCAAGTTTTTAAGAAGTTTAAAACTATGAAAACTTAATGGAAAAATAAATGTTAATGGGAAATAATTACTGCATATAGTTGAATAAATTCCAGACACGCCCAAATAAAAAATTCCCTAGAGTTCCACTCGTGCTAACTTTTCATTGGCTTCATCCAAAGATGTGGAGTTTTCTCATGGAGACCTTGAGATGCAGTATTTCCCCTCTATATTTATGGGCCAGATCTCCTGTAACTTTTTTTTTCCAGCTTTATTTAAGGGCAATGATCCATGATGGATTTTTAGGTCTCGTTGAATGGCAGCAGCCATATCCAGGGACTACATGTAGACTTCAAAAGCAGTGATCTTCTCCTCCGGCATATCTGCTCCAACTTTATCTTCTTCTACTGCACATTGTATTTGAAGTTGTTGGGTTTTTGTTTTTTTTTTTTTTTTTTTATTTCATACCCAGTGGAACTAGTTTAGAGAGCCCCAGACCAAGCCAGCTGCTTGAATGCTCCTGACACACTCCCCTAATTTTACCAATCTGTCTAGTCACCCCGAGGTTTCACATCTAATAAGATGGAAGACTTGGCAACGAGAGCAGGATTTTTAGCTTTCTTACTGTGCGAGGCGTTCTTCTCTATATCTCTTCACTTCTTTGCTTCCCTCCTCCCCCTCTCATCACATCCGGAGAGATCAATGTCATCATCGTCTTTACTCTCTGCAGCTCCACGTGCTGTGGTGTCTTCCACATTAGCAGGGCCACACTTGCCCAGGCTTTCTTCACTCCTGGCAGGCTGGCCTGTTCCTTTTCATAACACTGGATGCCATTTTACTGATTTAGGGCATGACACCAGTTGGCAGGTGGTGAGCTGTGTCTGCTTCAAATACCGCCCCACATGCTTAAGATGGCACATAACCCTCGATGTAGGTCTTGTCTGCAGGTAGTCAGTGAGCCCCTGGAGGATGACTGGCAGGCCTTTTCAGGCCTGCAAAACCCATGGTGTTGGCTGGTCCTGGAACTGTTGTTGCAGAGGGAAGAGGAGCGCAGGCGGTCGGAGCCGAGTGCTAAGTGGAACAACAGAGAGGCTCTCTTCTATAACTTTTCTTTCATGTATTATTCCAATGATCTTTAGGGGTTTCATTTTACATACGAACAAGATAAGAGAAGCACACCAAATATAAATATCACATCATTTGATGCAAATCAAATAACAACAAATGTTAACCCTAGTACAATGCTGCGATTACCCCCATTAAAAATAGTCAGGGCTTTTAATTAATGAATACATTACATGGAGATTAATATATAAACCTAAAAAATACTTGAGCTTATTTTTTTGTCTTTCCTTTCTATTCTGAGAGTAGCTGACGTGCACACTGAAAGCAGCTTCACCTGATACTTCCTTATTTAGTATCTTCTGTGAGCCAGCCACTGTCACCGGTACTTAAGAGTTCAGTAGGGGGAAAAAAAAAAAAAACATACATGCTTCCTTCTCTCAGGAACCTTATATTTCAGTGAAGGATATAGACAATGAATATTAATTAGCATGAGAATAAAAGGAGATCCAAGATCTTTTTGAGAGGGAAAGAAAATAAAAAAGCCAGTGTTTCCGGAGCAAAGACTGAAACGGTAAGCTTGAAAATGGAGACACACACAAGATTACATGTGGCCCTGAGACTTTAGAAAGAATTTAGAATTTTATTCTCAGTAGAAAGGCTGTGGAGAGTTTTAAGTATGGCCTGTGTTTTTAAAATTCACCTCGATTGTGAAGAACAGTGGTTTTGAGTTAGAAAGCGCAGAGGCAAGGGGCCGTGAGGAAGCTGGTAGATGTTGTACACGTGAGAGATGATCAGACATGTTCTGTTTGGCAATAACTCTTCACGTTTGAATATCACCAAGAAATTTGAAAACAGAAAAAAGAAGGCTAAATATTACTAACTCCTTTAACAGATAGAAATACTGCCTTATGGAAAGGTAAAAGTTAAGTCAAAGGTCAAGGTTTTTTTACTTCCAAATTTAGAGGGGGTTTTTTATCCGTTTTATCCTGAGGAAAACAGTTCAGGAAAAGAGCAAATATGGTTGCGTATAGGTCGAATCAAAGCATATCGTGCAGGTTGAGTAGTATTTTTATAGGCTTAACAGATTTGAAATATTTTACAAATCGTAATACATTGTAGGCAAAGCATTATGAGACAAGGGTGAGGCTTCCATAATCACTGGGGCAGAGACTTGCACTCAAAGTTTTCAGATCGATGCCACCCTGTGTGGGTACGGGTTTCTGTGGGGTTCCAGCTGAGTGAAGCCATTGGCATCTCCCCTGCTCACGACACTTTCCTGTTCTCCTGGGCCGTCTAAGGTAGATGGGGATCTGCTCTTGCCCCACTACATTTTCTGATGAAAGAATCATATCCTCTATTTCTAATGCCATCCTTGATTCAGAGTGGCCTTGAAATGGGGAAAACATTCTAGTAGGATCGCTTAACTAAAAGCTAACATTTTTGCCCAGGAGTGGGGATTAACTGTAAATGAATATGAAGAATCTTATTGGGATGATGAAAATGTTCTAAAACTGGATATGGTGATAACTTCAAAGTTGGCATATTTACTAAAATTTATTAAATTCTATACTTAAAGTGGGGGAAATTAAGTATATGAATTAGACTTCAATAAGGTGGTTAAAAAAGAGAGAAACCTAACAGAAATAAATGTTCCTCAATTCATCTGAAATTTTGGAAATGAGAGGCAAATATTTACAAATTGAGAATATTTTTCCAAAATTCAGAAACTATCCCTCAAGGCAGATCATTTTTAAAAAGAAAAAATTCTTTTAAACAAACATCAAACTATGTGTGGAAAGCTAAATATTTATTTGTGAATAGATACAAAGTGTTTACTTCTGTTTCTGAAATTTCCTGTGTCACTTTTTATTAATTCAACTGTAGAGCTTACATTTTTAGATCAAAAATTCTTTATATCGTAAAAATAGTAAATATAATTATTGGGTTCATTTAAATAGGGACGTTCATTTTCTGCTTGAGCCAAATGCAACACACCCATTACCTGATTAATACTAAAGGGTATTTCTTGACAGAAGATAATAAAGTGGCCATTTATTAAACCTTATTCCTACTTTGTGTCATAAACAATGTTAATCATTTCATAGAGTGCCAAATTTAACTTTCACAAGAATTTTATTAAGTTCATTTATTAGAGTGTTTTCATTTCAAGGGTAAATAAATAGAGAGCCAAAAATAGTTATTAAAAATATGTTCTGAACTTCACACGATTGTTAGCAAAGCTGAGAATTGAACCCAGATACCATTGTATCTAATGCCCACACTTTATTCATTAGTCTGTGCTGTTGTGTTTAGCAGAAAAAAGTAGGTGATAAGTTCTCTCACATCTACCTTAAGATCAATCATAGACATGTGACAGTCATACTTTTGAGAAATTGCATTAGAGTAATGAGTTCATATCTTTCGTCTAATTGGATTGCATCATTGTGAACTCAGAAAAGTTGAAGGTGAGACTGATAAATTGCTTTTAAGAATCCTTCAGAGATAATAAGAAATAAATGTGCTGCTAACAGATAGGATGATCATGTAATTTATTGTACAAGCTAAGACTCTATTAATATTTTTTGGACAAAAGGCATAAACAAAGACTTGAGCAAACTGGGACATCTGGTCACCTTTCTTAAAACTAGAGGACAATAATATACCAGAAATAGAAAAGAATGATGATACTATTTCTTAAACTATAACACAAGCAATGTTGATGTAAAATTACCAGATAATTAATACAAAAAATATTATTAACTAGATGATTAGTAAAGATAAGCATAAGTTTCCAAAGACCAAGTTGTGCAATTTCAACTGTAATTCAGATGTCAGCTGAGATAATACTACCTCTTAATATAAAGATACATTTCCTTCAGTCCATGTCTTGTGGCAAATCTCAAGCACCTGACAAGGTTTCTGGGAACTCCAGAGTTTACACTATCTAAGTCATCACTGGTTTCAGGTTTCTGCCTGCAAACTTCTGCCTGCGAGGATCCTTTTTTCCTTTATTACTTCTCAAAGTGATTCTTGATCTCTTCACTGGAATCCATGCAAATAGAGAACTCAACATTTGCCTTAGTTTTAACCAAAATAAGCTAGCAAACCCCAAAATCGAGAATGTCAGCACACTACTGCTGCTATTGCTACTGGTTGTTTGTAGAGCAGATGAGCTAGAAGGGAATTACAGAAGAATAGGAGTAAAAAAATGGGTAAGAACACAAATCTAGACTTAGGTTGTGTTACTTACTGCTTAGGTTGTGTTACTTAGGTTGTGTTACTTACAAGCCTATTGGAGAAGTCAGATCTTAGTCACATCCTTGTAAAATGATAACACTACCTCAAATACTTATAATAGAGAATGAATGGGATAGCACATGTTTCATTAACACAATGAATGAGTACAAGGTAAGAAATGAAGAAATATTAGTTACCAACATGGTTACATTATAGTTGAGAAAACGAACAAATTATAATTTATTGTCTGTTCTTAGAAGTCCTTTGGCCTATCTGTAATGATATTAGTTCATTATTTTTTTCTACTTAATCTAATCTACTTTTCCTTCACAGCATAAGAGAAGAAAAAACAGCTCTCTGTTTTCTTCAGCATCTACTGGGAAACCAAATTGTGAAATTTCTATTGCTCATTCTGGGATTTAACTGAGGCTAACAGTGACATAAATACCCATGAGCACCTGACTCTATGTACACACAGCACACTACACTGGTCTAGCTATAGATGAGGTAGAAAAGGGTTGTTTTTTTTTAGTTACATAATGCCAATTCTAAGATTCACAGATTGATATGAGCAAGTTTTACATTCACATAAAGATTTCAAGTGTCAACCATTACACTAGTTTATTCTAAGATTTCACATAAAGAAGAAAAAGGCAACTAAATAATAATATATTTTACTAAATTCATTGCTGGTTGACTATGTCTAAAGAACACAACGATGTAATTGATTTATATCCAATAGTGGGTGTTTGGAGGTGAAGCTATTGACTCCAAGCCTATTGGAGAAGTCAGACCACTTTGAGATTTGTCTGACTATATCAAGAAAGGAATAAACTAATATGCATAAATATTCACATAGATAAATGAATATATCTATAAATATATCTATAAAAATTCACATGTGATATGCACAGATATGCAGACATTTTAAAGTGATTCAAAGAATATATAAAACCCATGAAGACTCATAAACTCCAACCTAAAAACTTAGACCAAAAGCAAATCAAGAAATGAGCAATGATCTGCTTGGGTTCTGTCAGTGTAATGGACACTTTTGTTTATTAACAAATATTGTTAACAGGATTTTCTAACAGCTATCTAACAATCCAGCAAAGAGATACAGGGATGGAGTCTAGCTACCAAATCTCACTAATGTAGTGCTCTCAAAGAAGGCCAAATAACTAGATATAGATTTGTCCAGTGAGATTAGACCCAAATTTAAGTGGGTGGTACCGCAATACTGTGTAATAGCAAATTATAACTTTTGAGTCCAGTACACTTGCATTTAAATCCTAACTCTGTTACTCAATACCTGAGACCTACCTTAAACAGTTTAATCTCCCCCACCCCACTTCAGCATTCTAAGTTGAAATGTTGTGGTCATGACAACTAGAAGTCATACTGCCATCATGATTAAAAGAAATTACATGTAAAAAAGTTTTACTGTGCTTAGCTCATAATAAGTGGTCAGTAAATGCCTGTTGTCTTCAAGAAACAAGCTGCTGACTTCACAGGCCATTGTAACACTATAGCAATGTCTATTATTATGTTTATGAAATACAAATACATGTATAATATAATGTATACTACTACAATTTTAGGGTATTGAAATATTTTTCTTCAACTCCATTGATAGTATGATCCTTTTAATAGCTAGTAAGCATTCTAGTAGTTTCTTTCTTGCCTTAAAAAACTTCCTCACTTCTCCAAGAGGGACATACAAAGGGCCCAAAGACATATGAAAGGATGCTCAGCATCACGAGCCATCAGAGAGATGCAAATTAAAACCACAATGAGATACCACTTCACATTGGACAGAGTGACCATCACAAACAAATCAACAAACAACAAGTGCTGGTGAGGATGTGGAGAAAAGGGAACCCTAGTGCACTGTCGGTGGGACTGCAGACTGGTGCAGCCACTGTGGAAAACAGTATGGAATTTCCTCAAAAAACTAAAAAATGACCTGGCAATTCCACTGCTGGGGTTATGCCCTAAGTACCCTGAAACACCAACACAAAAGAACCTATGCACCCCAATGTTCATAGCAGCACAATTTACAATAGCCAGGTGCTGGAAACAGCCTAAGTGCCCACCAGTAAATGAATGGATCAAAAAACTGTGGTACATTTACACAATGGAATTCTATGCAGCAGAGAGAAAGAACGAACTCCTACTCTTTGCGACAGCATGGAGGGAACTGGGGAGTATTATGCTAAGTGAATTAAGCCAGGTTGTGAGAGAAAAATACCATATGATTTTACCTATAAGTGGAACCTAATCAACAAAACAAACAAGGGAGGAAAACAGAACCAGAGACATGGAAATAAAGAACAAACTGACAGTAACCAGAGGGGAAGAGGGAGGGGGATGACCATGGAAAGAAGGAGAAGGGTTGTCAGGGAACATATATGAAGGACCCATGGACAAAGACAAGGTAGAGGGGAGGATCGAATGCAGGAGCTGGAAGGCGGGTAGGCAGGGGAGAGTGGTGGGGAAACAATGAGGACAACTGTAATTGGACAACAATAAAAAAATACTTCCTCAAAAACTCTTCACTCCTAAAGGCATTTCTTTTATTTACCTTCTTACTTTATGGCCAGTTGAGAGTATCAATGTTTTTTTTTTTTTATTTTAATTGTTGTTCAAGTACAGTTTTCTGCCTTTTACTCCCACCCTAGCCCACCCCCCAGCCCTCTCCACCTCCCTCCCATAGAGTATCAATGTTGAAGTGTTGAAATAATCATTCTATTTTTCGTTTTAATCAATACTTAAGAATGAGCAGGATATATATTTTGAATTTTACAGTGTGTGATGATACAGATTAGGATATATACCTAAGTATGACAAAATGCTATACTCAAGTCAATCAAAATAAATCATACTTGTTATAGTACTTGGTAGGGACATTTAGGTAATTTTAATATATTTTAAAAATACAGAAGCAAACAGAATAAGTCACATGAAAACTAATACTATATATGAAAAATAAAATATGTTAAATTTATTTTTAAATTATAGTTGACATAAGACAGTATATTAGTTTCATGTTTACAAGAAAGTAATTAGATATTTATATTTTATAAAAAGAAAAGTAACAAAGTATATCATTGTTTGGCATTTTATACCTATTGCCTCAATTATTTTATTTTTTTCTGACCACTATTTCACTAATTACTTTAGAGCATTCATTTATGCCATCAGCTGTAAGATCTTAAAATGAAGTGATGGGAAGGGCAGTTACCTTGAAGTCAGGAGAATTGTTTTCAAGTGGCAGCTTTACTGTTTGTCAATATAAAAAATTCACTTAATCTTTATGTTTTTCAGTTTTTCACATATAAAATAAGGGAAAATCTTTTATTTTTGAAGTTTTAGATCCTTTCTAGCAAAAAAAAAAGAAAGAAAGAAAGAAAGGGGGAGAAGGAGGAGAAAAGAAAGGAAGACTTGGTTAACATTTTCTAAATCATTTAATTGCCTGCTTACTAAAGTGTACTCTAACTGCTAAAATTTTTAACCATACTTCCTTTTACTCAGAAAGGGGATCTTTGTTTTCTTATATATACAGCAGCCTCTCTTTCCAAGTTTTCTTCTCTAAAAATCATGATGGAGTTGGACATTCTAATTTTATGGCTGATAAAACTGAGTTCCAAGATATAAAATAATTCATGGAAGATGGCATAGTTATATCTCATCAATGATTACATATGTGTGTGTGTATGTAATGATATAGCCTCTGCATTAATTATTACAAATAGTCCCCTCAACATCTAATATTTTGAATGAAAGATATTTAAAACACAGATGTAGTTCTACATATTTCAATGTAATTTCAAAACAGTCTATTTATTATGCTAAAGAAAGTACTTGGACAGCGAGCATTTGTTATAGCATGATTTTCCCTGTAAAGTCAGAAGATTGAATGCAGGAAATAAATTATCAACCGGTTAGTGTGTATTTTTTTCCAAGTCTTACTCATAACTTCCTTAGCTGTCATTTCATATAACCGTACTTTACCTGTAAATTAAGCTCTCCTTTTATCAAACTCAGCTGGGGGTTATTATATCAACTTTAATGCCCTTCTAAAATTGGTACTAAATGTGGATTTATATCACAAATGGAAAATCTGAGAGTGAAGGACATTTTCCATGTGGCAGTCTCATAAAACTATCACTTTTAACAAACAACTTGAATTCAAGAGAAATTTGCAAGAATCTTTTAAGTACATTCATGGTCTTAGGAGGAAATGCTAATATGGAGTCTGTCTGCTCTGCAGCAGCTGCTTGATTTATGAAAGCATAAACAACCCTGACTCATTCTAGGGAAGTCATAATTACCATATGGAGTGTTAAATGTACAGACACTTCGTAAGGACTAATGCAGTAGCTTAAATTATAGTCATTATGCTATCCCCACTCCCAAATCTTGCTTTAATCCTTGCTGAGGGAAAAACGTCCTCTATTCAGTACCTTTCACAATCAACTCCATGGCATCTTGAAAGTAAATATACATAAAGACATGTTACAAAACAGGTAAGGTAAGCAAAAACTGATTGACAAGGTAAGACAACTGGCTACTTCTTCAGTGTTTGATAAGGGCATCCCCAGCACACCTATTCTGTCTGAATTATGCTGCAGAGGAGCTCTGTTGATAGGAATAGGATATAGCCAGGCCCTTTAAGGTTGCACAGTGCAGTGGGAGATGCAAGCTACTAAACATTTGAAATAACTGTGATGTAACCATTTGAAATACAAGGTCTGTCCAGAAAAAGTCCAGCCATTGTTAACATAATGAGAATGGTTTGTACAACATTGATGTAACCTGACAGCCAAGGAGAGTGAGTTGGAATATGCATGCATGAACAATGGTGACTTCACTGTACTAGTCAGTAGGGGTAAAGGCTGCTGAGTGAACATGTCTACTGTGTGGCTGGTGCAATCAAAATGACTAAGCAAGAAGAGCAACAAATCTGCATCAAATTCTGTGTTAAATTTGAACATTCCTTCGCAGAAACTATTCAGATGATTCAGAAGGCCGCAGCTACGGGCAACTTCATCACAAAAATGCACCCGCTCATGCATCATGTCTCGCGCAGAGTGTTTTGGCAAAACATCAAATCACCCAGGTGACTCATCCCCGCTACAGCCCAGATTTGGTGTCCTGCAACTTCTGGCTTTTCCTAACACCAAACTCACCTCTTAAAGAGAAAAGATTTCAGACCATTGATGAGATTCAGGAAAATATGATGGGGCAGCAGCTTGCGATTAGGTGAACTATGTGAGGTCCCAAGATACCTACCTACTTTGAAGAAGAATGAGGCGTCATTGTCCTACGTACAATATTTCTTGTCTTGTGTATCTGCTTCAATAAACATCCCTATTTTTCATATTACATGGTTGGATACCTTCTGGACAGATTTGGTATGTCTCAGTGAGATCTTAAGTGCTGTGCTACTAAAAGAATCAATAGTAAAAGCACTCCTGTGTATACAATAAGCAAAAAAGAAGTTAGCAAGAAAGCTTTTTCTTATTTATATTCCAGAGAAGTACTTATTAACATATCTTTCCATCAGTTGTCTAAATTAGCCACTTGGTATCTTAAATGGTAATTAATATTTAGTCAGTATCTTCCCTCCTCCAGACTCTAAATTGTGTATGTTGCATCACAATGTCTGTACAAGTCTCAAAGAGTCTTCACTATTAAAGTGTCCTACAGCCAATGGGATCCCACCAATAGTTTCCATGCGATACTAGAAAAGACTTATCTAGTACTGAGTGAGTGATAGGCATCATTCTAAAGGCTCTGCATGGACCAGCCCATTTAACCCTAACAAACTGTACTGAGTCACTATTATTCCTATTTTTCAGGTGGTTAAGCTGAAACACAGAGTTTAAGTTGCCTAGAGTCACACATAATGGAGTCAGAACTCAGTGGAGTCCCTGGAGTCAATGGAGTCCCTGGACTCTCTGGTTGGCACTACTGTAATTCTCAAACAATACAAATGATATCAGAATTAAACTGTGAGATGATATTGTAGCATCAAAATACGTAAATACATATATTATATGTATTTAATAGGTACAAAACTGAACAGAGGACTACTAATTACTAATTAAAGAAACATTCATATTCCATAAAAGTAATACAGATAAGAAAGGATATGAATAGGATTTCAACAATTTGGTGACTAATTGGATCTGGAGAACAGAGGAGAAAAGAGTCAAGCTTGGTAAAGTGGGAAGATATCCTAACAGAAACTCACGTGATTAAAAGAAAGTAAGAGTGGAAGAAAGACAAAATCACATTCACACTTCCTATTACCAGGGAAAGGAAAACTCATGGTGTGTATACAAAGCAAAATTAGCCATGCTATGTAAATCAACCATCTTCCTAGTTTCCTAGTTCTATCCTTTGGTGGTTGGACACACACTAGAAACAAATTTCGCAAAACATTGTCAGACATATTCTGCTCCTTTGGAACATTTTGCAATTGCATCTGTAAATATATATTTAACCTTAGGCAACTTACTGACATATAAGTATTTAACATTCTTCAAGCTAAATGTTCAATAGAGAAGGGTCAATGCAGCTTGTTGTCCTGTGACATAATCCGTCATATCCCTCCTTAATTCCCCTGCACATAGTCAATTGGTTTTGGCTTTTGGAAATTATTATAGGGCTGAATAAGAAGCAAAGCTGAGTGAATCACAAAGGTGGAAAAACCAGCCATCAGAGCAGAAAACTCTGTCGAGGTAGCCAGGTGGTCTGCAAATGCCTGCTAGCACTTTTTCTTCCAGTTGGCACATAACATCTGTTTCTGAAGTGAAAGGGTGTGAAGAAAATGACACAAGTGGTAAGCACTGACATATGCAGGGGAAAGGAAGTGATTTATTTTATATGAAGATTGTTACTGTTGCAAAAATAAAAGCACAACCTGAATATGTCTCTGTAAGACTTGTATAATATGTGTGTGTTTAAGAGAAAGATTGTATATTTTTATTAAATCATAACACAAAAATACAGGACTCTGAAAATCTAATTAGCACAATGAATAAAAACAGGAGGCCTATAAAATTTATTTTCTGAAATAAGGGCAAGATTCTACCAAGAGTTTAGGAATAAGAAGGGTAAGAGTGGAACCTAAGAAATTATAAACTATTTGTGTGCATCAGATAGAAATCACATAAGTGAAAGAATAAATCAATATTTGCTAAAAAAAATGAAATAAACATATTTTAAAAGAAATATTAATTACAAATTATCAGTGTATTAAAGTAGGTAATGAAATAGTTACCTTCTGGGATTGCTGCAAATGACAGCATTTCTGACTGAAGTCAGTATCAATTATAGAGCCTTATAGAATGAGTTTATAGAAAATAGGAAAGGGCAGTTAATGGACTCTAAGTATCAATCCCATCACACCCTGTTTTTATAAATAAAAATTGCAGTGCCACGGAGGTGAAGTAACTCTCCCAACATCAGTTTGGGGGATTTTTTAGCAATAATACATGGAGACCTTTTTGGGAACCTTTTTCCAGACCCTTTTTTGAACCTGTGATAAGAAGGGTGAGGTATTGTCATGGTCCCAGAATAGAAGGCATCTGGGTGAAGGATTAAGTACGAGTGCAGGAGGAGGCAATAGTTCACTTACCATAAAGGTATGGAGGGTGTGCTGGGCCACAGAAAATAAGAAAGGACCAAATTAGAAAGTGAACTAAATCACGATAAATCATCAGAAAGCAAATGTGATAAGTTAGTGAATAACCTGTTAAAGTTCCTCCAATAAGAAATAAGCTTTTCTAAAATCGGAAGAAACACTGACTTTGTCTGTACAACTTAATTGTGTAGAAGCAAGACAGGTTGCCAAGGAGGTCATTGCAGGGTTCCTTCCCTTTCAGAATGAAAAAAGACCACGATAAAATTTGAATATCTGAAATAAAGTATTTTTGATATATTATTTTTAAGTATCTTGCCAAAATATTTATCTGGCAGAGAAGGAAGAGATGCAGGGAGAAAGGAAAACCTTTGAAAGTATCATTTCAAAATTAGAAAACATGGCAATGGGAAATAAGTATTGTGTGAGAAAAGATATCAAAAGTATTTCTTCTTTACATAATATCTCTTATGGCTAGGGAAAAACACGAAACGAAACTCTTCTTGTTAGACTCACAGGTTGGAACAGTTTGAATAGCCGCTCTGCTCTGGTGTCCTAAGTCTCCCTCGGGGCTGCGGTCATCAGGTGGTTTCTGGCCCACACCGCGCCTCCTGCGGAGTCCTCATCCCATCGTCACACACCCGTCCCCCTGCCCCGACAGGACCACACCTCTGTCATCACGGTGCACGACTTACAGTGAGTACCTCACCATGTTAAATTATGCAACTTAAGAGTACCTTTTTGTCACGGGAATAATGCACATCTGATAATAACCGGTGTCACGCATTTGTGACGAGTGGGATGAGGTGCTCTTATCCTGCAAGGAGACAGATGCAAGAGGGAAGAGTTTTTAAGTACCGTCTTCAGAAGTAATGTTGCCAGAGCTTATGGAATTGCTTTCAAGGTAGGGAAAAATAAATGAAAAGCAGATTTTTCTCCCTCATAAAATTGCCAGTGGGTAAGGCAAAGGTTCAGAAAAACAGGAGATTTCTAATATATCAACCACCCATTCAATGTCTGGCAGTAATTAGGAAAATAAACAGGGTCCTGAGTCGAATTAACAGCACCAATTAAACTTTCTTGCACATGCATTTATACTGATAACCGGCGGGGCAACATCTGGACCACTATCCACAAAAACGATGTCTGATAGGTCTGATGTCCTCAAAGGAAACAAATAAAAACCAAAAAATTAAAAGTGAGCAGGACGTACGAGCTGTGTATCAAAAGATAAACACGTTCTGATTTTTGCCAGGATTTTAAAGAAATAGCAGATCAAACTTATTTAAATGTTTAAATAGAAATTTTAAAATTGTATTTCGGGTAGATACTAGAACTTACAAAACTGAAAGTGAGGTAAGGACATGGCACTTAATATAACACGTAGTTGGAAAACTTGACAAAAACAGTATTTATGAAATCACATAAAATCCTTAATATTTTCAGTAATTTTTTGTTTATATAAGCTTTTGATGAGTTTTTAAATAAAGAATCCACTGTAATAAAATAATTCCCCTTTTATTTATCTCAGCTGCATGTCAGGAATCCAAGTTATGAATGTTTTATTAAAAAGCTATTATAAATCATTTTTTGAAGTTTGCATAACATATCTCCATAGAAATCACAGTAATGTCAGTTTTGATTCCAGAGCCCTGAGTCCTCAGTTATCTCTTTAATCTTATGTGCCCATAAATATAGTATAAATTGCATTATTCCAATTATGCCTACCCAATATATGCATTTCTCCTTACTTGAAAAATGTATTCCAAATTCTAATTTAAGAGACTAGGAAGACCTTTCCTTCTCACAAAAGACTCCCACTCGCCTCCCAGAAAAGAAGTACCCTTAATTAAAGATTTTATCACTCAATTTATTTTCAAAAAAGAAGACACTTCTTTAAGACACTCTTTTCTTGAGGGGAAGGGGGAAGGATGCAAGAGAAGGTGGAACTCTCTACCTGGCTGGAACTTTCCAATGCAATTGTTCATTCAACAAATACGTATTGAGCTCCTACTAGATAAACAATCTCAAGGAAGACATTATGTTACTCAAGAAAAATGATAATTAGTTAAAATGCAGTATGACTTCCAGGAATCTATTCTGGTTGCGAATAGAACAGATGTGCACACAAATGCTATGATGTAATGGTATCACGCCATAGGTTTTGGCTAGACAATGAAGCACCTAAGTGCAGTGCTGAAGAGATTGAAGTTTATTCTATGGGCATCAGGGAGAGACATCGAAAGTCTGACCAGTGTTTGTTTGGAGGCAGTGAAGTGGCTGGCCATAGTTTTTTTTTTTTTTTTTTTTTTTTTTAAGTATTTTAAAAATCCATGCAAGATGAATTGCAAACAATGGGAGTGGTCGATGGGAGAAATTGATGTTGAGAGAACAGTTCTAAAATATCAAAATAATATAGCATAAACAAGACTGCAGAACATTGGATTTCAGAGATGAGTAGAATGTTTAAAATAATGGAACAGGAAAAGATGGACTAATTCTGACGGGGAGCCAAATGGAGCAATAAGTTAAATAAGGCTCTCAAGTTGAACACACATAAATTGAAGAACTCAGAGAGAGCTGGTTTGACTGAGAGAATAAGATATTTGATTATGGAAGTATTTCATTTGAGATGCTGGTGAAATGGAGCTGATGATAATTACAGTAACTTTAGTTAAATCCTTAACATTGAGAGTGAGAGAGAAGTTTGAAAAATGCATACATTTAAGGAGTTATGAAAAGGAGAGGTGAGGTGGACACAAAATGTCAAAGAACATGAAAATTATTTCTTCTAGGAAGCTAAGAGAAAAGAGCTCATCCCAGAAGGTTTTGACCCATTAAATAAAATGCTGCTGAATAATGGAGGAAGATGAGAAATAGAAAAAAAATAAAAGAACCCTTGGAATCTTCAAATATGGGCCCATTCATACGTCAGATTTTACTCCCAAACTTGTCCACATTTAATTTATTTTTTTAAACAGGATTTATTTCTACCACCCATTTCACAAGAAATATCAGTTTCATTTTGTTGATGAAATAATAACTTACTAGTTTTAATAAGTCAGCTTTTATTTTATTAGAATCTATATTTCACAAGTCTCTCCAGCAAATTTTCCAGTGTCTAGCACAGTGCTTGGCTTGCAGGAATTACTGAATAATAGTGTGCTGGATAAAAGTGTGATATTGGTGTAGGTGATATGCAGGTAAGTTTGGGAGCAGAAATGGAAGGGTTTGGGGGGACATTTATAAAATAGGGGAAAGAGTCAGTTTGAATGGTCTGGACATTACGTGGCTACACTGTTTATTATTTATAATAATGATGATTAAGAAATGGGAGTGGGCGAATGGAAGGTGCCTTGGAAAGAAATATCACATGTTTGCTCAATCTTATCTCCAAATTCACTAGATTCCATTATACTCCTTACATCTTTCTCTGTTAGGTATGTTCACCTTGTCCTATTTCATAATTTTTTTCTCAAGTCTGGAATTCCATTTCATCAAAGTATCAATGTAAAAAGTCAATAATTTATTTCAATATTACTGCGTTTTCAAATATAGTTTGGAACTTTAAAAACCTTTTGCTAATGAAAAGCCACATACAGTAATTTTGAAATCCTACCAAAAAATCCATGCCAATATATGCAAAATATTTCTACAGGTTACTAAAGCCACATTTAATAAAAAATGTAAATACAGTAAAAGTTTCTAATAATTTGGCTTAATTAAAATTTTATTCATGCATAATAAATTATTAGGAAATATTCCCTTATTTCTTCTTACCAGCACCCACATGGCATGCCTCTCTCCTCACCTCTGCCCCACTATTACCTTATTAATAATTTATTTGTGTTTCTGACGAAGTAAATTAAAGCCAAGTTTTTGTGTTATTCTGCCCTCCTTCTCACCCTTAACCTGAACTTGTGGTATTATGACAGTTGGGACAGAGGGGGATGATGTCAGCTTTTTTGTGAGCGTTTGAGTCCCTTCCTTTTAATTCACTCCAGTGTTTCATCCATTTTTGCTCACTTCATTTGGTTCTTGGATGGAAGGTAACCAGCATGATAAGATAAATGATTTATATAAGTGGTTTAACTTTGAATCATTAAAACTCACACTTGTGCTTCTAAGGCACATTTCGGAGCAACATGGAGACTTCAGGGCTCACTACCAGTGATGTGGATGTAAGGAGCAAAGACATTACACGTTTGGGATCTTCATGGGGTGTGTGTGGCTTTTCCTTTGGGTTAATCTCCTTTCTGTACACCTTCCCACATGGAGAATCCCTTAGAACAGACATCTGACATGGAAATTTGGGGTACTGACCTTCAGTGTTACGTGCATTTCCCAAGATGGTGGTCAAAGTCCTGTGTGGATCAACATGGATCAGTGGTGCTTCTCCCTAAAATCTTCAATTTCTTCAAAATTTAAATATTGTAGGTCCCGAGAAAATGTTATCATTTTAATGGCAAATGTTTTTCCACACAAACCATAAAGTCTGACTGACCTTACTTTGAGATTCTCCTAACTTCCTTAACATGGTTTTTACCTTGATCTTGTTTATCTTTCACTTAAAGGGCAAATATATACATTTTCTCTTTGATCTTTGTTGGGATTTTTTGCAAAAGGGTTATCATTTCATTGCTATATCAAATCCTGTGTGTGAAGATGTTTGCGTGCCTCAATGAAAGTGTTTACACTTTCCAAAACCTTAGCAATAGTTTTTGGTTCAGTTACGAAGTTGTGAAGTTTATTTCCTAACTGTAGTTTTCCCTCTTTAGTAAACCTGACTCCCAGATTAAGATGGAGGATGAGCCCTTGCTGGTAATAATTTGGTTAAGTTTTTTCTCTACCTGATATTGGTAGGATGGGCGATCTTATGGAATGTGGGTCTGAGTTTCCATTTTATCTTTGTATCTTAACTAACTCCACTCACTTCTTGTGTTTAATACATTCTCCACAACTAAAATCTTAATCTTTTCTGACCCAATATCCATAAGGAATCCTCAGTCATGCCAGACAGCCACAAGAAAAGCATCTCTGGATGTTCTGAAGGCAAACCAAGGGAATTCCTATGGTTGCAGTTTAAATTTTCTCCCATTTACCTTCTTCTTCACCCTCTCTATGCCCCCAGTTCCCAAAACCCACAAAGAGACAAACAAGAGCTTTTGTGAAAGGACACTGTAGGGTTGGTTATCAGAGAAGTGTCACATTAAATCCTATAAGTTAATCTTGATAAACTTGCCTCCTTGCGCCCATATGTTGGTGAAGATAGTGATAAAAAATAGAAAAAAGTGAAATAAAACAAAAACAAAACCACAATAAGGAATGGAACTAGGGCAGCCAATCCTGCACCGTTCAGATCTGTCTGGTACGATCAGTCTGAAACCCAAGAACAACCACCTTGCAGCTATAACCATTTTAATGCGAATTTGTGAGGACCCTAGGAACAAATCTCCTATCATCACCCAAATCAGACTCTTATTAATTCGACACCGTGGACTTAATCTATTTCTAGTACAAGGACCTAATTTCTCATGGGTAAGGTATTGGTTTGAGCCTCCATAGTAAGTTTCTTTCATAAACCTTACGAAGGCAGGCCAAAGATAGAAATGATTGGGGTTATAAATTAGATCCCAGTGTATCTTCTAATAATTCATGTGTGAAAGGTCCAGGCAAATCACTGTATATATGATAGCTTTGTGACCCACATGTGAGCAGCACAAAGTGTTCTTTACTGTTATTTCCTAGAATTTCATCCTTGAATTTTCCATCCTTGAACCTCCATAGGACAATAGGAGAGAAGAGGTAATGAAATTTTTACATGAAATCCCACCTGACCTCACCACCCTGATAGACACACGTTATATGGAGATGGAATGGTAAAAATTATAGAAATGTTTATACAAATCAATGTCCTTTGTGTCTTCCTAAATTCTAATGGCTCATTCAAGATAATGGCATTTCTTCTTGGGTACTGTGGATATCTATGAAATAAAACAATATACATAAATATGTCAAATAAAAAGTATTCTATTGTATTTATCAACCTTATAAGATCAACACAGGGATGATGTAAGTATATTAATTTTAGTATTAATTTCACTCTTTCAATTATCATGACATCAATAACAAGCAGAGGGGGTCAATGTACAGGTAGGACCTTCCTCAGAGATCACAGAAACTGGCAGGAAGTGTGCACAAGTGTTTAAGGTAGGATTAATAGCAAGTAGGAAAGTAAAAGGTTACATTCTTCAATGCCATTTTATAATAATAAAAAGAGTTCCAAATAATGAAATTAACTAGTCATAGTTAAACACAAAGGGAGTGACGGAGCCTAAGTCTAATTTTTTTGTTTATTTTAAAAGAGATGTCATAACTTCTTGTTATCATCTTGGGCTGCATTTTGCTGTGTCTAGGGAATCCACCATCTAATTAGACAAAGAACATTCCCCATAATTAAGGTAGAAAATGCCAGACATTTTTGTAACCTTCCATTCAGCAAAGGCATGGATGTATAAAGTCAGCAATCAATCAGATATTCTCAGAACAGACTTCAAAATAGAAGCAAGTCAAGGAAACCAAGGGTTTGCAGAACTTGGTCTGGTAGAGGTAGGGACAACAGTAGCAGATGTGGTCAGAGTCCTGAAATATCTGTCATGTGGTACTGAAAACAATGTCCAGAGCCTGTCTAATGACAATGGATTCATAGTAAAAGCTGTCAAGTTTTTGTCCACTTGTGATGGCCGTGGTGTCTTCACAGGGCAAATTTGAAGAGGTAATTTTGAGTGTGTATAAGATACAGAACAAGCAGGAAAGCTAAGAAATAGCCCAAGAATGAAAAAGCCACAGAGGTCATACACCTTCCTGTTTCAGCCCAGATACAGTGGCTTTTCCTTTTCAAACAAGTCTCAAGATACCTGCAATCTTAGTTCTCCTACAAGCTCGGGATCTGGCTGGAGCATGAGATGAACAGCCATCGATTCTGTCAATCCTTGCTACACAGGGCGTGGTAAGGAAGATAAAGTCAATTAGCAAGCCATGTTTTTCTTTATTTCGTTGTTCATGCTTGTTTTCTTTTTAAAATATGTGTTAAAAACTAGTAAAAGTATGATGAGTTCTGATATGAAAGAATAGGGAAAGGAAAAATTAATCGATTAACATCTGTCTGTCCACAGGTCCACAAATCCAGGTGAGACAGAGAATACCAAACTACCTTAACAGATTTCATAGTTTAGGGTCTAACCACTAAGATTCAGCAACTCAAATGGGTACTGATCGTTGTTTGCCGTTTACAAAACTATTCCAAATAAGGAAAGCCAGCTTGTTTAAAATAACCGTTTAAAAGATATGGGCGTTGAATCAATCTCCCTGCTTTTTGTTGTGTTTTCTTGCTGTGCACCTGATAAACGGTTGCCATGTTTCGTGCACAGGTGTTGATGCAACATTGTGGGAATTAAGACTCTTCTCTACGATAGTAACTTCTGTAGCTTTCAAAATAACATCACTGTCTCCAACTTCTCTGAGCTTTCTGGAAAAGTGATCTGTGATGTTGTTATTTATAATAAATAGGTGTTTGGTCGTCATCCTTTTTCTGACACAGAGCTTTAAAACCCTTAGAATTTCCTAAACAATCAGAGCCCTAAAGCTGTCTTTTGTTCAAGGAGGTGACTGATGTGGACACCAGCCACCAGCCACCATGCCCACGTCATTATGGATGAATAAAATATTCACACAGACTACTGAGTCTGGTGAAGGAAAAAGGACGACAGCGTGACTTTTCTCCCAAGGGGAGCAAAAAGCGCAGCCTCCACCATGACAGGCCTTTATTCTATATCTCTCCACATTACAAGATGGTCCTCACTCACTCTGTCCTGGTTACAACAAGGGAGCCAATGCTCCTGATCACATCACAGAAGAAGGATATTAGTAAATGAAAAGGCAAAAGTGGTTGAGCTGGTTACACTGGTCCCTGCAAGGTTTAGCATGGATTTTAGGAAGTTACAACAAGCACTTGGCTATCCCAAACCAGGGTGAGGGAGTTTTCAGCAAAAAGCAAGACTCAAAGCAGCCTAGGCATATTGCAAACTGATTTCCCACGAGAGAACCTATCTGTGGGCATGGGTCCTGTGCATCTCCAAGTGGTAGCTGGCCCCACGCCATGCAGAAGGTTCTGCCACAGGTGACTTTGGGGTGACAACTAAAGACGGCAGATGGTAACCAGAACCAGCCAATCCAGTAGAAGATGGGAACTTTCAGCCCCACCCCTGACCTCTGGGAAGGGGAGAGAGGCTGGAGATTGAATTCCATTACTACTGAATTAATCATGCATGCCTCTGTAATGAGGCCTCCATAAAAATCCAAAAGGATGGGGTTCGGAGACTTTTCAGGTTGGTGAAGCTTCATTGACCTATGCTTCTCTTTGTGAGTTATATTCTTTTTGGGGGGAAAAAAGCCATAATCTAGTAAGTTAAAGTTTATCTGAGTTCTGTGAGCCATTCTAGCAAATTAATCAAACCCAAGGAGGGGTCGATGGAACCTGCTATAGCTGTTTGGTCAGAACCATAGGTGACAACCTGGTCTGGCAACTGGCATCTGAAGTTGGGAAGGGGAGGGTCAGTTTTGTGGGGCTGAACCCTTAACCTGTGGAATCTGATAGTATCTTGTGGTAGGTGGTATCAGGATTCAGGTGAATTATAGGATACCCTGATGGTGTCCAAGAACTGCTAGTTGGGGTGGGTGAACCACCACTACTACATGTTGGAATTGGATGTAAACCTTTCAGATCTTTTGTTTGAAATGTGTGGCTTTCATGCTCTACAAAGCTAAAGGCTGATCAACTTCCCTATGGGGAGTAAGTTTGTATATTGGCCTTAACAGAGCTTATCTCCAGGAACACAAAACAGAAGAAAATCAGATTATGGCATCAAAAACTATTAAATACATATGTGATTATAATTGCCCTCCTGTTTCTACAAACCTAATAACTTTCCTTTTATTCTTGTTTTTGCTGATTTCGATTTTAAGAATGTTTTAAATTTATTTTTCATATTCTCCACAGTTGCTAATATAGTATCTTGTACGTAGGTGTTTAATTATCACCTAGTGTCAATCAAGTCTTGATGCAAAATATCAATCCATTACCAAAATTATATTCAACTACCCTTTCAATTTAACAAATTTCCATTTATAAAATGCCAAAACAAGGAATACAATCAATGTTTGACAAATTATATAGCCAAATTTTCTCTATTAGCAAGTCTAGAATGTAAAATGGGGCAAATCATGAATATTTGCTATTTTTTACTCAAAAAGAATGTCATCAGGAATTATCTTGCATAAATTCTGATGTTATATAATTTATTGCTCATCTTAATAATATCCTCCTTTATCTTAATATTCTGGCTTTACTTTACCTATTTACAAATTTTAATGCTATAGTGGTGTCTGTTAGATAAGTCAAAGAATATGTGAAATGAAAATTATTTCAACAATACAAAAGAATATGTCTTATTAAATATATTAAGAATTTTGTGTATCTTGATATCCATATTATACTTAGCATAATAGAAGGTAAATGATATTGTAGAATAAAAAAAGAATACAATTATATTAAGTATATTATCAAACAAAAAATGGAAGTTAGAAGAGAGTATCATCATTTATATATGAAACAACCACTATTTCAAGGCAGTTTTCTTATAGCAGCAAACCATCCCTAAGAGTTAGATATCAACAACTTCCCTCAGACTAGAGACATTGAGACTGTGTAAGATTTAAGCCTCACAACAGTAGGGAGTTGGGTAAGTATTCAAATAATCTTATTTTTTACCACTTCGACTATGACATTGGTTTTGTTGCAGAATTTAATGAAAATTATATATATGGACAGTTAATACAAAAGTTATTTATTTTCATCCCATTAACACTTTTCACCATCTTGAATTGTGTTATTTATTCTAAGTAGAACAGAATATCTCACCTCCTAATCATTTAACAAGGTCAAAGAAAATTATCTGTACCCACAAGGACTGCAAGGTAAAGATAATAATATCAATGATGTGAGTTTCAACAAAGAATATTCTACACCTTCATTTTTGCAAGAACAGCACTTCATCCAGGGAAACCCTTCCCTTAGCGTAATGCTCTCTGGGCTCACCCACAAGCCAGTCCCAGGATGACAAATATAAGAAGTCCATGTACATGAGGAACCCACTTATATGAGGAATCTGTAATAGTCAAACTTATAGAAACAATGGTTGTCAGGGCTGGGGGTGGAAAAATGGGGAGTTTTTACTCTCTGAATATCAAGTTTCCCTTACATTAGATGAGTAAGTCCTGGGGATCTGCAGTAGAACACATTGCCTAGAGTTAACGGTACAGTATTGTGCACTTCAAAATTCCCTAAGAAGCAGATCTTATGTTACATGTTCTTACGAAAAAGGAAGAGAGACAGAGCGTAGTAAAAAGAGAAAGAAAAAGAGAGAGAAAAGGGAATGTTGGGAAGCATTGGGTACATCTAATACCTTGATTGTGGTATTTGCAAATGTGCAAGTTGACCATGTGCAGTTCTTTGCATACCAACTATACCTCAATAAAGCTGTTCTTTTAAAGAAGACACTTCCCCCTTTGCTGGATTTATACTGTTTTAAGTTCAGATGATTTATTTATTTCATGTTTTCTTCCCATTTGCTAAGAACAAAAAGACACAGACTTCCTGGGTACAAGTCTGCTGGTAGTCCGTGAGTGGCCATGAGTCTTGACAGGGTGGCTGTGTATTCAAGGAGTGACACAAGGAAGGCAGGGGTCCATTCACTGAATGCACAGGATATTTTAGTAACTTATTTCACATACATACCACACATCTCCTTTTATTGGTAACTTAGCCAAATACAGCTACCACGAACAAAATGAGCAACTACTATATGCCAGACACTGCACTAGTAACTCTCACCTAATCTTTCATATCTATTTGGTCTAGCAACTGGCTGTTGAGGAGCTGGCATGGAGAACTAAGACAAAGAACAATGATAATGAAAGCAATTATTGTAACTACAAATCAGAAGAGCTTAACGTATCTTAGCAGTTAGTTGCCTATCACTTCTGGTTTTCAACAGCAGTCCGTGCCTGTACCGAACACTTCTCCTGAATCCTGAGGCCCTTTCCCACAATGCTCTGCCCCATCCTTATCCTTGCTTCCTTGTCTTGAGCTCTGCTCCAAACCTCGTCGCTTTAATTCTTCATCTCCACTTTCAACTCCTTCTAAAAGCCCCATGCATAATGACTTTAGCATAGGTTGGACAATCCTCCTTCATCTAGGAAAATAAAATCATCTCGGAAACTCACAGCAGTACAAATTCCAAAGTCTGAGTATTGCAGTCTGAAATGATAATGCATGGTGACCTTGGCAAGTGTGGGTGGGGCTGCCCAGTCCTCGCTTCTTGGGGCCCCTCTACCATTGTGCGATACCACGCCCTGGAAGGGATACCTCGCCTCCCAGGGCCTAACATTCTCAGCATCCTTAGACACACAGACACCCATAATTTACATATACATCTCTAGAGAAACTTTTTGAAGATATTATAATCAAATTAAGGTAGAAATCAAAATTTCCGCAGAAGCTAAACAAGGCTCTGAGATTTTTCTTACCACAAAAGGTAGGTAAACTAGTTACATCATTATCCAGGATGGGTTTGTCTTCTCTTTGTATTGATAGCTCCCTACAGGTACTGTCCCAGTGATGCATTAGTGCATATAAAACAAGCCCATTAATATGCCTGCTCTGAAGTCCTTAATCCAGCTACTCTAAGCCCTCCAGAATGCAAGGTAAACTGTGGATGAAAAATAGCTCTCTATTTTATTTCATTCTACTGTAAAAGAAAATAAATTCAACAAGCTGAGCACATAATTCAATTTAAATATCTGTCTTCAGTTCAAATACTTTAGGATCACAGAATCCACTAATTTGCTTATCGCATTGAACCAAAAACTTAGAAATACATTTGGTGATCTATCTCCTAATTAAGTTTCTAGGTTCCCCTAATTAGTCTCAGAAAATTCTTTGAAGGTCCTAAAACAAGCCTATAAGACTATTTTATATTCTGATTTTTCTATGACTGGAATCCCTACTCTTTTCTTACTCCACATCCTAGCAAATTATTAATTTAAGCCTCAATTCTTATTATGTAGTCTCTACAACACCTAAATGCTCTTTTTTCACCTCATAGAAAAAGCCAGTGTATCCCATGTGCCTCCAATGTCCCTAAAATGTTATCTCTTACTTGGTGTCATGTTTTCCTATTGGACTGCATTTCCAGGATTTATTGCAGGGTCTGTACATAGTAGGTGTTCGATATATATTTGATGAATAAGCGATTAAAGAATTAATATTATGCAACAAGGTTTGTGAAATTTCCATGTTAGTTTGAGTTCACTCAAGTGGACAGCGGGAAATGCAGGTCGTTTATGTGGAAGTGATCCCAGAAATCAAAAAGGAGGGAGGAGGCGGGAGGGGAAAGGAAGGTCTGGAGGAAAAGACGTGAGGTCGAGGTTTTCAGATCCAGTCTACAGGAAGCACGTGAAACACTTTGGAGAACTGTCTCTCCAATCTTTCGGGCTGCATTTCAGGCTGAGCGGACTCATGCAGGCTCAACTTCAGAGAAGGGCCTGAGATAGAAAATTAGAGAAATATGCGATGAACATTTGAAGAACAATGCTGACAGTGAACATGGAGTTTTTCACCACAGCTTCAGTTTCAATGAGAGGTAAACCTATGGATGTGACACAGGGTATCAAAGGCATCTGCTACAGCTTCATAAAAATGCTCTTCCGATATCCTATGCAAATAACCAAAGTCATCTAAATGTCAGGTACCAAAACATTGTTTCTGTCTTTTGTTTCACTCCCAACGTTTCTGAGACTTACATAGGAGTGTGCTTTCACAATATTAAAATGCTAATGAATTCAAAGGAACATTTATACAGTCCATTTAAAAAAACAATTTTACTAAACTATATTGATTCTCTAAATTATTTTGTGCTCAACCAGTTGCAATGCATTGTAGAAGTGCACAAAGCAACCTACTTAAAGCAGCCTGAACCTGGTTTTAAAAACTGTGTGGAATATTCTATTGCTAGTGGCATTAAATGGTTCCAAGGTCAATGTTAGATTCTTATCGAAGTGTCAGCCAATCTTTTATTGAATGATTGCCCAATACTCTTCATAAAAATCAGAAAGTAATAGCGATGTATGTTAATTTCCACTTAGATTAACCACATCCTTGCTTGGTTAAACAGAAATTTGAAGCTCTACATCCTTCATGTTTTGTTCTGCCTGAGTAAAATAAACCATATTCTATGAATTGAAAACTGTTGAAATTGGATTAAATTGTTCTCAGTTCTAATTGCATTGATTACAAGTAATAATATGCATTGGGTGCCTGAAAGAATAGCCTATGCAATGACAGATATATGAACAGCAACGTATAATTGGCTCATAACATCCTACGAAATCAAAGGATTTCATCTAAACCTCAAGGAATCATACTCTCTTTTGCCATTCCAGAACTATCTGTAATTAGTTTCTCTGAGCATGTGAGGTTTATTTGCAGGAAAGTGCAGTGAAACTCCTATCACATGTCTTCCAATACAGAACGTGGTCTCTGGACCAGTTAACTAGACCTGGAAGGTTGTGAGAAATGTAGAAATCCGGGCTGCTTCTCAGATATACTGAACCATGATTTGCACTTCTAAAAGATCTGCAGGTAATGTATATTCCCTTGAAATTTGAGGAACATAGCTCTAGATGATCGGTTTGTTTTCTTTTCTTTTTTTGTACTTCTGGATAAATTTTTTTTCTATCTTATTCATGGACTTGGAGATGGCTGCTGATGATGCTTTTTCCTTTATACCATTTAGGCCACAGGCTTTCTTTCCTTGGCTTGTGCAACTGAGACACGAACCTGTTCAATAGCTACCCAACCACTTTTCCCAAGTTCTTCCTTTCCCAACAAGGCTAATGTCTCCATAAAAAAAAAAAAATAAGACTATCTCTGGTCCCATGGAGTGAGCCATGGCTATTTTAAACCAATTTCATTATTTCCTTATTTACCTGAGATTGATTTAGGCTTGGACATATGACAATATCCTAAGCAGATTTATATTAATCTTGTCATTGTGTGAAACTTATAGAAGGACTCTAGACAGAAGTACAGTTCAGATAATTCTAAACCAGAAGAAATCAGCAAAGACCAAGAAAAACAATAAAAGAATTTGGGGGGGGGGAAGATATTCAACTGAAAAGTACTGATAAGTTTTTCTATACTATTAATATATATGGTTATTTACTTTCTGTTTATTTAAGAATTGACAGCATAAATATTATTAGGTGAATATAATTTATGTAACATGAAAAACAGAGATATCTATTGAAGAAGATACAAGAGACAGGAAACATTGTACATAGGACAATGACTCCTCACTCCCCTTCAAAGCAGCACCTTGGGATCTGACACAGTTCTCCCAATCACCATCAGCTGTCCCCTCGTACTTTCCTGAACCTCATCAGTGTTTTGAAATCTCCATTTTCAAAGGTGATTTTAGTTTTGGGAAAATCCAGAAGTCAGAGGGTGTCAAATCTGGGCTGCAGGGGAACTGAGTCACTTGTATGACTTGATGTTTCGCTAAAAAACTCTGCACAAGATGTGATGTGCGAGCAGGTGGATTGTCATGATGAAGCCGCCCATTAGTAGTTGCCACAGCTGTGCCTTCTGAATCACCCAAATATTATTCCACAGAGGAACGTTCAAGCTTAATGCAAAATCTGATGCTCTAGTTGCTCAGTCATTTTGAATGTGATGGCCACACAGCACACATGTTCACTCCACAGTGTCTACTGCCCCCACTGACTAGCACAGTGAAGTCATCATTGTTCACACCTGCGCATTCCAGTCCACTCTACTTGGCTGCCAGGTTACATCGATATCACGCAAACTGTTCTTATTACATTAACAATGGCTAGATTTTTTCAGGCAGTATATTCAACAATATTACATTATAAATTCCAAAGTTGCTAAGTGACTAGGTCCTAATTTTTTTCACCACAAAAAAGTAATAATTGTGTGAGGTAATGGAGCTACCAGCTAATGTGAAGGTAGGAGTCATGTCGCAATATACAAATATATCAAATCAACATGTTGTACACCTTAAATTTACATAGTGTTCTATGGAGTGCACTGTTGGTGGGATTGCAGATTGGTACAACCACTATGAAAAACAGTATGGAATTTTCTAAGAAAACTAAAAATGGGCATACCTTTTGACCCAGCAATTCCACTGCTTGGATTATATCCTAAGAATCCTGAAACACCAATCCAAAAGAATCTATGCACCCCTATGTTCATAGCAGCACAATTTACAATAGCCAAGTGCTGGAAGCAACCTAGGTGCCCATCAGTTAATGAATGGATCAAAAAACTGTGGTACATTTACACAATGGAATTCTATGCAGCAGAAAGAAAGAAGGAGCTCCTACCCTTTGCGACAGCATGGAAGGAATTGGAGAGTATCATGCTAAGCGAAATAAGCCAGGCAGTGAAAGACAAATACCATATGATCTCACCTTTAACAGGAAGCTAATCAACAAAACAAACAAACAAGCATAATATAAACAAATTCACTGAATTTGAGAACAGTCTGACAGTGTCCAGAGGGGGAGGGGAGGGAATTTCAGGGGAAAAGGGGAACGGTTTAGAGCAACAAGTATAAAGGACTCATGGACAAAAACTATGGGGGGTGGAAATGGGAGGAAGGTGGGGAGGGCTGGGGTGGTGGGCTGGGACGGGGTAAAAGACAGAAAACTGTACAATATCAACAATTCAAAAATACTGAAAAAAAATTTACATAGTGTTCTATGTAAATTATATCTCAATAAAAAAAAATACTTCCACCTAATGTCTCTATTACCCATGGGGGGGAAAGGTGCTATGAGGAAATTTATGTCACAATCTTTCTTTTAATTTAAAAATATTTTTCAATTACAGTTTTTATTCAATAGTATTAAACCTAGGGATAATATTTAGATTTTGTCGAAAAATGTCTTCTCTCATATGAACTTCTGCATTTTGGCAACAGTCACAAGATCTGGAATTGGTTAAATGAGAAATGTTCCCCTTAAGTGTAAGAAACTCAGAAGGCTCTGTATTTGCAAAGGGGCTTCAGAGAAGTCCACAGTCGGGACTGTGCTGCTTCATGACAACCCAGGGGAAATGACTGCATTGACTTGCTCTATGAATCTTCTTATTCGATTGGCATAACCCGGGGAAACTAGGGGAAACATTTTACATCAGCAAATTTCTCACTAAAATACCTGGGCTCTAAAATCCTTAGCCTCTCAACCCCAAAAAGAAATATCTTTCTCAAGATATTATTCCTAAAAATCAAAAAAGCCCTCATGGACTTGGTAGGGAAAAACAGCGCAGTATTTTTAAAATTGAAAATTTTAATTTTCAGCAAGCCTTCCAGGTCCTATCTCTCTACAAATAAATTACGATTACTAACAGTCAATCCTAGATAGACTAATGAATTATATGGAAGGATTTATTCTTTTACAATTTAGAAAATTTTCTGACCTGAGAGGACGTTAGTGCTTTTTCAGACCTATGTTATAATTTTATGAGGAGAAATTGAAATCAGGGACTTCAGATGGTTTTCCCAAAGTCACACCTAGTTAGCACTGGAATCCCGACCAAAGCTTGTGCTTCTTCCCACTCACCCCCTGCGCTTCTTCCTGCCTCTTGCTCTCATACTCATCCCATCCCAATGAGTGAGTTGATGGCTCGCAGAACATTTTTACTTGCGTCTTAGTTAAATGAAAGTGGTATGATTCACTTCAGACTCCAGACATATATGTAGAAATAAACCACACTAATTAATGTCCTATGGCTGTTTCCTAACAACAGGATAAGAAACATTTTGTGTTTGATTCTGTGCTCTTTTGTTAGCTGAGGAGGTGTTACCTAAGTTTTTGATTGGTCATGGTGTAAATGTGATGATTATTTTACTTCTATTCACCATAAAAATTGTTGATTCATGTACAGTTTCTTGAAAGAACTAGATTACAATTTGTCCCCATATACACAAATTAATTCAAAGCGGATCAAAGAATTAAATATAAAAGCTGAAACAATAAATTACATAGAAGAAAACATAGCTACTAAACTTATGGACCTCGGTCATGTGGAACATTTTGTGAATTTGATCCCAAAGGCAAAGGAAATAAGACAAAAAGAAATGAATAAGACTGTACTAAAATAAAAAGCTTCTACGCAGCAAAAGAAACTGACAAAACTGAGACAACCAACCAAATGGGAGGTGATATTCGCAAACAACAGCTCCAACAAAAATGTAATATCCAAAATCTATAAATAACTTATAAAACTCAACACCAGGTAAACATTACAATAAAAAAGGGACAGAGGACCTGAACAGACACCACTCTCAAGAAGACAAACAAATGGCAAACAGATATATGAAAAGATGTTCAACCTCACTAGCTAGGGAAGTGCAAGTCAAAACTACAATGAGATACCCTTTCACACCTGTTAGAATAGCTATTATGAACAAGATCAGTAATGACAAGTACAGGAGAGGTTGTGGAGAAAAGTGAACCCTCATTCACCGCTGGTGGGAATGTAGACTGGTGCAGCCACTGTGGAAAACAGTCTGGCGGTTCCTCAAAAATTAGGAATAAAGTTATCGTATGACCCAGTAATCCCTCCCCTGGGTATCTACCCAAAAAACTCAAAAACGTGTATTTGCAAAGATATACACACCCCTATCTTCATTGCAACATTATTCATGGTGGCCAACACAGGGAGACAATCAAAATGTCCTTCAGTAGTCTTGCCCATAAAAAAATAAAAATAAAATCTTACCTTTTCCAACGGCATGCATGGATCTAGAAAGACAAATGTCATATGATTTCACTTATATGTGGAATCTACAGAAAAAATAAACAAAAACGAAAACAGACTCAGATACAGAGAACAGTCTGATGGCTACCAGAAGGGAAGGGTGTTGGAGGGCTGGGTGAAAAGGTAAAGGAATGAAGAGGTACAAATTGGTAGTTACAGAACAGTCACGGGAATATAAATTGCAGCATAGGGAATATAGTTAATAATATTGTAATAACTATGTACAGGGCCAGGAGGGTACTTGAAATAATCGGGGGGGGGGGGCACTTTATAAAGTATACAAGATCTGTCCAGAAAAAGTCCAGCCATTGTTAATACAATGAGAATGATTGGCCCAGTATCACTGTAACCTGGCAGCCAAGGAGAGCGGACTGGAATACACAGGCGGAACAATGACAATTTCACTGTACTAGTCAGTGGGGTGGTGGACACCAATGAGTGAGCATGTGTACTGTGTGGCTGGTACATTCAAAATAACTGAGTGACCATGTGTCCTTTATACCTGTTGCTCTAAACCCTTCCCCTTTTCCCCTGAAATTCTTTCCCCTCTCCCCTCTGGTCACTGTCAGCCTGTTCTCAATTTCAGTGTCTTTGGTTATATTATGCTTGTTTGTTTGTTTTGTTGAATGGGAGGGAGGTTGGGAGGGCTGGAGCGGTGGGCTGGGGTGGGAGTAAAAGACAGAAAACTGTATGAGAACAACAATTGAAATAAAATTTTAAAAAAAAGAAAAATCTGCAAAATGACTGAGTGAGTAGAACAACGAATCTGCATCAGATTTTGTGTTAAGACTGAACATTCCTCCATGGAAACTAGTCAGATGATTTAGAAGACCTCAGCAAAGGGCAGCCACTTGATTGGCAGCTTCATCATGACGATATGCCCACTCACGCAGATAGCAACAGGGTAGATGCCAGCAGGATGAGTGTGGGTGTGTGGGGTTGGCGGTGGTGGAGACGTAGCATCTGATGACAGAAGATGGTGGGACTTTAGGTGGTGGGCACACAGTGCAACATACAGTTCTCATGTTACAGAAATGTACACTTGAAACCTATGTAATCTTATTAACCAATGTCACCCCAAAAAAATTAATAAAAAAAGAGGGAAAGAGAAAAAAGAACTACACTTTTCAAACTCTAATGACATAAAATTGTGAAAGTCATAACTAGTCAATGTTCAAAGGTCATAATTTGTTTTCAGCAAAAATTAATCTTTCTTTTTAGCTAATCTGGAAATTATATAATCTTCAGGTTACATTGTTATTTATTCGTCTATTTTATAGCTGAACACTTTTAATTGTTACTATAACTGATAATTTCAGATGTCAAATTATAATACACTGTATTCAAAATATTTTTAGTCTCTATTTATTGCACGCCTGTGTTAATTTTATTTCTGATAAAGTTTTATGTGTGTAGTATTTCATCAGTGTTATATGGTTGCTACTTTTATACTTATTGGCATTTACTCCGTAACAATTTCAAAGAGTCGACCTATCTGTCGATGTATTTTTGGCTTACGGAGAAATATTGTAAGTATGACATAGTTCAGCTAATAGACTCTAGGTCCATGTTACCTCGTTGTAGGCGTCATCCTCTCTCTAAACATCGGAGAGGTGGCCATCTCAATCAGGCTGCTTCCTGGTTCTATTCCCTTCGAATTGTTAGAGAACTACTTGCTTGTATGGAGTTCAAGTTTTCTCATTATAATTTCAATGAATTGGATTTAGTTTAGCCTTTTGGAGTAACACAGAATAAGTCTACCATTTTTTCAAAGTGTTGGGGTTTCTCATTTGTTTGTTTTTAATATTAGGCATTAGTTACCATGTTACACTTCCTTTTTCTCTTTCCCAGGCCCTGAAATGATGATGATAATAATATCTGATATTTACTGAGCACCCACCATGGGCCAGATTCATGGTCTTTCACATGCATTAGCCTAAGTCCCCCAGTGACCCACAAAGCTGAGGCAACTAGCCGCACTTACTGTACGAAAAAACTGAGGCTCAGAGAGATTACGCTGCTTCTTCAAAGCAAACCAGCCCAAAACTGCAAGCAAGAAGTAAACTAATTCTCTGACATCAAATCCAAGTCTTTCCTACTACGCATCGCACTTTTTACTGTATTTCATGTTTCTTATCCAGTCTTCTTATGACATGATTATTAAACTCATGATCAGTCTTTCACTCCCAATGCATTTATTTTTGAAATTATTTGTACTCTTCCTGTGTAACCCATGTTTATTATATTAATGTTTCTAATTTAATAAAGGATTCCATTTTGGTGAAACTTTCAGCTTTTCACACAAAGTTGTCACAAAATATGAATTGCTGGGCCCTGTTTTTTGATCTAACTAAAAAATTGTCTACATTTTAGTCATCACTTTATCCTGAATATATTTAAGTAGTACTTCCCAGCAAGAACTCCCACCCTCCTCCAATTGCCAGTGGGTTACTGTGAGACATAAATGTAAACTAGAAAGTGATCAGGCCACTAACTGATACAGGCAGTCAGTTAGTGCTTCAAGGGAGCTGGCTCAGTATTTTACACCCAGCAAACATGGGAGAAACATTATAGTTAATTGAGGTGTAACTCTGTTACTTCATTGTGGACTAAAGTTATATATGCTACTAGGTGGTTTCTACAGAAATTAAGCAAGTTTCTCACTGGTTACTAATAAGTGATAGTGTTATGGAAAACACTGCTATCGTGTGATTTGAACCCATTAGCTTTCCTTTTTTCAAGTTCCAGACTGAACCGATTCCCGCTCTGCTCAGGTCAAAAGTCTTCTTAATCTCTGTGTTATGCTGATCAAACCTCCAACTGTCGGGTCAAATTATTTCCATTGGGCCAGTTCTATTTGTGATTAATTAAAATTTCTTCTTGATTGCCTACAGTTCTTTTACATGTATAATCCCCTTATTGTGTATCGAATTGAGAATATGGTCCTAATTTAAAAACAAATACTCTGGAGGGCCTCTCAGTGTGATGTAAGCCACCAACTTCAGTAAAGTGAGGAAAGAAAAATAAAACATTTTACTATTTTTGCATGAGTATGTGAGTACAGTAACCAAGAGAAAATTATACCTGACTTGCCTATCATTACAGATTACAAGAATTGATTTCAGAGAGAAAATGCTTTACATAAATAGAATGTATATGCAGAACGTCTTGATTCCAGATTTTTATCCAGAGGTGTTTTAGTTTTAGGAAAAAAAGAATCAAAAGCTGAACTACATGGAAAACTTTAAAAGATGACAAACCTCCTCATTGGATTGCTGGAATTTAAAAATTCAGGCTAATTTTCCTGAAGGATATTCTGTAATTTAAATGAAGAATTAGTACGAAGTTTCATTGTCTCTGTGTATAACTTTATGGTTATTAACTACATAATCTTTTATGTTGTGTGTATTATCAAGAAACAGGATGCCTTTTTGTTATGTTATTCATTTTCTACCTGCTAAGAAAACGTATGAATTTCATGGGATTGAAAGCCTACCACACAAATGTTCTAGTATCATGAAGGCTGTGAAGCATCAGCCCTTTCCGAAAAGAAACTCTGCTTTTCCCACCATGAATGCTCTCCCCCACATATGTAAATAAAGTAGTTAAGTAAGCGGTGCAGAGGATTGAAGAGCATCACTGAGAACAAGGCCCACAATGGACCAAGTGCTGAATAACCACCCCCATGGTTAAGGGCAGTGAGGAAAGAGAGGAAAGGGGTGGGGGGGAGAAAAAAGTCTGGAAGAGGTGGTCAAGAACTTTTCAGAGAAGGCCTGGCAAACCAAGAAATACAGGTCAGAGAAAAGGAGGTCTCGCGAAAGGTGGACGAGCTCTAAAACGAAAGAAGAAGGGCAGGGGTCTGCTGAGCAGGCGCTCTAGCAAATCTCCTGCCTGCGGCCACAACAGAGGCCCAAAGCCTCTGCAAAGAGCCCTACCTCTGGGCTGGCCAGGGAGGTCACCGGTTGGGAGCAAGGTGCTTAGAGGATACAAAAGGAATGTCCAGTGCATGTGTCATAAGACATATCAAAGAGCACAGTCTGGTATGTTAAGTAATGTAGGTGCCCCTTAACTAAGCTGTGTGGTCTTGCAGCCAGCAAGGAGCCATGTTTACTCACAGCCTTGAGGGAAAGGGTATGCATATACTCATTATCTTTGTATCAAAACAGCGCAGGGCTTCATAAGGTAGCACGTATTTTATAAGAAATTGTGTGTGTATGGGGGAGAGGGAGGGGTTTGGCTAATGGAAACAAAGAGGGCTCTGCCACTTGTTAGGTGGGAGACCATGGAGAAGTTGTGTACCCTACCCTTTCTGTAGGCTCCTCTGTAAAATTGGTATGTATGAGAGCACTTACTTCCTAGGGTTATTAAGATGATAGGATGAGTTAACATTTATAAGTCATTTAGAGAATGGTATGGCACACGGTATACCATTCAAATTCTTACTCAATTAAATAATATTTTTTATAGAATTACCTTCCCTCTTATGTCTCCATCATTTACATAACTTGTGGAAGAAAATAACTTTCCTCACGAGAGCATTATGTCTCTCTCTCTCTCTCTCTCTTCCAAATTATTATGCAAGGGAACTTTCTGGCCCTGCCCTGCCCATTCTTAAAAAGGAAAATTGTTAAACAGAAAAGTATTTCCAAAATATAAAGTCTCAAGAAATTAGTCTGGATGGCAGATTTCAGCCTAATACCAACATAAAAACACTTTTTTAAAAAATGAGAAAATCACTTCATTCTTTTTCCCAAGTGTGAGTTCTTCTACATATCTTTTTGCTACTGTCCACTCTCTAATATCTTTGGATAGTTTCAAAAATATTCTGCCCAGAGTTTATAGTTACTACATCAGTGGGAGGCTGGTCCATGGAAATGTCTCTGACCTCAACTGGACGCAGAGCCTCTACATTCTATTACAATGTGATGGGGTGGAAGGGAAGAGAATCGGGCTCTTTCTTTCATGCGGAGCTTTTCCTCAAATGTCTGGGACCCTTTCTTGTTCATCTATATATACAAGAATTAGACATTAAAGCTGAATACAAGTTCTAAGTGCATGGAAATGTTGTCAGTAGGCTATAGAGTAACGCATTTCCTGCCAAACCTAGTTGTGAAAACTTCCAGGCATCAGAATCCGTGGGTATTTCTCCAGAGAATAAAGTTTTTTCAGAGAATCACCACTTAGCTGCCTGGGATATTGCTCAGCTACAGCAAACTGGACACTGATAAGGAAAGTGAGCTGGAAGTCTTGTTGCTCAGGGATGTTGCTATGCATGACCCCTTATTTGTACTTGAACCTCCATCTCTATCTTTCTGTTTGTCTAAGGAAAATGAGTCCGTACTATGATGAATTAAGTTGCTCTAGAGAACATACATGGTCTCTCCCAAGGAAGGAGCAGGAGCAATCTCAGCTCACACAGTAACAGTGTGACCCTGGCCGTCCAACTGTTCACACAAATTTCCAAGCAATTCACCTGTCTCCAGACCTTCCCCCTGGCTTTGTGTGCCCAGCCCATTTTGTTTACTACTTCATTTCCTCTGGTTTCGAAGGGAGTCAGCTGCCACTCTGCTTCCCCCTCTGTAAGTGTTTGATGTCGACCCTCCTTCGTTGGCCGAATCATGGGCTGTTTCCTGGTCTGACTGCCATTTTCACCAATTTGGGAGGAATTACAGATTTTGGCAAATTACAACAGTAATGTTATTTGTGATTTTTCTGTTTTGTAAGGGTGGATTTTTGAAGACGATGGTGGATAGATTTTCACCCTTTTTTATGAATGTTGGAAATCACTTTCTGGCATGCTTTTCATCAACAAAGTGGTTGATTTAATAACCTGAAGTACTTTGAAATGTTAAATGAATAAAATCCTAGTGTATCATTATTGAAAATGTTTTTAATGAACATCGAGTTTTTGTAGCATCAGCATTGTATTATATTTAGTATTTATACACTATATTTTCTGGCCCGGGAACAATTAAGGATATTTTTCACCCACAAACATACGCTGGTTATGATTTGAGGAAAACATCCATTTAAATGGGGAGAGCAAACATGGTAGACTGCAAAACAATGTATAATCTTCTTTGACAAGAGCAAAGATGATATAAAATTTTACCTCTTAGAAATGCTTATTTCTCAGATTAAACATGGGAGATCTGTACATAGTTTCAATCATTGATAATTTAGAAAAATGAAAGTGTTTCACATTTAAACATCTTGACTTGATCTTGCTTGAAAAATCAGAAGGTCTGTCCCACTAGCCCCACATTCACGGACCACAGCAGTCAGCAGGCACTGAGTATAGCAAATGGGCTCATCTCTCTCGGGAACTTGCGCTTTTCATTCCGGCACAGTCTCCACCTCTCCCTGTAGAATTTCTGAAACCCAGCCCACCTCCGATGCTACACTATTTGCTTCCTTCTTATAGGGTAAAGCCAGCATCCTAAAGCTAGCTCTGTAATAGAACTTTGTACTTAGGATAGATTTTCCCAAGAGTAAATCAATCAGCAAACATTGCAGTAGAATTGTATCACTGCAACAACTATTATGTCAGCAGTTTTCAAAATATGGTGGACAGACAATGAACATTAAAACTCTTCCCGATTTTGTTAGCTCGTCTTGGAGATTAGGTATTTACATGATAAAAAGAATTGCATTTTCTTTCTGGTATGAATTAATAATCAAGTATTTTACTTTTTATTAAACTTATTGGGGTAACATTAGTTAATAAGATTATATAAGTTTCAAGTGTACAATATTATAATACAAGATTTGTATAATACATTGCGTGCTCCTCACCCCAAGTTTAATCTCCTTTAGTCACCATATTTGACCCCCTTTTCCCTCTTCAACCTCCCATCACCCTCTTCTTTTCGTAACCACCACGCTGTTCTCTTTCAGTGAGGTTTTTGTTTGTTCATTTTGTTCACTCATTTGTTGCTTTCTGTTTCATAGCCTACATATAAGTGAAATCACATGATTCTTTTCCTTTTTCATCTAACTTACTTTATTTAACATGCTATTCTCAAGTTCCACCCATGCCACAAATGTCAGTATTTCATCTTTTCTTATGGCTGAGTAGTATTCCCTTGTATATATACATCTTCTTTACACAATCATCCATCAAAGAGCACTTGGATTGTTTCCATGTCTTGGCTACTTTGAATAGTGCTACAGTGAACATAGGAGTATATACAATCTTACAACAAAATGTTTCCAAATTTTGGAGGTAGATACCCAGAAGGATTGCTGGGTCATAGGTTAGCTCTAATAAGTGTATATTTTAGAAAAATAATATAACAAGTTTAGTGTTATATCAAAAAGAATATAGTTAAACGAAGTTAGGTCATTTATTGGACCACCTTAGCAGAGAGAAACTAAAGCACACACCAAGCGAGTGTAGAGAAATACCAAGAATTAATTAAAAAGGGAAAAAGAGAAACCCATTATCCAGGTAAGGAGCAGTCTAATAATAAGTAGTATATGTGAATAGAAGAGCTTTTCAGGAAAAAAACAAGATGAACAGATTGCCAGAAACATTCTAAAGCTGAGTAAACCTTCAAATACACATCGTTTATCTTTATTTCATTTCCCAAACACATGGGCTCCCTTCTCAATTTTGCCACAAGCTAAACATGTGAACGGTGACATTTATTGGTTCGGTTTTGTGATCAGTACAATATATCTAAACGAAATACATCTCATTAATAGAATAGCATGGGAAAATTGCCTAGGATAGTGTCCAGCACACACTTGGTTTTCAGAAGATATCCATTCCTTTCTTAAGCCTTCTAATTCTCTTTATGTTTTCTCAAAGTTGAATCCACTCCTTGAGCATCATTCTAATCATTCCAATCCACATTCTACCAGTATGAGAAGATTCTCAGTGCTGTCCTTCCTCATTTGGTAATCTGATCCAGGACATGGTACTAAGTGTGGTTACACAAGTTCTATGATTATCTTGAGTTGAATCTCTGTGCCCTTCCTTTCTGAGAGGGAACTATCGAATCTGAGAGTTTTCTATGCTGAAACCCACTCTCCACCCCACCACACTTTTTTTTCTTTATCTCTGATTCAGCTCCTGAAATTACATCTCCTCCCCACCCTCATTTCCAATTATCAAAGGCCTGAGTGACTCCCGCAAGGCATAATTGTCTAAAATTCTCTTTAACTGTTTAGGGAGAATTCTACCCAATAGACATTTTTCTCCAATCCATAAAGGTGTCATCAGTTTTAAGTAATATCTAAAAAGCTTAGGCTTCCCAGTACCCTTAAGCTCTTGGCAACCATCATTGGTATAAAATTTATAAAACCAACCTGTGCAAAAATGAATAATATGCTTTTTCATTGAATCTTTCATAGTTTCAAACACAATTGATGCAACTATGCTTCTCATCTCTCTCAGTCTGGGTCACATGCCAAAATGCCCTTGTTTATTGCTATCACTCTGCACTGAAATCATCAATTAAAAAATTCAGCTAATTTTTAAAAGCTAATATCACTTATGAGGCTAAAGATCCAAGTAATTGTTTCCTCTGTCTTGTGAGCATTATTAGGTTATAAAATACTGAAACCTCTTTAGTCCTTGTGGCCTCGGTCCGAGTGGCATCGGAAGACCACTCCCAGACAAGCGATGTGTCCCCCTGATTTGCCCTCCATAGAGGACCTTGCTCCACACTCACTTTGCTCTCTCACGCCCACTTCCACTTCAAACAGCTTGCACCTATGTGCTCAACCTTCTCAACAAGTTCACGTCCCCTCCTTGCCTTAACCCGGGTGTCACTTTCTTTAGAAAATGGTAAACCCTTGTTCAACCTGTGTCTCTCTCAAGTGGACACTTCTTGTTCTCATCCACTCCCCATGCCACCTCGTTCAGATTTTGGAATTAAATATGTTTTGCATTGAGACAACCAATGCAAATGCAGTTTTTGTCCTAAAGGGCATCTGAAAGTTTGGATCCCCACGTGCTGGAATCAAACTCCTTCACATTTGTTATTGACACCTATTGATTTTCTGTCCCTGCCAGTGCCCTTGGGCTTTTTTAAGGTTCCTGTCATTCCACAATATGCCACTCATGATAAGGAGGCTGAATTTACTTCACCTTGTTGCCAATCTGTAAAAGTAAAAATCTACATAAAGCAATCACAAGCTTCTTGGGGCTATTGGGTAGAGCAGGTGTCTCCACAGTGACTCTATTACCATTTGAATTAGATGATCCTTTTTTTTCATTTACTTTTTTTAATATATTTTATTGATTATGCTATTACAGTTGTCCCATTTCTCCCCCATCACTCCCCCCACCCTGCACACCCTCTCCCACCCACATTTCCCCCATTTAGTTCATGTCCATGTGTCATAAGTTCTTTAGCTTCTACATTTCCCACACTATTCTTGCCCTCCCCCTATTCTCTACCCACCATCTATGCTACTTATTCTCTGTACCTTTTCCCCCTCTCTCCTCCTCCGACTCCCCTGTTGCTAACCCTCCACGTGATTTTCATTTCTGTAGTTCTGTTCCTGTTCTAGCTGTTGGCTTAGTTTGCTTTTGTTTTAGGTGTGGTTGTTAATAGCTGTGAGTTTGCTGTCTTTTCACTGTCATTTTTTTATCTTCTTTTTCTTAGGTAAGTCCCTTTAACATTTCATATAAAAAGGGCTTGGTGATGATGAACTCCTTTATTAGATGATCCTTTGATGTAGGAGACCGTTCTGGGCATTGCAGGAGGTTCAGCAGCATCCCAGTCCTTTAGCCACTGGATGCCGGTAGCAGCTCTTCCCCAAGTTTCAGTGAGAATTAACAATGCCTCCAAACATTACCCAGTGTTCCCTGGTTGTGAAACTTGCTCCGGGGTTGACAACTACTGTCACGGAGGAAATGATAAAAATATTCAATGCATCATGGAATCCATAAACCTGAACTGACACATTAACTCAGAGAGCAGCTGCAGAGAGGAAGGACAAGAAGCTATTGAGGAAGAAAATGTAAACACATAAGTCTGAAAATTTGCTCACAAGAACATTCTGAAAACAATAGATGCATTAAAAATTTTTAGATGTGTCTATTCAACTCAGTGTGTCTGAAACTGAGGAATAAATTTATTTCATAATTATATGTTCATTTAATTTATTCTTGGGATTACAAATGAATTTGATTTCGGTATAATCATTTTTAAGAGACTATAGTGGAGGAAAAAATAAGAGAAATAGCACAGACTTTTTAAATAGCTTCAAACATAATGGATTCAGAGAGAAATAATTGTATTCAACTGCAAAAGTAGATTTAAAATGTCATAAGTATCTGCAATTGCACCATTATCTTTTCTTACTATGCCATTTATACTTAAAAAACAGCTATTTATAGTAATCTACTTATTTCATGAAAAATAACAATCCCAAAATCGAGATTTGAATCCTAATTGAATGTAGTGTAATTCCAGGTACAACGTGACAAAAAAACACACATGTCAGTTGATGAATTGTGATGTCAAAGTAGCTAAATTGCTACAAAAACATAATTATTCTTTTCTTTTATTATAATAGTTTTCAAAGAAATAATAGTTATTATACTTGAATTGTAAGGCTTACCATGAAGTTTGAATTTTGGGCTGCCCAAATCAATTTCTCAAATATATTCAAAATTTACAAAGCATGTTAGAATTACTTTAAAAATCACATATTCTGAAGTGTATTAATAATGCCAACTTAGTCTGCAGCTGCTTCAGCTTGAAAATTGTGGCCTTCTCTTTGGTTTTCAGTTTTCCTTTGTGTAGGAAGACGGATGCGCTCTCCTGATTATGATGGCGTCCATAAGATAACAAAATATTAAACAAACTAATTTTTAAAAAGTTACAAATACATTATTTTCTTTTCATCACAAATTAAATATGATTAAAAGTGAACTATGTAATCTTTAAATTTATAATTTGATTTACATAGGGCCAAAAACATGAGTTTCATATTCACTACAAAGCTATATAAATGCATCTTAAATTATACCGCATTGGCTGAATAGTTGGGTTTTATAACACTCACCCAGCAGATATTAGGAAGTTGGTTTTTGTCAGACTATTTCTCTATAGTTTTAAATTGTTTTGTTTTTAATTAACCATAACTGATTGGCCTGATATTTAAGTGATATTTTGCAAAGATAAATAGGTCTTCTAAAGAACATATTTCCTTTTAATTTTAGAAGCTAATAGAAATGATTCAGTGTTTAATTATTCTTGAACAAGCAATTACTCCATCGCACAGTGAATTCCCATTTATACTAAGAAACTTGATTTATCAAAATTTTTAATTTGACCATATGAAAGTATTACTTGGGTTAAATTCTCCACAGTTAGATGTCTTCAATGCAAAAGGAAATGTTTCATGGTAATTTAGAACTTAACTTTTGAGTTAAATCTGTATTCAAATCTTGTTTCCTCCATTTTCCAGATGTGTAGACTGAGGCAACTTTCATAACCACAGTATTCTCATTTGTAAGATGAAACAGCCCTTGAGATATGGAGAGAATTAAAACAACATAACTTTTTAAATTTGCTTAGCATGGTGACTGGCATGGAATAAATGATCAAAGATTATACAAAAATAAAATAAATTTAAAAATTATTTCTATTATTATGAATAATTATTTTTACAAAAATCTATTCAACTTGTTATTTGGGTATTCTATAAAAACAAAAACACAAGCTGCTCTATATGCTTTAGGTAACAAAACGTTGTTACAAGCACATGTTATTTTTCTAATGGAGGTGCAGAAGGAAATACCCAAATGACAGTGTTTCTAGTTGGAAAAAGCATATCTCTCCATAAGGACTTGAGGATATAGTCCCTTTTTTTCCTGAAATGCCTCATTATTTAGTTTATTGTGTTAATTTTTTATTAGAGTTGACATATAATGCTATATGAGTGTTAAGGGTACACATAATGATTGGACATTGATATGCCATATGACATGATCACCACAAGTCTAATAACCACACCTAGTTATTAACAATATAATTGACTACATTCCTTATGCTCGGAATTGCATCCTCATGACTTATGTTATAAATGGAAATTTGTAATTCTTATTACCCATTCCATTTTCTGCCCATCGCCTTACTCCCACCCCTTTGACAGCCGTTAGTTCTCTGTACCTATGAGTTTGTTTCTGTTTCATTTTTTTCATTTTTTTTGTTCCTTACATTCCATATCTAAATGAAATCATCTAGTATTTTTCTTTGCCTGTCTGACTTATTTTACTTAGCATGATACTCTCTATGTCCATTGTGTTGTTTCAAATGGTAAGATTTCTTTCTTTTTATAGCTATATATATATATTTAATTATATACACATGTACACACACACATATATTTACACACACATGTATACATCTATTCGTATCTCGATGGACACTTGGATTGCTTCCACATTTTGGCTATTATAAACACTTCTGCAATGAACATAAGGGTGCATATATCTTTTTGAATTATTTTTTGTTTTCTTTAGATAAATTCCCAGAAGTGGTATTGCTAGGTTACAGGATAGTTCTATATTTAATTTTTGGGGGAACTTCCATAATGTTTTCCATGGTGGCTGCAGTGAGTGTACAAGCCCAGCAACAGTGCATGAGGGTTCCCTTTTCACACTTGTTCTTTGTTGCATTTTTGATAATAGCTATTCTGACAGGTTTGAAGTGTTATCTCATTTTGGTTTTAATTTGCATTTCTCTGATAATCAGTGATGTTAAGCATCTTTTCATGTGTCTGTTGACCATCTGTACATCTTCTTTGGAGAAATGCCTATTCAGGTCCTCTGCCCATTTTTTAATTGGATTGTTTGGGATTTTTGATGTTGAGTTGTATGAGTTCTTTATATAGTTTGGATATTTACCCCTTACCAGATATATCATTAGGAAATATAATCTCCCAATTCAGTAGGTTGCCTTTTCACTTGGTTGATGGTTTCTTTCACTGTGCAACTTCAGAGTAGAATTTGTTCAAAACTAAACACTTCTGGGAGTTATACTGTGAACCTTTAAAGTCAAGAGTTAATTTTGAATATGTATTCATATGTCATTTTGAATACATGAATTTCTTATTCCATAATCAACTGGATTTTTTTCCTATATTCAATGGTCCAGAATTCTAATTTTTTATCAATGTCTTACTCAAGAACTTGAAGGCTTTCAGATATTTGGAAGAAGTGAGGGAGGATATTAATCATATGTATAAGTTCATCTGCAGTTAGCGTATTTTTTTTAAAGATTTTATTTATTTATTTTTAGACAGAGGGGAAGGAAGTGAGAAAGAGAAGTAGAGAAACATCAATGTGTGGTTGCCTTTCATGCAACCCCCACTGGGGACCCGGTCCACAACCCAGGCATGCGTCTTGACTGAGAATCAAATTGGCAACCCTTTGGTTTGCAGGCCAGCACTCAATCCACTGAGCCACACCAGCCAGGGTGCAGTTAGCATCTTTAAGAGGTCTATTTCTCTGTCTAAAAGACTGTAGAAACAGTTACTAAAATAAGTCAGGATCTATTTTTAGTACAGATTTATTGGATTTACTATTTAATTAGCATTATGACAAATATTCCAACTATTCCAATCTGTTTTATCGACAACAAGTATCTATGAGTTTTCTGTCCCTTAAAATTCAGCTAAATTTCACCAAAATATAACATATTTAAGACCCTCATTCTTTGCACAGACCAATAAAGGCATTTATTTCTGTGCTGTGCTTCCCACCACCCAGGATCACTTAGTAGTGTTTGTGTGTTAATTATATTGGTCAGTGTATTAATTATATTGTTCAATGGACATTCACCTGTATTCTAAGACTCAAAGATGTTTTAGAATGATGTTATACTCCTCCTACGTGGGAGGGAATGTGGGTGGGAGAGGGTGTGCAGGGTGGAGGGGAATGATGGGGGAGAAAAGAGACAACTGTAATAGCATAATCAATAAAATATATTTAAAAAAGGGAAAAAAAGAATGATGTTATACTTAAAGCTATAAAAAAAAACCCAAGATGTTGAATTTTATATAAATTCATTCTGATGAAGAATGTATTTTGTTGTAACAATTTAAACAAAATTTAAATAGTTGCAACAATTTTCATTTTAGCAGGATGGTTGGAAAATACATTGTTTCTTTTTTTCTGAGAATTTAATTACTTTTCCCCCAATGCCCTAAACATACTCAATAACATCTTACCCAATGTAACTGTTAGCTTTTGTTATGATATTTTAAATTTTATTTTTTTTTTATTTTTCACTGCTTGATTGTTACCATAAAGGAAGGGCATTGTTTTATATGTATTTATTGTACAACAAGGTCTGTCCAGAAGGTGTCCAGCCATGTAATAGGAAAAATAGAGATATTTATTGAAGAAGATACGAAAAATTGTAGAACAATGATGCCTCAGTTCCCTTCAAAGTTGGGGCTTTGGGATCTCACACAGTTCTCCCAGTTGCCATAAGCTGCCCCATTGTATATTCTCGAATCTCTTCAACTGTCTGAAATCTCTTCCCTTTCGATTTTAGTTTTAGGAAAAGTCAGAAGTTTCAGGACTCCAAATCTAGTCTGTAGGGGACTGAGTCATCTGGGTGATTGGATGTTTTGCTAAAAAACTGCACAAGACGTGATGCATGAGCGGGTGCATTGTGATGAAGCTGCCAATCATCTGTTGCCCATAGCTACACCTTCTAAATTACCAGAATAGTTTCCACAGAAGAATGTTCAAACTTAATGCAAAATTTAATGCAAATTTGTCGCTCTACTCTCTCAGTCATTTTGAATGTGACAGCCATACAGTAGCTCACTCAATGGCGTCTACCACCCCCCACTGACTAGTACAGTGAAGTCATCACTGTTCACACACGTACATTCCAGTCCACTCTCCTTGGCTGCCAGGTTACATCGATGTCATGCAAACTCTTCTTGTTATATTAACAATGGCTGGACTTTTCCTGGACAAACTTTGTATGTACTGTTATAAGAACCTCTTACAAATTTTAAATATGTTTAGCAGTTTTTCCTCTGAAATATTTTAAAACACTTTATAAGAGGTTTTTCTAGGCATATAATTATATATATGAAATTTAAAATAATCTTATTTCTAATCGTTATATTACTTCATTTTCTTCACTTCAAAACCAATTTAATTTGTAGAGCTGACTTTATAACAATATTTATTATGCTAATGGACCTTGGTTTGTTGTAGTCTTTATATAATATTTGTGGTCTATTCTACTTTTCTTTACGTAGCCTTTTTTAAAAAATTAGGATGGGGTTTTACCAAATTCTGCTTCAGTTTAAAGTTATCTGAACATACTGACTTGCTATAAACTGTTCCTCAAATAAATTATGCTTATAAATTGCTAATATTAGATAAATATTAAAAATTTGTGAACATTTAAAAAATGTTGTTCACTTCTTCATTAAATTTAGGTAACATAATATTAATTTTGAGATTTTCATTGCTCCTTAGGTTTTTTTAAATTATGCTTTGTAATTTTAAGTTGCTAAAGCTTTGGTATGTGTGTATTTAATATTGTTTTACTTAATTTCAAGTGATATTGGCTTATGCTGACTCAATATAGCCCACACCTAATAAAATTTGTTGAAGTTTTTTTTGAGGGGGAGATCAATACATGACCAATTTAATGCCTTTTAAAGACATAAGAGATAAATGTTTCATCTCTTCTTAACATCTCTACATCACAAAACTTATTTACTTATTTTTCATTATTGTATACATGTAATATAGTGCTCGTTGATTTTGTTATCTATCTGACATTTCAAATTATTTTTTTCTTGTTTCATTTTCTATATAATTCATTAGTACTGAGCAATATATATCAAATCTTTCATTACAACTGTATTTTGCAAGAACTTGTATTTCTAGGCTTTTTTCTTTATGAATACATGGCTATAAACTTTATGGAAAATTTTATGTTATACACTATGTGAATTATATTTTATTATTTTGATTTTTAATTCATCTTCTATTAATATTGCATTTTCTTTCATTTTACTTGGAATTTCATGATAATACATTGATTTGTCTCTATTTTAGTGCATTTGTTTTATTGTATATACCAAAATTCACTTTTAACATTTGCATGGTATTAAGTAGGAATATAATTTTATTTTGTTTCCCTTGTGGGCAGGCAGTGGTACTAGCACTACTTTTTAAAAGTTACCTTTTACTCACTGTTTCAAAATTTGCCTTGCTCAGTTATCAAGATTCCACAAGTATGTAGGCTGTGTCTGGGTTCTCTGAGTTATCTGTGTTTGTCTACCACTGTGCACACACAACATTTTAAAGTAATTACAACATGTTTTGAAAGCTTGGAAATCCAGTGCCTCTCTGTGGTGGCTTACAGATGGACGTAACATTTCTCCTCTCCTCCCAGAGAGAAACAGGACTTCTCCTGAATCAGGGTGGCCAGAGAAAAATGACTAATCAATGAAGTGCAGAGGAAATACAAATTCTAGTTCTCCAGAAGTGGGCATAAAAACCTTGTGGTTTCCCCTGACTCTCTTGAAATACTATCTCTTAGAGAGCTCATTCTCAGAACACAGGTATCACACTAAGAGAAAGCCAAGCCCCGAGGAGAGGGGGCTTGTGGAGGAAGGCATACCACTAGGTCTTAGTCGAGCTTCTAGCCTTCACTCAGCATCAGCTGACAGCAAGGTGACCAAACCGGAAGGCTTCCAGCCTAGGTGAGATTTCAGATTATTGCAACCCTGGGAAATGCTTAGCTGCAGCTACATGAAACCCCCCAGACAAAAACCACCCTTCTAAACCCACTCAATCCACAACAGTGAAATAGTATTAGTAAATTATTCTTGGAAACCAGTTAACTTTGGGGTGGTTTTATCATACATCAGTAGATAATCCAGATACTCTTTTTCATATCATAAATTCTTTTCTATGGCTGGGTTTTTAGTCTTAATTACTAATTTTAGAGTCAGCTTTTTTCATTTTCAAAAATTAAGAATGTGAATGGAATTCATGTGCAGATCAATTTGAAAAAATTGTAATAAATAGAAAAGAAACAAATTACAAGACTCTAGGTTTGGAAGTAAGTCAACAAATAAAACTAAAGTAGAATCACACATTTATTTTCCTGTCATGCAAGCTTGTTGTTGATGAACCCAACTTTACAACAGGACCCAAACTAAAATAAAATTTTAGAAATAAACACCATAAAATTCTAGTACTTTTAAATATATGAGTTTTTAAAGATTTATGGCTTCAATTTAAGAAAAATTGTAAAGCTCTCCCCCACTACCATGATTTCATAAAATTTAATGCACAAATACATTTGCATCCCAACATGTCAAAAGATTGTTTTCATATGTCGGAAGATTTGATCCATTCCTCTCTTAAAAATGTAGAACTCATTCTTTTCTAAGGCTGAATGGCTTTTGGAATAAGTTTGGGTTAGCTACAAATAACAATCTTTTCCAGCCCTGGCAACCAGGCTCTGCTAGCAAAGGCCTTTGAAGAGTTTCTTTCACTGTCTCTGCCCCTCCTCCTATACACACCCAGGTCCTTACCATCCCAATTAAAGTGAGAGAGAGGGAGGGAGGGAGGAAGGGAAGAAGGGAGGAAGGGAGGAGGAAGGGAGGGAGGGAGGGAAAGAAGGAGGAAATTTTTGTTTAAAGTGGGGTAGTGCAGCGTTTCATAGTTTAAAATTATATGAACGTCAAATGTACATTTATTCTTCTTCTCAACATGCAAGTTTTGGGATATAATCCTTCAGCAAACAACAAGTTTATTGATTATAAAGATTCCAGCAGGGCTTTCTTGCCAATGTGTGTTTTTTTGTGAAGAAAAAGAAAAAACAGTGATTTGGAAATGAGCCACCTTTATTTTAAGTTCTCCAGTCAACTTGTTGCCACAGCAACCCAAGTTCTTGCTATCCGGGAAAAGACAGATGCCTTTGCTTCAATCAGGATGCAAAGCTTAGAGAAGGGAAAAAAGGGAAAAGGCAATGAAAATTCATCATTTCATTATTTTCACTGTGAATTGTTCAGAGTTGGCTTTGGGCCATAGTTTTTAACCACAGTATCCTTCAACATGTATTCACACCCATCAATATTGCAATACTTCATTTCCATTCATTAAATAATTATATCCAACACTGTCTCACGATTCAGTTGAATTCACTCATTGCCAAAAACAGTCATTTTTCAATTTAAAGTAGTTCATATCATTATGCAATGTATTGACCAAGATGATATTTAACTGTACATCATAGGAATAGTTGTATCCAGAGAAGAAAAAGATGGGGGCTATGAAAGGCAACCAGAGAAAGAGAACCAGAAAGCCATTTGCATTTTTAGTTAAACATGGATGTTTGCTATATGTGCTTATTCCTTCTCACCCCTGAAGCTTTGCTAAAATGAAGGCAAGCCATTTTATGAATGTTTAAACTAACAAGGACAAAAATAAGAGATGAGAATAGATAATATATTACAAAAAGTTTTTGAAAGTGGAAAAGAAATATACCAGTAAAAAAATTAACAGAATAGAGGAAGGTTCAGTCAAGCTGTCTGGCCAGAAGGATACTGAAAAACAGTGAGCAAATTTAGGTAGAATTACAGATAAACTCAGGTTTGATGTCTGCAGAAGATGATGTGTTAAAACAAAACAAAGTCAAGAAACTGGTTTTAAAAAAAATCTCCTTGAAGAAAAGTCTGAGCTTTCAGACTCTTCCTCTTCCTGAGACTATGATACCAAACAAAGTCCAGAAGGAGGGCTGTACCCAGGTCTCAAAGTAGGAAAGTTAATAAAAAGTTTATATGTTAGACATTACTCTACAATTTCATTTAATTTAATGTCTGCATGTTTAAATTACTAGGTTTTATGTTTCAGAACAGATTTAGGTGTAGACAAAACTTGAGCAGATAATGCAGACAGTGTCCATATATTTCCTCTCCCCTATACACTATTTCCCCCTTTATTAACAACTTGCTTTATGTGGTACATTTGTTAAAATGGCTAAACCGACAGTGATACCTTCCTATTAGCTAAAAGCCATAGTTTACATGGTCTTCTTCTTTGTGCTGTGCTGTATTATGAGTATGCCAAATGTGTAAGGTCATGTATCTGCCATTAAAATATCATTCAGAATAGTTTCCCTGCTCTAAAAATCCCCATAGTGATCCCCCTCCCTTCCCATTCTACATGAACTATTGCCAACCACTGATCTATTTACTGTTTCTATAGCATTGCTTAGCCAGAAAATGTCACACCTTTGGGACAGTACAGTATGGAGCTTTTCACACTGGCTTTGTTCACCTAACAATATGCATTGTTAAAGCCAAGCTGCCTGGGTCAAGTGAAAATATACATGTTGGTACTGAAAGGAAGATAATATTACAGTTGAATACTGATTTAAGCCAGTAGTAACCCACACAAATGAACACATCCTGGAAGCAGATGCCCACAGCAGATCAGCACCATGAACTTTACTAATTACTCTATCAATTCTGTCATTGAATTTACCACTTACACATGCTCAGCTACTCCATTTAATTAGTTAAATTGTTTCCATAGTGAAAAATAATAATGTTATTCAATATTGGGATAAATGCTGTAGATTGTCCAGTTATTCAAACATATTTTCTTATTTGGTTTTCACAAGCTGCATTGGCCAAGGGACAGACCCAGACGTGAGTGTCTTCCATAATTGCAAGTAGATGCACAGCTCAAGATGAACGGAAGGGGTGGGTTTCATCGTGAACCCTGTATTCTCAACAGCTGAGCTACACCTTGCAAGTGTTCAGCTCAACATGGCAGAATATGCTTCTTGGAAATAGTTTTTTGGATGGCTGGTTTCTTCACACGAAAAGCACAACTCCTTTCCAGAATATCTGAATATTCATTGACTTTTTCATCATTGGTAATGCATAATAAATTGAACAGTTTATCACAATTCACAATCATATGTATAGCCTCAAAGTACACAATGCAGTAGATCATCTGCTTTTTACACATTGGAATGATCTGTATCTTTATGGAAATAATTTAATAACTTACCATCTGGCTATATTTTATCACATATGGTACACTTAAATAGTTAAGCAATATTAGTCACCTGTTTTCTATTAGGCTTGTATTACTTATTATACAAAATATGTTACATAGATCATACTTTGTTTTGACTATTGAAAAACTATGCTTACTATGTTTACTGTTGTAATTTAGTAATTCCATGAGAGTTCCAGAGACCCCTCGGGAATTCTTCATATTGACATGACATCCCAAATTGCCAGATTCTACATTTGAATACCTAGTTATAATTTTTCTTAAAAAATACGCTGAAACTCAAACAATTATCCCTTTGGCTATTCATCAGAGGAGTCTCAGGAGACTGAGCATTTGTATTCTAAGGCTGGAATGATTCACCATTTAAAAGAAATGTAAGCAGGCCCTGGTCAAGTAGCTCAGTTGGCTAGAACATCATCCCAATACACTGAAGTTGAGGGTTCCATCCCTGGTCAAGGCACATATAAGTTTCAACCAATGAATGCTTAAATAAGTGGAACAACAAATGAATGATTCTCTCTCTCTCTCTCTCAAATCAAGAAAATTTATCTACATAGACTTTTAGTGAAACTACCAATGCCTTTCTAACATCTTCAACATGTGAGGAGCCATATTATTATCTACATAAATAAATAGTTGAAAGATATATCATAAGACTCCTTTGAGTCACAATGCCATCTTTCAGCAGAGTCCAATGAAAGCCATTTTGTTTTAAAGCATTGCTCCAAGAAAATTATTCAAGAAATTCCTTAAGACACTGGTCAGATAATTGTTATGATCTAATCTCTGACTCTGAATCTGTTTTTGATCATTCTTAATGAAAATGAATATGGATGGTTACTAACCTGAACAGACTTTGGATTGACTGGAAGAGCATTATCGGGTAACTTGTAAACCTTCTGACTTTCCATGAATCCATCTCAAATCATTTCCTCAAAGTTATCTTCTGAAAATCCATCATGTGGGAAGGTCCATCTTTTCCTTATTTCTCCTACTTTGTAGAATACAATAAAAATCCCTACCCTTATTATATGTAGCAAACATAAGAAGACTCTGAGAAGCAAAGAGAAGAAGGAAGAACATGCAGGACATTGGGACCCAAGGAATGACATGGTAACACATTCCTTGGGTTTTCTTTTTACCTTGCATACCCCAGACATGGAACTGAAGAAGCTGGCAACCCAGGAATGCAAATGGACACAAGCCAAAAAAAAAGAGGCAGCCTAGTGAGACAAACACATAGACAATAACTGCTCTGGTCAAGACAAACACCACAGAAAAAATGGCGGCCTAATGCCCATCTGCACTAGCAAACATAGCATGGAAAGCCTAAATATCCACTGCACCTGGGAGTAATAAGGTGTCCCTCCCTGCACCTGCTGGAGTGGTATCGGAGAAGCCTAAAGGAGACAGGATTTTAGCCTGCTGCTACAGGTAATGGGCCCACCTGCTCCATGGCATCAGTAGAGGGGGTGAGAGCAGTAAGGAGGCATTCCTAGGCCTTCTTGCCAGGAGGGTATGAGTGGAGGCCTCATCAGGAGCTGGACATCCCACATCTGTCCAGCAGTAAAGATGAACCCTTTCCTCACATCATTAGGCTGAGTAGGAAACCTAGATTTCTATTCGAACCTGGCAATGAAGAGACTGCACTGATTCCCTATCTCCCTCTGTCTCTGCCAGAATAATGTCAAAAAGAAGTCAGCTAAAACAGAGGTTAGATAAGATCCAGGATGTCACAATATAGACCAGAAATTTGCAAGTTTCAATCACAAGTCACTTGTTACACCAAGAAGAAGATCTCAAACCTGAAGAATAACAACAATCAATGAAGAAAAATACTGAAAACATAGAGGTGTTAAAATTATCTTACAAGACTCAAAAGCTACCATCCTAAAATCACTTCAAAAAGCAATTATGAACATGTTTAAACCAACTAAAAGTATAAGTACTCATGAACACCAATTCAAACGAACCTATGCACCACAATGTTCATAGCAGCACAAGTTACAATAGCCAAGTGCCAGAAACAGCTTAAGTGCCCATCAGTAAATGAGTGGATAAAAAAAATGTGGTACATTTCCACAGCAGAAAGGAAAAAAGAGCTTCTACCCTCACATTAGCATGCACGAAACTGGAGAGCATTATGCTAAGTAAGATAAGCCAGGCGATGCAAGCCTGGTTATATCATATGGATCACATCATATGATCTCACCTATAAGTGGAACCTAATCAACAAAACAAACAAGGCAGCAAAACAGAACCAGAGACGTGGAAATAAAGAACAAACTGACAGTGACCAGAGGGGAGGGGAGAGAGGGATAATGGGACAAAGAAGGGGAAGGGTCTTCAAGGAACATGTATAAAGGACCCATGGACAAAGACAACGGCGGGGAGTGGGGAGGATTGTGGAAGGTGGGGGTGGGTAGGGTGTGGAAGAGTAATGGGGGGGAATGGGGATAACTGTAATTGAACAATAAAAATATTTCAAAAAATAAAATAAAAACATAAGTACTCAACAAAGAAATAGGAAATCTCAGAAAAAGAATTAAAAAAAAATTTTAAGCAAATGGTGCCTGGCCAGGTAGTTCAGTTGGTTAGAGGATCATCCTGATACACCAAGGCTGTAGGTTTTATCCCTAGTGAGGGTTCATACAAGCAACCAATGAATGCATGAACAAGTGGAACAATAAATCAGTGTTTCTCTCCTCTCCTTCTCTCTAAAAATCTATTTAAACACTAAAAAAAATAACAAGTGGAAATTTTAGAGCAGAAAACTATAATAAGGGCTGAATTTAAAAAAAAAAAAAAAAAAAACTCTATGGATAGGCTCAAGACCAAATGAAGAGGGAAGATGAAAGAACCAGTGAGCTTGAAGGTCGAAAGTCCAAGTTAGCAAATCTGAACAACAGAAAATAGATGAAAAGAAACAGTGAGCAGAAGTGAAGGGACCTATGGGACCATAACAAAAGATTAATGTTTGTGTCATCAGAGTCCCAGAAGGAGAGGATAAAGAGGAAGGAGTTTAAAAAATATACTCAAAGAAATATGGCAGAAATATTCTCATATTTGGCAAAAGAAGTAAACCTACATAATCTTTAAAAATACATATTGTATTGTACAAATACAATAACCCCAAAGAAGCCCACACCAAGACATACTGTATTCAAACTTTTAAAAAGAAAAATCTTGAAAGCAGTAAAAGAAAAAAACCCACATCTGTAGAGAAATCATCACCATTAGATCTACTTTGTACATCAAACCTTACTTATCTGACTCAGGGGTACTCTCCACATCCAGACCCAAAGAGAGCCCCCCTAAACAAAGGGAAAAGTTTGTCACCTGCTTAGTGAAAAAGCACAGAAACTTTACATATTTTGTGCATCACTGTAAAATCGATTGTATACATTTATGTTTAAATTAACAATAACACTTTTAAATGTTGGTTTTATCACTCTCAATGAATCCTTTATTAAATCCATGAAGTGTAATGCTAAGCAGCCCTTGCTGATACTGTTACAGATGGCTTCCCACGTAACTCTTTTGATCTACGGCAAATTACAAATTCTCAGACCCAGAGTGGCCAAACAAGTTACATCTTAAAGAGTGCACTCCCAAATGTCAGGATGCAACACCTGTTCCATAGATTTAAAAATTAGAATTAAAAAAACATGAAATATTAGCACAGTTTAATTTGGGTTTGAGGTAATAGAATTTATTTCTTTCTCATTTTTTCCTGTTATCTTTAAAGCGAGCATTTGAATTTTGTAAAGAAAAAACTATTAAAATATTTTCAAAGTTGATAAATACATTTCCCATCTCAGACTCAGAGTCCAGTGTACGAACTATGTGATGTGTGAGTAAGTATTTGGCAGTGCGGGATATGATTTTGGGAAATCTGCCTACATTGTGATAATCTACTTAGGGTGACTCTTCTTCACGGAGACTCAGCTCTTTATTCTTTAATTTGTTCTTTCAAATCACCTTCCATCTGTTATTTGTGTGCCCCTCTAAAACCATTTTCCCTGATGATACTGTGAGTTTTGTCTGCATATCTCCTGTAACACAGTCCTAATATTTATTATCTCTCACAAACACTTATGTGGATGTATGGGGGTGTCTGTGCGTATTTGTGTTTGTGACTGTGGACAGGTATACATGTGACCGTATGTGTACTTGTGTGATTACATCTATGTGTATGCCTGTGTATGTGTGTATGGTTAGGTGTGCATACAGATTGTGTATGTGTTTGTGTGTTTATATGTGAATATTTGCTCTTTATTTGTCTCTTCATCTGCCTACCTTTAAACTTTTATTACTTATCTACCTACCTAGTTACATTCCTCTTATCTATCTATAGTCCAAAACAAAAATCACTTCATACATTTTAGAATATTGTTTCACTTAAAATATTCAAATGACAACCTAATCAAAAATATATGTTCAATACCTAAAATGTATGAGTGACAATGCCAGTTACTGGGATCACAAAGTTAAAAAAGGGTACATTTCATAAAGAGCAGGACAACAGCCGAGAGGGGCAGAGGGCGGAGGGATTGAGCAAAGGGAAAAGGGACTCGTGGACATGAACAACAGTGTGGAGATTGGGGGGGGGGGCAGTACAAAAGGGCTAAATGGCAATGGAATAAATAAATAAATAAATAAATAAATAAATAAATAAATAAGTAAGTAAGTAAGTAAGTAAGTAAATGGAAAATAGTACAGTTTCTGCACTTAAAAAACTTTCCTTTTCTTAACAGTTTTTAGAAAATCAAGATTATGGATAGGTAACTAAAATGTAATTCATTTTTGTTATTGAACTAAAGTTATATAATCCTACCTAAAATTTCTCAACATTTCATTAAATAAAAGTTTAATTTCCTTAGTTTTGTATGCTGAATACTAATAGCTTGACTCAGGTGTTTCTTCCAGTGTTCCTGCCCCATGTCCTGACATCCAACTGGTACTCGGACCCGAGGAATTCACCATTCCACAAATACTCCCTCCTCCTCTGCCTCGAACTTCAGCACTCTCTTTCCTTTCGAGCTACCTCTTCTTGCTCTTCCAGTTTTGATGCATTGAATCTGAACCATTTTCCCAAACTAGCACAGATTCTGTAGTAACTTACAACACCTCCGAGGCAGCCTTTCGTCAGACTGTCTCTCTTGTAGCAATTTCCGCCATCTGCATAAACCAGTCAAAAATATACAGGTAGTTCCTACCCTTTGCAACAGCATGGATGGAATTGGAGAGCATTATGCTAAGCGAAATAAGCCAGGCAGTGAAAGACAAATACCATATGATCTCACCTTTAACAGGAACCTAATCAACAAAACAAACAAACAAGCATAATATAAACAAATTCACTGAATTTGAGAACAGTCTGACAGTGACCAGAGGGGGAGGGGAGGGAATTTCAGGGGCAAAGGGGAACGGTTTAGAGCAACAAGTATAAAGGACTCATGGACAAAAACTATGGGGGGTGGAAATGGGAGGAAGGTGGGGAGGGCTGGGGTAGTGGGCTGGGGGCGGGGTAAAAGACAGAAAACTGTACAATATCAACAATTAAAAAATACTGATTAAAAATAAAAAATATATACAGGTAGTGTGTCAGCAATATGCCCATTACTGTGTTAGGCACTGGAGATACATACAGCCACTAACAAAAGAGACAAAAAAAAAAAAAAAATCCACAGGGTGTTTAGGACCAGCAGCCACGGTAGACTTTTAACAAATGGTTTAAAATAAGTACGTAATGAAGGGTGAGTGCTGTGCTACAGAACACTGTGGAAGCGTGTAGTAAGCATGTGGTTATCATTTAGGAGGACGAACATTGCTAGATGGTAGATAGACCTCCAGGGTGACTTGCATACGTACGAGATATTCAAACATTCACTAAATGGCTAACTAGTTTTAAAACTACTTAAAGCATTTGTTCAGTTCATAGTAATAAATGAAAAAGCCTAGTTGTACAAGGAGGCTGCTTTCCATTCATTTTGTTTAAACCATATTATTGCAAGCAGATAATAAGGTTCTAGTAGAATGTTACCACATCTTCTTTATTTCAGTCACATGGATGTTCTTAGTAGACCATACAAATCACTTAGAAATCAAACTGTGATGTTTGATAACCACAATTGCTGTTTTGTGACTTCAGGAGTAAAATAACAGATTCTCAGATTCTCTAAATAACAGATTCTCAGGGAATAAAAAAGCCTGACAAGCGCACTTAAAGCATTGAAATTGTTCTGGGATTAGAATAAGTCACACTAATTAAACAAACATCACAACCTCACCAGTGCCTGAGTACCCATTAGACCAGAAATCTCTCTGGATTCAGTCTCAACCAAAAGATCATCCATGGAAAAGCACTGCTACTTGGAGACTTCATTAGACACTACCATTTCTAAAAATGTACTTCAAGTTCAAGTTAATTATATTGCATTTCATATTTGCCTTAGTATTAATACAGAATAATCTGGTTCAAGCATTCATTTTTTAAAAGATTTTATACAATCACTGCCTGAATTTAATGAAAGTGGGGGTTTTTTAGGCTCAAATAATAGTGACAATATACTAGCAGATGGGTAGAAAACATTAATCACCAGACTAGTAATAATTCGATTTCCTGAATCCAATGATTTAAAATATGGATGTATTCACTGATAAATTAGGTGTGAAGTGAAGAACATGAAGTCTTAGAGAATAATTACTTTCAAGGCCTGAGTTACTATGTGGCTTCAGGCAAATATGTGCTTTTGCCCACTTCCCCACTCCCTTCTATCATTTCCATGTGTTCTATTAAACAATTAAAACACTGGATCTGTACTCTACCCAGCAGGTTCTATTACTTTGCCCCAAAGTCTTTTTTCCTCAGTATTTTAAAATTATTGAAGAGAAAAGAATTTTGATGGGAAATGAAATCAAAAAGGAACTTTTGATTGTATGTTACCTAAGTACAGCTCTTGAAGTATTTGAGGCAAGAGATTTGTCTTTTTTAATTTTTTTATGATTTAAGAACTTATGATTTTGAAAAAATGATAAAAAGAAGATATTCAATAAAGTTACAAAATATATGGGAAAATATCTTACTATCTATAAATTACTGTAATTACCTTACCAGGGATAGCATTTCAGATATACATCTACACTACTATGTATAGATAGAAGAATATATTTTTTAAAAAAAGGCTGCATGAATGAATAGCAGATGGGTAAATGTGTACATAGTTGGATGGGTGGATATAATTTTTTTAAACCTAGAATATACTGTATTTGTCATTATAGTGAAGAATGAAATTAAACTTTATTTAATTATATTTAAACTAAAAGCAACTTAGTGGCGATTTTATTTCATTGGACATCTTTCATCATGGAAATATCAGTGCTTTATCCTCATTCAAAGACACTGAGAACAAGTATTGGATGCTTATGCTTGCAGGGCTTCTGCTAACACGGTCATCCATGCGTTTGCTGGAGGCTTCTCTATGGTCTCTGTGGTTTCGATATTGAATCTTACGTCAGGCCAAAGGTGGTAAGGCAATACATTTCTGGCTTGCAGTCTATTCACCCAATAGCTAGCCTGAAAAAAGTGCTGAGCGGTCTACTGAATACTCTATTATAGTGCCCTCTCGGTGGTACTGTTTTGAGGGCATGGTCCTTCAAGATGGGGTATATGCTGTGAAATAGCATACAACATACAGTATTATTCTGCATATTGGTCAAAACTCATTGCTCTCAGGATTCCTATAGGCTTAAACCAAAAGAACCTTTCATAAGCCGTTTCTTCCCCTCATTGAACTTTGTCTTCATTTTGTGGAGAAGATACCAAGGAAAGTACTTGTGCTAGGGGCTATAATGGCCACAACACTGAGCCGGAATCTGAGACTACCACCTGATCATTTTGAACTAATCATGAACTGAGTCAACAGGAAAAGAAGGAGGTCACCGTACTGGCTGAGGCTTTAGTCCTGATTATCCTGGAAAGCAGGCTGTGGCCGGAAACGGAACACAAAGAAGCATGTCAGAAGACCTCGGATATCCTATTTTGTGTTTACTTTATTCAGCTTATCTTAAATAATTTCAGCCCTGGCTGGTGTAGCTCAGTGGATTGAGCGCGGGCCTGCGAACCGAAGGATCGCGGTTCGATTCCCAGTCAGGGCACATGCCTGGGTTGCCAGGCCAGTTCCCGGCAGGGGACATACAAGAGGCAACCACACATTGATGTTTCTCTCCCTCTCTCCTTCCCTTCCCCTCTAAAGATAAATAAATAAAATCTAAAAGAAAAAAAAATTTTAAAAAAATTTCAAATCTACATAAAATGCTACAATAAACAGTCTACATCTATTCATTATTAATATTTTGCTGCACTTAATTATCTTTCCACAGACGATAAGTAGATGATAGTTACACGATAAATTAGAGATAGGTAGATAGATTTTCTGCCAAATCACCTGGAAGTTGCAGACCTCATTGCTTCCTGAACACTAAACACTTCAGCACGTATCACCTAAGAACCAGAACATTGTCCTATGTAAACATAATGCATCATCATCCCTAACATATCCCCCACATCCAGATTTTTCAACGGTCCCCATAATAAAGCAATAGAAGAGTAAATAGTCTTAAGCTGTGAACCTACTGTATTCTACATCTGAAGAAAAGCAGGCGAGACTGGGAGTAGACTCCTACAAGGTCACAGAAATTTACCTTTAGATCCCCAGTCCAGGGCGAGATCTTAAAATGAAAAGCATGGTCTCTTCTGCAATGACATACATTGTGCAGACATCAAGTCACGGAACTGAGAGCAAATGAAGTTTCTGATCCTGCTGGTGATTCTGTCTTATTTCCTCTCCTGTCCCTAGGCTCACCATTTCTTAAAACCCACAGAAGCAGAAAGCAACCAGAAAAAATTTTTTCTGGTTCCTTTCACAGGTGGAAGGTGGGAGCAGTGCCAATCAAACACCTATATTCATGCAGTGAACTTGGCTCACCACCTCCACAGAACACTTACTTCATGTGACCCTGCCGGGGTAACTTCCTGACTACCACAGGATTCTGGTCGTGCAGCACACCCGTGAATTCATCTTGTTCATGTGCATTTCTGTTGAATTTATAGCCGTGGAGATTTTTATATTATGCTTGATCCTACCTAAGACTTTTCAGTTTTCCTTTCCATACTTCATGTATTATCATTATGGGTCTGTCCCAGAAAAACACAACACTGAAGCATAAACTATTTGTAATATACTCGCTGGAAGTAATTACCAGGACCACTGCACATGGTTGTGTAGTTTCTTTAAAGCACAAGAGGGCCTAGCCTGAGAGTGAGCGGGGGCAGAAATCGAGCCTGATGTTTGACACCACATTGTCTTTCAGGCACGAGGCAGCAGGCACCTACAGGATGAGACACCTTTTTTCTGGTTCACACAGAGAAACTGTTTACCAAGATATATGTCATCAATGTGTACCCTTTTCTCTAATTCACACAAAGACAGCCTATGGGCTGACAATACCTTTGGCCATTTTATTCATTTAAAAAAAACATTCCTGAGGACTCTGAAAAGGTAGTGGTACAGTTTTTCAAACCCTACATAAGATAGATAGTGAAACTAAATGGCAAAACCCAAAGCCCAAATGATAAATGAGTCAATTTAATGACAAGCTGTAACAATTCTAAACATGTGCACATTTAACATTACAGTGTGGAATGCACAGTTACAGTTGGAGACTTCAACACTCCTCTCTCAGGAATCGATTAAATAAATAGACAAAAAATTGAACTAATTGACATTAGGTCGCCCCACCCAACAGCAAACAAAATACACATCCTTTTCAAGTGCATGTAAAATAATCACCAAGATAGACTGTACTTTCTGCAAAAAAGAAGAAGAGAAAAATGCAACTAGTTGCTAAAGACTGAAATCATACAAAGCATGTTCTCTGATCACAATGGAATTAATGTTTAAATCAACAACAGAAAAGTCTTAAGAAGTACAAATTGACAGTTACAAAGTAGTAGTGGCTACTACTACTGAAATGTAAATTTCAGCATAGGGAATGGAGTCAATAATGTTGTAATGAACGTGTATGGTGTCTGATGGGTACCACACTTAAGGGGGTCACTTCAAAAGTTACTGAGTTAATCGTGGTAAACAAGAGGGCTTCAGGCAGGCCCAGTTAGTTAGGTATCTCCTGTGTTTCACTGTTTCTGAGTTTCCTAGAAGAATTGGCCTGCCTGGTATGTTCCTCTCTTCCTCAATTACCTGTACATGGCCCATTCTCATTCTGAAAGTTAATACCCAGCCCTCCCCTTGTCTCCTTTGTCCAAAAGCTTTATATACCTAGTGATGAAGACTGATGCTTACATATGCACAAGAATTATTTCTACTAGAGGAGTAAGAAAAAAACATTAATAGGGAGAGTAAATGCATCTTGTCTTCACATGGAAAGTTTAAGTCAGAGGTATAAATTAATTATGATATTAAAAATAAGTGTTATAAGAGAACTACTGTTTTCATAAGATACAATTTTCTTTATAATGGATGAAGACAATATTCATTTTTTATTTCACAGCAAAGTAACATATAAAAAATCATGTCATAAAAGGGATATTAGACAAAGGCTACATAATTCTTATTCTTGTATTATTTATTCATTTGTGAAGGCCCTTTTTTCCCCTCCTTTAAACATTTACTAAACAGAGCTGTTGTGCTTATAATTGATTTTGCTGTCTCAGCCACATTAGGCTGAGATGCTTTTTAGCTTTCATCCGAATGAACAATTTTCTCATTAGACACACTGGGTTTGGAGTTGGGTCAATAAAAGCTTTACTGTGTCCCTTCTCCTTCCTCTTAGAGCTCACAAAAGAGACCTAAATTCCATTCATCTTTTCACTTGCCACAGTGGAATCTTTAGCAATGCAATTATGGCTTGAATGAAGAAACATAGCGAGAAATTGGCAGAGAAACAAACAGGAATTCTCTCTGTTTCCTACTTGCACCCCTGAAGATCAGTTACTTCTGGGTATGCATGTAAATTTGCCTACTTTAACCATTTGTCTTTGCTATCCTTTGGAAGTATACATCGATATCAAAGGTTTAGTATATTCTTAATGAACCTCCTGTGGCTAACTCTAAAGGTATTTGCAAGGAATCTAAGTTGATTGGATCATGGTATTTAAATTTAACATATTCTGAATGGGTTGAACCAAGGAGTTTTCTTCCCAACTTGGAATGATATCATAAAAAATTACCAAGTATTAAAAAGCCTGAATTTTTAATATTCATAATCATTTATAAAAATTATTTTTGAGATTCCTACCCTTATTTATAGTCTGTGATATAAGAACCATAACATACCTCATTGTTTTTATCTGACACGTGTAAACTGAAAATAACCAGTCCTAAACTCTCAGCAGTGAATGAAAAACATGCTCTGGAATGAATATAACTACAAAAACATTGGTAGTTCCTAAAAAAACATATGGCTGTTGTGTCACTGAGTCCAACGGTGACTCTACAGCTTGAGGACCAGTTGATTCTCCATCCCACTCACTGAACTGTCAAGATCATGCTGGGTCCCTTCTGAGATGGACAATGCTTTTTGGCCTAAAATTTGTTGAATCTTATCAGATGCTTTCTCTGAATGGGATGTGGGTAAAATATTGATTTATTTTCTCTGTTCCAAGTTCCTTTTAAAGTTTGTTTTCTAGTGCCATAAATAATGAAAATGCTCTGGAATACCCAATACAGAGAAAGAAGAAAGAACCAGTTAGAAGCATGGCAGGGAAATAGAGAAACAAATGTAAAAATTCAGTTCATCAGTGGGAGAAAGATGATAGTGGCATTTAATGATCAATATACAAACACATGCTCAGACATAAATGGAAAGAACAAAAAACTAAGTTAATTTATTAATTCAGCAGTTGTTTATTGTAGAGCTATTTTATATCAAGCACTGTTCTAGGTTCTAAGATAAAACAATATAACAATTAATGAACAAAATAGTCTCATGCCCCTGACTCCACGCCCCTTCCATGACAATGAGGAAAGTCAGATGGTAAAGAAAAATAAGTAACTGTTGAGCCTGCCAGACACTGAAGAGCATCACAGCAGGGGAGGCACAGAGGGGAGGCGGGCTGGTAGAGGTGGGTGCTGAACTGCGCGCTTTGGTCTTCATTGAGGAAGACGCCTGCCCGATGTTTATGCCTAAATACTTCCTAGAGGTTGAAAAATGGCACCTGGTGTAAATTTCATCATATGTGTCAGCGTCATGTACCAACATTGGATTATAGCCATAAAAGAGGTTGAAAAATAGAAAGATGAAAATGTGGGACTCTTGGCTAAGAGGTACAATTTAATATTCCACTTCTACCATACTCGGGACTGTAAGATTGTTAATACGAATTAACCCCTCCCAAAACAGACCATAAATGTTAGGGTGAAAATTATAGACCAATGAATATCAATTTCTTATTTAATAAACTTGTGGAGGCTATATTAATGGATGGGCAATGAAACAAACATAATAAGTATGATAAAGGCAAATAGTTTCTGAAAAAAGAAAACGCATGCATAAACTATGTAAATTCATTTAGAAAGAACTAAACACGTGAGTCAGAAGAAATCACTGAAGAGGACTTAGATCTACAATATGATTCTGTATGAAAGATACACTTACGATGAGAAGATGTAAAAGGGAAATATTTTTTTCAGATTAAGAATTGACTTGGAAGCAGACTGAGATAAAAAAATAGATTTTTCTTGTGAAATAAATAACTGAACAATGAAAGGGGTAAATATTAAACCTTAAACCTTATACAATTAATGAAGAGAGAGGGCGCAACACAGTCCCCATGTAGTCAGGGCACATGGCTCTTCCAGGAAGTGAAATAAAGCCATCAGTTCATAATCAGTCACAGTTATTGAGCACCTCCTGTATGCAGGGCAATATACTAAGTATGAAATTACAAAGATATTTTTAAAATAGTGCCCCTGTATTGATACAGTCATCAGCCAGGTGGTTAGGACTATAGTGTAAAGAAAGAATTATAATATCAAGGGCTAAGCACATAATATAGGAGGCCTTGAAAACATATAAAAGGCTGGATGGAGAGGGATGGTTCTCACACCAGACACTGCTTCAATTCAAAGGCCATGCGTTCTCTAGCCAGAGCAGCTGAAGCCACACAGGAAGGGGGAGTCCAAGGGCATTCTATTAAAAGGAAATGGCTTTAAAAATGGGACAGATTTTTAAAATGCCTAGGAATAAGAAATATTTGCATAACCCACATTAATTTTCTGAGACCCTACCGTGTGCCAGGAACTCTGCCAAGGCCATGAGATTTACAAAGATGAATGAAAAGAGTGTTCTAGCTTTCAAGAAGCTCATCGGTCTTGGAGGGCAAAAAGAGAACAGTGAAAATATTACCATTGCTTATTGCCATAGCATGTTTATAAAGAATTGCCCTGACTATAGGGATAGGCAAAAGGGTGAAATGGTCATTTCTGCTTGGATAATATGGCTCAGGCCCCAGGGTGTTCTTGATTGAGGTTTGGAGAAATGACTCGGAATTCATACATATGAAGGCAAGGGAATATTTCAGGAAGCAACATTTTGCAAAGGACAAGCAAATGAATCATCCAATAGCATTAGAGGAAGAATAGATGGTTTTGCTGGTTGGGACAGAGGGTACCTGTGCTACAACTAAACAGCGGGGCATGTAAAAGATGGTGCCTGCCATAATAAACATTCCAATTTGCCTGGATCATAAATTTTCTGTGAAGGAAGCATAGAAGATACCACTGGAAACTAGATTGGTATGAAATTTTGAAAAACCTTAAATAGTAGAATAATTATTCAAAAACATTATTTGGAAATCCAGGAGAATTCATTGTACTATTTTGATACAGAAAGTTTAGAGTGTTGCTTTAAGTAAAGTTAGTTTATGACAGTGTCCAGAATAGTTTGTAGGAATAAAAATGGTTGCACCTGTAAGGAAAGAATCAAAGGAAACTTAAAGTGATGAAGAATCAAAATTAAAATGCTTAAGGAAGATGTCCAAGATAGCATCTAAGTTTTGATCTTTGTTTAAACTGTAGAGGAAAAAAGTAACTGTTCTTATCAACTTAGATTACAGAACTAATATTAGAGAAGAAAATATTACACATACTAAGAACAAAACCCTGCTTACACACTATTTGGTAAACATTTACAAAACAAAAGAATTTTATTTTTTCTTTTCATTTGAAGTAATTTTATTTTATATGTTTATAACTTTATTCTCTGCTTCTGTGATTTCTCTCGGGAAGGTTCTGGAAGTTCAAGTCTTTAAGCAGCTCTTACATATCCACTTTTGTACATCTGATCATAAAAGTCATGGAAACAGACTCCTTGCAGCTGGTGCTGGTACCTTCACAGCTGCCCCTTGTCTTCTCACACCTCAGGATGTGGTACTGGGCAACAGACCAGCCTCGGAAATAGTCCTTACTTCCGGTGATATTAGCTCTCCTGATTTTAAGAGAAGAACAGATGTTCATCGGGGAAAAAAAAGTTTAAGCATGGAAGCATTGTTCCTCACATGCTTTCATTTGCACTGACTTCCACCATAGACAAATTTTGCCTGCTCCAGAGAGAATCTTCATTCTAGAGCACTCACAAGCAACACACACTCACGCACACACAGGAACCAGGCTTCTTTTATTGATCAATAACAGATAAATAAAATCACAAGCAGGCTCTTTGAAGAGTCTAATGCACTAGAGAGTTTTTTGCTGTAAGCTTGGAGAGTAACATAAATACAGATATAAAAAAAGATTTCTTCTGCTAACAAAACATAATTTTAATTGGAACTTAGAATAAACATTCTAGCAGAATTAGTGTATTCAAGAAACAGTTAAAGATAAGATAAAAACAATTTAAAATAACTGTAATAAGTATTTACAAAGAAATTTGATAAGATTTAGCATCCTTAGAAAGGCTGTCTTTAAGAAAAGAAGTAATCAAAACATTAGAATTACAAAAATTACTGCTAAAATGAAAATATTATAGAGTAAATAGAATGCATTCAACTAAGAACTGAAATAGTGAACTAATGCCAATGCCAAAGAATTCCCTCCGAAGGCAGTCAAAAAGAATCAAAAGTCAAATAACAGGAGAAATGGAGGGTAGGCTCAACTTGAACATCAATATAATAACAGTTCCTGAAAATAAGAACAAAGGAAATGGAAGAAAGAAAATAAAATAATAGTTCAAATAATGTACTAGAAAGCTAAAGAGGACAGATTATTTAAACCAGACTCATTCGTGCTTTGAACATTGCCAGAATATGAGTTGATGGAAAATAAAAACAAAGAAGATCCAGAATAAATGTACCCTTTTTAACTTGTAAAACACAATTTTACATAACAGTAGGATTACAGAGAATAACAATTTTAAAATTAGAGATTACTTACAGAAGCACAACATGCCAAAAATCTGCAGAACAGGGCTAAAGTGGCACTTAGTAAATTGCATAATCCGAAACACATTAGAAAACAAACAAAAAATTACTGAAAAATTAAACACTCACTTCAAGGATCAAGAAAAAATAACAATAACACTTCACTCACAAAGGAAGGAATTAATAAAGATAAAAATAGAAATAAAAATAAAACAAGGAGAGGACCAGTAGTAGATTCATCAAAGCGATAGCTGGTTCTTTGAAGAGTCTAGTACAACAAACCAAAATTAGAAAGCTCAAACAGCTTTAAGAAGGGGAAAGTATTGATAACATAACTATGACACTTTTCATCTATAAATTCAAAAAAACAAAAAAGAATGAGTTGTGAGGAAAATGTGCAATAACCAGATTGATCTAAAAGGAACTCATACATTTAAAAGATTCTGTCCCTGTAAAATGCATCAAACCCCAACTACCTTATTTGCAAGTCTTTCAAAACCATCAAAGGAGAATTCAGTCCTAAAATATAGATCATTTTTTTAGAAAGCAGAAAAATAAGGAAGATGTCTCAGGGTGGCAAAATCTTTGTGGCAAAATGCAAGTGGTTAGCATTACAAAAAATTCTAGTCTAATCTCTTTAATTAAAAAAAAGACAAAAGTATAAATACAATTTAAAGTACAGTTACAGATTGGAATACCACTTGTCACGAAGAACATTTTTCCCCAGAAATTCAAAATTGCTCATCTCTAGGGCATCTCTGAATATTATCAAGTGGTTCAAAAGATGTAACTAGAAAGGACAGGCTTTATTCAGCTGATGCACCTCCCAGTACGGGAAGACCAGGTAACTGCCTGAGCTGCTCCAAGTCTGGAGTGTTACAAGACGCGAGAAGGGATGGGCATCTGAGTTCTCTACGGCCCAGTCCAAGTTTGTTTCCTTGTTTTTTGCCTGCTGCTAAACTCGTGTTTGGGACAGTCGAAGATTATTCTTTTGCTTGGGATCCCTGGTGCAATGCAACCGTAAGAACTGGCACGGTTATTATGAGAGCTGCTTTCCCAAATCTTATAATTTTGGTCAAGGTTCAGGACAGGGAAGGAGGGAGGGAGACAGGCAGAAAGGAAAGGAGAAAGGGAGGGAGGGGCAAAATAAATAACTAACTAAGGTGGGGTGTCGGGGAAAAGAATAGGGAAGAAAGGAAAGAAATAAGAAAAAAGCAAAGGAGGCATGAGTTGAATCCGGGATATTTAGGTATTTTTAAACTTTTTAAACTCTGAATGACATGAATAGATATTGAGATGCAATCCATGACATCATCTAGAGAAATACTGAAAACATACTACAAACATAAAGTTTAAAACCAATTCTTAGCTTGTTAAAATGTATCTACCAGAAAATTATAGCATTTATCACATATCAAACTTCACGGATGAACATTTTTTCATATACAATCCCATTACAGTTAACTAATAAGATTAGGTCGCCCACTGTCTTTGGGCATCTTTCGTTTGTGTGCTCAGCTCTGTGCATCTCCTCCAGGACAAAGAGCCCCCTTCTGCGGGCAGCTGCTCCCCACAGCCGCTCTGCTCTATGGGACGGATGAAGGAGGCCACGACTCCCAGTTCGTTGTTTAATGTTGAACGAGTGAGCCAACCCAAGCCAATCACACTTTTTCAGATTTTGCTCACATTTTTGTTTTTCAATCTGAAGCTGAAGAAAGGGATTCTATTCCAACTACTGACAGAAGATTCGTGACACAAAACATAAAGCTCTCTGCATCCATGGTTGCTCCCAGTGGGGAGCATTGATCACTGTAGAAAACGAGGCCCAAATGAAGGGAAAATATGAAAAGAGTTAGAGAGAGAATGAGTCCTGGCTGCATTTCAGTTACTGGTTTAGAGTGTCCTTCAGGCCCAGCTGCACTGACTTCAGGCCAGCCTCAAGCTGTTTGAATCTCCTGAAAATTTCCTCTTTTTACCCAAAGTTTCTTCAAGTTAAATGTATTGCTATTTGCAATAACGGTGAGATAACAAAATGTTATTTGCAACAAAAAGATCCTGATGAAATATCATCACAACTACTCAATATTGATCTCAGGGAGTATGAGGGGGGGACCCCCAAAAAACCCAAATTATCTTCTGGAGGGTGGGCCCCTTGTAGTACAGACTTCCCCACTGTGTTCTGTATTAGTGTGCCGACTGGTGCTGTTGTGAGAGGCTGCGTTCAGCTTCAGTGAATTTTTTTGGAGGACTCTTCCAAGCATCTGCCCATTTCATAATGGGTGACTTACCGGTGCACCTGCCTATGATGCACTGAGTGCTCAGCAGCTTTTGACCAAATACAGCACAACCTCCATTCCTACTCTTCCTGTTCACCCGATCTCACCCCCAAGTAACTTTTTTTTTTTTTGTTTCCTCAGACAGAAAAAGTTCTCAAAGGGAAATGTTTTGCCGATGTGCAAGAGGTAAAACAAAAAAAGAGCAGAAGGACTAAAAGGCATCAAAATCGACGAGTTCAAAAACTGTTTTGAGCTGTGGAAAAAAAGTCTTGACAGATGCATTGCATTAAATGGAGATTTTGAAGGTGACTGAAGTTTAAACATGTAAGAAAAAATACATGTATTTTTTGTAAATAAATTCTGGTTTGTGGGGGGTCCCCTCTTGGACAGTGAGAGAAAGAAAATTAACAGGAGGACTAAACATTGAATATGATGATAATGTAATTATGTGTAAATGGCATTTATATCTATCTAGAACACAAAAAGATTCCATTTAGACATATTTTTAAATATAAGCAGTTGATAATATTGCTCAAGGTAAAATTATAAACAAATTCTAAATAACTTTTTCATGATTAGCAATAAGAAATTAGAAAACATAACAGAAAATGATTCATTTGCAGCACAAACCCTCTGTTTCTGGATGGGAATACACATATTGAGATGTTTATTCCTTTTTAACAAATTTTGCAAATGAAACATGCTAAACTTCTTTAGCCCTTGAGCAAAGAAGTTAGAGAAAGAGGGGAGGGAAAGTGAGATCTTTATCCTTTCACTTGTATTTTTTAAAATTAATTATAATCATGTGTTCATACAGAACTTTGTAATCGAAGAAAGCAATGGTATGAAAAATGTTTTTAGCTCTAATGTTGCAAATAATGTAATTATTTTACAAGTTGAGTAGTCAGAGAAGTGGCTAGATGGTCCGGCATGAATCCTTAGACAATATTAATCAGTTTATATAAATTACTGTATGCTTCTGTCCTTCCTCAAGCTGGAGGTCCATCAGATGGTAAGTTTCTTGAGAGCAAGAAAATGTTTCACCTTTGTACCCTGATTCTCACCACCGTGATGCTATCCGGTGGTGTGTAGTAAGTGCTACAGCATTTTTAAGTGGACTGTGGTGAGCGTGAATACAGCTGTTCTGGACATGATGCGCCCTCACCATGGGGCCATCTGCTTTCATGATGCAAAGAATCACCCAGAAGTAAATGGAAAAGAATTTTCTATGGAAAAATGAAAGTCTTTAAAGACTTCTTATTACCACTTCTCAGAGGACCTTTTGCTGTCATACAAAGAAATACAGCGATTGGGACAAAGAAGATGATTTTGGCACCTGATACAATTGCTTTGAGAGGCAGGGCTGTAGGCGAAGTACGTGAGGGCACGTTCCAGGTACCAACAGCAAGGAAAACACAGCTCACTTGTCAAAATCCAAAAGTATACATGTATTTTTTAAATATAGTAGATAAACGAATTATTAAAGGAAAAAGTTATTCCCGTATTAAGCAGAATGCCCCGCATGTTCCTAGGAGAAGGATGCAGCCCCGAGTGATGAAGTGTGCGCCACATGTCATGGCAGTGAGTGCCAGGTGCAGGCCAGTTCCAGGTGCGCCACATGTCATGGCAGTGAGTGAGTGCGGCACAAGGTACAAGGTCCTGTGTTGCTGCAAATGGCAGCATTTCTTCTTATGGCCGAGTAGCATCCCATTGTGTACGTATACCACATCCTCTTTTCCCGTCCTCTATCGAAGGACACCTCAGTTGTCTCCATGTTTGGCAGCCATAAATAATGCTGCAACGAACATAGGCGTGCATTTATCTTTGCAAAAACATGTTTTCAAGTTTGTTGGGTAGATACCCAGGGGAGGGATTATTTGGTCATATGGTAACTCTACTTTTAATTTTCCAGACTGTTTTCCACAGTGGCTACACCAGTCTACACTCCCACCAGCAGTGAATGAGGGTTCTCTTTTCTCCACAACCTCTTCAGCACTTGTGACTTGTTCTGTTGTCTATTTTAACAGGTGTGAAAGGGTATCTCATTACAGTTTTGATTTGCATTTCCCTAACAGCTAGTGAGGTTGAACATCTTTTCATATATCTGTTAGCTGTTTGTCTTCTTGGGAAAGGTGACTGTTCTGGTCCTCTGCCCAGTTTTGATTTGGATTGTTTGTTTGGTGTTGAGTTTTATGAGTTATTTATATATTTTGGATATTAAACCTTTGTTTGCAAATATCATCTCTCATTCAGTCTGTTGCCTCTTTGTTTTGTTGTCAGTTTCTTTTGCTGTACAGAAGTTTTTTAGTTTGATATAGTCCATTCATTTATTTTTGCCTTTACTTCCCTTGCTTTGGGGCCAAATTCATAAAATATTCTCTACAACTAAGGGCTATATGTTTGATTCTATGTTTTCTTCTATGTAATTTATTGTTTTATATCTTATATTTAGGTCTTTGATCCACTTTAAATTAATTTTTGTACATGGGGACAAACTTTAATCTAGTTTCTTTTTCCTTTCTTTCTTTCTTTCTTTCTTTCTTTTTTTTTTTGCATGTGGCTTTCCAGTTCTTCCAGCACCATTTGTTGAGGGGGCTTTTCCCTCGCACTGCATGCTTCTAGCTCCTTTGTCAAAAATTATCATCCCATATACATACATGTGGATTTAAATCCGGATTCTCAATTCTGTTCCATTGATCTGTGTGTCTGTTTTCTGCCAATACCATGCTATTTTGATTATCATGGTCCCGTGGTATAATTTGAAGTCAGGTTGTCATATTACTTTTTAACAATTAAAAGCTTCCAAAAGCAAATTTCCTCCGAGGTCCATGCTGGCTCTGAGATCAAGTACAGCCCCCATCATTTTCCTCCCTGCCGTGATTTGGAGAGACCCCTCAGTCATGTTGATGGCTCCTTTAAACCCAACGGTCTCAACCGGAATGACTTCGTTTTCATTGAACTTCTGCAACCGCTGTCATCTTCAACTGGCACTCCACCTCAGCAAATGGAAACTCCAATATGTCTTTTTTCCACAGCTCTAATTTGATGCTGCACTTTTTTTTAGCTAGCCAAATAAATTTCCTGATATCACTCCCTTTCCTATCTTTGATGATTCACCACCCTCCATCTTTCTACCCTGCTCTTCTTCCAAAGCGTACCTCTGGCAAAACAACAGCTGCTAGGATTCCAAAATGGGGAAAGTGTGTCTGTAGAACTATGTAGAACCAGTAGACTATTCCAACAAGACCTTATATATTATACATTTTCTTTTTTCTTTTTTAAATATATTTTATTGATTATGCTATTGCAGTTACCCCATTCCCCCCCTTTATTCCTCTCTGCTCTGCACCCCGCTCCCACCAGCATTTTATGTTACACATTTTCATCTGTGCTTTCAAAATGACTTAGTCATCCAATTGTGTATTCTGAATAAACTCCCTCTCACACTCCCTGAATGGCCATTCCAAACTTTTGCCTTTGTCTCAACATGCCCTCTGTCTCAACATCCTCTTGCCCTCTGTCTCAACATCCTCTCACCTCACAGCAGAAGACTTCACTCACATCATAAACACGCTCCTGCATCCCTGCCTCCTTAGGAATACATGCACCCTTCCTGATCTTGTTTACCCTGTCACAGAGGAAGTAGTATCCAGGCTTTTCATGGATCTGAAGCTGGCATCCTATCCCTTCCGTAATTGTGATGCATGGATCATCCCATCATTCCTGAGCACTTTCTCACTTTCTAATGGCTTTTCTGCATCAGCATATAAATATTCTCTAGTCACTCCTATTGAGTGACAAAAAAACACCTCTTCCATGTTTCATGGCTTTCCATACTTTTCTAACTGTTTCTTAAAGCTTTCTTTCCTTGAAAAACCAAGCATCTAAAAAGAATCTTTCCTTGTTGTCCCTAACTCAACCCCCTAAAATCCAGCATCTGGCTCCATTTCATAACAATGACCTACAAGTGACTGCATCTCATCCCTCCTCACCCTTGGCTTTCCCTGATGTCCCTGAGCTTGATTAAGTTTCTCTACTCTGAACTCTCATAATGTCCTGTGCTTATTTGTATCATTAAATTTAATACACCCCCTTAGAGTTATCTTTTCAGATACTATTCTCACTTACTTTATTTCTTGCACATAACACACCAACAATATCCGCTGATATTTTTCTCTAAATATTATTACCTCTGTCCATTTCCATCCCAGTCCAGTTCCGGCCATCAGAATCCTTACCAAAAGAAATTGATTTATTATAACAGTTTATTTCTCCTTCTAGCCTTATAGCACAAAATAAACTTTCCCTCCAGAATAAACTTTCTTCCAAGTAAAGTAATCACATTGAGTGAGTGAACACATACATCTGAATTTGCTCCAAGTTTGCCGGTGTTTTCAGAAAAACTAAGGTAATACTGGGTAGGTCCCAGAAACCAGAGCAAAGAGGATTAGAGAAATGGACAGAGCCGCATTCCTGGGAAGGCGCTATGAAACTTGCTGTCCACTCACCAGGGAGGGGGCCTTGTCAGGTCCTCGGACGCCTCCTCAGTGAGCCATGGCCGTCTGAAACCACAGCGCACAGCGCACAGAGAGAATGTGTCATCACCAGACCTGTCAGGAACCTAACAGAATGGTTGTTTTTGAAATCTTTGAAATAAAAACAAGTCCTAAAATATATTTTATTTTTTGTTGTTTTTCTGGAAAATAATTAAAAGGCATCCACAGCACGGTGTTGCTTTGATGAGTCCTGAGTGTAGCAAGCATATGCCAAGTGAATTAGCACGTGGTAAAGGGTATGATCTTCTCCCCTCCGATCAAGACCTGCACTAAGTCTTACGAGGACAATTTCAGACCTTCATTTATATTTGCTAGGAATTAGGATATCAAGACAGTGCAGTTATAACGTCCCTGCACAATGCATTATTTTATTAGATTTAATTTATTTTTAAATTCATGAGCTTTGCTAAAAGAGATGGTCTCATAAGTTTGCTTTTTTAAAGGTAAGCTATTACTGTGTAAGATACTAGAGATCTTAAATGCCCTGAATTATAAAGAGCTATTATTCTGATGATTTTTATTCCAGATTCCACAGTTTTATTTAATGTTCTGTATTTTGGGCCACAGGCCTGAGATTACTTTAAAATGGCTGCCACATAATACGGTAAGATTTTTTTAAGGGGGAAGAAGTTTAATTGTGGCAAAGGAAATTGTACTGCTGTTGGAAGAACCATTTGAATACGAGAAGTAAACTTCTGATTGTGCAACTTGAATTTCCAACTGCAGGTGCAGGGGAGAGGGCGTTGTTCTGCACAAACACCACTCTGACAGCAGAGAACTGATAGATAGAAGGATAAAGTCATAGTTGGCACTAGCCCTGACCGCCGAGACCGCTAAAATGAGGTTCCACCAACTGTAGGGACCACCTTCACTGCATGACACTCTCATGACAGTATCACAGCTGGCCGGGACCTTAGGGACATAGAGGCCAAGCTGTGACCCCGTATAAGAATGTCTTATCCTGCATCCCTGACAGATGGCCTGCCCAGCTCCAGCTTAGGGTGAAAAAAAAAAAAAAAAACCAACAACAACCCTGCTCACTTTCGGACATTTACAGTGGTCAAAAGGTCTCCCTTAACATTGTATCAAAATTTCTGTCATTGGACCTTTATTTGTTGTTGCTAGTTTTGTCATTCAACAGAGACCTGAAAACTTAGTCCTTTGACAGGGTAACTCATCACGTATTTTGTCACGTCTATGATGCCAAGCCTTCCCTTCTTTGGACTAAACATTCCCAATTTTTAAAGCTTTTTCCTCTTTGGCATGATTTTCAAAATCTTCACAATCTTTATCTTCCTTTGCCAGATCAGTTTAACTTTCTGAAGCATGTCTTAAATTGTAGCAACTTTATCTACACATAATGCTCAGATGTAGTCTGATGTAAAAATGTGGTGAAACTATTAATTCTTATATTTTGATGTGTGCAGCTACATTAAACTAAAAATAGAAAGGACAGTCTTCTCTGTTTTTAGTTAGTGTTGGTTCATTTTAACCTACCAAAAAAAAAAAAAGCAAAATCTTTTGCACAGAAATGATTCCAAGTACAACTGATTTTTAAAACATGTTTGCTCTATGAATTTAAATTTCATGCATTTAACTCATAATTACTATAAAAATAATAAAATAGTTTGACTTAAATAGCAAGCGTACCTGACTGAGTACATGAAGAAAGGTGAAACAACTAAGGTTGTTTAACAAAGTAAACATAAACTTATCTTTCTGTTTGGAAATGCTAAATATTGTAAATATATTAAATTTCTAAAAATATATGCATTAAATGAATACACATATAATATTTCCTATGGAACTTTTTAAGGACCTTACCGAGTGTTTCTAAAGTTCATCAAAAGAACGTGTGGTTAGAAGCAAACAGACATTTCAGAAAAAGAAACAAGTGGATATTTATACCAACAAATATCAAGGGATATAATAAAACTCCAATAATTTAAACTGTGCAATCAATGTCTACGCAGAAGTCAGAATTCATGGCCTTGAAGAAATATATTGTATTAGAAAAAATTATATACAACATTTTTCATCACAAATCCATTGAAAGAGAGAATTATTAGTCCAAGTAATAATTTTTGACCACTTATTTATTTCTAGTGGAATTATAAGATTGGCACAAGTTTTCTAGAAAAAAAATTGGCAGTATTTATCAAATCTTTTAAAATATTTTACATCTTTATATGGCAAAATCTTGTCTACAAACCCTAAGAAAATGATCAGATATTTGGACCAAAAACAGTACAGAGTAACTTATTAATGCAATGGGGGGGAAGCAAAAAGAATAAATTTTAATAATAGAAGGAATAAAGAAGGCATGAACCCTATAATGATGAGTGAACGTTAGTTTCTGTAAGAAGCAACCTCCAGATATAACACCTCAAATATCGAAGAATCTGATTTGTATAAGTGCAAGCCAAGCGTTTCTGGTTAGTGATGTTTTTCCTCTAATTCCTAATCCGAGTACCTATGCTCTTTCCAGCATGTGGCTCTGCCATTTTCAATTCAAGGTTGCCAGTGGAGCCAGTCTCATTCTGGAAAAGGCAAAAGGCCTTGGAGCAACATGTGTATGACATGTTACTTTCTATTTGCATTCCATTGGCAAGAACTCATTCACAGGGCCCCAAATAACTGCCAGAGAGGTTGGTAAGGAGAGCTGAGCTGCCTGCACTGCATGAAAGGAAACTATGTTTAGTGAATAACTAAGCTGTAACATCAGAACCTCCCCTTGAAGTTCCAAATTGCATCTTTCCTTCCAAAGAGTACAGTCACCACCCCATCCTCCAGGGAAGGAACAAAATACCCATCTCGAATTTCACGATCTCTAAATGGTGGGGGGTAGTGGGTGGGGCGTTCTTTCTATCAGATCTGGAATGAGGTTCCTGTAGTCCAGTGACCTGTGAACTAAAAAGACTAATTACTTCTTGTTCCACAGAAAACAGTGGGGGGGCAGGGGTTGGGGACAGCTTTTGAAAGAATTTAGGAAAGAAACAGAGCAGTTGCTAGTCTGGAGCAATGATGAATCTCCCTGAATAGACATTTGAAAGACACAGAGATTATTTTAAGGTTTAAGCAGTGAAACAGTTTTCATTTTGTCCAACCAGGTTTGTACTCATTCATCAAATTCTTAAGAGGTTTCTGTTCCTTCTTTCTTCTTCTTCTTCTTCTTCTTCTTCTTCTTCTTCTTCTTCTTCTTCTTCTTCTTCTTCTTCTTCTTCTTCTTCTTCTTCTTCCCCCTTCTTCTCCTTATTCCCTTTCCCCTTCTCCTCCTCCTTTTTTTTTTTTTTTTGAAGATATACTAATTACCCAATCCAAAGTTCTTATCTATTGATGGATATTTGGGTTGCTTCTAACTCTTGACTATTGTGAATAATGTGGCAATGAACAAAGAGGTGCAGATGTTCTTTCAAATTGATGTTTTGGGGTTTTTTGGATATATTCCCAAAAGTGGAATCACTGAATCATAAGGCAACCCATGTTTAATTTTCTGTGGTAACTCCACCTGCTTTCCACAGTTGCTATACCAATCTGAATGCCCATCCACAGTGTATGAGGATTCCCTTTTCTCCACATCCTCACCAGCACTTGTTGTTTGTTGATTTATTCATGATAGCCATTGGGACAGATATGAGGTGTATCCCATTGTGGTTTTAATTTGCATTTCTCTGATGATTAGTGACATTGAACATCTTTTCATATGTCTATTGGCCATCTCTATGTCCTTTTTGGACATCTATAAGTATCTATTGAAGTCCTTTGTCCATCATTTAATTGGATTGTTTGTTTAGTGGTACATTTAAACAATGGAATACTACTCAGCCATAAAAAAGAAGGAAATCTTACCCTTTGTGACAGTATGGATGGATCTGAGGACATTATGCTAAGGTAAATAAGCCAATCAGAGAAAGACAAATACCATATGTTTTCACTCACATGTAGAATCTAATGAACAAAATAAACTAACAAACAAAACAGAAATAGACTCATAAAAAACAAACTTACAGCTGTCAGAGGGAAGAGAGGTCACAGGGCTGGGTAAAAAAGTGAAGAAATTAAGCAAAAAGTAAAAAGAAAAGCCTCATAGACACAAAGCAGGAGGCAGAAGATGGACAGAGGGATAAATAGTGATGAAAGGAGACTTGACTTGGAGTGGTGAAAAAGGAATGCAATCTACAGATGATATGTAGAATTATACACCTGAAATCTATATAACTTCAACCACTGTCACCCCGATAAACTTAATTCTAAAAAATTATTTTCTAGATGCTGTCCTTCTAAATTAATTTCATTGTGGCTGCCTTGTGACCATCTGAAAAGAAGGAAGTGTTGTCCAAAGATAACATGCTATTGGATGTTGGACTGATTCAGTGGGGTGAGAAATCTATTATTTCTGTTGTTCAAAACCTTTTTCAGTTTTTCTTTACTATTTGGATGCAGAGGTAATAAGTTTCCAGTCCTGCAAACCCTCCATACCTGAATCTCTGTTTTTGTGATCTTTGCTTACATCCTGGCCTAAACTCACTTCTATCACGATACCTTTCACCACTCCTTACATTGTATTTTTCTCACCCTTTGAAAAAAATTTCCTGTCTCCAGTGCTTAATTAAACTCCACTTTTTGTCCTTCAATGCTCTGATTGTTTACTGCTATGGATTTTATCTCTGTAGAGCTAAATCTGTGTCACATATTTTTATAATTAGCATATTATCATTTTTAATTTTCTGAATGTTTTAACCAAGAGGAAATCAAAAACAAAACATTTAAACATGTGCAAGTGATTAGATATTCACTTACTTCTAATTTTGCTTTTATTTCCTAGTTTTATTATAATTTGCTTACCTTCATTTTTATTATTTCAATTTTTAAATGTATTTATGCTTTTATTTTTGGCTGTTTTAAGTTCATTATTTCTGCAAGTAGAACAAAAGCACTTGCAAAGCGGATGCACTCTCTGTTGAATACAGTATTTACTACCAGTCTTTATATAAAGCTATTTCATTCATGTTTTTCTTTTCTTTCAATTAATGTTTCCATCAACTGGACTCTGTCTCTAAGTGATTTTTAGAAAGATCTATAAATGTTACAAGTTATTGACTAACTATAAGTACATTTCCATTTCCTTTACATGTACATGATTTGTGCTACTTCAAACTTTTGTGGTCATACAAAATAGTCTACGGACACTGCTCCATGTAATTATGAAGATGGTAATGGCTTCAGTGACCAGCTTCTTCTGGTTGGACATTTATGCAATTATTTCTACATCATAGGGATCTAAAAATGTCATCATGATATAACCCCTTTTGTGCCTTCCTCCATTTATCTATTATTTTCTATCCCATCATATTTATCCTGCTATTCTTATTATATATAGTTACACAGGGTTTCTCTCTTACAACTGTCTTTAATATCAGTGAATCTGATTTCAAAAATATTTTTCCTATATACAACTGCTTTTAACATGGATTTTCATTTCCATAATGTTTTTCCTATTTCCTACTTTTTCTTTCCTAATTCAGCTCCTTTAAAATTTGATTCTACTTTATCACATCATCTTTTTATATTTATTTTAATGATATATCTCTATATAACTCATTTATTTGATTTTTTAGTCATGTAAAAAAAGGTGTCTTGTTCAAACTTTTCTTGTTTCTTGATGCTACTGCTAGTTTTGTACCATCTTTCCTTTTTGAAAGTCTTTTTTAATTTTTTAAGTATCCAGGCACAGATCTCTTGTTGGGTTTATTCTATTTATAGTGCATCATAAAATTACCATAAATCTTTCTAAACTTTCCACTTGCATAAGAGTGGTCTGACAGTCTCTGTCTCAGGTCTTGTTCATTTATTTAATTGTTTGTTTTATTTCCATAGAACTTAATTTACAGGTTGGATTATTGATAGTTTTAAGTCTTTCAATTCTTTGGTTACTTGGGCACAACTGGGGCCAGTGGCTTCGAGAATAACTGAGCAGCCTGATCCAGTTATTCCATGTAGACAAATGTGTTCTGCCAAATTCAGTAAATTCATCCTCAGACTGAAGCTATTGCTCCCTACCAAGCAGCTCTTTCTGATGGAACGCCCATCAACAGCACAGCCCCAGCTTCACAGCAAAGACCTGGAACACACTCATTTCTGTTTTATATTTGCATGTTAACTTATCTCTGCTTAGGAACATCATTCAGTAGCTATAAGGCTGATTTCTATGTTGATGTTTCCCCTGAAATGTTTTTGCATTAGCGCAGGTCTTGACCACTTTTTTTTTTTCAGCTCAAAGCAAGTAAAATGGCATGTCCTTCACTAAGCCTTCTTTTCCATGATGTCTTATAGTGAGGAATTGGGTACCATACCCTCCTGATCACGTCCAAATCCTCATCTTCCCAAATGAAGACTTCTTGATTAGGGCCCTTGAAGATCCTCTGACTTTAATGAAAGAAAGTTACCATTTGTATAAGCATTAGTTCTTGTTGCCCTATTTCATTTAGGTTCATGTTATCACTCTTAAAAGATATTATTTGCTTTGGTAGTGTGGCTCTTTCTTAGTTTATAGTTAAGGTTAATGTTCATTGTTTTTGATCATTTAGGTAATTTCAGGCAGAAATGTATGTAAAAACAACTTCAATCTCTTCTTTTACCAGAACTACACAGTGTGCTATCTAAACCTTGGCTTATCTAAAAATATCTTTTTTTGTTGCTTTCAGGCATAAAAGATTGTAATCATTCTTCCAGATTTGAATGCGGGCAGAGAAATCTATGGGTGTGTTTGCTGTGTGAAACCTCTTTTTTTCTTTCTGAAGTTCCAGAGATCTAGATACTTTCAAAGTTTGTAGTTCATGAATTGTGAGGACATACTGCAATTTAGGATATGTGACTGAGTATCTCCTTCTCTCTGAAACACAGAGTAAGAGAGAACTTGCATTTATGAATAAAATCATGGAAGTCACCAAGCTGACAGTCACTCCAAGAATCCGGGCCACATACAGAGTGTGTAGATCAGGGTAAGGAAAGGCACTTGAGGCCAACATGCTCATTAAACGTCCTGTCTTAGGTGATCGTACAAGTGGAGCCATCTCAGCACTGGTGCTCATACCCCACGAGGGATGGTTTATCAAGTTGGCAGGTGACAGTCCAATAAATGGGGCTGAGTTTTGTAATGGGAAATAACTCTTTTCTGTGGCAAAAGGGGGCCTAGATGTCTTAGGGACACAGTGAAGGGAGCAGCTGCATTAAACTCTCGCAAGGGAAGTTCCATCTCAGAGGGGACAATGCTATTCCTACACCAGGAAAGAGAACTGAGGATGTGAACTCTGGAATCCGGCATAATACTTCACAAATTAAACAGGCAAATGCACACCCAAAAGCAAGTGAAATGAGGCCATGAAAACATGTAATTCTCTATCTGGAATTACCCATATTTCCAACACCTTTTCTCAAAAGATTGTTTGTTTTTTAAATCAATTAAAGTTTTGAATCTTCAGAACAAAATAGTTCACCAGGAACCAGGAAAACAAAATTCAGGAAAGGAAAGATAAAAGCAAAGATTTATCCTCCTGAAGGAGTTGCAGAGGTTTATTACTCCTCTCTCTGCCATTCTTGATTTCTTAATTGAATAGGCAAATGCCAAGTGGGTGTTGAAACATAGCATAATTTATTTCTTGACTGGAGCTTAGTCTCATACTGGGTGTGTTACAATTTCTCAAATTGAATTCTTCCAGCCAGTTAAAAATAAATGAATAGCTGGAGACAGCAGACCTTGCCCCAATGCAATGGAAACAGAGAAAACAAATTTCACCTTCATGGGTGGGTACTTACAAGAGAGAAAAAGCAGCAGAATACAGGATCACAGGTGGGCAATGATTTCCCATATATTTCTAGATCCCAATAGAAGAAAAAAGGGATTCCAGACTGTTATCGATCTTTATAGCTTCCCTTTTATTGAAGAAGAGGGAAAAAGGACATAGAGAATGGCAAAAACTATTTCAAAGTGCTTCACTAAAATACCATATGATCTCACCTTTAAGTAGAACCTAATTGACAAAACAAACAAGCAAGCAAAATATAACCAGAGACATTGAAATTAAGACCAATCGGACAGTAACCAGAGGGGAGGTGGGAGGGAATAATGGAGGGAAGGGAGGAAGGTTTTTCAGGAACAAGTGTAAAGGACACATGGACAAAACCAAGAGGCGGGTGGTATCAGGGGAGGGAGATGGGGATGGCTGGGGTCGGGGAGGAGAGGTGGAGGGTAAATGCAGACAACTGTACTTGAACAACAATAAAATAATTTAAAAAAATAAAATCTGATTCTCACATTGAAAAAAATTACAGCAGTATTGGTTGGTGTTCTTATTTTATGGAACCATTCAGAAATATATTGACTGGGGCTGCTATATTTCCCTCTACCATCTTGGAGAGTCTTGAATTTCAAGTACTCAAGCACATAAAAATAACAGATCACATACGAAGAGGGCAAATCTGCTTTCCCATCCAATGTGCAACTGAATTATTTGTGTTTCTATAATACATGGCTCAGTTAAATTAATCTACATATCAAACCCTTGGGAAGGAGGGAAGAAACAGCAAATAGACTGCTCTGTTTTCAGTGAATATTATGCTTGTCCGATTTCCTTTCATGAAGAGAAGCAAGGTAAGATCATTTAAGCCTGGGTGGTATCCTCACTTCCAAAAAGGTATAGTAAACTTATATGTCTTACATTATTTTATGTAGTATCTTTTTGCCAAGTTAAAGGTAAACTAACATTGATTTGACTAATTTCACTAACAGTTCTCAGCATTGAACAGCATCTGCATTGCCAGTCACTATTTTAATTACGTAATTTCATATCAAAAACATGTATTGGTTCTCAACACCAGACAGGTAATAAGTCACTCAGTTCAAAGATATTGGACACTCTACTCACGGAATAAGTGGGGCCCAAAACTCTGGCAGTATCTGAACTAGGCTTTTCACTAATGATTTGTGATAAAAGGTCCTACGTATTCATAAGTGAAATACGAAAACTCAGCAAAATATAAACAAAAGCTCAACAAACATCACTCTTTCCAGCAACCCACCAAGACATGGCTAAGAAGGCATTTTTCGTATTTATAGATGAAAGTAAATTAGCTACAATAAGCTGCTAACTGGGCATTACCTGAAGGCTGGAAGCACTGCTACCACCGGGGAATGCAAGGGTATTTAAATGAGTATCTCCAGATCCACTGTAGCAACTCTCAGCCCAAGGGCCATTTGTATTTCTTGTTGTACATGTTGATGTAAAAGAAAATAATATAATGAACTGAAATGTTCCCTCCCCCCGCACAAAGGAACTTGACCTCCTTAGTGGTAAAGGAAAGAAAAAGAAGAAGAAATAAAATAAAAAACAGCTGTTTGGCCTAAAGGAAGAAAAGGATTCCTCAATGACAAATTTACAATCAAGAGGAAATCAGGTCCAAAGAAATGAAATGAAGGCAGCCAATGTGATTATCGCTAAATTTTTTAAAAATAGTTTGGATATCAAAGGACAGGAAAGAAAAATGTCTTCAAAGAATCAAACTTCACAGTAAATCTCCCAAAGGAACAAGGGGGGACAAACTATAATACTTATATATGTGTACTATGCATTTCTGATTTTTCTTTAAAGCTGTTACAAAGTTCAAGCTTATCTTTACCATATACTTATCGTAACTACATCAAAGGTGGGCTGATGCTAAGCCCTAACTCCAGTCACACCACAACCTGCATTTCGAATCACATATGTCCTGTGGCAAGAAATAAACATTTCTGGGATGATTGGTTAATGGAATAAAAAAACATAGATTAATAATATAAATCTTATTTCTTTAGCAATTAAATTAAAACCAAAGCATATGGAGGAATTAGAATCAGAAGTGTTCATGAAACCTGGGTCTGCATGGATCAACTCAATCCATGCAAAACCTTCAAACTGACTTTCTTCAGACACACAAAAAATTATCCTATATGAGTGACACAGATATTTTCAATGTGCTGCTCTTTGCTCCTGCAAGGAACAGCCTAAAATCCTTATAACATGTGCCAGGTGCCTGTGCTATGCTTGCAATCCTGTCATTAACTTGTCCCTTCACCTGCCACAACTTGTGCTTCCTTCTCAACCAAAAGGAAATTTTGCCAAACTATGCTGTCAAAGGAGTAGCTTGAAGGCATACGTAAGTCATAGGATAAAAACTTTGAGATTGTTTTCTCTAAAAAATATTCTTTTTTTTTTAGTTAGAAAAGAGTTCCAACTTGTTGAGATTTCCTTTAGTTACCTCTTCATGCTTTAATAGTATAACCAGTGCTTGATGCTCCATAAAGACATTCACAGATATACAATAAAAAGCTCATATTTAGGAAATTAATAAATAACAAGAAAAATCACTTTCAAACATTTATGCCATTGCCAATGGCCATAATAACACACACACAAAATGGAAAATAACTGGGCCCTTTTTTCTCAACCTATCATACTCATACTAAAAGAAAAAAGAATGATGACCACATCCCAACTCAATAGAAAAACAGAATTGCAGATGTTGTGGCTCCTGACCAGAAGAGGCTGGACCTCTGAGCAAGGGAACTCTCTGGTGGCCAGAATCGCTGAACACACATCCTGAAACCAAGAGACACTAAAGCTTAATGAGCACTCTGGAATGCCCGGAGAAGCCAAACAAAGCTTTCCAAATTGAAAAGTCACAGAATTTTCTCCATTTGCTTTACTGAAAAATTATTATGTATTACAGAATTGGGAGTCTTTCTGGCTACATTGGGGAAAAAATAGCAAATGATTTTTTAAGACAACTGAAAGTTGCTTTTCTTTCAGAGGATTGACTGGAATGAATGTGCATAAACAAACCCAGGGAGAGAGCTTCCTAGGGGCTGTTGCAGATGGTGCATACAGGAGAGATTTTATCTAAATGAGAATCTCAAAGGAAAACTTGACCGCACTCAGAACAAATTAGCCACAAAAGCAATAAGCTATATAGACGGTTCTTCTGGCCCATGTTCTGCCAGCCACTGAGGATGAGGAGCACTTTTTGAAATTTATAAAAGAGAGTTTTAACCCACAACCAGGGGCTTTACTAAATGTTCTTACATATATTCAGATTTTCTGCCTTTTGAAGACACCAGCTCCAAAATGTTCCCAACTGAATTTATGTTGCATTATGTTGACTATGTTGCATTTTTGCAAGAATAATTTATTTATTTGCCTGTGCTTATTAAACAACTATATTGCAGATATAGATATATATGTATGCATATAAATACAACCTCAGACCTCCATAAAATGAACAGCATCATGACTGAGTTGATAGGATTCCAGCTAAATGTGAAAACACTTGATTTGACATTTTAGTTTTTCCACTCTCATTAGCAATAAACACCAAATGTCCCTTATGTATTTCTTAGTCCTGAAAATAGCTTGCAAGGATGTACCCTCTTCATGATTGTTTCCTTACATATCACCTCAAATCCTGGTAGTGCACTTTTGGATGTAATTATAACAAATCTTTAACAGGTTCAAAAGGATTTCATTACGTTTTGAACTGAACTGATTTTAAGAGAAATCCAATTTGTCTCCCATCCCTGAGGTAATGTAAGGAGATTTTTACAAAGACTTGAGTATTTTGTTTTACCCAAGTCAAACAGTTGTTTCGACAGAAGCTAATAAAATCTTCAGCTCTATCAATCACATGTGCCTTCTGAAATAAGGAAGCTGAGGACTCCTCTCTGCTCTGCTAAGATCACTGTAGAAACCAATGCCCATTCTGGGGACTGTGCTTTCAGAAGGACATCAATGAATTGGAATTTCTCCAGAAAAGAGTGATACATTTGATAAGGGCATTCAAATCATGCTCAAGGGGAACCATAGGATCAGTCATCCCACAGAATCTGATAGGTGCAACTATTCTATATATCTGTGAATAAATTCACGTAAGATTATGCATAACATTCTTTTTTATTGTTGTAGCACTTTTCATATATTAGTTCATGTAATCTTTTTAATATATTTTATTGATTATGCTATTACAATTGTCCCATTCCCCCCCTTCACTCCCCTCCACCCTGCACACCCTCTCCTACCCACATTCCCCCCTTTAGTTCATGTCCATGTGTCATAAGTTCTTTAGCTTCTACATTTCCCACACTATTCTTGCCCTCCCCCTGTCTATTTTCTACCTACCATCTATGCTACTTATTCTCTGTACCTTTCCCCCCTCTCTCCTCCTCCCACTCCCCTGTTGTTAAGCCTCCATGTGATCTCCATTTCTGTGATTCTGTTCCTGTTCTAGCTGTTTGCTTAGCTTGTTTTTGTTTTTGTTTCAGGTGTGGTTGTTAATAATTGTGAGTTTGCTGTCATTTTACTGTACATGTTTTTGTCTTCTTTTTCTTAGATAAGTCCCTTTAACATTTCATATAATAAGGGCTCAGTGATGATCAACTCCTTGAACTTGATCTTATCTGAGAAGCATTTTATCTACTCTTCCATTCTCAATGAAAGCTTTGCTGGATAGAGCAATCTTAGATGTAGGTCCTTGCCTTTCATGACTTGGAATACTTCTTTCCAGCCCCTTCTTGCCTGCAAGGTCTCTTTTGAGAAATCAGCTGACAGTCTAATGGGAACTCCTTTGTAGGTGACTGTCCCCTTATCCCTTGCTGCTTCTAGAATTCTCTCCTTCATTTTAATCTTGGCTAATGTAATTATAATGGGCCTTAGTGTGTTCCTCCTTGAGTCCAAGTTCTTTGGGACTCTCTGAGCTTCCTGGACTTCCTGAAAGTCTATTTCCTTTGCCAGATTGGGGAAGTTCTTCTTCATTATTTCTTCAAATAACTTCTCCACTTGTTGGTCTTCCTCTTCTCCTGCTGGTACCCCTATAATTCAGATGTTGGAATGTTTAAAGATGTCCTGGGGATTCCTAACCTCTCCTCATTTTTTTGTAGTTCTTGTTTCTTCATTGTGTTCTGGTTAAATGTTTCTTTCTTCCTTCTGGTCCATTCCGTTGATTTGAGACCCAGTTTTCTTCCTGTCACTGTTGGTTTCCTGTACATTTTCCTTTATTTCACTTAGCATAGCCTTCATTTTCTCATCTAATTTGTGACCATATTCAATCAATTCTGTGAACATCCTCATTACCAGTGTTTTGAACTGTGCATCTGATAGGCTGGCTCTCTCTTCATCGTTCCGTTATATTTTTTCTGGAGCTTTGATTTATTCTTTCATTTGGGCCATTTTTTTTTTCTGAGCACACCTATTACATAGTAAGGGGTGGAGCCTTAGGTATTCACCTTAGGTATTCAACTGAGCAACCCCATCACAGCATTGTGATGCTGTACGTGGGGCAAGGGTCCAAGTTGGAGCAATGGAGCTTGCTCCACTGTCTGCTGGTTTTCAATCACTTCCCCTGCTACCCACAATCAAATTGGGCCCTTCTGGTATAGATTCTCCAGTGGATTGGCTTGTGTACAGTCAAGGACCATGTGGGTCTCTCCAACAAACTCTTCTGTGAGGCTGGGAGTCTCTCCTGGCTCCTCAACCCCCACAGGTGTTTTCAATCAGGGGTTTGAGGTTTTATTTCTCCTCGCTGGGGCCCTGAGTTGTGTGGTCTATGAGACCACACAACTTGCTCCCCAGTTGTTTCTCCCAGTTTATCTGCGCACGAATGTATGACAGCCCACTCCACCAGTCACCGCCTTGCAAGGTCCGCCAGCTATGGTCTGGCCTGCCCCGGTCCTCCAGCCACAGCCTTGCTGCAAGTCCTCTCTGCCCAGCTGCCCATCTCCACAGCCTCCTACCAGTCTGAATGAGTGTTTCTTCTTTAACTCCTTGGTTGTCAGACTTCCATACAGTTCAATTTTTCTGTAGGTTCTGGTTGGTTTTTGTTTTAAAATTGTTGTTATCCTTCTTTTGGTTCTCCGAGGAGGCACAGTGTGTCTACCTACACCTCCATCTTGGCCGGAAATCTCCATAACATTCTTATATAATGTATATAAAGTACATTGAAGTGAAAAGTTCCATGGGTTTTTTTAATTTTTTAAATTGATTTTAGACAAAGAGGAAGAGGAGAGAGAAAGAGAGAGAGAGAGGGCGGGAGAAAGAGAGAGACTTGTTTTTCCACTTATTTGTACATTTATTGGTTGATGCTTGTATGCGCCCTGACCAGGGATTGAACCCTCAACCTCAGCATATTGGATGATGTTCTAACTAACTGAGGTACCTGGCGAGGGCCCCATGATTTGTCATTTAAGTTTATAAGTCAAAATCCAATGACTTAGTAAATCAAATCTGAATTTATAATCAAATTTTATTGCATATAAATAAGTACATGTTACAGCATCATTATTTTTGGTACGAATTGGTTTTTTTTCTTCTTTCTCTATAAAACATAATTTTAACACTCTTTTTTTTTTTTTTTTTTTTTTTTTTTTTTTTTTTTACTTTCAAGTAAATAGTTTATTTTTTTTTTTTTTAACTTTTTTTTTAATTATTATTTTTTTAATCAGTATTTTTTAATTGTTGATATTGTACAGTTTTCTGTCTTTTACCCCGTCCCAGCCCACCACCCCAGCCCTCCCCACCTTCCTCCCATTTCCACCCCCCATAGTTTTTGTCCATGAGTCCTTTATACTTGTTGCTCTAAACCGTTCCCCTTTCCCCCCGAAATTCCCTCCCCTCCCACTCTGGACACTGTCAGACTGTTCTCAAATTCAGTGTCTTTGTTTATATTATGCTTGTTTCTTTGTTTTGTTGATTAGCTTCCTGTTAAAGGTGAGATCATATGGTATTTGTCTTTCACTGCCTGGCTTATTTCGCTTAGCATGATACTCTCCAATTCCTTCCATGCTGTCGCAAAGGATAGGAGCTCCTTCTTTCTTTCTGCTGCATAGAATTCCATTGTGTAAATGTACCACAGTTTTTGGATCCATTCATTAACTGATGGGCACCTAGGTTGCTTCCAGCACTTGGCTATTGTAAATTGTGCTGCTATGAACATAGGGGTGCATAGATTCTTTTGGATTGGTGTTTCAGGATTCTTAGGATATAATCACTTCTCCAAGGAGGACATACAGAGGATCCAGAGACACATGAAAAGATGCTCGATATCTCTAGCTATCAGAGAGATGCAAATTAAAACTACAATGAGATACCACTTGACACCAGTCAGAATGGCCTTCATAAACAAAGCAACAAACAGCAAGTGTTGGAGAGGTTGTGGAGAAAAGGGGACCCTAGTGCACTGTTGGTGGGATTGCAGATTGGTACAACCACTATGGAAAACAGTATGGAATTTTCTAAGAAAACTAAAAATGGACATACCTTTTGACCCAGCAATTCCACTGCTTGGATTAACACTCTTATTATTGAAAAATTTAACTTTTTACAGGAGCTCAGGCTTTCTATAGTCTATCAGTGCCTAGATTTTACAAAGCAAAATCTACTTTTAGCATAGAACTAAAAAAAGGTGTTTTATCATATGGGAAAAAATAAATATTTCAAGCAAGGAGTATGACAGTGGAGTTGAAATGATGATAGATTTCAGGATGTTATCCAGAAAAAGACAGACAAGAGATATAGATATATAGATAGATATAGATATTGATACACACATACACACATATACAGATATATATAGATAGGTAGATACAGATAGATATAGATATATATTATATATCTATGTGTAGACATATATCTATATATAACATACAAAAAGAGGGATATTAATGAAAACACTTCTCCCAATTTTAAAATCTAAGGCAAATGACCCAATGTTTTCAGAATGACAATATTCTGCTAGAACCTCTTAATATATACAATTGGAACATCCCCTAAAGTCTTCCAGGAAGGACTTGCCATTCCAAGAAAACACATTTTCTCCTTTTCTCCCCTATGTCACAAACTTACCATGCCTTTCTCAAACAGAACAGCTAGCCCCTTCTCTCAAATATTGACCTTTTGCTCTTCCGCCGGAGTCCTACCATCCCCGTGAAGACACACATCAGTCATTGAAGAGGAGCGCAGATTTTCACGTAAGGAAAAGAGGAAGGAACTACTTTATTTGGAAATAAGAAATGTTACATTACTGAAACAAAAATATTATAAAAGATGATTATAATAGAGAGTTCAATATAGGCCAAGGCCTATGTTTTGCCCTCCTCCTAGCTTGATCAGAACAATAAATCTTTCCTCTTGGTAACACAAATTCACTCAGAACTAATTGCCTAAGCTCTGAGTGTAGCAAAGAACTTCCTCTGGTCACATTTGCTAATGTCTACATGCAAGCTATTTGTACCATAACTTCTTTAAAGTAAAACATAAATGACATTCTCCTACTGGATGCATTCACTGTAAAGGCAGGATTCAGTGATGATTTGAATGACATATGTTCTGTTGTCATTGCAAACATGAATTTATTATGTGTTTATAGATTTATTTCCTAAGAATGAAAGGTCTTTAGGCTCCTTTCATTCAAAAACCACAGGGTAGCAAGCTTTCTATAAAGAGCAAGCTATTGCAAAAGGAGAAAAAATGTTCTGGAATTGAAAAACAGTGCAGATATTTGGAAATATTTAAATATATAATGAACCATGGAGAATTATCTCTAAAGTGGAAAAAATTAATGAAGAAATTAATTAATGAATACTTCAGGAAATGAATCTTTATAGATGACTTCTTAGAGTCCTCTTATACAAATTGTAAATCAAAGTGTAGCAAACCCTAAAAATCTTGTCTGTAGTTTATTAAAAGTCATAAGGCCCATCAGAGACCAATTAGCAGTTCCAGAACATTTCTAGTTGCATCTCTAAGCAGAGGCAGAGAATTAATTGTTCCTTCATGTATAAACCACTATTTTAAAGGGAGGAGGCTCTGTTTGATCAAAGTTCTCACTAGAAAAATTATCACTTCATTGTTAGGTGTGTAGTCTAGGTTCTTGTTTTTAAATATGTTTTCATATCAGTATTCTCCCAAATTTTCTTTTAAATAACTTAAAGCATTGCATGTTTGTCCCCATTGTAAATCTTGCCATCATCCACATTGAAGAGGAGTATGATGAAAAGGAGACTGAGTCACTGAGAGAGAACTCCGATGTTACTGCCCTAAATGTTACTGCTTCTCATTCCGTATCCTCTGCCTTCCAGACTTCCCAACCACTCCTAGAGTGTGAAAACCATCTATTAGCTGATAATTCATAAATCCATCTCCACAGCCCCAGATTTTCTCCTGAGCTCCCAACCCTTACTTTCAAGTACACATAACCCATCTATTCCACGGGCATCTCAAAATCACCTTGTCTAAATACACACCCATTACCTTTTCCCATTACTCTGTTCTACTACAGTAATCCCTACACCAGGAAATAGCATCAGCGTCTATCCCATTGCAGAGTCTGCTGATCTGGGTACATTACCAACACCGACACCCCTGCCACCACCCCACGCACACAGTCATCCACTTAGTTATCACCACTGTCACTTCCCTAATCCTTTTGCCTAAACTTTTATTTTCACAGTTCCCTCAATATGCACCGTTTCCTTCCAATCTGCCACCCATATTACAGTGTAATCTTTCTAGAACTATTTCTCAATAGGTTATGATGCTTCAGAAACATCTCTTCACCACTTGAGAAATTTCGAACTCCTTGACCTGATTTAACAATGGGGTTTTTTTTAATATATTTTATTGATTATGCTATTACAGTTGTCCCATTTCTCCCCCATCATTCCCCTCCACCCTACACACCCTCTCCCACCCACATTCCCCCCCTTTAGTTCATGTCCATGTGTCATAAGTTCTTTAGCTTCTACATTTCACATACTATTCTTGCCCTCCCCGTCTATTTTCTACCCACTATCTATGCTACTCATTTTCTGTACCTTTTCCCCCCTCTCTCCTCCTCCCACGCCCCTGTTGCTAATCCTCCATATGATCTCCATTTCTGTGATTCTGTTCCTGTTCTAGCTGTTTGCTTAGTTTGCTTTTGTTTTAGGTGTGGTTCTTAATAGCTGTGAGTTTGCTGTCTTTTCACTGTCATATTTTTATCTTCTTTTTCTTAGATAAGTCCCTTTAACATTTCATATAATAAGGGCTTGGTGATGATGAACTCCTTGAACTTGACCTTATCTGAGAAGCACTTTATCTTCCCTTCCATTCTAAATGACAGCTTTGCTGGATAGAGCAATTTTGGATGTAGGTCCCTGCTTTTCAAGATTTCAAATATTTCTTTCCAGCCCCTTCTTGCCTGTAAGGTCTCTTTTGAGAAATCAGCTGACGGTCTGATGGGAACTCCTTTGTAGGTGACTGTCCCCTTCTCCCTTGCTGCTTCTAGAATTCTCTCCTTCATTTGAATCTTGGCTAATGTAATTACAATGTGCCTTGGTGTGTTCCTCCTTGGGTCCAACTTCTTTGGGACTCTCTGAGCTTCCTGGACGTCCTGGTAGTCTATTTCCTTTGCCAGATTGGGGAAGTTCTCCTTTATTATTTGTTCAAATAAGTTTTCCACTCGTTGCTGTTCTTCTTCCCCTTCTGGGACCCCTATAATTCGGATGTTGGGACGTTTAACGATGTCCCGGAGGTTCCTAAGCCTCTCCTCATTTTTTTGAATTCTTGTTTCTTTCTTGTTTTCTGTTTGGTTGTTAGTTTCTTCCTTCTGGTCCACTCCATTGATTTGAGTCCCAGTTTTCCTTCCATCTCTATCAGTTCCCCATGCATCTTCCTTCATTTCACATATTGTAGCCTGCATTTTTTCATCTAGTTTGTGAGCAAAATCAACCAATTCTGTGAGCATTTTGATGACCAGTGCTTTGAACTGTGCATCTGATAGGTTGACTATCTCTTCACTGCTTAGAGGAATTGGCTCTGGGGATTTTATTTGTTCTCTGGTTTGAGCCATTTTTGGTGGGGTTTTTTTGTTTTGTTTTGTTTTGGTTTTAGTCTGGTCACGGCTATTACGTATGAGGGGTGGAGCCTTAGGTGTTCCTCAGGGCGGGGCAGCCCAGTCGCTGGGTTGTGACGCTGTGTGTGGGGGCGGGGTCTGAGAGGGAACAATGGCACCTGCTCCGCTCTCTCCTGGATTCAGTCCATTCTGCCACTTCCCCTCTGCCTGGACCATCTGCACGAGTGAATGCGGGACCACCTGGTCAGCCAGCCGCCTTGTGCGTCCTCACTGGTTCTGCACAGTTGCCCCCCTGTGCCTGGGGACCGCCAGCTGCTGCCTGTGCACCTGGGAACTGCCAGCCGCTGCTGCTTGCATTCCCGGGTCCGCACCTCCACTTTCTCCTACCGCGACTCTGCCCCTCTTACCGGTTTGGATGAATGGTTGTTGGACTTCCGTACAGTTCAGTTTTCTATAAGTTCTGGTTGTTTTCTTGTTTCTAAATATTTGTTGTCCTTAGTTTTGGTTGTGAGGGGAGGCACAGTGTGTCCACCTACGCCTCCATCTTGGCTGGAAGTCCTAACAATAGGTTTTTGATCAGAGCCCAGATTTCCTTTGTTACTTGATCTCTACAACCTTCTCCCTACAACATTTGACCCCCGCCACGTGGGCCTTTCTCCAGTTCCTTGGAATTACCATATAGCCTCCAAGTCTGCTTCTCCATATTACCCATGATGAAAAATATTCATGGCCCATTGCTTATACAACTAATTTCAATTGATCCTCCAGGTTTCAATTTCACAGTTTTCCTGCCAGAATCTTACCTGCTCCCCCTAACTTAGATTTTCATATCACCATACATAAAACCCTCTGTTAGATTTGCGTTTGTTTATCCAAGAGTGGCCTATAGGCTCAGAAAGGACAGGGAATGTATCTGCCTTCAGTATCACGGCACCCCCTCCAGCTCCTAAAAGCCAAGGTTCTTGTCACTTGGTAGTTGCTCAATGCATTAGTGCCAAATAGATGACATTTTTAGAGCAGACAAAATCCAGAATATGCATTTTAGTTCTGACTATTATATTAGTAGGTTAATTAATTAAATCAAGGATAAAATAAGACTGTTTTTAAAGATACAGACAACATTTTCCAAACTAGGTTTGCATGGTTTTGGTTTTGGTTTCTTTCTCCTTCTGGAGAGAAGTATCAATATATGGTTGCCCCTCACACGTCCCCCAGTGGGGACCTGGCCCACAACTCAAGCATGTGCCCTGACTGGGAATCGAACCAGTGACCCTTTGATTTGCAGGCTGACGCTAAATCCACTGAGCCTCACCAGCCAGGGTAAAGTGGGTTTTAATCAACATCCTCCCTTGACAGCTTAGAAGGGTCAGATAGCAATTGGTACAAGGCTCTTCCACATTAGAACTGAATAAAGAAAGACATTTCATCTCAAAGAAATGTCTTTCATCTCCTTAGCTGTCATTGTTCCCTATCTTAACAGAGACATTAAATTGCATTTCAATTAAATTTACATTTCTTTCTGTTAATTAACTGGTTGGTTTGCTATTGTTATTCCTGCTTAGACTCTTTGCCTGATAAAGACTGACGGACTCAGCCCCCCACCTCTGGAGATCTGGAACCAGTTTACTGGCAGTTTACTGGGGTGGAGCCAGAGTTATCCTCATGCACTTGGCAGAAGCAGCAGTAGCTGTGTGATTTACAGTTGTGTTAGTGCTAATTTACTGATGGAACTGGAGGGCGGGCTTAACTTTTCTCAGGAAAATACTGAGTCTGATCTAATAGCCAAGCCCGCTATAATCGCATATCTCTACGCCATATTTCAAGCCCTTTTACTAACATCAAAATCTGGGTAAAGCTACTCAAAGCAACACACTGAAGTGAATGACTGGAACAGCAGCCTCTGGTAATAAGGAGATTTTAACTTTATTTTTCCCCTCTGGTTATTACAGACTCATTTATAGGATGTTTATAACTGATTACAAGCTGATTTTCAGTGTATCTTTCTTCTCAGAGAGATATAGATGTACAGATTTGATGCTGAGAAATGGAGATAGAGATATAGATAAATACAGAAATAGATATAGAAATGGAAATATAGCAAAGACCTAGATGTAGACATAGATATCAATATAGAATGTTGTTTTTTCTTTATTTTCCTCAATTTCCCTAAACTGTCAGAGTGCTTAATGGTATGGTTTACTTATATTTACTGGTGTACTTAAAGTTTTTCTTTCCAAGTCAATATTAATATTAAAAAACATTACTCCTTTGAGAATTTATATATTTTTAATTCATCATAGATACAAATTTTAAAAATGGTTTAGAAAATCTCAGTGCAAAACCTTATATAAAATTTTTGCTTTTGAGGTAACAGTTTCCAAAAATAATACTTTTTTTCAAAATGTGGCCCAGGCCCTTAATTTGTAGTATTGAGGTTGTTTGGGTTTTCCTTCAGAAATAGCAAGGAAAACCTGCAGTTCCTTTCCGTAATGTTCACTTACATAGAAAGAGAGGCAAATATATATTTTAGTGACCTGGACTTTTACAACAGCTCATTAGCGCCAGTTAGCATGTAATAGATATTTTGGCTAAAGAAGTTTATGGGTTTTACAAATAATTTCTTCCTCCCACACACCAAATTTAACAGTTTTATAGTCCTTTACAACTTCCACCCCATTCATGCACCTCGTCATTATACCAAGAGCCAAATTTTAATGATTTTTGTTGCCTCTAGCACAGAATGCATGTTCAGAAATGATGCACCCCAAACTCTGATTAAATGCCAAACGTTACTGATGAAAACCAGGCCCACTGGAGTAAGCAATAATGATGAGTGAGATTTCATGCTGTTTTACTGCCAACAGACCATCAGAAAGGGAGTTCAGTTCATATAAAAACAGTCCCCTACCAAACAAGGCAGGATGGCTGGGAGCCTTGGTAAACATGTAAATGAACTTGATAACCCTCTCTCTTTGGAGAATTCATGTAAAATCCTCTCTTTGGAGAATTCATGTAAAATACTCTCCTGCTTGCTTTATTTGGCTTGATTTAAAATGTCGGGGGATTTGCAATGAGACCAATGGCATCTAAACTCTTAAATTAACTAAATGTGCATTATGATGACTGACTAGGACCTGAAGTATGATACACACTGACTCTTGAGGAAACCTGAGAAACATACAAGAGACTCTAATGTTTTACTAAGCATAATGTGTAAGGTAGCTAAAAGGAAACATTTTAGGTTTCCGCAACTACTGGGCAGAACCATTCTAAAAACAAAGAATTGGAACGATGAAGAATTTTTGTATCTTATCATAATTAACAAGGTATAATGATGTGGTATTAATAACAATAAATGATATTTTTCACCACCTAGTATTTTATGGACCCAGTGCTAGTATATTCTTTACACATACAAATTCATATACCTTCTATGATGTTTTAGTGGAAAGAATATTGTTCACATTTTACAGATGTGAAGACTAAAGATAAGAAAGATTAAATACTTTGGACAAGGTCAGTCACATGAGCTTCAGATATAGAGCCAAAGTTCATCCCTTGGCATGTTGGATCCAAGTTCCCACTACATAGCGTAAAATACACATGCGCGCACACACAATTTATATTGTATTCATTTCTTTTCAAACTCAAACCATTACTTACACAAACCATCTGAGTTTTTTCGGAACCCCCTTCCTGCACTCTGTTACATATGAAATGGCGAAGGGCAACACTGCATGATTTGTAAGTCAGTTAATGAAAGATGACTACTTGATCCACACCTAGTTGTCTGCTTCAAGCTGAGATGGTTCTAGAGGAAGTGAGACAATAAAGCTCTGAATTTGAGCCCCTCCGAACTTCATTTTATGTGTGGACGTCCACCACTCATCCTCCAAAATGTGTTTGTCTTTCTTCAGTCTTCCCTCACTCAAGATGTTCTTCAGGGCAACTCAGCTTCATCAGGTTGCCCAATGGCCAAACCTTGTTACATCTTTGTATAACTTTCCAACAGTGCACTGCGTGTCTCATTCTGTGTGTCATTCATTCATGTCTTCATAAAAAATGTCTTGTCTATTAAAACTCATGTATAGTCTATTTTGTCCAGTGAGAGGAAGGTGTATTGCCTTCAGAAGATATTTTCTAAGTATTCCAACAGTGCTAGTAATAACTACAGATCATTTGGGTCAGTACTTTCCTTTGTCAAAATCCTGCTCTTTTTTTCTGCCGTCTAATATAGTCTCTAATTTCCACGTTTTGTCTACCCTTCTTTCTTCTAACTGGCTCGTACATTCAATGCCTGACTGACTGAGATTCAGCTTTAGCTTTAACATTCAGAATGTTGGCTTACAGAGCACGTGCATGCGTGCGACTGACTGCACACACGCACCTCTGGATGCTTCCTGTATGCATATAAGCTGCCCACTTCTGCGTGCTCCCTGGATGCTCTACTTGGTCTGATAGCCGGTCTCACGCTTCCATGACAACACAGATCACTCTAGAATCTATTTCTGCTACATTTCATTGTACCTTGATAGAGCAGTGAAAAACAAATTAACGTTTTTTTATAAAATAGTTGTGTGAAACACTATCATTTTTTAAATGTTTATCTTGATTAGTATCATTTCACAAATATAAATAAACAGTGACATCAAATACTGAGTCTGAGACCCAGGGAAAAATATTCATAATTTGACTATTTGGTCTTCAGTTCCAGAATAAAGGACATACTTGATTTACTCGATTTCTGTTGTTTGACTCTGTACTTTAAATATATACCTCCAAGAAGTTATTTGAACATAACCGATTTTTAAAATGCTAAAGCTGTGAACAAAATTGATCATCACTGTTAATAAAGTGAATAAAAGGTAATAGTATTACAAAAAAGCAGTTTATTAAATTAGAGTTTCCAGTGGAAGAAAAGTACATAGTAATGTACATACATACTTACAATCTGAAGGAAAATTCTTAGGTGAATACGCTCAAAAATAGAATAACGAAATATATATATTTTAACTTCCTGGAGAAATCAGAAAGAAAATTAAAAGATGAGAATAATTGCAGTAAAGAATTATTTAAAAAAAGGTATCATTGTTATTTGAGGGAAAAATTAAAATAGGAGCAATTTTAACAGCAATACCAGTATTAGAATAAAATAGTGTTAACATTAAAAACATAACATTTAAGACAAATCTTTGAAACACTCCAAGGAGTGTTATTCTTTTTGCTTTCAAAAATTGCTTAGAAATAAATACAACATAAATATTTTAAAAGCAAAATGATCAAAAAATGATTTTTTGCAGAATGTAGAGTTTGAGCTCAACTTTGAAAATATGCATAAATGAGATAGAAAAGGGTAAAAGAAAACCAGGAGAGAGGAATAAAAAGTATAATGGTTCCGATATAGCAATGCCCATTCTCCTAGGGTAGCAAAGACTAGAACCAAGAGTTCATTTCAGTAGCAAATAGAGTCATCATGAGATGGATAATGGAGTGTTTTGAAAGGAAATATGGCACAATGTTTGAGTTTTATATGAAGTCAGGAAATGCTTTAATATTTGTGTTTATTTATTTTATCCTGAAAGCAAATACGACGAGGTGTCTGGATCAGGGACTGCTATTACAAACAGCAATAACTACGTTGGTTTCCCCATGTCCACTTTCTCCCCTTCAAGATGATGGGGAAGAACCAGATAGATCCTGTGTGTGTACAAAGGGGGTTTCTTACACCACGGAAGAGGGCATCCAACACTATTAATCAGAACACTCGTGCAAGTGATCTAGTGCCCCCTCCCCCTCCTAGGAGAGGGAAAGAAACCTTGGTTCTCTAATGTTTTACAATTCTTTGGAATGTGAACAGATGGCTCCGTGACTCCAGGTTTTATCCCCCTTTAAAAAGCAAACACACTTAGATATAAATCCTACATCTCTTTAAAGGTTTCTCATTATCTATCCAGTCATCTTTTATTTCCATTAAGTGAGGCTTGTCCCTTAACACCAGTTCCAGGTTTCTTCGCTCAGAAATCCCTAAACGTAAAAATATGCCCTCCCTGAGTTTGGACCACAGATCCCTAATTTACCAACTGAGTGCCTTTGCGCAGTCATTCGATATCTTTGGAGCTCAGTTCTTCAACTGTAAAATTTAAAACAAAACTAAAGCTGTGACAGACGTTGTTGTGTAGTGTAAACTGGATAATGCATGCAAAGAAGAAAAACATTGCCTAGCTCTGGATTCGGGGCTTAATTCCTGTTAGTTACAATTGTTTGTGTTTTAAAATCCGGGAACAAAACCTCTGAATTTTCTATAATTTAAACATGAGGGTATGCAAAATTGTTGAAACTGAGGCTGAAAATGGTGTTTAAGCCCAGTCATTAAAAGCAGTCTCTGAAACGATCCAACCTTGGTTTGGGGTTTGAATCCCAGCTCTGCATGGTACTGACCGTATAAACTCAGGTGTATCTAAGCCTTCTTTTCCTCATGTTTAAGCGGTTGTTAATGATATTAATTCACCGTATTGTTATAAGAACTAAAGGAGTTAGTATACAAAATACATAAAATCTGGTATACATTACACATTCACATGTATATGTATATGGTATACATATACATTCAGTATATGACAATCATTTTATTGTTATTATTTTGTTATTGTTATTACTGTAGTAATTCTAGGGAGGTGGGTTTAAAAATAAACTTTAGTCAAGAGGATGGTCAGTGCACAGTGGCGGAAAGTTTGGAGTTTACGGAAAGAGGGCACCAAGCTTGTCAAAAGTTGTACAGGAAATTTCTGCCTCTACTGACGTGTATTTCAGGAAACAGCCTCGGTCTTTATAAGGATCATGCTCATTTGTGTTTTCCCAAATAGAAATGATCTGAGCTTAGTCAGGGTAAAAGGTGGACCAGTAGGTCAATCCCTCTTTCAGTATTCTGTTATATTGCCAAAATAATGCAAATGATGGCAAAGAGGACAGTAGCCTGTTTACCTTGAGAGGAAGAGAGTAAGCAAAGAAAAAGCTGAAGAGGAACTTTTTGTCCTACTTTGTGAAGTGATCATATATTTTGCTATTTTCTAAACACAAAGAAATGAATCAAGCATCCTGAGTGTATAACCTAGAGGAAAGTGCTTCATGATGTAGAAAATAAAAGAAATAGAACACATCTGACATTTCAAAACGTACAATGGGTATCATACATTCAATTGCTTCGTTACAAATGTAAGTCTTCAGGTCCACACACAAGTGAAAAAAATTATATTAAAGGCAAAAAAATGCAAAGAACGGAAAAAAAAAAAACTCGTCAAAGCCAGGGAAGGATGGCAAGAGAGGACTTTAAGGCAGCAATGGGAAGGAAAACAATTCTGCTTATTATAATTACTTCCACTTATTATCAAAGACATTGCTTTGAAAATCATTATTCCCAATGGAGCATACTTTTTTATCTGTGCTTTGGTAAACAGGAACACACAAACAGATGATTTTAAACAGTACTTTCCAACACATCTCCTGGAGAATCATTTTGTAGTAGCTAGAATGCTGCTTTTGTCTTAGAGCCTTTTATTTTAAATTAAATTGAGAACAAATTGCATACTACCTCTTCACATTATCTGTGCACTACGCATAGCAGGAAATTCTATAATATGATTCATTTTCAAGACAAGTAAATAGAGCCCTTATTTCAACATTCATATCAATTTCTGTACCATTATGAAATTGATTCTGACCTTACCAACCTTAATTGGTCTTCTGATTTGGGTGAGTAAATTAAATTCTTAATGCTGTTGAAGGGTTTAAACTGGACTTTCAAAAACCCCACCATTTGTTTGCCTTGGCTTTTATAATGAAGGGGAAAGACATACATATGGGGGGATGTGTATGTATGTATATATATATATGTATATACTCACATATATATACTAACATATATTATACTATATGTTAATACCTAGTAGGGCCTTAGTATATATAATTTGTATAAAACTTATCTTTGGCCTCCCTTATTATTCTACTCTCTTTTCTCTTTGACTACTTCTTCAGCAATTGTTTTATACGTGTGTTTGAAAGTCACTTTATTTTGGACCAAGGTAGACTCTAAATAAATAACAAAGATGTAATATCATTAAAAGAATAAAATCAAGACATTCACCTTGTTTTTCAAATATACACATAGACACATGTCTTTGCTGCTTTGTGAAATCAATAATTAGTTGCTCATGAGGTTTAAAACATGTATAGTTTGTAATTATATAGACTGGTCATATGTTTACATGTGAATTTACAGATGAAGATATTACCGTATGTAAGTTATGGTCATGTTACCTTTTTTAATTGCTTGTTTAGATTATACTTTGCTCTGAAAGACTCTACTAGACACTAAAACAGAATTTATAACTCAAATACGTCTCCTTAAAGATATGTAACTCTCCAAAGATTCTATGTTTAGAAAATATTTCAGCATTGTACTGAAGCAGTAGCAATAAAAAACACTTTAGAAGGATGCCCTTACCTATCAAATACGACTATCAAAATATACCCTAATTCTGACCAATCCCCACTTTCTCCTTCTCTACCACTTTGGTCTAACACACTATCATCCCTTGCCTGGACTTCTACAATAGCTTTCTCGATAATGTCCTCCTTCCATTACCTTAGCCTCTTCTGATATATATTTTTAAAGATTCCATTTGTTTATTTTTAGAGAGAGGTGAAAGAGAGAAAGAGAGGGAGAGAAACATAGATCAGTTGCTTATCGCACGCATCCCAACCAGGGACCAGCCTACAACCCAGGCATGTGCCCTGACTGGGTGCCCTGACCTTTTGCTTTGCGGGCCGAAGCTCAACCTACTGAGCCACGCCAGTCAGGGCTTTTCCTCTGGTATTTTAAATCAGTAAACAAGATTGTTTCACATAGATTCCCTGCCCATTACTTAAAACCACCCAAAAGTTCTCCTTACCACTTAAAGTGGAAGGCTAAATCCTCACTGTCACGGATGAAATAAAGCGCATTCAGTAAGCAGTGCAGTAACACCAACCTTCCCACCCCTTACTGATGCATCATCAGTCCTGAGGGAAGATCAAGGTATCTGCCATGGCAAGGAGATGATAAGGGGCTCTGAGAAGCTCAACAATATGGAAGTATTTAAATATTTAAATGAGTTTGGTTGTACCAATGCAAACAGGCTAAACCATGGCTTCCTAACTCCTGTAAGTTCTGGCCCAAGATTTGCATTTCAACCTCATATTCTACCCCTTCTCTTTCTCTGCCTGTGCTTAGGCTATCCTGATCTGAGCAGACAGATCACTTTTGGGTCTCTGCACTTCCTGTCTCCTTTCCTGGGAAGATTATATTGTGCATTGCATCATTTAACAAGTTCTATGTACAAAGGCCACCTCCTCTGGGAGGACTCCTTTGACCCCGTCTGTAGGAACATCTCCTCTTTGCTCTACGCCCTCACCTGGCTTTATTTTTCTTCACAGCCCTTACCACTTCCTGAAACTATTTAATGCTTTTATTTGTTTCTGTGCCTCTCCCACTAAATTGTGAAGTCAGAGACTTGGTGTGTCTTGCTTACTGGGGAATTATTACCACCTATAATCAGCCTTGTCTGTACTTGTGTACAATGGGTAGAAATTTTAGAAGCACTTCAAGGATAGTGTGATAGTATTACGTTGCACCAGCAGTGTACATATAGAATGCTTTATCAATGTGGGAGACAGTGATTCCTTTGAAACAAAACTTCACACAAGGCACAGAGGTAAAAGCTCAGAGCCACAAAGACTAGTTGTAAAACCAGCAACCGAGATCCAAACCAAGGCAGTTATGAAGAAACTGGCTCCACAAACATACTACATTTTTAAGAAATCTAATAAAAAACATTTGGAAACTCCTAGACGCTCTTGTGAAATAACCTTTTAAAATTGTGTGTTGAAGATGAATGCATAAAATATGTTTATAACTGATGTTAAATATATGGTTTATAGGGTTGCAAAATAATAGATTTAGGACAAAATTTCTAGCATATGTCCAACACAGACTTTTTAATATGTACATTTTAAAATTCTCTTCCTCTGTTATTAATTTTAGAAAAGAGTAAAACTGGGATTCAATATATTAAGTAGGAGACATTTAAACATAATATGGTGTAGCCTTGTAAATTTGCTAAACAATTTCCCCACCTTGCTAATATATATACTCCTACTTCCCCCAAGAAAGCATTATACAATTTTTAAAAGAAATAATCCCTTTACAATTCAGGCAGCCTGAACTAGTACTAAAAATTCCTGGTTTAGATACATCTTGCAGAAATCTCCTAGTAAAATGATAACATATTAAGTAGGTACTATCAATTATCAAAATAAAATTTTATAATGTTTTTAGGTCTTAGCCATTGTGAATCTGCACGCTTAAATCGAATGAGCTTAAGAACAGGAATCACTAAGGTTAACAGACTGACAGATCTCAGGGGAAAGGTGGATGGGAACCGGAAAGGATTAGCCAAAGAACAGGCAAGCATTTATGCGTGGCCATGGACACAGATGACACTGTGGTGAAGGTGGGGCGACAGGGGCTGGGGGGAGGGGAGCAAAGTGGAGGGAAATGGGGGACATCTGTAATAGTGTCAACTATAAAAAAAGATTGAGAGCAGGGTTGATTCAATTTCTGGCATGGATATTAAATTTATGATTGGTTTATCTGAAGGTGTATAAAGTATTTTTAAACCATGTCAGTAAAGTATTAAGCAGTTGTTTCTCCTATTGTGGTTTCAAAAATAATGTCAGATTTTATGCTTTTAATGCCATGATTATTTGAGAAAAAATGTAATATGGATAGAGAACATTTCTAAAATCGACGAGAAAGTGAGCACTTCCCCATTTTAGAAACAACTCTCACCATTCAAAATTTGGGCCGAAACAGAGAACAAAATGGATCTGCAATTTAGCACAGGCCACAAAGCAGGAGAGTGCGAAGTTTTCGGTGGGGAGCACAGAGGCCGAGGAAGTTTATCCACTGAGTCCTCACGCTGAGCCAAAGATGGAGCGAAAGGACCTTCAAAGGGCTAGATCTCTCCCCACAGATGCCAGTAGATCCCTCATATCCAACAAGAGACATCTCACACTACCTCGTGTTCGGAAAACCGTTTCTCAGAAAAGGAGGAAGCACCCCACCCCAAAATATCTCAGTTTTCTAAATGCATAAACATTTACGAAAGGGAAAACTGAAATGACTAGAGTGGCATACGCCAAAATCGCTGAGTGATTATTTCTGGTTTACCTGTGTGTGTACCTTCTCTGCACCTTTCTAATATTTTCCAAATACTTTATATTAAAGTGAATGTTATTTCAAACTAGTGTTTTAGTAGAAGATCCACAATAGTTAGATGATCTAATGCTTTTGAAAAAAAAACTGACCACTCAAATAAATATTTTTTTTTCTGAATCGTTCATTCTCCTTTGCCTTGCAACTTTGAAGAAAATATCTTGGAAACTCAGGAAAAAATATTTTTTTATTATTTTATGTAAATTTTCAAATATAAATATATCTTCTTTTTCAAAACTCCCTTTACCTTTGCCCTCATGGCCCTCTGGCTTGTTTTCTATAAATCTTTTAAATCATATTGTTTTACTTAGCGCAGCATGTTGCGGAAATAACTGTATTTGCCTCATAAAAACACTGTGTTTCCCTTCATGCAGGTGGCATTGTGCTTGTGCCAGGTGTCCCTGGGTGGCCACCTTGCTATTTAAATGTAAATTATGTATGTAAGTACAAGACTGGAACTGCAGGCCCTGTTACAACTCATATTAAATAATGCACTGATGTCTAGACACAGAGGTCAGGAATTTCCCATTGTTCTGGGATTGAAGTAAGCATTAGTTAGCATGGGCAAAATGTCATTAATGGTGGTGAGGCAGATCGACAGATTGGGGACCAATTCAGAAGACTAGTCTGTTCACAGCCAGAGCTCCAAAGTGCAGACTGAGAAATTACCGTAGTAGGCCCACAGTGGAGAGTGGTCTCCCGATGCCCCTTTTCTCTCCAGTGATATCCTGCACTATGTAAGTGAAGTAAGTTTCCTTATGCTTCAGTTGAGTCCAAGCTCTATAGTATTGTGATTCAAAATAAAACAAAAAAAAAAAATCACCAAACTCTCTTCCCATTTGCCTGCTGAGTTTTAATGCCTCTCCTGTCCTTTTCCTTATAAATTCCTAGAAGAATCTGATACCATCTTAGCTACCTGTGAGATCTCCTCTTGAAAGAACAGCAACAACAAAAAAAGCATATTGCTCCCTTAAACTTCTTATGGTTCTTTCCTTCACATCACTGAATTCCCTGCTCACCAGCCTCAGCCTTGGCCAATTGTGTTGTGTTGACCAAAAAATCTGTTTAGTTTTTTCCATAAAATAAAAGACACATTTTTCATTTTCACTGATAACTTTATTGATTTGGATGTTTTGAGTATGTTAGCTATCTCCCACTATTGGCTTCTGGTGGGTAGAGGCCAGGAGTGTTGCTGAACATCTTCCAATGCATAAGCCACAGCAAAAAAAAAAAAAAAATCTTTGGTCAAAATGTCAACAGTACCAAGAAACTTTGCAAACCACTTTTGATACCTTTGATCAGTCATAGCACCTTCTCCACACACTGCACAAATCTTTCTTTTTTTTCATTTTTACCTTTCTTGGAATAATAAAACATAATATACCAAAAATGTTGTGTACTTTCTGCCATCTTCAATATGAAAATGGCTGCACAAAAATTGACCAATTTTGATAAGGTATTTTTAATGCACACTGATAGGACAGCTGTCACAATACAATCTAACAAAATTGTTTCAAATGAAGTTAAAGACAACTAAGCACTACTAGAGCATCATACAGAAAAAAAACTAAACGAAATTTTGGCCCACCCAGGGTATTTACTTTGTGGTTTGGTCATCAGCGTTTTTCCCACTGGGTAATTGTGAAATGAAAGAGCGTAGGGAAAGTTGAGATTTCATTTATTTTTACACTAACATCCTTTTGAGAAATTAGGAAGAAAGCATGGAGACACACTTAAAAAAAAAAAAAACAAGAAATACGTGAATCTATACACATTATGTGGTGGGAGTTAAATGCCATATACAATTTGTTGTATGTTAATGATAAATTAGAGTATGGAGATTAAAGTAAAGGTAGTTACCTTAAATGTGTTGCTAAGGAGAAAGAAATAGCCTCTGTTATGAAACGTATTTTTCTATAAAGATGTAGATCTGTTTCACCCAATCGTGCAGCTCTTGTGAACGCTCTCGATGATGGCGGTTAGACAGCTGATACTGGTTTTTTCCTGGGAAAATGAAGTTCCTGACTAGGCATTACACTGTATTTGTGTTTTCTTGCCTTCCAAATTTTTCTACATTGTGTCTAAAAGATTCCTAGTTTCCAAAAGGTAACATTTGAAATTCACAAGCAATTGTGATTTCTTGGTGTAACAAAATTTCCACCTTCTTATCACATTTTGATTATTAGTAAGTCGAGGAGCATGTGGCTATTTTACCAGACTAAGAGGTTATTTGTTGGCCATGAAGCTCCTGGATAAACAGAAGATGGTAGCACAAAATCATGAGAAATCCGAGTCTCGAATCACTTAAACTTCAGTGGGGATCATACCACCAAAAAAACATGCATTAGGGCAAGAAGTTAAAATTCTGTGTGTTAAATTCTTTTTCTCAGTTGAAAGACTCAGAAACAATAAGTTTATCTTATGTGCTGTTTTCCCTCATATAGGGTTTGAGGTAAAATATACGGTTTGAGGGAAAGTAATTTAAACAATTTTGTCTCAGTCCCGTAGAAACTCACATACCTTGACCATAATTATGAATTAATTACATGTGCTCCATACTCTAGAACACACCTGTTTGATGATCATCTTAAAGCTTTGTCTTCTTGTAGCCTTCATAAGAATCTTTATCCAGAAACCTATAGCCAGTGTTTTAATTTGAACTTTGGAAAAAGAGGTGGGTGGTTTTACCTAAAAGAGTTTCCCTAGGCTGAGAAAACTAAACTTAATTTTTTCTAAACCTATCTTTTCCACGCTGTAACCTAAAGGTAAATGTGTAAGTTCTAAGAACGGAATGTCTGGTTGATTTTTTTTTAACCTATACAGTGTAAAGAGAGAAAATTTCAAAGTTTGCTACCTTGGTTACATAAATGACTAATCACCCATTCAAATTGGATTAAACTAGTTCTGTATGTGTATTGTAGGCAATCATAGCAGTTAGACATAATGAAACGGAAACTTCTGGGATTCATGTAAATAAAATATGATGAACATCTGCACTTGGGTGTTTTGTGGGACAGTCACTGTAAATATGCCTTTGTGCCCAGATGATTGGCATTTCTACCCCCACAGGGGGAGGACCCCCAAAAATCAGAAATTATTTATAAAAATTGTGTATTTATTCTTACATATTTGAACTCAGTCACCTTCAAAGTATTGTCCATTTGATGCAATACACCTATCAAGACTTTTTTTTTCCCCACTGCTTAAAGCAGTTTTTGAACTCAAAAACTGTGAGGCCTTTTACTGCTGCTGATGTTTTAGGTTTTACCTCTTTCACATCAGCAAAGCATTTCCCTTTGAGGACTTTTTTCACTGGGGAAACAAACAAAAAAAAAAAATGTTGCTCAGGGTGAGATCCAGTGAATAGGGAGGGTGGGGCACAGGGGTCATGCTATTTTTTAATCAAAAACTGCAGAACACTCAGCACAGTGATGGCAGGCATAAGTAACCACCCATCGTGAAAGGGACAAATGCATTGAAAGAGTCTTCAAAATAATGTTCACTGAAGCTGAATGCAGCCTCTCACAACAATGCCAGCTGGTACAGTGATACAGATGGTTTCCTAGAACACTCATCTACAGGGGGAAGCCTGTTCTACAAGGGGCCTGCCCTCCAAAAGGTAATTGTGCTTTTTGGTGGGGGAGGTCTGTCCTCTCATAACAAGCAGTTCCTGGTGACTTGATCTTCTGTGTACCAACAGAATCATAAGCCCCTTGAGCCTTTCCCTCTGAAATGTGCTCCTTGTACACCATACATCGCAGCCTCTCACCTATTTCCATTTCAACATCTAGCCTATTTCCCCAAAGGCAGTATGAAATTTGGCTTTCTAAAAAGAATATGTAGTGGCAGCAAAAAGTCATTAGCCAGTGCACATTTGGCTGGAGATCAGCAATGTTGGTTATAATCCACATTTTGCTTATGACTTGGATTCCATTAAAACTGAGAGGAGCCAAAAATCATCAGATGGAATGGCTGGTCCCATAAGCAAAAAGCAGGTGGATAGGATTAATACAAAGTACCCTTCCCACTCTAACCCTGCACCTATTTAGAGAGCCCATTGTTCAATCTTGGATTGCCCAAGGCTTCAGACAGTAGGCAGAGTTTATTAAGGAGCCCACTTCCAGCTTGTAATACCCTCCTTACACAGGGTAGAATTCTTTCTGTCACAGAGAGATTTGTAGGCAAAAGGTCAGGAGGCCTAGAACAAGCCCCCAGGCATTTCAAACCCACAAGCCTTTACTGAGCTCTGACTACATAAAGATACATGTGCTCCATTTGGTAAAGTATATGATTGTCTAACCATGCTGTACACCTGAAGCTAATGCAAAATAATATTGAATGTAAATTGTAAGTGACAAAAAACCTTTTAAACATTTTTTTTAAATATTTATTTATTTATTTATTTATCTTTAGAGGGGAAGGGTAGGAGAGAGGGAGAAGGAGAGAAATATCAATGTATGGTTGCCTCTTATGTGTCCCATGCTGGGAACTGGCCTGCAACCCAGGCATGTGCCCTGACTGGGAATCGAACTGTGATCCTTTGGTTCACAGGCCCACGCTCAATCCACTGAGCTACACCAGCCAGGGCTAAACATTTTTTAAAGATATATATGTTCAGGAAAGTAGGCCATTATAAGACATGAACTCTGACCCAAGGAACTTACAATCTGTCCCTAGGAACTCATGTAGCTTTCCTAAACTTTCAGTGCCTCAGTTTCCAACTTGAAAATAGAAATAATGAAATCTACTTCACCATGCTCCATGTATGTAGTAGAATGCTTGTCAGGCTTACAAATGAGAACAAAATGGTCTAGTCTATAGAGATGACAGTGCACAAAAATGAAACGCCAGTTTATGTCCATGTGTATTAGAGGGCACGTAGTTTTTGTCCTCAAACATTGCTAGAATGCCAATAATTAAAGTAAGCAGGCCACTGACTGAGGTTTACTGCATTTTATTTTTCTACAAATAGTGTCTTGGACACAGATTTGTTTACAATAATTTTGTTCTCATGAAACATATTAGATGCCTATTATGTATAGGAATAGAAAAAAAGTAGAAGGATTATTGAAAACCGAGATGAAGTACCCTTTCCCGAGAAGTCTGGCGCACTTTAGGACACAGAGAGAAATCAAGGTGGATTATTTAACACGGAAGTGTTATGGAACAAAAATAAAATTTGCGGAAAATTAAGGAAAGTAAGAAGAAAATGTGACAACAAAGTGAAGAAAGGAATTCATTACCTGGACAACTTTTTGTCCACTTCTCTCCTTCAGTCCTTTTTCCCAGAACTTCTTTCCCAAAACCCAAAACACCAAAAATCTCTCTCTGTCATTAGTCTACCATAGATTCTTTATGGTGGTACTAAATAATAATAATAATAATAATAATAATAATAATTAATAAATAAATAAATAAATAAAAATAAATAATAGCAATGATGGTGTTGAAATTAGGGCTCTTTCCCTAAAAAGATAAAACTCCCTTTTAATTAAAGTCTTGTTCTCCATGAGGCACAGCCCACAAAGCCACCCTCCAACGCAGATGTAAGGAAGCCTTTATCAGAGCAGGCAAGTACCCTTCTAAAGATGATGGAAGAAAGCAGACAGATTTTGACAGTGGAGAGGGATTTGGGGAAGCTGCAGCAAAGTATGAAAATCTTGATTACTCAAAATTATTGAGTTACTCAATAAGGGAACTAGACCATCAAGGGGCACCATAAGGGAATTGATATTCTGGGCTCTAAAATGCCAAATTGAAGAGCAATTATAAGCAACAGATGAGGGAACTCATCAGGATATTACTAGTTTACAAAATTCCTTAAAGCCAATCTTCCCATAAATGCCTACTTTGAGAAAAATAGTTGCTAAAGCAGTGCATCTTAGAGAAGCTAAGTAGACAGGCACTGGAGTATAGTTAAGGGAAGTTACTTCCGCGAGAACTGAGGAAATAAAAGAAAATAAGAAGGTAGGGTGAGAGTAATGGCTTAAACAGGTGGGTGTGTATGTCGCAAACAATAGAAAATAATTCAATGTGTTTATAGGCTAAAATAAGATTCCAGAATAATGATCTGGAGAAAAGAGAGGGGATACTCTCAACCAGGACAAAGAAATTTTCTTCCTTGGTGGTTGGAAGAAAATCGTGTAGGGTTAGTAAGGATACAGTGTTGGGAGGGCGGGCAGTGGAATCGCGTGCCTTCATGATATGTTCCTATTGTCTCTAAGAACTAAAAGACAACATAGCTAAGTAAAATTGAAAGTCTTAGACTGTAGTTTGACAAAAGTGGTAGAATTTTCAGGATCTGCTTTGAAAAATCAAAGTTGATTAGAATGGAGAAGAAAAGTATTGCCAAGGAGATTCGTGGTTCAGTCCAGGCTGGAAACTACAACCCAACTCTGGACCCTCTCAGGAAAGGGCAGATCCTGAAAACAAACCTGTCTGAGTCTAGCCACAGGAAACATTTACAAAACATAGTCCTGGGGCCAAGCCAAAGTATTCAGAATATTAGCTAATCAGCAGGAACATGGCAACTCGTGGAAACTGGCTTGAAGCCAGAAGGTAGAGCAGGTAAAAATAAGCCGAGATGCCAAAACTGAAAATGGGTAAAACACAGATGGAATGAGGAGGTCAGAGCCTGAGCATGAGCAGCAAGGAAGATAGCAAACCACGTTGGCAGTGCAGGCTTGGTTCAGGAGAGTGCATTTTGCAAGCACGTTTATTTGGCTGCTTCAGTTCATTTATTTTGCCTGTGGTTAGGTGGGTTCCAACAAGGTCCAGACACAACCTTTATACAAGGGTGGTCATGGATAGAGGATGCATAATTTTCTCAAGCAATCTCCACAGCCCTGGAGTAGGAACAAAGAAATCAGATAGGTAGAATAATTCAGGGTTTAATAGTAGTTGGCTAGGAATGTTGAAAAATCAACAAATAATGATTCAGGCAAGATGTTGTCAAAAGTCTGCTGGTAGACCAGAGAATTGGTGGGGGTGGGGAGGCAAGATAGCTATAGAACAGGTGAGTGGGAAAAAGGGAGTGAAAAAGATGGCTATCATCTAATGAAAAGGCAATCCTATATCCCAACACAGTTTTCTAAATCAATTCTGGAAATGAGTACCTTGTGACCCGCAGTGAAAGTTCTGCTGACCATGGGTATTAGACTAATAAAGAGGATGAAAAAAAATATAATGTTTTATATACTTATAATGCTACTCGATACTTTAGAGTTTATTGAACAGGAAAAGAATGCCAGGCTATGAGAAATACCAGAGTATGTATACTTGAGTGAGCATTGGAAAGAGTATGACTAGGGAAGAATATGAGAGTTTCACAAATAAAACAGAGACATCCTAATTTAGTTCCTTTTACATGAATGGCTGTCCTTTGTCACTAGCCCCTGGGATACTACAAACTTGAGATGCAAGTCAGCAATTTGTTGTCATTTTTATGGTACTCTACTGTTTACAACTCACTTTGCCTTCTCCTCTGTTAGGTGACCCTTGGGATAACTGTGTGAGAGGATTAATGATGTCTCATCCCCGTTATACAGGAGCGGAAACTAGCACTAAGGAGATCTCTTAAGCAGATGGCTCTATAAAGCCCTGTGGAGAGCAGGACCAATAAAATGGTGTTGGTCTGTCAGGATAGGATAAAGTATATAAAATGAAATGGTGTCACTCACATCAACCGAGATGGCTGCTGGTCAGCCATGACACTTGTTTAGGAGAGAAACTACCTAAGTCATGCCTGGCAGAGTGGAGTGTTCAAGGTATCTGCACATGTGACTTGAACAGACGCGTCTGTAGAGGTGGAGTTCCCCAGGATAAGCCCACTAGGAAGTTTCCCACTCGCCATCAGGGGGGCCAAGACACTTACCCAGAGGCCCAGAGGGGTGGAGTCCACCACCCGAAAGGGTATAACTGAGGCAGGCTCTGGACCACTGCTGAGACAGCCGAGCTCCACACACTAAGGTGCTGCCTTACACCGTGCTGAGCTCCTGACTGCCTTTCTGCTGGTGGCTCCACACTGCTGGACCGAGAACTTCATCTACCCTGCTGCCCACCCAGCGCCACAGATTCTGCCTTGTAAGATGCCCACGGCTCCCTTGCCCACTATGCTGTCTCCCAGACCCATAGACTGAAGACTGGGACTCGGGTTCATTGTCCCACAGTTCTCTTGTGTGATGTTATTACTGCTTGCGTTAGCATGGACTTGGAGTGAATCTGCATTAATCAAAGCCAAGTGAATAGCAGAGTCACCTGTGTTGGCTTCTTGTTATTTTTCTGTGCTGGTGTCACCAGTAGGACTGGTAGTCACACAGGTGGCTTGGCGCTCTCAGTTCTTCAGGCCCAGACCAGATGATAGAGCGGGTACTGAAGGCTCTTTTATAGGAAAGACTATATCGGGAAACATGCTCTTGCAGCAAGCCCAACCTCCTTCTCAAAGGCCGCAGAGCATGAGTAACACAAGCCTTCATCTCCATAACGAGATAGAGAAAAACACTGAGAGTTCCTGCAAAGTGGAAATATCAGTGGCTGAGTTTAGACCCCATGAGAATAAGTAGAGAGAATATCTGGGTGTCATGTATGACTAAATCTATAGTGTTTAATAAGTTATGAAACTACACTGCTGTTATGAAAAAATGTTACCTCTTTCATCACTCAGTAATTTGTGTAGGCATAAATATATAGACTTGGCAGAATTCATAATGGCTCCATATGCCCACAACTAAGGCTCAATTGCTCTTTATTACTGACAAGAGCTTCCTTGCTGCTTCTCTATTCCATCATTTAAAATATTGATCTGAAGTTATTATGCACACGATCGTGAATCAAGTCCTGTGTGTTTACATGCTGCAGCTGAAGACACTGATCCAACAGTATCGTAATATGAACTTTAAAGTATTGCAACTCCCTAAAGAAATTTACTGAAACTGGTTGAACATACTTTGAATTATTTGTTTGGTTAATTATCAATGGCTCCAAAGTGGGCCACTGTAAAAGCTTTCTCAGTAAATTGCTTTCAAAGCCTCAGGCAGTTTGTAGGCATTATGCATTTTTTACACTCCACACAAGGTTCTCTTTGTTTATTGCCCTGTGTGTTACATGTATCCTTGCACCGTGCACTAATGGTTTGTATGCAGCCCTGGTTCATTATCAGGCTGCCCTGACAACTTAAATAGTCTTCCTGTCCTCTCAGGTGGGGTGTCCCCTTGAATGTAAGATCTTTGCCATCATAATAAACACACCCATCAGGTCACTGTGCATGAAGACATTAAACATGTAAGTCTGTAAGTACTTACTACCCTATGTCTTTCTTAAAGCTTCCAGATCCCAGACTGATAATTACCACATCATATGGCTGTTGCCTTCCTTATTATCTTATGATCTTCTCTTAATATCCATGGTAATTAAGATCATATCCAGTGCATCTGGAGGAAAGGGAACCTGGATGAGACTTCCTGAGATATTATCTGATGCAGACGCAGAAGTGATGATGAGAATCCTGATGAAAACATAACATAAACCAAAAGGTATTCATGTCTGTTCCAGGGGAAATGGGGATGCTTGGATTTTTATCTCATTTTATTGCTTGTTTTTAACATCCACAACGTGATTTGCACTGTGTCAGCTCATCCACATTGGAACTGTGGTCCTCAGAATTCCATTTTCTGCGTAGTTCTAAGTACCTGTGGGCCACAAGAGACAAGCTCTCATCGGGTCTCCTTTTTAGTTTCTCTGACTCTCTGACTCTATGAGTCCAGCTCCATGGTGAAGGGTACCAGGCTCACACTCAAGTCACCAGCAGCATTGATGCTGAGGCTTGGCCCTGTCAGGAGACCTACATGAGTTTCAGTTCTACTTGGGTACAAATGTATCCTGTCCCTCACCAACTTCACCAGTTTCCCTCTCCAATGGCCTGTCCTGCTGACTTCAGGCCCAGCATCCAGTGTGGAAAAACAGGCTAATACAAATGTTTAACCACCTCCCGCAAATGTCTAGGGCCAAATCTCATGATAAACCCCTTGGCCTTTATCACTCCTACTGGCTCCATTTCTCTGACCCAGACTTGACTAATAAACTAGGCATACCTGTTACACCCAGGGGGGGATAATATTTAGTAAAATATGCTTCCACAGCCTGTTTCATGGAAGCCATTAAAATTTGGAGTGGTAAAGGAGAAAAATTCCACATTTATTTAGGTTGATATTTTGAAGCTTCTGTCCTTTCAAATGATTTTATTTTTAAACAGCATTCCACGGGTAAAATGTAAATGATATGAAATTATCGGAAACTTAAGATTACCCCCATAGACCATTCTGAAAGCTACATTCATACAGAAGTGAATGCAGTCATAAGAGAACAATGTCCTTTATAAGGACATGGATGAGTTTTGCAACCCCAACCACTGAAACAATTTCCTAGTTTCAACATCATGAAGAATTAATTCTTCTTAAACTTGGAAAAATAAGAGAACTCTTTTCAAGACATGGAAAATGTTTTGTAGTGAAGACACTTACTATAGGTAAATGAACCAGGAACTGAGCTAATAAAATTATTTATGAATATAAATGTTCTCCCCTAATATATTTTTCCATGCAGGCTATTAATCTAATTTATATCACATACTTAGTGCTCTTCTACTTTTCCCTACCCCACAGAGAAAGGAATGTGCTGGTATAAATTCACAGAGGGGCATGTTCATAACCGCTAGAACCCTGTAGTTTAAAAGGCAGAGCTGAAACATTGATATGCGTTCCATACTTCTCCGGTTCTGTTTCTGTCCCTATATTACTTATATGCGCTGAAGCAATGGGACTCTTAACATCTGAGTCAATGAGTGCCAGTTAGCAATTCGAGTATGCATAAGGCATGGCTGCTGACTCTGCAGAAGATACAAGGGTGATAAAAACCAGCCCTTGCTTGCAAGCCAGTGAAATACACAAGAGGGATGTGGCCTGCACCAGGGCTTCAGAGAGAGAGAACTGAACTCTAGAGAAGAATGAGAGAAAGGTGGAGGATGCTACTATTTTACTCCTGTAAAAGACTAACAGAGCAGAAGAGAAATGGTTGTTGAAAAGCAGAGTCCACAAGATGGAGAAAGGGTGCTACGGTAAAAACATACTACCTGGGTGAGCATTTCAATGTAAACCCTCAGCTAAAGCCCATAAGCAAACTTCAGTAAATTCTACATTTGTGGCAAATGTAGTGTGTAAACAGGTTCTACTAGGGAAAATTTGAAAAGGTGTTTATTTCCCTTTGGATCATGTAGAGTCTACGATGTCTATTCCACATAAACCTAATTTTCTGAAGGCAAAGAGGGTTTTGTGTAATGTGTTGATTGGAAGTTTAAATTAATGAATAAACTGGCACAGATACCTCAGCTACCACAACATAAAACAGAGTACAAAATACAGTGAGTTTTGTAAAAAGATAAGATTATTTTGGTGCAGAGATGAAGAAAAGCATTTCAGAAGCACTGGTTAATCATATGAATCTTAAAAGGTGAATGAGGTTTCAAACTGCATACAGAGAATTATAGATTTGGGCGATGAAAGGAAAAAGCCACCAAATGGGAAAACACATAGTCTGTTAAGGAAATCAATGACAGCACCTCGGGTGTATGTACATGTAAGGGAATAATAAGAGATAAAACAGAGGAAGTAGGTTATAACTTATAGTGGACTAGAGAACCCTGAATGCCAAACTAAAGAGTTTTGTCTACTTTTATTGGAATAAAGATCCCAAGAAGGTACCTTCATAACAGAACAATTATAAAGAGAACTGTTGATACAGAAAGTTTATCTGGAAGTTACGAGGTTTGGAAGAGACAGTGTAAAGGCAAGAGCTGTAGGAACCAGTTCAGGGACAATGTGGCAGACCGTAAATAATGAGGACCTAGAAATTCACTGTAAGTGCGGGTGCACCTATTTTATTCTAAAAAGAGCTAGTAGAAGAGAGAACAAATGAGGTTTTCCATATATGTTCACATTATTTTCACGAAATAAAAAGTAAGATCATTTTTTGAGAAGATGAGGTGATAATTTAAGAAAAGTAGAATGGTTCATTAATTAATACTTAGGGTAGTATTTGTCTATCACCCTCACAGGACAGTAACCGTCCTGTCCACTCTGCTCCACCCATTATCGTTCCCACTGAAACTGCCCAACTGTTTTATCACAAATGTGCCTCTTCAGCCAGAGTTGGTGAGCCCAGACTGAAGTGCAGCCAATCAGAGTGTTCACCTAGAGCTCCAGGAACCGAGCTGTAAAAATCACAGTCTTTCTAGTAATCTGGGTTTTGAGACAGAAACCTGAATGCCATATCCTATTGCCTTGTTATTGTATTGCCCACATGTTTACCACCAAATGAAAGGTACAGCAGATGCAACCTGCACAGAAAAACATAAAATTGATTCACAAAAAGTACTGAGAATAAACATAAGATGGAGAGAGATAAAATTTAATCCCTATGTTCCAGCTGTAACAGAGGACCAGTCTCATTCCTATTTCTTTGACTCGGTGAGACATCCCAGAAAGATGTTGGTAACTTCTCTCCATTGTTCAGACTAGTTCAAGTTGGTTATCTGAGACTTGCAATGAAAGGCTGTAATTAATAAAAATTGTTTTGGAAAATTAGCAATAGAGCTTATCATGGCAACATCAAACCATTACCAGACACTGTTAGGGGGTCCAAATAAAGTTTGAGACACTACGTGGCAGTAGACTTCACCCATTTAGCATGTCCATTTCTGCAGAAATGTTCCATAGCCCAGGAAAAGATGAAGTGAAGTGGGCTGTTGAACTGATCGAAAACTGAGTTGTGGTTTGAATTATAAAGAAACTCGGTGGAAGGACAATAGGACAAGCGAGTTCATGATATTGACAAACAGGTTTGAGGCTCAGGGCAAAGTGTTTCTCAAAGGGAATGATGTAATCCATTAGTAATATCTGTCCTGACCTGAGGGACAGGAGGCACGAGTATGACTTTTAATACACTCCCATTTTGCTTCTTCAGGATCTAGATTTATACTTTATAATTCTTTTAGCAAACCCAAATTAATGTAATTTTCCAGATAAGATTGTGATAAAGGAACTGATGTAAAATCATTATGCAAACCTACAGAGGCTTTAAAATAAAAAACATAAAACCACATGATATATCTTAAGGATAGGATACTAGAAGAAACAGTCAAACAGAAAAAATAAAAATTTTAGTTGTGATGTTATAGGAATAAAAATTAGGCTAAAAGGAGCATTTTGTACATATGATGTGAAATAAATGTGATAACTGGACATGCCAACATTTTATACCTTTCCATTTCTTTGCTTCCTATTCTGTAAGATTTTGAAGCGGGAAACTATCACTGTTAGTGTCCACTCAAATCCCCTCAAACCATTCTAATACCTGCTTTCCATGTCTTCAGCTGCCCACACCTGCATTTTAGTACCTGTGAATTTTATCTGGCTACCAAGACCACTGTGTCCTAGAAATGCCTAAGAATTAACATCCCCGTGGGAGCACCCTACAGCCAATGATGGAAGAAAGGTTGGTGTATAAAAAGCCTTCCTGTTCTCCCCACCTTGGCGTAATGCTGAAATGCACCCAGATTTTCTCAGTGAGAGTAAAATGTGGTGTTGCTCAGTAATAATCCGCTTGCTAATACATTTGGTATTGGCTGCCTTCCTTCCCTATTTGAGTTTCCCACTCTTTACCAGCATCTTCTAAAATTATCTTTCAAATAAGTAACTTGAACTTGAATAGTTGTTTGAGAGTTTGTTTCTGGGGAAATGCAAACAGCAAAAAATTGGGGTAGAATCAGGAGAATGGTGTTGAATCGTCATTCTGGGATCTTTTTTCCAAGAGTCAGGATTTGGAGAGTTTTATGTTATTCCCCGGGCTAACAGATGCGTCAGTTCTTTCATTTTAAGTAGCACAGAGGCAAGTAAGATGTTTGAGATATTAAGATTAACATTCAGTTGAACAGGATGTGAGAGGAAAAACTAAAGATTAGTATTTTATTAAGAAACAGGGTGTGGGGCAGACAAAATGGGCGAAGGAGGTCAAATACATGGTGTTGGAAGGGGACTAGACTTTGTCCCAGCGGGCACACGATGGAACACACAGATGTCATGTTAGAAAGATGTACGCCTGGAAGTTACATAGTGTTATTAGTACGCAATGTCATCCAGTAGGTTTGGCTAATAATAATAATAGATAAAAAAACTTTAAAAAGAATTTCTAAACAAAAAAATTGAATCCATCAATACAGGTTCCTGATTACTGGCATGAGACTTCCTCACTTTTAAAGACTCTTGTGTTATATTGAGTATTAACTAAATCAAAACATTTTTAAGAACTGGGAAAGATGTATGAATATAACAAATTCATACATATATATGTGTGTGTGTGTGTTAAAAGAATCCTTATTATTAAAACTTGTCTTCCTAAAATTTCTGCTAAAAGCATTTAAGTATTCAGTTCTCTGAAATGGAAAGCACTATTTCAATCACTTCTTAGTATCACTACTATAGTTAAGAGTGCTGTACGGCATACTTGAAAGCTGATAAGATTATAAATCTGAAAAGTTTTCAGCACAAGAAAAAATCTATAACTATGTATAGTGTGAACCAGTTTTATTGGCGTGATCATTTCCCAATATATGTAAATATCACATCATTATGTTTTGCAACCAAAACTAACAGCATACATGTCAATTATACTTCAAATAATCCATAATTGAAACATTTATTCATATTAGTCTTCTCCTATGCCACTTAATTAAATTTACATAATTTACATACAATGAAATCTGAGGAATTCTTACCTCATCTTTGCCACATGTGTGTATACTTTTCAAGGGAAATAGAATTTTCATTACTGCCATTTTTTTCTGCATAAAACTATCTATTTTCTCTGACCCAAGGAGATAAATGCAAGAAGGGTGAGATTGTAGCAAATTTAAAGAACAGCATTAGAGTACAGAAGTATATTGTCACATCACACTGCCAGCAGCTAGAATAAATGGTTTACAAAATCAAGTAATCTGTTATAAAGTTTGCTGCTTTTTCCAGTGAACTGAATTATTAATTTTAATCTATTGATTTAGCAACAATCATTTGTATTAACATGAAAACTTCATTACAAATATCCACATGTAGAAAAGAGAAAGCTAAATGCAATATACATGAATGTTTTCATTTCTTTAAATGAAACTCAACATTCGTGCTTTGAACTGATTCAGAAAATGTACTTACTGTATTCTATAAAGTGGACCTCTGCTGCATACATAAGTGATGGAAGGATATTATTTGTAAAAAAAAAATTGAAGGAAAGAAAACAGCTACATTCCTGACAGAGATTAGGGTGCTTATTAGCAGAACCATTGACTTGCAGCAGTCGGGGGGATTGAATACTTATGAACCATGTGCCAGCTCCATGCTAAATGCTTTCAATGCTACCTCACGCTATCAGTATTGCCATTTATGGAAGAAGGAACTCCAATATGCAAAGTCAGGCACCTTGCCCCAGAGCATGCCAATGGGAAGCCGGAGAGCTCAGATACAAGCCTAAATCAATCTGACTAGACCCTGTGCTCTTAACCATGATGCTGAGTGATCGTCACCAAAGGTGTATCATTCTTCCTGCTCCAAGTCCAGGTTTAAACACAAAGCTCTAATTTAATGAAAATGAACACCGACTAGCGTACAGCTATAGGACAGAAGATAATAACAATTATTAGGCACTTTCCTTTTATAATCCTATTTGAATTTTAACATAACAACTCTTGGAGAGGAATAAGCATTTTCCCTTTTACACAAGACCATTCAGACTTAAAGAAGTCAGGAGATAATGGCCAGCAGCAAGCATCACACAGCAAGCAGGAGGCAGGGCCAAGACGACCCAGGGGTTCTGACTTTATACTCCTGCTGCTGCACTAGGTGGGCATTTTAGAAGACAGACTTCACATTGAGTATTTTTGTTTTGTTTCATAGTACCTAAGTTTACCAAGATTTCCACTCGTGCAATACATTAAATATTATTTTATATTCCCTTCTAAAACAAGCAGCTGATACAATTTAGGGTAACTTTCTTAGCACAGGATGAAGATACTAGTCAAAATCCAAGTCTTCGTCTTTTGAGTGATGGCCTCTATTAATATAATCCAAAACAAAAGGAGAGGGGAAAGAAGGCCTACACAACACTGGAGGTGCAGTTCTCCCACTCCGCTGAATTATAGAAATTGTCATCCTATCACGAAAGGAAGAGAACACAAATATAAAAAATGACCCTATGAACAGGAAATAAATGCAATGATTGCAAAAAATAGCAGCAATGTCAAGTTTTGTAACTGGGGCAAAAAGTAATTATACACACATGTATTTAAAGAAAAAAGGTGCACTCCAAGTATAATTTAGGGTGGATTTTGAGGAACCCCAATGTTATTATAATGTGAAAGCCTTGAGGAAACCCTAAGGGTGTAGTACGGACTGCCCAACAGTGACCAAAAAATCAAGAAATATGATATTTGATGATGGAGAAGAATCTGGAACTATGTAAAGAATTTTCAAAAGATGTGGAATCCCGCATAAGAGAAAACATTAGCAAAATAAAGCTTCCTTAACTGGTTGAGGGGAGAGCTTAAAAGCTGAGCGTAAAGCTGGTCATTGCAAGGAAACTCACTCACGATAGAACTAACATAAAAATGTGTTTGATTTTATTTTCCAATCGCAGTTGCCATTCAATATCCTTCTGTAATAGTTTCAGGAGTATGGCACAATGGTTACACAGTCAGATACTTTACAAAGTGGTCCCTCTGGTAAATCGAGGACCCCCTGGCACCACACATAGTTATTACACTATGACTAACTATACTCCCTATGCTGTACTTCACATTCCTGTGACTATTTTGCAACTACCGATTTGTACTTCTCAACCCCTCTACCTTTTTTACCCAGTTCCCCAACTCTCTCCTCCGGCAACCATGTCTGCTTTCAGTGTCTATGAGTCCGCCTCTATCCTGTCTGTCTACTCCAACAAATAAAAACTTAGCCTGAATTTTCATGAGAGTGGCAAAAAATCAAAATACAAGAAAAATAACTCAAGAAGTGAATGAAAAATGAAAAAGAAAGGTAGTTTTTGAAATGTTATTTGTCTTCTGACATTCTAATTTGAAAGTAGGCATGTAAGAAAATCAATTTTATAGAGAAGTACTGTCAGAAAACAACAAACTGCGTAATACAAACGCATTTTTACCTTCTCAGCTACATCACTGTTCAACGTGAAACCACATGGGGAGCCAATGTACCCACACTGTGACATAAGGGATATGTTAACACCCAGATAACAAGAGTGATGCTGTAGAAGACTACCTTTCCAAGGCTTCCTACAACGTTTTCTATTAATGCACAAACATAAAATTCGTAAAACTGTATCTCTGTTAATACGTGCTTTGTCATTTTTCCAGACAATTGGGCAACAGAAATGTCATTTGATCCACACTTACGTTCTTGAGAGACCCAGAAACATAATGGGCTCCAGCACACCTTAAACGGCTGGCATCACAAACACTTCCTGCCTAACTCTGTCGGACAACAGAGACAAAGCAAGCCCTGTAATTACATCCCAGCCTGATCTACGCTTGCAGTCATGTAATTAATACTTCCTCTGTAAAGCAGTGGAATAATTTAAAGAGCAGATATTTTTCAACCTGGGTCTGAAAAAAAATCCTCTAAGAGGAGAATACATGTGCATTTTAGCTACGTGCAGACACTTCTGGGATTCCATTTGCTAAGAGAAATTGTAACTAGATTCTCAGAGCTTTCATTGTACCAAGAGATGAAAACGATACTTCCTTCCTGCTCACGGCTATAGTGGGGGGTGGAATGGAGAGTGACTGGAGCCTATATTTATTCCATGAGGGTTTATGAAAATGGTAAACATAATCTCAGTTCCTGGTTACCTGAGCCACCCTAGGACGGTGCCAACCACATTTGCAGAGCCGCAGCCAGGAAATCGGTGCGGAGATCTGGCTCCAGGGGTTAGACCTTGACTTACACTGCAGAAACGAAACGCTGCCCTCCAGCAAATCCATACTGACTTCCCAATCCGTTCGTAGTTTCTGATGTCCACTTGTAGAGAGCCTTTCACAATCGTGAATATAAAATCCTATAAAAATCAGAGACACGTGAACTTGTTTGGCAACACAGAAGTGAAAGGAAGAGTAAGAGGATGTAAACTAACAATACAGATTTTACCAACGAGCCTCTTTTTCAACAACTGTTGGTATTTTAAATAATTTTTCGTTATTTTCTTTTAAATAACTTGCATACATGCCCAGAGAAAAAGTCTTCTATTATTTTCAAAGTCCCTCTCCATTCCCATCCAAATCCAAAACAAATTTCATCTTTGTTTACTTCTTGTCAACTGTTTCTTTTTAATGTTTAAGCTACACAAAGGTGGGTGCCGGGGTACACATAGGACAAATGGAAGGCCGTTCCCTCTTTCTGAAACACTCTCTCACCTTACTTTTTACAGCACAAAACAGTCTTGTTCTTGACAACAAAACATCTCCAATAAGAGGTCTTCCCCGGTCACCATTCTACTTCTCTATCACATCTTCCTGTTTATAGTCTATACAATAAATACCTCACAGTCTCTGAACTGTTTGTCATTGATTCATCTGGGCTTCCATCACACAATACCATAATCTGGGTGACCTAAACAATAGAAATTTGTTTTCTCACAGTTCTCGAGGCTGGGAAGCACAATATTAAGATGCAAGTAAATTTTGTTTTTGTTTCATTCTTTTCTTTTCTTTTTCTTTTTTTGTTGCTGTTTTGTGTGTGTGTGTGTGTGTGTGTGTGTGAAAATGCTTTTACCTGTTTTGCTGCCTCCTGGCTACTAATTCTAAGAATCTCACCCTCATGACCTAGTCTAACTTAAATTATCTTCCAAAGCTTCCATCTGCAAATACCATCCCATTGTGGGTTTTAAGTTTTCAACACATGAGTTTTGGTGCCACAAAAACATTCAGTACAGAGCTACAGTATTCCAGATTTGGGTCCTCTCGACAGAGTAGAAATAACAGAAAATACAAACTGTTTGATTATTTGATTCAGTTACCCTATAGCTCTCATAGAGGTAATTCGCTTTGTTGTAGCAGCAAAAGGTAGTTCTCAGATAATAGTAATTAATAATAATTTTCATAGAACTTGACTCATGCATCTTCATTCTAGTGGCTTGACTGGTTACATTTTATATTCATAAACTCAACTGATTGGCTCATAAATTATAGAAACTCTTAATTCTACTCTAAGAATTATGCCAAGAAAAACATAAAATTTTAAAGATAATATATGACTCTGTATAAATATTTAAAGGCAATAAGCCAGATTTATATTCTGTGAAACACAAAATAAAATTCTTAACAAAAGAATAGGATGATTGATAGGGTACATCACAACACACCACCTTTTTGGCACAACGATTCCGAGCTCATGTATAAATAGTGCCCTATTCCTCAGGCAAGCCTACCAAAGAGGGAGTCCCTCTGTATTGGAGATCACTACACTTTTCCATTAGGAAAGAGCAAATCGAGATTTTTAGTACACTTTGGCTTAGGTACACTGAAATTATTCAATTTCAGATACGTTCCAATTTGCAAGCACTGGAAACACAAAATAGGCCAATGGCCCAAATCCAAGTAGACTCAATTTTTCAGAAATCAAAAACTAAAGCATAGAAATGGTAAGGAAACTCTCTTAAAAATTACCAAGAGTAAGGAATATATGATTTAAATATGTTATTCACCTAACTCATCATTTTTCACTTCCTTAAATTACCAGTCTTATCTCACATATTGAATCCACTTTTAAAATGATCAAAACTGATTTTTTAATGTGTTCAGTTGTGCCCACATGCATATTGTCAATGAGCCTCATGTATGCCTCGTGAACACATCAGTAAATACAGGCGCCGACAGAGACATCATTGAGTCACTTGATATTTTCTGGGAGGACATGAGCTGTGCACAAAGCACTGTACTATCAACCATGTTCAAATACTACTTAAGAAACAACTACAGGTTAAAGTGGAATTATTTTGAGGACTCAGAAGTTAAGTTCTTTACCTTAAAAGAAAAGACAGTCTTCTCAAGTGTGCAAGCAAACATTTTCCAGTTAGAGAAAGAGAAATACCCAGTCTTCAGAGGCTCTGCAGCCTACCCTGTAGAGGAGGATTTGGATTAAGGGGCCTTGCCATGGTGGTAAGGTTCTCTCCAATGACTGTATAGGTCATCTTGTTCTATATCTCCCATCTGGCTGGGTCAAATCGTAGGACTGACACAGGAAGCATACTTATGCCATATCATAACATCCGGTATTTCCTCTCCTCTAAATTTCCATGATAATATTCTTTTGTTTACCTTTCTAGTTCTTAGGCCAATTTATTTGACTTCCTCTATAGCATATTCTTGCAGTTCAGTTTTTAAATGCCAAGGTTCCCCACTTTAAGAATCCCACCATGGCTGGTGTGGCTCAGTGGGTTGAGTGCCAGCCTGCAAACCAAAGAATCCCACAGCGATGCCCAGATCTCCAGCCTCTACATCTCTTCTGGGTTCCAAATCCAAATATCTAACTTCTTAGTGGACAGGTAGTTTGACGTGTTCCAAAGTCATAGTCTGTACCTTCAGAACCTGCTAGCTGCTCTATTTCTGCTGCTCTGTCAATCACAGCATCAACCACTCAAAACACTTTAACCTGAAATCTGGGAGAGCCTGGCCTTCAGTTTCCAAAGAGAGGTCATGTACTGTTGATTATAACTTCTCTTTCACCCCCCAGAAGCCTTGGTTTAAACTCTCACAATTATTTTTATCTATGTTTGAAACAATATTAGTTTGTCATCAATTACTTGTCAGACATTGTGCCAACTGAACAATTTTTCAAAAGTGTTTATACTGGGAGAAACAGACAAGCAATATGAAATCATATAGTAACCCTACTTTAAGTGATATTTCTTTCTTGACTCTCCCTAGCCTTCTATTCCATCCTTGACATCATCACTATTTTCTCACCATGACCTTCAACCTAGTGAAAACCTCTATTCATCCCTTACAATCTATAAATTAGCAATTGAGTTCAGAAAAGGATTTAAATGAATTTAAATTTTTTTCTAAGAAAACTAAGGCACAGGAGAATTGAAGTCTCTTTGAGACTTCAAGCTTTAAAAACAGAACAGCAGGGATGGCACAGCTGGATGAGAACCAATATCAGAAAATAGGGAGAATGGGAGTGTGTCAAAGAAGGAAAGCTGAGTAAGAGTAAAAGTAAGCAAGCAAAGCCGAGTGCTGGGGGCAATCGGAGACCAAGAACTATTGCATTTGATGAAGTAATAAGTCCAGAAAATGGGGCAATGATTATGAGGGGCCAGACTGACATTATCAGTATTCAGCAGCTGCTCAAGTTTCTCTTTGGAAGACTGGCAATCAATCCAACATGCATGTTCCTCAGCCTATCTGAAGAGACAGAGCTTGTCCAGATTCACATGCCTCACAAAACATTCTGCTCAAACATTATACTGAAAAAAAATCTTGACTGTAGAACTACAGATAGGGGTTGCCGGGCTACCCAAGAGATTGTATTTCTCAGTTTTCTGGGTGGTGACAAAAGCCAAGGGATTAATGAGGACCTTCAAGAGGGCAACACAGATCCTCGGAACTCTACGTATTCTTAAACCCTTATTGTAAGTATCTGTACCTTCTACAGGTCATTCAGCACCATATTGACATATTTTATTTACCTCCTCCATTAAATATAGGTTATACTATGTCAGAGATCTTATATTCATATCGACGTACAGCTGAGAACACCTACACTGAAGGGACTAAAAAGGATGATAAAACAACAGTAAGTTTGCAATTGGATTATAAGAGCTTATTTTACAGACAAAAATCAACTGGATTTATGTAGGGAAATAGGCAAAATTCATTTGACAGCTTGGTAATTCTATGAAGACATTCAAAATCACTGGGATCATTTAGGTCTACATGAGATAAACTGAATAATCAAGCCCCATAAGTAAACGTATTTCATCCACCACCATTTTGACTCATCAAAGAAAGCCTAAGTTTCAAAATCTAAAAGACTAAGTATCTCAATAGATTCAACAGTTTTACTTTGGCTATTTGCTTTCTTTAAAAGTTAACCATAATTGGTACATTTACGTGATGGAATACTACACAGCAGAAAGAAGGAAGGAGCTCCTACACTTTGCAACAGCATGGATGGAACTGGAGAGCATTATGCTAAGTGAAATAAGCCAGGCAGTGAAAGACAAATACCATATGATCTCATCTGTAAGTGGAACCCAATCAACTAAGCAAACAAGCAAGTAAAATAGAACCAGAGACATTGAAATCAAGAACAAACGGACAGTAAACAGAGGGGAGGTGGGAGGGGATAATGGAGGGCAAAGGAGGAAGGATTTTCAGGAACAACTATAAAGGACATATCGACAAAACCAAAGGGCAGGGTGGAATCACGGATGGGAGGTGGGGATGGCTGGGGTCGGGGAGGAGTGGTGGAGGGTAAATGCAGACAACTGTACTTGAGGAACAATAAAAAATTTTAATTAAAAAAGAAGAGGAGGAAAGAGATGTTTAGAGATACACACATGCATGGAATTATGTGCATGCACATATGTGTAAAAAATAAATAAATAAATAAATAAATAAATAAATAAATGTTAACCATAATTGATATTAAATAGTTGCATGAAGATCTCTGGATTTGGACAGAGATCATATACACAAGTTTGCCTTTATTGAAGCGGATATCTCTCTGACTAATACCTGTGAAATACGTTAAAATTTGCATTTATTGGAAATACGTCTGTGGCTGTGAAGTATACTCAATAAGAACAAATTTTATAGGAGGATTTTTATTGGAAAGAATATCTTGCAGAACAAACAAGCAACAAGTAGAGAATCCAAATCATTTGTATGCCATCAGGACTATTGATTTCTCTTCTCAGTTGACCCTGTGGGTCAACTTAATAGCTCTCTCTCCTTCTCTTTCTCTCCCCACACCCTTCCCCCCATTTCATTCTTCTTTTCTCATTTTCTTTCTCTTTCTCATTTTTCTACTGGCCCTCTCCCCAGACAACTCACCTCACTCTTCTAGCTGATGAGGCATAGAAAGTGTCTATTTACAACTGTTGATCTCTTTATATATTAAAACTATAGCTATTATAAATGCACATGGTAACAATAAAATACTACATAAGGAATGCACTGGCCAACTCTAATCATGTACCCATAACTAGACCAACCAGAGGCCATGGGAATGAGACGTCATAAATTTTCCAGTTTGAAGTCAATCAACTTGTATGTACTAAATAGTATCTCTAGGACAATGAAGTGGGGTAAAATACTGGTTCCAACAAAAGTTCTATGTCTCAGAAAGAATTTATCAGGTATTTGTCCAATTAATATTTTTAAAGCAGATTTTTAAAAAAGAATTAAATGTGGTACCCACATGTTCAGATGTTATATACATTGGTATTCAGTAACTTGAGCATAAATTTCAACAGTCTCTCGTGTGAATAAAGTCCAGGCTGCTTTACAGCCCTTCCATCCTGTTTTATTTCCATTGTTATTTATTTAATGTTCCCAGCACTGTAATAAAACCTTAAACAGTGGTATTTCACTTCTTTGTGTGAAGTAGTTTTTTGTCAAAATGTTGTTAGTAAGTAGTGCTTTTCTTTAAATTAAATGGGATGTTCACACCGTTAAAGTTATATTGACCCTCATGAATGAGAATGATTTTCTCCATTTATTGTTTAGAACAATGCTTCAAAGAAGTACTAATATGCAGCAGCTTCGTACTCAATATGATAATGGCCTCATTTAAGAATCATTTTTAAAGTATATTCTTGTTAAAATCCCATCCAAATTCTGTGGAATTTATATTAACCACATCATAAGAATTGCAAATAAAATAATATATATTAGAATAAGATTTTTTATAAAAATCCATACAAAGAGAAATTAATTTTCCCATCATATTAACATGGATTTTAGCATAATCATTACAATTGCAAAATATTCAAATATTAAGTAAGGCATCACTGTAAAAACAAGGGTTATAAACAAGTCAAATGTTGAGTTAAAAGTAACATTTCCTATTGTGTTCAGAAAGCTCACACTAAAAAATTATAGTACTTTCAATGGTTTTCCTTAATTATCCTGAATGAGGAAAAGGAAGCTATTTGCTTCAACTCCATGGGCTCCTAATTGGACTTTGGGCGGGGGGCGGGGGAGGGGGGGTGCCACGGGGGAGGTCATGAAATCCTTTAATTTTCTATCAGAAGAAAAATCCTTTCTACAGCACACTCCATCCCAAGGTGGTCTACCTAAGAAGAAGGGGGACTCAGAATGAGACACAAATTTCCTACCTAGGTCTTTTAGACAGAATCCAGTTTAAGGGCTGTCAATTGATGATTCTCAATATAATACACCGATTAAAGACCTCCATGCAAGTTGCCCACCACACATTCTGCAGGTTGTTAGACACCTTTGCCCAACAGACTTGCAAACGTCAATCGAAAGGCTGTTCACAAAAAAACCTAAATATAGAATCGATGAGTTTTAACCTCTCGATCTTTTTTCTCAAACTTTCTATAGGATAGAAAGTAGGAGGAAATGGAAAAAATGTGCAAAAGAAAACCTCATTACCATCATCAAAACCATGTCAGTGTGTATTATTGAAATACTGAGATAAAGGCAGAAAGGAATGGTGATGATGAAGATAGATAAATAATGATAGATAGATGATAGATAGATAGATAGATAGATAGATAGATAGATAGATAGATATAGATAGATTATAATTGAGACAAAAATAGGAAGGGCAGACACAGCATAGGGAATAAAAGTGAAAACAAAGCTCATTCATCAAGGAAAATAAGCGAGAAGGTAGTGTGCAGATTAAGGCAAACTAATATATTCATCAGCCAGTGTGCAACATACTGAGCCAGGTCATAAATGCCATGAGGAAAGAACGAGAGTAAATGGCACACAATTTAGCTTGCTATTGGCTAAAAATAAAAAGTATTGGCTTTTAAAAATAATTATATTGTCTATCTCTTGTGGGGAGATTTTGACAGTCTTGTGTTTTTTTAATTTGATTCCAGATTAGTTTTTAGTACCAAATGGACCCTCTTTAAGTCGATCAACTTACGAAGGTTAGTAATCCATTATCCTGTCAGTTATAGTCTGTGTCATTGTAATGCACATAAGGCTATGGAATAAAAGGACTAAAGTGAGTTAAGTTTAAAATGTGAACATGAATTATGATTTTCTTTTTTCAAGTAAAATCGTGATGAGGAACTCTGCCAAAACAACACATTGAAACACAAGGAAAACTGTCAAATTAAAAGCAAATTGGTATAGTAAATGAAGAAAATAGAATATGACGTGAATAATTCTGAGAAGAATAAAAGGCAATAAGGATAAATTTCAATACATCATCCCCTTAATTTTAACAACAGAGAAAAACTGATGAGAAAATATATATGGGAATAAGAAAATTCTTTTTAAGGCATCCATAAAAGCTCTCCTGAAAAATAGTTTTAAATTTTTATATATAATTTTTTTAAATGAGTAGTGATCATCCTTTAGGAAACAAATCCTCACCCACAAAGATAAATTATTTTTTACCAGGCAATTAAATCTCACCTTTTTCACGAAAGGCTATTTGCAAAATCTCTCTATTTGTGCTAAATTGTCTGCCATGTATAATTGTGGATTTGAACCTAACAAAGTATTTTCCTGGAAAACTTTCTTAAAGGTGAGGTAAAGTGTTCATTAGTTTTCAACTTTAAAATATATCTTCTATTGATATCCTTTTTGCCTCATTCTATAGAAAAAGTGGATATACATAAATGCTTAACAACTCACTGATATGTATCACACTTGGTTAGGTAAGTCACTCTATTTGTAAAAGTACAAACACATATATGCATGATAATATGTCTCGGTTGCCTAGGAATTTTCTTCTGTTTTTATAGATGAGAGACTCCCAAAGTCCTTTTCAATAAGTACTTCCTGAGAAACCCAGACTTGCATATCCATGATTTAAGTGCTTAGTCAGATCATTTCCTCTAATATGAAGAACTGCTGAAGGCAATACAGTCCCGCTCCGCAATTCTACCTTTCATAGGAGTCAACATTCTGAATGTATTTGTGACATTAAGAAAGGAAACAGAGACTATCAATCAGACTTTCAGATCCTGTTTTAATCAGAACACATTCAGGAAACAGTCTGAAAAGCCAGAACTTTCAATGCCCCTGTTGAAGAAGGTTTTTTGTGTGCTTTTTTTCTAACTGATTTGCAGCCCACCGAGGAAAGAACAAACACTGGCGATGTTTTCTATTTAATTTGGTATAAGTTCATAAAACAAATTGCCCAGATAATTGGACATGTCTTCAATTCTACACTACATTTTCCATAGATGTAAACCAGATTTATGACTTAGAAGTGCAGCAATAAATGAGCCTCGCTTGTAATACACCTGCGCCAAGTCTTATGTCAAAGTGAAATAAAAAATGAGACCGACCACTCTGAGTAATCAAACCTGTCAGTTCAGTTAACTCCTTCTAAAGTATTGATGAGAAACACTAAGCTCTGGAAAAGAAAGAGGTTAACTATTTCTACTTGTACAAATATACACAAGCAAGAAATAGATGTTTTAAATGGATTCCCTAAAAATAAACTTATCATCTTAACCCCGCAAATGATTTTTTTTATGTTATTCCCTTTCCCACCCCCTCCTCTTTGGAGAATTTAAAACTCACTCACACATGGAAACTACTATCTTGAAGCTAAATTCCCATTTTCCTTTGAGGAGTTTTTCCAGCTTAAATCAGAGTTGGCAATTACACTTCTCTGGACTGGACCATCTGGTCACCATTTGTCTCATCCCTGGAACAATATAAAGGAAGTATAAGGTGGTTTTTTAGACACATCTGTTAGTTCTGTGATAACTAAATAAATCCAGTTATTATAAGGCAAAGCTGGAACCTAAAGGTGTCCTCTAATTGAATTCTTCCTCTTCATGGTCAAGAAAAGCAAAGGACATTAATGGTAATAACATGAGGAAAGCAGAATTTCCATCTGCAAAGACTTTCCTAATTCTACATACTTCTTCAGGCTATTTGCCAAGGCAACGTTCCAGAGAAAGTAAGTTTAAATAATACCTGATTCCTGGAATGGGAAAGGTGGATGTATGATATGTGAAGATCAATTGGTATTAGGAATATATTTTCAGGATTAAAAAGAAAGAAAGGCTTATTTATTTTAGGGGAATAAACCATTTTTTTCCAAAAATCTCTGCTGGTCTTTGTTTTCAAGTAAATCATTTTAGTCTTCATCACTAAAGTAGCCAGTTTACTCAAAACAAATTCATTATCTTCCCTCTGCTTTTCCTTTGCTTATCTGAGTAATAGGAACATCATTCTCTGTTTAGCCAAGCTAGAAACCAGGTAACCACTCTTGGTTTTTCCTCCCTTCCCCTCGAATCTAGCTAGTGATGAAAAGCTGATTACCTGTAACTGCCAGATATTTCTCAAAGCTGTTTTTGTCTTTTTTATTGCAATTGCTACTCACTTTTCAGTCTGCCTAAATGCTTAGTCTTTTCCAGTTCACCCTTAAAGGTGCTATCAGAGATCTTACCAAAGACAAACCTAATTATGTCTGTCTCCCTATTAAGATCTTAAAGTGACTCCCTAATATCTAAACACTGAAGTACAAATTCCTTTTTCTAGCGTATGTAAGAGCCATCAAACACTTTTCTCCTATCTCATCTCCTCTCGCTTCCTGAAATTCTGCCAAGCTTATGTTGCAGTTTCCAAATCAATCCATGTCCTTTCATGGTCTGGCCTGGTGCACATTTTCTTCTACCTAAAATAATTACTCCATTGATTTATTGAGAACTTAGTCATACTTAGATTGAAATCCAGGATGACTTCTGATACCTTCCTTTACTATCCCCACCAGAACACCTAACATCCCATCTCCACATAGTATATGCATCCCTACGTTCATTGCAGCATTATTCATGGTGGCCAAGACCAGGAAAAAACCAAAGTGCCTTTCGGGTGACTGGATAAAGATATGGTACATATACACAATGGAATACTACTCAGCCATAAGAAAAAACAAAATACTTCCATTTGCAACAACGTGGATGGATCTTGCAAATACCATGCTAAGAGAAATATACAGAGAAAACAAAGAACCATGCAGTTTCACTCATATGTGGGATATAAAACTGAAAGTAACAAATGAACCAACAAGAAAATCACACAAACAAAAACTCACAGACACAGACAATAGTATGGTGGTTACCAGAGGGGAGGGGGTGGGCTGAGGGCAGTAAAGTGTAAAGGGGGCCAAATACATGGTGATGAAAGATTTGACTTCGGATGGTGGGCACACAATGCAGTACACGTCATGGAATTGTACACTTAAAACGCATATAATTTTATTAAGCAATGTCATCTCAATAAAATTAATTTTAAAAACTATAAACAGAAACTTTGCAAAAAAACAAAAACATCATATAGCACTTAGTTCTATTATTGTATATTTATATATCTGCCTTCTCCAACTGTTTAAGCTCCTGAAAAGTAAAAATCATGTGTTTTTCCTCTTCAATATCCTCATAACCAGCTGACAATAAACACTAAGTAATTGCCCATAAAGTAAATAAACAGAGCAATGAGGCACTAAAATCTCTATTTCAACTCTGGTCGAAATTATGAATTTCATCTTCTTAGGCCAAATGGAACTGAACAATTGGACCAATTTTAAAAAATTATAAAAGTGCATTAGACATCTTTCAAAGTTGACTTCATGGGTCTATACAATAAAATAGTCCCAATGATTTCTTACTTGGCATAGATTTTTTTTCCTTAGAATTGGTTCTTTATTGTACTGTTTCCTTAGATTTTTGTATAATGCTTTTATTTTCAATTTTAATTTGTTCGCTTTTCCTTTTGGCTTTCAAATTCATACTTAGATGTAACTGTAAATACCTTTCACTTGTTTATAATTTATCTACTAGCATCACATGCAATTAGGCACTAAATATAATGACCTTTCTATGCTAATTTAAGAGTACATATTTGGAAACAGAACCAAGGGAAAAGAAACAGGAATATTCATTTTTATTCTGCCTGACTTCCCTACAGAACATCTTACCACACTTCCTCTCCTGCCCGAAGTCTCTTGGCCATGCTTTTGCTTTTGTTCTATGCAATAGTAGTAATAACAATGTTTTTCTTTACAGGGAGACGAGTGACATAAAAATATATAAACTCTTTGGGGAAAAAGAATTCATGTAAATTATTTTGAAGAAATTAAGGTAATCTGAAATGCTCATTAGGTGAAAGACTATTTGGAAAAATGGTACTTTTTTCTAACCTTTTTTAACATTTTTTTTTTTTAAATCTTGACTGAGGCCTTATTCAGGCACATATCTCATTAACTCGAATAAGGGTGGTTAGCCCTCAGGGGAACTCTGTTACCTTCTTCAATTTCTTTTGCCATATAGAGGTCTGCTATAAAAACCACTCACTGACGTAGACTATTTAACTCGTATAGAAATTACTCAAACCTCACAATGGCATTGTACAAGAATGGAGGCCGTTCTTCATCCTAATTTTCATGTTGCTTATTCTTTTCTACTAGCATATAGGTTCGAAGTCATACTGACATTACTATATACAGATATTTCCATCATCTTTGCCTTGATTTAACATTTACTATTATGTCTACTTCTTCGACAAAACATCTACTTAATCTTTGAAATTATTAAATGTTTAATCAAGTTCTTGAAAATGAGGGGCAATCAGGTTTCAAAAGATTTTTACCCTGTTTACTTTTTTTCATTTGTGTTAGTGTTTCTTCTACAGCAACTACTCCAACTAATTCTCCTCACAGCTATTGCGCTGTTTCTAATCTGAATTCATATTAGAATTCCAACTCCACTCTTACTGGTGGCAAGATGGATTTTTTCACTCTCTCACCTCACATATGAAGGTTATTACAAAGTTGATGAGGATAATCAAGTCATACTGGAAAGAATGTTCTGGACCGTGAATATGCAGCTGCAATGAGGAGATATTTTGGCACTTCCAGCATTATAAAAGTTAGAATGATTAATAAGATGAAGTATGGAATTGATCTATTGAGAATACTGTATTCCCTTCATGGTTATTAAGAGATGTGTGAAGCACATTAAAATAGATGTAGATTATTTGTTACTAACGGGGTTCATGATTCAATTTTATCACCTTTAAAAACTTAATGTTGTTCGCTTTGGGGATTTTGTTTTGTTTTGTTTGCATTTTACAAAACAATAAAAGCTGTGAGTTGTATGCTTAGGTCAGTGTTTTTAGATAATGTTATATCTTAAGAGATTATTATCAAAATATATATATTTCGAGTTGTCTAAATTGTACAGCTAAGCCAACACATGCTTGCCCCTGTTTCCTCATGACACCTTAATAAAATAACAAAGTGGATTTAGCTGTCAGCTGGTAGAGACACACCAGTCGACAAGCCCAAAGTTTTCTAATCAGATATTTAGTGACTCATTTTTAAATATTTATGGGCAGCCAAGGATCCCCAGATATTTGAAAAAAGTCTTTAGCATGAAATACAGAGACAAAACATGCAAAAATAAGAAATTTGATGAAAATAAAGGGATGGAAGTCAAAGCAAACTCTGTGTGTGTGTTTGTGTTTAACATTGCTTCCCAGAGATAGGAAATTGTGCTTCCATGAAAATAACACCATATTAAAATAAATGGATAAGTATACAATTTTCTTAATAAATTTTTTTACAGTTATCCAAATTATTAATAATATTTTTTCATTTGAAAAACAAAGTTTTAATTACAGATTAACACTCCCCTCAATTCTGTTCTCCCCCCACTCTCTAGAAGTAACCAATATCCTAGATTTTGTATGTATCTTTTCTTTTTTTTAATTGTTTTATTATTTTTTTAATCAGTATTTTTTTAATTGTTGATATTGTACTGTTTTCTGTCTTTTACCCCGCCCCCAGGCCACCGCCCCAGCCCTCCCCTTTTCTTAATAAATTTTTAAGCTACAAATGAGTAAGCCCAGCAAGGAGGGCATGTCAAAAGCTGAGATACACTAAAAGCGAGGTAGCTGTAGCAAGTGGTGAATGCAAAGGAAAAGTAATAATAAATAAACAAATAAATAAATATCCAGGCAAGCAAATACAATCTGAGTAAATTAGAAATGTAATAGCAGAAATTAAGAAAAAATCTACTGGAAAATATTGAATTTTAACTTAAAGAAATCTGTAAGATACTGGAATAAAAAGTCTAAGTGTAGAAAATTAAGTGGGAAGAAATAAGTAGAGTATCCATTTGAGTGGTTAATTATCTGAATGACAGAAAAAGAGGACAAAATAAATTATGGTAAGGAGATTATCAAGGAAATAATAAAAATTTCCAAAACCAAAGCTCAGAGTAAAAGGTGCATGGAATGTCTAACACAGTAAGAGAAAAAGACCCAGGCCAATGCACACCAACTTAAAACATTGAACACAGTGGGGGAAACGTCCAGAGGGGAAAAATCAAAATGGCATCAAAACTGTCAGCAGCCACACTAGACAAACAAACAAACCAATAAGTAAATCAATGACTTCAAAATTATGAATGAATGTTATTGCTATCTTATCTTTTTACAGCAGCCAAGTGGAATAAAGTATGAGAACAGAATAAAGACATTTCACATTTGCAAAGTACCACGCACTTGATCTACCACGAGCTCTTTCTCAGGACATTAATAGAAAACAGGTCACCAAAATAAGAGTGTGAACCAAGAAAATGAAAAAATTGAACCTACACGGAGGAGATCCAACAATGCAAGTGAAATACAAAGGGAATTTCTAGGATGATTGTGAAGGGAGATCCCCCAAAACAACAGCTAAGCAAATGGCCAATGAAGCAGTAATTCCAGAAGAGATCAGGAGGAGAAAACTATGCTGGAAGGATATCTGCAAGAAGATAGAGTTCACAAAAATCCCCATACGTTTCCAATATTGGAAAGACATTTACACTTTGCAGAGTTTGGGAATGAATCACATGCACATACACACACATTTTTAATTCAAAGGCAAAACCAAAAATAAAGTATCTGGGAAAGTAAATATAAACATAATAATTTATATGGGTTAGCTGTGAAAACTATTTACACCTTCACAATCATGTAAAAACTGATTATTGATTAAATAAGCAAAAATAAACATTGAGAAATGGGGAAAAAGTGAAAAAGAGTGGGATATAAAAGAATTAAATGTCCATCTTTTATTGTAATAAGTGAATACATAATGTCTAAAATTGGAAAAGTGTAGCTATATTAGTAAATTAGTATTGCATAAGGCTATTTTTTTTTTAGAAATATTCAGGTAAATGTTCAAATAGATAGCAGATCTGAAATTGATTGAGAGAGGTAGGAAAAAAGAGAAGATAACAGACACTGTTTTTATTTTTTAAATATGCAGAAATATTGAAATGTAAATTCATCATCAAAATTACATATTTATTTCACTTTCTTACTTACTAAGAAGCTTGGAACCAGTTCTGGGCTTAGAGGAGGAAATTCCAACTTAACATTAACCAGCTCTATGATAGTTGAATGTTGAAGCTGATGAAGTAGTGGGTATTGATAGTAATGGAAACCAGAATCTATACTAATAGTTTTTTCAGAGTGAATTTTCTGGTGCCAAGAAAAATTTGGGGGGGAAATTACAGGATACTATACTGAAAAAGAAAATTATAAGGTTTGGAGCAAATCGATAACCAGCATTCGTCATATCATATGTTAAGCACCTTCACACACGTGTCACATGTGATGTTCTCAGAAACTGCAATCTTAAATAGGTTCAACTTTTTAAAGAGAGTTTGCATTGACCATTATCACCTGTATTTAATACTAGAGAGTGCTGTTTTTTCATCCTCAAAACTAAGGTTTATTCCTTTTTGCCCAAACTTTTACTCTTGCTATGAACTTGGTCCAATAGTTATGTTCTCTTTCTTGGTAATTTTTCTCTCTTGATTTTGGTTCCTGGTTTATGAGCTATAACTAAGCTAAGTATGACTCTCCCATCTTATAGATTAATTGAGTAATTGAGAAAAGCAAACCGTTTCTCATCACTTCCATTGCTTCCTGCTGCACACATTATACTAGCTCTCCTCTTTAAACCAAGTCTTCCAGCCCTAACCAATGTTGCTCAGTTGTTTGGAGTCACGTCCTGTAAACGGAAAGGTTGTAGGTTCAATCCCAGGTCAGGGGATATACTTACAAAGTGATGTTTCTCTATCACATTGATCTCCCTCTCTCTCTCCCCCCGCCCACCTTTCTCTCTTTCTAAAAGCAATGAAAAAATGTCCTCTGGTGAGGATTTAAAAAAAGGTAAATCTTCGAAAGAATGATCTGAAATTGCTGCCTTCATTGTCTCATGTTAACTTTCTCAAAAGACTTAAAACAAGTTCCACCCTCCCCATCGCCCTGTAAGTGTTCCAGTAAGTGTCACCATTTTCTGATGGGTCTTTCAGTCCTTGTTTCATCTGACTTACGTGCACTCCTTGCCACTGTTAACCTGCTTGCTGCAGTCTCTTTGTTCTCCACCTCTCTCTCAATATTTCTTCCTCAGTTGCTTATCCTGGTTCACTTATTTTTTTAAAGAGTTCATGGATACATAAATGTTATTTGTAACAAGTTCATTCTTTTAAATTTCATCCTATTTTCAATGATGACATTCACAATTACAAAGAAGAATTATTAAAATGACAGTTTAACTAATATCTTTGGCAAATGAGTAGTTATTGTATTTAATAATTGTAATTATTCATAATATACAGGTAGTACCTCTAGGAAACTTTCTATTAGAATACACAAGAAAATTAAATAGAAAAACTTATTCTGAAGGACCTGGTTAACAAAGTGATTTTTTTTTCATTCTAGCCCATATATCTTTTTTATTGAATTTATTGGAGTGCCATTGGTTAATAATAATAGGTATCTGGTATGCCTATAGGTATATCAGGTATTATTATACCTATTCTACAATACATCATCTATATATTGTATGTTTACCACCCAAGTCAAGTCCCCTTCCATCATCATTTATCTCGCTTTACCTCCTACTCCTTTCCACACCCCTACTTCCTTCCCTCTGGCAATCAGCATACTGTAGTTTGTGTCCATGAGTCTTTTGTTTTTCTTTGCTTCATACCTTCACCTTTCTCACCCAGGCCCCAACCACCTCCCCTCTGACAGCTGCCAGTCTCTCTCCACCTTGAGTCTCTCCACCTTGAGTCTCCCTGTGTCCATGAGTCTCTCTCCACCTTGTTTGTTAGTTTAGTTTGTTCATTAGATTCCACATGTACATGAAATCCCATGGTACTTGTCTTTCTCTGACTGGCTTATTTCACTTAGCGTAATACTCTCCAGTTCCATCTACACTATCGTAAGATTTCCTTCTTTTTCTGGCTAAGTAGTATTCCAGTGTGTAAATGTACCGTAGTTTTTTTTTTTTTTTAAGATTTTTTATTTATTTATCTTTAGAGAGGAAGGGTAGGAGAGAGGGAGAGGGAGAGAAATATCAATGTGTGGTTGCCTCTCATGTGTCCCTTGCTGGGAACTGGCCTGCAACCCAGGCATGTGCCCTGACTGGGAATCAAACCGCGATTGTTTGGTTCACAGGCCCGCGCTCAATCCACTGAGCTACACCAGCCAGGGCTGTACCGTAGTTTTTTTATCAACTCATCTACTGATGGACACTTGTGTTCATGGATAGAAATAATTAACATCATTTAAATGTCCATACTGCCCAAAGCAATCTATGGATTCAGTGCAATTCCTATCAAGACATGGATGGTATATTTCACAGAAGTGGAACAAATATTCCAAAAATTTATATAGAGTCACAAGAGACCACAAAGAGCTACAACAACATTGAGAAAAAAGCACAAAGTTAGAGAAATCATGCTGCCTGATATCAAACTACACTATAAGACCATAGTAATCAAAACAGCATGTTACTGGCATAAAAACAAGCATATAGATCAATGGAACAGAATAAAGAACCCAGAAACAACCTCATCTGTCTTTATAATCAATTAATATTTGACAAAGGAAGCAGGAACATACAATGGGGTAAAGACAGTCTATTCAATAAATGGTGTTGGGAAAATTGGATAGACATGTGCAAAAAAACCCAAAACTAAACCACCTTCTTAAACCTTACACAAAAATAAACTCAAAATGGATTAAAGACTTAAATGTCAGACTTGAAACCATAAAAATCCCAGAAGAAAACATGAGCAATAGAATCTGAAACATTTCTTTTAACAATATTTTTTCTGATATATGGCCTCAGGCAAGGGAAACCAAAGAAAAATAAATAAATGGTACTAATGAAAAGACAACTCACTGAATGAGAGAACATATTCACTGATACATTTGTTAAGGGGTTAATATCCAAACTTTATAAGAAACTTATAAAACTCAACACCTAAAAAAGAAAAACCAACCAAAAAACAATCCCACTAAGAAATGGGCAAAGGACCTGAATAGACACTCATCCAAAGAGGATGTACAGATGGCCAATAGACATACGATAGGATGCTCAATGTCACTAATCATCAGTGAAATGCAAATTAAAACCACAGTGATCTATCACCTCACACCAGTCAGAATGGCTATCATCAATAAATCAACAAACTGCAAGTGCTGACAAGGATGTGGAGAAAAGGGAACCCTAGTGCACTGTCGGTGGGAATGCAGACTGGTGCAGCCACTGTGGAAAGCAGTATGGAGTTGCCTCAACAAATTAACAATGGAACTGCCTTATGAGCCAGCAATTCCACTTCTTGTAATATATTCAAAGAAACCCGAAATACTGATTCAAAAGAATGTGTGCATTCCTATGTTCATTGCAGCATTATTTACAATAGCCAAAGTTTGAAGCTTGTTTACTTCTTAAAGCTTGGAGTCTCTACAGTGTGTTCTTTTTAAGTATACTAGCACACAACACTATGTTGGTTATATTGGTTTTAGGTGTACAATAGAGTGATTTGACATGCTTATACCTTAAAATGTGATCACTTCACTAATTCTAGTAATCACCTGTCATGGTGCGAATTTAACACAATATTACCAACCACATCCCCTTTCACCTTTTTCGCCCATGCTCCCACCCTCTCCCTTCTGGTAACCGTGCCTTTGGTCTGTGTTTTTATGAGGATGAAAAAAAAGTAAGAAGATTCTTACAACTTTTTCTTTGGTCTTCTCTTCTTCTCTGTAGATATTCTCTGACATTCTCTTCCACAACTTTAGCCAAAGTAAGACTCCAGACAATTACCACACCTCCTGATTAGAGCTCTTAAAGTGACAAGAGTTGTAAATGGAATTTTCCCAGTTCTCTCTGTCCTTCTGAGTTCCCTTTGAATCATGTAGTTCAACATCACCACAATTTACACGGAAATGAAGGACCAAACTTGGGAACAATTCCAGTCTTCTCCTTCGCCCTCAGACCCACATCAGTCACCTCACCTGTACATTGTTCATGCTTCTTTTCCTTGTTTGCTCCCTTCTTCCTATCTATTACTTTCTTTCCTCTTTCAAAGCCTTACTTCACCAGCAGTTTCGCTGAGAGTAGTAATACTACCGCTCCCAGTCTCATTCCTCAGGTCTTTTGCATCTTCAATTCATCTTCTGTACCGCTATCAAAGTTGGCTAGCCTAAAATACAAATCTTGTCATTTTACTTTGTGGCCTGAAACCATTCAATAGCTCTCCACTACCTGTAGGATAAAATCTAAACCCATTAGCACTTCCATGACCAGGCCACACACTGCTTATCTCTTGCTGTACCACTGTTGCTTCCTACACTTCAACTAGCACCTTTCTTCCAGCTTCTGAATTACTTACTATCTGTACTTCCATTCAGGTTGCCTCACCATTCTGGAATTGCACTCCCCACTTCCCCGGTCTCCACACCCAATGGAGAACATCTACAACTGAGACTTTCTCTTTAAATCAACTTTTCTATGAAGCTTTTTGGATTGCCTAAGCAAATTTAATCACTTCTTCATTTCGCCTCCACTTATCTCTCTGCATAACCATATTTTTACAGAGAAAAAATGTTGCATTTCTCCATTGGGCTGTGAGCTCATTTAGGACAGAGTCTTGTCCTCCGTGTTTTATAATACCAATGTTTCAAAGAGTTCCTAAAGGACAGTCGGTGCTTGCCCTAAGAAACTCATAAAGCTCTAAGTATCTGCAATCTACCCAAAAATGTATCAGGAAAAGCAGAGCCAGACAGCTCTTTTCATGCAAGTTGCTATGCTTTGAGTCGTATGACAGTAAAACCCCTACCACAGTTGCATGGTCAAATGATAAGCTATCTGAGATTAGACATAAAGGAAGCTCTCTCCCTACATTGCAGTATGGAAGACATTACATGAGAAAGGTGTCCCATATTGGATGTGGAATATACGATACACTTAGACAGATGTAGCAGAAGCAGACCCAGCTATAGTATTAACAATGAAGGCAGTGGAAGGCACTGAATCAGGAGTATTGTAGGTTAGAACAGAAGGGACCTTCTGGGGAATGGCAAGTTGATGGTATGCTGGTGAGTGGAAAGTAATCGTATTGTTCCAGAAAGTAATAGAATAGTGCTATATTTATATACAGGACGGGATAAACGATGTTCCAGTTCTTCACAGGGACTGACTCCACTGCAGTTGAGATGGCACTATGTAGCCTATCTTCAAAATATTCCATGATCAAATGGCTTAAATCATAGATTATAAAAATCATACTTACTGGCATTTAAACTACTTCATTATCGGAGAATTTCATAATTTGCCCCTTAAAGGTAGATAATTTATTCAATGGTAAAAATAAATTAAATTCTTAACTAACGTATTTCTGCATTATAGCTCCTTTGAGGTCATCTAGATTAGGCCAACATTTACTACTCACCCTCGGACTAATATTAAATTTCAGTCTTGAACTTGGGATCTTATTTCCCCAAGGTCTACTTTGTATTTCCTTCCATATGCAAACTCAGGGCCTCTCTCCTGTTTATTCCCATAAATATGTAGTCAAAGTTAAAAATACAATAAATTAAACAAACACTAGAGAGAGAAACATCATGAGAAATGCAATAACACCTGAAAAATTTCTGGGGACATGCTTATGGTCTAGATGCAGGTGATACATGACAAAGGAAGAACTGATGGAATACATAATACAAAAGAAGTCTTTGCTTAGGATATCAGTGCACAAAGAAACAGCCCACTGTAATGGGGAAACCGAACATTCAGTGAGCTTCCACCTCCACAATGTTGAGTCTGAGCTGCTAATATGAATAACCTTAGGGTCTTAGAATAGTAAAAGTACAGATGACCTTTGAGATCATCTGTTAACACTTCCTTGTATCACAGATTTCAAAACGAAGCCTCAGAGATTTTGAATTGCAAAATAGCAAATAAGTCCCTCAGGGAAATAGATTGGGATGAATATTAGAAAGAGAGTAAATGTGAATTATCTGCACATAGAAAAGTTCTAAATTCCTAGGTTAATGTTGGATAGTTTCTCATAAAACAGCAATTAAAAAAAAACAGTAATAAAGAGGTAAGGAGTTTTATAAAACTAGCGCATGAAAACTTCCACAGGCAAAAAGAGGGGGCCCCATTTGTCTCCCTCAAAGTTGACGTGAAAAATTTTACCAAAAAGACCAGAAGTTAAAGATGTGATCCCAGAAATAAACATGAAGAAAAAAATAAATGTAGGAATTGAATAAAGAAAATGTATAACTGTGTCATCTGGTATGGTGGCCATGAGACATATGTAGTTATTGAGCACTTTACAGGTGACTAGTCAAAATTGAGATATGCTACGTGTAAAATCTGTACATAACAGATTTTGAAGACCTAGTATTAAAAGATTATAAAATATCTCATTAGTAATGTACATATTGATTATATAGTGACATTATATCACTTGGATATATCATGTTAAATAAAATATATTATTAAAAGTGATGTAGCAGATTTCTTTTTGCTCTTTTTCATGTGCCTACTAAAAAAAATTTAAATTTCATAGGTAGTTCATATTTGTGGTTCATGTTATATTTCTGTTAGACAGCCTTGGTGTAGAGGATGTGTGGGAATGAAAGGACAGAAATATTAATTTGAATGCCCTGTGTAATCTTGGCATTTTTCATGTGCATTGTTTTATCTGAGAGTCACACAATTCAAGATCATTTTAATATCTATTATTCTTACATCATCTAGTTCTAAGAACCTCCGTGTTTTTTTTATTTTAAATAAAATTCTAAAGTTCAGGGTAAAATAAGTTAGAAAGTTTTCATCTGAGCATTTAATACTAGTCTGACACAGGGACACAACATTTCGGACCTTCGAAATAATAAATGTTGTACTATCAGTTGCTCCGGCATATAAAATGTTTTTTTAAAAAAACCCTGTTTTTAAAAGCTGAATTATTGAAGTCATAAAGGAGATAGATACCTGGTATTGTTGCCCTGTTCTGCTAATTTACGCTGAGATCACATGTAAACAGACTACATCCCGCCCTTCCTGGATATTTTTAATTGGTATGCCCTCTGCCTTTCACTAATGTATCTTATTTCTTCCATTATCTATAAAAGAAGCAAGTGTTCTTTCACCTTGAAAACTGAAATACCTCTTCCCGATATAATCAGATGCTTTCCAATCCCTTTTAAAGGAAAGGAAATTGCTTCTCTGGCTGCCAGCCATCATGAAGCTGAGAACATGTCTCTTGGTAAAGGTAAGGCGCCCTAATGAATGACTTACTATTGAAAGGAAAGACAATCCCTGCAGTAATTCAGTATAAGCAGCTGTTATTTAGACACTAATGGAAGAAATAAAAATAGATAAATAAAGACACAACTTCCCATGTGTAGCTGTCAGAGGTGACAGTAAGATAGGAAGTCATTTCCAACCAACCAAAACGTTGCATTTACTTAAAGAAACATGACCAAAAATCCATTTTGCCACCTGGGATTTTTTTTTTCTTTTATATAGAATTAGTTCATCCACTAGAAGAAAGAAAGAAAAGAGGAAAGGAAGGAAGGAAGGAAGGAAGGAAGGAAGGAAGGAAGGAAGGAAGGAAGGAAGGAAGGAAGGAAGGGAGAGGAGAGGACTGGGAAAAGGAAGAAGTAATCAAAACAGTAAAACCTTTAACCAAAGCAGTGGCTACACATATATGCTTTGAAATGTTATACTTTACTCAGAAGTTAGTCTTTATTTTGTCCTCATGCTAAAAAACCACAGATTTTTATCTGTATTGATGCCACATTTTACTATAGCCGTCATTTAATAATTGTTTCCTCAATTTGTGGTATTTTTCCCAGTTACAGAAAATAGGGAGTTATATAAGAGTCACAATGTCACTTCTATATTACGTGGTTGTACTTTATGTGATATTCTTTATTTTACTTTAAAATTGAAGGCCAAGATACACAATTCAGAATAGATAAACAGCTTTGAAATCTAGAATGATAAAATTAACTTTTTATCATTAAATTAAAATTAAAATAGAGGGAAATTAAAATTTTCCTCTATGGCTTTATCTCTACCCATTTTTATTCTCTATTTTATTAGTGGTTCTACCTGGGGCTGGTCACAAGGCTGTGATTTCCCAGAATTTCTTGGAGGTGGGAGTGCCAGGGACTTTGATTAACAGCACCAAAGCCTCTTGTAAACCATTGGCTTATAGAAGGTCATGAGTTAAAATATCACATTATAAGAAAACTGCTTTTCCAAAACACACTAATAGTCACTAGACATTATCAGCCTAATCTTGAGAAATTTTCTCCAGGCACATGAAGTGAAATTAATTTAGTCAGTTACAGTTCTCGTGCAATCAATACATTGCTCTGTGGAAAGACACCAAAAAAAAAAATAAATAAATAAAAAATAGAGAGAGAGAGAGAGAGAGAGAGAGAGAAGGTATTGGACATGGTTCCTGCCCTGAATGGCAACATAATATCAAGAGGAAGAAAAGACAGTTCCAGTAATCTATTGCTGCATAACAATCTACTTCAAACCTTAGTGGCTGAAAACAGTCATTTTATTGATCGAAATTCTGCGGCTCAGAAACTCAAGCAAGATTCCTATGAGACAGTTCAGTTCTCGCTCCACACAGCATGACCTGGAGTGGGCAACTAGAGCTGGCAGTGAGCCGAGACGGCCCCCTCCTACATCCGGGGTTGCGGTGCCGGCAGCTCTCCCCCGTGCCATGTGTCCGCACTTGGTAGTCTGAGTCTATTCTTATCACCTGGCACTCAAGTCCGAGCATCCCTCCAAGGGTAAAAACGGAAGTCTCAAGATGTCTTAAGACTTAGGCCCAGAAGTCACATCTATCACATTCCTCTGGTCACAGCCAATCTTAGGACCAGCACAGATCAAGATCAAAGGAAATGAACTTTACCTCTTGATTAAAAAGTGATAAAGTCCCATTACTCAAGGGCTAATGAGAGGAGAGGAATTGTAGCTACCTTTGAAGACAATATGCCAAGCACGTGTGAAACAAATGAAAGTAAAAAAGTAAAGGAATAGATACAAAAGATTCACATTTATATACATAAATATGCCATAGGAAAATTTTAAAAAGCTGTTACAATGATGAGAATGATGTAAGATGGCATATTCTTTTTCTATTATTATCCACTTTCTTATAAACAAAATCACCAGGACATAAGACTATCGATAGTAAAGTCTCTAAAAGAATAAGTTGGAGGTGAAATAAGTAGATGTATGCATGCTGACCAAAATATTCATTACATCAGGGCAAAACGAGGAGGCAAACTGACTACTTCCCGCACTGTTGTACCACTGTCCCTGAAAAATTAAAAAATAAAAATAAAAATAAATTAAGGCCACTAAATTTATGAAAATCAGAACTTTATGACAAAGTTTAATATTTTAGAAATATTGCCCCATCACACATAATAAATAAATAAATAAATAAAGTCCTAATAACTCTAATTAAAAGAAAAATAAATTTTACAATACTGCAATTAGGACAACTTTAATAATGAAGTGTGAAGGTCACCTATCTATAGAGATTTTATCAATGGTACTTAGAATGCATAATTTTAATTTCTTTTATAAGTAAGACATCATAAAAATACAGTCAGAGTTCAGCTACAATTAGGAAAGTAAGAGTAAAATATCTTGAAATAACGAAAAGCAAAGATAATAAATTATAGAGCAGAATAACAGTAGAATGGAAAAATAAAATTAAGAGCTGGTTCATCAGAAAGACAAGTAAAATAGATGAACTTCCTAACAAGATTAAGAAAAACTAAATGACAAATTTGCTGTAGGTCTTTAGAAAAATATATAATTGAAAGAGTTTTTTTTTCTTAAATACAGAGGAATATTAATAGAACTCTGTGTTAATAGATGTTTTCCAAAGAAAAATTATTTTTGAATAAAGTGATAAAAGGTTAGAATTTGTTCAGGAAGTATTAGAAAACTTAAATAGAGCAATAACCAGTAAAGTGCCTGCACTGTTTTCCAAAAAGGCTTCAACAGAAACTTTGTTCTTCTCACATATGTTTAGCAGTATGTTAAATGAGTCAATAGTTACAGTGCTAATAAAGTTGGTCAGGCACATAACAATAGATAAAACCATCTCATTTATTTTCTTGAAGAGCCTGGTATCATTAAAGTTATCTCCCTAAAGAAAAATAGCAAACAAATGTACCCCAAAGTCAGTTTTACAGAATTCCAGTTAACTAGGATTTTACTAAATACCCCTTGGGAAAATTGGGAGTTTCTAATTAAACATAATTTTTAAATGCTAAATTTAAATATAAGTAGTTTCTGACTGCTAGATTTAATCATAATATTTAAGTGATAATGGATAATCTATTATCATTTTTAAATTACTTTAACTATGGAAAATTTTCTTGTCAGACAAGAGTTCCGAAAAATATGCTACTTGAAATATGACCATAAGCCTATCTAAATTATACATAAAGAGAATAAATCTTAAAGAACCCACGAAATCCACTATTGTCTTGAATAACAACACACAATAGCAAAATACAGTCAATTCCAGTAATAGAAAAACATTAGACAACCTGCTGATATACTCTATGACATCAAAAATAAGATAAAAAATTAGACAGTGATCATAGAAATTGAAACACATGTAGACTCTATATTTTCTTATAAAATTTTAATCAATTATCAATAAATAGATAATTATTTAATATAATAAGGAATATCTAGACAGAACAGATATACAATAGTATGTATCTTAAATAATAGTTAATGGCACATTTGCTTCTGACAGAAATATTTCCAATAAAGTAAAAAACATGATTAGGATACAAACTATTGCCATTATAATTAATTTAATGTTATTCACTACATTAACAGTTTTGAGAAATTCCAGATGATACAATAAAATAAGAAAAAATTATCCTTAAAAAGGTAAAGATGATAAAGTTATCATTATTTGATAATGACATAATTTATAATTATCTATAGCTAAAGAATAAAAAGAAAGGAGAATAGGACATTAAAATACTCATCACAATATAAGCTATAAAACAATTTTCTTCAAAAATAGTATGCATATATATATGTATATGTATATGTATGCTATTGTTCTTTGGGAGAGGGGAATGAAATTTAGTAATCTTAATCTCTGACCTTTTCTGAGCTTCTCAAAATTTATGCAATGATATTACAATAATTCTAGTCAAAAATATATATAATTTTACTAAGTTTATGGTAATTTTGTAGACAAAGTGCTTGGGATTAGTCTTAACCCAGCCCCACCCACACAGTATAATTTAAAACATGACCATGGGAAGGACACATTAACTCTTCTAAAGAACCAGCCATAGGTCAGCTGAGCTGTACAAAATTTTCTGTCTGTTGAGAGGACCTCACAATCCCTTAGTCTTATTGGCAATTTAGAAAATGTATATTGCTACTTTGAGGAATTTCAATGGTATTTTCAGACAGCATTCTCCCAAATGTCCCTGTAGGGAATCCCAAGCACTTACCTTCACCCATCATCTGGATCTCTAAGCGGCACAAATTCATCCACTGGTGGCTACTTTATGGCAAATTTGATAATGTAGTCAGGGGTTTAGGGGGGGCCCAAATTATTTACATCAGCTGAAAACAGAGATCCAGGATTATTTTTAATTCTATGAACAAGTGAAAAACTCCAGAAAATACAGAAGAATATTGTATCTTGACATGGCAAAAAAAATTTTAAACTATTCTCATTAATAGTCATGAATGTTATTTCTAATTAATTAATTAACATAAATGGTAAAAATACTCTTGACTTTTTGTAAGGTCAGTTAAAATCAACATATGCATTGACAACAATAATGAAAGAATTGATTAGATTAGACCAGTGATTCTCAAATGAAGGCAATTTTGCCCACTCTTCCTCCCTGATCACACCGGATGGAATATTTAACCACGTCTGCAGACCTTTCTGGTTATGAGTAAGGGTGCTGTTGGCATCTATTGGGTACAGAATCAGTTAAACAGCCTACAGTGCATACAATAGCCTCCTACATCGACGAGTTATCTCACCCAATATATCAATACTATCGAGATTGAGTAACCCTGGTTTAGATGATGTGCTACACTGTGTTTACGATTTCTTTAGAAAAAGACTTCTATTTTCTTCCCAAAGAAGCAATGCCTATGTCCTTGGAAATAAACTGACATGTCATTGGGAATCCATCTGTGATTTGTTACTCTGTTTCTGAGTCAACTTTGTGAAGCACTGTGGCAGAAAATCAAATGACCTTATTAGCCATTCTTCTCATCTTCCCCAGCCTGGAAGCCGGGCACATGGTTGCTCACTTAAAGTGTGTTTCTCAACACCCTTTGAAACAAGGGGTGACCCGCTAGCAAAGGGTACGCATGTAATAAGTGAGCAGTTCCCAGGTATTTCCTGTAAAACAATGTCACGGGACCCCTCATACTTTTCTCCTTTTTGCTAGATGGAAATGGTGAAATGTGCAGTAACCACCTTGTACCTACATGTTGCAGCCATGTGTGAGGATTATAGGACCATTTTCCCACTCTAAATGCTCCCCTATCTATACTGGTATGCGAGTAAGAAACAAACTCCTGTAGTTTTTCATCCTCTGTAGTTAGAGGTTTTGTTACAGTAGTATTGGGTTGGCCGAAAAGTCTATTTAGTTTTTCCCATAAAATAAAAGACAAATTTTTCATTTTCATCAATAACTTTATTGATTTAGATATTTTGAGTATGCCAGCTGTCTGCTGCACAGTATAACGTTGATTGTTCTCAATTAATGTTTCAATTCGATTGCTCGCTATCATCTTCAACAGGTCTACCCATCCGTGGAGCATCGTCCAGCAAGAAGTCTCCAGCATGAAATTTCACAAACCATTTTTGACGTGTTTGATCAATCACAGCACCTTCTCCACACACTGAACAAATCTTTTTTGTGTGTTTCATTTGCATTTTTACCTTTCTTGAAATAATAAAGCAAATATGCTAAAAATATTGTGTATTTTCTTCCATCTTCAATATTAAAATGACTACACAAAAATTCACCAATTTTGACAAGCATTTTGAAAAATTCATACTGATATGACAGCTGTCACAATGCAGTCTGACAAAATGGTTTTGAATGAAATTAAAGACAACTAAGGGCTACTAGAGCCATCTTACGGGGGAAAAAATGAACATTTTGTCCAATCTACTATATTATCTGATATCCTAGCTGTTACAGAGGTATTATCATCATCACCATTGTTAAATATGTAGGTAAGAGAAATTAAGGAAGTTAATGAAACAACAACTCATAAGTTGCAAAGGCTGAGGTCAAACAAAATACGACTTCAGGCTCCGTGGTGTTGACCACCCAATACTACCTTAGTAGCCAGAGCCTGTGAAAGTCATTGTGCTCTTGTAACTACATGATTCCAACAAACTCCTCTAAAAGATTTTTACACTGTTTTTCAAAGGGAATTGACATTTACAAAAAGGGAGGGCATAGAGGTAGTAACATTACTTCTGAATAAAGCAACTGTCCCAATTCCATGGAAAACTCGAATTTCTCTTTTCCTTTAAGGGGAAAAATTGAACGGCTTTAAACATCTGATTGAACCAGGCCGCTACTGAGGAAGTAGCACAGGCCCAGTGGACTATATTGACAATAGCCTAATGCTGGGGTGGGTCTCGGTACAGATCACTATCACCCTGACAGTAAGATGAAGACAGTAAGAAAGAAGGGGTGGCACATGCAAAGCAAATAATGTAACTTAAAAAGTAATAAAAACAACGTGAAAATCTCTATGCTTTTTCGGGAAAATAATCCCGACCATCAACTACCAAAGAGTAGGATTATTGGTATTACTCAGGAAGTGTCATAACATCTGCTTTGGGCAGGAAACATTTTGCTTCACAAATCTTAGGAGGAAAGTGTAGGTTGTAATAGCGTATATCCTATATACACTATAAAAAGATCTCAGAAATCTGAGAGCACCAGTGTTCCACAGGAACTACACCAGGAAAGCCATCAGAAACCACAGTCTCCCTGTCTCCCCCTTGAGATTGTGGTTTCATGCATTTCTGCCTTTTTCTGTTAGACTACTTCATTCATCAGCCACTTTCAAGGTCCCATCTGCTTCAGCTTGCGCAGGTCTCCACAGGAAGACTTCAGCCACCTCTACACAGCAGCAACTCTTCACAAGCCTTTGTGATTCCCCTAAGGGTAACTGTCCTAGGCAGGTCTGCTAGCTAATTCTAAATTTCTCAGAGATGGATCTGATGAGCTCTCTTCCTGTTTTTTTCAGCCTAGTCCTACCTTCCTGCCTTGTTGAAATGGACTTGCTGCCTTGGGCTAGATGCACATCCTTGGTCCAGTTAGTATCAACCAGATGGTGTGGTTGCATGGTACAAGACCAGGACGCACCCCCTCATTAGTGAACAAGGGCACAGCAGCTTCCCTCAGAAGGCCCCAGGGAAATAGCAGGTCATTATAAACAAGCCTGGTACAGCTTTGATAATTTTGCTCCACTGAAAAACTATTTTCAACTCAGAACTAATCAAGAAACGATTCGTTCTGCCAGCTGCAGCAGAATGAAATATGTTTGTCCTTGTGGCAGTGGGCAAGAACGCAGAGGCAGCTCAGCAGAACACAGAGCAAATCCCCAGAGTTGGCCCAGAATGTGTGGATAGAGAGCAGAGCTCAGGACCAACACACGGAGATGGGACCTACCACATAGGATTCATCAGTTTTCAGTAAAAAGATTTACTCTGGCCATCTTGCGTATACAAAAAGATTATGTATCTAGTAGATACAGGGGCAGCACTCAGAACTAACAGGAGGAAATCTCGGGTAGCAATCAGGTAGCTTGCAGGGGAGTCCAACCTTCTGGCATCTCTGGGCCACACTGGAAGGAGAAGGGTTGTCTTGGGTCACACATTAAATACACAAACGCTAATGAAAACTGATGAGAAAAAAAAGTTTTAAGTAAATACAATTTGGGGTTGGGTGGCATTCGTAGCCATCCTGGGCCACAGGTGGCCCGTGGGCCATGGGTTGGACACTCCTGGTAGAGAGTCTGAGTTAGGAGAACCTACTTTAGAAGTCCATCCAGGTATAGGAAATGGAGTAGCCAAAGAACGTATATGAATGACCCATGGCCATGAACGATGATGTGGAGATTGCCTGAGAGATTGGGGGTACTAGGAGGGGAGCAAAGGGGGAAAATTGGGACAACTGCAATAGTATAATCAATAAAATACAGGGTCCAGCCCAAATAACACCCCCTTTTATTACAAATCTTTTATTATAAAATTATAAGCATGTAATTCTGTAACATAACAATATCACTCAAGCACACCATATGATGTTTTAGGTGAAATGTTCAAATTGCTGTCCATCTTATGTGAGACACTGATGTACCCTACCAACCACACTCAAGTAGGCATTACTTCTGCCAGACTCTGTATAATTTTAAATAATAAGACATCTATTTTTATTTATTTTTGTTTTTTAATTACAGTTTACATTCAATATTATTTTGTTTTAGCTTCAGGTGTATACAGTATAGTGAGTAGAAAATCATATACTTTACAAAATATTTCCTCCCATATTTCTAGTACTACCTGCCTTGCACCCTACATAGTTAATACAATATTATTGACTACACTCCCTATGCTGTACTTTACAACCCCATGACTATTTTGTAACTACCAATGTGTACTTCCCAATCCCTTCACCTTTTTCACCCAGTTCCCCAACCCGCTCATCTCTCCATTTTCAGTTTATGAGTCAATTTCCCCCTTTATGCAAATTCTCAGAATTTCAAGAGTGCCCAGTTAGGCTTGAGGAGGAAAGACAACATCTTCATTAACAAATTGTACCTAAAAGTAGTAAAAGAATTTCCTAAAAGAAAACCAGATGCTATTTAAAAAGAGGGAATGGTTGTTGGACAAAAATCAGTGATAACGATGTTTATTACAGAGACCGTTGAGCAACCAGCAATTAGTAGATGCAGTTGGAAGAAGAAGAAGAGGAAGAAGAGGAAGAGGAGGAGGAAGAAGAAGAAGGAGGAGGAGGAGGAGGAGGAGAGGAATCTCTTCAAGAATACTATTGAAATGAGTGGTTTATAAAGTGTAAATGGAACAAATGCAGAAAAAAACTAAACCAAATCATCCACTGGAAATAAAGATAGTAGCTACAATGTCCATAGCAGTTTCTACATACTAGAAACCTTTCTAAATACATTTCATTTATGAACTCATTTAGTCTCCACTTCAACCCTATGAAGTTGCCAGTTAAGTCCCATTTAGAAAGAGAAAGCAAAGCATTGAGTGGGTAAGTAACTTGCATGAAGATCCGTGTTGGAAGCCACCAAAGAAGGGGGTCAGGTTTCCCACAACTGGCTCCTCCCCAAAGTCTATGCAAGAAGGAGGATTCATTGCAAGGTTCTGGGAAGGGAAGGGGAGGGAAGGGAAGGGAAGGGAAGGGAAGGGAAGGGAAGGGAAGGGAAGGGAAGGGAAGGGAAGGGAAGGGGAGGGGAGGGGAGGGGAGGGGAGGGGAGGGGAGGGGGAAAAGGGAAGGGAAGGGCCAAGGAACGAGAGAAGAGTTCCTTCTCTAGATTCTCTAATCAGCAAAATTTAGACAAAGCAAGAGGAGAAATCTAAACTAGATAAAACTGGAAGGTCTCCTGATGATATATCAAGCTCAGGATTTCACTGACTTTTTAGTTAAGAGAAAAATAGGAATTAAGAGGAGAATCTACTGTATGTTGCCTATGGTTTATTGAATCTGGAGGTAGTGGAGTTCATTACATAGTAGATTTCTTATTCTAAATTACAAGGTCAGACATTCCCAGCTAATCTCACCCTTATATCTTCCCAGATTAAAGCTTTCCCCACTGCTGACCCCCCAGCAGGAGTTGTTCAGATAGAGGAAGTTGTAGATGAGACTTGGATATTTTCAGTTTATGCCATTTCACAAAGAAAACATTTCGTATAGGTTTCCTGACTACTTTTAAATGACCTTTAAACATGGGAAATTCCTGTGAACCAGATCAATTTCATTCTGGTTTAATTCCAGGAAGAGAAGAAGATGAAGGAGTGAGAGGGCCCGGAAGAACCTAGCTATAACGGTCTGCATCCCTTCATTGGTTCATTGTTTATATTGCAGAGTCTTAAGAATTTCACTTCTTTTCCTTCATGTTTGTCTTCATGGACAAATTAAATGGGACTCCAAATTGCAATTGTTTGTAAACAGCAGAGGATTATTTGGTTGGTAGGAAAGGCTTGTCTAAAGTTTAAGATAAACTTAAATCCTGTCTACTGGAAACAGGCAAACATTAGTCCTAAAGCAACAAACTGATGGTCTTTTTGTCTCCAACTCCCCTTTGCTGCTTATAATATGGTTAATTGGCCACTGAGGGTAGACTAAACTGTTTGGAGCTAGAGAATTCCACTAACAGTACACATTTGTGTGGTAAATAAAATAGGGAATTTTAGTGTGTTGTGCTTCCTGATGTTCTTTCTATATGCATACCTAATTATCTCCAAAAAATAAAAGAGAACCGGCAGATCCATCCAAGGGCAAAGAGAGATGAATTTCCACTGTAATTTATCATTGCTTTCCCATCCTCTCATATTTCTTAAATTAAAAAAAAAAAACAATAAAACCAAAAACACTTTCTTTTCCTCTCTAGTAAGAAACACTAAGCTAAAACATTCAGGAAAAAAAATCAGAGGCCTCAGAAATGTAACTCACAAGTTGACACCAAATTTTAAACCTACTTCTATTTCTTCACTTTTTTTCATTTTAGTTGTCTTTTGCCTTCCAGATTTATAGAGATATAATTGACATTCAACATTGTCTAAGTTTGAGATGCACAATGTGTTGATCTGATACACTTGTATTTTATGAAATGATTACCACCTGGGGGGGTGGTTAACACCTCCATCATCTCACATGTTATTTGTGGGTGGGAGAGAAAGAGGGAGAGTTACATTCGCTCAGCAAATCTACTGTCTTAGCAACTTTCCACCACTTCACTCTGTTTCTATAAGACCGGCTGCTTTAGATTCCACAAATGAGTGAACCATACAACATTTCTCTCTCTCGGACTTATTTCACTTAGCATAATGCCCTCAAGGCCCATCCATGTTGTCTCAAATAACAGGATTTTCTCTTCTTTCTCATGGTTGAATAATATTCATATTATATATCATGTTTTCTTCTTTTTTAATTAACTTTATTGGGGTAACATTGATTAATAACACCACATTTTCTCTATCCAATTTATCTGTCGACAGATACTTAGGTTGTTTCCATATCTTGGCTATTGTCAATAACAATGCAGTGACCATGGGAGGGTTTATTTCTCTTTGCAATCCTAATTTCATTTCATTGGTATAGACACCCAGAAGTGGGCTTGCTGGATCATACAGTAGTTCTATATTTAAGTTTTTGAGAAACATCCATACTCTTTTCCATAGGGGTTGTACCAATCCACCGGAAGTACACAAAGGCTTTCTTTTCTCCACATCCTCACCAATGCTTGGTTCCCTCTTGTGTTTTAGATAATAGAGCTATTGTAACAGGTGCGAAAGATGACTTATTGTGATTGTGATTTGCATTTTTCTAACGATTAGTGATGCTGAGCATTTTTCATGTACCTGTTGGCCAGTTGGATAACTACTTTGGAAAAATATCTATTCAGTTCCTCTGCCCATTTTTTCATGATGTTTTGTTTTGCTTTGTTTGTTTTTGCTATTAGATTGTATGAATTCCTCATATATCTTGGATATTAACCCGTTATCAGATATGACTTGCAATTACTTTCTCCCATTCCAGAGGTCACCTTAATATTTGGTTGATTGTATCTTCTGCTGTGCAGAAGACTGTTTGGTTTGATGTATTCCCACTTATTTATTTTTACATTTGTTGCTTCTGCTTTTGGTATCATATCCAAAAAATCATTGCCAAAACCAATTACAGGATTTCTGTCTATGTTCTCTTCTAGGAGTTTTATGGTTTTAGGTCTCGTGTTCAAGTCCTTAATCCATTTTGAATTAAATTTTGTGAGTAGTGTAACATAGGGATTCAACTTCCTTTTTCTGAATGTGATTCTCCAATTTTCCCAAAACCATTTATTGAAGAGTACAGTATTTCTCCATTGAATATTTTTGGCTCCTTTGCCAAATATTAGTTGACCATAGATGTGAATTTTATTTCTGGGCTCTCTATTATTCTGTTTCTTTGGCCTGTGTGTCTGTTTTTATACCAGTACCATATTGTTTTGATTACTATAATTTTGTAGCATAGATTAAAATCAGGGAATGTGATGTCTCAAGTTTTGTTCTTCTTTTGCAAGATTGTTTTGGTCATTTGGGGTCTTTTGTGATTCCATATGAATTTTAGGATTGCTTATTCTACTTCTGTGAAAAATGTCATTGGAATTTTGATAAGCATTACATTGAATCTGAAGTTGGGTTGGGTAGCATTAGCATTTTAATGATATTAATTATTCCTATCCATGACACAGAATATCTTCCGTTTCTTTGTGTCTTCTCCAATTTTTCTCATCAAAGTCTTACAATTTTCAGTTTATAGCTCTTTTCACCTCTTTGGTTAAATTTATTCCTAAGTATTTTATAGTTTTCGTTATATGTTATTATGAATGGAGTTGGGGTTTTTATTTATTTTTAAGATATTTTATATTATATAAAATGAAACTGATTCTGTATGTTGTTTTCTACACCAAAACTTTATTGAATTTGTTGATTAGTTCTGACAAGTTTTTTTTTTGTGTGTGGAGTTTTTAGGATTTTCTAAATATTTCATCATACCATCTGTAAACTAAGACAGCTTTACTTCTTCCTTTTAAATATTAATGTTATTATTTCTTTTTTCTTGTCTGATTACTCTGTCCAGGACTTCCACATTGAAGAGTAATGGTAAGATTTGTTGGGCACCCTTGTCTTTTCCTTCTTAGAGGAAAGACTTTCAGACTTTCACTGTTGAGTGTGATGTTAACTGTAGACTTGTGATAAGTGTATTCTGTACTCTAAGAGTGTTTTTTTTTTTATTTGTTCAGATAAGTTTTCCACTTGTTGCTCTTCTTCTTCCCCTTTTGGTACCCCTATAATTCAGATGTTGGGATGTTTAAAGATGTCCTGGAGGTTTCTAAGCCTCTCCTCATAGCAAACTCACAGCTATTAACAACCACACCTAAAACAAAAGCAAACAACTAGAACAGGAACAGAACCACAGAAATGGAGATCATATGGAGGGTTAGCAATAGGGGAGTGGGAGGAGGAGAGAGGGGGGAAAAGGTACAGAGAATAAGTAGCATAGACAGTAGGTAGAAAATAGGGGGAGAGCAAGAATAGTGTGAGAAATGTAGAAGCTAAAGAACTTATGACACGTGGACATGAACTAAAGGGGGGAATGTGGGTGGGAGGGGGTGTGCAGGGTGGAGGGGAATGATGGGGGAGAAATGGGACAACTGTAATAGCGTAATCAATAAAATATAGTAAAAAAATTAAATAAAAAGAGGATAAAAAAGAGTGTTTTTTACCATGAAATGATGTTTTCTTTTGTCAAATGCTTTTTCTACATGTATTCAGATAATCATAGGATTTCGTATATTTTATTCTATTAATGCAGTATATCCTTTATTGATTTTTCATCTGTTGAGCCATCTTTGCATCCCAAGGATAAATCTCACATGGCATATGAACCTTTTAATATGTTATTTAATTCAGCTTGCTAATATTTTGTTGAGGATTTTTGTATCTATATTTTATACCTATATCAGAGGTATTCATGTGTAGTTTTCTTCATTTGTAGACTCCTTATCTGTCTTTGGTATTAGAGTAATGCTGGTCTCGTAAGATAAGTTTGGAAGTGTCCTCTCCTCTTCAATGTTTGGAATAATTAGAGAATTGGCACTAATTCTTCTTTAAATGAGCACCAGAGAAACCACTTGGTCTTGGGCTTTTCTTTTTTGGGAGATTTGTGATTATTGATTTAACCTCCTTGCTACTAAACAATCTGTTCATCATTCCTATTTCTTCATGATTCAGTCATGGTAAGTTTCATATTTTTAGGATTTATCCATTTCTTCTAACTTACCCCATTTGTTAGTTGTTTATAGTAGTCTCTTATGACATGTTGTATTTCTGTGGTATCAGTTGTAATATATCCACTTTCATTTTTTATTTTATTTTATTTATTAGATCTGATAAGATTTACTTGGCCCTAAGCTGTGTCACCTTCTAGGAGGGGTAACACAAGCAAAGTAAAACTGCTCCTTTTACCCTCTCCAAGCACCTAAACTTGTATTTAGTTTTTGCTATCATAATGTGCTGGAAATTTGGACTTCCACAAAGACTCTCTCCTCTCTGGGTGATTGTCTAAAACAGTGTTTTCTAGGGGCTCCTAGAGCATGGGCAGAAGGGGTTGGGACTAGTTTACCAAACACTGCAAGATCCACTACTGAGACTGAGGTCTATCTGCTTATTACCTGACCCATGGGTGAGGGAGACTGCTCTCAAGTCACATTAGAAACAGGTGCATGGTGTCTGATACCACATCTCACACAAAGGCACTTTTCTCTCCATGAATAGATGCCAAATTGTTTTCCTTGGGTGGGGAGGTGAATGACACAAACGAGAAACATTGAGATCAGCCGTGATCCTAACATTATTCCCCTTTTGCTGTCACGAGCACATACTATATACCAGGCCCAAGGCCAATCACTTTGTTGGCATTATTCCATTTAATGAGCAACAATTTGGTGAAGCAATTTATATGTTATTATTGTAAAAGTGAAAAAAAATTAAAAAGTTAAGTAACTTACTACAGCTATAAATAGAATTGCATCCAATTCTACTTGACTTTAAAAAACATTCAAATGAATCCTGGTGTGAACAAGATTTTCTTTGCTTTCCAGTCTTTATTTTTCAACATTTAGTTATTATGTGCCAGGTGCTATCTAGGCGCTGGAGATACAAACAAATAAGTAAACCAGTCAAAGACTCTGCCCTCATGAGGCCTATATTCTAGTAGAGAAAGCAGATAAAAATCATGGTTTTTTTTAACATGTAGTTCTAAGTAGTAGTAAGTGCTGTGAATACTCGAAGAGAATGATTAAGCTGGAGAATACCTGAAAGGAGACTAAAGAAGCAGAATAGCCTCCGAGGAAACACCTCTCTGAGAAAAATAGTGTTTAAGCTGAGTGGTGACGAGGCACCAGCCATAGAAAGGCTGGAGGTAGACTCTTTCTTCTAGGTGGAAACGAGGGCTCATGGTGATGCTCTGAGGAACAGGCAGGACATGCTAAAGACATTGATCCAATGCTTCTGAGCTACACTATGCAAGTGGGGGAGTGTAGAAAACAAGTTAGAGGAACAAGAGAGTGGTTGAATGGAAGTCACGATATATGTATTGATATAGTTATACAACATATTTAACATACATAGTAACATATATCAAATGTATTTTAAAGTTTAGCAAAAATGCATATCAAACATCTAGTTATGGTCCCTGTTGGGAAAGGGAATGAGACTAGGAGATAAGGATGGGGTTACCAGGAGGGACTTTGGCTTTGGCTTTATCTGTATTATTTACATCTTTTGCAATGTGAACGTATTTATGCATGACTTGAAGAATTAAATTAAAAATAAAATAAATATCTGAAGGAAGACTTCGTAGGTATAAGCCAGAGAAATACGTCATTATTAGACACAGCCCTAAGATCTCTTTTCAGAAAGAAGCACAAAATCTATACCAAATCACAGATTTCAACATCCATACATAGAGAGTCTGAAAATGAAATGAAATCCAGAATAAAAAATCAGAAGATGTGTTTATTTTTATATCATTCTGAATTTGTACGGATGTGCTAACATGCAAAGAAATTGCTCTCATCATTAACCTTGATTAATTTGAAACCACTGAAAGATGATATGAATAAAAGAGAACCAAGAGAAACTTTTAAGTTTCTTTTGCATCATACAATTCAGAAAGGAACACAAGAGCAATTCTATCGGCAGTAACTGCTTATAAAAATCCAATCAGGTATTCAGGTGCAAACATGAGTATTGTGCTACCAGTATGATCACATACAGGTAGTAAGTCTTACTTAAGTCAGGTGCAAGAGCAGATGTGATTTCTATGGTTTTTTTCCTTTCATCATACATAGACCCCTTTCAGACCATATGACATGGTTAAAAAACTTACATGTACTCCAAAGAGAGGTTATAAAAACACCATCATTTAGTACATAGGTAAAGCCTTAGTCCTAAATAAGATCTGTAAACATGGCTTTGGATCTATATCTATATTTTTCTCTCGTTTATTTTTTTTTATTGTTGCTCAACTACAGTTGACTCCATTTTCCCCCCATGCTTCCACTTTGTTCTTCATTCTCAGGATCACATAGCAACAGTAATCCTGAGAAAGAAAAACAAAACTGGAAGAATAACACTACCTAATATTAAATTATACTATAAGGCCATAGTAATCAAAACAGCATGGTACTGGCATAAAAACAGACACATAGATCAATGGAACAGATTAGAGAGCCCAGAAATAAACCTACACATTTACAGTCAATTAATATTTGACAGAGGAAGCAAGCACAAACAATGGGCTAAAGACAGTTTATTCAATAAATGATGTTGGGAAAATTGGACAGATTCACGCAGAAGAATGAAACTAGAACACCTTCTTATACCACACACAAGAACAAATTCAAAATAGATTAAAGACTTAAATGTTAGACTGGAAGCCATAAAGATCCTAGAAGAAAACACAGGCAGTAAAATCTCAGACGTAGTTCATTGCAATATTTTATCAGATATATCTCCCCAGGCAAGGGAAACAAAAGAAAAAAAACAAACAAACGGGACTACATCAAACTAAAACATTTTTGCACAGCAAAGGAAATCATCAACAAAATAAAAAGACAATACACAGAATGGGAGAACATACTCACTGATAAGGAGTTAAAATCCAAAATTTATAAAGAACTTATAAAACTCAACACCAAAAAGGCAACAACCCAATTAAAAAATGGACAAAGGATCTGAATAGACATTTCTCCAAAGACAACATACAAATGACTAATAGATACATGAAAAGATGCTCAACATCACTAATTATAACATCAATGCAAATTAAAACCACAATGATATATTACCTCACACTTGTCAGGAGGGCAATTATCAAGACATCCACAAACAACAACTGCTGCTGAGGATGTGGAAAAAGGGGAACCCTTCTGCACTGTTGGTGGGAATGCAGACTGGTGAAACCACTGTGGAAAGCAGAATAAAGTTACTTCAAAAAAGTAAAAATGGATCTTCCTTTTGGCCCAGTGATCCCACTTCTGGGAATATATCTGGGAAGGAACTCAAAACACTAATTCAAAAGAATATAAGCATTTCTATGTTCATTGCAGTGTTATTTACAATTGCGAAGTTACGGAAGCAGCCTAGGTGTCCATCAGTAGATGAGTGGATAAAACAACTATGAGACATTTACACAATGGAATACTACTCAACTGTGGAAAAGAAGAAAGTTTTACCCTTTGTGACAGTATGGATGGACCTTTGCAACATTATGTTAAGTGAAATAAACCAGGTAGAGAAAGACAAATACCATATGATTTCAGTCATATGTGGAATCTAATGAACAAACTGAACTAATAGAGACAGACTCGTAGATAGCTGGATGACAACTAAGGGGGGAAGATGGGAGGGATTGAGCAAAAAGGAAAAAGGACTCATGAACATGAACAACAGCGTGGTGATTGTGGGGGGCAGAGGGGTATAAGAAGAATAAATGGCAATGAAAATACAGTAAAAATTATTTTAAAAAAAAACCTGATAGTAACCGGAGGGGCGGGGGTGGAGATAATGGGGGAAAGAAAAAGAAGGGTCCACAAGGGACATGTATAAAGGACCCATTGACAAGGCCAAAGAGAGGTAGGATTGAGGGTGGGTGGTAGGGATGGATCAGTGCAGCAGGGAAGAATGGTGAGAGGAAAATGGAAATAACTGTACTTGAACAACAATTAAAAATAAAATAAAATAAAAACTACGAAAAATGATCAAGCCCTGGCTGGTGTGGTTCAGTGGATTGAGCGTCAGCCTGCACAACAAAGGGTCTCTGGTTTAATTCCCAGTCAGGGCACATGCCTGGGCTGCAGGTCAGGTCCCCAGTGTGGGGCATGCGAGAAGCAGCCAAACATTGATGTTTCTCTCCCTCTCTTTCTCCTTCCTTTCCCCTCTGTCTAAAAATAAATAAAATATTTAAAAAATTACTAAGAATTCACCAACTATTCACCACTATATTGTTCAGGCATCATATGAGATTTCTAAAAAACAAAATTCTCCAGGGACGAATGATTCACATGATCAATTTTGTCCATATGAAAAGATAAGAGAAAAATGAATTTATTACGTACTCCAAAATTTTAATAGTGTAATAAAATTATTAGAGTTATTGTTCACATCTATTTTTTTAAATAAAGGCTATTTGTGCACCTAAAAAGTGTACATAAATATTTATTGAACACCTCCTGGATGCAATGCTTCGATGTAGGTATAGGAAAAACAATGGGGTAAGCATTGTAAAACTAGAATAAAATGCAGCTCTTGAAAAAAGCTTGTGATTCTGAACCAGATAGCATTAATATTAGCTGCCCTCCAGGAATACTGAGTAAAGTATCTATAAACCAAAGAAGGAAGAAAAGTATCATTATTTCTGGGAACTGCACAAGAATGCCAGGGAGTTCAGAGAATACAAGTAAGCTCAGGGCAAGAGTATTTGTATCACAATCCTTTGCTATTTCTGGGGAAGGAGAAGCTGTTCTCTATAAAAGCACCAAAAAGATGCTGCCGATTACCTACCTATAGATTTAGAATCCCAGAAATTCTGAATCAACTTGTAACAAACAGTTTGATCTACTCTTCTAAGTATTAGTAAAAAGAAATCTCAAGGGTTAGTAAAAATGGAATATGATGCAGGCATTTATTTGATTTAGCATTTATATATATATTTACAGCTAAACATGTACATTTGTATATGTGCACAAATACATACTGCAGAATAACATATCACATAATAATGCATAATTTTATGTACATATACATACACACACAGAGTTTAAAATGTTTACATGTCTATGTAGTATGTCTGAGCTCACTTTGTTACATAATCTCCCTCCCCCATCACCAAATGTCTTGTTGGATAAATAATTCATTATTTGTAGGCTCCTCCTTACTGATATATTTTAAAAAAGAATTCTTAAGCCTCTAGGAGTTATCTTTTGTCCCATATTTAATCTTTTAATAAGAACAATTTAGCTGTAATATGAATGGTGATGCCTAGTGTTCTATTTGCTGCACAATTCTGAACTTGCTCAGAGATTGCCTGTGAGCTTTACCTATGGGCAGAATTGGATAGGAGACACTTGGTATGGTTTCAGAACTACAGAGAAAACTCATTAGACCCTTGTTAATTTTTCCAGGAAGAGTTATTTAAGATTTCTCAGCCCTTAAGAGGGCCCAGTGTATAAAAGAACTACGTTAGATATAGTGACTAATCTTAAATCTCTCTGAGGTATCCAAGAGTCAGAACAAGAATGGGATTGCATTTGCAATAGGGCAAATCAGCATATAACAGGACAATGAGTATGGCTGATCATCACCAGAGTGAGTTAGAACCATCAATCACCTGTGAGTGACAGGTATTACTAGATATAAAACACAGTAGTGATATTCCATTTTAATTTCTGGGGTTGTGTGTCTATTTTTTTATGGATGCACATTACCATTATTGGTTGAATTTCATATGCCACTGTGGAGTAGCCTGCCAGTTCGAATGAGCTTACATCCCATCTGTTATAAATGAAGGATATGCAAGTGGCATTATTCCAAATTTTCTTAAGGATTTAGGGTGACACTAGCTTTCAACTGACTCTACTAAATAAGACAGAGAAAGATAAATACCATATGATTTCACTCGTATGTGGATTCCGATGAACAAACTGAACTAACAAGCAATATAGACAGACTCACAGACAGAGAGCAGGATGACACTCGGGGTCTGGGTGGGGAGTGTTAGGGAGGAGGAATCAAGCAAAAACGGAAAAGGACTCATAGACACGGTCAACAGCGTGACGACTGCAGAGCCTGGGTAGGGGAGGGATGTGGGTAGAGGTGGAAGAGGGCATAAGGGCGGTAAATGGTAACAGAGAAATTATAATAAAAAAAGAAATATTTTTAAAAAGGGATCTTCGTCGGGTCCTACCTGATGTTCATTTTTATTTCATCTCCATAAGTGCTTATTAATACAATTGTGCACAAATTTTTCTTTAAGTAGCAAACATGCCAAAAGAGGTATTTGTTTTTCTGTTCTTCTATGTCCATATTTAAACATGTTACGTAACTATGTCCACACCTAAATCTGTCCTATCTTGTTGATTCACCTTTAAAATTCACACCCTGTCTTGTACAAACGCAACCCAACCATGAAAGAAATTTGTTCATGAGTCATAACATTACAAACATTGAAGTAATTGTAAAAGCATCTCTTGTTAGTTTGCAATTAGGGTATTAAGTTTGATAACATGCTGTATTAGAGTTTAGGAAAAAGTCATAAGGGATTTTAATTCTTAATGCTCAATAACACTTAGTCATAAACACATATAAAGACAAAGCTATATAGAGAGTATTACAGAATATGTAAACTGAACAGGTATCTATAGGTATGCCACAATATGCTAGAATGATCTATTTATTTAATGAACATAATATTTTAAATGAAGTCCTCATCTTGAGTATCAGGAAAAAATTGCCTGTTGCATAACTATGAGTTTAAAGCAAATACGCTTTACAGTTCAACACTCTCTGTATCTAGCAGTGACCCAGAGATGGCAGGAGGGTGACAAAGGCAAATGCACCCCTACTCAACAAAGCCTGAGGATATCCTTCTACTTCGCAAACTAGGGAGACCAGGAATGGATTTTTCCTAAAGATCTTTGTGGTAGGCTAAATTCTAGCAACGAGCCCATTATCTGCCATAAACTCTCCTCACAAAGCAGAGTCTCCTGCCAACTGGAGAATCTCTTGGTAGCAGGCCACTCCTCCTCCTGTGTTAATTACCTCACTGAAAAACTCCTCCCTCTCACTCACTTGCCCTACACTGAAAGTCTTTAATACCTGCTCTCCAACATCCCCAACATTTTCTACATTGGGCTTCTTGACATTTCTTATATTCATTAAAATATTCCCTAACTGATCTACTAGTATCCAGCTTAATCCTCTTTCAATTCATTGTCTACACATTCAAGCACAAATCTCATTATGTCACTCTTGCTTATCATATTCTAATGATCTCGATTACTCCAGGACTCCAGGGCAATATTGCTATTTATTAGCTGAAGAACTATTAATTTGCCCTTTTGTTCAAAGCTCATTTTCCATTATCCATTATGTCCACTATCTGCACTCAGATAGCCTCTGCTCTAACCTCTCTAAATAGTCTGCGCTCTCCCATTCAGGGCCCTTTGCTGAGAATGCCATTCGAAACTTCGCTCAAGTATTTTCTCTTTCCTAAAGACTTCTCAGGAAGTATGCACTGATGTAATGTGGGATGTGGTAAAAAAAAAAAAAAAAAAAAAAAAAAAAAGCTTCCTCTGCAGAGCAGCTGGTGTTTGGAAGTGCTGGGATCAAATTCTAATTCTCCAGCTAGCTGTGTGGTCCAGGAAAGAGAAAAAAAAAAAAAAGAGTCTGCCGCCCAGAATAACAATCTAACATGTTCATCCTCCTTAAGTGGATGGTGCCACTGGGGAACAACACAAGGAGTTGATGCCTGAGCACCGGTGGCCCTTCATGCACTGCTATAACAATTGTTTTGAAAGATAATTGACACATAACATTGTGTAAGTTAAAGGTGTACAAAATGTTGACTTGATACATTTATACGTCCCAGTGTGATTACCATCATAGTGCTCCCTAACACCTCTATCATGACACATGTATTATTTTTTTATTGTGTGGTGAGAACATTTACAATCTAGTCTCTTAGCAGCTGTGAAGTATATAATACAGTATTGTTAACTATAATCGCAATTCTGTGCATTGGACATTTAGATTATCTGCAAGTTTGTGCCTTGTGACCAATATCTAATTAATATTTGACAAGAAGCCAAGAATACTCAATAGGGGAAGGATAGTCTCTTCCATAAATGGTGCTAGAAAAAATTGGATAAACACATGAAGAAAAATTAACTTGGTTGGACCTCTACCTCACACCATTCACTCACACACACACACACACACACACACACCTTGAAATGAATTAAAAACTTGAAGTAAAATTCCTAGAATAATAAAATATAGGGTATATCTCCTTGCCATTGGTTCTGGCAATTATTTTTTAGGTGTAAGAACAAGCAATAAAAGCAAAATTGAAGAAGTGGGACCACATTGCATTAAAAAGCTTCTGCACAACAAAAGAAACAATCAACAAAATGAAAAAAGCAACCTATAGAATGGGAGAGAATATTTGCAAATATATCTGAACAGGAGTTAAAATCCAAAATATTTACAGCACTTGTAAAGCTCAATAACAAAAATGAACAATTTTTAAGTGAATGAAAAAATGAATAAACACTTCTCCAAAAAAGACATACAGATAGAGAGATGGCCAATAGACATATGAAAAGATGCTCAACATCACAAATCATCAGGAAAATGCAAATCAAAACCACAATGAGATATCACCTCACACCTTGCTGTGACAATATGCAAACAAGCCAGCCTGTCATCTTTTAGAACTATGTCCATAACAGACACTCCTGTCATACCTGGACTGTGATTTTCTCTGCTCCTTTTTGGGGATTCTGTGTCCCCACAAACCACCTCCAGCACTTCTTCATGCCTGCTGCTTATATTTGCCTAGACTGTCCCATCTTTGAACTTGGTTTGGCCCTTATGTCCATATGTGTGTGGCCATGTGTATATACATGTACAGCTGACCCTTGAACAACATGGCTTTGAACCGCATGGGTCCACTTACATGTGGGGTTTTTTTTCAACAAACATTGTCCACCCTTTGTATCTGTACATTTCACATCTGCAGATTCAACAACCACAGACATAAAACAGTATTTTCGCATTCCCAACAGCTGGTTGAAAATACTCTTTTCATCTGAGGTTTCTTGAATCCTGACATGTGAAGGGACGACTGTAGGATTAAAAGTTGTACTCAAATTTCAACTGACAAGAGAATAGGTGCCCCTAACCCCCACATTATTCAAGAGTCAACTGTGTATATACACTATACATAATATATACACACACATATACATGTATATAATATATACAACTAATACATATTATATACTTCTAATGCACACTTTTGATATACATGAATACTTCCTGCTTCCACTGTAGTCTTTGCCCACATTAATTTGACAAGGCTGCATCACCCTGTACCTTTCTGGCCTAATCTCTTCTCTGTGTCCTCACCGTGGAACTCACAGCCCATTCTAGCTGAGTCACCTAACAACACTAATTACCATTTATGTTACACTTTCTGTGTACTAGGTAGGATGCGAGATATTTTGTATATGTCTTCTGATTTTCCCCACAATCCCAGGAGCAGGTATTACTAACCCCACTTGAAAGTTGCAAAAATGGAAGGAGAGAGATTGAGTATTTATTTGCTCAACCCTGGCTCGTAAGCGCCATATTGGTGCACAAATACATATAGAAAGGCACGCCAGAGAAATGTAGCATAGAAAATGGTGTGTGTGTGTCTGGAGGTGCAAGGGAGGAAACATTAGGGAGAAAGAAAACAGCTCGGGGGGCGGGGGGTTACAGAGCATAGCCCCCTACTTTGAGAATGTGACGTGACCCATCTGAGCCGAAATCCTCCTCCTGACGTACATCCTCCAACCACGTTCCCAGATCTGACCTCAAACCCAAAAGGCCCAAATTCTCATGACTACTTCTTCTGTTGTCCAGGTCTGTAGACTCTGTGCCACATAGCAGTAAGGCCAGGTGCCTCAATCCTAAATTACAAGGTCAGAAGAAATTGAAGCCTGGGGAGACAGAAAATGGGGATCAAAAGTATGACCAATGGAGAATGCACTGATTTGCTGAGTTAGAAAATTTTGTAAGAAACAATTTCAACCAGGAGGTGACATCAGAATACAAACAATATTTAACTAAAAATCAAAATCTCTATCTTGCAGCAGCTGGGAAGAAAGGTTGGGAAGAAAAAAAATGGGTTAATTAGAACCATCTCTTTCAAGATTAGAGCTTTAAGGAAAGTTCTCTGCTCTAAAAAATAAGTATTATAACAACAAAAATACCATTTGATAAACTCTTATTTTGTGTAAGATGCTTTTCCCTCCTGATCTCATAAACCTCACAACAACCTTGTAAAATGGATAATATCCATATTTAACATGTAATAAAATTGATGTTGCAAAAGACTGAGTAACCTGATGTATCAGTCAGAGTTCTCCAGAAAGACAGAACCAATAGGCTCTGTTTATCCTATGCAAAAAATATATATCCTATGCAAAAAATATATGTGGAAAGACATTTATTATAAGGAATTGGCTCACACTGATATGGAAGCTCACAGCCAAGATTAACAGCCAGCCAGCTAGAGACCTAAGAAAGTAGATGGTATAGTTCTAGCACAAAGGTCCAGGCAGTCTGGCAGTCAGGCATGAGGAATCCCTCCTTACTCAAGGGAAGGTGAGTCTCTCTGTTCTTTTCAGGCCCTTCAACTGATTAGATGAGGACCACCCATTCTAGAGAGAACAATCTGCTTTACTAAGTCTATTAATTTAATTTCAAATGTATCCAAAAACACTCTCACAGAGACACCCAGAATAGTATGTAACCAAATACATACACGGGAGCCACATGACCCAGTTAAGCTGACATATAAAATTAACCATTCCACTTGCCTAAAATTGTCTAAATTGTAAGTGTTGGACATGGGATTTAAATCCAGATGTGTCCTTTTCAAAAACCTGCAATTGTTCCTCTATGTCATAAACAGGGATTCACAAGAATTACCTAGAATATGTGATGTTTTTTACTTGAAACTTATGCCAAGATTATTGAAAAACTAGTCGATGAGTGATTTTATACATGCATATACATGTGTATTAATATATGTACTTATATAAAATATATTTTATATATAACACATACATGTTTTATGTATATCACATACAGTGCAATGTACACCCACACAATTTCAGAACATTAGTTAGATTGATAAACCCATTTATTTATTTTTGTACTTGACCCAAATTAGGTATGCTGATGCTGGAACACCTCACACAAAGAGAGGGACTAGGAGCACTCAAGGTGCTAAGGGACAGAGAGAAGCCAGCCACCTGGATTTCTTTCGTTAACGCAGGGAAATTTTTTTCAAAGACCACAAATTTTAGAACCTCATATTAATCACTTGTCAGTTTGATTATATTCAAGTAAAGAACAAAAATTACTGCGAAAAAGGGTCCTCCTTTATACTTGCAATAATCCCTTTCTTGCACTGGCTCTAGAGAAAAGGCACAGTCACATTTGGAGGGAGGGTGGTCAAAATAAGGAAGGCCACCTGCACAATAAAGGGGATCCGTAATCGTACTTTGTTCAGACAGCTTAACGAGATCTGGAAATGGCACATCAGGAATCTGTTAACGAATTAGGTGCCTAAAATTATAAATCAATCCTGTTTTTTTCCCATGGTTCCATGTGACATTATATTCTACAAGAGCGGAAATGGGCCGCTCAAAATAAGCCTGATTCAGGATGAACGTGTGTGTGTAGAAATCACAACGCTTTGTTAAATGAAAAATAGTTATGCGGGAGTGCTATTCATAGAACGCACTAATGTAACCAAATGCCCTTCCCTTAGTACAGTCTTATTAACCATGTATGTGTGTACTATTTTTAGACTTGTCTGAGGTTTCATGAACAACCCAGCAAGCTTCTAATTCCATCACTGTCTGGTAATAACCCTTAAAGGTTTCTTTAACACCAAATAATTCTGGGGAAAAAAGAGACCATTCTCATCAGTGAAAGGATAAAATCCATCCAATTGGGAGCATGCCTGAGGACTAAGAATCGGCTGTGGTATGCTACATCTTAGAAAAGATATTTTGAGGTTATAGACATCATCTGTTAAATTTGGGAAGATATGCTGAGTCAAGCATGTCTGACCTAGTGCACTTTGGCCTCCTTTACCTTCTTCAGATTAGTATCATGTGGAAAACGCTACTTAAAGTGGGAAGCCCTGAGAAAAATTAACAACTCACTGAATACGAAGTTGGAAGTTACTGTTATCAATTCATTTAAAGGTAAAATACATTAAAGTGAGGCTCAAAAAGTCATGACTCACTCTTTCATGGAATGGTAAACTGCAGTATAGCAGTCAGAACAGCCTTGGACAGAAGTGGGACCTAGAATCAAACCTCTAACGTGACTCTGTCATCTGTGACCCTATCCAGGTCATTGCCCTTCAGTTTCTTTACATATGATGCCTAATATGGGAATAATAATGACTTTGTATTTCAAATGCATGTCATGATGATTCTATAGAAAAATACCAAGGAAGAGAATGGATGAAAAAACCTTGCAGTACTGAGAAGAAAAGATTGGACATGAATAGACAAATCAGAATAAAATATTGGCACTAAAGATTTGAATGAAAAAAAGATAAGAGGAACAAAATATGGAATGGGGCCAAATAAGGGCAAAAAAAAACAGAATTCACAAATTATGGTAATTATAGATGTGGGGGGGGAGGAGAATTAGAAGCTCCTGAGCATAGAGAATTTAGTGCCTAAGAGAAAAACATATAATGCAATATGAAAAGAAAAAGCTGTATTTGGTGCTATTTGGAATCCACTGTTTTCTCAAAAGGCTCTGAAGAGGAAAATATTGCTGCAAGGGATATCTGAAGTTTTCCTGCCTATGTTCTCCTCTCGGACTTTTATGGCGTCACGATTTATATTTAAGTGTTTTAATCATCTTGAATTTATGTTGGTGTATGCTGTGAGTTGGTGGTCTCCTTTCATGCTTTTGCATGTACCTGTCCAGATCTCCCAACACCATTTATTAAAGAGGCTATTTGTACTCCATTTCCTGCTCCTGCTCCCTTTGTCAAATTTTAATTGACCATAGAGACTTGGGTTTACTTCTGGGCTCTCTATTCTGTTCCATTGATTCATGTGTCTGTTCTTATTCCTGTATCAGACTGTTTTGCTTACAGTGACCTTGTAATGTATTTTGATATCAGGTATTGTCATCCTTCCTACTTTGTTCTTCTTCCTCAAAATTTCTGAGGCTATTCTGGGCATTTATGGTTCCATATAAATTTTTCAAATGTTTGTTCTGTATCTATGAAATATGTCATTGGTTTTTTAATAGGGATTGCATTGAGTCTATAAATTGCGTTGGGTAATACGGACAATTTAATGACATTAATTCTTTCAATCTGTGAACACAGTGTATGCTCCCATTTATTTGTGTCTTCCTTAATTTCTTTCTTCAGTGTTGTGTAGTTTTCTGAGTACAGGTCTTTTACCTCCTTGGTTAAATTTAGTCCTAGGTACTTTATCTTTTTGTTGCTATTGTAAATGGGATTTTTCTTTCTAATTTCTGTCTCTGATATTTCATTGTTGGTGTACAAAAATGCCTTTGATTTCTGAATATTGACTTTGTAGCCCACCATTTTGCCAAATTCACTTATTAAGTCAAGTAGGTTTTCGGTGGAGTCTATAGGGCTTTCTATGTACACTACCATGTCATCTACAAACAATGACAGTTTTACTTCTTCATTTCCAATTTGGATGCCTTTTATTTCTTTTGCTTGTCTGATTGCTTTTGCTAGGACTTCTGATACTATGTTGAATAGAAGTGGTGAAAATAAATACCCTTGTTTTGTTCCTGATCTTAAGTGGGAAAGCTTTGGTTTTTGTCTGTTAAGTATGATGTTGGCTGTAGGTTTCTCGTATATGGCCTTTATTATATTTAGGTGTGCTCTCTCTACTGCCACTTCACTGAGTGTTTTTATTATAAATGGATACTGTACATCATCAAATACTTTTCCATATCTACTGATATGGTCATGTGATTTTTTTCTTTCATTGTGTTTATGCGGTGTATGATATTTATTGATTTGCAAATGTTGTGCTATCCTTGCATCTCTGGGATGAATCCCACTTGATTATGGTGTATGATCTTTTTAATGTGTTGCTAGATCCAGTTAAATAATGGGTTTTTAAAACTTAATAGCAGCCCTGGCTGGTGTAGCTCAGTGGATTGAGCACGGGCCTGCGAAGCAAAGGATCGAGGTTCGATTCCCAGTCAGGGCACATGCCTGGGTTGCAGGCCAGTTCCCAGCATGGGACACACAAGAGGCAACCGTACATTGATATTTCTCTCCCTCTCCCCCTCTCCTACCCTTCCCCTCTAAAGATAAATAAATAAAAATCTTAAAAAAAAAAAAAACATTAAAAAAAAAACTTAATAGCAAAGGCAGCTGTGATTTTTACTCTAAAATATCTTTGCAAACAATTACCTAACTAGAATGAGTTATCTATGTCAAGCAAAATAGTAAAAGAATTCCACTATATTTTACCTTATGACTACCTTACCACTTTAGAGTATTTTATATGGAAAAAAAGTAGCAAAAAGTCTTGTATGCTAATAAATATAGGGTATTGTGTATAAGTCAGCTTTGGTTGTTTAAAATTCCATGCAGTGCTCTTAGAAATGTGCCTTTCATTTCATAACTTTGAGATTTCTTTTATTAGACAGTGAACTTTGTCAGTGACATGTGGAAATTTCCAACTTTGAGAGCTCAGGTATTTGCATAATTGATGTGCAAAAATAACTTTAAATTGCTTTTTGTTTCACTACAACTTAGAATAAATTTTCAGAATTCATATTTTTAAAAAAAGAAAATAAAGACCCCCAGTCAGACAATAATCAAAGTATTCCATAATGTATTTACATATTTTATATCTTTATACTTAAAGCATGTTTACTTCTTTCTCTCATTTGATATGAAAGAACAGACAAGAGAATGTTGAAATATATTTTGTAGAGTTATAACAGGAAAAGATGCAAAAAAAAGTCAGCAATTACCCATGTAAGGATTAAGTTATAAAACTTTGACTAAAAAGACATTGGAACTGTTGCCAAGGCACATTTTTGCAATGACTCAAATGTCAGGGTTGTATGATGTAAGCTTGGGAAATAGTACACTGATTTATTCTCAAAGATTTATTTGGGGAAAAGAATCAAAACCAAACTGCAATTTGTAATATCACTGTTTCTAAGAAGCCAAAAATAAGCATTGTTTACATGTTCTGTTTGAAATGAAATATCTGCAAGAGATAACAGCTTTCTGCGTTCAAAGAATACTACAGTGTTAGAAATCAGCAAATCATAAACTGATATGAAGTCAGCATAGAACAACATCTAAACTAGAGAAGAACTAAAAAGCTGGATGGCTAAAATAAGCCATTCATACATACATGTTCTTGATTCTTTAACCGCATAAATCTAGTAGGAAAATAAATGAGTCAGTGAGAAGACTAGCAGCTAGCAAGATCAGATAAATAAATAGCTGGTTGATGGACTTGATTTCGAGGTTTCTTTCTTTGCTATATAAATTTGTTTACTTGAAATTGAAAGACATATACACGGACTTTCAGGGACGAGAATCTTCTGGAATGCATAACTATATTTGTTTCAAGTAGTGCTTTATAATCATCACACGTCTCAGAAATGCCTTATGCCCTCCAGATCACTACAGGACGAGAGAATATGCTTACAGGGAGCTAGCTTGTGTTAATAGAAGTGAATAAGAATAGAAAACAGCATATGCCCTAGAAATATCTAGCACATTATTAATTCGTGTCATTTTCAGAACCCTTACCAGCCCCGTTATTTGACTTTATAATTCAGTGCTTATCACTGCTTAGTATATAAAGATACCCATTGAGCATTTTTTGGAAAATGAATCTCTCGAGTATACTGATATTGCAATCTCAATACAAATTTTGGGGGGCAAATTATTGCTATTGGTCCTCTCTACCAATCAGTGGAGAACATAAGGCATTTCTGACCAGTGTGGTAATTATAAAACTACTTGAAACTAATATAATTATACATTCCAGAAGATCCTCTTCCCGGAAAGTCTACTTTTTTATTCATTTTCCATTTTAAGACCATTCAAAAAATGTAGTTTAATTATGTTTAATATTTAACATTTTAAATAAATATCTTACTATTCTTTCTTAGTTCAGGATGCTATAACAAAACACTGAGTGGCTCATAAACAACAAACATTTATTTTCCATGGTTCTAGAGGCCAGGAAGTCCAAGGTCAAGACATTGGCAGGTTCAATATCTAGTGAAAGCCAGGTTCTCTGTTCATAGGTAGCCGTCTTCTTTCTGTGTCCTCCCATGGCAGAAAGATCTCTCTGGGGTCTCTTTTATAAGGGCACTGATACCATTCACAAGGGCTTCACCCTGTGACCTAATCACCCCCAAACGCCATCACATTGGGGTTTCAACATTTAAATCTAGGGAGGAAATAAACATCCAGTCCATAGCATTCTACCCCTGTCCCCCCAAATCCATATCCTTCTTGCATGTATAACACATTCATTCCATCTGAAGAGCCCTGAAAATCTTGACTCTTTCCAGCATCAACTTTAAAGAGTAAGTTCAAAGTTTCATCTAAACATCATCTGAATCAGATGTGGGTGAATCAGATGTGGGTGCGCCTCATTCTGGCAACCTGCTCTCCAGCAGTAAACCTGTGAAATCAAACAAGTTATGTGCTTCCAAAACATAGTGGTAGAACAAGCATAGAGCAGCTGTTTCTATTCCTGAAGGGACACTCAGGAAATGAGAAAGAAGTGACAGTACCAAGCTAGTCCAAAATCCAACGCAGCAGGTTCCGTTAGAACTTAAGCTCCAAGAACATCCTCTCTGGCTCAGTGCTCTGCCCTCCAGGCCCACCTGGAATAACGACCTGTCCCTGCAGTTTGGCAGGGCAGGGTTTGACCCCCAAGGCTCTGGGTGGCCCTGTCACCACAACGTGACCAAAGTCCCTACCTCAGCTCTGCTCTTAGACCCTCCTCCGGGGCTGGGGTCCTGTGACCACAGTTCTCCTGTGGCTGGGTCCTGTGCCCACTGGCTGACTTGCATCGTTTGAAATCTAGGCAGAGGTAACCAGGTCCCCACATCTTGTTCACTCTGTGGAGCCTGAGGAGACAGCAGTGTGGACACCCACCCCCAAAGTCTGTCATATGTGGTCTCTGGAGAAACTGCCATAGTCATACTGGCGCAACTGAGGGATGTGTCACTGGGGTAGAGTCAGCGACGTGAGAGAGGAAGCATATACTGGGTGCCCACGTGCACCAGCAGCCCTCCTTTGCTGTCCTCCATTGTCTTGAACTCAGCAGCTCCTGGCACCTGTCTAGGCGGCTGACTAATCTCTTTAGTAAATGGTTATGTAGCCACATCCTTTAGTGTAAGAGGATTTCTCCTTCCTTACAATATGGACGAGCTGAGAATTTTCCAAACCTTTACATTCTGCTGCCCTTTTGATAAACAATTCCACCTTTCAATGATTTCTCTCTTCTTGCCGTTTGCTCTAAGCAGTCAAAAGTTTGCAGGCCTCAGATTCCACGCGTTGCCTAGAAGTGACTTCAGCTAAAAAGCCAGTGTTATCAGTCACAAGTCCTACCTTTCACAAAACACAAGGACATGATCAAAATTCAGCCAAGTTCTTTGCCACTTTATAACAAGCATGGCCTTTCTTCTAGTTTCCATTTCTTCTAGCTCCTCATTTCTGAGGTCTGTTGGAATGTCTCTTACCCTCCACAGTTCTGCCAACATGCAGTTCAGGACTGCTCAGGTCTCTAAGGAGGTTGAGGTCGTCTCTTTTATACGAGTTCTCACCAGCATCACTCTTAACTGTTCATGAAAATGGAGGGTTTTTCTAGTATACACTTCAAAATTATTCCAGCCTCTACCTATTACCCACTTCCTAAACCACTTCCACATTTTCAGGTATTTGTTAGAGCAGCACTCACTTTTCTCAGTACCAATTTCTGTCTTAGACTTTGGGGGGGCATAAACATTCGGTCTACAGCATAATCATATTCAAGGTAGCATCTACATAAATCTGTGGTTATAATCTGTCACCGGTATAAATCTAAAAGAGGTCCCTGCTCATGCACTCTGTCCTAAGAATAACCTGCAATCCACTCACATGTCCTTCATCCAGTCTGGCCTAATGGATCATTCTAATTCAGAATCACCTGGACTGATCTATAACTACATGGAGATTTAGGGATAGAGTATCCAGTCCTTGGAGTTTAGGGCTCGGTGGTAGATTTACTACATTAATGGTCTAATTTATCACCTCTTTGCAACCTCTTCTGTCCAGAAGAGAAGTCTGTTTCCTTATTTCTTGAATCTGGCCTACCTTTGTGACTTATCCTGGCCAACAAAATGTAATAAAAGTGAATCATGCGCTGGTTCTGAGCCTTGACCTCAACAGGCCATGTGCATTTATTTGTTTTGACTCTCACTCCTGTGCCTTTGCCATGAGAACCTGCCCTGGCCGGTCTGCTGGAGGACAGCACACATGTGGTAGCCCAGTGCCTCCATCCTCCAGCTGCTCGCCAGACATATGGAGCCCAGTCAAAACAAGAACTACCCAGCTGAGCCACGTTTACATCACTAACCTGTGGACTTAATCGCTAAATAAATTCTTCTCATTCTTATGCAGCATTATTGCAGCTCTGGAGATCTGATAAAGGGTTTCATTCAGGCCCTACGTAAAGCATACCTGTGTCAGTTTAACAACCACGTTGCTGATTATCCAATACCCGGGCAAGCTTTTCTCCTTGTGTTTCACACAGAATTTACAATGCTGGTGGAAATATTTGCCAAATATCCTGTGTTCCCCAGCTTGTCCTTCTGGTCCATTTGAGAATATGTACTAAATACTGAAGAAAAAACTTTGCCATGAGCAGCTTTATGTGCTCAGGGACTTGGCAAGTCCCTGACAAACAACGAGCCTGGAATGTCGAAGAATTCTTAGAAACTTACCGACTTGACCAAACATGGGCAAAACCGAATTCATAACAACCAAGAAGTAACAAAATAAGCCCATGTGTAATGTTTTTAAATAGTTACATAAATCATTCCAGACCTTGGCTAAGAGCTGGGCTTTTAAATTGATAATAATTGAAATCCTTGTACTTCAACATCTTAGTGCCCGATTTATGTTTCCAGGAAACACTGATATTTCAAAAATGAATGTTCCAAATATATTTAGTCAAGAAGTTTCAGAACTCGCACATAAGTCTCTGCCTGCTTATCTATTTTATCCAAGGAAAGCACATTTGAGACAAGATGCCTAGCTTTTTCAATGAAAAGCAAGGTAAATCTTGAAATAAAATCTAAGACTATATTCAGAATGTACAGTAGAGCCCTCAAGAGACTGCACTCTGAGAGTAACTTTTAGACCAGAGAGCTGGAAAGAGAATATTGGAGGTCCTCCCTACATAAAGATGCTTGAAATGAACAAGGAAATAGGGCAATAAAATGAAAGTTTCTCTTCATCTTTCTGGCCATTCTTCAGGACTTACCATTTTAGGGAGCAAGTGGCTGATTGATTTAATGTTGAAATCATTCAACTGCTTATCCTGTTATATATTTGCTAAAATAAATAGAGCTGTCCAACAAGGCGATTTGGAGAAAGTAAAGTGGTGATTGGTTAGTTCTGGACAAAATTGAAGTCGTATGGTTTGAATCAGAAAAACAAGTCTTTTATATTTCATTCCTCCACACCAGCGTCCCTTCTCAGGTCTGACCCACATAGAATTAGTAGAAAATTAAGCTGACACTAATGTGACATATCTATCTCTCTTTGCTTCATGCCTTCTCCTTTATTCTATCTAACCTTACTCTTTGGAAAAAGTTCTCAGAGAAAGTGTTAACACTAAGGTTGCTTGATTGCCCTTCTTGAATGCCTTGTTTTTATTTTAAACTAAAGAAACCTCTGATATTAGCAGTTCAGGCAGCCATGAATCATTATAGTAAGCAAAACTTACACACTTGTCAATTTGCTAAGTCATACATTATGTTTGCCTCCACACAAAACTAGTCTTGGATGGTTATATTATAGTGGCAGGCCTTGTGAGTTCATTAGGAATGGAGATGCCACAGAATGATGTATCGTGAAAAGTGACACACGTCAGTCAAGAAGCTGTGGGAAACGGTCATTCTTTATGAGCTCGCTATTTTTCGTCCATGTTATTGAGTTCTTCCAAATCTGATATACAATCTTTCATTTCCATATTAATCTGGGTATATGAGGTCTTTCATCTTTGATTTCAACAAACATCCTAAGTTTCAGGCCTCATTGCCAGCTGCTTCCTTATATGCGTCTCTGTTTAACCAACACATGTGATGCCTTGACCATAAACATCCCCCAGAACCCTTTTTGTCAAACATGCCACAGTGCTCTATAGACAGACCTTTCTCTCTAAGATCTGAATTTTCTCTCTCTTTCCGAACAGCTGAGATCTAACATCTTCCTTTGAATTGATGACAAGCATAACCCTAGTATTTTTAATGTCTAAATGCCCATTTTATATTTCTAGTTAACACTGATATTTATAAAATTACATTCCAAGCTATGCATATTTTTGGTATGGAAGTTTTAAAACTTAACCCACAGCTATCTATCTGTTTATCCATTCTAGCCCAAGAAAGCACATTCAGAACCAAATAGATTTCCCATTGAAAAGTGGCACCATTCCACACCAAGCCTGTCTGAAGTGATCTGTCTCTTTTTTGAATTTCTATAACAATAATTAAATTAAAAATTAATTTGACTGATATATGGACTGTCTTTGATATATTCTCTACACTCTCTTAAATGACTATTTAAATGTTATTTAGCTACATGTATTTAAATTTCATTTATTCAATTACTTTAAGAATATTTTGACAGCCAATACTATAATGACTTTTTTAATTTAATCTTTATTGTGTTTTTTCCATTACTCTTTAGTCGCCTCACACTCCCCTCCCCCCAGCAATCCCCACACTGTAGTCCGTGTCCATGAGTCCTCTTCCCTTTCCGCTCAATCCCTCCACCCCCTATCTTCCCCACTAGCTGTCCTCTGCTCTCCATCTATGAGTCTTTCTCTGTTTTGCTTGTTCTTTCAGTTTGCTCATTAGATAACGATTTTAATGTGAGCCTCATGTGGAGATATTCACCATGTAAAAAGATTATAAATATTTGCTAGTTTCACTGTTTTTAAAGCAAACCTAAGGATTTCTCTCTATGTAACCAAAGTAGTGCTAATATATCATTAAGTACTTAACTCTTCCCCTTTTATCAATGGAATCAATGTAAGAAAAAGGATAATAGGAAGACTGTTAAGGAATGTAACAATTAAAAATCATCATGGTTCTACTAACACCAAAATTAACATTTTTCTGAATTTATTTATCATACCTTTCTCATTGTTTTTTAAATAAGGCCTTAGTGTAAAAATTCCTCAATTTAGGGAAATGTTATTTCATCAGTGCTAACAAATATTAATAACTAATCATTTTAAGCTACTTTGCAATAATTATTTTTGAAATTAAAAAATTATAGCTATAGAAAAAGGGTTCAATATATGTTTCCAACAGCCGAGAAGCTAGCAGTCTTCTACCAGCCTAAAACAGGAGAAACTTGGTTTTGCAAGACTATTTGCTAACCCAAATCTCATTGTAATCAGAGCCATTCAGTTTGAAGTTATGCATCTTTTAAAAATTGTAATTGTTGTCTGAGGGAGTTAAAAAAGAATAGCATTAATAAATGGACCTTGTGTTCCAGGATAATATCAAATTAATCAAAATTAAAAGCAATTGGAACATGATAAAAAACAGCCAAATGATTTCAAATAAATATGAAATTACTTTTCCCTTCTGGGTAATAGAAGTTAAAATGTATTATGTCTAAATTTAAATAATGTTTCTTCTCATATCATTGTTAACAGTACTTTTTGAAACTTGATGTGTTTTTAGTCACTTAAAAAAATAAAAACTGTACTCAGTAGGGAAGAAATTAATGTAATTATGGAATCACTATTGAATCAAAATTTAATTCAAACTAAGCTTTGAATTCTGGCTTAGTTTAATATTTTCTCAAATCCTTTTTCCAGGAATATATTTTAGAATACTTTTTAAGGCAGTTAATTAATTTACCAAAGACAGGTTAGCCTCTCTAGGACATGAGGACATGCCAGGGTCTCAAGTTTTGTTGCTGTTTTTGACGGTGGGCTCCTGGTTGCAGCAGAAGTCACTTAGCTACAGTTAGGGGAATTCCGTGTTGTTGAGTCTACCCAGGACCTCAGTATCTGTTATTATGATCACTTCATTCAGGAGCCCATTAAACAAGCTCTGATTGGGTGAGGAAAGATGTGAATGACACCCACAGGGTAATCTTATCTAAGTGATATTGCAAGACTCCTCCACAGAAGGGTCCTTCCAATGAGTTTTCACCCAGGGCATAAATGTTCTTATACTTTGGACCTATTCCAAGAGGCTCATTCACACTTCTCTTCCCCACACCAATTTGTCACCAGGCCTCCTGTCTTGTTCTTTTAAATCCCTGACTGGCCAAACCCGTCATTAGCCACTATGCATGAATTGATGTAAACTGGTAGTTGTTCTTACCAAGAGACTTTCCCTTCTATGCTACAACTCAGATACGCTGTACATTAAGTTATTCCTCTGCCATCTAGTGCCAGTAATATACTTATCAGCTTTAAAGCAGAATCAAATTTCCCCTCTCTTTAATTGCTCACAGATATACCACCTTAAGTCCATTCTGGGAGGGTCAGAAGCACAGCCTTAATTAAGATCAGTCACTTCCACATTCAACTTTATTGTGCTTTTCAGAAATCTGGATTTCTTAGTTACCACACCAATTTGTTGATGGAAAACTGTTGAGCATACTTGACTTAATGTTTTTAAAACAAGATAGGACAGTTTGTTTGGGGAGCTCAGTTTGCAGTCCCCTGCTTGCAGTCTCTACCTCAGACCAGTAAGAAGCTAAGAAGAGTTAGCTAAAGAAGACATGGTTTTTCGATCGAACTTACTGACCTCTGTTATAGTTCTCTTGTCTGAGCTTGTGTGTGCTTTACCCAATGTATCAGTCTGCCAAAGACAGCACGAGCCCTGTTGGATCTGTTGCTTCATAAGAGCCAAAGAGAATGGTTTGTACTGCAGCCTAGGACGGTTGGGCTGCTTTTTCTTGCTCTGGCCCCACTATTTGTAAACAGTTTTGTAAGTGGTTCATTGGATAAATATGCAAGAGCAACATATCCACATGTGTTATATATTAATCCAAAATGCAAATAAGTCCACAAAATATTGCATCTCTTTCTTTAGTTGAGGGAAAAGAGGACCTCGAGTAGACTTTCACTTTGGAGGAGATATCTCAACAAGCTCCAGACCACTGGACCCCCCCAAAATTTTAAGTAACAGATCCCTAAAATGTATGTGATGTATCTTCCATCCTCTTTCAAATGTAGGTCTTGCCTAAGCATTTATGTTGCTACTACTATATAGCCCTAGCAGCATGACTGATATAATACATAAACATTTTGTCCTAAAAGACAAGATGATAAATATAGCCCAGTGTGCTAGTATCCTAAGGGATGATGAGATGATAAAAATTCCCAGGACTAAATTATGGCATAGAGCTAGAGGATTGACAACTATAAAGGTAAAGGCTTACATTTATCTCTACCAAGTGAAAGCAAATTTCTTCCAGCGATATTGATAGCTACAGAGCAAACCGACTTCCATGTATGTGTTGATCTACCCATCTGTCTTCTGCATAAACCAAACAGGTAAGCTCAATGGAGAAATGCTAGAAATCATCACTGTTATGGTTAAGTCCTTCATGGTGGCTCTCATTTCTGAAAGTTACCCAGTGATGTGGCATTGCTTTTGATTGATCATTTTATTAAGGGGGTATGTTCCACAGGTCTCTTCTTGGCCATTCCCACTGTAGAAGTCTAAACAGTATGTTCGAGGAAACATTGGGAAATCTGTTATTTTCTGAATATATCTTATTAAATTATCCACATGGGAACTAAGGACGTAATAATCATAGCGTAGGTTTGGAAACTCATTGGACACAACATGAAATGGTTTTTGAATAAAACCTCATTTGCCATCTGACATCCACCTGTGCAGTGGATCCCAGGGACATTTTGGCTCTCAGGAATTGGTCTCCAATTCAATCTGTATCCAACAGCCCTTCAAAGGTCTGGCTATTTCACGTTTCTCGGTAGACGAAAACCTTTTGTGAAAGGTTAGAGGTAAGATTTAGATTAAGTATGTTTTATTGACACTAGATAGCTTTTCAAAGGTAGCCATCTCTTTTGTTCAGGGAGCTCTAGCTCTGCAACATGTTCAGCAAACAGCAAGTTTTCTATTGTTTTCACAGAGATTAAGTGGAATTTCAGTGCTCTGACCACCTGTTGTGACCTCAGTACTCCACAACCACTTAGCCAAGATCAAAGATCACTGTAGGCCTGAGCAGCTTCTAGAGAAACTGTTCACCTTGTCTCTGGCACATAAGTAATGCTGCTTGGCCTCTAATCCCATGGAATCTCAATATCTGCATGAAAATCAGGAAGCCCATTCCAATGGTAATGTTCAACATGCACATCCCTCACCAAAGCCCCAGAGAATGCTGTCTACAGCATTTTTCAGAGACTCTTGAGCTCGTCACACTAATTTATATCAAATAGCTGAATGAATGAAGTGACTTCTGGCCCTCCTGGGACAAATTAACACAAATTATTCCAACATTCTTACCTCTCTATGATTTTGGATTCCTTCTCTTATATTGCACAAAAGAATTTCTGTCATTTCAACTTTACTGAGCATAAAGCAGCGCAAAAACTACTTCTTGAAGAAAAAGATTTTCCAATGTAAAATTCTTGACCATGCAAAACTATCAAGCAGTATGAGAGTGGAATGCAAAATTCACCAGACATTCAAGTATAAATAAAGTTACCTCCATAAACCCATGCTTAGAAAATTACTAGAAATATGCTCAGAAGGAGAGAGGGGGGAGAGGGGGGGGGAGGGAGGAAGAAAGAAAGAAAGAAAGAAAGAAAGAAAGAAAGAAAGAAAGAAAGAAGGAAAGAAAGAAGGAAGGAAGGAAGGAAAAGTGTGTGTGTACTGAAAACAGAAGATCAACATAGGAAAGAAACAGAAAATATTTGGAATGATGATGGAGGTAGAAATCAGATGAGGCTGGCTGGTGCCAGCAAAAAGGGCAACTTGCCCAGATTTAAAGCAGGTCAGAAAGCTCCAAGAAAGATTTTATTAAAAATACGAATGTATTACTAGAACATTTGGTGGATACTAAAGCTTGAGCTAATATGTATACTTAAAACTTAAAAAAAAAAAAAAAAAAACACTAAACCAAAAACATTCACAAGGCATTTGACAACTCTTTCTTGGAAGGAAAAATAATTTTGGTATATCTTGTCTCATCACCTATAATAAGTGTTTATATGGGCTTAATAATGCAAATTCTGAGTACTGATCTAACTAAAATTATGATGTAACTACATTATCAGAAAGACGTCATAAGAAGAGAGAGTATTGAGGATACTGAGGAACCATAAAGGTAAGCTTCATCCACATCTTTCATATCAACACTTAATACCTAAACTCACAAGATTAATATGGTACAAAATAAGAACTTTTAAGGGATCAGGAAGTAAAAGAGTTGAAAGTGGTTCTGTACAGCAGCAGTGTGGGCAAGAGTAGTAAAAGACCGTGTGTGTCACTAGCAAACCTCGTAGACTAATTTGGATATTTCAGTTACGGGCTTGAGCAAACTTGATACAAATCAACTCCCCTTGCTTAGGGGAAAATGATTATAAACAGGTATAATATCAGTGCCTAAAATGTATTGAGTGCCAGGCAGATTTCATCTCATCTTTACGAAAACTTGGGAATAGACATTACTTCTGTTACAGATGAGAAAATTGAGATTCAGAAAGAATCCCAATTCTTCATCCCAAGATTAACTTGGACAGTGGCCCCCATTTAATCAGTAGTGGATTCGGGAACCACACAGGGAACCATCTGCTACCAAAATCCTGTTATTTCTATTATAAATGCACTGCCCTCAGCAAAATATCTTTATAGCATGACTAAAGAAGTCTCAGGTAGTGAATGGACTTTTAGTGGATTACCAGGCAAAGAAGTCCATCTCTAGCTCGAGGAACAATGAGATGTGAGCTCAGAAAGGCTAAGAACAATTGACCTGATTGTAATAAATGCACGTTATAAAAAAGACGGGACGGATGTTGGTTAGCTTTAATGTAGAGACAGGATTCATTCCAGAGGTTTTCTCTCATTAATATCAGGGTGTAGAGAGGAATAAAATAACCCTTTGGCCATTATATCAGTTCCTTTACTTATAAAATCAGACTCTTCTAACAGAACAAGAAATACGTATTCATCTGAAAAACTTCCTTGTCATAAGAACAGATGTTTAGGTGACCCACAACTTGAAAAAAATAAATACAGAGTAAGATTGCTTGCCGAAGCAAATTATTATAATATGAGCAGCAATCTTTGCTTGCATCGCTGGGAGACTGTCTGCTTAACCAGGACACACGTGGGCAGAGGCCTCTTGTGCCGCCGTGAGCCCCTTTCTATGCAGTAGACACATCTTTGAAAACAAGACCATAAATAAAAATAAACACTTCTGTCTTCTTCTATGGAAGTCCGAATCGAATAGCAACTAAAATTGTTCAGAAAAGCACACGATTGAATTTTGATCCAAACATTCTTATCAGGTTTTTTTTTTTTTTGAGGTCTATGGAATAATAAAACTATTTGAGTTCTTTCCAATAAAGACTTATAATCTAAGAACTCTAAAAGGCTCTTTCTCAAGTCTCTGACCTTCCTCAGACTCTGTGACATCATCGTAAGAAAAGGAATGTTATATGATTGCAAGCTTATGAATAATATTCTCCATGGACATACACTGCGAAAACAGTACTTACATTCGATAGTATAATTATGACATAAAGCTTTCATCTGCTAACATAGTGGTGTAAAAGCAAATTGCATGGATGGAAAAGAGCGGCAGACGTCCTGTCAATTATCCTAAGTACTATTACAAGAAAAATCTAATGACTCGGATAGTTAGGTTAAGAACATACTAAGAAAAAAATTGACTTAAAAGGAATTAGTTTGAAGTTATATTACACTCTCGTGCAATACTGTGGGATAATCTAACAAAGACTCCGTCTTATGATGTCGAATCCTGACTTGGCATGCTCAAAGGGAACATATTATTCAAAGTTTTTGCCTATGGCGAAGTTTTAAAGAAGGCAGTTATGATTCCAGGTATTTGATCAAGGAGAGTTTCAGTTGTTTACATGTTAGCCCCGTGGGTAAGCTGTTACCTAGGTTTGAAAGAAAAATCTCAACTAGGAGAGAAAATGATACATTCTAGGAAAAAAAATCATAATTTTGTCTCCACGAAGGTACATGAAGAATCATCATTTACCTATGTTTGTACACTATTTCTTTCTAATAAAGCCTTCTTAGGTATAGACTTCTGCTCTTCTGAAATCTTGCTGTACCACAGTTTCTCAAATGTGCTGTGGAGAACTGGATGCTGAATGCCTGCTTGCTCGAAGCTTCAGCAGAAGAGAAAAAGAGGCCTTTTGCAGTCCTGGAATGGAACTGAGTCAAGAACTCACACCCTCCTTTTCACTACTTTAGGTATCAAGACAAAGAACTGGAAGGTGGTGGGTGGAGTCTTATAGTCAGGCCTCCAGGCTGACAAAATCACGTCTGACTCACAGAGAGGTTCAGGACTAAACGTTTAATTTTCCACACCCATAGATACATGACTGTCATAGGATTCTCCCACAATTAGTAGTCAGGCTCTTAGAGGTGACAAGGAACAGAGATATGACAAGTTTATTCTAAGGGATGGGAATTGTTATAAAAAAACTCCATCAGTAAATGAGTGGATCAAAAAACTGTGGTACATTTACACAATGGAATGCTACTTAGCAAAAAGGAAGAAGAAACTCCTACATTTTGCTACAGCATGGATGGAACTAGGAAGTATTATGCTCAGTGAAATAAGCCAGTCAGTGAGAGACAAATACCTTATGATCTCACTTATAACTGGAATCTAATGAGCAAAACAAACTAAGGAGCAAAATAGAACCAGAAACATGGAAACATGGAGCAGGCTGACAGTGATGAGAGGGGAGGAGGGTGGGGGACATTGTGGAAAAAAGGGGGAGGGGCTAGTCAAAGAGCATGAATGAATGACCCATGGACCTAGACAATGGTGTGGGGACTGACTGTGGGGGTGGGGGGTGGGCTGGGGGGAGGAGGGCAAAGGGGGGAAACTGGTACAACTGTAATAGAATAACAATAAATTTTTTTAATAAAATAAAATTAGTAACCACAAAAAGAAAAAAAGGAAGGAAGGAAGGAAGGAAGGAAGGAAGGAAGGAAGGAAGGAAGGAAGGAAGGAAGGCAAACACCCAGAAGTAGGGAAACAAAGAAAACCACCCCTGCAGCACTCAGACGCATGGATGTCAGCTTCTCTGGATCTCTTCAAGTTTCTAGCCAGTCTACTGTCTGATTGAAATACTTTAAAGTTCTTTGAAAGAGAGTATCCCGCTGCGTCAGGGAGGCAGAGTTCAGTGAAGAAGACCCCTAAAAGACAGAGTTCTTGATCCAGCCTACCTCCTAAATCACCAAGTTCCCAGGTGTCCCGCTTCGACCTAGCTGCCACTGGCGATCAGTAAGAAAGGAAAAACCATACAGTGGCTTTGTCAGAAAGGGGCTGTGGCTGGACACGCTCACGGTGACGTGGAGTCCAAAGCAGTGCACAGCCGGATTCTGGCTTCAGACTGTCTGAGTTAAATCCTGAATTCACTACACCCAAGGCCACCCGGCTAATGGCGGTTATTTGATCTTTTTATGCCTCCATTTCCTAATCTGTAAAATAAGTAGAATTATGTAGGCTGCTCAAAGCAGGCTGCATAGATGAAATATGATAACCCACGAAAAGCTCCTAGCATGCAGACCAGATAACATAATTGCTTAGAAAAAACCATTAAGTTATGCATAACTGTCAATTCTTTGAATGTGCATTTGCATGCCACTAAAACTCTCAAGGGCCACCGGTAGCACACATGCAATATTTGGATCAGCCCTGCACCTAAGAACCTTGAAACCCTGCCATGGATCTTTTTATAAATTGAAAATACTGCTCTCTTTGAGAGTGATCCTATTTTTTTGGTTCTATATGAAATGTCTGTTTACTGGCTATGCTGAACATAGGGGTAGGTTGTAAGCCTAGACAGTTCATGGGCTTACAAAAAGAATGTTATTTTTTTAAAGTAACATAAAACAAGCATAGCTAAGATATTTTCATATCTTAGTGTCGAGATACAAAGTCACATTTAGAAGTGCCGTCGTTGTTCAAGGACTCTTTCCTTTGAGAGAACAGAAACAAATAGTGAGAGGTCTTTCTGAGTCCAGGTGGCCACGGGAAAGGTCAGTGCAATAAAACAGATAAACTCGGTGCTTGATATCAGGCTGACCTAGGCCTTCATTCCTTGCTGCTAGCTATGGTCTTAGGGAAGTTATTCAATCTCTCCGAGTTTCAATTTCCTCTGGCCAATTAAAACATGTTCTCTGGGATGGGGCCCAGGAATCCTGTTTTTAAATGCCCAGATGATTCTGATGTGAAGTCAAGTTTGAACCTTCAGGCTCTAAAGCTAGTGTCTGTCAAACGATAGCATGGGTCACAGATGGCTGGACCCTGCTCCAGAGTTTCTGGTTCGTTAGGTCTGGGGTGGGACATAGGTTGTGCATTTCCGGCTAGTTGCAGGTGATGCTGAGGGTGCTGTTCAGGAACCCACTTGGAGGACCACTCTCAGAAACTTCTCGGGTTACTTCCAGTTCCCCGTGCCTGGTGCCTGTGAATCACATCTGTGAATGCCCAGCAACACTCTGCTTTAAGTCACTGAAAAGAAATCCTTCTTTTCCTAATCTTTCATTTTCATTCTTAACCTCATCAACCTATAGCATCATTAAAGTTTTTTGTCTATGCCTGTTAGATACTATTTATAATTATTTTAAGCAAAGCTCCCAAACTAGGATGTTCCAGAGTTATAACTCCATTGTTCTTCCCAGCCTCTAAATTTCCCCAAGGGTCGGGGGATGAGAGGGAACACGCTCTATTTACTTTTGTGCACCTGACTTTAACCAAAATACCTGGCACATAATAGGAGCATAAGAAATACAAATAGTCCATAAGCTAAAAATACTTATTTAACACCTAGAGTCAGACCTATTTCTCTGAAAAAGATTAACTTCAATCCATGATGACGTGAACTTCATCATCACTTATCGAGACCTTTTAGTTCTTTTAAGGAATATAAGAGGTGTTGTGCTTGGTGAAGGAGAGGCATGTGTTTTCACAGCCTTATCATCGTTAGCATCTTTCACACCTCTCTTCTTCAGTCTGACCGTGCTCCTCACCGTCGGCCTTCGCACGCTAAACCTGATAACCACACACACCTAACACTGTGACAAAAATATACCTGATTTTCCGATGGGGGGTTCTTACTTTTTAAACAATACTAAAATAGAACACAAGGTGAAGCTTGGCCCAAATAAGTAAACAGGCTGGAAAACACAACAGGAACCTCTGAATTAGCCCTGATGGATGCCATCGATGTAATTGGCCCAATGTCTACGGAAGTGTGTCAACTTAACAAGGTGGAGGCCTTATTATCCTTTAACCTCAGGGTCTGTTTATGATTTGTTATTCATTAAACAGCTAACTCCTTACCAGGAGGCCAAAAGCTGCCATCTTTGCTATGACACAGTGTCCTAAGTGCTGTTGCTGCTTGTTTTGCCCTTCCTTGAGCAGACGTTATTGTAAGTAAGGTCAAGAAACAAAAGCACTCAAGAGGAAGGAGGAGGAGAAGGAGGAGGAGGAGAAGAGGAGGAGGAGGACGGGGCGGGGGAAAATGTGATAGAACCTAGTAGAAGCTCTGAAAAAGACTGCTAAACCAGGGTGTAGGTCTTTAGGCCACAAAGACCTATAGACAAAAGATTGTTTTGTTTTTTGTTTTAGTTTGGTTTGGTTTTATGTGGATTTTAAAAAAATGTTTATGATGGTGATGGTTGAGAAGGGTGAAAGACCTGAAGTGGCAGGTAGATAATCCTGAAATCTTTTACTCCAAAGCGCAAGAAACTCAGAAAAATGTCAGAAAGGTGAAAGTGCCTGAAATAAACTGCTAGGAAATGAAGCCCCAAAACAACCCTGTTTACAGAGTGTCCTTGTCTTGAGAAAGAGAGTTAAATACGGGCAGGTTTGAAACCCTGCCTGTAGAAATTTCCCCAAAGAGTTGTACATTTATAATTTCCTTGCTGTTTTACCATTTTCTTAACAAATCATATCTCTGAATCCCCAGGCACGTTCCCCTATTCCTAATGATTCTTCCACCTGCAGCTGCAGTCACTGACAAATATTTTCTGCACGATTAGTATGTTTAAAACTCATTAGGATGAGCGGCTGGGTCAGGGAAGAGGTAAAGGGATTGAGCAAAAAAGGAAGAGAGGGAGAGAAACCTCGTGCATGGGGGGAAGGGAAGGTGAAGGAGAGTATTAGGGGAATAAATGGTGATGGAAGGAGATTTGGGGTGGCGAACACACCATACAGTGTACAGATGGAAAAAATGTTCATTCTCTTTAAAAAAAAAAAAAAAAACTCTATAATTTAAAGAAACACACACACACAAATGGATTTAGTCTTTGTCCTCATACAGATTTTAGGTTCCAAAGGCCGGATTAGAAAAATTTTTTCAATCACACCAACCTCACATGACGACATTCAGAATCAAGTTAAAGGTGGACAACGCAGGTTGCAGAAGTCCCTACGTGGTGGCCTCTGCCTCGGGAGGGAAGCGTGGAGATGCAGGAAGACAGTTCCCGCGCAGTGGGGGAGTCACGAGGGAGCGTGCAGCTGTGTTATCCTCAACACACGCTCTCCTTCAAAAGGAAGTGAAGAGCATCAGGGGAGCTAGTAAAAGCAAAACGTAATTTATTACTTGAGAGTGGCGAGGAAATAAATTTATAGGAAGTATCCATGTATATTTCTTTCTTTTCTTTTTTTTAATACACAGCATCTTCTCTATTGTAAAAATTGAAAACCAAGGGCTTGAAAGATATGGAAGTAATGAGAAAGTGAAAGTGCCTCATCCCCCAAAGTAACCATGATGAACAGTATACTACCCAGCCTTCTAAAGTTTTTGTATACACATAAGCATATAGAAATTATAACTATATCATTTTTCCATTTACCTTAGTGATGTCATATTATGTCTATTTTCCTTCCCATAACTTTTATTTTTCTCCTAAAAATGTCTTAGATATCTTTCCACCTTGGCGCATGGAGTCCTACTTCATTTGTTATAGGTGTGGCCTTACAATTGTGATGTGGATAACCATGGTTTAACTAACGATTCCCACACTGACAAAGATTTTTCTGGTGCCGTTTCCCCACTATTTGAAGCAGCGAGACAGTGAATACCTTTGCACAGAAGTGTGAATGTTTCCTAAGAAGAGTGAGGATGTAAACACAGAGTCCTGGATCAAACACCATGTGTCTTTATTTTCATAATGTGAATCAGGATAAGAAATTGGGGAATTAATTGCTAAAAAAATTTTTAAGAATACAGTGATTTGTAGAAAATCCATTGATTTTGTAGAAAACAGAAATAATTTGCTGCCCTGGATGATGTGGCTCAGTGGCTTGGGTGTCGTCTCACAAGGCCAAACAAAGGTCACCCGTTCGATTCCAATCAGGACACACGCCTGCGTTGCAGTTTTGTCTGGATCCCAGAGGGTAGGGGAGGCAACCGATGGATGTCTCTCTCTCACACTGATGTTTCTCTCCTTCTCTTTCTCCTTTCCTTCCCCTCTCTCTAAAAAAATAAATAAAATCCTTAATAATAATAATAACAACAATAACTCCCACTCTCACACAAGACAATTAGTCTCCCTTTCTTAAGAAAAGGGTTTGCTTGTACCTCTCAGATCAGTCACAACCTCCACACAGTTAAGTAGAAGTCTGAGCATCATGAATTACACAGTACAGTCACTGATTCAGAATCCATATCAGCAACAAAAATTGCTATGAAAGTAATTTTCTGCTCATCAAAGTCATCTGACCCTGTAGTTCTTTGTAGAGTTGTGTTCTCTTAAACTATTTAATTCACCTTCTATTGACCTCTGAAAATTGGTCCTGTGTGTTTCTGTTTTATTTTCTGGAAATACACGCTTAACCTGTACTACAGTGATATACCTTAAGTCCAGAAAAAAAATAATTTCAAGTTTCATTTTATTTATTTTTTTCAATTACAGTTGACATTCAATATTATGTGTTTCAGGGGAAAAAAACTTTTAATGTAACCAAAATTTAGCATATTGTAACCCAGCACACTGCATGATGAAATCCATCATACTATCCATAGCAAGTAGTCAAGCGTGGTTTTATCAAAACAGCAAACATTTTCCCCTTGTTATTTTGGGATATTTCAAAAACGTGCCTCTGAGCTCTAGCACAGGACTTGATTAATGCATGATTTCCTCCTTAAAATTAGAAACAGGAATGGAGAATGAAGCTTAATAATTTTCATTTGCTCTTCTTTTCCAAGCATTCTAATTAAGGCCTGGTTCCCAGACCTGATTAAGCAGCTCCTACATCTGCCTGCAGTTTGCAGTTGTCCCTGCAAGGCAGGAACTCGAGCTTATTTCCAGTGAATGGGAACAGTCTGGGAAAGAACAATGAGTTGAGACGGGCTGTGAAAGGCGGTGCTATTTGGTTTGGTTCTGCTCTTTTTTTTTTTTTTTAATTGTTGTTCTTGTACAGTTTCTATCTTTTCCTCCCATTCCAGCCCACCGCCCCAGCCCTCCCCACCTCCCCCTAGTTTTTGTCCATGTGCCTTTTATACTTCTTGTAATTAGAGTTTGCCATGTCCCCGTCACGGAGCGAGACGGCACATTTGAACAACGAATGTCAGAAACAGCCCTTCGAAGTAAAACGCCACTAGTTCACGACTCCTAGAGTTCTCTGTCAGGGAGATCCTAGTTTCCACTGGCTTCACCCTTCGAACGCCTCAAGCTAAATGGGACAAGGCAATGTGTTCTCTATCTTAGATTTTATACTAAGAAAATGTAAAAGATGTGTGTGCTGTCATTATCTGATGTCATTAATCTCTTCAATTTCCTGTCATTATAAAATAAATTTGAAGTATATTTTCAGGTGGTTGCAATGGAGAAAAGCATCAAGGAAAACCCAGGAATCATCAAACATCAGTTTTCTCAACACTGTTTTTCTATTCAAAGATAATGGTCCTGGATGATTTCAGGACATTCATTTTTATGATATTGAAATGTTGAAAAGTTGCCTATGATCTCTGATCATTTGATCTTTGAATGTTTCTGGCAAATATTCAGGAAACAGATATCTAAGTTGTCCTATTAAAAAAGGAGTAAAAGTCAAAACTCCTCTTATACAAATCGTATAATCATATACGAAGAAAATCCATTATTTTGGGACCTGTATAGATGCCCTCCCTTCCCTCATTTCAATACATATATTTTAGCTAACATGGCAGTGCCAGACCTATATATTTAGGAGTGGGATGGACTTCACTTACACATTCTTTCTCCATAGTTCACCACTGGGAACAGTGAGGAGCTTCTAAGCTCCTCATTTTACCTCCCAACTTCCTGACTCAAAAAATGCCTACTTGTTCCACCTTCCTAGTACTACGAACTCATCCCAACCAGTAATTTAAACAGTTCACTTCCATAAACTAATTCTGAGTGTTTCACAGAGTCCCTCTCTGAACATCTCTATTGCCAAAATCCCCTATCAGGCTGACACCCCCTGGGGTCAGCACTGGGCAATGTTACCCTGATTGTCCTCAGTGTTTCTGCTCGCGCGCTCTCTCTCTCTCTCTCTCTCTCTCTCTCTGCCCACCTGCAACGGGAGTCCCATGCTCTTCCTAAACACCACTTTGTTGACCTTTTTCTCCAGTTCAGACATTTCATCCACATCCAGGTCAGTCACTGGGGAATTTGAAATCCTGCATGCCTTGCGTAGACTTTTTCAGAATGGCCTCTACTATTATTGTTTGCTCATCCAAATCCTAGGGACACCTCAATTCACTGATGGTTCTTGTTAAAATATCCATTTCAGTTCAGTAGGTCTGAAGCGGAGCCAGAGATTCTGCTATCAAATGTTGCTGGTGGTATAGACTGAACTTTGAAACACAAAAATTTAGACAGCTGTTCTTTTTTTGTCCCTGGCAAGGGCTTATTCGAAAGGACAGAAGAGAGAACTATCTACATATACAGTAAAACATCATATCTGATTGAATCAGGTTAAGGAGTAGGCAAACTAACTTCTCTTTAAAATTTATATAGTAGCACTTCATGGATGATTGACAACTGTGTACATATATGCCACAGAATTGTCTATATCCTGTGTAAACAAAGCAGCCCTGGCATAACCATTGAAACTTCTGAAACAGTTGTCCAATGTGTTGGTATGCTACTGGAAACTGAAATCCTAGCACGAGTAACATGACCAGACTTTGTCTGAACACTGTGCTTCTCTCCTCTGGGCCTGGGCATCACACATTTATTGTTTTTGCTCAGTTACTGCCCTCCCACCTGCAGTGAGCCATGGGCTGGATTCTCTCCATCTGTTCCACTACCTGGCGTCCAGCGCCCTGTAGCAAATGTCACTTCTTACTTGTCTTTAATCTCTGTACCATGGGGACAGCTAAAGTAATGAACTTCAAAAAATCCTGGTGGGTGGATGTTACAGGATTTGTATACTTTTATTTAAAGCACTCTTTTGTTTTAAGAAAGCCATGATTTCTCTTTTGTTTCCTATGTGGAATATTGATGAAGACCAATAATTTAACAGAATAAGCTTTAAAGTGGACACAGTACTGGCTCTTAATTACACCGGCTAGAAAAGACATGCAAGGTAAAACCAAGGAAATGTGTGCATTGTTTCAAAGACAGAATTATTCTACAATATAGCTTCAGTGTTTTTATTGAGTTCATACTCATTATAAAAGCTTGAACTCTTTGAACTCTAGGGAACCAAAGAAAGCTTATATCTTGCAGAAGATGGATTATGGTTCAATCATTAAAAAATGGTAAATTATATAAATTTTATAAAATGTGACAAAATAAGCATTTTTAAATAATAAATACTAATTTTTCCATGCTTGTGATTGCATATTTTAATAAATCAAAAACTTTTTATAAGCACTGTCTGTTACTCTTGTAATAGGTCTTCAACCTAACTTAAATTCTATTTCGCTTGGTCCAAGAGTGGGCATACCACTCAAACAAGCTAATCAAAGGCCTTACCTGAAGTTGATATATGAACTTGGGAGAAGTGCTCTTTCTGCCACGTTTGCTAATCTGGGAGAATGTGAATCTGAGTTTTACAGTAGCCCAATAGTTCCTGCCACCGGGGAGAGTATATGAAGTCAAACAATTGTGTGTGTGTGTGAAACAGAGGAGGGGAGGAGAGAAGGAGTGAGAACAGAATGGTGGAGAGGGGAGAGCAGAGGAGAGGAAAAATGGGTCAGTACTAGGTTTATCCCAACCGGTGAAGTCCTAATCCTTGAAACATTTCTTTGGCTCTTGAGAACTACCCCCAATAGCCTTTCCACACTTAAAAGACAGTAAACTCCCTTAGTTTGGTTAATCTGGTCTGAATCAAAGAAGTCTGATTCATGCACCACATCCTTATTGGGTTTTGGTTTTGTTTTGGGGGGTTTTTTAGTGTTTGTTTGTTTGTTTGTTTACTAAATTTTTTTTTCACCTGATCATTCTGTTTGGGAGTGTACCACTTGTGTGTTGTGTAGCCATTCTCTCAAGTCTTTCTCTGTAGAATAACAGATATCCAATTTTATGGTATATTATCTTCCAGTTAAGCAAAACATATAATAAAGAAATGATTTTTTTCTGAGTCTTTCTTTCATATTGGATCCTAAAGTCAAGAAAAGAAAAAATATCTTCCTTTTCCTCTTCCAGATACTTCAAGAGCCAACAAGGTTTTGCCTGAATGGGACTCACAACAGTTGACAAGTCAATGCACTTGTGTGCCAAAATGTGCAAAGGTGACGTCCTCCCCTAAGTTGCACAGAGCCCGAGGAACTGGTCCTGAAGACGATGTAGGACGGCAGCCTGGTGATTGCACCTCATTCTCCATGCAAGCCAGGCTCTTTCTGTGCTTCCCTCCACCACTCTCCAGTACACATCACAGTCACCTTCTCTAATGCACATGCTCCCGCCTTCTCGACTTTTCCTCCACTATGGTGAAAGGAACTGTCTAAAACCCATCGGGTTTATTTTCTTCGAAGGAAGACAGTAAAAGACTGTTCCAAAGTTTTACAAAAGGCTTCCTCCTCCATCTTGTGACAGAGTTATACGTGGGTCCAGATATGAGAAAACAGCACAATTCACCCTTTAGTGACAGAAGGGCCCTTACTACGGCCACAGAGCTGGGTGGCCTTTCTCTCTCTATGACTCAGTTTTCTTATATGTCAAATGCAGAAAGCAGTAGTATCTCTGCCATGTAGTTATGGTGACAATTAAATAAATTCACATCTGCAACATTGAAATAAACACGGCTGGTCACATAGGAAGTGACACGTTATTGCCTCCCCCACTTTCCGCTCTCGTTGCTCCCTCTCTTCTGCATTCCCCACTTACTCCTTTACACCCACCGACACCAACAGGGGGTGAAATCCTAGCTTGTCAATGCAATGGCAATTTACTGTTTAGCCATTTATGTTTGTTATAAAAGTTGATAAATAAAAATTCACATATTTAAGAACTTTGTCTTACCGCAGATTTCAGGACCTAGAAGCAAACCTAAAGGAGTTATTTGAAGTTGGTATGACTGAGTTAATGTCAAAGTTAGCTCAGTTTTTATGAGTAACGTGGAAAGAAGGAAAGACATAGAGAGGGAAGAAGGTCGCAAAAGAAAGGCAAGGGAAAGAAGAAAGAAAGGAAAAAGAAAAAGGAAGGGAGGGAGGGAAGGAGGGAGAAAACTACATTCAGGAAAATTATGAAACTACATCAAAATTTGCTGTAAAACAATCCCATTTCATATCCTATTAAACTCCATAGGAAATGACATTTGCTGCAGTACGAAAAACAGATGGTGGAAGGAGAGAGGAAAATAAAACTCTTTGAAAATCGAGAATGAAAATGCCACCGCTAACATTTTAGGTCCCTCTGACGTGTTCATATATCAAGTTATAGCCTCCAAGACAGTCCCTTTCTTTATTATAGGCATGCCTTCCAGCCTAAAATAGTTCCACGGGGCTTCTAAAGTAAGAAGTGAGTGGTGTTTTGGACATGTGTTCGCGTGAGGCTGCGTGTGAGTTTGTGAGTGAGTCTGGGGCAAGGAACAGTGGGGGTCATTCAAACCCTTGAGACAGGCACCCCTGACTGCGAAGCTTTGCCAGCAGCTCAGTGATTCATCTTCCTCCCAGGCACGAGCACATCGAGTCCTCTGTTTTGCTCTTAGTTCACATTTGTCCTCTTTAAACCAATGAGTCATAAGTTGGAAATATGTATGAAATAAGCAAGAAGAATATGTCACCGAGTTATTTCTGGTTGTTCAATATACACATCCTAGGACACCGTGTGTTGGAAAGGCAATTTTTAAACAGAAGTTTCCCCAAAGCGGACAGAATTGGGTCTATAAGGAAAAAGAAAGTCAGGTGCAAGAAGAAATGGAGCCTGGTGAAATGATTAGGTTTAGGTGAAGAGAATGAAATATTTCTTCATGCTCTCAAAAGGATAATTTTCTTCAGAGGAAATTGCATAAATTCTTGGACCCTTGGATTAGAAGAGAACTATTCTTGCCAAAGTTTAGTGCTGGGAAACAAATGACATTTGGTCTGTCGTGAAGTCGTCCCACCTCTCCGTGGCAAATAGGAGTTCATGCATTGATGCAAATAAAATTTTTCTGTAAATACCTTCCTAGCCAAAATGAATTACCTGAGAAATCAGAGGATCAGATAATTGAGGAGCTTTATCATGAGCAAATAGAAACCTGAAGACAGCCATGTATAGTGCCTGGGGTAATAATCAATGCAGGACCTTGCCACTTACCTGCTTGCTCAGCAGCGACCTCCAGAGCACCTGCCTTGTGCTGGGTTGTAAATGCCCTAGGCGTGGAGGACACAGCAGAGCACAGGTGCGCTGCCTATGTCCTCCTGGACCTTAGGTTTTACGGGTCAAGACAGATATTTAGAAACTAATAATAGAAATAATATTGAGATAATCCATGGTATGGAGAGCAGTTGAGGGGTTGACCTTGATGGTCTGGGTTTGGGGAGCAAATGTAGGATGGAGACATGAAGATTTGAAGCTTAGCTAAGACCCAAGGAAGTGAAGGATGAGAAGGAGATGGAAGGAACATTGCAAGTAAAGGGAATTTCCCTGCCAAAGCCTAAAGCTGGAGAGAGAGTGGGGTTTCAGAGAAACTGAGAGAAAAGTGTAACTGAAACAGAGAAAGAGAGAAGAAAGAGACAGGAGATGAACCTGAGAAAGGCCAGGGGTCACCCGGAGTAAACCTCCTAGGGCATGCTGAGACCAGGGGGCTTTCTCTGAGGAATAATTATGAGTCTCTGGAAGCAGGGGAGCAACGTGATCAAATGTGCATTTTTAAAGATAACCATCATTTATGGAAAGAATTTAGTAAGGAGAAAGGGAGGGAAGAGAGAAAATGCTCAGGGGCTATTGAAGTACTCCGACATCTTGATCCAAGATGATGGCTGAGAAGAAAGGAAATGGGAAAGGTTGTGGTGAATTAAGAAAGTCTTATCAAGAAGACAGTGATTGTTTTCATACATGAGTGAGACAGAGCTGGATGAGAGAGAAAAATGATGGGAGGAAAAGATGATCTCTGTGAGCACTCCTCTATGAATTATAGAGGCTTCCTCTCCATGTCACACATATACTTACATCTCACGCACTCGTTTTCTTACTCTGGTTGTTCCCTTTCCCCTACTGTTGTATATAGAGACGTTAATGTCACAATGCAACCCACAGTTGAAAGAATCTCAGGTTGGAGTCCTCGCTGAACAACGGGAGGACCGGATATTACCCAGAAAGTGTGGCCCAAGCTAGGAGCAATAACTGGTAAGATTTAGGTTGTTTCCCTTGTAAAAAGCAGTGGGCACATCCTCAGTTTTTATGGAATTATTTTATTATGTTACATGGAAGCAATTTCCCCTTTGGACATTTAAGTGTAGAAGGAAGTATGCATTGATTTTAAGCAGCCAAAGTGCACATACAACTATAGTTATCTATCACTTTTTTGGCTGCCCGGCATCGGACCTTCTTCCATACACCGGGGATTTTACATCTCACACATCTTGAGGGGAGGCATGTCCTACAACAGAACCAAAAGATTCCAGATACTTACCAAGCCAGACTTTCTTGCAGCTAGGACATGGGCACTTGTCCTAGGCTGAGCCAGTCAGATGTGCCCGCCCTGTGCTATAAATCAGAAATTACTGGTGAGAAGGAGGGACAGCTGAAACTGTGCTCTGGTGGGGGTGGGGAGACGTCAGTATCTGCCGTTCCAGAAAGGCAGGACGGGGGACCACCAGCAGCAGGTGTAGATGGGACACGCATCGGGTACAGCGCTCCGCAGTAGCAGCAACTGTATTTTCCCCAGGCCAGTTACACTATACATTGCAGGTTGTGGCTCTTACCACATCAGATCTCAATTCCTTTGTTCCACTTTCCTAGTGACTCTGTGCAGTGCTCAACATCCTTTCAATTAATTTCCCCATTTGTATCTGACCTTTAAACTAAAACCCCTAAGTGCCCTAACCAGTGTGGCTCAGTGGGCTGGGCGTTATCTCAAAAAGCAAAAGGGCGCGTGTTGGGGTTGGCGGCCAGGTCCCCAGCTGTGGGAGCGCGAGTAGCAACCGAGCGATGTTTCTCACATCAGTGTTTCTCTTCCTCTGTTTCTCTCTCCTTTCCCCCTCTCTCTAAAAATAAATTTTAAAAATCTCTAAAAAAATAAATAAATAAAAAGAAAACCCTTGAGTAATACAATAATATTTAATATCCCACTCCTGAAACAAACTGAAAAACACTCTCCAGATGCAGATGGTGAATTGAGCGGCCTGTTATTGTAAATTTCAGATGATTGCTTTCTGTATACGATCTGCATCTACATCCAGAAGTCTCAGGTTTTATACTTAGTTGTAGTGTATCACTTGCTTAAACTTATAAAAACATCCTTTTTCTTAAATACATATGTGCACATCTTTGAAAATCTGATGAGCAGAAATTAGACTTCAGACCCAAAGGCCACAAATGTTGACACTTTTGGCTGGCTTCTCCCTGATAGTCTTGCCAATAGACACACTCTCACTGACCTGCTGACATAGGATCTGGCCCCTTGTGCCACCTGCCAGCACCCAGAGGGCATGTGACCTCAGAAGGGATGCTGGCCAAAGGCAACACAGAAGCAGCAATGAAGAGAGAAGATTTAGTGTTACCACAAGCCAACATGGAGAAGACCAAAAGTACATAATTTCAGGCTCCAGTTCCCACAGATTCCTCAAATGATTCTCTATTGGAATAGTAAAGAAAGGTCCACCAAGGAGCTGGATAAGCTCTTCTATCATGGGTCTACCCTAACCTGATCATCTGGCACCAGGATCACAAAAGTGTCGATGTCCCAGGGACCCTCCAGCAGGACCCCACATTGTTGATCGTCCACGCACACCCTTCCTAGCAGGGCAGCCTCTGAGGGGATTTGGAAATGCTTCATCGACCAAGTTCAAGCTCTATAATTTAAAGGCAGCCCTTTATTTTTTGCAGCCAAATCCATTTCATTTCTTCCTGAACTAGAAAGCTCCTGATATTCCATTTGTTTCAACTCCCATGCCTACTCAGTGTCAGAGGCATTGGAAAGCTTCCACACCAATGTCACAATTAATGACATTGACATTGCTGCAGCCACAGCAGCAACAGCAGTGAGTAGAGAGCAAAGACTGCTGACTAAGCAGGGCTGCCCCTACTACATGAAAGGTGCACAGGGATGGGGCCTCTGACTTTTCAGTTCTGTATCTGACACTCTCATCCTAGGTTATTGCTGATTCTTCTCTAGTTCCACGGCTTCAATTATCATCAGACAATGGTCAAGGGTGTCATTTCCAGCATGGACTTTTCCCTTAAACTCCAGAATCATATTACCACCTGCTTACTTAACATACACACTTGGATATCAAACAGGTCAATCAAACTTAAAAAGGGCAAATGCAAATTCTTGCTTATCCTCCCGGGCGTGTCCCCTACACATCACTTTCACAGTTAATGGCCTCTCTGTTCTGTCAGTTGCTCAGCCCAAACATTTTGAGTTCTTTCTTAGTCTCAAACTTCACACCAAAACTTCAAGACATCCTGTCTGCTCTAACATTGAAGTATAACCAGAATTTGACAAGTGCTTATCATCTCTCCCACCACCATTCTCATGCAAACTGTCATCAGTTCGCATGGGACCAACTTCAATAACCTCTTAATTAGTGTCTCTGATTCCATTTTTCTTCATGCCCTGGACCTTCAAGAAAGCCATCCAGTTTTCACTTAGCAGAGCTCAACCTTAAGACATAGGTTCTTGCTGATCAAAACTCTTGTGGATATGAATCTCACTCAGAGCAAAATCTGAACTTTTCATCATGGTTCACAGGCTTTCCTTGATATGGTCTTTTATTTCTTCACTCACTCACTTTCTACCTTACCATTCCCTCCTCTTTGTCTCCACTCCAAATACTCTGGCCTCCCGCCTTTTTCTTGTACACACCAGGCATCCTTCTACTTGAGGTTCTTTGCATATGGCTGTTTTGCCTTCCTCAAATGCCAGTCTCCAAACTATAACCTGTAACTTCCCTTACTACTTTGAAGACCTTCCCTAACCTCTACATATAAAATTTGCTCCTTGTCAACTTACTATGTACACTCTCATTATGCTGTATTTTTCTTCACCCATTTGCCTCCATATTTTTTGCTTATGTGTTTATCTTCTGTTGTGTTCCACTAGGTTGTATTTATTGTAAACAAACTCTGCTATTTGTCTCACTGTTATATCCCAACATTTATGATAATATCTATCTATAATAAACCCTTTATCTATGTTTATTAAATGAATGAATGAATGAGTGGATGGATGGATGGAAGAGATACCTAAGAAGGGATTTGTAAAGGAACTGTGAAAAAAATATAAGAAAACTTGATGTTTGAGGATTTAGGTAATAATAAGAAAAACTTGTAAAGAAATTGACTCATCTACAATTAAGAGGCAAATAAACCCGAAGATGGTGTCACTGAAACCACAGAAAAGAACTATTTCAAGCCAAAGGAAGTGGTGAACACTATAAAAATGCTACTGATGAGTGACCACTGATGTGTAAGGAGACCAGAGAAAGAGTGGTAAACAATCAGGGTCAACTCAATAGACATTTCTTCAAAGAAGATGTAGGAAAGGCTGACATGTGCATGAAAAGATGCTCAACATCACTACTTAGAGAAATGCAAATGAAAACCACAATGAGATATGGCCTCCCACCTGTTAGAATGACCATCATCAAACAGGCAAGAGATGACACATGCTAGTGGGAAAGTGGAGAAAGGGAAGCCTTCTGCACCTTTGGTAGGATTGTAAATTTGTGCAACCACTATGGAAGATAGTTTGGAGGTTCCTTAAAAAATGCCAAATAGAACTACCATATGATGCAGTGACCCTACTCTGGGAATATATCTAAAGGAAATGGAAGCAGTAATTCTAAAAGATATCTGCACTCCCCTGTTCATAATAATATAATATTATTTGGATTAAAAAAGAAGAAGAAATCTTACCATTTGTGACAATACAGTTGGAACTTGAAGGCATTATGTTAAGTGAAATAAGCTAGACAGAGAAAGAGAAATACTGTATGATCTCACTTACATGTGGAATCTAATAAAAACAAAAAATAATAAGAACCAACTCACAGAAAAAGAGATCAGACTTGTGGTTACCAGAGACAGAGAATTGGGGGAGGAAAAGTTGGAGGAAGTTGGTGAAAACGTACAAACTTCTAGTTATAAGATACATAAGTACTAAGGATGTGATGTGCATCATGATGACCACAGCCAATACTGCTATACAGTATATAGAAAAGTTGTTAGGAGAGTAAATCCTGAGTTCTCATCACAAGGATTTTTTTCTTTTTTCCTTCTTTCTTTCCTTTCTCTTATATCTATATGAGAAGATGAATATTAGTTGAACCTATTGTGATAATCACCTCACAATATAGGTAAATCAAACCATCATGCTGTACACCTGAAATTTACACAGTGATGTATGTCATTTATTTTTAAATAATTTTTTTCAAAAAGAATAAAAAAATAATCAGGGTTAACCAAGGAAAAGATTTCAAAAGAAGTGGTAATAAACAACATCGAACATTGTTTACAAATTACGTAAGAGCAAATGGTCACTTGGTTTGTAAAGCAGAAATCTCTATAACTTTAATAGAAGAGTTTTGGTAGAGTGATGAAAATGAGAATCTCACTGCAAGGGGCAGAACTAGGGGCAAATAAAGAGGAAAAGAAAATGATGAGTACAGAAAACTGGAGGAAGATCATTTTCTGTAAATGGAAACAGAAATGAAGCACTTGGAGTAGGGTGTGTGGTCAGTTGAGACTTTTTTTTTTTTTTTTTTTTTTTTTTTTTAGGCAGAGGATTTTATACCATCTTTGTATGCAGAGGAGAAAAATCCTGTATACAAGGAAAATGAATAGTGCTATAAAATGATAGAATAGTATAATAACTTGAGTGTTGGATACCATTTTCCCTTACCTCCTCAGAGACATCGTTCCTGTTCTTCTTCCATATCTAAAGACTGTGCTTTTCAACTCACTAAGAAATTCAGAATAATCCCACTCAAACTTCCCATCCTGTTCTTAATCTGCCTTTCCTCCTTTCACAATGTGTGAATAATTGTAAATCTGGTATATGATTCAATGGGATCGATGTATAACCCCACTTACACACTACATGATTTTATTTTTTATTGTATTTTATTTAAAAGAAATGATGTTTATGACAACTTCACTGATTTCATGATCTGCTAAAAGGTCATGATCGAGAAATACCAATCCAGGGTCTGGCAATACAAGCGAGTGGCTCATGTGGGGTGAAGGACAAAATCTTTGAAAATGGGGAGATCAAGGATTCGAGACATCAGGGTGATGGAATATACCCAGTAGAAGCATATTGAAATCACCAAGAGTTTGGCAGGATTAATGTTAACACAAGAGAAGTAATGAGCCAAATGCTACATTTTAAACAATTGAGGCAATATGGTCCAAATGTCTCTGGATGATTTCCATAAAGAGGCATGCTGGGTAGCTGAACCTATTCACGGTTCAGTGGAGGTGGCCATTCTTATTCCATATACCACTCCTGAGTGAATACAAAAGCTCCTACCACTGTAATTATCAATTTTATATTAATGGCTCACAAAAATATAACTCTAATGTTGCCCTGTCTTCTGAACTCCAGATTTACATAGCCATCTACTTAAACTACATGTTCACTGACTCTCCCACAAACTCAAAAATTTAACATATCCAAAATTAAAAGAAGTTCTCATCTCTTCCTAATTGCTTGAGAAAGAAATCTCAACCCCAACCTTAATTTCTCTATCACTCTCATCCCACACATCTGTAAATCATAAGTCCCTATTGATTCTCGCCCCTACGTGTCTCTCAGATCTGCCTATTTCTCTACACTCATCTGTCACAACTTTATTTCAAAAGGCCATAACTGCTTTGTTGGTGTTTGTGGCAACTTCATCACAAGAGCTGTTTCCACAAGAAAGACTGATTGAAGAGGGAAATGAATGGGAGAAGAGGCAACTTATGGAACATTACCTTTTGTTGTTATTCCTGGGGCTTAGTTTTTCAATATTTCCAGTTTAAAAGAAAATGCCCTATTGTGTGAAGCTCGGAGAAGGCAGGACTCACTTCCCACCACAGCAACTGAAGGAGGGCCATTTCTGGTACATAAGGCATGGGCATACAGTTTGGGGTTAGCCAATTACATACTCACAATCAGGACTTTGGATCTGAAGTAAGTAACATAAAGGGACAATTAGCTATGGAACTAAACGACAGCACTGTCCAAAGGCCGAAGTGCCCCCAGTGCCAGAGGTGAGAATGGTACTTTTTCAGCAGGACCAGCCTTAGCCACTGCTAAACAGGTTGTCCTAACTCATTGCCTTGGCTGTGGCCATAGCTGACTCCCCTGGTTCCCACACATTTTTTGAATCCATTTGTCTAACTATCCTGTTGATGCCACAAATACTCAAACTTGTATTAAGTATTCTCCTCTGGTGGGATTAGCCAAAGTCATTTTCTATTGCTTACAATAAAAATTCTGTCTGACACAGGCCAGTTAAAAGGCTGTTGCAATAATTTAGGATAAAAGATAGTGGACTCAATTAAAACGAGGATACGATAATGGAAAGATGGAGAGAGGTTAAAACATAGTCAGGAGTTCAGATGAATAGGAATTTATTACATATGGGGATAAAGAGAAGGAAGAGTCACAGAGGATGATTTTTAGCCTGGGTAAATGAGGTGGCTGTCAGTACTTCCAAGCACAACAAAGAACAGAGAAATAATAATAATGGAGTTGGGCAGATAAGGAGAGGGGCAGGTTTGTGGTGGCGGGAATAATTACTATGTTATAAAAGTGGAGCTTGAGACTTTAAGACAACGTTATGGGAGACGTAGAGTAGACAGATGGATAGAATGGATAGAAGTATGACTCTGTGGGAAAATGTCAAGGATAAAGATAGAGAATTGGAGTCATCAGGAACTGAAATCATGAGAGGAAATGAGATCACTCTGGAAGTTCACAGCATGAGAACAGCGGGTCGAGGATGGACATCTGGAGAATGCCATAATTTCAGAGATGAGTCTAGGGAAAGATGCCCTTAAAATAAATCACATCATACTGGACTGCAGTTCTTGATGAGATGGTATGACTTTAATTACTCTTTCTAGTTTCCTTGGACATGTAGAGACACTTGAAAATCATTTTCTTGTCTGTGGCAGCTCCTTCTCACTGAGCAAATAACTATTACCCGCCTCAAGTTTCTAACCCATCATCCAGGCCCCACATGCTTTGCTGGTAACCTCTACCTGAAAGGTTTGAAAAACAACAAACACTTCTACATTTTAGACAATTCCTTCAGAGGGCAAATCTCTAAAAGTAACATAATAAATGGGCTAGCTAGAGTCATTAACACTCCCACATACATCTCTTGCATGCACAAGGCTTCTCCAATTTTCCCCAAGAACACCTTCAGTGCAGAGTCTTAAAGAAGCAAAGCCCTTTTCCAGCCATCCACTTAGTATTTTCTTGACGAACAAGAGACGCTACCAGCCCCTCCCTAGGCTTAATCTCAGCTGTTTTATATCAAACCAGTACCACTGGGTAAAGGTGTGGACTGAGTAGAAATAAAACACTGCCTACAATTATCAAGCCATCTTTCTATCTTTCTCTTGGTTCCAGTGGCCTCATAATATTTAACTGTTTCTTCAACACAATTAGTTTTAATTGATGTACAAGAGATGGTAAGAAAGAAAATGAATATACATTCAATTCTTCCCTCTTTACAGTGCCTGGGGGTGGGAGGCATGGTGAAGGGATTAAGTGCTACAGACCTGTGTGATTAATTTTATGTGCCAACGTAGCTGGGCTCAGCAATACCCAGTTAGCTGGTGAATTTCTGGGTGTGGCTGTGAGGATGATTTCGGAAGAGATTAACATTTGAATCAGTAGAATGAGTAAAGAATATTTCTCTCACCAAAGCAAATAGGCATGACCTCATTTAATAAGGGCCTGAATAGAACAAAAATGCCTAGGAAGGGCACGTTGGCTTTCTGCTTTGGGTGGAGTACCCATCTTTTCTTGCCACGGGACATCAGCACTCCTGGTTCTCAGGCCTTCAGGTCTAGACTAGAACTACACTACTGGTTTTCCTGGGCCTCCTGCTGGCAGCTGGCAGATGGTGGCATTTCTCAACCAATAGGACATATATATACTGTATTTTTTTCGGATCCTAAGACACACCTAGGTTTTAAAGAAGAAAAATAGGGAAAAAATTTTTGAAGCAAAAAATATGGTAAAATATCTAATAACATAAATAACATAATACTTCACCAATGTAAATGTAAACATAACTCAACAGCAGCATTAACAACCACTATTCCTCCTAAATTGAGGGGGGGTGCATCTTATAGTCTGAAAAATAAGGCATCCTGTTGGTTCTATTTCTCCCAAGGACCCTGATTAATACAAGGCCCAAAATGGGACAAGGAAATCCTAATCAATGCAATAAGGAAAACTGAGAAAGAAAATGATAAGCCAAACAAATTTACAGGACTGCGCTGAGATTCAAATAAAACAAACAAGGTAAGAATATCAAGTCCACAGTATCTGGAGATTAAAATAAAGAAGCAAGAGTGTGTTTTAGAAACAAGATTAGAGGAGAAATTAGTCCTGGGGATTGCTACACACCTAGGAAACTATTTATAATTTATATAAGGTTGGATAATGAAGTTCGACTGTCTTAAAAGTCAAGGGAACAGGAAAGAGCATCAACAAACCTGTAGAAAATGTAGGCAGGAGAGAAAACAAAAAGATTGAGCCCAAAATGTTTGAGAGTTATAAGAAAAAAATCATGAGAAAGGGGCTGTAAGAAGGCCAAGAAACAAAGGAAGGGAGTAAGGAGAGGAAGCTTGTATCAACTGACACCAATGGAAAAAGACTAAGTAAGTTAAGAACTGAAATAAGTCAAGTGATTTGATTAAGCCATTTATGTCCTTGTCAATAGCTCTTTCTGTGCAGTGATAAGAATGGAAAGCAGAATGCAGCGGGCTGTCACGTAACTGAGAGATGAGGAATTGCAGGGATCAAGCAAACACTACATTTTCAACAACTAGTTGTAAAGAGAAAAATAATAAAGTGATAGCTAGAAGGAGATAGAAGATAAGGGAGGTTGTCTCCCCTGGCAGAAAGAGACTTGAGCATTGAATGTTTGTCATTGATGTAATAAATATAAAATCCAACTGGAATTGCTTAAACAACAAAGGGACTGTATTGACTCTTTAAAGTAAAATGATCCAGAAGTAGAGTCAGCCATAGGAACGGTTTAATAAGAGTCTCTGCTTCTCTAGAGGACTGGTCACTAAAGTCAGCAGTGGGGAAGGCTTCCTTGGACCTCACGGTTTCCCCAGTTAGATGCTGTTACTGAGATAAGAGAAAAACTGATGGTAGACACCAAGAGAAAACCAAAAGGTAATCCCATCACAGTCCACACCTTTATATTCAACATCCAACATCCAACCATACCTTTCATCCCAGAGACACACTTTCAAAAAGTCTGTGCCTGGGTGAAATATACTTCCTCCCTCCCCAAATGGAGTTAACTCAAAATCCTTCCCAGTTATGGCACGTAGGACAAGCCCAGGGTGCCTGTGTCAGGAGCAGCTTCTCCAAGAACACTAGTACAAGTACCTACAGCTGAGAACCGTCCACCACACACATTCGGCATTTACTAGTGGAGAGAGAACAGGATTGTTGCAATAAAACCTCCCCCTTGGAAAAAAAGAAGAATAGAAGTCAAGGGTCATTCCTCAACGGAAGCTTTCCAGTCACTCCTCGGTGGAACAGTTCTTCCTAGAACAGCTTTCTGGGGGGAGTTTCGTTGTCTATTTCCCCTCATTGCAACATCAGAGGAGGACAATGGTATGGCTGCTTTGTCTGAGCTGACTACTTCAGCAACTGGTTTTCTAATAGTCTGAATTTGGGGTCTCGGAATAGATCAAAGGGTTGAGAACATTTAGGCTATTTTTAACTGAGCTTGGTGGGGTTTTCTTGGTAATGCTGCTGTCTTAGGAAATTTAGATTCTTAATCTGTTTGTTTCCAGCCCACATCAAAGGCTAGTAGTTAAGGCCTTAGATGGTATCTGATAAGAGTTGTTAAACCCACCTGGGCCTAGTAGCCCAGCTTTTTTTTTCCCCCCCCTGTGGTACTCCTAGCCCTCAGTATAATAGTTTCCACCCAGAAGGATATGACTGGCAAGGCAAATAGATGCTCCTTGGCCCTCGGCTGTATCCCAGATGTTTCACCACAGGAGTGATGTTTACTTTTGATGAGCGGAGAGGAACTGAGGAGAAGATTGGGAAATCAGGCCCTTCCTATACCCTAAATTTATCTCTTACTAAATTCTCTCTCTCCCTGCTTTTGCTTATATTAATCTTAGCTTGGGGCCAGGAATCTGGTATTTTCAACCCTAAGAGAAACAAGATAATCAGATTTCAAGTCATTTTTGATAACAATCTGCAGACAGATGACAATCCTTAAAATATTTTATTTCCCCTGAATTTTTAGGAGGCCAAATTTCAAATAAAGTATATCTCTTTATTGTAGAACATTACTGAACATTGAAAGAAAGCTGCAACACACTTCAGTGTCCTAATCTTTCTTACGTGAGCCTTATCCCTCAATTCAACAGGTCATAGTTTTAAAAAACACCTTGATAACTACAAATAAAGAAAGCTAACTTTCTGCCACAAGGCAGAGGAGTTCTCTACCTCCTTCCTTGGTTCAACCAGTCCACGTTTTCACTCATGACATCCTATTTACTATTAATAAATGTTATATCACTCAATTTCATTAAGACTTATTACGTAGCAACAATAATGAGGTTTGGGGGATAAAAGGATTGTTTCTTTATCTCATGCATTGAAAAAAACCCCAGAGACAGTAAAGTCTTCAGTTGATTTTGATCAGAGCTTCATTTCTTTTTTTTTAAATATATTTTATTGATTATGCTATTACAGTTGTCCCATTTCTCCCCCATCATTCCCCTCCACCCTACACACCCTCTCCCACCCACATTCCCCCCTTTAGTTCATGTCCATGTGTCATAAGTTCTTTAGCTTCTACATTTCCCATACTATTCTTGCCCTCCCCCTGTCTATTTTCTACCCACTATCTATGCTACTCATTCTGTGTACCTTTTCCCCCTCTCTCCTCCTCCCACGCCCCTGTTGCTAACCCTCCATATGATCTCCATTTCTGTGGTTCTGTTCCTGTTCTAGCTGTTTGCTTATTTGCTTTTGTTTTAGGTGTGGTTCTTAATAGCTGTGAGTTTGCTGTCTCTTCACTGTCATATTTTTGATCTTCTTTTTCTTAGATAAGTCCCTTTAATATTTCATATAATAAGGGCTTGGTGATGATGAACTCCTTCAACTTGACCTTATCTGAGAAGCGCTTCATTTCTGTGGCTCGCTCTCACAGGCCTATCCATCTCTGCGCATGAACTTCGTCTCCTGGCTGGCTCCCCTTATAGTTGTAACAAAAGACATGCAGGTTCATACTGGTGGGCATGCCGCAGAGACCTTGAGTTCCCACAGTGTCCTCCGGAATTCAATTGGATTTAGGTTGTCAGCTATCTATTACTGACCAATCCCTAGGTCTGGGCACATAACCAAAGTTGCATGACCTCAGCAACATTCTTCAGAACCGGATTCATCCACATGACTGCCACATGACTCTCAAGATCAGAAATTGGCAGAGGAGGGAAGGTGCAATCAAACAATAAACTTAGGAAACAATTAAGCAATATCATACTCAAAGAGGAGAAATTGAAGACATAGGAAAGCAGGAATTACTCAAAGGAGGAATAAGACCTATTCTATGACTAGTACTGTTTTAGATTCTAGGGTTATATTACAAAATAAAACAGACATAATTCCTCTTCTCATAAGCTAATATTATAGTACAGAAAAAAGCAAAAAGTTATAGAGAAAAACAAAAATTTTCTCCCCAAACTTTCTCAAATCTGAGAGAATATGTAAGCAAAACTTTATACCACATTATTTGGATAGGTTCTTTTAATTACTAATACAGTGCAATCATTCATATAAATGGTTGATGTGGACACCAGCAGTGTTCGAGTCATTGTGGATAAAATAAAACATACACACGGACTGCTGTGTCCGTGGAGGAAAAAAGATGACAGCGTGGCTTTTCTCTCAAGGGGAGCAAAAGCTAGGGCCTCCACCATGACAGGCCTTTATTCTATATCTCTCCACATTACAAGATGGTTCTCACTCACTATGTCCCGGTTACAACGGAGCCAATGCCCCTCATCACATCACAGAAGAAGGATATTAGCAAATGAAAAGGCAAAAGTGGTTGAGCCGGTTACACTGGTCCCTGCAAGGTTTAGCATGTATTTTAGGAAGTTACAACAAGCATTTGCAGGGTGAGGGAGTTTTTAGCAAAAAGCAGCTTAGGTATATTGCAAATCTGATTCCCCACGAGAGAACCTATCTGTGGGCGTGGGTCCTGTGCATCTCTGAGTGGGAGCTGGGCCTAAGCCACACTGAAGGGCCTGCCACAAATGGTTAGCTCCTGTAGCACTTGGTTCACGAGGCTCTTTAAAGCAGGTATCATTGCTTCATAAGACTTGGGTGATTCTCAGGAAGACTTAGAATATTGGCTCTAAGAAGCAGTTTCAGTTGAACTCATTGAGTCACTCCATTTTGCAGCATCTATTTCTCATGATATTGAACCAAAGGTGACAGATTTTCCTGTGTTTTTTTTCCCAAAACTCACTTGGGAATGTAGCAGATTTAACTAAAGATAAGGGAAGACATTTAACAGGTTTTACATTCAAGCAAAGTTATCTATTCAAACTAAATACTTGATCCACATTAAAAAGTTTGTTGGCTACTCTAATAGCTGTGACTTTTTTCCCATGGACTATTTTATACAATTTAGGACTCCAGCCTCTCTCTGGTCTTTCCTTCCTCCTGTGGCCTTTTCTCTTATTTTTCTACCTCTTTTATGTAACCCCTGATGTTCCTCACTCTTGTTAGCCTCTTGGCCCAATTTAGTTACAAGCCCACCTTTGCGTAACCCAAACTTATCAAATCCTACATCATCTTGCTCCTCGGAAATGTGATTATAGCTCTAACTAGCAAGTTTGCCCCTCCATTATGACATCATGAGATATTTTCCTTACAGATCAGTAGTTAATATGAAAATAGTTGCTTCGGTATATGTCTCTGTGAAACAAGTAAAAAAATAGATGTCCCTACAGAGGATCCAGAGACACATGAAAAGATGCTCGATATCGCTAGCTATCAGAGAGATGCAAATTAAAACCACAATGAGATACCACATGACACCAGTCAGAATGGCCTTCATAAACAAAGCAACAAACAGAAAATGTTGGAGAGGTTGTGGAGAAAAGGGGACCCTAGTGCACTGCTGGTGGGAGTGCAGACTGGTACAACCACTGTGGAAAACAGTATGGAATTTTCTTAAAAAACTAAAAATGGATATACCTTTTGACCCAGCAATTCCACTGCTAGGACTATATCCTAAGAACCCTGAAACACCAATCCAAAAGAACCTATGCACCCCTATATTTATAGCAGCACAATTTACAATAGCCATGTGTTGGAAACAACCTAGATGCCCATCAGTAAATGAATGGATCAAAAAACTGTGGTACATTTACACAATGGAATTCTATGCAGCAGAAAGAAAGAAGGAGTTCATACCCTTTGCAACAGCATGGATGGAACTTGAGAGCATCATGCTAATCGAAATTAGCCAGGCAGTGAAAGATAAATACCATATGATCTCACCTTTAACAGGAAGCTAATCAACAAAACAAACAAACAAGCATAACATAACCAAAGACATGGAAATTGAGAACAGGCTGAAAGTCACCAGAGGGGAGAAGGGAGGGAATTTCAGGGGAAAAGGGGAAGGGTTTACAGGAACAAGTATAAAGGACACATGGACAAAAACTATGGGGGGTGGAAATGGGAGGGAGGTGGGGAGGGATGGGGTGGTGGGTTGGGGTGAGAATAAAAGACAGAAAACTGTACAAGATCAACAATTAAAATAAAAATTAAAAAAAAATAGATGTCCTAAGAGGGATAAATGTTAACGGAAAAATACAATAAAAAATAAAAGCAAAAGGAAAAAAATTAAAAAATAAAAATATATTGATGTCATTTTACTATAAGAGGATATTAGGTGACTAAGAACAGGGGTAATGGTGAACAGACATTACTCTCTGGCTGAGAGAATTCAGAATAAACAAATGAGAGACATCAGATGAAAGCAAAATAAGTTAAAAATTTCCCTCACCACGGTCCATGCCACTTCACTGTTTTTTGAACCCGTGTGCCTCAAGGCGGAAGTTGGAATCAATTGTTCTGTCTGGCAGCCCCTCGGAGTGTGGGAGGTGAAGGTGTAACAGCCCCACTCCTCCTCAGCAGAGAACTAACACAGTGCAGAAGAGAGGCGATACCAACGCTCGTGGTTGTTAGGGTTGGTCTTGTTTGCAAATAACAGAAAGCCCAGCAAACCACAAGTAAAGGGAGAGGTGAGCGTCTCTCAAATAACCAGAGTCTCGCTGCCCTAGGAATCAGAGCGCATCCACTGCTTTGTTCTGCCATCATTTTCCCGCATGACTCTCATCCGTATGGTCACAAGACAGTTGCTAAACCTCTGGGCATTGCAGATAAGAAAAAAGAAGGGTGGGATGAAGGGTAAAATCTCCTTTCTTACATGGCGTTGCCTTTTCGTTTAGCAAGAAAAGGAGGGAAGATCTCCCTCAGAATTTTCTTCACCATCTCCTTGCCTGGGACCAGGATATGTTGTCACTCTAGCTTATACTAGGAGGGATCTTCAGTGCTATTTTCTTTCTCCTAGATTTTTGGAAGAAGAAGTCAAAAGAGAAGGTGTTTGGAATGGATATTTTATCCGCACAACTAAAGTGGAGATGAATGAGAATGCTTCAGTGCTTCTAAGATCCAAGGAAAGAGGAGTGCTGGAAATGTAAGATGTTTATCAGAAAGACAAAGTCATCTCAAGGATTTGCATGCTTGCTCAGGAACTATATTTTAACCTAATGAAGATGAAAGGTTATTTTCTCCCAAAGTTACCTGAGAATTTCCCAATGTTGATATGGTATCTACCCAAATGTGAATATGTATGTATATACATCAGGCATGTGCTTGGGTGTGTGTGTACAGAAGGAAAAGGGAGCAAAGACGGAGAAGAATGAGGAGAGACAGAGTAGTAGGAGATGAACTCAGAGAGGTGCTTGGTCACCAGATCACATAGGGCCTTGTGAGTCATCATTAGTACAAAATATATAATTATAAGTATGGTTATAACAAAATCTTCTAGTAAAATAAACAGGCTATTAAGGAAGAGAATATTTCTTCAGAATAATGAGTTATAATGCAGATATTAAAAATACGCAGCAGTGGCTGGTATGGCTCAGTTGGTTGGGTGCCGTCCCGCAAAGCAGAAGGTCAGAGTTTTGATTCCTGAGCAGGGCACGTGCCTGGGGATGTAAGTTTGGTCCCCAATCAGGGAAAGGCCTCTGATTCATGTTTCTCTGTCACATCAGTGCTCTTTCTCTCTCCTTCTCCCTTCATTTCCCTCTCTCTGAAAATAAATAAATAAAATCTTTTTAAAAAATACATGTACGACTATTTCAAGTATCCTCCAAAAGGCTAGAGGAAATCATGGAAGGCACTGTGTTCACGTATATAATAGCAAGTAATAAGATTATGGATGTTTTGTTTCCACTGGTTTGCATTTTCCCCAACTTTCCATCATCGTTGGGCCCATAAAACTTTCATCACCAGAAAGTAATCACAGTTAACTTTTAAAAATTAGATGAATGTAAACAAAGATGGAGACCCTAAGGTAACCAGCTCTACGCAACCACACGTCAGGGGCAGCCGGAGCTGTGCGGTCCAGGTCTCGGAAGCTCTGGCTTCGCTCTTCTTGTACAATATGAGTTGTCACACTCTTCCTAATCCTCGTCTATGCTACCGTTCTGGGTACGTGGAGAAATAGCTGAGAAAAAAATTTGGAACCAGGTTCCTGGCAAAGCCCAACTATTTAGAGCTGGAGGCAAGAGTATGCTTAATTCTGAGGCTGGGTCTGAGGTAACTTTCCTCGCAGTTTTGGAGAATATAAGAGTTCTGGCCTAGAGCTGCTTATTTTTCTAAATTGAATAGATTTTTTTATGAGACAGTAAAGAATTTGTCACAGATCCAAAGAGGAACCTTCAAATGAGGTGTCTACCTACTGACTTGGTAAATGCATTTGTATAATATCTAATTTGTTTGGCTTCAGTGTTTTTGGTGTGTAATTCAGTGTTTTTGGTCTATAATACCGACTTGGTCTAAATGCATTTGTATAATATCTAATTTGTTTGCCTTCAGTGTTTTTGGTCTGTAACACAAAAAGGGTGTGGGAAAGAACATAGAGGAGAAAGCATTAAGCAGTCCACCTGCAGACATTGTTCAAGTCCAGGTTATGTCCATAACACCTCAAATTCTGTTTGGTAACAGATCTTGTCAGCAACCCTTCTCAAAGGGTAGAAAGGAATGCGGTTGATGAAAAGTGAAAGCATCATTTCAAAAAAATAACATTTGATGAAGGCTAATGAAGAAAATAATAGTAAATCTAGTATATGGAGACCTAGATTTATAAAATACCACATCGGCAACATGTACATTAGGATGGACATGGGCATTCGAGGAGGACTTGGACCAAGGAAGAGCAGAAACTGGGTCAGGACCCAACATGACGTCCATTCCCCAATTCTTACCTGTCTTTCCAGGGAGCCACACACACACACAAACTAGAATACATTTAATTCTCTACATCACCTCATATGAACTGATGTCATTTTAGTGTTTGTTGATCTCCTTCCATTTTCCTGCAGCCACAAAATCAGAACTGTAGTAAATGCGGGATTCCAGGGTTACCAGATGGAGGCCCGGCCTGAGCGGGCCTGCCTAAGGCCAGCTGTAGTGTGTGGGCTCCTGACTTTGTGTGGGAAAGATTTCACAACCAGAGTCCAGGTGACTGTGAGGATACATTTATTAAAGCTGGGACAGTGACACAAAGAAGGGTTTAGCATCGAAGAAGCAACAGGAGAGCCCAGGCTGAGCTGCCTTAGCTCACCGGGAAATCAGAGAAAAGGGGGCTTTGGGACGGGTTCAGGGCATTCGTCTGGGAGGGGCTGCCAGCTGCCCACTGCCTTGGAGTTTAGGAGAGGCAGGCCTGTGGGGAAAGCAGTGGGGGAGGGGGAGAAGAGGGAAAAGGAGATGGTACAGGCTGCTCCCCAGAGGGAGAGCTTGAGCTGGGTCCTTTGTCTTGAGTTTCTATCTCTTCCTTGCAGGCAGGAATCGTAGGGGAGGTCCCAGGGGAGGATTTAGGAGAATATTCATTAATTCTTCAAGTGTGCCCTTCCAGGGTCCTGGTCTCCACTGATTGGTTCGTGACAGGGCAGGGGGTCTTCAGTCCTTGCAGTGGGTCCTGGGTAGCCCACCTGGTTTGCTGCTTCTCTGCGCCTGAAGCTGAAATACAACTGAGGGCTCAGTGTTAGCTCCAGGGAGGGACCTTTTGCATCTGGATGTCAATTCCTTGACCATTGTGTTCAGCTACCTGTTCAGAGTTTCCTCATTCCTCTTGTTGAGGAATTTCCCTAGCTTCTTACTACCCTGTCTCACCAAGACTCGAGGAATTTGGACAGGCATAGGGGATTTTTCTTCTAAAACAGACAGCACTAGCGTTCACTTACAGTGCTGAAGAAATACATGAGTTCTTAACATCCTCTCAGTAAGTCTAATCATCCAACAAGCAAGGTAATAAGTGAACTTCCATAAACCCAAAGAAGCAATGTCTTCACGTGTCTTCATATGTCTCTGCAGAAGTGCTTCCTTCTTTGTGCAATACTGAATGAACTAGCATTCAACAGTTGAAAATGTCTCTCTCTCACTCTCTCTCTCAACACGCACACACTTTTCTTATCCATCAATATGCCAAAATGTCTATGAAAACTGAATGATGCCCAATTATAAACCGAGTTGTAACACAAGACTGAAGGAGAGCACACACATAGCTTTCTTTTCCATCTCTGAACAAAGCTGTAAAAAGACAGACAGATACATACATACGTACATACATATATATGTACATATACATTCATACATACATTGACTAATGAACCACTTCAGTTGTAGCAAACAAGTGACCTGGAATGTCTTATAGCCTGGGCTAAGCCCTCTCAACTGAGGAAAGGATCCAGTTCCACACTCCCTGAAGCTATTGGCAGGTTGTGGCTGCAGACTCATGGAAGCGTGCTTCTTCAAAGCTGGCAACAGGGACAGAGAAACTTTCCGTCAGAAAAGCTATACACTCTCACGTAATCATGGCCAAGCAGCCCGGTATACCCCATCATTTTGCTGCCTTCCACCGGTTAGAAGCAAGCCAAGTGGAAGATTGGACAAGCCAATCTTGTCCACACCCAAGCAGGGGTCATTGAACAAGACATGAACACCAGAAGCAGAGAGATCATGGGGTGGCAGAGGGATGCCCTAAATTCTCTTACCACGGTCTACCCTGTGACCCCTGCCCAGTGCAGCAAACCTCTCTCCTATAAATAATATATCCACCCCCAAGGTGTATAAGAATCTCATCTCATTATTAACTCAATTCAATGTCCAAAATCTTGTCATCTAAATTAAATCAAGGTACAGAGGAAGCTCCTGGGTATAATCCTCCAAGCGCAGCTTTTGGGGAACAATTTCTGTCTATGTTTAGACCTGTGAAACCAAAGAGACAAGTTTCTGCACCCAACATACCTTAAATACAATAATGTGACAGGCACTGGGGGACAGCTATACATGTTCATGTTCAGAAAGGGGGAAGTGGAAAGGAAAAGGAACCACTGACCCATAGCCTTCAGAAGTCCAGCTGGGCAAATGTCAGGAGTTTTGTTTCGAGAACTAGAAATAACCTTAGTGTGAGTCTCTTTCTCACGGTTTCTGCTTTGTGTATCATACAATAGGATTCCACTCTCTGGAATCTTGGTTCCCCTTCCTTTTCAGGGAAAGTAAGGTGTGTACAGCTGAGTAGTTGTGCAGGCCTGCTTCCTGCTGAGGAATTTGGGGGATGTTACTGCCTGCCTTTATTCACACTCTCTCTGTTCATATTAGTCCAACCTGGCAGTGTATTGTTGAAATAATTTTTTCCAGAACTTTGTAGACCTCCTGCAGGCTCTAGCAGGGTTCACTCCATTAGGGAGAAGAAGCTACAACCACCGATCTTGATGAGATTAACCCTTTTGTACCTTAGCATCCTGCTAAGAGGGACAACACCCTTAAGCCTCGTACAGACCCTCCGGTTTTCAGAGCGAGAACAGGCCAGACCCACCCTTAGTCTCTGAGAAGGGCCCTTTGTGTGACTGAATACTCTGTTCTTTTGATCTTTCTGAGTTTTCGAAGTAGGTTGTAACATCACACCCTCAGCCTTTTCTCTAAAGTGGGCTTTCTTGACAGTGCTGGGAAGCCACAGCTTCATTTAGTAATTTGCCATGGGGGAGACAGAGATTTTCATCATCAGGTCCTAGTTCCTTTGTTTCACAGTTCTTCTCTCTCCTTTCACCTTTTGTGACAAACAGGAAGAAGAAACCAGGTGGTTCGTTCAACACTTTGCTTGGAAATGTCCTGATCTCTATAAACGAGCTCAGCACTTACAAGTTCTACTTTTGCACATAACTGCAAGAGACAATTTCGCTAAGCACGACATATCAAAGATCACCCTCCCTCCAGCAGCCAACGTGTTCTTCATTTTCTTCGGAGCCTTCACGGAGCAGTGTCATCGAATCCAGATTTTTACCATCTATTCAAGGAACTTTACGCTTTCTCTGTCATGCTCAAAAGTGATCTAGCCTCCACCCACTTTTGGGTACTTTTCAGTTACAACTACAGTAAAACTGCATTTCCAGATACCAATTACATCAAATCTACTGATCAACAGACAAAAATGGAACATGTACAATTTCATTTTTTATAGTTTTCTGAATTGCCAATGCAAAAGCAAATTCTTCAATTTATTAAAGTTGTGTGACTCCAAGTTTATCTGTTACCTCATAAAAGTAGTTAAAATAAGAATTAAATTACAAAAAAAGAATAATTGTAAGAACAATTTTACAGGGCAATGTCTTGCTCATTAATACACTAGAGGTAGAAAAACCCACATTGAAATCATGTCAAAAATACATTTATATGGATGATTTGGTAAAAGAAGTATGATGACTTGCTGTGGTGGATTCTGGTAAAATGGCATCTCCCAAAAGCATACTGAAGTTTGTACACCTGTAGCACCAATCCAAAAGGGTATGGTGATCAGAAAATAGGACCCGAAAATTATGAATCAAATGTTGGAATTTCATTTCTTCTAATATGCGACCACATTCCATATGATACAAAAAATGTAGCCAAGCATCACTAAGGAAACTACTGTTAATATTGATAATGTGTGATTGGCCAGGTTTTACTTTGACCAAACTTTTCTCTCTCCTCCAAAATGCTTACTTATTATATATTTTGTGGTAGACATATCAAAAGCCTTTGGCATCACTTCAGCCATATTCAGGACTTACATTGCCATGTGACGGACAGTACTTACCTGCACTAACCTGTGTGTGTGCTTATCTGATTCCCCTTCACCCTCTTGGTCCTCTCTCCACCCACAACGCTTTCTCATCCTTTGGAATTTTTAATACTTATTGAAGAGCTCTTTTTGACTTACTTAGAAGTAGATTTTTATTTTTAAAAGATTGTATTTATTTATTTATTTTAGAGAGAGGAGGGGAGGGAGAAAGAGAGGGAGGGAAACATCAATGTGCAAGAGAGAAACATCTACTGGTTGCCTCTTACACACCACCAGCTGGAGACCTGGCCCACAACCCAGGCATGTGCCCTGACCAGTACTCAAACCAGTGACCTTTCAGTTCGCAGGCCAACACTCTATCCACTGAGCCACACCAGCTAGAGCAACTTTTATTGTTTATTACTCTTGTGCATATATAAAAAAGGAACATATCAGCAAAATACAGCAGTAAAGGTGTTTCCAAACTACTTTGCATTCAGAGGCTGCTCTTCTGTATCATGATTTGATGGAGCCTCATTGATATCTGTGACTTTCCACACAAGATTTCATTGGGACATCAAGGATGGTGTCACACACAGTCCTTAAAAGAGCATTCCACCATTGTCTCAGGAATTGTCATCCATGACGCTGACCTTCAGGTTATCAATTTTCATGCTGGTTTTCTGGGCCTTACCATAAGATACCAAGAAAAAAATTTCAAACCAATTCCAGGCAGGTAATCACAACTGTCTAATAACTGTAACAATTTGTAAGATATCTTCCATCATTACAAGAACCTTGAGTTCAGAGATGTTGAAATGTAAAAAAAAAATTCTATATATGTATATGTATATATATGTGTATATATATACACATATATATGGGTGTCTCATAATTGATGAAATATGGAAAATACATTTTCTTACTTGGGACAATCATCACATTTAGGAAACACATCAAGATTGGTCCCAAAGTGATTTTTTATAGCTACTTAATAAATGCTTAACATAAAGTGATATAATGGAAATATTGAAAGTTATATCATAAATATAATCCTCTGCCTGAAGGATTTCCAAGTTTTTCAGTTCATAAAAAGTTTCATGTTTCAATCAAGACATATTTCAGATGTCAAGTAATAATGGCACGCTCACATGACTGCAAGCATTACAAATAAAAAAAAAAAAAACACATTTGCTCGCAACATGTGCTGCCAATAACTATTTTGTCCCAGAAGTAAAACAGATAAAAAGTTAGGTATGCCCACATCCTGTAAAAAGCACATTCAATTTCAAGGTTTTATATCAGACTTGAATTTAAATCAATGCTATATCCATTCTTAAAAAAAACTGTCCAGCATCATAAAATAAAGAGTGAATCTGCAAGCAATTTTCAATAATGGAAATAGTTTAATCGTGATTTTGTTTTACCCAAGAAATAACATTTTAAATGTACATTTATTACATTTAATAGCCAATTTTCTGATCAAGCTATTTCTATAAATTTACTCTTAGGTCACTGGAGAATACTTCTAAATGCTAGTGGTGCATAGGATTTATTTAATATTTCACTTTACACACCTTTCAGGCACATATTGTGTATGTCGGAGTCGATCAAGTACTGCTGCCCACACCCTGTATTTGTAAATGAAGCCCTATTGGAACTCAGCCACACCCGTTCATTCGCACATTGTCCGTGGCTGCTTTTCCACTTGAAGAGCGGGGCTGTGTAGTTGAAGCAGAGATTTATACCCAGCAAAGCCAAAAACATTTATTATGCAGTCATTAACAGAAAACGTTTGCTGATACCTGCACTGGGGCAAGGTGAAAGTTTTAAGCCCCCCTTAGTACTCTACACACACTACAGCTCCTTCAGGCCAACTTGGTTTCCACCGTATAATGAAAAAAATTAGAATTTTATTTCATAGTAATATACTATTTTATAATACTTAGGAAAAAACCCTCAAACGTTCCTTAGAGTGGAAAGGGAGTTTAACCTCAATGCAATTATAAAATCTCCTTGTGCTCATAAGTCAGACCAAAGGCTATAAACACCATTCCTCTTATAATTCGGTTGACAGCCCCACCTACCCCCAGCCAATGTTACCACTACGATCTACTTGGTATATTCATTTCTACTATATTTCCAGGGGAGAATTTCAACCCATGATTCCCAAATAGTGAATACTATTTTCAAGTAGATAAACTGAGGATCAGAGACAGCGATTTCTAGTGGCTCTGACTGTTGTCCATCCAGCTCTCCTTCCCTTCTGCTGGACACATGGCCCATGTCCTTGGTCTCGGGGTCAGGAATGCGTTTTGGACCAAAGCTAGACCTGTTATAATGCCTTATCCAAAAGTCTAAAGTGATCAGTCTCAGAGAGAGAAATGCCCCAAATCAGGCAAATCACAGTGCTTTTCTAGGTAACCTGGAGTTTGAGAAGAGAGTATTTTTTTTCTCACCTCTTTGAGATCAGAACTGTAACTAAGGCTGGAAATTTCATTAGCCATTGTTAATCAAAGAGGCCACTAGACCAAGGTAGCTCTAATAGAGTGGTAGCCTGCATAAGCAGACCAAATCTAAGACCATAAATGCCTCAAGGTTATGGAATTGAAACCTAAGGGCAATAAGTCACAAGCAGCCAACTAGGCTTTAAACAATAGCCAATCAATAATTTTCTTACTTTCCTTCTGCTTTTTCTCTATAAATGTGTCTCTCCAAGCTCCTGTCCTGTCGCAGGAGTGGTCTGAACTACTTCCAATTTAACACTGACCAATTAGCATGGGTTGTTGCTCAAATAAACTAAAAATTTTAATATGCCTCAGCCTCTTTTAACACTGTGTTTCTACCTGAAGTTCCAGGTGGCCCAGGATGGGGGAGGGGCTGAGGGAATTGCGCAAGCCAAGAGGGAAGCACAGATGAGAGAGGAGAAGAGGGTGGAGAAAGAGAGTCCTGCCAAGGCCTTAGGTCCCAGATTCTAGTCACTCCTAAAGACTTTTGCCCTTCTTATAGATTAGATAGGGTGGGTGGGGAGGGGGGAAGCCCCTCTCTTCCTTCAAGTAGTTCAAGCTGTCACTTACAACCCAACTCCTGACTGGCAGGATCACACTCCTCAGGGACAGCTGCCAACACCTATTTTTTGGATGTTGACACCACTATATCTTATAAAGGCAGAAATGGCAACAAAACCTGAAATAGTATTCCTATTTTCTGGGAGAAGCTTTGTCTCCCCTCCCTTCTAGTGGTTTAGGAAACAAACCAAAAAAGCAAAAAGTTGGGAAAAAAAAGAAGGAAAAGTATCAGCACAATAATTCTTAGCTCAATTTACCCGGCAGTAATTTAATGGGCAATGCACTCTCCAAAGCAGGTTAATTCTAATCACACGGTCCTTCTCTCCATTTGTTTTTTTTCTATCTTTCTGTCTGTGCTCCACTTCTTCTAAAAATTTTATGCCTGAAATTTTAAAAAGTAATGTATGTGAGATCTGCTATACGCATTTAGCTTCAGGATCAAATTCATTCAGTGCGCTGTTGGATAGAAGAAGGAGTAAAATCTTTTTCAGTCGGGAATAGGTAAAACTGTAAAAGTGAGGCAAAAGGTAATATACAAAAAAAACAAACTTTTTTTTTTCAACTTGGCTGATCCTCCCTGCTGAGTGCATCTAATGTTTTGCCTCTGAGAGTAGAACTTATTAGCAACCCTAGAGTAAAAAAGACAGGATATTTTTCAACAAGGGCCTCCACTTTGCCAAACATCCCAGAGTTTGTCTCCAAGGACTTGAAAAGAAAGGAAAGAATGAAGAACGGAAACCATAAAGCATGCAGTACAGCTATCATCTAATTACTGAATGAATGGCACAGTTGTTTTGTCTGATTGCACTGAGCTAGTTATCCACTGCTAGCTTCATTGACAAAAAGGGAATCTACACAAATTATAGGGAAATTCAAGCACTAAAGGAATGTTTTGGTTCAGAGGTTTGCAATGACTATTGGCTTTGGTTTTTGGCAAAGTCTGTCTTTGCCGTATGAACTCGGGTGTGCTGGGTCAGCCTGAAGCATTCCCAAAAGCCTGGAAGAGGACAGACTTCCTTGTCATCTGTATCCCATCAATAAATTAAAGTGATGTTCTCCAGCTCATGTTTGTTTCTTGGCAAGCTAATCTACAATCAGAAAAGAAAAGCCTTTCATTTGTGGACTCCGGCTAAAGGAAGGAAGCTTTTGTATGCGGATTCACCGGAGACCAAAATATTAAAAAGTGGAAGAGGAAAACCATATGTTGCAATTCGTCTAAGCAAGCAGCGCAAAATTCTGGTAAAAGAAATGTTTGAGTTCATCACAAAGAAAGTAAATCTTTTAGCAGGAGAAGGTAAATTGATACCTAATGACAATAGTGATACCTCTGAATGTTATAAACATTGACGTTTTAAGCAGTATCATTTTCTATTTTTTATATGAGAAAAACCTAAAAATTAGATACTTCAAAGAAACCTGGATCGGTAATACGGTTTAGCATAGGTCTTCAGATTTGTACTTCGTTTAGAAGGAAGCGAGAAATCCAATGAGAGAGAAATAGAGGATGATTTTCATAAGCCCCCCACTCATCTCTTACAGATACATGTTCACAACGAAGTTAGTTGATACTTTAGAGTTGAGGCAACAGAATCCAGATTAAAGTAGAATGGGAAACATCACTGTACTGATTATCTGATCCATAGTGCAAGGTCCACTAAATAATGTAGTGCTAAGAACTCTTCTTCATCTCTCTTGTTCCTCCAGGGGTTCACGTCACACCATTTGTGAACAAGCACATTCATCAGTGAGAATGGACTTGGAGTGGTCCTTCAGCAGCTGACAGGAGAGAGAATATGGGAATCTTCCTATCATTTTAGCCTGACCTCATTTGTGTTTGTTTCCTTGTTTATCTCTTTGAAGCAGCCAGGCAAGACATCTTACTTTAACACCTGTATCCTTTATGGAATATAACTTCCGGCATCAATTTTCAGTTCTTTATGACTTCCAGTACCGATGATTCAGCTCCTTACAGAAGGGAATTGACTTTGGTTTTCTTTTGTGATGGAGTCATTTACAAAGACCAGCAGCAGATCAAGAGCAAGGGGAATGACTAGTAATAGTGCTTGATGAAAACTTGACAGACAAGGTTCATTGGACAGAAATGTGGATCTGGTGTCAGTTACTCAACAGATCATTGAATGTGCACTTACCTAGGTTACTGGAAGGAGGACAAACTCACAAGTCAGGAGATTTAGATCCCAGTTCTGGCCTTACCCATTGGTAAACAACATAGTCTTTGGAGCCAGATTGCCTGGCTTTGTATCCTGGCTCTGCTGCTTACCAGCTGTGTGACTTGGATAGTTACTTCTCCTCTCTGAGCCTTGGCTTCCTCATCTTAAAATCAGGAGAGAAATAATGCTCACCTGCTAGGGCTGTAATAGATCTGACACATAATAGCCACTATATGAGTGTTTGTTCACTAAAAGAAATTATTCTGCTACTGACAAGAAAAATCCGATCGTAGCCTTTCAAGGCTCAGCATTTTGTTGTTGGGTTATTTTGTTTGGTTGGTTGGTTGGTTTGGTTTTTCATAAATGGGGATAACTTCTTACCTCATTGAGGTCTCCAGTGAACGAATTATCTTTATCTTTTGCCCTATCCTGCTGCCAGATACAGGAAATACAGACATGGAGCAGGACCACTCAATGTGGAATTTAAAACGGTTTTAACAAAATTCTATCAGGAACTGGTTCAGATTATGGACAATTGAGTACTATTTTCCACTGAAGAGAGGTCTGTACCTGCCTAAGAGCAAGAATTCATTACAGGACCAAAGAAACTTTCTCTCTAAATGCCCAGAAGATATAAGATTAACCGCTTTCTGTGGCACATCATGCAGTAGGGGAGGATGATGAGCATTTCAGAGAAAGTCTCTTATAACGACTAACATCAATCAGATCAAGTGTGAGAAGTCTGATTTGTGACTTCAGGCAGATTACTTCTTGAAAGAAAATTGCTTTCTAATAAAATAAATCATTAGTTATTTTTTATTACCTTTTATCACAATCCTCCACTATTAGTCATTTGGATGGCAATAAAGAATTTATTCTTCTCGGGAAGTCTCCCATAAATTAGGAATAAACACAATTTCCCCTTGAAATTCATCATTTTTCGAACCTCAGGTTAGAAGTTCTTAAAACGTCTTCTAATTCAACCTATTTAAAACTTGATCCTCCCACAATTTGGGAGGGTGCCCCCTAGAAATTACAAAGCACTTCATATCTAGACAGCTCTGATTATTACTTAAAAATTATTTATAGCATTAATGGTTAAAAATTTGGCAAAAAACAAAATACAGAGACATATTTCACATTGCCTTTTATAAATCCAATAAAACCATAGAAAACAAAAAGAGAAATTAATATTTATTAGGCCTTTGGAGAGATGATGACTTTTTAAGGGTAAAATATAAAAGAAACAGCAAAAAATATTTAAAAATTTAATTACACAAAAGCTTAAATTTGGGGGAACAACCAAAACTAAATGATAAGACAGTTAATTGATAAAAAATTTGGAGGAGCAATTGACATAAAAGGAAATACAATGAGTAAATAAATAAAATATCAAAGACCTCACCAATAACAAAACTATGCAATATTTGGAAGCAAGATGAAATTTTATGCTAATAATAATTATTGCCTTTGTTTGTTTGTTTGTTTGTTTGTGAGAGGGGAATGGAAGGAGAAAGAGAGGGAGGGACATACTAATGTAAGAAAGCACCCCACCCAGGGGTGAACCGCAATCCAGGCATGTGCCCTGGCCAGGAATCCAACCAGCAACCTTCTGCTTTGCTGGACAACACTCAGCCAACTGAGCCACACTGGTCAAGGCTAATTATTGCCTTTAAACAAAAAGAAAACATTCTTGCTTTAAAAGGTCTATAATAGTTTTTGCCTGGTAATAAATATTCATTGTTGCCTTTAAAACTAAGTAATGCAATGCTGACAAAGGGGATGCACACTGTGTTGCTGGCAACATAAACTATGCACTATCCTGTGAAGAGCAACTTGCCAAAACATGGCAAAAATAATTACATCATTATTCTATCAAGTAAACCCTCCTTGTGGGAAATCTATTCCATGTAAAAGCCCAAGAGAAAAAAAAAGACCTATCTATATTTGTATACTCAGAACTGTATTATTTAAAGCGCAGAATATTAAAAACCACTTGTGTGCAACTGTATTTGCCTCAGAAGAATATTTAAAGCCATTTTTAAAAGGAAAGACTAGAGACTATGTAGGGATTTTTTAAAAAATGCTTATGTTTTTGAAGTGAAAAACAATTAATTTAAAATTGTAGCTACATAAAAAATATATAAATCTACAAAAATTTTTTAAAAGAAATGAGTAGCCCTGGCTGGTGTAGGTCAGTGGATTGAGCGCGGGCCTGCGAACCGAGGATCGCGGTTCGATTCCCAGTCAGGGTACATGCGTGGGTTGCAGGCCAGTTCCCGGCAGGGGACACACGAGAGGCAACCACACATTGATATTTCTCTCCCTCTCCCTCTCTCCTACCCTTCCCCTCTAAAGATAAATAAATAAAAATCTTTAAAAAAAAAAAAAAGAAATGAGTAAAAATTCTCACAACTGCCTTAAGGTGATAGGATTATTGGTGATCATTTTCTTTTCTCTTTAAATTTTCTTTAACATCATTACATGGTTTTTTATAATACTGAGTAAAAAGCCATCTCTGAGCTGATGAACAGACTCAGGGCTGGAAAATGTAGGATGAAAGACAAAAAATTGCCCCTTGTTCTAATTATTCCTTAAACTGCTTTCTGTGCCTTGACGCTATGTAACTGATTTCTGTAAATACTACCACCATAAATACCAGGTTTGTGATTCTCTATAATGTCTCATCTTCATCTTTTCCTCCCATTGCTACCCTTTTTCTCGGTCCTCACTTCCTTCATTCCAAATTATTGTGGTCGTCTCTATACTTGTTTTCATGTCTTTGATTATTCTCCACCTTGTCTGCTTTGCACATTTTTCTACCACCAGTTTGATTGTTCAAAACCAATTCTTCATTATTATCCGCATACTAAGACATTCTAAAAGGTCTCCCATTTATCCATTAAGTTAGATCTGAAGTTTTCTGCCAAATCTTTCCATAGAACACCAACATTCTCTAATACCTATCATTATTTTCCAACCCTGTTCAAGAAACCTTTATCTAGTTAGGCTTGTCTTCCTACTGCCCTGTATTAATATCAGTTATTGGTGACATCTCTCTCTCTCCCCTCAACACCCCGCTCTCTCTCTCCCCACAAGTGCACACACACACTCAATTTTTATTTGTTTTACTTTTGTTCTTGCCTAAAATACCCTCTTCTCTCATCTGCATTTGTCTTCATTTTATTTTTTTCTTCTTACCTTGACTGGCTCTGATCCTTTGCTGAATTGTTACATCATCTTTCCAATAAATTTAATTAGCACTTTCTTACACATTGTCTCCTTTTTGGAAATTGAAACTCATTTTGCCCATTGTATAAGTAGCTCCTAGTATCTGATGTTAGCTCACAAATCTAACAAGTGAATAAATTACAATATTAAAGAGAGTGATGGATTCTGGGAGCTTAGAGTCATATACAAATTAAAAACTGTAAGAAGGAGAAAGGTTTCATCTTTACTGAAATTCAGGATTTCACAAACTGAAGTAGATTTTCAGAACTTGTTTAGCTGGTCTTTGTCACTTTCCCAAGTATTTTTAAGCACTCCTTCCTAACATTCTGTAGACCCTTGCTTGAGAAAGTGTTTTTGTCTCTTAAGTCCCCTTCTCTCCCCCTGAAGTAATTCACTCAGGCCTGCACTGTGAAAATAATTCCTCAGGTATGAGGTGTTACTGGTAAAGCAATCAAGTCCAATGTGTGAGTGAAATATATTTCTGGAATCAAAATAATTTCCTCCTGTTTAAATCTCCATATCAGTGGACAGTACCACCCCATTATTCAAGTCAGTCATCTGGGAGTTGTCTTTACTCTTCCATCTTCCTCATCTCCCTTATTCCATTGATCGAGATCTGTAGCAACCGGCTAATCTCTCCTCTATATCTGAGCTATACTCAAATAACAGCAAAGCAACATCAAAGAGGAGCCCTGAGTGGTGTGGCTCAGTTGGTTGGGCATCGTCCCAGAAAGCAAGGGGTCCCCAGTTCGATTCCCTGTACAGGCACGTGCTGGGGTTGCGGATTTGGTCCCTGGTTCCGGTGTATCTGAAAGGCAACCGGTCAATGTTTCTCTCTCTCATCAAGGTTTCTCTCTCTCTTTCTCCCTCCCTTCTCCCTCTCTAAAAATATAGTAATATATTTAATAGTAAATATATTAAAATAGCATAAAAGAGGAGTTTGCAGGAAAATTAATTTAGTACTAAAAATAATACTATTATAGAACTAAAAAATTAGAAACAAGTGAAATAAGCATGCTGAAATATAATTTCTAATATTAAGAAAAGGTCTGAAAAAATAATCATGAATGAATACATTAAAACAAACAGAGCAAAGCAATTAAAGAAAAGAATATAAATACTGATGATAAAGGACATTCCAATATAAGGCTAACTGGAATTTCTGAAATAGAAAACTAAACTACTGAATTCTGAGAAAAACCTGTTTAATTATTCCCATCAAAAACAGTTGAGAAATAAAGTAGGACAATGATAAAAAAATCAAAGTATCACCATTACTGTTGATAAAAGCTCAGTATGTAACTTGGCTGTGCAGCCAAAGAGACCTGCTACCCAAATCCCAGAATTTGCCTGGTGTCCTTTATCCATTTGGCAATGCTGCATCAGGGACAACCATTTCACCTGAGAGACAGGAGGGCGGGGTACCAAATCTGGTGGATCATGGTGAGCACAAGTGAACATCTGCTCCTAATGGCTGCTCACTCCCATGAGGAAGAGAGGTAGAGATGACTAAAGAATCCCCAACTGGGCAGCACCGTTCAAAGAAACAACCAAATTGTCCTTTGATATGTGAATGGATAAAGAAGATGTAATACATATACTCACCTACAGTGGAATGTTATTCAGCCATAAGAAAAGATGAAATACTGCCATTTGAACCCTGAGAATATCATGCTAAGCAAATGTTAGGAAAAGTTAAGGACCATATGATTTCACACATATGTAGGATATATTCATAAAACTGAAAGTGACAAGTGAACAAATGAAAAATAATGAAAAACTCAGACACAGACAACAGTATGGTGGTTGCCAGGGGGAAGGGGGTTGTGGGGTAATAGTAAAGGGTAAAGGGGGTCAAATATATGGTGACAGAAGATGATTTGACTTTGGGTGGTGATCACACAGTGTGATATACAGATCATGTATCATAGAAATGTGCACTTGAAACCTATATAATCTTACTAACCAATGTCACCCCAATAAATTCAATTTTTAAAAAAGCACACACACACACAAAGAGTCCCCAGTTGTTTTTTTTCTGGAGTTATCAATAAGTCACACTAACTTCTTGGGATAGAATGAGTGAAGAGGTGAACAGAGGCTGAGTTACTCTAATTGATCACACATTATAAGAGGACCAGCACTTGCCCTGACCAGTGTGGCTCAGTGGGTTGGGCGTCACACCATGAACTGAAAGGCCCATGGTTCAATTCCCAATCAGGGCACATGTCTAGATCGCGAGCTAGGTCCCTGGTTGGGGGCATGCAAGAAACAACCGACTGATGTTTCTCTCGCACATGGATGTTCCTCTCCCTCTCTTCCTCCCTCCCTTCCCCTCTCTCTAAAAGTAATTAAAATATTTAAAGAAAAAAAAAGAGGACCAGCACTCATTTCAATGAAAGGTCTCTCAAAATGTCTACTTAGTGAGATTTTAGAATCATTCTACTGTGTGTCTCCCAGCTGCCCCCTTTGGAGTGGGAAACTTTATTGAAGTTACCCTCTCCCAATATCATCATTGCATATTGGATGTGTAAAGGAGAGAAAACTTACCACCATTAGCCCTAAAGTCTCCGGATAAAAAAAGCACCTTTTCTAGGCCTGCTGTGGAGACTTTGGCACATGACTAGATATCCCAGACTTTGCATTGGTGTCATTACTTCATGGGCTTTTTTGTTTGTTTGTTTTCCTTGGGGTGGGAGTAACGTATTTTGCGCATAAAAAGAAGACCGAACCAAATATTCGGTTGCACAGACAGAACAACTGTAGAAAATATTAGGGTATGGTCTGCTTCCCCTGTCCTTCCGGGCAAACAGATGGATTGTATTTCTCCTCTGTGACTTGCTTAGACGAGTAAAATGTGAATAGAAGTGCCATATGTTTCTTCCATGTGGTAGTTTTAAAAGCCAGTATGCAACTGCCCATATTCCCCCTTTTACTTTTTTGCCTTGGTGATTACATAAGCACAGGTAGAGATGGAGCCTCTGCCTGGAAGACGGCAATGAGCAGAGCCCTCCAGCCCATGTGGGACACGTGGTAAGTGAAAGATGTAGATGCGTGTTGCTTTGGCAAGAGCCGCTGAGACTGCGGGTTGTTTGTTACTGCAGCATGGTCCGGTGCATTCTGACGAATGTGCTGCTTTTGTGCAAAGGTTAGAGGTTTGCAGTGGCAGCAGCCCCGGGCACCTGGTCTTATTCAAAATGCCTTTGTTTTCCCTTCAAGCACACTCAAAATTTCCTGATTTTTGTTCACTCTGGTGTTAAACTTATGAATTCCATCTGGTGAGATAGGATTCACAGAGTCTTATGGCAAAGCATTTTTAGCTCCACGCATCAGTGGGTTTTGTCTCTTGTTGTAGAATGACTTGGGGATTATAAAAAGAGTTTCATCTTGTCTTCATATTTAACCAGAATTCTCCTTAACAGATTCCTAATCTGAAGCAGCTACTGATATTTCTGAAGACTGAGCCCTCAGAGAACAAGCACAGAACAATATCCACGTACTGTTCCAGACTCAGGAGCATTTCCTTCCATGTTCTTTTTTTTTTCTCAAATATGCCTTTCCCCTCCACTCTTATCAGGAGGACTCGGCTGCATTTGTGTCTGTCTGTCCAGCATGAACTACTTCCCCCTGACAGTAAGAATGTAAAAACAAAACCTCAGCTACCTTGCAGCTCAGGTGAAGCAGCCGTAAAGGAGAAGGAAGGCCAAAAGTGCTTCAGAGGCCTCTAAAGAACCACTTGTCTCTATTTTTGGAAATGAGATTCTTGTTACTAGTTAGATATTACTGCGTAACAAATCATCTTAACATGTTGAAACTTTACAATATCAGCTTTTTATTATTTCTTACCGGTCTAAATGTCGCTGGACTGTTGCCCAGGACTGGGTGTAGTTGCTTTCTTCTGGGCTCCTCCACACATCCGTGGTCAGTGGAAAGAATAGGTGAGGGGCCAGGGATCTAGGTTAGCATCATAGGGATAGCTCCTTTCCGTTTCACGCACTGTCTGATCCTTCAGCAAACTGCTCAGATTGGTTTCCACGCCAATGGCAAGATTTCAAGAGAGAAAATGGAATCACTCAAGTACTTTTTCAAACTTCTGCTTGTATCTTGTCTGCTGCTATTCTATGGCCATAGAAACTCATGTGAGCATGCCCAGAATCACCCTGGGAGAATACAGTCAAAAGGCATGGAAACAGGTGACATGAAAAATAGGGACCATTAGTGTAATTCATGCATTAATTAATTTATTTTAATTACAAATTATTAATGGTGCTATAACTGTATTAGTGAATGTGCTTAGGAAAAGCTAAGCTTGCATAAAAAACTGTATTAACCTGCACTCTAAAACCTTTCCTGAAACCGTACCACAGGTGTAGTTCTCGCCACCTATGTGGTTGTTATTTGACAATGATAGCTCACAGCCTACCTGCTAGGATCACTGCACTGTTGTTATTTGCTTCTGTTTGCCCTTGTCCGGAAACTGTGCCTCCCACAAGCTCTTTTCAGTGGTCTCATAGCCCTGTACACACAGGGCACCGAAGACGTCTCTGTACACTCACTGATGAGGAGGCAAAGAGCCCATGGGCAGGTTTTTTTAAAGCCTAAAATGTTCCTTGAATCTGTAGAAACCATCTCTTACCTGTGCATCCAGTCCCCATAAACTATAGTTGCAGACTGTCATGAACTGAATGTTTGTGCCTCCCCAAAATTTGTAGGTTGAAGCCCTGAACCGCCAATGTGATGTATTAGGAGGTGGGGCCTTTGGGAGGTAATTAGATTTAGGGGAAGTCATGAGACTAGAATGCTCATGATGGAATTAGTACCCTTTTAAGAAATGACAGAAACACCACAGCTTCCTCTCTCTGCCATGTGAGGAGGATACAGTGAAAAGGCGGCCATCTGTGACCCAGGAAGAGGGTCCTCACCAAGAATTGAAACTGATGGCGCTTTGGTCTCGGGTTCCCCACCCTCCAGAACTGTGCAAAATAGATGTCTGTTGTTCAAGTATTTTGTTATGGCAGCCTGGGCTCACTAAGACACAGACCAAAGTCAAATACCCACAGGCCTAAAAACAGTAGCAGTAGAAAGCTGGTACAATATAAACTTCTACAAAGGGCCAAGCTCGGAACAATCTATACATACATTAAAATTAAATTTCCAAAGCCATACCAAAACTTCTTCATGTGTAGTTTTTATCTGCAACGTCTATTCTCTGTTCTCTCTAGCAGTATTTCTGACCTATACACCAAATGCTTGGACTTTTAAAAAGACCCTAATAAATAGCACCCCTTTCTTTGACTGAGATGATTGAGTAAGAAGACATAGCAGCAGCTAGGCAAGTAAAACATCACCTTTATGGTTGATAAAGGCAAACCTAAGAGTAGGATTTAGTGTTACAGCCAAGTGCGCCTGCTGACTGAACCCTAGGATTAGGCCAACTTTCTATTCAGACATAGGCAGTACTCATGAGAACTATACTCCTCATGGCGGGAGGTGGGTGGTCTTATCCAGTAAGAATTACACGAAGAGCAGAAGTTACCCTGCTTCTTTGTTCCTGCTCCCCTCACACCTCTATTCCCCACAGGACGAGGGGTGGAAACCGAGCCCAGCAAGTGTAATTTGGACATTAAAGGTAGAGTCCAGCTGTGCCATTGATTGCTCTCCGGAATAGATCGAGTGATACGACACTAACTGAGCTACATATACTTTGAAGGAGATATCATAAATTGGTATCATGTATTTCTCCCCAAAGTCAACAAATAGAATAAGAAAAATATTCAAAGGTGTAATGGAAAAACTTCCCTGCATTGAAGGAAAAGGAAGATACACGTATTAAAATGGAACACTATGAATTCCACTTCTACCTACAAAGAAATCCAACGAGGGATGTGGAGCCTTGTCACCAAATGGTACTGGAACAGTTGGATATTGATCAGTAAAAAAGTGTCACTGGACCTAAACATCACACCTTATACAAAAATTGACTGAAAAGGGAGCATGTACTTAAATTATAAAAGTTAAAGTGCTTACTACCAAAAGATGGGCCAACAGTTGTGAAGGACCATTAACAGGTAAAGTAAAGTGACCTTCCCCTGGCTGGTGTAGCTCAGTGGGTTGAACATGGGCTTAGAACCAAAGGCTCGCTGGTTTGATTCCCAGTTGGGAAACATGCCTGGGTTGTGGGCCAGGTCTGCAGTGCGGGGCACGTGACAGGCAACCACACCTTGATGTTTCTCTCCCTCTCTTTCTCCCTCCCTTCCCCTCTCTCTAAATATAAATAAATAAAATCTTTTTAAAAACACAGTCTTAAAATTAATTAATTGAATTAAATAAAGTGGCCTTAACTAGTGACTGATTTGAAAGGACCTCTCCCAGTCAGAAGTATCAATGCTGTCTGGCAGTGATTGTTATTTGTTTATTTATCCAATCATTCATCCATCCATCCATCCATCCATTCATGCATTGCATTCTTCTTCAGCACACCAGGAAAAAAGTGTTTGTTCTTCTCTGGCCATTCCAAATGCCCATCTGTGGTCATGACAGCTAACACAGAGCCTTGAACTGAGCGTGCCTGTGCTGGCCACTGTGCAGTGCTGAAGAACAGCAAGCAAGCAGGAAAATTGGGTGATGACAGGCACCCCTGACATCTCTCATCCTCCCCTACCTGACCTTCGGAGACAGGGTCTTGTTGGAATCTTGGGGTCTTTGTAATTCTGCTCTCACTTTCCTTAACTTAGAACCACACAGGGAAAGAAAATGGGAAACAAGGCAATAGCAATAGTATTTTTATAACCATAAAAGGCTATCTGGTAGAAGGTCTTCTGACTCTTTTCCTGCTTTCTATTGCCAAACAGAGCAACATTTATGAAAACATCCCAAAAGCCAAATAAGCTGGTTGATGGCAGCAAATTAGAAATGTAAAGAGCTGAGGTAGAAAGAATGCAGAGCAGGAGAGCTATGAGAACTGATTTCTTGGAAAACTAAACAGCCAGGAAAACACCAGAGCATTGGTGACTCTTTCTAAAGCCCGCACAAATGCAGAGAGCTGGGCCAGTAGATCCGAAACACACTCCCTTTGAATGATGCCACACCAAAAGCAAAGTTAGCAATGATTTCTCGTGTCAAAAATCAGTATGTTAGCAATGACATATTGGAAAGTAGATTTTAAAACAATGTCAACTTTTATTCTCAAAAACTGTGTATTTATTTCATATAAGTCACTTTTATATGTTCTTCAAGTCTGATTTAGTTTTAAAAATGGCAGGTTAAATTTCACTTATATGTTCACTGTTCTCTAATTTATTTCTCGATGATTTAGATTTGACACTTTCATACAAAAGAAAAAACTCAGATATTTTTGCCTGGGTTTCAAAAGACAGTTCCAGAAGCAGGATCACAGAGAGCTGGTGACCCTCTAGTTAATCACCTGGCTCACTCCCTCTTGCTCATTGATAGGGTTTATAGATATTTGCTCATTCTCTGGGAAAGTCTTAAGCAGATGCTTTTTCTAGCCAAATCTCACCACTAATTCATTCTACAGAAAAATTCAGGTGCTGTCAACATGTGGACTGAACATTTGCAAGGAGCTTTACAGTTTAAAAACACTTTCTTTTTTACTCTTTTTACAGTTTTAGAAACGCTGTAACAGCTTATATATTACCTCTTGCACAAATTCTTTCTTGCTTTATCTAATTGCTTTTGTGATGCTTTTGCCTCTATACAGGAAGAAAATGGGACTACCCTGGATTGTATAAGACTTCATGCATTGTATGTGTGAAGAAGGTATGGAAAAAGGCCCAACAATATGTGCAAGTGCCCCTAGCTGGTAATGTGGAATAATAAAAACGTAAACTCTGGTATTCTGAGCAAGTCCACCAGGATTGAGCAAAAAAGGGAAAAAAAAAGAGAGAGAGAGAAAACTCATAGATACAGACAATAGTGTGGTGATTGTTGGGGGGAGGGAAGTAGGGGGAGACAGAGGGGGGTGTGGGGGGGTTAAATGATGATGAAGGAGACCTGACTTGGGGTGGTGAACACACATCACACAGTACCCAGATTGTGCACCTGAAACCTGTGTAACTGTGTTAACCAGTGTCACCCCAATACATTCAAGAAAATATCAAATTCAAAAAGAAAATATAAATTATAATTTATATTTTAATATAAATTATAATTTATATTTTAATATAAATTATAATTTATATTTTAATATAAATTTATAAGTATGACTATGTAAATTCAAAAGAAAATAATAATAATAATCACTTGTATTTTCCTAACATTTGAAAATCCTGAAAGTATTTAACATGCCTTGATCTCATCAAACCCTAGAAGTATGTTATAAAGTAAACAGAACAAAGTATTGAACTTGCATCTTACAGATTTAACAAACCAAGGCCCTGGGGTAGGGTCGGGGAGGGAGTTAGATGATTTACCAAGATCAAATCACTTTCGAGTGGCGAAGTCAGATCTAGAAACCAGACACTGGGAGTCCTTATCACATTGTATTCCAGCTCTATTTTAACAGCTAGCCTGTTGCCTGTAATTCGAATTCTTTCTCAGTTTAGCTAATTAAACTGCTTATCAGCAGTTTTGCTTCCAAACATAAAAAACTATAGTACTATAAATTTTATGAGGTTTTAAGGGCATTTTTACAAGAAGAAAGCTTCTTTTGAAGAGTACTGCTCGACAAAACCAAGAATGATAGATGATGATGGTGATAATGATGATGGAAATAAAAATAATTGTCCAATGTGTTAAATTGCACAATGTGTTAAAAATTATTTCCAGTGTGTTAGTGGAATTCTATTTAGCTTTCCAATCATTGGAATTCATGCTCGATATTTTAAAAATACTGTTAGTGTATTTTCCCCCAGGAACTGATGATTGCATTGTGAATATTATGGATAAACATTTGAGAGGTATCTTTAAATAATACGTTTTCATTTTTTAAATTTAATTATTTGAAAAAAGTATTTAAAAATTCTTTGTAGGCATAGGAAAACCCTGTCAACTGGTTTCTGTGAGCTGGGATCATTCAGTGTATATGCTCATCTCTTTTTGACATGGAAAAACCGAAATAACAGGTATTTGAAAAGAAATCTGTTAAAGATGGTGTCAAAACTTTCTTCCATTTCATTTTACACACACACACACACAAAAAGAAAAAAAACCTGTGTACTCAGCTCCAGGTGGTATCATATGAAAATTTAAACATCCTTGAAATTTGCTTGACTTAGTGTGAAGAGAGCGGATAGCTTCCCTTCACTGAATGAAAATAAACTATGATTCAGGGTTTACAAATTCTCACCAAACATTAATAACAGTGAATATAAGGACATTTATAGAAAAATAATCAGGAGATAACATTCCCCTCTTTTGTTAGAAGGTAAGATTTAGTCCTGCTAAAATTAATACATTTTCATTAAGTAACTTTCTACTTAAAATGTAGTGTGTGTGTGTGTGTGTGTGTGTGTGTGTGTGTGTGTGTGTGAAAATATATTGCCAACTACTGGACACTCTTTCACATGGAAACTATTTATCATCACCCAATTACACAGTGAAAAGAATCTCGTTTGTTTGGGTCCCTCTAGCCGTTAGTGTCTGATTACTTAGGCAATAGAGCTTCATGGATAATAAAGGTGAAATATCCAATAAAATCTTTTTAAGAAAAAAAAAAAAACTTCAGCCTTGCCAAAGTTCGGAGAGTTTCATGTTGTGCAACAAAGCCCCTGGCTTTGAAACAGCACCACGACTGCAGCCCCTTGTGCCAGATGCTACATTTACTCCGGGTCATCTGGGCAAAAGGAATGAAAATTCATAAAGCAATGTTTACGTAGCAGATATGCAGTATCCATCATGTCATGTACTTCAGTGATAAGGGTGAGGCTTGTGTTGTTTGGGAGAGAAACGACGTTTTCTCCAAAGTAGTGCAAAATTACCAGGTGACAGTGTGTTTGAGTTCTCTTCTTAACTTTATTTCTTTAGTTTTCTTCATTCTGCTCCTCTGTAAATCATTAGGATAACAAAACAACTGCCCAAAAAATAGTATCATCATAAATATTTTCTAGAAATGATCTGACAGTCAAAGAAACACAGTGATAAACTATAAATTGTATGTTATCCAGTCTGTTATTTCCATGATGAGGTACATCAGCAAAGTGCACAAGCAATAATTATGCTCAGAAAATGCTTATTACCTGTCCTCAAATGGCAGACCACTATCCAGATATTACACTTGCCTGCCTTACTCTGGTAACAAATCCTAAGGGTACACAATTGCAAGTGAGTGTCTTGTAGTTCACTGCCGAGCGATACATCATAAGCCCTAGATTCACTAATAGGTTCAACTTGAAAGCTGTCTTGTAGGCCCAAATGTGGGTTTCTTTGAAGCCCACTGAGCTATAGCTGTTCCATCCCAGTGACTGGCTTTTCTGCATTGGTTTACTCAGTAACCATTTAGTTGGGTCCTTATTTTCCTACCCATCTCTTGTATATTATGACAGCAAGCACCAGCCCCCGATAACCTCATTTTCTATTGCCGAACTAAATACCATTCCCTAACATAAAGTGCTCTAAGTGATTATTAATTCCAGTCCAATCCACAAAAGCCTAAGCAGTCAGTCCATGACACACCTAAAGGTAGCATTTCATGTACTTGCAGCTACCCACTTGGTTATTTTCTTTTCCTTTGGGAAAGGCATTGAATCCCACCAGAGGAGCCAGTGGAGAAGGTTTCCCCTTGTAAGTGACAGAAACCTCCACATATCCTTGAAGAGAGGGAAGTGGAACTAACTTACTGCCTGCACAGTTGCTGCAGGCACTTCACACGGGTTATCACATCGTATCCCCAAGGACATGTTACACAGGTTTTACCCATGGGGAAACTGAGGCCCAGAGACGCCACGTGAGGAAAGGAGTGAGTCACCAAATCTGGAGTTGCACCATTAGCAGTTTAATTTCAAAGTGCGTGCTCCTGCCAAAAACACCATCTTGCCTTTCAGAAGAAAAGGCTGGGGCCTGAATCAACTGCTACTTGGGTGTTCTAAATGAGGAAGGAAAGGAAATCATTCCCATTATGAACTGAACTGTGTTCCTCCCACATTCGTATGCTGAAGTCCTGAACCCCAGGACCTCAGAATGTGCCTGTGTTCGGAGACAGGGCCTTTAAAGAGGCAATTAAGTTAAATGAGGTCATTAGGGTATCCCCTAATCTGACTGATGTTTTTATAGGAAGAGATTAGAACACACAGACAGACCCTGCATGCAATACCCACAGAAGAAAGATTATGTGAGAATATAGCATGAAGGAAATCTATCTGCAAGCTGAGGGGAGAGGCCTCCGAGGAAATCAGCCTTGCCAAAACCTTCATCTTGGACTTCCAGCTTCCAAAACTGGAAGAAAATTAACGTCTGTTGTTTAAGCCACCCAGTTTGTGGTATTTTGCTATGGCAGCCCTAGCAAACTGATTAGATCCCCATAGTGAGGAGTGTTAAATTGCCTACCACTCATGTGGGACGAGTTATCTTGAGGCCATTGCTGAATGATGCAGTTCATTTTTTCTAGGTTTGAGGTCTATTTTCTACAAAGCCTTCTATAAACAGGTCGGTCTAATTTCTGTTCGGTCTGCAAGTACTTTCTTTAGGCACAAGAGACCACATCAACGTATGGGATCAGGGATAGAGATGGGAGACAAGCAGCACAGAGACATCCGCAACATACCAGGTATGATCGGCACTCTCAGGTCTGTGAGAGAACGCTCTTTCTCCCAAGGGGTGGAATAGGCTGGAGATTCGCCTCCATAAAAACTCTTGAGCAACCAGATTTGGTAAGCTCCTGAGTTGGGGGACAGGTGCAGGTGCTCAGAGAGTGGTGCGTCCTAAAAAAGGACGTAGAAGGGGCTCTCTGTGCCCATCTGCCGTATCTTGCCCTGTTCATCTTTCCCCTAGTTGTTTCTGATTTGCATCCCATTATAATTAATCAGTAAAAGTAAGTAAATATTGCTTGGGGCTCTGTGAACTATGCTAGGAAATTATCAAACCTGAGAAGGGGGTCATGGGGACTACAAGTGACAGGCTGGATTTGGGGTTGGCATTTGAAGTGGGGTCAGTCTTGTGAGCCCTCGGCCTGTGGGATCTGATGCTATCAACCAGTAGATAGTGTCAAAATTGAGCCAAATATTTAGGACACCCAGCTGGTGTCTGCTGAGTATTGGAAAATCAATTGGTGTGAAAAAAAATTCACACATCTGGTGCCAGAAGTACTGAGAGTACATGACAAAAGCAGGGTTTTTCTTTACCCTAAAAAAGCCCTAAACTTCAGGTTGGCCTCAAGACTGCAATGGCCTCCCACAACCCTCTAAAAAGGGAATGGCCTACAGCTGAGCAAGGTCCCCCCGCCCCGCCACCGCATTCTCTCAAGACGCAGCAGGATCTATGCAGGAGCCGGGGAAAGTGCCAGGACTCCTATTACAGGCTGCACTTGTCATGATGTAGCAGGGGTGTCCAACCTTTTGGCGTCTCTGCACCACACTGGAAGAAGAGTTTTCTTGGGCTGCACCTTAAATACATTGCAACACGTAATCACAAAAAAATCTCAACATGTTTTAAATGAATTTACAATTTTGTGTTGGGTCACATTCACAGTCATCCCGGGCTGCAGAAAGCCTGAGGGCCACAGGTTGGACACCCCTGCTAGAGCCTCAGACTCCCATTCTTCTGCTTCATCTGCGAGCTTTAATAGTTAAGATGTAAGATGAAATATTTTAAAAATACTGCAGGGCTCATTGCGTTCTTCCACGTAACATATCTTGATACGCTTGGTGACTTTAAATGAGCACTTTGGCTTTTTATTTTCTCTTTTGCACACAGAAGTTGACCTGAAAATGCATCCCCCTCCCTCATCCATGCATTCTAGTCCTCTGGGCTGGTGAACAATGGGGCAGGAGTTATTATTATGTTTATAAAATGTGTTTCCCAAAGGTAGGGTGGGGGAAATCATTATTTATGTATTTAAGAAAGTGTAAGTCCTATCCCCTCCCCAGTAGATTGTTATGGGACTGAATTGACATGCAAGAATGCATGCTGGGATTGGTAGGACACTGTTTCACGCAACTGTGATTCTCCTTGTCTGCCTGTGGTACAGGGCACTCACCCTAAATGTGAGCATGGACTGGAACCTGCTGGACAAGCAGAAAGGACAGGAAGGGGAGGAGGAGGGAGGTGAGAGATGAAATCAGCCAGTGCAACTATCAGCTTGTTTTCTCTTGTCGAGAGAAGAATTTGGTAATGCACCATTTTCCTGGTTCCCTGGACAAGCTAAATGGGAATGCCAGGGCAGCCAAGGAATGCCTGGGTTCATGATCCAGACTGGAAGATGACTCTGGCTCTGAGAGAAATGCTAACCCTTCCCCAGACTCAGAGATAAACTGTCAACCTAATGTCCACTTTGCCTGACATCATAAATGCATGGGCACTTTATTTCACTAGAACTCAAACTTTTATCACAAATTATCAGTATCATTTTTTTTTCAGAATAGTACATTCCTTTATTAAATAAAGATCAGCTCCCACCTGCCAGTCTGATTTTTCATTCATCACACTCCGGAATGAACTAAGTCCTCTTTAGGCCCTCGGGACACGAAAGTATGTCTGGGGCGGTGGAGGAGACTCTCCACCCCTCCTTCCTCTCCTTTGGCCCTTGGCCCAGGCTGCTGGCAGAAGCTCACAGTTACAGCACTGTGAAGCCAAGTACGAATATTCCCCTCAGGGGAGCTGAGCAGTGGCCAGTACTGGAGGGGAGAGCAGCTGCACCTCACAGCTTCCCCCGAGCAGTCCCAGACACACCATCTTTCTGGTCAGCCCGGCCAAGAACGTTTGCAGAGCCAGGTGAGGTGATGTGGAGAGCAGGCCAGGTATTCGGCTCTTCTCCTGGGAACCCTGAGGAGGAATCCAAAGAAGACAAGGAGAGAGATTGCCTCCCTGGATAGTTACTAAAATTTCCTTCAGGAAATCTCATTTTCCAACACGTATTCGTATTTCCTCTCACACAACAGAGAACAGAGGAAAAGTTTGCTCAGTGGCATGCCCCAAGTCATGTAGTATATGAAACTAAGGATTTGGAGGGGAGAAAAGGAGGCATGGTCTTCTACTCTCATCTCTAAAATCTCCCGTTGCTAATCCAACAGCAAGAGCCATGTATCTGGAAAAACAATAAATTGATAAAACAAAGGGAATAAAATGGGGTATTACCCATTGCTACTTGCAGAAAGAATTTACTTTAAAAATAGAATGTGTTTAAACATGAAATGTGTTACTATATACTTCTTATAAATTAGACTCTAGAGCAAAGATAAAAAATGGAAAATAATTTTAATATGCAATTATGGTTTTAGGATAATATGTTACCTTTGATATAGCGTAGGGTATCACTTATCAGACACATAAGAAAATCCAACTGGACATGTGAAAAATGATTAATTTTGCCCATTTCTGAAAAATAAGAAATAGCATATGTTAACATTTTCGTAGCCTAATAATAATTATTTCTTCTATAAAAGAGCAGCAATTGAAAATTTCCTGATGTTATAATTTACAGCTGGCAACTTTGTACATATTTGATAGCAAAGAAAACTTCCTGTTAAGCTTATACATGGGTAAACAACCCCCTTTGCCCATGTCTAAAATAAAGCCACTTTTAAGTCATGCTGCCCATGTGTTATAAAATGTTGGATATAGAATTTAAAAGTTAATTTCCACTTTTTTTACTTTAAATATTATTTTGTTCAGTTTCAGATGAATAGCATGATAGTTAGACAATCACATACTTTACATACTGTGTCTTCCCCTCACCCCAGATATTACCAGTACCCAACTGGCACCACACGAAGTTGTCACAATATTATTGACTGTATTTTCTCTGCTGTATTTTACATCCCCATGACTCTTTTCCATCTGTACTTCTTAACCCATTCACTTCCTTCTTCCAGTCCCCCAAACCTCTCTTCTCTGGCAACCACCAGTCTGCCTTCTGTGTCTATAAGCCTGTGCATTTATTTTGTTCTTTAGATTCCACATATAAGTGAAATCATAAGGTATTTGTCTTTCTCTAACTGACTTATTTCACATACCTCAGCTATTATAACACTGCAATGAACATAAGTGTGCATATATTCTTTCAAATTAGTGGTATGAGTTTCTTGAATATATTCCCAAAAGTGTAATTGCTGGGTCATAAGGCAGTTCCAGCTTTAATTTTTTGAGGAAACTCCCTACTGTTTTTCATGGCGGCCACACCAATATGCATTCCTACCAGCAGTACACAAAGGTTCCCTTTTCTCCACATCCTCGCCAGCACTTGTTGTTTGTTGATTTATTGATGATAGCCATTCTGACAGGTCTAAGATGATATCTCACAGTGGTTTTAACTTGCATTTCTCTGATGGTTAGTGACATAGGGCATTTTTTCAACTATTGGCCACTCTTATGTCTTCTTTGGAGAAGTGTTTACTAAGGCCCTCTGCCCACTTTTTTAAAATTGGATTTTTTTATGTTAAGTATTATGAGTTCTTTATCAATTTTGGATATTAACCCCTTATCAGATGTATCATTGGCAAATATGCTCTCCCACTTAGTAGTTTGTTTTTTGTTTTATTAATGGTTTCCTTAGGTGTGCAAAACCTTTTGATTTTATATAGTCCCATTTGTTGATTTTCACTTTCTAAAATTGTTATTGTATTTATTTTTGTAACTTTCTCTTTTAAGTCTTTTATGTGTGTTTTTTCTTCTGTTTTAAAAATAAGTAATAGAATGCCAATACACAAATTTAAAACAATGCCAGACTATACAACAGTAGACAATGAAAAATCCCAGCAATACCACTCATAAGGCCAAATGGTCTGGTGGTTTCCTTGAAAACACTGGCTTTTAGGTGCTTTCATTCAAGTCCCAACTGAGTGTGATATTGTCTGAGTTATTTTCATCCAGAAAAAGATATAACATAAAACTTATTTCAAAATGTTGGGAACATGAAATAAAACAATCCAAATGAAACACAAGTATAGTTCCCATATACAAGAGCCTAATAAATATTAGTCTATCATCATCATCACCATCATCATGTTTAATGGGCAACCACTTCAATCGTTTGCTCTAATTTTCAAAGTTACTTCACTGTTTTGTTTTGTTTATTAGAGAGAGGGAAAGATAGGGAGAAAGAGAAGGAGGGAAACATTGATGTTACAGACATTGATAGATTGCCTCTCTTATGCATCCCAACCAGGGACTGAACCTGAAACCTACATATGTGCCCTGACTGGGAATCGAACTAGTGACCTTCCATTTTGTGGGATGACAACCAACCAACTGAGCCACACCAGTCAGGGCTACTTCACTATTCTTAATGACTTGAAGATGCTCTCAATTTACTTCCCTTGGATACTTAGGCTTATTTTTGTAAATTCACAAGAACCAAATTCTGTAAATTGTATCAAAATCCCAGAATATGTAGAAGCATAAAATTAAAGCAGCATCTGCTCTTTTTCTCTGCTACCCATTGAAAACTCTCTGTTCTCCAAGCATTTATTTACTGTCATTGAGAACAAATTTGATAGTGCCATCCACAATTGAATTTTCCTGGACAACTTTGTCATAGATTAGAAAAGGCTTACGTATCTAGATCACTCTCAGTATCTAAGAGGAATCTCCCTTTGCAACAGTATGGATGGACCTGGAGAACATTATCCTAAGTAAGTAAGCCAGTTAGAGAAAGACAAGTACCACATGATTTCACTCATATGTGGAATCTAATGAACAAAATAACTAACAAGCAAAATAGGGACCGGCTCAAAGATAGAGAGCAAACTGACAGTTGTCAGTGGGGAAGCATTTGAGGGGCTAGAAGAAAGGGGTGGGAGGAACTGGGCAAAAAAGAAAAAAAGAGAGAAGGAACTCATGGATACAGACAATGGTTTGGTGATTGGCAGGAGGAGGGGATTTGAGGGAGAGGAAAAGGGGACTAAGGGAGAGAAAGGGTGACGGAAGGAGATTTGACGTGGGGTGGTGAACACACAGTACAGTGTACAGATGATGTGTTGTGGAATCGTACACCTGAAACCTTATCGTTTTTTAACCAGTGTCACCCAATAAATTCAATAAAAAAGAAAAATTAAAAAAGGGAATCAACCTTTTCTGCCCCCAAAATCCAACACATCTCCTCTACCCCCATAGATCCACCCCAATAACACATTCCCTCCCTAGGCTACACCCAAGGGTTATACAGGTATCTAACTATATACTACATACTATATACTATATACTATATACTATATACTATATACTATATACTATATACTATATACTATATACTATATACCTGAAACAAATATAATGTTGGGTATCAACTGTAATTTAAATTTTTTTAATTTATTTTAAAAATAATGAAATAAGATTTAAAAGAACCCACTAGTGGCATGCCAGCTTTGATCCCAAAAGTTCTGCATGCCCTGACACTCGTGCAATCTAGAGGTTGCCACTGTGGCCGTGCTTAACACCCTATTGCAGTGTGTACATCTACAGTCAGTTCTGCTGTAATGCTTGCTCTGAAAATGCAACTTGACTCCAATGGTGACTGAAAACATAGAGAAAATTTTAGCACCACACCAATTTCACATTTGCTTATGCAAATTTTACCACAAGGCCAACACAGAAATCTGCACCCTGCTGAACTGAGCCCCACACAAACCAACAAAACACATGAATGCACACAGCTGTCAAGGACACTGAGCTCTACATTTGCTGTTCCAGCTTTCCATCCCATTTCAGGTGATCTTCCAATAACTCCCAACACTGAAACCCTGCGGATTGGCCACTTGACCACATGCACTGTCCTCTTTTTCTTTTTCTTTTTCTTTTTCCCCCTTTTCTCTCAGCCTATTTTGTATTTTTCTTTTTTGTTCTCTGGTATTTTTTCTCTATGTCTCCTTCCCTTACTCTTTTTCTGTATGTCTACTGTTCTCTTCCTCTGGACCACAGGGTGACATCCATGGGGATAGGGAGATCGTGAGTGGAGAGCAATTGTAGGAGGACCTACTCCTGCAGACAAACAAGTGAGATGTTTTTCAAGGTCAAGTACCCTATTTATTGTAATATTTATATATTTCTTCACCATTTACCATGGTGAAAACTGCACTACTATTTTGTACCTATCTACCTCTCATTTATTGAGCTTTAATTAGGTTCTCAAAAAGATATGTTAGTATTCAAAAAGTTTAAAAACTGTTAGTATAACTACTTTACCCAGCAACATTGTCATCTAAAATTGGTGAAATAAAGAACTTCCTAGACAAGAACAAGCTAATGGAGTTCATTACCACCAAAACATAGTAGAAGAAGAAGAACAAGAAGAACAAGAAGAAGAACAAGAAGAAGAAGGAGGAGAAGGAGGAAAGGAGGAGGGGGATGAGAAGGGGACAAACAGAGGAACATAGTTTAAAAAATAGCAATAAATACATACATATCAATAATCACTTTAAATGTAAATGGCTTAAATTCTCCAATCAAAAGACCTAGGGTAGCTAAATAGATAAGAATACAAAACCCCTATATATACAGTCTACAAGAAACTAACCTCAGAACAAAAGATACACACAGACCATAAGTAAAGGAATAAAAAAGATATTGCATGCAAATGGAAATGAAAAAAACTAAGGCAGCAATACTTACAACTGAAAAAAGCACTTTAAAACAAGGCTATGACAACAAAGAAAGACTCTACAAAATGATAAAGGGAGCAATTCAACAAGAGGATATAACCCTTGCAGATATTTATGCACCCAACATAGGAGCACCTAAATATGTCAAGCAAATCTGACAGGCATGGAGGGAGATATGGATAGTAATACAGTCATTGTAGGGGATTTTAACGCCCCAGTGACATCAGTGATAGATCTTCCAGACAGAAAATTTTTAAAAAGACAGTGGTCTTAAGTGACACACTAGAGCAAATGCATTTAAATGATATCTTCAGAGCATTTCATTACAAAGCAGCAGAATATACATTCTTTTCAGGTGCACGTGGAACACTTTCTAGGATAAACCACATGTTAGGACACAAAACAAGTCTCAATAAATTTAGGAAGATTGAAATCATATCAAGCATTTTCCCTGACCATAACGGTATGAAACTAGAAATCAATCACAAGAAAATAATTGAAAAACACACAAAGCTGTGGAGGCTAGTCAACATGTTACCAAACAATAAATGGGTTAACAAGGAAATCAAGAGAAAAATTATAAGATACCTTGAAACAAATGAAAATGAAAACACAACAACCTAAAATCTGTGGGACATGGGGAAAGCAGTCCTAAGAGGGAAAGTCATAGTAATATAGGCCTATCTCAAGAAAAAAAGAAAAATCTCAAAATAACCATCTAATTTTACCATTAAAGAAACTAGAAGAACAGCAAATAATGCCTTAAGAAGTAAACAAAAAAATAATAAATATCAGAGCAGAAATAAATGAAATAGAGTCTAAAAATTAATACAAAAGATCAAAGAAACTAAGAGCTGATTCTCTGAAAAGATAAACAAGGTTGATAAACCTTTAAAAAGATTCATCAAGAAAAACAGAGACAAATTAAATAAATTAAATCATAAATAAATAAGAAGTAATAACAGACACCAAAGAAATACAAAGGATTGTAAGACAATATTATAAACAACTATATGCCAACAAATTGGTCATTCTAGATGAAATGAATAAATTGTTGGAAACATACAATCTTACAAAACTGAATCAAGAAAAACCAGAAAATCAGAATGGAGCAATTACAACTAATGAAATTAAAGCAGCAATCAAAACACTCCCAACATACAAAAGTCCTGGAACAGACAGCTTCACAGGTGAATTTTAACAAACATTCAAAAAAGAACTAATACCTATCCTTCTAAAACTATTCCAAAATGTTCAAGAGGAAGGAAGACTCCCAAGCTCATTTTACAAAGCCAGTCTTATCTTAATTCCAAAACTAGACAAAGACTTTACAAAGATAGAAAACTATAGGTCAGTATCTCTGATGAACATAGATGCTAAAATCTTTAACAAAACATTAGCAAACTGGATCCAGCAATATTTTTAAAAAATCATACACCATGATCAAGTGGGTTTATTTCAGGGATGCAAGGTTGGTACAATATCTGCAAATCAATAAATGTTATATACCACATAAACAAAATGAAAAATAAAAATCATATGATCATATCATTAAGTGAAAAAAAAGCATTTGATAAGACCCAGCACCCACTTATGATAAACACTCTTGGCAAAATGAGAATAGTGGGAACATACCTCAGTGAAATAAAGTTCATATGTGACAAACCTGCAAACAACTTCATACAAATGTGCAAAAACTAAATGTTTCCCTTAAGATCAGAAACAAGACAGGGATGTCCACTTTCACCACTCTTGTTCAATACAGTACTGGAAGCCCTAACCACAACAATCAGAGACAAAAGGAAGAAATAAAGGACATCCAAATTGGAAAGGAAAAATTAAAACTGTCATTATTTGTAGATGACATGATAATGTATATTCAAGAAACCTAAAGATTCCACCAAAAAACTACTAGAAGTGATAAATGAGTTCAATAAAGTAGCAGAACACAGAATACATATCCAGAAATCAGTTGCATTTTCATATACCAATAATGAACTATGAGATGTGAAAACTAAGAAAACAACCCCATTTACAATTGCATCAAAAATAAAATAAAATACCTAGGATAAATTTAACCAAAGACATAAAAGACCTGTACTTAGAAAATTATAAAACATTGAAGAAATTGAAGAAGATACAAATAAGTGGAAGCATATATTGTGTTCATTAATACAAAAACTTTATATTATTATAATGTGCTTACTACACAAAGAAATCTATAGATTCAATGCAAGTATAACGTTAACCTCAAAAAAAATAAAAATGGAACTACCTTATAACCCAATGACTCCACTTCTGGGAATTTATCTGAAGAAACCTGAAACACTAATTTGAAAGAATATATGCACCCCTATGTTCACTGCAGCATTATTTACAATAGCCAAGATTTGGAAGCCGCCCAAGTGCCCATCAGAAGATAACTAGATTTAAAAATAAAAGCCATGGTACATTTACACAATGGAATACCACTCCACTGTAAAAAAAAAAGGAGAAAATCTTACCCTTTGTGACAGCATGGATGGACCTGGAGAACATTATGCTAAGTGAAATAAGCCAGTAAGGGAAAGACAAATACCATATGATTTCACTCATATGTGGAATGTAATGAACAAACTGAACTAACAAACAAAACAGAAACAGAAAGAGACTCATAGATACGGAGAGCAGACTGAGCACTGTCAGAGGGGAGGGGAACTGGGAGGGTGGGTGAAAAGATGAAGAGATTAAGCAAAGGGAAAAAAAACCTCAGAGACACAGACAACAGTATGGTGTTTACCAGAGGGAGAGGTATATGGGGGAGGTAGAAGAGGGTAAAGGGGGGACAAATTGTGATGGAAGGATATTTGACTTGGAGTCAGTCTACACACAATACAATATACAGATGATGTATTATGGAAGTGTATACCCGAAAATAAAATTTAAAAAAATGTAAATTAAAAGAAATAATAAAAATCAAAAGTTAAACAAACAAAAGAAAAAAATTAAAATAAATACAAAAACTGTTGGTCTAAGGGAGTTCTGTTCAACAGAAAGGTAAACCATATCTGTCACAATATTTTTGAGTGCCAAAAAGTAAAAAAAGAGAAGTTAAAAGAAAGCAATTTTAATAATGTTTTATTTAAACCAACTGTCATCATTTCAACATATAATCAATGCAAAAAAATAGAAACAGTTCACAGTCTATTTTTTGGACCAAGCCCTTGAAATCTGCTGTGCACCGCGATGCAGCCACACACAGTTAATTGCTGCCATTAATTGTACAGGTCTAAAGGGTTATATCCCTCTGACCAGAAGAGGATAGAAGGCAGAAAAGAATATTCCAGGTTACGTTTTTTTCTCAGATAATGTAAACAAGTCTAAAAGATAGCTTTGGTTAAAGAAGGCCTGAAATAAATCCACCAGCCCTTACATGCTTCCTAGCCTCATTTAGATTAATGCCTTGCTTAGTGTCAGAATCCGCTGCGGTCCAAGGGCGGGGAAAATGTGTATCCGTCTAAACACATAATCTATTCTGAGTGGAACTCCTGGGAAATATAAAGGGAATTTCCCTTCTCCAAACTTCTTCTGGACTATGAGCACATGAGCACTGTTTTGACTTGTAGTTCTAATGATATGAAACATAGTTTTGAAAACACCTTTCACAAACAAAACAAGGGAAAACACATATTTAATTTTAAATTGATTCATATAGGAACAACAATTCATTAAGAATGTATTCATAAAGAAACCAATTCCTAAAGAACCATTTTAGGTATATGGGTCTTCAGTGAAAAGTCCCCACATTCGGTTGCTTCGAAGTATCAATTTAATCAGCAGCAGAAAACAAATCAAATCGTTTTCTGAGAAATTTTAGGTCAATTCTTTCTTCAGAAGAAATAGTACGCAAAAGCCAAACATGTCAGAATCAAAGCTCCCTTCCTTCCCCCACCCTCATGTGATAATAACTCATTGGATTTGCTACAGCTACACAGAGCATTATTGGAAAAACACCCCCTCACAGCTCTGTCATTGAGAATAATATGTGTACAAAATTAAGTATTTAGGGAAATGCAAAAGATCTGAGGGAAAAAGCAGTCTTACATTTTAGAAATTTAACATATATCTCAAAAAGATAAAACTAAAAACAAACAAATAAAAAGTTAGAGAACAATTATGGGAGATTGATGGTAAGTGTAAACGTTGTTTAAAGGAGGAGTGTTCTGGTCTCTTTAATCCTTAACCTTTAACGCAGACTGACTTTATACGTAGACTAAGTAAGGATTAGCACACATATCATGGTTTGAGGAGCAAAGGCATGACCGCCCCCCACACTGTACCCCACCATCCAGTCCTATCTCCTAAAAATCCTCCCTCGGGGCATTTATCCACAGGGCTTGTAGGTTCTAACTGAACATGCACTCAGGTGTGTACACCCTCTGCAGACTAAGGAGGAAGGAATGCTGCAGTACTTTGGGGTCAGTGTCAAATCAGCCTTGACCTTGAGTGTTCATACCCCACAATCCTTAACAGGCATCCTGCCATGTATCCTCCTGACCTCAGAGCCCAGCTGTAGGAATTGAGTCTTGTCTGGACTTTGATTCATTCTCAAATATTCCACGTCCTCCAGCATTGGGGCCCTAAAATTTGTACACCCTCCATATGGCCACACACCCCCAATACTCATCTCTCTCCCTACTCTCTCCGTAGCCTAGAAATCCCATTCCTAAATTCCAATAGCTGTGACTGGATCTCTGCTGTTTGAAATGGCTTTGCCCTGACATTGTCACTTTCCTAAATCTCTGCCTGGTGTTTTCCAAGATGTTAGGATGATCTAACTATGGTACCTGGCCCGTCAATGACAGGTAACATAAGTTTATGAGACCTGCCTTTCTACCCTGCTATTTTCTTTCTCCTTCCCCACTCACCCCTCACAAAGATGATCTTTGAGAGAAGAGCAGTTCTCCATCGAGGAAATACAGCTCTTCTTCCTCCCTGCCGGATAGCACCTCCCTGTTCTTTATGCCTGTTGTTTGGAGTTCTCTTTAATTCTCCTCTCCATTTCCATGGACCTGTCCATTTTCTGGAGCTGACTCTTTTCTGGTTTTGTTTTACTACAAGCCCTCTCCCTGAAATCTACCATAAAAGTACCTCCCTTGAAAGATTACAGATTCTCCAGAGCTCCCTATTGAAGGCATACATCCCTAGGGGAAATAGTTCCATTTTTTTCTATCAGTACCGTAATTAACATCTACTAAAGGCAAAGCTAGTCGTAGAAGTTGAATATGTACTCGAAGAACTTCATATTAAACACCTTTAAGACAGAATATAGTACATAATACAGAGTAGGATAAAGATTTAGGAGTGATTTAGGATTAGTATTTGATAAATTACTCAAATGGCTCAAAAACTTTGATTCATGAAAGTTAGGATCTGCAGAAAACAAATTGATGAATTCAATAAATTCTAAGAATCTTTATAGTTTAGATATCAATATTAATTAAATCAAGCAATTTCCAAATATCTTTTATATAAGAAGGTGTAAATTTCAATAATGGTCTTAAAAAAGGGTGACTAAGAAAAAAATGTAATTGTCCCGTGTAATATCACACCCTCATCAGTTTTGTCCACTAGCGTGATGTGAAAATAGCCAGCTGACAACTAGATCAAGTTAAGAGATTTAGTTATATAATTTAATTCCTACTCACAAAATACCTTAAGAATACTTGTGTTTTATGTCCTACGTTATGAAATGAGAAAGAAGAAATTCATTTTAAAAATGATAATTCTGTAACTCAACCTCAGAGTCACTATTAATTGTTGGAAAGCATCCATCTTCACACACTACACGGACACTTGCTACCGATTGGGTATAAAACTTGTACACAGAAAGGGTTTTTGAAGATCAAAGAATCATCATAATCTTCTTTTCCTCCTCCCAGATTGGCCAGCTAATTGTTTCAGAGAAACCAGCAGAGGGAGCACCAAACCATTGTTTTTTCACATGTGCTCTTAAAAACAAAAGGAACCTCTTTCCTTTATGGATGTTTAGACACGTTATCAAGATTGGCTAAACCTTTGTAAAGTACAAATATTCTTTGTGACTGCGAAATTTTCTCATTAACTGTTTATATTAAATCAGTATTGAAACATCTTCTTCATTACTGTTTTAATTAAGAAAGGAACACATGTTTGTTGCGCACAGTGAAACAAATTAGAAATAAAGTTAAAAGGTTAATAAGCTACTGCCTCCCCTAAGAACCTGTGTATTATAATAATTCCTCACTTTTCAATGAATACCCTCCATGTAGTTTTTTACCAGCTTGTTTTTTCTTAAATGGGGTCATACTAAAAAAGTCTGCCTATAGGTAACAAAATAACATAAAACACCCATGAATGTACGGTGGATTCAATAAGAAATATCAAGTAAGTACAATGTCATACCATATAAAAACCACGTACATACAGAAGATCAAAAGCATAACACAGAAACAATATCACTGCCTGCTCAGTGAAAAAAAAACCTAAACACATATTAATGGATGTGTTGATCTGGAAAAACAAATAAGCAAGCCAGAATATGCACTGCCTTTCTTAAGAGGCCAAAGGGAGTACTATGTGAATTAGTGTCTGTTTAGCAATTTGTTTTGTTGATCTCTTCACAAAAAAAAAAAAAAAAAAAAGGAAAAGAAAAGACAACAACAAAAAAACTCAACCAGTCAAGGCTTTTTAAAAATGGAATGTATTAAAATACATTCTTCAAAATTCACAATATTTCACATATTCTAATTGAAGTAATGGACAAATAAGCCACTTTTCCCTCAAAACTACCCTCTACTACATAATTTAACTGAAAAAGAAAAAGGATGGGGCCAGAGATGACCAGAAGAGGCACTCTACCCCATCCCGTTGAGAGAATCCCTGAATTTCACTATAGGTTTCTATTCTTAATCCAACCCCACCTGGTCGGGGCAAAGGGAGCCTTCTAAATGAGAGGCCCCAGGACCGACACCCATCTAGCCAGCTGGTAGCTCTCTCTGACAGTTTATCTTTCTGAACCCAATAAACTGGCAGAAGCTTCCATAGGCCTGTCACTCCCCATCTACTCAACTCAAAGTGCCCTCCTTTTTTCCCCTCTCTGTACACCCACTTTGTACACAACCCATTAGAGATGTTCTTCATCTCTGCCACCCTCTGTGCACCTTGATCTGATAGCATGTTGTTCTGTAGGAAACATTGCAGGGAGAGATGGAAAGGAAGAAGCAGACAGAGAGAGAAAGAGGAGAGGAGCAAAAGGAAAGTGTGGAGGGGAAAACTGACCGGGGCAGAAGGGGAAACTCCCTATAAATAGGGTTATCAAGAGAATTATTTCTGGGAGTGGGGAGTAATTAGTCAGTCAGCTGTGGTTTCCTTTCCATCTCCCGAAATAGGTCATTCTTTCTGATTTCTTTTTTTCCTTTTGCTAAGGGCTTTAAGCATTAAAATGCCTTTCAATAACCACACCTTCGTAATAAAATAAGAGAACACGGTAGAGTGATCTTCACTGGATAGACAAGGAAAACTGAGGAGTGGAGAGGTCAGAAGCCTGGCTCAAAGTCACAGGAAAGGCAGTTGCAAAGTTCGGATAAGACCCAGGGTTCTTGACTCCAGCCCTTTACCTTATCCACAAAGTCAACACAAGCAGTCTAGATTTGTTATCTCGCCCCCGTCTTTCTCAAAGGCTGAGTGACAAAGAGTGCTTAGTGTGATACTGAGTGTAAATGACAGCACAGGAAGTCCATTCTCAGGGCAAGCTGTGAGACTGGCAGCTGAACGGGAGGCCAGAAAGCAAGTCTGTACAGAGCACTTTCAGTCCACACTTGCTATCTCGCCCCTACGGTGGCCAGAGTCCACAGGGCCAGGGGGAGGGGCTGTGAGGCTGCGTGAGGACACCAGCAGGTCCAAAGTCCACTTAACTCATCGATTCCTGACCATCTCTTAGCAACACAGAAGACTGCGACTCCATGACAAAGACACTACTACTAAAAGAACTAGCCATTTTACATTATTTAAATGTATTTATATTTATATTCACTTATGAATTATAAAATCATTTATGAACCTTACATAAACTTACTGTGCAAATTTTCAGAGAACACTATTTTCTAACATGGCACTAACCTCAGATTTCAACTCCTTGAAACGTGTTAATACAGTTCTCAAGGAATTCCATCCAGTCACGTATTACCTGTTTGCAGCTTAAATGCTGAAAGTAAAGAAGTGTTACATTAAAACAGGTTCAGTATGAATATCAACCATATACGGAAGAAACATTTATATGAAAACCACACCTATGCTAAATTCACAATTGTATCAGCCAAGACATGATATATATACAAAGCAAGTTAGTCTAGCTGTAGAGCAAAAGATTGACTTCTTTGTGTTATTATGGCATCGTTGTTTACTGCAAATGCTATGGAAAAAGAAAACAACAGAAATAGAAAAATAGTGGACAGTGACCTAATTCTACTGCACACAAAATTTCATTATTATCTTTCTGTAAACATAACTTTCATGGCAAGAATTTTATTACAAATGGATAATCTCATTAACAAAATGAATGAGAAAAATAAATTTATCATACCAACCATTCTTTTTTATGTATTAAATAGTGATCAAACTATCCTGTGAAAGAGATGTTTTATATAATGTTAATATCTAACTACAACTTGACTGCGTAATCATATTTAAATAGATTGAACTAGACATAGTGCATTAAAATCTAACAAATCCTCTAATACATTTCTTTTTTAATTCTAAATGTCCACAATTTCTGAAAAGCTAATGTCTTAACCTAAATACTCTGATAGATCATAAAATATTTTCACTGAGAATGGATTTCTGTTTGAATGCCAGGCATCTGTTAAGTAAAGAGAAGCAGCAATGATCACAAAAGGGAATTGTTTTATACCATTTACGTATACTTATATTTCCAATTATTGGTAAGGTCAATCAGAGGTGGGCAGATTTTTCCAGAAGTTGGATGGCAAACATATTCAAGGAGGGAAAGACACTCAAAAAAACACAAAGACAAGCACAGAGACACAAAGAGACTGAAGTCCAAAATGTACTTCCTTAAAATACCAGACTACTTCAGTGGGGCGTACGCTCTGGTTTGGGGTTCTTAAGTCAACACCTGAAGAAAAACTGCCTTGTCATCAGAATTCCAAAATATATGGGTCTCTTGAGAAACAGATATGTGGAAGCTGTACATCTAATTCCAAACTCTCTGTGGAAGAAAACAAATTTTAGCTGCACCATAAACTGAGCGACTTGACCAATAAATTAGAAACAACACCAAAAATATTCTAAGGACGAGGCACTAAACTCATTTTCCTCTCCAAAAGTGGGGAGACCACATATAAGGGCCCCTCACGGCAGCAAACAGAATGCAAAAATGAAAAGTCTAAATAAAAAAGACCGATGAAAGCATAACATTAAAAAGAGAAGTGTTTAGCTGTTAAATCATCCAAATTGCTTTGCCAAATTTTGACATGCTTGATTTCCTGTAGTAAAAATCTCTTTTTTTTTTTGTCTTTGAAAAAAAAAGTGAGGAAAAATAACCAGCTGTTCCTTGTATAGTTCAGGAAACAAGTTTGATTTATTACTTTAAGGTTACTTTTGAATAAGCTGCTTGTGGCAGCTAGAGTGCAAGAAAAGTCACTGAGGCCTGTCCACTTGAAGGGCTCAAACTGTTTCCTGAACAGTCCTTCTTCACTCCGCACCTCCGACGGCTATTATTGACAACGTGTGACTGGGGCCTTCCAGGATTTTAAAACAGCAGGGGTCCCGGCCAAACAATCGGGCTGTCAATTACCTTTTCCCCTGTTGTGAAAAAGGGGCCCAAGACAATGCAACTTCTCAGCAGGGAGCTGTGCAGCTCTGAGTGCGTAACCCACGCTTGCACCGTTCAGCATTCAAAACCGAGTAAATGGTTGGTGCCTTCACTTTTGTCTGTGTGTGTCAGTTTAAACCAGAATTACTGCAAAGGTAGATGTCCTCGTGGAAGGATTTCTAAGTTCTTGATAGGGCAAAATTGTTATCTCTGGGCTTTATGGGTGTTTTTTTCTGTTTTTTCTAAAACCCAAACGGACACAAAGAGCGCCCCGCTCCCAGCCCCCTTCTGTAGGCTTGTCCTCCGGGAACGCCCAGCCCTCTCTACCTATATTGTGGCTTAAAAAAACTTCCTGTGGGCATTGACGACTTGCTCTGAGGACTGTCCATCATCCCACCCCTTTGTCCAGCAGTCACTTCCATCCCGAATTTGACTGACTGAGGAAGCCTGAGTTATTTGTAAAGAACAACAAGGCTTTTCATTCATAATTTTAGTAGGGGGACAGGGTGCTAATGACTGAGCTTGAATAACTAGGCAATGTGGTATTCAAGGCAGGAAGAAGCCCAACCAGCTGCCAAAGGAGGAAAGAAGGGGGACGAGGTGAAAAGTGCTGGGTAAAAAGCCAAACAATGATATGAGGATCACACATGTATACAAATACAGAGTTTTTAAAAGGTGAGACAATCAGAAAGATGGAAACAGAAAAGAGGGCAGGGAAAGTCGAACAGGATTTCATTAGCTTTGGGGTCAAGTTACATGGCAGAGTTTACAGAATCCGAAACCCATAAAGTGTCTACAGAGGAAGTGATCTTTTCTTCCACTGCTGGTTCTCCTACAAAAACAAAAAAGTTTAAAAAAAAAAAAGGTAAAACTGGTTTTCACTCTCTTTTGCTACCTTTCATATGTTCAGACAAAGAGAGTTTGTTTTCCAGGGTACTCAGCTTAACAATCAAGTCTGGGTTCCAAAAAGCTTACTTTGGGGGTCTCTAGGCAATTTTATGTGTGTGCAGCATAAATACAATATACAATAATTTTACATACTTCCTGTATCCAAGGAGAATGTGTAAAAAAATGTACCTTTCTGGTTGAATTTAACTGCATAGCAAAGTACTATGAGCTTTATTTTTCTTGCTAAAATAATAAAAATTATGCTTTGGAGTTTTTAATTAGTAAATTTAAAGTCTCATGTTGAAATTTTTAATGCATGATTTTACACAGTTATAAAAATAATCCAAAATAATATTACTGCACATTTTTAATCTATGGCAAATTAGCATAAAGATACAAACTTCTTTTTTTTAAACGTTTTCCATAAGTGAAGAATGTCTCAATCATTATCGGAAGATTTTTACTATGTCTATTGTTAAAGCAAGTCAAATAAAGGTTAAATTGAACTATAATGAATGCTGATTTATGTAGAGTCAGGGAAAAATAAATTGTCAGGCAATGGGATTCGTTAGCTCTGTCTTGATTGAATCCATTAGGACTATTGGTCTTTAGAAGCACTAAGGCTACTGAGGCCCAAGGTCAAAGTTCAGACCATGGCTGGGTGTTTACTTAGCTCTGTTTTCCTAGGTCATAAACTGACACAACCAGCATTCTTAAAAAATGAGGAGCTAACCACAACCATTACCCAATTAAAATCCATGATCTCACTTCAGTATGACAACCACTCTGTTCTGAGCAATGAGGAAACTGAGGTATGGAGACACTTCGATACTTTCCATCCATTTCCACCTGAGTACTCAGTAAAGGCAAAGGACAGAGAACACATTCCTGGAGTGTTCAAAAATGAACCTAAACGTCTCAAGGGAATTTCTTCTTCTTCTTCTTCTTCATTGTCATTGTTGTTATTGGCTTGTGCTTTAAAAATGTAAGCGGATTGAAATAGTTAAGTGGACCATGTTTATCTTGTGACTTCCTGTGTCTCCTAGTATATCTCCACAAATCCTTAGGGTTTTTTACCCCAGCTTTACTAAGGTGATGATTTGATATATGTATACATTTTGAAATGATTTCCAAAACAAATTAATTAACACATCCATCACCTAGCATAGTTCCTTGTGTGTGTGTGTGTGTGTGTAAGAACACTTAAGGTCTCTCAGCAAATTTCAAGTATAGGATATAGTATTATTAACTATAGTCATCATGCAGTACCTTAGATTCTCAGAATATTTTCATCCTATAACTGAACGTTTGTATCCTTTTAGCAACCTCTTCCTCTTTCCCCTATCCCTTAGCCTCTGGCAGCTACCATTCTATGCCCTGTTCTAGGAGTGTAAATCTTTAGGTTTTTTGAGAACAGCATTAAGTAACTTGGCCCAAGACATAAAATAAGTGATTGGTTGAGGGTTCAATCACATCCTAGGGAGTCTAGATTCAAAAGCAAGTGAAGACCACTGTGCTCTCCTATCTCCCACCTGCTGGGACCCAAAGCTCAGCTCCAATTCCATGAATAACAAACAGATGCCTTGGTTGGCCAGGCCAATGCCCTGGCCAAACCATGAAGTAAGTGCCTGTGGCTTTTCAGCCCAGACTTCCCCTTCAACAGGCTTTATCCTCTCACGTGGAGGTAAATGCTAATCACTCGTTCTCTGGAGCACAAACCAGCCTCGATTTCAGGATTCGGTGATTTCTGCGCTGTAAATAAACTCACTATGGCTGATTTTCGAGTGTGATAATATTACTAAATGTGGGGGTGAAACAAGATATCCATAATCAGCTCTTCCAAACAAGAAATGGTTGTCACATCTTCGTCTAGCCATATATTGTTGGTGTCTACTCCGTGTTCTGTTCCCGTTCTCAGAGAGCTATGCATCTCTATTATGTTTTCATTATGATAATGTAATAATTTTCATTTATTGAAGATTTGTTACAAATCAGATCTCCTCTAAAGCTCAACATGTGTTATTTATGTAATCCTCACAGTGATGCTCAAAGGAAATATTTTTATCCCTACCTATGCAAGGAAATATTTTTATCTCTACCTATGCATGAGGAAACTATGGAAGCTGGAGAATAAAAAGTTCACTTCTGGGAATATAGGTGAAGAAATCCAAAACACTAATTAGAAAGAACATAGCACCCCTATTTTCACTACCACATTATTTACAATCGCCAAGATATGTAAACAGTTCAACTGTCCATCAGTGGATGCTCGGATAAAACAACTTTGGGTATATATACAATGGAATACTATTTAGCTGTGAAAAAGGAAGAAAATTTTACCTTGTGCAACAGCATGGTTGGACCTGCAGAACATTATGCTACTCGAAATAAGCCAGTCAGAGAAAGACAAGTACCATGTGATTTCACTCACATGTGGAATCTAATGAACAAACTGAACTGACAAGCGAAACAGAGACAGACTCAGAGATGGAGAGCAGGATGACAGCTTTTAAAGGGGCAGGGAAGCAGTTACAAGGTAGAAGGATCAAGCAAAAAGGGAAAAGGGCCCTGGCTGGTGTAGCTCAGTGGATTGAGCGCGGGCCTGCGAACCAGAGGATCGCGGTTCGATTCCCAGTCAGGGCACATGCCTGGGTTGCAGGCCAGTTCCCAGCATGGGACACACAAGAGGCAACCATACAGTGATATTTCTCTCCCTCTCTCCTACCCTTCCCCTCTAAAGATAAATTAAAAAAAAAAAAAAAAAAAAAAGACAATTACTTAAAAAAAAAAAAAAAAAAGGGAAAAGGACTCAGGGACATGGACAACAGTGCCGTGATTGCTGGGGAGCAAGGGCGTAAGGGGGTAAAGTGATAATGGAAAGAAATACCAAAGTTTTTGTTTTGTTTTTTTTTAATTTATATAAGGCCCCTACCCCACCCAGATCAACATAAATCAGACTCTTCGAGGAGGAGTACGTCATCTGATTTTTCTAATCTTCCCGTGTAATTTTAATGTGTAGCCAGGGTTTGAGAACCACCGATCCAGGAAACAAAGCAGGAACACTTGCTCTTTGAAAAAACATACAGCAACTCTCTAACTGAAGGTGACTAACTGCGTGTTAGATCTTGGATAAAGCTCAATTCACACTTCTATTTTGTTGTGCAGACACACACCACACACGAAATACCTTTTTAGAGATGAGTAAAGTGAAAATGCTGACAATCTTCAGGATGTGATACAGTTTTTCTAAAAAGTATTCTGAATGTAAATATCTCAATAAGTAACGTAGTAGATTTTGAAATGAAATGACTAGCTAGCTTTAATTTCAAATATTCTGATATTGTTATTTACTTAATTTGTTTAATTTGAGGCCATGAGATAAAATATGAGGTATATTATGCTTATAAATAAACTATTTGTTATATAGCTGAAATGCAAGTGTAACTGAGTGCCCTATATTTCTATGTGTTGTATCTGGCAATCCTAGCTTAATTTGAGGCTAGAATTGTCATGCTTTGAATCAAAACTCAAGTATTATCTTCCTTCATTACTTCTCACCATCCAAACTTTTCCATACTCCATATTTGGTCTGATTATGCCAGTGAAGAACATGGCTTTACTGTTTACTTACTAGAAACTCCCAGTCAAGATGGTGGCATAGGTAGACACGGCTAACCTCCTCACACAACCACATCAAAATTACAACCAAACTATAGAATTACCATCAGACCCATCAGAAATTGAGCTGAATGGAAGTCCTACAACTATGGAGTTAAAGAAGAAACCACATCAAGATGGATAAGAGAAGCAGAAACGTGGAATGGGCTGGTCCCAAACCCAGGTTTGGTGGATAAAAATCAGGAGGGACATCTCAAGAGCAAGGGGCCCCAGCCCCATACCAGGCCCTCCAGACCAGGGTCCCAGTGCCAGGAAGAAAGTCTGCGTAACTTCTAGCTATAAAAACCAGCTGGGATTGAGGCTGTGGAAGACAGAAATTTCTGGATCCCAGTCAGTTCCTCTCAAAGGGCCCATGTACAATCTTACTTGAACTCACTTCATCTGAGCTCCAGCTTGGGGGCAGCAGATTGAAAGTCATCACAGACGTACAGGAAAGAACTGAATTGTCCAGCATTAGGGTGAGAGCTGGGGGCAGCTTTCTCCCAGACGAAAGTGCTGTCAGGGGCCATTGTTCCTTTTCTGAGCCCTCCTCTCACACAGCCACGGAGCCAGCAGGCAGGTGCCATATCTGACTCCACCAACCTGGCTCATACTGTTTGTCCCACCCTCGTGATTCCCTGAGGCCCTGCCCCACCCAACTTTTGGGTTCTCCCAAGCTGTTTATAGTGGCTTTCCCATAAGAATGGCTTATCTTGGCCCATGCTTCAGATTTTCTTAAATTCTCTCAACAAACAACATCTGGCTCCAGCAAGCCCCATAACTCTCACTAAGTTGCCTCAGGTCACAAAAGTAGCAGCCATTTGCAGATCACTTTGTAGCTTGTGTTATGTGCTCCTGGACAGAACACAAGAGGTGGCTGACCTTAGATGTGCCAACAGCAATAAAGACTCAACTACAGCAGGAGGGTATACACAGCCCACACAGTGGGTGCACCTGATTACCCAGCTTGGTTAAGGAAAGAGTCCGAGCTGCTGGACCCTACAGTACTTAGGCCACTCTACCAAGCCAGGGAGATGTAGCAGCCCTACCTAATACACAGAAACAAATATAGGGAGGCTGTCAAAATGAAGAGACAGAGAAACACGGCCTGAATGAAAAAAAAAACAGAACAAAACTTTAGAAAATGAGCTAAACAAAATGGAGATAAGCAATCTACCAGATGCAGAGTCCAAAACACTGGTTATAAGGATGCTCAATGAACTTAGTGAGAACCTCAACAGCATAAAAAAGATGCAGTCAAAAATAAAGGATACACTAATTGAAGTAAAGAATAAACTAATTGAATCAACATTAGCGTGCATGAAGCCAAGAATCAAATCAGCAATATGTAATACGAGAAAGCAAAAACCAATTAATCAGAACAGCAAGAAGGAAAAAAGAAAGAATCCCCCTGCAAAAAAAAATAAATAAATAAGGCCCTGGCTGGTGTAGCTCAGTGGATTGAGCGCGGGCCTGTGAATCAAAGGATCGCGGTTCGATTCCCAGTCAGGGCACATGCCTGGGTTGCAGGCCAGTTCCCAGCATGGGACACATAAGAGGCAACCATACATTGATATTTCTCTCCTTCTCCCTCTCTCCTACCCTTCCCCTCTAAAAATAAATAAATAAATATTTAAAAAAAAATAAGGATAGTGTAAAGGGCCTCTGGGACAACTTCAAGCATCCCAACATTCACATCATGAGGGTAAATGAAAAAGAAGAAAGACAGCAAGAAATTGGAAATCTCTTTGAAAAAAAAAATGACAGAAAACTTCCCTAACTTAATAAAGGAAATACATATACAAGTCCAAGAAGCACAGAGTCCCAAACAAGATGAATGCAAATGAGCCCACAACAAGACACATCATAATTAAAATGCCAAAAATTAATACAAACAGAGAACCTTAGAAGCAGCAAAAGAAAAACAGTTAATGCCTACAAGGGAGCTCCCATAAGACTTTCAGCTGATTTCTTAAAAGAAATTTTTCAGGCTAGAAGGAATGGCAAGAAATATTCAAAGTGATGAAAAGCAAGGAATTACAACCAAGATTACTCTACCCAGCAAAGCTATCATTTAGAATGAAGGGCAGGTAAAAACCTTCCCAGACAAGAAAAAACTAAAGGAGCTCATCACACAGACGAATATTGTGTGAAATGTTAGAGGGTCTGAAGAAGAAGAAAAAGAAGAAGAAGAAGAAGACAACAAACTGAACAAAATGGCAATAAATACATATCTATGAACATTTGAATTTAAAAAACAAAATAAACAGAACAGAAACAGAATCATAGATACAGCGAACATTTTGATGGGTCGAGAGGATGAACAAGAAAGGTGAAAAGATTAACAAGTACAAATTGGAAGTTACAGAGTCATCATGGGGATGCAAAATACAACATAGGGAATAGAGTAGCCAAAGAACGTATATGAATGACCCATGGACGTGGACAATGATGTGGGAATTGCCTGAGGGAAGTGAGGGTAGGCTGGGATGAGGGGGGACAAAGGGGGAAAGTTGGGACAACTGTAATAGCATAAACAATAAAATATTATTTAATAAATAAATAAACTATAAATGTACTACAGTGTCAATATCTTTATGAATTGAATGCCAGGAAGCTTTTAAGCTATTCAACACAGCCAGAAACCATAAATATAAAGGCTGATAGGCGTGGGTTAACATGTAAATTGGAAATTGTCTCTATGGCAAAAGACAAAACAAAAACAAAACAAAATACTAAAAGTAAGTTTGAAAAATAAATGGAAAATGGGTTGGGATATTTGCATTTTAAAGTAAGAAAGACCAAAATAAACAAAAAACAAGCACCCAAGTTTAAAAATAGACAAATGCTATGAAATTGAATTCACAGGAAAAAAAGACAAATGTCAAGTAAATATAAGAAAACTTGCTGAACTTCAGAAGTAAACAAAGAAATCAAAAGGAAACAACGAGATGTCACGATTCGCCCATCAGACGACAGATTAAAATGTTTGGCAAAACTCACTACTGGTCAGAGTTTTAGAAAAACAGTCCCTGTCATAAACTAAGAATAGAAATGTATACTGGAATAATATTTTAGTGATCTTATTAGTAATATTATTAAAATTTCAATAGGCACAAATCTGTCTCAAATTCTATTTCTGTGAATGTATCCACTGGGAAGAGCGTTCCATGGCTTACAACGCACGCCTCCCTCCGCCCCAATCCATGAACTGTTTGCGCCGGAATAAAGGCCATCAAACCCATTACTAAAGTCCTTAGTTTTGTCATTTGCCATAACCTAGGAGGGTAAGACAAATGTGCAAATTCACATGAAAAAGAATGCTGATCACGGCATTATTTATTCCAGCAAATCAACCTGTCCTCAAGCCCTCAAAAACAGGGAGTCTAATGACCAGGAATGAAAGATCTGTAAAATAAATATCACCACATATTAACCATAATGGTATTTTTACTTCTTTAAAATTTTCTGAATTGTTTGATTTTTTTCTTATAGTAAGTAAGCATGTAATTAAGGAAAAAATAAAAGTTAACTCATTTGTCATTTCAGAGGTAGTGACAGCAGAAAAAGTAAAGTCAGTTATCTACAGATAATTCTGGGATACAAAGTACTCAATATAAATTGATGAAAAGTGGTCATCATAATCAGAGATTTTAGTAAAACCCTCACTCTATTGATGAACGCATGCTAAATCACAGTTAATTTCATTTGTAATAACTTCTGAGCTATAATGTTAATCATCGCGGCATGGAAGATACCCTTGCTCCTCAGTTATATACCATAGGCCCAGAATAGTTGCTATTTTCTTAGATTACAGAAATATCATGATCCACTAATAATTTGGAAAGGAGTTAAGAAGGTAGAGCATGAAAACAACTTATTTTATCAATTGTATGAAGTTCTTGGGAAAAAGCTGCCAAATATGTGAAGACAACCGTTTGTCTATTGTCTCAAACTCTGACCCTGCCTTAGGTTGAAATGCCCATGCGATGTCTTAAATATACTTACATGATTCTTTAGTGAAACTCAAATTCAGTATTTTGGCTTCTGTCTAGAACTGTCTTAGTTGAATGCCATTACAAACTTACAGTACTAAAAATATAAGAATATTTTGCACCCACACTCTCAGTATATATTCAGAGAATTTTAGGTTCTTAATAAACCACTAAAAATTTATATTGCTAAAATGAGAGGATGACAGATCTGCAAACTGGGGCCCAAAGAATTCAAACAACTGCCCTCTCGGAGGCTACCTCTTTCACGAACCTCCTTAACTCCACTGGGCCCAAAGCCCTCAACCACCAAGAGCTCCCAATTGTGAACTGCCTTAGTGGATTCCCTCCAGTGGCTCTCTAGCATTTTCATGGCTATTTGCCTCATCTCCCAATTTAGATTGTCAGCACCTTGCAGTCAGAAACTACCTGGTTCTCATCTGAAACTCAGCGAGCAAAGTGACAGTACCGTAGCTCCCAGGCCAAGGCCAAGAAGACAAGAATTTTGCCCTGTAAGGCCACACCATAGTGATATAAATAAGTGAGAGTCCTTGATGTGTGTTCCCCCACCCAAATGCTGGAGATTAGGGCTTGTTACACAGTGGGAGGCTCTAAACCTAAGAATTCTGTTTGATTATCATTATTCTAAGCCATGTGCAAATTCACCTTTACACAGCCATAATAACCTAGAGAATTTAGAACAATGAAATACAGAATTTGATTATACAACCAATACCTCTCTCTGCCACAGATCAGTTGATGTAAGTGACTACACATCCTCCTCCTAACAGGAAATGGAGCTTCAACACCACTGCAGACACACGTCTCCATCCCCCGAAACACAGTTAAATTCAGTGCTGGATAAAAGGCCAAATGTGGAAGCCACTCTCAAGGAAGAAGAAACTCACGTTTCTTAAGCTTCCAGATTTCTTGAACAGGCAATTCAATGAGTAGGCATTCCAATCAGAAACAACGACATCTGCCATAATAGGCTGGCCCCTTTTCCCCTAAAGTGCTCTACCTACTTTAAGAAGGTTACATATGAAAACAAAAGTCAATGTAAGGTTCAGGTTTCTTTAGAGATACTATTAATAACTGAAAATAGCCAATAACAGTCATTAAAACCTGTTCTAAGTTTCAAATTTTATTCTGACACTAATAATAAGGTAACTAAAATAAAATTAAACTAATTTTATTTTATTTTTTTAAGATTTTTAAAAAATATTGAGCACGGGCCTGCGAACCAGAGTATCGCGGTTCGATTCCCAGTCAGGGCACATGCCTGGGTTGCAGGCCAGTTCCCGGCAGGGGACACACGAGAGGCAACCGTACATTGATGTTTCTCTCCCTCTCCCTCTCCCTCTGTCCTACCCTTCCCCTCTAAAGATAAATAAATAAATTCTTTAAAAATAAAATAAAATAAAAGTCAGCAAATAAAATCTTAAAAAAAAAAAAAAATATTGAATCTATGCCCTGGCTGGTGTAGCTCAATGGATTAAGAGCGGGCCTGTGAACCAAAGGGTTGCTGGTTCAATTCCTAGCCAGGGCACATGCTTGGGCTGTGTACTAGGTCCCCAGTAGGGGGCACACAAGAGGCAACCACACATTGATGTTTTTCTCCCTCACTTTCTCCCTCCCTTTCCCTCTGTCTATAAAAATAAATAAAATATTTAAAATTAAAAAAAAATTGATCCCAGAGAGAGGGGAAGAGAGGGAGACAGGGAGCAAAACATTGATGTGAGAAGAGAAACATTGATCAGTTGCCTCCTGCACACGACCCCACTGGGAACCAAGCCTACAACCCAGGCAGGTGCCCCGACTGGAAACAAACCCACGACCCTTCAGTTTACAGGATGACACCCAACCAACTGACCCACACCAGCCAGAGCTATGCTTACTAATTTTTTAAAGTTTTTCAAAATGTGGAAACAAAATAGCTAACTTTACCAAATAAACTACGAAACAAAATTTAATTGAAATTATCACTGTTACTTATCGATAGCTTCCCATATGTTAGGCTTTGTAGATATTTTATATCATCCAATCCTCACAGCAACCTTTTTACAGATGGGAACTATGGTTAGCTATTTCATTTATTCACTCATTCATCCTATTTAAAAATAATGTTTCAGTTCCTTAAATGTGGCAGATGCTTCGGCGCCGGGGATAAAACGACAGGCAAAATCTGACTTGAATTCCAGACCTCACAGACCTTAGAATACAGTGAAGAAGACAGTTATTAAGCAAATGATCATTTAATTTTGTAACACAATAGGTCAGGGGAGGAAAAAGATTTGATCTAGTCATAGAGGCCAGAAAAAGCTTTCTGAGAAAATGACAACAGAGATTTGAAAGATAAGTAGAAATTAATATGTAAAAGGCCAGAAAAACACAGAAGGGGCAGGGAATAGCATATACGACAAAGTGTCTGTGGCAGGAAAGAGGTACTTTTGAGCAACCAAAAGTAGCAGTCACAGCCTCAGGGCAGAAAGTGGGGGAATATGGTGTGACGGGAGGTTGAGAAGAGAGAGGTGCTGGCTATAGGACCTTGAAGTTGGGTCAAGGACTTGAATCTTTATCCTAGGAATAATCAGAAGCCAGTGCTGCTTAAACCCTTCAAGTTTGCCCGACATGTCTTAGACTTCAGAACCCATTGGGATATTTCAGTGTAAAACCTTCAGTACCATTTTCTTTTAGGAATTATCATTAAACAAATAAAGAATGATAATTTTGAAGGTTTGATTTCTAATTTGCAAGTGTGTAATGTTAACATATTTTAGGGCATAGTACAAGTATGTGTCTGCACAATCGAACCAGGGTGAGAAGAGTATTTCTCAGAATGGCTCAGAGATTTTCACAAGAGCATGAAAAGCAAAATGATTCACTATGTGGTGCCTCCCTACAGCTGTTTTCAAAATGCATTCTTGAAAGTGGGCAAAGTTGCTAACTTCTTAATTTGAAAATACAGATTAATGCTTAATTTATACAGTCCTATATTTGCCAAATGTACTTTTCGAAATTAAAAATTCGTAAGATTTTACTTTTACCTGTATTCTCTAACCACCCTCCATCAGTCTATTTGATAATTTCTTAATCATATACTTTAAGAATAGGGCTTCCTTTCTATTACATAAAAATTCCATACAGACTTATTTTTTCTAACCACTATACTGTACACCTAAAACTAATAAAAATAATATTGAACGCAAACTGTGATTGAAAAATAAAAATTTTTAAAAAGGTTTATTTTTTAACTTCATAATACTTACTATTTAGGCAATTACATATCATGGCCTTAACAAACTTCTTTCAGTCACTTCCTGATAATTATGCAAAACACCATGATAATTTCCAGGCTAGTGGAATGACTCTTAAATTCTGTCATTAAAAAGTTCAAAATCTTTTAACTTGTTGTTACAAAATTAAGATGTGAAATATTTACTCATTTTAGTTATACTTATTAGTTTCATTTAATGGAAAGGACTTACTGAGTATCTAATGTTTACAGAAATTGGAGTAGTTCCTTTTTTTAAGAGTGAGGTGGTAAAGAACCTATTTCCGTTGCAGGGCCCTAGCAAAGAAGTCGGAAGCAGGCCTGGTATACACTCTCCAGATCCTTGGAATAGTCTGTTTTTTTAAAGAGTCATACCCAGCACTGAGTAGGTACAGGAAAGCTATTTTAGGTAACCCCACAATATTCTTAAATGATTCACAATTTACTGTAACTTCAAAACACTTCCTGTCCAAAGTCTGCATACACTCATTTCATTGACCAAATTGAACATTTTGATATGTGAACTGTTAACGGAGATTGATTTGGGGCAGGCTGGCATCCTTGATATTATTGCGGCGTCTGGACCATAGGAGTGGCTTTAGTGGAATCTGTTTGACTACATCTTCCTCGGAGAACAGGTTGATCTTCCTATGCCTTTTTAATCAAGTGTCCACATAATAAGAAGTATAAAACCACAACTTCCTATTTATTTATGTATCGATACAGTCAGGTTGACTGAACCACTTGGCCTTCGATACATGGATCCATCGATACATGGATCTCTATGTACCCATCTTCCTATTGTTACTGAACGCAGCCAGCAATGTCCAAATACTCATTTCAATTTATGATTTTCACTTATATGAAGCTTTATCATCTGGATTAAAAAGATTATAGAACAAAGTAGATTAAATAATTAGGACAAACAGAAAAATAAGCAAACCCAGGGCTATTGTTTGGGGGGCAGGAAGACAAAGCAACAACACAGTTTTTACGGATTAAACTGTCTCTGCCTACCTACATCAGTCCTACGAAGGAAGAAGCTTGACCTTCATTCAGTCAAGGGACAAATACCTCCTATATTGAAAATATAATAAGAAAACTCATATTGGCCAGCACAGAAATACTGTTTTGCCTTGCTAAAGAACTTCAGTCTACAACTGATTTTGCATAAATAGCAGTAATAACATGCATAGCTCTAGCCGGAAGATTGATTAACCAATGGGAACCATGAGGTTGAATATAAGACCTGAAAGAAGACCAGACCCACAGGAACCTCTGGGTAACCTCGGTTCAGGGTAACCTCATCAAGACTACTCTTAACCTGGGAAAACTCCAGATCTTCCCTCCAGTCTAGTTAGGAATAAAGGACATCACCAAAGAAGGTTAGATGCAGAGATATATCATTACCAGTTCTCCAAGCTACCTAGATAAGCACTCACGGTCTATTTTTAACTCCTTTGCATTTTTCAGTGTAGCCACTCCCCATTCCCTCCCAGAGGCAAAATCAATAGACTTTGGAAAATCGAAGTAATTCACAAAGTGAAATGAGTAGCCATGAGGGCAAGTGAAAAGGTCTATTCTTACAAAGCCCTTTAATTGAGGAAGGTCCCTCCCAGAAGAGTCCCTGCATAAATTAAGTTCATTATTGCAATTGGGATGTGCGGAAAAATAATGGTTGAAAGCCCTAAATTGTTATTCTTGGAAGCAATATACACTGGTGTGTTCTGGGCCTGCTTTAAATGTGAGTATGTAAATAAACTGTCTTGACTGTAAATCTAATAAAATAACAAAATAATCAAATAATCAACAGCTGTTAATTCTTCTTTGTCTCAAGAACACATCACATCACTGTGAGATTTCTCTTTGGTTGCCAAAACTGGGTCTGGCCCTGACAGGTGTGTCTCAGTGGGTTGGGTGTCACCCACAAACTGAATGGTCGCTAGTTCCATTCCTGGTCAGGGGACTATGCCTGGGTTACTGGCCAGGCCCCTGGCTGGGGGAGGATGAGAAGCAACCCATTGATGTTTCTATCCCTCTTTCTCCCTCCCTTCCCCTGTCTCTAAATAAATACATAAAATCTTAAAAAAATAAAAAGCTGGGTCTGAACCCAGTAAGGCCAAGTGGTTCAGTCAACCTGACAAAGAAACTAGTACTAGCATTGTTTAAAGCTACATTCACCCATTACTACACATAAATCAGAAGTTTAGGCAAGTAAGTGCTACCTTGAAAATATCTGGCTTACCCCGGTCCACATACCTATTGGTAAGAAAACCATGTATATGTTACCCATATTGATGCTCTCTACCAAAAATCAAAATAGGCAAAATTCACACAGGTTTATACACTGCCTCACTTTAAAACAAAATTGAGAATAATTAAATTTATAAAATGAGGTAAATCCAAGCAAATGAATACAGAAAATGAAATGAAGAGCTGAGATCCCAAATGTCCAACATGCAGTCGTGTTCAGCTATTAGGAGTAAGAAGGCATGTTACCCGGTGGTCCCCCCAGCATCTGGAGGTAAGTATTTGGTACAGCACGAGTTTCCATGGAATCAGTGTTTTTCAACATTGGGCAAATGACAACACCTAGTCAGACAACAGGGCTGCCTCTCTAGAACTCTCCGCAACATGTTTCAAAATGGACTTCATTGTGAAGTTTTAAATAACATTCTTCCATCATTGTGAAGAATCTTCCAAAATTAATCCCAGTCGTCATTGTGAAATGCAACATGAGAAACAGTTTGGGAACACATTCAGGAGCAGCACCAAACACTTCATCGTGTGTGTACGTGCACATGCGTTCGCGTCAACATAATTCCTCCTAGGGATTATAACACCCTAAGTAAACTTTGAAGGCACAATATACTGCTTTATACACCACTTCTGAAAAATAATAATTGCACTAAATAAAATAAATAGTAAGGAGTAAATTAGAAAGAATCCGACAGATTCCTGTTTTTACCTCGTGCTTAAATTATAGGTTAAATGTTTTCCCTGCCAGCAAGCTGGAGGCTGTGGGGGAGGAGGAGAGAGCTAGATTACACGGGATTCCTTTTAGCTCGTGAAAGATAAATATAAATTCCTAGCGTCTTCCCTATTGACTCAATAAAAATATAAGGTGCTCTAAGCCGCCAGAAGCTCCTCTTTTTAAATTCCATTTTATGCTTCGATCCAAAACAACGTGTCTTCTTCGCAGAGTTCCTACAGCGCTGGGAGAAGAGCATGGGAACAAATGTGCCCTAAGAAGCAGCCATCGGGTGCCCAGGTTTGAAGACGCGAAGAGAAATCTTTCCTTTCACCTGCTCTGCCGGAGACTTGCTGCCCGAGTAAGAACAGCGCGTTCTCGACCAGCCTTGCACAACCTGGCTTTGGCCCCAGACTCCTGCACCCTGGTAAGAGCAGGAGTGGAGTTCTTCTGATCCTTGGTACTTCATCTTTCATCCCAAATGGAACGTGTCGGAGGTGATGGTAGGAAAAGCTACCTGCTGTGGCATTTATATTATAAATGAGGTTTGTCGTCCCTCCCCCCCCCCATTTTGAACTAGCCGGCCTAAAGCACATTTCGTGAGTAAAAGCAACCTCGCTGGCCCTCGTCGAGTACTGGGAAAGAAGGCAGCCCCAACCCCACGCCGGGCGGGCGCCCTCTGGTGGCCGGACGCGCCAGAAGCGCGGCGGCGCCTGCGTTCACCCCGAGGCTCTAAGAACGCAGGCAACGGGCGAGCTGCCGGGGTGGGCAAGTGTGGCGGGGCAGATAAGTGCCCGCAGCCCCCGGGACGCGGCGGAGCCGGCTCGCGGAGCTTCCTCCACTCTCACCCGAGGGGTGGGAGGAGGTAGGCCAGCGCCCGGAAATAACGCATGCCACTTCCCCTGCCATCTCTAGTTCCCAACCCCGGGCAAGGGAGGGAGAGCGGTAGAGAAACATGGAGAAGGGAGGGCGAGAACGCAGCACGGCTGGGAATCTACCCGGGATATTCTAGAGTGAGAGCTCGAGAGAAGGCAGCAAGTGCCAGGGTAGCTGCAAACGGAGGTGGACTGGAGCTGGACCCGTGGAGTCGAGCACCACGTTTTCTTAGCACTGACTCAAGAACTCTGAGCTCGCAGGTGCTACTCGGGAGTACTAACCGTACTTCTCTGCAAAGTAAAAACATTCTGTAAATCACTTGAATCCAGTATTAGGAGAGTGTGTGCGGGGGTGGGGGAAGGGAGGTGTTAATTTCTCACTGGTGCTCTCACGTGCAAACACTTTTCTTACTAACTGAACGGCCGTTAGAGCGGTGCATATGTATGCATGTCTATCTTTACATTTCTATTTTTAAGAAGGAAAATGCAGTCCTTATTGTCAAAGTGGACAATGAGGGCTTACTGAGAAATGTTCTAGGTGGGAAGGAAAGGAGTGAAGGATGACTCTTCTGGGTAAATGGAAAAGGGAATCTGCGGTGAAACCCCCTCCCATTTCAGAAGCCCTTGATGTGTCCCTTAGTAATCGTGTGTGTATTACTGAATTAACTAATTTTTTAAAGGCTTAAACTGTAGAACTTCCTTCAGCTGTTGTGTCCATCGAAACAGTAAAAAAGATCTTCAGAAAGCCTCCATCTAGCCAACTGCCCTTTTAAAAATAAAATCTAATATTAAATAGGAAAACTACAAATCGACACAATCGAAAGCAAATCCCGGGCAGAGCAGAAGGTACTTGAAACCCGAATCTGCATTCCGTTCCTCTAGTGCACAGCTCTGAGGTGGGGGAGGCAGTTTGTGCTGGTGCCTGGTGTATAATCGGGTTAATCCAGTAGACAAAGAATAAACCAATAGCCCTCCCACCTCACTTCCCGCTCCCCTTCCCCTCCCCCTTCTTCTCTCCCCGTCGCCCCCTCGAGGGGGATCAGAAAAGGGGAGAGGTGGGCTTGAAATGGATTCCTAATAAAGTCTTAAAACCTGCAACTTTTTGTAAATGCTAACATTGCATGGACCAGAGTAGTTTTAAATGTTCATTCCCTTTTCCTAGTGGAGGGGAGAAAGTTCCATAAAACAGCCGGAGCCTATGGCGCGTCCTCATGGCCTCTGGGGAAATCTTAAGGTCAGTGTTTCCTTGAAACTAGATAAACTGACCCCGCCATGCCCAGCCGGGCCCCGCGGGCTCCCCGCGTGACGGCGCCCGGGCGGCAGGACCAGCCTGGGGACGCGCAGGGCGGCGCGGTTGCCCTTTTGAATGCCTCCTGCGGCTCGGAGCGCTGGCGGGCGCTGGAGTGTGAGTGAATGTAGCCCTGCCGAGCCAATGAGCTGGGACCGGATGCGATATATCCTCTGGGACAACAACTGCTCTGTTCCGCCTCGGATCCACATGACGCCACTTACTGCTGCCGCGGCCGCCGCAGAGCTCCCTGCCTCCTCCGGAAAGGCGAGGGCGCAGGCCAACCACGAGCCCCCCCCGGCCGGGCCCCAGACCCTCCTCCTCCTCCTCCTCCGCCTCCTCCTCCTCCGCACCCACCGCCCCCGCCTCGGCCTCGTCGCCGCGCCTCCACAACGCCCAGTCTGCACTACCGAGAGCTGCGCGCTGTAGCGCGAGCGGAGGAGAGGGGCCGGCGGAGCGCGCAGCGCCCAGGCCCCCGCGCCCGCCCGGCCCGCGGCCCCGCGCCGCCTCCGCTCCGATGCAGTGGCAGCCTCACGATTTGGCCATCTGGCTTTAGGTTCTCAGTAAGGCCGTTTTCTTTTCTCATTCGCTAATCTGCCAGGAAAAGAGACTCGCCGTTGGCGCTTCGGCCTCCAGTTCATTGAGAAAAAAAGAGGAAATACTCCGCGTGCGCTTCTGGAAAAGGGGGGTCGACTACAGCTCCGAACCCCGGGGTGTTCATCGGCTAGGGACTTGGCTCCGGATTTTCCTCTCCTTATTAACTCCTGCCGATTGTTCGGAAGTTGGACTTAAGCAGAGTTTGGAAAGAAGGGGGGAAAAGTTTGCATCGGGGCTGGAATTATTTGCACCACGCAGGAAGAAGAGAATCCAACGGAGAGGGGTTGGTGCAAAGCCGCGATCACGGTGAGGCGCGTTTTGCTCTTCCCCTCCTGGCGCCGTGGCCGGCGGTTGTGGGCAACATGGAGTAGGTGCAGCCGGACCCAGAGTGGGGTCTCTCTCCTCGGGCCTTCCATTCTCTAACTTCCAGGTTCCCCGCGGGAATCCAGAGAGTTGTCCACGGGTCTGCCTTGCCAGAGGCTCGGCCTGCCTGGGCGGGAGCGGCAGTGCGCGCCTGGTGAAGTGTCCTCGACCCTAAGATCCCACGCGCCCGCGCTCTGGGGGGTTGGGGTGGCGGACGGCTCGCAGAGTCGGCTCCCAGACCCATATTGGTCCCGCATTCGGAGCTGAGAGCGGGAGAAAACACTTTGTATTTTCCTGGTCTCCTTTGCGGGCGCCCGCATTTCTAACCTGTTCTTCTCTCAGGGAGGCGAGTCCTGGGAGAGGCTGTCCCCAAGCAGGGGTGCCAGTGGGACCGATGGCGCGCGAGTCGCTCGCCTCACGGGGGCAGCGAGACCCCGCGAGTGAAAAAAGGACAGGGGGCCGGGTGGAGGGAGCCCCCAGCCTCTGTTCCGTGTGGACCGAGAGCCCGGTGCGATGGGAGTGTCGCTCTGCCTGGCACCGGGTCTTGCGGTTCGGAAGTGCAGCTTTCTCATTTTTCCGTTCTCCGTGGTCGGCCTGGGTCACGTTTTATTTTATTTTTGGAAGATTGGGCTGACCCAACACAGGAAGAAAGTCATCAAGCGGTCGTGATCGGTTTCCATTACCTGAAAATAGGTGGCAAAAGAGGGTCGGGTTTTTTTTTTATTTTTTTTCCTTTGGCTGATACACTTTTTTGTTATTGCTGCTGATTTTTTTTTTAATTCGCAATCTTGTGCGTTTTTACAAAGCAGTTTCTGTGCTGGTTTGCCCCACCCTTGTGCTGAAGTCCTTTCCCCTTAATCCTTAGTCTGATCACACACTTCTTAATGGGGGTTTCAAAGAGGAAGAGGGAGTGGGGGTTGCGAAAGAGGCCAGGGGTCAGCAGAAATAATATGTTAAAAAAGTATATCTCCCTTCCCCCAAAGATTTTTCTTTCCACTACAAGTAAATCTGAGCGGAAAGTTTCCAGTCTCGGGATGTGGGTCTTCCTGTGTGCCCGACCTGTGCAGTGAGGCCCTGGAAAAGGTGGTTTCTTTAAAAGCGACCTCTTTTTTTAACTTTTAAGAAATTTGTATGTGCATACGCCTACGTTTTTAATATATAGGCGTGTGCAAATTGTTGGCAGTGGTCCTTTGGTCAGTACACGGTGGAGTCGCTCGGTGCGTGGGTTACACCTCCGTGCCCCGGCTGTGTGTCTAAGGCAAGGCTTTCGTTCTTCAGGCGTCGTGGCTGGAAACCTGTGCCCGAAGTTCGAGGGCCTTTGCGGGAACGCCCTGCTGTGGGCTACGTGACCTCTGCTTGGGATGGAGTGGCTCCCTCTTGGAGCTGGAGGCAGTTCTCTCGGGTGGGGGAGATTTTAGCTGGAAAGGGAGGGGAGGGGAAGTGTGCTCGAGCGTTTCACAGCACGTCCTCTACAGAGGCGCCCGCAACCCCCCGCCCCCGCCCTCTGTGCGTCTGGAGATTGTGCGGAGTGGGGCGGCGGAGGGGGGGGGCAGCCTCGCCCCTGGGCTGAGTCAGTCGGCCGAGAGGGGAGTCCCTCGGGGCTCCGACTGTGTCCCACCTGCTGGGGATTGTGTAGGGCTGCTGATGAATCCGATAAACGGAGTGAAAGCAAGAGCAACGTTGTCTTCTCTGCTTTTCTGTGGGAAGTGAGATCCGGTTTCCAGCTCTGCCTTGTGCGGAATTGGAAGGCGTGTGTCACCTGCCTGTGTCTCTCTTCTAAAAATCTGAGGTTGGATAAAAGATCACTTTTGCCCGTTTTTCTTCGTTGCAGACTTACTGGTAAAGGGGTGATAGTTTTCAAATTATAGAGAAACTGCAATTAAAGCGATTACTTGTCAGAATGATAGATTTGAGATGTGACACTTGAATTTTTAAAATACTTCCTGTTATCACCAACCGGTTTATGTTCTCAGCTTAGAAACGGGCAAAACATTTAAGGTTCTGACATAATTTAAGTTCTCTTGGGCAATCAGGCTGTAAAATATTTGACTTCTCAAGTTGAGAAGCTGCAAATAAGTTCTTGTCTTGTTGCTTGTGTGAATTTGGTTGAATGTGTTCTTGGCACCTAACAGGATTTGAATCGATTTGTTTTTAATTCTTAAACTTGATGCCTACTATGTAGTTAATGGTAGTGCATGACTGTTGTAAAATTTACAGCCCCCCTTTGGGGGGTTGAGGGGAAATACCTGCTTTTTGCATGTCATATTCATCATGTGGGATTTTATAAAGTTACAGGATACTGGCTAAAATCATAGTTTAAGTTATAGTTTGATGTAAAAGCAGACTTTAAAGTAAGAATCTACAGGCTGATTATTGACTCTAAAAACAAATGGCCACGATAATCTTAAACCTTTTCAAATTTGGAAAAGATGTTCAACTTTTGAAAATGTCAGTTGCAGTGATTAAGTTTCTACATTCCTTGTTTGCAATTTTTACATTGAACCTGAACCTTGCAAATTTTCTGTTTACTTGAATAAGGAATTGTTACTTTTAAGTGATTGAAATGAAGATCAGCTTTGTGTTACTACACAGCACAGGATTAAAGAATTGTTAATAACCAGCCAAAATTGTGTGTTTTGATGCTGGCATTGATTGTGTGGCTATTCTATTAACCCCCCACAGCCACTTGGATACAAATCCTGTATCTCTAGGGGACGTGGAAAGTGAAGAGTTAACTCGGGTGGGTGGAGAGTGGGAAGTATCCTGAAGTGTAAACGTACTCTTTCCTCTTCATTTCCGCAGGAATTCAGATGTGTTCTAAGCCTGCTGGAGTGACCACACTTCCAAGACCTGATGGAGGCCAGAGCTCAGAGTGGCAGTGGCTCACAGCCTTTGCTGCAGGCACCCCGTGACAGTAGCAGACAGCGTGGGGAGCCTGACCCTAGAGAAGCCCTCACCCAGCAGGTACACGTGTTGTCTCTGGATCAGATCAGAGCTATACGAAACACCAATGAGTACACCGAGGGGCCTACCGTGGTCCCGAGACCTGGTCTCAAGCCTGCCCCTCGCCCCTCCGCTCAGCACAAACATGAGAGACTCCACGGTCTGCCTGAGCACCGCCAGCCCCCCAGGCTCCAGCACCCGCACGTCCATTCTTCTGCACGAGCTTCGCTGTCCAGGTCCATCAGCACAGTCAGCTCAGGGTCACGGAGCAGTATGAGGACAAGTACCAGCAGCAGTTCGTCTGAACACAGACTGTTGGGACCATCCTTCTCCTCCGGGACCGTTGCTGATGGGATAATCCGGGTGCAGCCCAAATCTGAGCTCAAGCCAGGTGAGCTTAAGCCGCTGAGCAAGGAAGATTTGGGCCTGCATGCCTACAGGTGTGAGGACTGTGGCAAGTGCAAGTGCAAGGAGTGCACCTATCCGAGGCCTCTGCCCTCAGACTGGATCTGCGACAAGCAGTGCCTTTGCTCGGCCCAGAACGTGATTGACTATGGGACTTGTGTGTGCTGTGTGAAAGGTCTCTTCTATCACTGTTCTAATGATGACGAGGACAACTGTGCTGACAACCCGTGTTCTTGCAGCCAGTCTCACTGGTGCACTCGTTGGTCGGCCATGGGTGTCATGTCCCTCTTTCTGCCTTGTTTATGGTGTTACCTTCCAGCCACGGGTTGCCTTAAATTGTGCCAGGGGTGTTACGATCGGGTTAATAGGCCTGGATGCCGGTGTAAAAACTCCAACACAGTTTGCTGCAAAGTTCCCGCTGTCCCACCCAGGAACTTTGAAAAACCAACATAGCATCGTTAATCAGGAATGTTACAGTAATAAGAATTGTTCCTTTTTTTTCCTTTCTTTTTAACACATATGCAACCAACTAAACAGTTATAATCTTGGCACTGTTACTAGAAGGTTGGGATATTCTTTGCGGTTTGCAGTGAAATGCTTTTGTCCGTGTGCCATTTTAACTGATAACGCTTGTTAGAACTCAGTTCATGGAGCTCAAGGTACGGGGTACAGAACCTGGCGACTCGCGTGTTGCATACGCTAAAGCAACAGACACTCCTAAGCAAAATTTTTGTTTGTGAATAGTCCTTGCGAAATTTGTAAATTAGCAAACGACTGCCCCCCCCATTGTTTTCTCCAGAGATAATGTGCTATATTTTTGTATATACAATAATATTTGCAACTGTGAAAAACAAATTGTGCCATGCTCTATGGCACAGTCACAAAATATTATACTAATATGTTGTACATTCGGAAGAATGTGAATCAATCAGTATGTTTTTAGATTGTATTTTGCCTTACAGAAAGCCTTTATTGTAAGACTCTATCCCTTTGGACTTCATGTATATTGTACAGTTACAGTAAAATTCAGCCTTTATTTTCTAATTTTTTCAACATATTGTTTAGTGTAAAGAATATTTATTTGAAGTTTTATTATTTTATAAAAAAGAATATTTATTTTAAGAGGCATCTTACAAATTTCACCCCTTTTATGAGGATGTCATAGTTGCTGCAAATGAGGGGTCACAGATGCAAATGTTCAATATAAAATAGAAAATATATTAACGTTTGAAATTAAACAGCCGTTTTGTCTTATTTTACCTTTTTTTTTTTTAAGTGAAAGAAACCACATCCATAGTTTCACTTATCTACAAGATTATTTTTATCTTGTGGTTGCTGCTTTCAAGTACTGTGGAGATTTGATGATTTGGGGAGATAATTCTAGCAATCAGAAGTAACTGAGCATTTAACACACTTAATCTGTATTAATCACGAGAACTTACTGTGGTTATATCGTTGCTCTTACTCTTCCATCTGCTTTTGTAGATTCGCTGGCTTGCCTTTGTTTTGCAGGTTTGTTTGTTTGTTTTTTAATCTTCATTAAGGAGACTTTCCTAAAAGATTAATGATTGGCCTTTATTTATATCCAGTATTAAGAGTGAGTGCCATGAAGCTAATTCAAGACCAGGGAAACGAATTTAGTTCCACCAATGTTTATTGACGATCCTCTGTGTGTCAGGCATGCCGTATGCACATAGAAATGTTTATAAAGGAAGCAGAAATGTTTTCTTCACTTGGCTGATCATGGCTATGCTTTTTCCAGTCTGTCTGGTTTGACTCTCAAGATTTGTTTTATCACCGTGATACCGAATTCCTTATGTTAGGAAAGATGGAAAAGAGAGCGTGTTTTTGATTTGGGTCCAGGGTATTAGGAAGTGTCAGCCTATATAGATTGACCTAATAATTCAAGCTCAAGCAGGACAACTTTAGAGGGCCCTGTCTTATTTAATCAAATGACCCAGAAAAATTGTTAAATTTTACTCGACGGGGGGAGGGGAGATGCAGCCTGACAATAAGTATGTGTTTGCAGTTGTCTTTAGGGAGCAAACACACAGCAAGCCGCTACAAGCCCATCTTGACAAATAACAAGGATTTTTTATTTGAATAAGTCACTTGATTAATTAGTCACTTTGTGGCTTATGACTTTTTTTTCTTCCAAAAGCACAACCTTTGCTGCCAAGAATCGCCGGAAGTCTAGGAAATGATTTACCTGTCATTATTGTTTAATCTCTCGTTTCCTGTTCTGAGGCTCCTTCTCTTTAGTTAAGAGGTCTCAGTGTGCAGGTTGTCTTATTTATTTTTTTTAACTGGCTTTCAAGGAACTATATCGCCTCCTAAACCAACACGTTGCTGTGAGGACTTTGAATTTCCTCTAGACTTTTTCCAAAAAACACAAGGTTAAATTAATTTAGAGATGATTTACTCTAAGTTTCAACTTTGGGGTACTGAATATTGCGATGCTAATGCTTGTAAAATTTAACCCTTAAAATGGTCTAAGAAGAATTAGAATGTTCAAAAATTGGACAGGGTTTCTTATTGCAAAATTTGTAAAGCACAAAATATCTGACTAATTTGCTGTGTTCATCAAAAAGTGCCCTATTTACTGATGAAGAAAATGGTTTTCACTGCAGAAGCCATTTTCCAACTGCATGAGAGGCAGTTGGGTGTTCACTGAAGAGGCAGAGAATGCATCACCATGGGTGTTGAATCAGGGCCTTTGATGGTGTGGCCTAGGAATCTGCCTTTTTAATCGTTCCCCTGGTGATCACATACAGTTTGAGGACTGAGGAAGGCTTTCTTTTTTTTTTTTTTTTTCCGATGGAGTCCAATATAAAACGATTCACTAGGTTGAATGTAGAACATGAGAAGAGGATTTGGTGTAAATACTTAAGAAGTCCTGATGAAAATTATTTAAAGATTTATAAATGGAAAAACTGGATTCCTCAATAAGATTCCAACCAACCTATTAAATGTCAAGTTTATCTATAAACCAGTATGGAATTCATTTTCAGAATATGGAAAATTAAATGTTTATGTCTAAACACATTAAAAACAGGTGGTGGTCTACCGTGTGTTAAAGTGTTGTAAGTCATCTCACTTGACATGCAGGAATAACCACCTCAAGTTCTTCATCTCTAAATTCATGAAAATTCATAATTACAATGAGTTGAAAATCAATGCCCATTATTTTGATATGGTGACTGCTAAACATTTGCAGAAATCTTAACTATATTTTTCTGGTTTCCTGCATTTTTATTTTTTTAGAAACCTGCACATTCTCTGTATGGAGGTTCATTTAAGAGTGACAACTTGATTGTTACTTAAAACATTCAGACATGTTTTGAGGAGAATTTTTTTTAAGGCCCTGCCAAATTTCTGCCACGTTGGAGCACCCTCTGGGGATTGTGAAAGAAGAAAGCAAAAACTAAGTACAGGTACTCCCAACCAAACTTTGGCAAAACTTCTTCCTCCAATATACATGCACCTCAGGACTGCCTGCCTCTATGCTATAGAAGTCAAGATGCCAGTGACGTCAGGACAGTGTATTTGCTCTTTGCACAGTGCTGAGGTATCTGAGCGGCAGTTGAGGGGTTTGATGTAATCTATTAACTTTTGAGCGTATAGGTCAAAGTTCAAAGGTTTCATAGGTTCAGAGTTTCACTTCCAGTTATATCCATAATGGCCATTTGCCTTCCTCTTCTGTTCAAAAGGACCAGAATGTCGGTGCAACAGTATCAACTTGGAAAATTGTTTAGTGTTTAGTGTAGATCATAAACAAGAGTGTCATCTTGTATAGAACACTTTATGCTATTTGAGTCAAGGAAAATAAAAATAGAACATTAACTAGTTACATCAATACTGTATCAGTGTCCATTGTTTGGTTTTCATTATTCATTAAGGCAAAAGTGATTTTAATTGGGACAATTGCCTCATTTCTCTGTGACATCCTGAAGGTGGATCTCCATTGATTTGAAGACTAGGGCAGAATTTTAAAATAAGGCCTATCCGATTTGGCCTAATTGGTCATCAGAGTGAAGCTATGTATCTGGTTTGGCCGTTCGTGGGAGGATAAAAGTGCCATGAAAATACACATGTATCCTATAGTTGGATTTCATTTGGATGCCACACCACCACCGTCTTTGTATCATGGGAGACAACCATGCAAATACCTCTAATGACAGTGCACCTCTGCTCAAAATTAAGTCTAAAATATTTAACTTACAACCAAAAAAGGAAAGGGAGGTAAGAACAGAGCAAATAAGAAGAAAGATTATCACTTAAACTTTTATCCATGGCTGGCAAGTTGTTTCACATATTTACTTAAAACCACATTTTGGTTGACAAATTTTAAAAGCCAGTTTTATTTGGCAACTAACTTTTCTTTCTTAGATAACCTGTTAAAGAAGATTAGAATGAAGCCTGTTGCCTTGGCCTCTGAATTGGCTAGATGAGGCTTGTATGGCTTCAGCATACCACAGAGGAGTTTATTTCTCAAAACAGTTCTAATGTAGAGAGAAGAATCGTTGGGCTTAATACAAGGACCACTTGAAATGGAATTGGGGCACCAAAATAATTCAGCATTTTAATTTAACACATTTCTTGAATAGCTACTCTTAACAAATTACGGAGCTAGTTGACATAATGCAAAAGGAAAGGGCTAGCAACTCTCTAATGCACACCTAGACTTACAAAGCGAAGGCACAGGTGTGGTGCCACGGAAGCACAAATACCGGAAATACGCCTGACACATTCTTAATCGTGGGTTTGGTCTCCAGGTCTCTGCAACGGTCACTGCTATTTAAATAACCAAACAGTTTTCAGTAGGAGCCATACAACAGAATTCCCATTACCCGTGAAATAAAACTGTTCATCATGCCAATACCCTAAATTCTAGATGAAATGTAGAAGATGTTTGATTAATATTTGGACAGCTATATTTTGCTATGTTTATTCTTAAAGGTTCATGACTCACTAATACCTTTCCCTAAAAAATATGGCTTAAAAATACATTTTAAAGATAGTCAACTAAGAAATAAGTTGGAAAGGTCCATCTATTCTTGCTCTTCCAGTTTGGCTGGAATTCACCTCATGCCATTCACTCTTAGTTTTAGCATGCTTCTTTCTGTACATAGAGTGCAATGAATGCTTGTGAAGAACAAATTGGACATAAGCTGGGAAAAAAGTGTGTGATAGCGTGAAAGGAAGTGGTTGAACTTTGAAGCAATTGTGTCCTTGCCAAAAAAACAATGCCTGAACCCTGGCTGTTCAGGTCCATGTGATTCTCAAAGCCTACGGACCATCTCTAGCTCTTAGGTTAATACAAGTTACATTTTGAAATGATTTTATGTTCTAAATAGCATCTGGTTTATTGGCTTGCATCAATAGGGCTTACAGTAAAGCAGGGTTCTGGTAAATGACATATTTATATCATCCTTCATTTCCCCCAGTTCTTAATAGGTGAAGTGCATCCTTTGTAGTCCCCAAGCCTGGCTCTAAAGTAGGCACAAATTAGCCCTCATAACTGGCTCATCAAACCAGAAAACTCTTCCTGACATGCCTGTTAGAAAGTCATCGTTATGAATTTAGAACAGCTTTTAAGGGTGTGTATCTAATGTCACGGTGGACATTATAAAGCCTGGGACCAAGGGGCCTTGCATACATCAAACAGTAGCAGAGACAGAGCCTCCAGATACATTAACTGCTATGTTGGCCAGCTGATGGCTAGGTGTCTCAAGAGATGTTTGTCTCTGACTCATCATCACTCTGCTGGTGAGGAACCGAATCCAGCAGCGTGAGCTGCCACACAGTCAACATTCGCATTCAGGTTAGATGTCACCTGGGTTCTGACCCACACCATTAGGATAGAACCTAATCAATTAGTTCCAAACATGTGTTAACACTGTACCTTTAAACTTTGGAGATGGATTTTTTATGGACTCTTGGTGTGATTCTAATCATCTGTGAGAAGTCACAGGATAACCCAACAATGTGTCTTCTGGGTCTTTTCCCTGCCACATGGACCATCAAAATGGCAAGCCCAGAATGCAGTTACTTGTCGCTGCTTTAATATTTATTGTGTACCTTTGGTATCAAAGATGTTACAGTAAGGGGGGAAAGCATTCGCTGGATCTGTGGCTGTGCACTAGCAACTTGAGAATGATGCTAATAGCCTTTGGAAGCTACCATAATAATCTGTGACTGGCAGCATCATCCATTCCTGTCCTGGACAGTATGATCCCCCAAGAGGGCATCTGGCAAGGTCTCAAGACACTTTTAGTTTTCACTACCAGGGGTGGGAGGGAGGAGCTATTAGCCTCTGGCAGGTACAGGCCAGGGATGCTCCTAAACATGCTATAATGCCCCATAGCAATTGTTCAACAATGCCAAGACTGCTGAGTGTGAGAAACCCTGCCATGGAGGCCACTGGGGGAGTAGTGGGGAGAATATAATACATCCTTCTGTGTACATGGCAAGGAAGGCTGTCAGCTGTATGGGGGAGAGTGAGGTCAAAAGCTATGGGGAGATCACTTGTAACCATAACTTTGGAACTTTCTGTCTGAGTGCTAAGCTTCTGAAATGCTTCTAGTGGAAAGATGCTCTACATTTGCAAACATCTATATATGTTCAATACGCCTGCCTTCCTGCCGTACTTCAAGTTCAGGAGCTTTGGAGACAAGCCCCATTGCAAAGGCCTGCTGCCTCTTTCACTGACTGTGACAGAGGAAAGTCACTTCTCTGAGCCCGATGTCTTCATCTGAGAGCCAATAATCCCTGACCCAAAGGCTGTTGTGAAGGTTGAAGAGATGTGTGAAATATCAACCCTTGGGACTGGTACAAAGTAAGTCATAAAGAATATGTAATCACATTTTGTGTATAAGCTATTTTCTTAAACCTCAGGTACTGTGTTTTTAAGCAAAATTTTATTTTGCAATCACATCGTACACTCAATATTATTTTGTATTAGTTTCATGTATTCATCATAGTACTTGGACAGTTATACACTTTATAAAGTGTACCCCCCGGTATTTCCAGTGCCCACCTGGCACTATTGTAATGACCAGGTAACAGTCATTGCAATAGTGTTGACTGTACTTCTTATGCGGTACTCTACTTTCTGTGATGATTTTCTAAGTACCAGTTTGTACCTCTATCCCTTCACCTTTTTAACCCAGTCTCCCAACACCCCTCCCCTCTGGCAACCATCAGCATGTCCTCTGTATCTGTGTGTTTTTTTATTTTGTTCATTTTTGTTCTTTAGATACCATACATAAGGGAAATCATATGGTACTTGTCTTTCCCTGACTGACTTATTTCACTTAGTGCAATGCCCTCTTGGTCCATCCATGCTGCTGCCAATGGTAAGATCTCATTCTTTTTTGTGGCTGAGCATCATTCCATTGTATATCTGCATCATCGCTTTCTTAACCACTCATCTGTTGATGAGCACTTGGGTTGCTCCCATATCTTCGCTGCTGTAAATAACACTGCAGTGACCGTAAGGGGTGCATAGCACATTTTGAAGTAGTTTTGGGGTTTCTTCTGATATATACCTAAAAGTGGAATTGCTGGGTCACAAGGCAGTTTGTTCCACTTTTAATTTTTTGAGGGACCTCCATTCTCTTTTCCACAGTGGCTGCACCAGTCTGCATTCCCACAAACAGTGCATGAGGGTTCCCTTTTCTCCACATCCCCTCCAACGTTTGTTGTTTGTTGATTCATTGATGGTAGCCATTCTGACAGGTGTGAGTTGATATCTCATTATGAGTTTAATTTGCATTTCTCTGATGAATAGTGATGTTGAGCATCTTTTCCTATGTCTATTGCCCATTTGTTTTCCTCTTTGGAGAAGTGTCTGTACAGATCCTCTGCCCATTTTTTAATTGCTTTTTTTTTTTTTTAGTGTTGAGATATATGAGTTTTTTATATTTATAAATTTTGGATTTTAGCACTGTATCAGGTATATCATTGGAAAACATCTTCTTCCATTTAGTAGGTTGTCTTTTCATTTTGTTTATACTTTTCTTTGATGTGCAAAAACTTTTTAGTTTGATATAGTCCCATTTGTTTTTGTTTTTGTTTTTGTTTTTCTATTGTCTTCATTGCAGAAGGAGAAACAACAGAAAAAAATTTGGTTAGAGAAGTGTCAGAGATTTTACTGCCTATGTTTCTTTCTAGGAGTTTTATGGTTTCAATTCTTACATTTAGTCTTTAATGCATTTCGAGTTCAGTCTTGGGTGCAGTGTAAGGTGGTCTAGTTTAATTTTTTTCTTGCTTGTATCATTTCAATTTTTTAACACCATTTATTGAGTAGACTTTCTTTACCCCATGATATGTTCTTGCCTCTTTTGTCATATTATATTAATTGATCATGTAGGCATGGGTCTACTTCTGGGTTCTTTATTCTTTTTTTTTTTTTTTTTTTTGTCTTTAGAGGGGTAGGGGAGAGGGAGAGGGAGAGAAACATCAATGTACGGTTGCCTCTTGTGTGTCCCCTGCTGGGAACTGGCCTGCAACCCAGACATGTGCCCTGACTGGGAATCAAACCGCGATCCTCTGGTTCGCAGGCCCGCGCTCAATCCACTGAGCTACACCAGCCAGGGCTTGGGTTCTTTATTCTTTTCCATTGTTCTGTATGTCCTTTTTTATGCCAATACCATGATGTGTTGATTACTATGGCCCTGTAGTATAGATTGATATCAAGTAGCATGATACCTCTAACTCTGTTCTTTCTCAAGATTTTATGGCTATTCAGGGTCTTTTGTGGTACCAGATAAATTTTGGATGATTTATTCTAGTTCTGTGAAAAACACCATGGGTATTTTGATAAGAATTGCATTGAATCTATGCATTGCTTTGGGTAATATGGATGTTTTAATGATGTTAATTCTTCCTATACATGAGTACGGTATATGCTTCCATTTATTTGTATCTACTTCTATTTCCTTCTTCATTGTATTCTAATTTTCCAAGTACAACTCTTGCACATCCTTAGTTAAATTTATCCCTAGGCATTTTATTCTATTTTTGATGCAATTGTAAATGGGATTGTTTTCTTCATTTCCTTTCCTGATAATTCATTATTAGAATATAAAAATGCAATCAATTTCTGAATTTTAACTTTGTATCCAGCTACTTTACTGAATTTACTTATCAATTTTAATAGTTTTTTGGTGGAATCTTTAAAGTTCTGTTTATACAGTTTCATGCCATCTACAAATAATGACAATTTTGGTTCTTCCTTTCCAATTTAGATGTGTTTTTCTTTTCTTCTTTTTGTCTCATTGCTGTGGCTAGGACTCCCAGGCCTGTGTTGAAGAAGAGTGGACATCCCTGTCTTGTTCCTTATAGGGGAAACACTTTCAGTTTTTCACAAACACTAGGTGTGAGTTTGTCATGTATGACCTTTATTATGTTAAGGTAATAACATTTTATCATAAACGGTGCTGAATTTCATCAAATGCTTCTTCTGCAACTATTGATAGGATCATATAATTGTTATTCTTCATTTTATTTATGTGGTATATCACATTTATTGATTTTGGATATTGTACCAACCTTGCATCCTTGGAATAAATTCACTTGATCATGGTGTATGATCTTATTAATGTATTGCTGTATCTGTTTTTGTTAATATTTTGTTGAGGATTTTTGTGTATGTGTTCATCAGGGATATTGGCCTATAATTTTCTTTCTTCTCAGTGTCATTATCTAATTTTGGAATCAGGATAATACTGGCCTCGTAAAATGAGCTTGGGAGTCTTCCTTCCTCTTAAGTTTTTTGGAATAGTTTTAGAAAGATAGGTGTTAGTTCTTCTTTGAATGTTTGTTAAAATTTACCTGTAAAGCCATCTGGTCCAAGACTTTTGTTTCTTGGGAGGTTTTGTTTGTTTGTTTGTTTTTGTTTTTTACTACTGCTTCAATTTTGTTCGTTGTAGTCTTTTCAGATTTTCTAGTTCTTCTTGGGAAGTTTTGTAAAATTGTACCTTTGGGGGGATTTATCCATTTCCTCCAGATTATCTAATTTATTTGCATATTGTTTGTAATGTTTACTTATAATCCTTTGTATTTTTGTGATGTCAGTTGTTACTTCTTCTCTTTCATTCCTAATCTTATTTATTTGGGTTTTCTCTTTTTTCTTGATGAGTCTGGTTAAAGGTTTATCAATCTTGTTTATCATTTTTAAAAAGAACCAGCTCCTGGTTTCATAGATTTTTTTCTATTTTTTTACTCTGTTTTATGTATTTTTGCTCTCTCATCTTTATTACTTCCTTTCTTCTTCTCACTTTGGATTTGTTATTCTTTCTCTAGATCCATTAGGTCTAAGCCGAGATTGTTTAATTGAGAGTTTTCTTGCTTGTTGAGGTAGGCCTGTTTTGCTATGAAGTTCCCTTTTAGGATGGCTTTTGCTGTGTCCTATAGATTCAGGGTTGTGTTCTCATTTTCATTTATCTCATGGTATCTTTTGATTTTTTTCTTAGTCTTATTGTTAACCCACTTATCTTTAGTAACATGTTATTTAGTCTCCATATGTTTGTGTGTTTTTCATTTTTTCTGTAATTGAGTTCTACTTTCATACCATTGTGGTTAGAGAAGATGCTTGATATAATTTCAGACTTTTGAAATTTACTGATACTTGTTTTGTGGCCTAACATGTGGTCTATCCTAGAAAATGCTCCATGTGCACTTGAAAAGAATGTATGTTCTGTTGCTGCACAGTAAAATGCTCTAAAGATATCAATAAATCCATCTGACCTAGTGTGTCATTTAAGGTTGCTACTTCCTTGTTGATATTCTGTCTGAAAGATCTATCCGTTGATGTCAGTGGGCTAATAAAGTTCCCTACTCTCACTCAATTCCTGTCAGTCTCTCTTTTTGTGTCAATCAATATCTCCTTTATATATTCAGGTGCTCCTATGTTGGGCACATAAATATTTATGAGTATATCCTCTTGTTGGATCCCTTCATCATTATGTATGCCCTTCTTGTCTCTCACTACAGCCTTTGTTTTAAAGTCTATTTTGTGTGATATAATATTGCTACACTAGTTTTTTAAAGTTTTCATTTGCATGAAATAAATTTTTCTATCCCTTACTTTCAGTCTGTGTGTATCTTTTGATCTGAAGTAGGTTTCTTGTAGACAGCATATACATGGGTCTTGTTTTCTTATCCATTCAGCTACCCTGTGTCTTTTGATTTGAACACTTATACCATTTACATTTATAGTGATTATTGATAAGTCCCTCTTTGTTGCCATTTTATTATACATATTTATGTTCCTCTTTTTTTTTCTTTCTTCTTAAAGAAGGCCTGTTAACATTTCTTGGAATACTGGTTTGGTGGTGATGAACTCCTTTAGCTGCTTCTTCTCTGGGAAGCTCTTTCTTTCTCCTTCAGTTTTAAATAATAGCCTTGCTGGGTAGAGTAGTGTTGCTTGTAGGACACTTTGAATATTTTGTGCCAGTCCTTCCTGCTCTGAAATGTCTCTGTTGAGAAATCAGCTGATAGTCTTATGGGATAGACTATCAGCTACCTACATGGGAATACCCTTGTAGGTAATTAACGGTCTTTTTCTTGTTGCTTTTAAGATTATCTCTTTGTATTTAAACTTTGCCATTTTAATTGTGATGTGTCTCAGTGTGGGCCTCTTTGAGTTTATTTTGTTTGAGATTCTCTAATCTTTCTGTACTTGTATGCCTTTTTTCTTCACCAAGTTAGAGAAATTTTCGGTCATTATTTTTTCAAATAGGTTCTCAGTCCCTTGCTTTCTTCTCCATCTATGATGTACCCTATGATGTAGATGTTGTTGTGCTTGATTTTTTTCTAGATGTCCCTTAAGCTATCCTCAATTTTTTAATTCTTTTTCTTTTCTTTCTTTCTTTTTTTTTTTTTTTTTGGCTGCTGCCATCATTGAGTGTTTTCTGTTACCTTGTCTTCCAAATTGCTGGTTCCATGCTGTGCTTCATCTAAGCTGATATCGATTCCTTCCAGTGTATTCTTCTTTTCAGGTATTGTAACTTCATTTCTGACTGATTCTTTTCTATGGTTTCTATATCCTTTTTTACACTTACTATTTCTTCTAAAACAAATAGCTATGCCAATGGATTTACTTTTATCCAGTGCTAATTTACTCTGAAAGCAGCATCAGAAAGAACTTTATGAATTAATTCATAGCCCCAAGTAGTACTTCTTTATATTGATAACTTCCCAATTGAATGTGTGGCAATGCTTGTAATTTTTGTTGTTCTGTTTTTGTCAGGGAGGATAGTGGTATTTGTTCATTTGGGCAAAGTCCAGCACTGGCATGTAGAAGACAATGAAAATTTGATGTATGAATGACTAAATGAATGAATTCAATGGAAAGTAAAGGTACACTAAAGGTATCTAAGACAGAAAAGGTATGAACAATAATACATGGAAAATATAAGTATCTCCATGATTGGTGAGGCTCAGTAGGCTGGGTGTCATTCCTCAAACCAAAAGGTCGCCAGTTTGATTCCAGGTCAGAGCACCTGCCTGGGTTGAAGGCCAGGTCCCTGGCTGGGGGGATGCGAGGGGCAACCCAATAGATGTTTCTCTTGCACATTGTCAGTATTTCTCTCCCCTTCTTTCTCCCTTCCTTTCCCAATCTCTAAAAATAAATAAATAAAATCTAAAAACAAGAAAATAAAATATAAATATCGATCGAATGATACAGTTGTAACATAGTACTTCATTCTAAGATATACATTTGTATTCTCATGTATGCACTCTGAAATGTGGTGCATCTTACCATCAGTGGTGTTTCACAATTGCCATCGGCTAAGCAGTAGTCATGACAAATTGTTATTGCAATGCTTAAACTTGATTATAGCTGTTCATATTGTCACACTCCAACTGAGTTGATATGCATGTTGGTTATACACTTTTTAAATGTAATTGTTGTTTACAATGTCCTCATGAAATAGCATAAAAGCAAAAAGCTATCATGTGCCTCAAAAGCATGGATATTAAATATTGTCTTATTAGGCTTAAAGTTAAGGAAAAATATTTGTTATTGGATAAATTATTGCAATCTAATTTTTCTTTCAAAAACAAATAGGTGTTTTACAAGACCTAAGAAAGGGAAAGACCCACAAGTAGATAAATAGAGGCATTAAAATTTTGTTATGAATGTATTCACTTTCTTTGTGGTTCAAGAATACTGGCATCTTAAATTTTCAGAAACGTGCTAGTCAGTTGTGAATTTTAGAGAAATAGGCAATATTCAACCAGGGTATTGAAGACAGATGAAAATTTCCCTGGCTCTTTAAAAATGGATACTGAGGAGGTGTTCTGGAAAGTCAAAAACGAGGACTGAGCAAAATCTCGTTCAGAAGAGAGTGAATGGACCAGGCTGACTGAAATGCACATTAACATAAGGGAGAAGTAGAAAGGAAGCCTAGGAAGACAGATTGGCCTAACTCTGAGGAATCTGAATGTCAGACTAAAGAACTTGTATTTTATTTTAAATTGTCACCCCAAATCAATGTGGGGCCATTTTCTAACATTTTCCAATTGACAGTAAGAGTTATCCTTCAAAAGTGTACTCTAAACATTTTGATACTTATGAAACGGATTTGATGACAACTTCCTTTTGCTCTTTGAACAAAGTTCCGGTTCTTTCAAGACCCTGAATGATTTGATATTCACTCCAGTATCTGTTCTTCTGCCCCTTTACTCAAGAGCCATAAGCGTCTGCCTCTCCCTTTTTCTGATGTCATCCTTCACAAATACTACTGCCTTTCCATGTACTCTTCTCCCTCCTTTACCCTCATCCCACATCCGTTCTTCTGAGAAACCCTTAGACTTCTAAGATGCAGTAAAAATGTCACACCTCTCAGGGAAGCTTCCACTAACCCCTAGTCTCGAAGAATGTCCTCTTGTGATTTGCTGTCATTATTCAGTCTTCTTCTTTCATAGCACATATGGTAAATGTAGAAATGTAATTTTCTGTGTGGTTATTCCTTTAACTTTTCTATCCCATAGACCTTCTTTATCTGGTTTACAGTTAGATTTCGAAGGCTGAGCCCTGCACCTGGTATATAGGAAGTGATCAATAAGTATTTAATAAATAAATGAATGAATGAATTTAATAAAAAGTAAACATATACTGATACTATATAAAGAAAAAAGGTATGAAAAATAGCCACTTTGGAAAACCTGCTGATTCTTTTATGTGGAATGAATTAGTAAGAATTTAATTAAAGAAAAACTTACCTTTTCCTTCTTTCATGGCTCTTTGAGGGGCAGCTGTATCATGTTATTGCTTTTACTTACACTATCTATCCTACTGAACTGACTGTAAGGTTTTTAAAGACAGGATGAGGGCTTCTTTCTGTCTGCAGTGCTCATCACAATGCCTGGCACAAAGTAGACACTCTGTAAATTGCATTTCCAAGAATGGGTTTTTATTAACCACAATCCAACCATTGTAGAGATGGATCTGCTATTTTATGAGTATTCTAGATACGCATGACCCTTCAGAATATTTTTTCTTGGCTGAGTAGCCTCTGCATCTACCCCATCACTCTAAGTAGAAATATAAACTAGGCTTTCCTAGTGGCAATGAATTAGATTTCGGAATTGGACAGAGTTTCATTAATTTTTTTGAACCTTTGGTAGTAGTCACATTAAACCAGCAATAATTCCCCTCATTAACGTCTTCACTGCCCCAAAGCATTCAACTAGCCTGAAATAAAAGGACCTTCAAATGCCCTGAAGACAGATGCCAAGTCTAGCAGAGATACACTTACAACATAAAAGGGGGAAAAAAGAGGGGGGGGGAAGAGGAAAAAACATCTCAAATTCCTGATCATCCTGGGTAGGACTTCTCTAAATTAACTGTGTACACCCATCACTTGGAGATCCTGAGAAAATGCAGATTCTGAACAATAGGTCAGGGAGGGGCCTGAGATTCTGCATTTCTAACAAGCTCCCTGTGGTAGTAATTGCACAGAACCTGTGGGTGGGCTGACCACCCTTTGGGCAGTATTACTCAGGGTTCTCCAGAGAAACAGAACCAAAAGGATGCTTATTTTAAGGCGTTCCCTCACGGGATTAGGAAGACTGGCAATCCAAAAGCTGCAGGCTGGACCAGCAGGCTGGAGACCCAGGGAAGAGCCAGTGTTGCTGTGGAAGTTCAAAGGCCTCTGCTGGCAGAATTTCCTTCTTTTCTGGAGGAGGTAAGCCTTTGTCCTATGAAGACCTTCAACTGATTGGATGAGGCTCATTCACATTACAGAGGGCAACCTACTTAGCCAGTCTGCAGACTTAAAATGTTAATCTCATCTGCAAAAAAACACCTTCACAGAAACCTGTTGGACCAAATACCCAGGTACCGTGGCTTAGCCAAGTTGACATATATTATAAAACTCACCATTACAAGCAACACGGACCTAGGGAAATGCTTGGTTCTTAATTAGAATAGTTATGTCTGATTTGCTTTATCAAATACATTATAAATTCACTGCCTGGGCATCAGTTTACTCTCATAAAAGAGGGATTAAAACCATTCTTTTTGCGAATTGTCTCATAATTAAAACTATGTTATATCACCACTGCCTTCTTTAAGTTGGTTTTTATAATCCTTGACAATGCAAGGGCTATTTTGTCTGCAGTATCTAACACATGCTTTGGATTTGCAATATTTGTGGCATGAATGCATGCCAATAAACAAAGCACTTAATGAATAGCAGCTTTGGTTGTTAGGCAGCCACTGCACTCCCTTTGTAGGGTGAAGAAGAAATAAAATCATTTTAGAGTAAATATCATTACATAGCAATGTACCCTATCTCTGCTTTTCCCCCTGACTTTTATTTTATTTATTTATTTATTTATTTATTTATTTATCTATCTTTAGAGGGGAAGGGAAGGAGAGAGGGAGAGAAACATCAATGTGCGGTTGCCTCTTGTATGTCCCCTGCCGGGAACTGGCCTGGCAACCCAGGCATGTGCCCTGACTGGGAATCGAACCGCAATCCTTTGGTTCGCAGGCCCGCGCTCAATCCACTGAGCTACACCAGCCAGGGCTTCCCCCTGACTTTTAGACTGAGACCTTAACATGGAACTTGGGGCCATATAATCTGTGTAAATTATAGTAATGTAACTCATTACCATAAAATGTAATGAGTTACATTACAGTTCTCTACTGTTGTCATGTTGCTCTCTCATACAGTATCCTGTTTGACTTCGACCCTCACAGCGAGCCCTGAGAGGCCTGCAGAACAGATATTAATATTCTTCTGTTCCATTAGAGGGAATTGGAGTTTATGTAGATGAGAGAAGTGTAAAGCTCCAAATCGTATAGTCAGCAAGTGAAAATATCTTCAAGCCCAGACTTTTGATTCCAGGTCCTATGTTTTGATCATATCATAGTTGTTTCTATCAATCTCTTCAGTGTATTCTGCATTGATGATACTTTTGTTCTGTCATCTTCACACATAGGCAATAGATTAGTATTTCATATTAGGCTACTCCAAGCTAACTTCTTATATGAGGCCTAATACTATTTTTGTTGAAATTGTCATCGCCATTACTGTTATTCTTTCAAATCAGTTCCTTAGTAATAGATTTCATCTAATTACTCCCAGCAATTCTAACCTCGTAAAATAACAAAAAAAATGCACAGACCTTTTCAATTTTTTTATATATAAATACTTAATTTGGAAATGTATCTAAAGAGAAAGCCACGAAAATATATTTTCTACCCTCTCTATGTGTTGCAATTAATGAACCAGGATTGAGAAAGTTGAACAATATAAAAGAGTTCTTTCATGGTCCTTAAATTTAAGAACAATTTATGTAATGGTTTACTTAAAACTTTCCATTTACTTTGCTGGTCAACTGTCATGCGGAAACATATCATTTTGTTTTAATTGATTTTCCTAATCCTAATAACTATAGAATGTAGTTATTTTGTGATTCTAATCAGACTACTCTAAAAATAAAATAGTTATTAATTTAAAAACAAAACGTTAAGTTTTGAATTTTATTTGAATTTGATAGAACAGTTAGATAAGGGTTGCCCCCCAAGTATACCTGGTTTAAATTGTGAACTTCCCAAATTCCTCGTTGGTCACAACCATAGCTTTCTCTTCTCCCCTATAGGAACGAAAAAGATGCTGCCCTATTGAGTGTGGTAGGTTCATTTTTATTGTTTGAATTTGTTGTCTGTCTTATACATTATTTAAAAAAATTAAATATGCGTATTTGTTTGAGAGAGAGGAAGGGAGAGAGAGAGAGAAACACCGATGTGAGAAACGCTGATTGGCTGCTTCCCATACACGCGCCCACTGGGGATGGAACCCACAACCTAGGTCTGTGCCCTGACCAAGAATCGAACCCCCAAACTTTTGGTGTATGGGACAATGCTCCAAGCAACTGAATCACACTGGCAAGGGCTGTCTCCTATATTATTAAACTCAAAGATTCACATCTGCAAGTGCGCTTGGCCGAAAGAGAAAATAACTGAAGTTTTTCCAAGTTTAACAGGTTTGCAGGGACATCTGGATACATAGAATTATCTGCTTGTCCTGTCACTCTTCATCCCCCGCAAACAGATTTTCTTTCCTAGGATTTTAAGTTTAAGTTTTGCAAGGAAAGTTCTTAGTCTTGTACATACATTGCAGGGAGAGATGAGACATGGATTTGACTTAAAAGGCCAAACCTTCTTTTAGTTACCTGCTTAAATTCTTGGACCCAAGCCTAAACTTTAAGTAGCAATTTAAACAGTAAATAAATTCTGCTAATGGCTATTAGATTGCTAGCTGGGGAGATTAGTATAGGGAGTAATTCTAATTAAATAGAGAACACTAAGGAGAGCTGAAACGTTTCAAGAGTAGATTTTTGTCTCCCATGCCTCATTAAGAATATAAAACCAGCGTCTATCGTGAGAAGGACAACCTTTCAAAGGACTGCTCTTTTGCCATAAGGAGATTGTATAACCTTCATTTTCAAATTTTACATTCCTTTTTCAGTAGCAAAGGGTAATTTTATTGCCCAAATCCAATTAAAACCATGCTAACTCACCATGTTCTATTTTAAGTTAACAATTTATGTCCCATTTAGACACATAAAAAAGCCGTCTTCAGCCACTGTAGCAGAATGGGAGAATGCAGATTCCTGCCTCCCAGTGGTTTTCAGATGGGGCCTGAAGTAATGGGTGCCTGGCTCTTCTGCTCGCCTTCTGGACCCAGCGCCCACACAGCCTGCGGCCTGCTAAGCAGGATTTCTGAACAGAAGTGAAGAAGGAGACAGGTGTGGTGTCACTGAGTAATTGATTTGGTCGGCCTGGTTGTCTTAGCAATTCAAAGATTAATTGCATGATTCATTAAGTTCATTTATTTTAAGTAGCTGAGTTTTCTGGTAAGCTGAACTATGAAAGGTTTACAGATGGAAGTCTTGTAATTTCTTTCGTTCCTTTCTCCACGAATATGAGCTAGCACTGGCTCTACAGCCCATGTCTGTTCTGCACGTATCAAAAACACAAAAGCATGTAATACAGGAGAGACTGTAATTTATTCATTTTTTAATGTAGAATAATTGGGATAGTTGAAAAGCAAAGCTTAGACATTCAGAGAGGAAAAAATACTTTTATAAATTTTTCTTTTTCAATTACAGTTTACATTCAATAATATTTTAGTTTCAGGTGTCCAGCACAGTGGTTAGCCAATCATGTGCTTTGTGAGTGCTCCCCCCTCCCCCCCGCCAATATTTCATATACTCACCTGGTCCCGCACACAGTTATTATGATATTATTGACGATATTCTTCAGGCTGCAATTGACAGCCTGTGACTGTTCTGTAACTACCAATGTGTCCTTCTCAATCCCTTCGTCTCTTTCGCCCAGCCCCCCACCCCCTCCCCTCGGTCACCATCAGTATGTTCTTTGTATCTATGAGTCTGTTTCTGTTTTGCTTGTTTAGTTTGTTCATTAGATTACACATATAAGTGAAATCACATGGTATTTGTCTTTCTCTGTCTGCCTTATTTCGCTGACAACAGCCAAAAAAGAAATTACTTTCAAATTTTCAAATAAATTTTGGGGGAATCTCTCCGAGAGAGGAGGAGACCGAAAATTCCCCTGAGGCACCCACTCCTCGGAGCTTGAGGTAATGAACCTGACCAAATCGTAGCCAAAAGGAACGGCCAGGAGCTAAGTTCTAGCTCCTTCTTTCCTTTACTCCGTTGTGCCCCACTCCTATTTCTCCACGTGGAACTAGAACAAATTGTACTGCAGTGCCGCCGTAGGTTAAGTCAATATCGTCAATGCAGGTTGATCCCTTACAGGGAATATGCGCGCTGGTGGGAAGCACTCTGTAACTAAGATTCCTCTGAGTCACTTTATTTACTAGCTTATTTGCTTGTTTTATTAAGGGAGTAATTTCTTTCAAAAATAAATCGTACAGTTTATGTATTTATTCTACTTATTCACTGAGGCAGTGTCCAGAAAGAACATGAGCTTTGAGGTCTGCAGTACCCCGCTCTGCCAGAAGAAAACTGTGTTTAACCTTTCCAAGTTTTTTCATCCTTCTTGAAGGAAAAAGCAGTACTTACCTCTTAAGTTTTCTAAGAATTCACGATAAGATAGGTATGTGCATTTTTAAGCACAGCACCCATCTCCTGGAAGGTGGCTGATAAGTTTTAGTTAGATTTTATCTCCAATTCTCTTCACATCTCCTAATCATATCAATCTCTGCTGTGAGAGCCCAAGTCTCTTCTGATACCCATGGCTTTGATGTTTCAGCTTTAGATTTGTAGTTAATCAAGATACAGTGGCTGAATAGCTGCCTTTTAGTTCTCTTCCTGCTATAGTGCCCTTCTCATCCTCGTGGGGAAGGGCTGCAATGCTTTTGAGGAATCACGTTGTTTCTTTCCCTGAGCTGTTCGTGTATCAGGGAGGAAGCCTAAATTCCGGATGGACCCCTGGAGGCCAGGATGTTTTGAGACACTAGGGTGTTGACATTACCTGAGGCATAATCACGTGCAAAAAGCCCTCCAAGTTCCAGCAGTCTGAAAGTCCTGCAGGCTCTGAAAAATCTAATTGATGGGAACCCCTTCTTTCCTGCAACATAATTACACTATGTCTTTAGAGAACAAATGTTGCCTCTGATAGCTTGTCCTCCTACACCAGGGGAGAGGACCTTGCCTTGGACTGGGAAAAGGGGTGCTGGGATCTAGTACAGCCAGGCCTGCCACCCGTGCAAAGCTGCGGCAGCATGGGGTCCCAAACCTCCGGGTGGGCCTGCATAGCCAACTTCCAATGAGGCTGCAACAACTGCACTGGCCTTCCTGGTTTTCTTACACCCTCTCACATACATCGCTCCTCCAGCCAATAGGCAATGTATGGAAGTAATGTGACCAAAGGGAGTAACTACGTAACACTTCCTAAAGTGAGTCCTGTCCCACGGTCATTATATTCTCTCTCTCTCTCCCCTGTGGAAATTAGATAAGGATGTTAGGTTTCAGGGAAACTCAGTTTCATGAAGCAGTTCAGCAGAGACAAATCTTACAGGTAGAATTCCAGGACAGCACATTGCGCATCAATAAAAGGTGCCTTATAACACAGAACTATTTTTTTTTTAATTGCTTGATTGCTCAAAGAAATGCCTTGTTCATCGGTTTAAGCACAGTAAATTATTGGCAGTAAATAATTTGCACAAATGCTTTGTGCCTTGGCTGCAAGGCTCTCTCTCTGCACAGGGCCCAAGGGGTTAGGGGGTGGTTTTTTTCGTAAGTGACAAAATGTGGAATAAACGGAGCAACTGCGAGGAGAACTGGGTTTGGGTCCTGACTGTCACTAACTGTGTAGTAGGAGGTGGGTCTTTTAGTCCAGTTTTGTCTCCTGGGAAGTAGGAGAGTTGGAGGAACACACAATCACTGAAATCACCTACAGTAATAATAGGTTCTGCTTTTGATGAAGGGAAAAGTAGAACTTGGCTCTAGCCACACTTTTTTTTCCAATCTAGTCACAAAGAAGCAGTTCTTCAATTTCTTCCACCACTCCTACCATCCCAAAAAGTACACTCTCAACCCTCCACGTTATTCCTGAACACAGGAAACTGAATTTTCCATACAGAATAAATGGATATCCTATGGAGTTCATTACACTGGATTTATGTATGTCATAAAAAAAAAAAAAAAGATAAAGACAAACCCTGGCTGGGCAGCTCAGTTGGTTAGAGCATCATCCTTGATATGCCAAGGTTTTTAGGTTCAATCCCTCATCGGGGCACATACAAGAATCAACCAATGAATTCATCAAGAAGTTGAACAACAAATCAATGTTTCCCTCCCTCTCTCTCCTAAATCAATTAAAAAAAAAACATAAAGACAGCTGGCTGTCAATTTAAAGGAAATTTTCTTAACTGAGTAGCTCTTGCTTAGTGAATAAATTTATTTTGAATGAAGTGTTATTCTCTGTTCAAGTGTTCCTTTTCAAGGGGTAACGAATCATTTCTCTCATCAATACACAGTTTTTTGCTTTTATTGAAACTAATATTTCCAAGCAAAGTCCCTCTTTCTACCTGAATGATCTACGGAACTACCCTCCAAAGTTGGGTGGAGGCTCCCCAGAAGTGTATACAATGAACCACTAGACTATAGAAAAAGCACACCTATGTTTGACTTTAAAAATAACGAAACTCAATTTTTTCATACTGTTTCATACAGGGATACACTCCAGTGACTTCAGAGGTCTCACCCAAGTGTCACTCATTTCACATGTGGTGAGCAGAATGCTGAGGGAAGACAAGGGGTGAATATCTCCTTCTCTTTAGTACTTTGCTTTCAGCCGATACGAATATTTGACAGCTATGTTTTCTGGGTTAAGTGCATTTATTTGCCCATTATATTATCTAGTTTAAACTAACCTAATATAACACCCCAAGCCCAAACATAGGCTTAAAAATTTAATTCTGATCATGCGAGTGAGCAGTAAGAAAATGACAGCACTCCAAGTCTAAGCTCTTCATGGGTCAAGGTCAATGGAAAGAACAATGGTCATCAAAGAAAATCCGAGAAAAAAAATGCATACAAGATATGGACTTCTATTCACCAACATTAGCAATCAAACCCACCTTAAATGTTTTTTTTTATACATACTACTTTGTGGCATGTCTTTTTCCCAACATTTCCAACTATCAAACCAATTATTAACATTCACTGAACCTAACCACCTAACCCAGAGTCAGATTTTAAAGACACTGTGTCACAAAACATTAAATTAATAATAAAATTAAATACATTCAATGATAGCAGTTTTATTATTTGTAGTTGGAGCACGTTCATTTTTATGTAGTTAATAATATGATAAATAATTATTGTAAAGCAGTCATCATCCTATTTTTATTCTACTCTTTTAATTTTTGCTATATTTTATTATAAACATAGCACATTAATCTAGCAATACTTATAGATTTATGACAGCACACTCTAAACTTTTACTGATGGGTTCATGAACCAATATATTTGGTTATCCTTCAACTGCAGAACAGTTTAGAGCATGACTTGGAAGAAGCATTTACTCTCTAGAGAATTCGGGGGAAGTGTCTCAGGTTCCTCATCAGAACGATGGGAACAACAGTACCTAATACATATGATTTTAGTGAGAGTTAAATGGGTGCGTACCTTTTTAAAAGTACTTGACAAATAGTAGGCATAACATCCATTTGCTAGATACCCATTGATCCATTCACACATTCATCTGTTCATTCATGTTGCTACAGCAACATTATCCAAATTTTGTTCTAATATACTTTCCTGGAAAAGTGTCCGTATAACTTTCTGCAATGTTGCATACTCATTTTTTTAGATATTTGCAAAAGAGATTATTTACGTTAATAGTTTTTAAATTTCCTAAAGTAAATAAGCCTGTTTAATTTTACTAAATTCTTCATATATCAGGTGTACTTGGCCCATAAGCTTTTATTTTTTAAGGAACACGTGAATATGTATATCTAAAATGCAGTTCGGGAAAACCGCCTTTTTGATCATTTATGTCTCCATATTGTTCTGCTACCTATTTGCCATGAACATTTAAATTTAAGCAGGTTGATACAAATGCTCAGTGTCTAGGTTCATGATCAGAGAACATGCATGCTTTACATGAGTTCTGATTCTGATCATAGCATGTCTCCTTACTGTGGCGCTTCACAGAAAGAAAAAGGACACCGAGACAACTAACTCCCCCAAAACACGGTGACTTCACTAGGGAGGAGAGGGAGACTCATATTCTCAGGCTGTTAAAATAAATGAACTTAAACATCCCTTGACCTCTCTGTTCCAGAACATGAATCAGGTATGAACATTGCTGAGCACAAATTTAGCAAAAGAATCTCCGGGGAGAGTTTGCAAAGTACGGTACACGGCTGTTAACTCTCTCAGAAGAATGAGTTCCCATTTCCGCCTCTGCTGCTGAAGGTTCAAGTCAGCCCAGCAGAATCGCTGTTCCCCTTTCCTCCTGGGAAAGCCACATTTCCTTCCAACCTCCAGTGAAAATTTCTCTAAACAGCTGTCGACATTAGCTAGCAAAACTTCTAACCCTTTCTGAAAATAGCAAACAAAGGACATGGAGATTTCGAACATCCTTATTTAAAATACCACTGCAATTTTTCCTGATTCTTTTTATTGTGTGTGCGCATATGTGCCATTTTGATAACCATTCCTGTATTCCCCTGGAAATTCATATTTCAATATTAATGTTTCTGAAAAAAGCATTCCAATATTAGTATTTCTGAAAAAATATGTGTAAGAAATAAAATGAAAAGCAAAATATAATGGAAGAACCTTCTTAAAATGTTTTAAGAAAACTTAATAGCCTTGAGTAAACTGAACTATTTCCAGTAATAACAACGATTTTTGGAGCATTTTTAAAAAATAAAATACAGCTTAAAAATATGTTTCATAAATCATTGAGATGTTTAAATAAAGGAAGCTATCTATGTAACTTCCTAGATCAGAAATCTTTTTAAAATTTAATTTATTCACTTGTAAGAATAAATACCAGTACATCATATCTGAAGTATAAATAATTATAAAATCACAAATAATTTATTCTTCAGAGTGGCAAACTTTTGAACAATTTCCAAATTTGTAACACTCTAAATAATATATAATTTAAGACTCTGTTCTTTAACTTACAGGGATGATGAAAGTTATTTTTCTTGTGAAACGCTGTCATAACTGGTTTATAAATTTGCTCAAGTTAAAAGCCAGATATTTCATAATTATATGATTAATGAGTCTGTTTCTTTAGTTCATGGGTCAGATAGAGGTCTGAGTTAAAGATTTCCTAGGATTTATGAAAAAGAAAATACATCCTTCCACCACCTTTTCTGACTAAGCAAGCCTAAGAGACCCTTCCTTGGTTCCCTAACACAGCAGTCATTTGGAGATCTGGCCTGGAAAAGGTCAGAGCCACTTATTTTCCCATGGAGAGCTTTCTACAAACTTTCTTCCTGAAACTCAGAATGATCATATAACTCTCCTGCTCAAAATGTTTCCATACCAGTACATATCCTCTACAGGTTGACTCCTTCAACTGCAGTAGACTTAGACAGGAACAGAGCAAGGATGGTGGGCCAAGTACAGAAGCAAAGCCCCTGCTGCCTTGTGATGGGCAAAACTGGGAAAAAAAGGACCGCCTGTTCTCCCCTAGCACGTTGCTGCTCCTGTGGTTTGGCCCCTCCCCTGACCCCTCCTCCCCGGGCACGTAGCTAGTCATGTGGGTTAGACCCCTTAGAAGGGGAACAGAAAAGGGGCTGGAAAACAGTCCTTAAGCATTAAGCTCCCAGGACAATGAGGTTCTGACCCTCATCAAGTACATCCAGGCCTTAGTTGTGTTTCAGCTCCAGGCCCAGAAAAGCAGCAAAACTGGACAAGCAATGCCAAGCTGATCTCAGAACCAGAAGCATCATCTAGTGAACACCCGCCCCAGCGCCAGCCAATCAGTGGAACCACAACCCTGAAAGGACACACCTGGAAAGCTGATGAATATTCTATTGAGATCCTCCCCTGGGGAATTCCCTAAATTCTGCACCATTAAAAACCCTTAGGACAAAGAACGCAGCATGCCCTACCCTTTCCCCTCAACATCATCTTCCCCTCAGGTGAATTATTAACATTACCTTCCTCTCTCCTAAGCTCCAAGGGCCCTTCTTTTGTCTTTGTAACTTGTTTCCTGAACCAGTTTCTTCCATGGCTCACTTCTTCTTCCTCTGTGACTTTCTAAGTAAACGTTCTCTTGAGTGTGAGTCCTGTCTCTGAATTCTTTCCTAGCCAGGACTCAAGTACTGAGGTTACTGAACCAAGCTGTTGCTGACTCTACCGTCCTAACGCCTGGTCCCATTTCCACTGCCGCCAACACAACTATCCAGCTCTACCAGCCACTGCACAATTTCTCTCCTTCCCACCCCAACTTCACCCTTCCTGTGGACTTGCTAAGTTCCTGAAACAACACTCATCAGCTATTATTCAAACTTCTCTTGGCTGGGAATTCCCAGCTTTTACTACTCTTTCATCTGTATCTTTAAATTCCACCGTGAAGCTCCATCCTCCAAAATGCCTTCCTGAAACCCTCAGCCAGAATTAAATTCTGCCTTCTTTAAATTCTCATAGCACCTGTTTTGACCACTGGTATTCCTGGGGTTTTTCCAGGATTCTAGCCTGTTTCCTTACGGCATCTTACTACAGATTCTCTCCCTGGGTCAAAACACCTATCCCCATAATATAAGATATTATTGTAATTAAACTGATTCCAAAAGTTGGATCTTCATCTCCAACCACTTCTCTTGAGTGTCCCACAGGAACCTGCTCCTTTGCCTGCCTGCCCTGTGCTGGGTGATGCTATCTTCATCTGCCTGGTCACTTGAGCCCTTCTCTAGACTCACCTTTCACTCCTGTCTCTTCCCTGTCCTTCACATCCAATGGGTTGCCCCAGTTTGGTCAATAAAATCTCACAAACAGCTTCGGCATTTGTTTGCTTTTCGTCATCCTCCTGGCCAGTGTGCGACACCAGACATTGTACATTCCTTGCCTGGGTCATTGCACTAGGCTCTTAACTGGTTTTCTCTTTCTAGTTAGCTGTGCTCGTTTTGCCTTTCACTTACTGCTAAAGTTATCTTTCTAAAACAACAACAGGAACAACACTGAAAATATCATTTACAAAGTCAGAGAGAATTTGAGACCTGGATTTGAGACTAAGTGTATGACCTTGGGAGAGAGATGTCATCTCTGTAAGCTTCAGTTCCTTAAAGGGCCAAGGAATAAAAACAGTACCTACTTCATCGAATTTTTGTGATGACTCCACAGTGTAATGCACATAATGGTTTAGGATAAAATTCATTCCACAAAAATACTCTATCAAAAAGCCTCACATATGAGCTCCTATTATATCATTATCATCACTGTCCTCACCATCATACTGCCTAGACTCTGTGGTGTTGAAAGACTGAATTATTAACCATCATTACATAAAAATGGCCTTTATTGAATAAATAAACTCTATAGAAGCAGACTGATTGCAAACAATGTCTGCAAGTTGGGACATTTACTATTTAATCCTTTGTCTATAGTACTTTTTAAAATTGACTTTTATTGTACTTTTTCCATTACCATTGATCTGCCTTCCACCCGCTCCCCCACAATCACCACACTGTTGTCTGTGTCCATGAGTCCTTTTTCCTTTCCGCTGGATTCCTCGGCTCCTTAACCACCACTACCCACCCCGAACGAGGGCTGTCAGCCTGCTCTCGATCTGTGAGTCTGTCTCTGTTTGGCTTGTCAGTTCCGTTTGTTCATTTTGTCATCAGGTCTCTCCCAAGGGGCCGCCACACAGCCTCTAGCTGTATAGGAGGATGGCTGCTCCTATGACTCCCAAAGTGAATTCAACATATGTCGAGAACTTTTATTTCTCAAGGCTTATCAATCCAAATATAAATCCCAAATTAACTGAAACAAATCTTTTGCTGCGATAAGGTAAAGAAACTCAGAGCCTATTATGTAAATTAAACACTTTATTGCTTCAAAAATTAAAGTATTTCATTAACCTAATGAAGAATGCAGGCCACTGTATGACCTGACATGTTTCCAGGTTTCTCTTTCTCTACGGCCCCAACACAAACACACTTTTACATGTCATTACACGTCAAATCACTTTTTTTCTTAATTTAATGTCTTATGGGCCTTGTGACTCTAGAATCCTCCTTTTGGGTACAGACTCACGGACGTGGACAAGAGTGTGGTTGCTGGCCGGGCGGGGGAGGTTGGACAGGGTGAGAGGAGGTGGAGGAGAAAGCAGGGACACACCAGGTGCTGGGAGGAGCCTCGACTCGGGACGGTGAACACACAATACAATATACAGATGACGCATCATGAAACTGTGTACCCGAAACCTGTATAAATGTATGAACCAATGTCACCCCAATAAATTCAATAAGTGAATAATTTGATTAATTAAAAATATGATCAGGAACTGATAGATTTAAAAATCTATTCTATCTATACCATAATTATGAGAAATTATAATTCCTATGTTATTCAAACATTCCAGAACACAGGGAAAATGAGAGCTGAAGGAATAAATTTTCCCAGATAATTTTTTGAAGCTAGCAAAACACTAATACTCAACTACAGAAAGATATCTTGTAAAAAGAAAAGCATGGATTAAACTGAGTTATGGATATAAATGCAAAAATCCTCAAAATAATATTAGAGAATTAAATACATGATTGATTAAAACAAACAAATCATTACAATATAGGGTTTCTGTCCAAAATTCAAGATAAGTTCAACATATTTTAAAAGATAAAGCATGATACTGGTTTATATTTGTGAAAAAGGCATTTGGTAAAATTCAATATCCACCTGTAATAACAAATTCAATTAGGAGTCAAAAGAAATTTATTTTATAAAGAGTATCTATCTAAATAAATGATACATATTAGAATTTAAAAATGAAACCTTAGAAAAATTTTCACAGAATCAGAAACCTATCAAGGATATGTTTTGTATCCATTTATTCTTTCAGTGATTATTTGTTGAGTACCTACTATGTGACTGGCTCTGGAGATTCAGTGGTGAGCTGGAAATCCCTGCTTACATTCTAAAAGGGAAGAGAAGAAGTAAGCTAATTAAGAAAAAGATATATTAGGTAATGACAAGTACTAAGGAGAAAAATAAAGCCATGAAGGAATATAAGGAGTTCTGGAGGGGACTGTGGTTGCAGTTTTAAACTTTTTTTAAAAATTGTTTTATTGATAGATTTTTTTAAAAGATTTTATTTATTTATCTTTAGAGGGGAAAGGAAGGAGAGGGGAAGAGAAACATCAATGTATACAAGTTGCCTCTTGTACATCCCCTGCCAGGAACTGGCCCGCAACCCAGGCATGTGCCCTGACTAGGAATTGAACTGATATCCTTTGGTTCACAGGCCCGAGCTCAATCCACTGAGCTACACCAGCCAAGGCCACGTGGTTGCCGTTTTAGAGACTAGAGACAGAGAAGCTCTTATAAAGTGGCATTGAAATAGACATATGGAGTGAGGGTAAAGATCATGTAGCTATTCGGAGGAAGAATTCCTAGGTAAAATGAAACAAATGAAAGACCATGAAGAGGAACAAAGAGGCTAGAGTAGGGAAGAGGTGAGGGAGAAGAAGCCAGAGAAATAATGGGGACAGATCATTCAGTGCCCTGTAAGTCACGGAGTGGACTTTGAGAGGAGCCTTTGCAGGGTTTTGAGCAGAAGAGGGACTGAAAGCCTTCATGCGTTGCACGTAGACCAAAGGGAGTTAAGGGCAGAAGCAAAAGGCTGCTTGGAAGACAAGAATATAAAGTTGGAAGGAAATAAAAGTTCAGGGTGGTCACAGTGGAAGTATAAAAAGTGATCCAGTTCTATTTTAGAGGCTGAGCTGACAGGATTTCCTGAGGGACTGGATGTGTGGTATAAGAGGAAGAGGGGAGTGAAGAACCTCTTTCAGATGTTTGGTCTTAGAAAATGAAAGAATAGAGGTACCCTGAGATAGAATGAAACAAGAAAACCAAGGTTGACCATCTACCCTGACCAGTGTGGCTCTGTTGGTTGGGCAACATGCTAAGGAAAGGTTTCAGGTTCGATTCCCAGTCACAACTCATGTCTGTGTTGCGGGTTTGGTCCCAGGTCAGGGCATATGAGAGGTAACCAACAGATGTTTCTCACATCAGTGTTTCTCTTGCTCTCTTTCTCCTTCTCTTATCCCCACCTCTAGAAAAAAAGATTGAGGTACTTATCAGATTTTAAGGGAGAATATTGTGAAGGCAGTAGGATATAGGATTATATAGTTTAGAGGAAAGGTCTATATTAGAGATATAGTTATTGCATCAAGGGATGTAGCAAATGTATTTAAAAGTCATGAGACTGAATAAGGGAATGAAGGAAATAATCCTGGGGGCAATTTATTGCTTACTGGTAGCGATAAGGAGAAGGAATTAATTAAAAAAAAAAAAAAAAAAAAGACCGGGAAGGAGCAACCGGAGAGACAGGAGAAGGCCAGTGTGATGTCTTGGAAACCATGGAAGGAAATTATTTTAAGGAGGGCATAATCTGTGGGGTCAATGCTACAGATAGGATACATAAGATGAGGTCTGGGAATTAACCACTGGATTCAACAATGTGTTGGTTACTAGTGATACTGATTAGAGCAGTTTTTGGTGATGTGTAGGGGTTGAATTGGAGAGTGGTCATAAATAAGAAAGGTTTACTGTAAAGAGAAAGAAAAAAAAATGAGTTAGTAACTGAAAAAAGAATTAAGGTCCAGAATTTTTTTTGTTTGTTTTAATGCAGGAGAAATGGTAGTTTAATATAGTAGAAATGCTACTGAAAATAACTCAGTAGAGAGATGAAATTGTTTGGGCAGGACAAAGGATTTTAAATTATTGTCTATAAGCAATGACAGGGATTGATTTAGAAAGCAAGAAAAGATGTTGACCTCACTTGGGAGCATGGACAAATCATCTATCTATCTACCTAGCTAGCTACCTATCTATCTCTACTTACCTACTTACCTACCTACCTACCTATGAAGAAAGAGTTCTTTCATGTAAATAGGCAAAAGATGAGACAAAAAGTATAAAATGGGCAAACAATGTGAAGACGTAAGTAAAAAAGTAAGTGAAACATAGAAAGATGTTCCAACTTATTAATAGTAAAAGAAAGAAAAATGACTTCTCATTTATCACCTAAAAAACTGGCAAAGATGAAAAATAAGATGATATCCATTGGTGGTGAAAGTAAAGTCCACAACTGAAATGAAAATTAGTAGTTCTGCAGAACTCTGTGAAGTACTAATAAGATCATGAGTCTGGTTGAAGGGTGCATAGAAGGTATTTAATGTATAATTATAGTATATGATTTATGATCTCTAGCAGCATTAAAGCAAGGACTGGTCTCTCCAAATTAGGAAATGCACTCTTAACACTCTTAATTAAGACAAAAAAATTCTAAGTCACAATATGCTGTTATAAGATAAGCCCTTTGTTAAGCTGTGTACTTACTTCTGCTCCCCTTGGCTGTCTTATAATAAGGCCCTAAGACATTCTCTTACTCTGTAGTTCTGTTTCTAACTACTGAGGCAGCATCACGCTGAAATATTCAGATTTTAGTCTGAGTGTGTGTGTGCACGTATTGCTGATGGCTTTCGCCCACAGCATTACTTTCCAGATACTCCAAGTTTCGGGATACCCACAGCTTTAGCAAAAAAGAAAAACATTTGCTTGGCCATTGATCTCATAATTATTACAAAAGCTATGGCAAGGTTCTGCCATCGATTGCTAGGTAAGGTAAAGTTAATTAGAAAATAAGAATCAAGATTTCAGCCAAACTCACTTGCCAAGTCAGAACTCCGCCAAGTGTAAATGCAATAAAACATGATTTGCATTGAGCTGAAAGTAGTGACCAAAACGGGGGAAAAAAGGAAATGACTACTCAGCTAATGTGAACCTATCTCTCTTCCTCTTTTTTTAAAATAAAAGTCTGCTAGTAAATGATTCAATATCATGTGCTCTCTACCGTATTTTTGTCAGACATAGGCCCTAGTGAAAACAATATCTAATTTTATCATTATACCTTATAAAAGGAAACTTGATATCTTTTTCCCCCTTAACTTGGGAACTCTTGATTGCCAAGCTCTATTATTTGGTGAGGGGTAGTCTCTAGAAGGCAAAGAGTTAAAGACGTCACTTTAAATGACAAAAGCTAACACTCTACCCCACTTTCCGTCTCTTCTATTCATCCTTTTCATTGTGACCGGTTTCAGCTTTCTAAGCTCTTCAACTACCTGCCCCTCATTTGTATTCCTAGGCCCAGGCTGGTTATTTTGCATCTGTGTGCTCATGTTGATGAGCTTCCTTTCTTGGGGGGGGGGGGAGGGGAGAGGAGGAAACCGCCGCGCTGGAGTGGGGGTGGGAGTGAGAGTGCAGGGTTTGCCCAGAGTCCTGCTGAATTTTAACCTTGAATGCCTCCTACAGAGCTCCTAACAAAGCCTTCCTGATTTTGAGAAATAGGACACCCTGTTAAAACTCCCGTGTTGACACACATTTGAACCAAATTGGTTAGCCGAAAGTGAAATGTGGATTTAGGGAAATTATTAGTTAGAATAATAATAACTAAAGAATAATAATGTGCAAGACCTTCAAAGCATATGAATGCCTCAGGAGAGCTCTTATAATTCATGAAAAGGATAGATTTACAGCTTGGGGGGTGGGGTTCGGAAAGAAGGAAAATGTTAAATATTTCACCAAAAACGGAGTGCATATTTTCCATTATTAATAGAATATGGAGAAGCAAAATGTTCACAGATAATCACTTTAATTAAAATAATCGTATCAGATATCTTTGTAGTTTTCAAATATTAACGTCCTCATTTAGTTACACCCGATGTTTCATTCTGTTTCTGAGGGCATAATTCAGTCCGACTAAATGAATGAAATACTTCTGATCTGCCATTTATAAAGCAACATAACCCTGTACTTTCATATTAGTAACAGAGTAAACAGCAGTGAAAAGAAGACAGCTCCATAAAGAATAATTAGTACATGTAGTACAGCTTTTAATTAACTAAAAGAGTTGCCAAAATACTCATTGGAAGCTACTATGACCCACAATAGAGGGGTACTTATTAACCAGCAAGCTAGGGGAAACTTTTATTTTTCTAGAACTTTATCCAAATTGAAAATTCTCACGAAGACATAGAAGGTCACTAGCTTTGCTTGATCAGTAATCATTAGGCGTTATTGTGTGGCCCTTTCTGAAAATGAGAATAAATGACATCATTCAACATTAAAAAAAATTAAGATGCATTCCTGATAATGTCTTTGAGGGAGAATGCAAAAGAGTTTAGGGGAAAAAAGTCATTCATTCAGGATATCACAATTCAGTGAACAGAATTCTAAAAGCAGAAGATCAGAAATCAGAGATCAATGTTTAAACTTTGCATCTGGTGTAGGCCCTTCAAACACTGACTCTGAGACTTGGCATGTCCTTGAACTCTCTGTCTCGGTTCTTTTATTTCTAAAACTGGTTTAATTCTAAAAGACAGAACAACAAAAATGCCAAAAAATTTAAATAGCTTTAAAAATATCAAAAAGGGGATTTTTGTTTTTCTTCCAATGGTATAAGTAGTTATTGATTTACTCCCATTTCCTCTGCAGTTTTATTTATTTAACCTAGTAATTGAGACCTGCCCTCCCATGCTGTGTGTATTTTCACCCTATAACATGCTTAATAGACTCATCTTGAATAGCAGTAGACTGTACAAAACAAATACAGGAATCCACAATAAATGAAAACAATGCTTAGATCCAGGCTTTGGTTAACCTGACAGACACAGTCCTCACGCGTACCAGAAAGAAACGTGCTTCTTATGGAATCATCCTGGTCGGCTCTGTGAGTAGATTCTGAACTATACTCTGAAATGGATATTCCCTGTCAGATCAGGTCAATGGTCTGACATTTGAAAGACCTGAAAAATTGCCATTCTATTCATTTATTACTTATTCCATTATCCATGTGTTAATTCTTGTTAACCCAGGTTCTGCAAGGCACTGTGTCAGGAAGATGTATATGGTTACAACATTACAGTCGAGCAGAGAAGGTATGTATATGGTGGGGACAAAAGATTCTTCTTTTACCCTTCCAAGTTGTTTGGCTGGTTTAACAATCAAATGAACATAAAACAGATTAACAGGGGAAAACAAATTGCATATGTTGGTGGGGGTGGGGGGTGCACCATAAATGAATATGGGCCTTAAGGACATGTCAGGCAATTGAGGTTAATATGCCATTCTGAGCTAAAAAATGGGGTCAGGCCTGAGGGCTCAAAGAGGATAAGAGTAACTCACAGTACAGAAGAAGAGCAGATGGTTGGTAATTAGATGCTTCTCCTGACATATAGGTAGGTCATTCTGATAAAATTTATTTCTGGTAATAGTTCCCTTTCTGGGCCAGGACCCCGATCTAGATTCTTTTAGGTAGTTAAGGGAGAAGCAAAAGATTTTCTTGAATCTGCTGGGTCTTGATGGTCTTCAGCTCCAATAATCCACATGCCAAAATGGCATGTTTTGGGGACATTTGTTCTGAATCCCTTCTATGTAATACCATTACAGAGTAAGTAATAAGCAAAACCTTAAGGATGTGTATGAGAAACTATGGAGGTTTAGAGAATAGATAATTACAAAAACCAAACAAAACTAGAGTGACAGAAAAAGTTTGACAAAGAATATTCTGAAGTTCACAGCCCAGATATCCCAGTATGTAAATTATGATTCCTGCGAACATGCATTCTCTGAATCTCTTTTTCATAGGAAGTTACAAATAACAAAAAGGATAAAATTTCAATTAACCCCATGATGTTGGATAGGAATAGGAGGTATTGGAATAAACTCTGGATTTCAACGTAGAGAGGTGTAAAAAGAAATAAAATAGATGTTAATATGTATGTGCAAGGTCAGTCCAGAAAGTATCTGTACATGTAATAGGAAAAATAGAGGCATTTATTGAAGAAGATAAAGAAACACTGTACACAGGACAATGACATCTCCCTTTCAAAGTAGGCTCCTTGGGACCTCACACAGTTCCAATCGCCATCAGCTGACCTGTCGTATTTTCCTGAATCTCATCCATGGTCTGAAATCTTTTCCCTTTCAAAGGTGATTTAATTTTGGGAAAAGGAGAAGTTGCCAAATCTGGGCTGTAGGAGTGTTGAGTCACCCGGGTGATTTGATGTTTCACCAAAACACCCTGCATGAGACAAGATGCATGAGCAGGCATGTTGTCATGATGAAGCTGCCAATCACCAGTTGCCTATAGCTGTGGCCTTCCGAATCACCTGAATAGTTTCCATGGAGGAATGTTTAAGCTTAACACAAAATGTGATGCAGATTCATTGCTCTACTTGCTCAGTCATTTTGAATGTGACATCCATACAGTTCACATGCTCATCAACAGCATCGACAGCCCCCATTGACTAGTACAGTGAAGTCCTCATTGTTCACTCATGTGCATTCCAGTCCACTCTCTTTGGCTGCCAGGTTACATGGATGTCCCGCGCAAACAGTTCTCGTTATATTAACAATGGTTGGACTTTTTCCAGAGAGACCTTGTCATAGATACTTACATTTATTACCTAATTCTTTGAAAGGGCCTGTGAACAATATCTTAATGGCAATAAGCACATCTAGCACTTAAATCTGGGCTTCTATTTTGTTCCCTACACAAAGGAGTGAGAGAACCTTGAAGAAATGGCTGATTCTGGGGCTGCTGTTCCAGAAAGCAGCTGCACCAGAAAGTAAGAAAGTGAACAAAAACAAATGTTAAGGTGTTAAATGGACGACAGCAGCCAGTTTAAATAGGTTCCTATTGGCCAAAATAAAGGTAAAAATAAGTAATGATATTGAAGGGAACCAAAATTTTGCCACCCTTAATGTAAGACAGATTAACAGGACAAAAACAAATTCAGTTACACAGGTTTAGGGATTGAGGCGGCGGAGGCCGGTGGGGTGGACTTTTTTTAAGATATTGATTTTAAGCTTTTTATTACAAAACAAGACTCAGAAAGAAACTTTGACCATTCCCCATTTCCTGCCCAAGAGATTCAGACAGAACCTGCTTGAGGACGTGAGCCTGGGCTTAATCACATTGAGAATCTTCACCCAGCATTAATCACATTGAGAATCTTCACCCAGCATTAACCCAGGAGACTCCAAGCCTGTGCCCCATTGTTTCCTAGCTTCCCAGCAAGAATTTTCCTGCCATGTATGTTGCTCTTCTTCAAACCCATTCTCATTTCTGTAAACTAATACCTCATTACCCGCCCTTCTTCCTTTGTCCCCAAATGCCATGTTTACCCAATGTTGCCTCACTGCCTTCAGGGTGTCCATGCTTATGTGAATTCCCCGTGCACATGTATTAAAATCTGACTTTCTCCTGTTAACCTGCATCTGTTAATTTGAGTATAAGCCCAGCTAGAAGAATTTAAAAGGCAGGAGGAAAAGTATTACTCTTTTTTTAACCCCCCATAATATTAATGGATTAGAAATCATTGACTAAAGTACAATAGAAATCTATAATACTGACATTACTTAATACATGAATAAACTGAAAATTTAATAAGTAATAGGGTATTTCATCGCTTAAAATAATTTCCCCCACTAAATATTTTTAATTATAAAAGAACAAAAATAACTCCATAGGGTGAAAACCTGTCAGACATCACTTTAATCAAGAGATTAAAGTGTCGCCCTGACCAGTGAGTATAGCTCAGTTGCTTGGGTGTTGTTCTGAAAAGCAAAAGGCCATTGGTTTGATGCCCAGTTAGGGTGTGTGCATGGGTTGTGGGTTTGGTTGGGGGGAGTGAGAAAGACAACCAACCCATGTTTCTCTCTCACACAGATGCTTCTTTCCCTCTCTTCTGCTCTCTCTAAAAATAAATAAAGTCTTTTTAAAAAGATAGAGGTTAAAGTATACATAATGGTACACTATTAAGTATGGTACAATGAGAAGAACACAGTATAACTTTTGTGATATGCTTGTCAAAGATACATAACTTGAGTCTAATCAATAGGAAACAACAGAAAAGTGGAAATTGAGGGACAGTGTACAAAATAACTGGCCTATAATTTTCAAGAAACTGTTCTAGAATGAAGGAAATTAATAAGACCTGACAGCTAAATGAAATGCATGATTCTGAACTAGATCCATTTCTCTCTCTTTTTTTTTTAAACTTTCCCTTATTTATTTATTTATTTATTTATTTATTTATTTATTTATCTTTAGAGGGGAAGGGTAGGAGAAAGGAAGAGGGAGAGAAATATCAATGTAGGTTTGTCTGTCTTGTGTCCCCTGCTGGGAACTGGCCTGCAACCCAGGCATGTGCCCTGACTGGGAATCGAACCGCGATCCTCTGGTTCGCAGGCCCGTGCTCAATCCACTGAGCTACACCAGCCAGGGCTAGATCCATTTCTCTTGAAAAATATTACAGTGTCCATTGGTAAGTGTGAAATTGGTTCTGAGGATTAGATAATGGTAATGTATCATGGTTAACTTCCTAATTTTGATGACTATACTGCGCTTATATAAGACAATATCTTTATTTGTGTCAAATATACACCTAAGTATTTCCTGGTGATGGGACATCAGACCAGCTACTTACTTTCAAATGATTCTGGGAAAAAAGTTCTTTATTTTGTACTTACAACTCTTATACATGTTGGAAATTCTCTTGAAACAAAATTATGTTTTACACTGCTAAAAATAAGATCTGGAATTCTGTTGTCAAGTTGTCTTGGCTCAAATCCCAGTTGTCTCGGGTAAATCCTATAACCTCTCTGAGCTGTAGTTGCTTCCTCTGTGAAAGGGCTGTAAAAAATGTAAATTCTTAAGGAGATTGTTTTAAAGTTTAAATTAAAAAAGGCTTTCATCTAGTCTCTGTCTCTTAGGAAATTTTATCATTCTTCATTAGCAATTTTTTTTTCTTGCTCGTTTTTCTGGAATAAAATGAAGGGTGTAATCAGTTCATGTATAAATGATTACAAATAGAATGCATGTAGAGTGCAATTTTTCAAATTGAAAGATGAAACATTATAGATTGTTTAGTCACTTAATCAAGAATCTTATCTTTCATCTTCAGTTTTGAATCCAAGATATTTTCCAGTTCAAATCCATCAGATGACTAATACAATTTAGTTTAACCATATTATGGTTGCACGTACTCTAAATTTCTCTATAATAACAATGTTGGATGCTGCCAAGCTCCAGTTGTGGATATGTCCATTTATAAACACATGTACACTTCTACTGCCAGAAACAGTCAAGCATTATGGATATCACAGTGGCAGAAACTATGTCCAAATCAACAACAAAAGATGACAACATATATTTTCATATTCATAAGGTTGTGGATGCAACTGACAAAATTCAGCGCAGTAAGAAAGAAAGATGTATTAGTTTTTTTTGTTGTTGATGCCCTGACAAATCACCACATACTTGGCTTAAAACAAAATCTTTTTAATATCTCACAATTCTGTAGATACAGATCTAGGTGGGCTTGGCTCAATTCTTTGCTCAAGGTCTCACAAGGCCAAAATCAAGGTTATCAAGACTGGGCCCACATTTGGAAGCTCTGAGGGAGAATCACCTTCTAAGCAAGCTCTTTCAGATGATGGACAGGATCCAGTTTCTAGTGCTTGTAGGTCCGTGGGACCAAGTTTCTGTTTCCTTCATGGTTTTTGTCTAATCATCACCCTCAGCAGCTCCCAACGACCCACACTCCTGCTCATGCAGCTTCCTCCAACTTCAAACCAACAAAGGTCTGTCAAATTCCTTTTGCACTTTGAATCTCTTTTCCTTTCTCTTCTGCATATCTAGAGAAAGTCCTTTGCTTTTTAAGGGCTTGTGTGATTAGATCAGACCCTCGTGGATGATCTCTTTTATTTAAGGCCAACCACACCATATAACATAACACTACCAAGGGAGTCATGTCTCATCACATTCACTAGTTCCAGCAGCTAAGGTGTGGGATCTGGGGGACCATCTCTAGAATTTCAGGCTACTGACATAATTTCAGGATGGTCTACGTAGAGTGAGGAAAACAAGTAATACAGTATTCTGTAAGATAATATTTAATTTTTAATGGGAGGAGCGCTGAAGTTGATGCCAGAGTCACCATCCTCACCGTTGTCCCTACCAATTTTGTCTTTGTTGTCACAATGAGGACAGTATCGAAACTTTTCACAGGATTATAGATTAGAAAGTGGATAACAACTAACCCGGGCAATTACAGATGCATGGAGTAGTGCAAACAGCAGCCCTTAATATAAACAATAACCTGCATGTTTACATGCCTTCATGCACACCCGCCAAGGGTGCCTGAATCTGGCCGGCCCCTCCCCCACGGTTCTATAGCTCTGAGGCTTGGCTTAGGTGGGGTTGGAAATGCCCTAGAATGGCTCTTTGTTGGTTTTCCCTCATGCTAGAGCCTGGTGTTGCTGTGAAGCAAAGTGCTATTGAATTTTCTCACTCAGGCAGAACACTCAACAGGAAGGAAGGAAGCGGCCATTCTTTCTGGTCCTATTGTCTGACCAGCCGGCTTAAGCAATCAAACAGCTCTGTGGCCATAGCTGGGTGCTTACAAGCCTGTTGGGGATTTTTCCCCCCTGGTAGGCACTGGGGAAGGGGCCAGCGATGGATGGAAACTGGGTCTTTATGGTTTTCACTGATTTTTGATACAGTCTGATGGCATGTTTTCGTGGCTCACTCATAGGTACTCATTTTCAAATAGCGAAGTGGAAAGAGAGTCAACGTCAGTGAAAATGTACAGGTTTTGGAATCTGGATAGCTGTAAATTGGGCTTTCTCTATAAATGTATTGTGAAAATAGGAAAAAGTAATTTTATATTACTAACAAATTTAATAGATTAGTCATCATTTTTGAGTGATAATGTGTAATGTGCTTCTAGCCTTCTCTCTTTATCCTTGCTGCCCTTCATTTTTGCTTTTTTTTTAAAGTTAATGGAATAAAGATAAAGATCCTCGCTTATTTCACAATGCTGGTGTCATAATCAAATCTATGAATAACTACTTAGAAAAATAGTGCAAAATTCTAACATGCAATATCAGGACTCTTCTGAGGAAAATGTGTCTAGTGAAATGAATATCTAACATGAGAAACAAAATAAAAACTAAGTGTTATTGAATAAAAATAATAATTTTTGGTCATTTCTAAATTATTGACAGCTACCTTCAAAGTTTGAAAAGTTTCTACAGAAAATTGTATCTTTGGGATTTCCATAAGGAGAAAATTAGTAGAAATCTATCCTTGGCAGCAAATACTAATAGGGTATAGCAATTTTTCTTCTAAACATTATTCTCAATTTCTAAGTGCAGATTTGAAATGTGTTTATTAAAAGACCCAAACCTCATTTGATTATTATTCTTTTACATATTAATTTTAGGGGAAAATGCACATTTAAAATCAAATAAAATTTAAAGCATAATTATAGTTTACTTCTGTGTGGGAAATGGTGCCTTTATTAAAATAAGCTTTAACTTAAACTTTTTTTTGACAAGAGTCCTGAGTACTGTAATAATCACAGTTACTCCTTAGGAAACTTAGAAGTCAGGCAGAGTTTAAATTACCTTGGGTTGTTTGGAAACTGTCTCATAGTCTCTGAGGAAACTGTGCTAATAACAAGTTTTAACACTGAAATGTTGGAGAATGGGATTAGCTTTTGAGGAGTGAGTCAGTCATGAAGGCTGGGGAATGTCCTCTAAGGAACACACTAAGGAAATATTTGTAGTTGATTTGGAAGAATTTTTCCTTTCTTGGGACCCAATGCCAGGGTGTACCTGCAGCCAGTTTGTTCATCTGGAGCCTAGCGTCTAGAGCAGAGCTCTGGTGGGCGTGCTGAGGTATCACCTGCTGGTCTGGGAGCCCTTCCTCCTTGATTCGCCACTTGTAGAAGTTGAGCCGTGGTGCCAGGCTCTTCTTCTTGGCCGTGTTTGCTGTTCTTCTCAATAGCAATTTAGCATTTGGCTCTGTCAGTGTAATTTCCCCAAGTAGAAGTCAGAAGCAGTTCTTCTTTAGAAAAAGACTGAGGACACTTAAGTGGAGAATCTGTTTCATCCTACTACTTCGGGATATCCTGATTATAAAGCCAGGGCCATCAGAACTGTGAAGAGGGCTCTCAAAAGATGACAGCCTGATAGGGATTTGGAGAGAATAATAATCTCTCACATGTAGGTTAGGCTCAAGTAGTCCCTTGCGCTATGATTTAAAGGGGGGTGGGGGACTTGGAGAGCAGTCAACCCTCAAAAAACTATTTACCCAGTTAACTCATTGTCAAAACTTCGTTGTTTTGAGGTATTCCTTTGGGTTAAGTCATTCCTTTGGGTTGAAATCTCTTCTTCCACTGGAATGAATTTGTTTCCCAGGCTCTCTTCTAGGAGTAAGTCAGTGTGAAAACACCAGAGCTTGCAGAGTGATGGGAGAACTTGTGCTGAAAGGGAGAACCGTCACCCAAAACAAAGGAGAGGCATTGAGAATGACAGATTTTTCTTCCTTTACGTTGCTGTCCATTGTTCCTCATCTAAAGCTTTATTCCCTAGAGTTTTAGGTGGGGAGGTAGAGACAAGAGATGATTACACCGGTTGTGGTAGGAGTGTCCTATCATGCCACAGACACAACACATCCTCTCCCCTGGATGTGGAGACCGCAGATCAGCACAGCAGCCCATTGAGAGTGATCTGTGAATCTCTCATGACTTGGCAATTCCATTTCTATTGAATTGCTTTCTTGGCAACTACTTTACCCATGATTCACAGGAAGCCTGTTTTCAACTTATAAAACATTTAATATGAAATGTTTTCATCTTCCATTTCTATTAAAAAATAAAAACAATTGAGTACTTTTGGCTATCCCTTCAGGTAGCTTTATCCCATTTCCCTTAAGCAACACTCTTGTCTGGGGACAAGAATAAATTAAATGAAAATAAATTAAATGAAAATATTAGATTGGCTGCTTTAACAGAGATAAAGAACCTCCTCCCACCAACCTCCCACCCTATCTCTCCCACAAAAGAGAATTACCAAAAACACAAAGCAGCTTCCCCTCTTAAGTGAAACCTCGAGATGGTGAGTAATTTAGGCGAACAGAGTGCTCTGATCCATGAGAACGCACATAAGCATTCTCTCACCTTCATTGTCACTCTGACATTTCTCGTCTCCTCGACTTTTTACAACAGTTCCTTCCTCCGTCCCTATCTCTGCAACTTTCTCTAACCACGTCCTTTGCTCTGGTTCCCATGCCACAGATCAGTGCTGACAAATTATGAGAAAGTGTTGACCGAACTGTCAAAATCCCTCTCCTTCTCCTAAAAGCTTTTCATTTATAGTTTATGTTTTATGACTATAATTTTCGTTTGTTTGTTTTCTACTTCTCCTATAACCTTTTTGTGCCCAATACTATTCTTTACCCTGTTGGCTGTCACTGAACATGTTGAGCTTTGTACTTGTTTCCAATAGTTGAAGGATTTTCAAATTGTGTTCCTCCTTAGCTTTTCCCTTTTCTACTTCCAATCTGCCAATCTGTTGAATTTTGTTATGAATTAATGAGATAAGCATGATTTTTGTACCTTCCCTCTTGACACACACACACATACACTACAGCACCCAACAGGGTCTCCCACCATATACATATACATATACATATACATATACATATATTTATTTATTTATCTATTTGATATTTCACTGTTTATTTGCTTTTATAACATGTGTTCAACTTGATTCTATCCTTTCCCCTTGAACAACATCCTTATAAAATATTTTATGTTCTCCAAAAGACTTCTACATGGAACACAAGTCATAGAACACCATATATATGAATATGTGATCTTTTCTTTACATTTTATTTTTCAGCATAAGATAGTTTTTATGTTTGATACTTCTTTCTCAATATTCATTCTTTCATTTATTAACAAATATTTATCAAGTGCCTTCTATGTTCAATGAATTGCGATAATTATTATGGGGAGTCAGATATGTCTAACACATAATTAATTATATGTTTATAGAACCTCCAAACCAGGCGTAATTAGACACAAACACAAATAATTTCTATTTAAGGAAGAAGTGATCAATTTACTTATCTTTTCCAATAACCCTGAAGAAAGTGAAGTACGGGGATAACAAAGATTGTGTACCAGTATTCCAGAAACAGTGGCACATCAATGAGAAAGAGACCAGAGACTGAGCCAACTCAGTATAGTAAGGATATGTGAACCACAAAGGGTTCGGCATGTTGGAAGAACAGATAGGGGTTTCTTCAAAGAAGATACACAAATAATCGACGAACACATGAAAAATGCTCAACATCAGTATTCATCAGGAAAATGCAAATCAAAACTACAATGAGCTACCACTTTACACCAACAAGGATGCTGATAACAAACAAACAAAAACAAAATGGAAATAAAAGATGTGCATGAAAAGATAGAGAAATTAGAACTTGCAAACATTTTTGGTGAGAATTTAAAACAGTGTGATCTCTGTGAAGGACAGTTTGGTGGTTTCTCAAAAGGTTAAGGATAAAACTACAATATTACTTATCAATGCCACTCCTAGGTATATATCCAAAATAATTGAAAACGGGGATTTGAACAGATATTTGTATGCTCAAGTTCACAGAAACATTATTCGTAATAGCCAAAAGAAGAAAACAACCCAGCTGTCCAACAAAAGATGAATGGATAAACAAAATGTAGTGTATGCATATAATGGAATATTATTTAGCCTTTAAAAAGAATGAGATTTTGATATGTGCTGCAACATCGATGGCCTGACATTACGCTTAGTGAGATGAGCCAGACATAGAAGGACACATATTGTTTGATCTCATTTGTATGAGGTTCTTAGGATAGGTCAATCCAGAGAGTCAGAAGGTAGAATAGAGATTACAAGGGGCTGAGAGGAGGTGAAAGGAGGCATCGCTGTTTATCGGAGACAGAGTTTTTGTTGAGAATGATGAAAATGTTTTGGTTATAGGTGATGGTGATAGTTACACAATGGTTAAAATGATAGATGTTACTACATATATTTAAGCATTAAAAAGTTCTAAAATAAAATAAAAACAAAAAAGAACAGATGTGGGTATGGAACGAGATGCCTACAGAGAAGGAAAAGCAGGTCTCCTAGGTTTAAGAGAGAAAGTTTTCAGAGAGAGTGCAATACTATGTTAAACAAAAATGATTCTCTATATGGTAGGGTCACATAAAAAATGAGTGGAAAGAAAATAATTGTAGAATAGTTTTGGGAGTGACATTTCCAATACTGGGTGCAAAAATGAGTACCATAGTGGGCCTTGTAACTTAACTGTTGATGGCTCACAGCTAATCCCATCTCTAGGCATTGCCTGTGGGGGAGACCCCTGGGAGAAGTCTGCATGTCATTATTGCTTTACTCAAGGGTACAGAAACCTAGTTCCCTTGTCTTGATCTGGAAGAACTGAAAGGCCACCCAACTCCAAAGCTCCAGGTAGAATTGGTTGAGGCCTCTGTCACAACTGTCGTACGGTTTTCATTTCTCCTTCTGTCCAATCCTAATTCTTGCATTTTCTCAGGTGTTCTTCTCTCATGTGCATACCAATAAACCTCCCGCATGAGCATCTACACTTTAGAATCTGTTATCTTGGGAGTGCAACTAAATCAGAAATTGGGTTGCAATCCTAACCTGGTAAGAAATACACACTCTTTTTGTGATGCACTTATTTTAAAAAAATGCAATTTTGCCAAATATGATTTTGACAGCATGAGAGACTAGATTTGAATTTATTTTTTAACACAACCACCAACATTAATTTATAACTCTTTTATTCAGCTAATACTTGTTGACTGACTACTATGTGTAGACTTTATACCAGGAGAACAGTCAGATATATGAATTAGAAAGTTCAATGAACTTTATTAAATAATAGAATATCATTACTCTATTACAAATTGTAAGTAGTAATTTGCCTCAAAATTTAATGCTATTTAAGGTTGTTACAATTATTTATTTTTTCTAATTCAAGAGGGTCAGAATTTTCTGTTAAAATGATCTGTTGTTAGAAGGCTAATGGGAGTGGCCTTTTATCAAAGAGATACGACCTAGACAGCCCTTGGGAAGATAAAAAAAAATCATAAACACAGAGCACAACAATTATTAGAGTATGACTTTGGCATATTTGTTGATTGTTACCACCAAAGCTAAAACCTGGACATCATACAATTTTCTTCTGGCATCAAGGAAAAAATATGTTAATAATTTTGTATATTTGTTAAAAATATTTTATCATGACAAATTTCAAACATAATCAAAAACTGATAGGAAACCATAAGCCATCTTCCTATACCTATCAATCAGCTTCCCACCGGGCCAGTCTTGTCTCGTTTATACCCACGTGTTCCCCTCCTCTCATCTTATTTCAATGCCAATCTCATCCACTATATAGTTACACCTGCTTGTGTTTCACTGTCTCTGCAAAAGGCAAGGACTTGACGTGCGTCAATATTTTTAAAATTTAGGGGAATATAGTCAGTATTTGAAAATTTCTGGTAATGTTGTCTAGAAATTAGAGGCAAGAAAAAATAGCATTCACTCTCTGAGTGAAAACTGAAGTCAGTACAAATTCAACATTAAGAATTAAGTTACATGTCTGTAGAAGAAAGATCTATGGAGAGATGTTTATGAAGGAGTTGCCCAGAAGATTGAGAAACTTTTCACATCCAATTCATTGAGAACATGTTGACTGAATATGGAAAGAATGAGATTTGTAGGTGTTGGGGGTCAAAAGGAAGCCAGCTGGGCGATGAAGGCAGGCATTTATGTGGGCCTTGGAGGACGTAGTCTATTTCTTACAGTAAGACAGGAAGATCTGAAGGCTATTGAGTAGAGAGGGGACATAATATCACTTCACGATAAAAGGATTGCTCTGGCTGCTTCTGCGTTGAAAATGGGCTGCAGAGGTTATGGGGAAGGGACACAACCAGTAAGGATGAATTTTTCTCACACTTTACAGTGCGCACACATCTTGTTAAAATTCAGATTCTATTTCAGTAGATCTAGGATGGAGACTGAGATTCTGCATTTCTAACCAGCTCGCAGGCGATGCCCATGCTCACGGTGTGTAGACCAAATTTTGTTTAGCAAGGAGTGAAGAGATGATTAGAGACCCCCAGGTAACAGGAGTGGCTCCAAGTGGCAGAGGTGGAAAGTAGTGGGGTCGTAAGAAATGGTGGGGTGCTTCATTTATTTTTTTAAATATAACTAACAGGACCCCTTGATGTTTTGGATGTAAGGTATGAGAGAAGACAAGCAAAAGTCACTCCAAAAGTTTTGGCTTGAGACAGCTGGAGGGAAACAAAAACATGCAGGAGGGGAAAAGTTTTGGCAGGAAATCAGAAATTTAATTTTTGACATCTCAATCTCAAGATGCCTATTCCACATGCAAATGATGATGAGTAGGTGATTGGATGCATGAATATGAGGTTCAGGGGTGCAATTGAGACTGCGGCTGAAATTTATGAGTCTAAATATAGTATATAATGCCGTGAGAATGGAGATCAGTTAGACAATGAGTGCAGGCAGAAATAAAAAGAGATTCTAGGACTGAGTCTTAGGACTATACCGTATTTAGGAGATAAAAAGATCAAAGAACTGGCACAGAACATTGAGAAGATGCAGCCCTGAGTGAGGAAAACCAAGTTGGAAAACAGTGAAGAAAGTGAAATCAGCCAGACAACAGTGCAGCTAACAAATATCCCATCCTCAGGCTCAGACCTGGGGTGTCCCCACAAACTTACACTTAATTTGGAGCGTTTTAATTGAAACTGAACTTCTGAGCCCTGAAGCTGTTTCAGGCACAGTTTGGTAAGGAGAGACTACATATTTTATAAAGCTGACACAGTATCTAAGGAGCTATATCATCTGTACTCAATTAGTCAATTCATTAACACAACTAAACTTTAGTAAATAATTGGTTTGAGTACTTCGCTTATTCTTAGAGACACTGCTTACATTTAGTAGTCATATTGGCATCATGCATAACTTAGAAGTAAAACATCTTTTCCTATCTGGTAACGTGTAGCTTTTTATTATTGTGTATCACATGGTATGTTACTACCAATGACCTCGGATCTCTCTTGACTTCTACTGTGTGATGGTGAGCTCATCACGTGCCTCAGTTTCCTCACTAATCATGGGAGAAACTAATTCCTACCTTATCTAGGTCACAATGAAATATGATAACAGGTCTCTATGGAGAGACATCAAGGAGACCTGTTATCTAAGTGGTTGTGACAATGAAATAAGATAATAGATCTCTATGGAGACATATCAATATTATACAAACAGGAAATGTTTATGGAAAAAAAGTAGTAAAAGGATTCTCTTGGCCCAGCTTCTCAGTGTAGGTGATTCATAAGTGTATTTTATGGAATTAGCATTTTTTTCTAATGTTATATGAAGGGCTGGGAGGTGACTATCTTAAAGGTATTTTTCCTTTACTTAACCATTTTGACCCATATAAGTGACCATTTCACATGGCTCTAGATAATTCTTCAGGGTTTTTAAAAGTAAGAGAGAAAATATTTCATGCTTTAGAGTCAGCTGAGTTTTCTACCATATTCCCAATATAGCAAATAAAATATGTCTAAGTCTTAAATGGGAAGCTTCCATGTTTATTTCCTGTAGTGAAAAACAAGCTCTCTCCACTCCTGTTGCTGAGTCTAGAAAATTCCTTTTCTGGTGTCCCAAATTTGTAATAGGAGGACGGCCAATGCGAGAAGGAAAAGGTGAGCGGCGGCGGCAGCAACGGCACAAAGGCCGTTTCTCCCCCCCGCCTTTACCGCCCTTCCTTGCACATCACTTCCCTTCCTTCTTTTTTAAAAACAATTTTAAAAATTAGCATCATGTGTTCCACGCTGACAAAAGCAAGTTGCGGTAAACAACTGGTATACAATCAGGAAAAGCTGCGGCAACAAACAAGTCCAAAATCTCAGTAACTCCACAGCAAAAACTATTTTTTTCACAACAACTCTACAGCTTCAAGTTGACCTCAGGGGACCTTTACTCACAGGGGTCACTCTGGGACTCAGGCCCATGGAAACACCATCGTGATGAAAGCTTCCATGACCTTCAAGGCATTGGGAAAGGAACATTGAGAATCCCCCATGGGCATTTTTTTTTTTTTTTTTTTTTTTTTTTTTTGTGGAAATGACACAGACTATTCTTCACATGTTTCCTTGACCAAACAAGTCATTCTCTGTTCCTGACTTACCCTGTGCTTGGAAGGAGGAGCATGAGAATATTTGTGGGCATCCCTAGTGACTATCTCTAACATTTGATGAAGCATGGGGATGATAATGATAGCCCTCATTTCATAGATTGTGAGGATTTGTACCCCACAGAAGCATAGAATAAGATCTATGATCGGAATTAAAATTTAAAAAACATTTAATTTATGCAATACATTTGTTTTTTAGAAAACTGACAATTCACATGGAGACCACGATTGGCTAATATATTGTCTGGGAGATGTATTAGAATCTGTATACCCCTGTCTCAGTTATGCCATTCTATCTACAGTTCGCTTTCATATTTACAAAATCATTGATACGGCCAGACAATTTTCATGTTTAAACAATTACTGACTTCCTTTCATTAACGAAAATAGAGCTTGGAGAGGAAATATTTATTTTATCACTCTGAGGACACATGCCTAAATATTCAGAATATATTTTCCTACCAAAAATTGTTTAAATGGAATATTAAATACTCTTGTAAAGGAGGTTAGATGATATTTGTATAGTATACGTAAAATAACTGAACATGGCCATGGTCATCCGAGTTTTCAAAAAGCCATTCCACCAGTGAGTTATGTAGATAATAGAAAAGCCATCTCTGTTGTGTTAACAGAGATACGCCTCTGGAAAACTTGGGTTGGATTCAATTAAGCCCAGAACTGGTCACTATTAGACAGCAGGGTGAAGTCAGGCCTGGTCTACACAAAGAAAGTGTGGTGGTGAAGTAGAGCGATTGTACGTGTTTCATCCGTGTAGACAATACCAAGCTTGATAAAGTCAAAAAAAGGCAGGTTTTACTCAGTGCATTTCTTTTGGACTGAGTTGTCTCCTTAATTGTCTTAACTTTCCACTTCACTTAAGGAGTTCATTCTAAAGCAAAGTTGTGGTTTGGCAAGTAGCCAATCTTTTGGACAGTAAAGTAGACAATTCAAGTTTTTTATGGTATTTGGGATAGCTGGAAGTTTGTAGACCTGCCTAGAATAATGACAGCAAGAACTACAAAACCTTTATACCTAACCCTGCAACTGAAGGGTTAGAATGCTCTGTCTGGACCCTCTTCTCCTTCTATTCTAATCCTTCTTTTCCAAGTTATGTTGACCTGGTGCACATGAGAATATTATATGTGGTCATAAAATATTCAAATCCTAGCAAAGCTTATTGTTTTTCTACACTATATGAGATATGGAAGAGGATTCAGATAAATTATAAATATAGTGATTTGTAAAACCAAATTAGAAAATAATAATTTTACTAGCTGCAAAATCAAAGATAAACATAACCAGATGTAAAAAAAAATTAAGAATCTGAGGGTAATAGAATTTTGCTGCATCAAGAGGGGGACAACCATATTCTCAGGAAGTAAACATTGTATTAAGTATTTTTTTCCCAGAACCTAAAGTTTATAGCAATGAATTTTATCCGCAGAAATTAATAAAAATAAATCATACCATTTCCAAAAAATACAGTTTAAAAGTTGCCTATACAGAAAGGACATACTCTGTTAGCAATTGCTACCAAAAGAAGAATTTATTGCCTTGAGTGAGAAACAAAACTGGAAGGTCGAAAAGCTTTAGAATCTAGATTTTTCTTTTTCAGCTGACTAAGAAGGATTAAGTATTCCTAACGATCCATTTAGAGACCCTATCAAATTGAAAAATTAACTTTTTAAAGAGAAAGCTCTTTCTTTTTATTGTGCAAAGTTCTTAAATGATGGCAGGATTGGAAAAGAAGATCAAATATAGAACAACATTGTTTTACAGATACAATTTTTTATTACCCAAAATGAATGGACTGTCTGATTTAAATTCTTTCAGAAGAGTGCCCTTTGAAAGATGTACATACAGCTGCTACTGGTCTATAAGGAGCTCTTCTTTTGAATCAGAGAAAACTTTATTGTCCTCGAGCTGGTGGGGCTTTTTCCCCTCAAGTAATCTTTTTATTCCTTTCTTGCAATTGAAGATGCAAGTCAACATGTTCTTTTATTGTGCACTAATACACTCAGATTTTTATAAAAAGCAGATGTTCTGAGTCTCAAATTTGAATCATATTGTTAAGAAGCATCCTTTTACTCATTTTTCTTTTCCTTGTCCTCCCTTGGCCTTTTATTCTATTTTCAATTCCTTTATTATTCACATATCTTTTCATAGATTTCCGTCCATCAGAAGATTATGGTCTTCCTACATTAAACCACTTAAATCTGCTCTAAGGGAAACGCTTCTTTTCAGTGGTTAAGCAGGACATTGCTCTTGACATGAGTAAGTCTAAGTCCTCCCCCCGCCATTCTTTTATGTCGCTTTTATTTTCTCACTGTCCACATTTTCCCCCAAATGCCATTTTACGGTTTGCTTTCAACATAACATTGTCAGCATTATAATACCTGTTATGTATGTGGTGTTTTACAGCTTTATAAAGCACTTGCATTTCTTTGGTTTATTTATTACATTTGCTTCTTCTAAATGGATTTGTCAAAACTTTTTTGGTGTGGAAAAATGAGTCATAAAGGAGGCATATACTTATTGCTGTAGACCATGTAATGCCAGAAATAGTTTTAACTACTTTCAGAATTATATTAATCTTTGAGTGTAAATTATTTTTGAAATACATTAATCTTGGAATTTAAAGCTATAAAGCATTACTGCTGTTATAATTTTTCAGCCTAAAGTTGCTTTAGATAGTGGTATGATTTTTGCCTTTTTTCTTACAGACTGATGATTAGAGATATTATGAGTTTCAGTTTGGAAGAACTGTGCCAAGATGTTAGCTTTTTTAAAAGATAAATATTTCTTGGGGGATATTTCTGGCTATGTATATGAGATGATCACACACTGGATCTATTTTAATGTGAGTGCTGAAACTATGATTGTAATGTTGATTTTTTTAAATCCCAGCAGGATTATTATCTTTTAGTGCTAAAGAGTAATATCTCCTTAGTGAGGAAAAGTAAACATTTCTTTTTTCATTTCTTATGAAAAAAATTACTATACCTCAATTTTCCTTGTGAAGGGAGAATAAAGTGAATTTTAGGTAGTTCATAGTAATGAACACAGCTTGTGATATTTCAGAGATATTTTACTAAAATTTTAGGAAAACATTTTCAGAGCTGAACTTGTTATGTTGAAATATCTCTTTAGACACTTGAGGTATTCTGCCTACTATTAGAGTTAGTGGGAGATAGAATTGCCCGTGATGATATGAGACCTTCGGATTGTACTTTTATTATCATTTTTTTAGCATTTTCTCTTATTTTGCCCTCATAAGAATTTTCTGAATTAGGTACAGTGCTAGAAAGTATTCTTAACCTTAGCACCTTAAAACATTTATCTCGCCGTTTTTTGACTCTGGAAACTGAAAGCACCTTACCTGGTTGGTCTGGCTCAGGGTCTCTTTAGAGGTTACAGTTAAGAAGTCAGCTAGGGCTCTGGTCATCTTAAGACCTGACTACCAGACAAGGTTGAAGGATTTAGTTCCAAGTCCATTGAAACGAGATCCAATATGGTTATTAGAAGAAGTCTTTGCTTTTTCACGTCTGTTGGCCAGAGACTTCAGTTTCTTGCCATATGAGCCTCATTATAGGCTGATTCAATGTTAATGGCAACTGGCTCATTTCAGATGAGATGAGAGAGAAAAAAAGAGAGAGAAGGAGGAGGAGGAGGAGCTACGGGGGGGCAGGAAGGGGAGGGGGGCTATAAAGAAGACAGAGCAACAAAGACAGAGGGAGACAAAATCCTCAGCCAAGACAGAGGCCATAGTCTTTTTGTACAACCCAATATCAGAGGTGACAGACATGTCATTACTTCTGCTGTATGCTGCTGGTCACACAGACCGACCCTGGCACAGTCTGAGATGGGACTACACATGGGTATGAATAGCGATAGGCAATCAGACAATAAAAAGATAAATCAGCTGATGCCCTGGGAATCCACTGACTCATTGTAGATTGTGAACATAATTTTGTGGCTTCGAATGTGACAGTACTTTTTCCACATGAGATTCTCATGCTCTTCCCAAGTTTTTGCTATAATTGTTGGTGCCTACGTTATGATAAAACATGCAAGTTAAAAAATTAAGTTAGTGGATTCCAGTAGATTTTTTTCAGTTCATGATTGGCTAGTTTCTCAAGCAAAGATAGAGAGAGTCCGGCTGCACACTTGCCATTCCCATCAGCCACACATTGAACTAGGGCACCCCTGAGATCAAGAATATGATGCCTCCTGTATGACGTTTTGATCACACTCTTTCCTACTTTCACCTTGTACGTCAGCCCGACCGGGAACTGTAAGATGGAGGGTTGTGACTGTGAAGGCTCTCTGTCTCAGGCGTGCAAAGATTTGGAAAAGTTACATGAGAGAACAGAATGAGTGTTTTCTTAGCAAGAGCTTCAATGTGGTTAAAATTTTTATTTGCAAATCATTAAGTTAAAAATACATGGTAATTATCAGGAGAACTTTCTAAATTGTTCAGGCAAGCAATTAACAAAAGCTCGTGTAACCAGGAGCTTACAGCCATCAAATTGATCACATATTATCTTCCATCACAAGACTATTACACTCGACACTCTGTTAATCATTGTTCTTCCTGCTAAGGTTGTTTATGACACCTTAGCATGGGGCCTGTGGTCCTCTGGAATGGGACCTTTAAGTCTCTAAACAGCTTCCATCCCTCAGTTCCTGTGACCCATACGTGATGATTCCTAACACTGCAAATATTTGCATATATCGCCTTTTCTTGCCGCTTCTGTGCTTGTACACATTCATTCATCTGATAGATGCACAGCCCATGTACTGTGCCTGGCAGAGGGCTGGATGATAGAAGACCGTGTGAAGACAGTGGCCCAGTTTTCTCCTCTTGTGGGTTTCTTAATTTCTCTGTGGGAAGTATTCCTAAAGAAATAATTACAGAAAAAAATATGAAATTATAACTGTTAAAAATGGTATGAAGGAAGGTGACTGTTACACTATTGTATGGGAGGGGGTCTAACCTAATGGAGAGGGAAGTTGATAAAGTCTTTGCTGAGAAAGATTTTAACATCTGAGGCTTACCTGAGGCTTGGCACTGGCAGATGCTCAGGTATGTTTAAGAATGCTTTTTTATATGCAGTTAATTTACAAGTGGAAATTTCTACAGCCAAGTGCAAAGTGATAGATACATGTTACTATCCTTTGAACATTACTGTCAATGTTTAAGCATCGGCCAAATGTTTCCCACAAAAGAGGTGAAAATAAAGCATGAATTTAAGCATAGAGTTAAAAGAAAACTTTTTGTAATTTGTTATTATAATTAATGTATTTATACATTAAAAAAATTTATTAAGTAGTGTCTCATGATGGCGAGATAATAAGACTTGGAATAAGAGATATTCGGGGTTGATCTTCACTTTAGGGTTACTGTTGTGTGGAACAACCAGGGTCTCATTGAGAGTTAGTCTTTTCATCTGTAAAATGGAAACTGATACATATTTTGAGAACTGTTGAGATACTGTCGATGAAGTAATCAACCGACATCTGGGGCATTGCAGGTCTTAAATACATGGTAGTGCAGATAAAAGAGGGGCCGCATAGACAGGCTTAGGGGAGGCCTTCACGGTGGGCCCTACACCGACCAAGAGTAACCACATCGTAGGGTGGTCTACGCATAAACCTTCCTAACTAAAACCTGGTCATCGCAGGTAGTCACACCCTAGGCCTATATCTTCCTCAACAAATATCAATTTTTACCTAAAGTGAGCCTGTCTATCGAGTTTTTTGCCTCTTAAGACAGCGTACCTTTGAAATGTCAGAGTCGTGTTTTCCAGACCACTCAGGCACAAGGACAGACAGCCGAGCAGAGGACCACAGAACCTGTCCTTTGTAACCTGTTCTGCGCACGTCATCTCTACACGCTGTAAATGTTAACTATTCACTGTCCTGTGCTCACCAATGGAGTAAAAAGGATGCGTTTCCCCATTCTGCCTTTTTATCCAATCCCAGAGGTTTCCTCACTTTGCTGTCTCCTGCCTCCTTAATCTACCACTAATGGATTTTATGTAATACTCCTCACATCTCCTCGTTTTATTCTGCCATGTAAAATAAGCTGCAAAACTGCCGTTCTCCAGAGCATTTCTCAGTCCATGGAGATTTTGCTTCCTGGTAAATTGGCAATTGTTATCAGTTTGGCTCAAATAAATTCATAAAATTCTCTCCAAGTTTGGACATTCCTTAAGTCAACAGTAGCTATTACCATCATCATCATCATTGTTATTATTTGTCAGCGTGGAAAATAAAGCAGATTAGCTTGAGACATAGTAATTGTTCTATAATTCAATTGTGGAAATGTTATTAAAGTTTAAATATCTTAAAGAGGGAGCCGGAGAACTACATTTGTAATTATTAACCAAGAGTACTTGACTACTGTGTGCATTTTAGAGAATGTTGTAATATATTCTAATTTAATAATTAGAGGCAGTGAAGAACCACAGTTGTGCATAAAAGAACAGGAAATGACTAAATAGCCTTGATTTGAGTAACTCGTATTTATGGTTATGTTAATGTATGCAATTAGAAAGTTCCTGGTGAAACCAGGAGTGGTGGGTGTTGACGGTAGGAGAAGGTACAGGCTAAAGATCTCGGCCTTCTGGGGTGGGTGACGGAGAGTGAAAGTGTGTGAGCAGAGAGAGGCATTTTAGTTGGTTTGCTTGGAGGAGGGGTGAAAGGTGGACTGAAAGGGAAGCAGAGAAGTGAACTGGTGAGGAGAGTATCAAGCAATAAAATAATAAAGCTGAGAAGTGATGATGGCTTGAACCAGGTAGGATTTAAATAGAATATTTAGGAGATAAACCTGACAGGGGTTTTTGATACATGGGATGGAGTGAAAAAGGGTGGGAATGGTGTTTGAGGAAATGGATGCTCAGAGGTTGTGATGATAATGACAGAAAGCAAGGACAGATTGGAAAAAAAAAAAAAAAATCAAGGGTGAAAATCAACCAGACTTGGTGATTAAGTGGATGACGGAGATAAATGAAAGGACTCGCAAGCGACTCCAAGAAGTGCCACCTTCTCAGCAGAGTACAGCTGAGCAATGCACGTAGAGAAGTTTACAGTTTTTGTTTTAATCCAAACTGTTGGTGTGGACGTGCTTATGGGACAGACATGCAGGTGGTTACAACAGGGAGACACAATGTGTGTCAGTCTGAGAATGTGGGTCTGAGAGACATACAGAGATACGTGGCAGCCGACCCCACCGCGGAGGACCTCTCTTAGGAAGTGTGCATTAATCGAGTGAGACAGCAGGCCCACTCTTATCTCCTCCCTTGCCTTTGTTCATCCAACCCGTCTGGGCACCAAGAGGCATCTTTCAGATGGCTCCCCTTTGTTGGATGATCGCACGCCAGGATTCTGATTCTGATTGTGAGAAAGAGTTCCCTGACAACTCTCTCTCCCTGAGTTTACTCCCTTAGTGCCACAAGAGTTCCCTTTCTGCAACAAAAATCTTATCCATGATAAGTTGATTTGGTGATTAAGACCGGCCGTGCCTCTTCACTGCTTACTGTGTATAAGCCCCACTTTGTAATAGGAAATACAGCGACGGCTCACCCCACACGTGCCCAGGTCCTTGCAAAACTTACCATCTCCCACACACATCATATATTTTTGTGCTTCTACACCCTTGCTTAACCTCTTGGTACTCATTAAAATGTCCCTCTTGACCTTGTTGCTTGCTGAGCTACTACTCAGCCTTCAAGCACCTTCCAACGGCATCTTGTGTTGTGAACTTTTCCCTGACCCCTGAATATCGTCCCATTCCCAACTCAGCTGTGTGTGCGCGCACAGACGCACACACGTGCACATGTGAGTGAGCATCTACACGTTCACATTTGTTCATGTTTCTTAGCCCTTCAAAGATAATTGCATTGCCCTTCATGTTACTATCCCATTGCTGGCACGTAAAAGTCATCCAATAATTGTTTACCAAGTTGAATGTGGCAAAACTAAATTCAATAAAGTTCTGTGGATGAAGGTATGAAAAAAATTCAGCAAGTTAGGTGTTTGATTGCTGTGAGGAGAGCAAGTTAGATCAGGATGTGATTATTAGAAGTATATATAGAAATGTTAATTCTTTCCCAAAAATTAGGAACTGAAGAGAAATAGCTCCTGAAATGGTCTAAAGGGAAAAGCAGGGGTAAAATAAGGGAGGGGCTGGGAAAACAACTGTATACACAATTGTTATCAATGAGTGAACCTGAGTCAATCAAAATTAGTAGGTGTGAGACTGTCTACACTTTACCTGATACCCACAGTGAGATCCTACTTTATCCTACAGAGTAAAGATGAGCCATTCACTTACGTGGACTTCAAAAGTTGTAACTGGTGATTTTAAATATTAACCAATTCTTGAAATAAATGTCTCTTAGAAAAGCATTAGATATTTTTTATTCTTCATAAGCCAAATAGAAAAAAAACTTTCCTAATTATTTCAGGGCAATCTTCACAGATAGCTAATATATAGTATAAAATAAGCTTGTATATGTGCACACACATACAATTTTGGAGGGGAAAATACAGAAATTTAAAAAATACAATCATTATGAAATGACTTTCATCACCCTCTCTGGTTATAAAAATTGTACATATTCACTGCAGAAAAATTAGAAATTATGTGTAGATTTAAAGAAAATGAAAATGATCCAAAATTAACCAGAATAAATGATTTGAAATATATCTTGGAATTTCCTTTACATAAAATGTTTTTAATGTATTTTTAATAAGTAAGGTTGCATCATATCTGTCATATCTTAAAATTCTGCCCTTAAAATGTGGTATTACAATGTGTGATCTTAGTAAACAATCTTCAAAAAACCCTGTATTTAACAGCTTTGCAATATTTCATGACACTGTTAGCACTAAAAGCATGTAAAAATTTTCCTATTCTGAGCATTTGTGATGCTTCCATTTGGTAGTTATTAAAATCAGTTGCCATCTTCACTTTTACACTGCTGCACTCTTTTAAACCCATTGCAACCTAGGCTGCTATTTGTAATGCTTCCAAACAAGAACCACGGCAAAGGTCCCCACTAACTTCCTAATAGTCCAAATCACAGGATTCTTTGCAACAGCAGAAAAACAATGACTGCATGTAGACTCTAAAATCAGATGCACCTTGGTTCAAAGTCCATCTTTCCCACGTAGAAACTGTATGACCATTGACAAGTTATGTGATTCTCCGTGGTTCAGTTTCGTCATCTGTGAAATGGAGCTCATTTTCACTGATGTGATTTACCTATGACTGCTAGAGAACTGGTGAAGGTGGAAGGAGAGGGATGCCACAGCAATTACTGCAAGTACCTCCTGCGAGCTTGTCAAGGATGGGTGAGGGCTGCCTGAGTCCCTCGGTAAAGGTCACACTCTTAACCGGCAGGCCTATTCGCACAGTTTTTGCTTTTCTGGGTTCCATTACTACTTCTTTCCCTCCTCCTTTCAGATTAGGGATGGTAACAAGCTTCTGGCTGTTGTTAACTAAAAGAAACACTCAGCATTTACCTTAGAACTTTTAATTAGGTCTTCGTTAAATTCCTGTTTGAGCATACACCGTATCTGTCCTTTTGGGACCCTGATAGACCTCATCATTCTTTTTAGATTTTCTAACAGAATCCCAAGGCTTTCTATTCAACCACCCTCTGCCTCCAGCCTGTGTGACTCAGGGAAGACGGCCCACATCTTCAGCTCCCACCTGTGATCCTCACTGCCGCAGGGCAATCATGGAAGTCTCTTCCCTCTTGCTAGAAACTGGTCCAGGAAACGAAGCTTACGATAATTAGGGTAAATAATGTCGGCCATCGTGTCACATTTAATGGGCACAGAGCTTAAGCTGTCTCAGTCGTAGTTTAGGGAGTTTTATCTCATGGTTAAGAAAGGACTTTTCTTTCTTATCACTTCTGCTGGATATGAACAAAAAAAGAGGATTTTCCCAGTTGTTGCTGGCAGCTATGTTGCAACCATGATGGAAAGCAGCCTGATGACAAAACTCACCCAGAGAGGACGATCAAGAGCATTGCCGAGACAAAACTGAAGATTTTGTCCTGCCAAATCTGGAGCCTGGCTTATATCTAGATTCCTGTCCCATAAGATAAGGTGTTTTCTATCTTTAAGCCCATTTGAGGAACTTCCTGATTCTTGAAGCATGTCGTTTCTAAAATGCTATGATTTTGCATTAGCTAACATTTATCGAGTGCTTACTATCTAACATTCATGGTACTGAGCAAAATAAACCACAAGGTACGTGTTGTTATTAGCTTCGCTGTGTACATGAGGAGGCTAAGGGTTAGAAAGGTTCATTAGTTAGTCTTGGTGTCATAACCCGTCGGTTCTTCAGTTGTAATCCAAGTCTGGGTCCGTCTAACTCCGGCCATTCCAGCATGGCTCTCAGTTGGCCATGAACTCACTTTGTAAGACAACTACAGGACAACCATATCTCAGCAACTCACTTCTAAGCAAATGGGGCATTGCCAGAAACTTCACCTTCAAATGACCTCATATTCTGATAAGAGAGTTAAGGAACACTTTTAATGGCCAAAATCATGTGGAGAAATGGAGTTCAGTGTTAGGAAGAGGGTAGCAGTAGAGAAATGCCTGGTAAAAACTCCATCCTTGAAGGTGAGATTACTGTTTTCATAAGGGATGAAGATGGCAATTGATATCAAATCATGCAAACTCACTGGGAAAACAATCAGAAATATGAATGAAGTTTTAGGGCCCATGCCTTGGGAAATAACTTGTGGATGATCTTACTTGGGGAGAAGAAGTCAATGTCATGTTTTCAATAAGAGTTTTAAATAAAGTTTGAGATAATAGAATATGATCAGAACATAGAGATTAAATCAAATCAAAGTCTTATATTTGATTCTACTGACTCTGAGACCTTCACATTAGCATTAAGGAATATGAGTACTTCTTATGTCAGCTGAATCAAATTCCCAAACATTATTTCTGAATTTTACTTTCAAAAATCCAGTCAAGGACTTTTTGTTTTATCAGCCTCCTCCAACAACAATTTGTATTTGTTCATAAACACAGATATGTTGGTTCTGATTGAAATTATGTTTTTAAACATTGAAAATAGAAAAATATTGGCTTGAACCAAGTGTTTGCTTTCCTGGGGCCACTCTTTAACTGCCATGACCAAATCAGATGCAGCAGACTCATGTGGACACTACAGCACAAAGCATTTCAGAGCCAAGTCTAATGACAGCATTTATTCTTAATATGGATGACATGAGAACAGAAACATAATGTTTATTAGCAGACTAACTGAAACAGGAGCAAAAAGAAAAAGCAAAGAGGATGAACATGGGAAGTACTCAGCCAAAAGCTCCCACTTTCTTGTAAAATTAATTCACATTATAGGGTGTGCTGCCTGGAATGAGTTTCCTTCCTTTTACACTCCCACTTAGCTTTCCTTTAAGTGTCAAATGAAGCGGGTGGTGGAAAATGCGTGCACCAGTCATTTGGACATTCCTTTGCAAATTAGTCAGGCTTTGATAGTACAGGTCGGCTCTCCCAAGCAGGGGGGCTTTCAGCTTCAGGAATCTGGCAGGAGTTCAAGAGCAATGTGTTGCTTTGAACTCACTTGTTAGCCGTGCAAAATAAACACCATCCACCTTGCAATAAAAAAAGCATCAGCAGGAGGAAAAGAGAACATTCTAAACCCCTCCCTTGAGACTTCAAAACCCTCACTGGGGCTGCTAAATTAGGACAGGAAAAATAAGGCCTGCTTGTGAAAAGGAAGGAGGGGCAAAAGAACTATCCTACAACAAACACACACAAAAATTACAATTACTGAGAACTAATTATGTCTTCACGATCACAAATGCATTGAGAGTGTGAAAGCTCGTGGACGCACCCTGATGCTGCTATAAAATGTTTCCTGGCTAATTATTTGCCAGTACAACTGTTCACTTCCTGTGGTGGATTTATGCTAAATCCTGTTATTAGTCTTGCTCTGCAATTGCCATTGTCTATGACTAGAAGCAAGGCTGAAAGGCTACAGTCAGCCTTTTATTATACAACATGTGAATGGAGATTTGACCCAATGTCCGACCACTTCCCCCCTTTGGTTTTTATGTGAGCTCGATGAGCCTTTCCCTATAAATCACCGGGTTCCAATGAACTTTTACTGTTTTTTCTCTCCTTTCAACTCTACTACTGTGTGTGTGTGTGTGCATGCACACTTAAAAATAAACCACACGACTTCTTTTTCTCCTTAACAGTAGTTAAAACCTTTTCATCACATACAAGTTCTGTAGTTCTTGCTCCAAAAAAATATGAAACCGATTTTTTAAAATTTATTTTTAGAGAGAGGGAAAGGGAGGGAGAAAAAGGAGAGAAACATGGACAAGCGAAGGAAACAACAATTGGCCGCCTCTTACACATCCCCAGCCAGGGATTCAGCCTGAAACCCAGGCAAGTGCCCTGACTGGAACCAAACCGGTGACCCCCTGGTTCGTGAGAGGACGCCCAAGCCATTGAGCCACACCAGTCAGGGCTGAAATCAGTTTTTGATGACTTGATTTAGCTCAGTGGTTGCAACTGGGAGTGGTAAATAAAGTGCACACACACAAATCATTAAACTCATTTACATTTCAGCAAGGACATAATCTAAAATAAATGTAATGTGCAAAAATCACCACAGTAGCTGAAAACTCAACATTTTCTGTAGAAATCCAGCTAAACATTTTCTGGAATACTTGATATTTTGTTCATTTTAAGCAGATTTGGTCACACTTGAAATGCAATTTTTTCTTCAGATAAAATTAATACAAATATTGTGAGCTATCTAAAAGAAGACTTCTTAAATATCAAATGTACCTGTCTAAATCTTCAAAATACAAATCAAGTATTCTTGTTTCCTGATATTACTATGTTCAAGAATATAACCACTGTATTTAAGAGCTCTTCTCAGATTTAGAAATCAAATCTTAAAAATATATGAAAACTACAAGCTTTTAACAGCAAAGACTATTATGAGAATAAAAAAATAGAATGTAGTCCCATTTGTTTATTTTTACTTTTGTTGCCCTCATCCAAGGAGAGATCTACCAAAAAAATGTTGCTAAAACAGATGTCACAGAGAGAGAGTAGACTTAATGAGGCGAGGGAGCCCAGCCCAATAATTGTGTTTCTAATGGTGTCCCAGTTCTGATTTGGTCATTCAGCATTTAATGAATGCTTATTAGTACAACCAGTGATTCAGAGACCAATTCCAGGGAAAAATGAGAAAAGAAGGCAGTGGAAGTAGGGATGGATAGGGAGAAAGTTATAAAATAAGTAAATAGGTAAGATAGAGGAAGAAAAAGAATAATTTACAAGTATATCAAACACCTTCATTGAGCCTGATCAGTTAGGTAAATTTAATGTCTAGAAATGACATCATCCCAATGTGATTTGATTACTTTTATTTTTGCAATACAGTTTTCCATTAGAAATACAAACAAACATATTTCACAAACAAAGCTTCTTTAAAGTGTAAACTTCAAGTTATGTTTGATGGAAACAATTTTCCTTCGTATAAAACAAACAAAATTAGAGCCTGTATATTGTCTCTGTATCTCTTGTGTTGACTGATTCCGTATGGAAAAGCTGGCAGAATTCATTTGATCGAAATTGCTTGTAATTGCTTTGATTAATTATTTATCTGTCTTGAATTTATTTCCAAAAGAATATTAAAGATATCATAACATGATATTAAAATCATAATAATTATCATCATCATAACAATAGAAAGAGCCCCTTTTTCAACTCACTGAAAGCCTCTGTATAATTCCAGGATACTGTTATCATGCACTGAGTACCCACAATTGTTTTGGTCACTGAGACAGAGGTGAAAATGTCTAGGGTTCTGTCCTTCCCCCTGAAGAGGTTGCAATCAGTTGGGATTCAGAGCTGAGGTCAACATTTTTTCTGCAAAGAGTCGTGTGCTATTTTAGGCTTTCTAAGAAAAGAGGCAAAATCAAGGATATTTTTAAAGAAATAGAATTTTCTACAAAATTTGTATTGATAAATTTAAAATAATAATAATAATAAAGTACAATTTTTTATACAGGTCTACTAATGAGAAGAATGCAATTCTTTGGGTGATAATATTCCACTTAAATAGGGTTCAAAATTAGTTCAAAATTATTTCTCTATCATCCAGACTGATTGTAAATGTTTATCTGTTGATAGTAGTTTGTCACGTGTGGATGAGATTTTATGTATTTCATCTTTGAAAACAGCCTTTCAAGCAGATACATATCCATTAGCATCTGACTTTAATTAAGCATATTCATCATTTGGAAGGCATTTATAGAATTCTACTAGATTTTTCTCTTGATACTTGCATTTTACCATGTCATTATATTGTAGATTATTTACTTCCAGTTGACCGTTAGACAGAACCTTCTTAATTGAATATTGAAATGTATTTTTGAAATATGGAAAATTACTTCACACTTGTATCATGTTTGAAAAATGTTACTGGAGGTCAGAAGATGTATGTACTACATATTTGTGTTGGAGTGGAAATAACACTCCTTATTTTAACCTTTGACAGAATGCTAAGTATATAAATAGCTTGGCATTACTTGTGTTTTTAACAATGTTAACTTTTGTTGAAATTACTTTATAACAGTATACATTTCTCAAATAATGCTGTCCAACTTCATAGTTGTAGGCTGAGTTCATAAAAAAAAAGACATCAAGTCTACAGTAAAAGCTAGCTTCCAAGGCCATTCAGTGTTTGAAAATAATGATTGAGGGTAATTCTTGTTCAGAAACCTTTTAGTCTTGTCTCTGAGCCTTAAGAAAAATCACAAAAAACTTTCTCACCACTTAGCCCTCTGTGTGGTAGGGCAAGTCATAATGTTAAGCCTCTATTTATGACACAAATTTATAGAACCGATGATGGTTAGCCTACAAGAACAAATGAAGTTTGCTGTTGATACTACTGGTTCAAAAGCAAGTGGTAGATTAATATTTTTTTTTTTGCAAAGCCCTGTTGATAAATATAATGTAATCATAGACCTTAGAACACTTGACATTTTCACAAACTCTCTAAATATTTTCTGCCGCATTCACATTTGTACCACTTGTGTTCAGACATCTTGGCAGATTCCACTTCAGGTTGTACTGAGTTAGTGTTTATTTCAACATCTTTGGAAATATTCATGCCTATACACTTATCACATGCACTCTCTTTATAGAGGTCATTTTTTTTTTTTCAGTCAAGCTCAGCATTGCCTTCTCTAATAAGCAACAGCTAAGCACTCTGAGATGAATCTGTCCACTCATCAAGAAACCAGGAAAATTATTCAAAATAATTTGCTTTGTTATTTCAATTGCCTATTGATGCTGCTCTCAACGTTTTACAACTTCACTAAGCATCCTTAGTCTATCATTCTTAAACAAGTTTTTTCTTCTCCCAACATGTTTCTTTGGCTACTATGTCAAACACAATTCAACTGCATAGGTTTTCTTTGAATGGCTAACGGATAAAACTTTTTTGGTTGAGACCCATTTTAATTTTTTTATTTTGCAAGGGGAAAAACTGCCAAGATGAGATATTTTGTTTTAATTTTCCTAATTTTTCTGACTTTTGCTCTCCTGCACGTTGGAAATGCTGTGACAAGTGCTTAGTCTGGTAATGTTCTATTCAAGTATACTCATATTGTATTCCTTTAAATTAAAAATATTTTTATTTATTTAATTTTTTAGGAGAGAGAGGAAGGGGGAAGACAGAGAGAGAAAGACTGATTTGTTGTTCTATTCATTCATGCATTCATTGGTTGATTCCTGTATGTGCCCTGACCAGGGATCGAACCCACAACTTTGCCATATTGGATGACACTGTAACCAACTGAGCTACCCTGCCAGGAATATATTGTATTCCTCTGGCACAGCTATATTGTCTTTCCATAATAACCACAATGCTTTGCCATCTAATGTCATAACTAAAATAATCCACATTCAACGTTGTCTTAAAAGTGACCAAGTCCACCTTTATTTTATTTTCTTGTTTTGACGTGACAAATTTATGCCGGTAATAAAAAAATTAGAATGCTGCAGTACAGTGATATGCATGACAGTTGAGTTATTCACACTGTGCTCGGCAGCAGTGGGAAGAAAATGAGTCCACCACAAACAGACCCTGTTGCAACTACTCAAGTTGCCTCTGTGATACGACTGCATCCAGACAACAGGGAAATTAATGAGTGCAGAGTGGAAAATAAAAGTGTACTTACAGACACTGAAATTGGACTTTCATATGATTTTTATGTGTCATGAAATAGTCTTCCTTTTATTTTTTAAAAACCACTTAAAAATGTAAAATTCATTCTTCATTTATAGGTTACATCAAAACAGGTGGCAAGCTGGATTTGGTCTTTGAGCCATAGTTTGGCAATTCCCAGTCCAGAATAGTGCCTGGCACGTAGTAGGTACTCAACAACAAATACTGTCCAACTGCAGTGCACCTGTTGATCATATGTCCTCATTAAAGTAGGAGTTACTGATCCTCTCCCCCCAGTCTGACTTAGTGGGTTTGACTGACTGCAGAGCTGCATTTTAACAAGTACCCTGGGCCATCGGACACTGGCTGTCCTCAGAACATTCATTAAAAAACGTGCTCTTTCTTCATTTCTTTAAAACATCTCTGATAATTTCCTCCTTAACTACATTTTAATTAATCCCCAAGAAAAAATTTCAGTGCCTTAATTATTTTTTCAATATTGAAAACGCCACCTTAATATTTAATTAGCTTCTGAGCAGAGAGTATACATACGTGATGGGACGAAATGAATGTAATTGCCAGTAGATAATAAAATCTATATATATCTCAAGATGTAATGGCAAATGCTAGAAATGTGATAAGTCATTAGTCTCTCTTGGGCCTGGGTAAGCAGTTTTGTAAGGTTCTCAGCCCAATTAAGGATGCTTCACCAAACTTTATGGGCTTGCTTTCCAGGACTACAGGTTTATAAAATGGGGGATCATTTCAGATAGTGTAAGATGAATGAGTCAAATCCTACATGCAACTTTGTTTTTTGTTTCTTCTAAAAAAGAATTTCAAATTACAATTGAGCTTTGAAATATGCATATAGATAGTATGTCCTATGTTGGGTGTAACTGAGAAGTTCTAAAACACCACACAATTTCCTGTGTGTTAGATGACATGTCAGAAGGCTTTGTCTCCAACAGGCCTTAATTATCACATATTTTCTTAAGAAATGGTTACTTGCTTGTACCATTAGCACATGGAGAATTTAAACACTGCTAAGAAGCTGTACGAGATGACTGCCAAGAGCACACAAATGCTGAAATTCTATGATTTCATTCTGAACTTATTTTTCCTGAACACCTAGTTGAGATTCTGAGTCAAAACCAATGATATAAGCAAAGATATTTTCAATTGTGGAATATAGAAAAATTCTTATTTGTCTGTAAATTTTAAAGAGGAAATAGAAATTGTTTCTTTGGATGCCATTAGATGTAGACTGTATTGTATTATATTGAAATACATATTAGAGTAAGTCAGAGAACTGGAGAAAGTCCTAGAAATGATGGTAAACTGTACCTGTGAGAAGAAAAGATTATGCCATTCAGCTATTTAAATTTGCTTAGCCCTGAATTTTGATGCAACCAGTGCAAACAGAAATCTAGTAAAGTTGTATCTGTGGCTGAATCAGACAGCAGACTTTTGCATTATTTTGAGTGATCAGATAAAATTAACCTCAGAAGTGTCTGTTGAGAATCAATGACATCATAAAAAATAGTAAAGATGACTCTCCAGATGTGTGACTCCTAAACGAGAGTATTCTGATGTAGTTTTCTGAAGAAGGATTATTTATGAGATACAAACTCAAATGATTATATAATATATTGAGGGTTAATGTATTGCTAGGGATTGGGGAGACTATATATAAGTCATTGCTCACTATGAGACTGACAGGATTGTGTGAAATTCTTATACTTATCTATATGGCAGATACTCCTGCCCCATTTTATAGAAACCGATATAAAGCATAGGGAGGTAAGGTTTCTTATTCAATGTCACACATAAGAGATGGAACTTGGAGCCAAAACTCCTCTTTTCACTGTATGCTATTACAATAGGCTTTCTTGATTTTTACTTTGGATTGCATTTATAAAATTCAATTATTTCAGTGGAAAACAAAGTTTCCATTTTATAACTTTCATGAGTCATTTTGATATAAACTGATAAATGAGTCATGCTTTAACTCCCTCCTCCCTAACTTCCCCATCTTCCTTCTACCTCCCACATATTCATGAATACATTGCATCCATGAAAGTAAAGTACTTTTTAAGAATATGAATTCCTGAGTCACTGTGTCAATCAAACATTATAGTTACATGTCAAATAGTGTTTTCTCTTCTTGTTGTTAGTCACAGCATAAGGTTGGTTCTATGTGTATCACTGGGATTTTTATTTTGACTAAATTGATTGGTTTCTTTCAAGGTAATTGTTGTCCTTGGATTACTGTTATTGAAACTAATTCCATACTTTAGCGTGGTAGACAGAATAGATGATTCCCAAAGAATAGATACCAACATTCTAATAGATACCAACACTCTAATCCTTGCAGCCAGCAAATGCTTTACCTTACATGGTGAAGGGGATGTTGCAGATTTAATTAAATTAAGGATCTTGAGATGGGAGACCATCCTGCGTTATCCACTGGGCCCAATGTAATCAAGAAGCCTTAACAGAGGGAGGTGGGAGGATGAGTGTCAGAGAAGGATGTGACAGTAGAAGAGTGTAACCGTGCAAAATGGGTTTGGCCACTTGGTGCCTTGCATCTACATGACCTAGTGATTTGTGTTGAAGTAAACAGGTTTTTATTAACAAGGTCTCAACCTTGTGGGGGTTGGGGCGGATCTGAGAGCACTCCTGCTCAGAGCTCTTCTTTCCCTGGAGACCTAGAATTTCCCTTGATTCCCTAGCAGGCTACAAGCCAAAACCATGCCCAGAAGTCCCCACACCCTTATCTGTCCTGAAGCTGGTCGTGCACACAGATCTGCTCCCTCTCTAGATTGTGCACTTGTGGGTTTCAGAATCGCCATCTTCCCGCAGCAGTTTCCTCCTTCAGGATCTGGGGTGTGCTGTCCTCAGTCTCCATGTAGTGGCTCAGGAAACCATGTGTTGTGTTACACTGTCCCAGAGGCTGCAGCCCAGGGAGGCAGGTGTCCCTTCGTAGGACCCTGCCTCCAGGAATGGGCTCCCATCCCCTGTGGGGTCTAAGCCCCTGGTGGGACCTGCATCTCCTGGTCCCATGAGCACTTCCATCCATGCAGGGAGCAGGGCCAGAGGCCCAGAATGTCCAAATGCCAAAAGCTCTGATGGAGATCTTGCACCAAGCTCCACATTCCAAAAGAGTGACATCCTTCAGAACTGCAGACGCATTTAGCTCAGCGTTCTGCAAATCACAGGCTGTTACTCTGCCTTTGTTATGCAGTGTGCCTTAAATGTTGTACTCTTCATTCTGTGGGCATTCCCTGCCCCCTCTGCATTTTTGCAGGATTTGGGGAAGACGGTGGGGTTCCTCTATTTTCAGGGGACCCATGCTCTATACCCCGTTACAGAAGCTGAAGTGGTGTACTTTGCAAACGGAGGGAGGGGCCCCATCTCAAGGAACGCAGATGGCCTGCAGAAGCTGGAGAAGCAAGAAAACTGACTCTCCCCTAAGGTTTCCGGAGGAATGTGGCCCTGGCATCACCTTCATTCTGGCCAAGGGAAAGTCATTACAGATTTCTCACCTCCAGAACTATATAAAAATAAATTAGTGTTGTTTTAAACCACTAGGTTTGTGGCAATTTGTTATAGCAGCAATAGGAAACTAATACATTCAGCATATCTTCGTACGAGCAAATTTCACTGGGCAGTATTTCACTCAGATATTACAACTAATATGTGGTCATCATCCAAAAAATGATGTGTCTGCAGTCACAACCTTCATATTTTTTAGAGTCATATTTCAAAGAGAAACTTCAGGGAGTAACAGTATCCAACTTTTCTGGTTGCTAGTTCTTTGTTGCAGACTAGTGTACATAGCTCCTTAAAGTCGTGGATGTCTTTACCCATTATATTTAAACTCCCATCCTTAGAGCAGTGATATAGCAGATCCAAATTAAATGTTTCCCACCACAACACATCTTCTAAAGTTGACAAGTACCCATGGATGGAATTTAAAAACCACATTGTGCCAACTCTTATGTATAAATAGTCACATCCTATAAAACAATCTTTACAAAAATTATAAAGCAAAGGCAGTGATTTTGATATTCAAAAAATGTTTAATAACAGCATTTTATAAATATGAAATGACTATATGGAGTCTCTACATTAGTATGAATATAAAGTTTTAGATAATTGAGGTAAACTCAAATTTTAAATGAAATGGCATCAAATAATGGGTTATGCTTAACATTTCAAAATCTTGTTTCTCACAATTCGTTGGGAACTCCACTGCATCACTAATAAAGATTTTTTTAAATTTAGTTTTTTCCTTTTAGATTTTATTTATTTATCTTTTTAGAGGGGAAGGGAAGGAGAGAGGGAGAGAAACATCAATGTGCGGTTGCCTCTTGTATGTCCCCTGACGGGAACTGTCCTGGCAACCCAGGCATGTGCCCTGATTGGGAATCGAACCGCGATCTTTCGGTTTGCAGGCCCGCGCTCAATCCACTGAGCTACACTAGCCAGGGCTAAATTTAGTTTTGAAGAAGTGAACTAATGAAAAATTGATGCAAAATCATGTAGAACAGAGTCAGTTTGGTAATAGAAAATTTAGATAATGTTAGTAATTGCTAATATTTTTTGAGTGATGAAAACATTCTAAGCAGATGATCATTAAGTGATCATTATTTTTTCCAATTTTACAGCAGGCACAACCAAGGCAAAGGAAAGATAAATAATTCACTCAAGCTTTTACAGCAAAATATATGGTAGAGCTAGGGTTTGTGAACAGAACTTTGGTATAGAATGAGTCACCAACATTTAATGACTACCTATACTAGGTATTGACTAGGTGCTTTGGATACATTTTGAAATTTTAATAAAGAATATACAATTAAATTAATAATTAAAAATGGTAAAAAAAAATCAGTACAAAATGGCATGCAATAAAATGAATAGTCTTCTGACTCATACTTTCTTATTTCCATATTCACTTCTTAGAATTATGTTCTTTCAACTACTGATCCTTTCTTTTCTTAGTGGTTCCACACATGAATATAAATGATATGCTTATGCCACTATGTCTTATTTTATCAATTTTATTGTGAAAATATTTTCCTTTTGCTTCCATCTTCAATTTTTTTGTATTCTTACCCAAGAACATTTTAAAAATTGTTTTCAGAGAGAGAGGACTGGAGAGAGAAAGAGAAACATCATTGTGAGAGAGAAACAGCAATTGCTTGCCTTTTTGTACGTGCCTTGACCGGGAATGGAACCTGCAGGTTTTTCAGTCTACATTCCAACCAACTGAGCCATGTCAGCCAGGGCCCATCCTTAATTTATAATTGAATTGGTACTGCATTCTGGTCTCAAGAAAAAATTTCTCTCAGCATCTGAAGGAAGGAAGTCCAAGACTTCTTAGCACCCAGTATAGCAGATGTAAAATTTTTTAGTCTGCAATATAGTGATTCTTCTTCCATTACAAACACATGTTTCTCCCTTTCTCTGGAACTTTTCAACATTTCTCTTTGTGCTAAAAATTCCACAACAGATACATTTTAGATATGGTTCTTTTTTCATTCATATTCCTCAAAACACAATGGGTTTTTTCAAACTAAAGTTGTATATTCACTATGGGAAATTTGTTTTTAATAAGCCTTATGTAGTTTTCTCCTATCCATTTTCTACTTATGGTTCTAGAACTACTGCTAATTGAATTTTGGGTTTGCTGGAACAATTCTCTATGTTGCTTAACATTTCTTCTAATATTTTATTTCATAGTGTTGCTTTACATTCTGCAAGATTTCCTTGACTTTTGCTTCATACTATTGATTTCTTTGTTAAATTTGGCAATCCCATTTTTAATTTCTAAGAACTCAAATTATTTCCCCCCTCTAGCTATTCGTGTTTTTCATGAAATAAGCTTTCAAATCTCTTTGAATATAACAAAGATGAAATATTTTTCTACCCTCTGATTTCTTTCTTTTCTTTTTTTATCTTGCTCCTTTTTGGAAAAAAAAAAAAAAAAATGCTGGGGAATGTTTCACAGCTCCTAAGAATGTAGGTCCTGGGAGGCTGACTTCTGGCTTCCAAGCTCAGCTCTGTCATTTCTTAACTGCATGGCTTTTGACAAGTGATTAAACTTTTCGTGTGGCTTAGTCTCCCAATTGCAAAATAGTGACTATAACAGGACTTGCCTAACAGAGATTAAATTTTAGGGTTTAGGATTAAATAAATAGAAAATTTAAAGACATTGGATGGCCTTTGTTATATATGAAGTACTAACAAATCGGAGCTGGAATTACTGGTTCTCCACATTGTTCTCATGATCCATGGCTTTCTGTTCTTATTGAAAAAGAAGGCATACTTTATTACAGGGGGCCAGGGTGCAAGTATGTAGCTTCACTGCGTATGCATCAGTTTTCACGATGGCTTCTCCCCCAAATGGTAAAGCTACTCGGGATGTAACTGAGGTACAGGACCTCAGCTGGCCTACTTCGCTGAACTAGGTGCTTAGAAAGCCCAGTTCAGCTGGGCCCGCAGAAGCCAAGGAGAGGAGAGAGATTTCCTCCTCAGGCACACAGGAAGCCTTAGTTTAAAAGGGAAGCTTGTTCACTTTTTTGTGATAAGCCCTACCCTGTTTAGCCTGGAGGCAAATGCTGGGCTGCAATTCCAGTTTTTCTGCCTGCAGGAGGGATGAGGGAGTGCGGTTGGAGAGGCGGAGGGAGCTGTAGGCGGAAGTTCTTTTAATCCCAGTTTTAGCTTCATTCCTCACTCCCATCCTCCAAGCTGTCAACTCGGAGCTCTCGGGGCTAAGTGCGGGAAGGTTGGCGCCCACCAAGCTTCCTCACGGACGTGCTCTGGAATGCGGATCCCTCCCCTTGGTTTCTGCGGTTTCTCTGGTCAGCAGCTTTCAGCGGCTCCTATCTTCCCGGAATTCACTGAAATCTCTTATCTGCTATTGAGTACACCCACCCTCTACCTTCCCTTTATTTTTATCAGTTCATTCCCTTTTCCACTTCCTATGAGTCATGTAAATGGACCTGGGGGCGAGGGTCCTGACTCCAGAGAGACAAATTTTGTGCTTAGAATTAAATGTTGACCACCACACCCTACCCCACCTCTTTGAAAATTCATGAAACTTTACAATCCTACAACCCAGTACTACTTGTTATTATTTCAGTTTTATACATGAAAAATTTAAAAAGTTACCTCAAGAGCTCATGACTAGTGAATGATAGTACCCAGATTCAAATCTAGGTCTTTATAATAAAATCATCATCGTAATAATAATCCCCAACCTTTTTCTCTAAAATTCAAGGATGGATACTAGATATAATCATAAACATTATGACCACTTAATATTAAGTGCACGGTAGAAAATTAAATATTAATTATACAGATTTTAACACTGTGTAAGTAAGTTACTGGATTTATGATGAAACAGCACACAAATTACGTCGGAGAGCTTAAAACTGGCTCTGCCCCCTTAAAGCAGATTGGGAATTAATAGAGTTCTTGAGTTTGATTTTACAGAAACAGCCTTGCACATGTGCCCACCCCTGTCCTCCAGCTGCACCCACAACCAAAGTCTTCCCTATCCCCTCTGAACCAAGGATGGGGACGTGACCAGAACTTGACCTCCCCAGAACCCTCTCAGAAGTCCATTGTCCAGGAAGATCTGGTGCTGAAACCTCATGTTATAAAATGGCCAAGTTTCCAAACTCTCCAATCAAAACTTGTCCTACCAGCGCTTCCGCACACCTGTTTTCCGCCAACCCCCTAAAAACCTCCAACCAGGGAAAGAGGAAAGAGATTTTAAGTGGTATCTCCTGTCTCCTCGTGGGTGGACCCAAGAATAATACAGTTCTGCTTCCTTTTACTCAAAAGCTGGTGTCATAGTTTTGGATCCTGTGCACCCCGAGCAGAGGTCCCTTGTTTAGTAAACAAGTGCATTAATTTTTAATAATTCAGGGTATGGATGGTCTACATAGTGCCGGTGATGGAGTTTAGATACTCTAATATGAAATCCAGGAAGATTCTGAGTCCTATGATGTGAAGGCCTATGTCGTGTGTTCTTTGCCCAATTCAAGCCAGTGTCACTACCAGTTTAGGCATCAGAATCTATGCCACGATGAGACCTCGACTTTACATTTCTCTCCAGGGCCCTTGCAGGTGCAAAAGGACCTCAGCTGTATTTCTCCAGAAGCAAATACAGTACGATGGAAAACCAAAGTTAGTTCATCCACATTGACCAGTGTAGCAGAGGTCTGCATTACTATCTCAGACCCACATTTTCTCTTCTCTTAAAGCCATGATGAGAAAAAATGTTAACGGTCCGTCAAGATTTTAATGGATTTGTAGTGAAAACGTTGCTACTAAACATAACAACCCAATACCTCCTTGCATTTAAATGTGAGAAAACAAATATGATGTTATTATTACTCCAAAAATTGTACTTTGTAATATCTTTCAACCATCTCTCAGTAAATGCTGAGGGGAAAATGAGATTGTCTCTGTATTTAACCAAAAATGCAATATTAGATTGTTGATTCCAACTGACCATCAAGCCAGAAGCTGCTCATTCTTTTTGTACTTTTGGATAAAATTTGTGATTTTAGCACTGATAAAGAAAGGATTCTGGAAGATAAAGCATGCACATATTTTCTGGTTAATGGCTGTTTCTAGGTAACTCTTTATGACCACACGACCACATAGAACAAACCTTATCTGTGATTAGTTCTTTCTCTTAATATGGTTTTGCACCGGAATCAAACTTTAAAAGCAGAACTATAGATATTCAGAGAAATATTAATAGAAGACAAAGACTTTCTTAACCAAGTCTGAATATACCATTATTGATTCAGATTTTTCAATAAAACAACACATTAATACAATTTTAAGTTCCTACTGGTACAAATTTTAACCAGTCTGCTGCCCAATGTCATGAGGATTTTTCTTTATACACAAAAGGTCTGATTTTTATTGTTCAAATATGGTAGCTAGTGGGCATGCTCAGCTAAATAAACTTTTAGTTAATTAATATGTGAATTTTTCTCAGCTGAAATGTTTTATTTTCCATCCTTTCTATTTATTAACATTGCCATGATTTTCTTATTTAAATATAGAAATCTATGTAGGCATCAGTTTTTGCAAAGTTATGGGCTGCAGTTGAACTGAGGATTAATACCATTTATTTTAACAACTGGGGCTGGAGCCAAAGCATGTCTGCTTGCATTCTTTATTTCTCTTAAGTGGCATTTCTTGTGAAAGGTTTTGTTTGTATTGCTACAGTCGGAGAAAAATGAACTCAACAGTAAGTTGGACATGGAAAGTTTTCTGAAAGAATAAAATGCACATGTTCTGACCACCGCCACCTGTTTCAGCTCAGATTGGAACCCGCAGTTATCAACCCTTAAGAAGCATCAAAAATTTAATATTGCTGTTTATGTAACAGCAGCTTCTGATTCTAAGAACACACCCAAGAAGCCAGAAGTTGCCAAAGAAGAGTGTAATGATAGAACACAGGGGAAGTTGGATGGCTTTACTTTCAACTTGCATTGCAGTGGAATCGATATCTTTTGTAATGCAGTATAGTTTTTTTTTTTTTATCTATTTAGGAATGGCTATTTATTATAAAATAAATTTGTGTCAGTCAAAATGTGTTCGGTGACTACATATCTGTTCCATTGGTAATATAACGAAGTCCAAAATAAATCCGCACTCTAATCTGCCTATATTCAAGTTGGGGGGAAAGATCTTTATATTTGGTTGATTTACTTCTAAAGCTATTCCATCAATGAAAATAGGATTGACTCTGCCCCCAAATTTAGAGTTCAAATGTGTTTCAGATTATTCTCTCAAATATATTCAGTTCAGTTAATTTGTTTAAAACCTACTGATTCCCACTGGGCAGCTCTACCTCGAAGGAACTGATTTCTATCTAAGTACGTAAACTTTTGCTTTTCCCCTGGACACACACACAGGGAATGTTTTCACGTTGAAACCGAAGATGTAAATGAAGGCCTGCCGTCTCTGTCTGCTTTTGGTTACAAGGTCTGTTTGTTGACATCACAGATGAAGGCCTGCTGTGTCTCTGGCTCTGTCTACTCCATTTCCCCTCTAATTAGGCTTTGCCCTCAATTAAGTTAATGATGCAACTTTTCCTATAGATCATTTGCCCTTTCAATCAATTAATAGAATATGAGGGTGCATCCCTCCTTGGCTGGGGATTCATTTGCCTGAGGGCAGACTGTTCAGCTCCCAGAAGTACCACATAAGCTAAAGCAAGATGTTTACCACTGTATCACATGTTACTCCTAAGAACATCGGGCTCAATGGAAGCCTTACCTAAGCTGCACTTTCTTACTGATTTGTGTCAGGGTACAGAATTTACTGAAATGCTAGAGCAGGTCAAGCCGTTGGTGGGTGCATTGTGAACTAAGGCAGTTCAAAATAAGTTTAGCGTCAATATTTTAAAAGAGCAAATAAAGACTCCTGCAATGTCAAATAGAATTATGACACACACAGATACACACCCTTAAAGGACCTAGACAAATCATTGACATTTCCATTTCTAAGGGAAGAAATAAAAATAATCCCTCTCAGACAAGATATTTCTATTTTGTCAGCCAGTGCTTAGAGATTATGAAATTAATTTTTAAAAATTTAATTTTAAATAATAAAAAGATAACCACAATGAGATTATTGTGGAACCCATATATCATTTATACCAACATTCGAATGTTGCAAAGATCAAGATTTTAAGATGATATTGATAAATGCTTTCTTGAAATGTGTAAAAATTAGGTTAATAAAAAATGAATATGGATATTTAACATTTTACCAAAAGGCAGGACTAAAGAGACATAGAATGGCCAGGAGTTTTACATAGATGAGAAAAACTGGCTCCAGACGGATCGTGAATCTGTCCCAGAATGTTATTTGTATAAGAGAAATGCGGCCATTCTGATATTTAACCAAAGGCATGTTTTCGTATACCTTATTTTTTTTAGTCATAACATATGATAATCTTTTAATAAAAGGAACTTGGCTTTTAATAGAAGCCTCAGACTAAAAGAAATACTTTCACTAAAAAGTTTTAAAGATATTACATTACAAAAAGAAGCTAAAGGAATAGGGTTTGTAGATTTTGCCTGTGGAAGAGAATATTGAAAAAGACTATTTAATGTAATATAAACATTTATGAAAGAATATTATGTAAGCAGACCTCTCATTCCACGTTGTATAGGAGGGAGGAGGCTTACGCTATAGCAGGAGGTTTAAATTAGGCACAGGGAATGCAGCACGCCTGGGAGGATCGCAAACAATGTGCTGTATACATGCCGTTCTCTCCAAAGAGAGGGTTCTCTCCAAAGGTGTTGAATACAGAGGGTACAGAGATCACCTTCTTTCTAGTTTGCTCCACTGGTAGCAGTACAGGAAAGGAACTACCATTCGCAGAGCACCCCTGGGGCAAGAGCAACGGAGCCCACACAACAAAGGTCCAGTTAGAGCAGAGGAAACAACTCCACCTGAGCCACAGCCAGTAGGGGATAAACATGGTACTCCGGTCCAGTTAGAAGTCACTCTGCAGCCCAGGCTCTTTCCACAGAATCAAAGTTAGATGGACAGAAAAGAAACAGAAATGTTCACATTATATGGGACTCGGGACCAGGGTCAGAGCCGGGTGGGGAGCATGTATCAGGATATTGAGTGACACCACAGCAGGAGCTGGATGATGCCTGTGTCCTGTTTCACCCAAGAGGAGAGGGACTCAGGGAAAGAAGGAAGTGAGATCGCAACAACCATCCTCGGGAAGGCACGCAAGTTTACACCGAATGGGACTAAGGCGTGATAAGCAGCTGTGGCTTTGGGAGCACTGAGGTTTTAGCCCCTCATACCAAGGGCATAACCTCAGTGCTGTTACGTTTAGGCTGATATCTCAAGGTCATTTTATACAATTCATTTGATCTTGGGCCAACGAATAAAGAATTAATTTAATTACTTTCATTACTTCTTTAGGATTATAGAGCATATTAGCTGGAAAGGATGCAGTTGATTCAGGATTCAAATATTTATACAATGGAATATTATGTAGCCATAAAAAAGAAGGAAATTTTACCTTTTGTGACAGCATCAATGGTCCTGGAGATTATTATGCTAAGTGAGATAAGTCAGTCGGAGAAAGACAAATACCATATGATCTCACTTATATGTAGAATCTAATGAGCAGAATACACTGACAAACAAAGTAGAAACAGAAGAATGGACACATGGAACAGACGGACAGTTGTCAGGAGGGAAGGGGGAGGGAGAGATGGTGAAAAACGTGGAGGAAGTAGCCAAAGGACATACACACATGACCACATACAAGCCAAGGTTAAGCTCACTTTGTGGACAGATATGTTTTGAATTGAAGAGGACAACCTTCCTCTAGCCTTCTACAGGTGTGTTTCATCATGTCTCAGGGGCCTGCCTCTTTAGTGGCCAGATTCACTCTGGACCAGCCGCTCTTGGTAAGGTGTCTTTACATTTTTCTCTCTCCAAGAAGCCTTCACTCTTTTCCTGTTCTGAAGGTCCCGTATATTTCCTCCAATCTCTTCCTCCCTGAGTGTGTATATGTGGTGCTGTGGGGGTGGGGTGGTGCTTATAATCTTCCTTTGTGATCTAGCACCTTTCCCTGGACCATTCCCCGCAGTTTTCATTTTAACCAGTGTTCTAAAACTGATGTCAGTGAACTCACATTCTCTGAGAACTCTAAAAAGTGGGTTTTAATGTGAAGAATAATGGACAAAAACCACATATTTCAAATCACTTTGCTATCTCCCTATGAGGTAAGCGACATGGTTTAAGTTTTATGGATACAAACAAAATTAAGGTTCAGGAAAATGAGACCAGTTTTACAAAGTCACACATTACTGAGGGGCAGAGGCAGGTTCAGTCCCAGGTGTTTGAGTTCAAAGCCCAAATATCACCAAATATCTCAGAGAGACAAAGCAGACCTGAAGATGGCTGTTGCCACCCACCGGGGATGCCCCTGGGCTCAGTTGCACAGGGCTATTGTTTTCTTCATCAAGGTGTTCCCCATGCTGGCACCTCAGAGCTTTCTGAGCATTTTATATTATCCGTCTTGCCCACTCTGGGAAGTACCTTCCCTCCTGGCTATTGAGACAGAAGGAAAACTGAAGGGTTCCAGACCAAGACAGAGGACTCAAACGGCTTACTCACCAAATTTTATTCTCAGTTTCAAGTCAATGGACACTTGCCGGAGGCTGATGGCTCTTCACTTCAGAGAGGAAAACCAAAGGGCTGTCGTGCTGGCTCTGTGAGAACTGCGGCATTGCTGCTCTGCGTGGCGCTTTCAAGTGGTTTCTGGATTGTTAAATTGGGCAAAATGAGTAGCAGTTGAGGGAGCATGCAGCGGAACACATAATTTGCACTATGAGTTTTCTGTTTGTTATGTGCATACTTTTGGAAACCTTAAGAGCCATTTGTTACTCTTGAAGTAAGATTGTAAACTCTTCACATAATTACTGTGGCATTCTTCTTTAAAGCAGTGATGAGGTCTTTTTCCCCTTCTACCTCTATTATCTGTTCCCAATCTCCCCACATGGTGTCCTGTCCTGCATGTATACATGTGTGGATGTGTTTGTGTATACAAGGAGGGACCCCCAAAACCAGAATTATCTTCTGGAGGGCGGGTGCCTTGTACTACAGGCTTCCCCCACTAGGTGAGTGTTCCAGGAGCCTGTCTCTATCAGTGTACCGACTGGCGTTGTTGTGAGAGGCTGCATTTGGCTTCACTGATTTTTTTTTTTGAAGACTCAACATGTTTGCCCATGTCATATGGGTAATTTATGAGTGCACCTGCCCACACCATGCTGAGTGTTCAGCTGTCTTTGACCCAAAACAGCATGACGGCCATGCCTCACCCTCCCCATTCACTTGATCTCACCCTGAGTGACTTTTCTGTTTGTTTCCCCAATGAAAAACGCCCTCAAAGGGTAACGTTTTGACAACATGGAAATGGTGAAAAGGGGGCAGAAGCACTACAAGGCATCAAAATCGATGAGCGCAAAAACTGTTTGAGCAGTGGGGAAAATGTCTCAGTAGGTGTGCTGCATCAAATGGAGAGTACTGTGAAGGTGACTGAGATTTAAACATGTGAGAATAAATACACAAATTTTCATAAATAAATTCCAAGGGTTTGGGGGGGTCCTCCTTGTATATACACACATGCATAGACACAAATTTATTTAAGATTTGAGTGTAAAGAATCTTAAAAAAACACTCCAGCACTTATATATGCCAATGAGTGCTGCTCCCTCCAGAGTAGTCTGATACCTTGGAAAGTTTATAAATCATGACAATTGTGTCACTATAGCTCTAACTTTTTAGTATCTCCTTTGTGAAATCTCTCAGAATCCTAGTTACTTCAACAAAAACTTGAGTTCAGGAATATGGTGAATAAATTAGGTAAATCTCTTTCTATTGTGCTTATTGATCAGTGGGGGGAGGGCGGGGGGGGGCAGGGGGGCAGCAAAGGTCCTGAAGCCTTGCAGGCAAGACGGGGCTGGAAAGAAGTATTCTAAGTCATGAAAGGCAAGGACCTACATCCAAGATTGCTCTAGCCAGCAAAGCTCTCATTTAGAATAGAAGGGCAGATAAAGCGCTTCTTAGATAAGGTCAAGTTCAAGGAATTGATCATCACCAAGCCCTTATTCTATGAAATGCTAGAGTGACTTATCTAAGAAAAAGAAGTAAAAAATGTGTATAGTAAAATGATAGCAAACTCACAATTGTTAACAACCACACCTAAAACAAAAACAAACTAAGCAAACAACTCGAACAGGAACAGAACCACAGATACAGAGATCACATGGAGGGTTAGCAACAGGGGAGTGGGAGGAGGAGAGGGGGGGAAAAGGTACAGAGAATAAGTAGCATAGACGGTGGGTAGAAAATAGAGAGGGGGAGGGCAAGAATAGTGTGGGAAATGTAGAAGCTAAAGAACTTATGACACATGGACATAAACTAAAGGCAGGGAATGTGGGTGGGAGAGGGCGTGCAGGGTGGAGGGGAGTGAAGGGGGAAAATGGGACAACTGTAATAGCATAATCAATAAAGTATATTTAAAAAAAAAAGAAATCAGTGAACTTGCTTGGCTTATAAAACAACTGTAATTGCGATTGACTTTCCAAAAAGTAAATGATCATCTATACTGCCCAAACGGAGGTAAGGTGACTATGAGTTGTACCTTCACTTCTGACATTTTAGTTTAATGACAGATTCCTACATGCAACTCTTTGGCATTCTCACATAGACAATGCCAAAACCAGACCTTATTTCCTTCCCCCTCACACATGCTGCTCTCAAAGTCTTTCTCATCACGAGAAATGGCCACACTGTCCACCAAAACCCTAACGGCCGTGTTGTCACTGAACAGCAACAACAAAACGGGTCTGGATGCCTGTTGCCACGAAAGCCAGACTTGCGAGGCAGACGGTGGTGTGAAAGGAGGGAGGTTTTATTCAGGTGCCGCACCATCTGGGAGAATGGCGGACTCTTTTCTCCAAGTCCATCTCCCAGGAAAGACCAAGACAAAAGCCAGTGCCAGAGCTCCTGCTCCAGTTTAAAGTACAGTCCTTTGGAGCCTGCAGTTGGCTGCTAAGTGGTCCAGGTAGCTTAGTTTGTTCCTGGCTGCTGCCCCTTTTAGGCTGCATCCTGGAAGCTGTGTGTGGAGCCCACACAGGCATGGGTCATGCAACCGACAGGACCTATTGGTTGTGTGCTCCTTGGTGAGAGAGCACACACACAAGCTAGTGCATCACCAGGTGGGCCAGAGAGAGAGAGAGAGGCTTCCTCCTGGAAGCCACAGGCCACGCGGCTATGTGACCCATGGAGTGATCAGGCCAGCGTACCATACGAGTGCAGGTCATGACTGAGAGAGCCATGAGCAAGAGAGAGGGAGAGAGTTTTTCTGTTACCCTGGACTTATATTAGCTTAGGTGTGAGATGGACAAGATGCTTTCTCAAAATGACCAATTGATTTCCCAAACTTTCACATGCTTTGGGTGTGTCTGCCTCCCAAACCATCCCTTCTTTCCCCAGGCTCTACTTACAAGCCTCTTTGGTCCAGAAATTCCTCCTGTGCCGTTGTAACTTCTGTAGTACATGTGCCCGCCTTCCCCTGGTCCCACCTGCAATCTGGTACCAGAAGGGCAAATTGCCTTTTTCCTCCTTCCTATTATCTTGCCAGCCTTTCACATGTTCAGTGTAAGAACTTCCCCTATCATCTCCTTGGCCAACAGGTGGAGACTCCCTGGTGCTCAGGACAGACTCTCTGCCATAACAATACTTGATCCATTTCTTTCCCTCATCTGGCTGCATGCAATTAACCAGCAAATCCTGTCAACTATATCTGCAAAACTATATCTTCATCTATATACTTTTCTGCCTTTTAATGCTACCTGTGGCCCCATTTAGCTCTTGCCTGAATTATTTACTTGAACTTCTTTCTGTCTTGACCTTTTGCTTTCCCTCTTGGCTACTTAGAATCTGCTCTCTAAACAGAAACCATAGTGAAATTTTTGAAACTTAATTGCATCATTATCCTGCTTACAACACTTCAGTGAAGTCATTTTCACTAAAGCATAAAATCTATACTCTCAACCATGGTAGTAAAGTTAGGGGACTCCTTTAAATAAATACCATGACATCTACCTAGCATTCTGAACCCATTCGGTATGACTCCTTTTCCCTATTGTGAAGCTTCAGGCATGCTGGGGTGTGCTGTGTTGTTGTTTTTTTGTTTTTTTTTTTTTTTTTTTCCATCTTCAAGCATGTCAAGATTTATTTTGCTTTGGGGTCTTGTACTGGCTGTCCTCTTTCTTCGGGATCTCTTTCCCTGGTCTTTACATGTCTGGCTTCTTTTTGCGATTTAGGCTTTCAAGTTAAACATCACCTCTTTAGAGAAGTCTTCTGTAGCGGGTTGAATGGTGGTCCCTCTCCTAATCTTGAATACTGTGAATGAGAACTTATTTTGAAAAAGGGTCTTTGCAGATATAATTAAGGATCTTGAGATGAGATTACCATAGATGACCCCATGATAAGTGTCTTCAGAAGAAGCACGCAGAGGAGAGAGATGGAAAGTAGAGGAGATGGCCATGTGAAGACTGAGGCAGAGATCAGAGTTATGCAAACACAAGGAAGGCCTTTGGTCTTCAGAAGCTGGAAGAGGCAAGAGAAAATTCTCCCCTAGAGCAGCTGAAGGGAACAGAAGCCTGCTGACACCTTGATTTTAAACTTCTGGCTTCCAGAACCCTGAGAGAATAAATCGATGCTGTTTGAATCCACCAGGTATACAGGGGTTTGTTGTGGCAGCCCTTGGACGCGGATGCACTTTCCCTGAATGTGCATCTAAAGTGCCCTTTCAGCCACCACTGGTGTTATCGTGTTCATGGCGTTTATCCCATCCTGATTATTTTTCCTCTTTCCATGATTATTTTTCTCTCTCACCCAGAATATAAATTTCAATAAAGCAACTATAATCTGTGTATTCACCACTATATCTTTAAAGCCTACACTCATATCTAAACATAATAGATATATAATAAATATTTATAGACTGAATAAATAAGGCATATACTAGAATAAGTAAATCATATACTTTATAAATAAACCATATATGCTTTGGGAGGAAGGGACTAGATAGTTCTAAGAGTCCTTCTAATTAAGGGGTTTATATTTCATAGTTTTAGTATTTCAGGATGACTTTTTGACATACAGTTAGGAGTCATTGGTACAAGAGTAACATTTTTAAAGAGGATCAGTATGACAGAATGTGCTGTCATATGTAGATTAGGGAGGGAGGAGACCATAGAGGTTTTTTCTCATTAGAAGAGAATTAATCTAGTTGAGAGTACTGAAAGCCTAAACCACTGTAGTTGTAGAAAGGTTAAAGAAGAGGAAAATATAAAAATATATACTATTAATTAGAAAACAAAGCAATTTTTAACTGAATAAAATGGATATATGGAGAAGTCAATATGTGGTAGGAGATTTTTAACAGCTCAGGAAAATTCCAAATTGCCTGTGGATTATAGACTTGAGCTTACAAAACTGCATCACAAATTTACATATATTAATATTTATACTCATCCAAAAATGAAAAGTTCTTATCTATGTATTTTGAGTGATTGATGAAGTATGTATCTGAAGGTTGAATGTACCTAGCTGAACGTGAAATAAGTATTTTAGAGGATATTTTCTGTGAATCATTGAGTCACCTCAGTTCTTTTTTATTATTATTTTAGAGTAACAGTAAAAATCCAGTAAGTTGTTACTTGATCCTAAGGTATGAGAACCCAGTTTATTCTATAAAAGTGTATTTTCTTGATAAATAGAAATTGAAAATTTACCTGAAGCATTTCTTGGGGAGATAGATATTATTGATTTTTATAATTATGAAAGATAAAACATGTCAATTATATTACAGAAAGTGCTGTTCTTTTTCTGGATTGTCTCCTATATGTAATAGAAAGAAATCTCTATTGAAATATTATTTTCTAAAGTTTTATTCTACTGTATTCATCTAAATAATTTTCAAAGCAAGTTAAAGTCCTGAGATGCATGGCAGAAATGGATCAGTATTCAAATTATGCAAAAAAAAAAAAATGAGGCTGGATAGTAAGAAGCTAGGAATATTCCTTGACAAGTAGAACGGGGAAACCGAGACAGACAGCTGAACAAACTGGCTGAGCAATTTGCAGCCGATACAGAAGGTCACCTTACTGGAGAAAACATCAGACCTCAGTTGTGCTGCAGCTCCACACTGAGAAAAGTAGCAAAGCTAAGTGGGCAATGCCAGGACCAGCTGCAACGACCAACGACCCCCTGTTCTGGCACCCATCAATCAGTGGAGACCACAACCCCCAAGGAACGCATCTAGGAAACTAACAAATTTTTTGCCAAAACCCTCACCTAAGATTCCCACCTGTAGGACAGAGATAAAAACTCTTTTTTAAAAAAAAAAATTTTACTTATTTTTCTTTTTATTTATTTATCTTTAGAGGAGAAGGGTAGGAAAGAGAGAGAGGGAGAGAAATATCAATGTATGGTTGCCTCTTGTGTGTCCCCTGCTGGGAACTAGCCTGCAACCCAGGCATGTGCCCTGACTGGGAATCAAACTGGCAACCCTTTGGTTTGCAGGCCCGCACTCAATCCACTGAGCTACACCAGCCAGGGCGAGATAAAAACTCTTAAGACAGCGGACCTAGCCTACACTCTCTCTCTGGGGAGCATGTTTGCACCTTTTTCTTTCCCCTCCTACTCCCCCACAAATATGCATCTCTTAAACCCTAAGGGTACCCATGAGACTTGTAACCAGGGGAGCAGTGGGCAGCAGCGGCTCGTCCAGGGCTAACCCCCAGAACCTGTCTCCAAGGTCCCCTTTTCTCTGACTTCCCGGTGAGTTACAGCAGCCCCGCCTCAGGTCGTTTCTTTCCTGTAACATTTTTAGGGAGCCAAAGCAGCCCAGCCTACCTCTCTCGTGCTGCTTTCTCTGCTCAGCCTTTCTTATCTCACTGTCCCCAGCTTTAATAAACACACCCTTAGTGTCACCTGCACTCATGCGGTGAAGTCTTTCCTGCACAAAATCAAGAACCCACATGCTACCAGCAGGCCCTAGGCAGCCGCACTCAGGGCCAGGCCCCTTTCCTGGTAACAGAAACAAAACAGAAGAGGGAATTCTCCAGCAGAAAGAAAAATTGCTGTCTGCTTTTATTATGTATTTCATACACAGAAAGAACCATCAAAGCAGAAGTTTCAACTGTGGTGATTTTTTTTAACCTCTTACCCATAGATATTTATGTTATAAATCACACATTTTATCAAAAATTATAGAGAAGTGTGAGGTTGTAAGCTTAACTGTTGAAAACCAGTGGCATTTTCTCAAAATATTTAGAAAAAATGGTCCTTATACTTTACAAAATCAGATGTTGAAATATACAAATGAGTAGGTAATAGCACTGAATTAGTGGAGGAATAAATCTTGTGAATGAATGAGGAGAAACTGGGATAGACTGAGATACTACATTTCTCCTCTATAAGGACAACTGAGAACCCTCTAAGACAGACCATGGAGTATAGAGCCTGGAGGCTGGAGAAAGGCTTTGAACTGGGCTTTACACGGAAAGAATAGGCTCTGCCGTGAAAACTTGAGATCACTTAACAGCATTTGGCTACAGAGTGAGAAGTCCTGCAGTTGTATTTCATACTTGTGTGTGAACTTGCTTTGAGAATAAACTTGAACTGACTAAGCCAAGGGTGAGTAATAAGAGTAGTGTACTGGACATGGATCTAAACCTTGCCCTAATCACACTCCCATCTAAGAGACTCCTGGGCTCGCGCACTCACCATGTTCGGTCACGCAGAACCTCGCTGGTTTGTCCACCTCCACCGCAGCCAATTCAGATCTGAGAGCAGCCTGCAAATGGCTCCCCGGAAATTGAAATCTATATCCTGGCTCTGAAGAGAGGACATAAACACAAAGTTTACATTTTAGTACAGATTAAAGTTGCGCAGGAATGAATAGTAAGCAGAGGAAGCTAGTCATTGGGTAGAGGGGAATGGTATTTCTATATGGAAGAAGGAAGGCAGCATGAGAGACACGAGGGGGCTGGGGAGCTGGCTCGACGTCAACTAGACTTATTGTGATGATCATTTTGCAACATATACAAATGTCACATCATCATATTGTGCACCTGAAACTAACATGTTGTGTGTCAATTATATCTTGATAAATTTTAAAAAGAGCTACTGGTGGTTCCTTTGAGGCTTTATTAAGCTCTGTCTGCATTCGATGCGAATATGCTCTCTCAAGAAACTCTCTTTTCCAGCCTGGTCCACACGGAACAGGGTGCCTACCCATGCCCATCAGAACGACCTCACCCCAGGCTCCGCAGGGCCGGCGGGCTGCCCTGTTCCTCTCTACTTCTTCCAGCGGAAAGAACCCTAACCAGAGCGAATCTCCATCACAGAAGAAAGATAAAAGCCAATAAATGAATTGATAAAAGTTTAGACCAATAAGAAAAATGACTCAGTAATTATATAGCTATAATATTGTGAGTTTGAAGGAATCATGGAGAATAGTTATAAAAACCACAAATGTTGGAGAAAGACAAGATTTTCCAGTTCACATAATTTATACGTTATAGCTTTCCAAATAAATAAATGAGGCCTAAAATCATTGGTTTGCTTAAGCTCAGTGAAACTATAATGAAAAAGCAGGTCCTATAAAACCAAATTCCTTGATATTTTATTACTCCACACTGCCTTTAATTTTTGTTGCTGCTACTTTTTAGATGGTCACGTACTTTGTGTAATTTATAAGTTTTATCAAAACAATTACAATAAACCCATTGGTATTATAGTATTTTAAGCTCTATTTTATTTTATAAATATATTATCAATGTTTTAAAAATATACGTAGTCATATTAATATTTGCATTTTTCAATATTTATATAATATTTAACTAAGACAAAATTTATGTAGTTATAAATATAATAACTTATATAATGTATAATCACATATAATATTTGTATGACATACTTATATGTAATCATTTTATGAAATTTATTATTATATAATCTAAATCTGTCTCTTAGACTATATTAGATATACATTATTATATTTATATTATATACTGTGTGTATGCGTGTGAGGGCGTTAAGTCAGTGCCTCTCACATTTTAATTTCTATATCAGTTATTTCACCTGGGATATTACGAAAATACAGGTGCTGGTTCAGCAGCTCTGGAGTGGGCCTGAGAGTCTGCGTTTCTAACCAGCTCCCAGCGAATGCTGATGCTGTGAGGTTTTATGTGCGACTACTTGGTTTTCTCAGTTATCTTTGTCTGCACTAAGTTTAACCTCCATCTCTAAGCTACCCCAGGTTTGAAGCTCGGAGAAGCAAGGCCAGCCAGCTGAGTCAGGATACGGAGCAAGGTGGCTGGAAGCAGGTTGAACAAGTCAGTAAGTGCTTTGGTTGGAGACAGCTCAGGTCCAAATCAAACGTTCTCAGAGCCTGCGAGTCAGGACAGTTGAAGTCTAGATATTTGGAGGTGTGGAACTTCTCCGCAGCAAGGCTGTGATGGGTAGAGGGTTAGCTATATGAGATGTTGATGAAATTACTCTGTGCTTAGGGATCCAGGCAAAGCTTTGGGGATGAAATGATGAGTGAGTAATGAAATTCATCCCAGGAACTCACAGTCTAGAGGGGAGGAAGTTTGAAGAACAGGTGACAAACTCCACTAAGAAGAAAGAAAAATTACTAAGGGCCAGGCCATGAATTGAGGCAGTTAGTACTGAGTGGGGCTGAGGTCCAAGTAGGCAGATTGAGTCAGAGTCCCCGGGGACAGGAATGTAAGAACTGAAATCTGAGGGCATAGTGTCCATGTACCAGGGTGTGTGGAGGAGACTTGTTTTCCAAGGAACTGCATGTACAGTATGGAAACCGTACACCATGGGAAGTGTGACAACATCCTATGAGGCTGAGCGTTCTTGATTAAGAATGGGGTAGAGTAAGGGCAGGACTGGAGCCCAAGTCCAGGAGGTTAGGTATGCCTGATGGGCAGGAGCCAGGCACCTGGCACTGACCAAAGAACAAGAACACTGGACAAAGCAAGAGAAATCATTAAAAGCAGAAGAACATCTAATACTAGAAAATGGTAAAGCTAAAACGAGCAGCCGAAAAAGGTAAATCTTCTTGCCCCCTTCATCCCTCTTACAATCTACCCTCCAAATCTCAATCCATTTTAAGACAATAGCCAAAAGCAGCATATATCTTTGTTCCCTCAAGATGTTGCTAATTGGGAAGATATGGCATTAAATATATACCTCCTGTGTATCAAGACATTCACAGCTGTATATGACCTTGTCCTTTAAGGAAGTAATAAATGTACAGAATAAAGTTTCATTATTACATAATATTGTATATTTCTACAGTTTAATATTTCTCAGGTTTTAAAGTATTTTCACAAGCATCTCATTTAATCCTAACAGCAACACCACAAACATTATATGGTTGGCATACCCAAGTAATGAATAAGGAAACTAAACCCTAGAGAGATTAATTTACCAAAAACAATGCAACTTCTAAGTTGCTGCACCAAAGTTTTTAACTTTAATCAGTGCTCCTTCTAAATTGTTAAAATGTAAAATATTTTGTCCAATTTCGGATTTTTTGTATGGAAATCCACAAGTGAGTTGGGAAGTCCATCAGGGTTTTGGGCTAAAATATTTGGATATTAGGATAGACAATAAGACAAATCAAAGCAGATATAAAGGGAAAACAAGTAGATTAGAACGGCCTTGGTCGATAATACTATCACAGATATCTTTGGGTATCAGAGAACAAAGAATCAAAACAATTAATTCTCAGGCAATCAAAAGCAAAGCTAAGTGATGCACAATGATATGAGTGACAAAAAAATGTAACACATGACATCAAAAGACAGATAAAAGAAATCATTTTAAGAGGACTGAGGAAAGGAAGTTACAAACTCAGCCAAAGTTCAAGGGACGAATGAGTGGATAAAGCTGACAGTAACTATTTTTTTACCTGTGGCCAGCAGGAGCACTTGGTTCACTGGAAGAGGCCGTTTTCCTCTCAGAGCCAGCCTGAAGGTCAGAGATACCCCTCATGAGGTTAGCAGGGCAGAGATGCGCCTGCTGTTCCAAAATAAGGCTTGACAGAAAGTGAACGTGGGACCTTGTGGTCCTTAATGATGCCAGGAGTGAATGATCCATGAAAGGAGAGGGAAGGTCTGGTTTCCAAAGGCTTACGTCAGTTTTAGAACCAAATAAATTAGGGGTAATCGCAAACTTTTTCTCATAGGAAAAGAAGACGATTTAGAAGGTAGAATAGAAATTATCAAAAGTCCATATGAATAGTCTCAAAATTGAGTAATGTGTGCAAAAATAGAAGTCTGATGTGGCTTTAATCTAAATTAAACATAATCTGCCCTGGCTGGTGTGGCTCAGTGGATTGCGTGCTGGCCTGGAAACCAAAAGTTTGCAGGTTCAATTCCCAGTCAGGACACAGGCCTGGGTTGCGGGCCAAGGTCCCCGTTGGCGGTGTGAGGGAGGCAGCAGATCAATGTATCTCTCGCACATCAATATTTCTCTTCCTCTCTTTCCCCCTCCCTTCCCCTTCTTCTAAAAATAAGTAAATAAAATCTTTAAAAGGAAATAAATGAAACATAATCTTGTTGATATGACTTGTGGAATCATAGGAAATATATTAACCTTGGAGAAAAAGACCTTAAAGCTGAACCAAGACTGTGCACACCTTTGGCCACCGTCAGTGTGGGCCAAAGGGACAGGAAGGAGCTGTTTCCAGATGATTGCGAGAGCGGCAAAGACCTTCGAAATATGGCTCTGTTTGGGGCTGAACTGTGGCAACCTTTTATCACCAGAAGAACCCCACTGGTGCAGAAGAGGCAGAGTTAATATTGAACCAAAGAACCTGAAAAACCTAGAAAGAAACATAGAAAAATTTGACTATAACTTTGATTTTAATAAAAAATACTAGGTATCTTAGCAAATGGAAGCAGTAACTACCAAGAGACATTTCTTTACAAATGTATATACTAGGGAAGAACAGAAGAGAGATCAGAGATTGCAGATTTACTATGTGCATGCTAAAGATGGGCTGCAGACCTATTTATGCCTAAAGTGTATTTTAAAAAATCAGAAAATGGGGGACTTCCGGCCAAGATGGAGGCATAGGTGAATACACTGTGCCTCCTCACACAACCAAAATTAAGGACAACAAAGATTTAGCAACAAGAAAAAATCCAGAACCAACAGAAAATTGAACTGTACGGAAGTCCGACAACAATTCATCCAGACCAGTTAGAGGGGCGGGGTCATGGCAGGGAAAAGTGGAGGTTGGCGCACCAGGCACACAGGAGCCCCAGGCGTGCAGGTGGTGGCTAGCAGACCCCAGGCACCCAGGTGGCAGACCCTGGGCACGGGGTGGCAACCGACAGACCTAGTGAGGCCATGCAAGGTGGCTGGCTGACCAGGCGGTCCCACATTCATGTGCAGATAATCCAGCCAAAAATGGGGAGCGAAACAGACCTTGCAACCCAGGGCCCCAGGACAGGGAAATAAAACCTAAAAAAGCCAATTGAAAACACTTGTGGGGGTTGAGGTGCTGGGAGAGACTCCCAGCCTCACAGGAGAGTTTGTTGGAGAGACTCACAGGGTCCTAGAAGGTACAAAAGCCCACCCACCTGGGAATCAGCACCAGAAGGGCCCAATTTGCTTGTGGAAAGTGGCAGAAGGGACTGAAATCCGAGAGAGAGCAGAGCACATGCCATTGTTCCTCTCAGACCTCGCCCCCACATACAGCATCACAATCCAACAACTGGGCTGCCCTGCCCCAGTGAACACCTAAGGCTCTGCCCTTCACTACGTAACAGCCATGACCAGACAAAACAAAATAAAACAAAACAAAATGGCTCAAATGGGAGAACAGATCAAAGCCCCAGAGCCAATTCATCTAAGCAATCAAGAGATAACCAACCTATCAGATGCACAGGTCAAAGCACTGGTGATCAGGATGCTCACAGAATTGGTTGATTTTGGTCGCAAATTAGATGAACAAATGAAGGCTACACTAAGTGAAATGAAGGAAAATGCACAGGGAACCAATAGTGATGGGAGGAAAACTAGAACTCAAATCAATGGAGTGGATCAGAAGGAAGAAAGAAACAACCAAACAGAAAAGAAGGAAGAAACAAGAATTCAAAAAAATGAGGCGAGGCTTAGGAACCTCCAGGACATCTTTAAACGTCCCAACATCCAAATTATAGGGGTACCAGCAGGGAAAGAAGAAGAGCAACAAGTGGAAAACTTATTTGAACAAATAATAAAGGAGAACTTCCCCAATCTGGCAAAGGAAATAGACTTCCAGGAAGTCCAGGAAGCTCAGAGAGCCCCAAAGAAGTTGGACCCAAAGAGGAACACACCAAGGCACATCATAATTACATTAGCCAAGATTCAAATGAAGGAGAGAATTCTAGAAGCAGCAAGGGATAAGGGGATAGTCACCTACAAAGGAGTTCCCATCAGACTGTCAGCTGATTTCTCAAAAGAGATCTTACAGGCAAGAAGGGGCTGGAAAAAAGCATTCCAAGTCATGAAAGGCAAGGACCTACGTCCAAGATTGCTCTATCCAGCGAAACTTTCATTTAGAATGGAAGGGCAGATAAAGCGCTTCTCAGATAAGGTCAAGTTCAAGGAGTTCATCATCACCAAGCCCTTATTATATAAAATGTTAAAGGGACTTATCTAAGAAAAAGAAGTAAAGAACCTGTATAGTAAAAAGACAGGAAACTCACAGATATTAACAGCCACATCTAAAACAAAAGCAAACCAAGCAAACCACTAGAACAGGAACAGAACCACAGAAATGGAGATCATATGGAGGGTTAGCAACAGGGGAGTGGGAGGAGGAGACAGGGGGAAAAGGTACTGAAAATAAGTAGCATAGATGGTGGGTAGAAAATAGACAGGGGAGGGCAAGAATAGTGTGGGAAATGTAGAAGTTAAAGAACTTATGACACATGGACATGAACTAAAAGGGGGAATGTTGGTGGGAGGGGGTGTGCAGGGTGAAGGGGAATAAAGGGGAAAATGGGACAACTGTAATAGCATAATCAATAAAATATATTTAAAAAAGAAATAAAACAACAAAAGGGCAAGATTCTGCAAGCGATCTTTTTTTTTCGAGACCACAGTATTACATATACCTCTGTAACCAATAAAAAAAAATACCCAACCAAAAAAAAAATCAGAAAATGTTGTCAATCTGATAATTTCATATAAAATATATGTCTTATCAAAAGAAAAAAGTTCAGGTTTGTCATTGCCACATGGCTACAGTGAGTGAGCTGGACTGAGTAGCGGGGCTCATGGGAGACCTCTGTGCCCAGCCTGGCTGATCCTTGTAGAGATTTCAGTTTGCTCCATGCGTCTCCCCTCCCCACTCCCAGCTGTTCATAGCCAAGTAGGCTTGTTGTAAGCTAGAATGAAAGAAATAAATATAGTGGTCTAATTTATGAAGGTAAGCCTTGTTTTTGATTATGTAGTCATTCAACACATATTAATTAAACAACTACTATATGCCAGGAGCTCTTGCTATGTCCTAGGGAGGTAGACTTGAGTAAGTTGCAGGTTTGGCTTTCACAGGACTTACAATGTAAAGGAAAAGACATATACCATGTAAATAATGATAAGCATGGTTAGTTAGTATTATGCTTGAGAAATGGCAAGTGCTTAGACTGAATCTGGTGACCCAACCTGATGGGACATTATGGCAGACTTTTGAGACCTCTAGGGCTCCCCAGGATTGCCTAGGATTGGCTCTGGAAATGATTTAGGGGCACAGTAAATTACAGACCATTTCTAAAGTGGCTCATGCTACTGGGATACGGTAGAGAAAGAAGAATATGCTGAAGAAGTGAAACAGTTAATTCCCTTTCAAAGTTTTAGTGTTCAGTCCTATTTAGTGTTAAGCCTGTCTCAGTAATGCTGCAATATACAGGGTCCAGCACAAATAATGCCCCTTTTTTATTACAAAATCTTTTCTTACCAAATCATAAGCATGCAATTCTGCGACATAATGATATCACACTCAAGCACACCATATGACATTTTATGTGAAACGTTCAAATTAAAACTATAAATTATATCTGTATTATTATCCTCCCCACCACCCTCAGGCAGGCATTCCTTCTACCAGAGCCTGTATTTGTACAACCTGTCATCCTTACACCCAAGAACAAGGAGTCTGTTGGGCAAAGCATAACACTTATAAAATAAATATCCTTCCACTAAAAAGTATAAATTTTAAAATTCTAATAGTTCTATATCAGATATATAGAATTGCTTAACAGATAACTGATATAGAATTCTAAAAATTATATCAGTTATCTAACAAGTTGGAAAGACAAAGAAGAATCTTATTTTTTGTTGGAATAACAAAAATGCATGGGTAGCCATCATGGTATTGATGAAACAAGAGCTTGGAAAGAAACACAGCCTGGAAAGGCAGTGTTATTTGATCTTCATTATCTCCATCAAAGGCTCCTGTAATTCAGTTTCACAGCATTTTGTGAAGAGTATAGACCATTTCACAAAGCTGTAATTTACCTTAGGAAGAAAACAATAATTAACAAGGTACATCATATGGAAACAATTTTGAACAGAAAGAAATGAAACAAAATGATAAAATCCTAAAATGAGTCATTTTTTAAAAAAAATCAAAATTTCAGTTTACAAACTGCTTAATACTGTTTTTTTTTTTCCTTCTCAGAAAAAAAAGAGAAGTGTTTCATTGCATGGACATGCATACCCACAAGCCAGATCAAATGTGCATAAATTCTGCACCCAAACCCCATAGAAATAGTATTGTGTGGTTTACTGCATAAGCACGTGCATAATAGTGGCTAGAATAGGAGTTTAATTCCTGGTATAGCATTTACTATGCTTCGTTCAGAGTAAGCTGTTATTACTGAGTAAGAGTCTTGCTTTGGTTGAGAGGATAAACTCTGCTAAAAGTGGATTAAAACACTTTAAATTTTTAGATTAAAAAATTGAAAACCTAGAGATTTCTTGACCCACGATGAGATCTGACGTCATAGTATTAAAGCCATTACTGTTCACTGAACAGTCATCTAACTCATAGTTATTCTAATTATCTGTTTCCCTTCTTCATCTGCGAAACAGCCTCTTGATTCCAAGTGCAGCCTTCCTTTCAATTGTTTAATCCAAAAATTAATCTAAACTTTGAAGTCATTTCATGGCACGGTGTGTTTATTTTAGCATAAAAAATAATTTTGGAATCGCTTGATTCCTTTTCCCCAGTAGTGAAATGGGGCGGTTGCCTTAGGCCCACTTCCCTCCTTTGGCACTTCGAGGAAGTCCATGGCCCCCTCCTGAGGGTGATACCCACAGAGCACCTCGCACAGTGCTGAAGACATTGTTCAGTAAATGTCTTCAAATTACACTTTAAAGCCAAGGCATAATCCAGTTCAGAAAGACATTTGCAAGTGACCTTGATCTTTATTTTGATCAGTTACAGCTAAAATAATTCCTTTTGTTTCATCATGTTGACAACCATCCCGAGAAGTCATAACCACCAGTTGTGTAAGAGGTGAGTTGTAGTGTAAATGAAGCATTCATACAATAGTTCAAATAAATCTAATATTTATAATTTTCTATTACTTGACTTTTCTATTACTTGACTGGTATCTCTCTCTCTCTCTCTCTCTCCCCCTCCCTCCCAGGACAAAGTTAACCATACTTATCATATTTATCCAAGAAAGTATGGGAAGGTATGTAAAATAGCATATTTTATTCTGGGCCACCTTGTAAGGGAAGCTTGATTCTTCAGTGAAATAGAGGCAGGGGCTGCTAAAGAAGCGTAATGACGTCTTACAAGTAAGCCACGGTGGTAACATTTAGTAGAGGAAGTGAATAATTTATTTTTCAGCTGAAACTCGGAGGAAAATTTTTAGGTAGAAGGGGGAAGGTATAATTATGTGGTTTGGGATTTGGCCAGGGCACTGGAATTCAAACCTCTTCACTTTCAAGATGTGTCGCACACCCTTTAATTACCCGAAGTGGATCAGGCCCTCCGTTTTCTGTCTATCCCATCAAAAAGACAACACATTTTGTTACCCCTTTACCCAATGCCTCTTGGAATTTTAACATTTACTGAGTAGTCCACATAAATCATTTCAATCTCTCCTACAGAAATATTTTCTTTCTGGAAATGCTGACTTACAAGGATGGCACAGTGGGCCACGTTTTCATACAAGGGTGACTCCAGGTGTCCCCGGGGCTCTCAGCAAAGGCCTGTGGCTGCTTTCTGCCAGGGGTCAGGCTGCCTGGGCTGGGTGTTGACCTCAGACACTTATGAGTTGTAAAAACTTGGATGTGTTAGTTAACCTTAACTTGAGCTTCAGTTTCCTCACCTATGGAATAATCAATATTCATCTGTTTTATGTGAGTGAGATAGGGTTCAAAAAGTTCTTGGTCTCATAGTTGGAAAGAGTCAACAGTTGACAACCATTAAGTACTATGGTTTTCATTCCCAGGGCCTTCTCTGGGTCTTCAAACCAGCATGGAGCTATGTCCGATGGAGTCCAGTTAAGGAATATAAATTACAGGCTGACTGTGAAGAGCTGTGTGTGCCAGCCTAAGCAGTTCAGATCATTATCCTGTGGGCAAAGGGGAGGGACCACGGAAGGGTTCTAATCAAGGGAATGACAAGATGACCCTCGTGTCTTAGAAACAGGGCTCTGGGTGCAGGGTGGAGGAACGATATGGGCTAGAAACAGTCTCAAACACCTTGCGAACTCATCTGTCTCCTAAAAGCAAGCGTGGATCTAATTTAGTCTCAGTATTGAGTTGTCCTACAATGCTTCAATGCCTTCATTGTCCTTCGAGAGAATAGATTTTTTTGTCATCTTTAAATAAAATGACCCCAAATCTCTATTCATTTTTTCCTGCACCCCTTCCCCCAAGCCAGGCTGTTTTAGCTGTCTGCTTCCACTTTTCAACATGCTTAGTTGTTATATTATTTCCACTTCTTATTTGTTACTTCTAAGCTATTGTGGGCAGAAGATTCAGATAGTCAAACTTGATAGGATTCAGTCTAAAACAATATTTGGCTAACAGAAATAAGATTTTAATATAGAAATACTTTTACTTAGCAATGTCTAATTCATTATATATATATATATATATAAAGGAAAACAAACTACAGATGAAAGCAAAAGTGCTACAACTGTGACCATCACCGAGAGCCACTCAAATGCTCTCCCTGCGATGGAGGAAAAATGGAACAATGTCACTCACATTTCCGTAAGTTGATGCCCTGCCATCAAGCAAAGGAACGCGGAATCAAGCCTTCATCCTGCCCCTGACCCACATTTTTCTCCACTGTAAGCCATGGACTTTCTGGCAAAGGCTCTTTATCCTTATATGCAGACCAGAAACACACACAGTATTTTTCATACCAATTATTCTTTTACGGCAAAACTATTGATTTTGTGGAAATTTGTATGACATTGTGTTGGAGGTAAACATTTAAGCATTATCTCATGAAAATATTACAAAAATCGGGTCACCGATTTAGCTGGCCTGATAGGAAGTGTGTGGATTATCGGGCAATGAGTCAACCCCAATAATGCTCAGAACAGAAAACAATAGGATAGAAATGGAGTTTGTCAAGCCTCAGGAAAGGCTCAGATACTGATAATGAAGGTGTAAGTCCAGGGTTGAGATGGAAGATCTCCATGTTTGATTAAGACCGTGGGTCAGGAACAGAAGGATAAGCATGGGAGGGACCAATAACAATATCTACTGTGGTCAGAGATAAGGGAAGCTGACAGGCAAGGAACAGAGGCATGGGTGCTCTGAAGTCCAAGGGAGCTGTAAGGAGCCTAGAAAAAATACGGGACTGAAGAAAAAGGAAAACAGGCTTCAGAGAACAAGCCTGGGCTGCCAGAACCTTCCAGTAAGGAAGAACAGTTTCTTTCTCATTCCATAATCTCTCTATACTTTCTTGTGACAGGAACCAGAGAGTTATGTCCTGGACACTCTCTGTTAGTGTCACTGGTTCAACTTACTGCAGAAATTAAAGTCGGAGGTAAGAGTGGCAGCTCCTTCCAGCACCAGCCTGGATGCTGAGGAGCGGGGCTGTGCACAGCCAGTGTACTGGGAGAGTGTGATAGAAGGGTGGGGGGTGGGGGGGAGGTGGCCCCAGGCACCGGGCGAGAGGGGCAGCGAGAGGTCCTGAGGTCTCGGGGGAGATGTCAGTCTACCAAAGAAGGACGTGAGAGTGCCAAGGCAAATTACACTTCACAATATTGCCAAAGACCTATCCCTAGCTTTAGAACTATTAACCGCTTATTAAGCCCTCCACTTTGAAACCTTTAATAAAGGAATACACAGGAATACACTGCCAAGCCCCACAGATCTTCTCAAAAGACAGCTTCTCAAAAGTCCAAGTGATGAATGTGTCATCAGTAATAAAAGTGGTGCTGTGTTCTGTGAAAGTCTGTGCTTGGAAATCGATGTGACATTTTCAACAGTCTTGTATAGTTTCTCACAAGTCATGCATCAATAATGCATTAATAGTGCTTTAGAATAACTCCTCAAATCTGTTACCATTAAAAACAGTTGTCTGTCTTGAATAGATGCCTAATTTTAAATCAAAATAGCTCCACTTTCAAATATGGGACAGCTGTAAAAAATTATATGTGTGTACACATTTATGTACAATAGACTCTTCGAAAAGAATTCTCAATAGAAAAATATCAATCTGTTCTTCGAAGACATGATACAATAGTCTGGTGTATATACATATATAATTAATCCACACAATTTATCTGATCATTTGTATTTGAGACTCTATTATGTTCAATTTAACCAGTATATTTAGTTATAGAAATAAGCTTCTATATATAACAAGCAACCATGAATAACAGTACTTAATTCTTCCATTGAAATGATTTCAGTGCAAATTAATAAAATTTAGGCCTAATATTTCAAAAAGGAGTCATCATACCTGCAAAGCAATCTCATACATAACAAACAACCAAACCCACCCTTCCTTCCTTCCTTCATTCCTTTCTTCCTTCCTCTCTTTTTTACCCCCTCTCTCATTCGTTCTTTCTCCCCCAGAAATGTTATTATCCAGTAAAAACTAATGGAGAACAAATAGTTAAAAATCATGCATCCCACAATTCTCTCTTGGATGTCCAATATGATGCAAGATGCTGTGATAGGTACAGATACAACTGTGGCCTAAACATGGAACCTACTGTCATTACGTACAGCCTAGTGTAGATCCAGACAAGTAGAGAGGACATTTCAATGCACCATGAAGAAACCCAAGAGATGTACTTTGCTATAGGAAAACAGGAAAGTCAGAATCTGTGCTTTGGGGTGCGGAAGACTTCTCAAGAAAGTGGCATCTCAGTGGAGACTTTTGGATGAACAGAAGTTGCTGCTTGTGTTGGAATGGGGGAGAGAAGAAGGGACACAATGTGTTCAAGGCAGAGAAACTTTGTACAGAAATTCAGGAGCAAGAAAGAACATGAAGAATACGGAAGAATGGCGGAGTCGGATGTCTGCGGTTTGGTGGGTCAGCATGTGGCACCGTGCTGAGGGGTAAGGCAGAGAGGTGTTTTGTGATAAGTGCCACGGAGTTTGCACTTTATTCTAAGGAAAGCATAGGTAGAAATGCACATGAATACATATATTTGATCATGTCCAGGGTACCCAAGTGCCTAGAAAGCCCCTCACCTTTGGTTTTAAGCCCATCCTGGTGAACATCTAGACCAGTTTAACAGGGTGGTCTAGTTTTGGTTTTCTGCATGTATCTGTTCAATTTTCCCAACACAATTTATTGAATAAACTGTCTTTAGCCCACTGTATGTGCTTGCTTCCTCTGTCAAATATTAACTGACTATAAAGGTGTGGGTTTATTTCTGGGCTCTCTATTCTGTTCCATTGATCTATGTGTCTGTCTGTTCTAATGCCGGTACCAGGCTGTTTTGGTTACTATGGCCTTACAGATATTAGGCAGTGTGATTCCTCCAAATTTGTTGTTTCTCAGGATCGCTGTTGCTATGTGAGGCCTTTTGTGGTTCCTTATATATTTTTGAATTATCTGTCCTAGTTCTGTGAAATATAACATTGGAATGGTGATAAGGATTGTGTTGAATCTACAGATTGCTTTGGGTAGTATGGAATTTTTGTGAAGTTTCTTTCATTATCATTAAGTCTGAGAGTCATTAAGTAGCTGCAGGTCTGACACTGGACATAACCCAAAGCCGCTCAACAGACGAACTGTGACCTTTTGTCACTAAGGCCGAAACAAGGTTGCACTGGTCTGTCTACACCCAAGGCCCACATTCCGGAGCTGCTGGTGGATTACTGAGCATTTAGGTTTTCAGGACCAGTCATATAGTATAGACGTCGATATGAACAAAACCAACTCCATGTCTGTGACTCGGATTTTATGATGTTTTTAAAGTTTATGCTGTGAACTTTACTGTCCTTAGCAATCACATCACAGCTTTCTAGTTGATGATTATCTGTGTCCCTTAAAATGCAGCCATAAATATTTTTGTTACTAACAGCTGGAGTGGTATGGTACCCGAGATAAATATCACACTGGTAATAGTATAGAATAGAAGCAGTCATCCATCCCAAGACCACCAGAAGGTATGACCCCTGGTGGTACCACTTTCTTTGTCCCTCTGTCCGGACAGTCATTAGCACCTGAGTTACACTATAAATAACATGCTATAACAGGGGTCTGTTAAGTGGTGAATAATTTTCCCAAAACTGCTGGGGCATCTGTCCGCTCCAGCCCAATCTTCCTGTAAGTAAATCACCCCATAATAAACTCTGTTACATTCTACGGTGTTGCCTGATTTGCCTTTTGGTCCAAAGATACCTTGTTGTTAAGGTGGCCTTTACACAATTGCCTCCCCATTGGACACATATTCACATGAATTTAAAACATATATTTCAAAGAAAAAGGTGTAAATATTTAGTTGAGAATATTTTCTACATAATTCTGATTTGAATGTATTTTAAATGAGGACAACACGTTATTATGCCATATTATTTACAGAAAATTAAGTTTTGCCACTGAACTGTACAACGTTTCCTAGATTTGTAAATTAACAAACCCGATGAGATGCCCCTGGTTTTAGATGTAGAGAACATAAGCAGGGTAAATCACGGAGTACTTTATAAACGCCTGTAGGTGCCCTAAAGAAAATGCTAGTAAGCAAAGGGAAGGCCCAAAGCTAGGTGTCTTTGAACAGAACACCAGAGGCCTGACTTGTTCACAAGACAGTGAATCCACTTTAGCCTGGGGCTGACAGGTCAGGAGAAACAAGAGACGAAAGATAATCAGAGCCCTGAGAAAGGAGAAACGGGAAATGTGAGAAAGGCCACAGAAGAAAACACACCCACTTTTAATCAGATTCTCCGCATTTCCCCTTACGGCAACGTCCCACCGGGCCAGGGCAGTGGCTAACTGATCGAGATTGCATGTGCCACCTTCTCCGTAACTTTCCTCTTAAGTTATCCCCAGTTGGAATATTTTTTGGAAACTTCCAGCAAATGAAAATATTGTTGGTCCTCCTTTTGAGTAATTTCTATCATAACCTTGAAGTGTAAGGATTTAAAAAAAATTTTTTTTAAGTTTCAAACAAATAACTTACATGACCTATAAGCATTTTGTAACCATGCATTCGAGAGAGCTAGCTGACCGCATCCTGAGTGCCAGGCCCCGTGTTAGGCTCTGTTCCTGCCTGTTTTCAGTCAACGTGGCTACAAACGTCTTTCCGTAACTATCAAGTAACACTCACTGTTTTAAAAACATGTCAATAAACTTTGGAGTACAAGCGTGAGACCTACAGAACAGTTGAAAAGGTAGAGCAAAGCGTTCTTGTACACTCTTCACTCGGTTTGCCCTACTGTTAACATCTTACCTCACTGTGGCACACGTGTTACAACTAAGGACTCAGTATTTGTATGTTATTATTAACTAAACTCCACACTGTGTTTGGTTGCACTTGTTTTTCCCCAGTGTCCTTTGCCCTGTTTCAGGAGCTCATCATACTGGACACGCACATTTAGTTTTTGTGTATCTGTGGGCTCCTTCTTGCTGTGACAGTTGCTCAGACTGTCCTTGTTTTTAATGACCTTGACTCTTTTGAGGAGGACTGGTTAGGGTTCTTCAGCATCGGTTTGTCTGATGATTTTGTTACAGTTAGGCTGGGGTTATGGGTTTTGAGAAGAATGTCACGGAGGTGAATGCCCTTCTCATAACAGTACATCAGAGGGTCTGACACCAAAGTGCCATATCACTGCTGATGTTAATCCTTATCACTTGCTTAGGGGAATGTTTGCCAGGTTTCCCCCTTGTAAAGTTATGGTTTTTCCCCTTTCATAGTCTATTCAGTAAGTGAGTCACTAAGCCCAGCCAACACTTAAGTGTAGGGTGGGGTGGGAATGGCAGTAAATTAAGTTCCAACTCCTGGAGTAGGACTTATCTACATATATTTTTTGGAATTCCTACGTAAGGAAAACGTGTTCCATTTCTTTATTTAATCATTTATTTATATGGACCAATGTATATTTGTTTTGTACTTTGGGCTAGTATCCAATAATGTGTTATTTTTTTGGTGATGTCATCATTATAGCTTTGGCCGTTGGGAGCTCTTCCAAGTTGGCTTCTGTGTTCTTTGATCTGTCTTTTTATTGCGTGAGCATTTTCTTACTTTCTGGTACTGTTAGCATAGAGAGCTAGGTATTAATAAAGGAAGGAAGCAAAGGGAATCAGACATCATTAGGCATAATAAAACTGGAGAGCATGAGCCTACTTGCTTCACAGGAAGTTATAGCTTCGCACACTCTCCGCTCCAGGGAACCACCAGTCTGCTCCCAGCAGAGCGCATGGGGGAAGGGAGAGAGAAATGAAGTAGGAGGTGAGCACATAGGCAATAGGAGCCAAAATGGTGACCAAGGAGGCCTGTCAGTCTAGCCTGAAAAAGGGAAATTGATTGGTCAGGGGGTACACTCATCAGAAGCCCACGAAAGTTTGGGAAGTTGATTGGTTATTTTGAAAAAGCTTCTAGTCCTGCTTAAAATAACATAATCCCAGGGAACAAAGCCCTTCTCTCTCTTGCCCAGCAGCACAGGCAACCCTGCAGGTCCGTCAGCCACCCAGGGCCCACAGCAGACTGCCTGGGCTCCAAGGACGAAACTGTAATACGGCACAGACTCTGCGGACATTGGCCTATTTCTGGTCTGAATTTTCCACGGTGGGCGGACAGATATGGCGCACTGGGAACTCAGGAGGGACACTCATTTGATTTGCATCTGATGCTACAAATAAATCTTGCCACACCTCATCCTCCCTTGTGGGTGCTGTGGAATGCTGTTCCTGTGATGTCCCGAGAACTCCACTCCCATAGCAACAGCACCATGAGATACCCCGGGCTCTTGTTGTGTATTTCCTGGTCTGGGGAGACATGGAATCAACCAGTTGGTCAATGCAATGTGCCCTGGTTCCTTTTATTGAAGAATAGAATTAAAAACCAAGAGAAACAGTCTTCATTATAATATTGTAAAGAGTCTGGTTTTGCCTCTGCAAGACTTTTTTTTTAAGGCCTAATTTATGTTACACAGGAAAAAATAGCTTTCTACTGCTAAAATGCTGTAAAACAGCTAAAAGATCTTTTTTTTTTCCTTGAACAATAGACAGAGAACCAGTGAGCATTTGGTTAGCTAGTCAATGGGAATAATATTTATTATTTAAACCATTTTGAAACATTAATGAAAAAAATTTTTACGTATGTTTATTAACAACCATTGAAAATTTTGACCGTGGCTGGATCATCCAATCACCACAAACTCAACCATCATTTAGCCTTCCAGGTCCCAAATGGAATAAAGAATAAAGCAAATATGGAAAACGGACATTGGTTATTTGGTTTTCATTGATATCTTCATTAAATGAATAAATATTTTAATTTTTGAAGCAATAAAATACAGCTCCGCTTATTTCAAACTCCTCATTCTGCTAACGGCTTTACACACTCTGTACTCCTTTGATAACGTACCAGAAGTAAAATCGGATCCCAGAAGCTAAAATCATTTGCAGAAAAAAAAAACAACACAATCCTCCTCACTTCTACCTCATTGTAAATAATCAAAAGCAAAAGGTAAATATGGGATTTTAATTAAAAAAAAAAAAACTAAGTAGATTTAAGAAAGAACATAAGCAGGTGACGGTTTGGAGCAAAATACAATTCTTGAACCTTAGAAAGGGTCAAGCCACACTCCATAATCCCCGAAGGAGAAAACTGGAGTTCCCAAGTCCTGGCAGCTTCCTCGCATCTTCCTCCCATCTTCCTCCTGCTGGATAATGGCAGAAGTCAGCCTGGAGTCCAAGGCTCTTGGTTTTCCATTCAATGTACTTTCCTCTAATCCTGTTCTATAAGTCAACTATTCAGGTCGACATGATACTGGAGTACAGCTGGTAACTACCAGAAAGTGAATGTAGAACAAGAGCAGGTGTGAAGCCTAAAAATGCTGTATACAGATTGATGCAACCTTCTCTTGGCTGTGAGATATGAGATGTGTATCGTTAACTTACACGGCATTGTGATAGTCAATATGAGAAGCCTTCCTTCCTTCCTTCCTTCCTCTTCCTTCCTTCCTTCCTTCCTTCCTCTTCCTTCCTTCCTTCCTTCCTTCCTCCCTTCCCTCCTTCCTGCCTCCCTTCTGTCCTCCCTTCCTTCCCTCCTTCCTTTTCTTTTTTCTTTCTACTTTCCCTTCTTCATTCTCTCCTACTTGTTTCTCTTTCTCCCTTTGCTAGGCCCTACCCTAGATGTCCTATAAGCCCTGAGACATCTGACATCAGGGTTAGGGCTGGCAGCAGGTGCAATAAAGTGTGCCCTGGGCTGCTGTGAGGTCGAGGATCTGCTAGATTTAGCTGACTGTTAATAAGTAATAAGTAATTCTCCTGAGAAGATTTCCTCATGCAAATAATACTTAATCACGGAGGCTTTCCTAATCCTAGAATGAAATTCCCTCAGAAAATAATCGGGACTTGCCTCAAGATGGGCAGAATAATAATTTCTTTTTGCTGCTCTTCTTATTTTGTGTTTGTGAGAGAGAGAGAGAGAGAGAGAGAGAGAGCATATAGGTAAAGGATTAAGGGCCAGTTTTTAAAAATATATATATATTTAACCCATTATGGACTGGTATTATTTTAAATACAATAAAAATGAATTAAATTATTAGGAAAATGAAGTAACACAAAACATAAGACAAAATACAACCATTGATGTATTTATCATATTAGATTCAACAGGCATAAATTACTCCATGAACTGGCTATAAAACTTTCTGAATAGTCTTGATCCTGTATTTTCCTTGTTGTACAAACAAACAACGATAAAATTCAGTCCGCAGATTGGCTTCCAATAGCATTGCTATCAGCAGCAGTTCTCCATCACGCCTGCACCTACAGCCATACCCAGGCCTCACCCCATGCCATTTAAACCAGAAGCTCTCTGTGTCTCTCTTCTTTTGAACAACATCTCCAGGTGATTCCAACCTGCAGCTTTACGAAGAGACGCTGTTGCTACAATAGGTCATCAGAAAAGTGGCCCTTGGAGGCTCCTTCCTGTCTTTAAATAAGCCCTTTCATGTTTGGTGATGAAATTTGGGGGGGGCCTTCTTACTTCAGTCCTCTCTTCGCTTGTCAGTGAATCTGTGACTACGTTTTCTGAAGGAATTCATCATGCGGCAGAAAGTAGGCATTAAGGGTATCATGTGGCAGCTGGGGTACGTAGGCAGGCACGGTACAAAAAGGATGACCCTTTTAAGTCCTAGTCCTTATTATAGTTATGTCGGAATCATGCTCTCAGGAAGTAATAATCCCATGTGAATCCCCTTTGATGTCCAAGTCAAACAGGGATGAGGTCTAATTCCCATAATTGAAGATTCATTCTTTCATTCATTCAACAGAAGCAGCTGGGTGTTAGACAGAGCTCTCCAGGGCCTAGGGATCACTTTTATTTTAGAGAGAGGTATGTTAGTGACTTTGCTTATAAGATGTAATTCAATCTGATAGAATTTGATCCATTCATTTTACTTAGGCCCAGCAGATGCTAGTGAGTGAGGACCATATAAGAATCAAGTCTATTGAAAGATCAGGCTTTAACTTGTCTAATACTACTTGCCTATCGTCTTTCCTCCTGCAAATCTACATGACAGCAACTATAGCGGAGTGATTCGGGCCACGGATCCTGACAGAGGGCTGAAGTGGTAAAAAATATCACCCATCCAGCCCATAATGTTGGCTGCAACCTCAATCCCCCTGATCATGCCAAGAGAGTGGCTGGTGCCACCCCAACCATGAATGCTGAGTGAGGTACAACCCATGCTGGTGACCAGCCATATTCTATAGTTGCAACCGCACAACATGGACCCCAAACTGTTTGCTTCCCTAACCACGAGTGCTTGACTGACAAACCAGCACCAGAGCTAAGGTGCCGTTCATCATGTTGCTATTAGATCTCGGCCCCTGACTGTGCCAGGGGAGAAGCTGGTAGCTCCCAGCCACTCAGTTCAAAGGTCTGAGGCTTCTCTTCTGGACACGGACACTAGACTTTCTGGATTCCCAGTGTACTGCCCTGGGATGCAGCCGGCACACCTGCTCTGGCTCCTGTCTTTGAGCATTTCTGTGTAATAAATCCTGCTCTGGCAGTATTGGTAGTGTGCTGCTCGGCGGTTTGCTAGGTTTCTATGACATCTACTGACAACAGGGGGCACAGAGAGGTCATGACTCGGGAGCAAACTTTGTCAGAGGAGTCAAGACCTTGGGAGTTGTCAGTCTAAGGTTCATTAGGATAGTCTGTGTGGATTCCCCTTCTACAGCCACAAAGGAGCTCAGGAAGACCCTCCATAGCTAAAACAGGGGTGAAGTAATCTATCTGCCATCGGTTCAGGGGAATCAGCAGGTATAGCCCAGTTCCACAGGTACATGTATGATTTGCAGAGCTGCCAGCGCACAATGAGTATCACCTTCTTCGGCTGATTCTTAAGGGGAAAAAAATTACTGAAAGATACTTACATGCCAGAAACATTACTGGGTAAGTACTAAGGACACAAAAATAAACATAATAGTCTCTATTCTCAAGTAACTGTGTCTCATAAAGAAGACCAACAGTAAAATGATCAATGTTATAATGGGTTATGCATACAATGCTATGGAAACACAGAAGAAGAAATAGCAAGCACTGAGAAAAGTCAGGGAGGACTTCATGGAGGAGGTGACATTTGAGGTATGCTTCAAAGGGTAGGTCTACAGTTCACTTGAGGACATCTCACACAGGACTTTCCAAGCTGCATGCAGCTAACATAAATCTGTTTCTAGTTGACACATGAAGCTTTTTCTAGAAACCTGTGTTCTACATATATGGTACATGCTTGACATTTGCAAAGGCAACATCTTGAGTCATTCTAGAATCGTTAAATTCACAAAACACCAATTCAACTGTAGAGGCTGAGTAATCAGCCAGGCTTACTCACCAACTAAATACTTGCTTCTACTCATGAGCCATGTGGCAGCACTCATAGATGTGGCCAAACTCTCAAAGGCCTCAAGTGAAAAATGTCACGCGTCTACTGTGCTTTAGAGAATAATCTTCCAGAATGGTAGCAGGATTGTTGCAGTGCTCCAGAGAAGCAGTGATCTGCAGGCCAGAGAGTGAGAGAGTCACTGTCTCCCAGGAAAATGACCAGGGCCTCGCCATGGAGCTCGTTGTACACCTGGTTACTTGGAAGACACAGCAGAGGGTACAGAGAAGGAGTCGATTGGTGTCACGTGCCTCATGCTCCACGACCAAATGAGTCACCCTGGGCCAAAACCGATTCCTTAAAGCTGGGAAGAATGAATGCATGTATCATTTATTAAGTACATCCACTGTGTTCTAGGCACAATGCTAAGAGCATCACAAATACATTAGCACGTACTTGTCACCTAAGCCCTGTGAGTTAGGCACAATTATGTCCCCACTTCTGAGATGAGGAAACTGAGCTTGCAGAAGTTCAGCAATGCACTCACGGGCCTACAAACTGGAAAGCAATAGAACTGGGGGTTAATCCAAGACTGCCTATCGTCAAAACCTCTGCCCTCAGCAGAAGTTTTCACCTATCTTTATCTTCCATTAAAGATAGAAGACTATTAGTCTGGTAGAAAGGAAGAGACCGATTTGTGAGTGGCTAGGGACCTGCTCTGCTACCAGGGCCTTCACCATGCTCATTTCCTGAGGGGCCCTGAGAATTAAGACCAGGGCTCCCATGCCAAGCGTTGCCAGGAATCTGCTTTTTGTCTTTCACAGGTTATGTGGCCCATGACAGGAATTATACGTGTCAGGGCTGAATATATGTTGCTAGAAATAGATTACTTCAGGAAGTCATATTTGTACAGCTTAAATAGAAGTGAAGAAAACTGGAAGCAAGATACAGCATTCTAATCTGCGGTTGAATCATGCACCATAATTAAGCCTTCTCATTTCCTCCTCTTTCCTTCTTCATTTTGCAAATGTCTCCATCTGTGACTCATCCCTTTCACGGCAACATTACTCCCTCGTATTTCTTTTTCTTGCCTTGCTATTTTCTTCATCAACTCTCTCCTTTAACTTTTCTAGAAAGATCCTATTGGTTATTGAAATGATCAAAGGCTAAGTTAGAAGAGATACTTCTTGAGGAAACATTAAGAATTTATATTAAACCAGTCAAGGCCTGCATTAGTAACTGATATTAATGAGAACACTATGTACACAAATTAGTTCAACATATTTTGGGAGCCTGTTTTTTTGGCTGGAATTATTCTACCTGTTGAAGATATCAAAAGAAATAAGACATAAACCTTTTTGGGTGTCATGAATTCAGTATTTATGTCATCACCAAATTTAAAGGTTGGAGATGAGGTCTGGGAAGTAACATGGTCATTGAATGTTCATTCATCGCTTGGAGCCCTTATGAATGGGATTAGTGTCCTTATAAGAAGAGACATAACAGAGATACTCTCTGTCACCTAAGGATACAGGCAGCTGCAAAAAGGAAGAACATCTTCACTGGGAACCGAACTGGCCGGCACCTTGATCTTGGACTTCTAGACTCCACAACTGTGAGAAACAAATATCTGTTACTTGAACCACCCAGTCTGTGGTAGTCTGTCAAAGTATTCCATGCTGAATGAAACAATGGATAGGACCAAGACATAAAAAGATAATGCCCATAAAATGCAGTAAGCGCTATGACAGAGAGAGATACAAGTTTATAGGAGCTCTTCATCTTCCCCAGGTTCTGGAAAAGTTTCTGAAGGGGAAAATGACATCTGAGCTCATTCATCTCACATGAATTAGAATTAGTTAGAAGGCGGAGGAGGAAGAAAGGGGGCGAGAAAATTTCAGGCCCAGAATTTTTAGTAGTTACACAAAAGTACAAAGGAATGGAACCACCTTGTACGTTTGGAGAATCACAAGCAGTGCGATGCTGTCAGAAGGCAAAGTTGCAGGTGATGAGAGTCAGGAGTGAGGCTGGGGAGACAGTCGGAGCCACGGTAGAACCATCAGCGGCTTTAATGCATGTTAAGGAGCATGCACTTCCTCTCGTAGCTGATGGGGTGAGGGAATAGCCCAGAAGGGTTTAAAGAACGAGAATTGACAGAACCACATAGTATTTCAGAGTGATCCCCTGGATGGCGAAAACAAGGAGAGGTCTGCGGGAATCTAGGGCGCCAGTCCAAGACAGGTGCCGGGGACTTGCACTGGGTGCCTGCAGTGTGAGGGGGAGACGTGAAGCTGTCAGCACCTGGATATAGGGACTGAGCGAAGTACAGAGAGGAAAACAAATCTTTTCTGAGCCCTTTCGTGAATGGTTTCCTACGAATAGCAACAACTGCCCTAAAGGAAATGCCAGAACCCTGCACAGGTCTTTCTGCGGTTCCTCCTGGCAGACTCATGTTGGATGCTGGCGCTGCACTTTCTTCTTTTGCCTTGGGCCTGGGGATCTGACATACTTTCTTCTCCTTTGGTCATTTCTGGCATTCTGTTGATTCTCTGAGGGACTTTTCTCTGACCCAGCTGTGGCATGAGTATTAGTCTTCCCAAACATGCCCTTTGCTTGCTCTTTCGAAACCAAAAATCCATCTTTCTTTCCTAGCATTTCTGTGATTGCAATTAATTAACAATGCCAGTACTCTTTGTTGAGAGTTTATCCTTCTACTGCTACCTATTTTTGGTGGTATATGTCAGACACCAATTCTGTTCAACGGGACCACTAAAAGGAGTAGGAGAGAGGGCCCTGAAAATTCAGGGAAGGGAAATTGTCAGGAGGCCCGAGGCTGGGCAGCTGAAAGGTGAACCGGGTCACAACAGAGTCACTGTCTGCCTCGAGTCACCCCTGAGGCAGCTGTTGCGCTCCTGGATTCAGACCTCTGTTGGTACAGCTCTCTTGAAGAGTTTCTCCTGGTTTTGAGCCTTTGTCTCATAAGAGGAGAGCAAGTCTGCGCCTGGCTGCTGGGAAATTCGAAAGGAACAACTATTTTCTATTAACTTCCAGGTGGGAAGTGGGAAAGAAAGCCCTCTCTTCCCCCTCCAAATCTTTGGGGCTTCCTACCCCACAAAGGATATTGGAATTTTTGGGTTTTATCTCTCCCTAACTCTGTATCTTAATTTTCACAAGTACATACATTACACGCTTGCGCACACGTCACTCACCTGCCTGATAGGAAGTTGCCTGCAAGCAAAGTGTCTCACCCTCATTCCCTGTCATAACCTCAGTGCCAGGCAGAGTTAATATCAGAGAAGAGTAGATAGTTCAGCAGATATTTCTCGGATAAACAGGTGAATGAATGTGCCTTTTTTTAAAAGCATTTCCCAGTAATTGCTATAGCATTTTAATAAATCTATTACTACTTGTTACCAATCTATAGTTTTTAACTCCCTTCTGAGACAGTAACTGGAATTGCTCCCACCTTCTGCTTGTTTCATAGTTCATCAAGCCCATCCTCACCCCACTTCTGAACCTCAAATTTTAGCAAGGGTACCATAGACCCTTAGACCATGCTTACCCTTTCCTCTGATTGGAAACTGATTGAAGCAATGCCTAGAGTGTCTAAAGGAAGCTAAGCTGTTTGCCTCGCTTTGGATCTCCAGACTTGATAAGAATCAGCCCTGGGGACCTGGAGACCTGGGACTGAAGGAGAACGTCCTGGGGCTGCTTCCTTCCAGAAGGCGAGAGGATGAACAACTAACTCCCTTGGCTGTGGAAATGGGAGCTGACAATGGACATAGAGGAAGTTGGGAGCTATTTGCGATCTGAACCAGTTGTTTTCTCTGACAAACAGCGATACTGAAATTCTGGGGGAATACAGCAATGTTTTGAGATGAACTGTCTATGTTTTGACTTTCTGAATGCCGTAAAGAGTGAGCTAGGTAGGCAAAGCCATATAACAATGCTATAAAACAACCCTTTTGAGATGCTGTAAACTTAAAAATCATCTTAAGGTCTTATCTCTCAAACTCTGTTATTATGTTGATGCTGCTGCTGCAAGTCTGAAGATTTCATCAACAGAAAGCTAGCAGTTTAATGCTAATGATCTGCCTTCAGAAATAACTCTTCTCTGGGATTTTTTAATCTGAAAGATTTTGAAAAGACTCACACACTTCAAAGATTTCATTGATGCAATGTTGTCTCAGAATGGGGCTTGCTAAGTTTTACTAGATAGGTTATATTTTAAATTTTTTTCAACTTTGGGTATTGGTAGCTGCTAACTTTAACTGGGATTTATAATTCTCCCTGAGAATAACATTTGTTGTCGGAATAAAGCACATTTGGCTCTTTCGAAGCTGCCAAAATGTGAAGTCTTGTGGTTAGGTATTTTGGAAAACTGGCAGGTTTTGTTTACATATTGTGGTCTTTCTCCAAATTTATCCCACATCCCACACCCCACAAGTCTAGGACCCCTTCCAATGTAACTGCTGCGGGACAAGTGCAGGGCTGAAAAGGCTTCGTCCACCACCGAATCCCTTCCATTTCTGAATCACAAGCGGCGAGTGCCAAAAGAGCTTCCCTTGCCTGGAAAAAAAAAAAAAAAATGCTGACCTACAGAAATACCTGAGTCTAATTTGCTGTACAAATGGAAACCTGTGCTTCTCTAGATTGGATGCAGAAGAGTTTTTTTCAATGTTTATAATTCAACAATTGCTTAGAGCCTTTCGTCTGAAAGCAATTTACGCATGTTGGGCCCAATTTCCCTAACGTGCCTAAAGCTTGCCAGCGTCCTGCCTCTCTAACCCTCGTGCAGTGGTCTCTTTGGGCAGCGTCCTTGTGCCCACGGCAAATCCAAAACCTCATCATGGAAGTGTTTTATGGATTAAAATACCAGAAGACCCTTCTTGGTCCCGAAAGAATAATATCTTGGAGAATGATAGTGTTTTTCTGTATATTCTCCTGACGGAGGTAAAACACTTTGTCTTTGAAAAAGACTCCGTCGTTCCGTGTAATACTCAGCCAGGAGAGATGAACCCGCACTCACGTTCTGTTGCCTTCATTTTGGAAGAAAGCAACACGTCCCATCTGTGGCAAATGTGTTATCTTAATCTGCCGCCATCCGGCAGTCTGGAGCCATCTGCTCGGGCCATTTGTTAACATGGCTTGTTCAGCCAGTTCATTCAACAAATACTTACTGAGGGCTTACTCTTTGCCAAGCACTATGCTAGATGTTGGAGAGAAAACGGTGAAAAAGAAAGAAATGTGTGTGTCCGGGAGTTTACAGTTCTGAGGGAGATAATCCACACACAAACAGTTTGTTATAATGCTGAGATAAACACTACCGTGGAAGATGAGCTTGGCCCTAGGAGTAGCACCTGAGCAAGAGGGAGGACAGGAGGGAAGGTTTCCAAATGAAGTGAGAGCCAAGGTGAGGTATGAATGGGTGTTTTCTAGAAAGGAGCGAGGGAGAGCGTTCTGGAGAGGAAGGAGTAGCACATTTGAAAGCCCACAACTCGCGTGTTTGAGGAACTGGAGAAGTTTCTTTTAAGCTGGATTGAGTTCAGGGTTGCCTGTGGTAAAAGATGTTCTTGAGAGGTAAACAGAACCTAGCTCATTAGGGCCTTGTAAATCCTGAGAAGGATTTTGGACACTTTCCTAAAGGAAATGAAGAGCCACAGGAGGACTTTACACAGAGGAAAGACAGGAAGAGATTGCATTTTTGGACTGAATATTTGGCTGCAGGATGCGGAGTATACTGGGTGGGGGCGGAGGCTGGACCTTGGCTCTCAGAGAGGAGAAGGATGTTGGTTTCTCTGAACTACGGTGCTGACCACGGAGATAAAGACAAGATGAGCTACTCAAGTGGGAATCAGTCGGATGAGTCTGTTGAAGTGACTGAGGAGATGTGAGACAGAGGGGAGTCAAAGACTCAGGTGTGTGCTTAATGATTCCCCTACTATTGGCCCACTTTCCTGAATTCGCCCAGGTAGTTTCATGGAACATTATTGCTTGGGATCTTCCTCATCCCCAGGACTCTTGAGAGTATCCAAACTATCAGATACCTAGATAATGTTGCATTGTTAAGAAGAAAATTAACATGAAGCTAATATATAACAAATAAATGGGACAAAACGCTAAGTAGGAGGCACAAGCACTGAAAAATTCCATGTGACTAGTTCTGTAAATACATTCAACCTCATGGGCAAACATGGACTTTCAGCTGGTAAAGGACAGACAGAGGTCTGAAGCAAGCGATTCTGTTCTCAGCATCCACGTTTGTGGCATGACGTTAGGGTTTCTGAGCTGTGTCGGAGAGCTCCAGCCCTGTGGAGATACCTTGGCCCTACCCACCTACACTTCTTCCAACCCATGCCGCTCCAGCATCCCAGCATTTACTGTTTCTTTTTTAAAATTATTTATTTGTTTATTTTTAGGCAAAGGGAGGGAGAAAGAGAGGACAGAAACATCAATGTGTGGTCACTTCTCTACTGGAGACCTAGCCCGAAACCCAGGCACGTGCCCTGACTGGGAATCGAACCAGAGACCCCTTGGTTTGCAGGCCTGCGCTCAATCCACTGAGCCACGCCAGCCAGGGCCCCAGCATGTGTTGTTTCACAGAATGTGGTTCTAAAGAATATTGTACTTGACAAAAAGCACAGCAAAAAGTTCAAGAGTCGGTACTCTGGCCGACTGTCTTTCTCAGGCTCACTGGTACCCATTCTGGGCCTGTCAATGCACCTCTCTCAGTCCCGTCTCCTCAACCACAAAATAACATCACACTGTTTTCTGTGTCACAGGATTGTTGAGATGACCAAACGAAGTCGTTTCTATTACAGTGCATTTTAAAAGTCAACTTTGTTGGGATTTAACTCACGTCTAATACACGGACGCCACTTGAACTGTCCGGTCTGATGAGTTTTGATAGGGCATCGCCTGTGCCGCAGTCCGAATGCAGAACGTTTTCAGCACTCCCAAAGATTCTTCATCCCCCTTCTTCATGTGTCTTCCTCTGCTCCTCCTCCCTGCCACCCTCTGAAACCACCCATCTGCTTTCTATCACTAAGATTAGCTGGTAGGTTCCAGTATTTCATGTAAATGAAACCATACAGCATGGACTATTGCTTTTCTTCCCCACCCAGCATGACAATTCTGAGATTCATCCACTTGCTGTACAGTGGTTTATTTTTTAATTGCTGAATATTATTTCATTGTACAGATGTGCGTTTTATCTATTCCCCTGTTTATGGTCATTTAGATGACTTCCTGTTTTGGGCTATTGCAAACACACCTGCTCTTTGAGCGCAAGGTTTTGCTTGGATTGAAAGTGCTATTTGAATGGCAAAATGGCACTTAATACAAACTTTCATTATTCAGATGTTAAAATCATTCTGGTTTTTATAGAAAATTCCTGTCTTGTGTAAAAGCAATGTGTGTGCATTGATTTCTTGGAAACAAAAATGGTGTTAATGCATATAGCATTTCTCTGAATGTGGTCAATATTCAGTCTCATTTCAAAAGAATTTCCAACATTTCTTCTGATAGACACGTGAGGATAAAACTTGTCATGTGAAATATAAAATTGTAAAGGGACGTAAATTTTAAAAATTGTAGAGCTCTTTGTGAAAAGCAGGTTTCCATCCATGGATGCTCACGCTGCAGACTACGATGTCCCCTTGACAAATGCACTGAAGTACCTTTGACTCCATGGGATCTATGCCCAGAGATCGAGAAAAGAATATATGCAGCAATTGTATTAATTACAATAGACTTATTGTTCAGATCAGAAGGCATCTCACTGGGGCCTTGCCTGGGTGGGGGAGGAGTCAGCATTGACATCTTATTTACTTTTTGACGACAAAACTTAAAGGAGTATCCATTTGTTTTTAACCACATGTTTTGAAATATTCTCAAGTTATGCTGCACTGTTTCGCTCCCTAAGGAAGTAGATGCAAACTAAAATGAATAGTTACTGATTTTCCAAGGGCCAAATGAATCCAGTGCTCACCTCCTCTTTGAAGCTCTTCCAGATGGCCAAGCAGAAACACCGTTCATTGTCTCTCCTGCCCTTGTGTGAAAGCAGTCTTTCCTTACTCTACAATGTTCTGTGTAATTCTCTAGTATATATGGTTAGGTCCCACTCTAAACTTTCAGACTTCCATCTTTTCTTTGTGAGAAAAGTAAGACTAGTTCCATATAGTTCTGACAGCTGTTAACCGCTTTGGGGCAGCGGTTCTCAAAGGGCTTGTTCTCGAGGACCCTTTATGTGCTCAAAGATTATGAAGCTCCTGAAAACACATTTAAGGATGTGCATTATATGTATCAATATGTAACCTGTTGGAAATTAAAACTGAAGCAGTGTTTATTAATTCATTAAAAATTTACTACATATAGATCAATAACATATCTGTAGGAAAATAATATTTTCCAAAGCAAAAATGCAGTGCAAAAATGCAGTACAAAAATAGAGTGGTATTGTTTCACATTTTTGAGAAGACTCTTTTATGTTTCCCTAATAAACAATGCATCAAAACTGCTTCTGTACTTAATTTGTTGCAATATCACATCCTATGCGGCCTCAGGAAACTTCTCTCAACACTAATGAGGGAAGGGGCATGAAAACATCAAAAAAGGTCTTAGTATGATTATGAAATATGTTTTGACCTTGCAGACCCCCTGAAATATACAGATTTACATTTCAGCAGGGGAACCGCTGATGTTATTCATTTACATCAATCAGTACAGGGTGAGGCAAAAGTAGGCTTATGGTCTTGGTATGTGAAACAGTTTATTCTTTTATTACTATTTATTAATATTGTATTATTTTCCATACAAACAACTGTAAACCTACTTTTGCCCAACACTGCATTGGCAGATTCCCCCTAGGTTTTCCTGTACAAACTTAGAAAATAATGTTCTTGTCATTGCTATAGTGTGATGAATGTTTTATTAGCAAATAAATTTGTTCAATATAAATATAGTTAATGGAAAGTAGCATGTTTGGACTTTCCTCATGTATCAAGTCTTCATAATCAATTGTAACTAATATAGCTAATTTATTGGTGACAATTTGTAAATGGGCTCCGATATTATATACTTTATCTATATCCATCTATAAGTCTACATAGAGTCCTTCCAAGTACATAGATTGAGAGAAGTTGTAGATGGATAAAGGGAAGTTATAGAGGGGATGAAGCTCATCCCCTCATCTGCCTGCCCCTTCCCTCCCCTCTCTCTTAAACTGCCTGTCACTCGATCCTGTACTGCTGGGTACCAGTTTCAAGCCAGCCCTGAGACTTGTATCACGCATGTAATCTAGCCTCACATATGGCATTTCCGAGAGCAAGTCCCTAGAGGGTTCTGGGCTTCTTCAGGCCCATTGTTAGCACAGTATCGTCCTGACTCCACCAAGTCCGTCTCAACTCAGTGTGTCTTTTCCTGGGTGTGCACTTTCAAAGCAGAGTCTCAAGTGCACAGAATTTCCTGAACGACTCTCAAGGGCTTACAATGACTGAAGCCAAATGTTGAGTTGGGAAAGTTTCCCAGAATAAATGAGAATATGCATAGTACAAATGGTTGCATAGCATAAAATGCTTATTTTTATTAATCACGTATCATGGTTTTTGCACCTCCGAATGAGATCTCAAGCGTTAACCATAAACTAAGCTCACCATTTTTCCCCACATGTGTTCTTTCTGTGTTTCCACCTTCCAGTTAATGTCAGCACCAGACCCTAGTCACACAGATTGGCCAGTCTGACTCAGCCCACCCTCTCCCCCGTTTCTGCAGATGAAGTGAGTTGCTACATCTACTTCTCTCGCACTTGCTCTCTTCCTCCTGAGCGAGGCCTCTCAGCCTCTCCCGTGTGGACCACTGCAATGCTCCGTGCTCACCTTCAGTTCCACTGAGCAGTAAACACTCGAACTGCTACTGGGGTAATCTTCCAAGAACACACTACATTCAGATAATGCTGCTCTCTTATTTTCAACATGTTCATAGCACTGCACTGATTAAAGAAATGAATTCCAACTCTGTAGCATGCTATCTGGTTTCAATGCACCATTCAACCCTTTCTCTTGGTGCTGTCCTACGTGATAGAAGCCCTTCAAACCATCTCTGAGCTTCCATCCTTCTCTGAGTGCATTTGACCTTTCTTACACTTGCATACTCTTTCTGCTCATCTTACTGCTCTGTTCCTCCCTTTGCATCTTAGTTCCTGCCAGAGATTTGGCGCTCAGTAGATATTGAGTGGATAAATATTGGATATTGAGTGGATAAATATCCACTAAATGACTGGATAAAGGAGTGAAGGAGTCATTTCTTTTTTAGTTCCATATTTGTGTAAGATGGAGAACGATAAGCTAGGTGTCGACACAAATAGGAAGCTTTGGATTGCTTAATAACTTTGTCCGAAAGTAGCTGACTGAAGAATCCCTGTGAACCTGAAAGAAAAAGATACATTTTTGGTAAACTTCTTGTAGAACCTCTCCCCTGCTCTACCCAGTCTCCATTTTCTACTTTCAAATTAATACAGTTTCAGCTACACACATGGATGCCCAGCTAATCACTACATTTTCCAGCTTCCCTTGCACCTAGAAATGGCCAATGACTAAGTTCTGTCCAATAATCTAGGAATAAAATGAATGGGTGTCATCAGTAGGTTTATGCTTAAAATGACTAGATATGTGATTCTGTAAGCTCTTTTCCCCTTCCAGGTGCCTGGGAAATGGTGTGACTAGAATAAAAACTTAGGTCTACAAGGGGGGAATTTTCGACTATGACAGATATCTACTAGCCTCAGAATACCCACTTAACTTTAGGCTGTTAAACTACTGTGCTTTATATTATACCACCTTAGCCTGTACCCTAACAAATATACTCTCATTTTTTTCTTATGCAATAACCAGTTTTGTTCAGGAGGATCATGTGCTCAATTAAAATTCATTACCTCCTCAGATTCTCTTGCAATGATTGGTGGTCATAGATCCATTTTCAGCCATGAGATATGACTGGAAATTTTTTAGAAAGGAACTTCTAGAAACTGTTTTTCCCTGGCACAAAGGAATAGACTGCAGAGGTATTTGTTATTTTTTATCTCATTGTCTTCCATATTTTTTTTCTGCTTGGGAATCAGGTATAATGCTCTTGTTGTTACCAATTTCCTATCCAAGATTCATAATCCTCATCTCACAATAGAGAAATTACTATTAGATTTTGTGTTTCCTACCTAGAATATTCCAAGTTATCGATCTATGAACGGGTACGCATTTAACTAAATGCTAATTCATAATCTTGAATTAGACAAGGCTTTTCTTTTTAGAACAAACCTGTACTGCCTACTTTGGGATTTCTAGTTATTCAAGGAAAACGAAAAACAGACAAGACTGCATTTCTCTTACTTGCAGATAAATCTATTCACAAGTAGTTCAATGGAAAAAAAAGATTTAGGAAATTGTACAAACGATTTGCTTGAAATGAGGCAGCTACATAACAAATGTGGTTACTGAAGAAAATAAATGTAAATTTAGACTACACAAACAGAATTCTACTCTCTGAACCAAAGAAGATTCTATTTTAATAGTTTAATAATTTTGCTTTACTTTCTTTACATCAAGACACAGCCCTTATTAAAAAGATAAGATTATGTTAATAGTTTTCTAATTAATTTTAGCTTCCTCATTCAATAAATATTTCAGGATTATTAAATATGAGTAAAATAACAAAGTGTTTAATAAGAACTTTTCAGGGCAAAACTGTTCCCTGTCATATCAGTGAAAAGGTGAAAATGTAAATTAATTATTCAGATGTAAATCATCTTTTGAGAAGTAAAGCAAAACATTATGCTGTTGACACAACACTCAGTACTTTCCCTTTCTCTCCCATGAGCAACTTCTGATGAAATGAATTTTAAAATATATCCTGAACTGGTCCTCTTCTTCCCACCTCCATGTCCACTCCCTAAACCAAGTGAGCATGGTTGCTCCCCAAGACACCTACACAGCCTCCTCACTGCCTCCCAGCTTCTGGCCTTGAGCCCCATGCTCTATTGCACCCACAGTACCAGGGTGATCACTTGTAAACATAAGTCCCATCACCTCTGTCCTAGTGGGGTTCTGCGATCTCTTAGGACAAAATGCCTAATTTCAATGGTTTAAGACAGCAGAACTTTATTTCTTGCTCACACAGCTGCCAGGGCTTGTGCTCCTAGTTGATGAGAAGCTTTCCTCCAGGTTGACTTTGTTTGGTGGCTCTGACATGCTTAGTGAATCAGAGTCTTCTACTCCAGCAAGAGAGGGAAGCGCAGGTGGAGAAGGCACACTTCTTTGTTTTTATCGCCTTGGCCTGGGAGTGACACAGACCGTGTCTGTCCACACTCCGCAGGTGAGAACTGGTCACTGGGGCTCACCCAGATGCTATTGACCGTGGCACTCAGGTCTTCTGTGGGCAGCGTGTCGTCTAGGTTACAACTAGATCCTGATCTAATCACGGCCTATAAAACTTCACGTGAGCCCTGGCTGGTGTAGCTCAGTGGATTGAGCGCGGGCCTGCGAACCGAAGGGTCGCGGTTCGATTCCCAGTCAGGGCACATGCCTGGGTTGCCAGGCCAGTTCCCGGCAGGGGACACACGAGAGGCAACCGCACATCGATGTTTCTCTCCCTCTCTCCTTCCCTTCCCCTCTGAAGATAAATAATAAAATAAAAAATCTAAAATAAAAAAAATAAAAAATAATAAAACTTCACGTGAGTTCAATTCTCCTTCTGTCTCCAACATCATTTAATGTTACATTTCCTCGAGCACAATAACCTCACACTTCATTGACTTCCTTTTTCTACCTTAACGACAAGCTATTTTTCCCCTCAAGACCTTTGCACGTGGTCATTCCTATGGATGTAGCACACCTCTCACTGAGGCTTGTAAGGAGTTCTTTCAGATCTCAGCTCACACGTCACTTTTTCCTGGAGACCTTTCTTAATAATTTTATCCGAAGTGGCCACTTGCCTAATCACCTTCAGTGATATTATCTTGTTAAATTATTATCGTCACAACATTTATCACAATATTAATTTATCTTGTTTATTTACCTCTTTCTTCTCCCTTCTCTATGAACTATTAGTGTGTGGACTTTTTGCTTCGTATACTCAGCTGTAACTCTACTGCTAATAAATTCTGTTGAATGAATCATAAGTTGATACAATTAGTTATAAGTATTTTAATTTTTTAACCTGTTGAAAGCAAATAGTTATTATGAATGAACGTAATTTGGAATTGTTCTTTGATCAATCAAATCCTTTAATGCTTATTCTATGACATAATTGAAATATATTAGGAGTTACTATATTTAAAAAAAATCTACTAAATACCATATGGGACAGAGAGATAAGTAAATACATCAGCAAGCATTTACTCTATTTGATGGAGTTTAATAGAATTACACTCAGGACAACATAAAAAATGTAAATGTTGAAGTAAGTCACCATAAGCCCATTAAAACTAAATGTTATGGAGAGTAACAGGAAGAAAGACCACAAATGATTAAGGAAATGTAGCAAGGCTGTGTGTGGAGGCTTTTTCTTTGGGTTGCCTTTCAAGGATAGAATTTTTTTATGTTTACAGGTTTCTATTCTCATCATCTTTCTTTTATGTCACAGGCAACTGAAAGTTCGGAGAAGTTTTCTAATCACAAGTTCACAGTCCATCTGAGATTCTGTGTATTCACCAGACCTCACCCTGATGCTAACAAAAGTCAGCATGCTGCCTGGAAAGAAAGTGCTCATCGGCTTGACAGAAAGTGCTCGGAATAGTCAGCTACAACGAGAGGACACAACGCCCCCCACTCCCCCCCACCGCCCCCAGCCCCGGCCCCAGACTGGAAGATCCGGGCTGCTCTTTGTGACTTTCTCTTGGTGTTTCCACACTGTGAAATGGGCACAACTACAAATCTTGCTTCTTCCTGGAAAGGATTTTTTTTTTAATGAAATATTGTGAAAGAACATTGACAAAACATTTTGTATTTGTGCTTAAAATATTCCTGGAATATCTCAGTAAATATAGAATCTGGGGTTTGAAGATCCAAGACTGCAGTCTGATAAATGATATACTCCAGATTTCGGCATCTTTCACTCAACTTTCATTATTCCTAGAATTATTCTGCGCATTCGATTTTTAAAAACTATTTTTCATGCTTTTGTTAATGAGAAATCATATTACTGATCTCTTAAATGTCCTGTAAACTTTTATCTGCTGGTAAAATTCTTCAGTGCGACTGAATTAGATTCAAATGAGTTTTTAACATAAGGCATGCCTTTCTCAGCGGTAGCCCCTTGCAAGGCAGAAGAGAAGACCTCGTATCACTGCTTGGTGCTCCCCGCACACAGCGCTCCTGAGCTCTGATCCTGGCCATTGTGCAACCTACTCCGGCCTCAGGGCCTCATCCCACCTCCAGCTGAGAGCACTGAACTCCTGCCTGAAACACCCACCCGCTGCTACCTGCCTTTCTCACTATCCCATACAATAACCACTGATTTCCCATCAATTTAATCAATTCTTCCTCCCAACAAAAGCAAAAATCTCTCAATCTGGAGTTCATAATAGTGTATGTGAGCAAAAATAAAATTAGAAACGCGAATTAAATGGAAATCCTTTTTTTCCTTTATTTTTATCGTCAACACTGTGACGGATGTGCCGACACAGGCACAGCAACACGTGGGGCTGGCCAGAGGGAAGGGGCGGGGGCTGCGTGGAGGCGGGCAAAGGGGAGGGACATGGGGACATCGGTAGGAGTCTCAGCAATAAAGTCTGTTTTAAAAAGACTCTTCTGTGAGATTGGTGGTGATGTTTACAAATGTGATTTTTTAATAATGTATGGTGAAATGTGTCAATACAGGAAATATTTGTACAATTCAGTGATTCAGTATCTCCCAAACGACCACTGAATGACGTTACCACACTGTGCATGGGTAAAGGATCCATTCAACGCACAAAATAGACTGGCAAATTTTAACGTAATGGTAAGAAATATTCACTGATAAGGCGTCAGATTCCACATTACAAAAAAACTTACAACGACTAAATCCTTGTCAAGTTTTGGTGTAGTAATATCAAGGAATAATAGCCACAGTTATCTGGAAATGTTATTAACATACTTCTCTGCTTTCTCCAACCTCCCCAGCCTCACCCCCAAATGCTGATGCCTGTTTTGGCAGGAGCAAGAATATCTACTTCATCAATTCTAATAGTCAGTCTCCTAATTACGGAACTCATTTCACCTCAGAGTCATGACCAGAACTTCGACTCATGATATGTGCCTTTTCAATAATCTGAGCACATGATTTTTAGTCTGGTGTGTTTAGATTTGAATAACGTTGTCCATGGAACATTAACCATCAAATCTCCTAACTGGTTTTTAGTAAGGACTGAAGTCTCAGTTCCTCTGATGTTAAGATGCCATCTCCATATCTACCTTGCACTCTACCAGATCTCTGCACCTACTCTCTTGTGAAGAATAACTGCATGAGAAGGTGAATGTGCACACACTCCTTACCCACCTTCCATCACCCTAATGTCTACGGTTGTACAGGTAAGTGTAGTCAGTTCTTACTACCACCACCAGTCCTGTACCATAGTTCCCTTTAGTCCCTGGTAAATTCTACCAGATCTACAATGTTGCCTGAGTTATTGCATGAGAAATACGGTTTGCAACCTTATACTTGAATAGCAAGTTAGCTAGGGATAACATTCTTGTTGCATTATTTCCTCAAAGGTTTTGTTGGGGTTACTCTACTGATACTGAATGGTATTGTGGTGATGTCTGTATTCAGCCTATTATTTTTTCCCATCATAAGTAACCTGATCCTTCTACCTTCTATCCAAGACTTTACCTTCAAGATTTATTGATATATGAGGATATGTCTAACTGTTGCAACACTGAGTAAAATTTCCCCAGCATATAGCACATGTTTTTAAATAGTGAATTTAAATCACATTACATTTCAAAAATAGTTCTTCAGCTATGTTTTGAAATGCTTATTCTGTTATTTGTTTTAGTTTTATGCTTTGTTTAAAGAATTCCAATGTTTATGTTGTATTTTTCTGCCCATCTTTATTATTTTATCTCCAATTCTTTTAAATATTTTTTCATTTTACTTTTATCACTTTAATAATTTCTATACTTGGTACATGTACTATTTTTGACAGTGTCTATTCTCCCTGGCAATCTGTCCGATGTTGCCTTTACTTGTGATATATTTTTTCTAATCCTTTTCCAGAGCAATACTAGCTCATTTTTTAATTTCCTCCTGGTATTACATGCCTACTTCCTTTCATTCTTGTATTTCTGCTTTGTGGTCTTACTTCTTAGTGGTGATTACCCATTAAATTATTTTTAAAATTAAGGTAAAAATACATGTGTTTCATAGTGTCATTTCTAAAGAAATTTAACAGTTAAATACAATATACTCTGTACTAGGCACTATTCTAAGTGTTTACAAATATTAGATCATTTAATCATTATAACAACCTGTGCAGTAAGTATTAACTTGAACTCTGTTTTTCAAACTGAGGAAATTGAGTCCCTGAGAGTAACCTACTCCAGAAATTTGAAACTTGCAGTCTGCTTCCAGACCATATTGCATTAATGACTATGCTATGTAGCTTACTAGGTATGTATTTCTTTTTTCTTGTGTATTGCTTTCTTTTTTTCTTGTAGTATCTCTTTACAGGTCTCACTCTTGTTTTTCATTTGAACTCACTGGTGAAAATGGTGCATTTTTCTGGACCAACTACTGCGTGAGTTTCAGATATGGAGGAGGAGCCAGAGTTGTGTTCCAGGCTGTGGCATTTTTGTACATTGGTTCGTGTAGCTACTGCTGCTACCCAGCCAATGGATATAGGCAGGTGCCAGACAGAGCAAAGACTGTCTTGAACTCTGTAGTAACAAGACAAACTGCTTCCCTGTACCTATGGCTGTTTTATGAATGATTCTTTCTTTAGATCTCCCTCTTCTGTGTCTCAAAATCAACTCAGGTCCAGGATTACTTCTGCTGCCCGCCAGTGCACCCCAATCCCATGCTGCAAGCAAGGATACATACTGAACAGCCAGACTGCACCCCTCGTGTGTGAGAGTTGTCATTTTGCTCTCCTTCTGATATCTACAGGAGCTGGCCCCCTGCCTGCTGCAGGGGAATTCGCTCCGTGGCATTTTTCTCTCAGCTTCCTCCCACAGGGCCCGGGCTCTGCCCTGCTCAGTCTGCTTTTGGCAGCCCTTCCACCTATTTTGGGCTCTGGAGATTTGAGCTGTCTCCTACTCTTGCTGAAAATGGAGTTTGCATTTTTGTTTCCCATTCTCCTTGTTGCTTTTGGATGTTCTCCAGCCTGAAAAGGGGGATATGCTAACTGCATGGACCACATTCAGACCACAAGTGCCCCTTTTACATTTTTATACTTCCATTTCTTCCACAGTCAAAGACCCTTAAATTAAAGTTACTAGACCTCTGACAATGATGGCTAATAAAATGATTATAAAGGTTTTTTTTTTTTTTTTTTTTTTTTTATGAATGAACTGTTATTACCGAGAGAATGGGAGAGAGTATTAACGCTGCTGGCCTCATTTGATTAAGCTCACGCAGCTAGACTCTATTGAAATCACTTTTTACCCTCTTCTCAATGATGAATGTTACTAGTATGCTGTTTACTTCCTCTACCGGATTACAAATGAATGCAATTAAAATTCTAAAGCAAAAAAAAAAAAAAACACAACAAAAAACAACACCCCCCCCCAACTAAACCCTCTTGCCCTGATTCAATCCACACCTAAAACGTCTAGATTCATGCACATTATACATTCAACATACGCAGTGATATAAAATAAAAACGCTGTTTAATTTAAAGGCTCTTTTGTGGTTATTACTGAATTATTGAAGGAAAAGTATGGTTCTCCCATGTCTTTTTAATAAAATATGCAACAAAATGGAAAGTAGTAAAACAAAATATGCTCCCAATTAATAATCAGCTAGACAAACATTTATTTTAAAGTCATTCATTTCACTCTCAAGATATTCTAGTAAGTTGAGCTTTTTAATTATTTTTGTACTAAATGAGTGCTTGGATTGAAAATAAGTGTAATTTTCTACTCCAAATTTTAAAGTTATCCAAAGAGAAACACTGTTCAAGGCAACGATAGTTTCAGGAACTCTCTTAAAACACTCAAACAGCAAAGACGGGGAAAGAGAAATGTGTGCACTGATTGTTCTCCTAACTCTCGGACTTGCGGCCTCCCTTCTAATTTCCAGGGAAAAATATTATCCATATTTGTGTATGAACATTATTTAAAACTTATAAATTCCTTCCCATGTTTAATCTCATTTGATTTATATATGTAGGCTCTAATATTCCATTTCCCTTTCATTAAACAGTGACTTCAGAAACCTAAAGAATTTGTAGCAGGAAAAAGCTAATTTTAACGACGCTAAATGAAATTGATATTTAAGTTGAAACATGGCCTTCTTCACCTCTCAATCCCCCATAATTCCTCTTATGCCTTAATTATGGTTTGTCAAGCCTATAATTTGGCTACAATTTGCTTCTCTGAAAAAAGTTTGAAAAATGAATCATTTGTTTTTAATCCTTATTGGTGAGATTTTTTTTCTCTCAATTTTCTCACCTTCTAATTTTCAATACAAATGATGAATCATGAAGTCCCTGGGATTTTCCTAAGCATGTTTGGCAACCTCTTCAAATTTCTTGCCTATAAAGAAGTCTAATTTGGGATTTTTATTGCAGGAAGACATCATTTATTGCCCGAATAAAATATGTGCTAGTGAAACAGATTAAGCAAAGAATTTCGTATGATGTAACTTAAAAGAAGTTTATTTTGTTACATTGCTTTTTCTTTGAGTAATCCTCTATTTTCTTATTTTCTGCTGCTCTTTAACTGCCATATGCTTATTTCAATGTTGTCCAAATTGAAAACAATAAAGTAAAAGTTATGTCTTTATAATTAGTTTCAAAATTACTTTATATGATTATCACATAATTCAGACCATTCTAAGTGCTTATTTTCATTTGAAACTTTGATTGTTGAGCTAATGTTAGTAGTTGGTCAATATGAGTTGTCGAATGAATGAATGAAGTTAAGATTTAGGTAGAATAAGGTGATCAGCTCTTTGGAGTTTACCTGCGATTGTCCTGTTTAATAAACCGAGCGTCCCTTATCCTAAGAAACCTCTCAGCGCCTGGCAACCTGAATGGGTGGTCACTCTAGGAAATACAAGTTTAACATGTATGCCTTTTGGTCTGGTTTAGAATCGAGTTGGCACATGATGGCACTTGGCCTAATCCAGTCTGTGTGAATAAAGTTTTTGTGAATAAAGTTCTGCGGGAATATAGCAACGCCTATTCACTTGGTTTGTCTGTGGCTGCTTCTCCACTACACCGGTTACTGCAACAGCCCGCATGGCCCACAAAGCTGAAAAATATACTACTGTGTTCTTGGTTTAAAAAAACACATTTCATTCATTATGCTATTACAGTTGTCCCAATTTTTCCCTTTTTGCCTCCCTAATCTGGTATTCCCATCCCCTCCAGCAATCCCCTCCTTAGTTCATGTCCGTGGGTCCGTGCCTATAAGTTCTTTGGCTTCTTGACTACTGTGTTCTCCACAGAAAAAAGTTTCTGTATTTTTATATTCTATATTTTAATCTATGTATTTTATACAATTAAAAAGCATCATTTTAGAAAATCACCTTTGAAAATGTATAATTAAATTTGATCAAAAATATTTTTAGGAATTTGGGGTAGTCACATTTTGTGACCTCCTACTAAATGCCAGCTACTGGGCTAATTTTTGGAAATAAATGTAAAAATAAAGAAGACACTGTTTGCTCCTTTGGGGAACTCATTTTATAGTCAGGGAAACAAGCTCGGTGTAAAGGTTAAGTATTTTATTTATTCAAGGCCACAAAGTTAGAGATTAAAAAACCAGTATTTAAAACCAAAACAGTTTATTGCCAAATCTTAGCTATTGTCCTGAGTCTCTATATTATGGACCAGGAAGGGGCGGAAGGGAAAGAGAATCAAGGCATGATAATAAGTGCATCAGATTCATCTCAAGGAAATGGATTATAGGGTTAAGTATAGGAACAACTGAAACAACAAAAATAACCTCTCCACAATATGAATATTGAATATGCATCAGGCGCTTTGAACTAAAGCGGGCATAGTTGGTCCTTGGAATCCAAGACTGATGGGCTCCAGGCTCCCCTCCCCGCTGGGATAACAAAACCCACAGACACTCTACTTTCTTGCATAAAATGGCACAGAACAACGAATGCACTTGGCCCTCCACATCCACAGATCCCCAACCATGGACTGAAAACACGGTCTTTATTGAGAAGCTCTCAGATAGGGAGGGCCAAGTGTACTAACTGAAAGAAACCTGCATATACGTGGACCCACGCAGTTCAAACCTGTGTTATTCAAGGGTCAACCGTAAAAGGAAGACTGGAAACACTTGGAAGGAACTACCAAGCTAACCGAGTAATATGACCTTGGGCAGGAAATTAACTTCTGCTGTATATGTTTACACTTCCAGGGGGTTTGACGTTCCAGTAAACACTGTTGTGCCACCGAGCAGACTTGGTATGCTGAGCTACATAAAACAATGTGGTGGAGTGAGTAATACCAGAGAACTGCAGAAGGCAGACTGTGGAAAAAGAAGGGCCCCATCTTGGGAGACCAAGTCACCCTCTCCCTCCCCTCCGCAGCACAGGTGCGAGTGATGATGGCAAGTAGGTGCCAGAGAAGCTGGCTAGGAAAACTTTTTGCTGCATTTCATAGCCACCTCAACCTCGGTTGGTCTTTTATCCTGAAACCCAGGACTCACTGGCAGAGGAAAGGTAAGAGCAACAATCAGGTGTGCTTTTAACACAGAAACTTATTTTAGAAATTATCTTGAAAATAAACTTATTACACAAAGCTGGTGCACAGGTTGTGAAAGTTTCATCCCAGATAATGTATTATGCACATACACACAAATATTTGATTGTCCACTGTTTTTATTTAAAGGATAAAATACTTTGTGCGTTGACAAGGCAAAAAGAGACGTGAAAAGTTAGTTATTACACAGTTAATAATCCAGAACTGATGAAGACTAGCAAACTCAAGTACTAGAGTGGATTTTTTTCCCCGTATTTTGTGAAAAGGAAAGGGATAAACAGAATTTTATTTTGTTCATTTGTGCTATAATAACAAACACTTGCATAGTGCTCCACAGTTTACAAAACTCTACCCAAGTAATGCCATTTATTTCTCAGAGCAGTCCTCGAGGTAGATGGAATCATATTCACTTTAGAGAAAAGAAATTAGGACCCGCAGAATTTAAGTGGCTCACTGGACACCATATTGCCAATAAGGCCTAGGTGTCTAAACTGGATTTCATTCCCTTTTCACCTCAACATCACTTCGCTTTATTTGGTGCAGTGTGAGGTCTGCACGGATAGAATTTCTAAACAAACAAACAAATAAACCCCCAAGTTGCTACAGTGAACTGGGAGTACAAATATTTCCTTGCAATCCTGACTTCAGTTTGTTTGGACAAACACCCAGCAGGGGGATGGCTGGATGATATGGTAGTTCTATCTTAATTTTGAAATGTTTGTCTACCGTGGCTGCTCCATTTTTACATTCCCTCCAGCAGTGCACAAGTGTTCCAGTTTCACCACATCCTCACCAACACCCGTTATTGTCCGTTTGTTTGGATGGGACCATCCCAATAAGTGTGAGGTGATATCTCACTGTGCTTTGATTCGCATTTCTCTGATGATTAATGATGTTGAATATCTTTTTGTATACCTGTTGGCTATTTGCATGTCTTCTTGGGAGTAACGTCTACTCAATTCTTTTGCTTGTTTTTTAATCAGGTTATATGGGCTTTTTGGCTGTCGAGTTGTACGAATTCCTGGACTATTTTGGATATTAACCCCCTACCAGATATATATTTGCACCTCTGTGTTCATTGCAACATTATTGCCACGAGGGGGAAACAACCTCAATATCCATCAATAGATGAGTGGATAAAGAGAATGTTGAACACGCATTGGAATATTATTTAGTCATGAAAAGAGAAGAAAATCCAGCCATATGCTGCATGCGGAGGAGCCGAGCGGGCACCGTGCAGAGTGGAATAACCCACGTGCAGAACAAACACTGCATGACTCTATCTAACGAGGTGTCTGAGCTTGTCGGACTCATCGCAGCAGAAAGCGGAATGGTGGTTGCCGGGCGCTGGGGGAAGAGGGCGTGGGGGTGGCTGTTTAGTGGGCGTGAAGTTTCAGTCATGCAAGATAAACCCGTTCTAGAGGCCTGCTGTACAACACTGTGCTTAGAGTTAACAATACTGTTCACTGAAACGTTTGTGAAGAGGGTAGATCTCATGCCCTGTGTTTTCTACCATGATTTTAAAAATTTAAAGAAAAAGAAAACAAGATGAAGAAAGGGATGGGGGCACTGAAATATGAAATCTATTCGATACATTTGTTGACTGCTTATGAATCGAACTCCGCTGCTGATGACCATTCAGGGCCAGTCTTTGTTCCAGTGATAGGCAGTTGGGGCAAGGACACAGGGAGGCCACCTGCTGAGACCAAAAGTGACCAGAGGCCCAAAAGTGACCAGAGGTGAGACACCTGCTGAGGCCCAAAACTGACCAGAGATGAGGCCCAAAAGTGACCAGAGGCGAGACACATGCCATTAACCCTTAACCTTCTCCCATTGACCATCACAGGGAGGAGATCTGACCGCGTTTCTTCTCGTTCCTCTCATGGGCCTCGAGACAGTGGAGACCCTAAAATTCACCTTTTTTTTTTGAGGGGTGGGTATCTATAGATGTTTGCATTCTTGACTGTCTTGAAATGAGTTAGGAGGCAAACTCTTTTTATTTTTTTTGTTGACAGTCAAGGAGGTCTCTGGCTTAAGAAAGTAAACTCGGTTACATTTTCAGCTACAAATGACTGGCTCTCTTAGGAAATACAGACGGACAGCAGGACAGCACTTGGAGTCTGGAGAAGTGTGGAGAATCTGATGGAGTAGGTGTGGACTTGGCCAGGGAAAGGCGTTTTGGGGGGTCTAATGATTTTGGGAAGGTCTCTGCAAGGCTGGAACGTTCTGCCACACATAAGTGGTTATTTCCTTTGCCTCTTCCGCTCTCACTTGAGGGCTCTGTGTAGCCCCTCGGAGAGCAAGGCAACGGAAAAGCAGACCCGGCCCGGCTTTGTCGGGGAAGATATTTCGGGGTAGGTTTTTCAAATGTAGTGCATGTAACAAAGCCTGTATTTCTTTTTTATTTCAGATGAAATCTGCCTCGTTCTGGTTCATTGAACTCTTGGAAACACAGTGTAATGTGTTCAGAAGGCCCTTTGAGCCTTTTGAGGGAGGACTCTGAAGGCTTTCCCCACTGCCCCCTCCTGCAGGAGCAGGGGATCAAGTTCTGCCAAATGCAAATGAGCTCAGACTCCACAAGGCGAGGTCTCCAAGCGCAGAGTGATGCAGGGTTTCAGACGGCATGCCCTCCACAGATGAGATTTGGGGGTGTGAGAAACGACAGAAAGCCATCGTGATATATTTAAAACGTGCAATTTCAGAAATGCTAATATGTACATATTTAGGTCGGAAAGCCAGAATACCATTCCTTCCTTTTTGTGGGGGCTTCAGAAGCTCCTGGGAGCTCAGCAAGGCCCCCTTTTCTCTACCGGCATGTGTTCTGTTTTGGAACAGAAAGGCCTCTCTTGGATACATATGTCACAGCTGATCTGAAATAATGCTGATTGTCTGAACGATGGCATTGGGTTTGCCAAGGAAAATACAAGCTGGCCCATTCAAAGCTACTGCTGGCCCCCAAAGGGTTAATGGAGCCGGTTCCAAAGGAGTTGGGCAACCACTGAAATAGGATAATAAATGTGACACTCTCAGACTATCAGTAGCAAATATTTGAGCTTATCAAATAACGGAGGAAGTAGTTTAGTTACAAATAAACCAATCTCTCATAAAACAAGTTCTCACACAGGGTCATTTCATTGAGCTGGAGACAGCTAGAGGCCACTCGTAGGCAGCGCTCCCACTCTGTGTGCACTGCGAACAGGCTCTCATGATTAATGGGCAGCTGGGGTGGGGGTGGGGGCGGGGGGAGGCTGCGTCCTGCAGCTCTGCGGAGAAACGGAGCCCGGCTGCATATCAGCGGCGCAGCCATAAACAGCATCTCAGGATTATTGCGAGGAAGTGACTCATCCTCTGGGAACATAGCTGGATTTGTGCTCACTCTCCCTCACCACCCGCCTTCTTTCTCTCCCTCGCTCTCCCTTTTTTCCCCCTGTATAGCAGAGACCATCGTGTCCTAGAAACTATAGTAGATGTCACTGCTTGGCACTTGCTGTGCAAAGAGAGGACAAGTATGTGGGTGTGAGGGGGAGGTGGAATGCTACTCTTAAAGTAACAGTGACTGTGCTGGCTAGGGGCTCTGTGGAGGCTGATTTTCTACATACAGCCTTTGAAATTACTTTCTTGAAGACATCTAATTTGGATTCCAGAAAAAAAAGCACACACACTGGGTGAGGGTAGGAAAAAAAAATTAGAGCTCCATGTATCAAAGTAAAATTCTCATTGAGGTTAAGAAGAAATACATATTCTGGCATGATCCGATGCATTTAGCAAGTAAAAAGAAAAAGGTAGACCACTGCCAGATCCTTGCTCTGTGAATGTCATGCCTAATGAAACAGAAATATGCATATGGTATTTCTATATATTGATATCATAGAACGTGTGTGTTATCCCCCCAGCTGGGATTAGAAAATAAACCTGTAGATTATATGAAATACGGAAATAGAAATATAAAGCTAAAAAAATTCCACCGTGATACCTACCCTGTTCAAAGGCAACCATCACGAACGCTTTAGCATATTTCCTTCCAGTCCTCTTCCAATATCTTTAAAAGTAGATTTGTTGAGGCCTTCAGCATATGTCGAATTTTGTTTCTTACTATTTTCAGCCAACATTTTAGTATAGTTATGGCTCCCTCATGTACTTCAATATTTCTTTATACACAATTTTAAAGCTGCAAAATACTTATTTTGCAATTTTAATTAACAGAGGGCAGTTTTGGAATAGGTACATGCTAAAAGCAATATTTAACTGCTCTATTTTTGAGACATATTGTTCTCTGCTACTATTCTCATGGTTAACTCATTAACTTTTATATTTAAAATATATATTCTGGCAACTGAATTTTCCACAGACCTAGAAGAGAATCAGTCCAGATCCCCTAGCCTTAGAATGTACTTAACCCTACTAATGCCCTTTCTGCATGCATGGGCCCGTATTGACTAAACCACCTTTAGATGTCAAGATGAATTAAAAAGTGAAGGCATGACATTTCCATTTGCCAACTTCCCCCCACTCCCTGCAGCACCTGCATGAAGATGCATTCTGTTTATGTGGCACATCTGGAACTACTTGTGATGACCATTATCTTTTCTGAGTCCAGGAACTAGACACAAGTTTCTCCCACTCGGCCCCAGAGCCATTACACATTCCGAACAGTAACCCCACTGTGACTCACCAACAATGCCTCTGCCTTACTCTCACTACCCCAGAAGAAAAGTTATGCTGTGAGTGTTCACACAGAAATATGGCACTGACTTCACTGAAAATATTAAACTTGCCTTCCATATAAGGTCGATTCTTTCCCCGTTCCCAGAACGATGCCTGCCAAAGGTTAAGAACGCTGTGGTAGCCCAGTTCTTGGGGGTGGGAGCCCAAAGCGTGGGACTCAGCTTGTTTCCAAACAGAGTTCCTCTACGTCGACTTTAAGATTGATCTCTGTGAGATGATGTGAAGGGGCAGAAAATGGTTTCCTTACAGAATAAAAGCCTGCCTGCCTAGACTTTTTTCTTGCCCTATAAGAGATATAATTTAGAAGCTTTTTGTAGTTCTGAAAGATTGCTCTCTTTGCAGAATTCAAACTGAACCTCAATAGCCTCCCATATATTTACTTGCTTAGTCAGAACTTACTGAGAAAGCAAATCCCAAACACTGAGGCATGTTGTGCTTGCAAAGTACTAAATTTTAGTCTTGTCACTCTTCTAGAGACCTCCTGTTAGACTGATGACAGCTCAAAGTTACAGGGAAGTCTACAAGATAAGGACACCAACGATTTGGACTATGGATGTGAAGAAATATTAAAATTTTCTACCTGTTTTTCTTTAAATCACTTATAGTGAAAAAAAAATGTTGAGTAACCTCTCTATGAAGACCGAAGTAAATGAACATTCACCGACCATATACTAAACGCTAAGATTTACATGCACTTAAATACTGAAATTTAAATCTTACAACGGTTCTTTGGCATAGGTGTTATCCTAATTTTATCAATTAACAAACCAAACTTAGACTTAGTAAACCTAGACTTATGTATACTCAGTAAAAACCTGGGAAGTTGGTTACCTCAAATTTTATCAGTAACACAGGAGAATTATTCACTTTTTAACAGACAATAGTGCTTCTTGTAGCCTATCACGCAGTGTTGAAACTGAATAGAAAATGAAATCCACCCTGGCTGGTGTTGCTCAGTGGATTGAGCACGGATCTGCAAGCCAAAAGGCTGCAGGTTTGAGTCCCCGTCAGGGCACGTGCCTGGGTTGAGGGCCAGGTCCCAGGTGGGGCTCATGAGAAGCAACCACACCCTGATGTTTCTCTCTCTCTCTCTTTCTTATTCCTTTCCCCTCTGCCTAAAAAATAAATAAATAAAATCGTTTTTTTAAAAAAAGAAAGAAAATGAAATCCAATCAAAGAGAAAACTCTAAAAGAAATTCTAAAGGTAAACTTATCTAAAGATACACTATTATTTTCTTTGGACAATGCAAAATCAGAAATGTTCACAGTTCCCAAGAACTATGAAAATGTTCTATTGTAGAGTGAGGCAAGAAAGTCAAGGAATAAGTGAGAATATAGTTTTAGTACCGTAAACTGAGGTCCCAACAACCCTCTTATTTTCCTTCTCCTGATGAATGGACACTTTCTTTCCACTTTCCCCAATTCCTGTCCTTACCTTTTCTAGGTCCTTTAAACCCTACTTCCATTATTGGAGCAGAGTATTGAAGGGCCTTGGAAGCGAAGTAAAAATAAATAATAGTTGAGGGCAAGAGAAGAAGACAAAGAGAATCACATCAGCAGGCACTATTTACCGAAGGCTTTCTCTGTGGCCAAGTTTGGGCCAGGTGCCTTGCTTGTGATCCTCACAGATGGCTGAGTGAGGGGTTGAGGGTGTCCGGTTATTCTCATTTCCAATAGAGGAGCATGAGGATCGGAGAGGTTTAAAAATTTGCCAAAGATAATAGCTAGGAAGTACTTGAATCATTGTTTAAACTCATTTCTCTGACTCCCAAACTTTTGCTTTTTATAATTGATCATATTTTTCTCTCCCAGTTACAGTGATTTTCTAGTATTCTCATTTATCATAGTTCAGAGGCAGATATTAGCAAGTAGAAAATTAAAAGTACCCAAATGCATCATGTCTAAAAGTTAACCTCAGAGGAGGATGTTATTCTCTAGGTCTTGACAATGAGCTGAGATGATCATTTTTCTCCTTGGGCTTTAGGAGAGCTAAGTCAGAGGCGCTGGCCGGCACCTTCTCAGTCCTTTTGATCTCTGTGCCTCTGTGCTCTGTTGACTACCTCTTCTAACTGATCCTTCATGAAGCATAACTAACACAGTTACCCGAAAGAACAATAGTGCCTGATGACCACTAATATATAATTCTTCATGCAGTCTCATTTCTTCTAAGGTGCCTGAGAGTTGCCTTGAAATTAGCAGAGGATAGAATGGGAAGAGAGTCAGCTGGCCATTAGAGAATTGCATAGTCTCATTGGTTTGATTCTGTTGCCTTCCTCAACTCTCAGGACATCCTGAGATGACCTGATGGGGTAGACATGGTGCCCTAAATGACTGGCCACACCCTCGAGGGTTGTCCAGAGTCAGCGTTATCTCCGTATTGTTTCATATCAGATTGCCACATGTTCTACTTTGCACTTGATATAAATCATCCTTCAAATAAAACAGCTATAATTATTGAGTACTCTGGTGCTTTTCACAATTAATATTAAACAAGTATGCTTGCCTACAGCTCCTGAATTTGTCTGATCCTACTTTAGTATATATACACATCTTTATTACAGGAATAATATTATTACAAACATTAAACCAATTCACTTAAATTGTTTTCCTTAAGCAAAACTTATCTTGAGTCACAGCCTAGGACTTCAGATAGGATGGGGCAGGGACCTGAACTGCAACAAAGCAATGCTTGAAAGGCAGCAAGCTCTGCAGAGGGCAAGGCTGGGAATTGTTAAATTCCTTGAGGATAGCCTACTTCACCTCATTCCTTCTACAGAACCACTCCCTGCAGCGTGCAAGCACACTAACTAGTCTTAACATGTCAACGACGTGCCAGGAAGACTTCTTCGTGGGGTCCTCTAAATTTGTAGAGAAAATATCCATGTTTACTGTTAAGGCTTAGCCTAGAGGCTGGCATTTGGAAGGAGGGAACAATGCAACGCAAAAAAGCCATCCTTTTCATTCCAGGGGATTATTGGAAAATAAAAAGAAACACTGGGCTTTAAAAATATATTCCCCAATATTTTGGTTTTAAATCGCATCTCAACCTCACCATTGAAAATGCAGTATTGGAGATAGCCATTAATAAGCAAGCGCTGAGCTGGCTCCACCCCCTCTTTGCGCGGTATAAAGAGAACAATGCAAAGAAAAAACTGCGGGTGGAAAGGTAGCACAGTCTGCTCGCCTATCCCTCATAGATGGCATTATTTAAATTTGGAGAGCTTAGATTCTCTGTGGGAGCTCTTCAGATTGGTGATAGCTAGTACTGGTGGACTTCAGGGAGATCGCAGGGTTCACTCTGTAACCTCATTCAAAGAAACCTCATAAAATTAGAACGCCAAGCATATTCCTGAAATTGTTTTATTTAGGTAGTTCATTGTCAAAATGAGAACCTCACCAGGGCCCTCCAATGAATCCTGAAACTGTTGGCAGAGCAGTGGTACCCACGGGCTACAATGAGTTGTTCTCTCCCTGGCTGTACATTACAACTACTGGTGAGCTTTGAAAGCCACCTGAGCCCAGATCCAAACTGAGACAAACTAAACCAGCATCCTCAGGGGGCAAGGTGTGGGCACCAGGACACTAAAAAATCTCCTAGGTAACTATAACGTGCAGCCGGGGCCAAAAATGACTTCGTTGGCTGCAAATTACTATTGTTTAACAGCAGCAAGCAATTTTTATTCACTGGCCTCATACCTGAGTCAGCTACACTTCATTTTCTTTGATATAACTTAGTAAGACGATGATATTTTAATCACAGAATAATTTTTTTACAGAAAGCTGTATTGTCCAGTCATTTAATATTGAAGGAGTTAAACTAGGACAAGAGCACAAATCAAGGCAAAATTTGTGCTGCTTTGGTTGACACGCATGCTCTGGTATTTGGAAGGTGGACTAATACCTTGGCACTATTGACACGTTGGGCCAGATAATTCTTATTTGTAAGGGGGATACCATCCTGTACATTGTAAGACGTTTAGTATGATTTCTGACTTTCACCCACTAGGTGCCAATAACCACCTCTCCCAGTTGTGACAATCAAAAACGTCTCCAGACAATAGAAAACATCACAAGGATCCAGACATTTGCTTTAAAAGAGATAGAAAAAGACGAAAGTAGGCAAACACTAATCCTGGTGGTTAATCCATTGCAGTCAAAACCGCTGTCAAGATAAGTAAAATTCTCCGTCTAGCCATCCCTGACAGCTCCTTCCTCCTGAGAACCTTTTCTCTTTCACTGTGACAGTCACTGGTTTTAAGGAATGCATCTGTAACTCAAGAACGTGAGGTGTTGCACTGGGGGCTGTTTAGAACTCCAGGTACAGTCTGTGGTCTGGAAGGAAGACTGTAAGACGTGATGGAATTAACAACAGCTTTGGGTTTTCATAACGTCACACGCTTCCTTCCTCTCTTCCTTCAACTCACTCTCTCTTCAGATGACAAGCATGTGCATAATTAAAACCAACAGGGCTTTAGGTCAATTCCGTGACACTACAAAAAACATATTTCACCATTAGTGATTTATTCCATTCAGGAAATTAAGCTGGTTAAGCTCAATGAAATGCATCCAAAAGATGATAGGAGTCTTGTGATAAAAATGTGTACGAATACATTGTGTGTGAAGACAAACAATCCTTTTTCAGTACAGGTGACTTCTATCTTGGGATATTAAAATTCCACACTGACAATACAATGAGGCAGTCTTTTAAAGACTATACTGTGGAGTAACTGCAATGGAACACCACACAAAAACATAGGTGGGTTAGAGGAGTCTGTCAGAGGTCACCAGCGCAAATTCAGCTCAAGCAAGTTCTAAATGCATCCACATTTGCATGCTCCAAACATTTGTGTTCTCATTGTTGATTTCAAAATTGCTCTCTAGTCTGGGGATGTATGAAATGCCCCCCGCTGGCTGGAAAAAAACTCAGGTAAGCTTTGTAGCTATGTGAAAATAGCCATTAGTGTATAATTTGGTTTTGCATATCCCAAAGCTATATAGATATAGATAAGAGAACTACGCTTTTCCAGGAGCCTGAAGAAATCTCTAGGATTCTTGTAGTCTTTCGAACAGGAAAGTCCAGCAGAGAATTGCCCTACCTTGACCCAGAATGTATATTTATTTCCTGGGTCCTGAGCCTACTTTCTTCGTCCTGTTCTTTCTTCAAAGTTTAAACTGTACCAGGACACTTCCATGGCCTAAGATTTTTAAAAAAAATTTTTTTAGGGAAGAGAGTGAGAGACCTTCTTTTCTGTCCTGACCCACAAGGACGCTTAGATTAGGCAAGTGTGTCCAAACATAATTTTTTAACTTCTAAATTTAATGTGTTGATGTTTGTACATGTTTGAAAGTTAGTATTTTTTATGATTAGACAGTTCTTACTTTATAGATTTCTCTCTTAGTGCTATTCAAAAGCATTGTGTAAGTGTCCATGGTAACATTAGTCTAGAGCTTCACCACAAAGCCATAAAATTCCTGAGTAAGATAAAACAATAACTAACCAAAGAAATCCATCCTAGTGTGGTTTATTATCTTTCTAAAATTAAATTCTACATTTTAATCTTAGAAGAATACTTGGACCTTATTCTTCTTATATCATTTACTTTTCTCTTTTTAAATAAAAATTCAAACATAAAATGAGTTGTAAAATGAGTACATCTTAAAGCTCTCTGAGTTTTCCACAGACAAAGTTTGCCAAACTCTCAGTTAAAAGCAATGGATCTCAGATGGGAGGAAGGAACTCCAAATACTGAGTATTCAGAGCTAATTGGCTAATCAGATAAAACCGAATAAGACTCTGGACATTCCAGGAATACGTCTGGAAACTATCTCAATTACCAAACTCCCAAAGACTGAAATGTTTGGGCTGCTCCTTCCTGGATTTCTGCTGACTCACATTTCCATTCACAGCAACACGTTTCTTATGTCTATCCTCACACCGCACACGCGGCCTCCTTTCTAGCCTTGCCCCAACCATGTCTCTGAGTTGGTGGTTAGGGCACAACGGTAAAGGGGTTTGCAGCAATGAGTTCTGCAGAAGCAAAGAGCTGCTTTGAGGCAGAAATGAGGAGAGGTGGCCATGTCACTCACTTGCTACTTCATGCTGGCCCTGCCACAGGACGGCTCAGCTGGGCCTGGCACGATCTGTTGCTGCAGATGACGATGGGCTCTCAGTGTTGTTTGCAAATAGTGGGATTTGTTATTGTGAAATCTGTGAGTGCCAAGGGACTTCTGGGGGAAAAAAAAAAAAAAACAACGGCCATTTCTCCTCTCCCTCCTCATCTTCCTCCCTTTTCCCTTCCCCTCCCTTCTTAAAGGGTGAGGCAGTATAGATGGTAGGTAAGAACTTGGACTTTGGAGCCAAGGTGCCTAACTTAAAACTCACTCTGCCACTCACCAGCTGTTTAATCTTAGGCACTCTATTTAACTTCTCTGTGACTGAGTTTATTCATCTGTAAAACTTCTCTCTCAGAAGCTGTTGTAAGGAGTAAATGAATTTAAATTTGTATTATACACACAAACATATATGTATGTATCTATGTATCTATGTGTACATACATCAATATATATAACTCGTATAGGCAGGATTTAGCACCCACTAGGCACTCCCTGGGGAGAAAAGGGAGCTTCTATTGCATATGAGATAGATCTCTGACATGTAGGATATTCTGTGTCTATGGCCAACACAATCCCACCCCTTTCCTTTATATCACCCGAGTTCAAGCCCTACTAGAATGGATGAGAACTCCTGATTCCCAGTCTCAAATTCCCAAGAGAGAAAATATAATTGGTCCCAAATATGCTGGAGATCCCCAACAAATCTGATCTCTGTAACCATGAGGCCATGATCTGTCAGTACTCTGTTTGGGAATAGCTCTTAGCAAAAGGGAGGTATGAGGTGAACAGACCCCTCAAAAAGTGCCTGCTAGATTATTGACTCAGTGTGCTAGGCTGGCCACAAAAAAGTACAGCAGACTGGGTGGCTTGACCAATAGAAACTTGTTTTCTCACAGCTCTGGAGGCTGGAAGGCTAAGACTAAGGTGCTGGCAGGGTTGGTTTCTCCTGAGGCTTCTCCCTGACTTGCAGGTGGCTGCCTCCTTGCTGTGTCCTCACTTGGCCTTTTTCTCTGTGCATGTGTTTCTCTGGTGACTCCGCCTCTTCTCATAAGGATACCAGTCCTATTGGGTTAGAGCTGCACCCTTATGGTTTCTTTTCACCTGAATTACTTCCTAAAGGCCCCCTCTCTAAACACAGGTACATTGGAAATTAGGGTTTCAGCCTACGGATTTTGGAGGGACACAATTCAGTCCACAACGTTTATCTTAGATACCTTTAGTGAGGCTCCTGTCTTGGAAACTGGCGAAGCACAGGTTTGTCTGACCTCTAGTTAAGCTTTAACCTAATATCCTTTGATGACTATAATACTAGGGGGTGGTGGGGCAGTGACTTAGAGTCTTGACAGCATGGAGGACTTCTAATAACTCTATCACCGAGTTGTCGCTGAAGCCACAGTTGTTCGGTACAGGGCGTTGATTGGATACTGTTTAAATGTGTAATTGATTAAGTTGGTGATTTAAATTGTCTGTATATTTCACATATATTAATGTAATTAATTTGTACAGAATTAAACATGTTTATGTGCTTTAGTTCTTAATATCATAAATGCTTAGATTCAAGCTACAGAGCAAACTTAATAATAGAAATGCAGTCCATAAAAGTACACCATTTTCCCAGGCTTTCATTATCTTGCTGATTAAAACTCTTCTTATAATTTTCAATTTGTCTGACAATAAAATGTAATTATTATGTTGGGAAAGATGTCTACCCTCCAGATCATTATGCTAAAATCAGCAGGCTTTTCTTCAAATAGAATGAAACCTCAGTTAAGCAACCAATAAGAAAAGACAAATATTAATAATAGGTTGAAAAGTATGCAAAAAAAAGAGACCAAATGAGTAAATTCTGAATTCCTATAAAAGTTCTTTCTTCTTTGGAAATATTTTTTCTTCACACCCTAATTGATACTGTCTCCTTGGAAACAATCCTAAGAGACTAGTTGAGTTACTGGAAACCATGTAGTTTAAATTTAAATTATAGTAATGTGTTGCCTCTTCCTGTTAAGGCCAGCCTTGCTGGTAAAGACGACTTGAGTACCTTTCTATCACAGTATAGGCTAAATGTGATGGAGAGATGCTCCAAGACAGAAATGTGAGCTGAGAAGGGTGTGTGCACAATTCTCAGTGTAAAGTAATACATTGACATTTTGATTTTACTCCTCGGTTTCTTGGCTAGGTTAACATAGTTCTGCGCCCACAAGGCAAAGTCAGCTTCCTGAGCCTGTAAGGGTGGGTGGGAAACTCAGTCAACTCACACCAGGAGGCTTGGTGGGGGTGGAGAGCCCGTTTTCCTCCAACGTGACATTTCAACACTACAGTTGGCTGCTGTTTAAAACAGTTATTAGCAATGTGCTTGAATTTAACAAGTCTCCCACCCTCCCATCTCCCCTTTAACTATAGTAGGTAAGGCACTGTCCTAGGGATCTTGGAGATGAGAAAGTGAATAGACTTGGCCTGCAAGGAAGTCACAATTCAGTCAGGGAAGTCCAAATTGCCTTCATTACTCAATGCGTTCTCCTATATTACATTGGAGATACAGCAACCACCTGGAAGCGCAGAAGGAGACAAACTTGTAGAGGAGAGAGACATGTAGGCTCAACAAACCCACTGCTGGGTGTCCACGGCTCTGTCCCAGTACAGGGACCACCCCGGCAGGGAGCAGGGCAGGTGACTTTCCACCAGAACCCATGAGTCACTTTGGAATGCTCAAGTGGGAGGAGGGGAAAGAGACATGCACTCCTTTTCCTGGAAGTCAGTATTAACTTGGCTATTAACAAAGTGCTGTAGTTTATTATTTTACTTCAGATGCCAGTGTTCCTGGAAACAGACAACTTCCCGGTTGTGTCTTAGGATGGGAGCTTAAACCTGTGGGATCTGACACCAGTCTGATCGGCCACAGAGTGGTTAGCCAAGAAGTCTTTGATGCTCAAGTAAATGTATTGAATGTGAGTTTCTCTATTTCTCAGATAATTAAAGCATTATTTATGGTGAACAAGCTTATTTATTAGCATGTGTTGACTTTATGATATTGTGTTTTACATATATTATAATTGAATATGCATGGCTGAACTGTTTTCTGGCACAGCCTCTAGAAATTTGGGGTTTAAATGCTCCTTTTTCTACTAACAAAAGCATATGTTTGAAGTTACTGTTTGCTGTGGAGCACATTTTATTTCATGTTGAAATTTAAAGTCTTCATTGATCTAATACTAATTTTTTTTTTGGCCAATGCCTCTGATTTAGCAGATTCACTAGTTACTATGATTTGACTTGGGAACCTGAGAAACAGAGACAATATCTTTACAAAGTCACCATAAGAGAATAACAGTTGACTAAGCCTGACTCCAGCACTTGTGGGGATCATTCATTATTCCTTAAAATATGCTGAAGGCTTTGAAATTGAAATGACGTGGGCGATGACAAATATTTATTACACCAATATACAGCAATCGGTGTCAGGACTATGTGGCAGATATTTATTCAGAAATTAAATGAAGAGGGATTCAAAGTTCCAGCTCCCTCAAGTCAGTAAGCCTGCCCGTGCAATTCGGGCCACACAGCAAGGGCAACAACTCAGAGATGTGGGAGGTGGAGGGGGGGGCAAGTGGGGCAGGGAAGGGCGATGGGGGGAAATGGGGACAACTGTAACTGAACAACAATAAAAAAATAAAACACTAACTAAAAAAAAAGAAACTCTAAGATCTCCTTTTCTGAACTATCTTCCCCAGTTGTTCACCAAATGAGATTTTGCTCCTGTCATTATCTTGAGTACTGATCTTGAGGCTTTATTCTTTCATTTCATTATTAACTGGGCATTATAAATAAAATTTATGCATTAATAACCTAATATATTTAATAACCAAATACGCTGAGGATATTGTGCCTCTAAAGTTGAGACTAATATCAAATATCAACTTAAAAGCAGCTTTTATTGGAATTTCAGATATATAAAAATGGGATTTGAAATGCAGACAACCCCACTTGTAAAAATAAAGCACATTCCGTCTTTTAGCTACAGACTATTTTCGCCTGTAGTTACGATAAATTGGGGGAAGGGGTGGCCAGTAGGCTGGGATAAAGGTGATGATGATGATGCTGACTTAGTGTCATGTAGAACTAAAATCTCACACTAGGTGAGCACATTTGATACACTGACTTTGACCAAAACATTTTAACTGTGTCAAAAGAATGGTTAATGCCCTAAAAAGAAAAATCATCAAAATGTCCATGAACATTAAAAGTTCACGACCTATTGCTCTTCTGAACTCCCATGACACTTCATTTGTACCTTTATTACGAAATGTGTCATTTTGTTCCCTGTGTCACAGCCATTTGTATGTCCGAGTCCCACTGATAGCCTCTGAACCCTCTGAAGTCACGACATAGACCTCATTCGTCTTTGAGTGCCCCCTTAACACCTATCCCAGGAGGCCATAAAAGTTCACGGAATGAATGAATAAATGGGAATAACAGATGGTATTATTTTCATGTCACCATTCCAGAACTGATATTGAGAAGTTCATATTGTCATATCAGGGATTTTGGGAGTGCAGTTCTATGCATGTAGGGGTCAAGAAGAGTAATGCACACTCCAGAATGAGTGAAGGGCAGCCAATGACTCCAAAGTCACCAGCGGACCATTTACTTTATTTAAGGTCAAGGACTCTGCATGGATAAAAGGCAAAGGAAGTCATCCTCCTTGGAAAAAAAATTTTTTTTCTTAAAATAGAGGTTTGCTATTTAAAGGTCCTTTAATTCCTTGAGCTTAGCCCCATTAAATCACTCTCCTTGAAGTTTAATCATCCAAATTCCAAAATAATAATTTGGTAACAGATAGATTGCCATAGAATTTGGTAGAGTTGTAAGTCTAGCATTAGGAATGTTTTATCTGGCTATGAAACTCATTTCTGGAAGCACTGTGGTTAGAGCTGGTGAGAAGCCACTCTTGGTCAAGGACTCCAACAAAACACAGGGAGAGATGCCTTCACACAAAGCAATGGGCAATCATGATGTCCAAGTTACTTAATTAAAGCAGGTGTTTTCACATGTATAAGTCTGATTTGTGATTATTTTTGTTTGTAAATTTGTGTTAATAAAAGAACTCGATGTTGGTGGAAAATAGATAAACTATTTTACACATTCTTTTCTTAGGAAAGCAAATTTGCAATACCGGTGAAGAGTAGAAATTCGTAACGATTGATCAGTGACATTCTTCCAAACCCTCTCATTACACTGACATCTCTCTCTCTCTCTCTCCCCCTCCTTCCCTCAGATTTGGCAGCTGTAGCAGAAGCTTTGATATTCATGAAAAAGTAGATTTTTTTTCTTTTTAAATGTCCATGTTTCTACAAATGCAAAACTTTAGAATTTCAAAATACAATAAAAATTTTTGTCACTTTATAGGTTTGATTTAATTTATTTTAGAAGCTTTATTATTCTTTTGATAGTAGCTGACAGATCCAATCCTGTTCCCATATGCTTTCTGCTATTTTAAAAGAAACAGAACAGAATTGCCTCAGAAAAGGACCATGTGTTTCTGAAGTGTGAATCTGAAAACCACCCATCTGGCCGTGCTGGCATCTTTCTGAATTGTATGTAATTGAAAAAAATGTATTCAACGTTTTGCAACTCTTGACTAGATGACAAAGATAATAAGGTAAAGAAAATATTTTTTTCATTTCTATTTATTGAAAATCAAATCTGTCCTTCAGCCTGGAATAAACACCTTGCCCACCCTTCTGCCTGCATGGCCCCTCCCTCAAGACCCAGAGCCCCTGCATGGCCCCTCCCTCAACATGCCTTTTCCTTAGTGAACTCTCTGTAACCCAGGCTCTGTAGTGTTTGCACAACTCAGTTCATACCGGTATAAAAATGTTCATTTACTGTGATTAGAATTATTTCTTTAAATATTACCTCTCCTATAATCTGTGAGCTCCTAAAATAGAAGGCAGATGGTCTTCGATGCAATTTAATTCAACAAAACGTTATTACACTATTCCAGAAGCTAGTCTAGGGGCTGCGGAGATAGTGTCGAATAAGCAGAGATAATTCTACCCTAAAGAGATAACAATCTAACTGGAGAGAAAAAAAATTTAGCAACTAAGTACACTTAAAGATGATGCATAAGAGGGAGATGACGACATCTGAAACCTCACATTGATAAAGATAAATTTGGAAGTTCAAAGTCTCTTTAATATCATGCCTATAATTAATAACTTTTGTCTTCCATTGCAAATATTCAGAACAATGTTCTAGAGTGATGCAATCATTAGAGGGATCACAATTCTTGTGAAGATAATAAACAGTCACTGAATTATAGGCAAAGCATAGTGCTAGCTTTTACACATAGGTTATTTTATGATGCATTTGTAAGGCTTCCATGCCAAAGTTATTTTTTTCTAAACTTAATTTAATCTTAACAATAAGAGGTTTTTCAGATTCTTTAAGAAGTAGATAAATTATATTGAATCATTAGAGTTTCAAATATATGATGTTAAAATATGGGCACGTATTAAGCAAATAGGACTAAAAATTCTATGACAAACTAAGAACCATGAAACCTTAAGGGTAGGGTGACTTCTTATATTTTGACCACGCTGAAATGTGTAATTGGATCAGTTTTTAAAAAGAACGATTCAGTAAAAAAGTTATTCTGTCAGATTTTGTTTAAACTGATTGTCACAGAATTCAGTTCATTAATAAAACAATCTGTTTTGACCCCAGATGGGGACACCTTGATTATAACTCCTTGCAAATTCCTCAAGGAAACCACCATCTCTACTTTTTTTGAACTTCATGACAGTGCCTGGACTAGAACTCGGCACCAAGTGAAACAGTCAAATTTCAATAAGTCAACTTTGGTCTCTTTTGATACTGTTAAAATGCACTGAGTTTAATTAATGCACATTCTTTTATCTATATAGGCACCCTTTGCTATCTGAACTCTTTCTTATAATGGGAGCTTTTCTGGTCTCCACACTCTGGAACTGTATTGAAGTACTAACGCTTCAGACTAGCATAGTACCTAAGAATATGGATTCCAGGCCGTTTTTGGACAGCTGGTGGTCTGCGCACTGTTGGCAGGAAGATTCTGCCCGCTCATCAGCAGAGATGGAGAAAAAGGGGGTGTTGTTACAAGATTACTATGGGAGAAGCTTAAAAAAATGTGCTGGAAGGCAGAGAAAAAAGAGATGAGAGTACCAGCAAGGAGGCAGTGATAATGAAAAGTTAAGTTTGAATTTCTTGTAGAAGGAATTGTTTACTTTTTCAAGTTTTTAAAAGTTGTCTGTGAGAAATAAAATTGAAGTCCAAATCATTGTCCAACGGTGTGGAGAACATTGCTATGCTGCTCCGTTTCGAGAAACCTCTTCTGAAAGTTGTGGGATCTTCAAGTTAGTGCAGTGATGAACTGGAAGAAACCCTTGAAATTCTCTCACTTTGTCACGGCGGCGGGGGCTTAGGGCAGATGACTCACGGTGTGAATTCGAGTTAAATCATTTAACCTTTTTCTCTCATTCGACCCATCTGGGAAGCTGAATACAAGCACTTCACTAGCAAACAGATGGTGCACCGAAGCTAAATTTTCCCAGATTAAAAAAGAAGAAAAACATGTTATAAGCATTAAAAGGACCAAATGTGGAAAAAGACTAAGAATTAAAAGGAAAAGAGCTATAAACTGGATCAAACCCTTTCCTCTGTAAATAATAATGTAGTACTTAAAAAATAAGGCCCATGAGATGATGTGGGGACAAAGAGATGGTCATGGTTAAATGATATATATATGTAAAGTAAATTGCTCTTTGTTGGCCCGTAATTGTGTGTTCATTTACCTGTATGTCTCAGAAAACAAATATGATTATTTTGCAGTACTTCTGGTTATCTGTTTGATATCTGTAAGGTTAAGTGTTAACAAAAAACATTTGAGAAAATCTATGGGACCCATCCGATTATAGCTTTGATGAAATCTAACACTGGTTGACAAATTAAAAAAAATTTTCAACATTTCTAAAATAACTATGTTTTCTCATGTACTCTCTCTCTAAATATATATATTGCTGACATATGTGTATGCATATATATTGCTTGGAAGGAAGGCACGCTATTGCCATTTGCTAACTTTGGATGAATTAAATCTTATTGTATATAAAAGTATATTAAGTTCAAAAGTATTCATATGCAAATATTTACATCTTATGGCAAAAGAAATGTCCCATTGCAGCTAAAGTAAAAATATTTTGATGAATAAAGTAGAGCACAATAGAAAGTATCTGTACCTTCTTATTTCCTGACAGGTTGTGCTAAACTTTGGAGAAATTAGCTTACTCTTTTAAAGACATAGTTCATAGCTGAGGCTGAGTATGAAACTTGAGAAATTCACATGGTCGGCTTCCAGATGCCACAGTATCAAAACCCAGATTGGACTCTGGGGCTGGGACTGCCTCCAAGGGCCGTGCCGCTGTGGTCGGGACCAGTGGTGCCTCACTAACCCAGCGCAACATTTCTTTGATTAATTCTCAAGTCCTGTTTATAGAGCAAAAGAAAAACACGGACATATTTTTTCTTCAAAGAATCACTTTTTAAATGGAATTTGGGTCATACTATTATTACTGAGAAATACAGATGACGCATAGCCCAATGGCTAAGAGGCAGGGCAAGTTGAAAGCGTATTTTGAGAAAGGAGAATTTCTTTCCTCTTACTCTAATATCCTATGGAGAAAAGATAAAAGTATTGACTATCATTAGGGTTTTTAATGTTCCTGAGAATAAATCTCCAGAGAAGGACACACCCTCCAGTTTAACAACCTTGTTCAAGGCAGCAAATGCATCCACAGGAATATTTGCGTAAATAAACTTAGTGTCAGCTAACTCAGCCTCATGACACTTCCAGACCAATCTGTGGATCTCTCCACTATTCTATTTTAGTAATGCATACTCAATTATGTTTATAAAATATATACTCCAAAACTATATATTTAACTCTCAACTATACTTGCATATTATTATTCACCACATATATCCATATATTTGTATATACATATGAGGGGGGATCCCCCAAAACCTCTGGAATTTATCTATAAAAATTGTGTATTCATTCTTACATGTTTAAACTTCAGTCACCTTCACAGTACTCTCCATTTAATACAATCCACCTATTGAGCCTTTTTTCCACTGCTCAAAACTGTTTTTGAACTCATCGATTTTGATGCCTTTTAAAAGTACTTCTGCCATTTTTTGTTTCACCTCTTCCATATTGGTAAACCATTTCCCTGTGAGAACTTTTTTCATTGGGGAAACAAAATATAGTCTCTCGGTGCGAGATCGGGTGAACAGGGAAAGTGGGGCACAGGGGTCATACCATTTTGGGTTGAAAACTGCTAAACACTCAGCAGAGTGTGGACAGATGTGCTTATAAATCATCTACCATGACATGAGCAAATGCTGAAAGTCTTCAAAAAATTCACTGAAGCTGAATGCAGCCTCTCACAACAACACCAGCAGGTACACTGATACAGATAGGTTCCTAGAACACTCACTTAGTGGGAGAAGCCTGTACTACAAGGGGCCTGCTCTCCAGAAGATAATTCTGATTTTTTGGGTTCCCCCCTCATATATTCAAACTACGCTTGCATGATTCTTTTCTCTTAATAGTAAAAATATTAAGAGGAGTGTTAAAAATGTAAAAAAACCATAAACCATTGATGTAAATAATTAAAATTCCCATATAATATTGAACTTGTGATTTAGTACTATTTGGAAGAAAGGGAATTCACATGCCAATTTTGAAAGAATTCTTTGCACAGCTCTGCCTGCCTCTGTAACACAGACCTCCCAAAGGTCTGCACTGACTTTGGGCCCTGAATGTTCCTCACAGAGTTCCAGGTATGCTTTCAGAAGGGTTGGAAAGGAAAATGTCTGGAATGTGTAGGATCAGTGTATTAGCTCCTGGCACATCATATTTGGCAAATTCCCAAGGCTTTGTGCACAAGCTATTGTTGCCTTTGATGGAGGCATTGGTTTTTACATTGTTATCTCTAGAGTACCTTCATACAGTAAGTATCCTTTCTCTAAATATAAATTCCTTAGTCACTAGTACTGAATGTTTCCCCCTTCCTTTCCCTAAACTAACCCCGAGACACAGCATGGTATTTGGGCTCCATGCGGGTTAAGAATCATTTCTAACCTATCATTATAACCAGAAGCAAGTCAAAGTTCATGACCAAAAGTTGGTTAAGGAGTGACGCTTAAGAACAGTGTATTTACCTTTGTATATTGATGGCCCATGATGGAACATGCAGACTATAAACTCACATAAACACTTTCAAATCATTTATCCTCTCTCCACAAATCTAGCATAAAAGTACCATTGTTACTGTATCTGTGCTTAATATTAAAAATGTTTTTTATACAGATGCTGTTATCATTTCTCGGAGCATGCAAATCACATGTTCTGCTTCCCTTCCTCACTGCACAGCAAGAATTGTAACCAGAAATGGATGCAATTTGCCTTATAGCCAAACTCTAACTGGTGGCTTCAAGTTTTATGTGCTGCGTAGTTGTGCTACACTAACCTTATAACTTTCAGTTATAAGGGATCTTCAAATAGTTAATAGATTAGAAAAAAGATCTGAAACATAGTTGTTTAAACAAGAATCTTCTAGATTCTTGTCTAAACTCAAGTCTTATTTCAACTCCACTATGTACAATGTAATTTAAGTAATGACATTTTAGGATATATAACCAAACGTATGACCACTCACTGGTGGTTCTGTCAAACCAGAAAGTGTATAGCTTCGTGTTTATTCCGAGAATTGCTGGTAGCACATTCTCAGCACACCACAAAGAAAGAGAAAGGACATCAACCTTTTCTGTATACTTTCTATTTTCTAGGCACTAGGTTGATAGCTTTTATTTTATTGTGTCAATCTTTCAAACTTCCTCTTGGGTAGATATTATTATACCTATTTTATAGATGAGTAAAGCACAATAAGCTTAAATTACCCCAACTCTGGTCTTTATGGATCTAAAGTTTATACTCTTTTCATTGTCTTTCACAAGAAGGAGAAACTTATATTTATACATTCAATTCATGCTTTTAGACCTCTTACGGACAAGCATGTTTTACCTTGACTTACAAAAGTCCCTACTGCTCTAAGGACTTCAACCTGGAGCTCTGTCCAGGTCCACGTGGTTTGTTAAAGACAGAATTCCCCAGGGTTAGTACTTGCGAATTCTGAATTTCCACTCAGGAGCAGGGGAAGAAATAGCACAGATTTTTTCTCTTCCTCCCCCACCCCCACCCCGCTGCAATGTTCCTTAAATAAAATGAAACTTCTGTTTAGCAGTGTGTTGATAATAATTTTAAATCTCTAATATTATTTTTAAATCGCTATCATGTTTACGTTTTAAATGCAACTCCGTGCCTAAAGCCTTTCTTTAGGGCAAGCACGCTGAATTCTTTGGAAAAGCTCCTTATCATTTGAAGTTTGAGAGTCAAAACATCCAGGTAGATAGCAAACCGTGATGTTTACCCTGCTCCTCCCTGAAACTGACCACAAGGATTTCAAAGGGGAATCTGTTACAGATCAACAGGTCTATTGTGATTGTTATGGTCTTACATTTCCATACTTTTGTGTTCATTTTCATTTGCAAATATGGAGGGCTAAGGTCCAGCCTCTAGCCCTTTTATTATGTTCATACATCAGGATAGGATATTGTGTTCACTTCAGAGAGCTCATTCAAGTGTTTATGCAGAGTTCCAAAATTACCATTAACAATCCATCTCTTTTTTTTTACAACAAACCTATTAAAATGGCTAAAAAACATATAAAAAAAATCCACTGATAACACAAAATGCCAGGGGGGACATAGAAAAACTGGATCTCTCTTAAATTGCTAGTGGGAATGTAAAATACTATAGGCTTTCCAGAAGTTTGTCAGTTTCTTATAAAATTAAACATACTCTTACCATACAACCTAATGATCACACTCTTGAGCTTTTTTATTCTGGAGAAATAAATTTATGTTTAGGTGAAAACCTATCGATAAAGCTTATAGCAGTTTTGTCATAGTCCAAAACTGATAAAAACCCAAATCTCCTCATTGGGTGAAAGATAAATATAGTGCGCAATCCATACCATGGAATACTTACTATTCAGCAATAAAAGGAACAAACTGTAATTATATGCTGAAACATAATCTCAAGGTGATTACGTTGAATCTAAAGAAAAGTCACCATCGAAATACTACATACTGTGTGACTCCGTTTGTATAACCTTCTTTTTGACATCAGAGTCGTTGGGGTAACACTGATTCGGAACCCGATAGAAGTTTCAAGGGTACAACTGGATAACACAGCCCCTGTGTTGCATTGTGTGCCCACGGCTCACAGTCTAGTCTCCACCCAGCGCCCTGTATTCCATCCCCTTTACCATCTTCATCCTCTCCCCCTTCCCCTCCGGTAACAACCACCGTAAGGTTCTCTGTGTCTCTGTGTGACATCCTTGAAATGAGGAAACTGTACGTGGGAATGGAGGACAGATGAGGGCTGCCAGGTAGGTACTGGTGGAAGAGGAAGCGGAACTACACAGGACACCCCAAGGGAGATTTTTGTGGTGAGTTCTCTATCTTGATTGCGGTGGAGCTCATGGGAATCTATGTTTACACATATACCAAAAAAAGATCATATACAGAAATTTTTAAATCTGAGGAAGTCTGTAGTCTCGTTAATGTATTGTGTCCGTGTCAATTTTCTAATTTAAAAAAATGCCTTATAGTTATGTAAGATGTTACTATTAGGCGAAGCCAAGTGATGGATGGGGACGGGGACCTCTCTACACTATGCTTGCGATTTCTTGGAGTTTATAATTATTTCAAGATTAAAAGCTTTTTTAAAAAACTTTTTACAAATTTATCTGTTTTTCACAAGGCATGTGTCTTGGGCCTTTTATGTAAATTCAACTATGTAAGAGACATGATCTGGCCAATGTGAAGTGCTCTCTCTGCCTAACAACTCCCGATCACTTTGTCCTCAATAAAATTCCCCGCAGTAGGGCTCAGAGGGAAGGCTTCTGTTGATGTTTTTGGTTATGAGCAGATAAATTAGGCCTCACAGAGAGCTCATGAAGATAATTTTCAACTTTGTTTTAAAAAAAATGTTATGTAACCACACTTTCTAAGAACAATAGAATTTAACTTGGAAGATAATTAACCTCAGTTTTGTGGACAATGTCTTTTGGTTACCAGGGAGTTTACTTACTAACATTTCCCGTGGTGTGAATGCAGAAAGGAAAAAACCGAATACGGTGTTCGTGTTATGTAGACGATGATCTGATCAAATGCTTATGTGATTCATAAACACTGTCATCGCATGGCGGGATCATCAGTGGGATGCTGTGAAAAGTCTTAAACTTCAAACTTCTTACAGATGATTTGAAGGTCTCGAAATTCGATGTCGATAAAAAAAATAAACATATCAGATCTTATCGGGGCTATGGCATGAAACCGAACAGACCTGTAGGGGGACCTCTAGAAAATCACTTATGTTTCCAAATTTGACTCTGGCCCTACTTTCTTCATGTAGAGTTATAGATGATTGGTACAGTGTTACTAAATAAATAAGTAGTGTCAAATACATTTTTATCATTCCAAGCATGCCTAGATCTGCAGCTTTAAGTGTTTCTCACTTTGCATTGTCCAATCCGCTCCAAAGCCTTCCACTCTCTCTGCTTTTTTCAGGCACTTATTTCCAACAACTCCTAAATCTGTTGTCCTGAACATGCTACGGACTTTCTATACCTCCATCTCAACATATTGACAGTGAGTTCATCACCAGCTCTTGTAAAACTGTTTCTCTTTCTGGAGTCACAGACTTGGCCACCGGTGTGGCCCTCCACCCCGGACCGGAGCAGGGATACCCTCTCTTTCCCCCAGCACTGTATTCCATCATCAAAGGCTACTGAGAGATACAACCACTTTCAAACTCAGACTCTACCGGCCATTTGAATTTTCATCTGCACCTGAGCAAGTTAGCGCTCTTGTGTTAAAACTCCATTGGTTCCTTAAAAGACTAGATTTCAATTGTTCTCAACACCAAAAAAGAAATGATAACCATGTGATGTAATCAATGTGTTATGTATTATATAGAATGATTAACTCATAGTTCTGTAGGTCCTAAGTCCAAAACAGGTCTCACGGGGCTGGAATCCAGGTGTTAGCCAGGCTACATTCCTTCTGAAGACTCTAGGGGAGAACTGCTTTCTTGCTAATGGGGGTTGTTGGCAGAATTCAGCTTCCTGTGGTTGTAGGACCAAGGTCCTCGTTTCCTTGCTGGCGATCAACTGAAGTTTGTTAGTCTGCAGATGCTCTTCCTCCATCTTCCAAGCCAGCGATGAAGGGTCAAATCTTTTTCACGTTGCGTCTCTGACCCTGCTGGAAAGAATTCCAGCTTTTAAGGACTCACATGATTAGATTGGAGTACTCTAGGATAATCCCCCATCTCCAAGTCCTTAATAGTAATCACATCTTTAAAATGCCGTTTGCCACGCAAGGTAACGTATTCACTGGTTCAGGAGATTAGGAAGGAGGCATCTTTGGGGGCCCCAATTCTGCCTTCCACAGGCGAGATGGAGTTCTAGGACAGCCAATTGGTACATTAGCTCTTCTTCCAAATCAGAAACTAATTGAGAGAGAAAATATGGAAGTTGGACAGACTTCAGGGCATAGAAATATCAGCTTATTCCTGATAGGGCCAACTGAAAGGTGTGACATCTGTCTTCCTAATATTTCATCCCTGAACTGAAGGGTGCGTCCTCAGGACATTTCTCTGATCTGATTACCAAACTCTCTCCTGGCTTGCACTCCTGTGTTGTTTTTATTTCATAGTTGGTATAACTACACACCTAAGATTATTCTATGTTGTGTTATATATTAGTTTACTCATATTTCCTTTCTGTCCAAATAAATTACAAGTCCCAGAAGAAAAGTGACTTTGCTTTATTCGATAATTCAAACAGTGCCTGCCACTTTATGGGCATTAAATTAGTTCTTGTTCAGTGAATGAAATAATGAATGAGATAGCATAGAACGGGAGAAAAAGTAGGACTTTGAAAACAGGGAAGATATGATTCGAATCACAGCTCTTCGATTTCGATAGCTGTTTGGCCTCAAGCAGATCATTTAATATTTAATAATATTCATCCTGCATGGCTGGTGAGGTTTTGGCAATAGTATACATAAAATATCTGTCACATACAAAGTGTTCAAGAAATGGTGGCTATAATTATATTACTTGCTTATATCATTAAAGGCTTTATGTTAAAATTGTTATTATTTTTTAAAGATTTTATGTATTTATTTTTAGACAGAAGAGAAGGGGAGGAGAAAGAAAGGGAGAGAAACAGCAATGCTGTTGCCTTGGTTGCCTCCCATCCACCCCCCACTGTGACATGGCTTGGAACCCAGACATGTGCCCTGACTGGGAATCGAACCAGCAACCCTTCGGTTTGCTGACCAGTGCATAATCCATTGAGCCACACCAGCCAGGCTTTATGTTAAAATGATTAATGGAGACCAGTTTTCTTTGTGCTGACCTAGTATACTTTGTGTGCCTCTTTACAAGAAATGAAGTGAAATTCTAGGGTGCATACCCTACTCTATCAGTGCAGTTGAGTATCTTTAATTGAGTTCATAATACCCACCAAACTTATTAAGAATTCTATGAAAGGATTTTAAACATTCCTCAGCAAGAAATCTTTCAAAGTTATCCAAAAAGATTCTCCCAATTTAGTGCTTCCCAGTCAGCCCCAAGATGCTGGGCCAGTTTGGCTATTAGAAGACACCTGTAGTCTCTGGAAGACCAAAATGCCTCCGTGCACACACCTGGGGTCTCTGGAATACCAAAATGCCCCCACGCACACACGCCGCAGGCTGATCCCTGCAAACAAAACACAGCAAAACAAAAAAGCCCACCAACTTTCCCATTTTCAAAATGTTTTGTTGCATCTGCATTTATTCTAGATTTTACAATAAATTCAATTACAGCTTTAAATTAGATCATAGTATAGAACTTTTAGTCTTAAATTATTCCGATTATTCTGAAAGGAATCACCATTTTCTCTCTGGTGTCTTATGGATTTGAGAGAAATTTTATAACCGAGTGTGGCTGTGGGCGCTGCAGGCTGTGGGCGCTGCAGGCGCATCTTGATTAACTTTGTAACACTCTGCTGAACAAGGGTCATTTTCGCTCTTTGTTGTTGAAGAAGTTTTAGCCCAAAGCAAGCCTGCCTCTCTCAGGGCTACAGAAATCAAAATCTGGCGGATGTAACGGAAAGCACAGTTTTTTAAAAAGTTTGGTTCCAGTCTCAGCTCTGCAGCTGGTTGTGTGTCTCTAGAAAATCTTCTCTAAACCGTAGGCTCCTCATTTGTAAAATGGGGTTATGAGTCTCGCCCCAGGCTAATTGCTGACATTTAAATGAAAATATATTGTTATCTTTGAATGCAAGTTCTGCATATATTTTGTAATGTCATGGAATTAGAACATAGGTTTCTGACAGAGTTTAGTGGTCTTGCAATTCATTCCTACACTTTCCATGTGACAAGAGAAAGAAAAACAAGTAATATGCCATTTCTCTGCTTTGTTTTTATTCTTGTGTTGAACTTGCAGTGTTCCTCAACCACTTCGAAAGAACGTGCTCTATTTGCTTTACTGAATCTTGGTTAAATCATTTATTCACTCATTCAACAGATATTTATCAAACACCTATTATAGGCCAGACACTATACAAGGTATTGGACTTGCAGTGTTGGATGAGATAGGCAAGATTTATATTCCCTTGGTAAAGCCAAAAACTTTAAAATTAAACAATGAAGCAAAACTACATTTTAAGTATTTGGGTCAGGACTTGATCTATGAAAATGAAAGTAGCCTGGTGTGTTGCAGAGTAACTGGGGGCACATGCAGGCTTCTGTCTTAGAGATACTAGTCGTGGGAAGACACCGAAAAGATATCTCTGAGAAACCAACACGCTAAAACCAGGGTAACACGTCATCTCAGCCAAGGCCACAGCGAGGGCTTTGGATTTTGTTTTTTATCCAGTGGAAGATCACTCTAGAAGCTAAGAAAACAATGTTTTCTAAGGGGGTTGAAGTGGACACCATGAAATGAATAAAGGTCAGGGAATAGTAAAAGCTGAAGGAAAGGTGGGCAGGGAAGGCATCTCTGCAGGAGAATCTATGTTTGAGAAGGGACCTGAGCGAAATGAGGGTGGAAAACCTTTCCGGATGCTGGATTAAGCGATAACAGTGGGGATGAAGAGCAGTGGATGAAGGCAGGATGCAGAGATGACCGTATCTGCACATGGACAAGGTGTCAGGGGGAGAGAAGGACCCTAAGTCTTGAGTGGTTCCACTGACCCAGATATAGAAACCTAAAGGAGAAGGAGAGTTTTGAAAGGATGGGTAAATCAAGAATTTGTTTTGTGTGCATAAATGATCATTCTAGTTATTTGTTAGACACCCGAAAGGAAAGCAGCAGACCTTTAACCGAAAAACCAACCGCGGCTTCCTCGCGTGTCATGGCTTCATTTTCAAGACGCAGTCCGCCTTTGGCTGTTCCCTGATCCCACGTCCTCTGAGCCCCTGGAGGCAGAAAGCAGGCGCCTTGGTGGAGGACTCTGCCCAGGGAGGGGACAGCCTCCCCAGCTGATGTGGGGGCGGAAGGCAAGACCGCAGCGTACACCTGGAGCCTCCCCCACGAGAATCAGTTTTACTCCTAATACTGAAGGGAAACAGTATTTCTATAGAAGCACAACTACAGAGAAAGCATGGAGCTGAGTGAAATATTCGCATGGATTTTAAAGATGAAATAAACCCAGACAACATTACAATACAAATCTGCATGCTTGTGTGTGTAACACTTTAAGGGACAACTTACTGATAAATCAAGGCATTTTCATAATTTTGAAATTTAAAAAATAAGAATTATTGATCCCCATGTTTAGTTTTGCTGCTTAAAAAGAGAAAAACTAGAGGCAATATGAGAAATTTTATAAACTGAGAACTCATATGCAAACTACATTGATACCCTCAGGATTCGGGGATGAAATAGAGGGCCCCTCCCTCACAGTCTTCAGAGGCATCATTACCTGTTTAATTACTTCCCTTCGTTTTCTCCTTACTTTTCTTATCTCTATAATCATAATTCTGAGATCGATCGTAATCTGTTCCTAGCGTTCAGCAAACAATTTATTAATTAATTAACCCATTAATTTTACGGGAGGAAGAGCAATCCGGGCATTTATTCGGCATATACAAATGAAGTTGATCACTCTTAATTGTTTAATTTGTATTCAATTTGATGATCCGCAACTGAAATTCTAAAATATTTGGGGATGAGAGGGGGAGCGGGGCTTGGTTTCAAGCTAGTAAATTCTCTGGTGGAATGTCGCTGCCTCTTCCTAGGTCTGATTTCAGGGTGCCAGGGTAGGTAATCTGTCATTCAGATATATCCGTGGTGCCAAGTTCTAGTTAAAGAGGGAAGGAAGTGATTATATATTTGTTTTCCTTAAAAAAAAAAAAAGCCCCAGGGACAGATTATGGTCAGAGCAGCAAGGTTTAAGTTACTGAGGCAGAAATAATGTGGGTGAAAAAAATATCAAGTGGTCCCAAGAGGATTAGCACATTACCAAAACGCCTCCACATCAACCTCATTAAACAGTTCGATGGTAATTTTTCTATTGTAAGCACACTGCATTTCTATTCAGTGGTGTTAAAGAAAAAAGAATAATTGTCTTTCCTTGCATTTTAACAAAAGATTTTTACAATGACAAAATAGTTTACTGAAAATAGCAGTGGCGAGGTCTGTTATAATTCTATTGTTACTTTCAAAGCAGATGCCATGTCACATGCAAAATGCCAAGACCACAGGGAAATATTTTTAGCTGGGTAAAAATATGTGACATTTAAGAAAGAAGTGGTAGTGCCTTGAATCATTTGTTAATTGAACATTTCAACATTTTCTACACATGATTGTTCGAAGGTTATAAAATGTAAAAAAACATGCAGTCCTTGCCCCCATGGGATTTATATGTTTAGACAATTAAGATAAAGTGTTCTTTATGATTTACAGAAAGATGGAGCAAATATATTCTTGGTCTCATCAAGAAGAGGTCTCCATGTTGGTTTTAAAATAACAAAAGTTGATCGTTTGAGCTTGGCTTTAAGTGAACAAAATGGACTTGCTCAGTAAAAGCCGAAATGGGAAAGAAACATTGTAGAATGTGGATAAATTCACATAAACTTCCGAAGAGATTAGATAGGGGTTAGAGGAGGCGCAGGACGGAAATGGTGTTAACTCATTAGCAAGTTCTTTCAGTGATATTTAAGGTAAAGAAATGTAAGGTAGGATACAAAGAGATGACAATTTTTGACTAAAATCTTTACATACATAAACAACAAGAGCAAATATTTTAGAATTTAACTAGGCTTGGGAAATGTATCACGTATGGACACCAAAGACACAGGTAGTGATGCTATTATACTACACACTGTAAATTTTTAAACAACAACAAAAACACCCCCTTATGTAAATGTTGCAAGTTGTTTTCTGTTTTCTAAAATGGAGACTAAATTTAACTTTGAAAAAAATTCCCATTGTTTTGTAAAAATTATAATATTGGAAGTGGACACTTCAAAATATATATATATGGGGGAGGGGGGAGAGAGAGAGAAAGGAAGGAACCATTCATGTGCTTAAGGCAGTGCTGGATGCAAGGAATTAGGTCAAACATAAACACTATAACCACGACAACGACTGGTTGTTTGTTTAGATTTTTAAATTGGGTGTCTTGTTAGGGAGTGTAAGTTCTGCAAACCTTATTTCTGATAGGGGCGCATTTCCTTTCTTACAAGTAGGTCTAGACAGTTTTCACAGATATGTTGCCTTTTGATTTTAGGAGGCATGTATGTTCCCTTGTCTAACCAGCTGCCCATGGGTGTCAGGTGAGGAGATGCTGAATCTAAGACATAAAGACCTGATGTTCCCTTCATCGTATTACCACCTGCTGTAGAAGCTAGACGGACTTTATGCAGCCCACCCTGGTCAGGCCTCGGGATGTCTTATGTATAACGGTATTTAGGACAAATAACGTAGAATTTAGTGGGTGTACTGATACTATACTATTGTTTTCTGATTCCTTTATAATGCCATTATAACCCTGGGGGTAAAGCAGGGTGTGTCTCCATAGTAGACAGAGCAATGGCTCCCTAAGGTGTTACTGTCGGAACCCCCAGGTTATGTTAGATGGCAAGGGGAAATTAAGACTGTTAATCAGTGGACCTTAAAGTAAGGCGATCGTCGTGCATTGTCAGGGTGGACCCGATGAGATCAAAGGGGGGGCAGGAGGAACAGAGGAGATGTGACAGTGGAAGCAGCGTCAGAGAGATGCGAGGAAGACTCGGCGAACCATTGCTGGCTTGAGAGATGAAGGAGAGTGACTACAAGCCAAGGAACGCAAGCAGCCTAGGAAGCTTGAAAAGACCAGGCAACAAATTCTCCCCTAGAGCCTCCAGAAGGAATGCAGCCCTGCTGACACCTGGACTGAGACCCGCCGTGGACTTCTAACTCCCAGAACGGCAAGGTAACTGTGTTTGTGTTATTTTAAGTCACTAATCCGCCGCAGCTTGTTACAATAGCACTGGGAAACTGGGAAAACAATTTCAAAGGCAGTGGATGACCGAAGACCAAGCATCCCAGAGGAGCGTCAGTTAAGGAGCAGGAAAACAAGACTAAGGGATAAGCCTGAGGCAGCAAATTTCTCCTCTTCCTGGGGGTCAGACCTCCTACCTTGGACTCCATGGCTCGGAGAAAGCAGAAACCTCTGTGACGGAGAGTAAGGCAGCTTTTGCATGATAGAATCAGACTAAGTTTGAGTCAGGGGAGTGGGCCGGAAGAGACCCCAAGTCACGGTCACAGATGTTTCCTTCTCTTGGAAATGTCAAGTACAGTATCATTAACCACAACTGATGAGGCTCAGCTGGGACCCGAGAAATGGCACATGCTTGGTGGAGAGTAGAGAGTGCAGTCCGTTTTGTCCTTTTTCCCAGAAGGAGGCGGTGAGGGCCTCACAGTCATCAGTAGAGAACAGCACATCTAGCAAAACATTCATGTCATGAGAGGGACGTGTCGAAGCAATTTTAGATGTTCTTGCAGGAGAAGCTGGGGTGGATGCGTGACAGTACTCCTCTGGGGTCAGGCTCAAGGGATTAGAATTTGGATTCTAGCAATAAATACAAGATTTCTGACTCATGGTAATAAACAAAAATATGAAGGAAAACAATCAAGTAAATTTAACTGAGCTCCAAAATAAAATGGACATTTAAAAAACCTGGTTCCAGTAAGCTATATATATAATATATGTACATATATAATGAATCTATTTATATAAAGTTATAAAACTTGCAAAAGTATAGTATGTAGTGCTTTTAGTTTTATATCTCCATAGGAAAACATAAGAACATGCATGAAGAACTCAGACACATGGCCTGAAACACATCTTTTTAAATGTTAACATTTGTTACATCTAAGTGATGACTTTACAAGTATTTGTTATATTTATTCCTAGCGTTACTATTTTTCTCGTACTTCGCAATTTTAAAATTTAATAGAAAAAGAAAAACAAAGACGATTTGATTTTGGTTCATGGAGTTATATATTTTAGATCATTGAGATGTGATGAGAGCAATTATTTCATACACATGAGATAAGAATGCCCCGTGACTAGAGGAGCATTATGTCAATTATTCATGCTATTAAGAACACGAAGAAGCCTCAGAAGTGAATAGCACTCATGTGATACGTTTCCCATTCAAAAGGATGTGGATTTTGAAAAGTCTCTGGGAAACCTCAAGCTCATTAAAATCATAAATTTATAAACTGAATGAATGTAACCTCCTATAAATCGGCATTGAGCGAGTGTTCAGTAAGTAAGATTGGATTCCATTATAGCTTCATGCTTCAAGGGCTTTGAAGAAAAAGCTTTTATTTCAGTTTCCCTGTTCCTACTCATTAATAGCAAAACAATTTAAAGGCTTTGTTACAATTTCTAATGCCAGATTATCAAGGGGACTGATTCAGAGAAAATAAGGGTTAACTCCAGAGAAGTCAACATATTAAAATGCAATATTGAAATCTCTATGAGGAGATTTTCTTTTATGCTTTTCAAATAGAACTGTTTAAAAGTGCTCATTTTCTTCATACATTATCCTCTGATTTCCTAATAAAAAGAAAAATTTCTTCTAGAATTACCATTTGAATAATAACTGAAAATTTCCAGATAAATAATTTATACTACTTAATCACTCCTTGATTTTTAACACTTAACATGACATTAATACAACTTAAAACTATTCACAAACAAAATTTTAAGTTCTATTTTTAGATTATGTCAGCTAACACTAACTTTGTTTTACTGTTACTAGAAACTTTGAATATTGGAGAAATTTTTATTTAAAGTTTGAATCAAAGCTTACTAATATATTAAGATAACATGTATGTTCAATAAAAAGTGAACAAAGTGAAGAAACATTGGTAATTGTTTAAGAACACATATACTTATGAAATCGAATTAACAAATATTTACAAGATTAAAAACAATAATAAAAGGTTTATAATAAAACCCTAAGAATATCAGCCAGTCAAGAGTTCAGTGTGCTAAGCCCAAGTTGTAAAGCCTGGAGCCTTTCTCAACTGCCGATAACAAAATGCCTTATTTAATTACTTTTTTTTTAAGTGACCACCTCTCCTTGGCTAATCATTGGGACTCCACTCGCAGACTTTTGGTTCTACTGGGCACAAGCTAGTAACATATTGCAGCCATGTATTACAGCAAGAACAGTCAGAGCGGTTAGGGGAGAAGACAGGGCGTGGGAGGCCTCAGGGAGGGGCCTGTCAAAGACCAAAGGCAGCAAGGAAGGTCCCAGTTAAGGCCACAGAGGAAGGGCTTTGTAGGTACTGGAGGGCAAACTGTTTGTTGTGGACTGAAATTCATGCTAGCACTTTGCCCCTCAAATATTGCGTAACAAAGCAGGCTTCTTCTTGAGTCAGTATTAGAAAACCTTCATGATTCACCCTGAGCACTGAAGATAACTGTGAGTGGCCAGTCCTCACGGTATGAGACACAATTGTCTCATCCGCCCTCACCAGCACCACCACGACCCTCCCAGGAAACTCATCACTCTCCGTTTAAAAGAGAAAATGTTATCATTGGCAGAATCACGGATGACCAAAAGAAAAAAAAGGTACAGCTCACAGGAAAGCCCAAACAGACTGAGCAGTCATTCGGTCCAGCGGCAACCCTGCACGGAGCTCCGGGAGGCAGCACGGCTGGGGAGGGTTCAGAGATGGCCCACAGCCAAGCAGAGAGAATGGAGAAGACAGCTCAAGTCCTGGCCTCTGAGGAACTCAGTCGTAGGGAAAAGTGCAGAATACAACAGGCTCAAGCACTTCACTGGTAACCATATTTTGCTATGTTTACGTCAGATATCTCTTATTAAAATGTGTACATATGAGCAAGTTCAAGTCCTACCCCTGAACCTTCACTCCCATTCATTTCCAGTGTCCTGCTATTGGTCTTGATCTTACCCATGCACGTGAGAACTTGCATGTGAGAACTTGTATATATTTTAATTACATCTTAGAATCGAGAAATAAAACAATGGACTACAATCTGAAACACGTTATTTTTTAAAGGGCTTCAAAGAAGAATGAGGAGTAAGGGGACAGAATGAGGGAAAAGAAAACAAAACTTGAGCACCGACACCTCGTTGGGTGGTTTCTGAGCGTAACTGGGAACGTGTGCAGTGTGGAGTCCTGCAAAAACATCTGCACTTCCGCATCTCTACATATAAACTATTCTAGGGGCTTCAAGCTTGGAGAGGTTGAAAATGAGAGAAGAAAGTTGTTTTGTTTTGTTTGAGGAAGAGATAGAAAAAAACCTTTAAAACATCAAGGTTTTAGAAGGAGACAATATTTTTATATATATAAAGGGTTATTCTTTTAAATAATCTAATTATGGGAAAAGGAAGGTTAGCTTCTAGATGCTATCAATGCCAAGGCAGCAATTCTAGAAAGTCTGAAGTTGTTCAGAATGTTTTGAGTTTATACTACAGTGTTCAATGCAATCGAGACCCAATCCCAGAGACTGAAGAGCAGAGAGAGGGGAGAGAAGTTGCCCTGTAGGAAAAAATATCTGCGTGGCAAAGGGCTAATGCCAACAGAAGTATTGTCCCAGTGTAGACGGATACTCAGTAATCCCTCTCTATCACCGCCTCGGAGAGACTTCATGTGACCATTTCATTTAAATATGTTTTGATGAATAAATGACAGAACAAATGAAAGCAAAATATCTCACTTTGTCGGTAAAGTTGCTTTGATGCTTGGAAATGATATAATATTGTTCATGTTGCTAGGATACCATTAAATTTACTAGGATGCCACTTCCAGAGAATCAATTACTTGAGCAAGGAGGACAAATATGGACAAACCTATAAACCTGAATAAATGAAGAGAGATTTATATTTCATATCCGGGCCTTAGTTATATTTTTTCTTCACTGGAGAGGATGCTCTCCCATGGTGCAATTTGGGCATGGTTTATTGTGCATCCTTTTGGGAGTCATAAAAATCTGTGGATGGAGACTTTCTTGACCATTATTATGGTTGCTGTTATGAGCTGAGTTGTATCCCTTCCAATTCATATGTTGAAGTCATAACCCCCAGTAGGTCAGAATGTGATCTACTGGTCATTAAAAAAGTAATTAAGAGTTAACGTCATTGGGGTGAACCCTAATGCAGTATGACCAGCATCCTTGTAAGAAGAGGAGAATAGGGCACAGATATGCACAGGGAAATGGTCCTCTACAAGGCATGGAGCGAGGCCTCAGAAGGAATCCACCCTGCCAGCACCTTGATCTTACACCTGGAGCCTCCAGAGCTGTGGGAAAATACATTGCTGTTATTGAAGTCACCTGGTCTGTGTTACTTGGTTATGTCAGCAGTGGCGAACTAACACAGTTAGCATCTGTCACCTTTAGGTTTCTTCGGTGGTGCCACTTAGCTTCTGTAAGTTAGTTACAGACCACATGCATCTTCTTTCACGGGTGTCAAAATAACAGCGTCACAAATCTAGAAAAGTTGCAGTCTCCCGGGTAATTAAGTACTAAAACAATAGTTTTACTAGAAAACTTCCCCAGATAGCCAGGAATAAAATTTAAGGCTAAATTCCAGTTCTTCTTTCAACCCTCAAATAGGGGTGATGGGAATAAATTTTAAAAAGTTCTGTATCCCGTTTTACTTGATCACTGATATGAAAATAAAAGATACCCAACTCTAGGTAAATCTCTTGCTTAATCACTGCCTATCTTCTTATCTGTGGTTTGTTTATGTGTTTTTTGTTGTTTGTTTGTTTTAACTAGAAGCAGAGTTACTTGCAAAATAATTCTTTTACTATATTTTATTGATCATGCTGTTATAGTTGTCCCATTTCTCCCCCATCATTCCCCTCCACCCTACACATCCCCTCCCACCCACATTCCCCCCCCTTTAGTTCATGTCCATGTGTCATAAGTTCTTTAGCTTCTACATTTCCCACACTATTCTTGCCCTCCCCCTGTCTATTTTCTACCTACCATCCATGCTACTTATTCTCTGTACCTTTTACCCCCTCTCCTCCTCCCACTCCCCTGTTGCTAACCCTCCATATGATCTCTATTTCTGTGGTTCTGTTCCTGTTCCAGTTGTTTGCTTAGTTTGCTTTTGTTTTAGGTATGCTTGTTATATCTGTGAGTTTGCTGTCTTTTTACTGTCCTATTTTTTATCTTCTTTTTCTTAAGGTCAGTCCCTTTAACATTTCACATAATAAGGGCTTGGTGACGATGAACTCCTTGAACTTGACCTTATCTGAGAAGCACTTTACCTTCCCTTCCATTCATATTGCAAAATAATTTTTAATTGATAAAGGAATAACTCAGTATGAATGATATTATTTACAAAATCATTGATAAAAGGAAACATTCCCAGGAAGGGCTAATAATTTGGGCATCTCACTGATGAGCAGCACGTATCGTGCACTCTGGCGTTGTCTCGTAGGTGCTGGGGATACTGCGTTGAGAGAGTCAGCTTGTCCATGAAGCTTAAACCCCGGTAGTGACCCCAGTAGTGAACACACACATTTAGCCACCATAGAGCTGTGGGCACTTCAGGGCATCAGTTTACTGATTAAGGAGTCCAGGATAGGGCTCAGCAAACTTTTTTTTGTGCGTGTGTAAAGGGACAGTGGTCAATATTTTAGGCTGTGGCCACATAGAAGAGTACAACTGCCCACCTCTGCTGTTATATAGTAAAAGTGGCCACAGACAAAGCATGAACAAATGGTGGTTTCCAGTAAGGACTTATATAGGGACGCTGAGTTTCAAATGTCTTGTACTGTTGATATATTTTAAAATATGTATCTTCTGATTTTTTTAACTATTTAAAAATGTCAAACTCCTTTGCTGATGGTCATAGCAAGGCAAGGGCCTTGGAGAAGACCTGGTGAAGAAGGAGCGTGTAAACGGAGAGCTGAGGACGAATAAAATCAGAAGGCAAGTCGAGCAGGGGCGGGTGGGCTGGGGAACTGGAGTGCTCACTCATTTATGCGCACTGAGAAATCAGAGAAAAAAACGTATGACGATAGTTCACCCTTTGTTGAAGCAGTCTGACCTTAGTGAAAGCAGCTCAGGGGATACATGACAAGGTGTTTGCAGCTCTCAATCACCCCACACACGTGAGCACCTACTCCGCCTACCGCAAGACTCAGCCGACTCTGTAGGTAAGCTGTGTGTAACTATCATTTACTCCATTGCCTGAAGGCCTGCATGATCAGCAAATGATTTCCTTATTTTCTTGATGCTTTGGCAAGGCAATTGTATCAGTGCAGAAAGTAGATCACAAAAGAGTGTGATTTAGCAAGGCTTTGGCAATCAGTTCTAGGTGATGTTTAAGTCTATTGTTTTAACTTTCTGTGATATTGGGCAGCTCACCACATCTCCCTTATACATCCATTCGTACCTGCCTAGTAAAAATAATCACCACCACACCTACCGGAGTCATTCTTGGAGCACACACAATATTTCCACATGCATAGCACAAGAAAATTCCTAATTTTAGAGGAATTGGATAAAATGTATCTCAGGTTAAACATTAATATTTTCCAAAGACTCACTAATCCAAATTCTGATTAATAAAAATGTTGTTGGATGTATTGTTACATTTTTGAAAATGAGATATAGCTTTTATATTCGTTTGCTGCCAAAACGAATGTAGGCGTATATTTTAGAAAGGAAGCTCCAGGTTTGTTCGTTTTTTAACTGATGTGGAAAATAAAGTAGATTCATTGACTTTAAAGTAACATTCCATTTCAGTCAGTATCAAATTTGTTCAGTGTGCTAACATGTACCGATCACCTGGCAAAAACAGACAACCTGTGTTTGGCCCCGGGTCCAATACTTGAGTGGAGATGAAGCAAAAAGGTTTTTTCTGGTAACCGAACACTGTGTGCCTGCGCTACTAATATAACCACGGTCACTAAGCTGTTAAAGAGCTATCGGGGGTCTGAATGCTCATCGGTTAGTAAATAAATAAATAAAACAGCCCATCTGCTCATTAAGAAACCATCCCAAGCCAGGGAGAGAGAATCAAGTTTCTAATTTATGAGTCGGCCACATTTAAAAAGGGCAAAGCTAACACAGTCGTCATGCAGCCTTCCCCACACCGAACTTTCTGGAAAAATAAATTCCTGCAGGGCTCCTCAGAACCACTACCGGTAAGTTCCATTATACTGTCAGACTTAGAGAGAAAAAAAATGTTTCATGGGACTTCAAACATGAGATTGAAGAAATGATTATGGCAAATTGTTGTTCCTAATTAATTAAAGTGATTTATATGACATACAGTGCAGTAGCTAAAAATTTAAAAGCAAAAAAAAAAAAAAAATCCCAGTAGTAAAGTAGATTCATATTCAAGATAAATGGCATAAAAGTGGGAGAATAAGTCTCCATGAATGACTTCTCCCAGGAAGCCTTGAATTTAGTCTTCTGGTTGGCAACGTGTTGACCAGTGGATAGAGATTTAGCAGGAAACTGTTGACTACAACAATTAAATCCTACGACAAAAATTCTCAGATTGGACATCATGCTATTGACAACAAGACGATTGAGAAGACGCAATCTCTCTTGCTTTTAATTCTCAAAAGCAAGAGTTTATTTCATGCGTTTACAATACTCCTATTCTCATTGTCTGTTCTCATTGTCTGCTTTGCTCCTCACTCCCTCCCTCCACTGCCCCTCCTGTTCCCTCCAATTCTGACCGCTCTGGTCTCCTGGCATTGTTCTGACATTTGCCTGGCAGAACATAAAACAACAAATATGTCCAATTTGAGTGGTTTCCTGCAATGTTATTCTATCAAACTGGCAATTTCCGAAAGGATTTAGAAAGGAGCGTACAATTCCTTAGACACCAGGGAGGTCCGACACTGACTGCCAAAGCAGTCCCTGCTTCCAGCGGGTCCTAATATCTGAGCAGTATAAAAACTTCCTTCTTTCTCAGGTTTATTTTTTGTGCCTAATATCAAGCAGACCTCAGACACAGTCTAAGTGGCCTGAGAGCACTATATTTAGCACCTTAAAACTCAAAGGAGTTTAGGTTATTTTGGTATCCGCGGTGCATGGAGACACGATTTTTTCCCCCAGCAGTCATGTAAGGTAATGACATGTTAATCAGAATGTTTAAATTATATCTAATGGACTGATGGTCTCACATAGGAACCAGATGCAAAATTCATTAAAAATCGCTCTATTTATTCCCTGTATAGTCATTTTCTTCCCCCCTTTCACCCAGCATTTGACATTTCCAAGATGGTAGCAGCTTTGGAAATTTCATGATTTGATTGTGGCTTGGCTTGAATTCAAATTATAGGGTCTGAATTTGATCACATTAGACATCTAATGCCTCAGGCGGAACAGCGCCTGCCAATGTCAATGGTGGCAAGAAGGACCACAGCCCTAGCTGGAGACAGCCCTGCAGGCTTCCAGGGCTGGCGACAGCGCGCTCCATGTCCGCAGGGTATCCAGGCTCTAAAACCATAATGGGTGAGTGTGGCCCATCCTGTATGATTAGAAAGCCAAAGTCTTCGGATCCAGCAACATGGACTTCTTGTGGGCCAATGCATTTGTGTTTCCCTAAGTGTATAACTACCAAGTCCTCTCCCCTCAACCCTCTGCAGAAGCTGCAGGAGCGTGGAGTGGCGGTGGCGTGCTCGTGTGGCCGCTCCACTTTCCATTGGACTTGTTGCTTCACTCTTCTGTTTCATGTCAAGTTTCGGCACTGGGTTGAAAGATGTTCCATTGTACTTTTTGCTCTAAAACCAGAGAGATGAGCTTATGGATTCTTGCTCAGAGGATATGTGAATAAAGAGGCCCTTATATTTTTACCAAAGACTCATCTCATTTTATTCTGTTTAAACACAGACTGCTACCCTGAAATTCTGCGAGAATAGGGACTTCTAAAACAACCTTTGAGCCTCCGGCAGTATGACTATGTGGCTTTTTGGCAAAGCATCCTGGCCCCAGGCAGTGTCCTAAATAATGCATTGTCAACACTGCTAAACCCCTCAGCTCTGGAAGGGCCCCCATATGTTTGTCCTGTCCCCAGCTTCAGAAGCCCTGGTGGCTACCAGCAAGTGGAGAAACAGATTCTGTGTCTCGCAGCATCAACCTCCAATCATCCCCTCTGGCATGACTCTGAAGTGCTGCACTTCTTGGTTGTAAGAGGAAGTATCTGAACCAAAGGTGGTGTTTGGGAGAAGGTCACAGAATAGCGACTGGTGTCTGCTTGGCAACTAAATGCATGCCCTTGAGCAAGTCATTCAACCTCTCAAGGTTTCAATTTATTCAAGTAAAAATAGAGAGAGGGGGGGTTCAATTCAAGTTGCTTACTCATTCTCTTATTTATGAATAGCATTCTCCTTGCTTTTGTGAACATTGTATAGCAATCACTTTACAGGGAATTGACCTCTGCTTTCGGTATGAACTAGACCTTAAAGACTTGTGTGCCCGGGACAGCTTGACCAGTCTGGGACTCATTTTCTTCTCTACCTGAAAAACAAGAAGGGGAGATTGATTTCATAACCTCTAAAATTCCTTCTAATCTGTTATTCTGTAAATGAGTCCTGTCCCCAGCCTGGTATCTTTGGGAAAGTCAACGAAAGCAACCATACAATGATGAGGAGCTAAGCATTCTCCTGGTGTGGCACAGGTTTGCCTCAAGCCTGGAAGCAGGAAGTCTCAGGGTTAGCTAACAGGAAAACAAGTTAACGTATATCTACTTTTTCCTGAAGGTGTGCGTTTTCAGTTATTAATTACCATGTAAGAGGTCATCTCTATGTTAGAGGACTTTCGCCATCAAATATGTGGCTGCTAACTTGTCAGTCTCCCCTCAAGTATCTGGCCTGTTAAGCAAGTTTCACTGCTGCTTTTAGTGTCTATCAACTTCACTCAGCACTACCTGATCTCCTTGGTTGCTGTCAGAACCTCCGTCATGGTAGAGTTATTCCTTAGTCGAAGGAAAAGATAAAATAACAAAACTGTTTTGCTCTAATACACCATTTCATCTGACATATTCTGTGCTGCCCCTCAGTTCCCCCTATATCTATTTAAAAATGAGAAGTGAGGTAAAGGATGATCTTTTCTCGGTCCAATGCAGATGGCTGACAAGCCAGACTAATAACTACACTTAGCAGTTCAGATAACATCATCGTAACAGGAGACGGAGGCTCGGGGTCTCTGCAGTTTTATTAGATTCCCAAACTGTGTGCTGTGCCAGTTACCATATCCCTGGTTTCTGTTATATGCATCTTAAATCCATCCTAAAACTTTAATAAGAAAAGCATGCTTTTATTAAAACAAGATTGAAATTGTCTTTCTATCTTTTCCATGTTTACTTTTTTCAGATCTCTGAGTTTGGTTTTTGTAAAAAAAGATTTTGTTTTATATTTTACAAGAAACATTATATGTACAAACCCTGCAGTAGAAAATAATTTACATTTTTCATAAATTCACCTTAAGAAAAGTTTTCAAACAGAGCATTTATAACTAAGAATTTTCAGAGGAGATATTTTTAAAATATTGGGAGTATTTCAAATATACAGGGTCCAGCAGAAGAAACGCCTGCTTGAGCGTGGTTGGCAGGGTGATAATATGGGTGTAATCATTTGTAGTTTTCATATGAACATTTCACCTAAAATGTCATGGTGTGCTTGAGTGTGATGTTGTATGTTACAGAATTACATGCTTATGATTTTGTAATAACAGATTTTGTAATAAAAAGGGGTGTCATTTGGGCTGGATCCTGTATACATTATATAGATGAACATACAGTTCTGTGTGTTTGTGCGTCTTGTTTTCAGGGAAAAAAATGCTGGATTCTTCTCATCAAGAACTCAAATCAGTAAATGAAAAGTCAGAGTAACCATTATGACTTTCTCACAATTTTTCCTATTTATCTAGGGAAAAATAATTTTTAAAAACCTTTTCTATTTGTCAAGAGATTTCTTTTAAAATTGAATCACGTAGTTCAATGATTAAAGTATGGCTTTCTGTCTTAAAATTTGACATCACTATAAGAAGCGGACAAAAAATAAGTGAATGAATGAATAATATTTGCTGAGCCCTACATATTTTCAAATGTCTATGATACATTGGCAATTAATATATGTTCAGCGACCCTACATATAACAAAGACATTTTGTCAACAATGCCCTGAATTAAATTGTATACTTAGGTATTTACAGTTCAAGAAAGTCAATTTTGATTGTCCTGCTTGTTTAAAGAGATGATGTCTAAGTACGGCAAGGCAGTGTGTAAGATGTCATTTCTTTTAAAATGTCATTATGATAAGAACTATCTGGTTCACAAATGCCAATTGACCTTCAGATTCATATATAATATTTAATACCTTTTCAATCTTTCCAATTAACCTTTGCCTTGGAATCAAATTTGAGTTGTAAGACTTACTCAGAATATTCCTAGAGAGCAATAAATTGTGAATGCTCAGACATACAGAAGAAAGTAGAAATGGGGTAAATCTATAAATTCATCCCAATGAGACTGAAAATGAAAAGCATGTGTCTGCATCATAATTGATGGGTAACAGTCCTGTTAAATGACAGATCCAAAGGTCTAGGAATCATTTATGCCTTCTGTTACTAGTTTTATGCATTTAGGCAAACCCATTCACTTAACATCTTCTAGTTGCTAAGTACAGTGCCAGATACTGAGAATATAGAATAAGTCAGGACTTCTGTTCACGGGGAGCTTAGCAATCACTGCACTGGTGAGGGTCAAGGCTAAAACAGCAGTTACAAAGGGCAAATGCAGGCGATCAAGCACCGCGCTGGAGAAGGTGACTCCTGGAGCCCTGTTGCCCGGGTTCGCACTCCTGTTCTGTCATTTATTGCCCATGTTCCCAAATGCTCTATGCCTCATCTACACAAAAAGGGATGAGGCTGATAGCACTCATCCTAGGGTGGAAATGACGAGAAAGTGAGTTGTTATTCATAACATGCTTCAAATCATAGCTGACGCATAATGAGCAGGGTGCAAGTACTCATTAAATAACAAAGTCCTGTGGCTTAGGAAGATGATTAGAGAAGAAGAAACTATTTTGAGGTATGTGGCTCATTGTTCATGGAGAAGGAAGAAATCATGCTTATCCACATGAGGAAGCAGATTAAAAATGGCCACACATTCCTTGACCCTTCAATCAAAGCTGGAGTCCATGTCCCCTCTCTTGAATCTGGATTAGCTCCTTCAGCCAAAAGAGTGTTGTGGAAATTTTACTGTGTCAGTTCCCATGCACAGGCCTCGTGAAGCTAGCAGCTTTCACTCTTACTCTAAGAGAAACTGCCACATGAAAGCAATAACTACTCTGACACCACCATTCTCTGAAGCAGCCCAAGCTAGTCACATGGAGAAGCCATGTGGAGAGGGAGAGGCGTAACGAGCCTCTGCTGTTACACCCATTCCAGCCTAAGTATCACAGTGCAAGGTAAGAAGTTTAAGACATATTTATTTAAGATAAATCTAGCCCTCTACTGTCTTACTGTGATTGCATGAGGGTTCCCAGGTGAGCCCATCATTCTCCATAATTGTGAGAGATAATAATGTCATTTTGAGCACTGAGTCTTGGGACAGTTTGTCACAAAGTGATTAGGGCTCTAAGAAAGAAGATACCTACTAAGAAGGGCTCCTAGTGGCTCACTGGGCTCAAATTAAAGCAAAAGAATAAATAAACAGACAAAAAAAGGGGGGGCTTAGCCACCATTTCTACACAGGGACCTCTTACACAAACCACATTTTAAGGAGAAGCCTACACTAAGCTACCTGCCTGTGCTCTGAATTGTCTGCCTACACTGTGTCCCTGCCATCTGAGCCAGCCCTTATAAAGGATTTCCTGGACCTGTATTTCCATCACGAGGACTGAGGCTTTCCCTCATCCAATTGGAGCTATGCAGTTATGTCCCCACCAGCATCTTCACTGACCAATCAAAGTGCCTCAATTCTGACCAATCAAGACAGTGTCTTTTGGACCAATCAAACGGTGAGGATTTGTAGTTCTCATTTGCATGAAGATGGACCAATTGGGAACCAAGGCAGGGACTTCTGTCTATAAAAGCCAGTTACCCTCTGGCTCAGGGAGCACTGTTTCCCTTTCACCTGACTGAAGGCTGTGTTTCCTTGCTAGAGCCGAAACACTGAAGATGTCTGTGGAGCAGACCACTGCAGAAGGCGAGCAGTTGTGTAGCAAGAGAGGGGCCTGACCCAGGGGTGCCTCACCCCAGGGCCTCCTCACCACCATGCTGCTCTCACAGCCATGCTTTCTGACTCAAAATTGAGCTCTTTGCACTGAATAAAGTCTCCTTTTTCACCTCACCCGAAATTGGGAATTCTTGATGGTATTGAATTGACTCAGTCAACCATCGACCATCAACTGGCACAATAGATAACAGAGTATCTCCCTGATACTTGTCTGTGCCCCTATCTATTCAAATTACTTGAAGTGATGCCAGCAGCCTGAGTTGTTCCTAAATAGCTTTTCCATCTGCTCTTTCCTCTTCTTAGAGAGTTCCTGTACCAAACCTCAAGACTCAGTATTAAGTGTTACAGATTTAAAATGTCCTTTTACTAACTGCCTCCAAGTGCAACCCCAGGCTGACTCTGTGTGTGTGTGTGTGTGTGTGTGTGTGTGTAACAAACACACATAGCACTTTATTCAAGTATTCAATGCATGGGGGTTCTCTCGTTATCCCCATTTTACAGATGAGAAAACTGAGGCACAGAAAGGTTAAGAAGCTTAACCAAGATCAAACAACTGGTGATTGGAAAAGCCATGATTGAAGCTGAGTTTGGCTCTGGATTCTGTGCCTGAAACCCTTCCGTGCCTCTGTCTGGAGCTCTTTCCCCGACTCCTTCTCGACCTTCTCGTGGCTGCCTTAGCTTTTCTGCCAGCTCCCCACTCAGAAGGTAGTTTCTTGGAGAACTTAAAATCTAAATCGAGTCCACAGGCAGGTCAAGTTCTGTCTACCCCATTTTAATTTCTATACAACATGTACTATAGTGAAAACCTTTTTTTTTTTTTTTTTGAGCAGAGATATTTGTTCTTCTTATTCCAACTACATCCCCAGAATCTGGAGTATTGCCTGATACACAATAGGACTTAATAAGTATTTCCTGAAGGAATGAGTAGATGTACTTTCTGTTTTCCGCATCCTTACTGTGGACACAGATAAAATCCACCTGAATAGATCATTATCAGGATTTTGCTTCCTGACCACTCAGTGTAACAGGAGTTTAACCCATATCAATAGATTCGGCCCATTTTGTTTACTTATTGGTACTGAGCATATCTGAGTTCTGAGAAACAGCCCATAACTAATGAAGGACGTTTGTCTCCTGATGACTTACTGCTTCCTAATAACTGTCTCAGAAAAAAAGTGGTGCAGGCCTGTAGGATTAGAATAATTTCTAAATTATTAGAATAGGATTTAATAGAATATTATACTGCTTGAGGCCAATAGTATTTAGAATTATGGTGGTCGTTACCTAGTATTACAGAAGTCTTTCAGAGTTCTCTAGATAAAAGTTGTAGAAAAGTTTAAAGAAACTGAGGATTCGTGTTACGTTTCTTCCCCCCCCCCTAAAAAATTACTTTCTTTCCCTCTTTGTCTTCCATTGACTTTCTTTTCTTCCTTTCTTTGCTTACCTCCTTTTTTCCTTGCTAGGTCCTCATCATCTCCGCTCCTCTCTCTTCCCCCTCCATATCTCTCCCTCTTTCTTTGCAGCATTTCACACAGCGTCTGAGATCATATATCTTTGTTCTCGTGCTAGTGATCTTATCTTTTAATGTCATGCTATCTTCTTTATCCTTCCTAACACCGCATCAGGTCAGACCCCTGTCATGTCTTCCCTAAACCCAGGAGTAACCTCATACTTCTGTCTCCAATCTCTTTTGTAAAAGTAATTTTTAATTTTATTTTGTGTTACTTAAATTTTTTAATGTTTTATTGTTTATGCTGTTACAGTCGTCCCAAGTTTTCCCCCTTTGCCTCCCTCCACCCAGACTGCCCACATTCCACAGTCAGTCCCCACACCGTTGTCCATGCCCATGGGTCCCTCGTACATGTTCTTTGACTAATCCCTTCAGCTTCTTTCAAACTGCCCCCACCTCCTTCCTCCCCTCTTACTGCTGTAAGTCTATTTCATGATTCTATGCCTCTGGTTCTATATTTGCTTATTTTGTTCTTCAGATCCCTCTTATAAGTGAGATCATATGGTATTTCACCACCTGGCTTATTTCACTTAGCATAATGCTCTCCAGTTCCACCCATGCTGTTGTAAAAGGTAGGAGTTCCTTTTTTCTTTCTGCTGCATAGTATTCCATTGTGTAAATGTGCCATAGTTTTTTATCCACTCAGCTACAGCACTTGGCTATTGTAAATAGCACCACTACAAACATAGAGGTGGCATAAATTTTTTTGAACTGGTGTTTCCTATCTCTTTCTATTCTAATCTCCCACCTACCCTGTCACAAAGCAATGTTTCCACAGCACAGGGCTGATCTCATTATATTCTAACACTAGGATCCAGATTCCCACATAGCACTTGTTCAGTCCATCATTGATTCATGAACAAATGTTTTCTCCATATAAAGCATATCTTTGAATTGTTTAACAATGCAAATAATGATTCATATGATTGTCACCATCTCTGGAATCTATAAAGAATAAAGCATTCCATTTATAAAATAGCTGAAGAAGAAATTACCTGACCTATTTGTGTGAAAACCTTAACTATATTAATTCCTGAAATATCTGCTTCAAATGAATGTCTCCCACAGTTTATAAAGGAGGTCTCTGGTCAGAAGGGTTTCAATGCGGTTTGTTTTGCTTCATCTTGGTCAATGACATTGCATCCACTCCCAGGTTTTTTCCATCATCACCACCTTTTCTTCAGGGGGAAATGTGTCATGTGGACTCTGTAAATGCCCTATGAGTTTGTGTGCATGGAAGATACTATTCCCGTGCATTCTTACAGGCACCCAGGTGTGTCTAAATGTCTGTAGCAAGTGGTTTGGGAAGCAATAAATTATCTTCTGCTGAAACCTCCTCCATAATTGATGCAGATTACTTCTCAGTTAAAAAAAATAACTAGACTTAACAAAAAATTGCAGACTTACTACAAGACTTCTTTTTTATTTTTCACTTCCTCTCATGAAGAGATCTAATGTGATCACAGTATTAACATCAGTTAATATTAACATCACTAATAATAATCACTATTGAAATATAGTGATTATTTCTTTCACAGAATGTTCCTCAATTTGCATTTGTCTGATGTGTTTTCCTGTTTGGATGGAAGTTACGCATTTGGGGCAAGAATATAAAAAATAATGTTGCGTGTTTCTCAGTACACCATATCAAGAGGTCCATGATGTCAATCTCCTGTAATCATTTGGTAAGGATGGTGGCATGAGGATCCTCCTGCTCAGGGGATCCACCAATACCACTAGGGAAAACGTCTTCCTCTTTAATATTTTTTCCCATCAAAGGTATATGCCTGTCTCTCTTCTTGCACTCCCAGACACCTGAAATAATCAATGAGGTTAGATTTTCATCCAGGTTTCTAGCCTGCGTTCTGCAACTATTCTTAATGGTAAAGAATGCAAAGATCCTTGCTACCTTGGCAAGTAAGGAGGAAAAAGCCAATTAATAACCAAAAAAGATTTTGACACAGTAAATTGCTACTTGGCTGTGGAAGAATTTTGGCTGAGCTAGACCCCCTCAAAGACTGGAGGATGTAGCTAGAAACAGGAAAAACTAACTTTAAAGGGGAAACTTTTCTCTTCTGTTTTGTTTCTGTAGAGGTGGATGTCCTCCATATTAACTTTTAGGAATAAATTGCTCCTTTATTTTAGAAAAAAAAATACTTGCAGGGGCCTTTGGTTTGTGAAGGCAGCACAGCATGTTGTTCTGGAACAGAGATTTATGACACTGTATTTCCAAAAGCTGAAGCTTTGCTTCTTATGAAAAGTTGTCTTCCAGGTGGACAAGCTGAATCTTGAGAGATCACTTGTTTTAGGAAAATGTATCTTTCTGATTTGGATTTATAATGCACTTCAAAATGTATTTCTTATTAAGAGTTTGGTGCTTTGGTTCTCGTCCAAGTCCTCGCCTAGAGGAGATTATTTGATCACTGAGAGCAGAGGCTCAGGCTGAAGGACAGAGACCTGATCTTACGCAACGGGGGGCGGAAGGGAGCTGAACCACACTGTTGAAGTGGAGTAACACACAGTATGTTCAAAACGCATGCACCACAGACCACTGTTTTGTAAGACAGCAAGTTTTACAAAAGCCAAGGGGATCCCTCTAAGGATGCCCTTGCTTTGAAAGGACTGGACCGTTTCACTGTAAAACCTTCCACAGGATATCTATCCTGAGAGAAAACGGGATTCGAGAGGCAGACTCTGGACACCAATAAAGGCAGAAATGTTTCTTTCTTCCTCCAGGTTGGAGGAAGAGATGGTCCCTGGCAGAGGAGTTGGACTGGAGTAAGAGTACTACCGCTGGCACCCTCCCTGCGACATGGTGGTAGGACCTTGTGAGATGGAGGTGTCCAGCCTGGGGCTCCAACAGGCAGACATAGCTGTGGACTCTGTAAAAGCTATATATGTTGACCAGTTTAAAAACCCTTTTGTTATCCTTAAGCCTTTAAGAAGAGATGGTCAGGTCTTAGCCATCATTTGGGAGGTTTGAGCAGAGTATCTGTGCACCAAATTGAGATGGGCTGGTACAAGGGAAGAAGCAGCAGAACACAGGAAGCCAGGCTGGAGATGCGATACGGCAGGGGCCGGGTCGCGAGCCTGCAGCGGAACAGGGTGCTGATGGAGGTATGGTTAGCCAACAGGGCAGGTACGGGAACATGCAGGCCTTGCCAAGCCAGGAACATCTGGGAACTGGGGAAGAGACAACCTGGTAAAAGACTGAACTTCTAAGACTCCTATGTGATCAGACTCAAACTGGTTCAATTCCTGGTCAGGGCACATGCCTGGGTTGCAGGTTCAGTCCCCGGTTGGGGCACACAGATCAATGTTTCTCTCCCTCTCTTTCTCCCTCCCTTTCCCTCTCTCTGAAAATAAATTAATAAAATCTTTTTTTAAAAAGGAAAAGATTTGCAGGTATTCAGAAAGTATATAATAGCACAGTAAGCTCTAAGTTAAGGCCAAACTGACATAATTTCAACCAGAAGTATTATTGTACCTCCAGGATTCCCTAGGAGGTGACTAATCTGATTGACAATCCATTAATTTTTCAACAAAACAAACAAACAAGCAACCCAAACATGTAGTCAGAATTTGCCAAGACAGAGATGCAGGTCTGGGCACTGGAAGCCAGGGAACCCAGCCCAGCACTGTCCTAGGAAAGTCACCGACAGGAGAGGAGACTGGCCGAGTGAGTAGCTGTTGTACATGGTGACTGGGGCAGCGATGGAGGTGCGCACAAGGTCCAGCAGTGACAGAGACTCTGCCTGCACAGTGGCCGAGAGAAAGCTGCAAGGACCTAAACATTAGTAATGAAGTTACACTAATCTGTTATGTGTAATGCCTTCCCAAGTAAAATAATTTCTGAACAAAATTCATATTATGTGTGATGACCCTTCACACTCACAGTCTCTCCTTTGGCAACTGTGTGGAATATTCAGAAAAACATATAAAACGTCAGAGTCAACTCACTGTATGGACATAGAAATTATAGATACCGCCCTCCCCAAGTCCCAACAATCAGTGTGCCTACGGCTGTGGTTCCTTCCTTTTCGGTTTTGACCATACAGGTACTGTACAGGTTCTCCGTCCACATTTGGGCTGCCCTCAGTAGTTCGAATTATTTGAAAGAGACCTTCCTTGTCAGAACAGGGCCCGACTCTGAGGCCCGATCGGCAGGAAATTGATCTCTTGAGTCTGTCACAGAAGTATGAAGCGCTGCACGGTCAAGTGTCGTGTTACGGGCGCAGGTGCATTGCTGAGATGACTTGCTGATGGCCGGGGGGCGAGGAAGCCCCGTTCCCTTTCACAGCTGAAGACAGAAATGTTGCAAGGAGAAGGAGCGCAACTGGCATGCCTCACATTCCTCAGTGTTGGAAACAATCAAAGGTGGGGGCAGGAGAGGAAAATCAAATTTCTACAAAGAGATGTCAGCAGTAAATTTAATGCAGGTGCAATATTCCCCAAACAAAGGACATTCTGTTTCTCCGGTCCGTGGCTCCCTGAAAACCTGCCCTTGCATCCTCCCTGCTGTGTGTTTTCCTTTTTATCAGTGTCAGGTAGATTAAAATGTCGATACCCTTCCTTGGCGAAAGTATTTTTAATGTTCTTAGTATAACTGTTGAAGAAGTATTAACTTCCCCCAGAGCTTAGCTTCGCTGGGTGTACAGAGCTTTCTCTACCCTGAGGTTCAATTCATTTGTTTGGCTTCGTATTTTCCTGATTGCTTACGTGTACGACTTTGACATGTTTTTTACCAGGTGTTCTCCCTATTTATAACAAAAAGGTTAAAGTGATTAAAAAATTAAAACCACACATTTACTTTAGCTAGAGTAGCAAACTTCTATGCTAAAAAACAACAAAGTCCCCACTGTTAGTTAAGATGAGATGAAAGATGTTTTATAAGGGACATAAAGGTGCAAGTTATTTGACCTTTATTAAGCTGTCACGAGCAGAATGATTGCAGAGCATGACCTTGTGATTGGTTTCTCTTAGCGCTTGCTTAGTGATTTGTAGACTCTACTCTAATGATAGTTTACCAGAGAAGGGTTTCCTATGCCACCAGTGGAACTTAAGTTTAGGCCTTCCCCAGCTTTGTGAGGCCTTGGCAAGCCACTAGAGAGCATTTTCAGATTTCTTGCGTAGTGGCTCATTGAACTGCAGACACATAAGTGATACGCCACAGGTGACACGGTGCTGTTGCTCTGGGCGAACTGGTACACAGGCAGGAGGCGTGCGTCTGTACCGGGGCGGCCAGCGATAATGGAGCGGTAGATGGAAGTCACTGCGAACTGTGACACGTACCCATCCGTAGGTTTCTAAAAACTTGCAGAAGTATTTTCGATCCCAGCTGGCGGCCATTTTTCATCCCAACCTCCCCTGTCAAGCTCACAACACCCACCCTCCCCACCCAAGTGGCAGTGGGCTTTCTGCAGCTGGGCAAACTGGGGACACGACAGGATTTATGGTTTTCGGTCACTTCTCTGAACAGTTAAGTCATTGCTAGCTGTGCTGGTGGAGAGACACTCCCACTGCCCGTTGTAGCCATTCACCTAAAGAAAGTCATGACAGTGTCCACAGCCTACCAGCTAGTGGCCCAACTAACTGAGCCGCTGCACGGGAAAACTTGAGGTGCCCTCTGCTCCTATAGTTCCTACATGCCAGAAATTTGATACTTTTGAAAATCAGCATAAGGATGAACATTTAAATATTACCAATACCAAACTGCATGGTTGAAATTACCTTTTCTAAAGTGTAAGCATTAAAAAAAAAGAAAGAAATTTGACCAACCCTGAAGGGTTGACTGAATTATCTTCCTAATGTTTCTATAGAAAATATTGCAGTGATTGTCCCATGAAAATGGGATTAAAGACCATGCAGCCCAAAAGTATATGAAAAAAATGTACTACAGTAGTGGTTCACACAGTTAACTACGAAAGATAATATGCTGCTCTTCTGAATTTTATGATGGTTGAAGTTGTCAATTTAAAAAATTTGTGGTGGTTGTATTTTTTCCTCATTCTAAATAAAAATCCACTTTTATAATTGATTTTGATTTTATAATTTTATATTCTATTTCCTTAAAAATATTTCCCAAAATGTGTAAGCTTAAGTTCCCATAAAACCTAGACTTGCCATGAGATTGGCAAGAGATGTTTGGAAGAGGACTTTCATTGACCAAAAGTTGTAACATGGGAACCAGCTTTGGACAATAATTATCCATCCAGTAGAAGTTCCTTAAAACAGTTAAATCGAGAGTGTGAAGACTGCAGAATTTGAAACCAGATAAAAATTGGGGATTTAGAATTTAGAGGAGGGATGAAAGTAGATCTAGGGTGTGTATCAGAAACCTAAGGCACTCAAGAATCCATAAGTATATTAAATACATTGTAAAGTCAACTAGATTTTCTGTCATCTATGAGGAGGATGTCGAGCTAACTTTATCTGACTCTTAAAGGACTAGACCACAGCAAGCTGGAATTGTTGAGAATACCCAGAGGAAGGGTGTCTCTTACTTCATATATTATTATATTCATTTTACAATTTAGGAAGCTGAACCTAAGGTGAATAGCATATTCTAGGTCACACAATAAATATTAAAGAAGGAGATAAGGTAGGTGTTTTGTTCTATGCAATAAGGCATAAAACTTGAGGACAAATGCTACATGTTAATTTTGGTGGGACAGAAAGAAAAACGGATTCCAGTCATTGCTGATCTCATTGAGCCACTAGGCTGCTTACCTCCACATTTTTCTAAAATATAGTGCTTAAAAAATAGCTACTTTATTTTTATTTATTTTTAGAGAGAGGGGAAGGGAAGAAGAAAGACAGGGAGAAAAACATCGATTCAAGAGAAAAACATTGATCATTTGCCTCTCGTGTGTGCCCCAACCAGGGACCAAACCTGCAACCCAGGCATGTGCCCCGAATGGGAATTGAACTGACAACCTTTCGCTTTGTGGGATGATGCTCAACCAACTGAGCCCATCATAGTCAGGGCCTTCCACGTCTTTCTGTGGAAAAAAAAAAAAAAAAAAAAAGATCCAATTGGTTAAACCATTGTAGCGGGATTCAAGTAAATACAGTTGGTGACCCTTGTTTTTCGGTAACCAAACATTTGGTTCAACTCTCACCACATTGAGTATTGACCATGTGCAAACCAAGGCTGTTTACTAGGAAAAATAGTGGGAACATTCAGAATGGTGGGATCTGTTCTTTCTTCTTTCCTCTTGGAACCAGTTCTACAAGAGATAAATGAGCTCAGACTGCAATTAGACCATCTGCAAGCAGAGATGAATCAACAAAGTAACTTGGCTGAGACACACACTTCCTGCAAATGACCTGCAAACTAAGTTGAGTGAAATTCTCTGGGTTTGAGCCTTGGAGGATTGAATGAGCTCAATTTTTCTCCATCCGAAATAAAGGGCAGCTTAGAAGAGGCAGCTTCAGACTGGTACCTTGGGCCATTCCCACATCCCTTCTACAAAAGTTTCATGGCAAATACACCCTGCGATCGTTGGGGGAAAAAATGTTACTCTAAATGTTTGTATCCTTATCCAAGGTTGTTTCTAATTACCTCAAGGCACTGACCAGTAAGAGTTCAGAAAAATGATCGGGTCACAGAAGCCAGTAGATAATAGATTTTGATGCAGAAAACTATGTCTGCACAGGATCCTTGGCTATATTTACTCAAGCAAATAGCCTGAAAGCCTACCAAATTTTGAAGGACTTATATTTTCTGAACAAACAAACAAACAAACATCCAGGATAGGAAAATATCTACCTGTGATTATTTAACCCCCAAAGCAATCTTTGGACTCTGAACAGTACTAAGAGCAAACATTAGGAGTGTTCCTACCCCAACGTTTAATGTCCAGAGGGGCTCCAGGCTGCACTCCTACCCCACTGCTCAGTGTGCCAGTGGGGAATTACTGACCAGTGGGGAATTACTGACCAGAGATACCCGAGCTGGTGCTACCAGTTTAGTCAGTGAAGAGTTGGACTTACTCTTATGAGCAGGATCTGATGCATGCCGTGAACCACTGACTTAACTTTTTTCCAAATGTGAATTTTACTCGCAACTGATGCTGTTCCTCTACCACCATTGTTGTACTGGATGTTTTAAAGCTGGATAATGAGATTATTGAATAAGACACTACATTTGGTAACAGTTACACTGCCCCAGAAATTCTTCTTTCAGGAGAGTGATATTCCTATGTTTGAGTGGGAGCTAACGTTGGAATCGTAATTGAGACAATTCTTTGTTATTTAGGTGTATTTCACGTATTATAGAACAATTAATGTCACTAGCTCCTGGACACCAAATGCTATGTGCTTCACCTTCCCAGGCACCTTTTTTTAATTTTTATTTTTTATTGATTTTAGAGGCAGGGAGAGAGGTAGAGAGAGACAGAGAGAGGGCGGGGGGGATTTGTTGTTCCACTTATTAATGCATCCATTGGTTGCTTCTTGTCTGAGCTCTCACTGGAGATTGAACCCACAACCTTGGCTTATTGGGATGATGCTCTAACTAACTGAGCTACCTGGCCAGGGCTTCCCAGTTGTCTTGACAGCTAAAAATCTCTTCACACATTTTACAATATTCCCTAATATTGAATAATAGAATAAATGCGTATCTGGATGTTGAGTAGCCAACACTGTAGAACCTACAGATCCTGTTATCAAACGTTATCATGTTTTCATCTTCTTTTGTAGTGTAAGAACCACACTTTCATGTGGATAAATCATTGTGTCAAGATAAAATACTCACCTTCCCAGATTCCCCTGTACTTAACTATAGCCCCAAAGAGGTATACAGAAATCACTAGATAGGGCTTCTAGACAAATCTTTAAAAGTAAGACAAACTGTACTGGCATAAGACTTTTGTCCCTTCTTGGAACATAGCTGGGGTGTGCGGAGTTTCTAGAACTGCCCTGCACCCATGAGGTAGAGGACCATCCTTTAAGCTGGACCGAAAAGAAAGAAAAAAAAGCCCAGGTCCCCTATGGTGCTTGGCCACTGTATCAACCGAGTCCACTCCTCTCCAGACCACTACATGAGCAAAATAAGCCACTTAATTATTTCAGTCTCTTTTGGAGTTTCTATTACTTGTAGTCAAACTCATTTCTGACTGGATAAGAGCAACTCTTTGTCCCCTGGTCTCAATAAAGATGTCATAGACCAGGGGAGGGTAAAGAGGAAGAAAAGAGCGATAAAGTAAGTTACAACTGTGCACTTTGAGAAAGGAACTTAAATTCTGTTCCCACAACAGGATGAATGCCAGGAAGGACCTCTAGAAACCCAAGGTAAATGCCGAGATCCAGGGAAAGACGGAAGGGCTTCCTGGATTTTTCTTGTACCCCAGTTGATCAGATTGTTTTTGCCAATACCACATGTACGACTTACAGGAAAGCTCAAGGTAAAAACTATATTGTAGGGGCAAAAGTGGGGTTCATTACTGCATGATTTTTTTATTCCTACTCAAGGCAAAAACACAGCCTGTGTCTTAACGTTTCTTCTTGCAGCAGGGGTACTTTACGTCTATTCAGATGAATAGGTTGAGACCTACCAAATACGAATAATTCATTGTAGGCACAGCTACTACTGATGCACTAAATCCCAAGGGAAAAGAAGTCAGAATGGAATCAACATTTTTCTTTTACAGATTAAGAAAACACACACTTTAAAGAGATAATTTGCCATGACACCACCTGGGAAATTGAAAGTGAGGACAATTAGGAGTGTCACGTACCTGTAGTATCTCACTCGAAAACGTCCCTGTAAGAGTTAAATGGGGCTGGAACCACACACTGAAAACCCAATTGCAACAGCTGCACTCTGAGCCCTTTCTGCAGAAAGGAAAGAAAATAAGTTTTAATTAAATTGTATTAATTGGTTTAGCTGATCTGGAAATGGAGTAAGGGCTCTGCTCCAATTTTGTTCGTTGGCTCAAGTCCACTTATCCCTGACGTGAGAATAAAGGCATGAAGCAATAAAATGCCTAGAGATGCCCTGGGAGAGACTTTTAAACTGTCCAAGGTTAAAGATGCTATCTCAGAGACGAGCTTAAAATTCTGTTGCCAATGTAGAGAAGTCAGAAGTGCAAGCAAGAAAAAAGAAAAAAAGCATGTGATTAAAACCCCTGCTTCCTTAAAGCTCTGCAAAGCTGCAAAGAAAAGGCAGGCATTCTTCCCTAATAGTGAGCACTTGTTATAAAGAAAAGGAGAAGGTTGTGAAAGCGTTGGGGTATAATGACCTTATTTCAGGCCACTCAGCGTAAGTTTTCGTGTATAAGGTAACTGGGATTTGTGAGTGAGCATAGCTCCACACTTTGAAACACATTTCCTTTAAAAAAGTATTTGAATTCATGATCAATTCCTGTGTTGCAGCATTTTTTTAAAAAATAAGTATTATTTTTAAATATATTATTTTAAAGGCATAATACTAATACTATCTACATTTTTCTTTTTTGCTTTTGAGTTCTTTAAAGGTGGAAGCTTAAATAGAATCTCAATGACCAGGAATCATTCTTTAAATGGCAAAATTCTGTGACACACAGAAAATACAAAGAATAGCTTGAATTTTGCTCTCTAGAAACCACACAGTTAAAATTTTATGTGGAAAAAAACCCCCATATGTGACAATAACCTTGCTATAGACTGAATGTTTGTGCCCTCCCCAAATTCATGCTTTAAAGCCCTAACCCCTAATGTAATGATAATTGGAGATGGGTGTTTGGGAGGTAATTGGGGTTAGAAACCACAGGGCCCTCACAATCACAATGGAAATAGTGCCTTTATGAGAAGAGATACCAGAGAGCTTGCCCCCTCTCTCCCTCCTTCCCCATGTGAGGACAGTGACAAGGTGGCCAGGAACAAAGCTCTGAATAGAAACCAACTATACTGGCACTCTGATTTCAAACTTCCCATCTCCAGAACTGTGAGAAGACAGATTGCTGTTGTTTAAAATACCTGGTTCATGATATTTTGTTATGGCAGCCTATGCTGACTAATACAAAGTCAACAGGGAAAAAATAAAGGAACAGACATCATTTCTAAGTAAATGTTTGTGGTAATAAGATTGTCTCTCTGACTTGGTTTTCATCCATGACTGGACTCGGGGAGTGCCTGATTAATAATCTGTGACTTCTTATCCTTCACACACTCCTGAGTGATGATGCATTCCCCCACAGCGTGATAACTACTAACAGGAAGCATCTAAATGTTGGTGACTCAAGCAGGCACTAACAGTGTGTACTTCTTCTCATCTGTTTTGTATAGTAGAACAAACTGTTGTCTCCAGAGTTCAAATCGTGTCTCTTGAGAGAACAATATCAGCTATTTCCCTTCTACTGGAAGGTCTGCATGGTTGGGCTTCATGAATTGTGGCCAAATGATGGTCTGAATGAGACTGGGTTCTCCACTAGGAAGAGGAGAGGTAGGGGCAGATATTGGGGTCCATACAGCTCCAGGAAGGGGCCAATGCTCAGTGGGATGGAAAAGCTTATGTGGGACAGGGCCAGGAGTGGAAAGCAGAAGGAGAATTAATACATAAAAGAACAAGAGCTCCCTCCTTCTTTCTTTCTCAGGTGTACTTGTGTTTATATTTATTTGTATATTTACATAAATAGTCACATTGAGCATCTTTGTGTTCTTACTTTTTCCCCCTGTTGTTTGGTATTTCCTTATAATGGATTCTCAGAAGCAGTTCTTAAAAGTTAGGATTATGTTAAAGACATCTCATAAATAGTCTCAGCCATTTCCAGCATCGCTAGTATTAAAATAGTATGGTGGCAGGTGATAGAGGAAACTTCAGACAGATCACTAACTTAAGGAGATGCTAAGAGAGGTAACAGGTGATATCTCAGAAGAAAGTCAGTGACAACATAAAAATGGAGAAAATGGAGACAGGGAAGAGGCAGAGATTGGGAAGGATGACTGTTGGTATTACAAAATCTGGGTAGATGGAGGGAAACAACCATTGAACTAATGTAGTAGATGGGATGCCAACATATAAGACACTGGACAAAAGAAATGAAGATGAAGATAACGGGAAGGATGCACAGGTTATCCAGGAAGATACTCAGAGGTGGGTCAGTATGCTTGATATTCAGCTATTTATGACACAGGTGGGCATTTTGTTATAGGGACAGGTCAGAAGCCTAGCTGCCAGGTCAGAACAAGAGTAAGCAAGGATTTGATGCTGATTAATCTGAACTATTAAAATAGTGCCCCTTTAACTCCCACAATAACAAAAAAATTGCTTCCAACATCTAAAATTTGGCCGAGCCTACTGATGGGATTTAACTGGAGAGTGGAGGAACAGGGTGTTAGGGAACTAATGCTGATATTCCCAGCAAGGATCACTTTGTATGATGGGAACAAGGAAACTGTGAAGTGCTCGAAGGCATATGCGAAATTTTAGAAATTAGAAATGAAGAATTATCTGACTTTTAAGAAATTTAATTTCAATCATGCTCTTATATGGATTTCCACATTTTTATCTTAATTTGGGAAATGAGAAATGGAAAAAAGTGACCACCTGTGTATGTGGATTTTGCACAAAATATTATTATTATGAAATTTGTCCCTGGGGAAAAGAAAGATAAACAGCTTACCGAGTGTGTTTAGAATTCTGATGGCAAGTATGTTTTGGCATAAAATACAATAAAAATTAAAAAATAAACTTTATGTATTGGTTAGCAAGATCCAGCTAGAAAAAATAATTCAGTTGATTAATTTTATTTCTCCTAAGAGGGATAAAACAGTAGTGGCAATAATAATCAGAATTTCATCTCTCTCTAAACAGATCTTTGCTGGAGAAAATAAAGCTTTCAGAGGAAAATCCCCTCCCCCCACCCCCTTATCTCATGGGACAAGGCAAGGAGAGAGGGACCCATGATGAGTTCGGCCTGCAACATGATAAAATGTCTGAGCCCAGCTCGTAGACTGAGGCTAGGAGTTTGGGATTCCAGCCACGGCATTTGGATGCTGCTTCGTGGAGACTGAATGCTACCCTTTCATCTCTCCCCCAACAGGAAAGAGGGGAGACCGCATAACCGAGCTGTGGTCCCAGACAGGCCAATAATATCACATTTGGAGTTCTCCCATCCGTCCCACGGAGAGCACCACCAATTCATGAGGGTATCCTCCCTTGGAGTTTGGATAAGAGAGTGAAAGGTAGGTATTTGGTTCTATTTCTTTTTTTGCTCCCCAACCCAAATAAATAAACTGTTTTCATTGTTTGTAGGGGCCTATTGTAAAAACTGCCCAGTTTGGCAGAAGTCTGTTTGTGGAGACCTATTGTTAAGACTGCTTAATATGGTAAAATCCTGTGTGTGGATGGACCAGGAAGAATTAAATAAAGCATCTGTAAACTACCCTTTCTAGTTCAGAGGTCAAGATACAACATTCCATAGGAGGAGCTTGGACTTTATGACAAAGGCAAAAGAAACTGCTATGCAAACAAATCTGCTTACGTGGCTAGTTGAATATTGAGCGCAAAAATTAAAGCATAGACTCATTGTCATTTAGAAATGTTAATAGGCTCGCCTAATACAAGTTATAATTATAGATTATCTATTATATGAAACTAACAGCGCTAAGGTTCTCTGTCATATGGTATCCCTCATGGCTAATTCAGTACAAGGATGCTCAACAAAATTTTATTAAATGAACATTTGAATAAATACATTCTAATGCCATATATTATTTAAATCATTTTTAGTCTTTTTTTCTTTTTCATTTAATTTATTAGGGTGGCATTGGTTAATAAAAGTAGGTAGGTTTCAGATGTACAGTTCTATAATACTTACACACCATCTGTATACGGTATTGTGTGTTCACCACCCAAGGCAAGTAAACTATGTGTATTATTGATCCAGTTTGCCAAATAAACATTTTGTCAAATTTAAACCTCACTAAGATCTCTTCTCATTCTTTTTCAGTACGGAGAATTTTCAAGATCTAAATGATAAAAGCATATTTATCACAACTTAAGAACATTGTACTTTTCCTTACATCTAATCTTGACTAATTCTCACATGTATTTCAGAAATATGAATAACACCTTCATGAAATTCATATAAGGCACAGAAAATAGGTATCATCATTTCTGTTTTAATGACAGATTTTGAGGTTAAGATGACTCATGAACAGCTGAGCAGCCAGTCAGGAGGAGAAACCAAAATAGAACGGAAACGCCTCCATTCCCACCCCCAGGCTCAAACCTCCAGCGCACCCTCCTTAGTGGAGCGAAGCGTGATGTGCCTGGGAGTGAACTGTGAAGTGCTTCCTGCAAGTTAATGAGCTGCGGAAGGAAGGGTGGGCTACCCCTGGAGGTGATTAGTGAGAGCGACTCACTCTCAATGCAGCTGGTAAAAATGGAAGCCAAGGAGAACTTAGAAAAGCAGCTCCTTGAACGCTGAGCTCCTTTTATTTGGAGGAGGATGATTCACTTACCTTTTACTGACTAATTTCAGAAATCGCCTTCCAAGTCACCTAAACTGAATAATTTTTACATCCCAGAAAATGTAACCTTAAAAGGCATACTATTTTTCCTGTTAGTTCATCTCGTTCATTAGATTCCATATATCCGTGAAATCATACTGCACTTGTCTTTCTCTGACTGGCTTATCCCAGGCTGACAGCTGCCGGGGGTGGGGCAGGGGGAAGGGATTGAGCAAAATAAAATAAAAAGAAAGAAAGAAAGAAAGAAACCTCCTGGACGTGGACAAGTGTGTGGTGATTTCAAGGTGGAGTGGAGGTGGGAGGAGATGACGGAGGAGATGGGGATATAAATGGTGGTGGCCGGAGGCTTGACTTAGGGAGGTGAACCAAATCGAGCGCACAGATGATGTGTTGCAGAATCGTGCACCTGAAACCTGTATAGTTTTGTTAACCAGCGTCATCCCAATAAATTCAATAAAAGGGGAAAAATGCAAAATGCTTCGTGTTTTGGATAGGCAGAGCCAGTGTGTTTTACTCTCTATGGGGAATTTTTTTTTTTTAATTAAACGCGGTTCTCTGATTGTTTTATCTACATAAGAAAAGAGTAGTAAGGCATGTTTCCACGTCCTTTCAGAAACCATCAACAACAGAATGTAGCAGATGTCAGTCACTCTTTGACTTGCAAACAAGTTATTCTGGGGATTTTTAAGCAGCTTGAGACTATCCTTAGAATACTTAAGGAGCTTAAAGGTAGCCTTTAAAGTGTGCTTAAAAAATATTAACGATCATTCTGTAGCCACAAACAAAATGGGCCTGAGTAGATGGATTTAAAATTACATCTGGAACGTATTCGATAAAGTTAGGGTGCACCTTTTCCTCCAACGTCCTATTCAAATAACGATGTTGCCCGATGCAAATATTGGTTCCCACTCACCGGAGTCTTTCTTTTTCTTACGCCTCTGTCGCTGGAGGCACACCAGGCTATTTTACTCACTGAGGCTGCTTTCATAATCCCAGTGGGCTGGGTTCTAAGAGAAATTTTATAACTGTTTTCTTCTCCATCGGCCCTTTACCACAATACTGTAGCTTACAGCAACCCACACCAGACGAATAGGAGGAAAAGAGAGTTATTAAAGCTTAATTCATCCCAATTTTTTGTATTACTCTTACTGTCCACACCCCACTCACATTATTATTTAATCACCTCTCACATCCTACTTGTCTGATTTTTTTCTGTTCTCCTCTCAGTGCCTGTGGTTCTTTGTGTTATTATTCAGTACTCCCTGAATGTAAACTTCTAGAGTTTATGTTCTCATATGTCCAACCCTCCTACCTCCTCCTGAAAAACAAACGTGAATACAAAGCAGTCAGCCATTGGATTATAAGAGGAAGAGCCTGGGAATGAGAGAGACACTTAGAGAATAGAAACCAGGCACGTTAAAGCCACATTTGGCCGTAAAGAACAGCCTGGGTCTCATAGAAGGACTTCAGCCAAAAAGGAAGGTTCTTGCGGCAAGTCAGCTGATATACTCCAGCTGGGAGAACCTCGCCACTGCTTCCTGTGGTCACCTGGACACCACAGGCTTGCAGAGAGCAAGAGTCACTGAATAATGAATGATTCCTGAGAGTCCTCTGTGTGCTACGCAGAGGCCTTGCACATGGCACATGGCTCAGGACACAAGGATTTCAGTTCCTTGAGCAAATTAAGATAAAACAGGGGGGAGAATGTTTCCTCGCTTGTTCTGGACATCATCCCATCAAAGCAAGGCAGGGTAGTCAAGTAATGTTTTCTAGGGAGTGTTAGTAAGATGTGCCATAATTCCTGTATAATCTAGCAGGTAGGTGGTCCCGTGGCCTCCAGAAGTTTCAACACGCTCTATACAGGGTGGGGCAAAAGTAGGTTTACAGCTGTGAGCACGTGTGAAGCACAGAGTTTATTCTTGCATTATTATTTATTATTGTATTATTTTCTATATGAACAACTGTAAACCTACTTTTGTGCCACCCTGTATACACATATAATCCTTTAGGCTAACCCAGTCGAAAAATTCTATTTGGCCCATGGATTTGTTTTGAAATCCCTCTATCCACACAAAGTTTGATCATAATTTACTTCTCTTTGGAAGCTATGAGCACAATGTAGATCCTGAGACTCTTTACTTATGATATTTTAATTATGGTTAAGGTAAAACCTAGTGGAGTCAGCAGCATCTAGAGTAATTCCACTGCAAGAAACAGATTCTTGGGGCAATTCTTCTGTTTCATATTTTGTCCTGCAGAGCTTTGCCGAACCTCAACTTTTGCCAGGCTAACACACCAACAGTGAGGGACTCTAACTTATGTTTATCTAAAAGAGGAATTGGATGTAATGGCTGATGAGTCAACAAAGTGGCAATGTTACATGGAAGGTGACCTTCTGAATGAAATGTTCCCTGGATAAAGTTGTCACTGAGCAGCCTCTAGGATTTCTTAGCTCGGCATCTAGGAAACCTGTGGAGAGGACATGAAAGATAAGCGGAGTATCCAGGGAATACCGTACAAGTATATGCCAAATAATGTCATAACATCCAGAAAGGGCGCATGGCCCAACCTGTTCAAACCCAGCATCCAGAATTTCCTTATTTTATTTTTACATTGTGTTGTTCCTTTTGTTCTCACCACCTTTTTCCCAAGGATGTGCTGTTACTTCTCCCACCGTCACTGCGTCCCTGTTCAGTTCAGCCTGCTCCTGCAAACACCCATTTTCCATTCACTCGTTCATTCGTTGATTCAACAAATGTTTGTAAAGGGCCCCGATTTGAGCGCTACAGTAAGAATAGTGAAAAGAAAATAAGATCCATTGCTTTAAGAAGCTGAAGAGCTAGTGAGGGGGGTGGTCAAAACCAGTAAACAAGATTTTCAGAGAGCAGTAAGTGAATAAACTAAAGAAGCTAATAAGTTTGAAAGTAACTGGAGACACCTTTACATAAGATAGTCAGGATAGGTCTCTCTGAGAAGAAATAATTTGAATTAGCATTAGAAACGTGAGCTACCTCTACCTTTGACAAAGCTAAAATAAAATAATCCCAGGCAGAGTAAATATTAACACCAAAAGCCTTGAGGAGAAAAAGAGTCTGCTGTATCTGAGGGACAGAACCAAGACCTGGAGGCTAACACGTGGTGGGTGGGGCTACTAGATGACACCAGGGACAAAGCAGGAGGTCTGATCTTCTAGAATGTTGTGGGCCGTGGGAAAGGGTTTAGATTTGTTTTCAAATTTATTGGAGACTCTTGATGTATATTAATCAGCGGAATGATATGGTCCAATTTACAGTTTTAGAATATAACTCTGTTTTCTGTGTGGAAATGGATTGGAAGGTAGAGAGAGCAGAGAAACTTGTATGGAAGCTATTGGAGTAACTGAGGATGAGGGGCTATGAAGAGGACAATGAGAGTGAAGATAAAATGAATTAAATGGATACTAGGTATGCTTTTTTGACGGCCTATTTCAAGTTTAGACACTGGGCATGGTGGAAAGGTAGATATCAAACATTTTGTTTTGAGCCCTGGCTGATGTGGCTCAGTGGATTGAGCTTCAGCTTGCAAACCAAAAGGTCACCAGTTGGTTCAAACCCAGGTCATTTTTTCTCTCCCTCTCTTTCTTTCTCCCTTCTCCTCTCTCTAAAAATAAATTAAATCTTAAAAAATAACAATACTAATTTTATTTTGAGCATTTACAGGGATGATGATACCATTTTCTGAAATGGCACACCCAGCTTTGGAGAGACAGAGGGACGGCAGAATCAATAATTACCTTAAATTAGAGATGTTACCATAGGTGCTCAGAGATGAAACCAGGGGAAGACTTCCAACCTGGTGAGTCATCAGTCCGTAGGTGGTCTTAAAGTCAGTCTATAGGCCTGGCTACTATCATGTGTGATGAAGATCAAGGACAGATGTCAAATAGATTAAGATAAACAGTCAACATACTTTCTTGAGAAACAAACTACTATGGATATGGCAATAAGTAAGCGACTACGACAGGGCAAGACAAAAGTAGGTATATATGAATAACAATGAATTAAACACTTGAAATGGATAAATGGCACCACCATAAAGCTATTTTTAAAAAGAACGAGAAAGGCTGAGGGACTTGCCAGAGCAATCTTTATGATATGTTGTTATTCCAACTTTGAAGCTATTAAAAAGCTTTTAGAGTCATATAAGAATCGCTATGGCCCAGAATCCTGAACCCTACTAGGTACTCCTTTGAGCTGTTCCCTCTTGAACCTTGTAACATGCTTAGGCAGCCTATGTTATCACAGAGTTAAAAGGGGGAAATGGGCTTCGAATTTTGGTACGATGTGTTCCTGGGACTTTCAGAGCAGGGATTTAAGCTGGTATCTTTGGGTTAGAGGAAAGGGGTGGTGTGTTGGTGGGGTGGGGGGAACTCACAGATGGTCTCACTTCAACCCTCCTCAAGTTGTATGTTAGTTGTGAACATGTGGTTAAGTATTCTTTTATGAAGCACTTTTATCACGGTTTCAGAGGAATCAATTGCTCCCTGTACCCACTCCCCTAAAAGAGGACAACTTTAAAATTTTGAAATATAAAATGCAGAATATTTTAAATGCCATTTCCTAGTTTATATCCATTATGTTTCTGTGGCTGGGGTAGGAGGAGTGGAGGGAGGACATGAAGGGAAAGAGAGAGGGAGGGAAAGTGGGAGGCAGAGAGAGAACTCTACTTCTCAGTTTCTGAAAGGAGGAAGCATTATTTCCTAAAGCACAATTTAAATTAGCCTCGGTAGAGCAGGAAGGACTGATTGAATGTGCTTGTTCTCCCTTCTTTTCCTGTAATCATTTTAGGAGAGGGTATGGTTTACAGGCATAAGCATCAACTCTGATGAAGCAAATGAAACGAATGAGAAAGCCATACTTCATCTAAACACTGCAAATCAACGTTGTCCCTCCTCACCCTCCCATTGAAGACGCCTGCCACATGAATGATTCATGGTGAACCATCAGCGCAGCACAGTCACTCTGCAGAACACCAAGGGTTTGCTTACACATAATTACTCACAACTGAGTAGGAGGAAATCCCTGTCTAGGATCATGGAAGATAATGGAATTCCAACTAAGGATGCCTTGGCAAAGTAGAAGTACTTTCCCTTGGACCTTTGAAATCCTTAATGAGTTGAATCATGTCAAGTAACAAAATAAACAAGGCTGAGAAACATCAGTTGGGTTTGGTCCAAAGTCTAGCCTGCTTAAGACTGGGCTTCCCCCCATCATTGCTTAAACATTATACAGTTTTCTATCAGCCAAGCCTGTGGTTTTAGTCCATTTTTTTTTTCTTAAATCAGATTTCAAAAGCCAGGCACTAGCTGATGGTAATTAGTAGGCATTGGTTGAAGTTTATTCTTGCTGTTCTTTCCAGGCATGCATAATTTTTGTGAAGAGAAAAGAAAATCCAATTATCCCCAAATCCAGCCGGTGTGGCTCATCTGCTCTTGTGTTAGATCTTTAGAAATGGTTCTTAACAATTGAAAGGAAGACATATGGTACTTAAGAACAGCATCTTGTAACCTTGTTTATAATAGTAAGAAAAAAAAGCCTAGTCTCCTGACCATTTACATCCCTCTTTACGAAAATCTGACACAAGAAACATCGATCCTATAAAACATGTGATGCAGAGGCTTGCTCATAGTATAAAGAATTTATTGGTGATTTTATTTCTAGGCACCCTCTTACATTTTAAAAGATTCCCTTAAAAATGCTTGACCTGAAATTTTCCAGGAACACTTAATACAATTAAAACTAAAAACATCTGATGTAATGTTGGAGGACCCAGACTCTTCAAATCAAGGAAGGTAGGAATTTCTACTCAGCTTTGCAAAGGTTAGGTCTATGACAAAAGACTCAGTAAAGGAAATGATCTCAAAATTGATATTATTTTTTGAAATGGTTAATTTTAGAAATTTCATTGATCTTTGAGTTCAGTATTACAAATGTAAATATTAAATAAAAATTTGGTAATAAAATATAATCTTTATCATTTGGATTAAAAAGTTTTGGTCATATATTTCTATTGTCAATTTATCTTTAAGAAATAAACATGGCATTAAAGGCAAACCTTTAAAAACCAAAGATGCTTATTATTATTTTTTTCTCAAGTAATTTGTTACTTGCAAGTGAAAACTGAAAAAAAAAAAAGGTTTACATCCATAAATTAGCCTGCATTGAACTCTTCTGACAAAAGCACTGTTCAACAACACTTTGCATATACAGCCAATTTTCATTTTCCACCTTGTTTCTTAGTAGGTAACTGTTGTGTTCTGATGACTGCAGGTCACAGATTAGCAGAAAAACAGCTCTCAGGATGGCAAGATCCTCTTTGGCTCCAGGGAATTTTTCTACTAAGTATGTAGCAAGACATTGATGATGGACAGAAGTCTTTAGTTATAAAGACTTTTCTCCCTGTCTGGATCATACCATCGGTATGATACCAATAGTTTGATCATACCATCTTTCTACTGAAGGAGTTCTAGCAGACTCTGACGCTTTACAAAATGAAGTCCAAATTCAATAACAGAGTTCTCAAGGCTCCCTCCATGGGACCTCACTGTGTGTGTTCACTTTACTTCCCCCTGCAAGTCAAAACCCATCTTCTGTTTCAGTCAAAGCAGTCTTCTTGCATTCACACAAATTTTCCCCTCCAAGCCTGGGTTTTGCCACACCTGGCACCCATTCATCTTTTTATCCATCCATTCAGGCTAACTAATTCAATGAAAACAGATTGAATCAGGTGCTTCCCTGAGCGTCATAGGAACAGAAAGGTGGCTAAAATAGAGTCTCTGTCTTTGAGGAACTCACAGTTTAGGGTGGATCATGGACCTGTTAACAAATATGAAACATAATGCAAGGTAGTAAGAGCATTTGAGATTTAATTAAGGAAGAGACTTACCTAAGGAAATAACATAATCAGAAGTGGTTATAGTGGAGTTGAATCTTGAACGATAAATAGCAATCTACTACAAGCATTTGAATTTTGTATGGTGAATTTATTAATATCTATTATAGGTCTTCTAAAAATATTTGTTAAGAGCTAACAAAATGCTAAGCTAGTGTTTTTTTTTACACAGTTTTCTTCCCCAATTTTTACAACAGCCTTATGCAGTTGGTAAGGCTATCATGCTTTCCAAATAAAATACAGATCCAAAGGACTTTGACCTGTTAATCTGAAGATCTGAAGCCATATCCATTTTTTCTGGCCCCAAGGCCTTTGTTCTTTCTACTCAGCCTTCCTACTCTCTGTCATCTTTTGAATTTCCTGACTGTTCCTATCACAAAATGAATTCAGAGCAGATACTCAACAATAATTATTCACTGATAAAGTGAAGCATGTAACTTCGATGCCAACATTTTAATACAGATTTTTCAAACACTCCAACAGCTCCTAAACCGGGCCGTTATCCCTCTTAAATTTGATCCCTGGCCACTTCTCTGTCTTTATATTTCCTCGATCAGAGCTAAACTGCTTGCCTGTGTAAAAACAAAAGTATGCAAAGTTCAAGCAGCCAACAGTGCTCAGTGCTGAAGAATCTCACTCCTGAGTATTGTCAGAAGAGCGTCTGAAGGAGGAAGAAGGGGAGGAAACAAGTCTACAGCCCTGTGGGAAACTCTCAGAAACCCCTCACCTTTTGGACAAGCACTACCAACTGATCTGCCAGTTCCCTCCCCAGCCCTAGTTCATGGTGCGAGGCCTTTCGATTGCTCAAGTGCTATGTTCAGAGCTTCAAGGCCACAACAGGGATTACCCTGACTGAAAGAATGTATCTCTTGAATTACTCTCTTCCAGAAAGCACTGAAACTCTTTCATTCATTGTCAAGGTTTCCCAGGTCTTCATATGTTAGCACATATGCGATAGTCTATAGGCAGTAGTAGGGTAGTGCCTGGGAAGAAATGTTCTCCCTTCCCTTTCAAGGATGTTCCTAGAACACCGCATTGACCCTTGTGCCCAGAATGATGACAGGACATTTCTGGGTGGGCTGGTGTGTTTCTCATATGCTTTCCATGAATGACTCAGGCAAGGGTAAGCTGCTTAGAATTCTGGCGCAGAGGAAGTGGGAAAGCTGTAGTCTGCTCAGCGTGAGTGTGCTTGTTTGGAACAGGCTGAATAATGTTGAACTGAAGGTGACTTATTCAAGGAGAAGCCAGGAGCAGGAGTCAGGCTCTCTGACGTCAAAGATGAGCGGGTGAGTTAACTGATCAGGACCTCAGTTTCCAATATGTGAAGTGGGAAAATTAATGCCTATTTTTTCTATTTGACTGAGGCAGTTGGAAAAGTCATGTGCGAAATTAGATTGACTATTTATTGAATGTTTGGTAAAGAAAGAGTGGGTGAAATTACTTAGTCACTAGAAAAGGGGCCTGAAGGAAAAAAAAGAGATTGTTCAACCCCTGTTTAGTGTCTGGTGCTAGGGATATGGTAGTAAATAGATGTGTTCTTGCCCTTAAGGGCTGACATGGTAATTTAGGAGGCAGACACTAAATAATTAATTACATACTTAATTATATAATTAAAATTGTGATAAGTACACAAAAGAAAATTATGGCATTACAAGAATGAATAAGAGCAGAATAAAATTTAGTCTAGTCTCAACAAGGGGTTCTTTTTTTTTAATTCAATTTCCATGCCTTTTCATTTTGGCTTTTCTGACTTCAGAAGGGGTTCTGTATGGAAGTGACACTTAAGTTGAATTACGAAAGATGAAAGACAGAGGTGAAGTGGGAGATGCCTTTTAGGAAGAGAAGGTGCTGCAGGCGAAGGACTGTGAGGCGGGAAGCTTACAGCAGGAACACAGAATTGAAAGCAGGCCTTTGCAGCTGGAACCAAGAGAACAAGGGATTAGAAGAGTGGTGTAGATAAGGCTGAGAGACAGGGGACCAGCTCGTACAGGGCCTTGTAAGCCAAGGTGAAAATTTGGAATATTTATTTTTAGAAAAAATGAGAAGTCTTCTAAGCTACAAATAGGAGATGGTATTTGTATCTGATAAGGGATGAATTTCTAAAATACGTAGGGAACTCCTAGAACCCAATAGTACAAAAGTAAATATATAAATAACCCAATTAAAAAATAGACAAAGGACTTGAATAGACATTTCTCCAAAAAAAAAGCCAAAAAAATTTACAAATGCTCAATGGATATATGAAAAAATGATCAGCATACTATTCATGAGAAAAATGCAAATAAAACCACTAGGAGATATCACCTCACCTGTTAGGATGGCTATTATAAAAAAAAAAAAAAAAGACAAGTGTTGGCAAGGATGTGCAGAAATCGGAACCATTGTACTCTCTTGGTGGGAATGCAAAGTAGTACAGCCAGTATGGAAAACAGTGGGGAAATTCTTCAAAATATTCAAAATAGAACTACTATATAATCCAGCAATTCCACTTCTGGGTATTTATCCAAAAGAATTGAACTCAGGATCTTGAAGTGATATTAGCATTCTCATGTATGTTGCAGCACAAGTCACAATAATCAAGATGTAGAAAAAATCTGTGTGTCTCTCAATGGATGAATGGAGAAAATGTGGTATATAAATACAATGGTATATTATTCAGCCTTATAAAAGTCTTATAAAAGAAGGAAATCCTGTAATATGTGGCAATATGTTCCAGTTACTTATACATTCGTTGATTGATTCTTATATGTTCTCCGACAGGGGATCAAACCCACAATCTTGGCATATCAGGATGAGGCTCTAACCAACTGAGCTACCTGGCTGTGGCCCAACGTGGCAATATGGATAACGTTGGAGTACATTAAGTTAAGCAAATAAACCAGTTATAGAAGCACAAATAATGTATGATTCCACTTTTATGAGGAATCTAAAATAGTTGAACACATAGTAGAGAGAGGAATAGTGGTTGCCAGGGTTTGGGAAAAGGAAGAAATTGGAAATTGTTCTGTGAGCTCTAGTTATGCAAGATGAATAAGATCTTACAGAACAGGAGATCTGCTGTACAACATGTGCCTATAGATAATAATAATCCGCTGTGCACTTAAAGGTCTGTGATCACATGTTAAGTGTTCTTATCATAACAAACTTTTTAAAAAAGACAAAACAAAAAAATGAAACTCTTTAAGGGGTTTTAATGAGAATAGCATGATTAGAGTTTTTTTTTCCTTTTTTAATTTTTTTTCTCACACTGAACACATGGTGGAGAATGAATTACTGAGGTACATGAGGGCAGGAAGGGACACCAGAAAAATTGATTAAAAAAACTTCCAGTTTCTTCCAGTTGTGTGACAGGAATGCAGGGTCTACATTCTGGGGCCCTTTTATGACTTTTCCTCATGAATAGACTCTGAAATTTTTGTCTACCTATGCACATCCCATCAGACTTAACTTTCCTATATTCGATCCCTTCCAAATCTCTGCATGATAGAAGAAAGTGTCTTTACTACTTGACATAACGTTGATGGGTGGTAAGCTAATCTTGCTGAGCAACCTAGTGGTTTTATAATGATTCCATAGCTATCTTTTCTGATCACACATTTATTTAACAAATATAATCTAATTGTAGAGACAAATTAAAGATAATAGATAGATTATATCAGTTAATATGCTTTTAGTTTCAAGAAACAGAAGTCCCATATAATACAAGCCTTGAGGCAGGGTGACTCCAAGTTGATTAATTTCTTGGTTCATCATCATTTTAAGGACCTAATTCTTTTCTTTTCCCCAACTTTGCTGTCCCCAGAGTTTGGCAAGCTCTCATGACATTCACGAACTGTTCATGTAGTACTCTTGCAATCACACCTTTTTGGTCTAGAGCCAGAAAAAAAGTTTATCTCTTCTAGAAGTGTCTCCTTGAGTGATAAGAAATCTTTTTCAGAAGTTGCCTGGCCAACTTTATTTATGGCTCACTAAGTCATTCAAAAGAGAATAAAATTCCTATGAATTTCAGTTCATTAACTTAATTATCCTAAATTTATTAAAATTCTCATTCTAGGACCAGAATTGAAGGCAGGTTTACCTGAACCAAGAGGCTTTCGTGAGTCCCAGATCCAATCACAATCTGCTACTAAGGAAAAAGGGGCAATGGCTGCAGAGAGCCAAGACAGCAATCGCGTCTGCCCCACATACAAAAATTAAAAGTAAATCGCAAAACAACCGAGCAGATGGAGATTTCAGAGTATTGTCTTTAGACTCGAGTTTGTTAGAAATATAAATTCCGTTGCTCTGTTCCTGATCTACTGGATCCTACCAGTCATGGGCCCAGCCCTCTGTGTTATGAGAAGCTTACCTGGTGATTGTGATGTGTAGGAAAGCTTGAGAAGCACTGTTCTGGAGTTAGAGAACATGCTAGAAGATTAAATGATACCAAGCAGGCAGTAGAAAATATGGGGCAGGTGTGTGGGAGAGCAACCAGGCCTTGGAAATTTGACAGACTGAGGAAAACACCGGCCTTGTAGCAGCCTAGTGAAGGAGACATTTTGCAAGGAAGCCATTTACCGTCCCTAAATCATATTACCTTTCTTATCTGCAAGTAGAGCCCATCCTGGCTGCCAGCAGACGGCAAATGGGTAAAGATAAGAAAATATCCTGCAAAAACTCTACAGGGAAAGCATAATGAATAATTCATTGGGAAAAGTGCCCAGGCATGAAAGGTTTTGAGTAAGTTTGAATTTGGGAAATTGATAGTGAATTCTGGAACATAAATATGAAAATGAAGACACAAAGTGACTATAAGACATGCTGCTTTACAGATCCAGAATAACAATTATAGGTTCTTTCTCTGGACATTCCCAGAATGCTAATCAAAGAACGCTTGATACAGCTGCAAACAGCTGGCAAAATATATATGTATATATTATGAAGGTTTCTATCCTAAATGACAAATACTTTTGTGAAGTTGATTTGTGGGGGAGGGGATAAAAGTTTACTTGTATGTTCTTCATACGTGCATGCGGAAGCCACACACCTGCTGTGGATGTTGTCCAAATAAACACATTAGGCTCTTTTGTAACAGGGTGAAGGCTCTTAAATACGAAATGCAGGAAATGAAAGCACGTAGTTACTGTCAGGAATACCTTCCTAAGCAGGTCACGTGGAAAGGAAATCCGAGGACTTCTGCGGTCTTGGCACATCGCAGCATTACGGCCCACTGAATCTAACCATGAAAGACAGATTTGGAAGAGAGGAAAAGGGGAAAACAGACTTCACTAGGGATTTGTTAATAGTTCTGAGGTAAAAGGAAAAAAAAAAACCCAGCTAGTCTTCACATAATAAGAATAATCATTTCCAAAAAGTGCCTTGGCTAGCCTCAACCCTATTCAAAATGGAGGAGACAACATCAGTCTGCCCATGACTTTGACATTGCAGGAGGCTTCATCTTAAGCTGTGGTTCTCAGATTTGTGTGCGCAGGGGAATCACTTAGAGGGTATGAACGAAAGCACAGCATTTGACTCTATAGACTGGCAGAGGGCTTGAGAATTTGCACTTTTACCAAGTTAGAAATTCTGTTGGTTTAGGACCACACACTGAAAACCACTTAGTACTATTTAAGATTTTTGAAGTTAAACTATTTTTTTCTGTATCCCCCATTTTCCCTGATTTCCCAACACTTCCCCCCCTCACACACACACACCACGAGACCCAGAAATCACTCCATAGTCCAGGAATCTTGAGATCATTGCTGGCTGAAGACAGCTGGGAACATGGCAGTCAACAAATGGGTTCTTGCCCCACAAGCCAACCACGCAGTGCACTTAAAACATTGAAAGAGCAGAGAAGGAGGACTCAGCAGTGTGACCACCTTCCTTGTTTACCAAACAGAGCAAGGAGGGCTTCTTAAAATTCAAGCTAGAATACAGGTATTATATTAGGAAGCGAATAAAGAAAGAAAGACCAACCATAACCAAAAATTAGTCTGTCGATGGCTTTAGCTGATAGCGTGGGACTCTAACGGAGAAGACGGGAAATATAAAGTCCTGGAAATAAAATTGACTAATAATATATAAGAATTGGAGTGAGCCATGAGACATAAGTTTATTATTATTTTAAAAAGGATGATCAAAATTTTCCCAAAGATGGCTGCAGCTGGACTAATTTTAAAAAATTAGTGACAAGAATGAGGTTATAGGCATTTTTTTAAAAACTGTGATTTTGAAGTTTTTCATTTGTAAGTGAAAACATAATAGTCAAGGAAGTATACATGTAAAGAGTAACCATTTAAAAATGTAAAATTAAATTTTTAATAAAATTTTTATTCTAAATAAAAAGGATAAAAGTTAAATATAGAGCCCTGGCTGGTGCAGCTCAGTGGATTGAGTACAGGCCTGCAAACTGAAAGGCCGTGGTTTCGATTCCTGGTCAGGGCATAAGCCAGGGTGGGGCCAGGTCCCAGGTTGGGGCTCATGCGAGAGGCAACTGATAGACGTTTCTCTCTCCCTCTCTTTCTCCCTCCCTTCCCCTCTCGCTGAAAATAAAATCTTTTTTAAAAAGTTAAATAAAGAATATTCAGAAAATATGATGAAAATTTTAAAATCTTACTCATTGTCTCACTGTACAAATATAAGTATTAATATTTTGCTGTAGTTTAGTCTTTTTTCCAATTTAAATAATTTTGATATGTAATTTACATATGTAACTTTTACATTGCTTCTTTTCTTAAATATTATAACATGTATTTTTCCATTATCACAAATAATTCATTTGCACATTTAACGTATACATGCATATTCAAAGAGCTGTATTACAATTTAAGTAAATTTCCTTTACTACCAAACACTTTGTTTCCCTCTTTTTTCACCTATTCTAAATAGTACTACAGTGAATACCTTTATACATAAAACTTTCTTTGGATAGATTTCCAGATTTAGAATTACTTGTCTTAGGCTTAGAAATTTAAAAAACCTTTTCTACATATTATCAAATTATTTTCCAAAGTGGCTATAACATTTCTTCTTTCCATTAACAATATACTATGTCCAATATTGAATACTCTTTTTATCTCTGCTATTTGATAACAAAAATTATATCTATTTTTGTTTTTATTTGCATTTTGTAGTTCACTAATGGATATTTTTTCATGTTTTAATGAGGTATATATCCTCATTTGCATTTTCTGCTGCCATTTAATTGTTAACTTTCAATTTAGATATATATATTTATTTATAAAAACCTGAGTATAGATTTTTGATAGCTAATAAAATAAAACCTGAAAACATATAAAACATTTAGTTGATATTAGAGAACCAGGTGTTACATACAGAATAATTCATAGTCATAAATTTTTATCTGCGGAGCTCAGACATCAATACTGTGTTTGAGAAAAATAATTATCCCCCAAAACAACTGTCACATTAGGATAACTACGTGCCAAGTGCGCTGAAGCCTCTCCCAGTGCGAGCACATCAAAAAGGATGCAGCAGGCTCCAAGACGGTCCCCCTCAAAAGGAAGAGACATGCTCAACACCAAAGGATTCTAAGTTCTTTCATTAAGTAGGGAGAGGGTGAAACGTTCAGGGGCAAACTTCCTAAATAATTGCTCCAGATTCTTTATTAGGCACTGGAATGAATACATCCACCAGTCCATCGCACTTACCAAACATTACCTGGAAGAAAGCAAGTTTGTTGATCTTAGTTAGTTTTCAAATCTCCTTTGCCTGGGGAAAGGTGATTGAAAAGGTGTCCAAAAGGTTGGTGCCACACCTGGATATAAACTGCATCTGGAAACCTTTTTTTTTTTCAAGATTCATCCTGGGGAGGAAATACCTGGGCTTGGTCAACAGGGCCATTCATCTCCAGGGCCATTGACAAAAGGCCATAAATGTACGCTCATTATTCTTGTTCTGTCAACAGCCTTTGACATTTCCAGTTGGCCCACCCTAGACCAGCCATGGGGAAATGGAAGATGGCTTCCTTTCCCTTAAGCTCAGAAACACAAATACATCTCAGAAATTAAATGCATTACAATTTAGTACTTTTGTTATTCTTCCACCGGTAGTGTAGCATTGTTAATCCTACACATACATATTATCTTTAGTGAGGGGGTTTCTGTTTCATAACATGTCATGATGATATCCCATATAACATTCCCTGTTTCGTTAATTTATATTAGAAGACATTCATATATTTTATAAGAATGCAATTTTAAACAACTAATCACTCACAACTTTAATGTCCACGCTTCTGAAACTTATTTTGTTTGCATCAATTAATTTGCATCAGTGGTGCAAAGTTTTCTTTAGAAAAGAGCATCATGATAAGAAGACAATTACTTCACAAAAAAATACAAAGCCAAAAATTCTTCCAACATTAAAGTATTTATGCTCGGTATGAAAGTGTTCGTGTGTCACTATCCTAACATTTCTGTCTCCTTTACCTGAATATCGAGTAGGGAGTATATAAACAATTTAAAATAAAAACTCCCACTTTTCCACATCTCCTTTGACCCCCTCTCCTCCCAATACCCCTCTTCGCTGTCCATTGTCTCCAGGCAATCTTTATGTCTTTGGTTTCCAGAAGCTTATGTCCTTAAAGGGGTAGTTCCACTTGGCAAGGTCTGAAGACAATTTTCAATTTTTATAATTCAGGGTGCCTCTGGCATCTAATGAGTAGAGGTCTGGAATGCTGCTAAACATCCTAGAGCAAACAGGACCGCTCCCGACAGCAACAAAAGATCCAGCCCCAAATGTCTATGGTGCCAGAGCTAAGAAACCCAGTGGTTAAGCAAACGGTGAAGATGCCGTGCAAGGACAAAACAAGTAGGAAGAAGAGTGTAAGACAGTTGACCTCTCCCCTACCACAGTCCAGAAAAAGGTTCATTTGGACCAGTGGGAAGACAGGAGGAATGAGAGGAGGTATGCTGAACAGAGATAGCCTTGGGGTTGCAGAGAGAAATGTAGTTTCTCCACCTCCATTCTGTCCCAAGTTGGGATGTCAGGAAGAGAGGGGTTGGCTGTGTGTTTTGTGGGGGCAAATCAGACAATACGGAAATGATGGTTTCTATCCCGTGCGGGCCAATAACTGAAGACTAGATGCGATGGTGGATATGTTAGTAGAGGCTCCTGCATGCAGGCACTGCTCCAATGCCCACGGAACACAAATACAACCCAGGGAAAGGGGGTAGCCCAGGTTGGCTAGTCCAACCCCAGGGAAGGGGGACTGAAAAATGAAATGAATTTGTTCGTTAAGTGTACCACTTGCACATTACATGATATGGTCTGGGCCTAGTACACGATACAAGTAGTTCTGTTCCGAATTACCCAGCTGGATTGTAAATATACAGGTCTATCTCAAATAATTCAACCAAAAAGAATCCTTTTCATTTCGTTACATTGATTAGAACAGGTATCACTAAACTTTCAACATGATATTGGTGTTTGATTTTGTGATGCCCACCCCTTCCGTCGTCAAAAGTGTTCCACACTTTTACTCTGTGTTTATGTATCAGGTCCAGTGGCCCAACTGAAGACAGGCTGGTGGGTTTGTAGCCAGGACAAACAGTATAAACTATCTGGTTTAAACCCATTTCAAATATTGGATTGCTATAATCTTAATGAGACTTTAGCATTGTTCTTTTTAATCATTATCTAGTGTAACAAGTATAGTTTTGGGGTATTTGATCTGGCTAGTCTTAAAAAAGAAAAGAAAGGAAGAAATACAAGGTTATGTAACACCCTGTCACAGATACCTACCTCTGTTAACCAAAGGTAGTATTATCTTTCAAGGGTGTCACGATTCTATTGATATAAGTCCCCACCCAGAAACCTAGGAAATTTACCCAACTATTCATCAAGAATTCTGGACACCATTATCAAAGGAAAAGGACACGTGTTGGCAGAGGACACTCCACCATCTGCTGCCAGCCCCGGCAACCATCCAATGTTTGTGTACCAACTGCGGGCCAGAGAGGGCTTTGTTCCTATAGGACGTCGACTACACTGGCCCCTCTGGGTGCAAACTGCTCTTCTCCCGCTTTTTGTGGCCAATCCGTTGATTTGCTTTCTCCAAGTCATTTGGTTTCTTCATCTCTCATTGGAGACTAGATGTTAAGAAGAGAACTTGGGAATTCTCCTTCTTCAGTGAGGACAATTATTATTATTATTTTTTTAAATATTTATTTATTTATCTTTAGAGGGGAAGGGTAGGAGAGAGGGAGAAGGAGAGAAATATCAATGTATGGTTGCCTCTTATGTGTCCCCTGCTGGGAACTGGCCTGCAACCCAGGCATGTGCCCTGACTGGGAATCGAACCGCGATCCTTTGGTTCACAGGCCCGCGCTCAATCCACTGAGCTACACCAGCCAGGGCGAGGACAATTATTTAAATATATTTTAATCCTTACCCGAAGATATGTTTATTGATTTTGGAGAGAGTAAAAGGGAGAGAGACATGGATGTGAGAGAGAAAGAGAAACAAGGGTCCATTACCTCCCCTATGCACCCAACCAGGGTCAAATCTGCAACCTACATTATGCGCCCTGACCAGGAATTGAACTTGCAACCTTTTTTTGATGTATGTGAGGCTGCTCTAACTAATGGAGCCACCCGGCCAGGGCAGTGAGTACAATTATTTCCTAGTCAAGCTTGATATCAAGTTTACCTGCCATCACAGCAAGTTCACTTGTGGATGGATAACTGACAAGGACAACCAGTCCACTTCCTTTCCAGCCAATCGGCAAGTAGATTAGATACCTTTCCCCAAAGCGTGGGTGTTTAGGGCTAACTCTTCATTAACACTGATAATGCCTCCTTTTATTTCTTGAGGCTCTGGGACATATTATACATATTAAATTAGTAAAGACCTTTCCCTGATATAAAGACATTTCTTGGAGTTCAGAAATAACAAGTTCAATTGGAGCTCAAAGCTACATAAAAGCATTTCTAATCTGCACGTCAATCTTCTCTCCACGATTATTTTTTGTCTTCCTACACAGTCTGGAATTACTGGAAATGTGCCATATTTTCTTCTCCTCTTGGGTTATACAGATGTTGCTTTACTGTTTATTCTGGAACCTCATTCTCATCTGTGACGCGTCAAAATGAGAGGGATTAAAGTGGATCCTGATTTGCATCAGACTTGATCTAGCATGACCCTCAGCCTTTACTGAACTCTTCTACTCAGTTGGGAACCACCAATATTTTACAAAAGTGGTAGCACAGTACAGTGTCATTCACAGAGGAACAGAAAGTTAGAAGGGTTTTAAATAGATGCTCAGGAGGAACGTTATGGCATAGAGGAGGAGGTGTATTGAGCAGAGGGTTCACGATGTCTTCGTATTTATGAAGAGTTATGTGATAATGTAATAATGAAGAGTTATGTAATAATGTAACAATGAAGAGTTATGTAATATATGTAATAAGTCTTCATAAGTACATTACATATATTCTACTTCTGCTATGAAAAAGAAATACACCAGGAGGGAAAGAGTCAAAGTTTATCAGAAAAACAGAACCAGTAGTGAAGGCTGTCGGCAGCATGATACCAAGGAGGCCAGGAAACAGAGCCATCGTGGAAGCTACCACATCCTACTGGGCAGGGATCACGGTGACTCCTGTCTCGTCAGCAGAGTAAGTTCCTAGGTTTTCCCATCTGGAAACTCCTCTTTCCAGAACGTCCTTGTTTACTCTCCTTCATGGTTCCTGTGAGGTGGGCCTCTGAGGGGGTGTCCTTTTTGGCTCCCCGCAGCCTGCTTCTCACTAGCACTTGTTTGAAGGCCTGGCAAATGCTTTGGGATTGAACAGGATTTTGGTTTTTAGTAACGTAATTTCTTCGAAAACCAAATAGACTTACAACTTATTTGCTTCTGGTCAGTTCTATGGGTTAATAACCACAGATAACAATCTTGTAGAGTCACAGTTTTCAAGACTGAAGACACACAGGTCTTTTACTTTTTGCCTCTGGGCTCTGCCCAGCCCCCATTCCTCATGTTTCAGGCTGGCTCACTTAAAGCCATTTGAAACAAAGTGCTGGGGTGAGCGACAACACTCTGCATCTGATCTTTGCCACTGAGCTGGCTCCTATTGTCTGGCAAAGACAGACCCCTTCGCTGCAGGTGCTTGGGAAAGACTCGGAGGCCCCCCCCTCCGCCCCCACCCCCCCCACTCCCGCCGCTTATCTTCTGCTAAGTCTGCCCCTTCGCAGCCTTTACTTAGAACTGCTTCAGTCTGAGGTACAAAGGCAATTAGCTTTTTCAGTCCCTTAAGGCCCAAATTGCTGGCTGTTTAATGCAGCAGTCAGGAATACAGACTTTAGGCCCAGGTTGCCTACTTTCTCACTTTAATGACATGCAACTGGCAAGTTACTTAACTTCTTTGATCCTCATCTGTAAAATGGGGCTAAAAACAGTATCTGTTTCATTGTGTGGTTTGAAGATTAAGATACTGAAAATATAGAGAGCACTCGAATGGTGCCTGGCACACAGTAAGCACCGTATATGCATAGTTAATATTTATTAATGTAGGGTTGCTAGACTCTTGGTCAATTTATATTGCAGGGTGCTGTCTGCTTCCAGACTGATTAGCTCGCACCTGAGCTTATTTCTTTTATAGACCGCTAAAGCAGCAAGAAGTAAGCAACCTAAGACGACGATTCTTCCTATTGCTTTGACCATAGCATGTGGTCTGCTTTCCAAGATAACATAGTAATCGTTCCATCAGACGTTGTGCCTCAGCGTAACGAGAGTTTTTAGCTTTTCAGCTTCCACTGTCTGAGCCGTTAGGATCTACATTTTAGGTTTTGTCGAGGCCAATTCTCTACTTTCAGGAGTTCAATTCTGTATTCATTAGGGTTTATGCATGGCTGTTCATAATAGGGATCTTAAATGTAAAGACTTTCTGGGTTTTTTTTGCACAAATGTCTGGATTGAGGCAGTTCAGGAACCGCACACTGACTCCACAGTTGGAACAGGGGCACACGTTGCTTCCAGTTTTCCATGCTGTTATCACCAGAATTCTTTCTTATCCTCGCAGTTCAAGATGAACACCGGTCATCACTCCCACCTCTGAGCAGCAGAAGGAAGGGAGGGAGAAGGAAGATAGGTCCTGGAAGCAGAATACACATATCCAAGCCTTGTCACATGGCCACATCTAGCAAGGGAGTTTGGGGTTGTGTTATCATAGGAGAGAGGGAGAGTAGACTGTATGGAGGAAACAAAAGTTCTGCCCCATTCACTGGAAATGGTTGTTTCTGTAGTTTCACACAGTATCTGTCTTAAAAAAAACAACAACACAACACATGACCTATTCAATCTCTATTTCTTTATTCCCTGCTATATAAAAAGTAAAACCAATCAACAAAACAAACAAACAAGCATAATATAACCAAAGACACTGACATTGAGAACAGGCTGACAGTCATCAGAGAGGAGAGGGGAAGGAATTTCAGGGGAAAAGGGGAAGAGTTTAGAGCAACAAGTATAAAGGACACATGGACAAAAACTAGGGGGGTGGAAATGGGAGGGAGGTGGGGAGGGCTGGGGTGTTGGGCTGGGGTGGGAGTAAAAGACAGAAAACTGTACAAGAACAACAATTAAAATAAATTTTTTTTAAAAAGTAAAAAAAAGTAAAACCAGCGAGTACATATGTATTCAATAAAAAATAAAATTCAATTGCCTACATCAAATGACAGTTCTATTCTACAATAGCTCATAGTTGTCCCTTAAGATATAATTGCATGTCCTAAAATTCTAATTAACTTTCACTTGTATTTTTTAAATAAAAGCTAAACTCTATATATTTGTATAACATATGGTTGGTAGAAGTTTATCTTATTTATAGAAATAAAACAAGTGAAATAAAACCTATTCTATCCCCAATATGCTTCCCAAATTTGCATACAGTAGGATTCTATTTTTAAAAGATTTAATGACCAAAATATGTGAAGTGAAATGAAAGACAAGATATCCCACTATATCTGAACCTTTAGAATGAGTGCAAAAGACTGAACATCTTCTATTCATTTTTGTTTTCTTTTTCAGTTTATCTTCATGAGGATAATTGAATAAGCAAAAAATAATAATAATATTTGGGTTTTTATAGCTGCCACACAGCTTCTAATAAAAAACTACCAATGAGCTCAAGAAGAATAAGCAATACAGAAATGGCTGGTTTCGTTTCTTCATCAACCAGCATCACTATATCTGTGCCTAAGCTTTTTTTTTCAGTTGGTTGGTTTTGTTTGGTTTTGTTTTGGGTGATGTTCAGCATTTTGTGTCCTGATGGGAATTTTAATGAATGTAAAACAAAAGCACTGGTACCCAGCTGAGCCCCGTGGATGAATCAGGTAGGCGTGCATATTCACAGCACTGATTACTGACGATTTCCCTGTGCCACCGTGGCCCCAATGGTGGTCATTCCGACATGTCACTGGGTATGGAAAGATCCTGGCTATTTTTCGTAATGTATATTTCAGGGATGGAGTTAAATCAAACTTTACAAAATCCCTAAGCAAGTCTGCAACATTCTACAGAGTTCCCTGCTTCAGATGCAATGGAAGTGGAAGCGGCAACCAGCCCGAGAAAGCGTCTGCTTTGGAATGTAACTCTTAGACACGTCACTGGAGATAAGTGCTTCCCTGCAGCCAGGAGGCATTAACCATTTCCTTTTGCAGTCAGTCCAGTTCATAAATAGAGTAACAGCTAATTTATTTTTCCCCTTCATCTTTAGAATACTAATGGGGGCAACAGGTATCCAGAGTTTATTAGTGTAACACATTTTACAACAGAAAGAGGAATTCCTACAGGGCAGAACAGAGACTTGATCCGTTTGGACTGGTTAATACTTATTTATGTCTTACTTAACCTTGTCCAGAAAGGATTCAAGACAACTTGAACTTTTGGTTTAACTCATGGTCCTTCCCCCCATCTGAAGTTGATTTCCATCCCTAAGTAACTCTTTCCAAGTCTCTGTTTGGCAAGATCTGAAACGGAAATAGTCCCTCCTCAGCCTTTGCTTTAAAAACTATTTAAGATTCTACGTCCTCCATGGTCAAGTTCTTTAACATGGCATGCAAGCCCTTCCTGCCCTCGCATCTTCATGCCACCATAGTTTTGCATTTGCCCTGGTAGCATATGACTTAGCCAGAAGCAATTTAATTCAATAAAATATGTCTATGAACCTTTTCATGTAAAGAAAGCAGAGCCATGTGAAAAAGAAATTTAAGTAATGACCAAATGGGTTTTAAGGTATTGGCGAATTGGGCATTATTCTGCTACTCTGTGTATTAAAGTTTGTGTCAATTTTAGAGTCATTAGTGCTTTTTAATTTATGACTACTTTTGTTTGTTTTGCAATGGCATATAGCAAAAAGTTGGGATAGCATACATGGTCGTCAAATGGTAGTTTGCTTAAATTAATTTTAGTGGGTTATAATGTAGCACACATGGTATCATCTCATTTTACAAAAGAAATCAGTAATATGTAAAACTATATAAAATCATATAAAAGGATCTAGATAATATCCAGCAAGTTATTAATAGAAGTTATGTTTGAACAGGTGGGATTCATGTTTCTTTATGTTTGCTCTATTATTGTTTTGGCTTTTGCAGTAATAATTCATTGCTACTTTGAGTAAGGAAAATGTAGTAGAAACTAATGTTGAAAACAACTCCTTTTAAATGAGCGAGAGATTACTGTGTGATGGGCACTGTGGCAAGTTTTAGTTTTAATTGTCAGTTTTAATCCTTAATAATTCTGAGGCAGATATTAAGAATGTCATTTTATAAATGTGAAAATATGAACTTATAGGGGATAAATTTAAGTTCAAGACCATGTTGTGTCTATGTCCATACGTGGCATTTGCATATAGACTAACTATGCTCCCAAGCAGTCATTGTAATTCCCGCTACTGAAGGATATTTAGGTTGTGCTTTCAGCTATTACAAACAGCGCAAGGAAGAAATAAACAGTTAAGCAATTAATTTAGAATTTAATAAGGCAAAACTAAAAGTAAAAATCCATTTTAAAAATCAATAGTGGTTCAAGCCATGTGAGGGACTAACTCGTGGCACCCTAAAATGAGACACATTGGAGGGCAAATGTACCAGAGACACTTACTCCAACAACAAAGAAGTATTATAAGTAAATTATTACACTGATCAGCATTTTAAAAAACGTGTAACCTAATTACTGTAGAAACAATTCATCTAGAGTACTCTGGCTCCCCTAGACATTTACTTAGCACCCTAGCCACTTGAGATGATTTAATACTCTCCACACACAACAAACAACTACACAATGATTTGAATCCTTACCTTTGCCCTTGCCCTGGAATTCTCTTTCTGCTGCTTAGTAGCTCGTATTAATTCTTCAAAGTTCTGACTGTTCTTTCTCAACAGGCTTCTTTTTCCACCCAGAAGATGAGTTAAGCTCATCTCCACTCTTCTCTCACATTCCAAACACGTAATAGCCAAGATGGCAGAGGCCTTGGCCAATCAGAACGGATCCAGCCACGTAGGTACCAGTGCACACCAGCTGAATATCTACAGCCAGAAAGATCAGTTGTGTATATCCACTAATAGGTACCTAAGCTCCTTAAGGACAGGGGCCGTCGGACATTTAATTTACGTCACAGTGCACACTGGCTATGCCAGGGCTGGTGAAGCAATGCTCAAGCGTAGGCAACTGTTTTTTTGGTCTAGAATGCCTAGGAAACCCCTTACCCATCACAGAATATCTGGTGATTCAGAGAAACACTGGTCTGTCTACATGCCTGATTTCCCTGGAGCTCCACAACGTCATCAGAAAGAGCACAGAACCTGTTCACCATTAGTGTTCGATGCGCAGACATGGCTGATGAGGGGGTGGAGGTGGGGAACGGGAGCCGGACTCCACCAAAAGACATGGGTCCCTTAAAGGAAACAGCATGATGTCGAATCTGGCAGGTAGGGCCTGAGGCTCCTCTTGGCCTATGTGTGAAAGGGAGAAGTAGATTCAGGCACAAGTGAGACGGAGCGTGATCGATTCCCCACTCAGCACTCTCCGCACACCAGTCTGGAATATCTGGGCACTTATAAAATAAAATTAGTGTAAGACCAGTGGTACAAGCATTCCTCTGTGGGATCCATCCCTCTGTTCTAAAAAGCACTGATGCGTGAAAGTCAATGTGCCCTCCAGTCTGGGGAAAGAGTCACCAAAATTCAAAGTCAGACACATGAGTGTTCTAGGACAGGGGTACTCAATCCCCAGGATACAGAGCAGTAGTGGGTCCTTGGCCTGTTAAAAACAGGGCCACACAACTGGAGGTGAGCAGCAGGTGAGCGAGGAACCGGTCACTGGTGCCAAAAAGGTTGGGGACCACTGCTCTGGGAGACAGTATGGAAATCCCATTTGCGGGAATTCCACTGTGGACAGGCAGGACATCATCACAGAGATGCTGCATTATATTGTCATGGCTGCCACAACAAATTCCCTCAAACGTGGTGGCTTAAAACAACAAAAAATCTGATTTTACAGTTCTGTAGGTCAGAAGTCTGACACGAGTCTCGTCGCTGGGCTACAATCAAGATGTCCGCAGGGTGCGCTCCTGTTCAAGGGTCTGGAGGAGTATCCGTTACCTTCCCCTTTCTAGCTTCTAGAGGCCATCCACATTCCTTCTAAAGCCATCAGTGGTAGGTTGAGTACAACTCACATTGCATCACTTTAACTTCTTTTGCCTCCCTCTTCCATTTAAGAACCCTGGTGATTATATTAGGCCCACTGGGGTAATCCTTATCTTAGGAATTAGCCATCTCTCCCTGGCTGGTGTGGCTCAGTGGACTGAGTACAGGCAGGTGAACACCGTTTGGTTCCCAGTCAGGGCACATGCCTGGGTTGCTGTCCAGGTCCCCAGTAGGGGGCGCTTGAGAGGCAAACCACACATTGATGTTTCTCTCTTTCTCCTTCCCTTCCCTTCCCTTCTCTCTAAAAATAAATAAATACAGTCTTTAAAAAAAAAAAGAATTAGCCATCTTAACTTGGTCTACAACCTAAGTTTCCTTTTGCCGTGGAACATAACATATTCATAGGTTCTGGGATCTAACTCATAGGATGTAATTGTGCACATCTTTGGGGGCCATTATCCTGTCCACCACATGTGACTAAGCAGATTACACTCTAAAAGGAAAGAGCAGTAACACTGTGGAGTGAGGAATGATGTCCGGATGCATCTGGCTGTGGCACAGGTCCGAAGAAAGACCTCAGAGGAACCACAGATAATGAGGCGGAGGGAAACCTGCACAGACAGGCAGGAAGAGCAGGAGCCAGGAAAGAGGGGCCTTGGGACAGTGGGCAGATTATATGTGGTTACACGCGGGCAGCGTGTCTACACCCCACTATGCGTTCCGCAGGGTTCCTACAGAATTAGGAAAGAAAGGGCTGGCATCCTGTCTCTCAGTATTTGGTAATCCATCCAATGGATCTATGAACAAACTAAAAACTAGTCTTCCTAAGAACATTCATATTGATCGATTCTGGGCTACTTTTTCTTTACTTTCATGTAGAACACTTCCTGAAAGTAAGGGCTTGGAGAATAAATATGTAGAATGATTGAATTATATCAAATTTGTCCTTGCTGGCTGGTAAATCATGGGTATCACTCGTTAATAAATGTCTCCTGTGTCAAATAACACAATTTAAGTAGCTCTTAGTAACCACATGCCAAATGAACAAATGAATGAATGAGCTAATCTCAGGCTGCATTCAGCACAGTGGACAGATTGGTCTTGCATGGGTTTAAAAAAATAATTCTTAAATTATATTCCTGTTAAAGCCAAAGTTCACTTCCTCTATTTGTTTGATTATCTCTGGCACATTTACCCCTCTAATCTTTACTATTTATTTTAGTAAATGGAGTTCAAATGCATTTATAATTACATACTGTTTGGCTAAAGGATGGATTTTTTTTTAAAGCAGTGTTTGTATTAAATACTTGACCTATAAAATCAATTGTAAAATATCATTTATTATACACAAAAAAGTTGGAAAATAATGGTTGATCATATGGCTTCATGTAGACATATTGGGGTAGCCAAAAGGTTCATTTGTTTTTTCCTATAAGATGTCTCTAGTAGTGCTTAGTTGTCTTTACTGTCATTCAAAACAATTTTGTTAGATTGTATTGTGACAGCTGTCCTATCAACATGCATTTTAAAAAAACTTAACAAAATTGGTGAATTTTTGTGTAGCCATTTTTTATATGGAAGATGGAAGAAAATAAGCAATGTTTTCAGTATATTATGCTGTATTATTTCAAGAAAGGTAAAAACACAACTGAAACGTAAAAAAAAAAAAGATTTGTGCGGTGTATGGAGATGGTGCTGTGGCTGACTGAACGTGTCAAAAGTGGTTCGTGAAGTTCCATGCTGGAGATTTCTTGCTGGGCGATGCTCCAGGGTTGGGTAGCCCCGTTGCAGTTCATAGAGATCAAATTGAAACATCCATGGAAAGCAATCAATGCCAATGTTATACCATGTGGGAGACAGCTGACACACTCAAAATATCCAAATCAATAGCTATTGGTGAAAATGAAAAACGTGACTTTTATTTTATAGAAAAAGACTAAACGGACTCTTTGGCCAACCCAATAAATTCAATGAACTTGCAAATCTTAGGTAAAAGATGAACTGCCATAATACCTCTGCCACATGATGTTCAATCTTCAAGTCATTTATCAAAGAAAATTCCCTTAATTGAACTTTAAAGGATGGATTATAGATCTGGGTGAAAGATGTTTTCTATCATTTACTGTGGGGGACAGAAAGAGACGATTCATTTTACTCTTGAGACCTAGATGTCCGATAGTCCTTAGTGCTGCCCCATTTTTCTTTTTGATTCTGGCCCTCCCCTGCACCCCTAGTGCTGATCTCTGTCTAGGTGGATTGGTGGGGCCCTTAGCAGCAGGAGAGTGGGATGAATAGCTAAGTATAGCTATTCTATTTTCAGACAGGTATGTGTTCACTTATTCTGAGATATTGTACATGGATTAACATAACAAACAGCAACATCATTAAAGAGAAATTTGTATGATTCAATTAATGGATCCCAAAAGTGTTTTATGTTAATAACTTTCTTGGCTCATGCTGATATTTATTTCCTTTCTTTTCCCATCACATGCTCAGAGTTCAAAGAAGAAAACTTCTGATTTAGGTTACTTTACGCAGAACTCGTTTGGTCTCTTGCATACGCTCTACAATGACTCATGATCACGCCAGTTAAAAATGTCTGAGTTCAAATTAGATCTGCTTTACCAACTGTTTAACTTTATAAGTAGCTCCTTGAGAGACAAAAACTGAACTAAGATTGGCCAGTGATCAAAATTATGTAAAGAAAGGCAGTTTCTTGGGTTTATGATAAACTCTTGGTTTGAGGATTTCAGGGAGACACACTTTGAGGGGGGCAATCACAGGGAAATGATAATAACAATCCAAGGAAAGTGAGATAATATCTCAAGGAGTTCACAGGAGAGTATAGAAAAATGAACACACAAGCAAAAACTATACACAGTGATGCAGGTCCTAAGAGAAGAATACACCAAGTGTTTGGGGGCTGAGGGAAGAGAGGACCAGTCCTGCCTGGATGCAGGCAGGAATGGCTCTGAAGAGCATCAGACTTTGGAGTCAGGCTTTGGACAACGCGCTCACCAGAAGGGCAGGAAAGGGGCATTCCGACTAGGGAAACAGCTTGAGCAAAGCCATGCACGTGCGAAAATGGGTAGCAAACTTGGGACACCAGATATGGTGGTTTTGACAGAAAGAGTATGTGTTTAAATAGTGGGAGGAAACAAAGCAAAGGAGATGGAAATGAAAGGAAGGCCTCGGCTGTTCTGTGCAGTGTCCCTGTGTGTTACAGGATTTGATAAATCAGTTTCAGAAGAGTATTATTCAGTGTGGAATGACTCACAGTAATTATATGATCATATGACAATTATATGAATATATTAATTTACAGTTTACAGAATATGTTGATGTCTTATTTAACTCTTACAGCAGCTCAGGAAGATAGGTCTTGTTGTCCCTGGTTTTGCAAATGAGGACAAAGTCTCAAAGGACATTAAGTTGCAGGCCCAGGGTTGCTGTGCTTTGACCGAAACCAGCTGCCTGGGTATTCATTCATATTCAGCAAACATGTACTGAGTTCCTACTCCACTGCCAAGTGCTCTGATAGATGTGGGGAATACAAAGAATGCTCAGATGAATGCACAGAGAGAAAGGGAAAACTAATATATAAACAATGAATTAAAATGTAATGAAGTAAAAACTACTATAGGGATGCATGTATTGTTACTCAGAATATGCACAGAAGGGCGTAGGAAGAGCTGCCCAGAACAGGTGCTGCTTGAACTGTGAATAGGTGTTTTGAGGGTAAGGAAGAAAGGGTGTTTCAGGCATGGGAACTGCGTGTGCAAAACCAAGGAAACACAAGAGAGCACCACACGAGGCCAAACTATGAGAAGTTCAGGGAGGATAGTCGGGTTGTGAATGAAAGACATAGGAGCTGGATCAAAAACAGTCTTTGCAGGCTATGCTCAGGAGTTTGAATTTTCATGCTGTAAGTGGCTGAGATCCACTGGAGGATTTTAATTGTGTGAGTGACAAGATCAGATTTGTTATTCAGAAAACACACTCTGGCAGCAGTTCAGTGGGTGGAATGGAAAGTGGTTACCCTGGAGATGGGCAGACGCATTAGGAAGCTATGACAATAATTGAGGAGAGAGAAAATGAGGATAGTGGTTGGAGGAGCGAGCAGATTCAAAGGCATTTTGGAAGTAGAATTGATGGTCAGGAGAGATTCATTGTATATAAATGCTGAATGGAAAAGAGGAATTAACAATGATGGTCAAGTTTTGGCTTGCACGTCAAGATGTAGAATACCAAAGGAGTCACAGATTTGGAGGAGAATATTATGAATACATATGGGATGAGTTGAATTTGAGATGCTCTGAGACTTCTAGGTAAATATATCATGCATGGTTAATATAATATATTTTGAATTCAGAAGAAAGGTTATGACTAAAGCTATAGATTTAAGAGTACTCATCCAACAGTCTGTTGTTGAAGTTTTGACAAGCTCCAAATCTACAAGATCTGGATACCATTGCTTCTACCCAATTCATTTGCACCATCTCTGAAGTAAGTACTAGCTCAAGCTTTGTTCCAAAGTACAAATTAGCATAGCAGCTCAGTAAACAATGTCTCTGAGCTTCTGGAAAGAAAGATGTTCAGTCACCATAAGGCCCAGAATTAATGAAAAGTCACAGAAATAATAGCTCTTTTCTCCAGTTGCTTTTGAACCTCAAATCACTCTTTGGCAACAAGGTAAGAATTTACAGAAACTGCTCAAAAGACCTTCTGGTAAATAGGACAGCAAAGAGAGTTTGTTTTTAATATTCATTCTAAACCATATATGTGGTTGTATTTTGAAACTGCTAGTTCACATTCTTGACCTAAATTCCTTTTCTAATTGGATAGTCGATTTTGATTTTGATTATAGGATATAATTTCTTTAGGAAAAAAACTCCCTGTGAGAATTAGTTCCTTCTCATTGTTTTTTTTTACCAGATAAAATGACAAGAATCAAATGATATGTGCTTATATAATGGATAGAGTTTGCCTGTATTTTTAGTTAGAAGACAGTACTTGGAGGAAAGATATTTTTGCTCAGTTGTGGACAAGTATCAACAACATACATTTAAAAACAAACAAGCAATAAGTAAAATTTCTTTCAGGTTGGGTGGAGATGACCATAATGTCAGACCAGAGCATCGTTGTCCCTGATGCTTGGAAAAAACACTGAAAACCAATAATTTGTCTTCAAATTGTGATAGATATGGGATAATCAGTTACATTACTTTTCCCTTTCCATCCCCCTACTTCTTAAAAGGACTCCCAGTGGAAAAACTAGGAGATTGTCACAGCATATGCTTGTCACCAGCACGAGTAAAAAACTCACCCACAGTGTTTAAGAGGAGGAAACCTGTCACAGGTGCTTCACGTATTTGATCTCACAAGAGTTTTGGGAAAAAATCCTGTTCTAGAGTTACAGAGCTAATACATTTAAAACTATCAAAACAATAATAGGAGGACTATTAAAGCAGTAGCTATTGTGTGATAATGCTCCGTAAATATTCAATAGTATTCTCACTAATTAGCCGTATCTCCACTTCTTACCTGAGGAATCCCATACTCAGGATGTTAAACACTCATCGGCAGTGGTATAGCTGGTAAGGGGGGAGGCCAGGTTTGGAGTCCAGCTTTGCTCGCCTCCAGAACTTGCTCTCCTTCCATTATTCTATACTGCCACTTAGTGACAAGTAAATTCAGTCCTTATTGAAAACAACATTCCCTTGCAGTATACTCTCACGGAGACGCTACTGAATAGGTATATTAAAAACCTCACTCTTATTCCTTGATAGCTGATTTCAACTAATCTTTCGATTTCCCCATGCCTTAGTTTTCTCATTGGAAAATAGAAATGTCTTTACTACCCTTCTTTGTCAATACAGTACTAAAATATTCAATATAGTATAATATACTAAAGTTTCTATACAACAACTTTTATAGACATTATCTCCTTTGGTCTTCAACAAAGCTTATGTGACCTTGTGGAAAACACATTGAATTTTCAGTTTCTTTTAGTCTCTGTTTTCTTATTTATAAAACTAGAGGGTGAATTAGATGTTCTCTCTGGCTCTTTTAACAGTCTTCTAAAACAGAGCTGCTTAGGGATTATTCCAAAGTTTAGAAGTGGAAAGGGGCTCAGAGAAGATCAATGATTTCACCTAAGGGTGTTCAAATAAACGATGAAGTCTTAGGACCCAGGTTTTGCACTTAACACAAGTTTCTTTCCTCTCTGCTGAGCTACACATATATCCTGATGGGTGAAGACACATTAATGATGCTTGACATGAGTGATAATCTTATTCATCAGATGATTGCTTTTGCCTTTAGGTGGATTGATAAACTTCAAAGTAATTAGCATTTATAATTGCTAAGCTGAGATCTGAGTGAAGTTGGTGACCTGCCAAAAGAATACAGTTGACACCAGGCTTTGTGAATTGCCCTCCATCAGCAAGCTTCACTTTAACACAACGGAGTCCACCCTGCTTACACCTGAATGGCCCTCTTAAAACAAGTGACCTGTGTCATCTTTCTCTTGAATTGACTGGCACTGCTGTGAAATCAATTATCACAAGATATGCCAAAAGGCCATTGTGATCTCTAGCTTTGAGGTGTTGGCAATCCACTTGGAGAAAATGAAGTCTGATACGGAGCACATGGCAGTTTCTATCATAGTTGGAATGAACAGAAGGGTCTTTAAGTCACTCAGTACTGATGCGTCATGCAACATTTAAACTGGGTTCACACCTCACGGTCACAAAACCTCAGGCTTCACAAAAGCAGAGCTTCAACTATTAAAGCTATCAGGACCTTGGGAAATATTTAGTGTACTCACTTCATTTTATAAATAAAAAATTGACAACTTTGTGTAGGCAGGGGAAGAAGGAAGTGGATCTAGAGTCTTCTTTAGCCAAGTTGTTTAGGAAACTGGAGAAGTAAACGGATGCTTGACAAATACCACCTACAGAGAGGAACCATGCGCTTTCTATGTAGATGTTGATGCTCCTCCATATAAATCCAAGTGGTTTTAACATCGCTTCCTAATCAAGTACCCCACTCCTTAGAAATGTTGGGAACCAACAAAGAGGTAATAAAATGCAGCATCCCCTCCTTCCTTTTTTGCTCTATCCATACCTAGTCAGGTGCCACTTTCCACGGGCTTCTCTGACCCACTTTTCATACTGTCACCACTGACTATGATCTTCCTAAGACACCATTTCTCTTTCCAAAACAGTTCAACAAAGCAACTCATACCCTACCTGCTATAGACTGAATATTTGTATCTCCTCAAAAGCATATGGTGAAATCTGAACTTCCAATATGATGATAGTAAGAGGTAGAAATAGAGTTTCCATGAATGGGGTTTAGTGATGTTATTAAAACGACAACAACAGCAAAGAAACAAGGAGCTCTCTCGTCCCTGCTACCACGTGAGGACACAGTGAGGAGATGGCCATCTACGAACCAGGAAGTGTGTCTCCCACCAGACACTGAATCTGTTGGCACCTTGATCTTGGACTCCCCAGCCTCCAGGACTGTGAGAAATAAATTTCTGTTATTTAGGCCACTCCATCTATGGTAGTCTGTTGTAGCAGCCCGAAGAGACTAAGACACTACTAGTGTTTTTCTAATCATGATTTTTCTCTTTTCATCCTGACAAACCATCCTTTTCAATTACCAGTTCTGATTTTGACTTGGATAGTGGCAAGGATGCATGAGGTTTGGGAGCAATTAATGTGCTCTCTGTCAGATCTGATTCGAACAGAGAATAACAGTTATTGTAGAGCAAAAAAAAGGTTATAATCATTGAAGTTACGCAGTGCAGGCTTTCCTCTAGACTGTGCCTCTCTTCAGCTCATAAGCCTTCTCCGTCTGGCTGTATTGAATCACTCTGGATGCTCCCACGGTGATTGGCCACTCACAGCTCCAACTGGATGAGCCATGATGGGGAAGGACATAGCTGGTCCAGGGAATCAGTTTTCTCAGTTGAAGGAAAAGAAAGTGGCTTTGATATCACTTCCTAAGAAAGACCTAAAGCTGTTCGGTGTAGTTGAGAAAATGCTTTTCCTGAATGACCTGTTGAACAAGTCTCATTACTCTGTAGTCTCAATACACATGTAGCCAGAACAGAATTCCTCTCCCAGCCCCAAGCCAAGCTGGTAGAACAGCCTGACTTTCTCTTTCCCTCCATCCTTCAAACTGCAAGGTATTATCTTTGCGTCTCTTTTCTACTTCAAGGCTGCCCTCAAGGTTCAGCATAACCTGAGCTCACCTGGGTACAAGCATGGGTTAGGAGAAGGCACTCAGAGAATCAAAGTCCAGAGTCCAGAGCCTCTAGGGAGGGGCCAGGCTGCAAAGCTCAACAAGGGAAAAGTCATCCGATACAGTTTAAGAGACAGAATTCACACCAACCTGGACAAAATGCTGCTCGTCGGTGAGAGCATAAAACATTTATTAGCACAACCGGTCTCGTTTTCTAGTTAATGAATTAAAGAAATAATCACAAATGGAACCCTGTGGCTGAGTGACCACATCATAAGCCACCCATTTCATGATGAATAAATCGCCAGTTGTGTGACGGAGGCATTTGTAAAAGTAACATAGTACTAAAAATTGTTAGAGTTTGTCCTTCCTGCAGAAAGATGATGCTACTGAGCCACCATTGACAGTCAGAAATATTTTCAGCAATGAGAAAATATTTGCAATGTAACAAGCGAGAGCTATTTGAAAGTGCCGACCTACAGACGTGAATCAGACTATCTTGCGAAAGCGTTAGCCTCGTTAGCAGGAGTTCTCAACCATCACTGCTGCCACAGCAATTATCATGCTGGTAAACTCAACACGGAAACGCAGGCTTGATGAGACGCCAAAGTGATTAATGCCTGATGCTTCCCTTTTGCCAAAAAAGAAACAGTTTCTTCATAGCAACTGTTCAAAAAAAATTTACTATTTTGTAAGTGATAAAAATCAGATATTGAAATAATACGCACACAATTGCATCAAGACAAACAAAGAAAAGGGAAATCGTATGACTACTAATTTTTAAACTAGTTTCAAAAATAATCTCAATTCTCAATCTCTAGATATTAACTTCAACAAATATGTGCTATTACATATGCAGAAGTGAAAGATATTTTACTGTAAAATTTAAACTGGGGTAAGGGGGCTGACTGAAGGAACTACCTTAGGCTATGAGGGAGTAGTCCGGATCAGACTCATCCTCTGCCAGGAACAACGGCAAAATGTGTATAAAAAAAGAAAGAAAGGAAGAACTCTTTGAACATTACAGAAAGAAACCAATGCAGCCAGGATTTGAGGATTCTAGATCCTGAATTCTTGAAGATTCAGTCAGGATTCGAGAGAGAAGGGAGATACTTACTCTGAGGTGAGTCCCACAAGCCCTAGGGGAAAAGGGTGATTTTTTGGCACCAAGCATGAAAGCAAAACAAAACAAACAAACAAAAATAGCAGCCTACATTTTTTAGTACTCTCACTACACTGCAGAGATAAAAATCAAAAGTTTTAATTGCGGAGATTAGAAAATACTTGGAAATGACTGGCAGGTGTGCAATGTCGAAAGAGTAGTGATTAAAGGGAAAAAATTAAAGTCTTAAATACATTTACTTGAAGAGGGAGAGAAAAAGCTAAAGATCAGTGATCTAAACATTCAATTCAAAAAATCTAGGAGAACAAACTAAACATAGAGAAAGGAAGAAAATAGCAGTAAAAAAAAAAGAGTAGTACTCATGAAATAAAAAACAAATACTAAACTGGGAAAATATAAAAGGCAAAAGTTGCTTTTTTGAAAACACTAATATAATTTGTAAATCCCTAGCAATACTAAACAAAAATAAACAAGAAGGAAAATACTAGAAAAAATTACTAATATCAAGAATAAAAAGAGAATATCACTACACACATTAAATTATAGTAATAGGAAGTTGTGGACAACTTCATAATGATTAATTTTATAAATTAGATAAATAGACTTGAAAAAATCCTATCTTATCAGAATTGATACAAATAAAGAAATAGAAATGCTGAATGATGCTATTATCTGTTTTTTAAAAGAAGATCAATTTCAATCCTGCACAAACTTTTTAAGTCTCAATATAAAGGGACTATCTCGCAACTCATGTTATGAGGCCATCATAATCTTGACAGCAATACTGACAAAGACATAAAAATATTTAAAATTCTTTCTCATGAACAGAAAGACACATACTAAATAAAGAAGCTGCGAGTTGAACCCAAAATAGAATATATCTTCACAAAACTAGGTTTAAACCAAAAAAGAAAGGTTGATTTATCACTCAAAGATCAACCACTGTAATTCACTACACTAACAGAAATAAGGGAATTATTTCTGTTAAAGCATGTAGTCATTTCAATAAATGCAAAAACAAGTAAATAAAAACATTTACAACCATTCATGATTGAAACAAAACAACAAATTCCTCTTAGCAAAATAGAAATAAAAGGACATTTTGTTCATATGATAAAGAGTGTCTTAAAAGAAAATTTAGAGCAAACATCATACCTCATGAAATACTGGAAAATTTCTTCTTAAGATAATGATACGCCAGGAGATAAGAATAGCCCCATTACCATTTTCACTTAACATTCTCCTAGAAGTCCTATCAATGCAATAAGGCAAGAAAAAGAAATGAAATATATACCAGCTGAAGAGGAGGCATGAGAATGCACACAGAAAATCCAGAAGATAAACTATTAGAATCGATAAATAAATTTATCCAAGTAAGTAGGTACACAGTCAACACACAACAGTAAATTATACTCTTATAAAATACCAACAAATTATTAGAAAATAAAAGTCAATACAATGTTATTTATAGTAACATCAACAAATTAAGTATCTAACAAAAGTGTGTAAGAGGGAAAACCATAAAACATTACTGAAAGACACTGAAAAAGACCTAAGTCAATGAAGCATATAGTATGGCCACGGATTAGATGGCAACAGTGTAGAAAAGCAGTTCTCCTCAGATTGATCCATAAATTCCATGTGCTTCTAATCAAAACTTAACAGGTGTTTTTGCAGAGATTGAGAAGCTTATTTAAACCAATGGGGAAATCTTAAAGACAAAAATAGCCATGAGGACATTGAAGGGAAAAAAACAAAGTTGACATACATGCTATACCAGATATTAAAACGTACAGTTATTGCAATTGTTTATTATTACTTAAAGGATAGACAATAAATTTACCAAACAAAAGATTCCTGAAACAAATGAACATATATACAAGTGCTTTATTGATGAGAAAAGTATTATCCCAAGCAGTCAAAAATAATAGTATTTTTCACCTTTTTTCTCCCCAATAAATGGTGCTGTGTAAATTGGATATCCACAAAGGAAAAAAAGTGAAGCTTGAAAAAAGTGAAGCTTACTATCTTGTATCATATACAAATATCAATTCCAGATGGAAAACAATACATTCTCTGGAAAATAATATGAGATTATATATACGTGAGCTTAGAATAGGCAGAGATATTTTAAGCAGGACACAAAGACACTATCCATGAGAAAATGATAGTTTGACTTCATTAACTTAAAACCCACTGAAGCATTGATGCTGGCCCCTCCATGTTTCAGAAGAAGCTAAAGTACCCAGCTTTAAAATTTATAATGTTTAAAATTTTTAAAAACAAACACATTGGGTAAATTAACCATATCTAATTACCAGAAATCTTGTGGTTTAAAACAAACAAAAAAACGATTAATCATTTCAACAACATGGAGTCCCTCAATGGAGAGGCAAGAAACACTTGACGGTAATTCAGCTAATCCTGTTTCAAATGACGCAGTAGTGGGCTAAGAATTAAGTCTGACCTACAGAAAGCATTTTAAAATTTAAAAGTGGTCTAAAAGGGGAACGTTAATCAAAATGTGTGTGTATTTCTGGCTGCACTCTTTTTTTAGTTAGGCTTTTCCGAAGTGCAGTTTTGACAGCACTAACCCATGGAGACAGAGCCTCAAAGTGGAACCAAGTAAATATTGAAAGACCATCAGGGAAAAAGTGAGTGAGTGTATGAAACCTGCACACAGATTGTATCGCAGAGAGCCCAGGCCAGCAGAATGGATTCAGTATTTGTAATGGAAGTTTGACTTAGAGCTCTATCTCCTGGCTTTACCTACGGTTAGTAGACTGTCATTGAACCATGTGTGTGATGGCAAGGAATACCTCCTTCCAAGAATGAGAATATAAGGAGAACCATACCCTGCCATTGAGAAGCCATGAGTTTTGCATGTCCAAAAGTATAAATGGATCAGCCCCCCAAAGTAAGACTGTGTAATTTAAAAAAAAAAAAAAAAAAGGTTTTTTGCCCTTGTCATTTATAAAGCAAAAAGACTGAGCTGCAAAATGATAGGTCCAGCAGATCAGACTGGCTACATAACTTGTGAGGCCGAGTACACAATGAAAGTACAGGGTTCCTTGTTCAAAAATTATTAAGAGTTTCAATGCTTGGTGACAGCAGAGCATTAAACCAATAGCAGGGCCCTTCTGGGTGCTGGACCCGGAGCAATTGCCCCCTGAGGCTGACCTTGTTAGCAGGCAAAGACTGCACACAAAAATCAGGCTTTTTCTCTGCACTTGCCCACAGGGAACATTATACCATGAGCGGCGTTGTCTGTAACTATGGAGAACTGCAATGTGAAGGTTTGGATTCGATGTGCTTTTCATTTGAGGTTAGACAAGGGGTAGTGTCCTCACACTGAATTGTACTGGGCTTTTACTTCTGAAAATGATAGCTTGCTGATCCAAGGCTGTGATTTTCAGAATACATTCCCATTTCTGTTTCCAGTCTTGTGTTGCTTAGGCTGCCCAGAAAGAAAGCATTGTGTGTGATGATTTTTTTCAATACCCCTGTAAGCTTTCAAACCGAGCCAATAGGAAATGACGCATGTGCACATAATATCTAGCTGCCTTTAATTCCATCGATTAACATACAGAGTGAGACTATGTAGATTAGTTCATACATAGAATAAAAGAATGTCATTACATAAAAATTGTAAGAACTAGTTTCAGTGGTCTGCGATTCCATCCTGCCTTAACTAGTTCCTTTCTCTGCATGGATTTCTTCAAGGAGATAAATCCTTCGATCAGAAATGTTTGGTGAGTTGTAGTCTCTGTCCTCTCATGTTCTGATCGACATTGCAAGTGAATTTCCCCCTCTTGATTCTGCTAAACTGTAAAAAGCCTCGCAAAGCAAGACATCTTAGATGTTTTATTTATTCTAGGCACTGACAAAATAATACAAATTTTCTTCCTGCTAGTCACAAAATACCCGTCTCCTGATCTGTTTTTCTAAAGCTATGACACAACACAGATCTTTATTTTATCTGAAGGACATAAAATGTACATTTAAAGTCACATTTCAGGGCATAATTTGCTATTTCTTGCCATTAAGAAACACATTTCCAAAATCAATATCTACTCCCATTTAGATTTCTTGGAAGGGGAGAATGAAATTGAATATGAGAAAATGTGACTGGTAATGAACAGTAAGAAAGGGGTATTTATACTTTATCTTCTGCAGCCCATCCTGTGAAATAATAATGAAGCCAGGGGATTGACGATAACGATCACTTGCTTTTATGTGCCAGGGAACCACCGTCTCAGATGGTAGAAACCACTAAGGAAGAGTGACGGCCGAAGAGAGGCAGAAGCGGAGCGCCCTGATGCATAATTTAAGGGATAGTATGTTACAGGAAAGACTTCGTCGAAATCTGTACCATGTGAAGAGTTAGTGCTATGTAATGTAAAATTAATACTTAGTTGGAGTTTTAAGAGCAGCTTAAAGAGGCACCAGCAAACTCCTTAATGTTTGGATGATCTTATCGCTTACTGCCATTTTTCACTTTACGGTGAAACGTTTTCATCATTGGATATTTCGTTTACGGCATTCCTGTCCTATACACTTTTCTTCCATGCCATTTGATAAGCTTGGAAAATAAAAGGCCCTCTCTGTTTGGGAACCTTTGCAGCTTGAAAATAAAAGCCCCTCTCTGTTTGGGAACTTTTGAATCTTGAGAGTCATTTTCCATTACAGTTCCTTTAACCAACTTTCTTCGCTTGTGCTGATGATCTTGCGCTCTCATCTGCAATATTTTATGAACTTGATTGCCCTGGCTCCAGCCTTCTCCCCTTCTGATCTTTTACTCATATACCTTCTAGATTCTCTTTCCAAAATCCATATATCATCATGTTACTCTTCTGGCTTACAGGATAAAAATTTGGGCTTCCACGTAGATTCAAACAAAGTCAGCGGAGTCCAAGGGGCCAAGGGACGAGAGGCAAGGCTTGGCCAAGTCCATGTATATTTGAATCCCCGTACCACCCTGACACACCAAAGGTGAATTAACCCTGGTGCTCAGCGCTATCCAAAATTAAATTGGATTGTCTTTTCTTAGATTTAGAGGCTCTTGGCAACTCACTCTAATTTACTAATCAAACTATTCTATCTAATCTAGAGACTGCTCAGTACTTCTGGGTCATACCTGGCTCACCACCATCTCTGTTCTATTGCAAGGGAACACACTTTCTAGGAAAAGAAGATTCTAAGCTGAGCCAACGACACAGGTGGAGTTTCAGTTGCTGAATGCCAGGGTCGTCCGCAGGGGAAGGTGATTAAAGCAGGCTGCTGGACTGGCTCAAAGTCTAGGTGTAAACTGAAGGGCATTAGAAGTCTACAGGTTCACAGGTGGCCCATTCAGGATTTCATTGAGATTTGGTATCAAAGCCCATGCTAACCAATTGTGTGTTTGAAATGCCCCTTCTGCACATACCCCTGGGACTTGGGGGATGGATTCCTCTTTATGAATTTGGGGACTCAGGATTGGGATATACCTCTTTCCATCAAAGCTCACTAACAGAAACTACAGCACATCGGCCCACAGCAGGAATCTAAGTCACCTTCCCTAATGACAACTGATGAATTCAGTGAACAACAAAGGGATACAACCTGTGAATGAAAAACCACCACTACCCACAACTGAATTCTGTAAGGTTTTCTTCAAAAACCTTATATTTAATATAGTCCTCATGTTACCTCTGATCAGAAAGATCCTGAACCTCTGAAAGATCTTAACAAATTATGTAAACATCACTTTAGTTGCAGTTTCGAGCAAAATATTTCCTATTAATGGAAGATTTCTGCACCAAATTCCTGTCATAAAGCTGTTGGTGGTGCTTGCGAAATGAGCTGGGCCACATCAGAGCTCAGGCCACCCTGAGCCTTGGGTGCCTTGGGAGATGGTTTTCATATTTTACAAGGGATTTCATTTAAAGATTAGTCTTTTAACAATTATATCTTTCTTAATATTTTAATAGCTTTACAGTCCTCCTGGGGGTGCAGTGTTAAACTGAAGCCTCTTCAAGCATCACAAAAATGGATATATGTAAAAATGCTCAGAAGGATTCCCAGAGCCAGACTAAGACTTCATGGGAGAAACTTGGATTGTGCAATCACCCAAACATCCTTTTCTTCGTAGCACATTAGGATTTCTGTATAAACTAATGTCTTATTTTGTTTGCTTTCATTCAATGGAAGAAATTTAAAAATTAAAATAGGAAAAAAAAAAAAACCCAACCTGTAATTCTTGGTAGCAACTTAATAGGTGACAAGAAGAGGCCTCCATAACCATGGAGATGCTTGTTTTGACATGAAAACTCTCCGTCAGAATGTGAACTCTGATCCAATACGTGAACAGATACTGTTTCCCCCAACGCTTTTTGGCGAGACTTCACAAGGCCCTTGTTTTCGTCCTTCGGTCACTTAACAAAGAACAAAAAGCTAATGCAATGGAGGCAGCAGGTCACAGGTCTGACAAATGGATAAAATGTTCCTTTGCTAGATTTTTTTTTTTTAAAGAACTCTTTACAAATGTTTTTGCATCCTTCAGTGTGCACGCGCGCACACTGCCACCAGGAAATCCAGCTCCAGCCTGTTGCTTCTGGAGCTCCTTTCATCTCTCCTCCCTCGATCTGGCCTCCACGTATTTTCCATGACGGCAGTGGGAGTCCTTATAAACGAAGGCGCTGACATCTGCCCTGGTTTCGGGACCTTCCTGACGTTTCCATACGTTTGGAAAGCAGGACTGCCAAATCCCCCAACCACAGAATGCACAAAATGGACTTAGGATTGAAAGGGCTGACCAAAAATAACTGTAGGCCATGATGAAAGGACTCAGTCTAATCAAAACTCCTTTTCAAGTGTGTTTGCCAAGATCCTACGTCGACAACACTTAGGATCCCAAAGGTGCGTGCGTAACAGAGGCTACGGGAGACAAAATGCACAATGTCCTGATGATGGTGTTTTGAAAAGCTAATTCTGTTAAGTGTAAGAGTCAGCAAATGCAGATGGTCCACAGACAAAATTCCAGCTGCTGGCAATATGAAAACAAAATAGGATTCATTAAAAATTTATGTAAGAAAAGACAGGTGTGGGACATACTCTGGGTGCCTACCTTGACCAGATTGAGATATCGGGTCAGGCTCTCACGTGTTCTGTTTGCATTAAGACTGCTAAAGTTTCCAGAAATTATGAAGAGGAAAGTTTTTGGAACGGATACTTATGTGACCCCTGAGAACATGAGGGCCACTGAGAGTCATTCCCTTGTGTGAGGAGAGGGGAGGTCCATCCACCCACAGGTGCTGAAAGGAACTCACTCTGAGGTTTAAAGAGTCCAGAGTCCTGAGTTCCCTCCTGGTCAGGGTGTAGCACTTCACAAATATACTTTGTTCCGGGCCCCAGGGACTCTGCCCTAAATGGTTTCAGAGAGTGGCCCATAAATCAAAAGAACAGGTGGCTCTTGGGGATAAGTAGAGGCTTAAAAAGGTATTCTTTTTATGTCAAAGACATTTGTGAAGAGAAGTGTTATGCCCACAGTGGAATGACAAGGGTACAAAGAGCAGTAGCAATGACATCAACGTCCCTGGTATCTGTAGCAGTCCTGTGCTTCTTCAGGGGCATAGAAACCACTCAACAAGGTCATTGAGTGACATTCTCTGAGTGTAGGCAAAGGGAACCCTGGGGACAAATATCTCCACTCTGGTTCTAGGGACCATTGGATAGATCAATGGCAGATGGGCCTTTGAGGACAGAATGGCTTTGGAGAAGGGATGAGTGTAGACAAGGACAAGTCACCACATCTGAGGGTATAAGTCATCCCACTTCTACTAGTGCTAAAATGCACGAGTAGATTTTTTATTTCTTCACTTCAGAGCCAAAATAGTGAGGTTAGGCAAGAGAAGAGCATTACAAGGGGAGGAAATAGGATCCTAAGATTATGTAACTGGAAGTTTCAAAATATAGTTTCCTCAGAAAAAAACAATGAATGCAAAAATGGAGATTTCTCTAGCTATCGTAACAACTTGATTTATCCTTGGTTATAGTTTATAAATATCCAATATTATTTTTAAAGACAAGGAGAGTTTTCATTTTTAAACATTTGTTATCCCATTTATCAGAATCAATCATTGAGGCTTCAGACAATTGAACGATTAGGTCGCCTGTATAGAAAATAATTCTCTTAGGCATATCAAGTTCATTACCGAACTACCCATCCCCCATTCCAAGACCATCTCCACTTCTTATGTCTTGCATTGCAGAGGCTGTCCCCACTATTCACCGAATGGCCCAAGCCAACAAACTAGAGATAATTCTCAATTTCTGTTCATTCTTTATTCATTCATTCACATATTCATTCCTTTTGCATTCAACAAACGTATTCAAATACCATACATGAGTAAGGCATTGTAATATGTGTGAGGATAAACTGCATGGACCACATTCCTGTGATCATGGCACTTCCCCAGTTAACAAGGCCTTTTGATTTAACGTCATGAACATTGCTTCAATCTGCCCACTTCCCCCATCTCCATACCCACACCTTAGCTCAGGACAGGCTTTATCGACATGGGCACTATTGATAGACTAGGCTGGACAATTTGTTTTTATGGAGGGCTCTCCTGTGTACTACAGAACACTTGGCAACATACTGGAGTCTGTTCACTGGATCCCAGTGTCACCCACACCCAGTGGTGACAACCAAAGTGCCTCCAGATATTGCCAAAGGCCCCCTGGAAGTGGAAAATCAGTCCTCACCTCTACCCTATTAAGCAGCTTCATCATCTCACTGTTGAGGCACTGAAATGAACTCCTACCTAGGACCCTTTCTTCCTATCTTCTCCAATTTGTTGAAGATAAGAATATGACAGGCTTTTTTCCTGCCCTCACATAACCTGCAATTTCTCAGAAAGACAGGAAATTTCACAAACAGAGATGAGATGGGCCCCATGCTCTTGTGGGATATCAGGAGCAGCTTCTCAGAGGAAATGACTTTTGAGCTGATGACTGGAAGATGAATGAGTTGACTAGTAAAATTTGAGGGGAGAGGGAGAAGAGCCGGCAGGGGGAATAGGACAGTGGGAGACTCAGCAGCAAGAGACAACTAGGAGCCTTAAGGGAACCGAAAAAGAGTTCGGTGTGGCGGGACAGGGTGGCGGGGAGGCTGGAGGTGCAAGCAGAACACGGGTCATGAAGAGTCTTCGAAACCAGCTTAAGTTTGACTTTGCCTTAGGAATGCTGGGAAAATTTACAACTTATCTGAACTTAGGAATGGCACAAAATGGGGAAACGACTTTTACAGAAGGTCGTTGGGCTGCAGTGCGAAAAATGCAGATGTGAAGATTAAGAATGGACCCAAATCACGAGGCATTTTCAGGAGTTTAGGTGAGTGATGGCAAACATTAGGGTGGGGGCTGAGAGTGATGCTGAGAGATGAACAGAACTGAAACAGAATTCTTTTATTCACCATTGGTGGCCCTGGTGATTAATGAGGCGGTCAGAGAGAAGGCATGGACGGCCCCGGGTTTCTGGCTCGGGGAGCAGCGTTACCTTTCACTGACACGGATGCGCTGGAGGACACGACGGTGAAGAGGTGATGGGTTTGCTCTCCAAAATGTTGAATTCAAGGTTCCTAGGTGCCTCTGGGCAAAGATATTCCATAAGAAGTTGGCTACACGATTCCTGTTCCAAAAATAAACCAGACTTAGCACTACCCTTGTAAGTCTGGGAGGTATTTTTTAGAGCCATTGAACAAAGTCCATGTTTTCCCTTTCATCACGAGCACATAAGTAGACTACATTACGCCGTGTCCTTGGCAACTGGATACCGCCATGCGACTGGAACCTGGCCAGGGAAGGTGACAAGGAAAATACGCCGCTTGCGGCCAGACCTATAAAAACCTCCAGGTGCACTGGTCCCTGATCTTTTCCCTCTGCTTTTTCTTTTTAGCAGATTTCAGGAGAGCATGACCTCTGTCAGCCTGAGTTACTGAACAGCTAAGGAAGAGCCCTTCTGCTGACCTTTTCACGTACCCAATATGGAAACTGTATGGAAACTGTCTTATGAGTGAGGCATTATATTGTATGTTTAGAGGTGAATTTGTTACAGCAATGAAATTACCATCACTGACTCAGGAGCCTTCTGAACACAGGCAGGTAAGGAATAAAGACCTGAAGCTGCAAATGAAATTGCACAGAAAAAGGACTGTCTCCCCTTTTCCGTGGTTGCTGTGAAAAATTATCACGGATTTAGCAACCTGCAGCAACACGCTGTGTCACCTCATGGTTCTGGAGGTCAGACATTCGAAGCAGGCCTGACAATGACAAGGCGTCGTCCGCAAAGGTACATTCCTTCCAGAGGATCTAGGCGACAGTCTGTGTCCTTGCCTTTTTCTGCTCCTAGCAGCTGCCCACGTGGCTCCAACCACTGCTGCTGTTGCCACGCCTCCTTCACTGAGTCTCCAGCCTCCCTTGTTCCCTGATCAGGACTATTGTGATTACATCAGCTCACCTGGTTGATCCCTGTCAAGGCCCCTAACTTGACCACATCTGCACAGTCCCTTTTGCCCTGTGAGGTAACATACTCAGAGAGGTTCTGGCCCGTAGGACATGGACAGGGCTATTCCAAGGAGAGGGCTGGTCTGCCTCCCACGAGGTGTGAAATGGCCCAGGAAAAGCACTGGAGACAACACTTGGACTAGCATCAGTTTAAAAGGCGTGGGCTGAGGAAGAGAAGACAGCCAGCAGGGTAGCCCTGATCGAACATGCAGAGTCATTGGGAAAAATCAGGAAGCGCTGTGACATGGAAAATACGAAAGAAAGGATTTTAGGAAGAAGGGTGCAATCAGGTGTATCTTTATCCATGAGAGATCCAGTGAGATGCTTACAAATGATCTTTGAAGTTAATTACAAGGAAATTATTTAGTGGCCTTTTGAAGATCTACCTGAGTAGAGCAGTAAGAATGAAGGTTAGGTTGAGTCAGGATTGGGAGGGGGCACTAAGGAGATGCCAATAAAGTCATGCCTTTCAAGAAGGTGGGCTCTAAACAGAAACAGACAACTAGGGAGAGAACAGGGGCAGGGGCAGGAGCTGGAAACAAGTGAGTCCATGCCCCACTCCCCCACTTCCCGCATTGGAAACACATATGTATATTTAGATGTGCCAGTGGAGAGAGAGAGACTAAATAAAAAGAGTGAGATGAAATAGCCAGATTTAAGCCCCCTGAGGAAGAGAATCTCTGTTATTTTAACAGGGGAGAGATAAAAGAATAGAGCTGTATATAAATAAACTGAAGGAATTACTGTCTAATCGCTCGTTTTCTCTGCGAACCAGAAAAGGTCAGAGGCTGATAGTGAAGGGGAACTGGGGAGGGGAGGACGCACTCTTGAGAGGCACAGATATTGTCTAAAATACCACATGGAGCGAGCACATGTTGACCAGGAAAAATGTAACAGTGTTGGCAGGAGATGCAAGTGTCTCACCAAGATCAGAGACATGAGACTGTGGTGGGCCGATCCTGGGCATGGTGCGACTTTTCTCTTGAAATGTCAATGAGCTGAGTGCAAAAGGAGAGGCTAGCAACCAGGTTAATTACGATTTGTGGTGTTTTCTTCCCTGCAGTGTGATAGGAAGACAACAGAATGAGAGGTTTTAGAATACTAGTAAACAAAGGGATGAAATGATGGCATAGGTAGGGAGCAAGCGACATAGGAGGGACTGAATGGGGAGAGGGACAAGGGGCTCCAAAGTAAAGATGTCAGAGAACCAGTGTGCTGGAAACAGCACTGAGAGAGAGAGACAGGGCGGCGGGCAGGGGCGCGGAGAGAGGCGGTTGGGAACTCGTGGTGGTAAAGATGAGTGAGTCTTTATTTGAGAGGTGAACCGATCCGGATGTGGCAGTTGGGTGTGGTCATGGAACGGTGCCCTAGTGTGTGTGGTGGGGGAGGGCCTTGAAGGTGAGGCAGGCATTGCACCCTGAGTCCAGGCGAGGTTGTCATGTTGAGTCACCCAGAATGATGTCAAGCTCGAGGGTGGAAAAGATGGTTGTTGGCCAGGTGTCAAGTTCTCACAAGAGATTTACTGACCGTATTGTCAATACACAGGCAAGAAGAGAAAACACAAAAGCGGCCCAAAAAGGCAAAACACATTTTGGCAATTACCTGAATAATTCCATTAAAAATCTTCGTGGCTTCTTAGGAAAAGGGAACTTTGCCTGTATTGGCCTGAATGAATTTGCCTGACAATTTACAACGTCCTAAATTATTTTTCTTGTCTGAATAGTGAGCACCTCTGGCCCCATCTGGCCTTCAGGCCTGAGGATGGATTCACACTGGACCTATTACCAATGCAAGTTCACAAAGGAATGCTGGCAACTTTCTTCTTCTTTTAGACTGGTCATATGATAAAGAAAGGGATGTGGTGGAGAGCGTTTGAATTGGAGAACAAGACACTAAAAGCATCCCTGCCCCAACTCTGCATTTTGCCCTCTGATCTGCAAAGGAATTGCTTGTTCACATCAGCTCTCCAGCCCGATGAATCAGCCCTGCCATAAAAAGTATTTTTAAAAATAGCTATAATACCTGTACTGTTTAATGTACTCTCTAATGCAAGATAAGCTGCCACCGTCCTTGCCCTCCTGGAGTGAACAATTGTACCCATATTTTTAGCTGTCTAAAATAATAGATTAAACCAGTGGTCCCCAACATTTTTGGCAACGGGGACTATTTTCGTGGAAGAAAATTTTTCCACAAATGGCGGGGCGGGGGGATAGGAGGCAGAGCTCAGGTGGTAACGCAAGAGACAAGCTTCGCTCACCTGCCCGCTGCTTGCCTGCTGTGCCAGCTGGTTCCTAACAGGCCATGGACCGTGACTGGTCTGCAGCCTTGGGTGTTGGGGACCCCCGGATTACACCACTTCATTTAAACTTCCACTTGATGTGAGCAATGGGCAAGGAAATAAACAAGTGCTTTTGAATTGTGATGAACTCAGGGATTCTTAATAAAGGACTGGTCAAGGATATCACCCTCTCTCTCTTCCAAGTCAGAGAATTATAGCATCTACTCACTAACCGTCTGCCATGCACCCAGAACTGAAGAAAACACAAAGAGAATGTGCACACACATTGTTGCTAAGATGCTTGCCGGCTAGTTTATAATATACACAACATATATAGAACGTTCACAAAACGAAAGACTTTATCAACTACCCACATCATCTGAAATAAGTAAATGGCATTTGCGATGGGAGGGATGAGCTCTGTTCTCTCAAAGATGGTGACCTAGGCTTCCTGTTCTCATGCTGCTCACAGTCTGGGGCGGGCGGGGGCAGTGGCACATACACAGGTAAACACAGAACCACAACAACACACTCTATAAATTTTATCAGAGTCCTGTGGGGCGGAGGGGAGACGCCACTCATGGGAGAAGTTAGACCAGAAGGGGCGAGACCAGCCCTCCCAGTCCCAGCCCTCTCCACGGTGGTTTTCTCTGATTAACATCACCTTAAAGGAGTCCTTTGCTCAGTAATCCTGAATTTATTGAATACTTTTGGAAGCAGAAAAAAGATACCTCAAAGATTCTACACTTCAGAAAGTAACACTGAACCCCAGAATTTTAAAAAGTGCTTTTCAGAGCTCATATAGCTCATCAGGGGACGAAGTGGGGCACGAGAATCGATAAATGTCTGTGGAATACATGATCACAGGAGCTAACCAGTGCTGGGCCAAAATCTGTTTAAAAGGGGGATTAAAAAGAGGGAACAAAGACACAAGTTCAACATTGAACCATATTTCTAATGGTTATGACAATACTCATTTTTATTTCTCTTAGGATTTTCTGCTCAATGCCGTTCAATGCCATAGTAATTAAAGTAGACATAACTTGGTGAAAGTTTCCTTGCACAAATATTCTGTGCTTGCTTATGATATTTTTGAAATTGCAACTGAGTCATTTACCTTGGGTGGGGACCCCAGGCCCACACTGAGCAATTGTTTATTGGGAGGGACAGACAGGGCAGAGTCATGTTCCTTGGTGAAACCTCGGCTGCCTCAGAGGCTGACAATCAGGATTTTGCATTTTCTTTTTTTTACTTCACTGGACAAAGTGAGAACCAGATGTACCAGAACTTAACAAAAATATCCCTAATGACCCAAATGGTGCAAAATAAGGAAATCCTAGCCTACCCTACTGTGAGCCAGCAACAACCGAAATCGATGGCATATGCCATAGGTGGTGTAGGGAAGTGTGCGCATTTGTAAAGAGGTCAGGGTAACTTCCGGTTTCCACTCCAGCATTTAAGTAGCTCAGAAGTCACCACTCCATTCTAAAAATAAATAAAAATATGGGCAAAGTGAAAAATTAACAACTCTCCTTAGATCCATCAGAGAGGTGAGGTCACAGGGCCAACCACTATCCCCCAAATTAGAGGGACAGATAAATACAGAGAATCACAACATACTAGAGCAGAAATTCATGAGCAGAAACCTCCCTGCGAACCGCTTCAGGGTTAGAAAAACCTAACTGTAACTGATAAATAGCCAGAGGCTCAGTGCAGACAAAACTGGGAGTTCACAGCTCCCAGGCACAGGGGAGTCCCTACACTTGTGTGAATTTTACCCTCAGTAGCTCAATCCAGGTCCTCACAGTGAACACTGGGGGGAAATCTCCTAGTGCTTCCAGCGGGGGGAGAGGGGAGGAAAAAAGGAATTATTTGGAAATGCACAAGAGCATTCAGTTTTCCTTAACAAGGTCTCTCCTCAGGAGAAACTATTTTTACCATAGACTAACCTGCTAAGGTTGTATCAGAGCCTAACCTCCCTAGGGAAGGGAAATACTCAACTCCAACTCCTGTCCACCACCCTGCCCCACCTAACCGAAGGAGGGTGGGACTGAGAAGCCCAGGAAAAGTTCATAACCCAAGGATATAGGTTCACCAAACACTGAGATGTCCCACACCGAGAGCAACAAATGCTGGCAAGAATGTGGAGCAACAAGAACTCTCATTCATTGCAGATGGAATGCAAAATGATACAGTCGCTTCGGAAGCCAGTTTAGCATTTTCTTACAAAAGTCTCCATACTCTTAATATAAAATCCAGCTATTGTGCTCCTTGGTATTTACTGAAAGGTGTTGAAATGTATGTTCAAATCAAATCCTGCACATGAATGTTTATAGCAGCTTTACTCGTCATTGTCTAAACTCAGAAACAGCCAAAATGCCCCTCAGCAGGGGAATGAATGAACACACTGTGGCATATCCAGACAATAAAATACTACCCTGCACTAAAAGGAAATGAGCTATCAAGCCATGAAAAGATGTACAGGAAACTTAAGTGCACATTGCTAACTGAAACTATCCAATCTGAGAAAGCTACATACTATATGATTCCAATTATATGACATTCTGAAAAAGGCAAAATGGTGGAGACAGCAAAAAAAAAAAAAAAAAAAAAAAAAAAAAATCAGTCATTTCCAGGGTTTAGAGAGGAAGAAAGGATGAATAAGCAGTGCATGAGGCTTAGAGGGGCAGTGAAACTAATCTGTATGATACTACAGTGGTCGATACAATGCTATTGCATAATTGTCCCAACCCACTGAGTGTACGATGTCAACTGCGAACCCTAAGGTAAACTGTACACTTTGGGTGATGATAATGCAAGCGATATAAATAATGATGTATAAATATTCAGTTACCCAAACTCTGGGTGTCTGGGCTGGATGGAGACAAGTGTGGCATAACCCAAATGGGTAGAAACAGCAGAGGCAGAACCCCGCTCTGCACTCGGTGACAATGGTCTTGAACAGAAGGGAGCAGCGGGAGCACCACCCTCCAGGCCAGGTGTTGCTTGTCAGGTTTCTCCACTCTGAAGTTAACTCCGCTCCCCGCTTTCTGCAGGAGAATATTTTAGACTAGATTTTCTTGAGTGCAAACAGATCATATTGCAGGCTTCAGGTTATAAGATTAGTTGATATGACTGAAGGAAAGAAAAATCCCCAGCTAACACATTAAATAACAGGGAATTGGCATATTTTTTTCTAATTACACTTTAGTTTGCTTTCCAAGATTTCATGTATGTCTCAGCATTAAGCTCTATTTTCTTGGGAAAATAATAAAGTCATTTTCAAATAAAGTCAAATTCTTTCACTAAAATTTTGTTAGATAATTCACACACAAACTATTTGAATAAGTGGAGTAAATAAGAAATCATTTGTAACAAAGCAAAAGGATTATATTTAACTTATATGAATATACACACAAATAAAGCGCATATACAAGAGGAAAAAATCTGTCTAAAATTTAATGAAATATATCTGGTTATAATGGCAGATGGGTGTTTATCTGTGGTAAGATGATTTTTATCATTATTATCATGAACAATAATTAAAATAGCAATAACTCAAATAAAATGGAATCAAAATTGTGATGGTAGGAAGAAATAACTATATTCTTCATTTCGCAAATTCTCTTAACACCTTCTGTGCTTCTTGAGATCCTTTCTTTTTTGCCTTAAACATCATCTTTAAGAAGATATTTTGAATGATCACGCATTACGACAAATTTAAAAAGAGTAGGTGCCTTTATTATGAGGTCCCAGAAGCTTAAACTTCTGTCTGGGTTAAAATTAAAATAAGGTTTTAGGCTCTGTTATTCCATTTTCTCCTAAGTTTTAAGTACTATGCCCTAGCAATGCTCTTACACTGGTGTGAAACCACACTGGGATTAAGAAGCAACCTAGACGGGCAAGTTCCCAGGGCTCCAGTCTGGAAGGTCAATAAAACTTACTGGAAGAAATCAGAAATATGGTGCCAGTTAATTCAATGGGCATATTCAGGTTTCCTCATTCAGCTTCCTAAATAACTGGAGGAAGAAAAGTACCATGAATGGAAATAGATTTAAAAAAAAAAAAAATCCTCACTGATACACCCTCTACAAAGACCACTGTGTGAAGTCAGCTGGCACCCGGTAATAGGAAGTTAGCAGTCTCAGCAGAATTTCGGAAAGCCAATAACATAAACTAAGTCCCCTTGGCTAAGAAGGAGTTATTTGATTATGTGAATTTTAGGGGTTACAATGCCCCCCCAAAAGTTTCAGGATATAAGAAATAGCGCATAACAAAAATACATGCTAAGTTCCTCACTTCGTTTTATTTATGTATGAGACTTGTGAATTATTAAATAGGATGAATGCACATGACCCTAGGTGGAAAGACATTACATGGTGTGTAATGAGGAGTCTCCCTTTTCCTTGCCCCTGTCCTGCCAGCTCGGCTCCTCAAAGACTACCGGCATCCAGTTTCTTGCTTGAACTTCAGGAGATATCCCATGTGATAAATAAAAAATATTTCTAAAGATCCACAGAAATATTTTTTCCACACATGTGGTAACCTGTTATATGTTGTTATGCATTTTGAGTTTTTGTCAATTGAAACATTTTGGAGATATCTTTCTATATCCTAAATAAAGAACATGTTTTTAAATGGTTCACCTGATATTTCATCATGTGGTTGAACAATTGCTATTCATATAAAAATCAGGCTAATGGACATTTAGTGGTTTATAAACTTTGGGTATTGAAACTGATGCTCCAATGAATCTTTGTCATGTATCACTTTATACATATTCCAGAATACCTAGGGAAAATCTCCTATGACAAATAATTTTAATAATCAAAAACCCCAATAAATACTAAACTAATATTTATAGAATATGAGTTTGAAGGGAGGTCTGAGCAGTTAATCCTGAAGTCCCCCCCGCCTTGGCATTGTTTTGGCCATTTAATTGTTCTTTCTAAGATGGTTCACAAGTACCTGAAACACAACTCAAGATAACAGATCATAAAAAGGGGGATTAAAAAAAAAGAGATTTGTGAATTTACTTATGTGAAGATTTTTAAAACACTAGGAAAATTAAGTCCTATTTACTCATCCATTTTAAAAATGATCAATTTCTTGAAATTGCAACTCTACCGGAAATTTCATGACGTATGGTTACCATCCACAGACACTGAAATGGGGAAGGTCAATGGCAGCATTTGGTGTTCTGAGGTCTGAGAAGGCTTGCCCCACTCCATCCAGGCGGGGACAGAAATGACCGAGACCTAGTATTACACATTAAGGACCTCCAGTCAATTGGCTTCTGTCAACAAAAGGAAGAAAATTCCCTGCCAGAGGGAATGGGATATTATTTGAGAAAAAAAATCAAAAACCTTCCCATTAACTTTGATTTCTATTCTAAAGGGGTGATAGGGAAGACACAAGTGAAAATCTGAGATGGTGTCCTATGACTAGAGCAATAACCTGCAAGAAAAAAACATGGCAGTCAAATAGAATACTTTTGGAAATAATATCCATTGAGTCATGCAGACACAAGTCCTAATGGAAGAGACCCTGGGGAACACTGAAATGAAAGACACACGTGTTCAGTCATTACTACTTAAAGTTCTTTTTGTTGTAAGTTCTGTATAATAATCTAAGATTTTATTCTTTCTAATCAAGTAAGTTTCTTAGAAATATTATTAAATATGGCATATATTAAGTTGTTAGGTTTTATTAAAAAGTTCATAAATAAAAAGCATTTTTAAAAATTTGCCCTTATCCCAAGTAAAAAACAGGCAAAGGATACAAAAGTTAGCATATGAAAAGATATTTGACATCATTAATCATCAGGTAATACAAATCAAAACTATGATGAGATAACCACTTCACAGCCACCAGGATGGCTGAAGTCAAATAGTCTGACAACAGCAAGAGTTGACAAGAATATGAGAAGTAAGAACTCTTCCATGCTACAGATGAGGATGTAAAATAGTGCAGTCATTTTGAAAAAGAGTCTGGCAGTTCCTTAATTAAACAGTTACAACAAACAGAGTAAATCCCACTCCTCGGTATATAACCCCCTGCATCAAAATGAAAATATGTGTACACACACACACACACACACACACACACACACACACACACAATCATGCATGAATGTTTATAATAGCATCATTAATAATAACCAAAATGCAAGAACAACTCAAATGTCCATCAACTAATGAAAAGATAAAAAATGTGGTGTGTGTGTGTATATATATTATGATTACATATATGATTATGATATTATTTGGCCATAAACAGGAATGAAATACTACATGCTGCAACATGGATAAACCTTGAAAGCATGCTAAATTAAAGAAGCCAGTCACAAGAAGAAACACATATTACATGATTTACTCATGTGAAAGTCCAGAAAAGTGAAAACTACAGAGACAGATTAGATGCTATTTAGGACCAGGGGCTGAGGGGTGGAGATAGGAGGTGATTGCTAAAGGGTACAGAATTTTTTTTTTGACATGATGAAAATGTTTTAAAAAATTGTGCTGACGGCAATGACATCTAAAACTACAAATACACTAAATTGAATATACTAAAAACTATTCTATTGTACACTTCAAGTGTGTACCTTGTATGGTATGAGAATCATATCACATAAAGCTGTTTTTAAAGTTTCTCCCTCTCTCTCTCTCTCCCCCGCCTCTCTCCCCCCTCTCTCTCTCTCACACACACACACACACACACACGCACACAGAGATCCCAGGGGGAAAAAAGGACCTGCCCTTGTTACATAATATACTGCTTCTGCTCCAGTTTATTTAGATAATCTCTGGTTTCTGGAAGAATTAGCAGTTTTGTAATAAGACAAAGACAGTTTTACAAAGAAGGAAATATTCACAGTGGTCTTTTTAACCTTCTGTATAATCAGGCACCATTGAACACTCAGCAGCCTACTGTCAGAAGCAGCTTCTGCCAGCATATTCTAAAGCATTTATGAAGAATGAGCTACACTGATTTCTGAATTGTCAGAATGAAAAAAAAGCACAGCTGCTTTCAATGGAAAGAAAATTAGATTGAAAAGGAAAGTGGCAAAGCATATTCCTATCATTTGTGAAAATCTCCTTCTCTCCAGGCCCCCTCCGTCCATGGGCCATCAGGAAATGGAACTCTTAACCTGATATTTCTATATACCAGTCCACAGCTACTTCTGTCCTTCACACACAGAGCAAAGTCAGGGAGACATTCTTCTTATCTAAATCAGTAGCAAAACTGAACGTTTATTGTGCAGTCGGTCTGCAAGACAGTATAAGATTTTGTCTTTGGGGAAAAAGAATAGAAACCATAGACAATTTCTTTCCACTGAAAGGACATGCTGAAAGCTTCATCTTCTTTCATTGCAGTATTTTTAAAACCCCTAAATCTGCATATATTTCAGGCAGTGAGCTAAATGCTACATATAGATGTTTATTTAATTTTACACCAACACTGTGAAGCAAGTGTCTTAATGGAGATCCTTAAAATGCATGACAAAGCTGACGAAATAGTACACAAAACATCCGTGGGCTCAAGGCCAAGAAGAAGATAGGAACCAGGGAGGCAAACTGAGACCAATGGTGTGGCGGACAACAAAGTTCTTCCAAGTCCCTGAACCCTGGAGTTTTCCGTTTTAAAGGAAAGTGAAGTGCTAGAGACACGCCTGTAGACCTATGAAGCAGAGAAGTTGGAACTAAGAATCCTCTCAGTCTAAAGGGTCTGAAGAGCTACACAGTCAGTAAAAAGGTGGATTAGAAAAAAGTCATCGAAAGCCAAAGAGAACTATAAGGTAACATCTTGGTTCCAGCTAAAAACGGGGTGGGAAAAAAAGTCTCCTTTGAAAATCTGTAACCAAAGTCTGCTCTCACACAGGCCTGGGACTCACATTTATACCAGTCCCGTGGTCTAAGAAGTCCCAAGCTGAGAAATAAGCTTAAAATTGTACCCAATTTAAAGTTGCTTAGCAAAGAAAAAAAAGAAAGAAACTCTTTAGAGGAAGACATACGATCCCCACCCAGGCCCCACATAATTGCCAGGTACAGAGTGCAGAGAAAGATGAGTTTCCCCATCCACGTTATGAAAACACATCCCCAATCAGGCCCCTTGGAGAGTTAGAGGAGGCAAAAGCTGTCAAAACCAGAATTAGACCTTCTCTAAAGAGGACATTAGTTACTGAAATGATCCGTTACAGGAGGAGAAAAAGAAGAAATTTGAGACAGAATTTAGAGAGAATGAGAGAGAGATTTAGAGAGAGAATTTCTTTGTCACAGGGAGAAGGGAAAAAAATTGCTCATAGCTAAATGAGTTTCTGAGTGACACATATTTAAAACATTTGAGCAATATAAAAAAACTTGATATAATAGACATAGAGCTCTGTACCCAATGAATAAAGAATAAACATTCTTATCAAGAATATATAGAATGTCTATGAAAACTGACCATGTACCAGGTCATAAAGCAAACAAAAAGTCATCTAAGAACCAATATTATACAGAATGAAGGGGCCTAGACGTGCCTCGGCCCCTCCCTGCTGCAGGTCACGGACAGGCCTGCGGGCACAGTGGCACTCTCAGCCCGGTGAACCACTGGGGCACACTCCTATTTGTATCCCTGAAGACCCTGAAAGCCTTCTGCGTTCATCTCCCAGCTGCAGGCTGCAAGCAGGCCTGCTGGCCCAGAGACCAGGTGGGAGACAAGTCTGTGCCTCAGGAGATCCTGAAAGGGCCCTATGCTTGGCTCCGGCCCATCTAGCCTTGTCAGGGGCCAGTCCAGCCCCCGCAGGGACCTGGCAGGAGACGCACCCACTCGGGCCTGCAGAACCAGGCCTGTAGACCTCAGTGCACGCTATGGAACCTGGAACAGCGCTGGGGATCAGTTCCAGGGCCCAGGATAGGTTCTGGGGACCTGATACTCAGCATGGTGACGATAGTTAATAAACTGTATTATGTACTTGAAAGTTGCTACTAGAGTAAATCTTAAATGTTCTCCACACAAACAAAAACACACACAATGTAATTATATGAAGTGGTGAATGTTTGAACTAACCTTATCGCACCTTGTGTAATATAAATTTAAAAACATGATAAACAATGCTGAAAGTACATATACATCAAGCTGTTCAGCTATTAAAAACAATGTTTAAGAACATTCTTGTATATTCTTCTTTGGGCTCAGGTGAATGTGCAGATTTTTCTAGGGTTTACACCTAAAGACTGAAATTTCTAGAATGTAGCACATGGTCATGTTCAACTTTAAAGAAAATGATCAACTGTTTTCCAAGCTTGTACCAATTTGCATTCTCATCAGCAGTTACAAATGCATTACTTATACTAAACTTATTTCCAAATTCTCTACATTACAGCGAAGTATTGATAATAGAGTATAATTCTTATATTGTAAAAAGTCCTGGAGTACACAATCTTATATATTAATATTTTTTAATCTTTCCCAATTTCTTCATAGTATCATTTCCTGGGATCGGAATGCTGGAACAGCAGAAACACACATTTGAAACTTTGTTACATATTGCCCCATTGCTCTTTGGGAAAATCTCTTCGAGGGTCCATTTTGTCATATGCTCACCAACATAGATGAGTATTAACTTTTTCTTTCTTCGTCAATTTTATAGCAGAAAAATGACATCTCGTTGCTTCCATTTGTATTAATTGAATATTCAGTTGGTTTGAATATGTTTTAATAAGTTTATTGTTCATCTGCATTTCTATTTGGGGGTTCCCAATTTAAATTATGAATAATTTGAATCAGTCCTAGAATATATATAAGATAATCATGCAGATAATAACAAAACCTACTACTGTTCCTTATATTTTACTCTTCTATTTATATACAGATTTAGCGATAATGATTCTGAGATCATCAATACTACAGTCTGATAACAAAAATAGCTAGCTTTTCTAAGATTCTGTCGTGTGCTGTACACTTGGCTAAAAACTTCATATACCTGATTGATTGACTTACTTACCTATTCATTCAACGGTTATTTACTACGTTGGAGGTAGTGACCTGTGTGTATCGGTGGATGAAACAAAGCTTCTGTCCTCATGTAGCTTGGTAAGATGATGAGCGATAAGTAACCAATCAAACAATTATTTACAAAATATGAGTGCAAGAAAAGAAAGGGAAGTGCGTGAAGCTAGAGGATAATGTGGGGCTGCAATTTAACTGGAATAACCGAAGTCTTCCCTGGGTGGCAGCCATGAGCAGGAACCCAAAAACTGCAGGGGGAGGAGCTTTCTTGCCAAATGAAGATTGTACCCGCAAACCTCATTCAGGAAAGTGAGGAGCTGAATGACTAGCACACAGTAAGTGAAAGGGAAGAATGTAAAATCAAGTTGGAAATATCAGCAGGGACCAGACGACAGGACCATGATGGCAAGGAGAGGAAGCGACTTCATTCCCTGTGCGGTGAGAAGCTTAGCCTAAGAGAGTAGATCGGCCCAGACCTGGCCTTGACCTGCCGACATTCCAAACCTTAGGTTAACTGAGCACCACACCTCCATTATTCTTTAGAAACTGCGAGTATGAATTAAACTGCATTCTTTAAGAATCATGTCATTATCCTATCTTTCATAGATTTAACATAGCTTAAAAATAAAACAAACTGGAACTTCCAGGGGCCAGGGGATGTAATAAATATCCTTATCAAATTCATACTCCCTTCAGTGCAGAAGCTAAAACTTGAATTGGGTGTTCTAAATCATGATCTTTACATGACATCACAAACAGAGATCCAGTCCTTGCACCCAATCACAGCTCTCCGGTGTCCCATTTAACATGAGGCTCACCCAAGGGTCTGAGTAGGAATGGATTTGCCGAAACCTTTTTAGGGATCTTCTCACTGGGTGAAGATCGTTGCGGTGTGACGGCATCACACGTATCCTAGTCATCTGGAGGACAGCATCCTGCCACTTTGTCTGCTTTTAGATGTTCTTAGGGTTTAGTAAATCATCCTATCTCCCTAAAAGGTCTCTATTCCCATTTGATCCTCACAAAAAGCATGGGACATTGGCTAAGTGTTATTGTCCCCATCTCATAGACGAAGAGATATAAGCCAACCTCACCAAGCTTCAGATTCCTCACCTATGACAGGGAGATAGTAATACATACTTGGCCAACCCCTCTTTTGTTTGCAAGGAGCAAACAAAATAATCAAGGATGGGAGAGTGTCTAAAAAGCTAGAAAACATCATAAAAGGTAAGTTATTAATATGTTATCATAAACGAAGACATATCTGTACTGTGTACATTACAACACAGATGTACAAAAAAACTGTGTGTGGTATCCACAGGGGAATTGCATCTTGTTCTGAGGCCCCATGATAATAGACGTGGGGATAGGCGAAACCCTAAATCTGCAGATTCAATCTCTGCAGATTTAAAATAACGACTCAGTCTCTTCCAATTTAAAACAATCTCCTTTTAGGTTAATTCAGTCCCTTGTGGGCAGAGTCAAGGTAAAGTTGAAACTCTCCACGAGGACTGTCTCACCCGAGTCACAGATTTCCCGGCTCGTTCCCAGAGAACAAGCGAGCACAAGGGGGAGCCTACATATACATCCCAGTGGCATTATGGCAGGACCCTGTGCTGCTCTCTGGCTCCCACTGTCCTTTGGCTTAGGTAAGCTCCTTCTGCCTGTCTTCACACTGGCCACTATCCTCTCGGCACCTGCCCGCGAAATTGTTTAGCTGATGTAATGCTGGTTTCTTCTCATGCCAGCAGTTCACACCCGGCACCTCAACCTGACCTCATTTCTCTCTGCCTTTCTGATCTGAGTCTCAGCCTTGGACTCCATCTGACCCCTGGTGAGGTCATCCTCTCTTCAGCCTCTGCTAGGGGTTCCCTCTTCCCTCACTGCAGCAGCCTTGCTGCTGGTCTGCTGGCTCTCAAACTTTGGTATACCTGGGCACGTGTGGGAGCACTGAGTCCCTCCATGCTACCTACCAACAGATGTGAGAAAACAAGATACATTTTCTCTTTCTCTCCTTTTATACCCTTTCCTGGAACTACCATGAGCTTCTTTTCCCCCCCCTTTATTTTTCACTTCTTTTCATGTGGTAAAGAACAGAGTAGCAAACCTGCTGATCGAAAGGGATAAATATTGGTAGGTGTCATCCCTGTTCCTTCCTTTACGTGTCTGCTCATTCTGTAAGACCCTCAAGAGCCCAAGACTCTGCTGTGCATCTTTGCACATGAAACAGTGCTTTCCCTATATCAACAACAAACAGAAAGTTTGTTGATAGAATCAATGACTGAATCTCCTTAATTTATTGGTAAGCAGGTCAAACATTTTGCCCAAGTTAAATATAACATATTACTTTTTATCTAGCGGTTCTTAATGGCAGGCAATATAGAGCCTAGCATACAAGACCTAAATTTGAGGAAGGGAGGCAGGAAGAAATTATAAATAAAAAGGTCCCCACCAAAGAACTGAGTTTCAAAAAAAAAAATCCAAAGGCAAGTATTTAAAATTTAAAAATTAAAATATTATTATTTTTCTCTTTGCCTGTACAGCACAAAATCAGCTCCAATCTGTACTCCTAAAATCTCTGAATAAGGATTTTATAAAATGCTGCATTTCTGCTGTGATCGACTACTTGTAGCTGGGGGAGGGGTTACAGTAGAAATTCTTAGACATTTCCCCCTACAGACATATATATATAATTAGGACCACCTCCTCCTCATAATAATACATAAAAGATTTAAATGAAAGTAAAATCCATCCCCTTGAAAGTGGAATTCTCCCATTTCGCTGATTTAAAATTCATTGCCTTCTGAAAATTGTAACTGACCCTCTTTCCCTCTGAAAGGTCGATTGCATTCAGAAATCCTGCTGGAGAAGTGAGTGGCTAACTCCTACGCAGAGACCAGTAAGCACATTTTAAATTGCAGCTCGCTTGTGCAAGTACAGCATCATGACAAACACGCACCCAAGAAATTTGGGGAGCTTACGGTTTATGAGTTTGAAACGTTATTTGCTTAACGAACAACAGTAGCACTATTCTGGGGAAGCATACCACAGAGGGAGGTGGAGTTTTAGATATATTTGTTTATGTTTCCGAAGGGGATTTAAGCAACTCACTTTTGTGCAGTATGTGCCAGAGTGGACTAAAGCATCGTCTGAGACGTAGGAGGGCACCTTTATGCCGAAGATTAAGGTCCTTCTGAAGAGCGCAATGGTAGACAAACAGGAGGAAGTCCATCTGCACCCTTAGCTTCTGCTGTCCAGGTTCACCTCCTTTCCTCACCCCCAACATTGTTTGTTCTCTCCTTTTTGTGGGGGAGGGGTGCTCTGAGATGAGGTGACGTGCTGTGCTGCGGAGGGTTTCTGGACACTAATCTCTTAAAACATTCGCACGCATTCACTTGGGCACTAGGCAGCCAAGCACTCTTACACAATGACATCATTCTGGAGTATTAAAATATGTCACCCGAATTGTTTTCCTGCGCGGACAATGTCATATGACTACAGATAGCGACACAGTGTGTATGTGCATGGGTGTCCTGTCAAGGAGAAAAAAAAAATCAACTTGTAAAAGTCTTAGAAACTGAAAATGCATCAGTGAATAGGCCTTTATGTTGGATATTTATGGGGAATTTGGTTTGTTTTCTGATTCTGTTTCAACTTTTAAGGACCACCGTTAATGTGATTAATTAGCAAGAATTTATGGACTTGAAAAATCTCGACAGCCAAACATATATGATTTTTTTAAATGTATTTTTTCAGGTGAAACTATAAACTGGAGGTCTAATTAAGACCTGCTGTTTCCTGAAATTTTGTGTGCACAGCTCTGGGAAGTAAAGTTGCATGGAACTTTACTTGAAGGGGTACATGTAATCTTAAGAGAAAAATCCCAGCGTGCACTTCACTCCTTCCAGACATAGTCCTTACTTAAGAGTCCCAGTGAATTTATATCCATGGTGAACATGAAAGCCCGCTATGGAGCTGGCTTAAGGAAAGCGCAAATCAGCTCAAACGTCATGAGTGGAGGACTTCAGCTGTTCCTAGTCCATATTTCCAAAGTTACACTTAAAAACTGTGATCGATCATGCAGTTTTAGTCTGTTGACATTTTCTTACGTGTTTCTTTCCCATTACTTTGCTAGGAATAAGTCTCTCTAACAAAAGAGAGCAAAATCAGCTGGCAAGAAATGTAATAATAATAATAATAACAATACTGAAACATTCTATATAAAATTTTTTTTGACTTTTGATGAGGTTGCAAAAGGCCTAAGTGGAACTGATTTCTGACCAGTATCCATTTCACCTGCTTTCATTAGAAAAATCTATTTTCCTTTCCTTAATGTTGCCTTTATATTAAATAGTTCCAATGTTAGGCTTTAAACCGCAAGAATAAAAGAAATCTACATTTTTCTCAAAACCGTCCAAGTTTCATTAGTTTAGTACACGTGTACATGGCTTATGCCAACATTCACTATTCAGCGATGATCAACTGCTGAAGTCAGGATTGCTTCAAAATAATAAGCGAATTTTTTTTTTACTCACTTGAAACAAGCTTTCTTCTAATGCCATAGCTGTCATTCAGCTAGATATGTTGAACTGATAGTTTTTCAAACTGTAAGAAGTGAGGAGAAAACTCATTGAATTCAAACTTTTTTATGTATTTTTTAAAAACTATATTGTAAAAGAAACGTATCCAGCTTGCAAATCTCAACTAAGAGACAAGTTATTTCCTTTAGATAACACGCTAAGTATCAGATCATAAAGGATCAGCTAACAATTTAGTCCCGGTGCATAATTCTGTAGCCTGTAAGCTCAACAGAGCCAAACACAGATAATACCCAACACAAAAGCCCCTTTTTCCACTTCCTGGGTACAGCCTCCTGCGCCTCCCTAAACGTGCAGGGGAATCGAGGTTCTTCCTTCCCTTTATAACACTGTACAGTGCTTTTGTCCACTAGCTCGTTGCCCCAGAAAAGGTGTTGGTCATTTCCTGCAGACTTTCCGCAGCCCCCTCGATGACCTGGAGATAGAAACAACCATGGTGCCGTCTTCTCCCGACACTTTGGCTTTCCTGGCTCCACCTTGCTGCATTCCTGCCTCATCTCGGACCCAGCAAAGGCCCTTTGCTTGGGAGCTCAAAGCCTCAGGCCACACAAGGGCAGAGCGGCCAGTCGCACTCGCTCCTGGCACCAAGGAAAATTATTTGCCCCGAGAGGCAAACACAGCAGGGGCAGTGTCCAGAGTATCAATTCCTCTCTTCTGTGTTATAAAAGGCCCTATTGTAGAAGCACAAATCACTCAGAGATGGCATGTACAATGTCTAATCACTTACTAGCTATTGGGCATACACTGGGTACAGGCCCCCAACTCGACACTCTCTGTAACCTATTCACCGGAGGAAGGCAGGGGAGAATATAACACAGATTTATATTCATCTCCTCCTCTAGCCCTTCACCTCTCGGCAAACACACATCCTTTGAACAAGTAGACAACTACAATCATAATAGAGATGTGGCTATTTTGATCTGTGAGTAGCCAGCTAAAGGAAAAAACACAAGCTTGGTATTCACACTGCCTTAGCTCTGAATCCTGCCTCTGTAACTAATAAATGGTGTGACCTTGGGGAGTTTCAAAATTCTCTATGGGATTCTCTCTTTTTTTTTAATTTGTGAAATGAAAATGATCCTAGCTACATCATAAGTGCTGTGACGAACACTTTAGTACGTAGAAGTTCCAAAAGCTCTGTGTGGCATACAGTAGGTACTCCTCAATATTATTAGTTCCTTTCCCAGCTTCTAGAATTCTAAATGCTTGTCAAGATATCTTATTTGACCCCTACGCAAATCCTGCTCCTAAATGTTTTCATCTCAGAGGCAGAATTTGAGGTCTTTGGATTTCTTTTCATTTCCTTTTAGGAAACTCTATTGAAAAGATACACTTGTTTTCTCCAATTACCTTAGCTCTGTTCTTTGGCAAGTTTTACAAAGTACCTGAAGCAATAAAAAGGGTTAATTTTATTCCAATGTTCCAGATGTCTTCAGCACCTTAACTTTAGTAATATACTAAGAACAGTAAGTCCTTTTAATGAAAGTGAAAGGTATGCATTGTACTTAAATCTGGAACTTTTTCCCCTAAAGAAACGCTGCCACCAGGACCGCCATCCCGCCATTTTAGACAGGGTGAGATATGTTTTTGCTCAGGTTTACCCTTTTCCAGCACATTTTCAACCAACTGCAGTTGGTATCCAAGCAGTTAAAACTACATCAGCACTAATAGCTATGAGCTCATCTTGTATAAAGACATTTTTAGATAAACACCACAATCTTGCGGGGGGGGGGGGGGAGTTAGCGTGCTTAACTAGGCTGGCTTGGAATAGCTCACAATATGACGCATACCACAGGAAATAGAGTGGTATGAGGCACCTACAAAATATTTTTCAAACAAGTCATTGACGCTGTAAGCCCCATGCCTCAGCTTTAGGAAGTCACTTATTAAGAATCAACACCAGCCGTGCCAAGCTAAGCTTTTGCTCTTGGTGATTTTCCAATTGAATATTCAGGGCCCTGTCTCAGTCTTGTTTTCAGGGGAGTACATGCCTGGAATGTTAGCAAGCTATTTGCTGGAAAAAAATGCCCACAACAGGCCCAATGTCGATCACATTAATGCGTTTGAGTGGGTATAGAGTGCAAATGATTGAAAATGCTTCCAGATCCCCATTGCAGGGGACAAAGCAGGCTCTGTTCTCTGATCTGATGGTCATTTTTTTTTCCAGCGGAGGATGTGGTGCAGGAAGAGGGAAGAGTGCCAATCTCTGTCTAATGGTTCCAAACAGGGCCTGGGCCTAGCTCTCTGGATGCTGATGAGTGGGAAATGAAACACAGATGGGTCAGATGGGTAAGGAGAGAGGGATTACAGGTCAGGCCAAAGAGTTGGAATAAATTAAGTGCTTATGAGGTACAGAATGGCACATTGTTTAAGTGAATGGACAGGGAAAAAACATTCCAGCATTGTTCAGTGCAGTGAGCAAACCCAGCGTTCCTCTTCCCAGACCAGCAGAAGCCACCGGCATCCTCGTCGTCAGGATGCGTGTGACCGACAGACTGAGATATGGCCGATGGGTGCCTGGAACATTCTTCTAGACTCCAAAGAAGTCAATTTTGTTTTATGACACGTGAGATGTAATTTATTGGGAGAAATGTACAGGTTCGTGTGTCAGATCACAGAGGGTCAGATTTGGAGTTCCCTGGGGATCTCTGAGGAGAAGGTGAGTAACCACAAATTAATGCAGCAGGGAAATAAAGTGACAAAAGAAATGTTTCATTGTGCCTGAAATATTGAACCAATTTCCCCCTTTTTAGCCTTTTAAACCTTTGCTCACAAATCAAAGAGTTAGCTCAAGTGAGAAAACGCAGCAGAAGCCTGTGGTACCTTGACAGTAAAAACAAGTGCCGTCCGATCTTCTTCCTTAGTTTTAAGTGTCTTCATAACATCAGGAAAGGCCGGGAGAAGGACTTTTTGAGAATATTAGAAAACAATCCAAACTTTAAAAATCAAAGCACCCAAAACCATAATGGGTGTGTTCATTTTGGTATTCCAGGTATGTTTGAGAAAGCTTGAAATCCCAAAGAGCGGACAAGCCTGATTTTCATTTACTAGTCAGCAGTGGTAAGACAGGCTGGAGAAAGTGTGTTTTCTCCAAGGAACCAAACCCATAGAACGTGAGCGCAGACCGTGTCCCAACAAGGGAGAGAGCTGAAGTTGCAGTTGCCAACAGAATCAGAAAAGTTCTAAAGCTTGGAATTAATGGTTTCTTTTTTTAGAGTGACAGAAATTATTTTCAGAAGTTTATTTCATACCAGCCATGTTTCCACTTCATGGACTTGACCTTCCACAGAATATCCCACAGGCGAAGCTGGAGACAGCGGTTGCCCACGGTCACCGGGGCTGTTCGCACCGCGAGTATGAAGTTTCCCAGCTTATCGATTGGTGCGGCTCCAGAGACAGCAGGGAGATCTTTCCAGACAACCAGTGTAGAAAACCTCGATACAGCCTGTCTTTAAAAGGCCAGTGAGTTCCTCCGTTATTATTTTAGTAAGTTGGTTCAGTGAATGATACTGATCCTATGTACAGGTCTTATTTTCCACTGTTTAAGGCCATTTCAGAACTATGCTACTTATAATTGAAATATTGTACCTTTTCCCCTGATCTTCTCCATCCAAAACTTTTTATTATTTCTATGCTCTGAGTCTTGGAACCCCAAGAATAAGTAACCAAAAATGGTCATGACACAAGCATCAGTATTGAGTTGGAGAGGGGAAAAAAAATGACTGCAGAGACATTTCTAGCCTATGCTGAGCAAAAACAAAAAATTGTTATTCATGGAAAGAAGGACAGACCCATAAGAAACTAATATCCAGTTCTGGAAATTTTCTATTTCCTTTCCAATAAAATGAATAATTTTTTTCAGGGTTTTTTTTTTTTTTTTTTTTTTGTCTCTTGAATAAAAAAAATGACAGTGGAAAACGTTTGTGGAAGAACCTAAAGGCAGAGGTTATTTTGATAATGCTTAAATGACTACATGTTATAACATAAAACGGGAGATGATTCTTTTCAGAAAAATACACACGAAGCAGAGCAGCGTTCCCGGGAGACTGCAGTTTCATCTGGAACACAGGTCCCTCGGGAGATCTGAATGTGGCTCGGAGGCTGCCACCGAGCTCTTGACTCGACCCTCTGAGGTAGACCCTAAAGTATTCGTAGAGGGGACTGAGTAGCAGAAAGGCCTCTCCTGTACCTGTGAGGACACCTAGGCCACCTGGCTTATTGCCAGGGGTTACCAGAGGATAAAAGTGTGCTTGCAGGCTGGAAACAGAGCCAGCTGAATCTCAGTGCCTGAGGCAGAAAGCTAATGCAGGACGTGGGAGCTCAGGACAAACTCTCTCAAGGTGCAAAAGCAGGGCGGTGGCAATGAGGCCCTCCTCACCACCAGCCAGTGCTACCTATTGGCCAGCACAACTGAGTATCCTCTCACACACAGTACATCTTCCGAGGGACGTGGTCCCCAGGCTGGAGAAAACACCGGAAAAGCACAGCTCTCCAGAGCAGTGGAATGCATCTAACATCTGTATCACCCTTATATTTACCCTGCAGTTAGCACCTGCAATCAGAAATAAACATCTTCAAGAGAATTCCCCAAATTTTATAAACTTCAGACCCTACAAAACCTGAATCACCCCTAGGATTACCGTTTATGATGTGGAACTACAGAATCATTTTTGGAGAGAGAAGGGAGCACTGGTAGAATTCAGGCAAAGCTGTCCATTTGATGGCCAAATACACGGTCTGGAAAGTACACCCGAAATCCAATTCTTCTGATCCCCCGTACATGACTGTTATACTATAGCATATCACACACTTTCTTTTTTTTACATATTGTAATTATTTTTAAAATTTTTTATTTATTGATTTTTGAGAGAGAAAGAGAAAGAGAGAGGAGAAAACATGATTTGTTGTTCCACTTATTTATGCATCTATCAGTTGCTTCTTGTATTTGCCCTGACCAGGATCAAACTTTCAACGCTGGCATAGCAGGACAGCGCTCTAACCAATGGAGCTACCTGGCTGTGTCACACGCTTTCATTTAACAAAGGACTGGAGGAGAAGCCTCTTACCTAATCTAGGCGCTCTCCTATAAACAAGTCAGCAGTCTCTCTTTTTTCTTTCTTTCTTTCTTTCTTTTTTTTTTTTTGGTCTTTAAAAACATATCATGCCAATAGATATCTAAGGCCTTGAGGCCACAATGTAGGAATTTTCTTTTCCACCAGTGACTTTCCGAAATAAGGAAGAAAGAACTCGCTGACTCTGCAGAGCGCAGGCCCCGTGCTGTTCCCCAGCTGTGGGACCAGATTTATGCTCCCAGCACCCTTTGCCCACTGGACCCTTATAAACAAAGGCAGGTGTTCCCAAAGCAACTGACTGGGGCGGGGCGGGGGGGAGGGTGTGTCCGGTGGCCATGGAGCACATCGGAGCTATCTGTACTAGAACGGGGTGGGTGCACCCCAGCCTCTGTCATTCTTAGGAGAGGTTCGAGATGTTCCACATAGTGATAAATGATGCTCTGTCTGGTCAAAGGCTAGAAGGAATAGAATGCTCCTCCTTCCAGGGGGCGGCCCTGACCGTACTGTTTTCACAGTAGTTCTTTGGTAATAAGCACGAGGAAAATACCATCATCATGAAGATAAAAATTCACGCACAGCAGTTACATGGTAGAGATTACATTCAAGTCAAGGACGTCTGCAACCCTGTCTGCCAGGCCAGTAATATAACCCGCAGACCAGTTCACCTCTGTAGAGTCAGTTTACAGCACTTGGGTGTTTGCTCAATTAAAATCCTACCCTGGTGGGAAAAAACAGATTTCCAAATGGTGACTTTATTGATTCAATAAAATTTAAGAAATTCTGCTTATGAAAAACTCATTAACCAAAACTAATAAATAAGAGTTTACCCTGCAGTCTGGTTCCTCTTTATTTGACAGAATTAAAAATCACTCTGGAACAACTTAGTTCATTTTTCACTTGTTAATTGAGCTTAATAGTTTCGTAATTCCCTTTCTGTTCTAAGCTTGCGAACTCTTCATTCTTTCCAGCAGTGCTTGCATTCTCTCGCTCTTAGCTTTACAGAGCATATATTTATAAAGAAGTCTCCCAGACGTGAAGAGCAGGGAGGAAGGGGAAAGAAATGTGAACCTTTTACTTGGGCTGATGCAATGACTCTAGGCTCAGCCCAGCCTTTAGGGACGGTGTCAAATTACACTGCCCTGTTAGAAGGCTTCTCCAGCGTGGCCTCCAGTGTGAGGCTCGTGTCAGACACAATTTTATTCTCAAATACACGTCATAGCAAATTTTCACAACTGGTCGACATCTTCTATAAGAAATTGCAAAGAGCCCAAATTGTGTGCACACTGGACAAAAGCTTTCGATGGTTTTTACCTTCTGACGCACAAAAATTTTCCTTTGGAAGGCTATGACAAATATTTGTTTGTTTATTGTTAACACAACACATTTTTTTAAAAGCAGGAATCTGTTAAAAGTAGCTTAAGCTAAATATGTGTGTGCTATGACCTTTGGAATAAAGTGCAAAGTTTGAAAGACAAAACCAGCGTTGGTCAAGGTACCTTCGTCACTGTTCCATTGTCCCTTGAACCACTGCACAGATGCCCGACCACACCTGTTCATGTAGGTTATACTTAATATGCGTTCTAGGTTCTCTGTACCAAGACTGCCTGCTATACAGTAAAAATCAGTCAACTCACTGCATACAGCTTAAAAGCTAGTCGTTGAAGCGAGTCCCCTGAGTTGTAGAGCCTTTGCAATGTATCAGGTGGTTTCATTTTATTTCAGTGTATAGTCCTTTTTGTTGACAACGTTTAATGAATTGTGCATTGAAAAGAATTAGGGGAAAAAAGGACTTAGGCAGGCAAGAACAATTCCAACTAGTTTAATGTATACAGATAAAAGCAAATAATTATTTTGTCTTTGGATAGAAATTGAGCACCGAAAAAGAAGGAGACTTGGACAGAATTCAGTAATGTCAAGTTATTTTTCAAAGTAGTTATACCAACTATGCTTCTACCAGGGTTGCTAAGTGTTCCCATTGTTTTACATTCTTTCCAATTTGGGTCTGAACCAATTCATAATTTTAAACATGCAAAATCACTGACATATGCAAAAGCAGTGGGTATTTTCATTTCTATGTTAAATTATTAAAATCGAGTCAAAAGGAAAATTGTTGAAGTTGCCTGGAATCAGTCCTCAGCCCACTTTTCTCTTCTCTCCTCCCACTCAGAGTGGATCCCGGTCAGGTGAGCTCCGAATTTATATCGCCAGTCCTGATCTCTCCCCTGCTTTTCACTCAGTTGCCTATTCTGTGTCTTCTTTTGCATGTTTAATGTGTGTCTCAGATTTAACCTTCCCATTTCTCTAAGGGGACTACCTGAAATTCATAGAAAAAAAGCTGAAAACTATGACAGACCAGATTGGCTCATGTCAGCTCACGTCAAAAACCATTATTGAATTTATAAAAAACCCAAATTCCTTATCTTTTTTAAAAGGGACTCACCACTGTTGAGAGGTTTTCCATCTAAGTATCAAGTGGATGGATTTTAGGGATTTCTAGTTGCATAAATTTCCTCCTAGGTGTGAATAAGCTTATTATTTAATTTGGCATCTTGAATTTTTAATTAACTTGATAGTAGACGCCTGATTCTATTGCAAAATTCTCCTGAAAACACAATTACAAATGTCTGCATGATATTCCATTATATACCTAAACCATATATTACATTTCTAATTTCTCTGTTGTTGGGCACTTATATTATTCCTAATAGGTGATGCTGATTCTATTAGTGATTTCTTTTTCCAGTGTATTTATGCAGGAAGTTATTAAATATACGTGTTTATTTGTCTTGTGCCAAGTAACTTCACTAAACTTTCTAGAATTATAGTTAGTTTCTACAATATAGTTATTCAGCTGATTCTTGACTGTTTGCAGAGATGTGCAAATAATGGAAACATATAATAATGAAAATAATATTTCTTTCTTATGCAAAAGTACAATTTTTTTGCATATTCAAGTGCTTCCAAAACAATGTTAAGTGAGAACACTTATCACATATTGAAAACTTACAATGCACTAAGGCCCTGCCACAATTGTTTAATAAACATTATATGCTATTTATTATTTCACTACTTCCTTGATTTGTGTTAATTTTAAAAATAGTCTCCAATATATCCTTAAATATGTGATGGGCTATTGGTTTGAAATAGAGTTTATAGTGCTAAGGCAAGTAAATTATATTCCTTTTTAAAAATAAAGTTTTATTTTAAAATAACGTTTAGGTTTATAGAAAATTTCCAAGTATAGTACAGAGAATTCCTTTATCCCCTTCACTCAGTTTCACTTAATCTGACAATGTACATAATCATGGTGCGTTTGTCAAAACTGAGGGATTCTCATTGGTATGGACCATTAAATAAACTCCTGATTTAAGATTACTCCAGATTTCCCATTAACTTTCTTTTTCTGCTCCAGGATCTCATAATTGCACTTGGTCTTCATGTCTCCTTAGTTATCGATAGTCTATTTCTTAGTCTTTCCTTGTTTTTGATTACCTTGACAACGTTGAAGGTTTGGTCAAGTAGTTTGAAAAATGCCCCTCAATTTGAGGTTGATTTTTTTTTCATAGTCAGATTGGATTTATGGATTTGGGGAAAAAATATCACAGAGAAGTGTCCTTGTTTCTGCATTATATAAGTGGGCTCGTAGCATCAACCTAATTTATCCGTGGTGGTGTTAACCTTGATAAAGGCAGTGCTTGCCAGTTCTCCCCATGGCAAAATGATTTTTCTCTCTTTCCATACTCTATACAGTGAGCTGCTCATGAGGTGCACCCCACTCAGGTGGGGAGAGAGAAACTAAGCCTTGCCTTGGAGAAGAAAGTACCTACATATAATATGTATAATTCTTCTGTAAGGGGATCCAATCTCCTTCATTTGTTGATTTAAGTATTTATGGATATTTGTGTGGGCTCACACATGTTTATTTCATACTTTGGGTTATAATCCAACACTATGTTATTTATTTTATCGCTCAGATTGTCCCAGCTTTGGCTGGTTGGCTCTTTCGGGTGTCCCCTGTGTCCCTTCAACATGCCCCATCATCTGCTGTTGTTCTGCTTTGTTTTGCTCCCTTTGTTCCGTTGAACACTTCATTGTTTTTTGGCAAATTCCTCCCAGGCGTACCTTTCACTGAGTGCTATATTCCTTTTGATATTTAGTGTTTTGTTTTACACTTTTTTAAAAAAATTGTAGTACTATAAACATAACATAAAATTTACCATCTTAACTGTTGTTGTGCATACAGTTCAGTGGCATTAAATACATTCATATAGTTGTGCAAGCCTCACCACCTCTATCCACAGAACTCTTTTCATCTTGCAAACACGGCATTCCGTACCAATTAAACAATAACTCCACAGTATGTGTTCCCCCAATACCTGGCAACCACCATTCTAATTTGTCTCTATATACTCAACTACTCTAGCTACCTCATATAAGTGGAATCATAGAGTATTTGTCTTTTTCTGACCAGCTTATTTCATGGAACGTATATTTATGTTGTAGTATATGTCATAATTTCTCTCCTTTCGAAGGCTGAATAATATTCCATTACATGTACATGCCACATTTTATGTGTCCATTCATCCGTAGATGGACACTTGGGTTGCTTCCAGCCCTTGGCTATTGTGAACAGTGCTGCTATGAACATGCTTTTATGAATATCTATTGCAGTCCCTGCTTACAGTTTTGTGGGTTGTATATCTAGAAGTGGAATTGCTAGATTATATGGTAATTTTATGCTTAATTTTTTGAGAAACCTCCATTCTATTTCCACAGCAGATATACCATTTTACATTCTCGTCAACAGTGCCCAAGGATTCCAATTTCCTCACATTCTTACCAACAATGCTAAACCCATAGAATGTACAACGCCAAGAGTAAACCTTAATGTAAACCATAAGTAAAGTTCATGGTTCACATTTACATGTCAATGTACGTTCACTGGTTGTAATAAATGTACCGTTTTGTCGGGTGGGGGGGGTGTTTAGAATGGGGGAGGTTACATATATGTGGGGGCCAGGGATATCTTTGTACATTCCTCTCAATTTGGCTGTGAACCTAAAAGTGCTCTAAAAATATTTTTTTAAAGAATATTTTTCAACATTTCTCTATGGCCTTAGTGAATCTGTTGCACAATAAGTTGAACTTAGCCTATTGGGAAGGGTAAGCAATGCAATTGCTTCAAGACAGTACCATCAGTGAGAATTAAGATAAATATTTATTTTTAAAAGAAATGAAACAATTTTTATTTGACTTCTTTCTAGAAACTGGTAATATTTATTCTTTCATACTAGTTATTCCCTAGCTTTACCTGCAAATCAAATAATAGAAGTTTTGGTTTCATTTATTAAATCGTTTATTAGATATCCACAGTGAAAATGCCAGCCAGACAATCACTAACGGTATTTAACACAACTTTAAAAATATTTGTAAAGAGAATAAACTGACAATTTAGCAAAACATGTGAGTGAACTTTTTGATGCCGTTCCTGTTCTTTCACAAGTTCAGTAAAGAGAAATTTGTGAGGATGGAAAAGCTCTTCAAATTGGCTGATTTAATAACCTCTTCCTACTGGAGAAAAATCTTTTTGGTCTGATGAGGCTAAAATAATCTAAATGGAAATATTGGTTCCCACAGATTTCTATTGCCTTTGATGATAAAACCTTCTGCCTCATCTATTTCCTTTTGATCTGGTTGAAAAAGGATGCTGGGAGAGGCTAGGACCAGGCTCCTTCAGTGACCAGCTGCTGATACAGCTGTGGCTTGTTAAGGCCATAGGACAAGGAAAAGTTCCAGCATGCTTCCTGTTTTATCACATTCTTAAGTTAACATTATATTACTGAGAAAAGTGATATCCACACAGATGCAGAAATATGGTACATACTGAAGGCCAAATGGATTGTAAAAATGAGGATACAGCTATATATTTCAAGAAATTATTAAGATGTAAAAGCTTATCAATAGAACCTTTATTCCAACTTAGCAATTTGGAACAAAGATCTGCTTTTAGATAGTTTACTTGTCTAAGATTGATGGGGAGAGAGTTTGAATTCTCTGGAGAAACACACTTTCTGGTCTCAAGTATCCAGATGGATTTGCATCCTAGATCCAAACTCAGAGGCTTAAGGAATGCTGCAGAAGGCCTCCAGCTGATAGGGGGGGATCTTAACCATGACTCTTACTGCTTTCCATTAAGGAAATGAGAAGCAACTCAGTTTTTACAAGGTGTTAACTAAGCTTGGCTGAGCAGCCCAACTGAAAAATCAAACATGCCCAAACACTTCATGTTTATAAAAACAAACTCCATTAACATGTCTGGCTTCCCTTTTCATAAAATTACAGATGATTTACAGCATATCTCAGCGCAGTCCAATTTTCTTGTAAAATGCATGTTCTGTATTTTGTTTGGCACATTTTAAGTGATCAATGTGTAATTGTTGAATTGAATTAGAATTGATTTGTTTTCCATGAAAATTATAATGGAGGATTTTACAGAACTTGTGACTACCCAACTGGCATAAAAGAGAGTATTTATACAAGCTATAAGAACTTGCATGCACTCCTCAAAGGAAGTTCAACATTTTTTTTTAACTACCACAGTGTTCATCCTTCCAAAATCAGGCTTAAAAGGAAAACGACCAAATTCTCTAACAACTTGCTCCATCAAGTTGGGCTTTATTACGAGTCTCTCGGGAGTAATTTAGGTGTCTCCAATTCCTATACACCTGATTATTTAGATTATTCTAGTAAACCCGACTCTTGGACTTTCCTAAATTTCTAAAAATATTTCCAGAATAATAGCTACTTTTTCTCTTTATGCACTTAAAAAAGATATTCAATAATAAACATAGAAAGAGTATACAGCAATCATCTCTGTAGCCTTGCCCAGAAACAAATACAAAGAATGGAAGCCCTCTGTTTACCCTTCCCTGATCACATTACCTGCCCTTCCCCCTCAGAAGGAACCATTTATCCTATTTATCCAAGTCTTAATTCAAATTTGCTCACCGACCCGTGGCCTGGAAACAGGGAAGCATTGTAATAGGTTCATAGTAGAAATTAGTTTCACTTTTAATGTTTTGCAAATCATGGACTTAAGTGAGGTTGTGATGATTTTACATATTCTTTGGAAAACTCTGGTTCTCTTCTTATCCCTGCTGCAGACATACACTTACCAAACCCACTAAAATGTTGGCAAAGAAGAAACAGATATTGTAGAGACTTCAAAACCCATGCTTCTCTCATTGCACAGGCAGTTTAGTCCACCCCACCCGCCCTCCCTTGCACAGGCAGGACTCCAGCGTTCTCCATGCATGGCCAAGTGCACCTCTCTGCCCTTCTACGCTACCTCTCTAAGTCTTGCAATACACTCAAACACTGTTTTACCTGCAGTGCCAAAAGCCACATGAAAGGACTAATTGTACAATACCCTTTCAATCCTAATGGCTTTTTGTTGGTTGGTTGGTCTGTTTTCTGAGAATCAGAGGTTAGAATGTCCAGAAGAGTTTTTTAGTTAAGGATAGTCGGACTAAAATTGTAAATACCGATTCCTTGAATATTTATTGAGCGCCTACTGTGATGCCTTGAAGACACAAAGGTTACTAAACAAATATTTATTTAGTGTTCACTCTTTTCAAGTGCTAGGTAATGGGGTTAAGTGATGAGCGAAAGCGTATTGGTGATTCCTGTCTTCAGGGAGTTTACAAACTGGTGGGAAAGAAATCGAAAAATGAAAATAAAATAAAGTGTTTTAAGCAAGATATGAACAAAACCCTGCCATCAGCGTCTCTTCAGGCTCACCTCCCTCGACTTCTTTGTTCAGATTTCCTCTTCTGTGGCCACTACTCCAAAACGCAGGTCCCTAGTCTTGTTCCTCATTGGCCTGGATCCTGGGGGCCCCTAAGTATTCTCCTTCTGCGGACCTTCACCTCCTTCTACAACCTCCTCTGCATTTTATCTGACAACCTCATTTAGGTGGCAGATGATAATAAGTTTAATTGAATTGATCCTGGCTTTTCTGAAGTTTCTCCCTGGAAGTATTGGACAATACTGTAATCCAATGGAAATAAAATATCTCCCTGAAAAGGGGAGGCTGTGAGCACAAATTTGGAGGTGAAAGGCTTTTATGAGGTAGGCTTTTCGAGGGAGGCATAAATCATTTTATATAGGCCAGGCAACTCTGGAAACTGCATGTGGGAACCCCCGTGGGTCCTTCTACTATTGGGCATTTCCTTTCGTTTGAATGATTCTTAAATTGTTCAAAGTAATAATCATTTTAAACACATGTATTGATTCTCTTAGATTGCAAGCCCCTTTGAGGATGTTGACAACTTCCTTTGAATTTATTCAACTTTTCCCTTCCCCTACAGCAAAAGGCTTTTTATACAGCAAGCATTTATTCCTCCCAGGAACATTTATTGGCTACTGCCCCAAACAAGGCCTGGTGATAATGACGTGGAGGACACAGAGATGTAAGCACAAAGCAATAACATGCCATTCCAACCAAGAGAATGAGGATTATAGTATCTCCCTCTTCCACACACGTGGAAAAGTTGTGAGCGTTTGGTACTTTAAAAAATGACTTTTAGACATTGCTTTCAGCCACGTATCACGCAGCACTGACAAATACCTAGTGTCAATATAATATTGTTATGTCTTCAACTCACATCATCAGTCATGGGCTTATCTGTGTTCCTCAGTCTCCATTTCAAAGCATTCAGGAGACTCTGGTGGGTAGTGATTTAGGAAGAGATGAGAATAGTTGCACATTTCCTCAAGAGTCATGGGTGTATTTTGTGGGAATGATGATAATGATGATCATGATGATAATGATAAGGTCCCCAGCTGTCTGTCGAAGTTCCTTCCTGGGAAACAGCTGGAGATTCATTCTCTCAAGATTGCATCTGGCTTGATTTGCCGGCACTCAAATCCCATTGATCTGGTTCTGTTCTAGCCCTCTGTACTCACAGTTCAAAGAGCAGGGAGGCCTGTAAAGAAATTACTGCCATATTGTTCAATCGGCCACAGTGAGCAATATATACGATTATAATTAGGAACACATTAAGGGAAGCAGCTCAGTGGAGATAAGCTGCTTGACTGCATACGCTTTTTGATGAGGGCTTAGCGCCAATCCGAGAAGAAAAAGATTAAATGTTTGTTACCAATCCTTTTGAACTTGTGGCAGAACATGTGGTAAAGCATTTTTGATTCAAATTAAAAGCATCCTAGGATAAAAATAACCCTGTTCTCCCAGGCCTTTCCAAGTGAAACCATTTGGAGACTGATTTATTGTATAGCCCTTAACCTCTTTCCACCGGCATGATTAACGTAAGCATTTCTGAATCCCATGTAAGCCTGGACAGGTATTTGTCTTGTTACACATCTGTGGAACAAATGGCATACAAATTAGACACTCAACAGATGTAAGTTTTCAAAGGCCAGGCAAATTTAATTTGACTGTGCATGTAAATGAAAAGTTCATTGAGCTCCGAGGTCAGTGCTGTGGGTTACAGGTAGAGAGGGTTGTCGCGTCAAATGTCACTTAAGGGCCAGCAATTCAGAAACCCTCTAAAAGGAGCTTCTAAACCAAGCAGGGAAAATACAGGCAGCTGCTGCAGTGCCAGAGGGGCAAGCATGGGGAAGGCTGGAAAGAAAAGGCCTGATCTGACCACAGCATCAAGCCCTGCCATGCACCTTAGGAAGGAAGAAAAAAAGGCAAGATGAACATACCAAGTAGTCTAAGCTTCCACACTGAAAGGAGGCTTGGTTTAGTGGTTACTTCTGGGAATGAAAGCTGGAAAGTTTGCTCCACATTCAGCCTGTTACTACCTCTGTGGCCTTGGGCAAGTCTCTTAACCTCTCTGTGCCTGTTTACCTGTAAGACTGGGAGTTTGCACTGCACAGGAATCAAGTTTAATAGCCACCTAAAGTGATCGATGACCTATTGAAAATGACAATACGTATTGTACACTTCATGAACTGCGTGGCATTATCTGCCAAAGGAACACTTTAACTTGGTTTTAACGATATCGCGTGTTATTTTAATTTCTGTAAACAGTGAAGTCTTTGAAGGCTCATTGACGAAAAACGCCAAAAATGCCGTTGCAGTGTTTTCTCACATTCATTCTCTCACCCAATCGCCCCTCCCCGAAGACAGACACACAAGGCAAGCCATGCATTTCCTCTTCCTGTTCCAAAGGCTGAAGACTTTCTTCCTCTACACAATTTCTTCCTGATAATGTAGGTGCAGTGGTAGCAGTGATGCTACATTTCCGAAAGCAGTAAAAATCAATAGCGGATACCATAAGCAAAGTTTTCAGTACTTTAGCTATCAGCCTCTGCCAAGAGGTCCACATTCTATTATCTAAAGTAGCATTTTCCAAGTTCCCGGGGATGTCGATAGGTGTTTCATGCAAAGAGCTCTTTGATCATAGCATTTTGGAATATATTTGGTTAAACCCAGTAATATGACTCCCTTTAATATGATAATGTGTGTTGCGAAATTCGAAGAGAGGGCAAAGTATAAAATATTTTCCATTTTGTGTTTCTCCACCACCGAACGTCTCAGGCCTGTTTTGCTGCAGAAGACAATTGCGGAAATACTAATTTAAAGGGTTTTGTTATACTTTTGTTATTTGAGAAAGGTGAATGAAATGAGGGCCTCTTAAACCATTTGGAAGTTATTTCCAAATCCAAATGAGATGGATTGAGAGTGAGCATTTGCCTTTAGAAAGAAGATGAAGGCAAGTGGACAGGTAGAGTATTCCTTTTTAGTCTTGCTTCCACCAGGAAGAAAATATTGCTATTACTCTTTTACTTTATTTGGTTTATTTGCTTTGATTCTTCCCTATTGGAATAATAATAATAAAAGTATTTGGAGCAGCAGAGCTCTCTATATTATAAATCTGTGCCAATTCTTAGAGGGTCAAACAAAACCAAACCTTTATGATAGTTTCGTAAATAAATATATTATGTTTAAGTGATCCTTATTGTTCTTTGAAATGCCAATTAGTCAGGAAACTCTTGCTGCTTTATAGCCATTAGTCAGGGAAAGTGGGACTTACGACTTCACAGCAGTGTGAGAATAACTCACTGCCTCACTCCTAAATGGCAAAGTTAAAAGGGAGCAAGGGACGTCTTTCAGGTAAAAGTGGTATAAATGAAGACGAAAATCCATTAACAACTTTTACAGCCGATAGCTAGGTAACCACAGCGCCCTGCCTGTGAGCACCTTTACATCATGTGTTTTTCAGGGCTGCCTTCCCCCATTAAACCCTGAGTTCCTCGAGGTCAGCAGACGAGATCTCATTTGCATCATTTTTCCTGGAACATTTTGTCGTGTCAGAATCGTGGTAGGCACCTGTTAGACATTTACTGAATTGAACTGACGTCAAGTGATTTGGGACAAGATGCGTAAAGACATATTCTACAATACATAAAATGCTGAGGCTGAATCCTGTTTTCAAAGTGAAATAGAGAAATTCCGTATTTATCTACGTATTCTGGTCAGAATATACTGCTAATTTGTGGCTAAAAGAGATGACGTAGAAGCATAAATATGTTATAATATTATTCTGGATCATAGAAACCTTGCTCAAAGGCAGTGTTTACCTATATGATTTTTTAAAAATCAATATAAGAAACTTTTTAATATCCTACGTAAATGTCACTATGTGGTTATAACCTACTGAGTTGATTTCGAATCTGGATTCTTCTGCCTGTCATAGAATTATTCCTCAGTGTTCTGTGTCATTTGAGGATATGATAACCCTATCATTCATCTTATTACTCAAGACTTTGATACAAATTTTACATCCAGAGCCAAGAGAAAAATCCAGCAGTCCAAAAGCAATTTCATGTAACTAATCAGCAGCATTGGATGTGGGCTTGCAATCGGCAGTTACGTTCTCATCCAGCCTGCCTTGCTTTAATATACACGGGATATCCCAAGACTTTGGCAAATACTTTCCTGACATGTATTTTGATTCTATTATAATCGTAAAGCTACTGTTACAATGACATCAGATCAGAATTGATACCTACCTACAGTGTAATAGAGGCAAAGTAATCATGAAGATTAACATATCCAAGACTCGAACCGACAGACAGGGCCAGCCAAATCAGGCCTGGCCCAGTTGCATGCTTTCATGCATCCATCTTCCCTGACAGTACCACTGAAACTGCCATCATGAAGCATATGGCCAGTAACCTATGGCCCTCAGACTATCTTCCCCTGGAGCAGTTTGTGATATGAATTTGCTACTTCATATCCTTCGTTGTCATACCTTCCTTTTCCACTGAAATGCCAGGTGAGTGCCATAAGATGTCTTCGACTTAGAGCTTTTGGACCTTGAGAATAGCTCCTTGAGATGTTTTACTATTTATCATAATCTATATCAGAAATTCCAGGAGTCACCATCAGGCAGAATTTGGCACCAGACTCTAAATTAATTGCTACAATTTTTTCTATTAGTTTTAAGAAATTTTAAAAACTCAGAACTTTGAGTGGTGAGCACATGATGCAGGATGCAGACGGTGTTTCATCGGGTTGCACACCTGAAACCTGTACAGTTTTATGAACCACTGTCACCCCAATAAACCCAATTAGAAATCAGAGCATTAAACGAGAGAATCTCAGTATGTATGACAATTCAATGTAGACAAAAATGGATTAATTTATTGGAAAAACCATGGGCTATTTAATCATTAGCAATGACACAGAGAAAGAAAATGAGCATGGGCCCCAATCTTGCAGCATTAATTCAGATGAACTAGAGATGAGAGTAAATAACACATGGGTTAAAAAATATTTGAAGATCTAAAAGGCCCAATGTGCAATTTTTAACCAACATGGGAAACCAAAAGGAAAGGTAGGCATATTTTAGTTTAGAAAAGCTAAATTGGCAAAAGATATCATACACACAGTTAAAAGACCAACTAAGAATAAGAAAAAAATATGTGTTAATAAAGGGTTAATATATAAAGCACACATCATAGTAGATATATAGATGTTACAAATAAAGAAAAGAAGAAGAATTACTGAAATATAGTCATGAGATAGTTCTCGGCAAGTTCACGGAAAAGCAAATCCAAATAACTAACAATTGTATGAAAAGATGCTTTATTTCACCAGCAGTCAGGAATGGGGAATTTAAAAAAACAATAATCTGTCACTTTGTCAATTTGCCTCAAACTAGCAAAAATTGGAAGTAAGAACACTTGTTATACATTTACATAGAAGAGGGAATACGAATTACACAAAAGAAAATGGGCACTTCCATACGGTGTTCGAAACATGAAGTGTCGTAGTCTTTTCTAGACAGCAATGTGGCAAAATCTATTAAGTTAAAAATACACTTCAACCCCAAATTCCCACTCTGGTCATCCAGTATATAAATTTTTTAAAAAATTATATAAGAGGCCCTGGCCTGTGTGGCTCAGTTGGTAGGGCATCATCCTGCAAAGCAAAAGGTTGCCAGTTCGATTCCCAGTCAGGGCACATGCCTGGGTTGTGGACCTGGTCCCTGGTTGGGGAATATGAGAGAGGCAAATGATCAATGTTTCTCTCCCTCTCTTTCTACCTTCCACTCTTTATAAATAAGTAAATAAATAAATAAGGTTTAAAAAATATATGTGTGTTTCATGCAGCCTTGTTTAGATGAATTTCATGAAGGACTGTTTCAAGTGGCAGAAAAAAACCTGACTGGAAACAAATAAAAGCCCACTGATAAGGGAATAGTTGAATTCACGTGATATATCCTTACTATGGAATATTATGCACCTACTAGAGATAAAATAAAGCTAGACTATTTGATACGATATTACTTATTTTCATGTGGCATTTGCAATTGAGCAAGTAAGTTGCAGAAATGTTTATTATATGATCTTGTATTTTTTGTAATGGTTTTTAAAATCCCTATTATGCATGTGCGTAAGGAAGTATGTGTATATACTAAATACACACATATATATTTATATGTACATGTGTAAGTATCTGTGTATACTTTTGTTTGCAATTATATGAACATGGTAAGATACACAAAGGTGAATGAATATACTACTGTTATGCATCACAGAGGTGGGGCCTAGGGAATGTGAGAAGACTGAGAAGGGATAGCAAGTGAAAAATTATAAGACTCTGTAGCATGTGTGCAGCTGTATGCATATATCATCATGTTTATGCATGACGTAAAATAATATGTAAGTACTTAAAGGAATGTTTGAATGAAACTAATAAAAAAGGACTAAGCACAGAAGCTACATCAACAAGACAAAATGCTGTTTCTAACAAGTTGAAACTATTCCATTATAAATTAAATCAATTAAATAATTTTTGAGACTAACAGCACTTATGTCAGCTCTCCCTATTACAATACTTTAGAGATTACCAAGTGCTTTCCTATTAATTGTCTCATATAAAACTCACACCCTTGACCATGATTAACTGTAAGCATTATATGCAACTCGCATCCTACTCTGCGAACTTAGTTTAAGAAATTCGTATGTGTCAGGTCAGATTTTCGTCATTTACTAAGAGAAAAGTTTACTGAGTTAAAAGTTACTAAGACAAAAGTTTAAATTTAAACTTTTATTCAAAAGTCTCTGCCATCATATAAGGCCAACAACTCCAAAGGATGCTAAAATTTGGCAAACTAAAGAAGTGAGCACTTAGAGGAAAGAGGCTGGGCCTGGGAATTCCAGTATTCCACCCATGAAGCTGTGGGCACCAATGTTCTTTCAAAAAGACCCAGCTGAGCTGGGAATGAAGGATCACAGCTTCTAATCTCGGCTTTGCTGAGAACTTGCAATGTGACTTTGAGTAAATCACTTGACCTTTCTGAGCTTCTAGTTCCCTGTAGGTAATAATCCTGGCCTTATCTCCCTCATTGTTCCAAAAATAAAATGAGATGGATGATTTATGTGAAAGCACTTTGAATAGTAAAATGTGCTATATTATTATTCAAACAAGGCATTATCCTCTCAAACCTACTTAGAAGGGGGTGGTAAATGAAATATTGCATATTAATGTGATCCTGGGTTTCAGAGAACTTGGCTTCTCTGGGCACCATTAGAGTCTCTGCTATTTTCCTGCACAGCATAAATTATGTGCTCCAAACAAGTCCTCAATACCCTTCAGAAGCCTGAGAGGCGAGTATGAGGCTACTTTAGTGCCCCCAAAATAGGGGCACTGAAAAGAAAGGAAGAGCGTTTAAGAAAACAGCGCACAGGCGCTGCCTGCCAAGTCTGTGCTCAAGCTGCAGTTCCTCGTGTGCACGGGTGTTGAGAATAAAGGAAGCATGTCCAAAAACCCAGTCTAGGCAGGAATTTTCATACCCTCTGGGTATTTTACCAAGTTACTATCATAGAGGCATGTCTGTGCATAAGTGTGAACATACACAAACATGACATTATAAAAGCGGATAGCTTTGCCATGTTACACACCCATTTCACAAAATAGCATCGGTTCCACAAAGCCTATTTGCTATTGTATTTTGAGTCCTTTTGCAAGCATGTTTTGATGTTAGAGTTATTTATCTATTTTGTAGCCTTCTAGGTATTCACAAAGTGCATTTTTCCCTCATACTTGTGTCTGTACGTTGTATCTCAAAAATAAGTATTTTCCTACTTACAAGTCTCAGAAATGCCTGAATAGTTTGTTATTGTTGTTGTTTTTTAAATATTAGAGCTTTGAAATGAGGCAAGACTTGGAAAGATTTGGTCATGGATTTTCTCAATCTGGGGACCCTGACTCAATCTGGGAATTCTCACCAGCATTTTATTAGAACCACCAAATCCATTTCATTACCTGTGGGGTTTCAGAGGAAGTAAATCCCTAGAACAAGGTTCCCCTTGTGTGTCCAAGTGCACCTTGGGCCTTATTCTCCCCACAAGCTCATAAAGATAATGGCAACACACTTTGCTGGGCACACAGTAAAACAAAACCTCATTGCTCATTGCCAAAGCCCTAGCTGCTGTCATTCTTCACTCTCTGAGGCTCTTGGTAGCCCTTCTCACTGCCGGGAAAGAGATTTTGCCCCTCCATGCTACGTACGTAGCTTAGTGGTACAGTGTCAGCATTATAGAGGTTTGAATTGACATCTCAGCCCAACCACTTATGTGACTTTGGACAAAGTCATTGACCTCTTTGATCCTATTTCTTCATCTGGCAAAAGGGTATACAGTTTCTAACTAAACGAATGGTGATGAGGATTAAAGGAGAGTGTATGGAAAGAGCTTAGGATAGTATCAGGTAAGCAATAAGCCCTCAGCCAATGATTGCTAGAAATTACAGTAACACACAGCCATAGTAAGGATGGCTCGCTACACCCACAGCAGAAGAAGTACCCAATTATAGAGGGGTCTAAGTCATTTAAAAGAGAGAACAACTTTTATTCTCTAAACTTGAAGGTAGACAAGCTGTACACACCAATTAGTAAGACTGTAACTATACAGAGAGCTTTTCTTTCCATAAATCACAGGTCAAGCTACATAAAATTTGCACAAGGAAATCAGGAAGCAGGAACCTCCACTCTCTTGGATGATTCCTGAACAGCTCCGTGGTAAAGCAAGAAAAGAAAAATATATCTAAAACACTTAATACATTAGGAGCACTTGTATATGCAGCTTAAGATGTACATGACGTTACAAAACACTGCAGACCCCTATGTACACAGAGAATTACAAACTCTGGGTTGTAAGAACCAGCCTCCACGCCTTTGGAATGCCTGTTCAGGCACAAATAGTGTCTTTAGATTCTGGTCTTGTCTTTTAAAGAAGGAATCGAACTCTGAGTGGTTCCTGTGGGCATAGTGGTGACAGACTTCTGCAGGCACAGTCGGGGTGAGAACTGCCCTGATGTATAGCCTCTGCCAATTTCTGTGGTGTAAATACTCCCACCATGAGGTTCCGCTGAAAGCAAAACTGTGAAGCGATGCCATGGAGCCAGTGCTAGCCGGCTCCACTGCCCCACTGTGTGAGCCGAGCAAGCACTAAAGGCGGGGGTGGATGTTATTGTGAAGATGTCCGCTCTCTCAATCTCTCGGCTGACTTCCACTCTGAAATTGTTGGATTCTTTTTTTGTTTTCAGGCTGAATTATTTTCATTCCTTTAATTTTCCCCACTGATCTTACCTACTTGTCCTTGGTTACTCCTCTTGTTCTGCTCTGAATTATAAGCAACCCACATCCTTCTGACTGAAGATAATGAGAGAGCGATGTAAGAAATCAGTCATTTAGGGGCATATGCAGACCTGGATTTCTAATAATGCTGTTCAAAATCATCTTATTCTAATTAAGGTTTATTACAGCATGTGTCTAGAATAAATTGCTAATATTCAAGTTCAAGTCCTTAACAACTATAATTTTGGCCTCTCTTCAACCGGTATTAATGTGGTTTATCAATTTCTGTCTCCACCCAATCCAGCCTGCACACACTTGCCAAAAATATCTTTCTGAAATAATACTTGGATCATATTTCCTACTCAAAACTCCTAGTGGGTTCTCAATCCCTTCTGAGAAAAATCCAAACTCTTAGCCTTCAAAGAGTTCTTTCAAAGACACGACTCCAGTGGCTTCAGGTGCCTACATCTCTCCGGGTCGCGTCATTCCGGCCAACTTGCCATCTCTTCTGTCCTTGAATTCCTGTCTTCCTTTACGTAGAGAATGTTTCAGCTTATCTTCAATTGCTAAACTCACACTCTTTCTTCAGTTCTGTGACTCTATTCTAACCACTCTTTGTGATTTGATCTTCACTCTTCTGAACTCATTCTGTTGCCTTTACCTCCCAAATTGCTCACGTAACACGCTGTTTCGTGGTGAAGCTGTTCACTTACATAATGTCCTCAGATGGATTGCCTGCATGAAGAGCATGGGGATCGTATCTTTGACTATTCTTGGTGGTACTCCCCAACAGAACTCTCTGTGATAATGTAAAAGTTTTTAGTTCACACTGTCTATTAGGGTAGCAACCAGCTACAGGTGCCTATCCAGCACATGAAATGTGCCAGTGCAGCTGAGGAACTAAACTTTAATTTTATTTATTCAATTCATTAAAATCTCAATTTAAATAGCCACAGCTGATTAGCAGCCATATATTGGACAGCACAGCTTGACCCTCCATAGGACACAGCACAGCATCTTCTGCTTTGCAGCTATTCAACAGCCATTTGTTAAGGGATCACTGGGACGCTCTAATGTCACAACGTAACCCCCTAGATACCGTCTAGCTCATTTCTGGTTTCTAAGTATCTCCTCCTACAGTCTCTGGGCACTTCCTAGTCCTCTAAAACCTTTTTGAACCTTGTTGAAACAGCCACTGGGTGGAATTTAAATGTTCGCAAGTACACAGTCTGCTTCTATCGCTCTAGACTCAGAGGTGGCACTGAGCACGCCAGGAATGGAGCGTTTGAGAGCAAACTATTTCTTTCCATGGGCTCATCTCCACTCAACACAAATGTGCCAAAACGTGCCTAAGTTCACACTGAGACTTTCTAGAAATTGTCCTGCCACTTGGGTCATTTTTGCCATGCTCTCTAAATAGTAAGACTAGATTTCAGCTTTTCATAGGTGAAACATGTTAACTCTTGGTAAAATATATATTTTAATATACATGTATGTTTAATTCAGAGCAAATAATCTCATATATTTTGTGCATTCACTTGCAGAGATGAAACAATAGTTATTTTGCAATAAAAGGAGTTTAAAATAATGTAAGCATTCTGTTTCAGCAATGTTGAAGGAAAACTAGAAAATTCTTTCTCTCAATTTGGAAAATGCTAATAAACACTGAGGAATAATTCTGAATACAATCTTAAAGTGAAATGGACTTTAGACATCAATGAGCTCACACATCTGCAGCACAATTAAATATACGGTCGTGTAGCACTGTTTTCATTAAACTATCAATAAATCTTTGCCTACAGGAGAGATAAGCAGAAATATATCTGATTTCTGTAGCACTTTCCATTAATTAACAGAATCCTAGTTTATAAGAGTATTAAAAATGTCTTTTATTTAAAATGAGCAAATTCAATTAGATAACTTCACTTTGTAAGCATACAAGATACAATGCTATTCTTATTTTTCACTCTGTAGTACATATTTAAAAAAGGTAGTGTAATAACATCTATCTCACACACACAAAAAATCAATGTCTGTAAGAAAAGGAAACATTTACTTATTTGCCTTCTGTTTCTATTAGATACCAAGATTTGCAGATGTCACTTTGCATGATTAATTCACCCCAGAATTTGGCCCAACTCCTTACGGGCTTGTCTTTCTCAGAAAACATTTAAAGACTTCTTCCAGTCAAGATGGCAGCACAGGCAGACATGGCTCACCTCTTTGCACAACCACATCAAAATTACAACTAAAATACACAACAACCATCACCCGGAATCATCAGAAATCGAGTTGAATGGCAGTCTGACAACTACAGACTTAAAGAAACCACATCCATCCAGACTGGTAGGAGAGACACAGGTGTGTAACAGGCTCGTCCCTCACCCATGTTTGGTGGATAAAAATTTGAGAGGAATATCTTGGGAGTCAGGAGTCCCAGCCCCACACCAGGCCCACTAGCTCAGGGTTCCAGTGGCAGGAAGATAAGTCCCCATAACGTCTGACTGCAAAAACCAGCAGGGATTGAGTCAGTGAAAGAAACTTCTGGAGCCCCAAGCAATTACTCCTAAACCACCTGCACACAGACTCACCTACTCAGACTCACTCCCTGTGAGCTCCAGCACAGGGGTAGGAGCTTCAAAGGTGCCAGTGGCATACAGGGAGAGACCGAGGTGTCTGGCATCGAGGAGAAAGCTCAGGAACAGCTTTCTTCCAGACAGAAAGTGGGAAGGAGGCTATTGTCCCTTTTATAAACCCTCCCCCTACAGGACTGGCTGGTGGGAAGGTGGTACCATATCTGAGATTCCATCAACCAAGCTAACACTTTTTGACCTGCCTTGGAGATCCACAGAGGTTCCAACCCACCCAACTATGGGCCCACCCAAGCTACTTTTCCATATGAATAGCTGGTCTTGGTTCACACTTCACAACTTCCTAAATCCTATCAAACAAGCAGCAGCTGTCCTCAGTGAGCCCCAGGCCTGGCACTAGCAGCAGCCAGCTTAGATTCAAAGCTTGGTTTCACCTGGAATCTCCAAGTAGCAGCCATCTCAGATTGCTTTGTAATTCAGACAGGGTGACCACAGGCAAAACACAGGTGGGGCTGACCTTGGCCTGAACCACCTGGGAAACCCCAGGGCCAGTGCATCCAGTGGACAGCTACAGACCACTTTGGAGCACCACCACACTGCCTCTGCACAGCTGATCCCCCGCAGAGGGCAGAGGTTGGTGGTCCGTGGTCATGGCCAATCCTTGCAGCTGACTGGCTTAGGCAAATCTCCTCCATTTATCTGCCAACAGCAACCAAGGCTCAACTACAAGATGAGGGTGTACTCAGCCCCCACAAAGGGTATACCTCAAGCACCCACTGGGTGATAGGGGAGGCTATGCCACTGGACCCTACACCTACTATATTAAGCCACAATACCAAGACATGGAGTCAAAGCAGCTCTACCTAACACATAGAAATAAACAAAGGGAAGCTGGCAAAATGAGGGAACAAAGAAACATAGTCCCGCCCTGGCTGGTGTAGCTCAGTGGATTGAGCGCGGGCCTGCGAACCGAAAGATTGCGGTTCGATTCCCAGTCAGGGCACATGCCTGGGTTGCCAGGCCAGTTCCCGTCAGGGGACATACAAGAGGCAACCGCACATTGATGTTTCTCTCCCTCTCTCCTTCCCTTCCCCTCTAAAGATAAATAAATAAAATCTAAAAGAAAAAAAAAACTTGAAAAAAAAAAAAAAGAAAAGAAACATAGTCCCAATGAAAAACTGATCTAAACTCTAGAAAAAGAGCTAAACAAAATGGAGATAAGCATGTATCGGATGCAAAGTTCAAAATACTGGTTATAAGGATGCTCAAGGAACTTAGTGAGGACCTCAACAGCATAAAAAAGATCCAGTCTGAAATGAAGGCTACACTAAATGAAATGAAGAACAATTTACGGAAAATAACAGTAAAGTGGATGAAACCAAGAATCAAATCAATGATATGGATCATAAGGAAGCAAAAATACAACTGGTCAGAACAACAAGAAGAAAGGAGAATCCATAAAAATGAGGATGGTGTAAGCAGCCTCTGGGAAAACTTCAAGAGGTCCAACACTCAAATCATAGTTGGGGAAAAGGAGAAGAGAAAGATCAAGAAATTGGAAAGCCATTTGAAAAAATATTGAAAGAAAATTCCCCAGTATGATGAAGGAAATAGACATGAAAGTCCAGGAAGCACAGAAAGTCCCAAACAAGATAGATGCAAAGAGGCCCACTCTAAGACACATCATAATGAAAATGCTAAAGGTTAAAGATAAAGAGAGAATCCTAAAAGCAGCAAGAGAAAAGAAGTTAGTTACTTACAGTGGAATTCTTATAAGACTGTCAGCTGATTTCTCAAAAGAAACTTTGCAGGCTAGAAGGGATTGGCAAGAAATATTCAAAGTCATGAAAAGCAAGTGCCTACAGCCAAGATTGTTCTACCTAGCGAAGCTATCATTCAGAATCGAAGGGCAGATAAAGAGTTTCCTGGACAAGAAAAAACTAAAGCAATTTATCATCACCAAACTATTATTATGTGAAATGTTAAGGGGACCTGTTTAAGAAGAAGAAGATCAAAACTATGAACAATAAAATGGCAAAAAATACAAATCTACCAACAATTGAATCCAAAGAACAAACTAAGCAAACAAGAAGAACAGAGACAGAATCGTGGATATGGAGAACATTTTGATGGTTGCCAGATGGGAGAGAGGTGTGGAGCAATGGGTGAAGAGGTGATGGCAGTAAGAAGTACAAACAGGTAGTTACAGAATAGCCATGGGGATGTAAAGTACGGTATAGGATATGGAGTAGCCAGAGAACTTATATGACATGAACAATGGTAGGGGAATTGCCTGAGGAAGTGGGGGTGCTGGATGGAGGTAAGGCAAAGAGGGAAATATCAGGACAACTGTAATTGCATAATCAATAAAATATAATTTTTTAAAAAGAAAACATTTAAAATTACATCACATTTGACCTAGGACATTCACACAAACATGCATACACACAAAAGCTTAGTGTCAAGTGTAATTAATATTCTGTAGTATGATATAAGCCATAGATGATACTTTTTATGATGTCTGTATTATCCTATAAATACTCTTTGTAGAAAAATTAGGAAACACTTCTAGGTGATGAGTTGGTTTATACTTTGCTTTCTCTTCCCAAACAGTCTGACTTCCAATCATACTGAATCATGGAACCTGTTATACTATACAATGAGTATATTGTTTTACTGCAAACTCCCCATTTCAATATCAAAAGGAGTACAAACTTGTCTCCAAGATAGTAATACTAAAATGCATTCACTGTCAATTTGCAATTTCTCTAGCTCCAAATGTAAGAATTAGACTATAAAAAGACATTTCTGAAAGGCAGATTAATTATATAACATAAATAAATGTAATGTTGTTATCTTTGAACTCGCATAGTACCCAAACTAAGCCAAAAGATGTTACCAGAATATTTTATTAGATGCAGGTTCTGCAGCACTTTATGGTATACAAAGTAAGGTGTATGAAATTAATATACATTACATATAGAGTATCTTGATGAAGAGCTTATTAAATTGTCTGACTCTAAAATTTGCCTACACCCATCTACCTACCTTGGTTTTCATTATTAACTGGCTAGAAGCCTCCTTCTACATGATGCACAATGGTCCTTTTTGGCTCAGCTTGTTATATTTTTCTGAGATTATAAGTAAGTGACAACTGCTTTCTTAGGATGTTATATGTACTAGGAATATTTTTTGTTGTTCCTTCTTTTTATCCTCACCTGAGGACATTATTTTCATTGCTTTTTTAGAAAGGAAGGAAGGGGGAGAGAGAGGGAAGGAGGGAGGGAGGGAGGGAGGAAGGAAGGAAAGAAGGAAGGAAGAAAGGAAAGAAGGAAGGAAGGAAGGGAGGGAGGAAGGAAGGTTGATTGCTTGCCTCTTGTAGGCTCCCTGACTGGAAATAGAACCCGCAACCGAGGAATGTGTCCTGACCCAAAATCTAACCCATGACCTTTGTGTGTACAGGTTGACATTCAACCAACTCAGCCACACTGGCCAGGGCTTTTCTTTCTTTATTTTTAATTCTCACTTTTGCTTCCAGGAAAATCAATTTGGTCTGAGACAAACAGATATTTCTCATTTGAGAAATGCCTACGTCTTATGTAACCTGTTGGACAGATGGGCTGAAAGCTATCTGGGGATCATGTATTGAGCAGAACCTGTTCTACACTCCAGGGAAACTCACACTTCCAAACAGCATGTTCACAGTCAAAAAACTTTCTTCACTTCCAAGCACCCAGCATGAGATCTGTTCATATTATAAACAAATTAGCTTACATTATATTCAAGACGGCAGACATTAGAGTTGGTTAGTGTTTCCCAACAGTATTGAAACAATCCAAAGACAGATGTGAGTCTCTTTAGACACAGTAACAGCTGAGCCTAAGACTCAAAGCCAGGCCCACGGAATAATTCGTTAATCAATTGCATAGCCCAGTAAAAACCATTTCTTGTGTTTAAAACAGAAGGAATTCTTAGAAACACTTAAAATTGTTTGGATATAATGAATGAAAATTATTCTTAAAGAAGCCAAATACTTTCTTCTTCACCATGAGGGAAAAAAAATTCTAATGTCTCATAAAACTTAAGAGATATATTAAAAAGCCACGGCTGAGGCATTATTCCTCAGTCAGAGACTGACACCAATGGTGAAATGGGATGTTTTTCTCTGCTGCCCACGTGCTGAAAGGTTACTTCATTCATGTGAAAGATACAGACACAGTAAATATCACAAGATCCTGGCTCTTAGGGTCACCCATACTTAGTATACTTGTGGAGAGATATTGGGAGATAGGACAGAGTATACAAAAACTAGTTACAGTGTGATTAATATTTGCTGATAGAACAAAATGTAAATTGTTAGAGAAATAGGAGGAAAATAAACCTTTTGTCTGGAAAATAAAGCAATTACTCTGAATCTATTCAAAGCACATTATGAATACTAATGTCCACTAGGATCATACCATGCTAGCTACTATGGATGAATGAAATTAATATACACACACATAAGGAATAAAATCCAAAGGTATTTACTTAAATTCCCAAGTGCTGTCATAATGGGGCTGTGAGGGGAGGGGAGACTCTACACATTTTCTCTAGCACAGCTCCGTTAGCAGGTATGATGGGAATAGCCAGGATATCAAATCAATATATTTTCATCCTAGGTAATCCTTACCTTCTAGTTTTTCCATGATTCCTTCCATGAGAAGCCAAGCCTGGCCATCTCACATCCGAGAGGTTTCTCCCCTGGTCCAGAGAGACTAGCTCCACCACCCATGAAGGCTAAGCCATGGTTCCTACTGAAATAGATGTGGCCTACGCAGTGTTTCCATCAGAAAGGAGATGCAATCAAAATCACTTATCGAGCACTGTGCAGTGTACAAAGAAGTACCAAGTGGTAGGCAACCATGACAGAAGCAGATTCTTAACTGTCTAATCCCCAAGGCCCCCTAACATCTTGAAAGATCCGAGAACACTAGAGTTCGTAACATACTTTCTCTGCAACAACCTGAGGAGAAGCTCTGCCTTCGTCTCTGTGTCTCATCCAACATGCCACCAGCCTGATAACGGGGCAGCAAGAGAGATGTTACTTAATGGATGCAGTGGCACTTGTCAGTGCGGGACATGCCTAGCTCCTGTAAGCTCCGATGAGGGGCCCACAGAAGTGCTGGAAGGGTGGGTGGGAGTTGGGGTTGGGAACAAGGGCTGCCGGGTGTGGAGCCTCGAGACTGGAGGCAAAAGGCTGGGCCCACAAATGTCAGGTGTGGGTATCAGCTCGATCTCTCCAGAGGCCACATGGAGCCAGCCACATGTCAGCAGCCCCCAGTGAGCCAAACAGACTGACTTCCTCACCACAGAGCCCTAGAACGGCACGCAGAACAAGGGCCGGCATTCATAGAAGCCCCACTCGCCCACTGCCACAGGATTACATGATCTCCTCTGGCCCCCAACCCCGAGACATATGACACCATCGCGGGAAGGAGCAGGGAAACGGTTGAGAAATCTGAAAGACTGAACATTTACCCTAAAGAGACTGAGTCATCCAAAAGAAATTATCTAAACAGGAAGAGACAGAAATGCATTAATTAGCAAGATTAAAGCACCCCACCCCCACCCCTATGCCACTAATAAGCAGAGTTAACAAGCTCAGGAGAAAAATTAAATCATTATCAAAAGAGTCCCCCAAGCTTCTGAAAAGCCTGTGAGAGGGAATTATGTGAATTAGTAGTCACAGGGCAAATGTCATTTATCCTATTACACTAACACCCAGCACGCAGAAGCTGGTTCTTTGAAGCAAGGTGACCCCTCACTCAGAAGACGACGCACACTGACTACGGTAAAAGAGAAGAGATCTTCAGTCAATAGGTCTTTGATGTCAATATAAATCTTTTTTTTTTTTTTTTTTATCAGCTGCTTGCTGCTACTTGCCTTGCCCAGCAAAGTGAGTAGTCAGCGATGAGGGCTAGCCACAAATACTGGTTTCTCCCGTGTTATTATTCCCTCCAGGCTCATATTCCCCAATTATTATGAGATGGATAGCAGAAAGAAAGTAAAATATATTCCCAAGTTGGGTAGATGTCTTGGTAGAATGTAAAAAAATCCAGGTCAGAAGATAGTAGATGGTGTGGCTAATGGTATTTTGTCACCGACTTTCCAAGTTTCCACATAATGTCTACCATTCAGGGGGGAAATGTCGTCAAATAAGCTTGTAGAATTAAGCTGACTTTTTCTCTGAAGGTCCACCTATAACAAATCTAATGTGCACAGTGAAAGTCCTAAAGGGCCAAGTGTGGAGCTGCCCGAATGTATTCCGGTGGCATGCTGCCACTTCCTGGCGCCAGCTCACGGGAGACCATGGGCCCGTCTTCCCAACTCTGGGATGGACGATGTTCGAAGTAGCTTGAAATCAACTGTGGTGGGAGTACTTATACCATAGAAATTGACAAACACTGATGGGGCTTTTTTTTTTCTTCTGGAAAGCTGATTCTTAAACATTTACCAGCATAGCATTGTCTTAGAAAGCCCTTGTTAATAAAATATGTCACAGCACTAGCATTTTAGTATATACAAGGTCTGTCCGGAAAAAGTCCAGCCATTGTTACTATAATGAGAACAGTTTGTGCAGCATCAGTGCAACCTGGCAGCTGAGGAGAGTGGACTGAAATGCACCTGTGAGCAATGATGCCATCACTGTACTGGTCAGTGGGAGTGGTAGATGCCACTGAATGAGCATGTGCACTGTGTGGCCGTCACATTGAAAATGACTGAGTGAGTAGAGCAATAAATCTGCTTCGAATTTTGCATTAAGCTTAAACAATCCTCCACAGAAACTATGCAGATGATCAGAGGGCTTTTGGGGATGATGCAATGAGTGCAGCACAAATAAAAAGGTGGCACAAATCCTTCAAAGATGGTCAAGAATCTGTTGAAAATGATCTACATTCTGGAAGGCCTGCAACAAGCAGAGCACCTGAGAAGTTCCCTGTGTACCGGCTGCAATCAACAAAGATAGTGACTGACAGTGAGAGAACGAGAATCTGATCTGGGGATTCCAAAACCTATCGTGCCCAAGATTTTGACGCAGGATTGCAGCATGAAAGGTGTCATGGCAGAATTCATTCCATGGCTTCTGCTACCAACGCAGAAGGAACATTGTGCTACAGTTGCTAATGACTTCATTCAAACCATTACCAATACATCAGCTTTCCTCAAGCAGGTCAGAACTTTGAAGGGGACTGAGTCGTCATTGTCCTATATACAATGTCTCTTGTATCTTATACCTTCTTCAATAAATGTCTCTATTTTTCATAGTACATGGCCAGATACTTTCTGGACAGACCTTGTATTCTACTGCTCCGGTAAGAAATTACCGCAAAATTAATGGTTTAACACAACACAGATATATTATCTTGCAGGGCTGTAGGTTAGAACTCGGACACAGGTTTCTTTCTGGAGGCTCTAGGACAAGTGCATTTCCTTGCCATGTCTGACTTCAACAGCCATCTGCATTCCTTGGCTCATGGCTCCCTTCCTCCATCACCAAAGCCATTGACACAGGTTGTGACCTCACAGTGCATCCCTCTGATTTACTCTACTGCCCATTTTTAAGGACCTTTGTGATTACATTGGATCCAGTTGAACAGTCCAGGATAATCTCCCTATTTTCAGGTCAGCTGATCAGCAACCTTAATTCCAGTTGCAACCATAACTACCCTTTGCAATGTAAAATGATGCATTCACAGGATCTGTGGTTAGGATGTGGAGATCTTTTAAGGGCTATTATGCTGTCTACCATGATGGGTGTTCCAAGGAACAAATTTTAGGGAGAGTCACAAAGCCCTTTAATGGAAAGGTCATTGGCTACTCACTTTCTAATTTATCCTGCGTAAGTTATTTATCCTTTTAGAGCCTCAGTGAATCGCTCTGTGAAATGGAAATAATGTGTTCTTTATCTACTTTGCAAAGTTGTTTGATTTGTTCAATTAAGGTAACAGAACTGGACAAGTGTACTAGAATAAACAATAAAAAAAGATAACAGAAGTGGCAATGTCTTTAAGAAGAATGAGACTCTCTACCTATATAATATATAATTATTATTAAAAATGACTACTATAATACAATGTTTTATTTAAGGTTAAATAATTCTCATAATGTATACCATTCCTCACCTATGTGTTCTCAAAAAGACAGGGCTGGCTCTGTCCCTTGCCCGGAGAGGGTACACAAGAATAAGGACTGAGGGCAAAGACTCAAGCTTCCATCCCCAGGTCACTCCAGATTTTCACTTGAAAGTCCTGGGAACATGCAGGATCTGCTGGGGCCTTCAGGACTAGATCCAGGCCAGTTCTCTTTTATGGACCACTCTTTCCTCTCTCCTACTTCAACTGTGTCTATAACATTATTAAACCATAACAGATAAATGGGTTGAGGTGTAGTAAAAAATGGAAATTTATTATTATTATTATTATTTTAATCCCGCCCAGGGATATGCTTATTGGTTTGAGAGGGAGAGAGAGAAATATCAATGTGAAAGAGAAACATGGATTGGTTGCCTCCTGTGAGTGTCCCTACCAGGGATCAAACCCCCGCCCTTTTGATGTAAGGGGCGACACTCCGACCAACCGAGGCACCCGGCCAGGGCAGAATGGGAATTATTTTGAATGACTGGTCCCTTTTAGATACAACCTGAAACCTAGACCCTTTCCAGATAGCACCAAACTAACTACTCTTAATCCTAAGTGTTGATTGATGAGTTCATGTCTCACCGTATCTCAAATAAATGACTCCGTTACTTATTGAAATATAATTTTTCAATTTTTGCATCAGTGTATTGAGCATTTTGTCTTATTTTGCCTGTATGTGCTGTTACATTACTTAGAATAGGAATTCTGCTTGCAAATTCACCAATTTGTAGATCTATCTACCCAACCATTCCCGGCATTCTAGGAATCTTATTACATGTATTGTTGCCAACACCACCTACCAGCCTTAACAAAGAGTAAAATGCATAGCTGGAAAAGAGATTACTAAGGAATGTATTTTTAAGTGAACTATAGATTTTACATGGAAAATAAATCTTACTAAACGATGTGTTCATTTGACTGTTGAGAATTTAGAATCATTTTACTCAGTCTCACAAAGAAAAACAAGATCTCTTTGGACGTTCTTGGCAAAAACAAGTAGCTACAAGTTGTTAGTTATCAGCAACTGATAAACTTGACACTACCCCAGGTTGGTTATATAATCTACCACTCCCTGGTCCTGGAGAGGGTTCCGCCTTTGGAATCTATGTCACATTGTGCTGCCATCAACAGAAGCAGCCAGACGAGAGGGTGACCTGGGCAGAGCTCACGTTACCAGAATGGGACCACTTTCTGCTTTGTTGAGACTCAGCTGTGAGGACAGTGAATGTCGGAGTCAGTCTTTGGTGCTGGGGCTTTCTGATTACCCTGTCAGGACCACACTAACCTGTCCTCCTGGGCTTTGTTTACTCCAAGGAGCCAGCAGGAGATCCGAAGCAGTGGCAGCATCTTGGCATAAAGAGTCATGGACCTGCCTCTGTCGTCAGTGAGGTTTCTGTGGGTTAGTCCATTGTAACGTGTAGGTTTTTACTCGCTTTGCATTATTCATGAGAATGACAGGAGCCTTTGGGGTAGAAACGTATGAAGTGTACACACACAAGTAAAGCAGCAGGCCTAGTTCTAGCAAAGTCAGAACTGCCCCCACAAGACACGAGAAAAGAAACAGCTAAAAGCAAAAATGCACTAAATGGGATAAGATAGGCTCTTTTTTTATAATTTCTTATGACGGTTTTGAAAGTATACACACACACACACATTTTGGGCTTAGGCCCTGGGCTCATTTAACAAGGACTAAAATTACCAAAAAAAAAAAAAAAAATCACAGAGCAAAACAGCGTAATAGGACTACCTCCGTAAAAACAGCTGTGCAGACTTCCAAGAAAACAGTGTGGTTTTACACACAGGCTTCAGAGTATAAAGCAGACCTAAGACTATCCCCCAGGGAGTTCTCACGAGATGGAAAAGGCACTGAAGGCCAGAGATCTAAAGAAAGGGCAGAACAACTCTGAGAGAACCTCTGAGAGACCTTCCTCAGGGAGGTGGACAGAGACATTTATCAGGTTGGAGACACACAGTCTTTGAGGAAACAGAGCCAACTAAGTCAAGCCCTCTCCAAAATCTCAATGGTTCTGGGAAGAAAGACTCCCAAAGTCTTCTAAGGTGGTTTAGTTCCAGAACAGCCTTGGCACAGCTTGTGCTGTTAGGAGTTTAGTGGGGGTAAATATGACACATATAATCAGTCAGGACTTGGCAAAATTTAGTTCTTCGCCTTCTTCTCTCATGAGCTGAAGAGTTCAGCACAGGTTGACTTGGAAGAAGTGCATGGCCGTAGGGTCACTGAGGAGACAAGAAATACCCGACATGAGCTAATCCACAATACTTGACTCGGGCTGTTTCAGAGGAAAGCCAATCTTTAGGAGCTATTCGAAAGCATGGCCCTGAAATTCAACACTCCTTCCGTCAGGAGACGAGGGCTGTTCTCCTCCCCTTCAACCTAGGAGAACAATACAGTGTAGCAGAGGTGACACTAGGAGATTCCTAAGGGTAGGTCACAAAAGGCAAGGCGCCTCCCATCTTTTTGGGGGAGATGCACAGTTGTAAGCCCAGAGCAACCACATTGGAAGCCCATTGATCCAGTGGTCACCACGCTGTAAGATCAAGTCACATGGAAAGCCCACACGTCAGAGCTCTGGTCCTTAGACCCATCTGTGCCCAACCTTCGAGTCAACTCAGCCCAGAATTCCAGACATGAGTGAGAAGCCTAAAGGTGATCGTAGCCTCTAGCGGTTTGATTCATGCCCAAGCTTCTCTGACTGGGGCCGTAGACGTGGGGAAGCAGACAAGTTAGCTCGCCTACGTAAAGTCTGAATTCCTAACCCACAAAATAACATGAGCATCCTAAAATGGTGCTTGAGGCCTCCCTCCTCTTTCACCTCGTGGGGAAGATTGAAAGGACAGGGCCGTTCAGATGATGCCATTTTATTATCAGATCACCTCATTTTCGTGATTCAGTGGCAAACATTAAATCTATCCATGATCAGAAGAATGAAATTGAGTTCATGGCCTCTAACACCAGAAACCAGTCTGTATATTCTGCTTAACCACCAAAAGTGATTGTGTCTGGTTGGCAAGGTTATGCCACTGGTTACTTTCTTAATAAAACAGAACTCAGAGAGGTCCTATCTTTGGAAGACCTAGGAAAGGCTCGCAGCCTCCCTCACAACCTCTGTGGCCTGACACAGCGATGAAGTGCCACCCACACCCAGCCTCACGAACTGCACTTGAGGGGCCAGGTGTCACAGCTCCTGCCCTGGAACAAATGATTAAGCAGCAAGACATAAGCAGCAAAGTGTTCTTGTTGAAATAGTAAAAAGTTTAGTAATGCTAGTATATTAGCATACCGGTTGGAAAGAAGATTTTCTTTTTTACCTGAAGATACCTGAGCTAGAAAATCTCAGAATATTTACACTTTTCAAGTAATGAAAAGAATGGTATTCACGATGAGAAGAGAGGAAAAGTTAAACGAGGAAAAGGGCGTGGCAGGGCTAGAAAAGATAGCCTACCAAAGGAGAATACTGACTTAACTATTCTAAAAATGGGCGCAGAGTTTATTATGTGTATTACTAGATGTGCACTACTTATTCTATTGAATAAATATTAATTGAGCTTCTATTTATGTAATATAAGTATATCAAACATAACAAAACAAAACAAAAAACCCTTTTCAGGCTACAGGACAAAATGTAATATATTTCAGTATGATTTATGGTAATTCTTATTACTGAAGTTTAATAACATTTTCACTAAATATTACTTTTATAATTTTATTAACTATACTTCAGGTATTTGAATTTCAGAAACTTGGGATTCCCTGTCTTTTGATCTGGCATTATCAAGACAATTAACCAGATTAATTACCAAGATCCCGCTCTGATTAATCTATTTGGAACTATTGAAGGGGGCAGTTTAACACTTTATTAAACTTTAGCTCTGCCAGAGTCCAAATCCGGTTGTCCCCACGGACTGAGCTTCCCTTCAGAACCAGTTCTGGGATTCCAAGTCAGTTTCTTTGTTGGATAAAGTAATTTTAAATCTGATGTGCAAATTTAACCACGAGAAATGGCGGACATGTCACCAGTTTTTTCCACCAAGGAAAAGAGCGTACTGAGGGGTAAAATTACAGTCAGGTGGTGATGAGGCCCAGGGTCCCTAAAGAGGCCGGGGCTGGTGCAGGGTCCCACTCTCAGATGTGGCCACGTGATGCCCTCCCAACACTCGGAAAAGCTAACTCATAAATCCTTCCCAGCAAGAGGGAAGACGTTGAGAGGGTGTGAACACATGCATGCAAATCCATCACTGTTCCTGGGAAAGGTTTCAAAATACATTGAGCAATGTCATGAAAAACAGGCCACTTCTCACCAAAAGGAACCATTCTTCATCTCTCCTTTCCACTTTGACAACATCAAAGGCTTTGAAGTGAACCATCTTCAGAAATTTACCTGGAAGCCGGAAGGCTGACCATCCGTTTCCCTAGAGACGCTGGAGGGAGCCGCGGGAGGCGACCACAGAGTTTTTCTTTCTGATTCTAAGCACTTCCTCTGTGCCTGAGAATCATGTTCTCTGGAAAACTTATCTCTTACAATTTAGTCTCTGACATTATAAATCAGCCTAGTGGGCAAAGTCTAGGCCTCTCTCTCTTGAAAGAGAGAAAGGCCTACTCAGTAAGTACTTATTATTTTCCGTAGATTTTAAATGTCTTTTATACCAGCTGTAGTCAGACTACTCAAGTTTAGTAATGAAACAAGCCTTGCCCTGATGAATCATAGATACTATGCAATTAACCATATGTCTCCTAATGAACTAATCTTCTAAAAACTAATCAGTGAGTGAAAATTTAGATAATGCTTGGAGTGAGAAAGTACAATATAAAATATTTTAAGATTAACATTAAACAGCAAGTTGAGTTACAAAATACGTTCTCTTCTGCTTAAATGCCATGTTATTAAATAGGCCCCTATCTATTGTTCTCTCTTTTATTTTTAGTTCATAGTTGTTGTTGTTTTTTTTAATCTGGACCTGTGGGGTTAACTACAAATTGTCAAATTTTTTTGTTCTGATAATAAATTTATGCTATCTTAAAAATGCCTGCTATTATAAAGGCACATACTTGTAATTATGCTCTTGAAGTTTTAATTTGCTAAGACAGTAACTTTACAACCATTTTTCCTATTATCACCTGAATGGACATTGACCTTGGATGCACCTGGTGATGAAAATGAAAAACAGATTCATTCATATGGCCAGAATTATTTTATTAGGCTGCTAGCCCTAGTTTTAAAAGTATCATGCTCCTGTGTTTAAATCATGCCCTCTTCTCTCAAAAGTATCAAACCTTGATCGAACGAACTTTCTTCTTTTCTTCAATGGGCTACAAAAAAAGGAAGAAGTGAATGGAGCACTAAGATTAAAATAGTGCCGAATGTAGCAGCTCATAACTACTTCTCAAATCTAGTAGAGACAGTCGGGCAAAAAGAAGAGAAGGTACAAAGAGGGGAATCAGCTGAAGATGCATAATAGGACAACTGGACCAGGAGTTAATTGCCTAAGGGTCCCCTAGAAACCTTGATTGGAAACATTAACATCTTGATGTAACGAATCTACAGGACTTCTTCATCCTTGTCCCCCAAGCTCCCACAGGCTTTTGGGGGCCTTCTGGTTGCCTTGGTCACAGGTTTTCTTTCTTTCATCAAATTCCTCCTCCCCCAACTCCTAGCCTCCTGCTTTTTTTTTTTTTTTTTTTTTTTTAAGGAGCCTTTGCTCAGCAGACCAATTCCAACTTTATTACTCTTTGGCCTCCAGAGCACACAGCCCATAGTTTGCTGGCAGCTGATTCTAGTGTCTGCACAAGGATTACCAGGAGAGCTACCTGAAATGGAACAAAGAGACAAAGGCCACTGGCTGAGACGTTACTGGGGAATCTGCTTAGAAAATTGTGACTACATCCCACAAATATCTGATTAGTATTTGTCTCCCCTTCTCAAATGTCCTGAAGGTTGAGTTCTCAGTTCTCACGTCAAAAATAAGAAGGAGGGAGGCCAGGGTGATGGACATGCCAGGAGCTTAGCGGACCTTCAGGGCCAGCTTCCCTTGGCAATTTCAGCTATTTCTCCTGCCCTCTTCTGTGCATTAATTTCTGTTCTGTCCTCCTCCACAAAGTTGAACATCTCTAAAGCATCCCAGCTAGGTGATCTAGTCCTCTTACAGCCACACTGGAGCCCACTTTTCTGGGATTCTAATGCTCCAGGAAAGCATTCCACTGTCCCCCAGTCTTGTAGGCCAAGTCTGATCTTGACGGCTGGACCCAAGCCTAAAATTCACCCTTTGAGCTTGCTTTTTGAGCCCAGTAATTCCCTATGAGGCAGAAGACACCTTATACCCAAATCATCCAGACTTTTTTTTTAAGCCACAGATAATGCCTTCTCTCAGGAGGTGTATCAGATGTTTGGAAATACAGTGATTTCCATGGTTTGAAAAAACTGACCAAGAAGTTCTTATCTCCCTGCCCTTCCATGGCACACCCCCTACTGGAAACACCTAAGACTATTTTGAGAGCGGCTTCTTTAACTAAGACTGTGATTACCAAGAGAAGATTAACTAATCAAGTCAATAGCTCTCACTGATCGTGACTTTTACTTTTCCTTATTAAAACGCAGGCAGCTTTTGGAATAGAACAGTCATCTTCTAAAGTGCGGGTCTGATTCATAGTCTAAGGCAGTGATTTTCAACCTTTTTCATCTCCTGGCACACATAAACTAATTATATTTTTTGCCTATCTGACAAAAAATAGGTATAATATTGATTCACTCACACTAGAGGGCTATTGTTGTGTTGGCTGTTGTCATTTTTTTTATTTGGCAATCTGAGGGAGAGGAGATCAGTGTCCCTGACTAAACAGTCAGGTATCGCATGTTTTAAAGACCCTTGTGGCACACCAGGTGAAAATCACAGCTCTGCGGGTTTCTCCTTCATCCTTAAATGGAGCTCTAACCTCATACTCTTCAGGACCATCTACTGCTGTGTCTTTCCTATCATCTAAATTTATTCCAAGGTTAGGGACTATGCATTTCTACCTCTTGGTGCTTCAAGCACGATACCCTTCTACCTTGAGATCTTCATCTTCTCACCCTTCATGACTCACTCAATAGCACATTTCTCCAGAGCTTCTTCAAACCCTTGAAGTCTGGGTTCAATGCTCAGCTGAGGTAAGCAGCCCTTGCAAAACTCTCATATATCACTGCTCATCACACCGTATTGGGAATGAGGAGTCCGGCTCCATTTTTTTATGTTTGACTGTGGATAGTTTTTGAGTCTTCCTGTTTCCTCTTTGCTTTGTGTTCCGCATTTGGACGACCTGATCAGGAGGCCTGTGAGCTCCTCCTTTGGTGCTGGCACGAGATTCAAGCCATGCAAACTTTTGTCCATGTGCGGGACCTCTCACTCTGCTTTACCCCCAACCGCAGTAGAAACCGAAGCCAGTCTTCTTCCCTTGTTTTCTCACGCTACTTCAGATCTGGTCGAGAGGCCTGCTCTTCTTGCCTCGCAAACCTCCATTGTGCAAGCAGTAAAGCTTACCACAGCCTCCAGGTGTGTATGTTATCATATGTCTCAACAACAGAACCCAACTTTGGGTGGAGGGTCCATCTGCCTTTGAAGGTGAGCATAACAGTGTCGCGATCGCTGCTTTACTCGTCCATATTCTCCAGTAAATTATGTGTTCTTTGAGGATAAAGACTGTGTGCTGTTTATTTGTGAAACCCCAGTGCCTGGTACAGTGCCTGGCACAACAGTATAGAAGATACTCGCTAACTGTTTGCTTGTTGAATAGCATACCTGCTTTTAGCTGAGTTCCTGTTTCCATTGAATAAAATGTAAATAAGTTAGACTTTCAAGGTTCTAAGGGAACTTGGATATCATCAACTGCAACCCAAACTAATGAGACATATTCAATATATAATGTATCCTTGCCTGTTGTGGCAAAACAAACAGAAGGGTTTTTGTTAAAGACATTTCAAGGAGACGTTGCTACATACAAAGCTCTCCTTTGTGGACCAGGCTGAGAGGTAATGAGATCACAACCCCACGAGGTATTTAAACAGGCATCACTTGGAGATGTCTATTCCAGTCTCCGCAGCTTCAATATGGCATGTTAGGGTTACCATTGATTCGGGTAGTTTGAAGAACCTGGAAGTAATCATGAACACAGAGCCAGGTAGCAAATTATACATACATTTATTACACATTTCACAATTATTTCAAAACTGCTTTCAGATGGGATGCTTATATTTCAAAGCAATGAGTATCAAAGCTAAATCTCCCCCAGTAGCTGACTTGCTAATAGCTGCCTATGATACACAGGGATCATCATCTGCAACAATAACAAGGATAACAGGCAAAACCTGGTGATCCGGCTACACAGCACAGTGTGATGAGGCCATCACTTCCCACCCAGCCCTGACTGGCACAGCCGTAGCCCGGACCCTGCAACCAAGCCTTCCGCAGTTTCCCGGGCAGACCTCTGCGGGAGGAATGAATGATGCTGTAATGTAACTTTCTAGGTTCTTTTCCATCTCCCTCCACTCTCAGGTACCAGAAAGGAAGAGATTCCTTCTTGCTCACTGCTGCATCTCTAGCTCCTAGTACAGTGCTGGCTGCCAGGCCTGCGCTGTGTCTTCCTCCATAAAAAACAAATGTGTGTGTGTGTGTATGTGTGTGTGTGTGTATACATACATATATATGTATGTATATATATATATGACTGTGTTGGTATAAAGATAGATTATTATAAACTAAAATGTTGTCTTAGACATAAAAGTTAATTTCTTACTGCTTTTAAAAGTAGTAACAACATTTTTCCGAGCTCCCAAAAGCACTGTTGACCTTGGTGCCCAATGGATAAATTGGTCTGCTGGTCATATCAAAGTCTCAGTCATGTTAGACCAAAGGATAATAAATGGGAGACAAAAGGGGAATGCGACCAGCCAGCTGGTAGTAAAATACATAATAGTGCATATAAACATTATAATCAGTATAATCAATCTACCTACCCACACACACGCACACCTATTATCACATGAAGTCATTAGACCCAAGGCAGTGGGACCCCTGCTGCCTTGCAGGGGGTCTGCCCTTTGGAGTGTCATCTTCAATATGTTCTTCCAAGTCCCCCTCTTGTCCCTGGGAGCAACAGGGACAGCAGTGCCATCTTGGCTATGAGCCCAAGCATTGGTCAGGACCCACAGGGACCCCTATTTTTGTTCCTCCTCTTTGAAGTGCTCTCCCACCCCTCAGCCCTCTAAATCTACCCACCTCAAGGATGAGGTCCACCAAACAACCCAGAAGCTGCAGACCTTTGCCTGTGCGGTGGTCCTGAGGTTCTTTAACTGCAACAGGATTCCAAGAAGGTAACAGCAAGCAAGTGCATCATTCTCATCGTCCACTATGGCACTTAGGTCACTAGAACTGTACTGCCGACACACTGATTTGGATACATTTTTATTCATATTATGTCAAGAGAAATTGGAGCGTTGGACTAACCTCTGGGTCTGAGCACTACGTGTGAGTCCTCGGCATGTGTGGCCCATAGCACAGGCTGTAGTCCACAGTGTCTCAGGATGGTGGGGTGGTGTGTGAGCCTCCTTCCCTCTGTCCGCCCCTCCATGCCCATGCTGGCACCAGGATGGCCACCGATGCCCTTCACGACTCTGGGCCATGTGGCAGGCGGTCCTCCAGCGTGGCCACACCTATCTCTTCCTGGGAGAGCCATTGCTCCTCAATACCAATGAGCCCTCCCCACCCATATGGTGGCAGCATGCTTCCTGGGTTGACCTTCAGCTGTGTGGGCCGAGGAACACACTGTCCTTGCAGGAACCACTTTTCTTATTCCTCCATGGCCCTGCGTGCATCCTTCCTGCTGATGACTGTGTGTGGAAGGCAGAGAGTGATTGTCAACATTAAAAGATGTCCTGATCTAGGAATGCAGTGATTATGGCCTAAAGAATTCAAGGGATAACACTGTGGAAAGATGTATCTGTTCTATGTTTATGCTCCAAAGTTGCACACGATAAATTCTATGTGGCCAGAAAGTGAATTATTGTTCACATTTTCTGTGTACTCTGATAAAGATTTGCATTTGTGGGCCTGGCTGGCATGGCTCAGTGGTTGAGTGCCAGCCTGCAAACCAAAAGGTCACCAGTTCAATTCCTAGTTGGGGCACATGCCTGGGTTGTGGGCCAGGTCCCTGGTAGGGGACACATGGGAGGCAGCCACACATTGATGCTTTCCCCCTCTCTAAAAAAATGAATAAATAAAGTCTTTAAAAATGATTTGCATTTGTGGCTATCATCAGCGAAGCTCAATAACAAACTTTGAGAGAGCTTTGGAAGCCTCCATCTGTGGGCAGTGAGATGGCAGCAGGAGGTATGAAACGGGTCATGGGTGATGATGCAACCAGCATCAAATAAATAAAATAAATGGTAGTGGGGAATTTCAGAGGCAAAAAGGGCACCATTGTTTTAATAAGAACAAGATTCAAAAAGTCACAGCATTGTAGTAGCATCATTGCTACCTTGTTCTGGTGGTGGGAATGACCACATTTAACAAGTAAGTATATGAAAAAATGGTATTTTGGTCTGAGCAAAAAAAGAATAGCATCTTAACAGCACAAAGAATCTTCCTGTGCTCTGATTGGACAATGAACAAATACCTAGGTACCTCTTCTTTAACTTTTACTCTGAATCTTCATGAATGAAGTACAGTACATAAGCTTATGAATGTTGTAACACTTTTTCTAAGACATAGTTTTTATATAGAGACAAGCCTTTCAAAACATAAGTATTTGCCTGGGGCTCTGCACACCGTAAGGGTGGTCCTGATGAAGGAAAATAGTCGAAATGATCCTCCCTACTTTCTATATAATACTCGAATCCTCCTACAAGGATGCCTATCATAAGACATTTACCTTGATTTCGCACAAAGTTTAAGGAAGAGGAGGAGGAACCATGTAATTAACAAAGCCAAGTAGATGCCTCCCACCGCCCTCCTCCCCCCCCCGTGCACGCCCCCCCCCCCCGGCCCCGCACGCACTACCACCACAACCCTCCACACACACATTGCTAGCAGCAGTCTCTCTCCAGGCCTCAGCCATTTATCGTTTTCATGGGAATTGCGAGAAGTAGTCCCAAATAATAGCAGCTCTGAAGAATTGTAGTGAAACGCAAGCCCTACTCAAAAATTCTGAAAATTGTGTTCTCACAGTCAAGAGAAAATACTTTCTTTTTTGGGTGTAACTAGAAGAAATGTCCTCGTCGCCACAGTGGCTACATTTTCAAAAAATCTTTAGAGGGTTGGGTCCCTTCATTGTCTGTCTATTAGCGGAAGCAAGTCGACACTTAAACGGGAGATAGAGCAGTTCTGGATGAAGAAGCAATCATCTTCTTCATGAGTACCGAAATAGGGACCTGGTAACATACCACCATTCCTGACACTGCCCATCCCACCAGTTCATTCACAGTGAAAAGGGCATTCTGTGAGCCAAGGCAACATCGGGAATACGGTTGCTTAAAAATGAGGTGCTCTCCTAATGAGACGAGTCAGGACAAATAAAGGAAACGTATGTTGATGTTTATGAAATTCCATTTGATGAGTTTATGGTAAGACAACAAATGGGATCCGGAATAGTAACAGGAAATGAGCTCTTGTTAATCAGCAAATTCCAGAAGCACTCTGCAAATGTCTTCAGAACACCACAGATCTGCTACAGTGTCTTAGAAGAATTTAGTTAAATGTCAGGATGCATGATACCTCAGATTTCTGACTCTAAAACCCAGCTGATTATTTAAAATATGTATATATACATAATATATATTATATATATGTAATCCTTAAGATTTAACTAGGTTAAGGTACTCTTACAATATTGAGAAATGGAGGGCTATGTCATTTTTTATCATCATTTGTGGATAAATAAGATTGAGAAGATACAACATCAGCAAAGAATAATACTGGAACCAAAAGAGTGTATCCAGATAAATACAACTTAAGAAAAGAGATTTCAAGAAATTAGAATCTGGAGTTGTTTCTAATACTGGGTTTAAATAGAGAATTAATTTTATAGGGGAGGATAGTTGTTGATTTGTTGCTGTAAGAATGGAGAGAATGTGATGTAAAAATCAAAATGTGGCATGGTGATATAAGGACTTTGGGTATGAGGTAGGCTGTATTTTTATAAGGAAGTGAGAGTGCAAAAAGTAGCAAGGACTCCAAACCTAATTTATAATAGAAACATGTAAGGTTAGAAATCAATTTAGAAATTATCCAGTCAAAATATGTGGCAGGTAGAACAATGCCCACCCTCCTTCCCTCAAAAATATCCACCTCCTGCCCTGGTGACTCAGTTGGTTGGAACATCATCCTGATACACCAGGACGGCAAGTTCGATCCCGGGTCAGGACACATTACGAGCAGCAGATAGATCTCTCTCTCTCTCTCTCTCTCTCTCTTCTCTCTTTCTCTCTCAAATCAATAAGTAAAAAAAAATTTTAAATGTCCACATCCTAATTCCTTAAACTTTAAGTATGTGACTTTACATGCAAAAGGGACTTTGCAGGTGAGGTTAAAAATCTTGCAATGGGAAGTTTGTCCTAGATTATTTAGTGGACCCAATGTAATCACAAGGTTCTTATAACAGAGAAGCCAGAAAGTCAAAGTCAAAGAGAGATCTGATAGGAAAGGGGGTCGTGAGCCAAGGGATGTAGGCAATCTCTATAAGCTAGAAAAGTCAAGAAAGTAGACACTCCCTTAGAGCCTCCAAAAGAAACCCAGTCCTGCCCACACCTTGATTTTTTTAGCCCAGTTCGATGTATCAGGTGTTCAGAACTGTAAGATAATAGATTTGTGCTGTTGTAAGCCACTAAATTTGTGGTAGTCTGTTACAGCAGCTACGGGAAAGTGATAAATTGCCATTCTTGCAGAGAGTTTAGATAGTAAAATAACTTACCAAAGATAACAGAGCTGGTAGGTAATGGAAAGGAGACTACACCCCAGAAATTTAAGGGGCCAATTCATTATACGACACTTTCAGATTTTGTTCTAATGGAGAAATAGACACGATTTATTTAGATAGCGAAACTCGTAACGTTGTATTAGAGAGCATATTCTGGCCTTGAGACCCAATTGGTCTTTCTAGTCTCTCTCCACGAAATGAGTCACAGACGCTGAAACTGAAACTGAGTAACTGTAGGTGCACCCCTCAGCTCATCTTTACAGACGCAGCTTCTTCAAGAGGCTCCGTCAGGAGGACAATGCCAGCAGTCTGCAAGCAGGGACTCCCAAGACAGCAAATGGGCTACAAGCCGCAGCGGAGCAGCGATCTTGACCACCATAGCAAACCCAGCCACAGGGGAGACATGGGTCACCTCAGCCAGGGAGAAGACGTGAGATAGAAGGAGTGTCTTCCCCAGTCTTTCGCTGAGAAGGCAGGCCTGTTAGTGTTTCTCTTTTACGGGCACAAGAGCTTCAGGAGGCAAGTAACGGTACCCTGCCCATCCTTTCGTCGGTGGCCTGCCTCTTTCGTAACTCTGCCAGACACAGGAGAACCTGTACGAAGTAGAAGAGGCTGATGAGGAAGACGTATTTGTTTTCTTTTTACTGATTTTACAGAAGGGGTATGGGCAGTAACAAAAATATAAACTGATGTTTTACAATGATTTGTGGAGAATTAAAGAATACATGCAGCAAGTAAATGTAAATGTAACAATGGCCCCTCATAAAATAGGAATGTAGTTTTTACTCTACAGAAAGTCTCTGTCTCCCACTAAACACTTAGCTGCTCTTTCTCCAAAGCCGTGACTTTATATCGCTAGCCCTTAGCACAATACCTGCAAAGAGAAGGCTCACCACTGTTTGCTGTGGAGGATTATTTAATCCCTAGTAATATACAAGGTAAGTAGTAGTATGATCACTCATGTTTTACAAAATAAAACACTGAGAAACCGATAGATCTGGGGACATGCTGAAGGCAACACAACTGAGATTTGAACCAAGGCGTCTGCAATAAAATCTTAGCTATTGACTGCTGTGTGCTAGTATTTGCACTTTGGCAGCTGGGATATTCAGCATCTGAATAGCCAAGGGACTGAGGAACTATTCACAGCTAGGAAGCATATCACAAAGGGAGAAATTCTCTATTCACCATCTCATTTCCTTTCAAGGGAAAACTGTTACAACACAGTTTTATACGTGGAAAATGAATTCTCTCACTATCGTGTGGTTTAAAATTGCAGGGTTTTTTTTTTTTTTAAATAAGTAGTTTAAAACACATGCAGTTTAAAATGTCAGTCTGTTTTTGTTGCTTTTCTAATATTTCAGACCTGTACGTTTTGAAAGGATTTCCCCACATAGGCAAATTCCAGGTTTATGCAAACCTCTGAGTCATGTAGAAAGCAACTAGAAATTTATGTTGAATTGGCAAGATTGGTTATCTGGCGAACGAGCAGCGTGCCAAACCTGTGCTCCAAGAACAGGTTTCTTTCCTCTGGAGCGCTTATTTAGAACATTGTTTTCCTAATTCGTCGCTGCTTCTGCTTTTATCAAAAATATTGTCCTTCTGCTGGGGACAATATTTTTGTCTCCCAGGAACTCGTAGATTTGTCCCCCTGAGGGATCACTGTGACCAGCGTCACATCATGGTGATGTCATTGGTCTGTGCGAATGGTCTCTGTCAAGAACAGGCCTGCGAAAGCCACCATGTCATTTGTGGTGATCATCCCACTGTGGACACTATTTTTTCCCCAGCCAGTTGTTCCCATTTGGAGAATCCTGGATACAACTCTTTCTGGCTCTGCAACTGAGACCATCTCTGCTTTTCTTAAACCTTATCTCTCATCTACTGTCAGGAGGGCTGTGTTTGCATTTCCAAGGGAAATTAAATCTTACGTCAGACAGACGGAAGGGAGGTGGCTGAGGAGCTGAAACTTCACTTAGTCAGGGGGCAAGAGAGGAAGTTCGGGGACTCTTTCTTTTTATCTCTGTAATAAACTTTACTCCATTACATAGAATGCTGTCCCTCAGAAAAGTGATATTGCCATCACGTAACATGAAATCTCAAAAAAAATAACCTTGCCCCACTGCACAAAATTGGACAGCTAATGGAAGTACAGCTTCTTCAAATACCAAACTGGCCACAGAGAACGAAAATCTAAATTATTTACATTTTTCCTTGAAGGATCTATACTGCTGCATAAAATTGAGATAGAGTGGTGTTCTGGTATAGCAGGAAGATTCGTACCTTGGTGTAATTTATACCTGTGTATGAGAAGATATACAGGAATATTCACTGCACTATTGTTTGGAAAAACAACAACAACAACAACAACAATGACAACTTGAAAACAACCCAGACACCCACGACCATGAAACTGTGTAAATCTACTGTGGTTTATTTAACCAACAGATTACTACAGAGTAGTGAAAATGAGTCACTTAAAGCTACACACATCAACACCAATGAATTTCAGAATCATAAAGAGGAGTTGAAAAACTATCATCCAAGAACGCAAACTATAGTATACTATTTGTACAGAGGCCAAAAATAACAAAAAATTAAAGCTTGGATATAAATATACCTGTCATAAAAATAATAACCAAGAAGCACCAAAATAAAATAGTTTCTGTTCAAGAGCAGCATGCAGAAAGATGCATAGATGGAGAGGCATATAAGAGATCTCAACTGCATTGGTAATATACTATTTCTTAAATGGGCCTTATCCTTTGTATCTTCCACATATGTGTGTATAGTATACAAGAAATATTTCACAATGGAAAAAATTCATGGCACCAACTAGCTTGCTTTGGCAGAAACTAACCAGTCGTTCACCATCATTTCCTTTGTCTTTCTGAGCACGCTTCCATCGTCCAGCCTCCCTTGTGTTGTCCAGTGACTGGGGGCAGAGCAGTGGACGCTGCTTCCAGGCCTGGCCCCAAAAGTCCTCCTTGCAGACACCACACTGTCTACTTCATGCATCCGCTAGTGAGATGCAGGGAGCCCAGGGCAGAACTCTGCAGCCTGAGCGCATCCCAGAGACTACACGCAACAGAACCCCTGCTTCTGCCCTGCACCCAATGGGGCTGTAAGCCACTGGGATTTGGGGTTTCAACACCAGCTAGCTCACGGTGCCCGATACACTTGCTATAAAATGATGACCATTCAACCTGAAATGAAGAAGCTGAATACACTTAGAGGACAAACTCAAGTCTTTTGCTGAGAAACTAAATGAATCTCTTTGGTGAGGAAGAACACCAAGATTCAAACCCATCTAAGAAGCTGGGGCCAGGATTGTCCTCCCCTGGAGAATAAACAAGCAAGATTTGAAATAAAGTCAATCCTCCTTGGCAAAGCAAGTAAGAGCATTCACAGATCTCAATCCAAGCTATTTCCTTACTTCCAGTTTGGGTTTATTTGTGAGGCAAGGAGAGAGCCATCATCTGAAGTGTTTGTGATGGAGAGGCCAAATATTCAAACAGCAAGAAACGATAGGGTCGTGACAACATTCCACAGACAGACTCCAAGGAAAAGATAAGCAGTTACTTCATGCAGCCACACAACCGTAGCAGCAGAATGTAACGTTTGGAGGAGAAAAAAATAGCAATAGCTATACTTTATGAGTACTTGCTTCATGTCAGGCATTATTATCATTAGCACACCAAGACATTTAACCTTCATACATGTGATAGTGCTGTGATCACTATTTGAGAGCTAAAGAAATTGAGGCCCAGAAAGTGAAGTACCTGTACAGGGTTTAAGGTTCTCTTGACATCCAACCTAAGATTATGTTAAGGAGCAAAAATCTGACTTTTCCGGAATAGGGATAGTTATTTCCCCTTAAATATATTTGTTACACAGAAGCCCCAGTCCTTCTTGAATTCTCTGTTTAAAATTCACTGGACCCAACAATAAGTTACAAACACCACTAACTGAAAGTAGACGTAGCAAAAACGGAAGCCCAGCTCTACCCTCTAGAAGACCAATAACCGGAGGCAGAGAGAGAAGTTTCAGCAGAAGGGCTTAGAGTAGTTGCTTATCCTCCACTGTCCCTCTTACTACTGATTTTGGAAACCATCAACATTATTTGGAGCATGCTTTAGAATCCCCCATTTTAATTTTTTTTAACTTTCACCAATAACTTTATTGATTTGGATATTTTGAGAATCTCAGCTCTCTCCCACGTGGTATAATGTTGATTGCTCTCAATTAATGTCTTGATTTGATCACTATCAACTTCAAATGGTCTACCCAACTGTGGGGCATCATTCAGCGAGAAATTTTCAGCATAAAACTTTGCAAACCATTTTTGATCGTACTTTTCCCATCACCATTCAGTCCACTTATACCCTCACACTGTTGTCCGTGTCCATGAGTCCTTTTTCCTTTTTGCTCCATCCCTCCAGCCCTATCCTTCCTGCTCCCTATCTATGAACACACTAAACTAACAAGCAAAATAGAGACAGACTCATAGAATCACTCATTTAAAAACAAGAAAAACTATTTAGGAACATGCCCTGAGTTCCTATTGAGTGCCTCATGTTTCAGTAGACACACACAAAAAAGGATGAAATTACTTAAGAAACTGGGTCCCCATACCCAAGTACTGGGGAGGCAGAATAAAATACAAACACGTCAACTACTTAGTTGGATCAAAGAAAAAAAAATCAATATCCTGTTTGCCTGAACCACAGAACTACTAATTGCCTTTAAGTGGACAATATATTTCAGTGAAATAAGATGAGCTAATTGCCTTTCTTCCCTTTTCAGAAGCCTGTCATCACGGAGGAATGGGGGAGAGCCTCTCCTTTTATTAAAATGGCTTTAGGAGGAGTATGAAATGTCTGTTCTGAAGATAAGCAGAACAAAGCAAAACAAAAAAACATATAAAGGAGGAAAGGAAATGGTAAACAAGAGAGGCAAAAATTATAAATAAAAACCAGGGGAAGATCTAGCAACTCTGGAAATAGCAGGAGCTGAAAATCATCAGAAAACATGCCGGTGGATCCGGCCACTTTCACCCTCTCCAGTAATGAAGCTCACACTTAGATGAGCGATTGGTTTTTTCATGTATTTCTATGCACATTTTACATGTATTGTCTCATTCAAAACAGTTAGGTAAGTACCAATAACGTTTCTATGTTTTAGATGAGGAAACAGAGACACAGATCATTTAAGTAGCTGCTGAAAGGTCACACAGCTTCTAAGAGACACAATCAATACTTTTAAATGTATGAGAAAAGGCAACTTATTGGACAGGAGAGGATATTTTGCAAATGATATAAAAATAAGAAATTAACATCCAATGCATATAAAAATCTCATGCAACTCAACAACAAATTGAAAAATATCTGATTAAAAAATGGACCAAGGACTTGAATAGACATTTCTTCAAAGACAAACAGATGACAAACAAACGCGTGAAAAGATGGCCAATGTCATTAATCATCAAGGAAATGCAAACTCAAACCACAAGGACATGTTACTTCACACCTGTAAAAAAAAAAAACCCTTAATTATCCAAAACACAACAAAGAACAAGTGTTGGCAGAGGATGTGGAGAAAAGGGAACCTCACGCATTGTCAGTGGGATTGTAAACTGGTGCAGCCAGCGTGAAAAATTAAAAACAGAACTACTGTACGACTCACCAATTCCGCTTCTGAGTGTTTTTCTGAAGAAAATGGAAGCACTAATTTGAAAATATACATGCATCCCTAAGTTCATTGCAGCATTATTTGCAAGAGCTGAGATAAAGAAGAAACTCAGGTGTTCAAGGAATATTAGTCAGCCATAAAAAGAACGAAATCTTGCCATTTGAGACAGCATGGCCAGAGTAAGATGCGACATGCAGAGAAAGACAAATACCGTAGGACATCACTTATATGTGGAACCTAAAGAACAAAACAAACTGACAAACGAAACAACACAGAAACAGACTGATAGATACAGAAACTGAAGTGATGATTGCCACAGGGGAGGGGGTAAGGAGATGGGTGAAAAAGGTGAAGGGGACTAAGATACACAAACTTCTAGTTATAAGTCATGGGGATGTAATGTACAGCACAGGGAATATAGTCAAGAATATGATAATATTCTATTCTGATATATAATAGAATAGAACAGAATATTCTATTAGAATGTTCTATAATAGAGAATATTATGATAACTTTTCACAGTGACAGAACACCCCCCACAACGCATGCATCAACGGTGCCTGTGGGCTTTTCTGCCACGAAGGTACTAGACTTCTCATAGGGATCACTTCGTAAGGTATATGAATGTCAAATCACTACATTGTATTCCCCCAAATAATATAATATTGTATGTCAACTCCAATTTAAAAAATGAAATTGAGCCCTGGCTGGTGTGGCTCAGTGTACTGAGTGCTGGTCTATGAACCAAAGGTTCTCTGGTTCAATTCCCAGTCAGGACACACGCCTGGGTTTCAGGCCAGGTCCGCAGTAGGGGATGTGTGAGGGGCAACCACACATTGATGTTTTTTTCTCTTTCTTTCCCCCTCCTTTCCCCTCTCTCTAAAAATAAATAAATAAATAAAATCCATAAAAATAAATTGATTAAATAAAATTTTAAAAACACATATGAGTTCAAACACTGAACCACATCTAAGCAACCATCCTCTGGCCTGCTTTGGTTCTTTGGCTTAAATGAAGTCTTCACATCTTCCACTGACTTTAATGAATCCTGATGGCAAGGAATCTAAGCTAACCTTTAGTGGTAATTCTGCAGATGCTAACCTTGAGCACATTCTCTGGGATGAATCCCCCTGAGTAGGTAGGAAGACAATCATAGCAACAGTGGCGTGAGCTGGAGAGGCTGCAGGAAATCCTACCAGGTGGTGTAACATTGCTCCAACAGTGTTGATGGATCGCTTGTGATCATACGCAGAGAAAACACAGGAGTGAGAGAGAAATTGAGGATGTCTGTGTAAATGTGAGAGATAAGAGAGGGAACAGGGATGAGAAAGGGGAAAGGGAAAAAAGCAGTAATGAGTTTACAGTAGTTTCTAGAAGGTTATAAGCCATATTGCAAATAGGTATATTATTGTTTGAATTGTATATTGATTCTTCTAGAATAACAACATTAGAAGAGACCAAAGATAATAGCCACCCCAATTGCTGAAGAAGAAAAGTGACGTTACTGTAGGACAGGCAAGATTTTTGAGTTATCTAGCTGGTTAATGTCAGGGCCAAGAAGAAAAGTCAGGTTTCCTAACTTATAGTTTATTATGCTTTCCATAACCCAGTGCTACAATGTCTAAAAAACAACGTCTAGTTTTTGATTATCGGCATCTAAATTTAATATGAGCAATAGGCAGCAAAGTCTTCTGTGGCTTCTAGATTACTTTCCCTCCATCTGTGTGAAGTTGCTAATTACCTGCTGTCAGTGAAAACAACCCTTGTAGGCAGCTGAAAAAAAAATGAATTGGAAATTTGGGTTTGAAGTCAAGTAAAAAACACAGGTGTTGCTTTGTTCAATTAAAGCCTAACAAGAAACTTAGTGGGGTAAAAGGGTGGGAGGTGGGAAAGGAAAAGGAAAAGATGACGTCAATCTCAGCTGAAATTGTCAGAGAGGATAAAAGCTAGAAAACAGCTTCCTAAGCACTTCCAAAAAGGGAATTTGAAGACCAGAGGATCTGCAGGACTAATCTGAGTCCTGCAAACAATTCACGATTTACATTTTAGAAAAATAATTTGTGACCAGATTTCCCCTCAGATAGAAAAGAGTATGTGTTGACTGAAACAAGTTATGAAGTTGAAGGATTTTTGTTGTTGTTGTTGGACAGGAACAGGGGATGAATTCTAGTTAATTTTTACAGGTTAATATTTGTGCCCTGTGGAACACTGCACTTCACCTGTACTGCTGTAGCCGGGACTGAAAACATCTTCTTGCTTTGTTTTTGACGATGATCATTGGCTTTCCAGAGAAGTCTTAAAAACAATAGGCCATGTTCCTAAATTAAAATACATTGTGGGCTACCGACTCTTCATTTGACCACTTAGTTCTCTTATTCCAGCCTCGAATTCCATTTCATACAGGAAATGATTCCATTTATTTTGACGACGTACTTTGCATACTCCGAGGCCAGGAATTCTCAGGCTCTGCAGAGTGTATTGAAAAGCCACGGAGAGAGGGATTACTTGAAACTTCAGGAAGCTCTTTGCCCCCCTTCTCAGCTCCACCGTTTTTAAATCCAGGTACATTTGTCGCAGGAATTTGTTCGGTGAAACCCTGCAGCAATATTTCTCTTCATTTCCATGACAACAGCTCTCTATCAACTTCTGAAGGAACTTGCCTGTATTGTCAACAAACCTCTCCTGGCAACTGGCCTGTTTTCCTTCTCTATCTCATCTTCCATCTGCTCAAAGGCTTTGCTTCAAAAAGAAGTAGGTTGCAGGTGTGTACTTTTTCTTCCCTTAACCCCCTCCCCTTTTGTTTCTGAAAGAGGTCGATCTTGGAGATTAAAATTCTCTCAGCTTGTGACTTTAACAACCTCGCAGAGCAAGGCTGAGTACCCATGAAACAAAATTCGGAGCCTACCCACGTATAGCAAGCAGGCTTGGTTCCATTTTAACACAAGTCCCTCAGAAATAGGAAGCTGACCAATACATTTTATGAAGTAAATTCTAACTGCAGGGGGAAAAAAACTATTTAGGGCCAGCCAAAAAAAAAAAAAAAAAAAAGGAATCAGAAATAAGGCTGTTGGTGTTTTGTTTTCAGAATCTTTCGTTAAAGACGAAAGTGGTTGTTATAGAAATTGTTTCAGGACACAACCAGAACCTTACCACTAATCAAGGTGAGAAAAACTTCTTTATTTTCTTCTGAAAAAAAGAAAATGTGTCTTCTATATTTTAACTTCAGGTTTCATGACCTCCAAATGGCATAAAATTTTAATCCTCCTGGGCTTGAAATGCAGGTCAGTTATTTGTCCAATATAATAAATTTGACATTTTTATACGTTCATTTACTGACTTTCCTTAAGTCTTTTTTTATTCAGTGCCCCAGCTATTGGATCATGTGATTACTAGAGCAAACACAATTGTCTGGCATTATGCCAGGTAGCAGAAGAAAAATTTTAAAAAGGCCAGCAAAAGAAAAAAGATACATTCCCTTCACTGAAACACCAAATTTGAAGAGAGAGAACTGGAAAGAGAGTGTCTTGGCTGGAGTTTGAGAGAAGTTTGGGGCACAAAAATCACAGTCTCAGGTCTCCACGGAAAAGGTTGCTTTATTTACTGGTTTTGTTGGTTTTAATTTTCCTTACGGTTCCTGAGGAGCTGAGGAGGGGCCCCCTCACCGATAATACTAGAAGAAGCATCTTCCCACAAAACTTCAGATTTCGTTAAGTCCACAGGGCCGCCTCGTAATGAAAGTATCTCATTTTGCCACATGGTCTAATTTACACACATATGAATGTATTCATTCAAAAATATTTAGTGGGTGCTGACTGCGCGCCGGGTGCTGCTCTAACTGCGGGGTTGCAGTGGGACAAGGAAGTCATCCTCATGCAGCTCCTGGGCCAAGGCAGACACAGGCTTTCATTAGGTAATCTCCCAAACATGTGCAAAATTACAATACGAGAACTTTCAATGGAGGAATTTGGTAACTCGCGTTTGGAAACAGTTTTTAGGAAAGATGCTGCAGAGGAGGAGAGGCTGGAACTAAAATTTGGGGGAGACAGCGGTGAAGAGGACCCACGGTCCAACATCCTGTATTTCTTGTCTGTTCCTGCTTGCTGGGGGTTTGGTTCCCCAAGAGCAGGCTCTGCTGTCTCCTTTGCCACATTGTCCTCAGGGCCTAAAACCGGGCCTGGCACAAAATACGGCTCTCGATAAATATTTATTAAGTGAATGAACACAAATGAGTTGAACTCAATAAAGAGGAAAGGGAAGAGCAATTCTGACAAAGGCTTTTGCAAAGATTCTTTCGCTGGAGGAATCATAGAATGTGAAAAAGGCTGTGAAACTCGGAAAAGGGACAACAGGTTTGCGGCCTGGAGCATCAGAGAGATGTTTCAACCCCCCTCAGTGGGGCCATCGACTTCCTTTCCCCTTTCTCTCGTGTATTTTTTCAATGAGAGCCAAGGTTCCAGGACTCATCTGAATGGTGACACTTTCAGGGAACCCCACACCTCTCTCACTGCAGACCTAGAACATCACCTAGGAAAACTGTGACCGGTTATTGTTTTCACATGAAAACAAAGGCTGGTCCAGTGTACCCACAGAGCAGTGCAGGGCTAATATGTAAAGATAAAATCTCCCCCCCTCCTGTTCTTCTGTCCTCTGTCTCCCTCCCTCTTGTGTCCTCCCTCTCTCTCCTTCTTTCCCTGTTTCCTTCTCTCTGTCCCTCCCTCAAGGACTATGTAGGACAAGCTTTACTCTGAAAAATCTTTGGTGCACATGTGTAAAATCTAAGAAGGGGCTCGAGAACAGAATATACAGGGTCCAGCACAAATAATGCCCCCTTTTTACTACAAAATCTTTTATTATAAAATCAGATGCTTATAAGTCTGTAACATAACGATATCATACTCAAGCACGCCATAGGACATTTTTGGTGAAACATTCAAATCGCTGCCCTTCTCGTGCAAGACATTCACATACCCTACCAAGCACACCCAAGCGAGAGTTACTTCTGCTGGACCCTGTGCCTTGGCCTCGAGTTGGGTCGGCTAACTTTATTGGGTATTCCCTGTGTGCCCAGGACTCTCCTGGATGCCCTTTGGGGAAGGACTCTCTCCATCCTGAGCAGGCATCTGCTTAGTTGGAGAAATGGAAACAAAACCCTCAAAAGAGTTTACCAACAAGAAGATTTCAGCTCACGGGAATGAATTCTGTGTGGGATTGTATGTGGGAGCCTGCCCAGGGCATGGGTTAAAATCAAGGGTGCTTCCTGAGATTTTTAAGTTGGATTTTGAAAGAGAAGTATCTTGATCATCAATCAGAGAGGAGCAAAGAGGTAAAAAAGAGAAATAGTGTTTCTTCGCATAATGTAAATGCTTTCAAAACCTAGGGCTATTTGGAGAAAAAACTAATCACCTCCGAAGTAGCATCCCAAAATATCACCATAGCTCAGTGGAAATTACAGCAAACAAGGACAGTGTAGGCCAAAAGAATGATTTCCCTGATTCCTTTTCAAAGTCCAACAAGAGTCCTCTCCCTAGCACACCAAGGCAATGGACACTTTCATTCATGGGGCAGGCAATGGGTTCCATAAGAGAAGACTGCAGTCTGGGCCACAGAGCAGCAAATCTCTTCAAAACTGAAAATGTCTCAATCTAAGCTGCAAGTTAGTAACTTTGATAGTAACCTTTATGGCATTTTCCCTCTGCTATCAGAAAGAATGCAGTGTGGTGTTGAATCATGAACTCTTTCTTCTGGCGCAAATACCTTAAAATTTTAAATCCTATCCCACAAGACTGAAAATGTAGATTGTGTTCCCTTGGTAAGGCATTTCCTACCTGAAGGCACAAAAATACATTCATATGGGCTGGGAGTCTGTGCTCTGAGTGTTTTCACCTCATTTTGGATCAACACCTGCTAGTCTGGTCTTGTGTCTCTTTCACTCTCTCAGATACTGTTTCACTGCTTAGAGCCCTTTGAAAGGCAACAGATAACAAACAGTCTTTGGTCCCTTGCATTTCAATAGAATAACCTGAAACTTCTTATCATGAAGGCCCAGGCAGACCATGATATTGGGGGAGGGGCTGGGGGGGTTCCCAGGTCCCAGTTCCATGTATAATTTGATTTTTTAAAAACAAAGAATGGGTTAAATGGAACCCAAACTCATGCCAGAAATGACTTTTTACGGCAGCGTCAAGGAGCTGCCTCGGTCCTCCCAATTTCCTCCTGTCAGACCTTCGCCCTCTGTTTACATCACGTCTTAGGTCTGCACAGGAGTGACGCGGACAGAGGAGGACTGGCTAGACATCGTGGCATCAAGGGCCCGGTTTCAGTGGGAGACCACAGGGAAGCTCTGTCAATGCACATTGACGGAGCTTCTGATGAAGAGGCTTTTAAACAGCCCTGAACAAACGTGCTCGTCCAGTAGTCAACTCAGCCAGGCATTGAGAAACACCCACCTGTGGCCAGGCAGGCCATGAAATCGGCTCGCCGTGGACACCCAGATTGTGTTAAGGCATGTTCAACGCCATTTTAGAAGAAAATCACCAGTCTAGCTAACAGAGTTTTGATTTTTAAATATTAATGAACATGTGTGTGTATTAGATGATTCCTAAGAATAGACTGTTTACTTAGTATGATTGGCAAGAAACCAGTGCTTAGAAAACTCTCTGCATTTGAACAGTGACTTGCAATGCACACAGAAATCACTCACAGTACATCACAGCCCAGGAACTCGTGTGTTCTAGACACTTGCTCTCAGCTGAATGAATGCATGAGCAAACATTGTTGCCCATCCTGTTCAAGCTGGGTAACTCAACAGCACAATTCTGAGACTGGCTCGTATGAATGAAGTGACAGGTGCTAACCTGTAGTTTTCTCCCTTCTAAGTACGCATGTAATCTGTCATGGTCAATTATATTGTACTTCTGGCACAGCCAGCCGATGCCTCTCCAGCAGGCCAGTGGCAAGTCAATCAACTTCTCTTTAATTCTATTTCTATTGTAGCTTGGGAATGAAAATACAAACTGACCGCCTCCCTCAGGACCAGTGTGACGCTGAAGGAGATACTGCCAGACAGAGCAGTATCAGCCGATAAAATGGGATCATCCGGGTAAAGCCTTAGAGACAGAAAGGAGATTGGTGGTCGGCAGGGGCAGGGGCAGGGGCAGGGGGTGGGGAGGGAAGGAGGAGTGGCTGCTTCATGGGCACAGTTTCTCTGGGGTGATCCAGAAGTCAGTAATGGTTGCCTAACAGTGCGAAGGCACTAAATGCGACGGAATCTTCTACATTGTGATGGTTACTTTCACATTACGTGAATTTCAACTCGCTAAAATAATTGTATCATACCAGTTACAGCTCCGAAGCATGTTTTCCCTGAGTCTGTGAAAATGGGGGTGTGAGGAGTGTTGTCTATCCATGTGTTTCCAAAGCACAGCGATTGTTCCATAGTTTTTACATAAACGTGCGGTGAGTTTACAGAGACCAAGAGTGGATGGCGATGATGGATGTGGTGCTATCCCAATAAAGTGACGCTTCCTCTGAGTCTGAACGTGAAACCAGGGCAAATATTGTGACTTGGTGAAGCAGACGATTCCCTGGCAAACAAGAAATTATTTACCTCCTTGATTATTTTTTTAAAAAAAAAAACCTCACTAATATCCATTGTATAAAAAACATGAATGAGCAATATTAATTATGGGTTATGGTTCATTTACACATATTTTCTGAAAGCAAGATTTCTTTAAAGTAAGCTCTCTTGTCACAGGTACATTTGAATTTTGCAAGCCTTGCTCTTCAATAAATCTACAGGTATTTAGTGAGCTCCTGGTTCTATGTAAAATGTGTGTCCAGCACTATTGCCAAACTCTAAAGGATAAAAAAAATGGAAAAAAAAAAACCAAACAGGTTTTCTTTTCTATTATTGTTTTTTACAAAGTTGGCTTTTATCAAACAGATAGTATCAAATTAAGCAAATAAATGTAACATAACCCTGCGCTTACATAACGCTTGGTGAAATACTTTAGTATATGGTATCCTCGCAGCAGACCTGGGAAGCAAATAGAGTGGGGTGCTTATCGCCGTGCTATTGGATTAGAAAGCTGCGAGGACACTCAGGAAGTAGTGGAACCAGGACTTGAATCCAGGTCTCAGACACTAGGCCGGCATTGCTTTCGTGACACGTAAACTAGGGGTTAAAAGGTCAGAGTTCAAATTGTGGTTCTGCCATTAACTTGCTAGGTGGCACTGAGCAAGTCCCGAGGCCTCTTGGATTTCAGTTTCCTCCTCTCAAATGAGAGTCGGGACACAATTTGTTAAATGTACTCTTTTTGGAGCCTGCATTCTCTGTTAGCAAATGCAGGAATTGCACACACATTAGCTAACTACCCCTTTTTGTCATTTTTTAAACGCAGGTGCATCTTTTATCTTAATATAACCGAGGTTCCAGATGCAGTAACCTGTACTTTTTAAATGCTCACTACGTAAAATTTGTGTTTGCAAAGCCACTTCAGTTAAAGCAACCTGACAAAGAATGTCCTCAGATTCCTCAGCCTGTAACATGAGCTTCTGCAGGTCACACTGGCCCTATCCATGCATAGCCTTCCCTCTTGTCTGCTCTGTCCTTCACTGCAGAGAGCACTTCGGTCTGTGCAAAGTGCTTTTCCATCTCTTGTCTCACTTGGCATCACTAGTACCAGGCAAAGGCTCAGACTAAACCACGCTATCTCTCCCTAAACTAACACGGCCCTACACCCAGTCCTGTTGTTAGCCTACAAGGATGCCACAGAGATAAGACCGGGTGGGAAACTTGACCCAGTGACAGCCAATCAGAAGAGCTTTTGTCTGCGGACCAGGGGTGATTCATCAGCCACCAATCCCAAAGGATTTCAATAAGAGAACAAAAAGGCCACTATTGCCCCAAAGGCTGTGCTTGGATTTACTCCCTTGTGGGAAAAAAAAAAAAAAGTTAGGTTAACTGTCAAGAGCAACTTCAGAATTCCCACAAAACAAAGCTCCAGGGAGAAGAGTCCCAAAAAGACAAGCTGAGTGTATTGCTTCTATGTCTACAGTTTCAGAAAGAGCAGAGACACATGGTTGTATAATCCAGGATAGGCTGTCCCTAAACCAAATCCTCAATGAGCTCATTTTTCTTAAATGCCCACAACATCATTGTGAAAATATAAGTTGTTGAGAGAATTGCAGATGGAGACTTAATTGTGTCACTTCTTTTAGCCCTCCCTGGCTCTGATGATCCATGAGTGTACATTTTTTTTAAACTTGCCTACTTCAAAGTATATACCTTTAAAACATAAAATCCAGCAGTCTTTCTTTCCCTTATTTAAAATAGTTTTAACAAATGTATTGCCATGGAATATGGTAGTATTACACTCATGAGTTTTAGAACCCAGAAATGCCCAACCATAATTTGTATCAGGGGACACAAAATGTGCAGAAAACCATGGCCAGCCAATGTGGGTAGGTCAGCCTGGCAGAGGGTGGTGGATGGTGGGGAGGTGACCTTCTCCACCCAGAGAAAGCCTCTAACTTAACCTCATCTACAAGGGACTTCCAGAGTTAGAAGGGAATAATATTAAACAAGGGAAGCAAGGAAACAAAGCAAAAAGGGAAGTAACTACTCCCCTACCCCCTCAAAAAAAAAAAAAAAAAAAAGACTGCCCTGGCTGATGTGGCTCAGTGGATTGAGCACTGCCCTGTGAACCAAAGGGCTGCTGGTTCAATTCCCAGTCAGGGCACATGCCTGGGTTGTGGGCCAGGTCCCCAGTTGAGGGCACTCGAGAGGCAACCACACATTGATGTTTTTCTCCCTCTCATTCTCCTTCCCTTCCCCTCTAAATATACATAAAATCTTTTTAAACATAGGTTTTACAATATGCTAAGACTATATTCAGAGGCTGCTTTCTCTAGGTGTCACTCTTGTCATTAGTTTATTACTTCATTTCATCATCAGAAGCAAAATGGTATAGTCAAAAGAGTTCTAGAGACGTGATCAGGAGACAGGAGCTCTAACTGCGGCACCAAGTGCTGACATTATCATTACATACCCTGGGCCCAGTGATTTTTCATTGATCATATTATTCACCATTCAGTGATTACTTATTACGTGTGTAATATTTTCCAAATGTTGCTTTGGGCGCTAGCTCTGAACACCTGCCATGTTTGACTGCTTTCAAAGAAGACAGTACAGGCAATCCTTACATATAGATATCAGGGACTTGCACTCCATGACTCTGCTACCGTGATCATATCTGTGTGGATCAGGAAGTGGCGGCCGGCTGAAGCAAGGCCATTCGCTGACCTTCCAACAGCTTATAAAATAGCTTGTAAGAAAGGCCCCAGATGCTTCTCTATACTAGAGAATAACGAATTGAACTATTATAAGAATCTCTCAGGGGGGTTAAGCATCGAATATACAGACAGGCGAGCAGGCAGTAGAGTGCAGTGGAGGCGAAAAAGACAGAGATACACCCATATGCTCAAACCACGAGGCAATAGAAGACGCACCTAAATATACTTAGTGAGTGAAGTAAAGAGACCGCAGAAGCGGCAGCGAAGGAAATAGGGATCTTTTCCAGGAGGAGGAGATTTCATCAATATAATCAATAAATGTTTATTGCACACTTGCTGTATGTGAAGATACTAATGAGAGGAAGACAGAATCCCTGTCCTAATGGAGTCTACTGTAAGAGCCAGACATTAATCAGACAACCCCACTAACTGTGACAAGTGCTTGGAAGGTAGAATCACAGGGAGCTACACGATGAAATGAAGAGGGAAAGCTGATTGGTATGGAGGAGGGGTGCTCAGCGAAGACAGCTTGGGGTGGTGACACTGGAAGGGGGATCTGAAAAAATGAATAGTAATTAAGTGGGCCAAAGTCATTTGGGAAGAACCATGATATCATGGAGACATTGGAAGAGGAAGGGGCAGAGGAGAGCAAGGTTAATCTAAAAAGTTAGAGAGAGGCCAGATCATATCAGGCTTTGTAGGGCATTTTAATGAATTGGGTCTTAATCCCAAGAGCTGCAGGAAGCCATCAAAGGATTCCAAAAGGGAGACACAAGCAGAGATGTGCATTGAAACTGACAACTGTGACTGTTTTGTGGGAATTAATGGGAAGGGCTTAAAGTGGAAGGACCAGTTCAGAAGCTTCTGCAGGAGTCCAGGGGGCAGATGGTGGCAGCCTGGACCAGGGGCTGGGCAGTGTCCTGAACACACAGTGCTTCACGGTGGAGAAGACATTTAATTTATATCTGCATCCGTAAGGCATGGCACACTTCTAGCACCTTAGCAAATGCTCAGAAAGTGGTCGTTGAATGAATGGGGATCGATTCTCTGAAGTCAGTAGCCAGTAATAATTTAATGTTTCCTCTTTCACAACGAATCTACCCTAAATGAGAGGTGTCCAATGTTGGAATTTCATGTACTGTGTGTTACTTTCTCAGGAGAGATAGTTGAGGGTAGGAAACTTTAAGCTCCCCAAAATGGCCCCATTAGAGGCACCTCTGCCCGAGAGATAGACTAGACTAATGGTTAAGATCATATGTTCTGGAGGTGAATGCCCAAATTTATCTCCCAAGTCACCCACTTCTCGTTGTGTTTGCCCCTCTCTATTTCTTTACTTGTATGATAGAAATATTAAGAGCACTAAGGATTCCAAGGATTAAACATGCTTATCCTTTATCATGATACTTGTTATAGGGGAAGCACTCAATAAACATTATTATTATTATTACTATTCTCACCTAGGCTGTAAGATTCTCAGAAGGGAGTGTGTCCTTCATTAGAAGAGAGGGCCTGCGACATATTAGGTATTCAGTTAACTCATTTGTACTGCTGCGTTTGCACCCTCCTCCATCATCCTGAATTTGAGGATTGCACTTCAGCATGTTTGTTTCAGAGCCATCTTTTTTCTTCCAGGTCTCCTAACATCTTTTGTATCCTGAAAGAGAACATTCTTCTAACCCTATAATTATCAACCTTTCCATCACCTTCCTCTTTTCCTGTTCCAGAAAAATTTTTCAGGCTGCTTACCTTTCCCCCCACAAATCCTGCCATTTCAAAGTTAATTGCTGCTCCTTCCATTACACACCTGCCTTGCTTTATTTTGTCTATTAACTTTGCTTTCTTGTAAGTAGATTGTATCTATTGTGCTTGTCCCCTTTCCCTTATTAATGAACTTCCTAGCCCTGGCATCAGTTGAGAGTTATCCTTCTTCAATCCAGCCCTCTTAAGCCAGTCTCCAAATTCTTTGCTGCTTAGGTGATCGCTTTTGGCATCCTCCTTGCTAATTCACCTTTGTTAAGCAACTCTTGTTTCTGACAAAATCCCTTTCTTGCAGAATGCAGGAGGCAATTATTTTTCCTAACAATTTTTTAACTGCTCTTTCTCTTGAGCGGGTTTTAGTTTCTCTTCCCTTTGAATGGCTAGTAACATGCATCTTCAGCTAGAATTGCATATTGTCTCTACCTCTGGCAGGTAAAAGGAGAGAAGAGCCACACCTCCAGGCCCTCTTCCAAAAGGAATCACGTGAAAGCTCACCCAGCTCTATCCTCCTGGGTACCTCTGAGCATAGGCCAGTTTCCTTCAGGAAGATTAATTCTTCCTTTTCCAATTTTTATGCTCCACTGACAACCCTCACCTTCCATATCTTACTACTGTATAGGCTGATTGTTCTTCTCCTTAATTGTACTCTTAACACTGCTTCTATCTACTTCTTCCGGACCTAGTTTCCTCGCTCATTGCAAACCAGTCGTCTCATACCCACCTTCCAACCTCTTGGATTTCTTTACACAATTCTTAGACAAGCTTTTTGGGATTTTGTTTATTCCAAGTGTGTTTTTCACGTGGGGACTCTTTTGTTTTGCTTTGTTTTTAACTGTTCCTTGTACTTCTCTAGGGGGTGGCAACTGTGGAGGGTGACATTTCCAGGGCTCTGTGTTTTGTTTGGCTTCATCTCTTCTTTCCCTTTAAGGGATCGGCTTAGTTAATTAGCATGATGTTCAAATTTGTCTCCTTATTCACAGCTGTTTCAGTAGAGAAGAAAGGCTATTGGGTTGAGAATTAAAGAACCTTAGGGTGGAGAGAACCTTAATCTGGCCCAATCTCTTCTCCAATATTAGTGTCTTTCTCACTGCATTTGATTACTTTAAGTGATGAGAAGCTCACTGCTTTACAGGTGATACCTTATACTTTTAGACATTCCTATGTTCTGCAAAGTACTTCCTAATCATTAAATGAAATCCACCTCACTGTGATTTTACATGTGTGAACTACTTTTCTCTCTGAGGTTCAATGCAACACATTGGTTCATTGTTCCCCATCAAATTATTCAAGTATTTAACAATAGATGTCCTAAACCACTACTTTTTTCCAGGCCAATTATGCCAAATTTCTTCAACCACTGATCAAGCATTTTGGCTGAATCTCCCTTACACCCTCCTATAGAGTTCTTGCATGCCACTGTCCTTTCTGTTCCTTTCTGACCCAGAACCAACTGCAGTGTCCCCAAGGATCTGACCAGCTCGGAGCCCGGTGCAAGGATGACCATTTTGTTACATTAATTAGTCTAAGATTGCATTAGCTTTTGAATACCCTTACATTATAGTGACTCATAAAGTGTCTTACTCCTAATTTTATATGAATTATTCCTGAATTTGATATCCTCTACTCTAGAATAGCACAGCTTAATTTTTAGAACCTAAATGTAAGACTTTGCACTTAGATTTATTAAACTACATTTGGTGAATTTTGGACCATCTTTTTAACTCTTCCATTTCTTTTTAAATTCCAGCTCTAGTACTCAATATGGTTATTCTGTCTTCACTTTACTCCAGGTATATGTCTGGTAAGTACTTCTCCTACATTGTAATGAAAATCACTAGCAAAATGCCAACAGAGTCGGACCCAAGAATATAAACCAGAGAGCCCTACTTGCAGCTGATATCAATGAAACAACCAGCATCTCCAGGTCCACCAACATCCAGGAGCTACAGCTCTCTGGAACACGTGGTACTGCTCACATCTCTTCAAGTGGTGTAGAAAGATACCATCCACACCGTGTTTATGAAAACAGCTAATATGCATTGTTAGTCTATTAGTGCTAGTTTCTCTGAAAGGTTTGTATGCATTAGCTTATTTAGACTTTGTAATAACTATGAAGTAGATCAGGTTATTACCTCATTTTACACATAAAGAGACTAGGACACCAAGCAATTAAGATGTTCAGTCAGACAGCAGTGACATGGGGACTTCAACTTAGCTCTCTATCAAGGGCTCCAGAGCCTGTACTCCTAACTCCTCAATGAGATTGTCAAATGACTTCAAAATCTTTATGAGTTTCCTGGTCAACCAACCTAGTGCTTTCCAAAATAAGAAATGGAACCAGTTTCATGGGGATTCTAAGGGAAAGTGCATGTGGCATTTAGTGATCACATTCTAAGTCCTCACAAACCACGTCTTCGGTAATCTGAAGCTATCATTTTACAGGAGTGCAACCCAAGTTCATGCCTTTATAACCTCAGGATTGACATTCGTTCAGTCTCCGTATGTTCCGCAGGACACGTGCAGCCAGCTTACTGACTGTGACACAGAGATCACAGTTTCTTGGCTACCCTCAGAAATAATAGACCAGTTGAAATATTTAACCTATCACTCTTTAATCAGCCCATCTCTCTTGTGCCTCAGTTTTCTCTTAACTTTGGCAGCTGTGATACTCAGCTGAAGAATATACACCAGATTTTAAAAAGAATTATTTTTGAGAAAAAAAATTGAATATTTCTAGTCTCCTACCTTTATCTAAAAACCACAGAGCATTTTTTTCCCCTCATAGTGGGCCTTTTTCTATTTTCTTGGGAATTATAGTGAAGAACATGAGTGTTGTAGGGTGTTGACCTTTCCGCTCAAAATACAGCTCAAGGGAAGATTTTTATCAAGGCATATGGCTTGTGAGGATGTTTCAGGGACGGAATACAGTTCTACCCAAATATCTGCTTTCACAAGCCCTGTTCAGGGAAAACAATGCCGTGTGTAGCCCAGCCGCACTGACACAGTTCACACCGAACAGGCTGACCAGAGTGGGTGCGACCAGGGCCATCAGGACTGTCGGAGAGTGATCTGGAGCCCAAGGGAGTCGGGGAAGGTAAGGGTTCACAGTCACTGGCAGAGGAAAGAATGGGAACTGAAGAAAGAAGGAAATATGAGAAGATAAAGACCAAAGAAAAAGAGAAGAAATGAGGAGAAAGTGATCCCTGTAGGCTGGGGTAATTAGCGTGGGTCACGGGTATCTTTTAACGGTCAACTAGCTTATCTTTCCAGCTTCAACATCTAACATTTTCCTCCCATGAGTCGAGTGTACACTGCACCCAAACGCTGCCCCTAGCTGAGCATCCTGGGCAGCAGCATATCATGGCACCGTGACCCTTTGCCTTTGTTCACCATGAAAGGAAATTAAGCAAGTGGAGTGCTTGGTGTTGTGCCTAGAATATAGTACTTGTGTGGCCTTTATTATTCGTTGTTCTTTGTGCTTCAGTAACAGTCAACAGAAAGAAAAACTCACTTTTTAGATACAGACCAGCTTTAAGAGCCTTGTAGAAAATGGCTGGGATGTAAAAATCCAAGATCGACCTTGGAATGACCTTGAGCAGTGATATGAGTACATAGACAAAGCTGAATTAGACAGCCTGGCTGAAGCTCATTGACATTTATTTCATGCTACTGTGTATATTCCAAAAATATGCCTCTATGAGCCATTAGCTACAAACATAATTTTTTTTAAAAAATCACACTTTTGATCCAGAATGTAGTGCTTACAGTAGATGCAAGGAGCCCTTCCATCGCCACACTCCCCCTCCCAATACATTTCCAAAAAAAAAATGCTCCACAAAATATGTATAAAAATATACTTTAAAAAATAAAAGAAAACTCTTTTTGAAAAAGAACTGGTGTGGCAGGAATCTAATACTACAATCTGTGCGTTGGACTTGACCTCTTGAATAGTGGTCAATGAGAGAATGTGTAGCTTATCACTCAGAGAAAAATATCAAGAAAAGCGTTGTTCACATACTGCTAGTAAAACAACAGAAGTCGATCTCGTCTCTAGATATTTCAGGACAAGTTGAATCCAAAAGAAATAAAAAGGGGGAATGTTTTTCCTGGCTACTGCTATCATGGCTCTCAGCATCCTGGCTTGGTGGGGGCCGAATCATGTGACCATCTTTTTGAGATGGAGAACATGGGAATAGCCCTTTCTCAGATTGTGCTTGCAATCTATAAATTCCAGCCAAGCCAGAATTCATTCTCTCTCTCCAAAACTGTTGCCAGGCATTAACACCAAAAGAATTATCCTGCATAGACTTTTTTAAAGAAATCAAACACAAATCTTTATTAGCCAAACAAATTCGACTAGGAGAAATATTTTGTGAGAAGCCTATATTAAAACCCACAGTTGTTTTGCATCGTCTTTACAGGTCAAGCTTCTTTTTGCACCACGGTAGAATATGGTGAATGAAACACAAGTTTTCACAATACACCGCATTTTTTCTCATGCTTCCTCTGAGAAGGACTGTGAATGCTAAAGACCAGCGATGGGAGACCAGCAGCCAAAACAGAGCTCTGGGCCATTCTCACTGACAGCATTGTGGAGTTACTGAGGGAACCGTGAGATGAAGCTTTCAGCTTTTTTCCAGCGTCTAGGAGAAAATATTTAGCAGTAGATTATGCTTGGCACAAGTTTGTTAGCTTCAAAATCAAGAAAGAGTCATGATGCAATTAGGCTGCAGGAAAGAAACGGCATCTGCGATCCCTAAAGGGTGAAGCTGAGCTCTCAAGTCCTATAGTCAGGAAGGGAAACTGCATTAGAGATGCCAGGTCAGTGAAGAATTGTTACGTACGAGATTGTCCCACATTCTTTAGTTTATCAAGTTCCTACCGACTACAGGTGCCCAGGCAAGTTGGTCAAGCTAATAAAAATGACTGGCTATCACGGGTTTTCATTTATGGGAATTCTAGTTCATATGCAACACTGGACCAATATCAGTAGAAAAGTTCCTAGATCTGTGTGGAATCCCTCCATGTCTAAATAGAAGGAGAAACAGTCAGAGGTGACACCCCTTGGTTGGGGACAAAAACTCACACCGCCATTCCCTTCATACGCTAAGGAGTTTGTACACAAAAATATGATACCCAGACTTTCCCTGAGATTCTCTTCGAGAAAGCTAACGAGTATCGAAAACCAAACATGTCTAAAGCTGACTTCCTCACCTTTCCTGCCCACCCTGCTTCTCTTCTTACGTCTCCTGCCTCAGATGAGATTCACTCAGTTTATCCAAGCTAGAAAACTCTTTGTTCCTGAACTCCTCATACCCAACTCTCACCAAGTCCTACTGATTCTACATCCCAAACATCTCTGACAACTATCTGTACCTTTCCTTCTCATTGTCACTACCTTAGTTTAAATCAAAAGTCTCTCTCTGTCTCTTGCCCATTCTTCCCCATGACTGCATGCCTCAATTCATCCAGGGTGGAGCAAAAGTAGGTTTACAACTGTGAGCATGCAAAACCTGGGGTTTATTCTTACACTATTATTTATTAATTATTGTAACAATTTCCACACGAACAGCTATAAAGCTACTTTTGCCCAGCCCTGTATATTCTTCCTGTAGCCAGCATGGTTCTGAGAAAATGTAACCATTCGGAAGAAATCCGTACCACAGGTAGAGACTGATATGGGAACTCTAGAAGACAAAGTTAGATGATAAATTTAAACTAAAATCTAACCGTCTAAATAATAAATTGCTAGATTATAATTACAATCAAAATAACAACCTCACTAGGTCTCTAGTGTAAAAGGTAAGATACTGACTGAAAACGTGAGGCAACCTTACCGTCGGAATAGGGTTAGCTATTGGAAAAAGCCCTGAGGACGTAAAGAACCCTCAACACGCATTTCAGCGTTCCCTGTTTAGTAATTTTCTTCAACACTAGCTCCTCATTATTGCCATTGGGTGACTAGCACTGGACCTCCATGTGGTCCAAAGGATAAAGTGTGGCATCCAAGTAAGGAAGGAAGAGTCATTCCCTGACATAATTAAAGGTTTCTCTAATTTATAATTTTAAAGACCTGGGGAGAAAATTGTGTCATACATTTCGAAGATGTTGGACCAAAAACCCAGCACATGGTTTTGGACTGGGTGGCAGCCACCATTGACAGAGATACAATTGCGTCCTGACTGGATTTGGCGTGTTCGCCTAGGCACCGGACCGCAGTTAGAAACCAGCTGTTGTGGCCGCTAACTCGATCTGCGATCGAACACAAAATCACAGTAGGTGAGACATCGAAAGGCCAGAAAATCTTTATTTTTTGTGAAGGGAAGACTTAAAAGACTTTGGAGACAGTAAAACTAGGTTGGAATGTTCAACACACGTTTTTTTACCAATCACTCAGCAGGACCCAAAAGGCCACCAGGAAAAACAATAGGGAAGGAAACAATCCAGTGTTTAAAATGTGCTTAATAACTGGGTTTAGCAGCCTGGGGCTGCTGATCTTAGAGGATTCAATTGAAATGGAGAAGAGAGGAAGTAGGAAGAAATGTGGGTGTTAAGCTGATGCATTCATGTGATTGGCAGAGCCTCCTGTTGTGACAGAGGCTGGCCCAAGCGCCCCACTGGGGTCACAGCACCTCCCAGGCATCAGGCTCAAGTCAGTGCTCAGGCCCAGAACAGTGTGAATAAAAGAAAGTGTGGGTAGACCCAAGGAGGGACACCCAGCCCTCTTTTCACTACTACGCAGTCATGCTGTGAATCTCGTTCCTGCCCTTTACCCAAGTAGAGAGGAAATCCTGGGAACTGTGATTTCTTTTGGACACTGCCTCTGAAGTGACACTCAGACCTGGGGTCTCAGAATGAAGCTTGTTGGCCAGGTGTTAATGCTCTGGTGTCAAACACATCCTGTAAACATCCCCCCAGTTTCTCAGGATGTAGATGAAATAGACACGCTTCAGAACTGCCAGCATCCTCACATGGGCCGTTAGCCCTCGAAGTAATGGCTCAGCAGAATTCATTGGTTCAACTGTCCTCCACCCAAAGAGTGAGCAAAGCAACAGCACTTCTTGGTGGAAACTGGAGAGACTGGTGCAATTAGAAAGCCTCTAAGTGTTGCTTCTTAACAGACCATTCCTGAGTTGCCCGGTTTGGCCTGGCTGAGAGGTTATACAAGCAGACACTGGGTGAGAGGAGAGTGCCATGGGGCGGAAGCCTTTTTCAGGGGTAACCTAAACAACCTTAGGTGGACACTGTATTCTTCACTTTGCCTAGGAGCAGGTCCAAGGACGTTTACGCCTTTAACTCCTGGAAATAGCCACTGAGCTTGTTCCCTAGTCAAGAACTTAGAAACAAGAATATTGGGAGTTGGTCATGAGAAACTTTGAGAAAGGGATATGTGAACGGGCATCTCCAAAGGGGCCCGAGCCTGAACGTATGCTGCACCTTGACAAGTGTCTCCAGGATACCCTCACTATACAAGAAGGTCTGGCCAATGTAGAATAGCCAGGTGTTTATGAACTAACCTCCCTTTTCCTTCTAGTGGATGCAGTGAGACTCAAACACCTCCCAGGGTCATTTCTCCAGTTTCTTGGTGTGGAAAAGGCAGTCCATTTGGTGGATATTGATTATCCTTTTTTCCCCCAAGCAGCCCAGCGCTGTCTCAATGGAGTCTCAAGGACGGAGGCCATTCTGGGCTCTGCTGCATAGAATCTCTTCGCCAAGGCTAACTGGGCTACTTCTACAGCCAAGTGCCCAGTTTGACACCAGTAAAGTGATTAATATCCTCTGCCATAGTTCAAGGAAACCAGCCAGAAATCAACCAGTGGCAGGTCCATTTCTCTGAACCCCTAAATTGCAACAATTTGTCCTTATTGAAAGAGAGACTAATTTTTTATGCCAGGATATTGCAAAATCTTTCTTTCTCTTTCCTCCAGCCAAGTGAATATAGAAAATGTAATCAGTGGTTAAATTTAACCCTTATTCTCTGTGATGAAAAAATAATATAGTCCCATGATAGAACTGAAAGCAGAAGGAAATATGATCTTTGCCTCCATAAGCATCTGATGAGGTTAGGGAGCTAAAACTAACACAAGAAAAAAGAACATTACAATGAAAATGTATGAGGATGCAGGAAGGACTCTGGTAAGTAATTGCTTCCAAAAGGAGAGCTTACTGAAGACCCGAGAACTCTAGAAAGGAAGATAGGCAGGTGCAACAGCCTGGGCTCACTGGGTTTAGACAGATGGACACAATGAGGCCGGTGAGCACGCTGCGATGGGGGAGTTACGAGAAGGTATTTACAGAAAGAAGTGAGGAGAATGTGTTGGTAATTGTGCAGAGAACCACACTTTGGGAGGTTGATTTTCTATCTGGAGACTCAACTCTAAGACTCAGAATGCCCCTACCCATTCTTTGTGCAGGAAGTATATTTACAAAATCATTGTGTTGTCTGAAGCATCCTTTTAATATACTTCAAAAAAAGCATTCTTTTCTGCATTTTAATACCACATAATCTATTTTAAGTCCTCTAGATTCCAGAGGAAAATGTCTTGTCACTCTTAGCTGCTAATACCCTTTCATGAACAGGAGGTTTTATTCAAACCTGTAAAAAATGAAAAAGAACAATGTTCTGCTTTCCATTGTGCTTCCTTTTATCCAAAGCTATTAAAGCACTTTGAAAATATTAATTGTACCTCTAAATAGCTATAATATAGTATGACTCTGCCATCACTGTTCTTTTAACCAATGAGAATACAGTACAGCACAATATAACTATTGACTCAAGTAAATGAGGTCCTAGGATCCAGGCGAAGAGCCAGCACATCACCGTACAAACCAGGACATGCGCAGGAAGAGAACCTAGTGATGCAGGCCTTACAGATCAAAAGAAGCAGATCCTAGCATCCTTCTCAGAACATAAAAGATTCATTTAATATTTAATATTTTTGTCATCTGTGAAATAGGGGTAACAATGTCTTCGAATGGCTCTGGGGTATGTGTCCATCACTTAGACACCTTGAGGAAGGGCAGCAAAGGACCCTTTCCTATTTTCCCAAACTATTTTTCTTTTGCCAGCAAGCACTTTCACCAACAAGACAATTTTGGCAAGACATATTTTCCCCAAATAAAAGGGAAATGAGCTGCATTTGCCTGGACTAGAATTACGAATTGTCTCTTTTGTTGTTATTTCGATCTACAATTTTAAGTGAACTCGCACCCTCTAATTTTCAGGAGTATTGATAGGGGATTTAAAGCCTTTATGGAAAGGCTTTCTTTGCATCCAGAGTTCCTGAGTATTTTAGTCCAGCTTTGTTTATGGAGCTTTCTTGAATTTCCAGAACAGTGTTTCACAATTGGCACTAGGCAGCAGGGGAGATAGACTTTAAGCTATGGCAGCATTTCCTCCCAGCAATTACAGTGTTAAATTATGAGCAAAAAAAAAGAAAAGGTCTCTTTAAAATAAAGAGCTCTGCAAAAGTGACCACTTAATTAAGGGCCATCAAATCCCTTGATGCTTTGGTTAATTCACCTGCCCCCTTACTGACCTAAAATAAACCATCTAATCCAAAACGAGATTTTTTTCCTAAGCCCATGAAGACACAATTTGTCACTCAGGTCATTTGGTGCCACATAGTGCCATAAGTCTTCCTAATGTAGTGCAAAATAATGGTTATGACATTTAGGGGTTCTGGGTAGCCAATTTTAATGAGGAATAAATAATTTTTCCTGTTTAGCTAATACCTGTTGGTATAGAGAGGTAATCCAGATGTCACTGCTCCATCTCTTTAATGCATGAAAAGAGTAATGGGCAACATCTGCTTTGAATACATTCCTGGGGGGAAAGGCTTGAGGTCTCTTCTAATCACGAATGACCTGTGAGAGCTGAGCACTCAGAGGCTAGCGTACCTCCGACAGTCCCAGTATCACTGGGAAAAAAAAACAAATAAACCAGGAAGCTCTGGGTATAAAAGGCGGTGCCATCATTACTGCATGCATAGGTACACAATTGCGCTCCAAATGGCAGAAAAGCCTCCGGAGCAGGAAACAGCACACAACAAACGTGTTCTTTGCTCCTCTTTCATGACATGGCAGGAAGAAGAGCTTTCGGGGACAGGGTTGGTTCCTTCCAGCTTTAACTGGGTCCACAGATCATTTGGAGGCTTATCAACTGGGATGGGGAAGGGGAAGAATGGGGGGAAAGGTGCAGAGATTAAGAAGCATAATTTGTAGGTACAAAATAGACAGGGGGATATTAAGAATAGTATAGGAAATGGAGAAACCAAAGAACTTATGTGCATGACCCATGGACATGAACTAAGGGCAGAGAGATGGCTGGAGGGAAGCAGGGGATACCGGTTGAAGGAGGGAAAAGTGGGAAAAATTAGGACAACTATGATCGTGTAATCAATAAAATATATTTTAAAAAACTTTTAACTAAATTGATCAAGAGACAAAACAGTCAGATCACTAGAATCAGAAATGAAAAAAGATGCTGGTATTGATTTTACAGAAATGAAAAGGATTATAGAAGTATATTATGACAAATTGTATATCAATAAATTAGAAAAATTTGATCATGTGGACCAATTCCTAGAGAGACATAAACTACCAAAACTGACTAAAAAACAAATAGACAGTCTAAATAGATCTACAACAAGCAGAGAGTTTGGATTGGTAATCAGAAAATTGCCCACAAAAAAGAGTCCAGGAACAGATGACTTCACTAGTTAATTCTATTATACATTTAAAGAAGAATTAATATCAAGTATTTAGAATTCTTCCAAAACAATAGAAGAGGAGAACTTTCCAACTAATGTTATGAGGCCAGTATTAATCAGCCTGATAAAAAACTGAAGATACTACAGACACATATCTTTTATGAATATGGAAACAGAAATCCTCAGCAAAATACTAGCAAGCCAAATCCAGCAACATGCAGAATAAATTATAGACCATAATTTGATGGGATTTATACCAGGAATGCAAGATTGGTTCAACATGTGAAAATTGATTAATGTAACACACCGCATTAATAGAATGAAAAACAAAAACTACCTAATCATTTCACTAAAGCAAAAGCATTTGACAAAATCCAACACCCTTTCAAGACAGAAACATTCAACAAACTAGAAATAGAATGGAACTGCCTCAATCTGATAAAAGGTATAGACAAAAAAAACAGAGTCAACACCATACTGAATGGTGAAAGACGAGATGCTTTTCCCTAATATCATGACGAAGACAGAGATGTCCGCTCTTGCCACTTTTATTCAACTTTGTACTCGTGGCTCCAGCCAGGGCAATTTAGTAAGGAAAAGAAATAAAAGCATCCATTTTTGGAAAAGAAGAAGTAAAACTATCTCTATTTGTATGTGACATGATCTTATACAAAGCTAGTTCTAAAGAATCCACTAAAAAATAATAGAACTAACAACTGAGGTCAGTAAGTTTGCAGGATAGAAGTGTATTTCTATGCACTAGCAATAAACAATCTGAAAATGAAATTTAAAAAACAGTTCTTTTTCCATTAATATCAAAAAGAATGAAATACTTAGAAGTAGAAGTTCAAAACTTATATTCTGAAAACTACAAAATACTGTTGAACGAAATTAAAAAGATTTAAATAAATGGAAAAACATCCCATGCTCATGGACGGAAGACATAATACCATTAAGATGGCAGTACTCCCCAAGTTTATCTGCAGGCTCAATGCAGTCTCTGCCAGAATCCCAGCTGGGTTTTTCATAGAAATTGAAAAGCTTATTCTAGATTATGGATGGAATGGCAAGGGCCACAGATAACCAAAGAAGTTTTGAAATACAAAAATAAAGTTGGAGGATACATACACACTTGTTAATGTCAAAACTTACTGCAGGTCCTGGCTGGTAGCTCAGCTGGTTGGAGTGTCATTGCAATGCACCAAGGTTGCGGGTTCAATCTCCAATCAGAACTCATACAAGAAGCAACCGATGAATGCATAAACAAGCAGAACAACAAATCTCTCTCTCTCTCTCTCACACTCTCTCCTCCCCATCCCCTCTCTCAAATCAGTAAGTAAAATTAAAAAAAAAAAAAAACTTACTGGAAAGCAATAGCAATCAAGATAGCATGGTATTGGCACAAGGACAGACAGACTTACATCCCTGGGATGGAACTGAAAGTCCAGAAATAAAGGCACGTGCTTACGGCCAACTGAATGGTGCCAAGACCGGGTAAGGAAATAGAAAAGAGCAAATCTGGACTAAGTGACACAAAATAGGTCAGGGAAAACCTGACAATAGGAAAAATAGTTGTGCCAGCTCGAGGTTCAGCTTCACTTGTTTGGGATGCCAACAGAACATTCTAAGGTGGCGACGAGTCCTTGCTGTGACAGGGTCAGGACATTCCTTCTATGTGGCCAGTACTCTCATGCCTTGTCACCAGTAGAAATACTAGTTATTTTTGTTCTGCAACAGCAAAGAATAAATACTTCCCATCTGGTTTTCTGGGGTGTGAAAAAATTAATTTTCCCCACTTTGGTGCCAGTATTCATGAGGGGTAGACTCCCCAAAGAAAGGAGTAGGCAGTACAGCTTGTCTCCGAGGGTAAAAGAAAGAACCAAGCGCATTATTTTCCCAGTAAAGTTAGTTCATTCCTGACCAACAACAAGAACACGTTCTCCCTTCAGTACTGCGGACTCGGCTTCTTTTTGGTCTGAGGAAAACTTTACCTTTCTAGAAGCAGAGGACAGAGCAGCCACTTCTACAGCCACACAGCCCCTCTGCGAGGCACTACATCAGGAAAGTCCCTCCTTCTAGTCAGAAAAAGAGCTCTCTTTCTGCTGCTGTTAACTGTGGTTGTTTAAACCCAAAATTGTTCTTAAGGCATGGTAGTTAGGAGATAAGATAAAAATAAGAATCAAATATGTGGAGAGGCGAAAAAGTAACTCTTACTTAAAACTCTTAATATTCATACCACTCTCGTTAGGAGAGTTTGATTCCACGTGCCACTTAGTTATTTTCCAAGGCAGAAAATTGCAGCCGCCTGAGGAGGAAAAGAGAACAAATTACATTTATAGATCAACCCCCTTCCCAAATGACTCTGTCTTCCTTCTGTAAGTGTGTCTTTGCCTGAAAGTTAATAGGAGAAGTGCATTTGTGACTAAAAGGTACTCTCACAGATCTCAAAAAGCATTCTTCACATTCTTTACATTTTAGGTACATCGGGTTCAGGGGGAGACCAAAGAATGAGCTGCCCTTTTATTATATGGAGTGAGTAAGGGTGGACAGTGTGGAAAAACAAAGTTTGTCCATGTCATTTCTGACCTCACTTCTCCATGGGACAGTCAACTCCAGTCTGATGACCAGAGCCTGGACCTTGTGCGGTGGGTGAGAGTTATCAGAGAAAGAAGAAAGGTGAATCTAGAACTTCTGCCATTTAACCTGATCTCAAATCAGTAGGCAAGCTTTGCATTAATGGAAGTTTTTCAGGCTCTGCCCATTCATATTTAGAACACTCAGGGAAACTATGTGAAACTCTTAAATTGCATGCTATCAGTAACTAACAAAACAATCTTAGGTTTCTTTTTTTTAACATTTTATTTATTTATTTTTAGAGAGGGGAAGGGAGAGAGGAAGAGAGGGAGAGAAACATCAATGTGTGGTTGCCTCTCACGTGCCACCTGCCGGGGACCTGGCCCGAAACCCAGGCATGTGTAGACTGGGAATTGAACCAGCAACCCTTTGGTTCTCAGGTCGGCACTCAATCCACTGAGCCACACCAGCCAGGGCCTCAGGCTTCTCTAAAATGTTATCAATGATCTATGTGTAAAGAGACCATAGGAGCAAAAGAATAGCCAGCCCAAGGGAGTGGTCTTGAATCTCATTCTGTTTACCCTCTAAGAAGTAGAAAATGACATTATATTCTGGCTCCAGAAAGTCCCTAATCTAAGTTTTACAAATAAAAATCTTATTATATGCTAGGTTTTATGATGACAGAAATGCTACAGGTGTGATGATATGTCCCAAATCCTATGGTGGAAGCAAAAAATGATCTTGAAGGCAGACTTAGAAGATTCTGTTCACGCTGAAGAACATGCACTCAGCAGACCTGTCTCTCCCCTTTATTCTAAATTCCAATGTGGGAGACACAGTTACAGCAGGTTCATTCATAAGCTCCCAAATACCATAGACTGGCACTCCCAACTGTCTTCCCAGATATTGGTTCCTTCTCATCACCTCCAAACCCCAGCCACACTGAGCCATCAGCCCAGGTGAGTGGGCTACCAACAAAGCCTGGGAGCCAAATGCATACTGGGTGATGCATTTGCAGACTCTATGCACACAGCTGACCCACACCTTTGAGGACAGAGCGGGAATCGAACAGAGCAGTAGATCCCTCTTGGATCATGGAAGGTCATTGGTCCTGGAGGCCAGATGATGGGAGTAAAGAGGGATGCCTGAGTTTACTTAAGGCAAGATCACCATAGTCCCTCAGATACAAAATTGCGTGTGTTGGGGATCAGGGAACGGTATTAGAACCTCCCTCACAAAGCTGTCCGAGAATTAAACAAGACAGTATATGTGAAGAGCACAATACATTGCATGGGCGTTAGTAGATGTTCAATAGTTGTTTTTATCACAATGACCCCTTTACATGGGGGATGTTACTTTTTGAAATTCTCCTATTGCTTTCAGCTTTAAATCCTTCCTCCCAGTGCACATTCTGGTTTGGAGTAGTTTTAATACACACAATGTAGAGCCTCCTTTGGGAGCAGATGCCAATGGCCCTTCTCACCTGGCTGAAGTCCCTTCTCTGTGCACCCCTGCTCAGCCATCTACCACTCGAGGTTTCTGCCCTGAAACTCCCAGTTTACGAATAAAAGGGGATTTCCCCCCCTCCTTTTCAGACTCAGGAAGATGAATTCCTAATCCAATCTCAACGGAAATAAGGTGACGTATGCTCAGTGATTACTTAGAGGACAAAGAGCTTGCTTATTGAATTAGGAAAAGGGGGTGTTCTCTTGGAGGAGCGGAAAAAGAAACCGGTGAGGGAGAAATGAGGTGGGAAGTAGCAGGACTGGCTGTCAGTCTGGAGAGGACAATGGCTGTGTGAGTCTGCACTGGTGCTCATCCATCAAGGCCACACCTTCCAGAACATGGACGTTTGACATGGTCTTCACGCCCCAGACGGCCTCTCGGCTCAGCCCCGTGGACTCTATGTCCGGGGCGAGAGGGGTCTTGAAATCCTCCCCATGGAGAAAAACACTACTGGCCTCAATGCGTTAAACTGCCGTGCTCCATATTGACTGAGTTCCAAGATTAAAGTCCCGCCAAGTCCCACTGACTTCAGGGATTGGACCCTGAAGTAAACACATTTGGCTATTGTTTTTCTCATGGACAGCAATTGAGTGACTACAATGGAAGAGAAGGTGAAAATATGGATGGGAAAATTTTGCAAGAAGGGCCTAACACATCTCATGTACTTGGCATATCTAATCTTCAGAAAACACTGAAGTTGCTATTGTTTTCTACATTTCACAGACAAGAAGTAGGCTCCATGAGAGGCAGAGCCCAGCTTCAAATGCAGGGCTCCAACTCCGATCCAGTGCCTGTCCCCACACTGATTCGCTGCCCTGTCGCAAGACTGCGAAAGGTGGGTATCCTTATTCTGTTTCTAGCATTTTTCTGACCTCTCTCCCACTGAAAAAGTTTGGAGAATGGCGTAAATCACCTCAAAGTTACTGCTCAGCTCTGTCAGTTATTGAAAGGAAGGGCCTTCCCAGCAATGCAAGGCCAAGGCCTGAGGATAATTCTTTCAACGTTTGGAAACACCCTGCCCCCTTGCTTCAGGACGGGAGACAAAGCTGGGAGCCATGGGGGGCTGCTCGTGGGCTGAGAAACCAGGCAAGTGTGAATTCTAATCCTGGTGCTGACATTGACTTCCTCCTAATCCTCGCACTCACTTTGTTTCTGAGTTTCTATCTCCGCAACAAGGTTAATAGGACTCATCAATCTCCCAGGAGGGTGTTCACGTCTGCTCAGCATTTGCAAGGAGCTGAAGCCTCATTTCTGTGGGTTTGTCATGGTTTTACATAGGGGTACCCTAAGAAACAAAAATCATGAATGCTCAAAGGCAAGTTGTTGAAAACTGCATTTGAAAAAAAAAAAGAAAAAGAAAGCAAGCATGTGGGAACCTGCTCGATTATCTCTAGTATAAAACCCATTTTGAGCAGCAGTTCATTATTTGTCCAGGGGAAAAAGCATTGCAGCTAAAGTCCAAATCATGCAGCTAGAAGGCACATTGGAAAAGAGGTTCTAAAATAACACCAGGCACTTTGGAGTGTAAAAACCACAAAAAAAGCAACGTCATCGAATTCTTTTATTTTGAATAAAATCGAATTCTTCTATTACCTTTACCAATAAAATGATAAACTGAGTTGAAACATAGGATAGTCTTTTGTATTCTCATTTAAATGGTCTATTTTTTACCTTGAAGAAACATTCTGGAAGAAGTAGAATTGTCCAGAACTTGCAAATGGGCTCAGAATTTGAATGGGTGACAATAGCTAAGCGCGGCAAGAAATTTTTCATTCCTATACCTGCCTGTGAGGTTAAAAACTGTGCCAGGGGAGCTTCATTGTTGCCATGTCTTCTTGTAGATAGATAGATGGATGGATGGATAGACAGATAGATAGATGATAGATAATAGATAAATAGGTAGATACATAGGTTGGGTAGATAGATATATCCATATGAGTATATGTATGCATTTATTCATCTATTGTTATGGATGGATTAAAAAAGCGGAGTATACAGCTTTTAGCATCCAAAAGCTTTTCCTAACCTGCTGTGATGGGGGTGCCAGAGTGGGAGGGGAGAGAGCCAGTCAGCTGGTGGTGCCCCGGCACCTGTATTTCCTGCCCCCTGCACAGGACAAGAAGTGAGATTTTCTGATGTTGCTCTCCATACCTTCCTACTGTCACCAGAGACTGAGCAAGTCTGCACTCCACCTTAAGAGCAGTGAGACGCTCTTTTGTTGTTTTGTTTTTTTAATGCAGGTTTTCCACACTTTTTTTTAATCTTTAAATGAATTTCCAACTGCCTTTCTTAGACCGGTCAATTGGAGACTTCTTTTTCCCACTCTGGACTCCATTCTAGCATCACAGTAGCTATACAAACCACAGAGTTAAGCAAACAAAAGAATTTTTCATTTTCTCTTTCATTCAATAAGGCTCCCTTTTCTGTCACCCTACAACCTTTTGACCTGTGTCCTAATGGCACTGGTCACTCAAGGGCAGAAGTTCAGCCATAGGTTAAGTCTGTGTGTGTTTATGTTGAGGAGAGGGCCTGTTTGCACTCACTTCCTGCTGTCTACCCAGCACCCTGCGATTGCTCTCTGGAGCCCTGGGATCCCACCTGCTGAGTGAGCTCCCTCTCCTGAAAGACAAGTTAAAAAAAAAGAAGAAGAAGAAGATGAAGAAAAGAGGTAGGTTGTTTTTCCCTTTTTCTCTCCAGGCACCAAGCCCTTTGTCTTTGCACCAACTAAGCTCACATTAGCCCAGTTTTATCTTGAGAAGTCGAGGGAAAATGTGCTCTAATACTGTCTATTCCACTGGGTCGTGACAATTTCCCAGTCAGGATTTCGTAACATATTAGCCCCTGAAGCCTGAACGTTGCATTAAAATGTGCTTTTGGTTGCTGTTGTTAAATGTTTGAAGCTAATGGAAAACCATGTATTAATAACTGAAGCACCATGGAAACAGACTAAATGGGAAAAGGTCTAATTTAAATAAGGAAGTCACACAATTTCCCCCATGGGATCTTTTTTCTCTGCTCTGTGTCTATTCTCACCACTCACCTGCTACTGTCCTGCTCTGCCATCCTATAATGCTATTTCCAGGAGGGAAACATTCCGGCTACCACCAGCATTTGTGCTCAATAGCTGACTGATTATGAGAAATGTTGCTCTGTGCAAACATTCATTCATTCATGTATCATTCTATCCATTTATCTATTCGACCATCCATCCATCTCTTTCCCTTCCGGGCAGGCCCAAGCTCTAGCAGGTGGACATATGTGAACTATGAGTAAATAAGGATGGCTCCAGCACAGGGTGGGGCAAAGGGCAAGTGAAAACCGGACTGCAAACAGTGTCCATCAGCCACTCCTAATACAAAACTTTGGAATACGCACTACAGCCTATATCTCCTATCTCCAGTAGAGCTTCTCTGTACAACCCACGTGAACAGGCGCTGTGTACCCAGCTTGGCGGGGCCCTCCAGGGACCCCATTCTCTCACATTCAACTGTCCCCTGAAAGACACCACGGAAAGGATATTTAATTTGGTGCCTCTCCGAAGACGCTGATTTACTCTCCCTGCGGGTTCTCTGTTTCCCCTTCATGTCTGTAGGGCAGACTCTGAGGCCAACAACGGGCATGTCATTAACTACTTGACCTCCGTCCGGCTATGTGGACAGATGATATGTGATGCTTCCTTCCTTCTCTTCCGTTTTTGCCAGGATTCCATGCTATGCATGTCCCCTCTGCTGCGCCACCTCTTGTTTCGTCTTCCCCCATATGGTGTGACAGACCCCTACGCCAGACCATCATGGAGGGGCTGCCATGGGGGCAGACTACCCTACTGCGGCAGGTTAACGATTGTCCTGCGGTAGAACTGCATCCTGCTATCCAGGGCCCAGACCCAGATGCTCCTGACGAAGATATTAAAAACCCCATAGGCACTTAATTGTGCAATGTTATACTTCCTGATGCCAGCTGGTGTTTGAATTATGAGATGAAACAAGAGGATTTATAATCCTTGAAATTTCATCTGAGCCAGCGTTGTCAGAGGCAGTCCTTACCATATGGTCCATCCTTTCAGTGAGGTTCCAAGAAACCCACCAGAACATCGAGTCCCAGGGGTTAATTTTATTCTGTCTGTTTACTTCCTACTACAGCAAGAGATAAGATGCAATGGAATACTCCTGTTCCGTTCATTATTTTTTCTCTGAATCTATGTTCTCTTCAAAAATAAGCGCTCTTCTCCCTAAAATATACGATTCTTCTTCCCCAAATGGTTTAGCATTTCTAACTGTAAATCCTCCTTCATACAGCTGTTCCTTATTCTTTATCTGAACTGTCATCATACTTTCCTTGCTTGGGATTTCTGTCATTGTCCTCATTCTAGTTTACTATAAACATTTCCAGAATTTTCATGGTGGCTGAGTGTTTTTCTCATCTCTAACTCGAGGATCTTTGCCAAAATATAAATATCTGGGACATAGTTCTCTAATGGGTTTTGACCCAGAGTAAGCAGGAAAATAAACTTATTATGTACCTCTCTCCCAAGATTCTTACATGTCTGTGTACAGAACACAGGAGACAAAAATGTTTCAAGATGTAAATGGTAAACCTTGGATATTTAGGAGATGGTGTATAAAAATCAGTGAATTAGGCCCTAACTGGGTAGCTCAGTTGAGTAGAGCATTGTCCCAATATACCAAGGTTATGGGTTCGATCCCTAGTCAGGGCACATGTAAAAATCAACCAATGAATGCATAAATACATGGAACAACAATTTGATGTCTTTCTCTGTCTCTTCCTTCCTTTCTCTCGCTAAAATCAATACATTTAAAAATTACATCAATAAGTTAAATATTGGATACGAAAAGTCATCATGCATCTCTGAAAGAAGATATTGGAAAGGAAGATAATGACCAGCCTGGAGAAGAGTAGGATACCTCCAAATTAGATTTCATGGGTCAGTGTGGTCCAAAGGTAGAGCTGTGCAGAATTGTCAGTACTCTTGGAAATCAAAGAGTTTTGAAGAAGCTAGAAAAAAATGAGAAATTCAAACTCAAAGCCATAGACAATAACCTGAACAATTCACAAAACCGAAGGTGAGAGAGGAACCTGAAAAAAAATGATTCTTGGCCCTGGCTGGTGTGGTTCAGTGGATTGAGTGCCAGCCAGTGAGCCAAAAGGTTGCCAGTTTGAACCCCATACAGGGCACATGCCTGGGTTGCAGGCCATGACCCCAGCTGGGGTCGGGTGAGAGGCAACTGATCAATGTATCTCTCACGCATATCTGTCTCTTTCTCCTTCATTTCCCCTCTCTCTAAATAAGTAAGTAAATAAAACCTTCAAATCTAAAAAAAAAGTTGTTAAAAAACTAGCATTGAGATAATTTAAATTAATATTTGTTGATTGAATTAGTCGAAAACTAAGTTTATCATAAAGCGACTGTACTTAGGTCAGAAAAGACATAAAGAGAAGAATGAGCTAAAGAAAAGTTTGTGTTTTCAGAAATCCAAAGAGGGAATCCAATCAGAATAGACAGGTAGAAATATAACTAACTAGTTATATCCCATTGACAACCCTAATGATCAGCTGTTAGAGGAAAAAAGATGGATACACATATGTCACTGTTAAAAGCACAGACTGAACCCAGACTGATTAAGTTTGAATCCTGGATCTGCCATTTACTAGCCAAGCAACTTGGACAAGTTGCTTACCTGCCCCATGCCTCAGCTTCCTCATCTGTAAAATAGTGATGATAATAATAATAGCATTTACCCCCAAAACTGATTATGAGAACTAAAGAAATATATACCTGTGCACATTCTAAAATAGTTTGACACATAGTAAGCACCACATGAAGATTTGTTGTTGTTTTGTTGTATTGGACAGAACTAAGAAGCAAAAAAGATCTATTTCTGTGCTGACCTTTGTAAAGCCAGCTTCCTTAGGACTAGCAATAGAACTCAATAGAAATTTCACTACATTTGCAGGATAGAAAAAAGAGGGGAAAGAGCCAAATGGAGAAGGAAAAGAATAGGGAGGCCTTAGAAACAATTTCTGCACAGTTCAAATGTTTGTCTAGGTCTGGGTCCAACTAGACCCTTCACCTTCAGATTTTCTGCACCTCAACTCCTGTAATGGGGACTGAAAATACAACTCACTGCCCAATTCAAGAACATAAGTCTACCACCCTTCTGGAAATCACATTGGATATTTGCTTTTCTTTAAAACCAGATGAGGTCCCAGTCTTTTACCCTCTACTTGAAGTCACTCCTAATCTTCCTAAGAGGCAGCTGAGATTTTGAAAAGCAGAGATAGTTATCAATGAGAAGGGAACAGCTCAAGCAAAGGCAGCAAAACAAGAAAAAAGCAATCATGAGGGTAAACAAGAGCACATATGGACCAGAACACGAGTACATCTAAGCAATGTAAAGCAGAAACGGGAGATGGGATTGGGCAGATAGGATGGATGCTAAGGCAAGAACATCATGCATAACCTGGGACACAACACAGGAGGGTGTGGGGCATGTTGAAGAGGATGCTGGGTAGTATTCAGAGTGCAGAAGCATGAGGTCTAGGAATTAGAAAAGCTATTCACTACTAGATGAGCTTGTTTATATCATGTACTTTCTCAAACCCTCAATTTCCTTATTGTTTGGGTTTTTTTTTTTTTAAATGTATGGAACTTGGGCCACGTGCCAAACACCGTACAAGGCCCTTTAAGGGATTCAAAATCGAATGACGGCATCTGTGCAATGAAAAAGTCAGACCGAGAGACAGGTCCCAGGTCTAACATGTCGTGATGCTATAATCAGGGTCCAGCCAGTTGGATTCTCAATCCTGTTAATGAAGGATAGCCAAAATATCACTAAAGGCTGTTGTATGTAGTCTGTAGACATTGCACTCTGAAGAATTTTGTTAAGATCTACTACTACTGGCCTGGCAATCATTTTACTTTCTCCAGGTGAATAAACAGGTGAAGAAAACTTGATAAAGAGTGATTGATTCCTTATACTGCCTAAGAAATTAATTACATATGAGAGTGGGAAAAAAACCCCTAGAAGCGCAATATATAATGACGATAATCAGGAGGTATATTATCTTGTCTAATTTTAATCAACTTTTGAAATATATAAATAGAGATTTAACTGGTTGATTAATTCTTTGTCAGTTTGTGTGTTTTCAAGTGATTTGTGATTTTTTTTAATGTTTTTCTCCTTTCCTTTTAAGAATCCCTGGCAAGTTGACATACATATGGTGAACATATGGCCTTCTCCTAATTGATTTAATTCACAAGAGGACCCAAGGGAAAGCTCTGAGCACTATCTGTTGGAGAGCTCCGGGGAATGTTTATTTCAGAGCGAAGGGCCTGCGTGCAAGCCCGTCAGAGCAGTGCAGTTGAAACAGGTTGGGCAGTATCCGCACATGGTCGGAAGTATCAATGGTGTAAATCATTAGGATAATTTTAACTCCAATGTTCTGATTTGGCAGAATAATATAAAATACATTCTTAAATAAAAGTAGTAGTTATTCACTGTGACGTTTATGTCAAGACATTTTTTTAAATTGTACTAAATTTCCTCCCCTTGTAAAACTGTCACTCCCCAGGTGAAACTGCATTGCCTAATGAACCAGTACCACCCCTTTAGAGATCAATTTGTCTACATTCCAGAATGAGCCTATGTTTGCCTAATGCATCCTCCACCTGATAGAGATAATTCTGTAGCGAAACTACTGCGGAAGAGATGGTGCAATCGACTGCATTCTTTCCCTGCAGACTGCCATAAATAAAGCCATGTGTCTCTCGTCTGTTTGTTACATGGCTCCTAGATGACAGTAATCCAGCCGCAACAAAACCAAATAGTTCGCTCTCTTTATTGTCCTCCCCAGTTTGGCTCTAGCAATAACGTCAAAATACCTGTCATGAGCTGATGATGATTGTGTTGATTTGGAGTTGTGTTGATTGTGTTGATGATTATGTAAATTCTAAATATTGGCTCAAAGGACTAAGTTTTTAAAATGTGACATCCGGCCATGGCCTATCAGTGTCTTTGTGTCAGTCATGCCCTATAACTAAAGCCTCTTTTACCATGTGACAAAAACAAAGGACATATCAGATATACCAGTCCTTCTGAGTTGGGCATGGTATTTATATTTAATATGTATATTTTATATATTTTATACAGTATGTATATGTGCATATATATCTTTATATTATACATATATGTATGTATATACAATATATGTGTCTTTCATTTTTTGTCTCTTTAGTCTTTCCCCTGACATAATGCGTTTGTAATAGATATTTTTTAATATCTATTCAAATTTGAATATCTATGAATGGCACTCTCCATGGTGTACATAGATATACAGCAGATAATTTTATAGTGGTAGTAGCACTAGTCCCAGTAGTTATACTACCACTAATAATAATATAGCTACTATTATTATTACAAAGACTACAAAATCCAGGCCCTAATGAAAATGTGCTTTGAACTCAATATTCTGTCTCATTTAATTCTGATGATTGTTCTAGCAGAGAGATCTTGTTATTCCCCAGACTGTAGATCAGGGAGTTGCAGTGTGAGGAGGTTGCACAGTGCACTTAAGGACAAATAGGTAATAACACAGATTCCAAATAATCTTCTTGTAACCACCAAACTATTTCAATTCAAGGAGCCCATTGTCATTTCAATGAGATTAAAGGATATTTTTGTTTCAGCTGTATGATTTCACTTACAGCTTCCCTTCTCTTCTGAGAATTAATTGAATTACATTAAATTGCTCAGGCAAATTCTTAATGACCCTGCATTCATAGAGTATAAAATAGAAATGGTAGGGTGGAGGCCTTGGATTCTAGCAACGTATTGCCATCAAGAACAGAATAAGGCAAGAGTCAGAAAATAATATTTCTGAAGTGCCCTTGTCCATCTCCATGTGCCTAAGCAATCCTCAGAAAAATTATTACGACACCAAAGTGCCAACCTTTGGGTCATCCTCAAACCCCCGAAATGGAATAGAGTATACCATTGCTTCAGTTCCACAGAGCAGTTAGAAATTCTCCATTGGAAACCTCTCCCCAGGAAGATGCCTTTAAGATCTCCTCTGTGGAGAGCACCCCAGGGGTTACTGTGCATCTCGGCGTTTTGTGAAGTCGTGCAGCACAGTGCCATGGTGAACAGCACTCCAGCCAGAGGTCACAACTCAAAAATGTCCTTCCTGAAGCTCATGTGGCCATAGAACCAAGGGACAAAGGAGACCTTACATTTCTGTGTGTATCATGACAATATACTTCGGTTTACCCAGTGAGAGCCAAAGAGGGAGAATCAGCCTAAAAATTATGTCAGAGTTGAAATTAATTCATGTCATTTATTTCCCACATTAGAGTTACAAACACCTCTCCAATACCACTCCTTAATCAACTGGAACTTGAGCTTCCTTAGTTCCTGCAATTAACTGCATAATTGGAACACAAATTGTACACTAAAAATTTTTGCACTGTCATGGCTAAAATGACCCTTTAACTTATCCACATATCTTGGGTGTCATCTTTATTTGTGAATAAAAGCAAAACTGGAGTCCGTTACTTTTTTTTTAAGTCTTCTCACAGAATCCCCTCCAAAGTCCATTCAGTTTTCTCCAATGAACATCTCCTTAGCACATAGGCAAAATGATCATCCACTGATCTTTTCTGGAGAGCATACTTTGAAATGCTCTTTTTCATAGGCCACATCAGCACATTCAGGCTGGTCAGACGGTGTGGTCCAATTTGAGCCTTGAACACATGGCTACAGGACACATAAATAATGAGGAAGAGGCATATGTTCAATATGGTTCTGCCTCTATCCTGGAACTGCACAGAATTTTGAAGGGAGTAGGGCAAGTCTGATCATACTACAAGGAAATTCACCCCATAGAGACTAGTGATTCTGCTTAACAAATACTCCCCTCCCTAAGGAAAGACAATTCAAGTAAATATTTGTATGGTGAACAATTTACATTCTTCCTTTCCCATAAATGTCTACCTTTCATCAAAGATCCAGTTGCCACCTGCACAAACTGCAGGTGTTGAAGCCAGGTCTGTGACCCTGAAGACCATCTTGGCCGTTTCTGAGTGACCTGTGCATCCAAAAATGTGCCCTACGTCTGCAGGCAGCTGAACTGGAGAAATTCTCTCTAAGGAGCAGAGAGCATATGCCTTGCAGCTGGCTCACACATCACCGTGGTGTCAGACGGGGCTCGCGGAAGGGCTCTTGTTTTCTGATCAGGAGACACCTGTCGCGCTGGTCACGCTCTGGGAAAAGCGTGGAGCTGGGACGCTGATGACTGGGTTCTGGGTCTGACTCGGCCACCAGGAATGTGTGGGCGTGAGTGAGTTCTGTTCTGTCTAGGCCTCCATGTCCTCACTAGACAGGTGACTATGGGAGCTTTGAGGGCCTGACCCAGTTCAAAACATCTGTGATTATATGTAAAATCCAACAGAATAATGGTAACTTGCTTCCATCTACTCTAAGAGCTTTTTTAGAATTCTGGGGGTTATTACATTCCTTGGAGAATATTAGTTGCAAAACAATTTCCTAAAAAACTGAGTCCAAACCCATCCTCCAGCAAATCTATGACACACTGTGAACACCAAAAACTACTATGTACCTTTTTACATGCACAACTCTCCAATGGCCAGTGTACAAAGACTTTACATTCAAGCACAGAGAGCACTTTTGCAAATTTGTTTCAGCAGATTCCTAATAGATATAAAATAGATATAAACTAGCATAAAAAGATTAGATGAACTTATTTTATGGTAACACAGAACTGGAGAAAAATAGAAAATGATTTTTCTGTCTGCTTGACACGTTTTCTCTGAGTGGGATTCATTATCCTGCCAGGACAAGGGGCAAGAAGCAACACCCCTCAGGAGCCTCAAAGGAAATTTCCTGTAGCTTTTCAGAACCATCCTGGAGCAAGGAGATTTACCACCTCAGCCACCAAGGATGCCTCCACAGTCAAGCTGACCTTTTTCTAAGAAGCAGCTCTGGGTAAGAGCTACCACCCAAATATAAAAGTGCACTTCCTAAAGCGCTGGCCCTAAATATGTACCACAGCATCCCTACATCATAGAAAAATAACAAGAATTAATATTTGTAGGACCATTTACCCTTCGCAAGGCAATTTTGCCTTCCCAATTCAAACTTTATCTAATGAAACTCAGAAGACATCTCATGTGGCACAGGTGTTTTGTTTTGCTTTAGTATGATAATTTTCTCAGCACAGGAAATATTAAAGGCGCACAACAGACTGCAAAACCCAATTTTATCCGAAATCACAGTGCTTGACATGCTGGAAGCTTTTCAAATGTCTTCTAATTTCAGTTACAATCAGAAGCTACACAACCTGCACCTGTAAACCCAAAGCATGAAGTGGAAACAGGCAGCCCTTCATCTGCACTCCATTTGGAGCTGGAAAACTGTCCTGGGGCAGGCTGAAGGAGGCCAGCGGTGTTTCGAGCCGAAAGTATTTTCTAACACGGGAAAATTTATATGGCAACGAGTTGAGGAACAGCCAGGTTTAACCCCTCAGAAGCAGGCGCTATTTTGTGGGTAGGAGCTTTGAAGTATCAGGCTTTTGTTAGGACTCACAGTCCCTCTCACATAGTTCAGTAGACCCCTCCTGGTTACTCAGGTCTTTCTATGGAGAATGGACCCTGTAGGCAACCCCTTCTTACTCGAGCATCTTTCTCGATAGCCCTTCCCAAGCTGTCTCTTGTCCATCACGGACTCCAGATCTCCACGGTCTGCCCTTGCCTCTCAGTTGTCTTCAGAACATCCTGATGTAGTCTGTTGTCTTGGCAATAATTATTGATACCACTGCCTTTCACCCTCGAAAGTGCCCTGTTTTGGAGGATAAATCATATGCTTGCTCTCTATCTTACCTTCTTTCCTTCCTCCTTCAGTAATATCTGTAATTTCTATTTCTGCAGCATCAAGATGCCATGTCTGTGTAAATGCCTACCAAACACTCCTCTAGCCCTGTGCTCCCTTCCAAGCTCTGGACAGACAGTTCCATTTCACTGTTATATATGTCTATTGGAGAGTCCTTCTAGAAGTGTACACTCAACAAGTAATAAGTTAAGTCATCTGCCCCTCCTTCTCAGACAGACCAGTTACTCTCCAACATTATAATTTCTGTTAAAGAAAGCCAATAAAGCTCAATACAATAAAGCCATCGCATCAATGGAATCATATGCCATTTCCTATAAGTTCTCCTGGGTAAGGATGTCCCAAACCCATGCTTTATTTTCCCTCCAGTAGAAGCATCTTGAGACCTAATCTCCTCTCTCCCAACTATTACAAAATTCATCACTGCTCAAAAGTTAGCAGTGATTCCAAAGGAAGTCTAAATGAACTTAAACTCCTTGGCCTGGCTTTCAAGGCCTTGAATACTATAGCTTCAACTCAACTTGTTGATCTTTTTCAGCTCTATCATTCTAGAACTTTATGATTCTACATAGCTTTCCTCGTTTCTCAGTGGTAATCAACCTGGCATTCTGGGCCTACAAGACAAGTCGCATTCCATGTCTGAGAATGGTCTATAATCTCTTATGCATATAGCCTTATCTGTACCACTTCGTCGGCCTGGAACATCTCATCTCCATTTTTACTGTTGAAGTCCGTCCATTCTTTAAGGATCTATGAAATAATACCACTTCTTCAGAAAGTCTTTCTCCACTCTCCCCCAAACAGTAGTGTTGGTCTCTCATCTCCATCTTTACCACTATTGCCATCATTCTGTATTTTCAGAACCATATATTTTTAATGGCCTCTGAAGTCTCCACCTCCTATCAATCATAGCCACCTCCAAATGCCTTTACCATATTGTTGCCAAGCTGATTTTTTCAAACACAAACCTCATTATCGCACCTTCAGGCCTCGATGTGGTTATAGCTTCCTCGTAGCTCCTGAAGGCCCTACTTTATCCGTAGGATCCTTAGAGCAGCAGGTACTTCTCCTTCCTCACTCATAGACACCTCCACTAACCTTACCTGACTCCATTAGTCTTCAGAGTAATCTCCAATGCAGAACACAGTATTACAAGCTCCCCATCATTCCAAAATAAAAGTCTAAACAACAAAGAACAGGCAAGAGAAACAAACAAACAAAAAACCAATTGTGCAAAATTTCTAGAAATTTCAAAATGTGCAGCTCAAAAAAAGTTATTATAGAAGTTCTTGGCTATTTCTGGAAACTGTCCCAAAATACGGAGCACCCACATCCATCTTTGCTGGATGTTACACGGCCTCATTTTGAAGCCACGGTTTCTGTACCCCCAAATCTTCCAGTTAACCACCAGAAAATATTTTTTACCAAAAATAAAAGTTCAACTTAAAAAATTCCAAACAACACTTTAAAAATCATCTCAATGTTTATTAAGAATATTATGCATTAGAGAAGACCCACGGGCCCTTTCAAAACGGCTTATTCTTTGAACGAGATTAGAAGGACAGTTATGTAAGGCAGAAACTTTGAATAAATGTGGCAACATCATCAAGGTATTTGTCAGGGTACTGGTATTATTTTTATAATATAGATATTCATTAGATATAATATAGATATTTATTAAAATAGTATTTGTTCTGTCCCTAGAACTGTATACATTAGGCATTTTCACGTTATGCAATTAATTCACTAAAACTCATCATTGGTTATATTTGCCTCTAAGCCTAGATCTATATAAATTTGTTCATTTATTAAATTCAACATTCAATAAATCTATTGAGCTATTAGTATGTACCAATGCTATACTAGTCTCAAAAAAAATCAATTGTAATGAAGACAGATAATGTCCATGATTTCATATAGCTTACAGTCATGTATTTTACAGTGGGGGAAGACAGGGGAGGAGTCTGATAAAATTAAAAAGTCAATACACATATATGACAATATTAGCTACAGTGTGTTATGGTGGGGAAAGGATTGATGTTAATAAAAATAATTAACATTTATTGAGTGCTTAGTATGTGGTAAATACTGTTTGAAATACATGTGTATACACATACCTGTTTAATCCTTACAATAATCTGTGAATTAAGTACTATTAACTATACCCCTATTTGATAGACTGAGGGTCTGAGACACAGCAAGTTTGTTACTCACTGAAGGTTTGCCTGGCTGGTAGGTAGCAGACCTGGAAGTTTCTCCCAAGCTCTTTCCAGGGCCTGGGCATCTTCCTTCCTATCAGACATGACAGTGACCCAACAGGATTGTGATGGAAAACTCAAGTTTTCCAAAGTCAAGTTTTCAAATGGAGAGAGGGGCCTACAAAAAAGATGGAATTTATTGATTTAAAAATTGTGTATTTATTCTTACGTGTTTAAACTTCAATCACCCTCAAATTATTCTCCATTTGATGCAATACACCTATTGAGACTTTTTTCCACTGCTCAAAACAGTTTCTGTAGTCATCGATTTTGACGCCTTTTAAGTGCTTCTGCCGTTTTTTGTTTCATCACTTCCACATCAGCAAAATATTTCCCTTTGAGGGCTTTTTTCATCAGGGGAATCCAAAAAAGTCACTCAGGTCAAGATTGGGTGAAAAGGGAGGGTGGGGTATGGGGGTCATGCAGTTTTTGGTCAAAAACTGCTGAACACTCAGTGCAAAGTGGGCAGGTACACCCATCATGAAATGGGTGAGCACGTTGCCAGAGTCTTCACAAGAAAATTCACTGAACCCGACTGCAGCCTCTCACAACAACACCAGTTGGTACACTGATAGAGATGGGTTCCTAGAGCCCTCACCTATTGGTGGAAGTCTGTACTACAAGGGGTCTGCCCTCCAGAAGATAATTCCATGTTTTTTATTCCTCCTCTTATCTTAATGGCCCTCGGGAGAATGCCAACAATGTAAATGTCTAAGTGATTATTGGTATATTCTTCTCTACCCCTGGGCATAAAAGGTAAAAGAAAAAAAACAGGTGAATGAAGGTAGGGTTAGAAAATTCACCACGCTCAAGAAACATTTTCTGACAAAAAAAAAAAAAAAGTTAATTGGCAATAATTTTAAATAAATTCACATGCTTTTTAACTAATTAACCATACGAGAGTTACACTGTGACTACATTGGGTTAGCTTGTATGATGAGTGAGAGACAAATGTAAGCATATCTAAATTATTAAAGAGAATGAAAGCATTAGTATAAGTCAATGTAATAATCACTAATAGTCTATCGTTCTGCTGATGGCAGGAAAACAATTTACCACTCTTTGAGTGGCAGACAACTAACTTCCCTCTCAACACAACTGCATTAGTATCTTTTTTCATTTAGCTTTCTTTCTTCCCCTAGTGTGGAGTGACCTCTTTTTCCTATTTTAAAAAGGTCACTTTTCTTATGGATGAAAGACTATGATTTTGCCCTACTGCTTACCTCTCCGCCAAAAGCGCTCTTGCAGGCTTGAACACAGAATCATAAGGTCTGGAGAAATACTTGTCCCAAATATGGCATGAGGCAGTCTAATTAGTGCCGTACTTTGAGTTGCACTGATGAACACAAAAACAAAACCATTTGGAAGCGGGTTCAAGGGTATGTTACTACAAAGCTTACAGTTCAGTGATGGTAAGTAAATTATATTAAAATGGGTATTCGAAATTATCATAATCAATAGTCATATATATGAAATACCCCACTTAATTTTATGAGCTATCTTTACACAACTAAAATGACTGTTTCATTTTTAAATATTCTACATAAAACTGTCACACTTTGACTCCTAAGGAAAAGACTCTCAGACTAATCTTACATGTTTATATGACAGTTTTACAGGTTGGCTTAATTTTAAAAAAATAATGTGGTAGCATGAAAAATGGGTAAGGATTCAGGCCTATAGGGTTTTTATTGTACATATGATTTCCACCAGAGCGAATGTGTATATCAAGTTTAAGGCCTCTCAGTGAACATTCCTTATGTGCATAAACAAGAACGTACATTACAAGGAGAATAAGGTTTTTGAAACTTAAGGATTTGAGAACACTGTAAGTCGAATCATTCTGAGTTGTCCACCAGCCCAGAGCCTGATCCATGTTGATAGCAACGCCGATATGCAATAAATAGTAAATAGATGTGCGAATCCAGACCCACAGGCACGCACCGACACCCCAGACTGACGTGGAGAGAGGCAACCCTTTATGTCTGTTCTGACTTTGGCTTTTGCAGCTGCTGTTTTCTCAGTGTTGTCTCCGGGGCAGTTTCCTGTTGCCATAGCTGATGGCCTGCCCACGCCTGCCTGGGCCTTTCAAGTGTCAACACTCCCAGGCTGGCTGCAGTGGTCAAATGCTTGTTAATGAGATATAGCAGCTGGGTAGGGGTGAACCACTGAGACGGATAAAGGAATGCCGCTGGTGCAGGAAGCGATGCCTTTTGAATCTTTTCAGCAGGGTGAAAGCTTTCAAATCAAAGAGGGTATGTTGTATTCATTAATAAACCCAAGTTCCCATGCAGTCACATTAAAGCCAGCAGTTTAACTCCGCATCAGACAGGTGAATTTCCCCCCGATTTTACCCTGAAAGACAATGCACAAGAAAACAAGGCTTGAGATTAAAACAAAGCAGCACTTCCTCATCTGCGGGGCTGACTGGACTGTTCACCAGGCAGGGGTTGCTGCATTCTTTCTCAATTTATCCTTTGTCCGTGTATTTGTGTGTGTGCGCGCGCCGCGAGCACGCACGCGTGCGTGTTTCAAAGCTCATAGCAACCACTCTCGCTCCCGTTTCTGCAGTCTTTTACCAGAGCATTTCTTTTTCCCCCTCTGTCTTTTAAAACCCGACTTTCAAAACCAGAATTAACAAATTAACAAGTACTTGTGAGGAAAAACTACATAAGCATGGATGTAGGCCCGTATTGCCTCTGTCTCAGATGGAATATTAACTGTGCACCCCCAGCCATCGACCCCCATCCAACCTGGAGATGAGGCTGTTTCTCCAGGGGGTGTAGGAGTCGGCAGCCTCCTGGGGCAGCTCCAACAGCTGGGAGGAGCCCAGAAGGGATTCTTAACACCAGGATATTGAAGCCACCTAACTGACAGGGCGTCCTGACGATAGTGTGAAGGAAGTATTACTATTTTCAAGTGCATTTGATAGAAAGTTGGACTCCTAGGGAATGAAAATAGCCACAATAAATAGCATTAGAGATGGATTGTCTACTTCAGGGTTGTTAGAGACAATTTGGTATGAACGACCGATTTTAAAAGCAGGGATATGTAACATGCACTAACAGAGCTATAGAGATATTCTTGCGTCTCACTGTCTCCATTTTTTTCAACCATCGTATGAGTTAGCTAATAATTCACCAGAGCTATCCAAGCCCTACAAAGCAAGGGTAGTATCTATGTATTGTTCTCATGACATTTTTAAGTGCAAAGAAGACTAGCTATCCAAGGAAATAAGCAGAGTGGGAGAAATGCATCCTTCGAAAGTATTTCAGTTTTCAAAATATTCACAAATTGATTTATTTTAAGCCTCCATTCTTACAAGAAGGCCTTTAACCTACATGAAAAGACAAATTGATAACCCATTTATTGGACGCTTACAATAATGTGTTAAGCGCTGGACTAGATGGCAAATTAAAAATTTATATCAAAATGTACATGTATATAGATTTTAATGTATATTATTAAGTATATGTGTTAAATATCTATTAAATATATACATTAGTGATTATTAAATATATACACACACAATCTCTTTAAATGTTAAGATAATACTGTGGGTAATTTTATAAAGCTGTGTTTTTAAAAAAACTAATCAGGGACCTTCAGTTCTGAAGAGTTTCTATCAGTTACCCAAGGCCATAACTGACAGATAAATTTAAAAGAACACTTTATTCTGCCTGTGCTTTTCATTTTACCATATTGCCTCCCTAGCTAGGCTGATTTTGGCCATGCTACTCTGACCTACCAAGTATTGCCCGATAAAAAACAACAAATTCAGAATATTCAGTGCTGTTCATAAGCACATTTGTGAATGTGTGTTCTTCATGTATGTGATTGGGCAGGGTAAGGAGGTGTATTATTAGTAAAGATTCCAGAAATCCTAAATAAAAAGTTCCTAATGGAGTCCCATGAAGCCTGTGTTCCCGTTCAATTTAGCCTAGAGGTGACTGACTATGGGTTTTGCTGTGTTTGTAGTCTGTATTTGAAAAGGCGCCTTGGGACTATGTATCTTTACAGCACTGCAGTGTGAGGTTCAAATGGCTGGAGAACTGAAGAGGAGAAAGGGTCAGTCTGGGAAAGGCCCTTGATGAGAATCTACAGAACGTCTCCAGGAACGCTCTCTGTGCCCCGGCTCCTGTATGGCAGGTTAGGAGAAGCGTTGACCGATAGTCGGGATCTAACGAGATTCCACACAGAAAAATTCTACCCACACTTAACAATGTGTATTTACTTAGAAGACACTGTCTAAGGGTTGGTGGTTTAAAACCTCATCTCCTTCTGCCTGCACGCCAAGTTCCGAGCACCTCCAAGGAGCTGCCGAGTCTTGTCTGTCTTTCCAGCAGCAATAACAGTCTGACTCATCCGGAGCCACTGCCTCTGCCTTGGCACCAAGGAATTTGCCTGCCATGGTAGCATCCTGTCCAACCACAGAAGGTGGTAAACTGGGTATCTACGCACACCAGTAGGCTGCAGCCCTCCCTCCCGCAGAGGGGTGGAACCCAGAAGCACAGATCCTAACCTGGCTCACACACACTGTTGCCTTTCCTTCCCTGCCTTTGAATCCACTGGATCTTTATAGTTCCTTGGAAAGGCAAAACCCTAAACAGCACAAAATCATTAGAAGTTCCTACGTAAAACAAAACAGAAACCCCATTCCGCACAGCACACGTGCACTTAATGGAAGTCTGCCATTCGATACACTCTTGCATTTTGTTCTTTTCTTTGCTGCCTCCCCCCAAACCACTTCCACTTTGCACTATATTCTCTGGTTTCTTTTGCCTTTTTTTTGCTAAGAAGGTTTTGACTTAAAACTGAAAATATTCTAAGTGACAAGTAAGTAGCCCCTTCTCAAATAAAACCTGCAATAACGTGCCTGGATTACATTAAGGAATGCTGGAGGGGATCCCGAAAACCAGTGTTTGTACAGTCAACCTGACAGAATCCTAGGACACCATTGAAAGAGCTCCTGTTACCTAACTGACTTGGAGGTAATCAGTGTAATCCGCATGACAATACATTGTCTGCCTTCGGAACCTGCTGGCGGGAGCGGGTGGGCTGGAGGGGGCCCCTGGGAGCGTCCCAAGCCTCTGCCATGGGCTGCCTTTCCCTCTCGCTCTGCTTTTAAACACTGTGGACCCAGAAGTTTCATGGAGTAAGATTTATAAAGGTGAATAAGCTTAACATGGAGACAAAAACAGAGAGAAAACCGCAGAAAGCGATCAATAGCTAATGCCCAAATCCCAGGAAACAGAGTAGCAGTGAGAATAAGTTTCTTGGCAGGAAAATCAGATTGGTCTAGAATGAAGTTTGGGGAAAATGTTTGAACCAGTCTCAACAGAATGCAAACGTTTCTAAATGAGCTCTTTGACTAGGTCTCCCTTGGACAATGTGAGGAGCAAATGAAGGGAGAGTGGAGACAGGGTTTGGCGGGTAACGCAAACTTTCCGGTGCCTTTTTAGCCCATTTCTGCCGGTTGGTCTCAAGACTCTTTAAAGCCTAGGAATGGAAGAACAGATTCTCAGTGGCACCAGAACCGCCACCTCGTGGATGAAGGTCGAATCAGTAGGTAGCACAGTATCAGTCTTAGGACCAAAAACTATGTCTTTTGTCAAATGTCCCACCCGCTCAAGAAAAAACTCTCAATATTTGCTATGGACACTTTTTAAAAAGAACACTTCTGTTGTGAGATTCTTGTTTGAAACTGTTTAACCAGAAAGGTACATACATTCACATTCTACCTTTATTTCATTCCAGGTCATTCTGCCCATGAGAAGGAGGGCTGATATCAAATGCCACTCTCATTTATATTTATATCCTGTGGACAAAACTTAAGAAACATCAAGGGTACTAAAGGGAGGGAGAGGAAGAGAGATAAGCTGAGAATTAGGAGATATAGTCTATATAGTTTTGAGTGAGATTAAAAGTCTTCGATGGCTTGAATAGCAAGATGGTCCAGTCGACTATCAGCGTAGGCTATGGTTAGATTACTATGTCTTATCTCTTGTTCAAAGCTCTACTTCAAAGGACCATTATCAACTGTTCAAGTAGACAGCAAAACCTCGCAATGCCGACTTAGAGCACTCAAGAGTGAGGAAACTATGAAAGCATTCCTTCTCAGGCTAGAGGTAGGTTTGTTGGATGTTGAAGAGAAAATGGTTGCTAATCCAGTCACAGTGCTAAAGTACTGGTGAGTGAATAGAGATAGAGTAAATCCCTGGGAAAGTAAGGAATCTAGTTAGAAACAGAATTTAATTCTAAACTTAAGAAGGCTAGATAGTGTATCACAACGAAACCATTTGATTTGTTCCAGTAATTTTCTTAATGATGCTCACTCATTCGACAAGCATTTATTGAGCAACTATTAGCTGCTAAACTCTGTTAAGGTGTTGGCAAAACTGCAAAGAACAAAATAAGTGATAATCCAGCCACCATATGGGGTTATATTCTAGATATTGTTACTATTTTACTGCACATTCAGCACAACCACACTGAGACGGCAAAGAGTGGCCTCAGTTAATTATCCTGGCTATTTTTCTCTAACCATTTACACTTGATAAATCCGAAGGTTTATGGTTAATCTGATCTGTGGTGAAAATACACCTTTTAGGTGACATAGTACTATTAATCACAGCTTAATTTGATGGTGTGTGTGTATATGTGTGTGTTGGGGAAGAAGTCATTTTAAAATGTGAAATTTAGAAAATATTACAAAGAAGGAAGTTAGGGGAGTGGGGGTTGGCTTTCCTGGAGGCACTTCCACATTTTTTCCTCCAAAATCATAGTTTCCTAAGAGAAATAATTTGTTTTCTGGAATACCCTAGGACATTTTCTTCAGGGCCAAGTGTTTGCAGTTCACTCAATTCCAGTCAAAGGAGAAGAGCATCAAAAATACACACTGAGTACAGAGGATTTATCATGAGGACCAAGTCCAGTGATGTAAACCTGAGCTACAAAGGAGAGAGTGAATCTAGAATTTAAATGGTTATTAAGGACTAATCCACCTAAATACTGTTTTGTACAAGGAGATAGATGAAGTATTACCTCTTTAATATTTATTTTATAATAAAACATGAATTCAAATGTAGAATGGCAGTATCCTTTTAAAAATACATATGCTGTGACTCGTTATATTTTGTATAAACTCTGGAGCAATAATAAAATAATCATTGGGACAAATCCTTATCTTTAAAGATAAAGATTAAAGGATTGAATACAGAACACTGTATTTTCAAGTGCAAGGACAACAAGGAAGTTCTCTGTAAAAAATACCCATCTGTTTGAAGCACTTTCTTTCATTTCTGTACCTTTGCCTGGGATTGGACTCTTCCTTCTGCAGTACCCTAAGAGATATATGATGCTTTGTTTTCTAACACATTTTTTGAGGTACCTAGTAACTTTTGCCCAGTATTATAGACAGGTGGTAGCTGATTTTATTATGTCAAACATTTGCTTTTATAGGTCAGTGTTAGTGTATCTGTTCTATACCCTCTTCCCTTCCTAGAGCACACTAAAAAAAAAAAAATCAGAAAACCTAACAGATCAATCACAGACTAATCCCCAAAAAAGAACATCAACCCTGTGATTTTTACCAAAGATAAGCTCCAGTATAAACAATGTTCAGTTGTTCACACTCAATTTCAGTTTCAACCGTCTAATTTCAAAATCAAAATTTATGAATATTACCAGGGTTATAACATAAAAGGCTGTACTTTGCTTTTCTAAATCTCTTTAACAGACATCTATAGTATAAATGCATCTATTCCAAACTGTGTTTTGACCATCTGTTTTGAGTCTTGCCATTGGCATGCGTTGAAAGTTTTGTTCCAAAAGTGATGCTACTTTTTTCCTTCTTCAAATTGGGTCAGTGTAGTAAAGGGATAGTGGACATTTTCTTTCCACAATAGAAACAGCCCAGCTGAATAATGCACTTCGGAAAAAGTCCCCTTTGAAAATTATTCAATCAAATAAACTTGTTTGTGCTGAGTGGCCAAAGGCCTGTATTTGAAGCAGTAGTCTTCTATTCTACATGATATTTTAAGGAGTTCATTGAGGTCTAGTGGGTGGAGTAGAGCATCACTTTAAGTTGTCTTGAAAATAAGGAAACTTACAAGCTGGGTCCAGTTGATGGAAATGTAGCTGATGCAATCCACCGTTTCCAATGGACTGACATTCGAGTTATAGAAATCATGAAGATAATTGATGTGATCAGATGAGTCACACCAAAGTGTAGTTTAACGATCACCTATAGAGAACTACAGCTAAAGTCCATACTGCCTCACCTCTCCCAGAACCTAACTGATTCTTGGACGAATACAGGTGTCTGTCCATCATCTAGGAAAACAAATTAACTGCATTCTAAAAAAAAAAAAAAAGTTAGTTATTTTAAAATAATTTAAACCGCAATAAGATTTTCCCTGCAAGTTGCCCTTATAAGTATAAGCTGCTTTATGCATGTGAGCATTGTTTGATTTGCAACATCTCAAATTGTATTCAATGTTTCTGTGGCACATTCATTGAATAATGCGGGTGGTACATGAATGAAAAATCTCACCTTTTAGTGAACCAACTGGGGAATAATCTAGCTGCAAAAACCCATTGCACACAAAACAGTGGAGAGCAAAGGATATTTGATCTGAGCATGGCAGTCGCAAGTTTTTAAGAGGAAACTCAGTCATCATCACATCTGTAACTTCTAAAACATAGAATGTCTTAACCACTACACCCTTTTTAAATCTATGTGACATTGACTCTAGAATATGAATTATTCAACAGTCAGGTTTCAAGTTTGATCTTTCACTTTCTTATCTAGAGAAAATTTTATTTTCAAGTGTCCAAGAATATGTAAAGTATCCAAAGTATTTCAAGAAGACTTCTGGCAAGTGTCGCCCCAGCTCAATAGCTAACAGTTGCTGCCACCTATAGGCCCGATCTCAAGAGAAGGAGCTGGGACTTGAACAGAGATCTTGCAAGCTGCAAAGGCACAGTTCAACACAGCACATTTTTCTTTCCAGAGAAACAGTGGCACTCACAGACTGTCAATGCAGCTCCCTGAAAAGCTGGAATTAGATAAAACAAATTTCATTGGTTTGATCAACCACAGTCTCTTTAAACTACCTTATGAGGAGCAGGAACTTTAAAGTAGCATCCTCTCCTCACACAAAGCAAACAAATAAAACAAAATTAATCAAGTTAGCTGGGTCTTTGGTCACATCAACTTGTGATTGTCAGGGCTATATAAGGATATGAAAGTAAGTAACAAGGATATATTTTTCTTGTGTCTGTTAGCATGTATGACATGAAAGTCTGAATTTTTTGGATAGATTCTCTTTCTTCTGGAGATTTTATGAACTCTTCTCTGTGGGATAGAGAGACATTTTTTCTTCTAATCTTCAAAATGACATTTGAGGGTAGTCATTATTATCTCTATTTTTACTAATTTGAAAATATATATTTTTCTCAATAGCATGCAAGAGCTTATAATGTTAGCCCTGTTATACCCACTAATTTTATTATATTCTGCAAGTCATTTTGTAATTTAGCTTTTGTCTCAGGTAAGGGCAATTTAAGCAAAAATTAAAAAAAAAATAAATAAAAATAAAAAAATTGGATGACATCAAACTAAAAACCTTTTGCACAGCAAAATAAACCATAATCAATGACAACAAAAAACTACTGAAAGGGAGAAGTTTTGCAATTATATATTTGGTAAGGGGTTAATATCCAAAATATATAAAGAAGTCATACAACTCAATATCGAAAAGCAAACAATGCAATTAAAAGATGGGCAGAGGACCTAAAATAGACATTTTTCCAAAGGAGACATATGGATCATATGGATGGCCAACAGACATGTAAAAAAATGCCCAACATCACTAAGCATCAAGGAAATAAAAACCAAAGCCACACGGATATAACCTCATACCTGTTAGAATGACTGTTATCAAAAATACAACAAGTACTATGTGTTGGTGAGGCTGTGGAGAAAAGAGGACTCCCGTGTTCTGAATGTGGGATTGTACACTGGTGCAGACACTAGGTATGAAATTGCCTCAAAAAATTAAAGATAGAACTGACATACCATCCAGCAATTCCACTTCTGGGTATGTATCCAAAGAAAATGAAAACACTGATTTGAAAAGATATATGTTTTCTTTTCAAAGAAAAGAAAATTCTTTTCTTTGAATTTTCTTCTCTTTGAAAATTCAAAAAAAAATATCTGCACTCCTATGTTGATTGCAGCATGACTAGTAAGAGCCAAGATACGGAAGCAGCCTGGGCATCCATGGATAGAAGAATCAATTACGAAGACGTGGTACACGAGCACAGTAAAATGTTACTCAGCCATAAAAATAAACTTTTGCCATTTTCGACAATATAGGTAGGCTGGAAGCTGTTGAGTGAAATAAGTCAGACAGAGAAAGACAAACACCGAATGATTTCACTTATATGTGTAATCTAAAAACAATGCAACAAAACAAAACAGAAACAGATTTATAGATACAGAGAACAACCTGCTTTTGTGTGTCAAATTTTCTCTTCTTATAAGCTGCCAGAGAGTAGGGGGGCACCGATAGGGAGGGGGAGGCAAAGGGGATTAAGAGGTACAAATTTCCAGTTGTAACTAAGTCAGGAGGACAGAATGTATGGCATGGGGAATATTGTAATAACTTTGTACAGTGACAGAGGTTACTAGACTTATTGTAGGGATCGTTTTGTAAGGCATGTCAATGTTGAATTACTATGTAGTACACCTGAAGCTAATATATGTCAACTATATCTTAATAATAATTTAAAAATAGCTAAGAAAAGAAAAAAGGATCAATCCTGCCAACACCTTGATCTTGGAATTTCAGCCTCCAGAATAAATGTCTGTTGTGTAAGCCACCCACCTGTGGTGTTTTGTTATGGCGAACTTAGCAAACTAATATACCTCTTGATCTAATTCTGTGACTTTGAACAGGTTACTTATGTTTCTACATTTCTTATACTTCAAATAGAGATAATAATACTTTCTTTGAAAGTTATAAGATTAAAAATGATGGCAGGACCCCAAATTGAAGAGACCCCTTTTAGTTGATCAACTCCAATCTACCTCTCCCCAGAGTCTTGCTTCAACAAACAAATAAACCCCTTTGTTTAGTAAGCTATTTTAGTTGGGTTTTCTACGTACAATTCATGGCCAAACACACTGCTGCAATATTCTCAGAGACTCATAAGGTAGTTCATCTATAAAACAAGAACAGGCTGCTATGACAAGGGAACAGCCAGAGAACTTGAAAGAATTCTTGTGATTTCAACATAAGATCAGCTAATTTTAAAAAACAATAATAGAAGTGCTAAAAGATAGAATAAAATCAGTTTCTCTGATTATAAAACAGAAAGCAGAGATATAAAGTATGAGAAGTGAGTTCAGAGATATGGCAGATAAATCCAGTAGGCATAGATTCTGGTCCAATAAAATCTCCAAAGAGAAAAGAAAAAAAAATAGGAGAATATAATCAAGGAAATTGAATTCATTTTTCTTCTGAAGTGAAGGAGAACAGAACATAAGTGTCAAATTGAAAGTGTCAAACAAAATGTACGAAAAGATATCTATACCTTGGTAACTTATAGGGATGCTTCAGAATTCTAAGAATACTGACTAGATCTAACAAGCTTCCAAGAAGAAAATATAAGGTTTTCAGCTACAAATTATCATCAGACTTTGCATCAACATAAGATGTTATTAGAAAACTTAGCAGTGTAGTTAAAGTTCTATAGGCATGTGATTTTCAATATAAAGTTCTATAGGCATGTAGTTATACATTCAGGTGCATTATTATTTGAGTACAAGGATGAAGATTCTGACTCCATTCTTGAGATCTTACCACTGACAGTTTTCAATCTTCACTCCTCTATCTGCCACCTGGCCCCCATACCTAGCCAAACTGATATGAAGTATCATGCACTATGTCCCTTGGCGATGGCAAGAAGTTCAAAGCCTCCCTCTGGCCTTAACCTCTAACTAAATAAAGGCCAAATCCACCTGTCCCTCCCTTCACTCAAGCCATTTCTTCTATCTCCCCAGAAAGCCTTATCATGTGAGTAGTTTTCACACTGACTCGGTGATTATATGGTCTCATCGGTCTCAATCTTTAAACCAGTTTTGGGTGGCTGATTGATCCTGTCCACTGTGAGGCAACCAAAAATCAGAGGCTAAATAAATGTATTTCCTAATATATAAGAACTGAGTAACCTAACTTTACATGCACCTTCTAGGAAAAATAAATCTATTGAAGATGTTCTCCAGGAGAGTGTAAAATGTCCCTAAGGTGATAACCATACTACAAGAAAAAAGAAATATATTTCATGACATAAAAGACTTAATCCAGGAGTGTGATGAAAAAAATCCTGGGATTTCTCTGGCAAGTCCAGAAATGATTTAGATCAAATTAGAGTTAGAATAGAAAGTCAGAACTCCAAGTCAGAACTTCAGAAAGAACTTCAAGACAAATGGCATAATTAAGAAGTTTAAACATTTTAGTGACATGATTTAAACATATTTCTTATGTCAGCAAGGCTAGAGACAGCTAAAATCCTCAGAAGGGAAAGAGCTCAATAAAAAATTTATAATTTATTGAGTAGTAAATTATAAATGATGGTATAAAATATAAACAACAAAGACAAGAATCTACCTGATACTAATATTTATTAGAGATATATAGTTATTATTTTTTTCTTTGTGTATCAGATTATACTCTTTGGTTCTTCAGATTAAAATATATGAATACTATATTATGAATAGTCCTTACTAATTTTCAGTTATGGAATCAACACATAAAGCATAATAGATATACCAGTAGTTTCAGATTGGAATGTCATTATTAAACATATTAGTGATGAAAAATATCTTAGCTAACAGATGCTTGAAATACAGAAATATAGACCGTGAAGGTAAGAGAAGATAGGAGTATATATGTGTATGTATATATATTAAGAGATATATAAATATATGTATATATAATATCTTTTTAATAATATCTTTCAATGAATGAAAGTTTTTAATTTTAATGATTCTGATGTATCAATGTATTGATCCTTCCTTGGTGATGCTACCCTGAGCCTGTAGTTTTGGGGAGGGAAGTTTTAAATTATGGATTTGATTCTATTAATGGATATAAGACTATCAGATTTTTCCATTTCTTGTTGTGTTGATATCGATAGGTTGATTTTTAAGGAATTTGTCCATTTTATATAAATTGTCAAAATTACTATAATAAAGTTGTCTATAATATCCTCTTCATATCTTGTATTCATGTGTGTATATCTATATGTACATACATAGAAACCCATACAATATCTTCGTGATTATTTAATATCAAGAAAATAAATATACACAATATCTTCTTGATTTTTAAATAAAGTATATACCTATAGTAAAGGGATCTATACAGCACTCCTGTGAAGAAGTAAGAAAATATCAGCAAACCAATATTAAAAATGGGCAAAAGACAAATATTTTCAGTTTTCTTATCTGAATTATAAAATATAAAGATAATGTTTATTTTGCAGAGCTAAATTAGAAAATCTTTGTAAAATGAAGCGATTATTACCATTTTATTACATTAAAAGAATTTAACATTATCTAACATGAAAAGAATCAAGGTAAAAAGTAATCAAACAAATTTGCATGATAGACATAAAGACGTAAGAGAACATGGCCCATTCACATTTATTGTTGTCCCGTGGGCACAGAGAGAAAGCATGCGAGGAAATGATGCATCACTGTGGACAGAAGAGGGTTGCTCATCCAAATATATTTAAGCTTTAAACCGGTGCACGAAGCAGTCTGTATTAACTAATTTTCATTAATATCAACTCTTTAATCATCAAGACTACATCACTATTTTCTAAAAGAAAAATGTCCTCTGATATCATAGGAAATATTTTATAGATTTACAGCTAGAAAGACGGGAAACAAGAACTTCTGATTTTTCAGCTTCAGAAAAACCTCTTAATTATCAGTATACATTTATCATTTTTATCTGCTAAATGACATTAATAATTAAGCCTAAAATGACATCTCAGTTAAAAATATGTGTAAAACGTTAGCAAAATAATGCCAGAATATAAATAGTATTCACTAAGTGTTTTGGAGCACTAGTTAAACAATATGAATTTGTTTTAGATTGTTGCCAAAGAAAATCATTTTAAGTTTTGTCATTAGTTTTAACTCCAAAGATGACAACATTTTATAAAGTAAATTTTGTATGGATTCAAAGTATTGAACGTGATTATACATTACCTTAAAAATTCCTCAGAGTTCATGAGTTTGTTCAGCTCCTATGCAGCTTAAACATATTATCAGATGAGTGATGAATGCACGTCTAAATGAGGTGCAGCCAACCGCTGTGAGGCAGCCATTAACCTGAACTAGACCCCAGAATGGCTCACCTATCTTGACTTCAAGAATTTTACATGGGAAATCATCCAAAGTGAAATTGGTCTTTAATCTAAATGAATAGAAACTTAGAGTTGTAAAAAAAAAAAAAAAAAAAAAAGCATCAGAGAAACACATTATTTCTATTTTAACATCTAATTTATAGTTGAGAATTTATCTATGAACCTCACTGTTCCTCAGTGGTTTTATAAAATGATGTGCACAGCAGTGCATTTTGTAATGGGGAGTGTTAGCTGAGACTGCTCAACTTTTTGTTTCGTTATAATACCTTATTCTCTGAAATTACTGAATAAACTCTCATTTTAAAGGGCAAGCAGGCTGTTTCTCTAGCGGTAGAACTTTAAATATTACTTTGAAGAAAACAGTTTGTTTTTTCCTGCTCTTCTTTTGAGGCATGAACTTTTGGATTATTCAATGTGAAAAGCAAGATCTCTTCTGTAATTGCAAGATCTCAGAAGGTGGAGGAGCTCAGCTATGAAGGAGATTGTTTTCTTGTAGCTAGAGAGCAGCCTGAGCAGGCCTGACACTTCCTCAAGTTCAAGTGAATGCATTCTGAGAGGAAAGCTGGAGCAGGTGAGGGCATTTCCCTGGGGATAGAGAAGCCTGTTGAGGTCTAGGGGTGGGGGATTGACAGGTGGAGAGTTAGCTGGGATAGGTAAGACTTTGATTCAACATTTTTCACTAAGGGCCACACCCACTGTCACTGCCTGAGGCTGCTTTCTGGGTACAGACAGCCACAGGTCACAGTAGGAAAGAAAGAGCAGGTGAGGGGGGCAAATAGTGAGTGATGGCATTATTTTCCAAGTTCCATAAAGTTAGTTGCTATGTCTCCCTCAGTTTGAAGACAAAAACAATGACTCAGATGAAGACTTGCCTTAAAAGTAAATTTCTGTTACAGCATTCAATGAACTCAAATGGATAAGTATTTTTTAATCAGTATTTTTTAATTGTTGATATTGTATAGTTTTGTCTTTTACCCCACCCCCAGCCCACCACCCCAGCCCTCCCCACCTTCCTCCCATTTCCACCCCCCATAGGTTTTGTCCATGAGTCCTTTGTACTTGTTGCTCTAACAAATGGATAAGTATTTACTCCCTAAAGTAAAGTATTATAGTCCACAATTTAAATAAGATAATAAGCAACTTTAGAAGTGAATAAACTTAGTGCTCTTTTACATAGGGGAAGTTTGCTAGCTTTAGCAAACAAAAAATCCTTGAAAAGTCAAGGAAAACTAAAACTGATGTATAAGGAATTAATTTAGTTTAAAAACAACCTTCTATTTCGCCTTCACTTTCTGAGAAACAAATACTATTTTCAATACTAGGCCTTAGTCTTCCTTCAAGATAAGGAAAAATCTTAACATTCTTACAGCCTCACAAATCAAAATCTAGCTTCCACTGAGAGGTCATGGCCTGTGGCTATAAACGTTCTGAAGCTATATGAAAATATTAGCCTTTGATGTATTTTCACATATTTTTTCTGATAGAATATCCTTAAATTTTTATCAGATTCTCAAAGAATTGAATGTTCCAAAACTACTAAAATCCAGAAGCTATCCCCAGAGGAGACCACTGCCACTACGTTGGACTGGACCACACTGGAGAGACTCTTTGCTGATCTGCAGGGGAGAACCAGTCATTCCCTCTCCCCAGTGGGGGCCACTACTTTGTCTCACAAAGCAGGAAGAGGCTCCGCCCAGTCTCCCTCTCGCAGCTGCCAGACACCTGGAACAAATAGAGGGTCAGAGTGGCCTCTCCGTTTTCTCCTCCCTTGCAAAGAACATTCGACTCCAGGGCCCCGGGGCTACCTACTACAGGGTCGGAGAGATAAAACAAGACCCTTCAGGCCAACTGCTAGAGTCTGATTTACAGAACTGAATTCTCCCTGAAGATGGGCTCTCTGATTTGGCCTCTGGTCCTCACCACATTCTCTAATGCAACTTCAGTTGGTAGCCACAACTTGGAGAACAACTGGACTTCTATTAGTACTGTTGACTCCCCGTCGGTTCGAGGGACTCATCTTTACTAGTGAGAACCGAAGAGGCAGGATGAGTGACTACTACCTGGGAATCCAGAACTCCAGTAGGAGCCCCTAGAGTAGCCTTTGCAGTCTACAAAGTGTTTTTACATCCATGATCTATCTCCTTTACTCTTTGCAATAACCCTGAAATGTAGGTTATTTTGTGTATGAAAAATGTTCAAGTTTAGGTAGCTGCTAAGTTGTTAGGCTGAGGTTCAAATGCAGATAATTGGACTTCAAATGGGTTGCTCTTTACATCTTCTATCTCAACAGATAGCCCAAGGATCATTCCTCCAAGAACAGTGGATGCCCCTGTGGTCCATTCAGATGTCAGATCTGATGAGAACCCAACATCCTCCCAGGAAGGCTCTGTAAGTGGCTCCCCTTAAGGGAGTCCCTCTTCTCCTGATGCTTTGATAAACAGCACTGTCTTCCTTATATCACCCCCTTCACTGCTGTGATCTTAACTGACAGACACTAAGTGAAGATTTAAATCAGCAAAAAAATAGGGAAGTCGAGATTAGAGGAAAGGGGTAAACATAATACTTAATTCCCACATGTAAGCACCAGAGCACAGTACTAAAGTACTAATTCCCCTCCAACCAAATAATATTGAACATCTATTAATGCCTCTTTGGTTATGAGAAGCAAGATATACGTTCTAAGGGTCTCTAAGGGGAATTGTGAGATCAGGCCCCACGCAAATGGAGCCACCCTTTAATACGCTTTTAGTTGCATATGTATTTGTCAAGATTCCCATTTGGACCCTTTGGTGTTCGGTATCCTCATGTCTGTATCCGTCGCCCTCTCTCCGAACACTGCATCCAGGGCTCCTCCTCCTTCTGTCCTGTCATGTCTCAGCTCTGTGTCCTCTCCTTACCTCTGTTCACTGAGTCATCTGGCCTTTTAGTTGGCTGCTCTCGCAGGCTGCTTCTTGTAAGAATATTATAAAGAGAGACATGAGGAAGTAGACTGTTAGCTAGAGAAATTGGTAAATAATTGGGATGTAAAACAGGGGGTTAATTTGTGATTAAGAATATAAGCTTTGGAGACAGATATACGGATGTTTAAATATTCAAGTCTCACCTCTGCCACCGTATATTTTGAGCATCTCTTAAATTGGCTAAGCATCAGTTTCCTCATTTGTCAACGTGGGGATTATAATGCCTGGTTCCTCTGGTTGCTACGGGATTAAAAGAAATATACACAAAATGATTTCGCAATGCATGTGAGATAACAAGTGTTTAATCAAAGGATAGTATAATTATTACTACATTCTAGGGAGATTCCCTAGCCCAAAGTGCATCTCCCTAAATCTTACAGCCTTCTGACTTATGCTAACAATGGCTATTTTATAATAATTTATTTTGGTTATCAGTGTTCATGTACCACCTCATCTACTGTTTTTAAAACTTCTTGAAGGTAGACCTTGTATCTTAAACATATTGGCATTTTCCCTAGTGCTCTGCAATAACTTACATTAGGTAAATGTCCCCACATTGTTTGTGAAAAGATAAAAGGATGTGCACTCAATCCCATGTCCTCACTATAGGCGTGATCTCCTTCTTTAGCTAGGATGCATGCCCTTTCCATTCAAAGTTGATGCCTCTGATTTGTCTATCACGGATTGCATGTTCCACATAACCTGTGCCATGCTGACATACTCCCAGCTTTACCACAGAGTTTCAGAACTAATGAAATGGAGGGGCAGAGCCCTGGTCTGGTTGAGCTCTGTAAGGAGAACAGCAGGAAAGCATGGACCACATTCAGCCTTTTCCTTTATCAGTGTTCTTTTCTAAGCATCCAACCAAGAGGGAATGGCGGCTTCTAGATGGGAAGGCCACCGGTCAGGAGAGGGACACTTTATTCTACAACATTTCACAACACCTCAAATTATTTTACTCAGTACTCACTTCAGTTTGGAAAGAAGGAGTGGGATCAACAGAAAGAAACAGAGGGAAAAAGTACCCCTCTTGGTCATAGATCGCCCACTGTGCACATTTTGGGTTAGGAGCCCTTCCTTTGCAACAAAACACAGTTAAGTCTCCAGGGGTGAAGGTGCAAAACCATCTGTTCTTAATGACAGTCAATATGAATGTGGCTTTTCCAAACTGTACATCTGATCAGATTGCCCATGGCCCAAATGGGCGCTAAATTTTAAAATGAAATTTTATTAGGATAGATATTCATAAACAAGAAAGTGCTTTCATGGGACTAATCCAAGGGAGATACAGTCTGTCCAACCAGAAAAAAATATATATATACTTAAAAAATCTAACTGCTAATGAATCTCAGGTTTTTATAGGGTTTTTTTTTTTAAGTGCCAAATGACCTCCACAAATAGTCTTCCTAGTAGTTCCAGATGAGTTGGTTGTTGGTAATTCCATTCAACCTTCCACACTGAAGAGGAGCCTGCGAGACAGTCTGACTTGATTAAAAATCAGCGACAATAAGTGTCTTCAAATCGCAGGAAACCTCACAGAACATGCTTGGTGTGCGGTGAAAATCCTATGTTTTGTAAATAACCTCCCTCAAGTCTGATCTGAAAGTGCTCTCTCCTGATTTCATCAATAAGGTTACTATGTGACTTTAAAAAATTCCACTGCTCTAGGAAAACTTCTGTTTCCTTTTATGCCCAGATTTAGCAGGTTTTTCAAAGCCCTTCTTATTAAGAAAAGTTGTGGCTGGAAAAATGGATAAGTAGCTACAACTCTTCCAGGAAGCAATAAATATCCTGGTTTAAGCCATTTGAGACATTCTCCTCTCCTTTATTGTCTCCCAGGGCCCACCTACCACCACGCGCCACCCTCCCAAAGTGAAGTGGATGGTCCTAAATGATCATAGGTGGGTTTTGAAAAATAAACACAAAATTAGTTTCACACCTACTTAGACAGCTTAGAATTTTAATGTGTGAAGTATGCCAGGACTCTGCAGTGAAATAAAGCTTTGCATTCAAACTAATGTCAGCCAATGAGAAAACAGCACAGAGTGCTGCCCATTTCATAATTAGGGAGCATTAGTCCAAGTTCTGGATTTTACTTATTAATGAATAAAGCATTTCTTGACCCAGTTTTGCCATTTATTCATGAGAACCTTGTTTTCAAAAAGTGTTAAAATAGCATGAAGTCCCCAGTCTATGCCCACCAAATCCAACAAATTCAAAACGAGCCCTGGAACTATTTGTGTCCGGTTTTGCAGCAAACATTCTATATAAAACCGTGCTCTGTTCGAGGATAACACAGAGTAAGGAGACTATGGCCGGCTCTCCTGCAGGCTCGGCCTTTCCAGCCTCAGAGCTTTAAGCTGTGTGCTGCCACATTTTCCATTGCACTTCTCGCGCTGCCATACCCTTATTACAGTCTTGCTTGCCCGTCCTTAGTTACACCTTTCATGTCCACCGGACTTTGTCAGAGAGACAGGAGCAAAGGTAACTTGGATTAACCCAAAGCCCCACGGGAATGAGAACTCTCAGCCTGCCAGAGGTGAGAAGAGGAGGAGTCACTCCCCTCTTCTTCCTTCCCCAAATTTCTCTCTCTGGAAGCCTTCTCAGACACACCAGATATTGAAAACATATTCTTAGTGAAAAGAAAAAAAAAATATCCAAAACAATTGAAATATGATTTAGGGGACTGTCCTTCCTGTTTCCCTCTCTGCAAGGCCAGCCAGCCCTCTCCATCTGTCAGGGGTGTCAAACTCTTTTTCACCAGGGGCCACATCAGCCTCGAGGTTGTCTTCAAAGGGCTGAATGTAATTTCAACTCCTTAACAATTAAGGAGTAGCTACATTGAAACAGTCCTAAAATTATTTCAGTCCTTTGAAGGCAACCGTGAGGCTGATGTGGCCCCCGGTGAAAATGAGTTTGACACCCCTGAAGATAGTTAAACCCCTACTCAGCCTACAAATGCCATTTGTATACTACCAGTTTCAGCTTTCTGGTTATTGGGTCCCAGTTTGCCCCCAGGGGAAAATTCAGATCTCAAAGGCCTCCTCTAGTTCTGATATGCTGTCTCTTGTACCTTCTGCAGTACACTGTGATTTTCTAGCTCTGAACTTCAGGAATATTCTTTTGTCCCACTCATCAAGGGCTTAACATTTACTGACTTACACTATTCCAAATCCCAGCTTTACTACTTCCTAGCTGTGAGTCTTTGAGGAAGATACCTAATCTCTAAGCCTCAGTTTCCTCATCCATCTAAATGGGAGTCATCATGGTATGCAACACACATTATAGAGTTGCTTCAAAACTTACAGAACACTTGGAAAGAGCTCACTACCATAGTAATTAGTAAGTGCTCAATAAATATTAGCTAGAGCTTTTTTTTTCAAATGTGTAATCTCCCGGTCATCCCTCACGGGATCATAAGCTACTTGAGGTTGGGAAAGCATGATGTATTGGTTATATACTTCGCCTTGCTTATTATAATGTCCTAAAAAATAATAAAAATTGAACAGTTTTGTTGATTGCTTGATTATTACAGCTTTTGGTCTGATTTTTAGTCATTAACCATTCTGTACTTAGTTTTTCTGTCTAGAAAGATCGATGCCTGCCAATTCAAGTCTTAAAACTGTATGAAGATAATGATTCATGATAGTATTCTACATTGATTGCAATTCCATTACTATGTGAATAATTTCAGAAGATCAGCCTAAAAGCAAGAGTGTATTGTTACTGGGCTGGGGCCTGTCCCGCTCAGAACTCACACACCCAAATGGGCTGAGCTGAACTGAAGTAGAAGCCGGCCCACGTGGAGGCCATCTCATTCTTCCATTACACCGAATTGTGTAGTGGATATGAGTGTGTTCACATTTATACTTATCATATTTCTGTTTGTTTGTTTCTGAGAGAAGGAAGGAGGAAGGGAGGGAGAGAGAGTGGGACGAGGAAAGACATGTAAAGAAAAAGGAAGAAGGGAAGGAGAAAGCCTTCTCCTAAGAAAGAGTAAAAGAAGATGGAGAGAAGGCTGTTCTGCAAGAGCCAGAGTAAAAGGGAGGGACTTGTGAGGAAGAAATGGGGATAGAGAGAGGGGAAAGGTCACTGTGGTTTCAAAGCCGTGGAGAAAACTCCATCTCCAAGCCTAAATGTGCAGCCTGCTTACCTGGCCTGGACAATGTTAACAGGAGACATGGGAATAACTTAACGAGGGTGTCACTTCAAAGCTGAAACTTGGGCAACTGCATCCTTAGAACACTCCCATCATTTGATAGAGATTTCCATTGGAATAGAACATGCTGGGTTCTCAGATGAAGGGAACCACAGCGAGTCATTATTTCTAGTCCGACTGTTTGCAGGGGCTTGTCCGAGATCCTGAAGAGAGTGTACATGTACGCCACAGACATGTTTTTAAAGATTTTTTTCCCCCACCAGGTGTCTTTTTTCCCCTTCCATATGTCAGAGATTTCTAAAATTTCAGGTTCTGCAAGGAAAAAGACAAGGGCTGCAGTGACTTCCCACCGGCTGAGCGCACCCCTAGAAGAACCAGCATTATTTCACAAGGAGCTTTCAGCAGTCTATGCCAATTGCTTCTGGGTTTCTGAATAGTTTGCCTTTCAGTTGACTTAACCAAACCATGGCCCCACTGGGGAAACCAATCAGACACCAGGCTTAAAACCCCCAAAGTAATATGAATGGCCTTCTGTGAATCCAAGGTAAAGGGTGTTGTTGTTAGGAATTACTCAACCTTCCAGGCAGATCTGAGTATGTAGAAATTGATTAACACACCCAAGTCCCATTCCACCTACATTTTAGGAGAACACCGCTTTGCACCTATATAGGCTGCTTACCTCTGTGGGCTACCGGGATTTTCAATGAAGATTCAATCTTGTTTTGTAGGCCAGACACTTGCAAAGGTCCCTGTACAATATAATTTGCAAAGTCAGAAGTATCATGGGTGGGGTTTGGGGATTTTTTTTTTTTTTTTAACTGCAAACGTAATCAGCAAGTCTAACCGTGGCTGCTTCCCTGACAGGCGCTCAGATGTACTGGAATGCCTCAGCTCCCACAAAGGAAGAAATCATTTCCTGTGAATTCCACGTCCTGCAGGTTACTGAAACGTAGCCACTTCCTGCTGTTGCCCAGCACCCTCCCCGCCCCCGCCCAAGGGCTCCATTCCTCCGCTGCGTAGCTATGGACATCCTTGGCCCACTTCCACAGAAGCACATAGCAGGAGACTCTTGTGCCTCGGTTCTGGCCCAAGAACTTTCACTCTCAGAAGATGTATTGGCCTGTAGAATTTCAGTGCTATTTCAAAACAGATACTTCAGTGTTCAAGGAGTTCTCTTGTGAAACGTGCAGCTATTGGTATGATTTAAGGCATGCCCTATTGCAAGATGGAAAAACAGAAGTCTATGAGGAATTCATGTAAACTTCCCCTCATGTGTGTTTATTGCATGACTATGAAACCCTTAGGCATTCTGAAACCAGGCCTCTTAGGGACACTGGTGTCAGCGAGTCAGGTGGCTTAAGTGTAGATCACAACCCTACCACTGCTAGCTGTATGCCTCGAGTAAGTTTCTTCCCTTCTTTGAGTGTCTGTTTATTCATTTGTATAATATAGATTAAAAAAAAAAACCTACTCCTACAACGTATATAGAGGCCTAGCATAGAGGAATCGGTCAATATATAATAGTCTTTCCTAATGTAACATCAAAGTAGTTAAACGTCTTGATATCAAAAGAGCCATTATGGGCACTAAAATTCATGGTTCCTAACTTGTTCAATGACCTGTTAAACTAAGAAGCTGTCTTTCTCCAAAGACTTCTTTTAAGTTAATTTTCATGTCATGGGACAGTCATTTGGTTAAAGAATGTAATTCTCCCCCCACCCCCCAGGACAGGAGTATGCTGATGCATATATGTTAATTTGGGAAAGTTCATTTTTTTAAAAGTTTTTATCTGCCAGCGTCCCAGCCCTCACTTGCTCCTCGAGCCCTTCAACCCAGCCCTTACAGACGGTTCTTTGGTTCCCGAACAAAATTCTTCCCCGACTCTTCTTCAAGCCCTTCCCTTTCTTCAAAGTTCAGATCAAAACCTTTATGGCACACTACTTATTAATACCACCTTCCTTGTTTCCTCTGAACTGCATAGACTATGTGGCCTGTGAGAAATTTATATTTAATTACATCTTATCTCATCATTCTTTTTGGTTCATGTATTAACTCTAGCTCCAGCTAAATAAAGTTCTTTGAGCACAAAGCCCATTTCCTGTAGTCTACCCCAATAATTGCCAATCTAGCATTCAATACAGAACAGGTGCTCAATACATACTTCTTTTTATTGAATTGAAGATTAATAATTAATAGGTAATTGATGTAGTTTTATCACAATCACCATTTACCTTTCCATCAACCACCTCCACAGAGTGTCCATAAATGGGACTTCAGCCACTGCAATATTTTGGTTCCTCTCTCTCTCAGCATCACCTTTGACCTGCAGTTAATATCTTTCCCAGTATCAGCCACAGTGTGACTCCAGAATGTTTCCAGGTTCTCAGCAGGGAATCAGAATGGATGTTTCCTTCAGTTCAGCTCCTATTGAGAGGATAGATGGCAGCCAGACACTTAAGCATGTGATTTTTACTGTACAAAATAGAAGAAGCCAGCATAAAACACGTTAGGAAGGCTCAGCAGAGATGCCTTGGAACTTCAGATAATATGATGTATCTGTGGAATTCATTGGCGTAACAAGCGTCAGTCGGTCAACCTCGGCGGATACAAATGAAGTGTGGGGAAGGAGGACAGTGTACTTACTGAAATCCTAAATTGAGTGTGCTGCTGAGTGAGTCATCCCCTTTTCCCAGCAAAACTGCTCACATGAGTTAAGTCATCACTATTGTCAATGCTCCCTCTCTTCCTTTTCTGTCCTGAAAAACATCAGTCGTGCTTCCGTCCCACACTGCCACATCCGAACTACAGACGTCGGCCCTCGTCTTTCTGGGCCTGTCAGCAACACCTGGTCCAGGGCATCTGTCATCTGTCGTTAGTTCTTGCAACACCGGGGACGGTGTGCAGTTCTCCACCCTCCTCTGTTGGTTCTTCTTTGCCTTCTTTAACTCCTAACATTGAAGTTGCAAGTGTCTTGCTCAGTCTTTGGACCGCGTCCCTTTTGCATTTACACTCACGCTTGGTGGTTTCCTTTAGCTCCATGGCTTTCACTGTCATCTCTATACCAACCCCTTCCAAATATCCAGTCTGTACCTCTCCCCTAAACTCCGGACTATAGATTCAATGGCTTACTCAGACGTTTGCCTGGTTTCTCAGGCCAATAAATCTAGAGCCACCTTTCTTTCTCCCACACTACATTCCCAATCTATCAGGAAATCCGGTTGACTCTGCCTCAAAATGCACAAAACTCCGGTGGCTCCTCAACAACCCTCTCGAGCGTGACTTCTCACCTAGATGAGAGAAACGCCTCTCGACTGCTTTATTTTCACTCTTACTTGCTGCCTCCTCAACAGATACTTCCACCGCAGCAAATTCTTCCAACCATCTGCTCAAAACTCTGGTGGTTTCCCGTCTTGTTCAGACCAATGCCAGGATCTTTCCAAGGACGTGCAAGGCCCTAAGACATCCTGTCTCTGGGTATCTCTGCAGTCTAATCTCAGACCCCTTCCCCCATCACAGGCTGTCTAGTTCTTAAACTCACTACTGTGCTCTACCCTTGGAGCCTTTGCACTTACTGTTTACCCGTCTTGAAATGTTTCTGGAATGTCCTTTTGCCAGATATTCACAGAGATTGCTTCCTGTGTCTCTGCTTAAATGTCGTATTATGAGAAAGGCTTTCCACATGGACCTTGCCTTGAAAAGCATAGAATTAATCCCACCTGCAACACCTCCTTTTACCTACTCCTGGTTTTATAGCAGCAATCACCACTTGCTATGTTTTATGTTCATTTTTTTTATGTCTTTACAGCCTTTTCCCCCCTAGAATTAAGCTCATGGAGAGCAGAGGTGTTTGTTCTCTACTATAACCCTAGCATTTAGAACTGTGCCCAGCACAGAGAAGTGTGTTTAATGATTACACAAATGAATGAAAAGGCGTGTGCATTTTTAAATGTTCATTATGAAAATTGAAAAACATAAAAATTAGAGGAAAGTTTAAAGCATCCTCATTTATTCATCAGCAAATTTCAACAATTATTAATATATAGTCCCTCTTCTCTTATTCTTCCCACTCCACTCTTTGCCAGCCATTTCACACTGCAGTGTAAAGGCAAAACTTACATGTCATTTCACTGCAAATTGTACGTGTATTTTTAATTGTCCTCCAAAAATTTATAGAATTTAGACTCACAAAGCGGTGTTTAAAATGCCCATTTCCTCATCTCTTATTCATGCTGGCAGATGTAATTATATAAAAATAACCTACCTCTTTTATCAGTAAATTATTTCATTTTTAAATGAAAAAGAAACTTCTTGAGGTCTGTGATAATGTCCTCTTCTTTCTCACTGTGACCTTTCACAATTCCAATATAGTTATAGACGAAAATGTATCAAACTATAGATTTCTTTCCTTCTTGTGTCAAAGGCTTGTCTCATATAATTATGCATAATAGCTTGTATAATTATAAGATCAGAGCCCTATCTTAATCATCTCAGCACATCCTGTTAGAAGCAATATAATTTTCTGAAAATAAAAATCCTTTGATTTTAACAGGATGAGAAGAGGGTCTGGCATGAAGAGAGAAATGGCTAAGAAAGAGCTGTTTGTCCCTAGCCGGTACCTTTTCCCAGTGGTCACTTCCATTGATAACCTTATTTAAAAAAAAAAAAAAAAATCTTTCCAGAGACTTTGCTCAATCTTTGAAGCCATCTTCCAATTCTGGAAGGAGAAAGCCTGGCCAGTCCGAAGTGCCCCCTGGGCCCCTCGTCTGCTGTGGGCCTGGAGACAGATTGCATCCTGGCGGGGCTGGGAGGGCTCAGGTCGGCGGTTCTGGCAGTCACACAGAACAGCTCTGTGGCTCGCTCTGGAGAAAGCCTTCTGTTCTCCTAAGTGCTAGCATATTAAGCATCTACTGCGTGGAATAGGATGGGGAGGGGTTTGGGAAAGAAAACGTGAAGACAAATGGGGATATTTAAAAGCAGAAAAGAAAATCCAGTGCTCAGAACAGCATTCTTTAACTCAGACTAGCTATGAATTTCTCTTGTTGATTTCCTGTCTTGGAAAGAACCCATTAATGAAAAAAGAAGGAAGGAAGGAAGGAAGGAAGGAAGGAAGGAAGGAAGGAAAGAAAGGAAGGAAGGAAGGAAGGAAGGAAGGAAGGAAGGAAGGAAGGAAGGAGGGAGGGAGGAAAGGAAGGAAGGAAGGAAGGAAGGAAGGAAGGAAGGAAGGAAGGAAGGAAGGAAGGAAAGAGAAAGGTACAGGCTGGAAGCTCAACTGTGATTTTTTTTTCTTAATGGTAAATCTGGTACCATTCATATCTGTAAAATGTGAAAGATTTGAAAATCTCATTTCATCATTTTACCGAAAAGCCTGAACAACTTATGTAAAGGACACAAAAATAAATTTACAATCTGGGCGGAGGTTGAGGAAGCGCTTTTCTCGCCTTTCCCCCTACTTGCTTTACCAGTGGACCTTGAAGCTTCTCAGTCTGTCGTCACGTTTAACTCCATGTCTTCCCTGCCAAGTTCTGATGGCCGAATTTCCAGTGAGACCGAGAATAGGCTAAATCTTTGTTGTGATTTGCTTGGGATCCCACCCAACTAGATTTGTGGATGAGAAATTTGTAGCTTCTCCTCACTAAAGGGTATAACAACAGATCAACAATTTTCATACTCTACGAGACTGCATGTTCATTAGACCATGGGCGTGGCCCACTTATTAATCAGCATGCAAATTTGAAGGATGGAAGGGGAAGTCTGCAAGGAGTGAGGTCACCTTAGGCTAATCCTTTCTGGAGTTTCCTAAGAGGGGTCTTGGTGTTTCCAGGCAGCTTCTCCAACTCCCTGTGGCTCCTGCCTTCGCCAGTTCTGAGGGACACAGCAGAACACAGTGGTCCTGCTGGGAGGGGGCAGAAGCCCTTGGCACTCTTTCAGTGCATCCAAAATTCACACATTGGCCTTCTAGGGCTCCTGTTAAACACCGTAAGTGACAGACTGCTGGCCATTCTTTCAACACTCTGGACAGGATGACTATGACACTATTACCCCAACCTTTGCTAACGGTGAGAATGCACAATCCCGAAAAGAGTGTTTTCCCAGGCAGGCACAAGTCATCGCAGCCACAACACAGTGCATTGGAACTGCCTGTCTGTGAACACAGCCTAGATGGAAAAGAAAAAAGGGAACAGAAGAAAGACGAGGGAGGGGAGTAAAGAGAGGGGATGGGAGGGGAAGGAAAAAGCAAGGAGTCTACATCTGTTCTTTGGTGTCATTTCAGAAACTGAAGATGCCAATTAATGTGAAATGGGGACTCTTCATCTAATTATTTTGACAGAGGTAGAAAGGTTTCAGCAGTACTTCAAATTACATAGTAGGTATGTTCCTAGAAATCTATTTTACTCCTTTAATTCACATAAATTCATATTTCAAATGTACTGAAAAAATTACCTACTTAAAAAAAATCCATGTTAGGAATTTATTTAGAAAGTGAAAATTCCTTTGAAATGAGAACAATTGCCTACATTATTTTGTTTTATTAATGTGGTATTTTCTTTCACAAGTTAAATGTTAAGGAAACAATACAAAGTTATATTTAAATAGAACCTCACTCATAGGTTAAACTAGGTAGTTCTGTAGCAGGCAGTTAGACCGACATGAGCAGACTAGGGATGAGAGGCCAGGTGCAGAGGGGCACCAGGGCAGGGAGCCCCAGGTGCCCAGCATCAGACAAAACTGTGAGCCCTTGCATGGCCACTCTCTTAAGCATTAAGCCCTGGAGATGACAGCTAGGCTTCAGCTGTGTTTCAGCTCCAGGACCAGAGAAGCAGCAATATCAGGTGGAGCGGTGCCCTGGCCTACCTCAGGACCAGCTGCAATGACTGATGACCCCTGGCACTGACCAATCAGTGGAGCCCACCAGGGAGGCACACCTGGAAAGCTGATGACAGTTCCGTTGGGATTCTCCCCTGAGGCCTGCAGATACGAGCCCTTGGTACCAGAACCCAGTGCAGCTCCCTCTGCGGAGCTCCACAGCACCTTTCCCCACCTCCCTCTTTTCCCCAGAGCACTCTACCCCTCCCCCGCGCTTCCTCCCTCCCTCTGGAGGGCACCCAAATCTTCCCTCTTCTCCCCCCCGTGTGCATTTGCTTTGTTCCTCCCCTCTCTTTCTCCCAAGCCCCACGGGCCCTTCTTTTGCCTCTGTAACTGGTTTCCTGAGCCCACTTTTGTATGGCTCACTTCTCCCTCTATGACTTTCTAAAGAAACTTTCTCTTACAGTGTGCGTTGGCTCTGAATTCTTTCTTAGCCAGAACTCTAAGGTTTAGCAACCTTGAAGTGAAATCTGGCCTAACTAGCCGCTTATCCACTGCTAACAGTTCTAAATCTTTAAAATAGCCTGTCAGTTGCCAGATGGGAGGAATTGTGGGGAATAGGTGAAAAGGGGAAGAGATTAAGAAGTACAAATTGCCAGTTATAAAAACAGTCCCAAGGATGTAACTGTGGGGAATATAGTCAATAATAGTGTAATAACTTTGTAGGGTGTCAGGTGGATACTAGACTTACTAGGGTGATCACTTAGTAAGGTATATAATGTCTAATCACTATGTTGTACACCTAAAACTAGCGTAATATTGTATGTAAATTCTAATTTTAAAATTTAAAAATTATTTAAAAATAAAATACCCTGTTAATGAACTAATATAGCAACTCTGACCAACAACAGTTTACAAATGGCTGGTGTTGTAACTAGAACTTGGGTCCTCCGGCACTAAGGCTTCCTTTGAAATAAAGCAGAAGGTTGTAGGAATGCCTCATCTAATAAAGTATTTGGGAACAACCTCTTTCAATAATGAGTCCCTATTAAAAGAAGAAATAAGGCCCTGGCTGGGTAGTTCAGTTAGTTAGAGCATTGTCCTGATACACCAAGGTTGTGGGTTTGATCCCAGGTCAGGGCACATAAAGAATCATGAATAAAAATCGAAACAACAAAAAGTAAAAGAAAAAGCCCTGTCCGGTATGGCTCAGTTAGTCCGGTGTCATACTGCAAAGCAAAAGATCGCTGGTTCAGTTCCCGGTCAGGGCACACGCCTGGGTTGCAGGTTTAGTACCTGGTTGGGGCGCACAACTGATTGATGTTTCTCTCCCTCTCTTTCTCCCTCCCTTCCCATGTCTCTAAAAAAATAAATAATTTTTTTAAAAAAAGCAATGAAAATACCCTTGAAAGTAATAAAGATGTGAAGATAAAGTGTTGCATGAAGACTGCCTTCTGTTTCTCAATCTTCTCTTTCACCCCTTTTTTCATTCTTTGATGCCAATCCTTCCCCATCCCCTTCAGTTCTCCTTAAAGCTCCGTGCCACTTTCCTCTCTAGTGAAATGACTCATGTAGCATTAGCTAATCCAGGAAAACTGTAGCGTAACCGCGTTTCAGGGTATCACCCTAAGCAACAATGGCAAAAAGAAGTTGTGTTTTTCCATGTATTGGATTACAGTTTTTGCCTTTTATAAGGAAAACTACAGATACAAACAAATACCTATTATAGATATATATATAAATTTATGGATAAATTCATATATTATATGTATTTTAATCTATATATTTATTGTATATGTATCTTAATTTATATATTTTTTTAATTTATATAAATATATATGTATATTTTTTAATCATGAAGCCATTCCTTCCTGGCTTCTTGGCAGTGTGCTGAGGAACCAAATTAGCACAAGCTAACTCTCAGACCGCTTGGAGCTCCATGATATATCTATATGGTTTCTTCCTGACATCTCCTTCCCTGACTGAGTGTGCATTGTCACCCCTTTCAACCTCACTGTCTTCAGGGTATCTCCCCTTCCCTGAGATTCATTTTGATTTTGTTTCTGACACTATTTTAGTATTACTAAATACTAAATTTAGTGCACTGACAAAATAAAATTTTCATAACTTACGAACTGACTCATACAGATGTAAAAATGAACATGTGCCAAATTTATTTAACTCATTGATTAACAAAGACACCTGTAGAACCCAAAGTTGTTTCAGAAACACACTTTGAGGAACTATTTATCGGCAACTTGAAACACTAGAAGGAATATTACAATAACCTCGCTAGCCTGACACAAAACTGGTTAATGTCCTACAAGGCAATGAACCTCGTGTCCTGCAATAAACCATTGTGTATCTGTTTTACCAGAAAGAAATCACTTGCATCTCTATTGAACAGGAACTACATGTAAATATGTTACTCCACAGCGTCTGGGCACCAATCAGCAATCAATTTTAAAGTTAATAATAATACATTCAGTAATTTGGGGATGAGCCTGAAATATGCTGTTAAAAGATAATGCCATTCTTGAGACTTTATTTAAAGGGGTTGGATATTTTTTTAAGTAGAAATGCAAGTCCTGTTGCTCTATTAGTTCAGCCCAGTTTATAAGGTCTCTGACGATATATAAGAACGGTTATTAGAACACGTGTTTGTCATTAGTCGAAGTACCAGTGCACCACATGCACCTTTTTAACAGAAAAGGAGGAGGAAACACATTCAGCTGAAAAGACTCGCTAAAGGACACGTCCGCCATGCCCGGCAATGAGAATCATCAGACGGGAGCCCTCAGGGAAGACCATTAAGACAGAAAATCTGAAAAATCAGGAACCATGCGCGATATGGATCATGACAAGTTAGAGGTTGGGAAACTGATTTAAAAATTGGGATCAAGGAGCATGGAGCATTGGGGAGCCAGAAAGCGAAGCTTGAGGCTATAATAAATCAGATGTCATTGGGCAAGATCTTAATGAGCCAACGGGCCTCAAAGGTCAGGACAGATGAGGCAATCAGATAGGCTAAATCAAGGGCACAACCTAAGAAATGTGAGAGCTGTGACCTTAGACTGTACTTGACACCCTTCATCTACCCACACTAGAAAGATTGCTTAACACTGGGGCAGAGGGCTCCGTCCCAGGGGCAAGGGTTGCCCGGCTACGGTGGCGTTTCTGCCTGTTCCATTGTTTTACAACTACAGATACATTTTGACAGCCGGAAAGAAACGAAAGATAGAAAAATAATATCCCCATGTGTCTAGGGCCCTGATTAAGTGTTCCATTACTCTTTTACATTAAATTGCCTATAGAAAGAAAAAAATACTAAAATGAGGCTAGTGCCTCGAGAAACCAGAAGCTGATTCTTGATTTCTGAATTATTCCTGAGTTTCTGTTCGATCCCACTGACTTATCTCGCTGGTGTTAGGGAAAGTATAACTCCTATGTCTGCATAAATAAGAATCTTCAACCTCTTGTGCATCGATGAGTACAGGTGATTTGAAAAGTAATCTGTGAAATTAATCAGTGTAGGAAGTTAACATGAGGATCAGGTATCTTTCGAAGTAACTGCCCAGAACATGACCATTTTCCTCTGAGAGCTGCATGCCCCTCAGTACACAAAAGAGCTGGCCCTGGCTGCCGCATCGATAGTATACATTCCTACCCCTTTGGCAAAGCTGGCTGAACCAGAGGTGGTACCTAACATGGTTTGGGCCAGTGTTTCTCTCTCGCGATGTCGAAATTGGAATGCAAGAATGGTGGTCCTTCTCTGTTAGTTGCGCAAACTGAGGGTATGCAAATGAAGGCAGTATAGGAGAGTTCATCTCCTTCCGCGTTGCTCTCTGATATGATAGGCACTAGCCACTGATGCCACTTAAGTTGAAGTTTAAATTAGGTAAAATTAAAAATTCAGTTCTTAATCATCCCAGCCACATTTCAAGTGGTCGACGGCCACCTAGGGCTAGCAACTACCGTATTTAACAGTCCGGATGTAGGATGTTTTTATCACTGATGATTTTTGAATAGCCCTGATTCAACACGTGTTCAGAGAAGCAGAGAACGCCTGCGTGTACGGACAGGGGAAGAAAGTAGATGTGTCGACAGAAGTAGAATCAAGAGACAGAGAAAAGCTAGGAGGTTAGCTGCCTGTTTTCTAGGCCTTTGTTCCAGTCTTGAGTAAGACAACTTCCTCCTGCCTTTAAACTCCCTGATCCGTGTATGTATCCCTATAATAAATTCTCCCTTCTCACCAAATCTATTTTGTTTAGAATGCTTTACCTACAACTCAAAGATGTTTAAGACAGTCTGAATCATTCTAACCTTCCCCATTTTCTTTCTCAACACACCAAATTACTTGGATAGTTAGTGCTATTTTTCCCTTAATTTTTATTTTTATCTACAGTACGAGGGTTGTTTTTTTTTTTTTACATTTAGCTGCTGTGAAAATTCCAAAAATTTACTCAGTATATGATTTTAATTTTTAATTTTAAACCTTAAATAATAGAGTCCAGGATAATTCATTCATACAACCTGTGGGTAAAGCTTGGCTGGGGTAGCGGTTTGTTAGGTAAGGAGTTAATTGGAGGGTGGCTTGTTTATTTCCTCTATCCAGAAAAGGACTAGATGAAGTGGCTCACAGGTAGAAGAAAAAACTACAAAAAGTACCGTAAGCTTATGACGGACAAATTAGCTCAGGAAAAAAGTTCGGGAAACTCAATTCGTGTAACTTAGGAACTGCCTATTTTATTTCATTTTATTTCTGCTCAGTGTCTTTTGCTAAAACATTTTGGGAGAGAAGTAGCAGCCTTGTATCTGCTGACATAACTTGACTACACACGGGCTTGCAAAGCAAGAGCGATCTTGACCTGGAGCAGGCAGAATACCTTTGATCTTCACCAGCCACAGTAGCTGCCTGAGATTATCTTAAATGCTAACCAGAGAGAGAGTGTGCCTGGAGCTATACTAACTCTACTGCCTGCCCTGTGCAGTGATCCCTTACTGGCGAATGGGCTGCTGTGAGAAGTGATTCAAGTCGACGGGTGGTAGGGAGAGGAATTTCTATCAGAGAAAGAAACAGTTTGCGACCTGAAACTCTGCCTACTGTCTAAGGGGGTGGATCACCTTCATTGTGTGGAGGGATTTGTGATCCAGAAATATAAAGGGGAAAATACCAAAATTAGGAAGTCAGGGTAGTAAAAAGACCCTGGATATAAAAACAGAGGAAATATCAAAGCTAGATTCTGCGAAAGAAAAAAAATCCAGAAAGAAAAGAACAAATAAATCCAGGGAAGCGACCCAGGAAGGACTTTACGGAAACACCTCATATTGGCTTAAAGGTTGTTTCATGTAAGATGCTTGATGTGAATCTTCACTGCCACTTCTCTCCTATAAAATTTTAGTAGCGTTTGCCCTCCCAAATGACAAAGACCTCTCTTGTAGAGGGAGATGAACTAGTCTGACCCGTTCATGAGAGGCGGGCCAATAACAAATCTTTCAGTATGAGGGTATGCTACATAATTCTCCCTCATAATCTGTGCTTAACTTTATTAATAATATACTACCCTCATAGAAATTTTGTGAAACTATTTAATCTGATAAAATTACATTTCAGCTAAAAAACAGTCTCAGGACTGAAGTAGGGTAAATCTGGGGAAATGAGAAGAGGAAGCTACAATGTGGCTATTTCCATTCTTATATAAAGAGAGCTACACCATCTAAAGTTGAAAGAGAAAATAATACAAACTGCATTAAATGTAACAAAACAGTTGTTCTTCAGCTTTAATTAGTTTCATATCTAATGCTTCACCAGTTTCATATCTAATGCTATGCCAGATATTGCAAGAGATACACATACATGCACACAGACACAAATATACTAGTAAATATAAATATTAATATATATTTTCCCTGCCATTAAGGAATTAAAATAATTTTAAAACAAAATAAAATACTGTAAAAGAATGAACAAATAAAATGATGTAATAAGGACAAAACTAAATCACATTTTAAAAAGAGAGGAAAGCCCTGGCTGGTGTAGCTCAGTGGACTGAGTGCCAGCCTGCAAACCAAAGGGTCACCAGTTCAATTCCCAGTCAGGGCACATGCCTGGGTTTTGATGCAGGCCCCTAGTTGGAGGTGTGTGAGAGGCAACCACACATTGATGTTTCCCTCTCTTTCTCCCTCCCTCTCTCTCTAGAAAGAAAGAAAGAAAGAAAGAAAGAAAGAAGAAAACTATGTTTGTTGGAATGATGAATTTCAGGAGAAACAGCAAATAAACCATCATCTCTGAATGGAAGAGTCTGGAGGGGTGGGTGGGTGGGGCAGTAGGAAATGAATTAGATAAGGAAGTTGAAACCAGTTTATGGAAGGCCTTGAACATAAGGCAAAGAAGTTGGAGAGTCCCCTCCTCCTCTTTTATTAGTGCCTTCTAGCATGTTCTCCTACTCCCAACCACTCTCTCTCTCTCTCTGTCAGTCATTTCATGGACCTTATTCCTCACACAAAAGTTAGCAAAATGTGCCAGACTCTAAGTGTCATGAATAGTCATTCCAAGTTTATAGATTGAATCTTGTCTGTGCAAAGATGTGCTGGCTCAAGGAAAGCAGATTTTGCCGGAGGGGCACCAGGGCTTCTTCAACCAAATGAACATCACAGGGTGTATATGGGTCATGGTAATTCCTGGATTCCTGTTATCCCTCATCTGCTTGACCCTCGTCAGGATTCAGGAAGGGAACTTAAGTCATGCGAAGGAATTTTCATTATGAACTTTATTTTAACTAGATTCTATTCCTTGCATCATGTCTTTGATAAATCACAAGGCTGCTGATACTTACCTGATTCTCACCTTTACTTTTACCTGTGAACTTTGATGAGACTTTCTGGGCCTTTCAAAAGCCCATTTAGTCCAAAGGGATAATGAATTATGAACATCTTGTCTTATTTACTACTTTCTCATTATTTTTGGTTTCATGTCTTCCATGTCTGGGGTAATTATTGGATAATTTCCCCCCTCTTTCTGGTACATTTAGAGTTCAATCTCAGTGCACACCATCCCTCTTCCCTTGGAAAGAATAACAAGAATGTTCATGTCTTGTTTTAACAAGTGGATGATCTGCCCCAACTTCAGTCAGAACTTCACACTATAAAAAGGGGACCATTATGTTTAACTTTTTGCCCTGTGAGAAAAGCAGGATATGTCAAGCCTCTACTTAAGTTTTTTCTTTCATCCTTATGAGTCCCTCTCATGAGCTAATTTCTTTCATAGACTATCTAAGCCCCTTAAAGAGCAGTACTGTCCGCTGACAAACACGCTGGCACGCAGTTAATCATTAATTTTGCATGGTCCACATCTGCCGTCTGCTGAACGGTGCATTGTTTGAGAGCCTCCCTCCCGTGTGTGCGAAGGCTGCTGTGTGCGGGTCCGGGTGGGATCCTTATCTAACCTATTATCAGCAGTCCAGACAGAGTCTTACTGCCTCCCTTGAACGAGTCCGAGTCACAGAGTTCACAAGGCTTAAACCTACATGAATGCAGTAGTATTTTTTATGGCAAAACAACAGCTGCAGGAGCAGACTCAGCAACACGCCCTGGCTGAGTATGTGCAGATACTAAAAACAGGTGCACCTCACGATGAAAACTGTACTGCTGTGTGCCGTGAAAAGAAGAAGAAGAAGAAGAAGAAGAAGAAGAAGAAGAAGAAGAAGAAGAAGAAGAAGAAGAAGAAGAAGAAGAAGCATGACATTCATTTCTCTATCAGATCAGCGTCTAAACAAAGTATGTAGTGGAGACGCACAAAGGAATTCACAAACATGGTCAGCGGACAGACCAAGGCCTTAAAAAGCAGTCAGGGTAGAACTCAAAATTGCAAGAGACAGATTACTTTTATTTTACTGCTGGTGAGAACACTGCCTTATGAAAGTCTGAGAAGCCAGCCGTGCACATAATAAAAGTTACTTTTAAATGGCAAGCAAATTAAATTATATCATCTTTCTTCTCTTGCTTGGGCTTGGTCTGGGGTTCCAGTTTTATACCACTTGGGGGAAAGTTGAAATTAGGCTTTGTGTGGGTGGAGGAGAGGCAGATTTGAATGTGGTCCTGTTCAAATAATCTCTTCCAGCCTCGTTCTAGGGTGGTACGTGAAGACTGGAAAGAGTGAGCCTCGGAGCCCCGGTGGAGGGGCAGCACCTCCGCAGCCACGCTGCCAGGAAGGCTCCGAAGGGAGTGCCCCATAAATGTCAATGTTGTGTGGCTATTTCGACTTGAAAGTAACTTGCACAAGTTTACTTGAAAATTAACACTGCAGTCATACAGAAGGGGGAAAGGAACGCGTGTTGTTTCCAGACATAATTGAGATTGAACTCTAACCAATTCAGAAACAAGCGTTACTTTCCGCAGCCCTGGAGAAGCCAGCTTGCCTCTGCCAGAAGGGAAGTATTGCAATCGTCAGGAACACAAAGCGCTCTGTATGCAGCTTGCAGAGAGAAGCAGCCCTGTCATCCGGCCTGGCCATTCATCTTTGTGTGTCCTTATGGCAGAGGTAGTGTGAGCAGCAGCCCCCCTAAAACATGAGTGATGCTTCTGGGGTCTATGTGGTCTCCGACAACAGCTGTATTGGAGGCACTGCTGACCCAGAAAGGGCCCAAAGATCACTTTCAACCTGCTGTGAAGACACCAGCAATGCCGGCCCATCCCCAAGAGCTCTGAGCATTTACCCGCCTTACACAGGACTGCCTTCTCCCAGGGATTCACAGTGAGGTCAGCAGTGGTCCATTGAGGAAACCAGACAACTTCCAGGGACTTTATTCAGCCCCACCAGAAACCCTGACATGTGCAAACTCCTTGGAGGCTTGCCACGCTTAGAAACAGCCTTGATTTGGAGACTGAGAATTCTCAAGTTATGTAAAGGCTGAGTAAAAATAACAATTCTGCTGCTACATTTTATTATAGAAGTTTCACATTTAGTCTCCTGCAGCTAAACTCCTGCGGATGTGTGGGTGATAATATTGCTGATTCACTGGCTTAGGGCCCTGGTGAGTTTCTGTTTTCAGTGGAGATCTGGGGTGAAATCAGAAATAATGAATGAAGTTTACAGAAATATGTTTCTTAGGCATAATGGCAACATTTTGGAACTATAACATTCTTAATGGCATAGTTTTTTTGTTTGTTTGTTTGTTTGTTTGTTTGTTTGAAGGAAAAGTGTAAAAGTTTCAAGCAAGGGATTAAGGATTTTAGTTATTTCAATATCAAGATGTATCCTCTTTCCCAGTTTCATTGTCAAGAGAAAGAACTGAAATTTTACTACTAAATTAATTGTCAAAAGGATCATTGATTTAAATTAAAATGTTCTGAATGTATTAGGTAAGATGCTTACAGATCGATCACACATTTGCAAACATTCACAAACATAGACACAAGTGGCAGCCGCTGAAGCACATCCATCTGTCAGAGCAGCCACAGTGAGAGGCCTGGGCAAGGCCTGGAGAACGAGGCGTTAAACCCTCCCAGGTTTGGCTGGGGGAGAGGAGTTGTCAGAAGCGGTCAACTTTCAGAAGGCTAAGAGAACAAAGGCATCGTAACAAAGAGTGTGGACTTTTCCAGCCAACCAATGTGCTTTCAAACCCGGCTCGCCACTGGGTACCAAGTGCACATTGTCTGAACTCTCTAAATCTTATTTCCTGCATTTTAAAACTACCTGTCTGTGTTGTGCTGATTAAGTGAAACAGTGGACACCTGAAAGGTACTATCTGTTCCTGGGTTCCTGGGTTTCAGCAAGAAGCTTAAATCCAGGAGTATGAAGCAAAGATGAGCATATCTAGGCTCCAAAAAAGCGAATAACACATAGGAAGTTATCGGAAACTATAAAAGCACCCAGACAACTGGAGATCAAGTGTGGACTTAGTGGCCAGGACTCAGCCATTCAAACCTGTGGAGACCAAGACAAAGCATCCAATCTAGTCCAGAATGTCACAGTGAACAAACCTTGCATCAGCTGCTTCTCAACAAGGCAGCAAGAGGTTTGAAGTGAGAACTGAATCGGGCCTGTGTGGCTTCTGTAATCAGCAAGACAAAATGCAGTCCAGACAAAGGGAAAGAAACAGGAATATTCTAAAGATATCAATCAGCTGCCTCTCCCTCTCCAGGTCATGTCACCCAATCTCATGACTTTGTATGTTTCCTATGGCTGCTGTAACAATTTAGCACAAATTTACTAGCTTAAACCAACAACCTTTTATCATCTTGCAGTTGCAGAGGTCAGAAGACTCACTAGGCTACAAAACCATGGAGTCAGGAGGACAATGTTTCTTCTAGAGACTCCAGAGGAAGATCTATTTCTTTGCCTTTCCAATCTCTGGAGGCTGCCTGCATTCCTTGACTCCTAGTCCATTTTCCACCTCCGAGGCCTGCGACTTAGCATCTTGAAGTCCCTCTCCCCTTTTATTTTTCTTCTCTCTCCCTCTCCCACTCTCTCTGACTCCGGCCTTCTTGCCATCCTCTTATAAGGACCCTTGTGATGACAATGAACTCACAGAGATAATCCAGGATAATCCGCCAATCTTAAATACCTTAACTTTATCACGTCTGCAAAAACTCGTTAACCAGAGTCTAACCTGCTGGGGTATTATTAGAGCCCAGTTAAACTGGGGAATGGGAAATGCCCAACTTTAGCCCACTCTGTCCAGTCAGTCTCACCTAAGGGGGAAAGGAAAAAGTCAGAAACACCTGTGATGTTCACAGTCCAGAGGCACGGGCTTATTAAAAAACTGAGACCTAAGGGAAAAAAATTAAAAAATGCTCGTGATTAAAAAAAAACTGATTAAAAAAAACTGTAAAAGAAATAAAGAATGTTTTGATGGGCTTATTAGTAGGCTGGATATGGCTGAAAAAGAAATCTCTGGGTTAGAGGATATATCAAGAGAACCCTCAAAACCAAAAAAGCAAGGATAACAAAGACTGAACAACAACAACAACAAAAAAAAAAACAGAACAGACTGTACAAGGACAAAGGGACAACTACAAAAGCAGTAACATACCTGTAAAGGGAATACCAGAGGAGAAGAAAGAAAGAAAGAAAGAAAGAAAGAAAGAAAGAAAGAAAGAAAGAAAGAAAGAAAGAGTGAAAGAGAGAAAGAAAAAAAGAAAAATATTTGAAACAATAACAACTGAGAATTTTCACAAATTAGTGTCAGATGTGGAAAGCTCAGAGAAAAATAAGCAGAATAAATGCAAAAAAAAAAACCAAAAATAAACAAATAGAAACCCAACATACATTGTATCTAGGCATATATAGTTTTCAAAATACAGAAAATCAAAGATAAAACAATTCCTGAAAGAAGCCCATTTTAAAAAAAAAAAGCAACACCTTATTCACAGAGTAACAAAGATAAAAATTATATCTGACTTATCCCCAGAACCATGCAAGCAAGAAGAGAGTGGAGTAAACTAAAGTGTTGAGAAGGAGGGGCACCCTACCAATCTGTATCCTGTACTCTGTGAAGTTATCATTCAAGGGTGAAGGAGAAATAAGGCCTTCTCAGACAAAAAAAATTATTAAATAAATAAGAGAATTTACTGCCAGTTGTCTTGCCTTGCAAGAAATGATAAAGGAAGTTCTGTAGAGAGAAAGAATAATCTACATCAGAAATTCAGATCTGACCTAGAAAGTGAGAGTATCAAAGAAAGAATAAGTAAAAGTAAAATAAAAATATGTTTTTCTTATTATTAATCTCACAGTTAACAGTTTGTTCACAATACCAACCATGTATTTTGTCATGTGATATGTTTGACATATACATAAGCATAATATATAAACATATATGCTACTTATGTATATATAAGTGAAAAAAATAACAACAATGATGCAAGGGATGGGAGGGAAAAATTAGGATTATTTTGTTGTTATAAGGTGCTCACACTATCCATGAATGGTACAGTGTTATCTGAAAGTGAACTAGATTAACTGTAAATGTGTATTGCATAATCTAGGGCAATAACTAAGAAAAGAAGTATAACATATGCTAAGGAGAGAAAATGGATTCATATAAAATGCTCAATAAAAACTATAAAAGCAGAAAAAGATAAGAAAACAAAACAAGGGCACAAAATAGAAAATAGTAATGAATATGGTAGATATTAATCCAAGTATATCAATAATCACTGAACATTAATGTGCTAAATGTACCAATTAAAAAACAGAGATTGTCAGAATGGATCAAAAAAACAAGACACAACCACATGTTGTCTGTAAGAAACCCGCTTTAAATATAAAGACATATGTAGATTAAAAGTAAACGAATGAAGAAAAATACACTATGCTAACACTAATCAATTTAGTTATCCATTAACTTATTCCTTATTTCCACCTAGATTTTTTCATTGGCTTCTCAAACTCAAACTACTGAATTCAACTCGACACCCTGCCACAGCAAAACCCATCCTTCCTGCAGCTTTCTGCTTCTCAAGCCATGGTAAGCACATTATTTCTATTGCTCGGACCAAAAGACTTGAAGCCATTCTTGACTCCCTTTACTCACATTCTATAACCAATGAATACGTTCAGTCTCTCTTTATGTTCTCATAAAGATTTACATACGAATGTGCATAAGAGCTTTATTTGTAAGAGCCCCAAATTGGAAACATCTCGAATATTCACCAACAGGTCAATGGATAAACAAAGTGTAGTATATCATTATAATGAAATACTACTCATCAATAAAAAGAATAAACTATCGGTACACATAACAACATGGACAAATCTCAACAATTATGCTAAGGATATGATTAGAGACATAGAGGAGTATATTATACGTTCATTTATACAAAATTTTAGAAATAATCTGTAGTAACTGTAAGCATGTTAATAGTTGCCTAGATACAGAGTTGGGGTCATAGGTAGGGTCATGAGGGAGAAATCACAGAGGAGCACAAGGAAACTTTTAGGGGCAACAAATACGTTCACTACCTTGATTATGATGATGGTTCACAGGTGTATGTATATGTCAAATCTTATCAAATTAGATATACTTTAGATATGTGCAGCGTATTTTATCAGTTATAGCTCATGGCTCAATCAGGCTGTTAAAATAACACCATTGTAAGTATTAAGAAAATATGTCTTATTTTTATAAAATGAGATTGTTTTCTTCCACAAGAGAGGGTATTAAAGTGATCAACAGTTGAAATGGTTGCTGACATTTTGCCGAGAATGTCATCATTAAAACTGCTGAAATGGTCACAATTTTAAATTTGATGTTTTGCCATTTCTTTTTCAGAAAATATAATTTTAATTCAAAGAGGATATATAAAAATAAGATTTTTTTAAAACACAGACAAATTATTCTTTTAAGATTATAGTTTTTAATGTAACTTTTAAAAAGTAAATTATGTACTTCCTTTTCCTAAAAAAAAAATAGCAGAAAATACAATCTGAAAAAGATAGAAATTACAAACCACCCACAGCAAAAGTCCTAGAAACTCTGGCTAAAAGAATTGCATCCATTAAAACACAAGGCAAGTTGGTAAGGAAAGGAGGTTGCACTTTCATACACCAAAAATGACTGAAGAAAGAACTAAAACCCAAAGTAGTAACTTTTCAAACTGAAACTGCAACTACCCCAACGGGGTTCTTCATCTCAGTTTTCAAGAGTCCAAATTCTAGTGCCAAATTTGTGGACAGAAAATATGGCCTGGGCCCTCAAGGAGCAAGGAAATGTAGGAACCCCATATGACGTCAGGACACACAGAGGACTGTAACCCGAGTAGCAATTAGGAAATAGTAATTCACTCAGCAGCGCAAGAAGACAACTAACTGGCAACCAGGTCTATCTTAGTCCAAACTCCAGGTGGGGAAACAAATCTCCTCTGAGAATTTCTCATCATGAGATGACAGCTCCCATAGGTTTGAGAGGGGAAAATACAACATTCATGTGGTCTAGAAATTTTAGAAGGAAAAATTAAAATTAAAAATCAAACACAAGGTCAGCAATCAGCTTGGGACACCTGGCAAAAACAAACTCAAAATTTCTCCAGGACACGGTTTTAGACAGGAATTCCCACAGATGAAGCCCAAAGTATGATGAATTCACAATCCAAGACAACAGAATCTATGAAAAACCGATGCTGATGAACAAGAGGACAGCAAATCCATCAGTGTTATTAGGTCTGCACTTTCATGAAATTAAATAATTTAAGCCCAAAATACGAACTATGAAATGAGTATGTTAAAGTTGATTAAATACATAACAAAAATACTAAAAAGTAATAAAATAATATTATTATTATTAAGAAAAGAAGTATTATTAAGAAAAGAAGGTGACAAGGTAAATTTGAAAGAAAACCAAATGGAACTTCCAGAAATTAAAAAAAAAGAAACTACTGAAATGTAAAAACAAGGGAATGGATTAAATATAGGTATGACACAGCTGAAGAGAAAATTGAAATAAATAATACAGCTGAATAAATTACTCTTATTCAGCACAGAAAGTAAAGTAAATGAAAAATATAAGCTATGATATTTTCTTTTTAAAAAAATTTTTATTGTATTTTTTCCACTACCATTTAACCCCCATACTCCCTCCCTGCTGCAATCCCCACACTGTTGTCCATGACCATGAGTCCTTTTTCCTTTTTGCTCAATCCCTCCATCCCCAACTTCCCTAATAGAAGCTATGATATTTTTCAAAACAAGAGAATAGAGATGTCTCTTGTTAATATAGAAACCGAATTTTCCAAGATTTATAACAGACATGAATTGTCCCATGATTCACTAAACAATTAATTATGTTTAATTCTGAGCAGGATAAGGGTGTACAAAAGTACCCTATTTTGCTGTGTATAATGCGCACCCATGTTTTTGGCCCAAACTTCCAGGAAAAAAATCTTTTGTTTTAATTTTTAATTTAATTATTTATTTATATGTAATACTTGCTTTTTGCATTATAAAGGAATTTTAGGATTTATTAACATATTATGGTACAAGAAATTTTATGTAATAAATAATTACAAAACACAAGAACAGCTACAAGGTATTTCAGGTACTGCCCATGTATAATGTACATCCTTATTTTTCCCTCAAAAATTTAGGCAAAAAGTGCATTATACATGGCAAAATACAGTAGCTTACAGTTGCACTGTCACAATCTTTTTGAGTTGATAAAGCTATTGTAATAATCATAAGCATCTTTTGCCATACCAACAACTGTAAACCTTCTCTTGCCATCTCTGTATAAATTTCCTCCAGGCATACTGCAGTGAAATGCTAAAGGCCAGAGACAAAAGGATTTAAAAACAGCCAGAGAAAGACATACGATCACACAATTACGACAACATCCAGAAGACAAGTACAAAATTATAAAATACTCCAAATTCTAAGACAAAGGAGTAAAATAATAAAATTTGATGATGCTCTGTATAGCTGGAATCTTTGAAGAATGAGGTGGTCTAGGTGAGCAAATATTTCAGGTGATGGAATTCATTCCTTGATATATTACAATGATTTACAATTTGGCTAAGTCTTTATAAAATACATTATACCAATTTCTGAGTCCATTTTCAAGTCATAAAAATAATGAAACTTTGCCTTGAAATCTCAAGTAGTGCACCATAACTGCAATTAAAAATAACATGAATAGGGGAGATTTGGGTTCTAGATAACAAACCAAGTACATAAGTTAACCATTTTCTCAAAATCACAGTGAAATGTCAGTAAAGATTTATAAAAGGGGATAACTTCACCTCAGTGCTGAGAGAGGCAGGGCATAGCAGAGACATACCCCTCAACATACCAGAGACGTGACAAATTACCAGAAGAGAGAAAACACATGGAAATCTCATTTCTCATTAGCCAGAGGAGGAAGTCAAAGTCCAGGAAAAGACCAAGCAAATGTGGGCACCTTTCCTCTCAACTCTAAGTGCAGGTGTGGTGGAGTTAGAGAGCAGGAGTGGAAGGCCATGGAGTAATCAGCATACTGGTGAAGGACAATACAGAAACAGCTGGGCCAGATCACCTCTCCACCCACCTGTCCTCCACACCTACAGGAACGTGGGAGCAGGAGTGTTTGCACTGGGAGAGAGGCAGAGATGAATTTCCTGAAGAAACGTATCATCTCCAGGGCGGGTCAACCCCTGGGTGAAATCGCTCTTATTTTGACATTTCGGACAGGAGAAGCTCGATATTGTTGCTTTCTCCTCAATAGCAAGTCAGTTAAAGCCCAGCGGCAGATCTTCAAGGAGTGTCAATTCATTTGCATCTTTAATAGTAATAAGGGGAATTCGTTTAGTAATAAGGTAAAAGCATATGTTTTTTCTCTTAATAAGGAAAAAACAGTTAGAGGCTCCAGAGAAGGGGAAAAACAGCCCAAACAAGAAAATCACCTGGCTGGGGTAGCTCAGTGGATTGAGCGTGGGCTGGGAACCAAAGTGTCTCAGGTTCGATTCCCAGTCAGGGCACATGCCTGGGTTGTGGGCCAGGTCCCCAGTGGGGGCCATGCAAGAGGCAATCACACATTGATGTTTCTCTCTCTTTCTCCCTCCCTTCCCCTCTTTAAAAAGAATAAATAAATAAAATCTTTAAAAACAAAAAAAGAAAATCATGGTCTCTATCTAAGCCAAACTTAACTGTAATATGATTTGGAGTATTTAATGGTAATTCCCACACATGAATGGCACAAGTTTTGCAACAAATAATTCAATTTATATCTTTATAGTCTAGCTATTAATAACAATAACAGATACTGTTTTTCATTTTGAAAAATAAACCTACAGTCAAGACATAGAAGACTAAATTATAGAGCAAAATGCCACATTTCTAAATATTATCAATGTAAAAAGATATAGCTCAGAGACGTAAGAATCTGGAAAAGGTGAGATAAAATCTAAGTAAGAGGACAAGCAAATTGTCTGAAGCTGATAGATTAAGAAGTAGAAATGTCATTACGTTAAGTAAGAAAGGAAATTTAATAGAAAAAATTAATAGTATATCGAGTAAAACAAAAATATGGTGAAATCAAAAAGGCAGGTAGGGGAAACTAAAATTAGATCAATTCTTCCTATTTAAAAAAGGAGTGAAAGAAATGCTCTCTAAAGTTGACAAATTAAAAAATGGTACTTATATACACATTATTAATGATATGAAATAATCCACAGAAGTACTAAAACCAGAAAGATTTTAAGTGGTTATTCTAGAGAGAGCAGAAATGTTTACTTTATACACACACACACACACACACACACACACACACACACATATATGTATGTATTTTTATGCCATTTTTTTTTTGTTCCATGCATTTGTTTTCGCAATTAAATGTATATATAAAAATAATAATAAACTTGTACTTCTAAAAAGGACTGGAGATTACCCTTTTTCCCTTTTCTAAACTATTTTGCAAATTTCATATGCAACCAAATGTTAAAATATTTATGTCTGGAAAAATATATGTTAAGGAGAGGGTAAAACTGAGAAGGAATTATGGCACAGAGTCCTTTCAAGATATTACTATAATTGATCGAATGAAAAATATTTTAAATGTATTAATTTTTAAACTATGTAATAAGCACAAAATTATATTCTGTATTTTCCTTTATTGTGTGCCTACCAGTGAATTATTTACCACTCAATCTTGATTTTCTCAAAATCCTACAAAAGAAGCTTACAAATCTCTATAAAGCTTGTTGGCATAATTAAGTGAGAGGATTTCAATTAAATTATCAGCCCTGTTTTAGATGTTCAAAACTGCCACATTACATACCTGGCTGGTGTGGCTCAGTGGATTGAGCACTGGCCTGCAAACCCAAAGGTAGCAGGTTTGATTCCCCGTCAGGGCACATGCCTGGGTTGCAGGCCAGGTCCCCAGTTGGGGACATGCAAGAGCCAACTAATTCATGTTTCCCTCCCTTCCCCTCTAAGAAAAAATAAAGTCTTCTTAAAAAACCTGCTACATTAATAGTGCCCATATCTGCAGAACGAATACCTGTCTATATGTGAAGACATCATCTCAGTATGGCACAAGAGAAAGATCAGATTTTTTTAACAGAAACTTGGTGTGAACTCACTTGATGCAGCTCTGATATCTTGTGTGTGAACTCAGGTAACTTAAACTTTACAAATGTCACATTCCACATTTGAACGCTGGGAGTCATAGTCAATCCCAGTATCTGCAGAGGATATTAAGGTTTGTGGGCTGGCTGCTTTCACTTACTGAGATTATAGATGATCCCGGACAGAGGAAATGTTGTAGTTGGAATTTCTTTTTCCTTCTACACTGCTGTCTGTACTGTACATCTGCCATATCAAATAGACAAATCTGTACTTCTGGCCAAGATGGAGGTATAGGTAGACATACTGTGCCTCCTCGAACAACCAAAATAAGGACAACTAAAATTTAGAAACAAAAAAACAGTTACAACTGACAGAAAATTGAACTGTATGGAAATCCGACAACCAAGGAGTTAAATAAACACATACATCTAGACCGGTAGGAAGGGTGGAGTAAGGCACCTGGAGGGGTCACAGCAGCAAGAAAGCATTGGCTTGTGGACCCCAGGCACGCAAGGCAGCAGCTGGCAGACCCTGGGGCACAGGGTGGCAACAGGCAGACCCAGTGAGTTACCGAAGGCCAGGCGGTCCCACATTCGCATGCAGATAAACCGGGTGAAACTGGGGAGTGAGACAGACAGAGCAACCCAGGGCCCCCATGCAGGGAAATAAAGCCTCAAACAATTGAAAACACCTGTGGGGGTTGAGGCAGCGAGAGAGACTCCGAGCCTCACAGGAGAGTTCATTGGAGAGACCCACAGGGTTCTAGAATGCACACAAGCCCATCCACCTGGGAATCAGCACCAGATGGGCCCAATTTGCTTGTGGAAGGTGGTGGAAGGGACTGAAATCCGAGAGAGCATGGAGCTGGCAACTTTGTTGCCTCTCTGACCCTTCCCCCACATACAGCGTCACAACCCAGCAACTGGGTTGCCCTGCCCGGTGAACACCTAAGGCTCCACCCCTCATACGTAACAGGTGCAACAAGATAAAAAAAAAAAGTCCCCAATGGAAGAACAGATGAAAGCTGCAGAGCAAATACAACTAAGCAATGAAGAGATAGCCAATCTATCAGATGCACAGTTCAAAGCACTGGTGATCAGGATGCTCACAGAATTGGTTGATTTTGGTAGCAAATTAGATGAAAAAATGAAGGCTACACTAAGTGAAATGAAGGAAAATGCACAGGGAACCAATAATGATGGGAAGAAAACTAGGACTCAAATCAATGGAGTGGACCAGAAGGAAGAAAGAAACAACCAAACAGAAAATGAGGAAGAAACAAGAATTCAAAAAAATAAAATGAAGAGAGGCTTAGGAACCTCTAGGACATCTTTAAATGTCCCAACATCTGAATTATAGGGGTACCAGAAGGGGAAGAGGAAGAGGAAGAGGAACAAGTGGAAAACTTATTTGAACGAATAATAAAGGAGAACTTCCCCAATCTGGCAAAGGAAATAGACTTCCAGGAAGTCCAGGAAGCTCAGAGAGTCCCAAAGAACTTGGACCCAAGGAGGAACACACCAAGGCACATCATAATTACATTACCTAAGATTAAAATGAAGGAGAGAATTCTAGAAGCAGCAAGGGATAAGGGGACAGTCACCTACAAAGGAGTTCCCATCAGACTGTCAACTGATTCTCAAAAAAGACCTTACAGGCAAGAAGGGACTGGAAAGAATTATTCCAAGTTATGAAAGGCAAGGACCTACATCCAACATTGCTCTATCCAGCGAAGCTGTCATTTAGAATGGAAGGGCAGATAAAGTGCCTCTCAGATAAGGTCAAGTTAAAGGAGTTGATCATCACCAAGCCCTTATTATATGAAATGTTAAAGGGACTTATCTAAGAAAAAGAAGATAAAAACTATGAACAGTAAAATGACAGCAAACTCACAGCTATTAACAACCACACCTAAAACAAAAGCAAAAGCAAACTAAGCAAAGAGCTAGAACAGGAACAGAACCACAGAAATGGAGATCATATGGAGGGTTAGCAACAGGGGAGTGGGAGGAGGAGAGAGGGGGGAAAAGGTACAGAGAATAAGTAGCATAGATGGTAGGTAGAAAATAGATGGGGAGGGCAAGAATAGTATGGGAAATGTAGAAGTTAAAGAACTTACAACACATGGACATGAACTAGAGGGGGGGAATGTGGGTGGAAGAGAATGTGCAGGATGGAGGGGAATGTAGGGGGGGAATGGGACAACTGTAATAGCATAATCAATAAAATATGTATTTTTTAAAATGGACAAATCTGAATTTCCTTATATGTTTGGAGAATACCCCACTTCATGAGTCTTGGCTGAGATCCAAGACCACAAGTAGCTGAATATATCGGATACTTATTTCCCCAGCCTCCTCCTCCTTTGCACCCAGGGTGAGGCATATAAGCTCAATTCTGCCAGTCAGCACCAGACTTCGATCTCAGACCCGGGACACAGGAGCACACAGGTCTGGGGAGTTCACATTCTCTCTCGCTGGCAATGCCTAGTCGCAAAAACTATAATCTCAAATTCCTGGAGCAAACAGTCATGTGTGATGATCAGAGGGGGTATGAGCAGCCTTCCAATGAGAAGTGTCAGGATTCTGGATACATTCTCATCATCTGCTCATGGATTAGATGTGGGTCATGCAAATAATCAAGAAATTAATGATGAATCCAAGGTTTTTGAATTCTAAAAATCTAAACCAAAAATTTAACAGATTGTATGAGTTTGAATTCTAGGAAAAATATGCACAGTTTGTATGTTTTAGAACCACCTAAATGGAATAAAAAACTAAAATTATATTCTATTGGCATAGTATTAAGATATTTAAAATTTGAAACAATCCTCATGACTGTCACTTATATATTATTATTCTATAATAAATAAACACATTATTTGACATCACTTTCCTGGGTGTGAATCATAGACAAACACATATTTTTAAAAAGAACTTTACATTTTTCCATTTAAGTATTTTAGATTGCAAACTGAACAACATATATCCATAAACAAACAAAAACCTTTTGTTGCTTGACAAATTTTGCCTCTAGATTCTCCAACATACATGTTTTTCTTGGTCAAGCCTGACTACTTATTCAATGGTTTAATTTTTCAGATATATTAATGGTTCAGCTTTTCATGGTTTCAGATGTCAAAAATTTATACTTTTGACCGTAGTTGATGGAATAGGCAAAAAATTTAGAGAGCTTCATCATCTAAACAGATCAGAACATACTCTATTCAAATTACAAGCACTTGGAATTGATGATACATACAAACCTAACACTCTGGTTTTTTTTTAATTTTTTAAATCCCACCCAAGGACATTTTTTTCACTGTTTTTTTTTTTAGAGAAAAAGGGAGAAAAACATCGATTATTTGCCTCTCATACATGCCAAGAAGGGATTGTATGCACCTGAACCAGGGACGACAACCTACAACCTAGGTGTGTGACCTGATTGGGAATCAAACCCACAACCCTACAGTTATGTGATGATGCTCCAACCAACTGAGCCACACTGGCCAGGTGTTGAAAGTGAATTAAATTAATTAAATAATGGATATTGGGTAACCACATATTTAATGTTTGAAGTAATGAGGACTTTTATGTCTGCACTTCATCTTGATATATCAATGTCCTTAACACACTATGACATTAATCCAATAGCATGCTCATGACCTTTCTTTTGACCTCTAATGACTCCTCTACCAAGGTGTCCTGTGGTCTACTAAAATCTCCCTAAAACATCACTCTCATGATGCCATCCCCCCTCTTTAAGTACCAAGATTCGAAGTCCAAGTTCATTAGCTTGGTAGCTGTGATCACACTCACACAGTAGTTTAATTCATCCGTGTTCTCTACTGCCCAACACTTGCCACCCCCTCTGGTTAAGGCGATCTCTCATACATCATGGCTCTCTTTCCTTCTCAATGTCTTTGCACTCTAAGTTACTCAACTAACGTACACTCGCTCATTCAGTCACAGATTATTTTTAAACACTCACGAGATTCAGGCAACTATAACTTTACTTACGCGTGAGTCTCTCTGCAGGTTTTGTTGCTGGACCTCTCTCATCATCTGTCATCGCCCTGCCTCCTGGTGATCCCCTCAGCAATCACGCCTCCCCTGCAGGCTGAATGACTCTGTGCTCAGAGAATTGTGTCAGTTGCAGCTACTGCATTTATTATGGTCTTTTGTAGCCACCTACACTTAGGAATGTAAATCTAGGCCTTTGTTAGCTAGGTCTGATAATGGTACCCACAACCGTAATAATTTTGTAGTTAGCATTTATCGAACACTGCGTGCCAGCCCTATTCAAAGCACTTTACATATCCATTGCATGCTCATGACATGGTAAACATATTAGCTCAGATGTAGTGATGAAGCATTGAGAAGACTATTATAAAATTATAACCTCTGAATTCTGTTAGTGTAGCCAACTGGGGCAAGCTACTTGCTTAACCCAGTCTATGGCTGGATGCCATGGGAACTGAACAGTTTATAAGCAATGTGACTATAGTGACCTTAGCTCTCTGCTATGTATCATCCAGAAATTTTATCAGCAGGCTTTCAGTGCCTTTACCTACATCTGATAAAACTTTTGAATGGAACAAGCGATGGAACAAAGCCCATTGCTAAACCTCCAGAGACTTCTCTTCAGTTGCTATGAGTCCAGCAATTAATATTTTGTGGAATTAATCTTTCAGCCATTGAAGATTTTCTAAGTGCATTGTATTGACCAGGGCTCCATATATATATATATATATATATATATATATATATATATATATATATATATATATATGCTGAATTTTTCGGACTGTAAGATACACCAGACCATAAGATGCACCTAGGTTTTAGAGGAGGAAAATAGGAAAAAAATTTTTGAAGCAAAAAATGTGGTAAAATATTTAATAACATAAACAACATAGGCCGCCACCCCCACACCCACAATGAGCCAGGTAAACTACATTCAGACTATAAGATGCACCCCCATTTTCCTCCCAAATTGGGGGTGCGTCTTATAGTCCAAAAATACAGTGTGGGTGGAGGGAGAGATATGTATTATAGGAACTGGCTCATAGGACTATGGAGGCTGAGAAGTGCCTCAGTCTGCTGTCTGTCTATAAGCTGGACAACCAGGGCAGCCTGCGGCATAACTCAGTCGAAGCCTGAAGGCCTGAGAACCAGGAACCTGTCCGAGAACACAGGAGATGGATGTCTCAGCTCTGGCAGAGTGCCCATGCCCCTTCCTCTCCCCGTTTTTTCAGGCTCTCAGTGGATGGGATCATGCACACCTGCTGAGGTGTGGGCCCTCTTCTTCACTCAGTCCAAGCTTCAAATACTAATCTCTTCCAGAAACACCCTCGCTGACACACCCAGGAATGTTTTACCTGCTATCTGGGCATCCCTCAGCCCAGTCAAGTTGACACATAAACTTAATCATCACAAGTGCACCTCTTGTCAACCTGGTACCCATACCCATCTCCTTAAACCACAAATAAAGATAATAAGGAGTTTCCAGTTCCACCCAACATGATAAAACTATCCTGCGTGTGACCAAAGTCACACTAGTTCCTTTCCCAGAAGAGGAAGTCACGTCCTTGAGTGACGTTTACTCCTTTCTTAAACTTTAGCGGAGTCTATTTTTCTGCAAGTCCTGAATCCCTCCCTTTCTAACATTTACATCATTTTCCCAACTTTGGCCTTTCTTTGCTTCTCCCATTCCCCATGATTCATATTAATCCTAATCACGATTAGGCTCACCATTGCAAATTCTTGTCACATAGAACCTTATTTATTCACGACATCTGGACACAGATTTGGGGTTGAGCAGGGGTAAGCACTGCTGGGAGAGATACCAACAGTATTCAGAACTAATACTCCACAGCACACCAGTCACGGGCTTAGCGGCAAGCATCTTGTGAATGGTTTTTCAGTTCTTTCAACTACACTGTGAGCCAACTGATATTCTTAGTAAATGTCTCCCCACCTTCTCTGCCTACCCCTGATGTGAGCCACCATCATCTCTCACCTGAGTTCTTGCAAAAGCCTTTTAAGGCACCTTCCTGCTTCCATGCTTTCCCTTTTTAATCAGTTTTCAGAAGAAGAGCTGGAGTGATTGTGATAAAACCCTGACTTTTTTCCTCACGACCCACATTCTGGGACATGGGTAATGTTCTTTGGGCAAATCAGGCACAGATAGGACTCAGGGCTTTTACACCTGCCATTTCCACTGCCTGGAATGTTTTTCCCTGAGATGCCCAAAGGGATTACTCTCCACGCTCTCCTCCAGTATTTACTCAGATGACAGCTTTTCCGTGACCAACGTGATAAAAATTGACATATCCCCTGAATATCCCTTATCCCCCTTCTCTGCTTTTCTTTCTGCTTATTGTCTAAAACAAAGTTCTAAGTAGACAGACATTTTTTTCAGATATTTTGTCTCTTTTATTTGCTATTACATGCTCAGTGCCTACTGCATTATAAACATCCAATAAATCTATGTTGAATCAATCAGTTGATTAATTCACTGTTAATTTCAATATAATTCAGTGTTTCTTTAAGGCTTAATGCAAGTTTAGTTTCTTGTTTTCTTAATAATATTTTATTGATTATGCTATTACAGCTGTCCTAATTTTTCCCTTTTTGCCCCCCTCCACCCAGCACCCACCACTCCTTCAGGCAATTCCCCCACCATTGTTCATGTCCACAGGTCATGCATAGGTTCTTTGGCTACTCCATTTCCTATACTGTACTTTGCATCCCCATGGCTATTTTGTAACTACCTGTTTGTACTTCTTCATCCCCTCACCTCTTCACTCATTCTCCCACACTTCCTCCATCTGGCAACCATCAAAATGCTCTCTGTATCATAATTCTGTCTCTGTTCTTGTTTGCTTAGTTTGTTTTTTAGTTTCAATTGTTGACAGATTTGTATTTATCGCCATTTTATTGTTCATAGTTTTGACCTTTTTCTTTTTTAATTTAATTTTATTTTATTTTTTAAATTATTTTATTGTTGTTCAATTACAGTTGTCTGCATTTACCCCCCATCACTCCTCCCCCACCCCAGCCAAACCCACCTCCCTCCCTTGCTTCCAACCCCCTTGGTTTTGTCCATATGTCCTTTATACATATTCCTGAAAACGCTTCCCCCATTATCTCCTCCCACCTCCCCTCTGGTTACCGTCAGACTGTTCTTAATTTCAATGTCTCTGGTTATATTCTTCTTAAATAAGCCCTTTTAATATTTCGTATAATAATGGTTTGCTGATGATGAACTCCTTTAGTTTTTCTAGTTTTTCTGGGAAGCTCTTTATCTGCCCTTCAATTTCGAATGATAGCTTTGCTGTGGTAGAGCAATCTTGGCTATAGTTTCCTGCTTTTCACGACTTTGAATATTTCTTGCCAATCCCTTCTAGCCTGCAAAGTTTCTTTTGAGAAATCAGCTGACAGTCTTATGGGAATTCCCCTATAGGTAAATCACTTCTTTTCTCTTGCTGTTTTTAAGATTCTTTCTTATGGTGTGTCTTGGAGTGGGCCTCTTTGCATCCATCTTCTTAGGGACTCTGTGTGCTTCCTGGACTTGCATATATATTTCCTTCACCGAATTAGGAAAGTTTTCTCTCACTATTTTTTCAAATGGATTTCCAATTCCTTGTTCTTTCTCTTCTCCTTCTAGCACCCCCATGATGTGAATGTTAGACGTCTTGAAGTTGTCCCAGAGTATGCTTATACTATCCTCATTTTTTGGATTATTTTTCCTTCTTGTTGTTCTGATTGGTTGTTTTTTGCTTCCTCATTGTTGGCTGCATCTGCTCTACTATTATTTTCCTGTAAATTGTTCTTTATTTCAATTAGTGTATCCTTTGTTTTTGACTGAATCTTTTTTATGCTGCTGAGATCCTCACTAAGTTCCTTGAGTATCCTTAACCAGTGTTTTGAACTCTGCATCTGATAGATTGCTTATTTCCATTTTGTTCTTTTTAGGAGTTTTGAACTGTTCTTTGATTTGGGCCATGTTTCTTTGTCTCCTCATTTTGGCAGCCTCCCTATGTTTGTTTCTATGTTTTAGATAGAGTTGCCTCCCTGTCGTCTTGGCAGTGTGGCCTAATGTAGGAGGTGTCCTATAGGGTCCAGTGTCATAGTCTCCCCTGTCACCCAAGGTGGGTACTCAAGGTGTGCCCTTTATGTGAACTGAGTACACCCTCCACTTGTAGTTGAGAATTGACTGCTGCTGGCAGGTCAATGGGAGGGATTTACTCAGGCCAGTCAGCCGCAAGGATTTGCTCTGACCACCGACCACCAACCTCTGCTCTCTATGGAAGATCAGCTGTACAGGGCAGGTGGTGGTGCTCCAACATGGACTGTGGCTTTCCACTGGTGTACAGGCTCTGGGATTTCCCATGTGGTCCAGGCCAAGGTCAGTCCACACCTGTGTTTTCCCAGAGAGATACAAAGTAGTCTGAGATGGCTGCTACTCATGCTGGGCTTGGAGATTCCCAGATGAAGCCAAGCTGTAAATCTAGGCTGGTTGCTGCTAGTGCTGGGCCTGGGGCCACTTAGCAAGAGGTACAGGGGATGGAGGCTCACTAAATCTGACTGTTGCTTGTTTTAGAGGATTTAGGAAGTTGTGAAGCAGGAGCCAAGACCAGTCATTCATACCTAAAAACAGCTTGGGTGGGCCTGTAAATTGGGTGGGACAGAGTCTCTGTGGATCTCCAGGATGGGTCAAACAGTGTTAGCCAGGTTGATGGAATCTCAGATATGGCACCATCCTGCCAGTTCCGTGGCTCTGTGGGTGACGGGTTCCTAAAAGGAACAATGGCCTCTGCCTGTCTTTCTATCTGGGAGAAAGCTGTCCCCCCAGCTCTGGATTTGATACCAGACATTCCAGTTCCTCCCTGTATACCACTGGTATCTTTCAAGCTGCTACTCCTATGCCGTAGCTCATAGGGAGTGAACTGAAGATGTGTGTGGGTTAAGAGAAAGTGCTTTAGGACTTCAGAAGTTTCTTCCACTGACTCAATTACTGCTGGGTTTTTTGCAGCCAGAAGTTATGGGAACTTAGCTTCCTGGCACTGGAACCCTGGGCTGGGAGGCCTGGTGTGGTACTCCTTGCTTCCGAAATATCCCTCTTAAATCTTTATCCACCACAAGTGGATGTGGGACCAGCCCATTCTGCATTTCTACCCCTCCTATCAGTCTGAATGGATGTGGTTCCATGTTGTCAGACTTCCATTCAGCCCAGTTTCTGACTGTTCTGAGTGATGGTTGTTCTTTATGTAAGTTGTCATTTTGATGTGGTTGTGCGAGAAGGGGAGCCATGTTTACCTATACTGCCATCTTGACTGGAAGTCTAATTCAGTGTTTTATCAAGTATTCATGAGGATTAGATCAGGAACAGCAAGGAAAAATTAAGTTCTTTAATAATTACTGGCATTATCAAAATCCAGATGGATAATATCTTGAGAGCATACGCTTGGCAATCAGAGATGGGTACAAACCCCACCTCTACCACTTTCTGGCCATATTATGGAAGGAGTGTTAGTTAATCTCCCTGCATCTGAGATTTTTTATCTGTAAAATATGAGCGATATATATCTTGGATTACTGAATGGGTTGACTACAATATGCATAAAAATGCTTAACAGAGTGTGTGGCACATAATTAGTGACTTAGAAGCATCACTATCATCACTATAATCACAGTATTAGTATAATAAGAAAATGCATAGATTACTTCTTTGGAATTCTTTGTTCTTGTTTATGTACCTGACCCAGTCAGCCCAAATGTACCTAAACTGAATGTATGAGACACTGAACTTCTTTCAACTTATATTTTAAAAATAAGTAAGAAGGTGACAGAACTGTTCCATATCTTGATGGTGGTGGTGGTGACATGGTCATATGCATTTGTCAGAACTCACAGGCTTGTACAGTGAAAAGGGTGAATGTTATTGTATGTAAGTTATGATATTTCAAAATCATAAATGGGAACATCATTATAATATATGGAACCAATCCTAGTAGTCAGAATTAATTGCTTGCTTCCTTCCAATGAGGAGCAAAACCACAAAGGAAAATCTCCTGACATCAGAGGTAGGGAATTTCCCACTCAATGCATGGAAGACACAAAATGACTATGCTTGCCTAATTCCAAGTAAAAACAGTTATTTCAAAACAAAACAAAATAATGTTTCAGTGTCGCACGGAAACTGACTGACCCTCTTGTCTCTCTCTTATACTAAGAGAAAGGTAGTAGTTATAAGCCTTTATCCAAATATATGAAATACCCTTATTATAATACATGTATAATTTTATAGTTCCTGATACTTTTGATGCAAATTTAAATTAATCTAAAAGTAGCTCTTAAATGTAATAACTCAGAAACTTTTATGGTTATATGCTAAAGCAACATGTTCAAATTTTTACTATTCTTTTGATGAATTAATGTCTAGACTTTAATGATATTGCCAGACCTAATGAAATTTAAGCAAATATGTATCAATGAGTAGAACAGAGAAGAAACATGCTGTTTTAAAATACATGTTTATAGTTAAATGAACCAGTTTCCTCAAACATGAAAGCAGCAATAGTTTCCAATGTGGCAACATATAATGTGGTCAACAGGGAGGAGAAAAATCCAAACCTTTATTTTTAAAAGAGATTTTAAAAGAGATTATATTTCGAGGTAAACTTCCACTTAATTCATTTATTATTAATTTTTCCTCAATGTTTGCTGGCACTGACTGGCTGCCATATAAAAGATGAACAAATTAAAAAGCAGTTAAAAATTCTTTGCTTAAAGCTAATAACCAAACTTTTGTAGAAAAATTCCTCATTAGTATGTACTTTAAAAGAAAATCAACAATTGGTATTTTTTAATCCCTGATTAAGGGCTCAAGCCAAAATTACTCAGAGATTTAGCTAGACAAGCTAAACAGTTACAGCAGAAATGAGGCCCCGTTGAATTGAACTTGAACAGCTGTCTGTGGTGTCTAGACCATAAATGACACTGTATTTCAAAAACAAAATCTAAGTGGTTAAGTATTTCCAGGGTCTAAGATGGAAGCACAAAATGAAATCATTTCTTTGTAAGCTGTTGGAGTTCCCCAGATATTTCTAAACACCTGTCTCAGGGAAATATTTTCTGGTTAAATGGTGAAAGGATTCAAATCAAGCAATAAGGCCACTATGACATGGGCTTGATTTCCTAAACATATTGATGTGTAGGGTGGTAACTGGCAAGGGTAGAATTTTTTTTCCTAGAGAAAGTAGTCCAAATGAAACTTAGTAAAAGGCGTATGGTAAACTGGAGAGAGTTGGTAGTTAGAATTATGGAAGACACGCAGTTCATTTTTTAGTTGTAACAACTATTTGTAAGCACCAGGTGAAGCGTAATTTTTACCTTTCAAACCACTGAGATTAATCCAAAACGGAGTTTAACAGAAGGACAATCCTTGTGATGAAAAAACTCCACCTGAGGGACTGGTTAGTGACAGAGCCAGTGTCTCAGAAAGCTTTGAGGCAAGCCAGACTCTGCTTTGGAGTGGGAATGATTTAAAACCGTTTCAGAGGCAATTGTGGATGAAATTATTTTCTTAATTTTCCTTTCTGTGAGTTAGTTATTGGCATATGAAAATGCAACTGATTTCTGGATATTAATTTTCTATCCTGCTATACTTTGCTGAATTCATTTATCAGTCCTAGTAGTTTCTTGGTGGAATCTTTGGGGTTCTCAATGTACAATATTATGTCATCTGCCAATAAGATAGCTTTACTTCTTCCTTTCCAATTTGGATACCTTTTATTTCTTCTTATCTGATTGCTGTGGTTAGGACTTGCAGTACTGTGTTGAATAACAGTGGTGAAAGCGGGCATCCCTGTCTTGTTCCCCATCTTAAGGGGAATGCTGGTAGTTTTTGCATGTGGAGTATGGTGCTGGCAATGGGTTTGTCATGTATGGACTTTATTATGTTTAGATATGTTCCTCTATTCCCAGTTTGCTGAGAGTTTTTATCATAAATGGGCACTGGATTTTATCAAATGCCTTTTTTGCATTTATTGCTATGATCATGTGGTTTTCATCCTTCATTTCATTTACGTGGTGAATCACATTTATTGATTTGCTAATGTTGTACTGACCTTGCATTCCAAGAATAAATCCCACTTGATCATGGTGTATAATCTTTTAGATGAATTGCTGTATTCAGTTTGCTAATATTTTGTTGAGGATTTTAGCATCTATGTTCATCAGGAATGTTGGCCTATAATTTTCTTTTTTTGTAGTATCTTTTTCTGGCTTTGGAATTAGAATAATGCTGGCCTTGTAAAATGAGCTTGATAGTCTTCCTTTCTCTTGAATTTTATGAAACAGTTTGAGAAGGAGAGGTGTTAATTCTTCTCAGAATGTTTGGTAAAGTTCACCTACGGTGCCATCCAGTCCAGGGCTTTTGTTTGTTGGGAATTTTTTTGATTATTGCTTCAATTTCACTAGTTGTAATCTGTCTATTCAGATTCTCTGATTCTTCCTGATTTAGTTTTGGAAGATTGTATGTTTCTAGGAATTTATCTATTTAGTCCAGGTTGTCCAATTTGTAGGCAAATAGTTAGTTGTTCATAATATTTTCTTACGATCATTTCTATTTCTTTGGTGTCAGTTGTTATTTCTCCTCCTCCATTTCTGATTTCATTTATTTGGTTCCTCTCTCTTTTTTTTTTTCTTGATAAGTCTGTTTACAAGCAACATTTTTATTTCCTGGACAGGCAGACAGGTATTCACTCTGAAGTGCAGATTCTATTTTCATAAATATGGTCCAAGTAAGAAAAGTACCTTAAATTAGGATACACGCAAAATTCATATTAAATAAAATCTTTACTGACCTTTAAATGTAGCACCAAGACATGCCCAAGCTTACAAAATTAAATATTTTACATATAAAAAAATAAAATAAAACCATTTCAAAGCAAACATGACATACGCAAATAAAAGTAGAGGTAGGGTCCTCACAGACCTTGTGGGATTTTACTCTCTACAGCATGAAACACTCATCTGAAAGTTGGGTATCGTGACTTTACTGGTCTCCACCAATTATAAGAGATAGGGTGAATTTGCACAAAGTTCAAAGCAAATAACTTCAGATAATTAAAGAGCTGGAGAACATGCCTATGGGCAAAGAAGCTGGAACTGCCTCACTGAGTTCCCTCAGGGCAGGGGTTTTGCCTCCTGTTTCTTCTGCACCCCTCGGAACAGTGAGTTCGGTATAGCTGAAGTCCCTCTGTGATAGAAACCTGTTGGCTGGCCTAGGGGGAAAAACTGAAAAGAATGACATGGTAACGGCCTTCAGATATGTGAAGGGTTATAAGTCAAAACAACGGTAACCAGCTGTTTTTGCATCTACTCAGTAAACAGGGCAAAAATAGAAGGCAAAAACTCATCAGGATAGGTAACTGTTCATGTCTAGGGTAACCAACCTGTTCCAGTGTGCCCAGGACTTTCCCAGTTTTAGTAATGGAAGTCCCATTCCAAGAAATCCATAACTCATGGGCAAACTGGGACAATGGGCCATCTGACGTTGCAAGTGTCTGAACAGGAGAGATTATTATCTGACTGGGAGTTAAGTGAATCCTACGTAAACGCAAGGGGAAATAAAACTAAGCATCCTTTCATGGGGCTTTCCAGGCATATGATTCTACCAGTATTATTACTATCACAATTATTAATTATCATGGGCAATAATGACAGTGATAAAAATAATAATGATTTTAATTGTACCTATCAAAGTGAGTTTGTGCTTACATTAGGTCACCAAAACCCCATTAAGTTTGCGTTTTAACCCTGAGCAGAAGAGCTGAGCACATTCCCCCAAGTCCTAAGGGAATCGATGTGAACCACAAAAATGGAGTACGGCGATTACTTCCAGTTGCATAACAAGCCAGTCTGTGCTCGGTCACGTTTGAGGTTGATCAGGCCAAGTAAAACATGGCCAAGTGGTTAACAGCAGCGCTCAGGATCACGCAGGTCTAGGTATGAGTGCTTATTACTGATGAAACGGCCTTGGACAAACTACAAAACTCCCTAAGCATCTGTTTCCTCATCTATAAAATGGAGAGAATGTCATCACCTGCTCATAATAGGAAGTTTATAAGACTCTGTTTTAGGGAGCCTCATGCAAAGCGATGGCATAATGGAAAGCTGGTCTATGAAAAGAAAACAATTAGGTTCAGGAATTGAGGCCTCTGGTCACAATAGCTAACATTTTAAATACTTTCTATGTCTCAGAAACTTTCTTAGCCCATAACATGTAATACACACTGAATATAACAACCCTAGGAGGATTATTATTCTCATCTTCATTGAATAGATTAGGGAAATGATGTACAGAAAATTTAAGTGTTTTGCCCAAGATCACATAGGTAGACAGCAGCAGAGTTTATATTCAAACCTGGCAGTGTAACCCCAGAGTCTTTATTTTTTTTTTCTTTTTTTTGCCTACACTCTGTTCCCAGAGTCTTTAGTGCTCACAAATACACACTATGCCACCTTTGGTTTACCTTCACCTGGCCCACAAAGGCATATGTAGACTGCATACCCTTTAGAAAATAATACATCAATACAACTTCTACCAGTAGAACTTTCAACAGATTTAGGGGTGCTGAGGTTAAATTCTCTGACCAGTAACTAAAATATTAAATTTTGCTGATTAAAAGAATGAAATACCCAGGCCTTTAGACATAATTAAAACTGATAAATACATACATGGTACTGGTAAATCCAACCCAGTTTTCATCCAATGCAAAACTCATTTCCCTTAGCACGAGCTGGTAAATACATACTATGTACTAAAAACCAATTTATTAATGCATTTCTCCTTTAGCTCCTGTTCAGTTAGCTCACTAAATGAAGCAAGCTACTCCTAATTACCGATTAACTTTAGGAGTTAAAAAGATTTTTTATGATACAAATTGATTTGGCTTTTAATAGGAGAGTCATTTATAATGGCCTAAACCTCCTCCCACATAAATAATGATGAACTCTGGAAAAACATAAATTTTTTTAAAACTTTACAGAAAATCTATAGATAACATCAGAGTTAGTGGTGAAATACTAAATGCTTTCCCACCAGAACTGGGAAAAAGGGAAGGATGTCTGCTGTCATTACTTCTTTTCAACATTATACCAGAGGTCCTACTCAATGTAACAATGAAAAAAAAGAAAAACCATCTGTATTTGCTGATATTAATTGTCTGTGTAGAAAGTCCTAAGAATGCTACAAAGCAGATACTACAAGTCATAATTAAGTTTTGCAAGTTCACAGTATATAAGGATAATTTTTAAAAATTGATTGCATTTATTTATTCTAAGGGCATACAACTGGAAAACATAAATTGTAAAAGCTACTATGTTTCTAAGAACACTTTTTAAATGTAAGATACCTAGGAAGAAATTTAATTAAAACTACGCAAGACCTCTACACTAAAAACCTGAAAATCACTGCAAAGAGAAATCAGAGAAAATGTAAAGAAATGGCAAGATAAACCATGTTCATAGATGGGGAAACTGAATACTGTTCAGAGGTCCATTTCCCCCAATTGATCAATATATTCATGATCATTCGTAGTAAAATTATGGAAGCCTGTTACAATACAAACCTAGAGACTAATCCAAAATTGAAAAGGAATGAAAAGGTTCTAAAATAGCAGAAATAAGTGGGGCTGTTGCATTCCCCCAGGCTGACACTGCCATACCAGGAGAGTGTTCCACCAAAGAAAGATGGTGTCTGCATTGTGGAAGAGTTACTATAAACAGGCATCCTGGTGGCTGTCCCTTCAGCTCTCTCCCCAGAGGCACAAATCCCAGTCTCTCCTCACACGACTCCAGTCCACCCCGCCCTTCTGCCAAAGTCCAGGGTGAGTGGCTGGAAATGATATTCTGCGCACTGGCCCTTTAAGAGGGCGCCTGTGTCTCTGGCAGACTCCCTTTTCTCCCTGGTGGGAAAAAATCTCCAGATTTTCACAGCCAGGTGTTATGTGAGTGTTTCTTTTGGCTCAGGTGCTCTGGCTGGGGAGCCTAGTGTGGGGTTCAGACCCCACGTTCCTCAAGGGGAGACTCTGCAGCTGAGATATCCCTCTGGAGTCTCAGCCTCCGACCACGTGAGTGGGGCCAGAACTTTTTGAATCTCCGCCCTTCCTGTCTCCATGTGGCTTTTCTTGTAAATCCTTGGTTATAAGACTTCTCTGCAGCTAGTCTCCAGTGGGTTCTTCAGGTTGATTGTTCTATATTTTAGTTGTAATTCAGGTTTGGTCCTAGGAGGAGGTGACTGTACATCCACCTGGTCTGCCATCATCTTGGATCAGAGAGGACCTTATATTTCTTATAAGGAAAGTTTATCTGTGTCTTTTGCCCACATTTTCTATTCAGTTGTTTGTTTCTATTATTAACTTATAGGTAATTCTTTATCTTTTCTGAACCCAAATTCTTTGTCAACTTTGTACTTACAAATATTTTTTCCCCTAAATTATGGTGTGTTTTTGTCACTTTTTCATGATATCCTTTGATGAACAGATGTTTTTAATTCAAGCAGAAGTGAATTATTGACCTTTTTCTCTATGATTTTTTTCCCTATGGCTTAAGAAATGTTTCTCTAAAAAAAAAGAAAGAAAGAAATGTTTCTCTATCACAAGGTCATAAAACTAATCTCCTGTATTTCCTTCTAAATTTTTTTAGTTTTGGTTTTTACATTAATGTATTTAAAACATCTGGAATAAAGTTTTTAATATAGTATGAAATTACAATTTAATTTTATTTTTTTTTCCATATGGGTAGCCAATAATCCCAGCACGGTTTATTGATGAGTTCATCTTCCTCCTCTCCTCTACAATTGTTTTCCCCATTATATGACAAATTTCCACATATAAATGGGTCACTTTTTAACACTGCAGTTTTTTCCATTGACATATTTATCTACCCCTGTACTGATATTATGTTTATAAATTGCTATCGCTCCATAATAACTTTGGATATCTGTAAAGTAAATCCTCAGCATCCAAGGTCAAGGCACCCACCGACTTGGTTACTAGTGAAAGCTCTCTTCCTGCCTTCCTGTTATGACCACACATGACCTTTCCTCCGTGCCTGCCGGTGGAGAGAGGCTGCTGGTATCTCTTCCTCTTCCTGTAAGGATTTCAGTCACATCCGATTCAATGCCCACTCTTAGTACTCTATTTAATCTTAATCACCTTTTTATAGCTAGCAAACGCAGTCACTGTGGGAGCTAGGGCTTCCACATGTGACTTTGGCAGGGACACATCCGTCTATGGCAGAAGAGACGTAATGGGAAGAATCGCATCCGTACGTAGACGCAGGTTACCTGTGCTATTCCAGCGGAGCGATGAGGGAACGTTTAATTTAATATGATGATTTATAATGTATGCTATCTATACTCTTTGTTTCAAAAATTATATTTAGCAATAAAAATAAATGAACTATACCAGTATCTTAAATCAATTAACTAATTAAATAAATTCTTTTAGTTTGTTGTTCCTCAGATACGTTGTGGCTATTTTTGGCTTTCTCCTCCTTTGTTTATTTTAGAATAGTTTATCAAGTTCTATGGGAAATCTTATTGGTTACTAAATTTATTTTTTGTCAGCCAATCAGTTTGTGTAGATCTGACTTTAAGTTATACCTTCTATATATTGCTAGAACATAGAAATGCAATTAATTTTCCATACTGACTTTACATATACTAAAGTTGCCAAATTTTGCTATTTGTTATTTAGGGCATTGGTTAAGATACAGTAACTCAGAGACCCCAATAAATTGAATGGCTTGAAGATATTCTCCCATATTAGTTACTAGTTGTATGTTTTATATATCACATTTAGATTTATAATCCATTCAGGATTGATATTTATATGCACTGTAAATGAATGTCAAGAATTTTTTCTTTTCATATAAACATTAATAGGTCCAGTACCATTTATTGGAAAGCCCATCCTTCCCAGCTTCTCTGTAATGCCACCCCTATAAAACAAATAATCTAAGTAGGTTTGGGTCTGTTGAACTCTGTATCTGTTCCATTCATCTATTTGTGTATACTTACGCTAACGAGACACTGTCTTAATTATTATAGTCTTGACCAAGTAAATCTTTCCCCTTTGTTCTTCTTCATGACAATCTTCATCATTTTTGCCTTTTTGAATTTCCCAATATGTTTGAAAGAATTTTTTAGTTTCTACTAACCAACACTAACTTGGAATTTTTGTAATTTTGGTGAGCTTTATAAAATACTCTTTATTCTTTTTTCTTTTTTTGCCCCTAGCGCCTCCTTTCTACCCCTGCTTGTCTCCAAAGATATGGCACTTAGCAGATACTTAATAAATATAATATTAGTTTGCACCTTGGTTTATCTAGAAGAAAAGGAGCCGACTGATTTAAACCATCAGTAAAACTTAAATATAAAAAACTGATTAAAAAAAGAGAAAGGAAAAGGAAAAGGCCGTGCCACTTCCTTCAGACCTCCCTGGTTTTAGATGAGAAGTGGGCCCTCATTCCCAGGGCTGTCCGCCTAGAGGTAATGCATTGTTTTCTCCGGCTACTTCCGGGAGTTCTCTGTAGTTTCTCAAAGTTTAATTAGGAAGTGCCTTAGCAGGAGCTTCTTTGGGATTATTCTGTTTGGGATCGTCTCACCTTCTTGGGTCTACAGGGTCGTGTCCTCCACCAAATCTGGGAAATTTCAGAAATTTCGTTAGTTTTTCTTTTTTCTTTCTTTTTTTTTTAGTGTATTTTATTGATTATGCTATTACAGTTGTCCCATTTCTCCCCCATCATTCCCCACCACCATGCACACCCCCTCCCACCCACATTCCCCCCTTTAGTTCATGTCCATGTGTCATAAGTTCTTTAGCTTCTACATTTCCCATACTATTCTTGCCCTTCCCCTGTCTATTTTCTACCCACTATCTATGCTACTCATTCTGTGTACCTTTTCCCCCTCTCTCCTCCTCCCACGCCCCTGTTGCTAACCCTCCATATGATCTCCACTTCTGTGGTTCTGTTCCTGTTCTAGTCGTTGGCTTAGTTTGCTTTTGTTTTAGGTGTGGTTCTTAATAGCTGTGAGTTTGCTGTCTTTTCACTGTCATATTTTTGATCTTCTTTTTCTTAGATAAGTCCCTTTAACATTTCATATAATAAGGGCATCATCACGAAGTCATTAGTTTTTCAAATCCTCTTTCAGCCCCAATCTTTCTGCTCTCTCAGGACTGTAGTGATACCAACGTTGGGCCTTCGTTACTGTCGTCCAGATCTCTAATTCATCTCGGCGTCGCATCAGTTGATTCCCTTAAGTCATGGTGGGTTTCTTGGTTTGGGTTTTTTTGTTTGTTTGTTTTCATTCTGGCTATGATAGCTAAATTTTTATTGTATTATGGACATTCTGTATAGCATGTTAGGAGACTCTGGATACTGCTTAATATGTTTTGTTTTAACAGGTAGTTATCCTATTTAGATTTAGCATATGAGTCTTGGCCTACTTTTATATGCCATGATTCCAGTGACAGTTTAATTTTTAGAGTCCTTTCCATGTCATTTTGGTCTGCTTGATTTTATCAGGGGCTGCTCTGGCTTGCTGTGGTCCTTGGTGGTACTACCCGATTGGGCAGAAAGGGTTTCCACAAGCCAGGCTGCCAGGTATCTCCTGGGAGACAAGGGATTTGCTGAGATCCCCCTAGTGCCACTTGCCCCTGATGGCCTGGTGGTTCCTTACTTTTTATTATCCCGTTTTCTCTTCTTTCAGCTTTATAGTTATATACATCTTTATGATTCTTTTGTTGGTTGGTTGAAGGATTACTAGATTCAACCAATCTTACTAATTTAGTACTTAGTTTATATGAATTAGTACTTTTACACCTGAAACTAATATTGTTTGCCAAAGATAACTAAAAATTAAAGAAATTTAAAAAAATAAATTAGTACTTTTGTAATGCAAAAACCTCAGGATTCTTTCATTGCATTCATTTTCCTAGGATTTTCATAATTTGTCATCTTGTCTTCTAATTCTAGATATATTGTAATCCCATAAGATAATATTTTTGTTACTTTACACGGTAAATATTTGTTTCGATTCTCCCACTTGTTTAACCTTTTCACTTTTCTTCACCCCCTTCTCCATCTCTTTCTTTTTCTTCCTGAAGAACATTCTTTGATTTTTTCAGCGTGAGAATTAAGGTGAAGAACTCCCTCAGGTTTTGCCTGTCTAAAAATATCTTTATTTTTACAGGATATTTTCACTAAATAGAGAATTCTAGAAGGCATTCTATCTGAGCATTCAGAACATGCCATTCTCTTGTCCCCCCGCTTCCATTGCCTCCATTAAGAAGTCCTAAGAACACTGACAGCATGGTTATCATTCCTTTGCTCTCACTGAGAATTGGTAAAATTAGCCATTACCCGAGTGGCAATTGGTTGTCATTTCAGTGATCATGTTTTTTTCCTATATTTTGTTATTTTTACAATACTTTTTATAGAGTTTTATTTCTTATTTTAAAATTGTATCATTTATTTACTTAGTTTTACACAATTTTATGTTGTATTTCGGATAATTCCAATACCTGAATTCTTACAGCCATAAATTTATTACTTGCCCTAATTCATCACTTGTTTCCTCTTGTTTTAGTAAAAATTGATTTATTTTTTTATTTTAATTTGTGGAAATCTGTGGAAGTCTGCATCTAGGATACTCTCCTATAAAAAGACTTGTGATTGCTTCTACTGAAAACCAGATTACCTTATCTATCCGGAACAGCATTTATTTAGTTTATTAGTTTGGGTGTTGTGAATCACACTGGTAATATAAATTTGGACTCCAGAACCATTTGAGGGTAAATATATGGTAACATGGTCTCATAATTTTCCTGAGAGTCTAGGTTGAAAAACAAAAGTTGAATTTTTGCTTTGAGCAATCAGATTTTTTGTGTGTGCGTGGTCACATTTTTCAGTGAGGATGTTGTTTCTTCATGGGGCCCAGGATTACCTTAAGGTGTTAAGTTCAGCTGCTCTCCTTAGAGGGCCACTTAGTTTTTCCCATTATCTCTCACCAGAATTAATATCCAAATCCTTGATTTTGAATTGTGATCCCAAGGCAGTTCAAGCTGCTTCTTCAACCTACCTACCACTCTTTTTTCAGCTAATTAATATATGTGTACTAAATTTTCTTTTCTCTTTTTTCTGTCCCTTGAAAATTCCTCTTTCTTCTTTGTGATTCAAGCAATACATGCAAGTTCTTTGCTATTATTGTTGCTTATCTAAACCTACATATTTCTCAGTAAGGATTTTTTTTTGTAAACTCTCAAGTAACTTTCTTAGCCCATCTTTAAATGACTTGGTTCATCTCCTTTCACTGATGCATCCGAAAAGTAACTGAACAAAGAAAGCCCTGCTAGTGTCTTGTAGGTTAGACTTAGAAGTAATGCCAGGAAAGGAATTCAGCCTCAGCCCTTCCAAGGATACCACAAAGGCCTTAACATGAAGTGAGGAGGAGCAAAACATAGCTAAAAAGATTTTCATGTGAAGAAACTCATAATCCTCCTACAAAATCTCCAGAACAGACTCTTTTCATCTGAGGGTTTCCATCTCAGTTTCTTCCCAGATGGTGAAAAAACATTACTCATTTCAACTTCATGTGTAATATTTCTGACTGATAGAATGCTTCTTTCCATTTGTGAGCCAAATTATGCTTTCCTTGCTACTATTATGGGCTCTACCCGGGCATCATCAGTGACCCCTTTAAATAGGATTGTCTTTTTTCTGTTCCAGTTGTCCTTTTTCTGTCTTTCATGGAGCCTGTAGTTCACTCAGCTAACTATAACTTCCCAAAAGGTATTTCTTTAAGTTATTTCTAAAGGCCATAATAATAAGTCTGCCTAGAAAAACCAAATACAAAATTTATCTTTCCATGTGTCTGTTGCAATAAAGTAGAAGATCTGCTACAGTTAGAGCAAACTGGAAAAACTCCAGAGACTAATTGTATTGGACACCAACATGGAAAAATATCAGTATGATATGTTTATAAAAATAAAATCCAGAGTTGCTACCCAGCTTCTCTGAGAAAGTGTTTTGCCAATTCAAATATAAACACATGTGGTAATAATCAATGCCTCTGGCTTTCCTTAATTACTATTAGATACCCATTGTAAAATTAATCGTTTAATTTTAATGGTATTCTTCTTAATTTAACAGTTCTATTGTTTAAAATTTTAATTATTAATATGCATATTTTAGACACTTAAATAAAGTATATACTAGCAGCATGTGAAGAAAGTAAAGGAAAAGGTGAGAAAAAATAGGAAGTAAAAATGTGAAAAAAGAAATAAGAGAAAACATGAAATGGGAAAAAAAGGAATTGGGGGCAGAGTAGTCTGGGAGTAAGAAAGTTGGAGGTTGAGAAGCTATAGCCATAGTAAAATCATGTCAGGCATGTGAGTTAGTAACCTATATGTAAATCACTATCAAATCTCCTTCTAAAAACCACACCACTAATCTGAGCTCCAGATTGATGTTTATAATTACTTCCTCTACTTCCTGTTCGAATGAATTAGAGACATCTCAAGATCAACGGGTTTGAAATAAAACCAACATCTATCCCTCACATACTCACCTCCCCCAACATCTATCTAAACCCGCAGCCCCCAGTGTTTGCAATCAAAGTCAATAGTACCCTCCAGTCATCAACTTGGTCCCTGGGGGCAAAGTCTATTCTCTTTTTCTCCTTGCATGTAGACAGAAAATACTTCCCAGCCTCTTACGTAGTTAGGTACGGCCACATGACTGATTCTGTCGACACAACATGGAATAAAATGAAGTATGCCACTTTCACATCTTAACTCTTCACCTTCTCTCTGCCTTTGACAGCCAGATGCACAAAGTCCAGGGGCAGAGTCAGAAGCTCTAGGAGGGCAGGGGCAATGAAAGGCGCAGGTCCCAGAATAACTGCAGAGAGTAGAGTTCTCCCCTGTGGCAGGCCCTTGGCAGACTGACACATGAGCAGGAAATATATATTGTATTAAGGCATTGATTCAGGGAGGTTCTCATTATAAAAGCTTGACTTCCCAATGAAATCGGTATCATAAAGTGAGGAGCTCTGATAACACCAAATATATGTGGTACTAGCTTACCAGTTGGAAAGCAAGCAGTAGAGAAAAAGCAGCCAAAGTTTCCAGAAAGACGGCATCATACGCTATAGGCTGGCAAAATATTTAGTGAAATGGCGGCCTATTATCCACATAACAAAAATCTCAAAATTTGGCGAGCAGTTAGAAAGAATCAGAATGTGTGTGTTACCTGCTACTGGCTTCCCTAGGCAAGGTATTACAAGAAAGACTAGCTTTAAAAAGAATTGGCTTGTTTCAAGCAGAAATGAAGGAGAGTATGGTGTTTAGAGAAGCCCTTTGCTACTAGACAGCTAACAATAAAAGAGAAAATCTTTAAACAGTAAATGACCAGTTAAAACTTCTCAGTTAAAATAACTCATGCTTGCGGCAAAGGTCGATGGAAGGTCCTACCTCCTATCCATGCTTATGGTTGCAGATAGCCTTAGGTTGCCTCTACTGTGTTGAGAAGTATAGGAGTAAGAAAATCATTTTAAATGGAAACTTAAAAGCAAATATGGGAAGTAGCATAGGAAAAAAAACAGGAAAGAATGTGGTTATTGGCACATGGAACTGACTAGAAACAAGATCAGAAGCCTCCTACTTTTTTGAGGCAGTTGTATTGACAAAAGAAATTATAAATCTGGTCATGAGTTTAATGATCCTTAAAACATCCCTCAAGCAAGAATAGGCTATGAAAGCTGTGCCTCCTTCACAAAAGGCAAACTCCCCAACATGAGTTTCAGATGTGGCCAAGGAACACACGGACAGGCATCAGCCTCCCAGAGAATGGAACCAGGGGTCATGGACCACTGAGCTCCTCCAAGAGAGCAGACCTGGGACTAATTAAGAAATTTCCCCTACCTCCAGAATAGGGGACTTTGCGTGTCTGTCCAGTGAATTTCACAATGGCTACACACCAGTGACCATGTGTTACCCATTCTATCTCTTTCTGATGGGAGTGTTTATTTGGGCTTGTTGAGTCTCTGTTATACTATTGTTTGTGGGGAGGGGGTAATAAAATTAGTGATTTCAGACCATAAGATGGCAAACTACGAAGAGCCATGTCTCTCACCGTAAATCATCTGCTGATTGTGCACTTTGAGCAGGCGAGACAGGACGAGAATCTTCTATGAGAGAGAGGAATAGAGAAAATATACTTGGTGACTGGAAAGGTAGACCACACCTTTGCCTTCAGCAAAGTTCACTTTCTTCTCCTGGACACTCACAGAGCCCACATTTCCCAGACTCCTTTGTAGTTAGGTTTGGCCATATGTACCTGTTCTGATGAATAGAATGTGACAGGAGTGATATACAAATTTCCTTGACTTGGCTCTAAAAATCTCTTCACAATCCTCCACACTGTCTTTCTATGTCAACCAGCTAGACGGAGGATCACGAGAGGACCTGATGGGATTGTGGAGCCACAAAATGGAAGGAGTTTGGTTTCCTGAAGGACTGTATGGAGCAAGGACACCCCCCCCCCACCACTACCACTGATATGCATCGGACTACGCCATGAAAAAATGTATAACACTTTACTGGATTAAGCCTAACGAGATTTTGAATTCTTACAGCAGTGTACTGTGATTAATATGTCTCTAAAGCTGAATACTAAAAATCGGTCTCAAATTTCCCACTCTCATCTCACCCCTTACTTATATTCATTTTTATGTCTATTTTAGCACCGAAATATCTTCCACATCTTTCTCTTTCTCACTGTCTCTGCTGCCACTGCCTTAATTCAGGTCCTCATAGTCTTGCATCAGAATTATCGATATAATCTTCTCATTCAGATCCCTACATTCTAGTTCACTGTCTACACCCCTAATTCATCGTGGACACTGATGCCGGAACATCTTCCAAAATGCAAATCTCCCTACTCAAAAATCCTTCAGTGTCTTCCAAATACCTTCAGAGAAATTTTAAACTTTTAAGCCTGGACTAGAAGGCGTTCCACAGCTTCGTCACTGTCTGCCCCTCAGGCCTCATCGCACCCCTCACTCCACCACATGTTCTCAGAGCTTCTTCCATACACAACCACCTTCTAGGTCTCTGCATTATGCAGCTCCTCAGGTAAACACCTATAAGTTGGTTGCCTGCCTAGGGTGTGAATTTAAAAGAAAAAAAAAAAGATTTCTGGAACTCTCTTGCTTTATCCACTGGTAACCTCATTCCTCACCTCTCACTCCTCACTCTTCATTCGTTAATCCAACATCTCCTCCTGTTCATTTCTGAGTCCTTGGTCCATTTTCCACTAACGTCCTAATTGCACACATACTTAGAATAGTGACCAACTATTTCTACTATCTCTAGTCTGATTCCACTTGGCCTCATCCCTCAAGACTATTTTTCTACTGATGGCTTTAAAGGTAACACCCTCCACTTTCCCAGCATCTACCCTCTGCTCTTTTCCAGGATAATCAAGTCTTCCATACTTCTCCTTGCCGTCCCACAATGGCAGCCTTGCCTGCGTTCCCTCCTCCCGGGGGCTGATGACGGGACTTACACATGTGCTTCTTCAAGCTTCTGTTCCAACATCCATACTCTTCACTCCATTCCTGGCGGGGGTGCCCAACGTTCTGGAGTCTCTGGGCCACAATGGAAGAAGAAGAGTTGTCTTGGGCCACACGTTAAATACATTGTGACAAGTAATCACACACATACGAATCTCGTCATGCTTTAAATAAATCTATGATTTTGTGTTGGGCCGCATTCACAGCCATCCTGGGCTGCGTGTAGCCCCACGCGCCACAGGTTGGACACCCCTGGTATGTCCTTCTACTGTTTTGCCTAGAAATTCCTAGTCATTTTTAACTCCCAGTTTAAATATTGCCTCCTCTTTGAAATTTTTCTCATTGCTCAAAGAAGAATTTTACTTCTTCTTCTCCATACCCTCAGAGCACCTTTTTAATACTCCTATCTTATCACTAATCTTATTGTATTTTAACATTTTGTTTGCTATCTATCCCTCTCTAGAAAGTAAGGTCATTGAGGACAGACATTTTCTTTATTCTTGTCTTCCTGGTTCCTAGCATAAGGTGGGCACATCTCTTAAACAACAAAACTCATAAAATCACTGACACCCAAACTGTAGTTAAGGAGGAACTGAAATTGCGGGATTCGGTTCGGCACGTGGAGTGGCCGAAAACACACTCAAGACCTGACTCAGCAACTTCCTCCAGGAGCGAAGTGTCCTAAACTCCCTCGATTATGGGCTCACTAGATCCGCTATTTTCAACCTTTTTCCTCTCACGGCACACATAAAGTAATTATTAAAATTCTGCGGCACACCAAAACATATATTTTTTTCTTGATATGACAAAAAATAGGCATAATTTTGATTCATTCACACCAGCTGGCTATTGTTATGTTGGCTGTTGTCATTTTTTTACCTGACCATCTAAGGGGAAAAAAGGTCAATGCCCTGACTAGTCAGGTACTGCACGTTGAAAAATTGTTGTGGCACACCAGTTGAAAATCGCCGCACTAGACTGACTCTAAGGATTTTCTAACTCCAAAATCTAGATGTCACCCAGACATACTCTTTCCACAGCACAAGTGGGGGGCTGGGGGTGGGGGTACAGGCAACAGTTGATCGTGGGCAACATCAGGCTCTGCCCAGCATGTCTCTGGAATTTGGTGTGTGCTAACGGAGACAGGCTCACTCTCTCACACATTAGTAGTAGTTTTGTTGATCAGAACGTTACCAACTACCTCTAGTAAAATAAAACCCTCCTCGGTTGCCTTCTCTAGACTCTGTGTTTTCACGAACATGCCTTTTTCATTTTGTCTGCCTGCTTCCCCATCAGCAAGAGCCTCTCCCAAGGTTTTGCCATTTCGCTGGTCGTTGCCTCTGAATATCTAAACAGAAATACATTGCTTTTTAAAATAATTACTTCTAAGTCAGAAGTTAGCTGCCTCATGAGAAATATCTTACTCGTGGGAGAAATTTGCCAGTGATATTTGGCTTGGTTTGGCCTGGCTTGGATAAGGGGTTCATATCTGTCATAACTGATACTTCCCCAAGCTCGTACTCAAAGAGCGAGGAACATGTGCATGATATCAAGTCATTATCCCATTACTGCCGCAGGTTCGCCGAGTGGCTTGGGCAGCCGTGTGTCTCTCTGCCCTAAGCCCAAGAATGAAGCCTTAATGCCAACGGTTATCAGGCTGCTGGGAAAATGGCAAAAGCTAGACTGCGGTAAGATTAAGATTCAATTGCCTGTGCAAGAAAGTTTGGAAAGCTTGAAAAAAGAAATTGGCCTGGTGAGCAAGGTTGATTTTATGCTCCTTCAACTTATTTAAAAGTTTTAATATGCATATAGAAATATATCAGATTTTCAGTAAGACCTGCGAAATTTAAAATATTGTGTCTAATAGAAAGAAAAAAGCCTAATAGAAAAAATATTATAACACAGTTGCAACTATTATTACAGGTGGGATTTTATCTTGACACTCTCCTTATAGTTAGAAGTGTGTCTTGAAGTTCCCTTTAAATTAATATATAACTGAAAATGTGCCTTAAAGTTCTAAGAAAGCAACTTATATCTTGTTATTTTGATGTTAGGAAGATTTTTAAGAATCAAAACAGTGTCAGATGGGGGTTTCACATAGTTATCTTTCTTTTCCTTAGGTTTTTAATTATTGGGGGTCCTGGATCCTATTCCCTCCTGTATGAGCAGGACGTTGCAGAAATGACAGTAGCCAAGCTGTGGGAACACAGACCCAAGTGTGAGTTCCCCATGCATTTTTCCCCATTAAGCCAGAGCCATATAAGCCTGTGGAAAGTTCTGCTCCTTTTAGCTCCATTCCCCCAAATACACACTATCTGTAACTGAAGATATAAGTCCTATACTTCTCTGAAATTTAAGAAAAGCCAAACCCCATAAAAATCTCTTATTGAAGAAAATATCTAGTGTCTGGGTACCTAGAATATTCAGCAACAAATATGATAATTGATTTGGATATTTCGGTGACTCAATTTTCCTTCTTTTAAATTTAGTATTAGAGCAAAACTAATGAATACATATGTAAATGCTGACATCTTTTAAGTATCTATAGCAGCCCCTATTCCCTGATTGTCTTTTCAAATTCCTGAAAGTCAAATTTTTAAACACATAGTATAATGATGTATTAAAGCAGGAGGTAGCCCAGGCTGGTGTGGCTCAGTGGATTGAGCACTGGCCTGTGAACCAAAGGGTTGCCAGTTTGATTCCCAGTCAGGGCACATGCCTGGGTTGCAGGCCAGGTACCCATTTGGGGGCCTGCGAGAGGTAACCACACATTGATGTTTCTCTCCCTCTTTCTTCCCCCCATCCCTCTCTAAAAATAAATATTTTTAAATAAAAAATAAAGGAGGAAGTATATAAGGTAAATAATGCCTGATAACCTTTACAATGAATGCTATTCTAAAATCCAGTTGAGAGCCAGAATCTCTCAACCCCAGCTTCTTGAGATCGTTAATGGTAGCTTCAAATCCTTTGCTATTCCTCCCGTTGGGAGTTACAGTCCAGTTCTCCTTTTCTTGAATCAGGTCTGGCCTTGGTACTTGGATTGATCAGTAGAATGTTGCAGCATTTCTGAGCCCAGGTGATAAGAAGCCCTGCAGCTTCTTCCATCACACCGTGGGAGACCTGAGCCACCATGTAAGAAGTCTGACTGCCCTGAGACCATCAGGAGAAGCGTAAGCCACATGGAGAGGACCCTGAGGGTAGGATACTGTGTGGAGAGAGAGAGAGAGGCTAGTGAGCAAATGTGTGAGAGGAGAAGCCACCTGGTAAATAAGAATCCACTTACAAGGTGGCTTCTCCGGCCCTAAGTGCTGCCTGCAGCGGATGCCACAAACGAATCAGAGGCAAACTGCCCAGGGAGCCTTGTTCAGTTCCTAGACAAGAAATTCTGAGCAAAATGAAATGGTCGTTTTAAGTCATTACATTTTCAGGCAACTTATTGTGCAGCAATAGATAAAACAGAACAGAATTTGGCACCTGAATTAAAACATTGTAACGAAAACCTGACATGTGTGACCTTGACTTTGGAACCCAGCAGTGAGCAAAAGCTGAAAGAGCTTCTTCACGGGCTTGAAGGACAAGGAGAATATAGTTACGGGAGCGCACAGGAAAGGTCACCCCTATTTTGTGGTGGTAGAAAATTTAGCAAAACTGTGTCCCTCTGTAATTTCCAAAAACAGGAAAAAAAAAAAACCTAGGAAAAACAACAGCAACAAAAAAATGAAAAAGGGAAACAGACCTCATGAACTGATGGATTTGTCTAAAGAGATTTCCAGGTAGAATACCAAAAGTGACAACACCTTCTCATAGCTCTGTTTGAGAATGCACAGAAATGAATTTAAAAGAACTATTCTGCTTTCAAGAGGAATTGAGAAAAAAGATAAAGGAGCCAGACCTTAAAGATTTAAAAGTATAACTGTTTTTAAATCCTAGTTTTTCTAATCAGCAAAGGCTTTCAAAACGAGGAATGGCCTTTTAGGAAGTGTGAAATCCTGGGCATTACCAGTATAGCATCCCCTTAGGGCAACGATATCAAGGATGGACTAAGAATGACTGAAGGGTGTACATACTGGGGCTTCTAAAAGTCTTAAAGTCCTCCCTTTCAGATCCTCTCTCCTGTACAAAAAAACCTCTAGAAGTCTTAAAAATACCGTTGCCAAGAATCCTGACTCCTAGATTTAAAAAAGAAACCATTTTGGAAAGAAGTGTAGTCTGTCTTTGGGCTAATGGAATGGATTATAATTTGATACACACAAATCCAAAGTTTTAAAAGGAATTATATTAGTTTGAACTGGAAACTACCGAATGAAAAAAGGCCTTTAAATCCTTGGATTTCTTTGGGGAGACAGCAAGCTAAAACAAACTCCTCAGCTGGAAACAGACCATTTCTTATGGGAAAGGAAGGATGGAGGACACAGTAGGCAGAACCAAGAGGTCAGAGGGCAGAGCAAATAGCCAGGGGAATCCTTCTCAGAGAGCAGACGGCCCTAGTCAAGGAAGTGGCCTCACGGGCCTGACTGGGTATCACCGTTGCTCCGGACCAATGACTGCTCGTGTGACTTCTGTTTTCCCCTTTTAGAACCAGAACGTCTGTTGTGGTCCTTTTATGCTGGTCCTACCATTTTATGTTGGGTGCTGAAGAGAAGGAAGAAAACTTCCCTCTCTCTCTTTTTAAGATTTTATTTATTTATTTATTGGTTTGTTTATTTATTTATATTACTTTTTTAGTTTTTATTTCTTTAGAGATTGGGGAAGGGAGGGAGAAAGAGAGGATGAGAAAAATGATTGATTGCCTCACAAACGCATCCTGACTGGGGACCAACCCATGCCTGTGCTCTGATTGGGAATCCAACCGATGACATTTCACTTCGCAGACCAACACCCAACCAACTGAGCTAACTGGTCAGGGCAAGAACACTTGTCTCTTCAGTTCACAGGTCTTCAGAATGGTACTCAAGGAACTTCACCTGAGAAACCTGTCAACCTCTGGACCTGATTTTGCTGATCAGATCCTCGACTGCAAGTCAATGCTCGCAAATGCTCAGATCTGGGGCTTTGAGATACGTGTGTGTTGTGTGTTTTGGAGGAATGTAAGTACTTTGTGGCCAAAAGGCAGACTGTAGTAAATTAAAGTTGCCTACAAATTCTTTGCCACTTCTCCCGTTGAATCTTTTTTTTTTTTTTTATGGCTGAGTACAAATTTTATTTTATTTTATTTTATTTTTATACATTTTATTGATTATGCTATTACAGTTATCCCATTTCTCCCCCATCATTCCCCTTCACCCTGCACACCCTCTCCCACCCACATTCCCCCTTTTAGTTCATGTCCATGGGTCATAAGATCTTTCGCTTCTACATTTCCCATACTAATCTTGCCCTGTCTATTTTCTACCCACTATCTATGCTACTCATTCTCTGTACCTTTTCCCCCTCTCTCCTCCTCCCGTTGAATCCTGACTGGCCTTCTCGACCTACAGAAAGCAGCCTAAGGGACACACGGGGACTTCTGAGCCTAATTACAAGAAGCCTTGCAGCTCCTGCCCGGGTTTATCAGAACACACTCTCTGAGAGCCCTAAGCCACCGCGTAAAATACGTGAATGTCTTAAAACTGCCAAGCTGTGAGTAGCATCGGTCGCTCGCTGAGGTCCTGTTAGATAAGACACCAGAAGGAGAGAAAGGCTGACGACGTGCACTAAGGCACCAAACGGCTGCCTGAAGGAGCCACCCCGCAGTGGGTGCTGCAGCCTGAGCTGCCCCTACGGAGCCATTGCCAAGTTCCTGGTCTACACCATTGTGGGATGTAGGGAGGAAATAGTTCCTTTAAGCCACTGGGTTTAAATGGTTTTTTATACACCAGTAGAAAACCGGAACCCTTTTCTTGCTTATTTTCACACCATGTTCCCTCCCAAGTTGGTGTCTTTCTATTGCAGATGTTCTCCATTGAGTTCAAGCTTTTAGGCTACAATATGGCCTAAGACACTTACTTCCAGAATGGACCTAATTGTAGAAACTTTATGGGACACTTTTATCACAAACATGCGTGTTCCGTGTTATTTTATGCCTTCAAAACATGCTGTCAAAGCTGAACTTGTAATTACCCATAGTGCTCTGCTTTTTAACCACAGAGTACATTGCTGTGACCCATTAGCTGACAAACACCACGTTGTTCCTACCCTTTCTGATAAACTGGGATAAAATTTAAATACCTTACTATCTTGCTATAAGACTTTACTTCTTGCTTCAGATCTTCAATCTCTTACTCTATTGGTCAAGATGATTTTTATCATTTGGCTTAAAAACTACAAGTTTTCCCTTCCACCTGACTGTTGCCACTGAGGTTCAGCATCCAAGTCAGGAGGGGCCCAGGTCGCCAGGAGAGCCTGTAAGGATTTGCCAGGGTGCCGTCAGGCAGCAAGACTGGGAAGTATTTAAGGAGCAGGCAAGGTACACACAGCTGGGTTTCAAAATTTCCAAGCACCCAATGACTGCGTGTCTCCCATTCCTCACCCCCGCCCCGCCACCACCCTTTGTGAATACTGTTTACAGCGGTTCTCCTAAGCTTGCCCCACCATGGCATGTTGATTATTGGGGGAAGGGAACTAGTCTTTTTAATTCACAGTTCTGACCAAGACCAATGGGACTCAAGGAGCGGTATCTGATGTTCTATACCCACAGAACGTCGTCGGTCCTGGACCTGATTTTGACAGTGAGATGCTGGACCTCCAGCCTGAATCTGATACTAAAACCAAGTGAGATTTTAGAAGTCTTGGAAGGAGGGTGAGTGTGTTTTGCATGAAGATATTTCTGTTCTAATGGCCACAGTGGCTGACTGTAGACATTGCATTTTCCAGAAATGGCTGTGGCGATCTTTTCAGTTACACATACTCTTCTAGAAATTACCACTTCTTCATTAAAGGTAAGGTCTCTTTCTTTTCCCTTTGAAAGTGGGCAAGCTTTTGTGACTGCCTGAATGAAATAAATGTGGCAGCAGTGATGCTTGTGTGCCTTTGGAGGTTAAGTCATAAAAGCCAACGTGGCTTCTCTCTCTCTCTCTATCTCTATCTCTATCTCTATCTATCTTCCACTCCTCTCTCTCTCCCTTCTTTTCTCTCTCTCTCTCTCCACACATACATACACACACACCCATGTCTCTCAGGATGCTCATCCTTGGAAAACCCAGTCGCTGTGCTACAAGGAGGCTCAGAACACACAAGGAAGTCCACTGGTAGATGTCTGGCCATAGTCCCAGTCATGGTCTCTAACCATCAGACACATGGACGAGATGCCTTCAGATGATTCTAGCCTCCAGACTTCAACCTGGCCCGACTGAGGCCCAAAGGAAGAGACACAAATTATCTTCACCACGTTCCACCCAAATTCCAGATTTGTGAACAAAGTAAATGTTATCGTTGCCTTAAGTCATTAAGTTTTGGGAAAGAACTAACTTTGGAGTCCATCAAGGGGATCACTTTTCTTCCTCCCACCCCAAAACATAAATATCCCTGTCACAACCTATGTACATAGGAACTATTGCCGACTTGGATGAAGAAAAGTTTAAATATTCTGTGAGGATCATCTACTCCAGGCAATCTCTCAATTCTTGCCAGAACTGAAAGGAATATTGTCATTTTTGAAAACAGAAATGCTGCCCATTTATTAAGTGTCATGAGGCTTCTGGCTAGTTTGGAACCGAGACTCGAAATGTCACAATGGAGGTCAGTCTCACACCCCTTCATACATCTACAGTTTCTTGAGTCCTACCCACAATAGCAAGTGTATCCATTCAGTTCATCCACAGGATGCTTACTGAGTACCTGGGTTATGCTAAGTACCGTGTTTTGCTTTGTATCATGTGCACTTTTTTGCCCAAATTTTTGAGGGAAAAATAAGGATGCACATTATACGTGGGTAGTACTAATTCTGTACCTATGTAGATGTTTTTAATTCTTTTATTTATGCTTATGTGTTAAAAGTGTAACTCTAGAAAGCAATAACGATATCCATATGCAAAATAATACCCTGGAATACAATAATTGGTTTTATATATAAATAAAAAATTGAACTAAAAAATTGAAAGTGAAGATTTTCTTCTTGAAAGTTTGGGCCAAAAATGTGGGTACGCACTATATATGGCAAATACGGTACTATTCTCTATGCTGAGCATACACCAATAACAAATAAAATAACATGAATAAAATAAGTCTCCTGCTCTCCTGGATCTTATATTCTCTTCAGGAGAACAAAATAAACAGATTAATGAGACAGTGTGTTAGAGGTGATCAGGCTGTGAATAAAAGGAAGCAAGTACTGGGAGCTCTTAGAGTGGGGAGCAATTTTAAATATAAGAAGGTGCTATGGAAGCACAGGCATGGGAGAAGTAGGGGAGTGAGCCCCGTGGGTGTTTGGAGGGAGAGCAAGGACCAGGAGGAAGATGTGAGCCTGGTGTTCTCCAGCACACGCGATAGAGGTGGGTGGAGAACCTCAGTGGAAGGTGGAGGGTAACCTGGGTCCTCAGATAACCGTGAGCTGAGGGTTTCTCATAGCGGCTCAACATGGCGTCAGTGAGAGATGCAAACACACCAACTCCAGGCACAAGGCGAGGTGTCCTTGCAGCTGCACTGGCCCAGCCTCCTGGAGTTCTGTGCACCATGGGAAGATGAAAGTCATGCGGTGCAACCGAAGGACCTGAATCTGAGCAGCTGCATGAGACAGTCCCCAGCCCAGTGAACTGGGCGGTGAAACACAACTGACTAGAAAAGAATACATTGCTAGGAACCTAAGCAATTCTTCTGTGTGACATCCCCCTTCCTTTCCCACTTACCACCTGTTCTGTCCACCCTGCTTCAGCCTCAGGAAAACAAAGACACTTTTTAAAGCACTTCGAATTTTGAAATAATCTTAAGCTTACTGAAATATTGCAAAAACAGTACAAAACACATTTTCTGAACCATTGGAAAGTAATTTGTTCATGGATGCCTCATGTCCCCAAATACATTAGACTTTATTTCTTAGAAAAACAGACATTCTCCTCCATAACCTCAGTATCACCTTCAAAATTACAAAAATAACACTTATGCCTATCAACATCTTATTCTTAACCCCACTCACGTTTCACCAATTAACACTTTTTATTATTTCTGAAGACATTGTATGTTCTTTCTTTTTTTTTCTTTGTTGTTGTTGAGCACTATTCTTTTCTAGGTGCTGTCCTGGCCACCCTTCTAGGCAGATGCAATACATCGGTGAACAAAACAGATGAAGGTTCCTGCCCTCGTGGACGTTATATGCCAGTGGAGGAAGAGAGAAAAACAGATTTGAAAATATAATAAGTAAATTACATAGTACATTGACATTATAGAGCTAAATGCGATGGGAAAATAAGTGGAGCAAGATAAGAAGGTCACGGGTGGCAAGAAGAGAAGTTCACAATTTAAACCAGGGCAGCCAAGACCGGCCTCATTAAGAATCCAACTGACACTTTTCTCCTCACTTTGTAGACGATCTGCAGGAAGCAGGCATTTCTCCACACCCGAGGTAGTCCAGGTAAGTGTGAGCCAAGGGCAGTGAGTGAAGGGCGAGGCACAGGAGGTGAGGTCAGAGCATCAGAGACCTTTAGGTCCTTATTAAGGCCTTTGTCTTGGATTAAGAGTGAAACCAAGAACTGCTGCAGAATCTTTAACTAAGCAATGACATGAGTGGGGAGCCAGGATGACCGGCTGCAAGGCTGAGAAACAGACTGTAAGGAAAGCTACGGGCACTTCAAGGAGACCAGCTAACGGCAATTGCAGTACTCCTATAAAAGATGACGGTGGCTTGTCAAAAGTAATAGCAATGAGAATGTGGGAAATGATCAGACTCTGAATGGTTTGAAGATATAAGAAGGACAAGGCATCTCTCTACTGGGCCAAGAGAAGGATGAGTAGTGAGTGATGGAGGCCTTTCAGGTGATGGCAGAAGGCAATCTAAATGCCCCAAGGAGGGTCGGAGCCACCCTATGAGTGACCTCAATGGGCACAAAATGTGCAGTAGGCCAGTGAGGCAGAGATTCCAGCAAGTGGTAACAGAGAAATGACTCACACACAGCTTCTGAGAATCTTTATCCTAAGTGCGTGTTTGCTGAAATGAACTACATGATTTGAAGATCCAGTATGATGCTCTTTGTCTTGCATTCTATAGCAAAATTATTGCTGCGGATTCCCCAGTGGCAAAACCTCCAAATGCTATGGTGTTTATTGCAGGATTTTGTCTTTTCCACTTTTACTCCACCAGAACAGTGGGAGCATAGAGAAAAAGAAAAAATAAAGACCAGAATACAATAATAATAATAAATTGCAAAGCAGAAATGAAAAGCTTCAGAATATACATCAGCACCATTAAGAGTGCTGTTTGTGCCCTGGGTGGGTGGTTCAGTTATTTGGACTGTTGTCTCGTGCACCAAAAGTGACATATTCGACTCCTGATCAGGGCACTTACCTAGGTTGTGAGTTCAGTCCCCAGTTGGGGTGGGTGCATGACAAAGACAACCAATCAGTGTTTTTCTCTCTCACTTATGTTTCTCTCTCCCTCCCTCTCTCTCTCTCTCTCTAAAATCAACAGAACCATATCCTTGAGTGAGGTTTAAAAAAAAAAATGTTGTTCATCACAATCCAGATTTTAGGTTCCATCTTGTGGGCTTCTTTCTTTAACTGGTAAAAGATTCAGCAGTTGCAGTGACCTAAGGCTCTGATGCATGAGGATCCCCCTCGGATACATCCAACAGGGGTTCACGTTTGGGAATCTGTTCTCTCCTTACCGATCTTGTCAATAAGGTGAGGCTGTAAGCTCCGCAAAGTAACCTGGTGGTGAACAGTAACACCGTGATCCCCTGAGGGGATGTCCTCCGGCGACACAGCTTCCCAGTGGCTGCTCCTCCCCCAGCCAGAGAGGCAGAGTCGCGGCCTTGATCTCCACATAGTTGCCTTCGCTGAAGGAGAGGACAAGGGTGAGCGAGGAAGGCGGGGCGGGCAGCACGTTTGCCGCCTTCTGATTCCTTTTCCAGAACTGTCCAGAGACTAAAGTTTCAGATCTTCTAAACAGTCTCTTGGACAGATGAAAGGTAAGAATATCCTCAAGTTTTTGATAAATTTCATTAAAATGTAAAGGATTAAACGAAATGGGAGAAATTGTCTGGGCGGATTTATTTCTATTTTCAGAATTAATATGCTCAAAGAAGAAAACCTGTAAATTTTTTCCCTTTCTCTATATCCATTTAGTTGTCCAGTCCTGGAATTAACATTTCCTTTCTTAGCGAGCTCTCTTATTTCTTCTCCATTCATCGTCTCTGTCTTGATACTACTGCCGCCTCTCTTTGCTCTCAGGTCACAGCGGTAGTCCCAGATCTGACTTTCTGCATCTAATCTGCTCTCCTTAGCCTGGCTGCCAAATTAATCTTCCAACACACACGTTCACTAGACCACTCTCCCGGTCTGAAACCATCCATAATTCCCCAGTGCCTACCGAGTTAAGCCCAAAAGCTGTACATAACTGCCCCCTGGTGGCCACCTGCTGATTCACTGTGCTGGATTCCAGACACCACTAAGGCCGCAGGCAATAGTTTTCGTGCAAGATGGAACCTCTTTCTAAGGGGAGCAAGGTGGGAGCAAGGTGGGGAATTAGGAAGGTAGAAAGAAGTCTTTATTTTCCCATCTATGGAAAGAGCACCCAAGAGGAAGAACCTCGTGCTCCCAGGAGACGCCTGCCTCCGTGGATGGCGCCTTGAGCAGGAGCTGCACTTGCGGCGGAGCATTCTTCTCCACGGTCTCCACCTTTGGGCGTTACAACAACGGTGGAGTTTTCTGGGCAAAACATAAATAAGCATTCCCCGATTTATAGTCTAAACGGTTGCCCGACTTTAGACAAGGTGGAGCAAAAGCATGATTATAGTTGTGAGTACATGACATAGAGTTTATTCTTGTATTATTAATTACTGTATTATTTTCCATACAAACAACTGTAAACCTCCTTTTGCCCCACCCTGTATCCTAGCAGCACCATGCTATAAAATTAAGATTCCACTCTTAGAACGGAATACCTAAATTAATCAGAAAACTAACTTTTAAACACACACAAAATTTGCACTTGAATTTGTGTATTAAAAACTTAAAACCAAACATTCAGTTTCATCTTTTAAGTGTTCCTTTGGGGAATATTTTTTTCTTTGAGTGGTCTGGACAAGCTAACACCTCTTAACATGTAAATGAGAAAGGGTTTTAAATGGAACCATTTCAAGTCTTGGTTTCAGCTGAGGTTTTAGTACAAGAACGTGCCACCTACTCAAATATTCAAAAATATAATTCCATATCATTTTGTAGAATCAGCAAAGAAAGTGGCTAAAAAAATTGATTGTGGCATTGACCCCTCAGATCTGCTATAGGTATAATAAGTTTAAAATTGGAGAGCCAAAAGGGATTGGACATCAGAGAAATTTCCTTAGAGTCAACTGTGGCTGCTGAGTCTCCACCCACCCCCATTTTGAGAACGGAGCGTGGTATTGTCTTCTAACCTCCAACCAAACTATAAGGACTTTGAGGAGACCACGCAGAGAGCTTGAAATGTGTTTCCTGAAGTTGAAGGGATAGAATAAACGGGCGAGGCTCATTCACCTGAGTAGTCTTAAAGGATAAGAGTGTGATTGAGGCCACAGAGTACAAGCCTTAGTTTAAAAAATGCTGTCATTCCTATAGACAGAGTCTCTGAGGTGCATTTCCCATACAGTAACGTGGATCATGAGCTAGGAAGTGGCAAAGTCATCTAAGATGCTGTGCAAGAACGCCTCCTGGAGGGGCAGAGACATGGCAGAAAGCTCCTGGAGGAACTGCTGCAGTCCTCAGGAAACGATGAACACTGTATTTTACCTTGTATAACATGCACTTTTTTGACCAAAGTTTTGAGGGAAAAATAAGGATGTACATTATACATGGGTAGTACTAATTCTGTACCTATGTAGATGTTTTTAATGCTTTTATTTATGCTTATGCATTAAAAGTATAACTCTAGGAAGCAATAACGGTATCCGTATGCAAAATAATACTCTGGAATATGATAATCAGTTCTGTTGTACCAAATTTCTTGTATCTCATTTCTGTTCTTGTGTTTTGCAATTATTTGTTACATAAAATTTCTTGTACCATAATATGTTCAAAAATAAATGCTAAAGTTCCTTTATAATACAAACAAAACAAGTATCTAAACATTAATTAATTAATTAAAAATTAAAACTAAAGACTCTTTTCCCTGAAAGTTTGGACCAAAAACGTGGGTGCGCATTATACATGGCAAATACGGTGAGTGATGCCATCCGCGCAGAAGATGCATTCATCCACATCAAGGAAACGCATGTATAACACCTGATGTAATGGGAGGGGGTGGAGGATGTCCTCAAAGAACCTGAGCACCCCTGAGGTCTGCCATCGTAAATCTGTGTCGTGTCAGAGACAGTCAAGAAAGATCCTCTCTGCCGTTTCTACATTCCCACCCCTATTACCTCCAGAGAAGCCAGCCCACGGGCCAGGAGAGAAGGGCAGAGGCACTAGATGAGGAAATAGTCAGAACAAGGTAACCCTGCCCCTAATCCCAACTGCCTTTGACTGGACATATTTCTCAGCTTAGACGTTTCGTGATTAAAAGTGACCGAAAAGTTATGAGCCTGCTCTAAATATCATTTGGAAGTGGGAGAATAACATTCCAACTACACAAAAAATTAGGACAGATTATCTTGAAATTTCGCCAAGGTTCACAAATGGTAAATACTGCTCATAGGACAGTTCTCATGTAATTCTATCAAATTTTTCTACTTCAAAATTTCCTTGTTCTTCTGTTTAAATAAGACCTACTATTTCAAGAGCAAACATTTTATAGTTGCTTGTTAAGTTATAATTCCAGATATTTTATAACACAGGAATATAGGTACCATAAAATTATGAAAAAAAAGTTCTGGTCAACTAAAAATCTCATTTTAATATATCTTAATTATGACTGATGCAGTGAATTTAAGATTCAGAAGTTTATAAAAAGTTATTTTTCACTATTTTTGAATATAAGGGTTTTGAGTGTTTTGCCAGGTGTTTTTTTGTTTGTTTGTTTTGTTTCGTTTTCTGTGTAAGACTGAACATACAGGAATAAAATCTGCTCGATTTATCTGTATTTTAAGAAAATTCTCCTTGAGTCTGAAAGCATAAATCTCAGAGACTGGATCACTGCCACCTAAAGCCCTTGGTTCACTGTTGGACTTAGAATGGACTTTGTCTTAATAGCCTTGTAACATGACTTAATATGAGTTATGGTAGATTCAATATCCCATCTGTAAGAAACTTCAATCACCATTCAGGCTAGAAGGCACCCATGAATCAATGATACTCAGAAGGCCACAAGGAGTTCTGTGATCATTCCCTTTGCTCCTGAAGTTGGTATAATATTTAGCAAGCACCTCTTGCTAAGTGATAAAGTAAATGATGACTACTAGGAAATGAGGAGGTAGATGGGATATGGTCAGATGTAAGTGGTGGATATTAAAGGGAATGACATGTAGCAGTTTACTTTTCACTCCATATCCCTCCCTCTTTCATCTTACCAAGTAAAGAGAATAAATTCGTTTCGTTCTACATGTATTTTAAAGGATAAATATGCTCCTTTCAAATATGACTACTACTATGTCTAGAATTCATAAAACATTTGTTTATCCACTGGACCATATCATCTGCAAGCGGAAGGGATGGACTTTGTCTTTTCAACCATCCAAACATGTGGAATAACGATCACGCTAGGCTTAAGTATAGGTGTGAATAAGCAATCTAACCGAAATATAATTCAAACCAACAAATTGTAAGAAATAAGGATAAGTAGGTACAATGTGGCCTATTATACAGGTATTGACTTCCATTTCTGCTCATCTAATCATGAGAGATTAACAGGCACTCTATTTTCCCACCCATTTCAATTTTAAAAAGAAGAACAAACAAACGAAATGTATGAAACAACACTTTACAGACTTTGGGCAGCGAGAAGTGCCGGACAGGGATCTTGGAGAGAAGGTACCCAGGGCAGGCTCCATAGCAACCCTGCTCAATCCCGTCTCAGGCCTACAGAGTTTTGCATGAGGCCGAGGGAGAAGGAAGCCTGCCTCAGAAGAGTACCCCAAGTTGAAAATCAGGGGGCCGTGGCAACTAGAACTAGCAGATCAGAGTACTGTAGAGAAGGGAGGTGCAGAGAGGGAAAGCAAGTTCACAAAGCTGCAGAGGGTTCCCTTGCCCCTCTGAGAACTTAACAGCATGTGGCGGCACTGCTACACTAGGGAAAGAGCCACCTGGAAGGAGCAGAAGGACAGTGCCTGGAGGTTACCCAGGACTATGGGAAGAGTTCCTACTTCCGCCAGCCAGAGTGGAAAGACCTCATAATACCAGGAGCACCAAGGAGAGTCCTCAGAAGCGTATTGCCGTAATAATAGTGCCAAATTAGGCATAGACTACAAGCTACTCTGGACCTGCCTAAGAATGCTTAAAAGCAAGCCTCAAAGGATCAAACTATGCCAACCAACTAATTGCACCCTAGATCAAAGCCTGGAATATTTGAAGAAGTATCACTCCCCCCCCCCAAAAAAACCCAGTACCCTTGTACCCAGTACCCAGTATCCTTGTAAAACTCACAATATTTAGCATTTAATTAAAAATTATCAGGCATATAAGGAGCAAGAAAATACAATCTGTGACAAGGGAAAAATTGATGTAAAGAGTCTTAAATATCATTTGGGATAGTTTGTATTTGTCTCCTAAACTAGAAGAGGCTGAAAATAAAGAATTTTAATGAAAGATGCAAAAAATAGAACCTTAGTCATGAGACTAGGGTAAAAATCTAGAAATGAGGTAATAATGTCCTACTCAAGAGCTGCTGCTCTTGAATAAAGAAGATAGGAGATCTGCTTTAAATGGATGAGCCATAGGGCTTGCAACCACAATGAGAAATGTTTTAAAGCCCCATTGTTTTTAATTGATGTAACTTGGAAACGAATGTTATCACAAAGCAACAAAGCATAGGTAGCAGACAAGATCAGCCTTGGATATGTTTGAGCTTGAGGTCACTGCAGGGCATGTCCAGGTGAAGATGGGCCGTAGGAGACTAGGAGAGGAAGGAAAGGATAGAGGGGGTGGTGCCAGCAACTCTGCCACCAGCCTATGACTGCCTTTTGAGAGTCACAAGCCTCGGGGCATGTGGCTTTGTGGCTATCCTCTACACTGTTGAGTCACTCAAATTAAATCCAAAGAGGAAACTCAATTCAATAGAACAACTTTATCCGAAAACTAGACTTGTAAACTGAATAATCTGTAATGCCACGGGGACTTCCCTCTAAAATCCCCCTTCCAGGAAAGCCTGGAGACTTCAGCCTTCCCCACAGCCTCTGGAGATCTGCAGGCACTCTGCTCCGGACAACAGTGCCACCTCCGCTCCCCTGCGCCCCTCTGTGCTTTGCCTCCTCTGAGGGGGTTCTCTGCAGACTAGGTCTAGGCAAGTCGCATCCTGCCTGGGTCTCATGGCTCACTTCTCACCCTGTGTCACAGGCATCATTTCCAGTATGGCAGTTCCCCTCCCGGGTGTGTACATCACGCACTCAACTAGAGCCCCACAGCTCGGCTGCAATACAAAACCAGTGAACCCTGGACCTTCATTTTGCCAACTTCATTACTTGTGTCCAGCCTCACCTGATACATAAATCCAGAAAAGTCCCTGGCCCTTTCCCCTAAATGTCAGGCAGAGTTTTCTTTAGTCATCATGCTCAGTTCAGTACAAATTGCAGAAATAAAAGGAGCTATGACGTCTGAAGCGTAGTTTTTCCTTCATAACACTTCCTATGGAGAATACTGACACCATCTCCCAGCGATTATCAGCCTGGATCAGAGGACTGCAGACTGTCTGTATGAGTTTCCAAAGTAGTCCTCTGTGCTTTGTCTTGTGCTTATCTAAAAATATTCTTGGAAGGTAACAAAGGCTTCTCCATACTACCAAAAGCATTTATGGCACAAAAATGGTTAAGAAACATCAAAAAGTTTCTCATTGCAGAACTGTATTCTTAGTAACATATTTGAAATATTAACTACCTATAATGTCATAAGATAGTTTGTGGGGAGAATGAAGAATATCAAGGTGTGCGAAGGTGTAGTTCTGAGCAGTTCACAGCTACATTGGGAGATTAAGCCACATACATGAAACTCATATAAATGCTGGGCCAGATCACTTTTCGCCACATTCCCCTGTTCTATTTTCTTCAGAGATCTACTAATATTTGACATTATCTCATCTGTTTCCACTTTACTTGTCTGTTACTTATTGTCTGCCTCCCCGACCAGAATATCTGTCTCATTCCTTCCCAATCTCCAGATCTAGAACAGTGCCTGGCTCATAATAGGAACTCAATAAATATGCAATGGATGTATATATAAATAGGCAAACAATGAACATAAACACTAGAGCAACTCTAAGACTAAACCAGATGCTAGCTATGGACTTTGCACGCCACAACACAAACACCCTTCCTGCTCACCATTTCTAGATATCCACTTATTCCTCTCCCCAAAAGCCCACACTGAGAGAATCCACTTAACTTCTCTTCCACTCTCTCCCCTCCAGGGGGTTCCCCTCACCCCATGCTGCATTCCCAAGAGTGATCAACCTCATCAGGTAGCTGCTAGAAATGTCATTCTTCTCCCAAGCAACAGCAGCTTCCAGAATTTCTGGTGGACAAAATGCTTCATCTTGTTCCACGTACTTACTTGAAAGGCTAAATTAACAGTGCAACACCAATGAGCACACATGAGTTCAAAGGAAGGAAGGACCAGCAAGCCCCAGAGTTGTCGAGAAAAACCTCATGGCAGGCGTGTGACTTAGGCTGGTGCTTAAAGGATTGGGTTGCGAGGAGTTCATACCGTGCCCTGCCCCAGGACGGGGCCCCATGCAGTACAGATCGGCATTTGTAGCACTCACTGGCTGACATACAAAACTGTCCAGGAAGGGAATTGGAGCTACTATTTAAACAGGTCTAGAAGGATCCTCAGCACTGTGGGTCCATTCACAGCTTTCGTTCAAGTAAAACTGAACTCTAAATTCTCCAGTAAACTTCATCACCTCTCAAACACTTATCCCTTCAGCAAACCATGGCATATCCCCTGATTTATGAAATCTTTAGAAGGTGCTAAAGGGCCTGGAGGAAGATATTCAATTGCAAATTCCTCAGTACCTCCCTGCCCTGGGAGTCTATAATGACAGGAATACTAATACTTGGCACTCTAGGACTTCCATGCAAGGTACCCAGATACTCTTCACACAGATTATCTTAGTCAAATGGGGTTAGAATTTTGCATTAAAGATGCTTCAGGAAGCTTTCTTGCCCCTGTATCATTTCCTTAGGTTCCAGTCTCAAAGTACCAGCCTATATGACCTCAAGATACCTGAGCCTACAAGGATTAGAGTCACTCCTTTATGTCTAATGGGCCATGTTTTAAACACCAGCGCATTTTCTGAGATGGGTATCACATTAAAATGATAGAGTGCTTTTTCAGATCCAGACAGGTCTCTTAAAAAGCAGAGAATTGGATCCTAAAGAAGTAAAAAGAAAGTGAATAAATTAAGATTGTGGGTAGAGAGTAGGAAAAAAGAGGATAAAAGTTCCAGACCATGAAACAGGGAGAGTGTGAGACTCTTGGGCAGCAAAGCAGCTCAATGAAGTCAGCGGATGCAGTGAGATAAATAAGCAAAAAGAGATTGATAGTCCGTCCCCGAACCCGAGCTGAGCTTATCGGATTCTGGTGTAGATGGAAACAGCCTGCACCAGGTCAGCTGTCCAAGAAGTGATGGAGCCAGAAGATGAAGATGCTCTGGAACGCACGTTCTTAGTGATCATTTTAGAAGATGTATAAGAATCTGTAAAACAAGACTGAAAGATGAAGTGTGATGTTTCTATTATCTCATCAAAGCTCTGCTACATGTAGAGAAGAGAGGGCAGCAACTTTGCAATCTGAAATTATTTCCAAGGATAAATCTTACAAGCATGCTCTCCCCACTGTTTCCAGCCCCGCCCCCCTTCCTTTCCACCAGCGTCTTTCCTTTCAGTTGTCAGTCATTCACATCTGCTTCCACCCTCTCTGTGGTCTCCGTGTGGTCCCTCCCACGGCCGCCAGCCCCAGCAGGGGGTCTCCAGCGGTCTTCCTTCCTCTGTGTCCTCCTCAAGAGCAGCAGCTGGCCCCGCCATGAATTCACCGTTCCTCTGCCCTCCTGTTCAGCAACTGAGCTCAGGACACTGAAATTCATCATTCTCTCAAATGTGTGGGCTTTAAAATTGATTTTTCATCCCTAAACTCTACCTCCAAAATATCCTCTATCCTTCTCTCATATAATCTGTATCTTTCTCAGTTTAATATGGTGAGGTAGAAATATTCTGTTCAAAGAAACATTATTATTATTTAGAGTGATTATGTACCTACCAAATTATTCTCATCTATAATTGTTTTCACTCTTAAAAGACTTTAATTTCTATCCCTTCCCACTCCATGATGTGTACCCCAACTCTGAGCATCTTCTTTGGAAAATAAGACAAGAATCTCCGTTCTCCTCTCCAGACTTCTTTTTAATTCTATGTGTTTAAAATTTTCATGAAAAGATGAACCAAAACTAGAGCTTCTTTCCAGAACTGGGTATTTTCAGTTGAGTCACTTGCCTCAAACGGGGAGCCCAGAAGAATGAAGCATGTGTTTGGCCCAGTTTCAAAAGAAACACTGCTTTCCTGTTCCTCTCACTGCCAGTCCCGCAGCCAAGCCCTGATCCCTGGGGATCTGGAAGGGTCCACATCTCACTTACTTTAGAGCTTAAGAGAAGAAATCTTTCTAAATTACCAAATACTAACTGATCAGGTTAAGTAAAGTGCTGTCGTTTCTTCATTAGACAATTCTCTGGCACTGGAGTTATTGCTCTCTCCCTGCGTATTTTTTGTGTGTTGGATGCGAAGATTAATACAATAATACGATCACCTCTGTGAAATTAAACAAACTGCTTTTCTTTCTTTTTCCACCAATGAATTTCTATGTCTTACTGAGTTACATTTTGTCACTGAAACTAAAGATTCCTTCCTCAGAAACCCATCCAATTAATAATACCATGCTGTGTAGTGGAAGGGGCATTCAACTAAGAGTCAAAACACTTTGATTCTATTCCAGAATCTGTCTCTAATTATGCAATTCTCCTAATTCCACTGGGTCTCAATTTCCTCATTAGTAAAATGAGCAAGGCTAACTCTATGATTATCATACTCTGCAAACTTCGCTAATCATTCTTTCAGCATTTATTGAATACCCACTGTATGCCTACTGTCAGGTGCTGAATATATTAAAATGCCATGGCCTCCAGGAGCCCACAGAGTGGATGAGATTTAAATATAAACGATTTCCACAGAGTAACGGGAACCTAAGGGATACACCTGGAGGAACTCCTAACTTTTTCTGAAGATGGGAGCAGGGGTGGTTTAAAAAAGACTACGCTTGGACGGGGACTCGTGGAATGAGAGGTGGTCCAGCAAACAAAAAATGGTGGAATGAGGGGCTGAGGTTGGGGAGAGTGCCGAACGCAGAGGAGAGAATGTGTGACAAGACAGTACACTGTTAGTTCCTGAGACTTTCCCACAGCACAGACACATGAAACGGAAAGGCACTTGGGGGCCAGGGGAGACGCTGGCATTGGCTGGAACTCAGTGCAGGGTGCAGAATGGCAGATGAGCCAGAGAGAGGAGCGGGGGCCACATGGAGTAGGAGGCTCTGTGAGCACATGGATTTAGGCTTCATCCCAGACCAGGGGAAGCAGCAGAGGTTTTAAAGAGGGGATCATGTGAGCAGCAGGGTGGACAGGGACGGGTGGCAGCAAGACGGGCAGGGGCAAGATCAGTTGGGATTCTGCAAGAATCTATGCAATAGCCCTTGCTGGTGTGGCTCAGCTGGTTTAGCATTGCCCTGTACACCAAAAGGTTGGGGGTCTGATTCCAAATCAAGGCGCACCCCTAGGTTGCATGTTCAATCCCCAGTAGGAGCACATAGGGGACTTTCCTGATGGATGTTTCCCTCTCTCCCTCTCTCTCCACCGCCTTCCTCTCTATCTAAGATCAATGAACATATTTACAAATAAAAGAACCTAGGCAACAAAAGAGGACCCACAATAAGACAGTGGCAGTAGGGACGTGGAGGAGGAACCATACGTGACAGATATTTCTCAGGTATAATTGACTGGCCTTGCTGACCATTAAATGTGGGTGTAGAGCAGGAGGAAGGAATTGGGAGGCCATTCTGAGGTTGGTCCTACTTGTTAAGATGGCAGCAGGAGGAGGAGTTATGAGAGGCAAGGTAAGAGTTTCACCTGGGGACACGTAGGGCATAGGGTGTCTACAGACCATCCACTAGCGAGCGCACAGTCAGGTCTGGGTGTTTGGGAAATATATCAGGGTTTGGACCTTAATATGAGCACTGATGATAGCATAAACTGAATAGATCCTAGAAGTGTGTTGACTTTGTTTCTTCATCCCTTCATATTTTTCTTACACCCACTGCACAGCGCTGCTCAAATTAGGGGCTCCAGAAGCGCTCCTCGGTCGACCGACTGAGGGAGTGGCGGTGGTGTGCCTGCTTCTCAGAAAACTCACAGGCCTGAAGGCTGCTTTCTCTTGCCATCTGAAGAGAGACCTGGACATGCAAATGGAAGTAATCCTTACCCAGCTGGGCCATTGAAAATCCCTAAACAAAGCATCCTTGTCTGCTGTTACATCACAAAACTGTTTCTTAGATTTTTTTTTTTAGAGGAAAGTATCCATAGTTAAGAATTTAGTGGATTGAGGAAGATGATAGAGCTGTAGGTGGATCCAGGATAATATATGCCAATGAATTGTGATCTGAAAGTGGGACACATCTCTTCAGTCAAATGCAAAACCAGGCATGTGAAATTGGTGCTATTTACAGGACCTGCACGTGAGCAAGTGTTGGAAAAAATGCAGCGGTTTCCAGCCTCAGCGTGACAGGTGTGAGCGACGAAAGGTCAGAGTGCGGAGAGAAACTGGCAAGACAAAGTTCCAGCCTGTCCGTCCCTTCACGGTGGGAAAGCTGACACTAAAGGTAAGAAGGGACGCAGACCTCCAAACCAGATGTATGCTTGGAAAAGACTGGCTTCCTTATCATCGAAAATGCATTTAAAACTATCCTATGGTCCAGGTATTTGACAAGAAACATAAATTTCTATCTGGGTTCTCCCCAGTCATCTATCTGCTGGTAGTTGAAATCATAAAGCCACAAAAATAAATATTTTTCCAATGTGAATATTTTCCAAAGAAATACATGGAGTGAGAAGGATGAAGGGTCAAGGATGGAACCAAATAGAACATGAAGATGATCTCTTATCTCCTAAACTGTTTTGTGTAACAGACGGCTCGAGAATCTGATTATAGCTATGGGCCATTTCCCCAGGGGATAAAAGTGTTCACACAAATGTTAGCATGGAATTTAAGGGGGTTCGTGACTCTGTGATTCAAGGATCCCAAGTCAAGGAGAGGAAGGGGACACAGATAACCAATTTCCACTGAAGCATTTTGCTACTAAAAATCATAATCTTTCCAAGAATCTTAGTAGTCAGTGAATGAGACCTCGTCTGTTTTATTTTGTTTGAGTTACCTGCCACTAAGAAGCAGCTCTAATGTTTCTTTTTTTAACGTACATTTTCTCGATTATGCTATCACCTTAATGTTTCTATGCATGGTGAGAGAGACTCTTGAGAACTGGGAAATGTGTAGACAACATGTTATATGGAAATTATATCTTAATTTTTTAAATGTATGTACATTTCTTACATAAGACTCCATGCACACACAACTCAGTAACATGAAATACTTTTGTAAAGCAAAAGAATGAACAAGTTGACACAAGCTAGATAACATGGAAGAATCTGAAAAACATTATGCTACATCAAAGAAAGTAGACACAAAAGACTGCATGCTGTGCGATTCCATTTATTTGAAATGTCCAGAAGAGGCAAATTTACAGTGACAAAAAGCACATCAGTAGTTGCTTAGGACTGGGACTAGGAGTGCATCATTTCTATAAACAGACAGATGTGAGGGACCTTTTTGAGGTGATGGAGATGTTCAAAACCTGAACTGTGGCAGTAGTTCTATAAATTTAGTAAAATTCATTGAGTTGTATGCTTACAATGAATAAAAATTTTGTTTGTAAAATGTACCTTATTTAAGCAACTTTTAAAAAGATGTCTCTGAAGGCAAACCAGCACCTCAGCATCTTCCTTAGGATTCAGAAATGGAGCACTAATATATGAATGCATTGTTCTATGATATTTGGAATTGACATTATGAAATTCTTCTGTACCCAGCCTTAACCAATCTGCTGGGCTGTCTTCAAGAAGTCAGATTACATTAACCCACTGGACTATATTTGTAATGGTAAAGGAGATTAGTCTAACAACAATCTTCCATTAACGACTCTAGAAATTATTGTAGCAACTTCCTGTGGTCAGGAGGGAATGTATGACTGTGGAATTCATACACTCAACAGATATTCCATGAGGATCACTCAACTGTGTTATCCCATGGAGTGGTTTGGCTTACCACAAATAATTTTTTGTCTTCAGTAAATATTGGCTTAAGTAGAACCATCATCATTACGCCATTAGGTTGAATTTTAGGACTTAGGCTCATTTTGCTGGCTTTTGGTACACTTACATTTGGCTTTCGTAGGAATGAACCGTAGGCCATTAGTGAAAACAATACAGAAGCCTAGAGAACCGTCCGAAAGTCTGAGCAAAGACGAGGAGTGGGTCCTTAGCAAAGTGTCCCAGATTTTTGCCCAGGGTTCCCTAAATTCATTCCCAAACATCTCTATTAAAAGGCATTTGAAAAGAAAAATGTCTGGAACTAGTTCCACAGGAATCCTCTGAACTCACCGCATCTCCTCCCCTCTGCCACCCCCTGCTTCCTGACACATCACCCCACTTAGGCACAGGGCAAAACACCAAGACTCTATCAATGTTTAAAGTAAAGCAAGATTAAGTAGTTTCTGTTAAAGAAAGAGGGAAGATCTGGAAGCTCCTTTTACATTTCTGGAATTTTATATAGGCCTGGAATCCACTCCTTTACTCCCTCTGAATTTCTGACGAGTGCAGTAGGGAGGGGTGTTAGGGATGTATTGGCAATAGGGAGGCTGGCTGTGCCAGATTCCAGCCTAACCCTCCGGTGGGCGAGGGCATGTACGGGGGTTACAGGTGAGGGTGAGGGGTCCTTTGAGAAAGGTACCCATGGGAGGTGGGCATGGCTGGAGTCAGGCGAAAATGGAGACAACTGTACTTGAACATCCATTAAGAAAAAGAAAGAAAATGTACCCAGATGTGTTTGCCTATAGGAGTTAGGCATCTCCTCTTTATTACCCCCATCACTTGGAAATAACTATTTTTAGTGTTCATCATAATGTATCATGGTCTTTCTCCCTCACTAGATTAAAATCCTCAAAGATACAATTTTATCTCACACACTGCTCTACCCACAGTTTCTGGTATATATACTGCCTTTCACATAATGTGTGTCCCTTACAAATGTATAGGATGAGTGTATCTAATAAAAGTTTAGAAAGGCTATTATAGAATTTTTAATAAGTAAAGGTAATTCTGTAGCAAAATGAATGTATTGGAAAATTTACATTAATTAACAACATAATACCTAGGAAAATAATGTTCTCATTGGAAGATTTTTATCAGATTTTATGTTCAATACCGACACATTTGTTTTTGTGAGCCAGTTGCTTATGTTAATATTAGTACAGCATGCTATATGCCTTTAGCACCAAAAGAGAGTCATGTTATCACTAGGAGTTTCTCTAATTAATGTTGTGTCAAAGAAACATCCAAGCATGCCTTAGTAATGCTTATGTAAAATTCCTCTCTGGTCATTCTATTATGTCAAATCTAAATATAGGACTTGCTGGATGTAGTGTTTTTTATTCTTTGTCCTGTTCCTTTTATCGGTAACTGTTGCCACTTGTTTTGCAAATCAGTCCACCTGTTACGGTGATATTCATGAACAAAGTTATATAATAATTTTTTTTCAAGATTAAAGGTATCTTAATAATATTATTAAATATTCAGATCTGACAGAACACTTTCTAAGTAGATGCAATGTACTTTTGGGAAAAAAAAGTCTAATAAAATGTACCCAATAAATATAAGTTGACAAATCAAGCCTGTGATACCACCTCATACTCTGTGTAATTCAGCATCACAACTATCACCAGAAAGTTGAACTCTCACCATTGAAGAGTCACTTAAGAGAAGAAAATGAAGGGAAATACACCCAAATCAGCTCCCAATACTTTTTGAAGCTAGCTTCCATTAAACTTAAAGTGTATTAAGAGAAGAGAATGGATTGATTGAATAAGTTACCACTAGTTATGTCATCCCTGTTAAACAACAGGAAGGCTAGACCTAAAGTCAACTGACACAGCTCTGCAGATAGATACAGAGCAGGGGAAGTGGCTGCATTCCAGTGACTGCCATCTGGTGACACCGTATTGGCAAAACAGAGATAAGGAACAAGAGAAATTATTGTGATCTGTCTTTATCCTGGATAGCGACGAGGATGTTTACCTCCACTCACCTTAATGACCACATATCACAAGTTCCTCAATATCTGACCTAAAGTAAACAGATCTTTTCATGATTTATTTCACCATGTTTTAGCTTTCCATGAAGACTCCTTTGAGTCTGGAACCGAGAAAGATGTGAATGGTTCTTAAGCAAGAAGGGAGCTCACACGCGCAGGTGGGAAGACAGCTGGGCTTCTTGCTCAAACACATCTTCCCTCAGTGGTCCACAGTGACGGCAGGAGAGAAAATGACATCTCTCAGAAAGTAAGAGGTGGCTAAAATTAAACTAGCTTTGATAGAGAGCATAAGAGAGAGGCACTCAAAAGAATACCTGAAAAACTGCCCAAGAGAACATCGACAACCGGTCTGCTCATCTGTGAGGTGTCTAGGAAGCAAAAAGTGGGAAGAGCCACATTTGGGAGTCCCTTTAAAACTTCTCAAATAAAATGATGATCATAGATTAACTATAACTGGAAGTCTTTTATTAAAGTACTTCACTTTGAAATCCACATTTCAAGGTATATGTAATTTATATGCTTACCCCCCCTAAATGTAGCTTTTGAAGAATTTTTGATGTCATGGGGATATGAGTGAATTTTTATCAAACTTTTTTCCCTTAAGACTGAGTAGGTAATAGGTGTTTTGACTGGTAAAGATGAACCTAAATTTATTCTAAACTCAGAATAAATTTAATTAAGTTGGATTCTGCTCCCAGCCAAGTTACTTCCCCACCCTTTGAGCCGATATATTATTTTAATTCTCTGAAAAAAGCTCAGGTCTTGAGAATTGCTAGGCTTCCATTCATCCAACATGCTCCTGCTTTAGCAGAACCTTCTCTCTGCCTCTCTGAAAAACCAGCTTTGGGGCATGAGGGACGAGCTGGGCATCGGTTGGGCAGCCATGGAGTAAAGCCCAGGTTTGTGTCAGCTACTCATGGTGTGCCCTGGAAAACCACTCCACTTTGCTTAGACTCCGTTACCCCACTACCCCCATAGGAAGGGGATAATAAATGCCCCCTTGGAGATCACTATAAATATAGATTAAATGAGATAATGCAGAGTGTCTATCACCCTTTAGAGCCTTAGTTAAAATCATCTTGCTTTCCTTTTCTTGTAACTGTGAAAAAATAATACATTTTAACATATCGATGGGTTTTTACGGGTCCAAGATTTTACTGAGACTCTAACAGACAGCGGGCAAAGAGAACCTGCCTATCTTCAAGGAGCTTGTACTTCTAACGGACATACGGAGTTGTGAAAGGTAAGGCAAGGTTTTCTTCTCCCACCCCCATCACCATCCCCCGTTTGCATCCTCTCCACACCGTTGGCAGGAAAAGAAACTTTCATCATAATAATTCATAGAAGTCATACCTTAAAAAAATGTCAATATTAGCAAGAGAGTGAAACTTGGGATTCGTACTCATCCACTCTGCACAATCAGAAACAAAACAAAAGCCAGCTCCTTAGGAGTACAGTTAGTCTGCCACATGCAGAACCGAAAGGTTGTTCTATTTTCACCTGAAAACTAGCAACAGCCTGATGCCCTCCAAGAGTACTGGCTTTGAAAGAAATGGAATGCAATACCTTTGGCAAGGACTCTGGGCTTCTCATGATGGATCTCAGGCACTGTTAACCATAAAGATACTGTTGGCCATTTCAAGGGCAGAGGACATTAATAAAAAGAAGGCAGAATGAGAACAAGAGAGGACATAGTAGATACTACTCAGACTGGTTGGTTCCCCTTCCGGGAGTACTTGAGTGCTGTGGGATTTTTCAGGAAGGGCTTCAGTCCTCCAAGTCCAAGTAGGGGTTGAAACAAGTTACATTTGTGGTACTAATACCAAATGCTATCTGCCAGCCACCATTCCACGTGCTTACTACATGAACTCACCACCACTTTGAGAGGTCGGCTCTGTTATTATCCCCATCACACAAATCAAGAAACCACAACTCAGAGTGGTCCAGTGACTTGACCAAGGACATGTAGCTAGGACGTTGCAGAGCTGGCCCTTATAGGCAGGCAGTGAGGGCCCAGTGTCAATATCTTAGCCACTGTGCTATGCAGTGAAGATGGTTAAACTTGGGACAAAAAGTGAAGGGTATATATAATACACCCCCAATGTTGTGAAATTGTGTAAAGAGTATATAAAGCAAATTGAAAAAATACAACCAAATATTTACAACACTTACCTCTGAGAGGTGTTTTCCAGGTGGCTTTCAGGTTTTTTAAATGTATGTTTTGAATGTTACCCAACATTCCTATAGATATGAATAATTGACATTGGAAGTCATTTTTAAAAGAAACTTTATAATAATTTTATACACTTTATCTTAAAGTTCTTTACTTTGTAGCACCTTATTAAGACAAATCTTCAATTATAAATGTGATGATGGAGGAAGGTATTAATTCTAACAGCTTTTTATAGCCCAGGAAGTTGGGATGAAGAAAACAAAGACAGAAATTATTTATTCGACAGTAAATAACATTCTGATGGGTAAACATTTGGGATATGACCACTAGTTTCTGTCAAATACTTATCAGATTTTTAAACTAAATACCTAAAAAAAGGCAGAAAAAGTGAAACAAATATCTGAAACACCATGAACCTTAATGCAGAATTCAAACTACAACCTGAGTTTCATGAGTGCTAAACTAATGATGTGGAGTCCTTCCCAGGTGGCCAGGATGGAAGCCCTGAGTGAGGCAATGAGGACTCCGACTTTCACTGCGACAGTCCTGGGTTTCGATGGACTGGAACACAGGTTCTTGAAGAAGAGACACTGCTCCAGATTCTCCTCCGGACGCAAACCACTGGGCATCGCAAGGTGCCGCACCACACCACACACCACCTGGGGCAGAGCTGCCCAGCGCAAGGCTGTTTTGTATCCTCCTGATCTAACACAGTAGCCACGGGTTACATGTGGCTATTAAGCACTTGAAATGCAGCTAAGATGACTGAGCAACTGAACTTGTGAATTTATTCAGTTGTAATTCATCCATATACTATCAGCACAGATCTAGAGCTTTTCCACATACTATTGGTTTTTGGCCTATTTCTCCTTTTTAGATATGACATAAGTATTTAAAAGATCAATTCCACTATACTAATAGGTTCTAACAATTGCCATCCTCTCTCTCTTTCCCATTTTCTTTTTTTTCAATTTTTATTTTAATTGTTGATCTTGTACAGTTTTCTGTCTTTTACTCCCACCCCAACCCAGCCCTCCCCACCTCCCTCACATTTCCGCCCCCCCTAGTTTTTGTCTATGTGTCCTTTATACTTGTTCCTGTCTCTTTCCCATTTTCTATGCTGCAAAAGTCTAGCCTTTAAAATATGTAACATGGGTAAGCATCTCCAAAATTATTCTATTCAGAAACAATATTTATTAGCAATTCAGAAGCAAGACTGTCTATTGAAGGAAAGCTCACTTAGGGTCCTCCCTCCCTAAGGTAGATGGTGCGTCACCTTCACTAAGCTCGAACCGGTGTCTCTTTTTTGTTTTTATGGCAGCTTTATTGAGATACAGTTCATATTCCATACACTCCACCCTTTTAAAGTATACAATTTGGTGCGTTTTAGTAAAATCACAAAGCTGCATGACCACTGACACTGTATAACTTTTAGAGTATTTTCATCACCCTAAAAAGCCCTCGACCGCATCTCAGCGACCCGACTCCCTACAACCCCCAGCCCGTGGCGGCCTCTTGTCCACGTTTTGTTCAGCCCCCTCCTCAAAGTGCCTCCTTCTTCAAACAACAAATCTGTACGAAGTAATCTTTGTGTTCCTTCCTTCCTCTTCTTTGTTTTAAATTTTATTTATCCTTTTCAGTGTGTACTTTGCCCTGAATTTCTCCTTGCCTGCCCTTCTTAGCTACTCTCATGCACCTGGGCTCTCTAATCCATCTGCATTCAATGTGTTTTAATTCTTTTAACTCCAAGGCTCAGAGGCAACAGCCATGATATCATGAAAATATGACAAGTGAGGAAACTAGTATATGCTTATGAGTCTGGGATTTTAAGAGTCTGGGATTGGTAGGGAAAGTACAGGTAGAATGAGAGTAACTCTCAACTTCAATTTAATGACTACCTAAATAGCTGTATTCCCACCATCCCCTCCCCCATTGCCATCTGGTACTGCTGCAGAACTTAAATTAATGCCTGGCATATCACACCCCTGCCATAAATCAATGTTGAACGAAGGAAAGAATAAACGTATTCCTCTATGATATGTTTATAGGTTTTTCCCGCCCATAGATCCATCCAGCTGGAGCATTATTTATTTTCTTTCCAAAATTGCCTAATAAATGGCATCCTGGCACTGGAAAGACTATATATAATAATGTAAAGAGATACATGTCAACTGGCGTGTTTTTTCTCTATGGCTAAATCCAGCGAATTCTCTGAATTCTTCTCTAAGGTGAACACCAAATTCTGAGAACGGCTCTCATGTAAGTCCCCAGAAAGAGATGGCCATTCTCCCCTTTGCCTCACAAAACATGAAACTAGAAATACCTTCATTTGTAATGTGTACTTGTTCTTTCATTAGCGTTTCTTGGGCCCCTTTTCCCCTCGTCCCCCCCCCCCCCCCTTGCCCAGTCTCCTGCAGCGTACAGAGAGGATTTCAGAGTCTCTGTGATATTCTTTAATGTGCAGACAGGTGAGGGGAAGGAGGAGCGGTGCTGGGAGGGAGCTGCAAGTCTCCACACAGACCTTTCTTTCCGTGCAAGTATGAAAACCCAGATAAAAAGCCAAACTGCAGACATACTATACGCGGCAGGAGCCAAGAGCTACCTTTAAGATTGGCAGTTCCAAAAGGCATCAACAGGAATCCTTTTGGTAATTACCAGTTGGGAAATGTCATCCCATTGATTGTGACAGACACGAAGCAGCTGTGCTTTGTTGAGGGCGAACAGAGGCTGGGCCAGAGCAGTAACAAACAGCGGGCCAGCTGCAGCCTGCACTCCGACTTCCTCCCCACAAACCTCTCCTGTTTAAGACTTGCCAAACACTGAAGCAATTAATCACACAGTAGAAGTGGATCTAAAATGTCTGAAACTGCCTGTTGAAGATTAACTGAATCTATCATATTTCTAGCCTGGTTTGGGGGCAGGGCCGGGAGGGGAGTGAAGAGTGTCTTTTTATTGTGAAAAGATTCTCCATCATATTAATGGCAAAACTCTCAGGCTGGTCATTCCCATTGTGGCTGAACTGGAGAGCCTCTTCTGGCCAGAAAGTCTTATCCTTTAAGTGAGAGACAGAAAGGGATAGAGCTATCTGCCGTTATGGATTCCTGGTATGGAATCAAAGGTAGAGAGTTTGAGCCAGCGCAGGGGTCCCTGTAGCCTAAACAGCCGTTTGAAGAGCAGTTTTTAATGTGCTCTGCCTAGTGTTTGTATAAAACAGCTCCTCTGAACAAACACCAGCCCTCCCCCCAAACCCTCCCCCACCCCTAGCCCAGGGTGAAAAATCATAGTGCCTGTCAGGCCTCTGGAGCCACCAGGCTCACCCTCAGGGGAAAAGGGTCTCCAAGCTGGGCCTGCAGAGCTGCTCTCAGCTCTGGAAAACAGCAGGGCTGGGGAACTGCTCAGGGGAATCAAACGGCTGCCTGGAAGCTGTGTGGAGCAACTCACCCCAAACGCCTCAGGCAAAATGTGTTTGGTGACTCCAGCCCTGGCGTGGGGGGAAGGAGGTGATGGGCATCTCTGAGGGTATCACTGATCTCAGATCTTGGGCAACCCCCTGGGTATTTTTATATCCTTATATTGGCATTGTCCGTAAGTACCTCAGACCCAGGTCTCCAGGGAAGCCCAAGAGATAGTCATTTCACAGAGAAAAATAATTATGCCTCCCCTCTCTAATCCCGGCAGTGCCTCATTCAACTCTCATTCCTTTAAAAGAATCATCACTGCATGATTTAGAGGCAAGTTAACGTCCTTCTATTTTAAACCATTCATTTATATAACACTGACTTCTGCCAAAGATGCTACTGTTACTTTCATTAAAAAAAGCTTTGTTTACATATATATCTTCTTAATAACCTAAGCACTTCTAAATAAGGCATACATAAATGATTCTTAAAATAGAATGAAAGACCTTTAGGTTCTTAGCGAGGAGGAGGGTGCGGGAAGGAAGTCCGAAATATACTGGAAAGTGAGAAGAGCAAGAACAGAATGTTTCCAATGAGTTCAGGTCCTAAAAAATAGTCATACATAGAGAGAAAATAATTTGGAAGAGTATGCATTAAATCGTTGACAGCACTGTCTCTGAGAGGAAAAATTATTAAGAACTTTTAATTCCTACAGTTTTACTTCTGTAATGTCTGAAATTTTTGTAACAGATCTTGGAAACTGGAAAAGGAAATTAAGATAAATGTAGTTACCAGGCAGGGCCAATCATTCACTGTAATTTGAGGACAAAGAAAGCTTAAGGCCTTACCTAGTGCCTCGCCACTCAACATGTCAGCCCCAGAACGCCAACAGCACCATCACCTTAGTGCTCCTTAGGGACGCTGAACTTCAGGCCCCACCCCATGGCTATATTCCTAGCAGAGCCGGAGAGGCACTGACTGCCCACATTAACGATAACCTTCTTCACCTGGTGCAAGTCAGTCCTTTCTATGAGAAACAATCAAAATAATTTTTCCAAACTTGAAATCTATGGGTCTTTTATTTCATTACTTGAACTAAGAGATGAGCAGGTTTTTGTAAGAATGGCCTTTCAGCCATTCAGTGCATGGATGGGGCTCCTGCAGAGAGCCGGGAGGGGCTACCCCCTTCAGTGCACTAGAAAGCCAAGACTGAGTCGGTGCCTCCACGAGCCCCCACGGCCAAGTAAAAGAGAGACAAGGGAACAGTCAGATGAAATCATAGGCCAAACTGGTATAAATCCCAGGTAAAAAACAACAAAGGGCCACAATTAATGAAAACTTTGTTAGTTGGGCTATTTGGCTCAATGAAGCACATCTGGTAATGTCTCGTCATGCAGAGGTACAGGAAGGACGCTGGAGCAACAACTCTGGTGGTAGTTGGGATCATCGAGGAAGAATCTATTGGTGATGCAGAAGCAGAGAAACTGGGTGTGGGAAGCAGCAGTCACTTTGAGACTATGATATTCACAACAACAAAGGAACAATGGGCATGTTCATATTTTAGACAAGCCACAATTTGTCCGAAAGTCTAAAGTGAACATGGTTTAATGGTAATAGAATGTTCTGAAAATAAATTATTTGGTCCACACCTGTGTCCATAGCCCAGAGTGGAGGAGAAATACTTGAAAAGAAATGTGAGTGGTTCTAATGGGAGCTTTTTGTGATTTAAACACTTTAAAAGGTCATTACAAACAATAAATTGATGGGCAGACGACCAAAGGTTGATGACACTCCTCTTCCATACACTCATATTTGATTTGGGGGTCTGTGTAAATATGAAACTAACATTTGCAATTGTATTCATAAATCCAATTCATTGGAGCTTAGACTGGTGAGTCGAAGATGTCACACTCTTCCAGAGAGGGGTATCTGTGTGCTCTCTTGGGAACTGGAGACATGCGCACTGCCCATAAGAGGAAATGGCGTGCTATGCTGCTCACTCTGCTGAAGGAAAAGAAAAGGCTGGACAGAAAAGGTGCTTTGAAGTACTATTACATGCATGACTTTGGTGGACAGCCCTGCAGGCTGGGGAAAGACAGGATGCCCTGACCATTGAAGAATCAGGGGCCAGTAGCGCCTACAATCCGAGAGTCAGCCACACATCTGGAACATTTCAATAAAGGCCTCGGAGATAAGATTGACAGCTTCGTGTCAGACACAATTAGAGGAATCAGGGCTTCAATCTCTGATACACGAGATGAAAGTAAAAGAGGACAGAAGCAGAAATAATAGCAACTCTTTAGAGAAAAGTGGACGGGACGGACACATTTGTGGAATAAGTAACAGCGGTCCACCAAAGGCACTCTCCTTTGAACCCGGCAGTGTCTGAACGACACTCACTGACCCTCCGGCACTCGAGTCTGAAGAAATATCTTAGCAGAATCTTCCACCCAGGACTCCAGTCTTGACTATGTCTTATCGTTTCTAAAAGAGCATTATCATAGCTCGTTAGCTGATTTTCATTTAACTAAATGGAAACATATGGAGGTCGTGTTTAAAACATGGTTCTAACACGTAGCTAGCTCTTTTTTCACAGAAAATGGAAGTGCTTCTGATTCACAGATAAAAGATGTTGCCTCGTTAGAGTTACTTGATATGTAGCCTATCTCTCTTGGATTGAACTTTCAACTTAAAAGTCTTCTAATTTTTGAAGCCGGTGGTGACTGGCTAAAACAGCGCAATTAAATAAATGCACTGGTTTAGGTTTCATCTTTTTCAAGTAAAGATTTGAGACAGCTCACAGCCAAAAATTGCATTATAAAAGTAATAGAATAGAAATTTGAAGGAAAAAAAAAACAACACAAGGAAAATAAAACAGAACATACACCCAGTCTGTGCTGTATGGTTTGCAAGGTTGCTGGGAACCGGTGGCAGGCACTGCCCTGCTGTTCCTAGCAAAAGATAATTATTCTTGCTACCATGAAAAAATATTAAACATCTTCCTGTAAAATGAGGCAGGAGAAGCCCATGCTGTTTTCTTCCTTTTGTTAATATTATGAACGAGGCAGGGTCCGCATTGATCTCCGCCCTCTTCGAAATCCTGAAGTACTGACTGTGCTTCCGCACATGCTCCGCAAGACCAGCAGCATCGGCATCACCTGGGAGCTTGTAGGGAAGGGAGGCTCTCGGGCCCCACCCAGACCTTGCTGAACCAGGAGCTGCATTTTAACAAGATCCCCAAAGGTGCTGCATACACTGAAGCTTGAGAAGTACGGGTCTGTAACACTAACAATCACATATTGTTTTATTTTTACATAAGTGTTTAGTATGTACATACCTAAAACTATCAATTCCTCAGGGCAGAAACTACCTGATTCCCTTCTTTTTCCCATGACACTAAGCACACCAATAACATTGTAGGAGTTGAATAAAAGCATGCATGAAATAAGTTAAAAATAAACAATCATAAAAGGGAAAAAATTAGACCAAGAGGATTAAAATCAATTCATACCATTCCAAATTGTATGATGGATTACACATTTTCATACCTTGATACTTTAAATACCATTAAAATAATGATTAATACTTATTACTTATGAGGCACTAACAGGCACTGATTATCTTCTTCACAGCTCTGTGAGGTAGCATCACCCTCATTTTATAAATGGGGAAACTGAGGTCTGAGATTAAACTGAGTCGACTGGTCAAGAGCTGTGGAACTCTAGTGTAAACACAGGCTGTGTGATTACAGAAACCATATTCTCAGCCACAGCTGTCTAATGAGAGATTCTGATCCCTGGGTTTCTGAAAGATAGAAAACTCCAGGACTAAGCGCTGAGACAAGGGGCTAGGACAGCTTGCAATGGATCCAGTGATCTGTTCTGATCAAAGTTAGTGAGTAACTCGAATTTTTAAACAATTTTTAGCATGCTTATAATTGTGTGATTCTGTAAACCACATGCCTGCAAAATACTTCATGAATATTCATCCCTGGGGATGCTGTCAGTATAAATCATCTATATTGCCTTAGACAGCAGTTGTCACATGATTTATCCTCTCTACAGCTGGACAAACAGAGGCTTCCATGGGTCAAGGCGAATCAGGGGTCTCTTCAGGTGACCTGTGGCACATCATTTAGATACATTTTTTTATCATGACCCACTACAGTTTCTCTCTCCTACTGGTGGAAAATGTGAAGAAAGGAGATAGTAGATGTTTGCATCTATTTATGTGGGTGTAGAATCTGTATAATGAATGTTATCACAGGTGAAGTTGAATGTACAGGTAGAAAGATACACGAGAGGTGGAGGCGGTGACCTGCAAAGAAGAAGAGGGTACATTCCTCCCTAAGGGCTGGAATTTTCTTTTGTGCCTCCTAATATTCTCAGTACCCAGCACTACACCTGGTACTTAAAAGGTATTTGATACATTTTATTGGATGAGTATCTACTGTGTGCTTAGCTCATAAGAACTCAAACATGACCTGTTGAGCCCTCGCTGGCTGGCTCAGTTGGTTAGAACATTGCCCCAAGATGCCAATGTTGCAGGTTCATTCCCCAGTCAAGGCACATACAAGAGTCAACCAGTGAATGCATAAATAAGTAGAACAGCAAATTGATGTTCTCTCTTTTTCTCTCTCAAATCAATAAGTACATTTAAATTTTAAAAAAACTCCTGTTGAAACCTTGCAATCCGACATATCTTGTTTTGAGCACCCATCTTACTAGTTCTATGATTTTAAGTTGTTTACCCTATCTACACCTCAATTCCTCATCTGTAAAATGGGCACATGGTGCTAACCTCACTAAGTTCTGAGGATCCAGTGAGGCAACATATGTAAGTTGCTTAAGATGGCCCATAGCACATTAAATGTGTAATAAATGTATCAACTTTCCAGTAAGGTTACTTTAGCCTGTTTTTATCCTTGACATCTTAGCCTAGCTGCTGATTTTTCAGAAGTATAGCTCATAAAGAACGCTGTGCTGCCTGCCTTTTACTGGCAAGGCCAGGACCACGACCAGGCCCTGGGTCTAGTCCTCCTTAATCTCAGTTACAAGATAAGGTATCTTTTTACAATAAGATGTGAGTTATCTGGGTGTCTTTCTCCATCAGAAAGCACCTCTTCCAGTCCTACACATACATCCCCAGTGCGTGAGTAGGTTTCCCACTGAAACAACAAGGAAGACCCTCCAACACCGGTGTGACCACAAAGGTCAAAGCTGCCCTCGTCATTTGTGAAGAACTACGCACGCCGCATTTGCTGCATAGGTGGGCCACTCGTCCTTCTGTACTCCAGGAGACTCACTCCCATCTACTACCCTCGCATTCAGATCTTCTTGAGACTCCGGGTCCTTGAGTTCTTTACATTCACTTATCTGGGCCCTAGAGGACATACCTGGTGGACAGACCACGTGGGAACTCCAGCCTGGTGTTGCGTACTTTCATGGGCGATGGAAACAAGCAGAAATGAAGCCAGGCACCCCAAAGGCAGAATTAATCCCAATCGAAGGTCATTTGTGATATAAAACCTCAAGTATTAGGTATCCACCCCTTAGCAGAAACAATTTCCAGATTCGGGTTTAGACCTTGATTCTATACTGCCTGAGGTTAAGGCGTGTTAGATTATCTTTTTGAATGGCCTCAGGCAAGTCAGCCACTCTGCAACTCAGTTTCTTCATCTTTAAAATGGGAAAATAGTTTTTACCTATACCTGGCACAAATAAGTCTCTGTAAGTGTTTGCTTGCATTATTTACTTTGGGACAAAGGAAAAGAGATAAGTGAGATTAGTTTAAATGTCATTTCTGATTCACTGTCTCTTCATATTCCTCATTACATTCCCAGCACCTGTCATAATACTGGGCACATAATATATGTTTGATAAGTATTTATTGAGTTAACAGGTATTAGATTCTTGAGTAGGTTTACTCTCTGCCTTTAAGATTATTCATATTACTTTGCTAACTCTATTCACTGGGCTTAGGATCAAGGCTATGCTAATAAGCTGGTGAGTGTCTATAATTCAATAATCACCCCAGTATCCCCGACTCGCATGTTTCACATAACTTATTACATAATGGATAGACATGTAACTTTTTTGTTAAAGTTAAGTTAATATCAGAATAATGATACTTGATATGTTAAATATGTTTTTTAAATCATCATGAAACAATTATCTGCAAGATACTTTACTCTCAAAAAGCTAGTCAGATAACCCAAATGCAACAAAATAATAATTAGTATAAGTGTACCTTATGATAATAGTAGAAGTAAGCAGTGCATTTTACATACATAGGAAAACTGCAGCAAGACAGGTCAAATCCAAACTCACAGAACTGGTGAGTGACAAAGCCAGATCTGTAAACGCAAGTCTGAACAAGGTTAAAGCTCAGGGTTTGTGAATAATATCAGATGCCTTTCTTCTGAAAGATTCTCTGCGAAGACTCAAACGGAAAAAACCTTAGTGCCTTCATCAAGCCCCTCTCTAACCCAGGACAGAGACCTGTGGGTCAACCCTAGTGCTCTGGCAATTATACGCTGGCAAGTCAGAGGATGTGTACGTGGCCTAGGTATTTTTCTTCTTTTCCCTCCACTCCCCTGTGCAACTCATTTTTCTTTATATTTATCAAGGTATTAATATAGTCACACATCGCATATTATTTATCCCCAAACAACTGCTTTTCACCATTTTTGAACAGTGGAATAGCTATAGGGGTTTATAGGGTCGAGTTCCTTTCTTACAACACACGGGAATTTTTCTGACATTTCTTAAATGTGCTAGACTGATGGTGTGCAAACATATTGGCATTGGAAAGCCAGGTTAACCATATTCAAGAAACTGCCTGCAGTAAGAATGAACAGGAATTGCACAATCTGTTCTTTCTTAATATAGACAATAAAGTGTCTAGACAATAGGACATCGTGCTCTAAAATTCACCCAGTCACTTTAAACCTCACCTCTTTGCTTCACACACTGTCATTTGTTTATTCAGAAATATTTACGAAACATACTTACGGCCTGATAACACACAGAACGTGGCTAAGGGAGCAACTAACAAGTAAAATGGCTGACTCCTGTTTACATAGCTCACTCGGGTAGATGAGACATGGCCTCAGAAAAGTGAAAGAAAACATTTGGATGTGAATAACACCTCCAGCAAACTTCCTCCACCACCTTTCTGAATGGATAATGTTGAATGCTTCACACCTGTACAACGCAGGGCCTGATGGACACAGGAATGCAACAATGCCTGTAAACCGGGAAGCTTTCTGAACTAAGGTACCACCTACAGATGTTAACAAGCTGCATTATTTCTGTGGGCCACCAAGAAGACTCTTTCTTTTGCCCTGAAATTATTAGCATAGCTTCTAAGTGCAAAAGCCAGTATTTTGCCAGGAGCCTCAGTAACATGGAGGAGAATTCTCAGGAACACTGAATTCTAATGCCATTGTCAACCCTCAGCAAGTTTTTGAAACTCCACATGCTTTAGCTTCACCTACAAAAGACCTAACAGAGATTTTCTACAGAACAAACATCAGCAGAGAGAATAATTGGAAGGTCCTTTACAAAAACAACTGTTAGGACTATTTGGAGAGAGCCAGCAATGTACAGACTTGTCCCCACTTGCTGAGAAACCCAGGAGTTGTTCTGTTGAACCAGCCTTAGTCACACAGCAGAAAAGCCTCCCAGCCCAGCTCATGACGGGTCTTGTCATAATTCAGCTGGAGCCACTGGTAAATATCCACCTGTCTATTACTCATTAATAGAGAGAGACAGGATGTCAGCTGTTTCCTTGACTTGGAGAAACAAAGGCTTTTACCACCTTCTGGCTTACTCTCAAAGTAATATGAGAAACAATAAAGCAGACAAAGATTTTAAAAGGACAGGAAGATGCCCTGTCAAAAATAAAAATAAATCATCATTGTCTGATGGAAACAAAGATTACAGCCTTTAACTTGCTTTACAGGTTGTGATAATTCACCTTTCTATGTGAATTATCACCCCAGTATCATCTTCTCAGAAGATGAGGAAAAACAAAAGTCTCCAAATTGATTTACAAATTAGGAACTGACACTTCTCCAAGGAGGACATACAGATGGCCCATAGATTGAGCATTATAAAAAAATGCTCAACATCACTAGCCATCAGAGTGATGCAAATTAAAACCACAATGAGGTATCACCTCACACCTGTCAGAATGGCTTTCATTAATAAATCAACAAACAACAAGTGCTGACAAGGATGTGGAGAAAAGGGAACTCTAGTGCACTGTTGGTGGGAATACAGACTGGTGCAGGCACTACAGAAAACAGTATGGAATTTTCTCAAAAAATCAAAAATGGAACTGCCTCTTGACCAGCAATTCAACTGCTGGGAATATACCCTAAGAACCCCAAAATACCAATTCAAACAAATTTATACACCCACGTATTCACAGCAGCACTATTTATCTAGCCAAGATTTGGAAACAGCTTAAATGCCCCTCAGCAGACTAGTGGATTAAAACTGTGGTACATTTATACAATGGAATACTATGCAGCAGAAGGAAAGAAGGAATTCCTACCTTTTGTGACAGCATGGATGGAACTGGAGACTACTATGTTAAGTGAAATAAGCCAGTCAGAGAAAGACAAATACCGTATGATCTCACTTATAAGAGGAATCTAATGAACAAAATAAACTAATAAACAAAATAGAACCAGAGGCATAAAATCATGGAACAGAGTGGCAGCTGTAAGAGGGGAGGGGATAGATGAGGACTGATTGAAAGAGGTTGAAGGGATTAGTCGAAAAACATACATGAGATCTATCCAGGAAAACGTCCAGCCATTGTTAATATAGGGAGACCAGTTTGCACAACATCGACGTAAACTGGCTGCCAAAGAGAGTGGACTGGAATGCACATGTGTGAACAATGATGACTTCACTGTAGTTGTCAGTAGGTGTGGTGGATACCATTGAGTGAGCATGTGTACTGTGTGACCATCACATACAAAATGACTGAGCAGCAGAACAACAAATCTGCATCAAATTTTGCATTAAGCTTGAACATTCCTCCATCATCTGAAACTATTCGGATGATTCAGAAGGCCACAGCTGTGGACAACTGGTGATTGGCAGCTTCATCATGACAACACACCCATTCACACATCATGTCTTGTGCAGAATTTTTTGGCAAAACCTCAAATCACTCAGGTGACTCAGCCCCACTGCAGCCTAGATTTAGTGCCTTGTGACCTTTGGCTTTTCCTAAAACTGAAATTATCTTTGAAAGGGAAGAGATTTCAGACCATCGATGAGATCAGGAAAATATGACAGGACAGCTGATGGTGATTGGGAGAACTGTGTGAGGTCCCAAGTTGCCTACTTCGAAGGGGACTGAGGCATCATTGTCCTATTTACAATATTTTTTGCAACTTGTATCTTCTTCAGTTAATGTCTCTATTTTTCACATTAAATAGCAGGATACCTTCTGGGCAGACCTCATCGTATGAAGAACCCATGGACATGGATGACTGTGTGGAGACTGACTATGGAAGTGGGGGGTGGGCTGGGTGGATGGGGGGGAAGCAGGAAAAAGTGGGACAACTGGAATAGCATAAACAATAAAATATTTTTAAAAAAAGAAAATGGGACAAAGCAAGTCTCCAAACTGATTTACATGTTAGGAAATTTTATTCTGCTAAAGCTGATAGGTGTTTTCATTTCTGGTGGTTATTAACCCCCATCACTAATATTTAGATTACACAACTGGTCTTGACTTCTGTTTGGGCAGCAAATAATTTGTCATAATATATTTAGTTATGATATGATTAGAGATCTTCCAAACTTAAATTTTAAGCAGAAATGCTGCCGCCTTCAATTTTAATCCCAGAATGCACTTCCTGTATCAATTACATTAGTGGTTATAATATACAAACATGAAAATTCAGTAGTTCAACCTGACAGCCCAGGATGTTCCAGGGAACAGAGAACTCTCTACTACAGGGAGTCAAGAACCTGGGCTCTGTCCTTGATGGGGTTCCACCATTGCTTAGAACCATGTCATGGCCTACCTTCAGTGGTAGGAGGGGAGAGGGAACAAAGGCACAGCACTGGTCAATACCTTGACCTAGAATTGAGACATCACAGATGTGGCCTGCCCTAGCAAGGCGACCCAAACACATCTGTTAAAAGATCAAGCGTGTGCTGTGGGGAATAGAGGGAAAGAGGAGCCAGATGAATGCACAGGGCACTGCAGTAGCCCAGGAATGAGTGGATGGTGTCTTGGAAAACGGGAGCAGCAGCAGAACAGAGCTGAGATACGTTTCAGAGGTGGAATGATAGGACTTGCCAACAAACTAGCTTTGAAGAGTAAGAGAAAGGGGGGACTTGCCCTTGCTGGTGGGGCTCGGTCGGAGTACGGTCCTGTATGCCAAAAGGTCGCAGGCTCGATTCCCAGTCAGGGACCATATCTAGGCTGCGGGTTCACTCCCTGGTTGGGGTGCATCTGTGTTTCTCTCCCTCTCTTTCCCTCTCTCTAAAAGCAATAAGCATGTCCTTGGGTGAGGTTTTTAAAAAAGAGAGAGAGAAAAGGAGGGATTACTTTTTGTCTTTACAGGCTTCCGGCTTTTGTAACAGGCCTTTAGAAGTGGTGTTTTTTCCAAGTGTTCACCCACCCAGGCAGTAAAACCTGGCTGGCTTTTTGAATTAGGAAGGAATGGAACTTGACTCATTTTTATAGTGACCATATTTCTCAATGATAAGATGCATTTTTCCATATTTTAATGTTTCTGAAGTCAGGATGCGTCTTCATGTCAACATTGAAGGAAAGCTGCAGAGAAGTCAGCTGTGACAACATTGTCATCGCTTGTAAAGATGCATGCGAGCTTAGCCTAGGTAGGGTAGAAGGCATCTGCTTGTCAGACCACCAAGTCACCAAGGTGATTTGCACTGATTGCACAACAAATGGTAGGTTTTAGCATATTTCATTTAGCATGTTTACATAGGGATTCCACTAGAAAGCAGTCTAGCAACAATAAGGTATTTCGTATACAGACCACGATGAAATAATCAAAGTAAATAAATAAATAAAGATGGAGAACACAGTTTACCACAAATGCAGCACACACTTGACTGTGGAAAACTGATTGCTTTAACCCAAAACAATGACGTAGTGTTTTCCAGCCTCTAAGACCTCAAAGGAGCCACAAGAAGATAAACTGGGGCTGAGACAGTGGGAGGAGTGGCAGAAAGAGCAATCATTGAGTTATGCGTAAATGTATCAATGCCTGTCGTACAGCAAGTAAGCTGTTTTTTAAGTATATTTTATTGATTATGCTTTACAGTTGTCCTGATTTTCCCCCTTTGCCCCCCTCTGCCCAGTGGCCCCCTTCCTTCCAGCAATCCCCCGCCCCCTTAGTTCATGTCCATGGGCTGTGCATATGAGTTGTTTGGCTTCTCCATTTCCTATACTGTTCTTAACATCACCCAATTTCGCACCTACCAATTAAGCTTCTTAATCCCTATACCTTTTCCCCCATTTTTCCCTTTCCTCTCCCAGCTCATAACCCTCCAAATGATCTCCATATTTATGATACTGTTCCTATTCTGGTTGTTTTGTTTTGTCTTGTCTTGTTTTAGATTCAGTTGTTGATAGCTGTGAGTCTGTTATCATTTTAATGTTCATAGTTTTGATCTTTTTCTTAAATAAGTCCCTTTAACATTTCATGTAATAACAGGTTGGTGATGGTGAATTCTTTTAGCTTTACCTTGTCCAGGAAGCACTTTATCTGCTCTTCCATTCTAAATGATAGCTTTACTGGATAGAGTAATCCAGGTTGTAGTCCTTGCTATTCATCACTTTGAATACTTCTTGCCAGGCCCTTCTTGTTTGCAAAGTTTCTTTAAAGAAATCAGCTGATAGTCTTATGGGAATTCCTCTGTAGGTAACTCTCTGCTTTTCCCTTGCTGCTTTTAAGATTTTCTCTTTATCTTTAACCTTTGGCATTTTAATTATAATGTATCTTGGTGTGGTCCTGTTTGGGTCCATCTTGTTTGGTACTCTCTGTGTTTCCTGGATTTGTATGTCTATTTCCTTGCCAAATTAGGAAAGTTTTCTTTCATTGTTATGTTTTGTTTTGTTTTGGATTTATTTTTTTAATTGTTGTTCAAGTACAATTTTCTGTATATTACTCCCATCCCAGCTCACCCACCCATCCCTCCCTACCTCCTTCCCATTTCAGCCCCCACCCCCCAGTTTTTGTCCATGTGTCCTTTATATTTGTTCCTGTAAACCCTACACCTTTTCCCCTGAAATTCCCTCCCCTCTCCCCTCTGGTCACTGTCAGCCTGTTCTCTATTTCAGGGTCTTTGGTCATATTTTGCTTGTTCATTTGTTTTGTTGTTTAGGTTCCTGTTAAAGGTGAGATCATGTGGTATTTGTCTTTCACTACCTGGCTTATTTCGCTTAGCATAATGCTTTCCAGTTCTATCCATGCTGTTGCAAAGGGTAGGAGCTCCTTCTTTCTTTCTGCTGCATAGAATTCCATTGTGTAAATGTACCATAGTTTTTTGATCCACTCATTTACTGATGGGCACCTAGGTTGCTTCCAGCACTTGACTGTTGTAAATTGTGCTGCTATGAACATTGGGGTGCATGGGTCCTTTTGGATTGGTGTTTAAGGGTTCTTAGGATATAATCCTAGCAGTGGAATTGCTGGGTCAAAAGGCAGATCCATTGTTTTTGAAATAAGTTTTCAATTTCTTGCTCTTGTTCTTCTCCTTCTGGCACCCCTATGATTCAGATATTGGCACATTTGGAGATGTCCCAAAGGCTTCTTATACCATCGTTATGTTTTTGGATTCCTGTTTCTTCTGTTCTGGTTGAATGTTTATTTCTTCGAGTTCCAAATCATTGATTTGAATCCTGGCTTCCTTCCCTTCGCTGTTGATTCCCTGCAGATTTTTCTTTATTTCACTTAGTGTAACCTTCATTTCTTCCTTTATGTTGTTGCCATACTCAATGAATTCTCTGAGCATCCTGATCACCAGTGTTTTGAACTCTGCATACGATAGGTTGGCTATCTCCATTTCATTTAGTTCTTTTTCTGGAGTTTCACTCTGTTCTTTCACTTAGGCCATATTTCTTTGTCTTCTCAATTTGGCAGCCTCCCTGTGTTTGTTTCTGTGTATTAGGTAGAGCTGCTTTGACTCCCTTAGTGCACCTGTTAAGTTGTATGGAGCGGAGCCTGAGGTATTTGCCTGGGTGGGGCAACGCACTTCACCGTTTTGTGGCTCTGTGTTGGAGGAGGTCTCAGAGAGGGGACAATGTTGATGCCTGGCTTCTGGAGGTTTGCCTGGCACTCACTCCATTTCTAATCACTTCACTCATTTCCTGTATGTGGCTGGCACCCTTATAGCTTTTGCCCTGGTGGTGAATCCCAGCATGGGTGGGTTTGCATATGTTCTAAGCCCAGGCGGGTCCTTTAAATGGACTCTCCTGAAAAACCAGCAGTTTCTTCTGCCACCCTGACCCCCACTGGTTTTTACAGCCAAAAGTTATAGGGCTTTTTCTTCCTGGCACTAGAACCCTGGCCTCTGCAGTCCGGCCTGGAGATGGGGTCGCTGGCTCCCAAGGTATCCCTCCCAATTTCTATCCACCACATGTGAATGTGGGACCACCAGCTCCATCACTGCTGCTGCCTCTCTGCCCCTCCTACCCATCTGGATGAATGTGGCTTCTTTAAATCTTTGGTTGTCAGACTCCCATACAGCTCGATTTTCTGACAGTTCTGGGTGTTATTTGCTTTGAGGCTTGATGCAATTCAATTAATTGTAGTAAAATGATATGTTTGACAGATCACTTTTACTTCTCTGCTTTAGCAAGAAAAAAAGGGGGGTGCTTGACTGCCTTTTTGTGGGGAGGTGCCCTCCCACCCCACCACCTCCAGTCCCAAAGAAAGCTCAATAGACACGGGCCATCTAACATCTAAACCCTACCAAACAGGCCATCAAGCAGGACAATGAGAGGGAGAGAACCAACTCTTTGTATTTCAGGGGGTTAACAGAGCCTGATCTCTGGGTGGATGAGCAGAGCTGACAAGAAGCAGCCAACCTGTGTACAGTAACACTGGGCTGAGGAGCCAAACACCTGGCAGTGAGAAGTAGCATCTCTCATCAGGCGTGGCACTGATGTAAGCAGCAGCTTCAACAAACCGTGCTGCCCCATGCCAGGAGCTAGGTGTGGAAATAAACAAAGGCCAACCAAACAAGAAAAGGCAAAGGCTATTCATTCAGACTTGCTAGAGCAAAGGGGTTCACCACTGTCACTTGTATTTCAGCAGAGACTCGAAGGTAGGCACAGGAGTGGGAAAACTTTATAGTGGAAAAGAGTGAAGGCTTCGGGTGTGCCCGGTTTGGAGGATGTTGGTACGGAGAGTTGGACTTGGCTCACTGAAGCAGGGCATCCTGTGTAAGCATCCTATGTGGGCATCCTGTGGTTATGGATACTTATTGGCTTTCTCTGGTTGGTCCTAATTTGGAAGCAGAGGCAAAAATTAGGAAAGCTGTCAGTTACTAATCAAGTCCTGGCCATTTGGGATTGACTATTCCAGTGTTGTTTGGGGGTAGGGTGTTCCGGGCTGGATATTAGAAATAGTGGTCTGGCTTCCTACGAGTCTGACATAAATAGCAGTAGGCTGGTTACCGGAGATCACTGGGTTTCCAGGCAGGTTGCTACAGGTTGCGGGGCAGAGTTCTATTTTATACGTGGCCTGACCATTATCTGTTTGTATATTTCAGTTTCCCATAGGGCTCTGGAGACCTTGGCCCCCAGGGGGACCAGCAGGGGCTCAGGCAGAGAAGGTCCATGCGTGGTGACAGCACCACCTGACTTAGCAGAAGTTTGTAGCGGCCCATTCCTACAGGAGGACAATGTTCATGGTGTCACAAGGTCACAGCAGGAGAAGATACCTGCTTTGGGACTTACCCAGATAAGTGCTGAGTAAGTATTTATTACAGAAGTTTGGAGGAAGCCTAGAAGTGTAATGCAATTAAACATGGACCTGAGCTAGACTGGGGGTACGGCAGATGGGAAGAGAACATAATTCAGCAAAGCAACTAAATTTTTGATGGGACACAACCCTTATAAATACCATTTTACCCATCAATTTCACTTTCATTGTAACTTATGATATACCTATGAGTGTAATTAAGCAAGAGACCTTTATCATTAGAAAAATATATTTGCTAACAGGACTAGGTTTAATGTTGGAATATCAATGATAGCCTCGCATGCGGTGTTCTTGCACATACCCCATGGTTCTTAATGAAAGTAGCACAGATTTATGCGCATACTTTATTGTAAGAAAAATAATTACAAAAATGCCAACTCAGGAAATAAAAATGTTATCAATATTCCAACATCAGCGACAAGTAGCAAGGGTCAAATGCACAGACAATGCAGATGAGATGGAGAATTTCCTTGAAGAATCTATTCCTCCTTAACGTTGTATTTTGGTTGAGGATACCACCGGTAAAAAATGATTCCTTTAATATATTTTTTGATCAATAATTATTTGAAGATGCTCAACAATTGATCTGGACTGACTTCCTATGACCCAATACCGCACTCATTGTTCGCCCATCTGAGTAAGGCACTGCCGTGTTATTCATTCTTTTTTTAAATATTAGAATTCCATCTGTTACAACCCCTCTGCTCTCTCATGAAGTGTTTTCTAGTAAGTGTTAGGACACCCCAACACAAGAGGTATGATTATTCCCACTTTACTGGAATGGAAACTGAGGCTTAGAGAGGCTCTGTGATGAAATCAAAGTCCCCCAGCCAGTGTGAGAGCCAGTCTCAGCTTTGTCTTCCTCTGCAGAGCTCTTGTCCTTCCTCCTCTTTGTTTTCCAGTGACAATCTTCCTTAGAGGGGGAAATAATTTAATCAGACTCGTATCAGACATACTAGATTATATACAGAAATGGGGATTGCACTTCGAAGTGTTTACTTCTGGGGCTAATTACCTATTTCCACTTGGAACTCCTACGAACACTGCCAGCAGAGCCTGTCTTCAGCGGTAGAAGGTCGTGCATCTCAGGCTTGGAATCGGTCCCCCTCCCAGCTGCAGTAGGCAGCTGCCTCTGTCTCCACGTGACTTTAGGGGCATGAAAAGCCTCAGTGTCTCCCCAGATAACTCTGTCACCCACTGGGTGAAGCCTGAAATCCCCCCAATAAGAGCTTAATCCTTTTAATTTAAAAGTTTGATCCTGTGTTAAAATGGAAAACCCTGAAAGAAGAATAACAAAGGATCTAAAAGGAAAGTAGCCAGCCGGACAGCTTTCACTGCGGTTTATACTAATTCTCTCTTACCCCATTGTAGAATGCTCATTTATTCACATTTTTCCCCCTCAACATGGCTCCTTAGGGGAAAAACATCCATGCTAGATTGTTAATATACATGTCTATGCTTAATGTCTTACTGGCCCAAGGTAATTCGTATTTTTAATAGTAATTGTCTAGAAACATATCCTGATTGGTAAACTTTTCAAGCCAATAGTAGAAAATATTTTTGCAGAGGTATCTTCCTCGCCTGATAATCACTCTTTTTTAATCTCTAGAATCCAATCAGGTTTTACATGGATACTTGTTTTGGAGGTCAAAAATACCTAGGAAATTTCAATATATACAAATTTTTCCAAAGAAGAACAGTGGAATTACGATGAATTTTGTGTTTAGCATGGAAGCTTTCAAAAAGTAAGTATCCATACTTCATTTACTATTCATTTGGCAACTATGAAGGATTATTTATTTCACTACCTATAACAGAAAATCCTGTTTCCAAAACACAGAACAGGAAGTTTTGGAATTTAGAATATGGATGGTCTTGTTTACTTACAGGGCCAAACAGAAAGCCCTAAGCCCAACCATTCAATTTAGTGCCCAAACAATCCTAAACCCTTGTTAACATGCGCCCTTCACTTTGCGTTGTGCAGAAATGCAGGGCAGGTGTGAAAAGAAGCAGCAGTCACATTGTGCTTGTGGGACTGAAGCCTCACACAACAAAACAGACCATGTTACATTTCCATTTGTCATTTCCTCAAGCTCTGTCACTCACTTAACATGTCCTTAATGCTTAAGAAAGCCATTTGATAGGAAGCTTTCTTCAAAGAGGCACAAGTTAGGATGGATGAGATGTATGCTGCTTACTCTGTTTATCTCCTGATGCAAGTGGCAGTGAAAACCTATTTACTCTCACACCGGCCTGTCCTGACCAGTATGAGAAGCAAAAGGAAAAACAAAAGCACAAACCCGTAATCACACTGCTTAATCTTTAATCTTGATTTTGTCCCTACCCAATGGGTCTATAACTAAGAATATTAAGAGATTTTTTTAATGGAAAGAATAAAGCAAAGACAGAGGAAGGGAAAAGAGAAAGAAAATAGGTATTTTAAAAAAGGATTGCACCTGCTTCCAGTAAAGCCAAAAAATTAAAAGCAGACCCTCTTTGCCTTTCCTCCTTCAAGCACATGGTCAAGTGATTTGCAAAGAATCTTTGCCTTTCATTATATATTCACCACTCTTAATGACTCAATAGCTTCAGTAAGGTTTTTGGTTCATGGACTCACCTCCTGAGATTCTTTTTGAATGACATTAACATTTGCCCACTGGGAATAGGACTGATATTATCAACTTAACAAGGGCTATGAAATTCGAGACAGGCTGTGGGAAAATGTTGTCTCAATGTATAGTACTATATTTCTGTTCCTCTTTCCTGGGCCAGAATGTCAGAGAGATAAGTCTCTGAAGGCACACGAGTTCCTTCCCCGGCCCCGGCAGCACACTGCCTGGCAGATGGCCGAGTGTGCACTAGTGTTCTCCAGGAACTTAAGTGTGGGATGGAACTGAAGCCAAGTCATTGTCTCCACTTTTTTTCTTAATCAGAGAAACAGCCTTCAAACCCATGACCCCATTTTTAAACAGTAAAATGTTTTTTTCAAAAATCCCGGGTCATTTTAAGTAACAAACCAGGGAGAGACTGTAATGTATTTATCCCTAAGCTACAAAGAGCATTCCATAAGAACAGAGATATTGATAAACTAATAGATATTTTTCAAGCAGTATTTTTCCTTCCTTAGGAAACATTTTATTCTGTCTCATGCAAACCAAATAGTATATAAAATATTATATATATATATATTTATATGGAATGTGTATAGAGAAATAAATGATACTAATATATTAGAAGGCCCCTGGGTGCCCCTACCTGGTCAGCTTGTCCCTCTCTCCAAGGTTAATCACCATCCTGAATTTATTAATCATTCCTCCTTTTTAATAGAATTCATATATCTGAATCAAAAAAAATTATTGTTTACCTTTGTCCATTTTTTTAGCTTTACATAAACAAAATCATGCAGTATGCATGCTTACCTGATTTGCTTCTTTCACTCAATTTTATACATTGTTTCACTCAATAGCCCTGGCTGGTGTGGTTCAGTGGATTAAGTGCCGGCCTGAGAACCAAAGGGTGGCTGGTTGGATTCCCAGTCAGGGCACATGCCTGGGTTGTGGGCCAGGTCCCCAGTAGGTGGCGCATGAGAGGCAACCACACATTGATGTTTCTCTCCCTCCCTCTCTTTTAAAACAAACAAACAAACTTTTAAAAGGTTCTGTCACTCAATATTTAAGGTTTAAGATCTGTGTCGACACTTACAGCTTTCATTCAATTGTGTGTGCAGCTACAAAGCATGGTATAAATTCACCAAACTGTATACATTCCATAGTTGGTGAACATTAGGAGTTTTTCTGTTCTCGATTTTTCAGACCTATGCAACTATAAGCATTTTTTGTGTATGTCTCATAATGGTCATATGCAAGAATTCTTCCAGGAGTCCTAAACATGAGTTTTACCTTTACCATCTCAGGCTAAACTGTTTTTGCAGAGGCTCAACCAATGAACACTGCCCTCAACAGTAAGTGAGATTTCCATTTACCCATATCTTTTCCAATGCTTGTATAGCTAACTTCATTTTTGCCAGGCTGGTCAGTGTTCCATATCCTCATTTAAGTTTTATACTTCATCTGAGTTGTTACCAATGAAATTAAACATCCTTTTGTAACTCTATGAGCCAGCGATACACCCTATTCTTTGAAAGTCTTTTCCAAAGTCTTCTGCCTACTTTACTATTAAGTAAATTTGTGTGTATTTTACTCTAATGGTATTTTTCTCTCTGCAATTGATAAGTATCTTAGTAGAGGTACTTTGGACTGTATTAATGTCCTATTTCTTTTTAAACTTTTACCCACTGATTTTAGCATTTTTCTTACAATAATTTTTACTGAGATGATTGCCTAATGTGCTGTTTATTTTTCTATCACTCCTCCTACATGTCAATTTAAATTCTCATAAAAAAGGGTTATCCCTTATCCCCACTTATTTATGTACATCCGTATGGACTCGTGAGTATTTAGTTTAATCTAGGGACAATAATTCAACCCTGTTATTAAATATTTTGTTCCTAAAAGTCATCCAATTTTGGCTTTTTGAGCTTATTTACTTTGAGTCTTGTGTCCTTTTGACATTTTTTTTTTCCACTTTCTTTTTTTCTAGGTACCACAGGGTAGTCCAGGATTATCTTGGGTATTCCCTGCTCCGATCCTGTAACCAACCATTTCTCTGAGAATGCCTGGCTCCCTGCATTGGAGGATGGTGTTTAGAAACCAACATCTGGGTGCTAGGTTTGCTCAATGCTACTAGGATGAAATTGCTCCTAGGCCTCTCAGAAGACAGATACGTATACTAACTCACACTTACACACACAGACATCAGTTTGTCGTTCCATTTATTCATGCATCCATTGGTGGATTCTTATATGTGCCCTGACTGGGGATCAAACTCACAACCTTGGCCTATTGGGACAATGCTCTATAACCAGCTGAGCTACCCAGCCAGGGCCCTGAACCACAAAACTTTAGTAATCAGTTTATCTCTGCCTTGAGGTGAAACAGGCTGAAAGTCGCTGCTTTAGAGATTCCTCTAAAACAGGGATAAGTACCGAATCCCCAAAGTTCTCGTATGCTGAGAATTGTTTTTCTATTGCCGTAGTAGTTGACAGACACTTGGTTAAATAAAAAATCCTTGCCCTTCACTCTTTTCACTGATTTTTTTTTTTTAATGCACTCTCTTGTTGCCTTTGCTTTACAGGTGAGTTTTTCAAAAGTCTGATGCCAATCTAATTGTTCTGCCTTTGAAAGTGATTTGGATGTTTTATCTTGAAAAATTTATGTTAATTTTTGAAATCTAATAATTTATTGATAAATTATATGGGGCTTTATATATAATTGTGTTACCTGAGATAAATATATTCAGCCTTCCTTTCCCTTTCTGTCTGTCAGTCTGACAGTGTTGCTGCCCAGGCAGGACCATGTCACGATTACAACACAGGTCAGCCCCACTCCCGGCGGATAATTCTCCAATTCCTGGCTCTGCAGTGTTGCCCTCCGAGTCACCGTGTGAGCCCAAGGTTGCAGAAGGACAGATTTCTGAGTCCGTCCCTATTGACAGTAATTTGAATATCCAAAGTCCTCTTCTCACTTGCGCTGGCTTTGCCCCTTCAGCCCAAGCTGGTGTAACAGATATTTATTTTGCCAGTTTAAATGGCTAAGACAGAGGGTAATAAATTAAAAGTATACTAAGCACTTAAAGAGGTCATTAAGAAAATAAGCAGTTTTAGGCTCGGATGAATAACACATAATTTGCCCTTGACTACCTCTGCAGACCTGAGCTCCTGTAAGTTCTCTTACAATACGGATGAGAGATGACAAGGAGTAAACATTTAAAATACTTCCAGGGCCTGATACATGGTGAAAACTAAATACATTTTGGGTATGGCCAAGGGTTTGTTGTTTTTCCCCACATGGCATTTATATGCAGCATGAACAAATTAACAAGAAAAGATCGGTGGCCAGAACTGACCAAAAAGAAAAGAACTCCAAGATATTTAGCCACGTAGACCAATATTTTTAAAAATAAATATAAGTAGTGGTAGAAATTTTCTTGCAAAAATCATACTTTTTAGGTAAAATCATCATCATCTAATGAGAAAAACAAAACAAAAAACGCCGTACCTTTACTTAAAAGTCCTGGCTCCTCAGACTAGCAGCCACCTGTTGGGAGTACCGTGTACCCCTTTCCTCGGCCTACTTTCCCCGCCTGCCAAAGAGGAATTCTGTCCGTCCCATTCTCTCTCCGCAGTTGTCATTATCAAAACAGACACGATGACCATGATGTATTGCAGAATTATACACCTGAAACCCATACAGTTTTACTGACCAATGTCACCCCAATTAATTCGAAAAGAAAAAAAATAGATAATGAAGCCGTCCGAAGGGGAAGAGAACCATCACTGAGCACCCACTGCGCATCAGAGGCTTGAGATACAGCGTCTCATGTGAACCTCCCAGGAACCCTGCGAGGGAAGTGACTACAGCGCGCCACTTTCCGCACGGTGAAACTGGGACTCGGAAAGCTGAAGAAACCTGTTTTGGGCTACCTGCCAAATGGTCCGGCCGGATTTGAATCTAGATGTGTCTCCAGCCCACACATTTCTTTCATGACACTGCACTGGAAAACTATCATCCTCCTGGAATTATCATTTCCTGGACCCTGTTCGTTAGACCGAATGGGGCCGACCTGGAGAGACTGCGCTCTGCAAGCTCCTGTGCTCGCTGTGGTGGGGGTGGGGGTGGGGGTGGGGGTGGGGGGCGGGAGGTGGGGGTGGGGGGGTGGGGGTGGGGGGGTGGGGAGAGGCGGGCAAAGCCAGTGCTGGAAGCGCAGTCAGGGAGCCAGAGCAGGGGAGGGCAACAAGGTCAGGAAGATAAATGCAGGAAATCTAAAAGACAACATCTGGATGGAAAGGCATCTGAAAGGGACCCAGAGGCAAGGAGCCTTGCAGCCAAGGCAGATAAATCCGTTTCAGCATAAGGAAACCAGCCTTCCCTTAGAGATCACGGGGCAGGAGAGATTGTTATTATTCCCTATGCCTAGCAGATAGTAGGTGCTCAATGAATAATTGTGCGATAAATAATGGGGCTCTGAAAATAAAACAACAGGGTTCCAGAACATTACTAAGATAGTGAAGGTCGGTTATCAGAAGTAGAGATCGTGTCCACCTAATCGGCAAAAATGATGTAGGACTGTGTCAAGAAACCCCTTTCCAGAGTGACAGCTTCTTCAAGGTCAAAAATGGGCCTTGGAATTCAGGTGAGGTTAGACCTCAGCTGGGAGTCAAGTGACCTGACTACAGTGGGAAACAGCCTAGGGGAGGGGGAAAAAAATCAAGTCCATACCTTCCTTCAAGTTCAGCTCATATTGCTTCATGAGAGTCCTAACCTGTCCTAACCCCATTCCAGCTGCCTGTAATGATTTTCTACCTGCAACCTCCCTGCTAGATCAGGGAGCATCGGGCATCCTGGCGTATTTGCGTATGGACTCTGAAACCATCCTCTGTCTTCAGGCATCCAAATCTTCATTCTCAAAGTTCACTTTGGAGGCAAGATCCTAGCTTTTAATTCCAGCTGGCTCCCTTGGAATTCAGTCTGTGTTCCTGTGGGCTCAAGTCTCTGGTGGCCCTTTTATTGATCCCAAACCCAAATTTCATAACCTGAATCCCTTTTGATACAAAGCATTGACATTACTGAAAAAAATCATCCAGGCTGCACCATTATCTCCCCTGACGGATAAGAACTTCGATGTTGAGTCCTCCCTGGGACTGGACCCCAGGCTCTTCCCTAATCTGTGAATTTACGGGAAAGGACTTTGCCTCACACAGTCCCACGCCTAGTCTCACTCTCTCCACGCTCCCCGTCTCCTCCGTGTCCGTGATCTCTCTCTCTTCTCATGCCAACCCTAACTTGGGCAGGAGTAGCCATTTGATCTCATGGCCAGAGCCGACTGACTGTTCGTGATACGCAGGCGATACGCCTTCATGTTCCCGAAGATGAGCTCTGGAAAGTTACTTATTTCAGAATCTCTTAACTCAGTATAAGATAAGGTCCCACAAACCAATAGAAGGCTGTGGACTTTAGTTTGTGGAAACAACTCATAATCTCCTGTAGTTATTAAAAATAGCCAAATAAAGGTCTCTGGGCTCTGTCAGTGTATCTATCTCCAAACACTGAGAATATCATGTATAAACTGAGGTGGACAAATGAGTTGGGTAACAATGTTCTGAAAGGACATTTAACCAACAGTTATCCTCTGTACAGCAGGAAAAGAACCATTATTAGCTCCGAGATTTGTAATTATTTCTTTTATAATTTGAGCTTAATCAGCTATAATCTACTGGACATATATCTATCCAACAGGAAATAATTCAGAGTAAAATCAAGCATCATCTCTCCTCATTTTAACACCTGATACAAAGTGCAAAACTTCTAAAATATCAAATCAATCATAGCAATTTCCCATATTAGCTCAGAATATGTCACAGCAAAGAGTAACAGGACACTTAATTACTATATATTCTAAAAAGTAGATAAAAAGAACCCCTAAATAGAGAGAGCATAAAAGGCAGATGTCATCAATAAGATTATACTTTGAATTTTGTTTAATGTAAGGATAAAAGCAGCTTTTATTTTGCCCTACTATATTTTTTTAAAGAGGACCCTGGCACGTTTTTGCCCCTCAGAAAACTACTGACTATGGGAATAAAAACACCAATAAAATACCTTTCAGCTTCTTTTCAGTTTCTAACATACACTCTAGAGTTCATGCTGTGGTTATCAGGGGAAGTCTGTGGAAAATAAAGCTGAACAGAAACTCAGATCAACTGGCTTAACCTTGCTGGGCAGGGGTAAGACCGGAAGTGCCATGTGACAGTGACTGACAGAAACAAACACTGATGAAGAAAACACACTGAAGAAAAGATAGTGACAAAGTTCATGAGTTCTATACTGTACCATGGCCAAGTTCAGAGAAAACCGATACACGCATTACATGTTTCAGCAAATGGGTAAGTTTCAGAGCCTCTTTTAACCTTTCCACAACCCTGTCTATACAACCTTGATGACAGGCGATGAGGGTCCCTGGGAGAAATGACATTTCTAATTGTAAAAAAACCGTATTCTTGACATTATAATACTAAAGGTATTCTAGTTAAAAAATTGTACAGTGTGATCTCTCCATGTGAGATCATAAGGTAGAGAAAAAGTTTTGAGCCCTGCCTGGTATGACTCAGTGGATTGAGCACCAGCCTGTGACCTGAAAAGCCGCTGGTTCGATTCCTGATCAGGGCACATGCCTGGGTTCTGGGCCAAGTCCCAGGTTGGGAGCATGTGAGAGGCAACAAACTGCACATGATGTTTTTATTACTTTTTTTTCTTCTTTCCTTCCTGTCTCTCTAAAAATAAATGAAAACCTTTAAAAAAAATTGAGGACTACAGTAAAACCTCTTAAAATTATTGTCTTCCAAACAACGGCACTAAAATATGCGTAATATAAAGTGTACCATTTTAACCGTACAGTTTAGCATTAAGTACATTCACACTGATATACACCCAATCTCCAGAATTCTTTTCGTCTTGAGAAACGGGTACTATTTCTGTACCCATTACACAACAATTCTCAGCCTCCCTCCCCCCAGCTCCTGACAGCCAGCATTCCGCTTCCTACCTCAGTTAATTTGACTACTGGAGGTACTTCATTTGTAGGTAGAGTCCTACAGTATTTATCTTATTGTGACTGACTTATTTCACTTTGCATAATCTCCTCAGTGTTAATCCATGTTGTCAGCATGTCCTTCTTTTTTTAAGACTGCATAGTATTTCACTGCATGTATATACCACATTTCGTTTATCATTCACCCATCAATGGATACTTCGGTTGCTTCCACCATTTGGCTGTTGTGAATAATGCTGCCATGAACTAGTCTTTTTGTTTTAATCCTGTATTTAACTATGCCTCAGATCCATGTTCATGAAAACACTGCAACATCAAGCCACTCATGTGCCTGTTGAAGGGGAAGACTAACCACAAAAATGTAACATAATTTAATATTTTAGCAGAAGATACATGCTAAAATATTAAATTGGCAGTCTCCAAACATTATGCTCCATGCTCAGAAATTTTTCCTTTTTTTTTTTTATTTAAGTGAAAGCTATTGTATTATTGAAGAACATTTTAAGTCACTCTTTGTTAATATACTCAATGTCTATTGGTTAATATGTCAGTATGTGAGCTCTTGATTCTAAGCCGGAGAGATAGGTAACTACCTGTGTTTCTGAAAGAAGACAAACCTATCACAACAGTTACCATTGTATCCTAAGGTAGATTGAGAATAAATAAATAGATTCAAAAATGATTTTTTTAAAATATAAGGACACACAAGGAAAAAGGAAAAAATATATGATTGGAAAATTCTAGACATCCAAAGGCTGAAATGTAACAGTATCAGAACACAGATAAGCATTTTTTAAAAGCAAATTGCAAGTAAAAAAAGGAAAAAAGCAATTCCTATTAAAACAGGTACTCACATTCCACTAAATCACTAAGGCAACTGTTAGAATGGCACAGTTACTGTTTTCTGGGAGGATCCATGAAAAGGATCCCTGAAAACCTGGAAAAGGATTCAGGATAATCTCTCCTGACTATCACGTTTAAGTTACCTTTAAAATTACTCCAATTCTAATCAATCCAATGTATTTTTGTGGGGCCTAAAATTAACATACAATAAAAGGATTGTTAAAAATGACTATTATTAACATATAAACCAAATAATTACATGTGGAGTCAAGAAACTATTTTCTAACTGAAATGGAGGTAGAGTCTCCATATATTTGGAAGTAGAAATCTGACATTGTTATCTTCAGTTGCTCAAGGGTGTGTGAACGTCACAATTTTTATTTCACTATAAGAGTCTGATCAACACTGACAAATGTGTGTGCAAACACAAAATCCCAAAAGACCACTAAAGGAAAGGAAGAGAAACATTTATTAATACCTTTTCTGTACTAGGCACAATATTAGATGTCTTTATACGTTTTTCATGTGAGCCTTTCACAACTCTCGAAGGAGGCCATGAAGCAGGATAGTAAGAAGCTAGGAAAATTCCTTAGCAAGTGCAATGGGGAAACCGAGACATATGCTGATTCACACTGGCCTCGTCCAGCACCCTGACCCATCTGCCTCCTTCTCCCTTGCATGACCACAGCCCTTAGGAAAATGAGGTTCCGATCCACATCAAATATTACTAAAAACAAAGCCTTAGGTTTGTAGACCACAGGGACAGAGTCTGGGTCAAACTGGACATAATATCTAAGCCTCGGTTGTGCTTCAGTTTCAGGTCGGGAAAAATCAGCAAAACCAGACAAAGCAACACTGTGACCGGCCTCAGGACCAGGTGCAATGACTAATGACAACCCACCCTAGTGCCAACCAATCAGTAGAGACCACAACCCTGACACTAAACGCTCATTTTGATGAAGCAGCATATTAGACACACCTGGAAAGCTTATGAATATTCTACTGAAATCATCCCCTGAGACATCCTCTGAAATTTCTGCCTTTAGAACAGGGAAAACCCTTAAGACAAAGGACCCCAGTGTGCACTGTCTCTCTAGAGCATGCCCAGTCCTTCTTTCTTCAGGGATGTATCTTTCCTTCCCTTCTCCTAACTCTAAGAGTCCTATGAGATGCACAACCAGCAGGGAGCAGCAGGCAGCGGCAGCTCATCCCCGGCTAACCTCCGGAACCTGTCCCCAGGCCCCTTCTTTTGCCTCTGTAACATGTGTTCTGTGTCCACGCAGCCCAGCTGGCTCACTTCTTCAGCCTCTGTGACTTTCTTTCTGAGCAGCCTGATCGAATCTTCTCTTCAAGTGGACTTGCGCTTTGCATGCTAAATAAACATCTTCTTGCACTAGAGTTCTTGGCCCTAAATTCTTGCTTTGCCAAACTCAAGATCCAAGAGCAGACATTGCTGGTGACAAAAAGATCAGCTCCATTTTACAAATGAAGAAACTGGAGCTTAGAGAAATTATGTAATTTTCCCAGGATCACACAGCTGGTAAGTGATAAAGCAAAGTTAAATATTCAATTCTATCTGAATCTGAAACTCACTCTTCCTTTAAAATGATCTTAAATTTTAAAAACTCTGCCCTGAGCAGGCTCAGTTGGCTCGGTTGGTTGGACATCCTTCTGCAAAGCAAAAGGTCACTGGTTTGATTTCTGGGCAGGGCACAGGCCTGGGTTGCAGTTTCAGTCACCGGTCAGGGCAAGTACAGAAGGCAACCAATCAATGGTTTCTCTCACATCGATGTTTCTCTCCCTCTCCCTCTCTCCATCCTTTTCCCTCTCTCTAAAGATAAGGATGAAATGGCACACAGTCTCTTTGTGGGATTCAGAGGAGTCAGAAGTCCCATTTCCGAGTACATATCTAGGATCCAGAAAACAAAATACATTCTAGGATTCACTACATCTTTGAAGCCCAGAAAATGCAAGAAACAGCCAAGAAAAATCAGACCCATCATATCCTTTCTTGAAAATTTCAGTTCAGCAGGTTCCTGCCCACTGAAAGCAAATACACCTTCTCCTTGCTTACATCTTAATGATGGTGAATCGCTTTTCACTTCATCCGCCATGAGATTTTAGGCTAAGCAGATGGCCTCCATACCACCTGTGTGTCCCCCGTTTACTCTTTCCTTAATTAATCTGCAGGTACTTCTCATGCTATTAGCAGCTCTTTTTCCTAAACTCTCAACCTCCTCATCCCTAAAATCTATCTGTGAGCCTCACAAACTAGCACTGCTAGAGAGTAACTGTCTTCAAACTAGGGGTGAGTGTGTAGGGTATCAGAATACCGAGGGCTGGATGGGTGGAACATCAGAATTTCCTGCGTGATAATTTGAATCTGGACAACGCTGCCCCTATTTTTCCTCTCTCTGATGTCTTGATATGTGCCTGTAAGACACTTGCAAAAACTGGGGGGAAAGGCATAACATATGAACCCTAAAAAAAAATTACATCGTACCCTGGGAGAATGGAAATTGGTCAGAACCTGGAACAAAGGGCTTGAAACAGCCCCGAAGTCATCCTGATCCATTGAACTTGATATACCAGCGGTTCCCAGGCTTTTAAATTTCACTGACCAGTACAATGTAAAAAATATCCTTAAAAGAAAAACATGCAAAATTAAGTAGATTGGATTTTAAGACAATTCCTTAACTGTGAAAGATGTTACTCAATGAAAAAAGCCCTTCTTTGCTAGAACAAATGGAAACTTTCTGAAGCACGTCACAGGGACGGTTGGCCCGTTCGGTCTATAAAGCGTAATTAGCACCTCCCTAGTAGCAAACCAAGCTTCCTTCCTGCCTGCCACATGATCTGCACCATGCCTGGAGAGGAAGGACAGGAGCTGCTACCTTCGCTCAGGGATAAGGAAACTTCTGCTCTCTGTGGGTGAAATGTGACGCCCCAGGCAACAGGATCAGGAAATGATGGCATCAAAAGTAGCACCCGAGACTTGTCTGTGAAATACAGAACTAAGTGTGTTTAGAAATATTTATAACAATTTACAAAGTAAAGGTTGCCTGTTAAATCTAAAAATAAATTAGGGTTTGTACTTTGTCTCAGAGTGTTTTTTTATTTCACTTTTCTCATAATTTTACTGTGTTCTAAAAAGTATTGGTCCACAAGAATTTGAAAAGAAAAAAAAAAAAACTAATTGTTCACCACAGGAAATTTGGGAAGCACTGTTGAACACTAAAATTCCTCCCCAAAGCAAATCCACCCCCACATGAGTATGGATGAAAATCAATATATATTAGCAACTCCATATACTATTTCAAAACAGTTTATAAGTCATAGCAAATGAAAGGAAACATTCACAAAATATGAGGATGTTCTAACCAGCCTATAAAAGAGGCACAGAACGCACAAAGAGGTAGAGACCACTTGAAAATAGCAGAAGGACCAAGGGCAGAATCTGAACACCCGGGTTAAAGGTCGCCATCAAGAAGATGGGCTTAGTCCGACAAGACGGCTTTCCTGCTGCATGGCACACAGACAAAACCACAGCCCTGCCTGACCGCAGCCCAGCGCCAGCCTTTCCAGGTGTCCTCTGGCTGTCTTCTCGCCTCCCTCCTAGAGCACATCCAGAGCCTTCCCGGTCACCTTGGGTCACTCCCCAGATCAGGAACCGTGTCCCTGGCACCCAGTTGAATAGGCTTCGTGCAATCCCATTGTGGTTTTGTTTGTTTGTTTGTTTTGTTTTGTTCTAGATAATACTTGAATTCAGGTTCAATGAAATTCACAGCATTAAAACGAGATTTTTTTTAATGTAATATACTATGTTCTGCAGTTTACCTCTATGGTAAGTTGGCCCTTTAAAGCCACAAAATTTATAACAGAGCTGTCATGAACGTTCTTGTAAACATAAATTGTTTCGTGGTAAGGTTTCTTTTCATTGCCTTAAGTTTTAGATAATTATACTCCTTTGTTCCACTCCAAGTAGCACTTTACTTTCTTTGGTATTTATACATTCAAGTAATTGCAGATAGCTATCAAGGCCTATCTTTGCTTCTCTGATCTAAGGGGAACCTATTTAATTCTTCTAACCTGTCTTCCAAAGTCAGTCCCTCCAGCCCCCTCACTCTTCTTCCTGATTTCTTGTCTGAACTTTTTCCAAGAAAATGTCTACATCTTTCCTGGGCTCTGGCTCCCAGAACAAATGCGGTTTTCAGGTGCCATTTCATCAGAATCACTTCCCTACCCGGGGGGAAAATCTCTTAAATTCTTCACGTCCCCTGGGTCTTTCCCCCTCTTCCTATACCTAGGGTGGGTCCAAGGTATTTCACTGCCCAAGGCAAAATGAGACTTCTGCTTTTCTTTTATGCCATGCAGTTGGATTCATTTCAGGAAAGTTCACACTCTCTCCTGCACCCTTCCCCCCACTGTGGCTTCTGAATTATAGATACACTGTTAAAGTAGCTGGCTCTGAGATAAGTAAATAATTAAGTCCAAAGCCTTGTGATTAGAAAGGTCATAGGCTCGAGGAGGTCAGAGCACAGAATCTGGCCATTCACTTAACTTCTGCACACATTAGCATCCTCATCTTTAAAAGCAGGCAATGACAAAAATAAGAATTTGTATATAAAAATGAGAAAAAGTATCCAGAGTTACTTGTATCATGTAAGGAGTTACATAAAGTAAGGCTTTTTGTTCTTTTGTTATACTAATCAAGAGTTTCTTACAGAAAAAAATAGATAGTAAAATGGCTTGGCATAATGCTGCATTAGTAAGAATGCTATGATAATCTGAACGTTATGCTTTCTCCCTCAGAAGTTTTTACAATCGCGAAGGCTCTGTTGTTCAAATATGCACTGTTAACTGCGCCCTATCAGGGAAGGGCAGCCCACACACCCGGGGTCTGAGTGTTGGTTCTTGCATTACTAAGAAGCAGCCTTTGTATGTATCCACAAAACCTTATGTCTTCCGAAACGAAAGCACCTTTTTCAGTTAAAGTCAAAAGGGAAGGGAATGTAAAGTGTACAGATTTTCAGACTTATTAAGAAAAAAAGGGTGTTTTTTTTTTCCAGCAGGAAATTTGTAAATACAGGTGTTTGCTACACCTCACTTTAAAGAAGTCAGACCATTTTACTGAACACACCCAATATTGTACACTCTCGACTTTTGTTCAAGAGGAGAACTTCTTTTCCACATCATTTCTGACACAGTCGTCTCCACCTTAAACACTCTTCTGGTCAGTATTGTCCGACTACTTGCAATTTCTGTACAGCCTTCCGCAGGACAGAGAGGAAACTCGTCAGTCCAGGAAGAGCCACTGGCCTTCCCACTCCCGCTGAACGCTTGGACGAACTGGATGCTTGGCCCGGATCCCACTGCAGGACCGAACCGCTCACCCGCTGTTTATTGGGTGTGTTGATGGCCAACGGTCCTCAGCTGTGTCTCTCTCCAGTCATGGCCTTTCACAGAAGCCAACCCCCTCTCCCAAGGTGCGCCGCCCCACTCACCTTCGCCCAGTGATTGATTAATTAAAGCCATTAAAAGCTTTAGGATTGACAGAGGCCTTTGTCGCAAGCGCACTGTTGTTTAATTTTCCTCCAACCTTGCTTCCTTCGTTCCCCGCAGAACTCCCACACTCTCCGAGAACCATCCTACACCTAAATCTGTCTCAGATTCTACTTTCCAAGAATGGGGTGTGGTCCATGGAAGCAGACTCTGAAGCGGGACTCTAAAGGATGAACAGCTGGCCTGCCGGCCGTAAGGAACCCCTCACTGCTAAGGGGAGCGCGGAAAGTTCCTCCTGCAGGAGGTTAAAACTTGCCCAGGTGGAGTTACAGGCCTGCGTGCTGGGGTGCAAGCGAGTGCAAGAGCTGATCCAATACACCAGACATTGGGGTGCGTGGTGCTGGGCTCAGTCAGTGACTTGGGGGAAGACAATAAAGAGCTGAGAGTGATTAAGAACCAATTAAAGAATAAGTGTTCAAGCTGAGGGCCTCCTTACACAGTAGCATATTAAAAGATTCTCATCTTTTACAACCAAACAGCAAGAAAAATTGGGGAGCAACCCAGGCCTTCATTTCAAAGTAACAGAGCTACAAGAGAGGCTGTATTCTCAGCCTTGACCCAGTTGCTACTCCGAGGTCAGGGCCCTGATTGGGAAGTAATAGGAACTTATGATATGGGGTGGGGACATCTGAGTTGATACACGAAAAAACCTTGAATGCCCAGATCTTGCTGAACTCTCTGGGCCTGCAGAAGTGGCCCACTTCTCCCTGTTAAAGGCTAGGGACTACGCTTCCTTTCGTAAAAAAGTACAGAGACTTCTGCCTTACAAGGTCACACACACAAAATATCCTTGGTCTGCTCCTAACTCCTAGCCACCAGACCAGTAACTAGAATTCAGTTGATACATAACCCCACTGAGGAAGCAGTGGGTCTGCTAGCAAAGCAAAGATGTTATACTTCAATACTGCTTATGATGGCTCCAAGGGGCTAGGAGAAGTGACAGCCCTCACGAGGTGAATAAAATTGCCACAACTCCTATGGTTCATAGTGGAGAAGGAATCAAAGGCCCAGGGAAGTGGAGGTGCTCAAGTGGAATGAATGGTAAGGATGAATGGGTAAACGGTAATCATCTTACCTTTCCCAGAGTAAGGTACTTGTACTCATGCTGCCAGAGTTCTCTTTCCAAAATTCAGATCTGATCACATCTCTCTTTATTATCACTTACCAAGTAAAATCCAATTCAATTGTCTTAGATTTATTATTACATAAATCTTTCTTATATGTGCCTGACACATACTGCTACTCAATGAACATTTATTGACTAAAGCAATGGACCTACCAAGTTCTCAATACTCATGTCTTCCCACTACCTCCTCTTCCAAATACCTGTCATTTAAAAGGGCAGACACAATGACTTTCTCCCCATTCCTCAAATACAACGGCCAGCTGCAGCCAGTGCCTTTATATTAGCTGATCACTGTGCCTCCGAGTCTATTTTAACATTCTTTTATTCATTCCCCAACAAGTATTTACTGAGTGCTGTGCACACCCTCCCTGCCAACTCCAGTTCACTCTTTGCAGCATCCTCTCTGAGAAGGGATTTCAGTCTTTCCCAAGTCCAGCTTCCCTGGGCCACCCTCTCCCCGAGATTTCTCCCTTTGAATTGCTGTTTGCCAGCTTACATAGATGTCTTTTTCTACTTCTCTGAGTCCACCAGGGCAGAAAGGGTCACCACCTAGCGCAGACTCAGGGAAAGGTGTATGGCAGATACCTTTTTCTTTGTTCCTCCTAGTCTCACTTTCAACTCTTCTTCTGATAGCAACCGTCCTACTTTGGGGAAACTACTGCCCTCTCCGCCATCTTCCCACACCATGTGGCTCCAACTGCTAATCACAGTTGATTAGTCACAGACATCACACATGCCCTTGGTCACAGAGGTGGACATGTGACCCACTTCTGGCCAGCAGTGAATCTCTTTGCACATCATGCTTGGTCCGTGGGCATGTGACCCAAGCCACACCAATCGGAGTCTTTCTCTGGGACATTATATATGGATCCTGTGAAGGGAGGAGCTATACCCTCCTTCGGGAGCCACAATTTAAAGCAGCCCCTGGCACTGACCTCCTGCTCTCACCACTGCGCTCAGGAAGTGCTTCTGAAAGAGGGGAAATGCGACCAACCCCCAGAGAGACGCAGAGTAGGGAGAGCACGCCTACCCACCTTACTTTACTCGCTGAAGTCCCCTGGGCCAGATACCCTCCTAGTCCTTCAGGTGAACCATCAAAAACATCGTTGAATGAACACAAAATTAAAAAAAAACTTTCTGAATGGTGTTCATTGTCAAAACTCAATTCAAACATATTTAATTACCCTATAAATTACTACTGAACCTCTACTAAGTGCTGGGCAGTCTTTTCCATGCTAGGCTGACAGAAGCAAATGCCTTTCTCTTTTCATAATATAAGGCCATTTTACCATGCTATTTGAAATTGGCGCTTACCTCAAAAAAATACATTAGCCCTTAGAATTTTATTAACTATATGTATCTTAGAGTGATAAACCCAACCCTTATTTAATGTATTTATGTTCTTGGTTTTTGGGGTAATTCCTACTCTAACATAAACACAGATACTATCAAAAATGGCATAGATATTGGATCAGGGATGTAAAAGGCAGCTGCAGTAAATATAGCAAATGAGATCAGGAATATAAATATATACTGTATATATTTGCCCATGAAAATTGAGATGGATTTGATTCTTGATAAAGCAAGAATAATAACCTAAGAATCATATTGCCTTTTAAGCATCTCCCCAACTCTGCCGCCTAAACTGACGGACAAGTTTTCCCTCAGACAGATTAGCATGGAGTAGGTGTGCCAGGGTGTAAAGTCAAGGGTCAGCGTTCCTACCGACAAGCATAAAGACCCAAACTCAGCACCCCCAAAGCTGTGGTCCAGCCCAGACAGAGTACATGGTTAGCACTACCTTCTGACTGTGAATCCTGAATGGAAAACCTTGGCGTTCAATGAGTAAATACTTCAGGTATAAACTTTTCATAGGGCACCAAATGATAAGGTCGTTTCAAGCAAATCATTTAGCTAGACCTACATTTGTCTCCCAAATCCAGCTTTGCAGCAGACAGACTCATAGCTTTTTAAAACCGTAGCTATCTGGCTACTCACCCAGCAGGCAGACAGATTCTGAACTGACGGATCTGAGATAAAGCCTGAGGATGTGTACGTTTTTTTCAGCTCCCAAGATCACAGTGATGCAGCGCCAGATCCGAGATCTAGAAAACAGCCCTGCACGTCTATTTGAATGAGCCTCTTTTTTTTTCTCCCAGTCGTCACGCTCACTCAACTTTCCTTAGTGTTTCCTGGGATCTAAAACTTCAGCTAATATTGAAAAGCTGGCTCACTTGTGTCATGAAGATACACTTAGGAAACATGTAATGTGCTTCCATATCCAAGAATTAGGGAATTACGAAGTCTCAGACTATAACGCTTCCTTCTGAATGTCAAGTTTACTGAATCTTATAAATGTTGTTGAAGATTGCAATGGCAACCATATTATACTTAAAATCATTAAATTTTAGAGCTCAAATAGACTTGGTAACTTCTTCTGTCTAACTCCTTCATTTTATCGAAGAAGGACCCGAGCTATTGTTGTTCATGAATTTCATGCCCATGGCAGGTGAACTCTGAAATGTATATTTTAATGTCGAGTTTCCAAATTCAGCTTCGGTGAGCACAGCAACCGCTCAAATCACTGACGCCCTTCAGAAGGACAGCAGCTGACCCCTGGCGTCCGTCAGGCCATTGGGTCGGGAAATAAGCAGCCGGTTCCCTGGGAAAACCTCTCAGTTGGCAGCCTTGTTTGCATCCGTTAAAATGGTCAGTTGAATTGATCATTGATAAAAGCTATAATTTGAAAAACAAGATAGGATTCCAGAAATCGAGTTAAAAAATCTTGACAAATCATTGTGCTGTGTTCCAAAATAGAACAGAGTTTTCTAAAACAGCCTGGATCGCGCGCGACGTAGGTTTATGGCTCAGGTTTACTTTCAGAAAATATTCAAGGCTTCTTGAGTTTGATTAGTGAATCTAAGCAGGACATGTAACTTTCTAATCACAACAAATAAAATTTTCAAAAAGAATACCAGTTATTGGTTTTCAAGAGAATTCTGCCTCTAATGAAACAAATGACATTCTTTGTAGACATGCATACATGGGTTCATTTGTATATGGTGCCAGTTTTCATTTTCTTTTATTTTTTAAATTTTTATTGTATTTTTTCCAGTACCATTTATCTCCCGTATACCCCTATCCCCCCAGCAATCCCCACACTGTTGTCCATGTCCGTGAGTCCTTTTCCCTTTTTGCTCAATCCCTCCACCCCCAGCTGTCAGCCTGTTCTCTATCTATGAGTCTGTCTCTATTTTCCTTATTAGTTCAGCTTGTCATTAGATTCCACATATAAGTGAAATCATGTGGCATTTGTCTTTCTCTGGCTAATTTCACTTAGCATAATGTTCTCGAGGTCCATCCATGCTCTCACAAAAGGTAAAATTTTCTTCTTTTTAACGGCTGAGTAGTGTTCCATTGTGTAAATGTCCCACAGTTGTTTTATCCACTCACCTACTGATGGTCACTGGGGTGGATTTTGATTTGAGAGACAGAGAGGAAGAGGGAGAGAGAAGAGGGACAGAACATTGATTTGTTGTTCCACTTACTTATGGATTCTTTGGTTGATTCTTGTATGTGCCCCACTGGGGATTAAACCCACAACCTTGGTGTACTGGGGCAACGCTCCAACCAAATAAGCCATCTGCCCAGGGCAGGTGTCAGTTTTTACAACAACAAGAATAAATATGCAGCAAAGAGTTTACTAGTTCTTAAAAGCTCTCGTAAAATGCTTAATGTCTGTCTAACTGAGGACACTTGTGACTTTAGGTGACTTTTATAGTATGTCACTATTTTATATAGCAACATTCTAGAGAAACATGTCACGTTTAGACTAAATTCGTATGAGGCAAGATTCAGTGTGAAATATCCCAGATCACCGCAGACATTTTTAGTGCTCATTTGAAGCTGGTCAGAGACAGAATGCCCACAACAGATCTTCTAGTGCAAGTCTGTAGGGTCGGGTTTGGCCATAGAACCTAAAAGCCACATTTAGGGAGCATACATCATTGGTCAGCTACGCTTCAGACTGTGGGGGAAATATTGCTGAACAAGCAGGGGACTTCTAATTTGTAATGAAGGGAGGGCTGGAACCAGGCCTGAAAGGATTGGAGTTTGAAGGGAGGTTATTTCTTTGGTTTATTAATTCATTTATTCAATAATCTTATAGTAAGCACATTCATTACAAAAACAAATTAGAGAGTTAGGTCTGGAACTTTCCATTGGTAAGTTAACAGGTTATGTAGTATAGCCTCATCAGCTTGATTTTCTGAACTTGACAAAGAAAATGTATTGGCTCCGTCTGAAATTGACTTAAAGAAAGAAAAAAATATGCTCAGCTAATTATACATACTATAGAAATTATTGAAACTTTTACTTAGAAACTATAGTGAGGCTGCTGTCTGGGACTTTCTAAATAAGAAAAATAAATTGCACTCTGAGACTAAAATTAAAACCAGTAAGTGCAACAGCTACAAAACCAACAAGCAACAAGTGTGAGGGAGACAGGAAAATCTTTCAGGCCGGCAAGATTGCAGAGGCCATTTCAATGTACAGTCAACCCATTTTGCAGGCAGTGGGCCACCCGTGTGAGCACTTTGAGACAGTAACTAATTCCCCGGGACAGAGCCCTGGGCTGGGTGTGGAGAACCCAACAGGAAGAGGTCCCAAAGCAGCTCTTGAACCAGAGCAGCCCGTTCTGGGCCCTGGACTTCCCATCACTTGGTCTAACTGTTGAGTTTCATATAATATGAATGGATTTTCAACACAAAAACAATGCATCAGGATCTGGGGTGTATTTTAAAATAATGACATAATGCAATGTGTATGCTTCCTATCACTAATATAGTAATTTTGTCTTATCACATCTGAAATTTCAAGTAACTAATTTTTTCTATGCCATCAAGTTTACTGGTTATCAATTCATGATTCATATCAGAAGTGATACATACTGTATTTGTTTATTGATTGACTTTAGAGAGAGAGAAGAAGAAAGAGAGAAACATCAATTTGTTGTTCCACTTAGCTATGTGCTGGTTGGTTGATTATTGTATGTGCCCTGACTGGGGATCGAACCTGCAACCATCGTGTATCAGGACAATACTCTAACCATCTGAGCCATGACAAATATATACTGTATTTAGAAAAAGCAATAACACCTGCTATACCAGGAAATTTAAAAAACTAAAGAATGGTTTGGGGAAAAATTTCAATATCACATTGAAGAATATTTTATTTAACTATATTAGAGCAAGTATTTGGAGTTCGTGTGCTAGCATTTCTAGATCAGAACTTCTTTTCAACTCTTTCCACTGAGTCAATAACTTTCTCATTTCAGAAACATCTCTAACCTTTCCTAGGATGTATAATTTTCCTAAAGTACTCAGCTCTCAAAATGCCCGGTGTCCCAAACCTTCATATTAGGGGAAAAAAGGCAAAACACAAAGAAGAGTTAATCTAATCATTAGAGCTTCTCCTTTTTTTTCATTTAGAAGTGAGAAGTGTTTAAAAATAGTAACATATGGAAAAAGTCTTGTATCATATTTCACAGCATAGAAAGTACTTAGTACATTTATAACACAATATTGTGTTACCTTAACACGTTTAAGTCCCTTGTCTTTCTCAAAAACAAAACAAAGCTTGAAAGACTTCACAGTAAAAGATATCTTAATATCTTAATGAGAATAAGGAATGAAATTAAAAAATAATAATGAATAACTGAGGAAAGCACAAATATGCTCACTATAAATATAAATAAACATAATTGAGAGTAACACCTAACTTAACCTTCCTGACAGGTAGGGCTAAACCAGAAAATACAGTCACTTGTATCAGTGCTTTGGACATAAAAGTGGAAGCACATCAGTTTCTTAACTAAAATAGTAAACATTATAAATATCATCTAGGATTTTATGCAGACATCGTGTTGCTCCATGGCTAATGTTTTTGACAACAGTTTTCTGACAAATCCAGAAGTCCTCTCCCAATGGCTCTTTCTAATATACCCTGGTTCTCCAGATAACACACGCTGGAAGTAAAAACAAGGTCCTAGGAACAGTATTCTCCAATCCATCCCAGCTGAGATAGTGTAACCACTTCAGATTCCTCAACAAAAGAAACGTCCCCAAGAAGAGCCTTCTTGGGTACAGTTTGGTGGCCGCCACGCCTTTCTCTCTCCTTTCTGTAGGGATAGCTCCTCTCACTGCCCAGCCCAGAACCGGCAGCTACGTCCCCCGGGAGCTCACCAAAACCGTCATGGCTGAAGATTGACAATGACACTGCTGTTACTGCTGAGACTCAAAAACATCCAAGTCAAAGTCACTTAATAAATGTTGATGTCTGTGTTGACTTCTGCAGAATTGCTGCAGCTGAGGTGATGAATGAATTGATGGAGATTTTATTGAAAGTGTTTACTTTAATGTGTATGGAAACTGTTTTAATTTCTCCTTTGCCCCAGAAACTGAAGCACCTGCGTCCACCCAGTAGGCCCAGCCGAAAAGGTGGAAGTGATCTGCAACTCCTGTTCATCTTCTCCCCTATATCCAGCCCCTCATGTCAACATCATGGACCAATACATCTCAACCCTGACAGTTCTTTTTTGTACTTCTTAGAGAGCCTTCTTTTTGGTCGTCCTGCTTCCACGCTTGCTTCTGTGCCATCTGTTCCCTACGCAGCACTCAGAGTTATCTTTTTAAAGGTGATCATTACTGCACTGCAGTGAGAGAGAATCCAAACTCCCTAGCACGGCCATAAATCTCTATGATCTGCCTCTACCCACCTGTATTATTTGTCTGTTGCTCTATAACAAATTACCCTAAAACGCAGTGGCTCGAACAACATTTATCATCTCGAAGTTTCTGTAGATAAAGAATCCAGGTGCAGTTTTATTGGGTCCTCTGCTTCAGGACCCTTCCAAGTTGCATTCAAGGTGTTGGGTAGGGCTGCAAGTCCTCTCAGTTCTTGACTGGGAGGGTCTGCTCCAAAGCTCACTCACACGGTAGTTGGCAGGATTCAGTTCATTGTGAGCCGTTGGTTGGACGGCTTCCATTCTTCACAGTGTATAGTCTAAAGCCACCCCTACTTCCTAGGTATTGATACATGGGTCTCCCCATAGGGTAGCTCAATATTGCAGCTTGATTCACCAGAGAGAGCGAGTTGAAAAGAGGCAGAGGAGAGAAAGCAAGAAGGAGTTTGCAGTTTTCTACAACTTAACCTCAAAACTGACATTCTGTCACTTTTGTCACATGCTATTTGTTACAAGTGACTCACTAAGTCCAGCCCACACACAAAGGAAGGGGATGACACAAGGGTGTTAATAGTTAGAGGCGGGAGCTGCAGCAGAAGCTGCACACCACACCTGCTCCAAATGTCTAACCCCTGTCCCCTCTGTTCTCCAGTCTCCAGACACACTGGCCTGCCTCCTGTCCTTTGAATACACTGCCTTTCGCTGAACACACCTGCTAAAGTTGTGATCATCCTGGAGTCCTTTTTGATCCCACATCCTGTTTTATTTTGGACTTGGCGCCAACTCATCAAAACAATCACTCCTTCAATCCAAAATCAAAAACAAGCAAATCAAAACAAACAACAACAAAACCACTTAGAGCTGGCCGGGTCGATGGGCAGACGGTAGGACGAGTTCCCCAAAGTTGCGAAGCATCAGACACATTAAGAGCAGCCAGCACCTTCCTTCTGCCTGGTCATGAAATTCCTGTTGACCTCCGGGGCCACCGTGGGCCCTGACTGGATCCTGCGAAGCCACGCAGCAAGAGCTACGAATGCAGCGAATACATTTCAGGACGTTTTGCCCAGATTGAATATCTCCACACACTAATTAATAGGGTTAATTTGCCGCGAACCTCAAGTTTTCTGCTTGTCCCCAAAGTACAATCGATTAAACATTAAAAAAATAAAAAATGCTGATCCCTGGAACAGAGGTGTTCACGTAAGTGCTGCAAGGGGATAATTGCAATTAAAACAAGGACATCTCTGAGACACAGGCACTCTTGAAATTCAAAGCAGTGAGGAATCGAGAGGGTTTGGTTAGCTGCGACAGGAAGTTCTCTACTTCACAGCAAGTCAGAGCGTGCAGAGAAGTCAGAACTGTTTCATAAGGTTTGCACAGTGGCTCCTTACAAGCTGAAAAGACTCTTTGGCCATCATCTCTGTGCTTCCCAAACAAGGACAGTGTGAGGACAGCACATGCCCCATGTTGACAGGGATGTTTTTACTGCCCAGGGAGTTGACTTCAAAAAGGTTCAGGTTACATTTGCAGAATTTAAGACGAGACTGAAAATTAAATAAGTATTTGTGTATGTTGTCCTTTTTGAACGTTGGCGTGAGAGTGAGTCTGGTTAGGGAATGTTAACATGCTGCCTGCCATGGTATTACCTGAACCAGGGGATCTGGCATTGGTCTCAGCTCCCAAGGCCACAGCCAGGTGCATTAATCCTGGGAAAACACAGTCACAGGATACACGAGCAGCACTTACAAGACACTGCCGTGAAACAGCAAGGGCTGCTTTAGTCAGTATTTACAGTTTATGTTTCCCAGCCAAGTCGCTTGGGACAAAAAGCAGACAGCATTGCTAGGATTCATCTACCCGCTCAGCTCTCAAGACCAAGTATTCACAAGACATTAGGAGAGCAAAATCCACCCTCCCCCCACCCCATTATAATGTCAGTCACAAAACTGGTGAGTGACTTCAAAGATTTTGACCAAATCTAAAGACCAAAAACTAAACTAAGGAAAAGTTCAAATTATATTTTTTTTCTATTTTCTAAGGACAAATTTGTCTTGAAAAAGATAATCAAAATCTTCAGTTTTAAAATAAAAAACTGGACCAAAGAAAAAATTTGAACAATATATTGTACCATACCCTCATGCCCTTTGATAGAAAGGCAAATATCAGCTAGGATTTTGCTGAGCTAGCTTATAAATTTAGCTTAATTCTAAAATCGAACACATCAAATTTTTAAGTATATAAGATAAATGAAAAAGCAAATACAAATTTAAAGATAAAACAGCAAAAACTACAAGATTTCTGAAATAATAATGGTGGAAAGGAAGGCTGGACCTTCTCAAAATCAAGTCAACTATAAAGCCTGAGTTATTGGAGGCAGTATGGGTCTGCCATATGAACATGCAAATAGATCAGCAAAAAGTAAATTACAGAAAAAAATGTGAAATGTAACATTTGATAAAAGCGGCACTTAAAATCAATGGAGATCAAGTATTTTCCATTGATAAAAGGTAGGGGGACAACTGGATAGCCGTCTAGGGGAAAAAATGATCCCTTACTTCATAACTTACAATAAAAGAAATCTCAGTTCAATCAAATATTTAAACATGAAAATAAAGCATTTAGAGCATTAGAAAAAAACTGAAAAAAGTTTTAGGAAATCTTTGAGCAGGAAAAGTCTTTCTGAAGTTGATACAAAAATCCAGAAATCATAAAGTAAGGCTTCAAATTTGATGACTTAATAAGAGAATATTTCTACATGGTAAATACATGTATATATGTATACATACCATTAATCAAGTCAAAATACAGAGATAAACAGGGGATAATGTTTGCAATTTATGTCAAAAATGTTTAATTTCTCTCATGCTTGAAGCTTCTAAATATTAATAAGGAAAAACAATAAAAAGTAAGTTTAAAAATAGACAAGTCACAGAAGAGTAAACGCAAATGTCTCTTAAAAATATAAAAAGATCTTCAGCTCTGGCTGCTGTGGCTCAATGGACTGAACGCCAGACTGTGAACGACAGGGTCACAGGTTTGATTCCCAGTCAGGGCACATGCCTGGGTTGCAGGCCGGATCCCTAGTAGGGGGCACAAAAGAGCAACCACACATTGATGTTTCTCTCCCTCTTTCTCCCCGACTTCCCCTCTGTCTAAAAATAAATAAATAAAATCTCAAAAAAAAGCGGGGGGGGGGGGCAAGGAAAGGGAAGCATTAGGCACTGTTTATGCGTTCACTCTGCAGGCATGTGTTGAAACCCTACCAGGAGACCGAGAGCCTGCCGAGGGGCTCGAGGATCTATGCCGGAGTACTTACTGATGAGGACAGACACTGGTGGAGCTGAAGTGTACCAGAAAAACGCGCGGTAAATGTCACGATCGGGAAACGCGGCGGTCCTCAGCAGGCAACTTCACACAGTCGAGAGTTACAAAAGTGAAGCTGGTATGAGACCACAGCGTGGTGCTGGCCAGAGGGAAAGGGCGCGGGGAGGTGGCAAAGGCAGGGGCGGGGCATGGGGGTATCTGTAATGGTGTAAATCAATAAAAATAAAGGAAAAAATTAAAAATTTTTAAAGAAAGGTTTTTTTGCCACCCCGAACGGAGCTGGGCAGGATGGGAGCCCAGGCATGGAGAAAAGGAAGGTGGGAGAGAGGTGTAGGCATAAAGGGCTGGCTCATTCTTACAGTGGCTCCTTAGCACACCTGGCGGAAGGTCAGTGAACCTGGAGGGCGTGAAAGGGAAAATGCGGAGAGAAGAGACTCAAAGGTAAGCTTTAGCCTTAAGCCTTGGGATCCCTGTGAAGGAATTTGCATTGTATCCTAAGGGCATTAAGAAATCATCAGAAGACTTGAAATAGGAGAGGGATATAATCAGACTTCTGGGATTTTTATTTGCGTGTTGCTCCATTTGTTTAATTGCAACAGGGAGCACACGTCTGAGCAGAGGAGGAGCAAGGCAAGGAGACCAGGTGCAGTGCTCCGGAGGACAGATGCTTGTCTCCGGGTCTTGCATTGTGATAAATGGGATCAGAGAGATGGAAAGGAGCGATCTTCGTAAAACTCGGATCTCATCCTGTCGTTTCCATGCTTGAAACTCTTCAAGCTTCTCTCATTTTTCTTAGGACAAAATTTCAATAATGCTCGACATGACTTAAAGGGCCCTTTGTGATTCGCCCTTCACCCTCCACTTGCACACTGACCCCATCTGTTCTTTGTACTAATCTCTTTGGACCTGCAGGTGAGCGCACACCACCTGCCTAGAACCTTCCTACAGGACATACTGTTTGGTTCACCAAGCAATGAATGAGTGAAGTGGATGATTTAAGAGATATTTATGTGAAGGGATTAAGCAAAAAACAAAACTCATAGACACAGACAACAAGATGGTGATTACCAGAGGGAAAGGGGGCTGGGGGAGGTGCAAGATGGAGTGGGGGGGACAAATGGTGACAGAAGGGGACTTGCCTTGGGGTGGTAAACATGTAGCACCATATACAGATGATGTGTCATACAACTGTCCACCTGAAACCTTACAGTTTTATTAACCAGTGTCACCACAGTAAGCTCAACAGAAAGGAGAAAGAGAATATAAAAATAAAATACAAATGGTTCTTCATCCACACCACTCCCCCCCAAAAGAGAGGTATGTAGGAAGTCAAATAAGACTTGGAGGACATAAGACATCAAGGATGGAACAAAGGCTTCTGGCTTGAGTAACTGGTTGGTTTAGGGAACATTTGGGGAGGAGGCAGAAAAGGTGGTTCAATTTGGCTTATATTGAGTTTGGGTGGTTGCAAATTATCTTAGGGGAGATGCTAAACAGGCAACTGGATCTTAGTCCTTAACATCTGCCAGATTCTGTGCCAGGCACTTCCATATGTATTATCTCATGTAATTAACTGAAGTAAAATGTAGATAAAAAACAATTAACTATATGATCTAATTTTAAAGCGGGCTCTACAGTAATTATGTTAATCCAGACTTTGAATGGCCCATCCCTATTAATCAGGGGAAATGAGCAATTTCTCCTGAAGGAGTTAAAAACTGTCTAATGATTTGAATCTCTTTATTTCCAAAGTATTCCTATGGTACAATTATGGGAAGACTTGGGGGGAAAAAAAAACAAGCATCAAAGCATTGGTGGATAATTTTATTCTCGTGGAGCAATTTTAGCCTGTCCTAGTATTTTGCATGATTAATCCTGGGACCTGGCTCATTTTAAATAAGCCAAAGGAGGTAAAGAGGAAAATGTCCTGCCACCTTCACCTCCAACAGCACTCTTCATTCCATGTCACCTTCTACGCCAGGGGTGTCCAACTTTTTGGCATCTCTGGGCCACACTGGAAGAAGAGTTGTCTTGGGTCACACATTAGATACACAAACACTAACGAAAATTGATGAGCAAAAAAAAAAAAAGTCTGCATAATTTTCGTGATATACACCACCACAGGTAAGCAAAAAGTCCTCACATAACAACCCTAATTATGCAGTGGCTCATTTGATAATCTTTTAAACTCATCAAGCAGGTCCCAAGTTTGTGATCACTAATATAGAAAATGTACATAATTAATAAAACTTAGTATAAAACTAAGTAAATTTTTAAATAAATGTTTTAAGTAAATTTAGGACTTTGTGTTGGGTCACATTCATAGACATCCTGGGCTGCGTGCAGCCTGTGGGCTGAGGGTTGGACACCCCCATTCCACACCAATTTCTACAAGGGTTTCCCCTTCCTGCTTTTAGCAAGGCATTAAAAGCCGTATCAGTGAAGTATTTCTTCTACTTAGTTTTTATATTTTAAACTGTCATATGTCCAGGTGCAACGTAAGCATTCCAGAATACACTTCCACTGTATCCTTCAAAAGTTCGCACTCCCTAGGGCCCCCAGCAATAGAACTAAGCTCTTCGCTTCATAATAGCTCAGAGCAATGTTTCTGAAAGTTGATCTGTAGGCAAGCACATTGGCATCAGCGGGGCTGCCTTCCCAAAACGCAGGCTTGAGTCCTCCCCCCGGGTCTCCTAAGTCAATGTTTCTCAAGATGGCTCCCAGGGATCTGCCTTTAAAATAGCTGTCCGAGGGCTAGTTATTCACACTACAATTTGAGAATTTGGATAATTTCTTCTAAGGAAAGTAAATAATTCTCATTTTGCTGTCAGAACGAGTTACAGAATACCTCCTCACAGAGAAGCAAGATACCAGAACAAGAAATACACTAAATAAATAAATAAATCCTCAAGTGAAAACAAGAGATTGTTTGAGCACTCTGAATGAGACTCCAGGAAACCAGTCTTTAAAAGTTTTTATCCACCTGCTGTTGTTACCAGAGTCACTGCTGGAGAACTCAGTTGCAATTGTTTTTACACAGACCTACTAAATACCGGATAAGTATTCACTGATTGCAAAGAAAGAAAAAAAAAAAAAAGGAAGCTAATTGAAGGGGTTACTTTATAATTAAGATGTTTTCTTGAGAGGAGGGAAGATTCACATTATAGAGTAATTCCTAGGTTATAAGGGTTTTGTTTTTAGATTTTTGTTTCCTGTTTTACTTATTTGTTTGTTTGGCTTTTGGTAAGTGCCTTTGAAAGAAACTTCCTAAAAGGAATGGAATCATTGACTCGCTTAATTAAACTCTCATTTATTGCCCACAAACCTTTATCCAATGTCTGTCATTTCACATAAAGAGGTAATCTCTATATGTGAAACCTCTTTATAATCTCTCATATGTGTATGTATATATATTTAAATATATACATTTAACACTCAAACCAAATAGGGGCATTTCAGTGTAGTTAAAACTCTTGTTTTCCAAGGTAAATAAATATTGTTATTTGCAAGAGTGGCCAAATGGAGGTATATGAGACTAGATCTCTACTTAATCTGTATTTCCCAGATTTAAAAAAGAAAAGAAAAAAATCATTTCTGTGAATGTTTTCACTCATAAAGCTGCTTCTTTTTAAATTCATATACTAAAAGGTTAATTGTGAAGTACTTTTCTTTTGCAAAATAAATAGAAGTTTCTATTATCCATCAATTAAACATAGGTAAGAAGTAAGAGACATTGAACAGAAGAGAGATACATATTATGCATGCAAGGAAAATTAAAACTTGGGATGTTGGGGGGGTGCTGTGCTTTGATGTACAAAAGACCCATTGTTAATGCAGGACAAAACCTTCCCAGTATGGAACAGAGATAAAAAGGAGGGAGCTTCGAGCAGATCAAGGTCAGCTGAGATCTATGAATAACATAAATGCTATTAATCTAGTACCGACTGAATTGCAGGAGTTCAGCAGGGTATGGTGATGTGGCAAAGTTCGTGGCAGGAGTGTTTTATGTCACTTTGTATTAGATAATGAGCAAATTCATCAAGATTCCTAAATACTATCCAAACTGGCATAGAAGAAGCTTTAAGGAGCTTGAGAGAGAACAAATCAAAGAACCAGATCTGAGGCTCAGAAAGGTAATAGGGATGTTCAAACAGTGCAGCAAGTTTAGATATTTGCAGGCATCCGTACAATCTCACTCTGCAGGAAATGGCGTGAGAAAGGATTTCTTAGTGGGATGGCTAGCAGCTTATTATATATAACGTCGCCTCCCTCATTATGCCCTAGTTTAATAGTTGGAAGGCACGCTGACAGTAATACCTTAAAAGGCTGTTACTGGAAAATGTGGAATTCTTTTCCTCTAATGACTAACTTAAAATACAAAGTAGTAAGTAGTTGCTTTTCCTTTCTTCAGGGAAACTCAATATAAAATCACTGAGTTTCATTATTTTCTTTTTTCAGATTCAAACCTACCAAAAATGCTTGAGATCCCTTTCAGCTAAGTCTTATTGAAATATAAGTTTGTTGGAATACACACACACACACACACACACACACACACACACACATTCCAGATGCATACCTGATTGTAAGGATTGAAAAAGTGAAAACAAAAAAGAGCTGAGAAGAAAACAGAAGACCTGTGACTGGCAATAGTACTGAATCGACAAAACATGGAAGAGAACGAAGGGAAGAGAAAAAAAGAAGATAAAAAGTAAAGAAATACATATATAATATAAAGATGAACTTTTTAAAGTAGACTACAAACTAAGAGACTTCTAATTGAGAGATTGCCTTTCCATCGGCCCAATAAGTAAGGCATAAATCCTTACATAAGTGCACTGAGAACTCAACAGCAAGCTCCCTAGAAGATTGGTCTATGAACATCTTCATTTGTTTTTTTTAAACTTAAGGTACTTTATCGTGTTTTTTTTCTCATTACTATTTAATCCCCTTACACCCACCTCCCCTCAACCATCACCACACTGTTGTCCATGTCCATGAGTCCTTTTTCTTTTTTGCTCATTCCCTCCCTCCCAGTCTCTCCCCAACCTTAGCTGTCATCCTGCTCTATGAGTCTGTCTCTATTTTCCTTCTTAGTTCAGTTTGTTCATTAGATTCTGCATGAGTGAAGTCATATGGTATTTGTCTTTTTATGACTGACTTATTTCACTTAGCATAATATTCTCCAAGACCATCCATACTGTCTCAAAGGGTAAAATTTTCTTCTTCTTTACAACTGAGTAGTATCCCATTGCAAACATCTTCATTTGATTGTAGCTGGCAACATGTACTGCACACCCACCACTGAGATCCTACCTCAATTTTATTCGCTCATCTATTCAACAAATACTAAATGCCTTGAATGTGTCTGCAGTGAACAAGACAGACATAATTCCTGCCCTCATAAAGCTTATGGTTTTAAGATCTATGTTGATGGCAGCCATGTGCCCACGCTTCTTGCCTCAGTGGCCAGCCACTGGCACTGTGGCCCTTGGGATGGCCCAGATGGAGGCCATCGAGTGTGTGGTGGTAGGAGGCAGAGCTGTAGTTAAAACTTGCCCACTGATTGGTTATACAACCAATGCATTTCCTGGAGACTATATCCTCAATGTCTTTTGACAACTATTCTGCCAGTGTTATTGTAGATGGAAAACCAGTGAATCTGTACTTACGGGATAATGCTGGACAAGAAGATTATGACGGATTATCTGCAGACAGATGTTTTCTTAATTTGCTTTTCTCTTGTGAGTCCTCCGTATTTTGAAAACTTTCCTGCAAAGTGGTATCCCGAAGTGTGACACCATTGCCCCAACATTCCCGTCATCCTGGTGGGAACTCAGCTTGCTCTTAGGGATGATAAGGACACCATTGAAAACTGAAGGAGAAGCTGACACCCATCACCTGCCTGTGGGGAGACCGGTATTGTAAAATACCCAGAGTGCATGGCTCTCACACAGCAAGACCTCCAGACAGTGTTTGATGAAGCTGTTCGAGCTGTTCTCTGCCCATCTACCGTCAAGAAGAGGAAAAGAAAATGCCTGCTGTTGTAAATGTGCAGGCCCTTCTCATGTGCTACCCTGTCCCCTTGGAACCTGTGTACACTTTGCTCAAAAAGTGATGGAGCCTTGCCCTCTTCGGGTGGCTCAGGTGGTTGGAGCATCATCCCGTCCATCAAAAAGGTTGAGGGTTCCATCCCTGTTCAGGGCATGTGCGGGAAGCAAACAGTCTATGTTTCTCTCTCACATCAACGTTTCTCTCTCACATCAACGTTTCTCTCTCACATCAATGTTTCTCTCTCTCTTTCCCTCTAAAAGTCGACAATAAAAGATATCCTATGGCAAGGACTTAAAAAAAAAAAGATGGAGCCATTGCACTCAATGTCAAGTTTTTGTTACAGATTAGTTATTTCCATAAAACCATTTTTAACCAATCAGTAATTTTTAGATATTATTTGTTTGAAGTGTAAGAGTTCCAACTTTTACATGCTATTAAAATTTAGTCCTAAATGGAAAAAAAAACGATTTCCTTGGATGGTTATCATGATTTGAACAGTGCTCTCCAATAATTTGCATCTATCCGTGGCCTCAAATCGAATTACTTAGAAATAGGGTCTTTGTAGATGAACAAAAGATCTGAGATTAAGTCAACCTGAATTTAGAGTGCGTCCCTAAATTAAAGACCAGTGTCATTAGAGGAGCAGCTACAGAGAGACACAGAGAGAAGGCAGTGATGGGAAGAGGAAGACAAAGATCAGAATGACGCATCAACACTCTAGGGAACGCCGACAGCCACGAGGAGATAAGAGAGACTCAGGGGGCTGTTCTCCCTCAGAGCTTCCAGAAGGAACCCGCCCTGCTGACACCTTGATTTCAAACCCCCTGGCCTCCAGAACTGTGAGAGAATAAATGCCTGTTGTATTAAGCCACCCAGGGTATGGGCATTCATTATGGTAGCTTTAAAAAATTAACGAAGTGGTGCATAAGGTTCATGCAAAAATCAGCACCCAGACTGCAGTCTTTCCCTTATCATGGTGCCACTGAACAGGTGAGGGGCCTGAAGAGACAAAGGTACAGATGCGGTACTGTCCTTAACAAAATCCTCCCTAAAGGGACCGAAACATGAGTGTGGGTTTGCTAACAGGTGCACAAACTGTTAGAGTGGGAAAGGACTTAGATATTGCCCAGAGTCATCCTATTCATTTTCCAGCTGAAGAAACTGATGTGACCTGGCTCTTGGCTTCCTTTCTCCTTGGCCTCAAGCACGATGCACATGGTCTGTCCGATCTCAGGCAGGAAATCTCTGTCTGGCTGACACCCTGAATGATTCAGCTGGATTACCAGGGCGGGTGGGGGATTTCTTGCCAGTGATGGAAACTTTAAAATCCATGTAGCCAACAGTTATCCTACTCTGTAAGTCATAATGTGAGAAGCAAGAAATGTGAATGCCTGTCCTTCAGAAACAGAATCCCAAATATTAGATGTTGTATTTAAACTGTAAGTAAAGTCAAAAATAGTATATTTTTTGGTTCCTTGGGTTAAAACTAAAGGCTCAAAACAAGACAGGAGAAAAAGAAACTGTAGAACAGTTCCATCAGTGGCATTTAAAACAAAGGCAGGACCTGGCTATCTGGCCTATAATAGACCAGTTCTCCTACTTAAAATAAATAAAATAAAATAATAAAATAGAAAACAACGCAACACACACATACCTACTTAATGATGTTGAAAAACTATGAAAGTAGCCCAAAACTTAAGGGGTCAAGACCCTTGAAAGAAGGAAAATGAATTTAAAGAGTCTGGGCAGAAAGTGGCTGCTGACGAGCAGAGAAACAGAGCAATATTTTGAACAGTCTCATGGGACAGGAGAGTCAAAAATGGGAGTTCAGGACTATCAAGGGTCCCGAGAGGAGAGAAGCCAAGATCCTGGAGAGAAGGTAAAAAGAGGAGAATGGGCCTGGTAGACCAGCCACTTTTCTCCTGAGACGGTCATCCATTCGCCTGCGGTACAGGCCAAGACACGGAGAAGCTGATCCCGAAAGAGTCTGCAAGGAGGCTGAACACACTGCAGTCTCACTGTGCTGGGGAGATTTATTGGAAAAAAGAGTACAAGGGCCACCAAAGTGGAGGCACCCAGGCAAACACTCAGGGTTCCATCGGAGTTCCTACACCCGAGAAGCAAGGGCAAACGCCAAGTAGCCAAAGCCTTAGACTGAGACTCAGACTTGAATCAGTTTGCTTTCCATTTGAATTACATGATTTGCTTCTCTGCTAATTGCCTTCCAAAAGCTAAATAATATTCTTTCTGGGGGGAAAAAAGAGAGAGAATATTGTCTATAGTTCCTATAGTTTTTCACACACGATGTTGAGCCTTCCCCGGAAGATTGTTGGACATACCCAGGAAGAGAACTAAGAGGGAAAAGAACACAATAGAAGCACACCCAGTTGTGATTTGGGTATTGAGATTATGAGAGCCAAACTTTAAAAGAAGGGCTGATCCCTCCCCACCCTGCCTTACCACTGCCACAGATAGTTTACAAAGGATCACAGAGAAACATGTAATACATGAAATTAGAATGGGACCTGGCTAGAATTATGGTAACTTGGAAATAAGCTTTTCCTCTGAAAGCTGTTGTTCTGTGTGGAGAGGCCTTCTGTAAAAGGCAGGAACTCAAACCGTTGCCCCAGAAGCTGATTTCTTTACCCCTTAGTGGTTGCTCACATAAAGCCAGTACCCCCTAAAACTTCTGCAGTCTTGAATTGTTGCACAGTACTTGAATTTTTGTAAACAATAAAGCTGAATTGGGTGAGGATAGAATATAGGGTAGGCTGAGTTAGCGGTCAGGTGAAGAACGGGAGGCTCAAAATGTTACCGTATGAAAAACAGGGGTTTGTCTCCCTGCCTCTACAAAGGCCAAACTCGTGAGGCAGCTGGTGGCGAAAGAGGGAAGAGGTTTTATTTGGATGCTGCATGATCTGGGAGAATGGTGGACTCCCCATCTCAAAGCTCATCCCCTCTGCAAAACCCAGACAAAGTCCAACTGTCTTCAGTAAGACCAAGACAAAAAACAGCACCCAGAGCTCCTGCTCCCTTTCAAAGGACCATGCTTTGGAGCCTGCGGACAGCTGCTAAGCAGGTCATCCAGGTAGTTTAGCTCGTTCGTTCCCAGCTGCTGCCATTTCAGGCTCCCTCCCGGAGTCCATGGGCCCTGCGGTCACTAAGGCCACAAGGGGACATACTCCTGGGCCACAGAGCCGGTGAACCCATGGCGAGTGCTTCACCAGGTCGGAAAGAGAGAGACTCCCTCCTGGAAGCCACGGGCCACAAGGCCCATGGAGCGGACAGGCCAGTGCACCATCTGAGCGTGGGTCCCCAGCAGTCAGCCACAGACAAGAGAGAGTTTTCTTGTTCCCCTGGGACCATTCTAGTTTTGGATTTGGGGCAGACCAGGTGCTCTCCCGAAACCGTCAGCTAACTTCCCAAACTTTCGACCTTCGGGTGGGTCCACCAGTCCCTTATTTCCCCAGGCTAGAATGACAGGTCTCTCTGCTCCAGCACCTCCCCACGCCCCCAGTGCCATTTTGATTTCCACGACCCAGGGGCCTGCTTTTCCCTGGCCCCACCTCCAAGCTGGTACTGGAGGGGTGGGGGAGAACGTCCCCCTTCTGCCATCTCGGCCAGGGGTGAGACTCAAACTGCAACTGAGAGTCCGCCAGTAACAAAGACACCTGAGCATCTCCTTTGAGTGGCAGGCGGCATCAGACTCTGACCCAGAGTGTGGGAAGAAGGAAAATGGAGTTCCCACGTAGATTCAATTCATATCCCTTTATTTTTACTAATCAGAGGTTAAGGGAGGACACAGGACAGGGGGCTTTGAGGATTTTAGTTCCCCCTCCTATCTTTTCATGCCCCCATGCTCGAAGTTACGAATTAAAGGATCAGTAAAAGCTTCCCATTGCTTAATTCAGTGTACTCTTTGGTCTTTTCCCTCTCATTTCTCCTTCCTGGGATCCCTCCCTCCACACTGCACTTTATCCTCTCCCCTTAAGGTGTTCTGAAAGCTCCGCACGCTGCCCCTCCCTTTCCCCAAGTCCTAGCAGGGCTGTTCCTGAGGTCACAGCTCCTGGGCCCAGACCCGTGTGGAGGAAGCTAAGGGGGCGCAGCTTTCTCCAGGGCAGCATGGAGCATGCTCCAGACGAGGGAGAGCTCAGTTCGCCACAGTGCGCAGGGGGCTGAACCGTTCCCTCCGCCGTGCCAGGGCGGCGAGGGAGTGCTGCGACCACCACGTCTGTGCTCCGCTTTCACGCTGAAAACAGTTTCTTCTCTCTCTCTCTCTCTTTCTCTCCTTCCCGTAATAGCTTTTAGTGGCGAAGCAGTTAATGCCATATTCCTCCTCCTGGCGCGGAGTTTTCATTTTTTGTTGGCACCGTTTTCTCCCCGGAGACAATAGCAGATTGTTTCTAGTGTACGCAGAAGGATCCTGTTCTGGCAGGCAGGCCTTCAGTCAACAAGCTTCACATCCTCTGCAAAGAACGTGCATGTGCCTTGTTCCAACCTGACTTTCAAGTGTCTTTTATAAAGACAATCATCCTAATAACAACCTGCAACTGCCTGAGGAACTTGCACAAAACTGAAACCAAAAACACTCTGGAGAGAGTCTGAGGGAGAAACAGAGAGAGGGGGAGCCTCAAGGAGCAGGGGAAGGAGGCCACTGCTGAAATCCTTACACCAAAATACCCGCGACCTCAGACTCTCTTCATGTTACCTGATTAGAAAAAGCCACTGTTTTCCTCATACCTCTGACCTGGTTAGTAGCCTCAAAACGGCTCTATTGGGTAATCGCAACTGCAGCAATCTCCCCAGATGAGGAGGCTTCCTGGCAGGAAGAAAAGGAATTTAAAGTGATGCAGAAATCCCTACTGGGGCTTCAGGGTCTGTCCTAAGCTAGCAACCACCCCCTGAGGCCACAGTCCCCCCCCCTCCCCGCACCCACTGGTGGCCGATATCACCTCTAGGAGAGGCGGGGTTGGGGAGGGACATACCACTCAACAAGAAATCTGAGCTAAGAGAAACAATTACGAAGACCTTCATCCAGTCCCGGTTCATAAATCACAAAGCATGTTGGTCTACCATGTTCCAAAAATATATGGGAAGAAGACAGATTTTAAAGATAAGAAAAACTCATCTAGGTAAAGCGACTTGCCGGAGGTCACAGGACTAGCCAATGACAAAGCTGGTTATTTTTAAAAATATTTTATTTCTTTATTTTTAGAGAGAGGGGAAGGGAGAGTGAAAGAGAGGGAGAGAAACATCCATGTGTGGTTGCCTCTCATGAGCCCCCAACCAGAGACCTGGCCCACAGCCCAGGCAGGGCCCTAACTGGGAATGGAACCAGCGACCTTTTGGTTCACAGGCCAGTGCTCAATCCACTGAGCTACACCAGCCAGGGCCAAAGTTGGTTATTAAAATAAACTTTACAGGGGAGAGAAAACAAATGTGTCATGCACAAAATTTTCAAATAATTTATGGAGATGCTCTGCCCTCAAGGAGGTGGAATGGAACTCCCCGTTCCTTACATGCAGGCGGTACACAGGGACTGCCTTCCAAAGAGCCCAGCCTGGAACAGCGCGGGGAAGCTCCGCAGCGGACGAATCTCGTGAACGCAACCTCCGGCAGCAAGCACAGTAATATCAACAGTGGTGACTTTCCGTGAGAGTGTGTGCCTTTGATTCGATGTGATGACAATGGCACTTTACCTCTGTGGCCCTCCTCCCCCAAACCCATAACCTTCTTAGTCTAATATGAGGAAAACCTCAGACAAACTGCAGTCGAGAGACATTCTACACATGCCTGAGCGGTGCTGCTCCAAACTGTGCGGGGCATTCATCAAAGACAAGGCAAGTCTGAGGAACTGTCACACCACCTAGAGGAGCGAGCCTGAGGGACCCGATGACTAAAGGTAACGTGGTATTCCAGGTGGAATCCTGGAACAGAAAAAGGGCACTAAGTAAAATCTAAGAAAATCTGAAAAAAGCATGGACTGTAGTTAAGGATAACGTAGCAAGTGGTTTAGTGATTGAAACCCAAGTCCCTGACCCGTGCAAAGTGTTAATGGCAGGGCACACTGGGTGCTGGGCACATGGGAGTGCTTCTGCAGTGCCTTCTCAGTTTCTCTGCACATCCAAAACTGCGAAACTCACAAGTTTAGTCAACTAAAACATCCGGTTCAGTTAAAAGTTCATATAACTAAAAGACCAAATGTTGCTTTCTCTCACCTACTTACTGTTGCTCAAATTCTTTGTCTGTAATTCTCCACCTCTTCTCCCCATTGAAGAAGAAAAAGGAGAAGATGGAGGAGGAAGAAGTGGAGGGGAGGGGGAGAGGGAGAGGGAAGAAGAAGAAGAAGAATCATCTGTGGACAAAGCAGAGAAGAGAGGTTTGGTTTATTTCTTTCTATGATCTTTAATTTTAAATGGACACAGCACATGGACAAGTTATATAAGTGTGCTCAATTTTACAACTCCACATTTCCAGCCAACACTCTTTTATAACATTCTATTACAAATTGTTTATATCCGTTTCATTCTTTACTTTTGTATCAAAATGCTTTGTGGAGGCCCTGGGCAGAGAGCTCAGTTGGTCAGAGCATTGCCCCAGTACACCAAGGTTCCGGGTCCAATCCCCATTAGAGCAGAGGTAAGAATCAGCCAACGAATGCATGAATAAGTGGGAAAAATTGACGTTTCCTTCTCTCTCCTCTCTCTCTCTCCCTCTGCCTCTCTCTTTCTTGCCCCCCTTCCCCTCTATCTCTAAAAATCAATAAATATGTCTTGGGGACTTATTGGCAATAACGCTGTCAAGTCCAAAAGCCTAGTTCTGAGTACAAGATGTAAGAAATTGTGAAAAATGTCTTTTGCCACAATATAAAGTCACTGTCAGTAGATATATAACAAATATTTATATGTAACATAAATTAAACCTTTAAACCCTACCTCTTTATTAAAATTAAAGTTCTCTCCAATTTTACCAATAGATATCATACAATATAAATATTTAGAAAGGTTATTATACTTAATATAATGATATTTTGATTATCAATTAATAGTTATAGAACTACTTTATTCTATAACTACATTACTATATTCTATAACTATATTCTATATTACTTTTGATTTGGTCAAATAATTTAGCCAATGTTAATTTTCCTTAGAAGATTTCATATGGATGAATCCTGCCATCCAAATTTTTATGTCATGGTAATATTTGCAAAAAAGTTAAAATCTAAACTCAAAGTCACCTTTTCAAATAATCTGAGAATGCTTTCGGGAAAGACATTTCCTTATGGAAACCCAAGCCTGTGCGCTTTAGGTGCTAGGCAGGAAACAGGCAGCTTACCGTTCACTCTGCAAACTTTTGAATTTTATAAATAGAACTTTATAAGTAAGACATTAATGACTGTTTCCATCTGCCTAAATAGTAAGCTTACAGTCTCCAGGGAATAAGAGAGAAAGGCAAAATCAAAAGTGACAGAACTGCAGTGAGGTATTTCCACCAAAGGATAGGAACTGGGCCACTGGCCCCAGGCAGGTCACTCCAGGGAACAGAGCAGGGGACCAACAGGCGGGCACGCCTGTGCCGGGGGCTGCACTGTGCACGCGAGGCCTCTCCAAAGCCTGTATCGGTTCATTTAAATAGCGTTTTTTCAGACTTGGCAGAATAAGCCATAAAAGAGTACCCTAGAATCTTAATTTCATTTTCAAGTAGTCCTAATGTTTTCTTATAAAGAAATGCATTAGTAAATATGAATATTCCCTAGAGCAGGTCTAAAATGCTATCAAGAACAGTTTCACTAAAACACAGGTACAGGCTTGGGAAATGCTCATCTCAAACAATATATATTTTAAGGCAAGGGTTATTTTTAGAGTCAAGTTTTTCATAATTCTGAAGTGTCTGACCCACTATGAGCAGCCATAACAGTTATAATGCTATATATCTGGTGGCCTAGCATCAAAATGTATGCAGCAAAAATTAGTGGAACTAAATTCCCAGGTACTGCATGCAGGCAACTCACAGGGAAGCCTCAGTCTGGTTTAAATTTTTGATAGAAACACAGCAACATTTATGAGATAATGCACAAACCAGTCATTCAAAGCAGTTTCACAGCTTCTGCATCAGATCACACTACATGTGCTTTCATAACACCTTATTATGGTGAAGCTGAGTTTTCAGTGATTTCTGTGATAGATAGGTAGATAGATAGATGGAAAGAAAGAGGAAGAAAGAAGAAAGAAAGAAGAGAGAGAGAGAGAGAGAGAGAGAGAGAGAGAGAGAGAGAGAGAGAGAGAGAGAGAGAGAGAGAAAGAAAGAAAGAAAGAAAGAAAGAAAGAAAGAGAAAGAAAGAAGAGAGAGAAGGAGAGGGAGGGAGAGGGAGGGAGGGAGGGAGGGAGGAGGAAAAAGGAAGGAAGGAAGGAAGGAAGGAAGGAAGGAAGGAAGGGAAAAGGAAGGAAGGAAGGAAGGAAGGAGGAAGGAAGGAAGGAGGGGGAAGGAAGGAAGGAAAAGAAAGAGGAAGGAAGGAAGGAAGGAAGAAGGAAGGAAAGAAGGAGGAAGGAAGGAAGGAAGGAAGGACACACCACTGAGAAATCAGTACGAAACAGGAAACAAGGCTGATGGTGTTGAATCTGATTCTGAGGTTTGAGAGGTTGTGTAGTATCCAACAGGCGCACACGTCATTGGTGAGTAATTGTGGTTGTCTAAGTATTAGATTAAAATTTTAAATTATTTTTTCTTAGAAAAAAAACAGGAAGAAGGGGTGTCTCAACGATCCTTGTGAGCTGGTTTCAGAAAGCGCACTGTGACTTTACTGGGTGTGTTTTGCACACCCTTGCGTATTGAGTCAGGGAAAGAGAAGCCAGCACCCAATCCGGACTCACTACTTCCATGCAGAATACTATAGGAAGGCCTCGTTGCCTAAAGTCAATTGGTTTATTTTCATTAAGTGAAGATATCCTTACAGGTAGAAGTTAAAACACTCTTTTACTTTTAAGTACTAGAAACCAATCTAGCAAAAATGATGGAAAGGTTTTAGAAAAGCATCTGAAATCTGAAGCTTTCAAGATTCCAGTCAGGGCTGCTCTGGAAACCTCACCAAATGAATTTACAGTGAGCCAGCTTCCCAAAACTCCTAGCTTCCGTATTATTTTAAGTTCTGAATTTCTGGAAAGAGAGAATCTGATTGGCTCAGCCTGGGTCAGCTGTGCACCTTTGGACCAAAGAGCTGTAGAAGCATGACTGACAGCTGGAATAGGGCCTCTCCGGTTTGGGTGGAATGCTCTTCTCTAAGAAGCAGATACAGGGATTCAGTAGTTGGGATGTTCATTTTCCCACAAAGGGAGAAAAGGCACAGTTCTAACCTAGTGGTTCCTCTGAACCAAGGTCCTCCTTTAAATTTAGCTTTATGTTGCAATATTTGCTTTTTCCTCCACAAAGGAAACTACTGTGACGGCACTGACATTTCTGTCACAGGAATGCTCTTAAACTTTGAGTGTGAAGCCTTCCAAGTGTATTAATCTTGATGAAACTAATCTATAAGGCGAAAACCTCTCTCCAAAGGTTGATATTTAAACTTTTATATGTGAGTATTCTAAGATACTTCATTTTATTTGAATGTGTAAGGTTTGGATATAAAATTTTGACCAGGTCTTTATGCCAATAGCCATGCAAAGACATTGAATCTCATAGGCTGTAAATTCAAGTGGAAAAAACTTTATTTTTCTATATCTAAACTTTTAATTTTTGAGGCATGTCATTAATTACATAAATTTAATGCTCGTCAAGCAGAATTTCCATGGCCAATTGGGAACATTTTTTTTTCATCTCTTCTCTATTTCTGCAAGACTGCATCTGAGATTCAGAACAATCTATAATATCCAGGCTTGGGGGGATGCAGTTGGAGGCCACTGGGACCTGGTCGTCACCTGCTGATGCTGGCATTTCCTGCTGGTTCTCATGTACACTGGTCCCTGGTATGGGACATCTTGAGTCCCGCAGTTCCTTGGCCATATATAGTCCCATCTAGTCCGCAGTCTAAACTCCTTCGCAGTTTCTCAGAGTCTCTCTTGCCTCCACCGTGAGACTGCAGGGCAAACAGTCCTCTCCGCCCGACCCCATGCCCATCATTATTCTCATCCCTTCTTACTTTTGTTTCCAAGTATCGTAACGTATTACTTGTTCCCAACTGCAACGATTAGGTAAGGTCTAGCATTGAGTGAGAAGCTTTTTCGTTTGTTTCATTTTTAGAAAATTTTTATAGGAATTTGAGTCCAATTGACAACATGCTAGGGAACAAGATGTCATATGCTCCAAGAAGTTTTTGTTTTATGTCTAAAAATTTCCACGTAGGCTAAAGCAGATACTGTTTTTCTTTTCTTTTTTTAAATCATTGTGCCTAATTTAGTTCATTCTGAAATCACTGTACAGTCAGCATTCCGTATCTACAGGTTCCGAACCCTTGGATTCAACCAGCGGGACATGGAAAATAAAAGGCGTACTCCAGAGATACTGAGGGCTGGGTTCCAGACCACCACAATGAAGCAAGTTGTAATCTTTTTGCTGGTGGAGGGTCTTGCCTTCAATTTGTAAGAAATGTAACATCTGTAAACCGCAATGAAGCAAAGTGCAGTCAAATGAAGTATTCAGGAAAAAATGTTTCGGTGTTACTCAAGTGAGGCCATGCAGTTTGGTCTACAATGGTTGCATCTGTACTGAACATGTACAGACATTTTTTTCTTGTCATTATTCCCTAAACAATATATCAACTATTACATAGAAATCACATTGTTTTAAGGATTATAAATAATCTAGAAATTATTAAAGTTTATGGGAAAATGCGCACAGCTTAAATGGAATACAATGCCATTTTATATAAGGACTTGAGCAACCACAAACTTTGGTGTCTGAGGGGAGGTCCTGGAACCAGTGACCCATGGATACCAAGAAACGACTGTACAAAATGCTGCAGACTGCTGCTGTGAATGCAGGGTTGTGGGTGCGTGTGGTTTTTTTGCTTAAGAGTTTATTCTGTGGCACGTGTTTTTCCCACCTCGGTAAGAGGAAATACAAAGACAGCGAGGTTACGAGGAAAAAGTTCTCGGTCAACTTGTATGTGCCAGTCTGGAAGGGAGCTTTGCAAATGGGTCACTCATTGTAAGTGTGAACGGTGAATTTGGGAAGGCTTCTCCTGAGACGAGCAAGAGGGAAGGTTTGCGGAGCATCTTGCAGGGGCAGAGGCATGCCACCAAACCCAATGATGACACAGACCGTTACTCTGTCAGACACCCATTTGGTTGCTACTGACCCTTAAGTAAAAACATCTAATCGATTTTTCTTCCTCTCAGCCAGCGGAGGAAGACACACTTGGTTACAAAATTAAAGTTATTTATTTTTCATTATTCTTTACAGATATGGGAATGCTAAAGAATTCCAGACCTGTGGGATGGGAATGATGTAAAAAAACTATTTAAGAAATTTCAGTAGTACTTTTTTCTTTATTTAGGAATGCTATCTTTTCCATTAAAAAATTTTTTTTGAAGAATTTTTAAGAGCATTTTTAATTTTTACTGACAAGAGCAACTGAATAGATTGTTTACTTAGAAAAACACTTTTCCGTAAAAGCTAAAAAATATTCTTTCCTCCAAAAGTCTTACTAGCTTTATTTTCCAGGTATTTCTTAAAAAAAATTCCAGAGTATGCAGGTCCCATTGTATATGTCTGGACTCTCTAGCCTCCTAATTCAAGAGCACTGCAGTACTTCGTGGTTCATTGGATTATCTTGTTCCTCTCATTTTATTCTCCGTCCGTGTTCTTATCACCAAGGCTCTATATTTTATATCTTCAGCATGGCATCAAGCTCAGGGCTTAATAATCATAAAGCTTTACCTGCTTCTATTACCATCCTTGCAATACACTAAGATGACTAACCAACGACTGCAATCGTTTGGGTTTTTCTTCAACATAAGTTACTTGTGAGATTAAATATTTACTTGAACAATCGCATGAGCGTTTCTTGACTTTTTTTTTCTGGTTTAGATTTTAGTAACTGTGCAACCGAAATCCTTGTTATGATAAGAGATTTTTGGATGGACCCTGTACATTCTGTATTATGTTAAGAGCCTCTGGATCTTGCTTAAACCTTCTGTTTTAAATGGACTCCTCTGCTGGAGGAAAGGAGTCACTGCTTTGGTACTGCCAGGTGGAGCAGAAGCCCACGTTCCCCGCCTGGCCTGCACTGACTCTGAAGCAGGGGCCTCCTCATCACTGCAGAGGAGGGAAGGGAGTCCTGGCTCCTCCCAACGTGGCCTCCGCTGACACTGAGGACAGGCGGCCTTGTTATCACTGGCGGAAGTCCTGACTCCCCACTGGGCCTCTTCTGATGCCCAAGTGCACACTCCCAACGTGGGCTTCTCAACCCAGCGAACGGCAGGGAGCCTTGTTACAGCCTGGAGAGTGGGAATTCTAGGCCCCCGCACGTTGTTGGTGGAGGTTGGAATGAGACTACAGTTTTCCTGTGTATTTGGCTGCAGTAGAGTGGCTACTGTCTAAATAGGTTACCCGTTTTCCTGTTCCTTTGGTGGAAAGATCTGTTTTGCTGGGGGCTAATTGTGTTGGTGTTTCCAAGTTGCTGACTTCTTCACTCCCATGTCTGGGATATGCAAGGTCAAAGAAAACTCAGGGAACTTACTCCACGATGCTCTTTGAGTCTAGGGATCCCTAGCTGGTCTTCCTTCTTTTCTCAGGTCTGTTTTATATAATGTTCAGGTATAAATGTAACAAAATATGTACAAAATCTATATAAAGAAAATTATAGAACTGTGATGAATAAAATCAAATAACTAAATATTTGGAGAAGTGGCCCATGTTCATGGATAGGATGACTCACTATTAAGATACTGGTTCTCCCCAACTTGATCTATAGATTTAATGCAATCCCAGCTAGGACAGACTTTCACGCATTTGGTTGGAATTGCCTTGAAAGCAAAATATTTGGGCTTGAAGTTAAATGGACTTGGAGCATAAATTATGGTCATCTCATGATGGTACAGCTTATTTGCACTTTGTTATAGGTAAAACAAAATTGGTTAAAGGATTTCAACTGAGGACTCCTGTTTCTAGGAAATGGAATAGACATACTTCTCCTGTTCCTCTAAGTACAACTAAAAACCCTGTTTTTGTTACATTCTGCATCAAAATTTCACAAATTTTAATAGTTTTCATTTTCATTTGGTTCAAAAATTTGTAAATTTCTCTTCATTTGTGTGATTTGATTTGTGTGTTATTTAGAAGTGCGTGGCATAATCACATGTTTTGGCCTTTCCCAGTTACCTTTCTGTACTGATTTCTAGTTTAAATCTACTGTGGTCTGATAACAGATATTTAAGGTGTGCACTGTGGCCCAGAAACTGTTTTATGGGTGTCAATTATATCCAGTTAATTGATGGTATTCTTGAGTTCAACTATGTCCTTAATGATTTTCTGCCTACTAGAACTGTCCAAAATTCCTCCTCTAAAAGACTTCAAATATGAGAATTCAGACAGTCCTGCCTCTGAGTCATGTATTATCAATGATAGCTAATGAGACATCTAGTCAACATAGCTAACGGAATGTATGTTGTGAGTTTCTGAGCATTCTAATAAACTACTTCTCTTCTGCACTTGGGTTATGTACACATAAGAAATAAAACAAAGGAATGGCACATGCGGAACCAGGCTATTAACTTTATCGCTAATAAAAAGATTGGAAGCTAGAGCTCAGTGAAATGAACTCCAGAACCAGGCAGGAGCACCCTACACAGGCAGTGCAACCGTGGCCGGCTGCCGTGGGCAGGGAAGAGCTTGCCCAGGAGAGCAGAGCGCAGGCGGACCTCCTGCGCGCTGCTAGTTCCCCAGAGGAAGAGGAGACCCACCCAAGGGTTTACATTTCACATCTACCCATCACACACGCACATTGCTCCCGTGGGGAAGACCTAATAAAGAGATGGAGGGCAGTCAGGGGTGAACGCTAATTAAATTCCCACCAACATCAAAACTAGGAGAGGAACTTCCTCATCTTCCAACAGGACCCTCAATTTTCAAAAATGAAGAAAAACTCAGTTCAGCAATATGTAAGAAAGTGGTATTATTGGAAACCTTGTCCTAGAATTTGAGGACCAAGGATTTGCCAAATGTAGATACCTGGCTGAAGTTAACACACAGGATGGGATTCATATTACAAGTAATTTCTCTTCCAGAGCTTTTTATATTTGGTTTTTACTCTTGACTTCAGACAATGATAAAGTAGCGTTATGTTAGCAAGGAAATGGTGAGAGAGAGAGGAGGGAGAAAAGAAAGGAAGAGCAGGAAGTAAGGGGGGGAGGAACAAAGAAGAGACAGGGAAAGGAAGAAGGTAATCTCTGCTAACAAGCAGGTGTAAATGGTCCCAGACTTTTCCCTCCACCTTTCCCACATTCTGCTCCGCAGACCTGAGAGGGTTGTTGATTTCGGAATCTGGAACCTTAACAGGCAAGAGGTGTTTATCTCTGTAGCATTTCTTGACATTTTCTCTTTAACCCTTCTCTAAGCAAAAAATTCTTTCTTTCTGGGGAAGAGAGTTTGGGTGGGAAAATGTGTATTTCTAATATTAAAGGGGAGCATGGAGCAGCAACTCAAAGTAATCTCTGAAAACACATTATAGGGAAGTGTCTGGGCAAGGCTTTCTTGGAATGGACAACCAAAGAATGCCAATGCCACGGTCATTTATCCCACACTAGACCAGAGGGCAGAACTCAGGGCAGGGGTGAGAGGAGGCTGTGCATGTTCTTTGGGCCTATGTGAGCAGCAAGGTCTTTACCTAGAACCCTCCTTGGTGCAAAAGAAGAAAGATTTTGCTTCATTTCTAAAAATAAAAAAGTTCATGCATTCAGGAGCTGGCATTGTATTTAAGAGGGAGTGACTTTCACCTGGCTCATTCTTTTTTTTTTTTTTTTTTTTCCTGCCAAGAAGAGATTTGAACATGGCACTCGCTTCCCCTGGCAGTGTTTCATCGATGGGCAGTATGGGTAGCACGGACTAATCTTGGAGCTGGCAGATGAAGTGTGGCTGCTGACATAGTCACTAAACCCATCTCTAGAAGCAATCGTTGGGAAGTTCGTCTCTCTGTGGGACTCACAATTGGAAAACGAAGAGAATGAAAGGGTGAAAATAACACATATAAAACCACTGCTGACACAATGCCACTGTACTGAGTTGACAGGCCATCAGTAGGCCAGATACAGGGAACTGGGTTGGTCAGTAACCCCACTGTGGGCAGGTAAGGTTTGCAACGCTTCTTTTTCATGTTAGTTTCTGAGGCCCGAGCAGCTTTCTTGACAATTCTGGAGAAATGGATACTTATGCCTATGTCAGTTTAGATGGCTCCCAAATATCAGTCATTAAGAACCTGACGAAGAGTAACTAAGCAAATAGGAATTTATTTCTCTCATTCAGCAAAAAGTTGAGGGGAGGCAGCTTCAGGCCTGGTGCGGTGCTCTGTGATGTCAGGGAAGACTGGGCTCCTTCTTTCTTACCACTCTTCATCTTTAGTCTATCAACTGTTGCCTCAATGGCACAAAACAGCTGCTTTAGCTCCAGATGTCACACCTGACCTCAAGGCAGGAAGAATTTGGGAAGAGGAAAGGCAGGTTCTAAGCGTCTGTTAGTGTAGCCAGGAAACAGTAATCACCACATCCTGAGACACAATTTTGGTTCTGAACCAAGGGAAATTAATTTTAAAACCAGAATCATTTTGGTCTTTTCTAAACCTACACAGGCTGGACATTGTCTATGTGGACAAAGGCTGGAGCCTTTCCTCCGAATAACCTGGTTCCAGAGAACTCCTCACCAAAATGTAGCTGTAAGATCATAAAGCAGGATATTTAAACACTGCAAATACCAATTCCTGGAATAGCCCCCAAAGGCCTTGAAGTCCCAAGTCACCCCATCTAGAGAATAAAGAACCAAGGAAATAAATGCTGGTTTCCCAGAAGTGAACTACATTGGCAAGAAGAATTAGTACTCTCTCCTGAGAGCTATCCCTTGGCACACAGAGAAAAAGGCACGCCATCTCCAACACTGTACCTGGGACCAGAGGCTATGCTGCCATCCGAGAACACAGGGTTATCCCAGTAAAAAAGTTACGTGGAAAAGTCTGTAAGAGTAATGACAAACTTAACAGTGGTCCCTCCTGGAGAGAGAAAGGGAGCTGGGAGACATGAGAACAAGGGATATGGAAGTACATGGAGATCTCTGCATTTGAGGAAAAGGGTGGCCATACCGCGGTTGACTTCTGAAGTTCATAGTATCCGCAGTGGCAAAGTGAGCAGCTCACAATGACACATGAAAAATGTTGGCCTGGATTTTTCAAAAGGTCTTGCTATGTGTAAGGCATGCTGGAGGCTATGAAGTAGACATGGGTCCTGTCCTTGAGCAGAAATGGTAAGTCGTGGATGTAATTACTGTGACACACAGGAGAAAGTGGTTGAAAAAAGTGGCTTAGGTGAAGGGTCATGAGAATATAAAAGACAATTCCTTCCTTCTGGCAAAGATGAAGGAAGGCAGAGCATCACTCGAGAGCTGGCAAACTGTGACACATTTAACATACTTGCACATTACTACTTTCTGACCTAGTTCTCATGTCACCTCTGTAGTGAAGGATGCCCTGGTTCCCCAGAGTTAAACTGCTTGCGCACCTGACCTTTGTTCCTACTTCACACTAGCGCCTTTTCCTGTTTATAAATCTTCCTCCGTTAGACTCGGTGCGAAAGGGCAGAATGCACTTTACCTATCCTGGTTCACACAGAGACAGTCACTAGCACCAACCCCATCCACCCACCCATCCATCCAGCCAGCCAGCCAGCTTCTCCAGTGCTGTGTCCGGTGTTGGGGAGGCATGCAAAGCTGAGTAAGATATATCTACCACCAAGGATAGCAATACCAGAGTCAAGGATAGCAATACCAAAGTCAAGGACAGCAATACCAACATCAAGGACAGTGCCTGACAGAAACCACGCACAGGGCTTTGGGAACCAATCGGACCAGAATCCGAGGTGAGAAAGGCTTCTCCAAAGACTTGGAACTTAAGCCCTTGTAGAAGGTGGAAAAAGGAACAGGGTAGGAGGGGAGTATCATATGGAGACACCAGCATCTCCCTTTTATCCAGCACTCAAAAAATTTCATTGACCCAAACTATGATCAAGGTGGAATCTGAGGGTACTTCCCTTTCTTGGAAATAGACATTTTTAAAACTAAATCCAGGATTAAGACCCCAGGATTACAGGAGAAGGCTGGTGAAGTCATTTATCCTAGACTCAGAAAACCACCAGTCCACCAACTTTAAAAAAAATATATATTGATTTGAGAGAGAGGGAGAAACATCGACTGGTACATGTCCCAACTGGGGGTCGCACCCGCAACCTTTCGGTGTACAGGATGCTGCTGCAACCAACTGAGCCACCGGGCAAGGGCTGACACCAAGGTATCGCCTGATCACTTCCCAACCAGAATTCTACTGCCCTGAGCAAAAGCGATGAGTCACCGATCATCAATTCACAATTAAACTATGAGGGACTGGCCCTCCAACTTTCTCAACCAGAAGAGACGTGTGAGCTTCCTCCCTTCCTACCAGCGGAGGTGCTTTCTTTATTACTTGGTAAACAGGCAACTCCCTTCCTCTCTGCATGACTATGTCCTTTAAAATCAATTGTCACCTAAGCAACTTTTGCTTTAATTCCACTTGCAGCAGAGATGTTAAGGAGCCAAGGCTAGGTCCACATGATCCTATTATAATCATGCTTTTCAGAGGGGCTGGCAGGTACTACGCCCATGTCAGGCCAAGGCTTATTCCAAGTCCCGGAGGCATCTGCAAAAGCTAACAGGCAGCCTGGTCAGGAAACACACTCAGCAGAGATCTAATGAGAATGCCTAACTCTTTCTGTTGCGGAAATCTCACCTAATCCTGAAGTACATCCTGTGCTTCCCCAAAGAACAGGCGAGGAAACTGAGCCTTTGGTTAAGCAAATGGCCTCCGTTTGCATAAAAATTGAAATCTGAGTCCAGGGTTAACCTGGCTCCAAAACCCAGTCTTTCTGTTACACAAAGCTGCTTCTCTTAGTAATCCAGACTTCTCAGTGAGGGGACAATGCTAGTGGGAAGGAATCACATATTTTTTTTTCAGGCAAGAAAAATCACCTCTATGATAATCCAACTCCACCTGCTTCATAGGATTGTGGGGAAAATGGCCGACTTAGCACAAACAGTTCTATTCTGTCCCGATTGTGCACACTGGTGACACAGCCGTGTGGAGACGTGTCATGTGTATAAAGACATGAAACTGGAAGGGCTCTCACTCGGAGGTCATAAATAAAGCACTCAGGAAATGCTCATTAACTCCAGTAAGATCTGCTTTATATGCTTTTTCTTTTCCCTGCAAGAAGTGCGACTGACACACGGATCCTACCATTTGTACCTTTCTGTCACGTGTATGCCAGGAGCTAGATCTTGAGAGGACATGATGATGAGAAATGACTCGCTGGTCTACTGAGACCCAATCTCAGAACCTCAGGCTGTGAGAGGCAGATGGGTTGTCATGGGGCAGATGTATTGCACTGGAACCTCTGCAAATTGAAGCTGGAATGTTCATTTTCCCCAAACTCCAGCTGATGATGATGCACCGTACTGAATGACAGCCACAGCTCTGAGAAGTCCTAAGGAGCATTCAGTCAAGGATGCATCCCAGGAAATCCCATAGGATTAAGGAGATGCAAGACTCCAATCTTTTAGAAGTTCTTAACTCTCAACGAACTCAGCCTACATGACTTTCTATAGTCTGCTCATCATTTAAAAAATCTGGATTTAGGAAGCGATAGTTCACTTCCTTCATCACCACCTACTACCTGTGGATCAGTGGTCACCAATGCTTGCTGGCAGGGAAGGGTCGTCAGGTCTTATCTCTGAATGAGTAAGACATAGACTAAAGTTTTAGAGCCCGAGTACCACGGGTTGCAAAGCCAAACCAAATCATTACGCAGAAATTCAAATGACAGACACTAAGTTTGATACAAAAGGAATAATAAATACATTTCCACGTTATTTATGTACATGTACTATTCTTACACCTCTGAAGAGTTCATGCTTTCCGACTAGGTTATTTACAACTTTCCCTATTTAGGACAGAGAGGCTGCCCTCCAAATTTCTTGAGAGCTCTGAGCAAACTTTTGTCTTACTTGCTGATCTTGCTATGCTTCTGTTAAGGCTAAAAGAAAAAAAAAAGTATAGTATGTTCTAACGATAGCCTATGTCCCTTCTTGGGTCACTGAAGGTTAAGTGTTAATTTTAAAAATCCACCACACAAAAGGTGTGGGGATGTAATCAGATGATTTTTTAACAGGCATTGAGAGAGGGGGAAACAGCTTCTAAGATCCTGTGAACCAGGAGTGTGTGATTTCAGTTTATTATAATCTTGGCTGTGAAAGGGTGATACCGTCTTTTCTATTTAGCTAATGGACTTTTTCATGGTTTCTGTGAATGAAAGCTAACCTGAAAATATCAAGAAAGTAAAGATGAAACAGGCAAACATGTAAAGGACCCATGGACAAAGCCAATACGGGGTAGGACTGAGGGTGGAAGGTGGGGGTGGGAAAATGGAGACAACTGTATTCACACATTAATTTTAAAAAATGATAAAAAATATACTGTTAAAAAATATGTTGAGCTCAAGATAAACATTACCTTTTTAACTCTTATAAAGTATAAGATTTTTGCTTTCTTAAAAAAAAAAAAAGCCTTTAAAGTTTTTACATTTCAAGTCTCATGTGCCAAATGAGAGAGTACCAGTCTCCAAAAGCAGGCCTTACCTATAGTAACCACTGATCTTTTGAAAAGTAGAAATGAACATAAATTGTCTTCTTAAAGCTGGCTTTCTTGTCCTGATCTTGTACGTAACCCTAACATCGACCACAGTGACAAGGTGATGCTGCACCGTCCAACCTCGTCACAAGCCGGTTGTGTTCGTCACAGCCCGAGTGGTTTGCCACATAAACATTTTAGGGGGGCCCAAGTGGTTCTAATATATGGTGAATCCAACTGATTTTCAAAAGGATGCATCCACAGGTTCACGTTTCCACATCTATAGAACTTTATTAACAATAAAACACATCAGCATATTTTATATATGGGCAAGGACATTCCTGTAATAGTAAATGGCACAACATCACCTAACTGTTGAACTTTATATCAAGATGAGGTTTTAAAAAATAACACACTAATATTCCATACGACTACCTGAAGAATAATAAACAATTAAAGTAACATGTAACAGCGGTTTAAAAATATAAAGCTCATTGTTTACTATTTGTCATAAGCTAGCATCACTCGAATACAACAATTTCTATTTTTAAAAGAAGATACTACGCACGCCCCACAGACCAGACAAATGATGCGGCCAGGAAAGGCTGTGACGGGGTAGCTGGCTCCTGCCCTCACACCCCGGGCCCTTTTCTCCAAGGGCAGGTGGTTCAGGCAGTCGCTTGTCGGTCCAGTGTACAGTTACATATATGGTGAGCATGTAATTAATCCTCCAAATTAGGCAACTTGAGAGTGAGAAGATGCCCCGTTACGCTGAGAAAATGAAACAACCAAGACCGTTCTGAGCAAGCTCAGGATACATGTCAATCCAGTGGAATACAGTGTCAGATGCACTATCACTACTTTCGTGTTTTAGGGGGACAGTACAGATAACTTGAAAAAATTAGGGGACCTTGAATTTTTGTCATTGAATTTTCTGGACTCCATTTTTACTGTTAGAAGAGGTTTTACTGGAAATATTCGTGATTACTGTTTCAGCGGGTAGAAAATCATGAACAATCTCAAAGGCATGGGATATATCTTGTAGACTCAAAAAAGGGGCTAGTAAACAAAGATGTTCATTTTACTGAATATAATAGATTTGTCTGTACTTTTTAATTTCTAAAGTCTATGCTTAACACAGAAAATATATTTTTATCTTAGTATCAGTTTATACAAACACATAAAAATGGATTATCTGGCCATCACTAGCTTATTCAAATATAATAGAAATAATTTAATAAGCTTTTTTTTTTCATTAACTTCCAAGCCCAAGTTCACATTCATTCAAAAATTTAGGTACCCTAACAAGGGTTTTGATTTTCAATCTTTAAGGCAGAGTGCAAAGGTGGGTGTGTCCCCAAACACACCAGCAGCTGTTCTATCCAAGCTCACAAGAAATGAAGGGAAATATGCAGGATTGATAAATCTTAAAGAAGCTGTTAAATTTTTGAAAATAATATTCCAATTTCCCTGCTTGGATGATGAGATTTAAGGCTACTATTGAATTATACCAATTATAGAGAATTAGGTAACACATACACTTGAATCATACAGATTTGGAGGAACAAAAGCCAAAACAAAAAGCGAAATTTTGATGTTGGACCAAAAGTGACACATCCGTATTCAGAAACCATGTGCAAATAACACAAAAATTAAATGTAATTTTAATAAACTGATATTTAATAGCTGATCTAAAAATTTTAAACTAGCATGCATCATAGCTTCATTCAGTTCAAATTATTAAAAGAACATAGTATAGATCTATAGGAAATTAATATGAGACCTCTAGTATGAGTTTACATTTCTTATAAGTACATTCTAATTTTAATTAATTTCCAAATCGGGCAACTAAATTATTTATCGTTTTCTTTACTCCATGCTATTGTTTCTACTTCAAGGGGTGCAACACAGGTACTTAAATCAACAATAAAATTCTATGCAGGGGAGGAGACTATATAAGGGGCAAACAAAAAATAGGAGGCACAATTAGCAAAAACAAAAATGCATGTTTTATTATGAAAGACAATGAAATAAATCAGAAAATACAGATAAATACAAAAGAAGCTATAAAGCATAATAAACTGTTTTCCAGCAATGGAAAAATGTCCCTGAATAGTTCTAGGTGTATCTTTTAGTAGTACTCCGTGTCTAATAATAAACAGTCAATTTTATATGTTCTATTTAGCCGTATTAAATGACTTTTCAGTTTAAAAGATGAGAGATAATTCTGACCATTTTTAATGTTGGCACTCAAAAGCAAAGACATTAACGGAAAAGAAAAGTAAACGAGACATAAAATGATTTGCAACATGTAGTAGCTTATGAACGTCACGTCGGTTCCAGTTGCAGTAACGGTGGCACACATTCTCGCAGCACACAAACACGCCCCAGGCCCCACACTCCGCAGACATTTCCGTAACTTGAAAACACAGTTTGCATATCATGGTATGATTTTTACAAGTCAGTCCTACAACCACAAAGCTAGAGCTATTAATAGCACAAGGTTTTATTTGCTAAATTTAACAAACTAAATATCTAAAACTTACTACGATGATACTGAAAAGATACTTTTATTGGCTTTTTAAAAGACAAATGCAAACGAGAATATCTTATTCAAAAAATTAATTTTCAAAACTGTCATAAATGAAATAAATACAACATCTAATACAATCGCTTCCTGTAAGAATCTCTGAGATGGGCAAGGCTAGAAACCACGCTTCTCATTTAAAGATCCCTAACACCGGCATGTCCCTTAAAAATCTTTTTCTTATAAAGGATATGTGAAATACCCACATTTTCTTAAAATTTGTCCTAAAACAAACTATCTTTAACACCAAAATGTTCTGTATATATTAAGTTACTTATTTTAAAATTAATGAGAAGATATCTAGACATAATTTCTAAGAAAACAATGCAGAAAGTAATTTATTCATGGTTATTTACAGAAAGAGCTTTGCTAAATGATGATGTAAAATCATGTTCAAAGATCTGACAAAGCTTTTCTAGTAATCAGCACTGCAGTTTCCAAAAAACTTTACAACAAAGGATGTTTCATGTGTAGTTACTAGATGAATCTCAGAGGCAGGAACTACAGCATTTGACATGGTTAATAATCTCAACTTTATTACACTGAACGTCGGTCAGAAGTCATGGCATTTACATGCTAGAACACTGTTTATCACTCAACTCTTCTAATTATATCGAACACTGATCAACCAAATGTGAGTGGACTTCATTGCTGCAACTTCATGGTGTCTTTCAAGTATATGCAAATCTTTTAAAGGGACACATATGCAAATGCACGAAACAAATGAAATATAAATATTTAAGAGAATGGACAGAAATGGCTTTTAAGCATAAACCACTCTGCCATTCAATTTTGAAGCTCTATCTTTTAACTAATTTGTCTTCTGTTATTAGTAGTCTTCTATCCTATTAAAGTTGTAGGTTTGTAAGATGATCTGGAAATTTCACATTGGTGTAAGAAAGGAATGTCTGGTTGATGTAGTCTAGAGACAAAGAAAGAATCAGTCTTAAAATGTATTCAGTTGCATTTATCTAAATGATAATACAATAAAAACTCACTTTATAGCAGTATTATATCAAGTATACAATCTTATTTTGATAAAAATGACAGTAGCATATATCAGAATATATTCTAAAGTTCAGGAGATCATTTAGGAAATAAGTAAATTATGAGCTTACATAAAACTCATATAAGTTAAAAATAAAATTGAAGCAACCAAATCACAAACTATACAATTTTTTAAAAGAATATACTTAGTATACGGCAACCTTGCAACACTCTGTACTCGTAGATATATCCTGAAGTGTTTTACCAGGTATTTTGTTGTTCAAATACTTTAAAAGTTCCAATCATTTATACATATGAAGAGTATGGTATTTGCTTTAACAATTAGGATACAAAGCAGAGATATGAGGTCTCTTTGTGTGAAGATACTACTAGCTGCACAGTAAATAAATGATATTACTATATACACAGCCTCCAGAAACTCACTGGATAACTACAAAGACAACCTCTGCTCATTTCTTTATTTTGCCCTAAAATTTATTCAAGTTGTAGTCTCCACTGTTGATATAAACTGTCACACATTAAGAAAACAGTAACAGAGCTCCTATTTTTTCCCTGCAACTTTCATTCCTTGATCTAGTTTGTCAAGATCAGTGCATGGCAAACTGTTTTTCAATCACAGATTTCTTTTTTCATCCTTTTAACTAGATGTCTGTGAGGATTTCACATCGGTTCATGCAACAGGCTCATCCCCTCTGTGTAAGGGCTTTGTCATGTTGTGTTTTAAAGCCTTCAAAGTTGGTGCTTGTGGTTACTTCGTATATATCATGTGGTCAGAGTTTCAGTTCACTCATGTATTTAAAAAATTAAAACTTATGAAATTCAATTTTACAAATGTAAATTATCTTTTAATAGTTCACAACTTATTAAGTTTCAATAAACTGACTGCTCACAGTATCAAATGTTAAATTTGCTCAATTTAGGTACATGACATGAATACACATTAGACATTTAATATGCATCTGGGGAATCTGAATAAAGAGAATAAAAAGAGTTAATATATTAATGTGGCTTACCTCTACAATAAGAAGAAATACCTTGTTCTATGAGCAGCTGCCATACTTTCAGACATGTTTCTGACTTTTAGGTAATTAACAAATCCTCTGAAGAAAAGGAGCAGGCCTAAGGAGGTTGAAATAATACAGATTTTGTTCTTATACAGTAAGGGGGATGATATATTTAAAGTAGACAATTATAAACAGGATCAGCTTGGCTTAAGAAATTTATCTGTAGAATCCCACTTATTCCACAGTATATTTTAAACTAAAATGATAACAGGGGAAAGATGATAAAACTTTACTGCCAGATGAAAATTATTTCAATTTATTAATCCTAGATATAGCTACAGTAAAAATTAAATCCAGTCATGAAAATCCAGAATTGCATAAAATATACATTTATTAAATGATTTCTTTAAATAGCAAAGTTACCTAATGCATTTAAACTGATTCAACTCCTAGAAATCCCATTTTACCAAATTTTCAATTAAGGTAGCCACTAAGCAAACTAAGACATGTTTACTGTTAGAAATTAGTGTTCAAGACATAGTGTATGCAAGTTAATGCTAACAACTGTGGGATAAAACTAGTAAGGCTGTCTAGCAATATCAAGTGCCTGTCATCGGTAAAGTCTGTATTTGAAGATACGTACGTTCTGAAAATAATTTTAATTATTAGTTCATATTTTTAAGTAATAAAAGACTAAATTATAATAAAAATTAAGAAGAATCAGGAATGAAGACTGGGGAAGAGCCACTCTAGTAATTTCTTAAATGGTTTGGGGTATATCTCATATCTCTATCTCAGTGTTCTCCTCAGTAAAATAGTATTTTTAAATAACAGCCATTTATACCACAGGTATCTTTAATAATTATTAGCTAAGTATAAAAAGCAGTAACGTTATTAGTAGAATTAAGTCTTTGATATACTGAAGCATACAATTCTAAGGAAAACATTTACTAACTCCAGTAAACTTTAACCAGGTAACTGTGGGGGCAAAAACAAAACCAGGAGATACATATGCATGCAACTCCCCCCTCCTCCCCGCCCCCCACAGAGAAAGAGGCTGTCGGTCTAAAACGCAGAGTCCCAAAGTAATCAAAGCACTAAAACACGGGAAGACAGAAGAGCTATACAAACAATGACTTAAATAAGTGGCATAAATTTCACCTAAATCTGATGCCATCTGCTTCCCACATCCTAACTCCTTCCTTTTGTGACTCTCCCTCTGAATTCCACCCCATGTCCTTCCGGGTGCTGTTCAAAGATAATGGACATTGTGATCCAAATATAAAACTATTATTGAATCATATAAACCAAAATTACTTGTGAAACCCCTTCTTTTGTCTATGAAGCTGCTGTTTCCAAGACATATTTCGTTCTGCTCAGACATTTTGTAAAATAAGACAATCCATATCTAGAAACCAACCACTCAGTGGCTATTAGTTCTGAATTCTACAATGCACTCGACACTCTTGAGTATACATGAGTGACACTTTCAGATGGGTCACGTTTCCACACTCCCGAGTGCTAGGTTGTGGCTCTGGCGTGAACCTGGCGCTGTCCTCTGCATTCCACTGTGCCCGCCGTTGCCTTCCTAAGCTTCCTCAATCTTTAAAGAATATGTGTAAGCTAATGTACTCGATTAATATGCTTAACTACCTAATAAGCTTTATGTTTCTTCACTTTTAAGTAAGAAACTCAACTAAAAAACACAGAATTCAGGCAGTCAGAATATAACTAACAATATAAAAAACTGGCTGAACCCTGTATAAGTCTTATTCCCCAACAGAATCACACTAGAACTTCACTGTAATTATTAGAGAAAGAATTCAGAATCTTCTGTCACCTTAACTAGTGACCCTAACTGACCACTACAAATTTGTGTCTTGAAAGATCCTAAAGGTCCAACAGCAGGACTAAATGCAAACTCAAGAGAAGACTGCCACCTACTGAATGCTATTCTTTCCTGGTACAATTATGTTACTAGAAAAATGTGGGCTTTTAAACTTTCAACCTAAAGTAGAAAAAAAAATGTATACTTTGTCAGTAAATAAATCTGAAATGTGGGTTAAGGGTATGATGTGATTTTAAGATTAACTTAGTTGTCATACATCTAAGGTAAAAGACACAAGAAAACAAGAACTGGATGCCCAAAATTCATCAATGTTAATAAAAAGACATTCCTCGTAAGAAGGCAACGACAGAAGTCCAATGACCATTAGGCATAAAGCCTTTCCTTACGCCTAGCAGATTAATGATCAATGCAGGGCACATTTCAAAGGTATAAAACAATGTTTCCATGACCCAAAAATAACAGAATGACTAGAACATCAGATCATCCGACTTTCAACATTTTCTAAAATCATTAAAAGAAATTAGGTACGTATATTTTCAAGATAAGTAACACAATTATTTTTAATCATATTACGATTTTCAGGTTTTGCAGTATTCAATTCTCATTAAACCAGCGACTGTTTAAATTGAACAGCTCTGGATTTTCAACCCGAGAAACCTGGAGTACTGTGTAGAATGCTCCGAATAGCTGAGATGACAACATAAGTGTTTGGATGTGAGAACTTTACAACAGAACATTTATTTTCACATAAGTTATAACACAAGGTATTTGCAACTTACAATTTTAGGAAATATCACAGTTAAACTAAATGCAAATTAATCAAAGTGAAATGCATTAAGAATAAACTTACCAAGTACAAGAAATATCCACCAAAGCCAATACTGTCCATTGAAATATCCAGTGAAATAATCAGAAAACTATGGAGTGAACATAAATATATTAATCCTACCTGTGTACCTCAATTTAAAAACTGGAGATTAGCATCAGTTTCAGAATAATCTACCTCAAATAATCTTTAGCACTTAAACACAGCACAAAAAGAAAAATTGAGAACAAAAAAATACTTCATTACATATAAAATTATTTGAGAAAAACCTTTTATACATAATATACAAAATATTTTGGGAACAATTCAGTTTCCACCTGCTTGTACGAAAAAAGGGTAAATGCTATATATATGTGTTTGTGTGTAAGTCCAACACCTTCTCATAACGAGTTCACATGTCAGTTCTTTTCTCATAATCTCTCAAAGCCATGACCACCATTCCAAATACGCTGCAGCCACTGGAGATATAAACCCCAAAAGCCATGTTAGTTCCATCTTATCAGATGGGTCTATTCTGCTGACCTCTAAAAAAAAAAAGAGCTCTGACCATCTGTACACCCCCTACTGTTAGTCACCGCCAAGAACACTAGGCACATGAAGACGCCAACTCATTAGCCTTTCTATTTTCAAACCGATGCTCCAGCACCCAGTTCCCAACGGCACCCCGAGAACAGCGGAATGAGCCTTGACAAGGCATCTCCAGCAGTTCTCAGCGGCCGTGGTAGGCGGTGTCGTCTTCTCCGCGAAGTGAGAGCATGAATGAGCGGATGGAAGGCGGGGCTGGATGCCACTGGACACAGGCGCTTTTCCTTGATTAGGTTCTAGTCATCAAGATTTATTAAAGTTTTTTAAAAAAATCAATCTAATTCTCTTCAGAGCTACTTAAGATGATTCTTCCCTATCATCCTTTAGCATCCGAACAATGCTTCAAATAACGTTTTTTTGAAGCGTTTACTATAAAATCTACTCTAAAAATTGGCTTGCTTATCTAGTGTTTTCATTGGTCTCCAAACTGAGTCTGATTTAATGAAAAATGATTTTGTTCAATGCAGATCTGTCCTCAAAACTGAAATGAATTAAAAGTATCCATTTCCAACTTTACAGGTAATTACCTCCAACTATTCATTGGTAATTTCCATAAAAACCTAAAAATCCTACAGCTTTTTCGGAAACAAAAAAGCTAATGAATTGTAAATAATGATACTATTGAGGGAAGATATCTAGGAAACATTATCTAAATCTGCTTTTTAAAGTCTTTCAAGTATTTTAATAGGAAATATTTATAATTTATAAATGAACTATAATATAAATTCTCAGTTTTAGTCAAAGCTTAAAAATTTCCTAGTACCATTAAAGATGCAAATCATGCCTGGCTGGTATAGTTCAGCAGATTGAGCACAGGCCTGCAAAGCAAAGGGTCACAGGTTTGATTCCCAGTCAGGGCACAGGCCTGGAGAACAGGCCAGGTCCCCAGTAGGGGTCATGTGAGAGGCAACTACACATTGATGTTTTTCATCCTCTCTTCCTCCTTCCCTTCCCTTCTCTCTAAAAATAAAGTAAATAAAATCTTAAAAGAATAATAATAAAGTGTTTGGGGCATCCACTAATGAGTCGTATTAAAAAAAATCGTTCATATGCCAACACCTATAAATATGTACAATGAAGGGAGAACTAGAAAATTGGGAAAATATAGCTTGTAAAGCAGTACTAATTATACTACTTTTACTCAAGAGATTAATAATTAGAAATAAAAGGTTTTTGTATAAGTTTTATAGACTATAAAACAAAAAGAAACAAAGAGCCAAACCAATACATTTTAAACTTTTTAATTTTAAAACATACTTAATATACAATGTTACATGGTAAGAGGCAACAATGTTACATTATACATTAAATGTTTTAAAATTAAAAAGTTAAAAAGGTATTGCTTGGGTTTTTCATTCTTCACCCAATATATTTACCTAAAGCTATTCTTTATTTACTTCCAAGAAACAAATATAATTACCTTTGCCCTGAAGTCAAAAAGACTCGTTATGTAAAAAAGATATATAAGCTTCTATTCATTACTAAGTTATCAAAAATGTTTTAAAATACTAAAAATCATAGGGTTGAGTCAAATGTTGTTTAAAAAAAGAAGTGAATCAATCAGAAATCAAAATCTGGAAAAAATAAGTGAACTAACAAGAATTTATCTGATTTTACTTTATTAATATAACACCAGTATTTTATTTCTTACATCCTGTCTATTTTCAAAAAGACTTTTTTAATAAAACACATATGCATTTTAAAAAAACTATAAAAACATCAAAGCCTTAGGGAGAAATAATATCAGCATCTTAGGCTAAAAATATTCACACTAAATCTGAGGTTCACGGCAACTGAGAAACAAAAGAGAAAGCAGCAATATGATTTATAATTTCTTATTATCTAATAAAGGAAACAGCCAGGCTTTCAGGAGGAAATCTCTGTCTCAGTACTGACCTCCAAGGAAAATTTACTGCTTGGAGCATTATAATAAAAGTCAAAGTACAGAGGCAGTGCAGAATTCGGAGAACAGGCACTGAACTGGGAACAAGCTAGAAAACACAGTACTCGCATCCCTCCACAACCACATCAAAATTACAACTTAAAAGACAGAACAGCCATCATTCAGAACCACCTGAAATTAAGCAGAATGCTACAATGAAGGATATAAAAAAGAAACTACACTGGCACTGGTAGGCATGCAGGAGAGATGAACAGGCTGTTTCCACACCTTCTGAAATAACTGAAAGGCTATCTCAGCTGCAGAAGCCCCCCTAAGGAGTGAGGGGTCCCTGCACCCCCAGCCCAGGGTTCCAGTGCCAGGAAAGTCCCCATAATTTCTGGCTGTAAAAACCAGTGGAGATGAAGGCTGAGGGAGATGGGGGCTGCTAGAGTACCCGGCAGTTCCTCCTAAGGGGCTTGCACACAGACTTACTTGGACTCACTCCCTCTGACCTCCAGTACTGGGGCAACAGCTTGAAAGGCACCAGGGACACACCAGGAAAAATGGAACTGTCTGGCATTAGGATGAGAACTGAAGGGGCAGCTTTCTCCCAGGCAGAAGATCTGGCAGAGGCCACTGTTCCCTTTCCGAGCCTTGCTCCTACGGAGCTGGCAGCGAGATGCCATATCTAAGTCTCCATCTGAACTCTGAGAAGTTTCAGTCTTTAAATTTAAGTTCCCCTTCTATGCAGCAGAAAGAAAAAAAGAGCCCCTACCCTTTGCGACAGCATGGGTGGATCTGGAGAGCATCATGCTAAGCGAAATAAGCCAGGCAGTGAAAGACAAATACCATATGATCTCACCTTTAACAGGAACCTAATCAACAAAACAAGCAAACAAGCAAAATATAACCAAAGACATTGAAATTGAGAACAGGCTGACAGTCACCAGAGGTGAAAGGGGAGGGAATTTCAGGGGGAAAGGGTAAGGGTTTAGAGCAACAAGTATAAAGGACACATGGACAAAAACTAGGGGGTTGGAAATGGGAGGGAGGTGGGAAGGGCTGGGGAGGTAGGCTGGGGTAGGAGTAAAAGAAAACTGTACAAGAACAACAATTAAAATAAAAAAAATATTAAAAAAAATTTAAGTTCCCCATCTTATCACATTAAGTGCAGTTGATTATTATACAGTCTAACCTAGGATTCTATGAGAGAATCAGGATCTAATGCCCTCACGGCACAGACTGAATATAATGGACTAATTTCTTTTGTATGAATCTAGAACAATATTAGAAATTTACCAACCTTAAGAGAAATTGAGAAAATAGTCCTCAAATTATTTTCTGAGTTCTATAACTTAGATGAGAAATACCACTTGAGTAAGAGTAACTAAATTTATTACTAATATCACCAAGGTTGGACTTAGCTCCAACTATTTTGAGGTTTTTTCCTAACTTCTGCAAGGACAGAGATTCTCTCTTTATCTCTATGTTCCGTAACACCTAACAGATTTATACTTATGATGGGAACCCACTTTACATTTTTTTAAATAAAATTAGAACAAGAATCTGTCAGAAAGCAATTTTTACAATGGCTTGAATTTTAATCATCCTAGAAGAAGCCAATCCACAGGTCCCAGCAAAGAACCAACTGATTAATAACCAAAACCTATGATAAGATTACTGAAACCCTAAAGTGATAAAATAAGTTTTAAAATAATGAAGAAACATATTAATCCACTGGTTTCCTATACACTAACAATGAAACTTCAAAAAAAGAAATTATTGTAAAACAATTCCTTTTGCAACTGCCACCAAAAGAATAAAATACCTACGAATAAACTTAACAAAGCATGTGAAGGATCTATATACTGAAAACTACAAACCATTAATTAAGAGAGACTGAAAAAGACACAATGAAATAGAAAGATGTTTGTGTGCATAGGGTGAAGAATCAACATGACCATATGATCCAAAGTAATATACAGATTTAATGCAAGATCCTCATCAACATCTCAACATCATTTTTTAAAGAAATGGAACAACAAAAAAATTAGATTTGTATGAAACCATAAAAGACCCCAAATAGCTAAAGCAATCCAGAGAAAAAAGAATGAAGCCAGAGGTATCACACTACCTGACTTCAAATTATACCACAGAGCTACAATACTCAAACTCAAAACAGTATGGTATGGGGGGGGGACACCACACACCAATGGAACAGAGATGAGCCCAGAAATAAAACCATCTGTATAAAAGCAAATAATTTTTTTTAAGATTTTATTTATATTTTTAGAGAGGAGGAGGGAGGGAGAAAAAGAGGGAGAGAAACATCAACATGTGGTTGCCTCTCACATGCCCACAACTGGGGACCTGGCCTGCAACCCAGGCATGTGCCCTGACTGGGAATCAAACTGGCAATCCTTTGGTTTGCAGGCCGGCACTCAACCACTGAGCCACATCAGCTAGGGCCTAGGGCAAATAATTTTTGACAAAGGAATCAAAAACACACAATGGAGAAATGAAAGCCACTTCAATAAATGGCGCTGGGAAAATTGGACAGTCATATGCAAAAGAATGAAACTAGATTACAGTTTGCCCCCGTGTACAAAAATTAATTCAAAATAGATCAAGACCTAAATATAAGATCTGAAATAATATATTACATGGAAGAACACACAGGTACTAAACTTATGGGCTTTGGTCAAGTTTTATGATTTTGGCCCCAAAGGAAAGGGAAGTAAAGGCAAAAATAAATGAATGGGACTATATCAAACTAAAAAGCTTCTGCCCAGCAAAAGAAACCGACGACAAAATAAGGTGACCAGCAAAATGGGAGATCTCTGTAAACAACAGCTCCAACAAGGGCTTAATAGCCAAACTATATAAAGAACTCATACAACTAACTCAACAGCAAACAAAAATCCAATTTAAAAACTGAACAGAAAACCTCAACAGACACCTCTCCCAAGAAGACTTTCAGCCAACAAGTATATGAAAAGATGTTCAACTGCACTAGCTATTAGGGAAATGCAAATCAAAACTACAACATACCGGTCTGGCCAAGATGGAAGCATAGGTAGATACACTGGGCCTCCTTGTATAACCAAAAGAACAACAACAAATTTAAAAACAAATAAAAAAACCCCCAGAACTGCCAAAAAATCGAACTGTATGGAAATCTGACAACCAAGATGTTAAAGAAGAAACATTTGTTCAGAGAAGTAGGAGGAGCAGAGACAGGCAGTAGGGGCAGAAAGGACGTGTGGCAAGGCAGCAGCTGGAGGACTGGGCGGGCGAAGCAGTGGCTGGCGGAGCTGGCTTTCCCCCATTTGTGTGTGCATAAACTGGAAAGAACTGGGGAGCAAGACAAGACCACACCACCCAGGGTTCCGGTGTGGGGAAGTAAAGCCTCAAAACCTCTGTTGGTAAAAATCTGTGGGGGTTGTGGTCACAGGAGAAATTCCCAGCCTCACAGGTAAATTCATTGGAGAGACCCAAAGAGTCCTAGATCATACACAAAACCACCCACCTGGGAGTCAGCACCAGAAGGGCCCAATTTGCTTTGGGGAGCAGAGGAAGTGACTGGAAGCCAAGGAGAGCAGAGCAAGAGGCATTGTTCCCTCTGGGACCCCTCCCCCACAGACGGCACCACAATGCAGTGACGTGGGTTGCCCCATCCTGGCGAATATCTAAGGCTCTGCCCCTTACTATATAATAGGTGCTTCAAGACAAAAAAATATGGCCCAGATGAAAGAACAGATCGAAGTTCCAAAAATAGAACTAAGCGATGAAGACATCAGCCAACCTATCAGATGCAGAGTTCAAAACACTGGTGATCAGGATGCTCACAGAAATGGTTGAGTATGGTCCCAAAATGGAGAAAAAAGTGAAGGCTATGCAAAGTGAAATAAGGAAAATGTATAGGGTGTTGGGAACTGCCCTGCCTGGTTTCAGAAGCTGTAACCCCCGTGTCTAAGACTAAGTAAAGGACCTTGGGACCATAAGCCACTTAGGAGACAAAGCTTATCTTCCTTGTAGAGGCACCACCTCTGTCTCCTTTCTCTTCACCCTGCCTGGCTCCGGGTGGATGACTGGCTAGCCAATGATGGGTAAGCTTCCTCAAAAGAGGGGTGACCTAAGACAGGCACAGTTATGAAGGGGGCCTCTGGGAAGGACTTGGGGGGCTATAGCGAAAGTGGGTGATGGACCCTCACCCCTCAGCTTTGACATAGCATGAGTCCTCATTCTGTCTGCAAGAAGTCTCCTAATCTCTTGGCTGCCTTACTTCCCCTGCCTGACTTAAGCCTGAAACAATGCCTTAAGCCTGAAACAATGCTGGAGGTGGGTTCAGCCCTGTGCTGGAAAGGGCAGGTTCCCTAGGGCGATGAGGCCTCAGAAAGAATGCATAAAATCCTATGAAACCTACTTTGCTAATACCCTCAACCTAAATGATAAGGGTCTAAGCAGGAAGTGAGTTTGTTTCCCAAAGTTGTATTTTTAAATACATTTTATTGATTATGTTATTACAGTGGTCCCATTTCCTCCCTTCATTCCCCTCCACCATGCACACCCCCTCCCACCCACATTCCCCCCACTAGTTCATGTCCATGTGTCATAAGTTCTTTAGCTTCTACATTTCCCACACTATTCTTGCCCGCCCCCTGTCTATTTTCTACCTGCCATCTATGCTACTTATTCTCTGTACCTTTTCCCCCTCTCGCCTCCTCCCACTCTCCTGTTGCTAACCCTCCATATGATCCCCATTTCTGTGGTTCTGTTCCTGTTATAGTTGTTTGTTTTTGTTTTAGGTGTGGTTGTTAATAGCTGTGAGTTTGCTGTCTTTTCACTGTCATATTTTTTATCTTCTTTTTCTTAGATAAGTCCCTTTAACATTTCATATAAGAAGGGCTTGGTGATGATGAACTCCTTGAACTTGACCTTATCTGAGAAGCATTTTATCTTCCTTCCATTCTAAATGAAAGCTTCCCTGGATAGAGCAATCGTGGATATAAACCCTTGCCTTTCATGACTTGAATACTTCTTTCCAGGCCCTTCTTGCCTGGAAGGTCTCTTTTGAGAAATCAGCTGACAGTCTGATGGGAACTCCTTTGTAGGTGACTGTCCCCTTATCCCTTGCTGCTTCTAGAAATCTCTCCATTTTAATCTTGGGCCAAAGTTATATTTTTTAAAAAAACTACAATATACCACCTCACATCTATTAGAATGGCTATAATCAACAAGACATAGTAACAAGTGTTGGAGAGGTCATGAAGAAAAGGAACCGTCATTCACTGCTGTTGGGAATGTAAACTGGTACAGACAGTATGGAAAAACAGTATGGTGGTTCCTCAAAAAAATTAAGAATAGAGTTACCATATGACCCAGCAATCCTTCTTCTGGGTATCAACCCAAAATACTCAAAACCATTTATTCGCCAAGATACATACAACCCTTTTTCATTGCAGCATTATTCAGTGACTGAGACATGGAGATAATGACAGTGTCCTTTGATAGATGACTGGATCAAAAAGACGTGACACGTACACGCAGCTGTAAACACTGCCATTTGGGACAACGTGGATGGATCTTAAGAATATCATGCCAAGTGAAATTAAGTCAGAAAAAGCTAAGAACCATATGATTTGATTTCACTCATATATGGGCCATAAAGCTGAAACTCACAGACAACAGTATGGTAGTTACCAGAAGGAAGGGGATGGAGAGTAGTAAAGGGTAAAGTGGGCCAAGTACAGGGTGATGGCAGAGGACTGGGCTTTGGGTGACGGGCACACAATGCAGTACGCAGAACACACATCACGGACATGTGTATTTGAAACCTATATGACCTTATTAACCAGTGTCACCCCAATTCAGTTTAATTTAAAAAAGAAACACATTAAATCCATAAAGTATTTTCGTAATCAGTAATGTTTTAATCAATTAGATAATGTAGGTGCATAATTGAAGTGTCTCAACTACTAAAGAGAAGCGACATATTAGGTCTGTGATTCTACTGAAAATCTGAGGAGGATTTGACATTCAATTAGAAATCAATGTTTAAATAAATGTGATTAATAGGAAGTATATATTTTATTAGTTGTACATTATAGTATTAAAATGTGTAACTTTTAAAAAGACTTATTAAATCAATAAAGGCACTTTTAGTCATTCTCCTAGGCCTTATCCTAAGGAAATTAGGAAAAAAGTTTTATAAAGAGTCAAAAAAGGCCTTCGAGAGGCAAAGGTAAAGAGCTGGGGGAGATTACACTAACGATGGCACCGGAAAAATTCCCGAGACAGGAGGAAAAAAGGACTCATCCTCGTTGTCTCCCTGCACAATCGTGTATGTCAGAGGTGGACAGAGGGTGACACATCCAGAACAACAGGAAAATGAGAAGGCTTGGAAGGAACAAAAGGGGAGAAAGAAGGGTTCTCACAGCCACTTCAAAGGCCTACATTTTACTTTTGAGCTCTTATGTTAGAGCCCATGATAATTTTACTAAGCAACAGAAATTTTCATGTTTAACTGATTTAGAAAGGCCCACACTTGACAACAATAGTGGTAGCTATGATTTACCAAGCACATATGCAGGTGTGCTGCAACTAGGCATGGTATCTTAATTACATTATTTCTATACTTCACAAAACTCTTGAAAGGCAGCTATCATCAGCTGCCTTTCAAGGCACTCAGATACTCAGAAGTATCTTCATAGCAATGCTCAGAAGAACTTAAAGTTAGAACCCTGATATAAAAAAGATGAGATCCAAACAAGTTTTCTGTTTTCAAAACTCTTTCCACATATGTGGAAAGTCCCCCCTTACCATCAGGGAATATGCCTGAAACGGTGGATAGTACTGAACCCTATATACAGAAGTAACGCCTGCTTGTGTGTGGTTGGTAGGGAATATGGGTTGCAATAATTTATAGTTTTAATTTGCACATTTCTCCTAAAATGTCTTATGGTGTACTTGAGTGTGATATTGTTATGTTACAGAATTACATGCTTATGATTTTATAATAAAAGATTCTGTAATAAAAGGGGGGGTGTTATTTGTGCCAGACACTGAATACTCTGTTTTTTTTCTAAATACTAACCTATGATATAGTTTAATTTATAAATTAGGCACAGTAAGAGATAACAATAAAATAGAACAATTATTAACAATAAAAGCTATGTGAATGTTCTGTCTCTCTCTCTCAGAATATCTGAAATTTCCCACTGAATATTTCGGACCATGGCTGGCCACAGGTAAAACAAACTGCAGAAAACAAAACTGCAGATAAGGGGGGGTCTACCATACTAACAAGCTCTCATATAAACAGTTATAAATGTTCACACCAGAGATCACTAAAATAATTAAGTCTAGAAGTTAAGGACAAATCTTGAAATAATTAAATTCATATGCATAAAATGAACATTCGTGAACCCACAGGAAACTTCATATATTTTAACTTTAATGATGAAAGTGAGAGAGGTTATCCGGACACTCACCCTGACGATAAGGATCCATTTGATCAATGAAAGGCCAAACCCACAGATGGCACCATACCTTCCAGCTATGGTATTGGTGATACAGAAGGATAAACAAAATCCAAGCCAGTTGAAAATAAATGCCACTAAAAGCAAGAGAAACAATTATTTTAAAAAACCATACTTCAGAAACAAATTTAATAGAGACTTGATATTAACAATTCTTCATTGTGCCCTGGCTGGTGTGGCTCAGTGGACTGAGTGCCGGCCTGTGAACCAGAGGGTTTCCAGTTCGATTCCCAGTCAGGGCTCATGCTGGGTTGTGGGCCGGGTCCCCAGTTGGCGGGGGGGGGGGGGGGGGGGGGGGGGTGAGAGGCAACCATACACTGATGTTTCTCTCCCTCCCTTCCCCTCTGTCTAAAAATAAATAAATAAAAATCTTGGGGAAAAAATATTCATTGCCTAATGGTAGTAGCAGTTCCCTTTCTTTTTTGACTCTGGACCAATGAAGCCTTTTTTAACAGACTACAGTTTACCTTTTGCAAATATAAGTCATTACCAGACATAAACAAAAGTGTAAGTTTGCTTTCTTGTCAGCTTCATCAATATAGGAATCAATTCCTTAAAGTTCATCCCCAATGGGTGGAACATTTTTTAAACCAGTTAAAAACCAGGTCACAATGCAGCTTCCACGTGATCTCACCCAAGAAGCCCAGTCTGAGCTAGTCACCAATCTGCCAATATTAAAAATGAACCAAATGAATTACCAAGGAAACCCCCAGATCAGATGTCGTTCACTACACCTCTTCCTCCTCTCTAACAAAACCCACCTCTACAGACTCTACAGGGAAGGCTGGATCCCATACTGAGCCCCAAAAGGTGGGTCCCAAGTAGTCCCAGGAAAATCACAGGAGGTAGAAATTCCTTTCCTATGATTTTTAAAAATAGGACTTCTGAAAAACATTCCTTGATTCTTAAAAACACAGCAAAACACACCAAAGGGAGAGAGGATGGAATACAGGTTAAGTAATTAACAGTGGCTCTAAAGTGATCACTGTTGAAGCTGTGTAATGGCTACATGGAAGAATTTATTATACTATTACCTACTTTTATGTAAAAACAAAAGAAGAAATGGCCCCTCCTCTTCCTCTGAATGTTTGGATGTAATACCTAGAACTGCTGCTGGAATCCTGCTGTCAGCCTGAGGAATAAGTACGTTCTCCAGGGACAGAGTGAAGGAAAGCACAGGAGAGCAGAGCCACAACACAGACACTCTCTGTGCCTTCTTCACCTGGCTCTTCCAGGGCTTCTTATCTGGTGAGATAATCTCCTAACTATTTAAAACAGTTGTAGTAACAGGTTTCTATTACCTGTAGCTGAAACCACACTGATGTAGGTCCCCGAGATACAATCAGAGTGCCCTACTTGTGTCCAACATATCAGCATTGTCAAAATAACAACAACAACAACAATAAAGCTTCTACAGATCAATTTGAGCCTAGGTTTGGGTCCGTCCTCCTCCCCTACAGAACTCCCAAGGACACAAAGTAAATTACCTAGAGGAATTCTTATGTTCCAGAATTCTGAAACTAAAGAGGAAGCATAGTAGGATAAGTTTAAATGAAAGAGCTACTTCTTTAAAACAATTTCCCTATTCTAACAATTTCTTCCTTCCTAATGTTTTCTGAAAAGTCTCAGCTTTCTTGATCATTTGTGGGGAGCTGTATTTAAACACAGAATAAGTCTTGAAATAAGAGACCTGTATTTGAGCGGCAGTGTACTAACTTACTAGATATGTGACCTTGGACTCACTGCTGACTTCCATGAGTTCTCTGACCTGTAAGTACTCACTTTACAAAGTTGGTAAGAGGATTAAGGGAGACAATGAATGTAAAGAGCTTAGCGCAGGACAGAACCTGGCATGCAGTAATTGCTGAAGTGTTAGCTATCATTACTACCCATACAAAATGACCTCTTCACCTTAGAGTAGGTCCTATCTTTTCTCTACAAAAAGCAATTACAAGATACACTATTGAAAATAATGTTTCTTTAACTTTCTACTTCTTTCTTTTTTCAAATCTGCATTTTGATCAGTATTTTGTTGTTCTCCATATCTGTACTACCCAATGCCACTAGACACCCTGCCTCTTCCTTGTGCCCCAGAAATGCATCCTTCTGTATAGAGGCAGTTATTGAAACTTAAATTAATTAAAACCAGATAAAATTAAGAATATAGTTCCTCCATCACATCAGCCCCATTTTAAGTGTTCAAGAGTCACATGTGGCTTATAGCTGTTGTATTGCTGGTCAGCAGAGATTTAGAGTATTTCCATCAGCTTAGAACATTATTAGACATAACTGCTCCATATCTAATTGGCTAATATTTGTGTTAGCTGTGGGGGAAAACACAAAACACTTAGCCAATCAAAAAATAACTTTGTACCTACTTAAAATAAAGAATTTACATCCATGTATAGCAGCAGAGATTCCCCACTGGTATGCGGCCTGTGTGCCAGTGACAGATGTTTCTCTCCTCAGGCCTCAGGGCGGGCGGGCAGGCAGGCGAGGTCTACACTGGGCTACATAATACATAAGCCTCTCGGTTGCCTCCAAAGGGCCGAATGTAATTTTAGGACTGTATAAATGTAACTGCTCCTTAACTACTAGGGGCAAGGAGCTGGGCGCTGCCACTGGGTAGATGCCAGCCGGGCCAGATAAAACAAAGGGGAGGACCGGATTTGGCCCAAGGGCCTTGTGTTTGCCACCTGTGGGGTAGAGCCCTAATCTGATAGGCTTGGTGTCCACAAAGGATGAGGAAAGAGACACTAGAGAGGTCTCTCTCCACATACGTGGAGAGGACAGGCCACACGAGGACACATCAAGAACACAGGCATCTGCAAACCAGAAAGAGAACCTCCGCCAGAAACCAAATTTCCTGGAACCCTGATCTTGAACTTCTAGCCTCCAAAACTCAGAGAAAATCAATTTCCATTTGTAAGACAGACATTCTTCGGTATTTTGCTATGGCAGACCAGACGGACAAATACATAACCATCTTTACTTAGTTTAAGCACTAAGAAAACAGTGAAGCTGGTGATCACTTGAACATAGGTAAATTCACATTTTATGCCCCTTAGCTTGTAAGCTAGAAAGTAAAGCTGGATAGGTCTCTAAGAGCAGAATTATTTCTGGATTTAATTCTGGATCCCCTACGACACGTCAGAGTTGGCAGAAAAGCGAATTCGGTAAGTGCACACTGAACTGTCAATCTGTGCCGCCTGTGAAAGAAACAGCACGCAGGAGAGGCAGGGAACGTGTGCCCGGGAAAGAAGACGATACTTTTCTTCGACTCCACTTCATCCGTGCTGTGCTCCCCTGGAAACCGAGGGTAAGGAAGGAAGCTTCAACAATACAGGACACCTATTTCCCACGCAGCAAGGCCCAACACGGAACCCACAGAAGCAACGAGTGGACATATCCTATAGTCCTCAGGTAAGGTTCGGGGAAGCAAGCAGCAGAGGAGCAAGGCCATCAACTCGGAAACGCTGGTAAAGAATGCTGAGTTTTACTCCCCTTACACTTCTCCACGTTCACCTTCAGAGGACTCTTCTTTGTAAGAAAGCCAATCAGGCAGGTTCGGAGAGACTCGTGACATTTGAAAGAAGGCTGCCCATCATTTTAAATCACATTACTTATTATAACTAAAAGGTGAATTCCTGGGTAAGGATGGGGAAGTAAAACACTACCACCACCACCTTCACTCAATAGAACTCTATAATTTGTTTTCATATATTTTCACTCATTTGTTCCTCTCATTAGCTTTTTAAGAAGGGCAAGGTCAAATTAATTCCACAGTACAGAAGAACCAATTGAGAATTAACAGTTAAGCTGCACGTAAAGGCATAAAGCAAGTAAGGTAAAGTTAGGATTGAAGCACTCCAGTCTTCTACCCACTATATACAGTCTCTTCTTCTTACCGTCTACACCTCCCACCTACCCACAAAGGGTAGCAGGAGAGCCTAGAAAGTAAAAGTAGTATTTGTACACTACAGTTTACCCATCATATAGAAAGGTTGTATGTTTAAATTTTCAGTAGCTATAAGATACTTATTAATTAAAAAGGGGGAAACAGCCCTGGCCAGTGTAGCTCAGTTGGAGCATTATGCCAAAAACTGAAAGGTCACAGGTTCAATTCCTAGTCAAGGCACATGCCTAGGTTGCAGGTTTGGTTCCCAGTCAGGGCCAGTATGAAAGGGAACCAAATGATGTTTCTCTTTCACATCGATGTCTCTCTCTCTTCTTGTCTCTCTCCCTCCCTTCCTTTCTCTCTAAAATCAATTAACATGTCCTGAACTAAAGATAAAAAATAAAAAATGAAAAAATGAGGGGGAAAAGAGTAACTTTATAGTGAAGAGAGCGCGCAGCATTTCCTCCTGATACGATGCACTGAGACAGCATTAGTGAGGCAGTTGGCAAAATCTGAATAGGATCAGTGAACCAGTCAGTGTTTCATTAATGTTAATTTCCAAATGTTCATTATTGGACTGAAGTTACATAAAATGTTAAGACTTGGAAAAGCTGAATAAAGTTATATGGAAGCTGTATTATTTTTACCACTTTTTCCTAAGTTTTAAAGTATTTTAAAATAACTTTAAAAATCTTGATATTTGTTTTGAAAACAAATGAAAATTATAGGTGATAAATATTCATACAATACACACACTGAGAACCTATTTTTTTGATCACAGAAAAATTCTCATTACATGTAAATGCACCAGGTTTCCAGGACAGTAAGTTCTCAAAAGAAAGATCAATTTCACTATACTTAATTCTGAACCACATAGGGACTGTAAATTTCTGTTTTATCTTTAGGCTCTTTCTTTAAACTATCAGCCATTAAGAAAGACATGATGCTAACAATGTATTAGTCTTAAGACATTTCCACTAAATTATAGAGAATTAAACAAAAATTATTTTTCTTGTAAATAAAATAAATTCAATAAAATTTAATACTTCACAAATATAAAGTTTTAACTATATAGTTAACAATTTTTAAATGCTGTCTTTCTGGATTCACTTACAATATGTAATGCCATCTAAAAACTATATAAAAACGCAGCTTTGCGTGCACAGAACAAATCATTAATAATACATTGTTTTTCAGTATGTGTGGGGCCAAGACAACCCCTTTAATAATTGTAATTCTTATGACTTGTCCATGGTAGGTGCTCAAAAGAATTTACTGAATAAAGATGCTCAACATCATTAACTGTCAGAGAAATGCAAATTAAAACCATAATGACATACCAGCACACACCTACTGGAATTTCTTTTTTAAAAATGTCAGTATCAAATGCTGATGAGGACCAGAGCAACAGACAGGCTCATTCACTTCTGGTAGGAATGCAAGATGGTAGGGCCACTCTGACAGACAGTCTGGTCACTGCTTCCAAGTCAGAATTTACATTCCTGAACATTCTTCTAATTCTTTTTAAAGGAACAATTAACCTAATTTCTCTTTAATAATGAGATCTTCTAGTTTAAAATGGAAATGATGCAGTGATCAATTATTACTATATCACTGATGGGAGAGTCACACATGACACAAAAGTTTCTAGATGGAGCCCATGACATTTTCAAGTGCTCGAGTTCAGGGTCATTTTCACAGATTGTCAGTCAATTATTCAGCGAACAAAAATCTTAATTTCTAATTTTTAACTGACAACTGAATTCCATTCCCTTAGAGAGAATATCTGATAAATATATGATCAGAGATTGGCAGGTTAGACATGTAAGAGGCATTTTGCAGTGACACGTCAAGGGATTATGAGAAGCTAAATCATTACCAGGGGATACATACATTTTTTTAATTTGTATTTTCTGAACATGCACATGCAATTTTCTTACCATATTTAAGTGTAAACTTATTTTAGGGTTACATGTGGCAAGAGACAGAAATGTAGATATTGGAAACAGGGAAAGCAAGAATTAAACCTACAAAAAGTTTTAACTAAAATATTAAAATTGATATTCACTGCAGTTTTAGTTGTCCAATTTATAACCGGAAGTGCTTAAGTTACAAACCACATTAAAGAAAATCCATTTCTGAACCCTAGGAACACACACCAGAACAGAATCAAGGTAACACCTGCTAATTTAAGATGCATGGAAGCTGCATATTATAGGAAGCAGCAATTTGTAGAACAGCCACTAGATGGCAGTGAACACAAATAAATCTGCCTTATTAAAGCAAATAAACTCAGGCTCTGGCCTGCAGTCCACCAGAAAAGAATATGTAAGGAAATAAAGATTAAAAATTATTTATAATTTTACTTTTAATATTAGTGCAATATTTATAGACTATGAAATAGTATAAAAATATAAATTGTAAAAGTAGAATTCAGTCAAAACTTAGTATGAATGAGTCAGATAATTTACATTAAATTTATTAACTGTAAACTTATGTTCACATTAATTAATATGCCACCACTGGCCAAATATAAAGCTAATCAAATGTCTAGTTTATCATGCATCTGCAACACTGTGACGTCAGTGAACTGTTTTCACATCTAAAACCATGAATTAAAGGGAAGACAGTAGGGTTCAGTGAACTGTAGAAATGGAGAAACGAGGAAGCTCTGAGTCAGACAATTAGATGGTGTCAGATAACATGTTTTCATTCCTAGGAAACAGGTGTTTATACTACACACAGTACAATAAATTTACCATTTCTTTTCTAATTAAGGAATCAGTGTTTATGTGACTCTTGTAATCAAAATATGTGGGAAGTGTGCTACCAATATAAAGGGTTATCAGCTGAACTAAAACTAAGGCAAATATACTTACATTAAAGCAAGGTTCAGTAGACTAACAGTAAAAAACAGTAGTTATTTGGAGCCAAAGTGTTCATTTGCTTCCTCTACATAGTATCTAACATTGTATTTAACTAGACACTGTAACAAAAACTACTAGATTTAAATGTTGCATCACATTAGCTGCTGCCAACATGAATATAATTTAGTAAATTTGAAGGAAAAAACCTAACTGCCTGCTCATTCACCCACCCACTTCTGAGAGGTTACCTACTTCTGCTCTTCAAAAGATCAAACAAAGGAAGCAAACCATTTCAAAATGGAAGAAGTCAGTGATTTTCCTGATTCAAAAAGAATGCATTTCCCATTTTTAAAGTTGAATGTGGAACTTTAAATAAGTAAACTATTCCTCGGTTTTATTATCAAAATAAATCATAAATTAAAATGAATTAAATTAGCATTCTATCAAAGAAGTTATAAAACTTGATCATTTAACTAAGGGCAGAAATTAACCACATCATAAACTAATAAATTTACTTACATGAATATTAGGTTTCCAAAACAGATTTTAGCAATTTAAAAGTTTGTTGAGTTTCACAATATTATTTTCTGAGTTTACAATGTACCAATTAGGAACTGAAATAATAAAGACTACAACACAGCCTTCACTTGAGTATCTCAAATCTACTTTACAAGTCAAATATTAAATTAAGAAGTCAGCAAGAGGCTACAAAATGTAATGGTTTCTGGGCTTCTAAATACTCACCATTCCCTCTAAATATGACGTACACTTTCATACTTAGTGTCTCAAATCACACTGTTCTAACTGCCCAGAATATTTGCTTTTCCACCTCTCTTCTGGTTTGAAGACACTAAAATGAAAGTCCTCTGCCTCAAAAGCAGAACTTATCGTTTCACTGTATATGTTGCTCCTACAATACTGAATAAACCTGTAGTATTTCTCGTACAAAACCATGTTTAGCTTAAATATCCTTATGTATCTCCATGCAATCAGCATCTAGCATGATGACTACAATACTTAGTTATCTGATAAGTATTTAATAAATTCTAGGATTTGTATTGTAACATATGATCACACTTAGGAACAGTTTACATTTTTAAGTAAGGAAGACACATGCTAACAATATTTACCTTTCTTCACTGTCTGTTACAATACACACAGATAGTTTGGAAAGGAAAGATCACTCACTGAAAAACGCCAGCATGAAGATCCCATCATTACCCACTCTGAGCTGGTCTGCATCACTGAAGTCATCTCTTGGTGGACACTCTTCCTCCTGAATCTGTAAAACATACAACATTAGAACAGCTCACTAAATTACAACTTTATTACCTTAAATATCAAGATAAGAGTTTAAATAAAATCTAATTTCCTCAATTTGTTGTATAGTCAAAATACGATAATGTATACAAATGTGTAGGAAGTGTTAATTTTTAAAGGGCATCCTTGAAAAGAGTAACTTCAGAGGTAAAATACAAAAAAGATAAAAGTTGAATAATACTGAATTAATGAAAATGATATCAAGAAAAGTAGGTATGACATTGTTGCATTAGTGTCAAGTGAAAAACAGAACATCCATAAATCAACGGTGGCGATATTTATCAAACATAAAAATAGACACACACCCTTTGACCCAGCAATTCCAGCTCTCCAAATACACTGTACAGATATATGAGGCCTGTCCTGAAAGTATCCACCATCCATGTAATATGAAAAATAGACGTTTACTGAAGAAGGTATAAGATACAAGAAATATTGTATATAGGATAATGATGTCTCAGTGGCCTTCAAAGTAGACACCTTGGGACCTCACACAGTTCTCTGAGCATCTCTTCCACTGTTCAAAATACTATGCAAAATTCTTTGTTGGAATCACCATCAGCTGCTACGTCGTATTTTCCTGACTCTCATCAAGAGTCTGAAATCTCTTCTTTTCAAAGGTCATTTTAGTGTTGGGAAAAGCCAGAAGTTGTAGGGTGCCAAATCTGAGCTATAGGGCAGCTGAGTGACCTGGGTGATTTGATGTGTCGCCAAAAATCTTGGCACAAGATGTGATGCATGAACGGGCACCCTGTCATGATGAAGCTGCTGATCACCAGTTGCCCACAGCTGTGGCCATTTTTGTTGTACTGCATCTCTGCACTCTTTGCACGGTCCCTGAAAGCCTTCTCAATCATCTGAATAGTTTCCACAGAATAATGTTCAAGCTTAACGCAAAATCTGATGCATGTTCATTGCTCTACTCGCTCAGACATTTTGAATGTGACAGCCACACAGTACACATGCTCACTCAACAGTGTCTACTGCCCCCAGTGACTAGTACAGTGAAGTTGTCCTTGTTCACACATGTGCATTCCAATCCACTCTCCTTGGCTGCCAGGTTTCATCAATGTCACACAAACCATTCTCATTACATTAACAATGGCTGGACTTTTTCCAGGCAGACCTCATATATAAATACTCCCACTTACAAGAAATGTATTAAAGATAATTCACTACAGCAACATTAATAAAAGCAAAAGATTAGACACAACATAAATGCCTATCATAGTGGACTATTGTGAGAGAGAGTTTTCCATGAGTCTCTTCGTGTTTCTGCATGTGTTCCAGGTAGAGGCACTGGGTGCCTTTCTTCTGTACTATCTTTTCAAGGATGTTTATGTAGCGACTGCTCTGAGAGAGAGGGACAGTGTCTCTGTCCAGAGCAAAGGTGTGGGCATGCTTACTCGCCATTGGAGAGGACTGGGTTCCCTAAACTCAGGGCTCCGCACTGTGTGGAGGCATCACAAGGTGGTCTTCGTGCTGCCCTGTGGGAGCTAAGGCTCAGGAAGCTGGTGTGAAAAGATGCTAATGCTCTGGTGGCAACTACTGATGTAAATAAAGTTTGTGTGTCTGACCCAACATTCACAAAACTGACAAGCTAATCAGGCAACTTGAAAGTGATAAAGTGTCAGATCACTCACAGTTCTTGACAGATCAATAAAATAGTTACTGAACATGTGATGAGATTCAAAAGTAATGTAAAATGTTTTAAAGAAAAAGGGACAAGTATTCTTAATAATCTCAAGATCTCTGAAATATATTAAATGAAAATCATCTGTATAGCGCAATGCCTTTTGTTTATAAAAATATACTAAGATATTAATATATTTGCTTTTAAATGTAGAGACCTTCTCTGAAAGCATACACAAAACCTGTCACCACTGATTATCTCTAACATTCAATAAATAATGACAAAATACCCATTCTACATAAGATTTAACTTCTTGGTATGTGGGATACATGAGTGTACATAAAACAAAGTTGTTTGCCTTTCTGGGACCTATATTCCACTAGGGGGAGTGAGACAACAAACAAAGACATAATAAATAAGTTATTCATACAGTTATTAAAAGGTGTAAATGCTCTGCAAAAAAGTGGGGGGGGGAGTTTAGGAATGCTTGCTTGAGGTTACGGGTGACAGTATTAAGTATGGTGGTCAAGAGGCCTCACTGAGATGACACTGAGCACAGACTTACAGGACAGGTAAGAGTCAGCTACACAGATACAAGGATTAAGCGAGTGCCTCGCGAGGACCGTACACGCAAGGTCCTAAGGTAGGATCACAGCTGGTGCGCTGGAGTGGTTCGACGACAGAGACAGAGAGAGAAAGAGGAGGAAACGGGGTCAGGGAGTCCACTGCAGGACGTTCTATTTTACCAAGTGAACTGGGAAGTCTCTGAGTTTTGCTCAAATAAGTGGCATGGCCTGATGATACACATCTACATTATCTCCGTGTTAAATATACATAACCTCGGCTGGGTGTTGATGTTTCAGTTTTGGGGTCATACTCAGAGAAGTTAAGTGCCCCGCCCAAGATCATATAATTAGTTAAGTTGAGACAGGAGTTAAACCCAGGAAACTGATATTCTTTTCATCCAATCATGATAGTTTTACTACATACGTCGCTTTCCTGAAAGAAAATATTTTTAAAACAATATTGCTTGTATTTGGACAAAAAGAGTCCTTAAACTCTGCATTCATATCCTAGGCAATTCTCTTATGGTAAATGCAGTAAGTGGCCACAATTAAACACATATCAATAAAATTTTATATAATCCCAAGTTAATTCAGGAAATAAACATTAAAGTGTAGCATGAACCCTGCCCCACCCCAAAAACCTGTCGATGTGACGGCAAGGATATAAGTATTTCATACTCTTTTGAAACACTAGTGCCGAGATGTTATCATAGGACATCATTTTTTAAAAGAAGATATGCACAAAGATGTTCCTTACAAGGTTAAATCAGAAAACACACACACACTTGAAAATAATCTAACTGTTCACTAGAGAGAACTGACCACTAAATTACAATATATTGATTCCATGAAATTTTACTCAACTATTAAAATGACAGAGACATACTCAGAGAAAATGTTTAAAAAATAAAAACAGTATCTGTACAATAATTTCAACTACATTAAACAATGATTTAAAAATCCTACAAATGGATAATTAAAAAATACAATAAAAATAAATAAAATCCTAATATTGGGAAACATACCAAGATATTTTTAAATGAAACCTGTAATAGAACACCTCTGGTATTTTCTTCTTAATTTCCTGCACTGGCCAATGCAAAGAAGCATTCGTTAGCTGTCATTTATTAAATACCAGTATGTCCCAGATAATAGCTATGTGCTGGAAATGTCCTCATCCTAGAGTTGCTTACAACGTATCAAATGCTAGTTTTTATGGCAAGAGACAAGTTACACACAATTTAAAACAAGTTACAAAAAATGAACTCTACCCACTATAAGGTTATAAGATGAAACTGATAAAAACAAGCCATAAAAGTTCTATAAAGTGATTTGAAATTCAAATATTTTTCATTGGAATATTAAAAATAAATTCATTTTCATAAATCTATGTAATTATCCCATAATACACATCCAACCCTAAATATGAAAAACAGAAAAAAGTAGAAAAATAATGGCTCCAAGTCTGGCCACTTTTCCCCTGAGAACAGATTCAGGAAACAGGCTTCAGCTCACCCAGATGAGATTCATTTACAAGTGAATACACGGCCTCACATCATTTTCATTGTACTTTGCTTTACTGTGTGCTTCACAGATGTTTGTTTTTTTAACAAAAATAAAGGCAAGACCCTTCACCAACAGAAACATCATAACTCACTTTATTGCAACACTTGCTTTACTGCAATGGTCTGGCACAGAACCTGCAGTATCTCCAAGGTATGACTACATTCAAGTGCTACTCAGACCTTTTTTTTTTTTTTAAATCTGAATACCCTCAAAAGGAAATAGAATTTTCTTACTCTCTGAGATGTTTCTGCTGCTGCAGCTGCCATTGCAGCAGCTTTTGCTTTCTCAGCTTCATCATAGGTAGGAAGAGAGGTAGCAACACTGTAGGGAGGTGGCACAGGATAAAATTCACTGTAAACTTCTGTATCTGAAGAAAACAAATTAAAAAAGGATAGCCATTACAAGGAACTGTGTGATAGAGTATTTATAACCAAAAGTATAATTTAATAATTTACAACAGGCCACTAAAGACTATGACTGCTACTGTAGTCCTATAAGGAATATAACATAGAAATTACTACAACCATATATATAATTTTAGTCCTATATTATAAAGAAAAAGGACTGATAAATATTATCTAAAGGCTCATACATAAAACAAGCATCTTAAGAATAAGATTTTGGAAAGCAGTGCAAGATAAGAGGTAAGCAACAGTGTCATCCTCAAATAATTCAATTTACTTGCCCATAATCTCAAGACAAGACAAGTAGAAGTATCAGAAATAATAAACACATACAGTACTAACCATTTAACTTGCCACTTATGTACGTTAACGTTGGCAACTTGGAGGTTCAAAAAGCTAAGTGATTTTGCGGGTGGCAGAACCCTGGGATTACTAACTACAAACACTTTGCTCATATAAGACGTTAACTGTCTACACTTGTCAGTTAACTGCCCTAATCTCATAGCAAACTCAGTATTTCTCTTTGCTAAAAGACTGATGCTTAACGCCTGTTTACTCTTGTCTCTTTCTCCTCCCATTTTTCCCATGTTGACCTAGTTCTTTTTATGAATAATCCCTCTGATTTTTAAACTTTTTAAACTATGATCTCCACATATACAGTAATAGTAAGTAGAGACTGCTTATATTTTTTTAAAAAAGTTATCATCTATTGCCAATGTAAGTAAAATGATACAGGTCAGTCAGCTGATTAGACTTAGGTCAGAATTACTGACATGAAAAAACAAGCACATTCTAAAAATAGTACATACCGCAATGTTTGCTATTTACTTCTGTGCTTTCTTCTATTATAACTACAGTGTTTACACTTTCTACCTTGGTTCATAATATTCTCTATCCTTATCAGAATTTCTTGAATTTACAACACAACATTTTTCATTAGCAAAATTTTTTCCTATTGTGCTTTATGTACATAGGTTTTAAAGTAAGTTTTTTAAATGTTATTTAAAATGATCTAAAGTTAAGTCATTTCTAATCTAATGAGCAAAAGTAGTAGTAACAATATAAATACTGAATGTTATCTACCAAAAGGCACAAGAATCATAAATTCTTAGAAAAGACTAATTATTAGGATGTAGAAACACAATAAATAGTTAAGTAAATAAATTTCTTTAGTTCCAAAGACTATAGTAGAAGCAAATTTAAGTGAAACTATTAGTTATCAATTTTAAGGCAGTAATAGTAAAATGATTTCTGAAACTGGAACAAAGACCCATTATCCAAGGATATTAGCGCTTTTATATTAGCAACAGATACAGAAGTTTTTAAAAAGTCTTAACGTCAAAGACAGAAAAAATATTCCCACCAATAATAAATGAAAGGTGGGATGAAACATTATACTGCAACAGCTTAAATTTTCACTTGTTAATTTTACTTATTTTTCTTCTATCTGTTAAGGCAGTGGTTTTCAACCAGAGGATTTAAAGTCTGAGGAGCCCCAGCCCCACTGCCTCTCCTTAGATTATGTCATCTCAAGCAAATCAGTTAAATACCATGAAGTTCCACCTCCTAATCAATAAAACTGACTCAGCAAGGCTATTACTTTCTATAATGGGATGAAACAGACGGGTATTCGAGAGGACTCCATGAACTATGAAGCACTGCACAAATGTCACCTGCTACTGCTATTGCTCTGCGATGTATGAAACCAGCCATTAAGTGCCCTATGGAAGAGCATAATCTCTTCGGAAAACTGGCACTCCCCATGCTTATGACACAATAACGAGGGGATCCAAGATGGTGGTAGAGTAGGTTGAAGCTACACTAACCTCTTCCTAAGACCAAACTGGAGTTACAAATAAATTATAGAAAAAAAATCATCCTGAATAACCAACTTAAGACTAGCTTGAAAGAAGCCATCTAACCAAGAAACTATGGAAGAAGCCACGTCACCACACTGAGACTGGTAGGAAGTGTGGAAGCACGAGAGGGCTGGCTGGGCTCCCACGAGGGGGGAGGGGGGGGGCGCAGCTAGTTATGGGGAGATATTTCAGCAGCCACAGGGGTTCCCCCTGAGAAGTATAGGATCTAAATGCCAAGCCAGGTTCCCCAGCCTGGAGCACCAGAACCAGGAAAGGTGCCCACATAACATCTGGCTGTGAAAAGCAGCAGGGTTTCTGTCCAGCAGGGAGAGATGACTAGAGAATCAGATACCATCATAAAGGACCAACACACAAAATTTCATTTGCATCCATTTACCCTGGGCTTCAGTTAAGGGAGGGCAGAGTGGACTAGAGACACATGAGAGTCTGGGCCTGGTGGCTCTGAAGAGAGGTCTGAAGGGTCAGTCAGCTACCAAGATCATTGTGCTGAATCATAACCCATACTGCATTATACTAAGTGAAATAAGTGAACAGAGAAAGACAAATACCGTATTATTCCCCTCATATGTGGAATCTAATGAACAAACTGAATGAACAAGCAAAATAAGGACAGATGCATGGACAGAGAGCAGGCTGACATCTCTAGAGGCGGGACTGGCAGTGGTGGATCAAGCAAAAAAGAAAAAGAGCCCTGGGCTGGTGTGGCTCAGTGGATGAGTGCTAGCCTGCAAACCGAAGGGTTGCCAGTTCGATTCCCAGTCAGAGCACATGCCCGGGTGGTGAGCCAGGTCCCAGGTAGAGGATGCGCAAGAGGCAACCCCACAGTGATGTTTCTCTCCCTCTTTCTCCCTCCCTTCCCCTCTCTCTAAAAATAAATCTTTAAAAAAAGAAAAAAGGAAAGAACGCATGGTCATGAACAACAGTCCATGCGACTGTGGGGGGAAGGAGTGGAAGGAGGGGATGGAGGTAGGAGAGGGTATAAGGGGAATACACGGTAATGGGAAAAATACCAAAATAAATAAATAAATGGAGAATGACTCAGATGCTGAAAAAAATTATACCAGTAGTTTTCACTAAATGGAGATCCAAAATTCTAGAACTACTCAGTTCTTGTACTCCATTATAGTTATAAATGGCCTTTTAGCACAGTTGTAGAAAATAATGCAGCAATCAGAGAAGATTCTAAGAATAACTGAATTTCTAGGTACTAGGCTTAACTTGTTTTACAGTTAGAATTTATTTACCACTAAAAATGCCATGCTACATTATCAAAACTCTTCCAGATAATAGAAAAATGAGAAGCTTCTCCATTCATTTTATGTTGCTTCCATAATATTAAAACTGAAATCGTACATATAGCACATAAAGTAAGTTATAGATCCCACTAACAAAGCTGCAAAAACATTAAATAAACATTAAGAAATCTATATCCAGAAGAGACTAGGAATATGAAGACAAAAAGGATTTACTCCAGGAATACAGAGATGGATTAAAGAAAAAATCTTTTAATAACATGCTTCATTACATAAAAAATTAAAGGAGAAAAAGTCTAACTTTAGATAAGGTACCAAAAAGATGACTCCAAGGTTTCTGACCTGCTGGAGACATTCACTGAAACAGGGAAGACTATCGAAGGAAAATTTTGGTGCTGGAGAAGAGGGCACTAGGCAGTTGTGGTGGTTTTAAACAGCCTATCATTTGAAGCTCCTCCAAAGGTGGAGACATTTCTCAATAGTCTTGAATAATGAAGAAATTTAGTGACTCACTTCTAATGAGCCAAATGTGGCAAATGTGATACTGTGACTTTTGAGGCAATGTCATTTAGCTTCCATGTGGCTGTCTCCCAGAATGCCTGTTCTTGGAACCCAGCCTCCATCCAGCGAGGAAGCCCAGGCCGCGAGAGGCCGGCAGAGGTGAGGGGGAGAGCCTCATCGGAGGCCCTAGGCCAAGCCCAAGTCAACTGTCAATCATGTGAATAGGAAAGCCGGCAGGGTACTCCAACCCCAGTCACCATCAGATGAAAATCACGTAGGACCCTGAGAGAAAACTGCATAAAGCCCAGTCTACCCACCAAACCATGAGCATTCATAATAATAAATGATTGTCATTTTACTCCAGTAAGTTTGAGGTGTTTGGGTACACAGCGTAACAATGGTAGTCACAACAAAGAGACTGCAACTTCACTTTTAGTATCTCCCACCATTCACACACATCAAGTATCAGTAGATTTTTTTTTTTAAATCTACGATAGCAAATTCACTGTACTACATGCTCTGGAAACTTGTAAAATAATGAAGAGCTAGCCCATGATAAATTTTAGAAAGCACCAATCCAGCTGTTAAATCTTATAGCCAAACAAATAAAATTGATAAAAATCAACATAAAAACTGCATCAAACTGGATGCTGAACAAGCACATTAATCAAATATATACAAACAGGAGTAAGCCTTTATTAATTTAATTAGTGAGAACACCTTCATGAAGATAATCTTCACTAATTACATGAAGAAGCAAACAAATGTGGTGTAAAAAAATACTGGGTCTTTTACATATGCCATATAGTCTGGACAAAATCTGGACAAGCAAAAATGGTAACCAGAGAAAGCTAGCGTTTGAGAGAGGCCGATGACACTAACCACAGCATAAGAGATCCGAAAGATGGTACACTGTGATGGCAGTTGTTTACATTAAAATGTTTTTCAGTAACTGATTTTTAAAACATTTCATAATAAACATAAAATATTTAGAGGTTATTTATAATAGTATACAAGATCATATCTAAAACACTGTAATGATTAAGTCAGTGTTGCTGGGGAAAAATGTGAACTGTGGCCCGACTCTAGAAACAGATGAGGGTAGCTCTTTGGAATGGCTGAAGGATAAGATGAGAAGTAGCAATCACTGCCTTGTGTCCAAGAATTATGACCATGTGTATGGGATAATGTCATGTTTGCACCCTATCGCACCGTTAACACATACCACATTTTCACACTCACTGTGAACACTTTATGACTATATAAGTAGATACACACACATGTATGTATGTGTGTATGTACATAAAACCATACTGGTAAAAAACAAAGGAACAAAAAACCTGCACTATTACAAATATTGTTAGCTGTTCCATCACGAACACAATACCTGACGTTGTAGGTACTTCCACAGTAATACTACTGTAAGGTGGCGGAGAGGAGTCCGTTTCCAGTACTAATGCTGCAGGAACAGTCCGCATGGTCTGTGGTGTTGGGGCTGAAGCTGATGGTTGCTCCACAGCAGGTGATTCTGAATTATCCTCTTCATTGTGAAGCTAAGAGAACAAAGAATACAAGAAATATTAATGTGATTCTATTTTTTAAAAATTTACACTCATTTTTAAAGATTAGTTCAGGCAAAGGATCATTTTTTAGCTGTAAAGAAAGTAAAATAGCATTTAAAAAGATGAACAAAAAATTTTAAAGCAACCTAATCAGTCACTAAGAACTTTAGAATTTTTAGTTTCTTTACAAAATGAAGTTCAAAGTGTTAAGAATTTATAAAGAAAAAATATTCATGATTACAATAGATTCTGATTAATTCAATTCCAAGTAAATACTGTCTACCATACACCGATCACTGTCTATTACAAGAAAAGTCAAACCCTAACGATACAACCACAATACCAAGTTGGCACCAGATTCCCTGGCTCCCGACTGGAAGCACTCGGCCCTGGTGAGGTACTCAGGAGAAGTCCTGATTTAATCATCTATGATGATACTTTTAGGAGGAAAATGTTAGATGAGCAAAAAAAGGCAAATAAAAGTAGCATACAGATAAGACAATAAGCAGTGTGAACTAAACCAAATAACAGTAAAGGTGTCAAAAAGAGTAAACCACTTTTCCAAACTACTGTTAACGCTGCAAATGCAGATGAATTATGCTAAAGAGAAAAATCCTGTATCACAAAACAGCTCTCCTCTAGTTCCTCACACATTAAACTCCTTAATACATAAATGTGCTCCCCAGAAGGACCTGCTCATTTTTAAAGCCTGTCATGATTTATTCAATAACTAAAATAATTACAGATACTTTTGCAAATGATCTCAGAAACAAAGCTCTGGAACTAGTAGAACATACCAATTCAGTTCAACTACTCTACCTAAACCTTCAGTTTCATTTTTACAAAATTATAATTTATAGTGAACATTTGATATATGCCAACAGTAAAACCCAGTAACTAAGTCAAAAGTCTCTAGCACTGTAGCACAGACCTTCCATATTAACTTTTTCATTACTCAAAAGTATATTTATTCTCTTCATTCAACATTATTTTGTATTAATTTCATGTATACAGCATTGTGGTTAGACAATCACCTTACAAAGTACTACCCCCAATATCTCCAGTACCCATCTGGCACCATACATAGAGATTACAATATTACTGACTATATTCCCTACACAATACTTTACATCCCTGTGACTGTTTTATAACTACCAATCTGTATTTCTCTATCCTTTCACCCTTTTTGCCTAGCCCCTAACTTCCACTCACCCCTCTGGCAAACATCAGTCTGTTCTCTGTATCTATGAGTCAGTTTCTGTTTTGTTTGTGCGTTTATACTGTTATTTAGGTGCAACATGTAAGTGAAATCATATGGTACTTGTCCTTCTCTGACTGCCATTTCACTGAGCATAATACCCTCTAGGTCCATCTGTGCTATTACAAATGGTTACGTTCCACTCTTTTTCAATGATGCTGCAGTTCCCTTCAAAGTAGGCTCTTTGGGACCTCACATACTCATCCCAATCACCAACAGCTGCCCTGTTGTATTTTCCCGAATCTCATTAATGGTCTGAAAGCTCCTCTCTTTCAAAGGTGATTTTAATTTTGGGAAAAGCCAGAAGTCACAGGGTGCCAAATCTAGTCTGCAGGGGGGCCGAGTCACCTGGGTGATTTGACGTTTCATTAAAAAACTCTGTACGAGACGTGATGCATGAGCGGGCACATTTCATGATGAAGCTGCCAATCACAGTTGTCCATAGCTGCAGTCTTCTGAATCATCCAGATAGTTTCCATGGAGGAATGTTTAAGCTTAATGCAAAATGTGATGCAGATTTGTTGCTCTGCTCACTCAGCCATCTTGAATGTGATAGCCACACAGTACACATGCTCACTCAACAGCATCTACCACCCCCACTGACCAGTACAGTGAAGTCCTCATTGTTCACACATGTGCATTCCAGTCCACTCTCCTTGGCTGCCAGGTTATATCGATGTCATGCAAACCATTCTCTTTATATTAACAATGGCTGGATTTTTCTGGACAGACCTTCATATATGGTCTCTGACTAATCCCTTCATTTTCTGACTATATTTAATACCAAAGGACATAACTGGGATGAAAAGTTATATTTGCAAAGAAATCTATTTAAGCTCAACAAAAGAACTTTTTTAATTTTTGTATTAGAACTTTGTCATTATTAGAATGCTGGTTTGGGTGGAGTGGGGCAACAAATACTTTAGGAAGACTTCAGATGATTATCTAGCAAGGCTAGTGTATAACTAGGATGACCACACACCTGTTTATCCCAGGACAGTCCCACTTCACACCTACTGCTGCAGGGCCCCCCCTCAATTTAACATTCTCTCCACCTCTTTCATTCTCAAAAGCAGGGGTCCCTGACCCCTGGGCATGGACTGGGGCCACACAGCAGGAGGTAAGTGGGGCAGACAAGCAAAGCTTCATCTGTATTTCCAGGAGCTCCCCGTTGCTCGCATTACCTGAGCTCTACCTCCTGTCAGATCAGCGTTGGCATTGATTCTCGTAGGAGCACAAACCCTGCTGTGAACTGCACAGGCGAGGGATCTAGGCTGTGTGCTCCTTATGAGACTCTCATGGCTGATGATCTTAAGTGGAGCTGAGGCGGTGATGCTGGCACTGGGGAGCGGCTGCAAATGCAGGTTATCATTAGCAGAGAGGTCGGACTGCACAGAGACCACAATAAATCGATTGCTTGCAGACTCATACAGTGAGTGGCAAGTGACAATTAAGCTTCATCTTGTGGCAGGCTTTATAGTGGCAAGTGAGTTGATGTACTGAAACTGTCTGGCTGCATCTGGTGGCAGGTTTTAAGTCAGAACCTGACACTTATTTTAGTCTGCATGTGTCCTGCCATTATTTTATTTATCACTTCCGCCTGCACCTCTTTGCTGTACTGCGTACTTGTCTCAGTCACTGTTTTGGCAAGCCCACATGAAAACCCTAGCCAGCCAAAAGGAATAAAAAACAAATGTCACTGAAGTGCTTCTTTGCAAAGAGGGAAAGACCCAATGATGAGACCAGAAGACTCTAAGACTGCCACAAAAAGAAAGTTGTATCTAAAAAAAAATACTAAGAATTCTAAATTACAGGATCACTGCAACAGGTGATTCACATTCTCCAAGCATGCTATGCATAATATAGTATGTAGCAACCAGCTATCCATCAAAGCCATGAAACTGCTTCACTGCATAGAGACCAAGCACCCTGCAATTAAAAAAAAAAAAAAAAAAAAAAAAAAAAAACCTTTGGATTTTTAAAAAACAACAAAAAAAAACGTGCACATGAAGAACAGAAGCAATTATTAAAGGCCACCATTTCATCAAATGTGTCTGCCCCGAGAGCATCATTCTTAGTGGCTAATCACATCGCTAAAGCTAAGCAGCCCTGTACTATTGGTCAAGAGTTGATCCTGCCTCATGCTAAGGACATTTGTCTCAAACTTTTAGGACAGGCTACGGTTCAAAAGGAGGCACATGTTCCTCTTTCAGCTCGCACCATAACTAGATGAACTGATGAAGTAGCAGAGGATACTAAGGCACAAGTGTCAGAGAGGATTAATGAGTCACTGTGGTACGCAATCCAGGACGAGTCTACTGATGTCGACAACAGGGCAACAATGCTTGTTTTTGTGCGCTGTATTTTTCAGGAGGATGTGCATGAGGATATGTTATTGCCAACCAACACCACAGCTGCAGAGCTATTCAAGTCTTTGAATGATTGCATATCAGGAAAGCCGAGCTGGTCTTTTCGAGTCAGCACATGCATGGAGAGAGCAGCTGCCAAGACTGGACGACTTTCCGGTTTGACTACTCAGGTCAAAGAGGTTGCTCCTGAATGTGTCTCCGCACTGTGTCATCTGTACAGGAATGCTGGCTAGCTGAAAAACATCACCTGAACTTAATGTTTCGCAGGATGTGATTAAAATTATCAACCACATTAAAGTACATGCCCTTAACTCACGTCTGCTTGCTCACTTCTGTGAGGAGATGGATGCAGAGCACACAAATCTTACACAGAGAAGTGAGACAGCTTTCTAAAGGTAGATCACTGGACAGTTTTTGAGTTACAAGAGTCACTCCAGAGATTTCTATTAGAAAAACAGTCACCCCGGCAGCACATTTCAGTGACACAAAATGGGTCACACAGCTTGCTTATTTGTGTGACATATTCAACCTGCTCAATGAACTAAGTCACTTCAGGGGAGAATGACAACTGTTTTGCAGTCGGAAGACAAAGTAGCTGCATTCAAAGTCAAACTGGAATTATGGGGGTGACAAGTGAACACTGGGAATTTTGACACGTTTCAAACAACAGCAGACATTTTGAAAGAGACTGAGCCAGGGCCTTCTTTCCCAGCTGGTACATGATCCCCGGTCTCAGCTTTGAAGAGGGTTTGAGCATTACTCCCCAACCACAAACGACCCCCAAACTCGAAAGGAACGGATCCACGACCCATTCCTTACTGTGAATAAGCCAGGTGAACTGACTTTGCCCGTGCTAGAAGATGAACTGCTTGAGATCTCAAAGGACGGTGGCCTTAAAAATATGTTTGCGACAACTTCAAATCTCCATATATTCCGGATTAAAGTCAAGGCGAAATATCCTAAGATTGCCACAAAAACACTAAAAAACCTGCTTCTGTTCCCAACATCCTATCTTTGGGAAGCAGCATTTTCTGTAGTGACAGCAACCAAAACGAAGTTGTGGAGTACACTGGACATAAGCAACACACTTCGGGAGTCAGATACTTTCTCACTATCTAAATGCTATATACGGCAGGGAAGCACAGAAAGGGTAAGGACGTGCTGCAAGGACATAGGGACAGACAGATGAAAGAGACTCTCCCATCAGTCAAATCTGGAATGACCTGAGCCTCAGAATAAATGATGATGATGATGTAAGATTATAATCAATAGAATAAAATAAAAACCCATGACTTCCTGATATAAATAAATAAACTGGAGGCAAGAAAGTTCTTCCTTACAATTCTAAATAATGAATGTAGAACAAATGACAGAATTAGGAAATCACCATTTGACATGCATCCACCATAGTTATAACTCTACTAGGCAATAATAACCAATGGATTCTAAAACCACTGGGTGAAAGTATATTTTTTAATCCTAACCCTAGGATATGATTTTTACTGATTTTGAGAGAGAGAGAGGAAGGGGAAGAGAATGGGAGAGAAATATCCATCAGTTGCCTCCTACATGTGCCCCAGCAGGGGATCAAACCCACAACCTTTTGGTGAATGGGACAATGCTCCAACCAATGGAGTCACCTTGCCAGGGCAAAAGTATACTTTTCTTTTTAAAGAACATCTATAGGGTATACTACAAAGTAACTGACGTGACCCTGTCCAAAACATTAATGTTATAAAAGATAAAAAAAGATTAAACAACTGTTCCAAATTAAAAGAAAGTAAGATACTGCACTGACCAGTGTGGCTCAGGGGGCTGGATATCGCCCCACGAACCAAAAGGTTTCCAGTGCAATTCCAGTCAGGCACATGCCTGGGTTTTCGACCAGGTCCCCAGTAGGGGGGGCGTGTAGAAGGCAACTGATCGATGTTTCTTGGGCACATCGATGTTTCTTCTCTCCCTCTCTTTCTCTCCCCTACCTGGCCCTTTTCCCCTTCTTTAAAAATAAATAAAATCTTAAAAAAAAAAAAAAAAAAAAAACTAAGATACTAAGATGATAATTAAGCACAATATCTAATTATGAACTAGATTCTGCTCTTAAAAGGGAGGGTTCTTTATTATAAAAGGCGTTAAGTAGAGAAAGTAGGGAAATATGTTGCTAGTTTACAATGTTTCCATGTTATTTACTTTGTTAATTGCACTGTACTTTGAATGTCTTTTTTACAAAACATAACACTGAAATATTTATTTTTTTAAGATTTTTTATTTATTTATTTTTAGAGAGATGGGAAGGGAGAGAGAAAGAGAGAGAGAAACATCAATGTGTGGTTGCCTTTCATGTGGCCCCCACTGGGGACCTGGCCTGCAACCCAGGCATGTACCCTGACTGGGAATCGAACTGGTGACCCTTTGGTTCACAGCCCGCGCTCAATCCACTGAGCCACACCAGCCAGGGCTATACACTGAAATATTTAGATGTAAAGGGATAACATGTCTGTCACTTACCTTCAGATGTTTCAGAAAAAAATAAAGTGTGACCTTGGCCAGGTGGCTCAGTTGGCTGTAGCACTACCCTGTACACTCCAGGGTTTGATTCCTCATCAGAGCACATACCTAAGTTATAAGTTCGATGCTGGGTCAGGGCTCATGCAGGAAGCAACCAACTGATGTTTCTCTTTCACGCTGGTATGTGTGTGTTTGTCTCTGCACACCCCCTTCCTCTCTAAAATTAATAAAAACATATCCTCAGGTGAGGATAAAAAATTTTGAATATATGTATGAAGTAAGTATGCATGTATATATAGTATAGTATATGTGGGGGGGAAGAGAGAACGAATCACAAAGCAAATGTGATAAAATGTCAACACTTAAGGAAACTAGGTGAATGCTACATAGGAATTCTTTACTATTTCCCCCACACTTTTCTATAAGTGTAAAATTATTTTAAAGTAAAGTTAAAGCAAAAATAAAACATATGGTAAGGAAATAGAAAAATATATTGTATAAGAACAAATAACCAAAAACGCTACAATCCAGCTTCTAACAAGTTCCACTCTATTGCTTAGTGGAAGCCCAACATGATCATTAAAAACTTCTACATCTTCGGTCACTTTCCAAATTGATTTTTCCACTTTTAATCAAAATCCAGTTTTCCTCGGATGGCACACTTCACTCCAGGAAGGCCTGAATTAACATTGAAACAAGAATGTTAATCCTTGCACGAAAGCCCCCCTTATCTAGGAACAAGAAAACAAGGAAGATTTTCTTGAAGTTGCTGATTCTAGATCAAGGGCCTCTCTTAAGTTCATTCTGTCTATAAAGCCCACCAGACCCTCTCTCATCCTGATCTGATTAACATTTGTAAGGGTTCAAACAATCCCCAGTGAAGACAATTTACAAGACAGCTCCATACCCCCAATATTACTTCCTCTACCTTAAATCCTACTATATATAAGATGGATAAAACCAACTTAACACCTCAACTGTAAGACAGGAAGTCGTAATAATAGCCAGTGTTGAAGGGTCCAGTCATCAGTTCTTCCCTGACCTGATTTACAACTGCTGCTACCAAAAAATATTATATTTCTACATTTTACTTCCAGGTCACAACCTCCTGGCTTTTATCTTTCTCACTCCCTTGCTTGCTTATGTCTATTCTTTGGGCCCTCCATTTGCTGCCACCTGGTTACTTTCTAGCCAACGTAGGCTAGACTATTAAATGAAAAACTTGCATGACACTCACCCTCCATTTCCTGGTTCCCACATCTACCCCACTGAGACCCAATTAGAGGCAAGTCTACTATCTCCTGGTAGAGGGAGGAAAACATGTCCATAACTGTGCAAACTGGTGCCAGGACAAATTCAGTTTCCGATCCCAGCCAGGCTGTCAGAACCAGTCACCACCATGGCAGGTGTTTCGGCTCCGCCGCTCTCCCATTCACCACTCCCAACCATGAAACTCTTTTCCTACTTCACAGAGGAAAACAGGTTTTCAAGCAAAAATTCCTCCAACTTATCTCCCCGGCATCTCTAAATTTATCATTATGGCATCCCGCCTAACTTATAGTCTTTGCTCCTAAATGCCAGACAACTGTACAGAGAAGATCCTGCCTACCAAAGGATCCTTTTTCCTTTAAATAACATCTCTCCTTTTTCTCCACTAACTTCTTTCTCTCTACCCACACATATACTCTATTCACACCATACTTAAAAAAAAGGGAAAAACCTGCCCCCTGGCTAAAATAAAAAACTTTTTTTAGTACTTTTCGACCTATTTCCATCCCTCCCTCTTTCCTTCAGTGACAAACATCCTAAGAGAAAAAAATATGTATCTATCATTGTTTTGTGCACTTCCAATGGTCATTTCCTCCCTAACCCATTAAGAACCAGCTTTCACTTCAACAGCTCTTGCTAAGAACATTGACCTTCTTAATTGTTAAGTCCAAAAACCTTTATTCAGTCCTCACTCTACCAAAAATCTTTAATACATTCAACACAGCTGAATGTGTTCTAACTGGTTTTCCCTTAGCTTCTAGAGAACTATTCCCCTCTGCTTCTGCTCCTACCTTTGACTATTCACTCTGTTCCTTTTATAGGGAACTTTACTCTTACCTAAAACTGAATCCAGAGCTGTGGAGACTGCCTCCAACACACAGACCAGAGAGAACTAAATGGTGTATAATTGGTTTCATTTCCAAGGGCATAAGCCAACTAACTCCATATATTGTTTAAGTTACAATTACAAGCATTCATTTGTCATCTAAAAAATCAGTATGGTGAACTGTCTTGTTTGTTTCATTCTTTTAGATGATCAAATAGTTGCTATACAAGACTAGAAAAAAAGGTAATTTGATGCCAGAAAATCTAATTTAAGATACAGATCTACCACCTCCTCGCTGCATAACCTTGGTTGGGTCTTTGAGCCTGATCTTTCTGTGATGCATTCATTTTCATTCAGTCAGTTGGTTATCAATCAGTCACTCAACCAACTTTACTAAACCACTAGTATGTTGTAGCTACTATATTCAGTGCAGGAAATAAGATACAAATACCAACCCATCAAGCCCTGGATCCTCAAGCTTCTAACAACTAGGAGGTCAGAGGCAAGGGCTGCAGCATGGGGAATAAAGGAAAATAAAGTTTACATATTCTGTTATAAGTAAAACAGGGAGCCAAGAAGGACCAGGCCTGAAATAACACCTTTCTTCAGAGAAAGTTTTGTTCTTCCCTCAGCAAACAGAGATGCTAAGAACAGAATCCCCAAGCAAAACTAAATACAGTAGTATCAATTCCCAGGACATGCTGTTGTTGATGATTCATCCAGGAAGCAGAGCAAATGCCAAGATGCCATTGCAGGCAACAGTTGAGGGCTCATCAAAGTGTTATATGCCAAAGCAAGCCCTCAAAAATTGGCGGATAAGCATGAACACATAAGCTGAGTAAGTTCATGATATCAGAAGCCAAATACACAAACACACACACATTCTGTTTCTCTCTCAAAGAGTTAGCAATCACAAGCCCATATATATTTATTTCTGTATAAATAATACTTACATATTTCTTTATTCCTGTATAAATGATACTAATTCTCATATTACAATGACCACTATAATGCCACATTTCTAAAGGTACTAGTCAATACAAAAACAATGTGACACCAAGGTTTTCCATAAAATTTGACAGGGCTAGCATTTTCCAATAAAAATTTACACACATGAATTCCATTACTGCGTTGATTTGCACTAGAAGTAAATATGCACAAGAAAAAATATAACCTGTGCCTCTGAAGAAACCACAGCAAAAACAGTATGCAGAGAGAAGCTGAATAAGTAGTTTTCTATGGAATTCGAATTCCAATTCTCAGCACACATAATAAAACAAATTTAACCCTGGCTGGTGTGGCTCAGTGGATTAAGTGCCGGCCTGCAAACAGAAAGGTCGCTGGTTCAATTCCCAGTCAGGGCACATGCCTGGGTTGTGGGCCAGATCCCCAGCTAGGGGTGTGCAAGAGGCAACCAATCAACGTTTCTCTCTCTCCCTTTCTCCCTCCCTCCCCCTCTCTCTAAAAATAAATAAAATAAAATAAATAAATTTACCTAGTAGTTTTGGAGGAGGAAATCGAAGTTTTTAACTTCACATTTTGAGAGACAATTTTGCTGTAAAGAGAAACCTTTACTTAGCATGCTTGAAACACTGAAAATGACATGGAAGTATTTCATTATACATTAATTTTGCTTTTAAGAAGGGCAATGAAAAAAGCACTATGTAGGATTATGTACAGATAAATGGAAAAAAACAAAATACTGGCACAAATATTTCTGAGCCTATTCAATCACTAACATTGGACTAAGAATAAGCAGCATACTGGTTAAGTACACAGGCATTGGAATAAACATTTCTAGATCCAAACCTAGGTTCCAGCACTTACTCTGTAACCTGCCAGAGCCTCATTTTTATAATCTATAAAATAGGATCTACTTCCTCATTTAGTTTTTATAAAGAGTACAAAAATGAACACCTGTACATACTCAGAATTTCTGACATAGTAAAAACCCAATAAATGTTAGTGTTTTTTTAAAAGCACTTTATAGGTATCATCTACTTTAGTACCTAAATAACCCTCTGAGGTGAGTAGGATGGAACAAACTTTAAATAACTGAACTGACACACCTAGTTAGGGGCAAAGAAATACTCAAATCGGGTTTTACTGTCTCTAAATCCAGGCTCTTTCTTTTCTTTTTCTTTTCTAATTTTGAGAGTACATTTATTAAAGCTGGGGACAGTGATACAAGGAAGGGCTTAGGACAGAAGCAAAAGGAAACAGCCTAAGTGGGGCTGCTTTGGCTCTCTAAAAATGTGACAGGAAAGAAGAGCTGAGGCGGGGCTGTTTTTAGCTCACTGAGAAGTCAGAGAAAAGGAGACAGGTTCGGAGGTTAGCACAGGACAGGCTGCCGCTGCCCACTGCTCCCCTGGTTGCAAGTCTCGTGAGATCCCTTAGAGTTTAGGAGATGCATGCCCATGGGGAACGAAGAGGGGAAAGGAAAGGGCACGGGCGAACTTGCTAAATTCAGGCTCTTTCTATTTCAAGATGCCTCCAATAAAAATGTACATGTAGTAATCTACTCTGCCACAAGATTACCTTTATGATTCCTTCTGATGCTGTAATACACTACACACACATCTTTGAATTTACTCATCTATTTTTCTTCAATGCTACTACTCTAATCTAAGCCACTATTATCCCTTACCTAAACTACTGTCATGGCTTCCTAACTAAACTGCAGACACTGACACTTGGGAGGCCCTCCATGAAAAGGCTGGTTTACCAAGAAATAACATAACACTGAAGCCCACCAGTCCATGAGTCAAAAGCACACAAAGCACAACTCAGAGTACCTAAAGAGGCAGAGAAGAAACACCCGAATTTGAAAAATAAAAATAAAAACATCTCCAACAGGAAAGAAAGACAAAACAAAAAATATGAGGAGGAAAGTTAATGCAGGGAGTAGAAAAACAAAAATCTCAAAATCTACAGCTAGCTCAAGTTCCAGACACTGCAGGCCCCTGCAGGCCAGTCCTCCCAATGACAACAAACATAAACCTGAAACAAAATACACAAAAACGGCTACCTAAAGCATTCTGAATTTTTAAAGAAAACAAGGATGTAGAAGGAAGTTAACACCTTAAGAAAAGCAACTTGCGCAAATGAGAGTTTCTCCTTTATTTATTTATTTATTTATTTATTTTTCCATTTTTCAGCTTTGCTCTGAGGTAGAGTCATAGCTGAGGAGAGAGACCACAGCTTAGGTTGCTAAAACCCCAATAAAAACCTTGCTATTTCTAGCCAGAGGAAGCATGGAACAGAGCCTGGGCAGGACAGAAAGTGAAGGGCAATCACTAACCCTTGAACGATGCATGTGTAGGACTTACCCAAAACAAACTAAAAAACCCAAGAAATTAAGCTTAGATGTGAACCACTGAACAGTATGTGTGATAGTACTTAGAATCTAAAGCTAAATTGACAGCCTCTAAAACAAAGTATCTATATTCTCTAGAGCATCACAGCACAACACTCAGAAGATCCAGGATAAAATCCGAAATTACCAGAAATACAAAATACTAGGAAATATAAATCACTTTCCACAGTAAAGACAATCAAGAGATGTCAGTTCTAAGTGACTCAGATTATAGTTACAAGAATTTTAAAGCAGCATTATTGCTATTCCAGGAAGTAAAGCAAAATTACCTTGAAATCAATGAAATGACAGGGAATCTCAGTAAGGAAATAGAAAACAACAAAAAAAAAAAACCAAAGAGAAAAATTTTGTTATGAATCAAAAAATGTGACATAAAAAAATCCAATGGCTGGGATCCATAGTGTGATGAGGGTGACAGAGGAAAAAGCCCATGAATTTAAACTGATAGAATCCAACCACTCTAAAGAACAAAAAAGGATTGAAAATTAAATAAGTAAACAAAGAGCTACATGGACTTTTTAAAAATTTAAAGGATCTAAAAAAAAAAAAACAAAACGTGTAATTTGAGGCTCAAAGAAAACAAAAAAGGAAACTAAAGCAGGAAAAAAGTTGAAGAAATAATGTCCATTAATTCTTCAAAGGAGTAAAGGAAATAAATTTATAAATTCAACCTCAGTGAAGCTGAAGCACAACAAATTCAAAGAAAACCACACCCAAGGCACAACAGAATAAAATTTCTAATAATGAAAGATTTAAAAAGCTATTGAAAGCAGCCTCAGAAAAGCAATATGTTTAATACAGAGAAACAATAATTCAAGTAACTACACCTTTCTCAGCAGAAACCATGGCTGTCAGAAGAAAATGGAACAATATCTTAAAAAACTGAGAGAATAACTAAGCCAAAAATTCTACATTCACAATATGTATCTATATACTGGAGGTAAAAGGCAAAATAAAGACATTTCAGATAAAAGCAAGATAAGAGAATTAACAGCTGATCTGTACTTTAAGAAATGGTAAAAGAGGATTAAGCATGGGCCTTCGAACCAAAGGATCGCGGTTCAATTTCCAGTCAGGGCACATGCCTGGGTTGCAGGCCAGTTCCTAGCAACAGTTCCCTGCAGGGGACGCACAAGAGGCAACCGTGCATTGATATTTCTCTCCCTCTCTCTTTCCCTTCCCCTCTAAAGATAGATAAATAAAATCTTAAAAGAAAAAAAAAAAAGAAAGAAAAGAAAAAATCTTTAAAAGAAAAAGAAATGGTAAAAAGTTCTTATGGCTGAAAATATTTAATAAAGAGAAATGTTTCTTCAGAAATGAAGACAACAAAGGGAGTGATGAATGTTGCATATATAAAAAAAATTTCCACCCTGGCTGGTGTAGCTCAGTGGATTGAGCACAGGCCTGCGAACCAAAGAATTGCGGTTCAATTCCCAGTCAGGGCACATGCCTGGGTTGCAGACCAGGTCCCAGCAGGGGACATGGGAGGCAACCATACATTGGTATTTCTCTCCTTTTCGTCCCTTCCCCTCTTTTATTTATTCCCCCCTTTTATTTATTTAAAGATAAATAAATAAAATCTTTAAAAATTTTTTCCTCTTAAGTATTTAAAAATGTGTTACTATTTAAAACAAAGCTGTAACACTGTTGGAGTTTTGAATGAATGTATACACAATGCATTGGACAACAGTAACGTCAAGGTGGGCAGAGGGTACAGAGAACGACATGGTTACCAAGTTCCACATTTTATATGAAGTGATGGCATTAATGTTAAATATACAAACCTAACTTTGCACTCTTATTGTCATCTTAGCAAGCAAAAAATCATGTAAAGAGGATGGCTAAAGTGGCAATGGAAATAGGGCAAGGGCAACTGAAAAAGAAATTTTAAATCGAATGACCCAAAAGGCCACAGAAAAGAGTAAAAAAGAGGGGGGGAAGCCCAGAAAACAAATAATACAATAGCAGAAACCAACCATATCAATAATTATATTAAATACAAGCATTCCGATTAAAAGGCAGGGAGGGATATCAGAATGAAAAAAGAAAACAACAACGACAACAACAACAAACCAAACCTAACAACATGCTCCCAAGAAAGACACGCTTAAAGGATTCAGACAGGTTGCAAGTAATAAATAGACAGACATGCCATGCAAAAATAAGACTGGAATGGCTATTTCGATATTAAATAAAACAGACCTAAAGACAAAGAACACTACACCACAGATAAAGGGAGCATTTTACAAAAAGAGTGCCTCAAAATTTAGGAATCAAGAAATTGAGATATTGAAAGGCAGGTAACTCCACAATGTAGCATATTTTAACACCCCTTACTCAGCAACTAATAGGCTACCACGAAAACAAATATCAGTAAAGACAACGGTAAGAACAACACTATGAATCAATCAACTTGATCTGACATGTTTAGAATATTATATCTGACAATGGAAGAGTATATAAGTTTTAAGTGCACGGAGTACATCGCCAAGATAAATATAATGGATCATAAAACAAGACTAAATAAATTTTAAAGGAATGAGATTACAGTGAATATATTATCCTACCACAAAATAATTAAATTTGAAATGTTAAAAAGATTATCTTAGCCCTGGCTGGTGTGGCTCAATGGATTAAGCACTGGCTTGCCAACCAAAGGGTCACTGGTTCGATTCCTAGTCAGGGCACATGCCTGGGTTGCAGGCCAGGTCCACAGTGGGGGATGTGCAAGAGGCAGCCACACATTGATGTTTCTCTCTCTCTTTCTCTCTCCCTTCCCCTCTCTTTAAAAATAAGTAAATAAAATCTTAAAAAAAAAAAAATAAGAGTAATGCAAACATACTATTTAAAAAAAAAGATTATCTTAAAAAATCCCAAATAAATGGAAATTTAACACGTCTAAATAATGTATGGTTCAAAGAAGAAATCATAAGAAAACATCTGTACTGAAAGCAAAAATGCAACATATCAAACTTTGCAAGACATAGCAAAAAAAACTGTTACATGAATGTTTATATTAAGGAAAAATGATTATATCAGGAGAAAAAAGTCTAAAATCAATGACCAAGATTCCACCACTAGAAGCTAGAAAACAAAAAGTTAAGTAAACCACAAAAAAAGAAAATAGTAAATAAATGTGGTAAAAGCAGAAATCAGTAAAATTAAACACAGACATTTAACAAAAATAAAAGCTATTCTTTGGAAAAAATAAACGAAATTGACAAAAACTACAGCTAGACCATCAAAGAAAAAAAATGAGAAAGCAAATCCCTAAATGAAAAAAGGGTTACCACCAGACGTACAAACATTAAAATGATAACAAGAGATTATGAATTTGATGCCAACAAATTCAATACCTTAATTTAATTTCATTTTTTTTAACCCCCAGGCATCTTTTCTTAAGAAATCTACAGAAAATAAGTCCCACTAATATTAGGGGGTAAACCAAAAGCAGAGAAAGACTGAGAATTCAAGAAATAGAGGCTCCAAGTAGCAAAGTGATGAAGGCACGTGCCTACAGAACAAACAGCACAAACGGAAACAGTGGAGGATGGAGGGCTGTCTCCAGTACTCCTCCCTAGGAATGCTGTCTTCAACGAACAAAATAAAGTAACTTGTAATTATCTGGTGCATTTGACCATGCAAAAAATATAGCTGAAGAGTAAATTTTGAAAAATCACCAAAGGATATGCAAAGAATTAATAACAGATACACAGAAAAATAAAGACTTAGAAATTAGGCAACTCCATGAAAAATTTAAAGTTATACAAAATATACTACCTGACTCAGACGTGAACAGTATCTTCATAGTCATAAACTGTAAACACTAATTTCTGATGTAACTAAAAATTAGATGCTTTTCATATATTCAATCATCACAGTAACACTATGAGGTAGGTATCTATCCTAGCCTTACTTTATAGATGAAGAAGGTACATCACAGAGAGGGTAAGTGACTGACCCAGGGTTATAGTGCTTATAAGTGAAGCCATGATTTGAATCTAGTAGGTGAGACTATGAAGAACATGACCTGAGAAGAGAAAGCAGGGCATGTAAGAAACAAAAGTAAAATTAATAAATCAGCAAGTAGCTGAAAATACATATATACATATATTAAAAATACAGAGTTAAGCCCTGGCTGGGTGGCTCAGTTGACTGGAGCATTGGTCCATTCACCAACAGCTTTCAGGTTCAATCCCCAGTCAGGGCACATACCTAAATTGCAGATTCAATCCCGGGTCAAGGCACGTACACAGGCAACCAACCAATCGATGTTTTTCTCTCACATCAATGTTCTTCTTTCCCTTCCTCTCTCTCCAAAAGTCCATACACATATCCCCCGATATACAGATTTAAGGCAGATTTAAGATTTAAAGATTTAAAATATACAGAAGATTTAAAATATACAGAATTAAGGCAGTTGAAAAGGGTTAAAGATTGTTTTCTTTTGAGGAGAAAGACTTGAAGGACACCAGGGATGGAAAAGGAAACTGCTATTTCTCATTTTTTGTTTTTGGTACTCAAACTTTTGAAGTATACCTGCGTTACTTTGATTTAAAAAAAACATATATATATATATACATACACACGCACGCACACACACAGGTGAAAGAAAACTTGTCCAAAAGCTGAATTCAGCCCAATGAGTTACGATGAGCGGTGGTTGTGGACAATCGGCAGGGCTCACTTACTAGCCAGGTGACTACCAGACCACGCTGTCCCACCTATGCTCTCCAGGTCTGGTGTCACCATGAATAAAAGACGTTAACTGTAAGGAAAGTTCTATGTCCCAGGATCTCTGACTTTAACTCAGATGATAGCTTTACACATAACGAAATAAAATTTGTCCTTTAAGGTTTGCTGCATGACCTTAAGCAGATTCTCTTTTGGACAATCTGCTATAAAATTAGAAGGCTAAAGCATGATAACTAACTACGCTTCCATAACATCTGGAAACAGGATTTCCTTCTTTCTATAGGTAGACCAAATAACCTAACCATGGTTAAATATCTTGCAATTGCAAGTGACCAATCAGATGAAGAATTACATAATACCAGAATTCATCTCAACAGATTCGTTGGCACTACTCTAAAAGCAAAATGCATACTGTAATTGTGGATATCAAGAATATCAACACTGTGTGAGTAAGCCAAGACACTGCTACTGTTACATAATAGAACTCTAGAGATCTGTTCACTTTATAAACATAATATACCAGTAACCTTATGCATACTCTTAAAGTCATTCAGGAAAGGCATTCATTTATTTCTTTAATACGTACTATTTCCTAGGCACCTATAGTGGGCCTAAAACTATGCTATATACTTTTATAAAAAAGACAGAACTAAACCCTACTTCCCACTGAATTTACTGAATACATACCATGGAGTAAGGACTATGACAGGTTTAAATGTATAGTGTTCAAAGAACCCAGAACTTGGCACTACAGGGTGGGAAATGGAGGTAGAGAAGCAGAGGGTAAGGAAAAGTTTTCTGGAAAGAACATTTAAACAGATCTGGATAAAGAATAGATATTAGTCCTGGAGGAGGGAAGGAGAAAAGAGAAAATGGGAAGCATATGTTCAAAAGACAGAAGGCAAGAAGGAGAACAGTGTTTGAAGTGGTAGATTAAGAAGGTTGGGACAAAAAAACCAAAATGTATTATAGTTCAAATATGTATAGCTCATGTGCAGTGCAATAATAAATCAAGCAAGGGATGAGGTAAGCAGAGGCTTGTTTTGTTTCTAAAAAGTTATAAACAAAAACTTAAAAGGGTCTCTACGTTATTTCAAGACCCTGCCCTTTTTGGAGAAATCACAAAAAAAAAAGGGAAAGAAAGTAAGTCATGCTGATATAAATGAAAGCTCCACCCAAGTGAGAATAAATGTCCCATAAAAATGGTCACTGTTGGATTTCTGCAGTCCAAGATTCAACAGGAGACAAATCCTTTGAGCCTCGAAGTTAGTGATGAGGTGAAAACCTTTCAATTTATTTTCCTATTCTCAAAGCCTCTGCCAAACAGTACAATTTCTTTATATAATGTAATGGGTAATTCTGGAGAAACATCATAGACAATCTAAACCACAGCACATTCCTAAACTTTTAAAATATTAAATTGTTCATGTTCAAACAAATCTCAAAAGCAAGTCAAAATCTTGAAATAATCTGAGAGCAAATCTTAGACTACTGCATTTCCCGACTTGCATTTGGCATGTCTTTAACATTTACCCACACCTTAATTCCAGTTAAGTGATCAAACTTTTGAAGAAACCATAACAACACGGCATGAAAACACAGACACAGGATGATTTACAACCACATGATACGTGGACTAGTCTCAATTACAATGATCTTGTCAGAAAATTTACACTTAATAAATATAAGCAGAACGTATTCCAGTTATTTAAACTGAAGGTTAAATGTGTTGTGTGTGTAAAGCACTTGGCAGAGTTCTCAGCATATTACTGACATAATGCAAAGTCATTATTGTTGTATTACTGCTACACTAGTATTGATAAAATGTATTATTTATTCCACCAACTTGCTTCATTTTCTTTAAACCATCTATTACTATCTGAAAGTATGTTTATTTATTTATCTGCCTCTCTTCCACCAAAGTATGAGCCATGAGACAAGAACTTAACTGTCTTGTTCACCAGCACCTAAAACAGAATTTGGTAGAAATACTGCATAAATTATTATTTATTAAGTGAATACATGAGCTGTAGGACCTTTGTCCTGTAGTTAATCGATGATATGATTAACTTCTCCCATATGTTAAGCATAAATCTCACAAGAGGTACACAGAACCCTGAAGCACTTGTGAGAAAAAGCACCAGTTTAGAAGTACAAAGACACGCAAAAACACAATTCAATATAGTAAGTTCTCTAATACGGTGATTATCAATTTTTTCCTCTGCCTTCATGTTGATGACAAATGCAAGAATCTCGCCATGCCTCCTTCTTCCAAGTACACCTTGGAAGTGTTTACATTAAAGAACAGGATTGTATGAGGGAAACTTAGATGAGAAATAAACTGGAAAAAATTAAACCGGAAAGAGAGAATATATTATGGTTGAATAACTAAAAATAAGTAGGTCCTGGACTCTATCAGTTAGTGCATAAAAATTAAGGGGGGGATGGAGATTGCTAAGATAAAGCACTGTAAAATACAGGAAGGTCAATTAAAGAACATGTATGTTTAGAACAGAAATTTATACCTCAAAAATCCAATAAGCCCACAAGAATGGCTAAAATGAAAAAGACTGACTATACCAAATTTTGGAAAGTTGGTGGAACAACCAAAATTTTCATTCAGTGTTGGCAGAAGTGCAAAATGATGTAACTATTTTGGGGAAAAATCCAGTGGTTTCTTGTAAAATTAAATATACTCCAACCTTATTGCCCACTAATTCTACACAAGAGAAATGAAAACATGTCCACAAAAACAAAAAACAAAAAACAAAACAAACAAAAAACTGTATAAGCCCTGGCTGGTGTGGCTCACTGGACTGAGTGCCGGCCTGCAAACCAAAGGGTCACCAGTTCAATTCCCAGTCAGGGCACATGCCTGGGTTGTGGGCCAGGTCCCCAGTAGGGGGCACATGAGAGGCATCCACACATTAGTGTTTCTCTTCCTCTCTTTCTCCCTCCCTCCCCCTCTGTCTAAAACTAAATATAAATAAATCTTTAAAAAAAATTGTTTAAGAATATTCCTAACATTTTTATCCATAATAGCCAATAACTGAAACAATGCACAGAGCAATGTATAAACAAACTGTACCATATTCATACAATTTATACAATAAAATAATATTCAGCAATAAAAAGAGATGAGCTACTAATATACACAATAACATGAATCAATCTCCAAAACTTCATGTAGAGCAGAGGTGTCAAACTCATTTTCACCGGGGGCCACACCAGCCTTGAGGTTGCCTTCAAATGGCAATAATGATTTTAGGACTGGATAAATGTAACTACTCCTTAACTGTTAAGGAACTGAAATCACATTTGACCCTTTGACGGCAACTGCAAGGCTTATGTGGCCCCCGGTGAAAATGAGTTTGACACCCCTGATGTAGAGTGAAAGCTTTGAAGACAATATGCTATTTATATGATTCTAGCATAGACAAAACTAATTTGAAGTGAAAAAAAATCAGAATAATGATCATGTGGTAGACAGGAATTGAAAGGGAGGGGCCATGAGGAAACTTTCTAGAGTGATAGTAATGTTCTATATGGCAAGTCAGTAAAATTTTTCTCTAAGGAGCAGAACAGCAAATATTCATTCAAGCTTTGCAGACTCTGCGTCAAATACTCAGTCCTGCCACTGTAAATGAGTGGGCACGGCTATGTCACAATAAAACTTTATTTACAAAACACAAGTTGGAATTTAGTTTGCTGATTCCTTTTCTATTTCAAAGTCATGTGTGTTACACAGATGTATGCATTATTAAAAACTCATTCAACAAGCAAATAAGACCCATGCATTTCACTATACGTCAGCTTTACACCAAAGAGAAAGAACCATAAAAAATACTAAACTCTAGGCTAATGATAAGCATGCAGTTTATAGTGACATACATGTATATCTGCAACTTACTTTGAAAATATCAAAAAATAAGAATTGACAGATATACAGTAATACAAATACAGAACCATTAGTAACTGTAGACCCTACTTGGTAACTGTACAATCTTTCAACTTTTCTATATATTTGAAAGATGTAACATTAAATGTGGAAGAAGGGGGAATTCAAGAAGAGGTCACTAACATGACTCATGCACTGCACATGAAAGATACACTGGAAGATGGTAGGATGAAGGAAAAAAGTAGTAAACAGGCTATCACAACAGTGTATGCCATAGAAAGCACTGACATTTAAGAAGCACAAAATAAGTTCACCAAAAGAAGTCAAAGAAGAGTAAAAAGTTTCTTCGTATCAGGAATAAGGAAAGTGTTTCAAGGAAAAAATTTAGTGTCATGTAACAAAAAAATGAAGCAAAACAGGAACTGAAAAGTATCTGTTATATTAAGCAATGGGCAACCTTGATGATGTAAAAGCCATGTGGTAAGAATATAAACCAGGTAAAGAATATCGATGCGTTCGAAGGAGACAAACAAGTGATGATCGAAGGATTTGAGCTGTGCCAAGAAAAGGCGGCAATAACTAGAGAACATATACAGTAAAAGACTACAAAACTTCTTTAAAAGGGAAAACAAAAGTAAATCACATTGCACTTAAAAATCAACATTTATTATCTCATCCAGAACATGTTCTATTAGGCAAGGTAGTCCACCGTGGGCCTGAGTGTCCCTGCACATTCTCGTTGAGTGTGACAAGTCTACAAAGCTCATCTATTTCCTGATACTGAGTGAATTCTTGTAATAAGCCACATAGGCAACACAGAAGGTCAAGGTTACCACACCATGTTAACTGCCCTCCCAGGGAAAGGTAACTAGCTTGTTTGTCTGCCACATTGTTTTCTGCCTGCTAAAAAGTGCAGGGCCTTTGCCTCTGAGTTCCTCAGCTGTGACTCACTAGTGCATCCATCTAGACCCATCACCCTCCTGGGTCCTGGTTGCAAGGAAAACCTACACAAATATGCTGATAATCATGCAGCTTGCTACGCTCTGAGTAATAATCACGTCATCTGTCTCTGACCTGGAGAGTCTCCTGTTCTCTGCCAGAAATCATGAAGCACTGACATACTAATTTATTACCTCATAAATATGGTAAAATAAAATCTTAAAGACTTTTCACAGTTCTTGACATGGACAACAAAAAACTAGTTGATATTCAGGTTCTAAATAAAACAAGAGACACAAAAGTGGTCATCAGCAAAAACTGAAATATTTTCAATATTTTATAATTTACATTATTCTTATTTATTTTTCATGTACCAGTCTCTGTTGTATCTTTTACATATATTAATTATATAATTCTAATAATACCAATGAAGTAGGTACTAATGAGAAAATTGAGGCTTTAAGACTTAAGTAACCAAGCCGAATTGTAAACAGCACATCCTAAATATAAGCCCAGATGACTTATTTTTTTATTTTTATAAATACTGAATAGTTTATTAACATTTTTAAAATTTTTTTAAAGATCTTATTTATTTATTTTTAGACAGGGGAAGGGAGGAAGAGAGGGAGAGAAACATCAATGTGTAGTTGCCTCTAACGTGCCCCCTACTGGGGACCCAGCACAACAACCCAAGCATGTGCCCTGACTGGGAACTGAACCACCGACCGTTTGGTTCACAGTCTGGTGCTCATCACAGTCTGGTGCTCAATCTACTGAGCCACACCAGCGAGGGCTTTAACACATTTTTAACCATTAACAGTCAACCTCCTTCCCAGCTGACTTATCAAAAGTAACTCTCATTCTCCAGATAAGAGAGCAAAGTTTGATCCCCAGTCAAGCCACATACAAGAATCAACCAATGAATGCATCAGTAAGTGGAAAAACAAACTGACAAAATGTTTCTCCCTCTCAAATCAATTTTTAAAAAAAAAACTGCCAAGTATCTAGATATTCCCAGTGTGAATACTTCATTATGTTCATAGAAAACTAACATTTAGAAATGTTAACATAATCTTAAAATTTTCTTTAAAAATCTGTGGCCAAGGTGTAAGGAGAGCTAGCTAGGTTAAACAAATCCAAACCATCATCTTCAGAATTTCTCATGGTTTTAATATGAAAATGTGTGTCTTATTATGCTAATATATGTTACAAATCTTCTAAGACTATTACCATCATTCTGGAATACAGTTTGGGAAACTACTACTAAAATACATAGTGCCAATTTACCTTTTACATAAAATAGTACCTTTGAAATCTTAGTAGTCAGCTTGTTACAGACACATAATCCTTTAAAACACAGAACATCAAAGTTAGAATGTAGCCTAACAGCTTCAAGCCACATCAACTACTTCATAGTTGGGCAACATTGCTCATTTCCTACCAACAAAACTGAATTTCCCATAGCACAATGTAACTAACCTATCGTACGTACCTGGCTTTTTTCTGAAATTAGGTAACAATCAAGGCTTTTTGTAGTTAGCCACTGCTTTACTTATCAAAATTCAGGCCCATTTAACATTGGAAGGGAAGAGACCACAGAAAAAGCAATTTTCCGCAAAAAACCTGTACACTGGTTAATGGTAGTTAAGTCTATCTAATGGTCCTGAGCATCAATAATAACTTTCCAGTATGGAAAGCTAAATTTAAACTCTCTCACAATATGTGACGAGCGTGCTTGCCTGTCCCCAGCTTTACAAATGAAATTCCTTATTGCTCAAGGTTATTAATCATTCCAGAGTTTTTACATTTTTATTTTTCCTAACTGAGCTAAAGGGAACCACACAAATTGTGTTCACCATATACACCAACAGTTGCAGATTGGTCCCTAGATAAATAGTTTACTGGAAACCCATCAGCTGCTTCTCTGGCATATACCTGGAGTTATTGATCAGGCCATTTCAACAAAACCAGATGAAATTACTATGTAGTAATAAAAATTAAAATCCAAATTTAAGTGATGCTAAAATTCACAAACATGTTGCCTTCCAAAGAAAACAAACTGATGTCCTATCTACTTAAAGTGAGTAGTTAGTTACCTTCAGAAGAACTGATTTCGCCCTCTGCCCTGAAGGAATGCCTCCACCCATTCAAAGATGGGACTCATTTCCAGTTTGAAAAAAATAGTAAGTATGATGATATTGTCCACTTATTTTGAAATGAGTTTTTTTTTTGGGGGGGACCTTAAAATTAAGAAAGCAAACTTCAATATTTTGGTATTAGAAATGTTTTAAAACTAATAATTAAGCCTTAACTAGTCATAACCACTGAAAACAAATGTGACAATATAACAAATTATTTTAAGGCACAGCTATATCAGTTAATGTTTTGAGTAGTGATTTCTGCATGAGAACATCGTTAATTTTGATAAGCAAAATCCCCAAAGAATTCAAACCAGTTAACGCCAGCCAGGAAAACAAATAGGAACAGGAAAGAAAAAGGATTACAAAAAGGAACCATTCTCACTGGTAAGAATGTACTTAATGCATTTTATTTTTGTTAACGTCTGCAAAAATAAGAATGCCTTTAAAAAAATAAAACCACCAAACCCATATACACTGAGAACTCAAAAAATGCCTTACATATTGGCAGCAATATTTTCCAAACTGTCCTGGAAAAAAAAAACCCTGATAAATTTCCAAAGATTTCAGAATATGGATCATTTGGAGGTTTTACACGATGTAAACCAAATGAAATGGAAGCATCACAAGCTTTTGTCGTAGAAAAATTCAAACTTACATTGGGATTTCATCTTTCAGTAGTCCTCACATTTGTCAAAATGCACTTATTAATTGAAAGTCTTAGTTCACAAATAAGTTTCACATGTGCAAAAAGATTTGAAAGGTGAAATCTCCATTAACATGTATACATTTGTAAAATGTTACAAACAGTACTAATAACTGCCCATCAGCTGGAACAAAACAGTGAACTACTGCTGAGTCCATCTTTTAAATATGGGTTCCAATGACACCACCAGAATACAGGGAAAGAAAATACAAGGTTCAGCACAAATAACGTCCCTTTTTATTACAAAATCATAAGCATGTAATTCTGTAACATAACTATCACATTCAAGCACACCATATGACATTTCAGGTGAAATGTTCAAATTAAAACTATAAATTACTATACCCATATTATTACCCTACCAAGCACTCAACCAGGCCTTATTTCTGCTAGACCCTGGATATTAAAAAATTTGACACTGAAAATAGAGGTACACTTTTCACTCATTTCAACATACAAAGGTTTATACGGTTAAACTGGAAAATTCTGTACTTAATGAAAAACTATTTTTCTACCAAGATTAGCATTTTTCTAGTAAAACATCCTATTTCCCCACATAGGGGTAAAAAAAAAGAATAGTCACTTTCAGCATGTACTAACAAAATGGAAAAGGACAAAATGACAAGGTTAACTAGAACTCAGAGGCCGTATCAGCATCACGACTACTCTCCACCGTTTTACAATTTTAAAATCCCCCCTCCTTTTTTTTTTTCTGCCAAGTCCACATCTGACCCTGCGTAATGCTTACATCTCCTCCCCCTTCCCCCACTCCATTTATGATGGCGATCACCTTCCCAGCAGGTATGCGAACTCCGTACCATTTCCAGCAGACAATCCAGTGGAATGTCTCAGAAGTGTCTGAATCAGGGAATGAGGAAATGATCGAGAAAAGTGATAAATAAAACAGATATGTTTTAATGAAGTGGATGCTGTACAGACTGGTATAGGGTGTGGGTGGGGGGTGGGGAGCTAGAAGACGGGTCGGGAGGGAAGGGTCTCCAAGAGGTGCGGAGACAGGTTCCACATATGTACAGAAAACAGGTCCGACAAGAAGAGCCACCAAAAAAAAAAAAAAAAAAAAAAAAAAAAAAGGAAAGGAAAAGAAAAGAAACGAAAAGCCAGTACGTCCCCTTCGGGAACAATCCAAGAAAAAGGATTCTCGGGGGGCACGGCGGGAGACAATCGTGGGTCCCCGAGACGCGCAGGAGGTCGGGGCGGGGGCTAGGAACTCACCACCTGGTAGCGGCCAGTCCCCGGCTGGTGATAATCCATCCTCCCCAGTTCGGGATCCGGCTTCCCAGCCGGCGAGTCCCCTAAATGCTCAGCCCCCTCCGTCACCCCCGTCGACGACAACGACGACGACGGCGTAGCCGCAGGGTCCCTTCCGCCTCTGTGTCTGCCTCCGCCGTCACCGGGACCGGCCGCTTCACTTCCTGTCGCTCCCGCGGCAGCCGCGGAGACCTCCGCGTCAGCAGCGGTTCGATGAAGCTCCGAGGCGCCGCGCGCGCTACTGAGCATGCTCGGGATGGTCGCGCATGCCTGCTTGGTTCTCCGGCGTCCCATCCGCGAAGCGAGTGGAGGGGGCGTTGGTTGGGTGGGAGGAGATGGAAAAGTAAGACTAATCACTAGGAGCTGTGTTGGTTGTCAGGCGGCCGAGAGTGGGCGGGGGCAAAAGGCGGGAGGCGGAGATCGCGGTCCTTGATTGGTCTGTTCTGGAGTGCGGTTTTCACGCAAGCACAGGCTGGTGCAGAATCACACCAGGCAGAAACAGATGTGGAGGGAGGGAACGCATTCCTAGAACACCTGGGGACCTGCCACCCATTAACCAGCATTTCCTCTTATTACTCACCAGGCCTTGGACAATGCAGAGAGATCCGTCTCTATGACATTTATAAAACGCTCATCATCAGTAAGATAAGAGGTATCTTGAAAATATTTTTTTGTTGTTTTCCTCTTGGTACTAAAAGATGTAAGAATCCGAAAAGGACTCTTCAGCCATACTCGTATCTCGCCGTGGAAAGAGGCCTCTAGAGCCCTAGGTTACTGAGGGGATATAAGAAAATTATGAAATGATAGGAACTATTTTTGTGGTTATACATTAATAATCCGAAAGAGTTTAACAACAAGAAATCACTTTGAGTGTAATGTTGTAAGACACTCACAGTATGTGGTTAACCACACGTGACCTATGTCAGCATAGAAGTGTCCAAACTTGTAGACAATTTTTAGAAGACTTCACCCAAGCCTAATTGATGACATACGCCAGTTAGCAAGATCTCAAATACTCGGGAAGGTAATAGTTTTGCTGCTTCTTTTATGCATTTGATATTAACAAGGGGCTTAAAGAAGATTAGAGAAAGCAAGGTAGGAATTGGATTACTATTAAGATTATGTGCTCTCTGGACGGTTAATACCCCCTTTCAAGGGTGTTACTTCTGGTATTTCAAAGGTGTGTTAACCTAGATGCACAGGAACAATGGGCAGGGCTGGCTTAAAACCTTTCACTAAAGTTGTACGCCTGGTTGTTGACTACTCACCATGACCTGCCTGGTTAGGAATTTATGATCAGATCACTCCGTGAGGTTACTTTTCATAGAACCCTTTTCTTTTTTAAATCCACACCTACTGTGTGTGTATCTCCCACAGGGCACAGAGCATGTTTCTCTGTGAAGTAGAAGAATGCGATGGGCAGCCTAGGTCGAGGACCTTTTAACCCAAAGGACTGCCTTCTATAAGATGAAACTACATTATGATCCCACGTGATTTAGTCCAGCCATCTTTCTTACTTTTAACTTCTGAATGGCCAAAGGGGATTTCTGGAAAGAAGAAGGCCAGTGGATGAGCCAGATTACTTGCTTAAATTAGAAAGAATAAGGTAAAGACAAACTTACTGTGATCAACAACCAAAAAAAAAAAAAATTACACCTTCTTAATAAATAGTTTTATTCAAAGCGTTCATTAGCTCTTCCTATCTTTGCCGTCTTAACATATATAGTGGTAGAAAGCATTAATAGACTAACAATATTAAGAGGTAATAATATATTTACATTTCTTTAAACTTGCTTTCTTTTCAGCTCACTTAATATATTTTATATTTAAATAAACAAAATATTTTATCATTTTACTGTATAGAGCTCACCCTCATAATTTCACTCAAATGGCATCACCTTTCAGTGATCAAAACAAGTCACTGATTTAAAAAAATTATTAAAAAATAAAAAGAGCATAAATCATTTTGAAAAAAAAACCTCACAGCCAATGTCAGCAGAGTGAAATTAGATTTCTACATCACTTATGGTCTGTATGGGTTATTTAGAGCTTAATTTAATATGTGCTTTTATTTTCATTAATCATTTATATGTCCATTTGCTTTTCAAATAGACTGCTGCTCTGGACAGAGGCCATTTTTTACACCCAGCTCACCCAGAACAGTACTGAAAACACAGCAATGAAAACCAAAGACCTGACCAAAAGCAGACATGCTGAATCCTGTTAGAGTTATAGGCTCTTTCAATTTTACCCTCCTCCCAAATTTTATGAACATTTTGCTAATCTACAGAACAAGTAAAAAAAATGGAACAAGAAAGCATTTCCCCCGCCCCCCGCCCCAGTGGAGGAGGAAGAGAAAAAAGCAAAAGTAAAGTAGAATGACACCTAACAGGTATTGAACACTTCTCAAGACAGGGACAGCATGCATTATTATCATTTCATCCTCACAGCAACTCCACGATATTAGCACAACTGTAATCCTTGTTTGACAAATCAGGAAACTAAGGCACTGAAGGTTGAGGAACCTGTCTAAAGCCAAATCTCTATGAAGTGATGACACTCCAGACCCTCCACTATATTGAGCACTATGCTATTACATACCTCCCTACACCCCCACTCCCTCATTTCTTTCTGTCCATCACTACTGTGGAACTTGTACAGAAGACCAGAAAAAAAGTGATGCATCAAAAAGAGCCAATCCAACTTTCTTAAATCCCACCTTCTTGATCTTTGTTTAACAAATGATTCTTTCTCATTTTCCCAAAAAAAAAGCCATTCTGAACTCCTTTTGCCCATTTCACAACTAAAGCAGCTTGACCTGTAATGGGCCATCACAAGCAAGGCCTGGAGTTGTCCCACTAAGAGCAAGTTATGTGGAATGAAGTGGGAATAACAATAGTCTTATCATTTTAGACACCTCACGCAACATCCAATATTTTCAATCCCTATTCTGTTGGTGGTGATCGCTCTAGTTACCTAAGGAATTGATGGTGATGTACCACTATAAATTACCTCAACTGTAATTTTAGAATTTTAGTGCACTTCACTAACAACTCTGGTTCAGGCCTAATTAGTTCTTATCTCCAAATACACAACCACCAAAATTTTACTAGTGCCACACTACAGTGCTGGGGCAGACGTGGAAATAAGCAGACTGATTTCCTGTCAAGAAAGCACACTCTACCCAGCAACAAGGAGTGTGATTAACCAACAAACTCCAGCCTTTTTGTAAGGGTTTCCTTTAGCTTTCAACCTGAGGTCATGCCATTTTCTGGGTGGCCGTTGGCCATTGACTGAGCAGGTAAGGGTACAGGTCTAGCCACTTTTACCTGACCCTGGACCTCTTTAAGGTGTAATCTTTGCTTCAGAGGTCCCTGCTGAACTGGCAGAGACTTTGTCAGCTCTGCGTTATAGTGTGACAACTCTCCCTGCCCAAACCTTTCTGCTTTCACAGATGTTAACCCCCCAATAAATCTCTTAAATTTGTAACTTTATTCTAGCATTTGCTTCCTGGAGGATCCAACCTACTTAAGTTCCATGATGTAAAGTGATAGAACATTGTTAATATTATCAAAATTGTGTTATATGACTACAACTTTTGTAGTAGTTCTTTTACATGTTGATGTTTCATCTCCAGAATAACTCTCAGTACCTTCCATTGTTAGTATTTTCTCATGGGGACATAATGTATCTACAGCCTCCAAAAATAACTTCAATGCTGTTCTCTAGAGTGATGTCATCAGTTCATAAAGTCTCCTTTGCTTGGGACATACTTCTTGTTGGAAATCTGTCCTATCTTCCCAGAAGCAGTCATTCCCTCCAGATGTAAACTGATGTCTTATCTTCCTCCATATTCTCCTCTTCTAACCACACGTGCTGAGTCATATATATATGCACACACCCAGCAGGAGTCTTTGTTGAGATTCCCATTAGTTAAAAAGCAGTAGATGCCACTGCTTGCAGATAGCCAAGGCCTAAAGCACAGGCAAATGCTCCATATTTTCCTTCCTTTTTCAGTGATTTTTAATTCTTTGTTACTTCCTATACAACATAAAACATACAACATAGAACTGCTACTCTGGTAGTTCTTGATGGTTAGTATGGTCATAGATCTTAATAGTTAATTGCATTTGGAATATGTATGATTTTGTATATTAAGAATATTTAAAAAGGTAAAATTATATTATCTGAAGATTTCTATATCTGCCTAATAAAAATTCAGTAGCCATTATTTTTTATACATTAAATTCCAAAGTACCATACTTTGCCGTGTATAATGCACACATTTTTGCCCGAATTTTTGGGGGGGAAATAAGGATGTGCATTATACATGGGTAGTACTAATTCCATATCTATAGAAATGTTTTTAATTCTTTCCTTTACACTTATATATTAAAAACATAATTCTAAAAAGCAATAATGATATCTGTATGCAAAATAATACTCTGGAATATGATAATCAGCTTTGTTTCTAAATATAAATAAGTAAAAAATTGAATTAAAAATTTTAAATGAAAGATTTTTTTTCCTGAAAGTTTGGGCCAAAAATAAGGGTGCATATTATAACCAAGAGTGCACTATACACAGCAAAATATAGTATATTTAGAAAATGCAAGAAACTATTATTTATTTTAGTGGATGAAAATAAGCATAACTGTTGTTCCAAAGTTTTATCTCTATTACCATGTATGTGGCTCTTTTAAGCATTTGTAGACTTGAATGTCAATTTAGCCTTACATAATCTTCCTTATTTCACTGGTTCTGAGATTTCTGTCATCTGCTCAGCTCTATATTACAAGAGAAAATCTAATGTGAACAATTTGATAATCAGGTACCTACTTTCCCTTTTTTTGTTCTTGTCCAGTGCATTGGAAGAATCTAAAATAATCTCAATTTTGTTATCAGTCAGGATTCAACCAAAAACAGAATCAATAGAAGATATATATTAAGAAATTCAGCCCTGACCAATGTAACTCAGTTGATTGAGCATCCCACAAAGCAAAAGGTTCAACTCCAAGTCGGGGCACATGCTTGGATTTCGAGCCTGGTCTCTGAGAGGCAACCGATTGAAATTTCTCTCACACATCAGTGTTTCTCTTCCTATCTTTCTCCTTCCCTTTCCCTCTCTCTAAAAATAAATAAAACCTTTTTTTAAAGAAATGTATTGCAGTCTCTCCCTCTTGGCAGCATGCCCACACCTTTCCTGTTTCCTTCTTCTTCCCCTGAAGCTTGTTACCTTTGCCTTTCCCTCCAGTAAGCTCCAAGGACCCGCCTTTTGCTTCTGTAACTTGTGTCCTGAGCCTACACAGCCCAGCTGGTTCATTTCTACTACTTTTGTAACTTTATAAATAAACTTTCTCTTATAATTTGGAAAAAATAAGAGAAATTTATTGCAAGGAATTGGCTTACGCTGTTATGGGGGCTGGCTAGGTGAGTCCAAAATCCATAGCACAGGCCACTGCAACTCTGGAAGAGTTCTAGAAGCTGCTGTCTACAAGTAGAATTTCTTCTTCCTTAGGAAGCCTCAATTCTGCTCTTGAGGGCTTTCAGTGTATTAAACAGGCCCACCCAGATTATGGAGGGTCTCCCCCATAATCTGTGAACTGATTTTGGACTTTAATCATATGTATACTTATCTTCACAGCAATATTTACGTTAGCGCAGGATTGAATAACTGGGACTATAGCTAACCGAGCTGACACAGAAAAACAATGATCACATGCTTATTTAAATACTACAAACTAAAATGGTTTCTTATAATAAAGGATAAAGACAGGAATAAAACAGGAAAAGGGAGGAAGTACCAGAGAGTTAGCTTAGAGTTTAAAATAAATATTCATATTGACTATGTCCTATCAGCTTTATTTTTTAAATGTGTATATATGTATGGTCTTCATGTATATATTTGTATATATGTATATATATGTGTGTGTGTGTGTGTATGTATGTATATGTACACAGAGAGAGAGAGACAAAGAGGGAGAGATATTACCAGGCAACAATTAGAAAAGATTTGACAAACCCACCCTCTTTGTTTTGTTTTTGTTTGTTTGTTTTGGGGTTTTTTTCTCCTCCCTTAAAGGTTCAAAGCACAGATATTTTGTGTGTGGCTGCCCACCTTGGGCCCCAGTGAAGGGAGGGTGGTGCCATCTGGAGTCGCATGAGGAGAGTCTGGAGTGGGAGGCACTGGGGAGAGTCTTGGGGGAGTGGCTGTGATTTTTCAGGGCCCCAATATACTTGGGCTCCACAACAACCATCTTCCTTGAGAAGAGCCACAACAACCATCTTCCTTGAGAAGAGCTAGCCCCTCCCGGGGGAAAATTCATCAGCTTACCTTGTGGGATACCACTTCCCCACCCTCTGGAAATCCCCTCACCACAACCTCTGTAAACCTGTTCAATCCACTCAGCCCATTCTTTTTTTTTTTTTTTTTTTTTTGGCTCTCTTGTCAGTTTTGCTGTGTTGACATTCTGTTTGGGGTGTGTGTGTGTGTGTGTGTGTGTGTGTGTGTGTGTGTTTTACCCTGCCTTCTCTCCCATCCTTCATCTTAACCCTTGTTGAGGAGACAGCAACATAAATAGGCTTTGGGGTCATCAGAGACTGGTAGTAGCGTGCAGCCAATCCATATACTATCCTGGGAAACAGACTGGTGCTCCCTGCTCACCAGAGAGCCACAGAAACACCCTTCTGGCAGGCCAGCAAACCCAAAATCTGGGCTTAGGAACACTAACGGGGGGCCCCACCCTGTGGAGTGCAGGGAGATAATCCCAGACAGACTCAGACTAGTGGCTCAGGGGAGGGGGAACAAACCCCTCCCCTGGTACCTTTGGGTACCATCTTCCCTGAGGTCTGAAAGGTACCTGCCATGGGAGATGCAGGAATCCACAGCCCCTCATTTCCTCCAGAGGCCGTCCCAGAAATAGTCTGGTCTGCGACTAGCTTAAGATTGACAGCAGGCCAGCAGGCAAAGACTGGCCGAGGTGGATCCTGTGGCAACCTGGGACATTTGCTGACACACCCTTGGATCCAGTGCCGATAAAAGTCAGCTTTGCAGAGCAGCTTGGCCCAACCTGGGAGTAGCACCCAGCTAAGCCCAGAGGAATCAGCCCCAAACTGTGGGTCGCCTGTAGCTTTGAAAAGGCAGCCAAGGGCCAGATGTGGACAACACCAGGCATTGGCTTCCATCAGATTCAGATATCAGAGTGCTATCAAAAGGGAGATACCAGAAGGCAAGAACTAAACTGCGCCGAGACAAATCCACTTGGTTCTTTTTTCATTATCCTAGCTATTTTTTTTCTTTTTCATAGCCATTTTATTTATACTTTTTATCTATTTTTTTCTTTCATTTCTGGTGCTCTAATTTTTCTTTCATATCTCCCACTCTATCTTTAAGTACTCCACTCTTCTCTTTTCTCCATTTATTATTTTTGTTACCTTTACTGTGTTCCTTTTCCCAATTTTCCTTTTTCAACTCATTATGAGTAGTAGCTCTCTTCCCATTTCTCTTCTCATAATCACTTTCCTTTCCTTTGGTCTTCTCATATTCTTTTTCCCTTTCCCCTTACCCTACTTGCCCATTTCTCTCTATGCTTTTATTATTCTTTACTCTCTTGCTGTTGATATAGCTGTGGTGGGTGAGGGAAGGTGTGCTTGTTTTGGTGTGGTGTTCGGTTCTTTTGCTTTGTTATGCCAGCACATATAAAATAGCATACAACACGTGGTAGGGGTTGAAACTCTTAGCCAGCCAGATAGATGAGAGCTCCCACCAACAAATGGGCCAGTAATAATCAGAACCCAAATACAACAGGAGAGTCTATATAACCCACACAGAGCTCATTCCTAGAGCATCCAGATCAGGAAATCAAAGAGTCTGCACCACTTGGCCCCACAGGACTCTTAACACACAAGGCCACTCCACAAGACAGTCAAAGCAAATCAGTCTAATACATAGAAACAAGCACAAAGAGACAATGAAAATGGGAAGACACAGAAGCAACCCCCAAATGAAAGAAAAAGAGGAATATCCAGAAAAAGAACTAAGCAAAATTGAAGCAAGTGACTTCTCAGACATAGAGTTCAAAATAATGGTTATAAGGATACTCAAGGAACTTAGTGAGAACTACAGGGAAATTTAGTGGGACCTTCATCTGCATGAAGAAGGACATAAAAACTTTGAATAAGAAGCAGATGGAAATGAAGAATGCACTAGCTGATGAACACACTAGAAGGGATTAAGAATAGGCTAGATGAAGTAGAGGATCAAATCAGTGAGTTGGAAGACAAAGCAGAAAAATAACAGTCAGAGCAACAAAATGAAAAAAGACTCTAAAAGAATGAGGATAGCCTCAGGGAGCTTTGGGACAAGTGGAAACACAACAGTATTGGCATCTTAGGGATACCAGAAGGAGAACAAAAGGAGCAAGGGTTAAAAAACCTGTTTGAAAAAATTAATATAGAAACCTTCCCTAACTTGGTGAGGGAAAAAGTCATGTAAGTCCAAGAAGCACAGAGCATCCCAAACAAGATCAACCCAAAGAGGCCCACTCCAAGACATGTTATAACCAAAATGGCAAAATTTAAAGATGCAGAGACCATCTTAAAGGCAGCAAGGGAGAAACAGCTAGTAACATACAAGAGAGCCCCAATTAAGTTATTAGCTGATTTCTCAATAAACACTACAAGCTAGAAGGGATTGGCAAGAAATATTCCAAGTAATGAAAAGCAAGGCCCTGCAACCAAGACTACTCTATCCAGCAAGGCTCTCATTTAAAATGGAAGGTGAAATAAAGAGCTTCCCAAACAAAAGAAGGCCAAGAGAGTGCATCTCCACCAAGCCAGCACTTTGACTGCTTTAAGAAGAGGAAGAAATAAAGAGAGGAGGGTGGGGACACAGGTACAAAGGGGAAAATGGCAATGAATAAGTACCTATCAATGTAACCTTAAATGTAAATGGATTAAATGCTCCAAGCCAAAGGCATAGGTTAGCAGAATGCTTAAGAAAACGTGACCCACATATAGGTTGTCCACAAGAGATTCACCATAGAACAATAGATATTCACAGGCTAAAAGTGAAGAAATGTAAAAAATATTCCACACAAATGAAAAAAAAAAAAGCTGGAGTATACATATATCAGACAAAATAGACTTCAAAACAAAGGCAATAACAAGAGACAAGGAAGGTTACTTCGTAATACTTAATGGAGTAAGCCAACAAGAAGATATAACTCTTATAAACATATGCACCCAATATAAATGCATGTAAATATATAAAGAAAATTTTGGAGGACTTTAAGAAAGAGATAGACAGCAACAGTCAATATAGGGGATTTTAACACCCCACTGTCAACAATGAATAGATCTTTCAAACAAAAAGTCAACAAAAATATTGAACACTCTAGATCAAATGGAATTAACTGATATTTATAGAGTATTTCACCTCAAAGAAGAAAAATACACGTTCTTCTCAAATGTGCACAGATCATCCTCAGAGACAGACTACACAAAACAAGCCTTAACAAATTCAAGAAAATTTAAATCATATCAAGCACCTTCTCAGAACACAACGACTTAAAACTAGAAACCAACCTAAAGAAAAAAAACTTAAAAACATTCAAATACATGGAGGCTGAATAACAGATTATTAAATAATGAATGGGTTAACAATGAGATCAAGGAAGAAAGTACCTGGAAACAAATGAAAATGAACACACCACAATCCATAACCTATGGGACACAGCAAAGGCAGTCCTGAGAGGGAAATTCATAGGAATACAGGCCTAACTAAAAAAGATAGAAACATTTCAAATAAACAACCTAACCCTACATCTACAGGAACTGGAAGAACAACAACAAACAAAGCCCAGAACAAATAGAAAAAAAGAAATAACCAAAATCAGAGCAGAATTAAACAACACAGAGACTTAAACAACAATCCAAAGGATCAATAAATCCAGGAGCTGGTTCTTTGAAAAGATAAAGAAAATCGACAAGCCTTTAACCAGATTCATCAAGAAAAAAAGGGAGAGGACCCAAATAAATAAAATCAGAAATGAAAGCGGAAAAGTAACAACCAATACCACAGAAATACAAAGGATTTTAAGAAATTACTATGAACAACTACATGCCAAGAAATTGGACAAACTCTGTGAAATGAATAAATTTCTAGAAACATGCAGTCTCCCAAAACTGAATCAGGAGGAAGCAGAAAGCCGGAACAGACCAATAACAACTAGCGAAATTGAAACAGTAATCAAAACACTACCAACCTATAAAAACTCTGGACTAGACAGCTTCATAGGTGAATTTCACCAAACATTCAGAGAAGAACTAATACTAATCCTTCACAAACTATTCCCAAAAATTCAAGAACAGGGAAAACTCCTGAACTGTTTTACAAGGACAGCATTATCCTAATCCAAAAACCAGTAAAGACACAACAAAGAAAGAAAACTACAGGCCAGTACCTCTGATGAACATAGATGTGAAAATCCTCAACAAAACACTAGCAAACCAGATCCAACAATACATTAAACAGATCATACACCATGATCAAGTGAGATTTATTACAGGGATGCCAGGATGATACAATATTCACAAATCAATAAATGTGATACATCACAGAAACAAAATGAAAGGCAAAAATCACATGATCATATCCATAGATGCAGCAGAAGCATTTGATAAAATCCAGCCCCCATTTGTGATTAAAAAAAACATAAGATGTTAAGGTAAGAACGTCTGGCAAACCTGTAGAGAATTTTTATAAAAATTTATTTAAGCCAAATAGTGGATACACCCAGAAGCAAGATTTCAGCAGACTGAGAAAATGCTTCTCAAATTGGCAGTTTGCAGCTGCTTCTACACATTTTTTTCTTTTTTGTTGTTTTTTGTCCCTTTATGCATTTTGAATTAAGGAATATGAGCAAGATAACATGAAGATGGGAGAAAGCAAGGTGGGGATTGAATTACAAGATAAGAGATTATGTGTTCTCGTAAGGGTTGCTTTGAATTATTTCAAAGGTGTTAAACTAGGTGATTTTGCTTCTGAGGGGTCTGGAAAAAGGCAAATTAAAAGGACTATTATCCTAGATGCACAGAAAAAAAATGGACAGGGCTTGCTTTAAAGCACGGATAAACCTTTTACTCAAAAAGTTATAAGCCTGAAGCATGACTACTCAATGACCTGCCCAGTTAGGAATTTATGATCAGATTACCCTACGAGGCTGCTTTTTGTAGAACTGCTTTTCGTCCACACATACGTACAGGAAAGTATGCAATTCATAATTGTACGGTTTAAAGCTTTTTTGTGAACTGAACAAACACATGCAACCAGCACCTATATATTAAGAGAGAATATTTCCAGCACCCTAGAAAAGCCTCTGGCTCACTTCCTGTCTCTACTCTCATACAAAGGGTAACCATGTCCTGACTTGTAGCAACATAAACTACTTTTGACTAATTTATAGTTTTGACTTTGTAGACATGGAATCACACTATATATATACTTTTGAGTATGATTCCTTTACTTAACTTTATGTTTGAAAGCTTTATTGATGTTGCTGAGTGTGGTTGCAGTTAGTTCATTTTTGTTGCTGCGCAGTGATTGTGATCCTGTAATGCAGACCCCGACTTGTTTTCCCCACCTTCATGTAATCTTCCCTCCTTAATTTCAAATACTTAAAAGAAGCTGCAAAATTATTATTCTCTGGAGCAGTTAAGCTCTTTCTCCCTTGCATATGTAGTAAGTTTGGCTCAAATAAACTCTTGTAAAAAATTCTCTACAGGTTTGGACATTTCTTACATTGACATATTCCACTGTGCGAATATACCATATTTATTTAACCTGTTTTACTGAATATATATACCTGATGGACATTTGTGTTGTTTGGGGCTTGTATTACTTTCCTAGGGCTTGTATTACTTTCCTAGGGCTGCTGTAACAAAGAATCACAAACTGAGTGGAGTAAGCAACAGAAATGTATTACCTCTCAGTTCTGGAGGCTAGAAGTCAGAGATCAAGTGTCAGCAGGGTTGGTTTGTTTGAAGGGTTGTGAAGAAGAATCTGTTCCATGCCTCTTCCCTAGCTTCTGGTGGTTTTCTGGCAATCTCTGGCATTTCCTGGCTTGTAGAAGGATTACTTTAATCTCTGCCTTCATCTTCACGTGGCATTCTCCCTGTGTGCATGTCTCTTCCAAGTTTTCTCTTCCTAAAAGGTCACTAGTCATATCAGAGTAGGGCCTCACCCTACTGCAGTTAACATTTGGGTTATTTCTACCTGAGTTGTCTTATTTGATCTTTACAATTATTACCCCTAGTAGACCTGAATTTGAAAGCTGGCTCTGTAGTTTACCAACCCTGGCCAAGCCAAATGTTTCTTAGCATATTAATTTTCTCATTTGTAAAATAAAAATAAAATTACCCACTTTACTGCACTGGAATGAGGATTTAATAAAATAACAAAGTACCTAGTATAGTTCCTGTTATATGGTAGGTATTTAATAAATGGCAACTAGTAACATAATGATTCATGTTTATAGTAGACAATTCTAGAATTTGTTTCATGACTTTCAGGAGAATCTAGACTAATATGTGTAATGTATCTCCTGCTTCATGAAAAGCTGCCTTAGGTTATATACACATGACATATCCAAAAGATAATTTTAGCTTCTAGAGTACTGAAATCATTGAAGGAATGACAAGAAACATTTGTGAAACGTGTACTTTTATGTTACACACAATCTATTTGCCAGCCTCGGGGAGGTTAAACTGTTAGCTCAAAGTGTTCAGTTTTATGGGGTACCAAGTCATTTGTCTTTTTGAGGAAAATAAGTTTAATTTTATTTATCTGGCAAATAAGGAAAATCATATCTTTAAGGAATATGGCCTTAATAAATTATTGGAAACAAAAGCATCTTCAGACTTAACTGAGACCATCTAATTCTCAGAGTGAGCATCTGGGAAAGTAAATGGCCAAACTTCCCAGGAGAATTTTTAATGAACTTTTATAAAATCTAGATTTAGATAGCCTGTAATGTAAAATATTTATGTAAAGCATAAAGAACTTTTAAGCATGGTTTATAATTTTAATAGCTAAAGTTGTATAATAGATATCTTTTCTGAGTATAGAAACTTTGAAAACATACCAAAAAAAGATCCAAAAAGTTTATTTTCTGGCCTTTTTTCCTAAGCATAGTTTTTGGGGGGCCTGGAGGAATGAACGTGGTGAATGATTCTCTACATTTGATTTCATATCCTTTTCCCCTTGAATCTTTTAATCTACTACCCTACATAGAATTTTTTCCAAAGTGATGAACAATTCTCTATTAACACAGTGCAAGAAAGTAAAATAGCAAAGCAATTAAGAATGTAGACTTAAGCCATATTTCTGGGTTCGAATCCCAATCCTAGCAGTTGCCAGGATAAATTTGAGTAAGTTACTACTTCTCTGTGTCTTAGTTTCTTCATTGAAAAATGGAAATATTAATAATGTACGTACTTGATAGGGGTGGTATAAGTATTAAATGCGTTAATTTTAACACATTAATTCATATATATTTATTGAATACATATAAATGCTTTAATAGTGCATCACATGCTAAGCATTCTATAAATGTCATTTATTATTATTATTAGCTATTAAAAATCCTTAGTATGGTACTACACTGAAATCTTAAAATAAGACACATATAATAATTAACTAATTACACTTGAAACTTGTAACATTATTTATAGACAAATTATTTATAATGCTTTCTCAATTTAAATTTTAAAATCTATAAAGTATATCAGGTCAAGTAGTGTGAATCCTAATCCCTAATTTTTAATTTGTGGAATAATTTTATGATTTTGTTTAATTAATTTATTTTTTGTGTGGACATAAACTTTCGATTCATTTGGCTAAATACGAAGGAGCACAATTGCTCGATTGTGTGGTAAGAGTATGTTTGGTTTTGTAAGAAGCCGCGGAATTGCCCTCCAGAGCATCCCATCCCATCTGCATCCCCACCAGCCGTGAGTGAGAGTTCCTGCTGCTCCAAGTCTTCTCTGTTGTGGTTTTATTTTCCACGTGTTAAAGACATGTATATCTTCCCTGAAAAACACGATTTGTCAGGTCTTCCAAAGAAAGTGCTTAAAAGTACAAATGAAAATTAAATTTCCATTCTGCGGGCCCACTAACCACTTACTCATATCAACCAGTTCAATAACTATATATGGCTAGTGGCTACCATATTGGACAGAGTAGACACAGAAAGTTTCCATCACTACAGAAAGTTCAACTGCACAGGGCTCTATAGAGATCTCTCAGCAGAAAGTGGAATGTTTAGATTATGTATCAGATGAAGGGTACAAGAGTAATGTGCTTTTGATCCAATTTAATTCAACTATGCAATATTTAGTAATCCAAATTTATATCATATGAGAACTAGATTAATCATCTATGGTAAGGATCAAATGCAAAAAAAAAAAAAAAAAAAACAATGCTTGAGTGTGATGTACACATTTTATTTCACAGTTTTCTTTTCTGCAATAACTGAAAATCTCCTCTCCCCATGTTTAACAAATGTTATCTTTTAAAATACTTAATAATGTAACAGATTAAACACAGCTTTAAAAACTTTTTACAATGAAAAATCACAGTTTACTCAGAAATAGAAAGACTAATATAATAAACTTCCTTGAATCTATCACCCGATTTCAACAATTATCAATTGATAACCAATCTTTTTCATCTATAACCTACCTGCTCTCATCTCTTCACTGAATTCTTAATATTATCAAATATATAGTCCTTAAACAAATAAAAGAAACCAGTTAGTATTTCTGACTTTTACATCAAATTTCAAAGTTGAAAGCACATGTGATATTGTCATCAGTTCAAGGTCACTGATCATTTTGTGTCAGAAACATTACAGATCAATATTCAGGAAATGAGAGCAGTATGTTTTAATCTATTATTTGCTAAGAACAAAATGAAGCTTTAAAAATAGACCAAAAAATAATCAATAGAAACAAAGGTACTTAGGCTATCAAATTATTCAAAGTAGACCAAATAACCTTAATAATATAAACAAGTTACTACCTCACACCCATTAGGGTAGCAACTATCAAAAAACAAAAATTAAGTGTTGGTGAGGATGTAAAGAAATTGGAACCCTCTGCACTTCTGCTGGGAATGTAAAATGGTACAGCCACTGTGGAAAGCAGTATAATGGTTCTTCAAAAAATTCAAAATAGAATTACCATATGATTCAGCAATTCCACTTCTGGGTGTATACTCAAAAGAACTGAAAGCAGGATCTCGAGGAGATATTTGTGCACCCATGTTCAGGCAGCATTATTCCAAATAGCTAAAACATGGAAGCAACCCAAGTGTGCATGGAAAGAGGAATAGATACGCAAAATGTAGTATATAAATACAATGGAATATTATATGCCTTAAAAAGAAAGGAAATTCTGACATGTGCTACAACACGGATGAACACTGAGGACATTGTGCTAAGTGAAATAAGCCAGCCACAAAAACAGTAATACTATATGATTCTACTTATGAGGTACTTAGAGTAGTCAACATTATAGAGACAGAAAGTAGAATGGTGGTTGTCAGGGACTAGGGGAAGGCTAAAAAAGCTGGGATGTTATTGTTTAATGGTACAGAGTTTCAGTTTTGCAAAATAAAAAGAGCTCTGGAGATGGATGGTTGCGATGATCATATAAAAATATGGATGGATTTATTTAATACCACTGAACTGTATACTTTAAAATGGCTATGAGGGTAAATTTTATGTTATGTGTATTTTATTAGATTTTTAAAAGTTGGGGGGAAAACAAGTTAACACACCACACTGCTATTTGCAGCAAAAGGCAAACTGTATATAAAGGGTGAGGAAAGATGGATTATGTATTTTGCACATGTGTTTGCAAATCTAGCATACACATAGGTAAGCAAACCCTGATTATGCTGAAGGAAAATATTATTCATATAGGAACTCAGTTTTGGCTTAGAGATTTTGTAATTTTTAGTTAACGTGGGAAAAATAATTAATAGTATAAATATGAAGAAAACATAAATAGTTGATGATAAATGTCTGCACTGATGGACAAAAATAAGTTGATCTGCTCAGATAAAAGATTCTACTCACAGGCCAGAAGAGCTGGAGAATGGATTCTGAAACATTCAACCAATTTAGCATAGAGATTCAAATACAGGGGTGAATAGACAAGACATACTGTCATTTGCATTGAGGTTACTGGTTGGATTTACTAGGTGCATTGGGAAATTTGGTAGGCAATGTAGAAGTTTCATGGTAAAGAGAAAGATAAACAAAAAATCAATGGTACAGATGAAAAACCAAAACCAAAACAGGAAACAGCTGAATACAGACCCAGTTATTTCAGACGAGGTGTATGTATGAATTTGTTACAATTTATTTTTCATTTTTTTAAATCTGTAGACATTTATAAAATAAACTACGTGAACTCAGGGATCCTGTCCTCTCTAAGTTTAGTAAGTTTTGATAAATTTTCTAAATTTCAGTTGCCTTTTGAAATTTTAATTTGCATTCTAATTCTTCTCTGGGAAATAACTTGTTGGCTTTTTAAAATTTTAAATTCCATCATTCAGTAGTTCATCTAGGCATTGTTTGTTTCACAAAGTACCTACAACAATCTCTTATGGCACTGTAGTATATAGTGAGGTCACAAAAATAAATCAGGTATCTTTTCTGCTCTCAAGCAGCTCGGTATCCATAGCAAGGCAGACAGGTATACAGGCAATTTCATTATTTTAAAGGATAAGGATGACTGGGGTGAAGAAGTGGGCTAAATGAGTTTCTGGCGGGGACTTTTGAAGGTAAAACCTCGGGGGAAAGACTAGCAGTGCCTGGAAAAATCGCAGGCAGTTAGGCATTCTTAGGGAAAAAAGTGATGAGCAATTGGGCTGCTCGGTTAGGAGTGGCCTTGTGATTGACAACTCTGTTTGGCTTGCTAAGGACTTGGACTTTATCCTAAAGGCAAAGGGAAGTCAGTTAAGAACTCAAACTAGAAATATGAAAATATAAATCTAAATCAACTAATCTGAAGCTTATGTGGAAGTGTATTCAGAAGATTAGAGGCACACAGGGAAACTGAAAGAGAAAGGTAGTAATCTTTACCCTTACCTAGACCAAACAAGTGACAATGGACACTCAGAGGCAGGAATAGATCCCAGGCATAATTGAGGAGGTAGAAATGGCTTGACATTTTAAAGGTCCCACCCTGGGATTTAAAATATCTAGGGGTGGGATCTTGGAACCAACAGTTCAATAACATTGCCCAGGTAAGGCTATTGATTAGTCCGGTGTGAGACCCACCCAAGCAAACTGCTTCTCAATGAGCTTGAGTGTGTGGGGGGGTGGGGGGGATGGCAGTTAGAGGGCCAAGGGGAGCCTTTCTATACAGATCAAAGAGACTCGGCTGTTCTCTTGCCAAAGGAAGCGAACCAGCAGGAGGGGAGGGAAAAGCTGGAGGAGCTGAGATCATGGAATGTTGCAAAGGAAAGATTTCAAGAGAAGGAAGGTCTCAGTTCTGAGAGAGGAACTAAAGAAGAGAGGATAGGAACGCACACCCAGACAGTTGGGGAGAGAGTGACAGGAACAGGGTTGAGCAAATTCTACCTTGAACTCCCTCCTTTTTACTCGGTGAATCAGGTAGTGAGCACCCAGGACCTTTTCTGAAAGGGCTAAGGTACATAAGAGGGGCTCATAAAAGAAAGATAAAAGTGCTATTGTCTCTCAGAGAGGCCCATTAGGGAAAGAAACTATGTGTTTGCCCTGGTACCAATGGACACACTGTGTGATTTCCTTCTTGTGAGGTGTCCAGATTTAGCTAATAAAAGTATAAGACCCCCAGTTAAATTTAGGATAAACGATGGAGTGCTCGCTTCAGCAGCACATACTAAAACTGGACCGATACAGAGCAGCCTGACATGGCCCCTGCCCAAGGATGACAAGCAAAATAATGAAGCGCTCCATTTTTTTAAAAAAGTTAAGCAATGGATAATTTTTAGTGCAATTATGTCTTATGTAATATTTGAAACATACCTAAACTAAAAAGTAATTTGAAATTCAAATTTAACTGGGCATCCTATATATTATCTGGCAACCCTCTATGAGAACTTGAAAAACCAGATGTGTGGATTATGACCTGATACCTAAAGTGAAGGTTGAAGTTTACTATGAAAATCCCTTGCATTTATTAATACTTATTAGCCAGCAAGGCTCACTGTCAGCAGCAGACAGGGCCATGGACACATGCCCATATCATGGCACAAACCACCAGCAACACTGACTGATGAGCTTGTCACTGCCGACTGGCTTCTTTCCTATGTCTGCTTCCGTCCCAATGCCCAGAAACATCCCCTTTCATGCTGACCCAGAATCAGTGTTCCCTGACAGTGAATCGTATGTTAGGTTTTTGTTATCCAGATTTGAAAAATCCCAATTGTTTCTCTTGCACTACACAAAACCAGCTACCTTGACATTGGCTAAAAATTGGGTAACCAACTGTCCCAGTTTGCTCAGACCTGAAGTTTGCTCAGAACTGAAGAGTTCCTAGGACTTGGGATTTTCGGAGCTAACACTGGTAATGTCCCACACAAACCAGGATGGCTCATCATCTGCCTTGACCATGGTAGATTCTTTTAAGACACTGATATCTCTATGTTGGTTATTAAGCTTTAATTCTCCCAGGAGAATTATAATTTTTCTCCTCAAAAACCCCTGTTTTCATTGCTTAAATTCTCCCATATAATTTACAAAGAAAAAGATACATTTTTTTCATATTTTATGCCATATCACACTTTAGTTCTTAGAATATTCTCACTGGAAAAGTATGTCAATTACAAGATAATATTTCTTGTAAGCTTATTATTAGAGATGCTATTTTTAAATGATCGGGTCAAAAGAAGAGTTGATCCTTATATGTAGGCTGACTTTACCACTTATATGCCAATTTAGAGATATCCTATGCTCCCTGAAATACAGAATGACACAATATATTATGTATCCATATATATCTATTTCCTGAAGGCAAAGGGAAATGCAAAATATGAATGACTGGCACCCTGTCTTACTTTCAGAATTCAAAAGTCTTGTTTTTGTACCTTAAAGTGAATTATCTTCATATAAACTTCAAGGAACCTTGCATTCCACTGGCCCAAGTAGATCTTTACCCTGGGGCATAAACAAAGGCAACATAATTTTAGAGGAGCGCTTAGATCAATCAAAACCTTAAATACATTGGCAATGTTAGTTAGGGTCTTAATTTATAGTTATAAAAGAGGCTAGCGGCCAAACCAATATTGATTCTCTTCTTATTTAATAACTAAACTTTGATATTAGTTCAGGATAGCAGTATGACCAGTTAAAAAACTCCTTTTGACATCCTCCATTGCAACTAGGTGTAGAATTTAGAAAGGCTCCCTAAGAAAGGGACAGCCCACTTGCATGAACCCTTTTCACTTTCTTTCCTTTCTTTTACTTCTCGCCTGAAACTCAGACATGGCGGCTGGAGCTTCAGTAGCCATCATGGGCCATGAGAAAACCTTGACGACAGAAGCCATGGATGGATGGGAAAGGCACAGTAGGAATATTGAAACAGGCTTGTTCTCTGGTGACTCCAGCACCACCCTGTGAGCTCTAGACCACCCACCCCCAAACTTGTTTTACTTGAGCAGAAAAGCAGTTAAAGATCCTGTTATTTTTCTTCTTCGTGACTAGCTGCCAAATGTAAAGCCCAACAGATAGAATTGTTCATTGTTGTGACTGCGCATATACATGAAGGCGAGGTAGTATTGGTTGGATTAGTAGTAACGGTAAAGCTTATTGAGTGCTTCCTATGTACCAACTTCTGAAATACTTTCTAAATAGTATGTTATTCAATTCTCAAAATACTTTATGAAGTAGGTATGTACATACTTTATTTTTCATATAAAGAAATTGATCTCAGGGATGTTAAGTTCGAGGGCACAAAGAGAAAGTGGTTGTATTGGGACTCAAAATTGAACTTTGGTTGGTGAGCATGCAATACAGTACACAGATGTTCAATTATAATATTGTACACCTAAAATTTACATAATGTTATTAACCAATGTTACTTCAATAAATTTAATTAAAAAACAACAACGGACAAGCTGTCATGAGGTCCCTGGTTCTGTACTTCTCAAAGGTGAAGGGAATACAATCCTAGTAACAGAATGTGAAGATTTTATAATTTTTAGTACATCGGTCTTTCATTTGTGGATTTATCTGTGTCTCTTCTAAACAGAAGACACATACCCTATTTTTATAGCTACTGGTTTCAGGGAAAGGAACCCTGTAAATATTTCTAGGAATATTAATAACCCCAAGGAGATTACGAAACGGGAGAGGCTCTCCTTCGGAGCCCTCAGCCCCGCATCAGTCCTTCTTCTCACCTCTGGTTACAGGCAGAGCGGAGTCGGGATTCTGCTGGGCTCTGTTCACAGCCACAGTCATTACTGGCTTATTGAATTCGTTTCCATGATTTTCTGGCAGACGGCAGTCAAATGATTTTTCTGACTTGCACACTTATTTGGGCTAGTGGCAAGGCAGGTTGTGTGCTCTGTTCTTCTACTCTGGGCACCCTAATTTGTAATCTCCTAGTCAAAACACCCTCAAAGTCTTAATTCATAGAATGGAGTGTGTGAGTGTGTGTGCATGTGTGTACATGTAAGAGAAAGGGGAGAGGGAGAGAGAAATTAAGTGAAGTAATAGCCATTTAAAAATACTGTAGTCCTGGCCAGGTGGTTTAGTTGGTTGGAATGTCATCCCATACACCAAAAGGTTGTAGGTTGTGGATTGGATTCCCTGCCAGGCCATATACCCAGGTTTCCAGTTCAATCCCTGGTTGGGCACGTAAGGGAGGCAACTGATTTATGTTTCTTTCTCACATCAATGTTCCTCTCTCTTTCTCTCCCTTAAACTCTCTAAAGTCAATAAATATCCTTGAGTGAGGACTAAAAGTTAATAATAAAATAAAATTACAGAATTCTTACTCTGATTACTATAATCCCTTGATCATCTCTATCTCATTTCCCAGTTGAAACTCTTTTTTAATGCTCACACTTTTTTTCCTGGTGTTTACCTTCGTATTTCTAAGTAATATGTTTATACTGGTGTATCTTATTTATCAATTTCAAACTTATTTGTTAATATCCTGTAATAATAAATGAAGATTTACATATCTTCTACCACCAGTCCTACTTTCCTTACATCTGCCACTTTCCCAAGATAGTTATAATGTGATTTTTTGCTAAGTGGGTTTTCAGTATTACATGTGCACGTCTGTGTAAATGCTGACACTTCAGAGTCGTGTTCTTTCCTGTAAAACACCATTTTTCCTAGCATTAATAATGGCCATATTTTGTCATTTCTGAACATTAGTAACAGGCACATCTTTCAATTTCTCATGAAAAAATTGTGTACGTGCTCCATCATGTCCTTCTAAAATTAACATTTTTCAAGTGCTCAAACATATCAGATAACCTATCAATTTTATTTTTTTCTCGGAGGCCCTACCCATCCTTCTGCTCAAATCTTGATTGATTTACTGTTGGGTTTGTTGCTCAGCTGTCATTTAGGGTGTCCTTTCGCTATTACTCTGGGACTTTCCTTTGCCTCCTACCTGTGCTGAATCGCTTCCTTTCTGTGGTCCCTGCAGTTTGCCACCACAGGTACATTCTCATCTGTTGCAGTGTCTTCTTCAGTAGTTTCCTACAAAAGTTCTAAACTTGAATTCTCATGTGTCTTCAAGTGTTTGTATTTACCCTCATACTAAACTACGAATTCGTCTAGGAGAAAAATCATTGTTTCAAAAACGTTTGGAGAATGGTTTCTTCGTTTTCTCGGATGCTAATTTTCTGCTAGGAGGTTTGATGCCATTCCTATTCCCTCGCATGTGAACTGATTTGAAAGACACTTTCAAGATTCTTTTAGCCCTTGTGTTCTGTAATTTCATGACTACATGCCTTGGTGGGAAGCAGCTCTCTTCATTTACACAGTCCTTTCAATCTGAAAACTCTTGGCCTCGGTTCCAGGAAGTTTTCTTGTTCTTTTTTTTGAACTCCTCTTTCCTCAAATGTTCTCCTACTTTAATCCCTAGAAGAATCTATATTACATTTTCTTTACTTGTCTTTGTCTGTTTGTCTGATTTTCTGGGCATTTTTCATCTGTTTATCATTCATATTGCTAATTTCTAAGAGCCTTTTGTCATTTTTTCATTTTACTCTGTTTCTGTTTTTACTTTTTAGGTGAGGAAAGAGTGAAAATAGAAAACATAAAATGGAATAATTTTAAGTGAGCTGCTAAAATAATTAACATCATGAAGTTTGAGGCATGTGGGAAAACATCATCCTTGTTTAACTAGCCTGGAAATGTAAACATTTTTTAACTTTCCAGTCTGTGTCAATGTCTGGTTATACATCTGGACCTCCAGGTAACCTTCTGATTATTCCCCGAAGGGCCCATGTGATTACCCTCTGAAGTACTCACGTATACATCCATCAGACACCCATTATCCAGACCAGCCTAGGACTGACCAGATCTCCAGGCACCCATCTTCCAGACCATCCGGCATGCATCATCCTGACTGCCTGACATCTGACTGATAACCATCCTGGACCAATCCTAGGGCTAAGAATGCAGGACTGATACTTTTCAAGAATATATCTTTTACTATAAGAACCTTTTAAATTTTCTTTCTTCTTTAGAACACTTCTGGGGGTTTGCTGTGTATCCCGTTGGCAAACTCCAAGACCTTTGAATAAATAACTATTATCTCCAGCAAAGCCTTCAGACTTTTTCTGAGTGTGTGTAACATAGAGATGCAATATCTTGGGGGAGTTTAGGCATGCACCAGGGATCAAGCCAGGAAAAGACGATTAACAACTTTCTTTGGAGAAATAATGAGGAACTAATACACTTACACATTTTCTAAGAAGATCACCAGGAATAACATAGGATCAGACTGCTTTACTTCTCAAAGTAGCTTTAGGGCTGCCCTTGTTTAAGTCTATGAAACAACAGTTTCTGAGTCCAGACAAAATCAAATGTGTAGATTAGGTTACAATAAGCATCAGACAATCTAATGGGTGGAGAGTGATGCCAAACAAAATAAGATGATCTTCTTATTAAGGGCTCTCACCAATACCAAAAGGTAAATTTAGATTTCATTTTATCTCCTAATTTTCTGGCTGCAGGATTCCTTAGGTTCAGAAGTGACTCGAGTGCTTCACTGAGCAAATTTGCTCAGTTTGGTTTGATATTACGCACAATAATAATTGAGATCCACATACTTTATCACTGGAAATGATTTCTCTCAGAATCTTTCTTCTTTTATGACCCTTTCTGTTAACTAGGCTATATTTACATTTTGTAGTTCTCTCAGTTTTTTTGGTTTTTAGCCCTTTCCTGAAAGACCAACCAAGTAGCTAAAAATCTTTGCATGTTATGTATATGTCAAATTAGTCCCCCACACTCTCTCTTTTTTATCCTTAAGATAATCTGACTCTATTAACTTCCCTTTATGAAGTTCTGGAACAATTTGGTCAGGGACAAACATCATAGCCTCACCCTTCTCTCCAGCTGGTTAGCCAAGATATTTATACAGACGGAATTTCATTTAATGTGAAAATCAGGGGCATTTGCAGTGTTGTTTAAGAAGCATAAAGGATGAACACTCTGACCGTTTCTTCGGAAGACAATGGAGGCAGGCCTGTGCCGATTACACAGACTCAGGTCTCAGGCCTGTCTCTAGCAGACACTGAGCCACTTCCTCCCTGGGAACAGTCGCTGTCCTGAGTCACCACTGTGCTGTTGCCAGGTGCTTGTTTGCTAAGTAGTAACACCCTACACCCCCACTTCCCCACACAGAGTTCTGGGGAATTGCCCCAATTTTCAGCTCTGCTACGGTGGTTTGTGACTCATCCTCCCTTCTCTTTAGTGACCTTTTAAAGAGACAGGAATAACCTCTATTTTATTTTATTTTTTTATTTTCATCATTTCTCTTGTAGGCCTCTTTTATTTGAATACAAGCTACAATTAAGTCTGAAATCAATAACTTTGTTTTGCACACGATTTATATAACTGCCTTTGTATTCTATTTCTCAGTTAAAATATTTTCTTTCCATTGAGAGAAGAAAAAAATAGTGTGGGAGGATTTTATTTCCTATGGGACAGTCAACTACCTTTCCCAATAAATGCTAACAGTAATTATCCAAAATAAGGTATAGAGCTGCAATCTGAGGAGCTCTTCTTAGGATCTGTTTCCTTTTGGCTTTACGGACAATACATCTGCTGGAATGACAAGGATTGTCAGTGCAAGCAAAATCAAGGAATTGATTTTTTTTTTAGACATTTTATTTATTTTTAGAGAGAGGGGAAGAGAGGGAGAAACAGAGGGAGAGAAACAGGGATCAGCTGCCTCTCACACTCCCCCACCTGGAGATCTGGCCTGCAACCCAGGCATGTGCCCTGACCAGGAATCCAAATTTCAACTGGTGACCTTTTGGTTTGCAGGACAACGCCCAACTGACTGAGCCACACCAGTCAGGGCGAAGCAACTGACCTTTGGACTAGTCTGCAATATCAAGTGATGTTTTTACAGAATCTTAATTCTAGTATATATATCTCTTTGTTTTATTTTATTGTTATGGTTTAAAATTGCTATTATAATTAAATATTCTTCATCTTTTCTTAGACTTGAAAATCCCCTTACCAATATTTTGTTAAAATTTTTGGCATGCTCATGAGCGATTTAATCCCCCATAAAGTGGAGAAACCCATGTGGAAGATCTGTCTTTGTGTATGTACTTAACTCCTATCACTAGCCCTGGAGCCAACTGGATTAGACAATTTTAAGCAGCCCAATTTTGTTAGAACATAAGGTGTGAAGGTGGGAATGGCAGGAGATGATGTAAGAGAGACAGTGTTAAAGAGCTTGAATTCTGTTATTTTAGAGTTTGTCATAGGTCTGGAGAGAAAAGCTGGGTATAATCTAATTTTAGCAAATCTAAAATCTAAAGTACATCAATTTTCCTAAGTTCAAGAAACAATATTTTAAAAAATTTAGAGGACAAAAGTATAAGGGTCCTATATAGTTCAAGAGAGCTTAAGGCTTCCGAAATATACTTCTCATTACATAATTCAAAAGGCACTGGTGATCATACTCACACTCAGAGGATACTCTACACTGTAGTGCTATTGGTTTAGCATATGCATGAGTGAATGAGAGATATAAAAAATGTGATTCACAGGGAATTTTCTGGTAATTTCACATTTAAATTATATATATATGTATATTACATATATATAGCTTTGAATGTGATACTTTCCATATATACAGACATATATATATGTATATATATATACACACATATATATATATATATATAGAGAGAGAGAGGAAATAAAAAACACATAAAAAAGGACACCGCCTAAGGACAGCAATATGCTTAAAGAATGAGCTAAGACTGTTTTTCCAATACCATACATAGCGAATTCTTTTTTTTTTTTCCCTTTCTTCTGGCTTCCCTCCCCCACCCCCTTTCTTCCTTTCTTCCCGTCTTTCTCTCTTTTCTGTTGTATTTGATAAAAATAAAATAAAATAAAATAAAATATATAAAAGAAAGAAAGAAGGCCTCAGGAGCCGGAATTAGAAACCGTGAGTCCCAGCCAGGCCCGCTCCTGGTGACAGTGTTTGCAGATTGGGCGTTCTTGGGCGGTGCCATTGCGTCACGGCTGCGAAGCCACCGTCTGTGGATAAGCGCTAGTAATTTTTATATAACCTTTAGACAAAGTAGCAAGATGGTCTTTACGACATAGTAGAAAACTGTACCTAGAACATGAATGAGGTTCATGTAACACAGTTTGCTTAAGACACTTTTACACGCCCTCTAGGTAATTATCCTGGAGTTTCAGATGGACAGGTTTCAACTAAACACAGGTTTCAGATTCAGGTTTTGTGGGGTTGAAGCACACGTGGTTTGGGAGGAGCCCCCTGCTTAAGAAGAAAGAAGACTGACAAATTCAAAAACTTCTATGGTTTCTCCCAAGGCCTTGGGAAAAGCTTACACAAGTGAGGGACCCTAACGCTTAATTAAGCTCAAATTTGTCTTTGCTCCGGGGGAATTTCCTCTGACTTGGTAGGACCTTGCCCTGGACAATCTCGAAGCCATTGCCACCACCCAAACACATTTTTTGAGGGACTCTGGTCACCTGAAACACAGAACAGGAAAAATGATTTGAATGACAATTTCCTCAGTTGTCCCAAGATGATGACATAATTAATACCACTCTATCTAGATGCACAGGAAAGATGTTCATTCACTGCATACAATAGCTATCTCAGTGTAATAAGGCCTAATTCTCTCTCAGTTGAGGAAAACTGCCCTAGCTTCATATCTTCTGTTATTCTTTGCTGAAAATGCATCACTGGAAGTTACAATAAAACTTGTAAGATAAAATATGTCGAAATGCTCACTTTTGGTCTCTTTAAAGCTGATTTCTATGAAATTAAGTTATCATTCTAGATTGTAGTCCCAGACATAGGGCTTACTCATAGAGGACTTAGATAAGCAAATACATCCTTCTAGTTAGTATCAGAGAAGTAATATCAATAATTAGGACCAAGAGGCAAAGGTGAGGTCATAAACAGGAAGTGAGGAAAAGCATCAGGAACCACAGTGGGCAGGAAGGAGATAGCAAATCTAAACACAACCGGTGTACAGGCGACACAGTGAAAGCATAGTCATTTCCTATGCTGTTCTAATGTTTTCCCTCAAGGAGAACAATCTCCTAATGGACACTCATGAAATGAATATTACTAAACAAAGGAAACTCCCAATCTTCTAAATGAGATGATGTCTCCTAAGTTGGGTAAGTTCCATGTCAGTTGTGGGATATAAAGCGTAGCTACACATAAGCTATGCTTCTGGGAGAAGACATCTGGGAAGGACTCTTAACAAAGGCAATGCTTGCAACGAATCTCAGAAGTGAACAGAACATTGTAGGTGGACAAGTCTGGGTAAGAAAGCAAAGTAGTGTAAACAAGAACTTGCAGGGGCAGTTGTGATGCTTGAGCGGCTGTGAAAGATAGATTCAGGGCAAGAGTAAAATAAAGATCACACAACATTCAGAAGAGAAAAGATCATTCTACAAATTCTACAACAGTTGATCCCAAGGAGGATTCTAAACTGGATTACTAAAGAACGCTTCCAGTCTTTCTGGTTCCCAGCATGGGTTAACTTGAAAAGATCAACACACTCTAAACTCATCTCTCCAAATCCCACAACCTCATTCATGACTGGCAGTAGCAAAGAGTGTCTGTGTGCTTAAGGGAGGGGGAGAAGAGGAAAGAAAGAGGGTCATTGACTAAGGGGCTGCAATGAAAATTAGAATAACAACACTGAGGATTAAAGTAGGCAATGGAAAGGCATAGCAATGGGAGGTATTAAGGCCAGGTGAGTGAAGAAAGAAAAAGAGAAAAAATGTGCCGAGTTTCAAAAATGTTAGAAAAAAAGGGTTCCAGAAATTAAACATAGAATATAGTACCAAATATACGGATCCCAAGATAATAGCGGCAGGTGCAAACAGTTTGGGATTAAATGGAGGAAAGGGAAAGACTTCCTCATCATCTGATAGAGGAAGTAGGTCCTGAAACAGCTGCCATAAAACAACTGTTCTTAAATTATAGACCCCAGATGAGAATTTGTTAGAAATACATATTCCCAGGCACTGCCTCAGACCTAGTGAATCAGGGTCTCTTAGGTGGGATCCAGCAATCTGTGTTTTAACAAGCCACCAGGTGATTCTGGCACAACGCTGAAGTTTGAGAACCACTTCCCTAGTATTTCAGCTAGAGTTGGCAGTTTGCTTTGTTGGGAATCGGAAGCTCAGTCTTACCCCAAGGGCCAGATTCTACCTTGATGGTTATATGCTAAAGGTTTTTATTTCAAAAGCCATCCAAATTTTTTGCAGTGTTTAGATTTCAGGGACCAGTCACAAATCCTTTTGTTAAAAGGATCTGCTGTAGAAAAGAATATAATTTTTCACTAACCACCAAGAGTTACAATGATCTTTTTATAGCTCTGAAAATAAGACTGAAAGAGAAAACTTAGTGAACTTGCTGCTGATTCATTTGTACCAACCGATAAAATTTATGAACCATCATAAATTTCACTGTAGCTATTATATCATGACTTTAGGCAATTATTTACAAAAGGGCTTCACAAATCCCTGACGCACTCAAGTACAAAGGTTCCTACGAAGTATTTTATAATAGATAATATCAGGTTCCATAGCACATCCTCTTCTTTTTGGGCACAGAAGCTTAGAGAACAGAAAGTACACTATAAAGCAAACTACTGTTTAATTTAGGAGACTGACTCCCCTCCTAGTAAATCCAATGAGCAAAAGGTTATTTAATTGGTAAAAAATAAATTTCTTCCTTCTCAAAGAGTCTAGGAGTCAGGGTCCAGGAGACAGAATCCACACCAGTTACTTGAAAAGGAAAAGTTCGATATAAAGAATTGTTAAATAATAGAAGGTGGTCATCTACCAAAACAAGTCCAAAAATGTCAGGCATTGAAAAAGCATCTACTAGCCCTGACTGATGTGGTTCAGTTGGTTGGGTGTCCTTCTACAAACTAAAAGGTAGCAGGTATGATTCCTGGGCAGGACATATGCCTGGGTTGCAGGCCAGCCCCAATTAGGACAAGTGAAAGAGGCAACTGATTGATGTTTCTCTCCCTTTTTTTCGACCTCCCTTCCCTTCTCTGTAAGAATAAATAAACTCTTTGTAAGAGTAAAGAAACAAAAAAGCAGCTACTATCTGTAGGCTAAAAAAACATATACAAAGGAACTAAGTACTAGGAGAAGGCTGCCTCCCACCCCAGGCTGAGATTTGGATCTCTTGAGAGAGGAAACAGCTACCATGGTAACACATAGCCTGTGAATGGATGAAGAAGTTTCCAGAGGTTGGCACTAGTCAGTAGAAGGGGCCCTCCAATGCTGGAGGCTGTGAGTGGGCTGGAGCTGGTCTCTGGAAGTGGTGCACCATTGCCAGAAGGTGTAGGCAGGACAGAGCTGCTCAGATCGTGGAGTCGGGGCATGGCTAGAGTTCATCTGCTAATGTCCTGCTCCAAATAATATCAAAGAACAGAAGCTGGAAGAGAAGTGTATTTCTACTGCTATTGCCTGGAGGATCGCACCAGTGCTCCCTACTGGCAAAGTCTAATATTCCCCTAATGGAAGAATAAGATGTGTTTAGAGAGTCTAGTTGGGTATCACAATGTATGGCAAAGCTGGGCAAAGAATGGTGGGTTGGAGCTGAGAGAGACAAATTAATAACAGTAAAGTCCATTCTTCGGCTACTCAACTTCCATATGCACTTTTCCACATGAATTTAAACTTCCACTCAACAACAAAATAGTTCAAGTCTTCCACCCAACATGAGATAAAGCTATTCCTCATACATGTGAAGTTCTTACTCTCTTCCCCAAACGGGATACACATAGTTCTAAGGGTTATTGTAATTACTGTTTTGAATTCAGCTATAGACCCACTGAATAATCTGTTATCTAAAGGATAAATTATAAATTTAACCTTCAGATACTTGTATGTAAAATAATAAATGAAAGAAAGAGGAGAAAAATCACTAATATATATAATAAATGTATACGCAAAGAAAGCAAACAGAAAATATACAAAGCTATTACCGTCCTTGTTTCTGTACTGGCCATGAGGCTGCAGTTGATATCTATGACTTTTTTCTTCTACTATTCTCTCCATGTTTCCCTATTTCTCAGGGAAAATATCAGTTGGTTAGGGCTCTTTACCTGATAGAATGATTCAAAATTAATTCCTTAAGAGTCTGTATTCTCAATAATCTTGTCTTTCACTTATTTATTTTTGGTTGCTGAGTAAGTATTCCATTAATCTTAGAGCACGAAAGTGTTAAGAGGTAGCCCAGAGAATTCCTGGGTTCTAGACATAGTCCTCCTTGCCTTTATGAACAGTAGCAACCCAGTTTCCCCTTGGTAATGGGAATCAGTTATGCCAACCAGTAGAGCAACATTTTTTTTCTTGTTTATTTGATGCAGACACCGGCTAGCAGTGTCCGAGTCATTATGGATGAAATAAAAACATACACACAGACTACCGAGTCTGGTGGAGGAAAAAGGACGACAGCTTGGCTTTTCTCTCAAGGGGAGCAAAAGCCGTGGCCTCCACCATGAGGCCTTTATTCTAATATCACCTCACATTACAAGATGGTCCTCACTCACTCTGCCAGGTTACAACAAAAGGAGCCAATGCCCCTAATCACATCACAGAAGAAGGATATTAGCAAATGAAAAGGCAAAAGTGGTTAGGCCGGTTACACTGGTCCCTGCAAGGTTTAGCACTTGCAGGGTAAGGGAATTTTAGCAAGAGGCAAGACTCAAAAGCAGCTTAGGTATATTGCAAATATATCTGATTCTCCACGGACAGAACCTATCTGTGGGCATGGGTCCTGTGCATCTCTGAGTGGGAGCTGGGCCCACGCCACACAGAAGGGTCTGCCACATTTATTGAGTGGTATAACACTTTCAAATGATCCGGTGACAATCTTATTTTCCAATTCAGTAGAACCATTATTTTGTTTTCTGGTGGAAGCATTACATCCTGGAACTAAGACCTCTAAACCAGTGGAGCTCAATATTGTGACATGAAGCAAAAATTCTGCAAGTGGAATATTAAATTTGGTAATAAGAGAAGTTATGCCTGTTTCTACCCCTTGATTCCTACCACCATATGTTACATGGGAGAGAGTATCATACAATAGTCTCTGATATAGAGTGTAATGTAGTTTGTAAATAGACCCCATATCTTTTTTTAAAAGATTTATTTATTTATTTTTAGAGGGGAAGGGAGGGAGAAAGAAGGAGAAAGGAAACATCAATGTATGGTTGCCTCTTGTATGCCCCCACTGGGCACCTGGCTTGCAACCCAGGCATGTAACCTAGACTGGGACTTGAACCGGCGACACTTTGGTTTGCAGGCCAGCACTCAATCCACTGAGCCACACCAGCCAGGGTTAGACACCATATCTTCAAGGTAGTTTTTTCCAAAAAAACTGGAAGCATAATTTGATTTTTAATAAATCATTTACTAATCAATTAAGCCAACTGCTTCTAGGCCTTTCAGTTCATAATTTTTCTAAAAGGAAGGCCTTACATGTTTATTTTTAGAGCAGAATGAAAATGGCTTACCTAGTGTGGCTTGAACCATAGTAAAACATTTGACAAATGGATCATGATACACTTATGGACCATTTAGGGAAATATGGGTTGATTGGATGGCTTGATTAGAAATTGGTTGAACATCCACTCCCAAAAGATTCACAGGTCAATGTCACTTAGGAGGTACATGTCTAAGATATCAAAGCAAAAGAATATCCTTGGCCCATAATGTATCACAGTTTGAAAAATCACATGAATCATTATGCGACATTGAGGGCATACTCTTCAAATTTGTGATGATACAAAATTGGAAGGAATATGGAATAAACTGAATGAGTCAGGATATTAAAATAGACCTTAAATTTGGGACTTAACAAGATTAAATTTAACAAGAATCAACACAAACATTACTAAGCTTTTCTGGGGTTAGACAAGCTGATTTAAAGTTCATATAGAAAAATAAAAAGGCAAGAATAACCAAGAAAACACTGAAAAGGAAACACTGGAAGGAGGAACTAGCCCTACCAGACATTAAAAAACATAGTTCATACAAATCCTCTATAACTAAAATGTGAGGTACTGGTGTATGAATAGTCAAACATGCCAGTGAAATAAAATAAAGTAGCCAGAATGAAATCCAAAGTCTTATAGAAATTTAAAATATAAGAAAGGTAACAATTTGAATCACTGGGTTGAAGATGGACATTTTGATATACGGTTGCTGGAATAATTGGTTAGCCATTTGAAAAAGGATAAAATTAGATTAATACATCATACACAAAAGTAGGCTCCAAATGGATTAGTAATCTAAATACAAATTTAAAAAATTGTGAAAGTACTAAAAAAAATGGGTGGATTCCTCTTTACCCTTGGTATAATTAAAGACTTTCTAATCATGACTCAAAATCAGAAGCAATAAGAAAATAATAAATTTGATTACATAAATATTTTAGAAATTTGTATGACAAAAACAAATAAAGACTGAGTACAACAGATAAACAGGGAAAAATATTGATCACATATAAGACAAAGGACTAATAATCTTTCTTTAAAGAATGTATTTATTTTGAGAAAGAGAGAAAGAGAGGGAGAGAAACATCAATGTGAGAGAGAAACAGTTGCCTCTTGCACATCCCCAACCAGGGACCTGGCCTGCAACCTAGACATGTGCCCTGACCAGGAATCAAATCAGCAATCTTTTGGTTCACATGACAATCCCCAACCCACTGAGCCACACCAGTCAGGGCAGGACTAATAAACTTAATATGTAGCAAATCTTAAAATTGAAAGATAGTAGGTAAGCAGTGCTTACTAAGGTATTTAAGGTATTAAATATTTATATTAGAAAGGAAGAAAAGTCTCAAATCAATAACATAAGTTTCCAATTTAGGAAGTATCAAAGAAGAGAAAAATAAACCCAAAGCAAGAAGAACGGAGGAAATAATAAGGAGTAGAGGAGAAATCAATGAAGCTGAAAGCAGAAAAACAGTAGACAAAGCCAGTAAAACAAAAAGCTTGTTCTTTGGAAAAAAAATAAGTGAAATTGACAAACTTCTAGCAAGACTGAGCGAGTGACACAAAAGCACTAACAGGATTGCAAGAAAGGATATCTCTACAGACAATAAAAGGATAATACAGGAATACTATAAATAATTGTATGCACACAAATTTAATGACTCATATGCACATAATATAAAAAGGACCAATTCGTTGAAAAACACAAACTTCCAAAACTTATCTAAACTGAAATACATAATTTGAATTGTCCTATTACTATTCAAGAAATTGAATTCAGTTTAAAATCTTTTGAAAAAGAAATATACAACCCATTTTTTTTTGCTAGGGAAGTCTACTAAACATTTAAAAAGAAATAAAAGTAATATGCAATCTCCTCTAGAAAATAGAAGAGAACACTTCTCTGTTTATTTTACGAGACCAGCCATTACACTTACATCAAATCCAGACAAAAACGTTATAAGCGAACTACAGACTCATACCTTAAAAAGTACGGACACTAAAATCCTCAACAAAATGTTAGCTAATAAGATTCAACAACATATAAAAGTAATAATAAATCACAACCAAGTGGGATTTATCCAAGGAATGCAGGGCTGGTTCAGAAACAGAAATTCAACCATTGTAATTCACCATGCTAACATTCTAAAGAAAAATATCACATTGTCATTACCAATTAATACAGAAAAATCATTTGACAAAATTCGACATCTATTCTTGATTTAAAAAAAAATCTCAGCACCCAATGGACAGCTGGAGACCATGTTGGAACACCACTAAGAGAAAGAGCAAGAAATTGAAAACACATTTGAAAAAGTAATGAAAGAAATCTTCCCTATTTAGTGAAGGAAATAGACATGCAAGTCCAGGAAGCCCAGTGAGTCCCAAACAAGATGGATGCAAAGATGCCCACTCCAAGACACATCAAGATGAAAATGCCAAAAGTTAAAGATAAAGAGAGAATCCTGAAAGCAGAAAGAGAAAAGCAGTCAGTTACCTGCAGGGAAATTCCCGTAAGACTATCAGCTGATTTCTCAAAAGAAACTTTGCATACTAGAAGGGACTGGCAAGAAATACTCGAAATCATAAAAAGTGGGGACCAACAGCTAAGACTGCTCTACCCAGCTAAGCCATCATTTAGAATCAGAGGACAGATAAAGAGCATAAAGCACTTCCCGGACAAGAAAAAAACTAAAGGAGTTCATCATCACCAAGCCATTATTATATGAAATGTTAAAGGGACTTATTTAAGAAAAAGAAGCAGATCAAAACTATGAACAATAAAATGGTAATAAATATAAATCTGTCAACAATTGAATCTAAAAAACAAACTAAGCAAACAAGAACAGAGACAGAATCGTGGATATGGAGAGTGTTTTGATGGTTTCCAGATAGGATGGGGGTATAGGGGAATGGGTGAAGAGGTGAGGGGATTGAGAAGTACAAACAGGTAGTTACAGAACAGCTATGGGGTGTAAAGTACAGGAAATGGAGTAGCCAGAGAACTTATATGCATGACCCATGGACATGAACAATGGTGTGGGGTTTGCCTGAGGGTATGGAGTTGCTGCGTGGGAGGGGGCAAAGAGGGAAAACTGGGACAACTGTAATAGCATAATCAATAAAATATAATTTTTAAAAATAAATAAAAATTTAAAAATGATGTAACTTTTTTTTTTTAAAGATTTTATTTATTTATTTTCAGAGAGGAGAAAGAGAGGGAGAGAAACATCAATGTGTGGTTGCCTCTCACGTGGCCCCCACTAGGGGCCTGGCCTGCAACCCAGGCATGTGCCCTGACTGGGAATCGAACCTGTGACCCCTTGGTTCACAGCCCGTGCTCAATCCACTGAGCCACGCCAGCCAGGGCGTAACTTTTGAATAAAGACTCCTTTCAAAAAAAAGTCTCAGCAAGCAAGAATAGACAGAAATTTCCTCAACTCAGTAAAGGGCATCTACAACAAGTCTATAGCTAACCTCTAAGTTAAGTAGCTTAAATGCAATCTCAAATATATACATATATACTTAATATGTATGTATATTTGATATACACATGCTTAAGGGTAAAATTTAATGTATAAAATTTTTTTTCCATAGGTGTGCATTTACAAAGTTGATATAAAGGCTTTCTCTTAAAGGTGATGTGGATCAAATATTTGAATACATAATGTATGAAGAAGACGATTTTTTCCTTCTTTCAATTTTCTTAGGATATTATAAAACATGTTCTGGTGAACCTAATCATTTTTTTAGTTAAAAAAAAATGTCAGGCCAAGGTTGGTGTGGCTCAGTGAACTGAGTGCTGACCTGTGAACCGAGGGGTCACCGGTTTGATTCCCAGTCAGGTCACATTCGTGGGCTGCGGGCCGGGTTCCCAGCTGGGGTTGTCTCCTGATGGATTTCTCACAGATTGATATTTCTCTCCCTTCCTTTCTCCCACTCTTTCCCTCACTCTAAAAATAAATAAATAAAGTTTCTTTTTAAAAAGCCAGAATTCCAAAGTATAGTGTGTATACTATACTTTGTGCTTTTTATCTTTTACAAGGAGGAAGTTTCTTGTATAAATAAAATGGCTTAATTATAATTACAACAAAGACAAGTAGCCCTGCTGAAAAACAACCTCGGATTTTTTCTCACTTATGTCACATTCAATGTGATTTTATAATTTATTTTGTATGTTCAAAAGGTAGTGCTCATATAATTATCTCACAACATTGTTACCTGAAGCATTGTTAAATGTTCCCTTTGTAAAAGGGACATCCATGAAAAGATCCAGATGTATTTTAATCAGACAGGTCTATATTCTATTCACAGGAAGAGCTTGGGAAATGGAAGCTCAGTTTATCTCATCAGCCTCATTAGTATTTGTTTCTGCCAAGATGGAACAGTAATACAGCTTATAACAACTACTAAGTTTTAATTAGCATAGGTAACTTTCCAAACAAATAACTAGAAGAAGGTTTATTCTATAAAATATAACTCATATTTTAAAATAATTTAAGCACTTATTTTTGTTTCCTTTGGGTACATAAACTCGATAAGAATTAACATCTATAGGACCAATACAAAGAAATGTCCTGTACTGAAGTGTGTGCCTCCAAAATTCATGTTGAAGTCCGAACCCTAGGACTTTATTGAAGACAGGCTACATAAGGAGGCAACTGAGGTCATGTGGGTGGGCCCTAATCTAGTGTGACTGGTGTCCCTTGTAAGAGGAGATTAGAACAAGGGGCATTGACAAGCACACAGTCAAAGGAGAAACCATGTGAGCACACAGAGAGGAGGGGGACATTCACACACCAAGGAGATAAGCTTCAGAAGAACCCAAACGTGCTGACACCTTGATCTAGGACTTCTAACCTTCAGAACCAGGAAAAATAAGTTTCTGTTGTTAAGCCCACGTATTCTGTGTTACCTTGTTACGACAGCCTTAGCAAACAAATACAATGAGTTCTTGGATTTCTCAACATGTGTCGAGAAATACCTGCTGTGTGATGGGCACTGTTTTAAGAAATCGTTGTTTCATTAAAGAACTTTAGAATATTCAGACTTAATTGAGTTCAAGATCACTATAGAAGATCCTATAATCTCAAGTAAACAGAACAATATATGTACACATATTCTGTAATAAACAGAAGAGAATACTGAGTGTTCTTTTCATCATGTCTAAAATAAATCTTAATATTGTTTTTTGGATTATAATACATAAAACTCCACAGTAACATGTGAAAGTGATTGCATCAGAAAATCAATATTAGTGGAAAACTTTATTTTTCTGTTCAACAGCATTATCACAAGAAGTACAGAAGCAAAAATAGTAAAACATAAGACATTTAATGAGAATGTCTGAATGATCTCCCAACAGGTGCTCACAAGCTACGAATCCCCCCTGGAAGAAAGCAAGGTGAGGGAGGCCGAGGGACGGATACTGGGCCCTGAGAACAGGGCCCACACACCAGTGGGGCTGGAATCCAGACTGTGCCATCCAGGATTTCACTGCTTTTACAGAACAGGAGTGGCTCCTGTACTGGTGATTGCTCTGAGAAGGAACGATGGAAGTTCTCTCAGTAAGAAGTTTCAAAACTCACACAACTGTTTTCCCCACTTAAACTTTATTGGTAGTTAAAAGAAGACATGTGGATAAATGAGTTTCATCTGCTCTTTGTGGTTTGCTGCAAACTGTATAACGTATTCCAGACCACACATCTACATTACCCATCTCTTATCACTGAATAATTGAAAGTTAGCCTCACAGTTGAGCACTTACTGCATTGTCTTCTCATACATTCTTAATACTGTATTGCTAATAAGTTTATAATGTATCCCTTCTAATAGATATAAATAATTAATCGAAGGTGCTGAACCGTGAGAATATGAGTTGTCATCTTTCCTTTCTTCCCTAAATATTGAGTTCATTACTTTGATCACTTAGGTCAGTAGCTGGGGACAGCCCATCCTCTGCTGAACATTGAAAGCTCCTTCTGGAAATTATTCAGTATTTAATTATTTTTATTAGAAAGGGACACAGATTTCATGCTTGTAGTACTTGCTAAGAAATATTCCCACGGCAGTGCTAGCCAGTGCAACTCAGTTGGTTGGAGCATCCTTCCATAAACCAAGAGATAAACTGAAAGGTCTCAGGTTTGATTCCCAGTCAGGGCACATGCCTAGGTTGTCTGTTCAGTACTGGTTCGAGGAGGGTATGAGAGGCAACCAATCGATGTATTTGGCTCATGTTGATGTTTCTCTTTCTCTCTCTCTCCTTCCCTTCCCCTCTCTCTAAAATAAATTAGCATGTCTGTGAGTGGGGATTAAAAAATAGTAAATGAAAACTCAACAAGGGAAAAAAAAGTATTCCCAAGACATAGTTATTGTTGTAAACTATGTAAAGCATTCTTAGGTTTTGTCTATAATTTTTATGATTAATGTTAACCAGGTTAACTTCAGTCATTCAGGCAGTCCACAGAGGTTTGCTGAATGCCTACTGTAGGGTTCTAAATACGTCAAGTTCCCTAGAAACAGCGCCTGAGATGGGGATTCTTGTTAAAATGACTAGTTGAGGGAGTGATCTCAGGAGAGGGAGGGTTAAGGAGGCAGGACAGTATAGAGGAAACAAACTTCATAAGGGCGTAGTCTCACCAGGATACTAGCTTTAGTCTAGTGCCATAAGGAAACATGGAAATTTGGGTCCCATCTTGAGGAAAGGGAGCCAACTTTTGTGTTCCTTGTCAATTATTGCTTTGGGCTGTACCCTTAGGATGTGGCTGATTCAGTGTTCTGTTCTCCTGAAGAGAAGAGAGCAGTTCTCCTAGGTGAGGACAGCTCATACTCCTTACAGCTAGGGGATGGGCAGACCAGCCAGATGGGCAAAGGGCATCAACATCAGGCAGTAGATGACAGTGTCAGATAGAGTCGTGACTTGTTTAACTGTTGATGTAGAAGGTACCTTAGAGATTAGAGAGCAAGTTACCACCCATTTCCTCCCCCCCAAGGAGAACTGAAGCTCAGAGATAGTGTTAGAAGTGCCCAGTTTGGCATGATGTGGATTGAAGCACAAATCTGACTTCCAAGCAGTATGACTTTTGTGATACCCTAATTTCTATTTCCAGAAATGTTTCTTTGGATTAATATATAGGTAACACAATTTATGTCTAATATTCTTCTTTCAGAGAACTGAAAAACCTGATAACGTTTTAGGACTAAATGAGTTTTGTCGTACGAAAGAATTAACTGCTCAAGAACTGGACATAACTGGACTTTTCCTGCTTGCAATGACTTTAAGAAAAAGAATTTAACATCTAAATTTAGATGAGAATAATAAGAAAAAGGCAGCCCCAAACTGGACATAAGAATAAGAAAGAAGAGATCAATTACTTCCTATAACAAGTGATGAGGCAGACAAGCCTTGGGCTGGACTTATGCCTAGAAATGAAAGAGCAGAAAGAGATGTCTCATCATCAGAATTTTTTTAAACAGCACTAAGTATTTTGACCACATTTTCTGAGGAAGAATCTTAAAAGAAACTGAATTAGGACTCTATTTTTGAGTCTTTAGACTTCACATAGACAAAACCAGAATTTTTCTTTTCTCTTAAAACATTCTGGCTTTAGAGATGGGATGATGTTGTCTTCAGGCATTCCGTAACTATACCAAAGGAGGCCAAAAGTAAGGGTTATAAATTTTGTTTATCTATCTGTTTGTAAGTTCTCAACCTGGAGTCTTTGGATGCCCAAAGGGCCCATGGATAGGGTTCAGAGGGTTCTTAAATTCGATGAGTAAAAAATAATATACATCTTTATTTTCAGTGACATTTAACTGAAATTGAGAAAACTCTTTAAGTATAAATGTTGGCAAAACCCTCAGTACCTGTGACCTTGTAACCAGTAGAAATCACAGATACTTTCAAATCACAGTGAAGTTGTGGCAGATATTTCAAAATATCATTTATGTTTATCAGTCCCTTAAACAATACTTGAGTATCAGTTCTCAGCCTCCCTGTCCACAGACACTCTTGCACTGGAGTTAGTTAACTTCAGTGCAACTCTGGGCTTCCAAATGGTAAATCTATGTAACCCCATAATGGAACTTTAACTAAACAGCTTTAGAGATGTTGGTATCCCTCAACAGAATCTATTTGCTTCTTGTTAAGCAAGCTATGGGTACTTTAATTAAACTTATGATAATGTATTTTAGAAAATCTAGATTGTCGACACCTGTAACCAAAAAAACACAAACAAACAAACAAACCAACAAACTCTCAAAATCTAGAAGTCAACTGGATGTCTCATATAACATGCACATTGCTATTTAAAAAGTTTATCATTCTTATTCATGCTGAGCAAAAATAACCACCACACTAATAACTGTTCTAAAAATAAAATTTAACTTTGTCTTGCCTATATTTAAATCTATTGCTATTTAGCATATCTTAAAAATCAGATATATTATTATATTACAAAAATATTTTATAACTGTTTCAAAATAATTGATTTTCTTTATAACCTTATATAGTCTATGTTTTCAAAACATTATTTAAATTTTTTAATTTATTTATTTGTTTTTAGAGAGAGGGGAAAGGAGGGAGAAAGACAGGGAGAGAAACATCAATGTGTGGTTGCCTCTAGCATGCCCCCTACTGGGGACCTGGCCTGCAACTCGGGCATGTGTGCTGACTGGGAATTGAACCAGTGACCCTTTGGTTCACAGGCCAGTACTCAATCCACAGAGTCACACAGGCCAAGGCCAAAACATTATTCTTAATAGAAGTCCATAGGATTTATCATGATAAAGATAAAGGTTCATGATATAAAAGAAAGTTAAGAACACTTGAGTTAGATATAAGTTATTTGTTGTTTATGTGAATCATGATATTGAATAGTCATGGCCTTTGTTTTTGTGTTCTGACTCAAATCATTTTTATTATTTCCTTAACTAATTTTTTCCAATTTTTATACCTTTAATTTTATGATATTGTACATATCATAATTTTTGATTTGTACGCATCATATTTTACATATAAATTTGTATATATCATATTGTACATATCATAAATTTATGATATTGTACATATCATAAAATTTGCCCATCTCAGGTGTACGATTCAGTGATTCAATTAGTAACTTTATTGAATAGTGCAGCCATCATCATAAATCAGTATTAGAACATTTAAGCCCCTATCACGCATGCCTTTTGATGGTCTTTAGCTCTTTATTAGGTGTATTAAAATCGTATCTCACCTCTCTATCATTGATTATCGTGTTTTTAGGTTATATGAATTCATCCATAGTGCAAGTCCTGTGACTATGCTAACACTTAGCATAATATGACTAGTATACATTTTAGAAACAAGTTTAATTAAAAGATACTCCTTTTAATTCATTGATTCAGGCAGTAGTCATCAATGGATGTTAAAATTTGTATGTAAATGCTTGAGGATTAACGGGATAGTTACATGATTTCAAAATATCTTTCCCAAAGGCATTTATTAATTGTAAGACGTAACATAATCATGCCACAAGGGAAAAACGTGACAGACACTGCTTTAGCCAAGTGATCAAGGTTGACTTCACCCATAATGAGATGTATCAATAGCATATACGTCTTAACGTGGTTCAGGGAGAAGAACATGGCATCATTTCTGTTGTATTCCCTCCAAAAGTGCGTAACTTGAACCTAATCATGAGAAAATATACAAACCCTAATTTGAAGGACACTATACAAAACAATTGTCCAGTACTCTTCAAAAATGTCAGCCTCATGAAATATAAAGAAAGTCTCAGGATTTCCATATTGAAGGAAAGCAATGAGATACAACAACTGAATGCAAAGTTTGATCCTAAATTTCTTTTGCTGTCATTGATATTATCAGAACAATTAGTGAAATTTGAATTACTGTGGAGTAAGTAATAGTGTTGTATCAGTATTTATTTCCTAATTTTGAAAATTATATTGTGGTTATGGAAGAAAATGTCCTTGTTTTTAGTTAATGCACACTGAAGAGTATGAAGTCTGTCTAGAAAAAGTCCAGTGATTGTTAATAAAATAAGAACAGTTTGTGAAACATTGATGTAACCTGGCAGGCAAGGAGAGGGGACTGAAATGCACATGTGTGAACAATGACAACTTCACTGTACTAGTCAGTGGGGTAGTAGACACCAGTGAGTGAGCATGTGTACTGTGTGGCCACCGCATTCAAAATGAGTGAGTGAGTAGAGTGACAAATCTGCATCAGACTTTGCTTTAAGTTTGAACATTGCTCTGCGAAAACTATTTAGATGATTCAGAAGGCAACAGTTATGGGCAACTAGTGATTGGCAGCTTTCTCACAACAATGTGTCCGCTCATGCATCAAATCTCGTGTAGAGTTTTTTTGGTGAAACATCAAATGACCCAGGTGACTCAGCCCCCTACAGCCCAGATTAGGTGCCCTGTGACTTCTGGCTTTTCCCAAAACTAAAATTCCCTTTGAAAGGGAAGAGATTTCAGATCGTCGATGAGATTCAAGAAAATACGACTGGGCAGTTGATGGTGACTGGGAGAACTGTATGAGCTCCCAAGGTGCCTACCTTGAAAGGGGCTGAGGTGTCATTGTCCTATGTACAATGTTTCTTGTATCTTGCATCTTCTTCAATAAATGTCTCTATTTTTCATATTACATGGCTGGATACCTTCTAAACAGACCTCATATAGCAAAAAAGAGGTATCATATCTGAAACTTACTCTTAAGTGGTTCAGAAATGTGTGGGTACAGGGACACATATAGAGAGACTGAAGAAGACTGAAGAAGTACAATAAAAGCGAACATTTAAGGGGTTTGGATGGAAAATATTCTGGAATTCTTTGTACTGTTTTTGAAACTTCTCTGTAAGTCTGACATTGTGTTAAAAAGAAGGAAAGTAAAAGACAGTTCTAAGTGTACTCACTGTCATATCACACATTGAAAGTTCTGGTACCTCAATTTACACTCCACTAGTAGTTATTTTTAGCAACTAGCAAGGCTTCTCCATAGATTTCTTGCTGTACTCATTTGCTTTTTTCATTGCGTGTTTGTGCTGTTCTCTTTTGTTTATTATTTCCCCAGGGCAGATGATGCTGAGTTTCAAACATATGGCCCTTTTCATTTTCTGCCAATCACCACCACCAAAAATAATGCTAAGAAAAGACTAATCATTGTGATAAACTAAAATAAGGTACGGAAATACAGAGCAGAATGAGTCATATATTTTGAGCCTCAGCAGCTTTGTTTGGCCGCTGATTTAACTGGTGACCTTGGAATATCACACACCATTGCTTTGTGCCCCATTCTCCTCATAATCTTTTATTATCACAGAGTGTTGAAAGGATTAATTTGTGATTGCACATCTCTTTGAATCTCCATGGTTTAGGTATTAAAGGAGTCACCACGAATAAATATTCCTATAAATAGCATACTTATGAAAATCCTCTTCTTGATATTTTGGTAGTTATTTTAGAACTGTGAAAGCTTTTCATAATGCTCACAGTATTACCAGCATTGGCTTGTAGTATACTTTTTCCCTGTGGACATTGTGTTATTGAATATTATTATTATTAAGATTTTATTTATTTATTTATTTATTTATTTATTTATTTATTTATTTTAGAGAGAGGAGGAGAAACATTGATGGGTTTCCTCTCATATGCCCCCAACTGGGGACCTGGCCCACAACCCAGGCATGTGCCCTGACTAGGAATCGAACTGATCACCTTTCAGTTCACAAGCCAGTGCTCAATCCGCTGTGCCACACCAGCCAGGGCATGTTACTGAATATTATTAAAACAATAGAAATAGAATCCCTGGCATGATTTCCAGGGGTTTGTTTACCACAACTTTGCCTACATTTTTATTTCTATTCTAAAAGTGTCCAAATTAACTTTTTTCCTTCCAATCTTTTATCCTCTGCCCCAAGCCTGCTGGTTTCACCTGCCTGGCATCCAGTCACCCTTTTTCTCTGACACTGAGTTTAATATAGGGGAACGTGCCTGCCCCAACTCAGTCCTCATGGTTTAGTTGGAACTGACCCAGGAGGCTGGGGTCTAGGGTACAGAGCTGATCAGTCCGAGCAGAACATGCCTTGTCTACAATGACTGGAGGAATGGGCACATGATGCCAAGAACCACGAGTCCCTCTTAGGACTCATTCTAAAATTATCAAGAAACAGGTGGTTTCTTTTCACTGGGAATGCTAAAATGGGAGACCTTACGCTCAGTCTTTCTAGTAGCTGTCTTGCCACCATGAGGCAGAGAGTAGCCTAAGCCTGATCCAATCCACTTGAGCACCTAGATTGGTTATGCCTATACAGAGACAGCTGAACTTTGCTAATGGGTCATTATGTTCCCCCTCCATTTCTCTCTCTCTCTTTCTTTCTTTCTTTCTTTCTTTTTTTGAGAAAGACACAGGAAGAAAGAGAGAAATCCAATGAGATCATTTGGTTCTCGTGGCAGAGAAATTTGGCTGCTTATGCCGTATCAATTTTCTCCTTTGTCCTTAGTAAAATAATCTCAGTTTTATTCAAGGTACCAATTGTTCCAGCTTAAAAAGAGTACTTCCCAGCCTCCTTTGTAGGTAGGTGTGTCTATGCAACTAAGTGCAGGTAAAGGAAATATAGACAGAAATTATAGGACGGGATTTATTAGGAGGATCTTATCACAAAGCTTGGATGTAGTCTTTTTACTCCTCACCATTTCTACTTATTCCAACCTGAAATGGATATATAACGGTTGCATTTCCAGTGGCCATCTTGTGACCTTGAAAATGGAAGCCATGGTAAGAAAGGTGCTGTGGAAATACAGAAAGGCCTAGATTCCTGTTGTCTGTGGAGCTCTATACCCTTGCAGATAGCCCACTTTTGAACCCCTTTCATGTGAAAGAACACTCTTAGCTGTTTAAGCCATTGTAGTTAGGTCTCTCACTGCTAGTAGCTGACACAATTCTTACTTGATGTCTTGTATCTCTGCAATCGAACATCAATGGTACTTCAAGATGTGCCTTGATTTCTTTTCTGTGAATGAAAAATGAGAGAAAAATGCAATAAAAAAGAACAATTTTACAAATGAGAAATAATGCAAAAAGAATATTTTTGCTAAAGGCTGTAAGTAATTCTCTTCAGCTTTGCCTCATTTATAAATTTTAGGTGACAAACAATTAGTAATTCTGACTGTTACTATCGCAACCTCTTTTCTGATTCTCCCTATACAATGAAGAAAATTTTATTATTTCTTATTTTTTGAATTTTATTCAAAAGAGTTTATTTAAACCAAACTGGTGACATGCTGGGAAGCAAGATATCAAAATGCTCTTCCCTAAATTTTAGATGATGGATCAAACGTGGCAGTTCAGGGTCACAAAGCTCACCACTGTAAGCTTGTAGAGGTCATCAGTTTTTTGCATTCTATGTTCTTAAGATCACTGCTCCATTTAAGTCACCATCAGTCTGTTACCTGGGGCTCCCTGCATCCAATGTTTGTTCACTAAACTCAATTCTCTGCAATCACATCAGAGATGCAATTCAAATATACTTCATTTTTTTTTAATTGCATAGAAAACAACTACCTAAATGAACTGGGGAGTGACCCACATCAGGCAGAAACAGGAGGGAAGTCAACACTTGAAAGAGGTGGCAACAGGTGAATGTATGCATATATATTATATATGTAAATAATATATGCAATGATATATATGTATAATTTTTATCTTGCAGGTAGGCTCCAGCGAGGGAGCTAAAACTTGGATTGAAACCCATAGTCATATTGGCTTTAAAGAAACAAAAAGCAAAGCACAGGGTTCAGAGTGACCACTGTAGCTGAAAAGAAAAAAAAAATCTCATAAAAGAGAAGTTCAGGGAGGATGAATTTCAAATTCTCTGAACTGTCCCTGCACAGGGAGGATTTAAAGTAACCCAGATGAAGTCAACAGATTTGAACAGAGATTTCAGCGGCTGCCTTCCATAGGGAAGACAAATTTTGGAGTGTGAGTCCAGCTACGCTACCTTCCTGTTAAAATAATAATAATAACACCACACTTAGCAAACTCAGAACAAAGAGGAACTTCTTTAACTTTGTAAAGAATGTTTACCAAAAAAACTCCATCTAATATCATACCTAATGGTGAAAAATTTGAAGCTTTCTAGCTAAGATCAGGTACAAGGAAAGGATGTTCCCCCCTCACACTGCTTTTCAACATCTTACTGGAAGTTCCAGCTAATATAGTAAGACAAGAAAAGGAAATGACAGTTACACAGATTGGGAAGGAAGGAATAAAATTGTCCATGTAGAAAAAAAAATCAACAACAACAACAAAAGCCTCCTGGAAGTAGTAAGGTTGCAGTATATCAGGTTAACAAAGTCAAAATTGCTTTCCTGTATGCCAGCAATGGACAAGTTTGTTCTGAAAGTAAAGACACACTACCATTTACATTAGCACCTTCCTCCCAATTAAATAGTTACATATACATTTAATAAAATATGTACAGGAGTATATGAAGAACACTTTAATCTCAGAGGAAAGAAAAAGAGAGCTAAATAAATGGATAGAAAGGCAAGATTATCAAGATGTCAGTTTTCCCCAACTTGATCTATAGATTCCATGAAATGCCAATCAAAATCCCAGTAAGTTATTTTGTGGAATCTACAGTTTATATGAGGAAAACACCCTAGACTAACAAACTCAACATTAAAGGCGAAGAACAAAACTTGAGAACTGACATTAGGTGACTTTAAGACTTACTACAAAGCTACAATAATAAAAACAATGTGGTATTGGTGAAAGAATAGACAAATAGATCAATGGATAGAATAGAAAGCCCAGAAATAGACCACATCAGTATAGTCACCTGATCTATTTTTTTAAACTGTGGTATAATTGATGCATAACGCTGTATTAGTTTCAGGTGTACAGCATAATGATCTGTATATATTGTGAAATTGATCACATAAATAAGTCCATCATCATACTTAGTTATATATTTTTTTCCTTGTGAGAACTTTTTAAGATCCACTCAGGAACTCTCAAATATACAATAGAGTATTATTAACTATATTTGCCACACTACATTAAATCTTCAAAACTTATATATTTTATAACTGGAAGTTTGTACCTTTTAACTCCTTCATCTGTTTCACCTGCAACCCTGCCCTTTGCCTCTGGCAATGATCAATCTGTTTTCAGTATGTAAGTGCTTGTTTTGTTGTTATTGTTTTTAGATTGCACATATAAATGAATTCAGAAGATATTTCTTTTTTATATTTTTTATTTATTGAGAGCGAGAGAGAAAAGGGAGGGAGGGGAATTAATTGTTCCACTTTATGCATTCATTGGTTGATTCTTGCATTCTTGTATATGCTCTACCCAGTGATTAAAACTGCAACCTTGATGCAGTGAGACGATGCTCTAACCAATTAAGCTACCTGGCCAGGGCCTTGGTTATTTCTCACTGTCTGACTTATTTCACTTAGCATAATGCTCTCAAAGTCCATTGATGTTGTTGCAAATGGCAAGATTTAATTATTTTTTCGTGACTGAATAATATCCATTGTCTATATGTACCACATCTTCTTTGTGCATTCATCTATCATTGGACACTCAGACTGTTTCCAGGTCTTGGCTATTGTAAAATAATGCTGTTATGAACAGGGGTGTACATATATCTTTTAGAATGAATGTTTCCATTTTTTCATACCCAAAAGTAAAATTGCTGGATCGTATGGTAGTTCTCCTTTTAGTTTTTCTGTGGAACCTCCATATTGTTTTCCATAGTGTTGTATCAGTTTGCCATCCCATCAACAATGTACAAGGGTTCCCTTTTTCCACATCATCTCCAACACTTATTTCTTGTTTTTTTGTTTTTCGTTTTTGTTTTTGTTTTAAACTAGCCATTCTGACAGGCATGAGCTGCTATCTCATCGTGGTTTTGATTTGCCTTTCCATGATGATTAGTCATGTTAAGCATCTGTTCATGCACCTTTTAGACATCTATATGTCTGCTTTGGAAAAATGTCTATTCAGATTCTCAGCCCATTTTTAAATGAGATTATTCCGTATTTTTTGCTATTAAGCTATTTTAGTTTCTTAGGTATTTCAGATAGTAACCTCTTATCAGACACACTTATATGGCTTGCAAATATTTTATCTTATTCCACATGTTGCCTTTTTATTTTGTTGTTTCCTTTTCTGTGCAAAAGCTTTTAATTTATTTTTATTATTTTTTAAATTTTTCAATTTCAATGTTATTCTATATTAGTTTCAGATGTACAGCAAAGTATTTAGAAAATTATGTACTTTACAGAGCTGCTGCCACCACTGCTTCTAGTGCCCATCTGGCCCCATACACTTTTATCTCAACATTACTGACAATATTCTCTAAGCTGTAAACTGCATCTCTGCAGCTATTCTGTACCTACCAATTGTGCAAAAGCTTTTTAGAGCGATGTAGTCTCCCTTGTTGATTTTTGCTTTTGTTGCTTATGCGTTTGGTGTCATATCCAAAAAATAATTCCCATATCTTTTCTTTTATAACTTTTATGATTTTAGTTCTTACAGTTAAGTCCTTAATCCATTTTAAGTCCATTTTTGTGAGCAGTGTAAGACAGAGGTTTAATTTTATTCATTCTTTTGCATATGATATCCAGTTTCCCAATACCATTTATTGAAGAGATAATCCTTTCCCTGGTGAATATTTTTGGTTCCCTTGGCTAATGTTAGTTGACCATATAAGGGTTTATTTCTGGGCTGTTGATGTTGTTCCATTGGTCTACATGCTTAATTTTATGTCAATACCATACTGTTTTGATTACTATAGCTTTGTATTATAGTTTGAAAGCACAAAGTGTGATGTCTCCAGCTTTTTTTCTCAAGATTGCTTTGACTATTTGGGGTCTTTTGTAGTTCCATAAATATTTTAGAATTGTTTTTTCTATTTGTATGAAAAATAGCATTGGAATTTTGATAGGTATTGAATCTATAGGTGGCTTAGGGTAGTATGGACATTTTAACAATATTAACTCTTCCAATCCATGAACACAGGTTATTGTTCCATTTGTGTCTTCTTCAGTTTCTTTCATCAATGCCTTATAGTTTTTAGTGTATAGAGTTTTCATTTCCTTTGTTAAATTTATTCCTAAGTATTTTATTGTTTTTGATGCTATTGTAACTGAGGTTATTTTCTCTATATTTTTACAGATGGTTTATTGTTAGTGTAAAGAAATGCAACTGACTTTTGTACACTGATTTTGTTTCTTGCAACATTACTGAATTCCTTTATTATTTCTGACAGTTTTTTTGTGAACTCATTAGAATATTATATTGTATGGGTGGTATTGAGACATTTTGTTACCCAGTTCAAAAAATAATATTGGATCCATAATTCATACTGTACTTCAGAGTACAGTCACAATCCAAAAATCAATGAATAAAACAAATAAACCATGAAAACACCAGACTAAAACATGAGATAATTCTTTATAACTGGGGAATGTGGATGACTTCTAACTATGACCCAAAATCTAAAAGGCATTAAACAAGACTGATACATTTGACCATGTAAATATAAAAACTTCCACATGCCATATAAACACCATAAGTCAAAAGACAATAAAGTGGTGACACATATCACAAATGGCTACTTGCCCTAATAAAGAGAGACCACCTACAAATTAATAAGGACCAACAATTCAGTAGAAAAATGATCAAAAGATTATGAACAGTAAGTTCACGGAAAGGAAATACAAATGGATCTGATGTTAATGTTCAACTCACTCATAAGAGAAATGCACATGACACCTACCCATAGATACGTGTCTTGTCTTGTCTATCAAATTGGAAAAATTCAAAAGTTTGATAACACTTGGTTGGAGATATTGTGAAGAAATAGGAACCTGGTTCCTGAGGAAATATAAATTGGTATAACCTTCACAGATGGGAATTTGGCGGTATTAGTATTACAAACTCATATGTCCTTTTACCTAGCAATTCCACTTTTGGGACTTTATCCTTCCAACCTAGTCTCCACATGTACAACATGGCGCATGTAACAGATTATTATTAAACAATAGTTTGTGGCACTATCCCCCGCCCCCAGCATGCCTGCACCTTTCCCTTTACCCTCTTCTCCCCAGGTGCATGCACTTTTACCTTTTCCCTAAGCTCCAGGAGCCCCTTCTTTTACCTTTGTAACCTTCTAAACAAACTTTAATTTTGAAAAAAAATAAAATAGTAAAAAATAGTTTGCAACAGGAAAAGATTGGAAACAACGCAAAAGTTCATCAACTAAGAACAGGTCAATGAATTATGATATATTCTTTTTTTATTGATTTTAGAGAAAGAGAAAGCAGCGGGGGGGCGGTGGGGAGAGACGAATATCAATCTGTTGCTCTGCTTATTTACATATTCATTGTTGATTCTTCTATGTGCCCTGAATGGGGATCCAACTGCAGCCTGGGTGTATGGGGATGACACTCTAACCAGCTGAGCTACCCGGCCAGAGCTATGTTCTTAAAATACACTTCCTAGCTACTATACAAATTTTTCAAACAAATGCCTAAGGTCTACAGTGTAGACTTACAGAAATATTTTGAAGATATATTAGTGATAAGCAAGATACAGAGTAGGGTGTATGATATACTACTTTTTGCATAAGGAAAAATGTATTAGAATAAAACTTTATATTCACAAAGAAATTATGGAAGGATATATAAAAAACTAATAATGGGTAATTTATCTGTGTATGTGGAGGGGCTGAGAATTGGGTGGATGGGAATATATTTCTATTATATTACATATGCAAGAATTAAATTTACAGTGTGTCAAAGTTTACCTACCATGCTTTATGTTTGAAGCTGGAAGTTTTCCATATTAGTTTAGTACACCTTAACAAAACCAGAAATCTTGGCAAAAATTTTTTTGATGTCAAGTCTATTGAATGCATTAGAAAAGTAAACAGAAAGAATTACGAGGAGAATGCTAATTTTAAGTGCTTGCCATTTATAAATAAAATAATTGATATCAATTTTTTTTGTTTGGGAATATATTTATTATTTTAAGCAAAGTACAAAATTATTCTTACTGATACATTTTTATTATTTAAATAACAACAGTATTTTTCAGAATCCAACAGCTTTCACCATACATAAATATAAACTCAAGATGGATAAAAGACTTAAATATAAGTCACAGCACCATAAAAATCCCAGGAGAACATAGACAGGAAAATCTCAGATATTCCACACAGCTATATTTTCACCAATATGTCTCCTAGAGCAAGGGACATAAAGCAAAGAATAAACAAGTGGGATCTCATCAAAATAAAAAGTTTCTTCATGGCTGAAGAAAACATCAGCAAAATGAAAAGGGAACCAAACATATGGGAAAATATATGTCCAAATGATACCTTGACAAGGGTTTGATCTCCAAAATACCTAAAGAACTCACATGACTCCACTCCAGGAAGACAAACAACTGAATTAAAAAATGGGCAACGGACCTGAACAGACACTTCTCCAAGGAGGACATACAGAAAGCCCAGAGACATATGAAAGGATGCTCAGCATTAGTAGACATCAGAGAGATGCCAATTAAAATCACAATGAGATACCACTTCACACCAGTCAGAATGGCCATCATTAATAAATCAACAAACAACAAGTGCTGACAAGGTTGTGGAGAAAAGGGAACCATAGTGCACTGTTGGTGGGAAAGCAGACTGGTGCAGCCACTGTGGAAAATAGTATGGAATTTCCTCAAAAACTAAAAATGGAACTGCCTTTTGACCCTGTGCCCATCAGTAAATGAGTGGATCAAAAAACCATAGTACATTTACACAATGGAATTCTGCGCAGCAGAAAGAAAGAAGGAGTTCCTACCTTTCACGACGGCATGGATGGAACTGGAGAGCATTATGCTAAGTGAAATAAGCCAAGTGGTGAAAGAAAAATATCATATGATCTCACCTATAAGTGGAACCTAATCAACAAAACAAACAAACAAAGTATAACCAGAGACATGGAAATAAAGAACTGACAGTAACCAGAGGAGAGGGAGAAGGGGATAGCAAGGGGGAAGGGGAAGGGGAAAGCTCATGGAGGAACATGTATAAAGGACACATGGTCAAAGCCAAAGAGAGGTGGGAACGGTGGGAGGTGGGGATGGCTGGGGTGGAGGGAAGTGGTGGGGGGAAAATGGAGACAACTGTACTTGAACAACAACAATAATAAAAAAAAAGAATCCGACAGCTTTTAAAAGATAATTTTCTAAGTTAAAAAGTAAAAACAGTTTGAGCTCCCTCTGCTGGCCCTGCAGTGGCACTGTTACGTATTGAGTGTATTTTGGTTTTACTTAGAAACAAACAGGTATGGTTAATTCCATTAATTCATTTGCCAATATTAAACAGAAGAGTTTTAAACTGTTTTTATACTTTCATAAGAGTTAAGTTCTGCTAATATACCACCTATATTGGCAAGATGAGCATTTGAACATAAACGTTAAAGTACCAGTTCCATTTAATGCATTCCTACACATGATACCAGGTAAGTGGGTTGTACAGGAAAAAAAATTCTACATGTATCATAATATGTACAGAGGAATTTTAGTTTTTTACTTTATTATGGTTTCAAATTGTAGCAATAATAAAATCAACATGTTGTGTCAAGATGCTCATATTTAATTGGCTAAAAATACCATATATATATTTTAAGCTAAAGAGAATATAAAATATTTCCACAGCTAAGCAATGATTTACATGACAAGTCTGAGTATCTATATGTTTTATTCTTTGTTATGACAGCACAATCTATGATGTATTAATGTGCGATGTGTTTTAAAAACTTACCAGCTACCTCTTTTCTTCTTTTATGATTTCTACTTTTATCTTGCAGATCATTGATTAGTGTCTCATTGGTGACCATGTTATCCTTTCATTTTTTTCTACTAAATTCTTTAAATTTTTTGTGTTGTATTTAAATCTTTTTAAGAATGCCTGTTTAAACAATTCAGGTTTTCCTCTCTCTCATCAGTTCTAGTTTCCTCTTGTTCATTCTGATACTCCTCTCTCAAACTACTGGTGCTTCTTATGTAAGATGTTGTTTTCCATAATTGGTTCATGTGTTTAATTTTGATTGTTGAAATACTGGAATTTTCCCATGTGGTGGAAGGTAAGTCATCTGAACTTAAAATTAATTATATTTAAAAGGCAATAAATAGTCAAGATAATAATTTTCTAATTATTCTACTTTATTTTATTGCGTGTGTCCCTCAGATTAGTTATATCTATTGTATTTCTACAGTGGAAACATGGTATAATGGCGTGTGGCTGTGACTCTCTTCCCAACTCTGCATTCAGTGGTATGTTGGTAACTCGGATGCGGCTATGGTGAGAGCATTCACACCATGGAGACTGGCAGGAGCTACAGAGCTGGGCTTGATTTATTGTTTTGTTGATTGTCTAGGCGTAAGAAAGTGATTCAGCAAGTATTACAGATAGAGGCGTTTGGCAAAAATCGACTGAAATGGTTTTTTGTGAGAACCAATCTGTCGTATGAATTTACAGTAAAGAGTAATGTATAATTTGTTATTACTCAGAAGTTGTGTGATACACATCCTTTATGTCAGTCAAACTTACGTACATACGTATATATCCACACATTTTGTTTTCTAGAAAGCCAGTTGCTACACATTAACCAGCATACCACCCAAGTCTCTGTCCCCAAAGGCGCTATAGACAGGCAAGTAGTCAATTCTCTGCTGAGGCTCCCAGAGGAATCACTGATGCAGTATTCACCCAGCCGCAAGGGTAGTGCAGTGATATTAAACTATATGCACAGACTCTATGGTACATTGTACCTCCTTTCTAAGGGGGAGGCCCAATTTGCCTGCCCCTGATTGTGGGTTGTTACTTGACTCTAATTAATAGAACGTGGTGGATGTAATGGTGTTAGATTTCCAAAGCTTTTTTTTTTTCTTTTTTAAATAAAAGACGTTGTGGTTTCTTACTTGCTCTCTCTTGGATTGCTTGCTTTGGAGGAAGCCAGCTGCCATGTCACAAGGCCACTTACACATCCATATGAAGAGGCCCATACAGTGTGAAAATGCGGACTCCTGCCAACAGCCATGTTGGAAAGACATTCCCCGACCCCAGGCAAGACTACAAAGACTGTGGCCCCAGAAGACATCTTAACTGAAATTTCATGAGAGACGCTGAGCCAGAACCTCTCAGCTAAGCAGCTGTCATAGATCATTATTGCTCCTTCAGTTCCCAGCAAGTGGTATACAATGATAATTTCTATTGTTTTTCAGGGGGCCAGGGAGAGGACTCCAGAGAAGCAGCAGAGAAGATGGTGATATGCATGGACCATGGATCCAGGCTGCCTGGCTCCGAATCCTACCTCTCCGAGCTGGTCATGAGCTCTGCCCTCCGAGATGAGTTACTTCACTTCCCTATGTCTCAGTTTCCTTGGCAGTGAAATAGGACAGAGTGGCAGCCACTCAACGGTCTATTTTGGAAGTTTATATAGACCACCTAGGATAGTGCTCAGCACATTTTTAATAAATTCCTAGGTTTATCATTTTTTAGCTGGGTGACCTAGAATGAGTTATTTAACCTTTTTACATCCCAATTTCTTGACTTTAAAATGGGAATAAGAAAAATAGCAGGAACTTCAGAGGACTGTCAAGGATTAAATAAAATAATGAATGTAACTTTTCTAACACATAATGTATGTAGAGCTTTGCATGTGATAGGATTTCAACAAAATGGTCCTTTAAAAAACGCTGTTTCTCCTGAAATCCACAGTACTTTATTTATATTGCTAATATGGCACAAACCCAATGATATTATAATAGCCTACACTGGGAACTCCTTGACTATAATTCCTTTGTTATTAATCTCCTGATAAAGAGAAAACCAGTTCAGCTGACCACTAAAATGTGCTGGAGGAACTGAAGATTGAAATAGAAACCACAGCTTTTGAAACAGTATTATCATTCACAAAATGGAAAAAAAATGTCCCAAACCATCATGGCATGCAAGGAAAACTAAGTTCAGACTCCTAACACGGGCTCAGTCAGACCCATGGTGTTCTAAATAAGACCACAGACAAACGAACAGAGCAATAACTGCACGCAAAGTCGTGGGTCCTGAAGACAAGACCACTGATTGTTCTGGTACCTTCCTAGTTTACAAATCCTGGCCGATCTCTGCTGAGGCCATCCTCCGACTAACTCTACAGATGTCCTTCTCTCACTTTCACCAGTTGAAACACCGAACTCTCCGTGGTGTGCGCTCTCCCTCGCTGCAGCAAGCAAATCATCTACTGTATTTTATACCGAGAGTCAAACGGTGAATGAGAAAAAGAATTTTGCCTTCCAGGGACCTAGTATTTTAATATGGTGGATAGACAAATACTAACAATACAGTGTGATATAATTATGATAGGAATAAACACTGCGAACATTCAGCCCAGTTAGAAAAGGCTTTCTGAAGGCAGTGATTTTTAAGAGAAGTCCTGAAGGGTGATTAGGAGCTATGTAAAGACAGGGTGGGGTATGGTGGCTTTGAACAGAAGGCCCTCCTTGTGTAAAGAACAGAATAAAAAACAGCATGGCTTGCTTTTACAGACTGATTCAGGGTTTTATAGGCCTAACACATCAAAATATTATAATATTTCTCGACTGAAATTTAAAATAAAAATAATACCAATTATAATGTACATATGGTAAGTCCTTCTATGTAGTTTTTCTCATCATGTTGGATACTGTAAAAGAAATCCCCAATTCTTTAATAACATGTATTTGTGTAGCTGTTTTGATGACTTCTTTATCCTATACCAGGAATCTATTACATAATGCTGTGTTGTTTGTTTGGGCAACTACAAATACTTTGGTTTGGCAGCATTGGAGAGTGTGAAAGGTGAAGGAGTGTGATATGAAGCTGGAGGACTAGGCAGGTATCAATTAATAACAAATCTAGAAAAGATGTGGTCCTTGATTTTTACTGACCTGAGTTCTATCTCTGCCATGCCTGGGCAACTCAAAGCTTAACATGGGAATGCTAAATCAGGAAGATGAACATTATAAATGCAAAGCACTTAGCACAATGCTCAATATCATAAAAAACTTAATTTCAATTAAGTATCATTATTAATAAATTTGCACTTTAGCCTAGGAAATGGGGAGTTAATAAAGGCTTTTTAAGAGTGACAACATGACAATGGGCTTTTAAGGCTTTCTTTGGCCGAAACACATAGTCTGGGTAGCGTGAAAATGTGCACATTCTAGGTGTGCTTCCGAGTAAGAACACCTGTGCTTGGTTGGATGGAGGTTGAAGATATATATGCACATATAAATATATTATATATTCATACACACACATGCATATATTTCAAAAATCTCCTGTACAAACTGCCACAGATGATGATGACAGATAGATATAAATCCCATTATCCAGAGGAAAAAATATATTATTGGAAACTGTCAGTGAAATGATGTAATAATGCCTAGGCTATCAGAAATAATTTGAAGTAGGGTAAGGGGAGAAGATGGAGTATCAATAAGATTGACCATGAGTCAATCATTATACAAACTGGATGATAGGGAAAAATCATACTTCTGTTTTTGTATATGTTTAAATTTTTCCATAATAAAATATTTTTAATATTAAGGTAAAGAGATCCAAAAACCAAAAAGGTCCCTGGGAAGATCTAAGAGACTGACTGGAATACAAGTTCCACGAGGGTGGAGACCTCGGCTGTCTTGTTCATGTCTGATCCTCCAGGGCCTAGAGACATTTATAGCACACCGTAGACAATATATGTTTGCTGAATGAATGAACGCTGGAGAACAACACCTATAGCCTGGTTGAGAGTCTGACAGATCAGACTGAGAGTCAAGGCTCCTGGGGTGTGTTTCATCTGCCCTGCTACCAATGACATTCTATTAGCTATGTATGGTAAATACCTCTAGAAAACCACTCTGAGAGAGCAAAGCAGATTCATAAATCTCATTTTGGAATTCTTTCGGAAGTAGGTATCTACATGCTTTTATGCATATAATCCCCAGAGATCTAGGGAGACTCTGCCATAGCATTTTAGTTCACTGCTTTTTTCCAACAAATATTTACTGTGGAGATTCTCTGTCCTTCAAGCCAAGAGTCAGGAAAAATAAAACAAAACTATGTATACCCTATTCTCCGCTTCCCTCTTTTATAATCTGGATAATAAAAATGAGGGGAGGAATAAACAATCTTTTGAAGAAGTTCCACCTTTACATTTTGTTCTTGTTTCCTTAGTAGCTTGAGGACAAAACTGTCTATTATAAAAGTAATGATGCAGAACCTTAATTAAGGCCTTTGAAATGTAATCCCACACTCTTACTGGGGGCGGAGCAGAGGAAAATACCAAGACAATGAAACAACAGACATCAGGCACCATTAAATGCCCACATAAGACACTCTATAAAGTTTGAAAGCCATACAGCCCAATAGCATAGCCGCTAGCAACGCATGGGTATTGGGCCTTTGTGATGCAGCTTGTTTGAAGTGAGACGTGCCGCAAGTGTAAAATACACACTGAATTTCAAAGACTTAGTAGTCAAAACAAAGAAAAATGTCTCAGTAATTTTTATACTAATTGCACATTGAAATGACACTATTTTGGATAAACTGGGCTAAATAAAATTATTCAGTTAATTTCACCTATTTTTTGTTTTTTACTTTGTAAAAATGTGGCCATTAGAAAATTTAAAATCGTATATATGGCTCACATCCTACTTTTATCGGGTGGTGCTTTTCTCAAATGTAAGGACATTTCCTCTACTGTGGAAAAAAGCAATGAGCTCAGTGCATTCATAGCACAGCTCCTAGTCTTCTTACTTTGTACTGTTTTGGTATATTTTGGACCCCTTGTATAAAAGCACTGCATTAGGGAGCCATTGTAATCAATTATCAGTGTACGGAATGTGTACCTTCATACTGATGGACAACCTGTCCAGACAGTTGGGCTTGGGCGTGGGCTGAGAGCAGGGAACAGGAGAGGCTGTGGGTGACAGAGCTAGGCCATAGCAACAGGGACTTGGGAGCTGCTCGTGCACCAAGCCACACCCCTCAGGGACGGGGGGTGTGCGGTTCCAGGACTGAGGGCATGGCTGGTAGCCAGGCAAGGCCTTTGCAAACCACCTGGGGCCATGGCAAGGACACTGAGTTTCATGGCACAGTGCCAGGTCCTGCAGGTGTTAGGCTGCACTGCCCAGGTAACCAAGGGCCTGCCTAGCAGACACTTAACCCCAGTGGGGAGGTCCTGCTTCTAGATGCATGTGCCCTGCCTCTTCCACTGAGGCTGCCTTCTGCACTGCCTGAGAAGATATGCAGGGTTTTCAGGGTTCCTTTTCCCAGGCCTTTGGTTCAGTCACTCTCTGCTGGTAGGCCCTGAGTATGGGCAACTCGCTGCATGTGGGGACTAGGGCATGGCGGGGGTGGGTGGTGGGGAGTGCACAGAGTTAACAGAGCACCAGGAGAGTATACCCACCCGTGGACATGATGTTGGCAGGGAGAGGTTCTTGCACTGAGTGTGTAAGGCTAGCAAGATAATTACATAGAGAAAAAGGCTCTCCTACCCACTTCTGATACCAGATCGGGGGGTACCCAGCGGAAGGCAGGCACATGTGCGATGGAGGTGAGAATGGAGTTCTGGCTGGTGTGTCGCAGTGGATTGAGCGCCAGACTGCAAAACAAAAGGTTGCCAGTTTGCTTCCCAGTCAGGGCACACGCCTGGGTTCTGGGCCAGGTTCCCAGCTGGGGTTGTGAGAGAGACAGCTGATTTCTCCTCTCCCTAAAAATTAATAAAATAAAATAAAGAAGTTAGAACGGTGGTGGGAGGTCATGCTGGACTAAAGAGGTCGTGCTGGTCAGTCTAGCCTGGGGAAAAATGGGATTGGTTGGGAGGTGGACCCATCCAAAGTACACGAAAGTTTGGGAACTGGTCATTTTGATAAAGCATCTGGCCCATCACACACCTAAAACAAATAGTCCCAGGGGAACAAGGAAACTCTTGTCACTCCTCTCCTTGAGCCCTGTGGCCTCTGCAGTCACAAGGCCCATGGCCTCCAGGAGGGAGTCTCCCCTCTCACTGAACAAATGCACCAGTGGAGAGCATCCACTGGTGCATGTGTGTACTCTCTCACTGAGAAGCTTCTGACCTTGCAGTCTTAGCAACTGCATGTAACCTTACAGGCCAATGGCTACGCTGGGTCCATATGCAGCCTTCAGGGGGGAGTCTGAAGCCAGACTGCAGCTGAGAACAAACTAGGCTACCTGGATGACTGCTTAGCAGCCACCTCAGGCTCCAAAAGATGGTGTTTTTATTTTTATTTTTAAAGATTTTGTTTTTATTTTCAGAGAGAGGGGAAGAGAGGGGAAAAGACAAGGAAAGAAACATGCATGTATGATAGAAATATCAGTTGGTTGCCTCTCACACACCCCCAACTGGGGATCTGGTCTGCAACCCAGGCATGTGCCCTGGTAGCAAATCAAACTGGCAACACTTCATATCACAGGCTGGTGCTCAATCCACTGAGCCACACCGGCCAAGGCCCAAAGATGGTGTTTTAAAATGCAATAGGAACTTGAGGCACTGCCTTTTGTTTGCTCTTGCTTAGGATGGCTGGGTTTTGTCTGAGTTTTGCATAGATGAGCTCGAGATGGGGGGTCCCCTATTCTTCCAGATTATTCAGCATCTGAATAAAAACCTCTTTCCTTTCTCACCAGCCTCTGCCTCTAGAGTTTGCCTTTTTTTGGTGGTGGGCAGCTGAACCCCCATTTTTGTTCAGTAATACACTGAAGAATTGGTGATTGTCTTTCAAACTCTTTTTTAGCAGAAGCACTCTGATCTTAGTAAGGGGAAAATTGTAGTATGTCCTCTATCCCAGTTAACACTGCTACCTGTTGCTGAAGTGTTTCACCTCAAACTATCTACGGACTCCTCCCACAGCACGCTCTATTTTTCTTTCCAAGCTATGTGTCTAGCCTCGAATGAGAAAAGTACGTTATCTTTAACTTGTTCTTAATTCTATTTCTAGAGAACTAAAAATCTTGGCATTTATTGTTAAAGGTGATTTGCATCCCTTCTGTTTTTATTTAAAAATCCCCACATTTAAATTAAACTTTTTCTTAAAAGAAGTACACGTGCGATCATGTTTTCAGTGCATCCTGACATACTGGAAACTGTTTGTGACTGTGCATTATATTGAAAATAAAATCTAGTTCAAAAATCTTAATATGGCCCATGTTTGCCTAATTTTGTCAGCACCCGACTTCTTCCCACCCTGACACCTTTCTGCCATTCTTTCAGAGCCTGGTGCGTCCTTCACTCAGAACACCTCGCAGGCTATGATGTCAGCCTGCAATGTTCTTGTCTCTACTTTGCCTCACATGACTAACCTCTACTTATTAATCAGTCTTCTTAATCATTTAATACCATACCCTTGGAGAAGCCATACTTGAGCCTTTCCAGTTTAAAGCATTACAATGGTTCATACTTTCCTGTTTTCTTTCATCATACCTGATTTTATTTGTAAGTATACATCTTTCCCTGTATGGTTATTTGTTGAATATCCCTCTTCTCTGTTAGGTTATAAGTTCCATGGGGCAGATTTCATGTCTCTTTTGTCTACCACTATATTTCCAGCAAGTATATCTGAAACGCAACAGACCTTCAGTTGACATTAGTTGAAAATTGAATTGGGAAAACTAAGTAGAGTGCAACAGTTGAAGACAGGAGAAAAGGAAGTAACTGATGAAACAGGGTGCTTAAGGAGGCCATAGGGGATTAAATTCAGAGCATTAATTACATGGAAGATAAAATGTATGTACATTAAAAACTAAAGTGATAGGTGCTGATTAAATAATGGCCATAGAAAATCAAAGTCTTGTTAGCATGTGTGTCTTGGGAGAGATCATATTAAATTGAGGTGGCTAAGAACGATTTTTAAAAAGTAATTGGGTCAGAAGTTATGGCTAAATTTTATTATGAACGATAATTTTTAAAAATTCAGAAAATTAGAATTAATCAGATGTTACATGTTGGGGTCTCTGGGGTGCAGATGTTGAGAGAAAGTTAGACGCACAGAAAGTTTAGTGGAGAGTAGCACTTGTGAAAGGGAAAGGGAGAAAGTAGTTTTGGGCAAGGGGAGCCACTGGTTTACAGATCTGACTAAGCTTTTATTATTCCAGTGTTAACTAGACGCCTATACTACGGCCTGCTTAGCCTTGGTTGAGGAAGGACAGGGGAGGAAGAGATTGCCATGAGAACAGCACAGCTTCAGCTGAGAGAACCCAGGAGCTAACAGCTGGAGGCTGTCAGCTAACTACATGCCTTGCAGTTGAGCTGAGTCCTCTCCTCAAGGTATGCGTATTGGGACAGTGCACCTTGGTGACTGCCACATGAGGAAGGACGCCCCAAAACCAGGATTATTTATAAAAATTGTGCACTTATTCTTACATGTTTAAACTTTAGTAACCTTCAAAGTACTCTTCATTTGATGCAATATACCTATCGAGATTTTATTTCTACTACTCAAAAGTTTGTGAATTCAGAGATTTTGATGCCTTTTAGGACTTCTCCTATTTTTTGTGTTACCTCTTCCACATCAGCAACATGTTTCCCTTTGAGCATTTTTTTTTTTTGATTTGGGGAAACAAACAAACAAAAAATCACTTGGGGTGAGATTGGGTGAATAGGGAGGGTGGGGCATGGGGGTCATTCTGTTTTTGGTCAAAAACTCCTGAACACTCAGTACAGTATTGGCAGGTGCACTCATGAAATGGACGAACATGTTGAAAAAGTCTTCAAAAAAAAATCACTGAAGTCAAACACAGCCTCTCGCAACAACCCCAGCTGGTACACTGGTACAGATGGGTTCCTAGCAGAAGCCTGCACTGTAGGGGGTCCGCTCTCCAGAGGATAATTCTGGGTTTTTTTTGAGTGCCCCCTGTAATTATATAGGATGTCAATCCAATCCAAATGAATCTATACATTTAATGAAGGATTTTTTTGACAAGCTCAACAAGTTTGTTTTAAGCATTTAGAAGACCAAAGGTTCATATTAGATAAGTAAAATTCTAAAAAGAAGAGCAAAGAGAAGGGATTTAGTCTATCACATATCAAGATAGTCTATAAGATGATGGCAAATAAAGACATGGTACTGGTGTCGTCATAGACAAGGAGGCCAATTAAAACGGTCAGAACCAGAGCCACATAGAAATGGACTTAAGAAGACATGATAAAGGTGGCAACAAAAATCAATGAGGAAGGGTCCTGGCCAGGTGGCTCAGCTGGTTGGAGTGTTGTCCCATACACCAAAAAAGGTTATGAGTGCGCTTGTCGGTCAGGACACATACCTAGGTTGTAGATTTGATCCCTGGTTGGGGTATGTATGGGAGGAAATTGATCAGTGTTTCTCTCACATGGATGCTTCTCTCTCTCTCTAAAATCAATAAACATATCCTAGGGTGAAGATTAAAAAAAATCAATAGGGAAGGGACAGACTATTGATTGAGCAGAATTATAGAGAAAAATTGGTTTGCTGTTTGGAGAAAAAACAAGCTAGATCCCCACCTTACACTGCACATATGAATGTATTCCAGCGAGAATAAAGACCCGAACATGATTTGCTGGAGAGAGTAATAAATTGTAAAACAAAGAGAAGAAAACACAGAGTATCTTTGTGATGTTGAAATGCTGACTGAGTTTTTAAACAAGACCCCAAAAGCACTATTGAGAGTAGTAAGATTGTAGCCATCAGCTAGGAGAGAGAACTGGAAGAACCTGAGGTGTTGAGAACATTCTGGAAAACATTCCTGTGATCAGGGCAGCTAAGTAAACCATAAGGATACACATAGGTTTGTTAGGAGATACATCACTATGACTTGCCTATCCTAAATATTTTCCCCTGCCATCTACTTTCCTCCTATTTGAAACAAAGTATGTACAGTTCAATAAACATTTTTGAGTTGCAGACATTGTGTTAAGTGCAGGAAATATGAAGAAAAAATAAGCCTGAGTCCCAGTCCTTAAAGAGCTCATAATCTAGATAAGGAGACAGATGAGAAAACTAAACAAAATGTTCTAATTCCTCTTCTACAGGTAGTAACCAAGAGGCAACCAAGAGGCAACCAAGAGGCAACCAAGAGGCAACCAAGAGGTAACCAAGATGCCCTACCTTCGTCTAGGGCATCAGTGAGAAGATGGTATTTGAGCAACGAGGTAAGTCAATCCAGGCAAGCTGAACAGCACTAACAGTCACAAGGCCTTAAAAGAGCATGGTGTGTTGGAAAATGTTAATCAGCAACCTCATACTGGACATTCTGAAATGTTTGTTACTGAAGAAAGAAAGTAGCCTACAAGGGTTGTTTTAGTCTTTAGTAGCATTGATTATCACATTAATTAATTATCACCTTTGAAAGCAAAGCCAAAGATGAAACACTGAATTAATGAGGGATAAATGTTAGTGGTTAAGGAAGAAAAGCATGCTAGGCAGCATTGAGGATGAACCATGGAGTGATAACAAGCATCCCATCATGGATTTAGAGAAGGAAGTGATTGATTATCAGCTACATTGGTCAGGGAAGATTTCATGGAAATGGTAGGGCTTCATTTCATCATTCAAAAAGTAGAGAACTGAGAATTGTCTCTATACATTGGGTGCTGAGCAGAGTAGGAGATTCAAAGTGTAGTCCACTAAGGAACAAACAGATAATCAGACAGTTGCAAAAATAAAGCAATGAATGCCATCATAGAAGCAAGCACAGGCTGACTTGAGAAAAACCTCAGAGGACTCTTGCTTTTTAGATCAGGGAGGTTAAGGGTAGATTCCCAAGGCGATGCACTGATTTTGATAGATTAGTGGGAGTCTGTCAAGTGAAAGGGAGGGAAACACATTTTGGAATGGCTCAGTTTAATGAGAACACACCTCTTTTAAGGAAGGTGAAATATTTCAGGATGGCTGGATAAAATGCTGAAAGGCACTGAAAGAAGTTTCTAAGGCAAATAAGGAAGGGGTTTAATTATGAAAGGCCTTTTATGGGATGTTAAAAATTTTGGAAATTTTTTGAGCGTATGCACATTTATTAAAGCTGGGTGCAGTGAAACAAGGAAGGGCTTAGAACAGTAGAAACAACAGAAGAGAACCCAGGTGGGGCTGCTTTGGCTCTTTAGAAATGTTATAGTAAAGAAATGAGCCCAGGCAGGTCCGCTTTGGATCACTAGAAACTCAGAGAAAAGTGGCCTTGGAGACAGGATCAGTTTAGCCCTGGATGAGCTGCCAGTGCCCACTGCTACCCTGGTTGCAAGTCTTGTGGGGACCCTTAGAGTCATGGAGATGCACGCCTAAGAGAGAAGAAAGGCGTGGGCGTGCTCCTGAGATGGAGAGCACCAAGAATTTGGACTTTTATCCTGAAGATAAGGTGGGAGTTGATGAGGATTTTAAGCAGCAAAGTGACATGATTTAGATCCAAGTTTCACAATGACTGCTATTAAGGCAATGATGATGAAGGTGATCGAACATGGACCGATATGGGGGCAACCTAAGAGGCAGAGAAATTAGAAGGCCGTTGCTATTGTTTAGGGACAATAAGAGAAGACTTCAAACATACACTAGCATTGGTTTTAGTAGAGAAGGAAGTTTGAGCTCCCAGGGAAAGAAGAAAAGGCTTCTCTTGTGGAAATGATGGGAATAAATGTTTGGAAAAGTGGAGGGACAGCAAATCAGTTTTCCTGGAGCATACAGATTATGACAGTAGAACAATGACTAGCTTTGGAAGTCTGGGATGAATGGCCAGAGTTATGGAACTGTTGGTGATGAGGTTGAAAACTTTGGTAGAATCAGCTAGTTACAAGGCTTTTTAAATAAAGAGGCTAAACAATGAGAATATTACTTTTCTCTCAAAATACAATATTTTTATTGAAGTATACATAACATAAACTTATCATTTTAACCATTTTAAGTGTACAGTTCAATGGCACTAAGTACATTCAGATTGTTGTGAACCATCAACATGGCCCACCCCCAGGACTTTTTCATCATCCCAAACTGAAACTCTTTACCCATTTGAAAACAACTCCCAGTTCCTCCCTACCCCTCCCATCCCTGGCAACCACTATTCTACTTTTGGTCTCTGAGTTTGGTTATTCCAGGTACTGCACATAAGCGGCATCATATGTTATTTGTTCTTTTGTGTTTGGCTTATTTTGCTTAGCTGAATTGCTTTAATCAACACCCCGATTATTTCATAACTGGATTTTAATTTGCATCCTACCCTATATGCTGTATTTTAAAACAAATGTCTACCTTTTACTTGATAATCTTTTCCACTCACTGCTTCTGGACACTTCACTCCAGGCAATTAAAAACAGGAAATTATAAACTTGGTCTACTTAATGACAAGTGTCTGTCATAAGTGACTTTTTATTGGTCTACTTTAAGTGTCTATATTGTGAATTTTTTTCATCTCATTATAGTTTATGGGTACTAGACCTTTTGCAAAATTTCACCTTAACGATAGCAAATAATAGCAAATAGAATAACTCAGACAGAAATCATACTTATTTGACCACCCCGGAGAAAGGAAGTTAATTTTGGGGGGATGCTGATACGAAGGTTCTTTCTTTTGAGACTACGTAATTTTTCTATCTGCTGTGGAATCGCTCTAAATGAAGAGAATTAAAAACGCACTTTTCTTATCTTTAGCTGGGGAAAAGCCCGAACGTTTCAAATGTTGTGAAACTATTTGAGAACTGCCAAGGTGATTTCAACTTTCATTTGAGGCATCCCTAGGTTATTAGTGCTCTGCCAACAAACTGAGTAATTTCGGACAAGACACTAATCCTCTGGAAGTCTCATGGGTTAGGTTAGCCCAGCCTATGCTTCCCCAACTACATCACAGCACACACATACCGCAGGACGCAAGTAACCGGAGGAGGCAGTACAGCGCAGCGACACTGGAACCCAGGGGCAGCCGGGAGCCCAGGCACACACCGGTGGGGACGCCCTCCAGGAGCGCTCCAGCCCCCAGGTTTGTACCACCTGACGCGCCGCAGCCGTGTGTTGAGGACGACCTGGGGCTCCAGCTGTTTCTGACATCATCGATCTTTCCCACCTGTTTTTTTTTTTTAAGGTCTTTATTCCTTTGGATTATCAAAGTGTGAAAAGGCACAAAAGCCGCGACCCACGCAAATACACACAAAAAATCGAACAGTTCGCTATCGGCCAATTTTACGTTTCTTCCCAGCAGGCTCCGGGAGTCATCGCGAGGCTTCGCCAATTCTCGCGAGAGTTACCGGCAGCCATCTTCTCGGGGGTGCTGGGAGCCGGGAAGACCCCCCGAGTCGTTCCCATTGCGCTGCTCTTCGTCTTCGCTTTCTTCACTGTTTCGTTTTCTGCGTCACCGACAAGCACCTGGTCCCGAGGCTGAGAGAAAGCCCGGGTCCAGACTCGTGTTCCGCTCCTGGTTCAGAAAGATTCGCTGGGGTGGAGGGAAGGGGGAGGGCCCGGGCAAGCCGTTTCAGCCTCAGCCCGGGCCGGGGTCCGGGGAGGGGGAGCTCCTAGCACCCTGTGGACTTGCGGCCTGCGGTCGTCCCCGCGCAGCTCTTCACCGAATCCAGTTCGCGGGAACCTGCCACCGGCACCTCCCACCGCGGCCCACGCGGGCGGCGCGCGGAGGAGGGGGCGGGGGCAGCGGCGGCTGTAGCGGCCGCGACCAGGGCGGGCGGAGGAGCGTGACGGGCCTCGGGGCCTCTGTGGATGGTTTCTAAAATGATCATTGAAAACTTCGAGGCACTGAAGTCCTGGCTCAGCAAGACTCTCGAGCCCATGTGAGTATCCGGGCTATGTGCTTGCAGGGATGAGGTGGGAGATAGGCGGACACATCTATGCAGTTTCCTCAAGTGCCTGCGGTGGAGGCCGAAGCGGTGAATGGAGGTCCCAGAGTTCTTGTGTTGTCTGTTTCTTCTAACCTCGTTCCCAGGTTCTGCATATCCCGGAGAACCTTTTTCCTATCATTGAGTTGGCCCTTAAACCGCTGTCTCCTGCTCTTGCTTTCCCGTTATATGTAGATCGACCCCAGCCTACACAGTCACACTTGTGTTTGCTGAGTAAATCAGCTTATTTATTTATTTTTTTTTAGTGAATCCGTGCATAACTTCCTACCCACAGATTATTTTATTACGTTTATTTAAACGAAGTGAGTGGCCTTTATTAGGGGTTTGGAACTAGTCTAAGCCACTTACGTTTTACCTAAACACTGTTTCTGAAAGAAAGGCCACATCTGCCATGTGCTGTCTGGCTCATCCGCACCTCTCTTAACTGATTGAAAATGTAACAGGTGCTAAGGTGCTCAGTAAGATTCCCTATTCCCACCTACGTGGTTGTCCTTTTGGAGAGGAGGAAGAGCATGCAGTCCATCCGTATGGAATCTTTGGCAGTTTTCAGTGGGATGCTGTTTACATTAGAAGAATTAAAGAGTATTTTAAGGATTTATCTTTGAATACATAAATATATCATGGGCCAAGTGCTTTATCAGATTTGATTGGTTTACAATAAACAACTTAAAATGTATGGAAGAAAATCCACACATTCAGGAAATTTATTAAGCACCTGACTAGGTACTGTGGGAAGCTTTGGGGATGGAGCTTTTAAATTCCAAAGTCGAAGAGACTTAATAAGCAGATAAGATAATGTAAGATAATAAGAGCAATGACCAGTGCAATAATAGAGGATCCTGTAAAAGAGTGATTAGTGGGCCTCTCAGAATGGGTGACAGTTGAGCAACACCTTAGGGGAAGAAGGAACATCTGTGCGAACGTTTGGAAAAAGAATGTTTCTTGCAGAAGGAACAGCAAGTGCAATGGCCCTGTAACAAGAATGGTCACTGTGTTCCAGGAAGAGAAATGAGGCTGGTGGGGGAGAATGGAAGGACATAAAGTATTAGAAATAGGCAGGGGCCAAGTTGTGTAGGATCTTTGAGGCCATGGTCAAGAGCTAGGATTTTTATTTAAATTCTAATGGGAAGACATTAGATGATTTAAAGCAGGCAAGGACTGATTTGATTTTGTTTCAACTCTGCCTGCTTTGTGGAGATTAAGGGGCAAAAATGGAAGCAAGGAGACTATTCTGAAGGGCATTGTATAATGGCAGAGATCTAGGTGGTTTACATTAGAGTGATAATGGACACAACTGAATACAGGGTCTGGCACAAATAATGCCCCTTTGGTAATCTGTACCAAGTCTTTTATTACAACATCATAAGTGTGTAATTCTGTAACATAACAATATCACACTGAAGCACACCCTATGACATTTTAGGGGAAATGCTCAAATTGCTGTCCATCTCCTACAAGACATTCACATACCTACCAACCACACTCAATGGTGGTACTTATGCTGTGCCCTGTGTATTTAATAAGTAGATTAGATAGAACTTGTTGATGGATTGTACGTAGAAGATGAGAGAAGGGGAAGTTAAGTCAAGGATGAGGACTAAGAAGTTAGCCTAAGCAACTGGGAGAAGACAGGAAGAGAATAGGTTGTGGGATGGAGGGAAAGGTGGGTGGTTACATCAAGTGAGGTGTCAAATAGGTTGTTGGGTACATGAGTCTAGAACTCAGGCCAGGGCTAGAGAAATTTAAATACCATCTTGCAGATGGTATTTAAAGCCATGAAACTGGGAGGTTTCCTAGGACAATAGATAGGGAAGAAGAGAACTCAGATTTGAGTAGGAAGATAATTGGGATACGTATCACTAAAGGAATGTATGACGGTGCAAACGGTCCACTTGATGGGATGCTGCAGAATGGATGAAAAAGATGGTGGCAGGTAAGTGGCCCTTAGATTTGGAAGGGTTTAAGTCATTGGTGACCTTAGCAAAAATAGTTTCACTAGAGTGGAGTGGTGCAGATAGAAGCCCTATTGCAGTGGAATGGAGCCAGGGTGAGGGTCGCATCAGTGTGGTATAGTGGTAGAGGGATAGTTGGAGTGGGAATGGCTGGGTTTGAGTTCTGCCTCTGCCACTTACCAGCTGTATAATACAGGGTAAGTCCTTTGACTCAGTACCTCAGTTCCTTTTCCAAAGTGGAGAAGGTGGTGAATACGTATTAAGAAGATCTTTGAATACTGCTTGGTTTATAATTAGCACTGTATTAGATGAACAGAAAACTTTAAAAGATGTTAAGAGTAAAAATAGCGTTCCTTCTTTTAAGCTTCCATTAGTACCATTTCCCTTTTTCCCACTAACCTAAAAGGAGCTTAGTTGTGGTTACTTAGTGTGTATGCTTATATATTTTTTTAGTTTTAATAAAGCATATTCCACATTATCATATAGCCTACTCAGATCACTGTTACTGCAGTCATTACTGTTGGAATAAGTAAGGCACTACAGTAGTAGGAATTGGGATTGGTCCTTTTTATAATGTACATTGGTGTGGTAAAATTACACTGCTTCTTTAATTGCATTTGAGGTGAATTCTTTTAGATGATGTGTTTTAAAGCTGATTCCAATTATTTAAGGCCTATGGTTTCTAACCTTGGTTTTGTAAAACTTTAAGATGGGTTTGTTATCTGAGGGGTTTTTTGCTTTATGTTAAAGCTGTGTAATTGCCAAAAAGCACCTGTTTGAGGGAGAAACACTTGAAGAACTAAGAGTAAGATGTAACTCAAATTTGTATAGGACTTTTGAGGTACTTGTGCTTGGACTTGGCCCGCATTTCCAATATATTAATTCAGCAAACATTTATTGAGCACTTAATCAACTCTGTGCTAAGCAATGTGTTAGGTATTGGCAAAATAGTAGGAAATAAGACATGAAATGACCGTATTCAAATTATTTACCATTTAGCAGAGAAAACAGGTGTTGTACCAGTAATTATAAGACTAGTGAGTATATTTTGACAGAATCCAGAATTCTGTCAAAATACATCTTTGGGAGGTCAGGAAAGGCTTTCCTGGCATGATAACATTTGATCTCAGCCTGGAAGGATGAAAAATAGTTTGCTGGGGCAGAAGGGTGGGGGCATTTTAGGTTTTGGAGAACAGATTTGATGAAAGCTCTCTAAAGTGAAAGAGAAAAGGTGTCTTGGAGGAACTGAAGGAAACTGAAAAAAGAGCAAGGGGAAGAACAGCATTGGATAGCTTTGGAGAGAGGAATCAGATCACATGACTTTGTTGAGTCACGTTAAGGATTTTGGATGTCACTAGATGATAGTAGGACTCAGTGAAGGGTTTTGGGGCAGGAGAGTTTTCAGATTGATATCTAAAACAAAACTGGGCTGGTTGCAGTTTCAGCATGAAATAAAAGTTTGTAAATCTGTATTTTATTTGATTATAAGATCTGTAGGTATACCAGGGTTCTGAGTTTTCTTTTCCATAAATTATTAAAAATTTAGGTGTTAAAATTGGCATCTTGAAATACTTAAGATTGGCGTTTTTTCCTCCCAAACATTTGCTTAGTCAGTACTTGCTAATAATAAAATAAAATTAGATATTGGTGTTTCTCTAACATTTACTTCTTGTTGATGATTGAAGTCCTGGGAAAAATTTAAGGTTTTTCTTGTTTGCTTTTCTTTTTCTGGATGTTCAATTTCAATTTCTCTGTTTTTGTTTTTAATACAGAAAAGGTTTCTGCTGTATTTTATAACTTTTTCTGAGTTTACACATCACTAAATATGGCACGTTTATAAAATCATGAATGTTTTTAGCTAAAGGAAAACCGAGATACCATCAAACCCCTTAATTTTTCAGAAAATAAAATTGAAAGGCAGACATTTAATAATGTGCCTAGATTTTGTGAGGTTAGTAGTATAGAATAGAATGTGTAGTTTTGTGCTCCTGCTGCTAATGCTAAGTACTGCTAAGGTGATAAGGTAGTGTGGTGAAAACAAGTTTTGTGTCTGCATAGACCGGTGTTCAAATCTTAGTTCTGCCGCTTACTAACTGAGTAATCCAGGCAGGTGAACTTCTCCTTTCTTTATTAGTGTAATTTGGACAGTTATACTTGTGTCCTGCTGCAGTTGAAAGGATTCAATGAGACCCATTTTTTTAGAGCCTAGTTCTTTTCTTAAATATTGGTTGGTTAAACAAATAGATTACCTTACTATTGCTACTGTTACTATTACACTGTTGCTGCTGCCATCTAATATTTGTATGTGTTGATAGAAGTTTTCTGTTTAAGTTCTATCAGGTGAGCATTGTTATGTCCATTTTGCAAGTGGTGATGCTGAGGCCCTGATACACAAAGTTAAGATAACTTGTCCAGAATCAGGGAGTTAGCTACTATAGCACAAGGCCAGTGATTTAAAGCTTTTAGACTTTGGAGTCATGTTTTTAATTTACTACTATACTGTACTTTACTATTTTCTTTTCTATTTTTTTACTGTTACATTTTCATAGTAGTAGCTGCTATTGTAAAGGATCAAGATTCTAAGGCATCATGGTTATATCAGTGCTTTAGAGTTTAAGAAAGAAACCTCTTTGGAGTTTTTGTAGTCTTTCCTCACTTTCCACACTTGTTACTGTACCTTTCTCACCACATTAAAATGTATTTTTGTTCCTGTTTTGTAGGAAGAACTGAAAGGTGATCATTTTACTCCTGTTTCCTTCCTTTGATCTTTCCCTGTCTGCAGACTCCTTGTGGCATAGAAAGTCAACCTTCCATTCTTTAAGGAAGAAAATCTCAGCAACAGTAGCAGCAAAAACAAAAAATAAATCCTACTTTTCCTCTAGTCATTTGCATCCTAGCTTTCTTTTCTTTTCAGTGGTAAATCTTGAAATATAGTAGTCAGTCTTTAATTTTTCACTCACTTGCCTCCAACTATTTGTTTCTTAATCTTTTATAGTAGTTTCTTTCTGCTTATTTTCAACCAGAATTGCTTACCTCAGTGTTATCAGCGATTTGTTTACTAAATGTAAAGATTTTATATAAAATTTTGCCTTCTTTGACCTGTGTGTATAACATTGGACAATGTCGATGCTGCCTTTTTTATATTTTTAAACATTTCAGGTCTTGATTCCCTAATACTTTGGGTTCTCTTCTCAAATCAGTTCTTTCCCTTTAGTTCTCTTTTTTTGGCCTTTTAATTGTATTTCACAAGTTCCTTTTTCATGACTTTTTCTGTTTTTCAACCATTTCTACTCCTGCCATGTCATTCATACTCATTCCCATTCATTCCCATGGATGGGTTCTATTATAATCCATGCCAGTGGCTCTTAAAATTTTTTGGTATGTGTTGTAGATTCTTTAAAAGTTTAATTAAAGACTTACTTCTGTATGATGTTGCATATACTTCATGCACATTTGCATTGAATTTCAGATCTTTTTCAAGACAGCCTCTACTTCATGCATTTATTTCTCGTATGTTTATCATGGACTTAACCATTCTTCAAAACCTTAAGCTCTTATCTCTGATTTTAGCTGTATATCCACCAGGTTCTCTTCTCTGAATTTCAAACTATATTTTTGAAAATAAATGTTCTCTGAATTCTCTTATTGCCTTTTCATTTTTTTCCAAATTATTCAAGTGTTGATGTAATGAATATCCAAACCTGTAGAGAATTTTTATTTTTTTTTTTAAAGAGTTTGAGTCAAACTAATGGCATTACCAGGAAGCAAAATCTGAAGTGTTCTGAGAATAACAGTTTTGCAGTTTCTTTTATACATTTGGACTTAGGGAGGGAAGGAAGGAAGATTACCTAAAAAAAAAAAAAAAAAAAGTTGGGTGGACACAAGATAGAAGATACTTGATAAGATTATGTGTTCCCTCGACTACCTACCATAACCTGCCTAGTTAGGAATTTATGGTCAGATCACTCTGTGAGGTTACTTTTCATCACTGGACTTGTCAGTTTTATTTTAGAACCCCTTTTTTGTGTACAGTTTTCCCATTTGATCATCAGTCAATCCAAAGGATGCATTGATGACCAACTTTTTGGTCAGATTGTGTTGTCTTACAGCACTAGGAAGGTTCATTTCTAGGAAGTCTCAGTCTCGATGTCATCTTGTTGAAATGGTGGATGGTTGGGGATGGGTGATAGGGTAAGCTTGGTACAGGAGTTGAGACTGAGTTTTCCCAAAAGGGAAGGGCAGGTAAAGGGAAGGCAGTCAGGTCTTAGGGCCTTCGTTGTGGAAAACAACCCTGGGTTATTATTCTTTATACTGTCATGCGAGTTTTTGCATCTAGTATTAAAATTTACGTAAGCCATAAAAAGTCTATTAAAAATTATCTTACACATCTTCAGTAATCATAAACAGTTGTAGTATATAGAAAAACCCAAAGAACAAGCATAACTTACTATCATTCATGTTATTAGCAGACAGGTAAAGACAGACAATGGTTTCAGAGTTCAGCATCAGACTTTAGGTATACAGGCCTTGCTGGTATTTTGGGATAGCTGTCTACTTCTAATGTCAGTGGCTTCTCATCTTAGAGGAGTTTTTGATGTCCATTGTAGGTGGAGATGAGTGTCAGAGACGGGGTAGACATCTATTCAAGGTTAGGTGCCCATAAAGTTCCTTCCAATGATGTTAGAGAGTCTTTCATTTGATCTTCTTTCTAATAAACAAAATCTCTAGGTGGCAGTCAGGGATCTTTAAAACCTATTTCTCCTGGGAGCTGACTGTGAAAGGAAGCATTTACCAACTTGGCATTTTCTTAAGGTGACTTTATCAGACCTTGGCAATTACATAAGATGTTTCCTTCAATATCATGTCATATTTCTTCATTTAATTTAAGTCCAGCATAAGTGCACTATAATACATGAAGAAATGCAAAAAAACAAAAAAAATGGTGTTTTGCAGGGACCCTGTAAGAACCAAGTAGCCATCTTGGGTTTCCTGGAGCCCCATCTATTGACTTAATTTACAACTATTGTGTGCTGATATAATATACCCTACTGTTTTTTCCTTCACTTGCTTTATAATGCGTCCTATGCAATTTAACATTAAAAAAAGCCTGCTTGTTTTAAAATTTCTGTTTGCAAAGGAGAAAGAACATCTTTTGAGGTGTTCCAGGGGTCCTTCTGGAACAAAAAATGTTATTCCTATGTGTATTGAGATTTCAACTATTAAAATTTCAATTTCTAATGAAAACTAAGAAGTTAAACTTACAAAGACATTTTATAACCTATAGAAACATAGGATCATTTAAATTTATTATTTATTTTATTTTATTTTTTTATTGAATTTATGGGGGTGACATTGATTAATAAAATTATATAGGTTTCAGATATACAATTGTATGTAATATTATCATGTGTATATTGTATTGTGTATTTATCACCAAGTCTTCCATCACTGTTTATCCCCTCTTTACTCTCTTCTGCCTCTCCCATCCCTTCTTTCCCTGTGGTAATCACCAAACTTTTGTTTGTGTCCATGAGGATTTTTTTTTTTTTTTTGCTGAATCCCTTCACCTTTTTCACCCAGCCTCCCAACTCCCTTCCCTCTGACAGCAGTTAGTCCGTTCCCTGTATCTGTGAGTTTATTTTGGTCATTAGATTCCACATATGAATGAAATCATATGGTATTTATCTTTCTCTGGCTGGCTTATTTCACTAGAATAATCATCTCCAGGTCTATCCGTGCTGTGGCAAAGGGTAAGATTTCCTTTTTTACATTTGAGTAGTATTCCATTGTGTAACTGTAACACAGCTTTTTTATCCACTCATCTACTAATAAATGGGCATTTGGGCTGCTACCAGATCTTGGCTGTTGTAAATAACACTGCCGTGAACATAGGGGTACATGTATTCTTTTGAATTAGTGTTTCGGCTTTCTTTGGATAAATTCCCAGAAGTGGAATCGCTGGATCAAAAAAGCAGTTCCACTTTTAGTTTTGTGAGGTAATGCCATACTGCTTTCCACAGTGGCCGCACCAGTCTGCATTCCCACCAACAGTGCATGAGAGTTCACTTTTCTCCCATCCTTGCCAGCACTTGTTGTTTGTTGATTTATTGATGATAGGCATTCTGGCAGCTGTGAGGTGATAATCTTATTGTGGTTTTAATTTGCATTTCTCTGATGATAAGTGACTTTGAGCATCTTTTCATGTGTCTGTTACAATCTGTATGTCCTCTATGGAGAAGTGTCTATTCAGGTCCTTAGCCGATTTTTTAATTGGATTGTTTGGTTTGTGTGTGTGTGTGTGTGTGTGTGTGTGTGTGTGTGTGTGTGTTGAGTTTTGTAAGTTCTTTATAAATTTTGGATATTAACCCTTTATTAGATGTATCACTGGCGAATGTTCTCTAATTCAGTGGATTGTCTTCTCATTTTGTTGATGGTTTTCTTTACTGTGCATAAAACCTTTTTAGTTTGATGTAGTCCCATTCGTTTAATATTATTTTTTTATGCCCTGGCCTGAGAAGATATATCAGAAAAAATACTGCTACAAGAAATGTTGAAGATTTTATTGTCTATGATTTCTTCTAGGTTTCTTACAGTTACACGTTTTATACTTAAGTCTTTGATCGATTCTGAGTTTGTACTTGTGTGTGGTATAAGAAAGTGGTGTGGTTTCATTTTTTGCATGTAATCGTTCAGTATTCCCCATACCATTTATTGAATAGACTATCTTTACTCCATTGTATGTTTTTGCCCCTTTTGTCAAATATTAGTTGACCATAAAGGCATAGGTTTATTTCTGGGCTCTCTGTTCTGTTTCATTGATTTATATGTCTGTTTTTGTGCCAGTACCATGCTGTCTTGATTACTATGGCCTTGTAGTATATAGCTTGATGTCAGGCAGCATGATTCCTCCAACTTTGTTCTTCTTAAGATTGCTATTGCTATTGGTATTCGGGGTGTTTTGTGGTTCCATATAAATCTTTGGAATATTCGTTCTGGTTCTGTGAAATACGCTATTGGTATCTTGATAGGAGTTTCATTGGGTCTGTAGATTGCTTTGGGTAGCAAGGACACTTTAATGATGTTAATTCTTCCTATCTGTGAACACGGTGTATGCTTCCACTTATTTGCATCATCTTCACTTCCTTTCTTCAGTGTCTTATAATATTCTGAGTACAAGTCTGTTACATCTTTGGTTAAATTTATTTCTAGATATTTTATTCTTTTTGAAGCAATTGTGAATGGGATTCATTTTTAGTTTCCCTTACTGTTGTTTATTGTTGGTGCATAAATGCGCAACTGATTTCTGTATATATATTTTGTGTGCTATTACTTTACTGAATTTGTTTATCAGTTCTAATACTGTTTTGGTGGACTCTTTAGGGTTTTCTGTATACAGTATCATGTCATCTGCAAATAATAGTATTTTTACTTCTTCTTTTCCAATCTGGATGCCTTTTATTTCTTCTTTTTGTCAGATTGCAGGGCTAGGACTTCCAGTACTGTGTTGAATAAGAGTGGTGAAAGCAGGCATCCCTGTCTTGTTCCTGATCTTAAGGGGAATGCTTGTAGTTTTTGCCCATTGAGGGTGATGTTGGCTGTGAGTTTGTCATATATGGCTTTTATTATGCTGAGGTATGTTTCTCCTATTTCCAGTTTGCTGGGAGTTTTTGTCATAAGCGGGTGCTGGATTTTATCAAAATCTCTTTGTTCATCTATTGATATGATCACGTGTTTTTGATCTGTCATTTTGTTAATGCGGTGTATCACATTTTGTTGGTTTGTGGATATGGTACCAACCTTGTATCCCTGGAATAAATCCTACTTGATCATGGTGTATGATCTTTTTAATGTATTGCTGTATTTGGTTTGCTGCTATTTTGTTAAGTAGCTTACTATCTATGTTCATTAGGGATATTGGCCTTTAATTTTCTCTCCTTGTAGAGTCTTTGTCTGGTTTTGGAATGAGGATAATGTTAGCCTCATAAAATAAGCTTGAGCCCTGGCTGGTGTGGCTCAGTGGATTGAGCGCGGGCCTGCGAATCAGGGGATCGCGGTTCGATTCCCAGTCGGGGCACATGCCTGGGTTGCAGGCCAGTTCCCAGCATGGGACACACAAGAGGCAACCATACAGTGATATTTCTCTCCCTCTCTCCTACCCTTCCCCTCTAAAGATAAATAAATAAAAATCTTAAAAAAAAAAATTAAAAAAAAAAAAAAGCTTGAAAGTCTTGCCTCCTCTTGAACTTTTTGGAATAGTTTGAGAAGAGGAGGCATTAGTTCTCTGAATGTTTGGTAAAATTCACTTGTGAAACCATTTGGTCCAGGGGTTTGTTGGGGAGTTTTTTTATTACTGCTTCAGTTTCACTAATTGTGATCTGTCTGTTCATATTCTCTGTTTCTTCCTGATTCAGTTTTGGAGGATTGTATGTTTCTAGGAATTTATTCATTTTGTCAAGATTGTCCAGTTTGTTGGCATATAGTTGTTTGTAATACATACTTTCTTAAAAAACCTTTATATTTTTGAGGTGTCAGTTACTTCTTTCATTTCCAATTTTATTTAGTTGGGTTTTTTCTCTTTTTTTTTCCTTGATGAATCTGGTTGAAGGTTTGTCATTCTTGTTATTTTTTCAGAGAACCATTTCTTGGATTCAGCGATATATAGATATATTTTTTACACTCTGTTTTGTGTATTTCTGCTCTGATCTTTATTATTTCCTTCCTTTTACTCACTTTGGGTTTTGTTTATTCTTTTTCAAGTTCCTTTAAGTGTAAAATTAGATTATTTGAGCTTTTCCTTGTCTTTCAAGATGGGTCTATAATGCTATAAATTTCCTTCTTAGGACCGCTTTCTCTGTGTCCCACAGAGTTTGGATTGTCGTGTTCTCATTTTTGTTTGTTTCAAGGTATCTTTTGATTCCTTCTTTGATCTCATTGTTAACCCATTCATTGTTTAGTAACATGCTATTTAGCCTCCATGTCTTCATGTGTTTTTTCAGTTTTCTTCTTGTGATTGAGTTCTAGTCATACATAGCATTACGGTCAGAGAAGATGCTTACTTGGTATGATTTCATTCGTCTTAAATTTATCGAGAGTTGTTTTGTATCCTGACATGTGGTCTGTCCTAGAAAATGACACTTTTCTTAGTTTTAACAGTCCAAGTTGGTAGTTAAACATTTTTTTTTGTTTTCTAGAAGGCTGCTTATAGCACAAGTTTTTGTTTTTCTTACTGGAGCTGACTTGCTGCAAAGTTTGGGAGTAGGGGCATTAAAAAAAAAAAAAAAGGCAAAATGTGGTGGCAAAGCCCAGGAAGGTGTGTCCTTAGCACTTGGGACTTTGGATTCATCCACCACCTACTAGGGGGATCTTCAAGTGGAGGGGTCCCATATTTCCCTGGGTAGTCTTCTTGCCTCCTGGGGCAGACAGTGGGGAGACACTTTTCCTTCAGTTCTCCTTGTCTGCCTACTTCCCTTTCTCTTTCCCCAGTCACTGTGATCTTTCTTCAGGGAGAGCAACTGGTCCCTTCAGCTGTAGTACTCATGGCCATCGCAGATCCCCACTCACAGCCTTGACCCTCCACCTTTTTTCCAGAAAGATTGTTCTGGCTTGCTGCTGTACCGGCCAGCACCTTGTGTGCCATCAGTAACCAGCTCCCCGCTTCTCTGGGCCCTATCCTCCTGACACTCAGGACACACAGATGGATGGATTTCTTGGGTGTGCTGATAGTTGGGCAGAGGCCTTCTTTTTCTTTTTCAGTTATGGATGTCTGATTAGTTGTAAATCAAAGGGAAAGAAAGGGGGAACACTCATCCTGCCATGATGCTGACATCTGTGATACACTTTTAAATGCAACAAGAGGTACTTTTAGTCCTATGACTTAGGACCTTTTGGGTATATTTTATAAGAAATTGTCAGCATGACAGTTGTTATGTGTTTATATTAATTTACTTAATGATATCTCATGTACTTATTTTACCTTTTTAAAAAGTTTAAATTGTTTATAACAGGAAGACTGAAAAATATTGGTTCAATTTTGAAAACGTTTTCATAAACTTGCAGTGACCAGTCTGGATTGTATTAAGTTTTTAAGTTGCCGATAACATCGAATAGCCAACATTGGAAGAACAGTAAAATTCTGTGAGTAATTATGACTTTGTTATGGTCAGGGAGAGGTTTTTGAATCCAGGTCGTTAACTGTTGGTATTACATTTTAAAAAGTGGTTTTATGGCCATGCCAAAGTGTTTGGATGGACATTTTGGGAAATCGGTTATGGACAGAGGGGAAGATTATTAAAGTAAGGGAGTAACTTGACCAGATCTCTTTTTAAGACTGATACTATGGTGTGTAGAGACACCATAGGTGTGATTAGACAGTAGCATTTTGGAGACAAGGAAGGTTAGTTAGTGGGTTTAAAAAAAAAATCTTTGTTTTAAGAGTGAGTTGTGAAATGCCTGAATTTGGACATGGCAGGACATAGGAAAAGGGAAAGTAATATTTTTGGTACATATGTACTGAATATATACCAGGGTCATCTCTCAGCAGTCAGGATATAAGAGGAAGGTGCAACTAGGAAGGACTTTTCAAAATGGAGACATTTTTCATTGATTTTTGTTTTTGTATCTTAGATTTTTTAAAGTGAACTTTTATGTATGCCATAATTGGGTTTGATCTACACTGAGACTTGTTTGTGAGTTTTGGTTGATATGACCTATGATTTAGTATGCAGTTACATAATGTAATAATTAGTAGATACTTCGTAACACCTTATGGTTTGATCTGGGGAAAAGGTAGACATAGCTGTGGTAGAATCCTTGTCTGGAAAACAGACAGGCACAGCAATAGTAATCATTTAACAGTGGTAGAAATATTACAGATCTTAAGGTCTGGCAATTTAGGAAAAGTATATAAAACATTTCTTCTTAAAATTCAGTTACTATTTATTTCTTCTAAAGGTTTAAGATTTGCTCTCAAATGTTCAGGAAAGGAATATGGCTCTTGAAAAAGACTTTTTGAGGAAAAACAATTTTTATTACATATTTAATTATTTTAAAGTTCAATGAGCTAAAACTTCCCGGAAATGAGAGGAGGGGAGGGAGTGCAATGATGGTGAAAGCTTAGCATTTTATCCCTAAAAGTGACCCACTTTTTCAGACTATATGGCTCAGTGCCTTTGTTTTGAAAATGGAAAGCTGAAGCTTAGAGAGAAATAAAATGCTAGCCCAGGATTATGTAACTAATGAATGAAGTAAGATAACACTAGACTAGAAATATGAAAACCCCTGGGTTTTGGAGTTCAGTCCAGTGTTTTTTGTTTCCCACAATACCAGACTGCTTCAAGGAAAGGCTGACTTTCCTCTAAGTCCTCTTAAGTTTGGTTTAGAGGACTAGTGGATTTGAAAGGAACAGTACTTAAAACATAGTAACCAGATTTTAACACCTGTTCTAAAGTGGGGAGGAGGGTTTGGTCCTCTTGTAAGTTTAAAGTTTTTACTGTGTTTCATTCTTTAATTTGTTTCGTAACTAAGTAGAATGTGAAACCACTTACAAGTAACTGAAGGGGTGGCCTTTGGCAGGCAGAACCCTTTCCCAGAGAATTTAACTCTTCAGTTACGAATTGGAATGTAAAATGTATATTAAATATAGGGTTTTGGCCCTGGCTGGCATGGTTCAGTGGATTGAGTGCTACCCCGTGAGCAAAGGGTTGCTGGTTGGATTCCCAGTCAGGGCACATGCCTGGGTTGTGGGCCAGGTCCCCAGTAGGAGGTACATAAGAGGCAAGCACGCATTGATGTTTTCCTCTCTTTCTCCTGCCCTTACTCTCTCCCTTAAAAAATACATAAATGAAATATTAAAAAAATAAATACGGGATTTTGTTGTGGGCTGCCATATTGTGGGCTGCCATATCAGCATTTCATCTGCAGTCCCACTTTTCTTTTAAGAGAGAGTTCTGTGGTGTGATGCTATAACCACACCTACCTACCTGCTCAGCTTGCCGTTTGGGCTATGCTGTTTGCGCTCAGTAGTGTAGAGTTTTACAATCTAATTATTTGGTCTTATCTTTGAGAAGATGAATACTGACTTTGCTTTTGAATTGGGCACCTAATACGTATCTTTAAAATTTTTAAAACAGTGGTTCTCCGGTGCAGTGTAAGAACTTTTGGCCTTTCCTGAGACCCTTTCATATTTCATAGGATTCGTGAAGTCCCCATTTTTCCAACCATATTATCTGTGTGAAACTGATTTCTTCATATATTTCAACCAAAACAGCATATCACAACAGTAGAATGTAAAAGCAGATATGAGAATCAGTGCGTTGTCTTCTAAGCCAGACATTAATGGTATTTCCAAAAAAAAAAAAAAGTGAAAAATTGTTAGTCTTCCCACAAAAATTTCATTTTCTTGGTGAAAAAATATATATGTTTTAATTTTAAAAATAGTGTGTTTAGTTTCAGGTGAGATTATTAGTCGTGGAGCTCTGCCCATCCTTGCCCTGCAGTGGGGATATGGCCCACGCTGGGGGAGATTAGTCGTTTTTATGGACCAATATGGTGCAGGGGGAGAGAAGGGCAGGCCCTTTTCTTGGGCTTCACTAGCTGTCAGAATAATGTAAGCCTGGAACTGCTGTGGACCGTCTTTATTGCCACATGATGAAGGCTTGCTTAAAAGCAAACTAAGGAAAGACAGTATGGAAAGAAGAGGAGCCTGGTGCCATTATTTGAACTCATGGGTTCAGCTATGCCTAAAGATAGCTCCACCATTGGACTTTGCACTTATTTTTATCAGTAACTCCCTCTTTTTGATTATCCTCTCTTCAAGGGGGGGGGTAGTTATGTAAAATTATAGTGGATTTATTATTAAAAATTAATTTTAAAATTTCCCAGTTTTAATTCTTAATGTGGTAAATATTGGTAGATGTAATTCTTTTAAATAAAAGCTTCTTGCAGTTCTCTATAATTTTAGAAGTGTAAAGAGATCATGAGACTAAAATGTTTAAGAACCACTGTTCTTAAGGTAAGAAGGAATCACTGCTGTTTCTTGGGTTCAAAATATAGGGAGATAAAGGAATTGGCTGAAGAGTTTCCAGTGTTTATAATTACATGTATTGTGAATTTTTTTTAGTGATAAGTGGTTTGTATGATGCTCATGGATTCGATATGCTGTTTTGTGGTGGTGATTTTATTTTATGAAATTAAGTGGGCGTGATTATTCTTAATGAGTAACCTTTGCTATAACTAATTGCTGCATACACATAACCTATTTTTGCCTCACTATTTGAACTGAATGAATTTTTGTAATAAACTACAGTAGTTGAATTTTTCAGTGTACGTATTATATTTGTTGCAGTGGAATTTGGATTTTTTTCAATTTTTATTTATTTAATTATATTTTATTGATTATGCTATCACAATTGTCCCACTTTTTTCCCCTTTGTCCCCCTTTACCCAGCACTCCCCACTCCATCAGGCAAAACCCTCTCCATTGTTCATGTCCATGGGTCATGCATATAAGGTCTTTGATTATTCCATTTCCTGTACTGTACATCCCATGGCTATTCTGTAACTACCTATTTGTACTTTTTTTTTTTTTAAGATTTTTATTTATTTATCTTTAGAGGGGAAGGGTAGGAGAGAGGGAGAGAAATATCACTGTATGGTTGCCTCTTGTGTGTCCCATGCTGGGAACTGGCCTGCAACCCAGGCATGTGCCCCGACTGGGAATCGAACCGCGATCCCCTGATTCGCAGGCCCGCGCTCAATCCACTGAGCCACACCAGCCAGGGCTATTTGTACTTCTTAATCCCCTCACCTCTTCACGTATTCCCCCACACCACCTTCCCACCTGGCAACCATCAGAACTCTGTTTCCATGATTCTGTGTCTGTTCTTCTTGTTTGCTTAGTTTGTTTTTTAGATTCACTTATGTATTTATTGCCATTTTATTGTTCATAGTTTTGATGTACTTCCTTTTCGGTTCCTTTAACATTTCATATAATAATGGTTTGGTGATGATGAACTCCTTTAGTTTATTCTTGTCTGGGAAGCTTTTTATCTGCTCTTTGATTCTAAATGTTAACTTTACTAGATAGAGCAGTCTTGGCTGTAGGTCCCTGCTTTTCATGACTTTTGAGTATTTATTGCCAATCCCTTTTAGCCAACAAAGTTTCTTTTGAGAAACCAGCTGACAGTCTTATGGGAACTCCCCTGCTGCTTTTCTCCCCTACTAACTTCTTTTCTCTTTCTGTTTAACTTTTGGCATTTTCATTATGATGTGTCTTAGAGTGGGCCTCTTTGCATCCATCTAGTTTGGGACTCTGTGCTTCCTGGATTTGCATGTCATTTCCATTACCAAATTAGGGAAGTTTTATTTCGTTATTTTTTCAAATAGATTTTCAATTTCTTGCTCTTTCTCTTCTTTTTCTGACACTGCTATGATGCGAATGTAGGACCTCTTGAAATTGTCCCAGAGGCTGCATACGCTAGCCTTGCTTCTTTGGGTTCTTTTTTCTTCTTGTTGTTCTGGTTGGTTGTTTTTTGCTTTCTTATGTTCCAAATGATTGATTTGATTTTTGGCTTCATGCACTATACTATTGTTTCCCTGTAAATTGTTCTTTATTTCAATTAGTGTCTCCTTCATTTCTGATTGGATCTTTTTTATGCTGCTGAGGTCCTCACTAAGTTCTTTGAACATCCTTAACCAGTGTTTTGAACTCTGCATCTGATAGATTGCTTATCTCTTTTTTGTTTAGTTTTTTTAATTTTTTTTATTTTTGATCTGATCTTTCATTTGGGCCACGTGTCGTTGTCTCCTTATTTTGGCAGCCCCTCTGTGTTTTTTCTATGTATTAGGTAGAGCTGCTATGACTCTCTGTCTTGGTAGTGTGGCCTAATGTAGTAGGTTTCCTGTAGGGTCCACTGGACCAACCTCCCCTAAGCTGGGTACTTGAGGTATGCCCTTCTTGTGGGCTGAGTACTCCCCCCTCTTGTGGTTGATCCTTGGTTGCTGTTGGCAGGTCAATGGGAGGGTTTTACTCAGGCCAGTCAGCTGCAAGGATTTGCTGTGACCACTGACCACCAACCTCTGCCTTCTGTGGAGGATCAGCTGTGCAGGGGCAGGGTGGTGTGGTGCTCTGACATGGTCTGTAGCTGTCCACTGGATAAGCTGGCCCTGGGGTTACCTGGGTGGTACAGGCCAAGTTCAGCTCCCAACTGTGTTTTGCCCAGGGTCACCTTGCATGAACTCTAAAGCAGTCTGAGATGGTTGCTACTTGTGCTGGGCTTGGATATTCCCAGTCATGCCAAGCTGTGAATCTAGGCTGGTTGCTGCTAGTGTGGGGCCTGGAGCCACTTAGCAAGAGGTAGGAGGGGGTGGCTGGGGGCTCACTGGGGCCAGTTGTTGCTTATTTGAAAGGACTTAGTAAGTTATGAAGCATGTGCCAAGATCAACTGTTCATATGGAAAAGTCATTGTTAACAGTTTTGGTGGGCCCATAAGTTGGGTGGGATGGAGTCTCACTGGAATCTCCAGGGCATGGCAAACAGTGTTAACCAGGTCAATGGAGTCTCAGATATGCCACCTGCCTGCCAGCTCTGTGACTCTGGGGGAAGGGTTCAGAAAAAGGACATATGCCTCTGCCTTCCCTTCTGTCTGTGAAAAAGCTGTCCGCCAGCTCTCGCCTTGATGCCAGACACTTCAGTTCCTCTCCATATGCCACTGGTGCCTTTCACACTGCTACCCCTGTGCTGGAACTCAGAGAGAGTGAGTCTGAGTAGGTGAGGCCCTGTGTGGATTCTTTATGAGGAACTACTTGAGACTCCAGCATTTTCTTCCATCCACTCAGTCCCTGCTGGGTTGTGCAGCCAGAAGTTATGGGGACTTATCTTACTGGCACTGGAACCCTGGGCTGGGGGCCTCGTATGGGGCTAGGACTCCTCACTCTGGAGATATTTCTGCCAAATTTTTATCCACCACAGGTGGATGTAGGACCAGCCCTTTCTGTGTCTCTGCCCCTCCTACCAGTCTAGATGAATGTGGTTCTTTAATTCCGTGGTTTTCAGACTTCCATTCAACTCAATTCTGGTGGTTCTGAGTGATGGTTTTTCTATACTTTAGTTGTAATTTTGATGTGGTTGTGCAAGGAGGCAAGCCATGTTTACCTATGCCTGAAATTTGGATTTTTAAAAGAGTATTCTGAGTACAGAACCATAGAAGCATGGCTAATGCAAATTAGGTATTTTTCTTGAATGTAAAGTGAAAATTTGGTAGGAACAGATGTGGGTGTATATTCGTGTTCTCAAGTTACTGAGTTAACATATTTAAAATTAATTTTAAATTCCCACTGCCACCTCCACCTCTTCCTTCTCAAGATTACTGAAAATGGAAGCTTGGATTAAATTTTATCTGTTATCTTTTCTGAATTTCTAAAGCCTCTAAGAAACTTGAGTAAAAGTTTTTGAAATGTACTGGATATTAGCTTTTTTAAAATCATTTTATTACTATTTTGAAAGTTCTAATTTAAAAAATAAAAACTAATATGATGAATGTGTTAGGAGGAGTAATTACAACTTTTATGTTCGTGCTGATTTAATTCGTGTTATTTAAAGTGTTAAGAGAATTCAGTTTTGGAGGGAGACTTTCTTACAACGTTTGATTTTTGCATTGCTGTGGCTTCTGTGACTTCTTAGTGTGTGTACATTACCTCCCAGATAACAACTGGAAGTGAATGACCCCCATAAGATGGTCAGCCCTATGCTTTTCAAGGGCATTATTATTAGTTGTATCCTTAACACAGTATATTCAGATATTGATGAAATTTTATATTTATCCTTCAAAATCATTGGTTTGAATGACTTCATAGCCATCTGGACATTAAATTTGTCCAAGCTCATTGAAGCCATTGATTTTAAATCCTTACAAGGGTGAGAGATTAGAAATCTGAATGTTTATGAATGCTCACTTTGTCCAACCCCACTGGATTCTTTTTCCTTGTGTATGAAGTAAGCACTCATCTTAAGCCTTTTCTGTTGGGTGCCTTGGCCTATAATGTCCTTTTTTCCAGATGGCGAAAATGCTTGCTTTCACTCCATTTTGATTCAGTATTTAAATTTGATCCCTGTTTGTGTCATTTTATCAGAATCCTTCCCTGATGATCTTACTTAAGATACTTGTATATTCATTTATCCCTTTCTTTTCCTTCCTTGCCTTCATTTGTCCTTTTATACTTTATCCCTTTACCTTGTATTATTTTTTTTTCAGACCACTTGTCTGTATAACAATACGTTGTATGTATATATGAATTGTCTGTCTCCTCCCTACTGCCCAATGTAGTCTTTGAGGACAGGAACTTTATTTTTTCACAGTTGTATCCTCAGGATCTAGAACAGTGCCCGACATAGTAGATGCTTATTGAATATTTTTGAAAGATAAATGGGATATTTAGAAGATAATCAATAAATGATATATTTTATTTTCAGAACTTTATGAGGATTAAAGAAAGGATCCTTGACAAAAGTGAACTATATTGATCTAGTCAGATAGATTTGTACATACTCTCAGTATTCTGTCTCAGGTCCTGTGTTAGGCTTAGAGCTACACAAATGAGTAAGAAATTCTGTTTTTGAATTTTGATGAAAGTATCTTATATAACATGTCTTTTATCTATAGAGTGTAATTAAAATGTTTTTATTACTAATATTTTTAGGTCAGTAATTGAAAAGAATACTGTATTATATTTCATATATCCGCACAATATCCCATGAACAAAATTAGACCTAAGGATTACTCTTAGGTTTGGGAGGGATTTACTATCCAATCCAGTGCTTATCTGTCAGGGGCTGTTCCGTCCATGCTTGTTGGAGAACTCTCTTTCTCTCAGGCAGTTTATTCTGCCTTTGTGAGTCCTCTGATTATTAAAGTCTGTCTTTATTTTAGGACAAAATCTATTGCTTCCACTTACTGGTTCTAACTAGAGTATCTTGTGTATATGCACACTTTTTTGGCCAAATTTTTGACAGAAAAATAAGGATGTGCATTATACATGGGTAGTGCCAATTCCATATCTGTATAAATGTTTTTCATCTTTTATTTATGCTTATGCATTAAAATGTAATTTTCGAGAACAATAATGACATCCATATGCAAAATAATACCCTGAAATAGGATAATCAGTTTTGTTTCTAAATATAAATAAATAAAAATTGAATTAAAAAATTAAAATGAAAGATTTTTTCCTGAAAGTTTGGGTCCAAAATGTGGGTACGCATTATACATGGGAGTGCATTATACACAGCAAAATACAGTATATCCTGTGAAGGATATTTTGAATAAATGTGATCCTTTCTTGTGATAGGCCTTCAGTTATTTGAAAACCTACAAAATTCTCTCTGGCATTTTAATTATTCACACTGAGAATCACTACTAAGCTATCTAATAATTACATCATTTACCATTCTGGTCATTTTCTAAGAATTTGTTTGAGTTTGTTTATATATTTACAAAAGTTGGTACCTAGAATGAAATCAGTAGCACTCGGTACTGCATAGGAGAACTGCATTCTTTCCTTTCTAGTTCTCAGTTTTCTGTTTTTGAGTCTTTATGATTTAAGTTTTCTCCCAACCATTTCATACCTTATCTCATTTGACTTCCTATTAACTAAAATACTTGGTTGCTCCACCTCCACCACACCTTTTACCAGTGCTATTTGGTAGGTCATGTCTCATGCCTTATTTTGCAGTTTCTGGTTTTCTTTGCGTTTTCCCCACCTCCCCCTACCCCCACTGTTCCCTCCCTCCCTCCCAAACACACACACACACACACACACACACACTCTCTCTCTCTCTCACTCTCTTTCTCTTTCTCACAGGGTAATTACTCTGTGGTTAGAATCATGCTTTATTGACAGATTATGTTTTTGCTGGGCTAAGTACTCATGGAATATAGAATATAGGAATTTGTGCTAGATGAGAATGAAGTCCGCCACTTTTTCAGTGTCCTTTGTCCTTACACATTTTCAGAGTTTGATTTTTTTGTCTCTATCTAATCTGAAAGATTTCAGCCCCACTTTAATTTCACATGTTTCCAGAATACTAGCAGTATAGCAGAGAATAAAATCTAGCTCTGACACGATACGTGTCATTCAAATAACAAACTTATCAGTTTGTATCATTCAAATAATAAACTGGTGTGGTAAAGTACCTAATGAAGAATCAATGTTGCTTGCCATGGAGACAGTTTTTTAAAGTAACTGATCCTTTACTATGTGTATATAATTTTTTATTAGGTAATTTTAAAATTTTTTCATCATTAATTTTGCAAGCGGGTTATCATTGCTAGCTGGTGATATGATGCAGCATTGGCACTTTTAATTAAGACACATAAAAAGAGAACACACTTTACCTGTCCCTGATCCATAACATTTTGATATATCATTAAACTTAGTAGATGTACAAAATTTAATAATATAACAAAATATAATATAGATATGTTCAAATTTTTTTAATTGAATATATTGAGGTGACACTGGTTAACAGAATTGTACAGGTTTCAGGTGCACAGTTCTACAACACATCATCCGAAGTTATGTATCTGTCTGTCACCATTTATCTCCCCATACCCTCCTCCACCAACCCCACCCCCTTCCCCCATCAATCACAACTGTTGTCAGTATCAATAACTTGTTTTCTTTTTCTTCTTTTTGCTCAATTCTTCCACCTCCCCAGACCCTGCTCTGACAGCTGTTAGCTTGCTTTCTATGAGACTGTCTCTGTTTTATGTGTTAGTTCTTTAGATTCAACATATGAATGAAATCATATGGTATTTGTCTTTCTCTGGCTGGCTTATTTCATTAGAATAATCATCTTCAGGTCTATCCGTGCTGTGGCAAAGGGTAAGATTTCCTTTTTTACATTTGAGTAGTATTCCATTGTGTAACTGTAACACAGCTTTTTTATCCACTCATCTACTAATAAATGGGCATTTGGGCTGCTACCAGATCTTGGCTGTTGTAAATAACACTGCCGTGAACATAGGGGTACATGTATTCTTTTGAATTAGTGTTTCGGCTTTCTTTGGATAAATTCCCAGAAGTGGAATCGCTGGATCAAAAAAGCAGTTCCACTTTTAGTTTTGTGAGGTAATGCCATACTGCTTTCCACAGTGGCCGCACCAGTCTGCATTCCCACCAACAGTGCATGAGAGTTCACTTTTCTCCCATCCTTGCCAGCACTTGTTGTTTGTTGATTTATTGATGATAGGCATTCTGGCAGCTGTGAGGTGATAATCTTATTGTGGTTTTAATTTGCATTTCTCTGATGATAAGTGACTTTGAGCATCTTTTCATGTGTCTGTTACAATCTGTATGTCCTCTATGGAGAAGTGTCTATTCAGGTCCTTAGCCAATTTTTTAATTGGATTGTTTGGTTTGTGTGTGTGTGTGTGTGTGTGTGTGTGTGTGTGTGTGTGTGTTGAGTTTTGTAAGTTCTTTATAAATTTTGGATATTAACCCTTTATTAGATGTATCACTGGCGAATGTTCTCTAATTCAGTGAATTGTCTTCTCATTTTGTTGATGGTTTTCTTTGCTGTGCATAAAACCTTTTTAGTTTGATGTAGTCCCATTCGTTTAATATTATTTTTTTATGCCCTGGCCTGAGAAGATATATCAGAAAAAATACTGCTACAAGAAATGTTGAAGATTTTATTGTCTATGATTTCTTCTAGGTTTCTTACAGTTACACGTTTTATACTTAAGTCTTTGATCGATTCTGAGTTTGTACTTGTGTGTGGTATAAGAAAGTGGTGTGGTTTCATTTTTTGCATGTAATCGTTCAGTATTCCCCATACCATTTATTGAATAGACTATCTTTACTCCATTGTATGTTTTTGCCCCTTTTGTCAAATATTAGTTGACCATAAAGGCATAGGTTTATTTCTGGGCTCTCTGTTCTGTTTCATTGATTTATATGTCTGTTTTTGTGCCAGTACCATGCTGTCTTGATTACTATGGCCTTGTAGTATATAGCTTGATGTCAGGCAGCATGATTCCTCCAACTTTGTTCTTCTTAAGATTGCTATTGCTATTGGTATTCGGGGTGTTTTGTGGTTCCATATAAATCTTTGGAATATTCGTTCTGGTTCTGTGAAATACGCTATTGGTATCTTGATAGGAGTTTCATTGGGTCTGTAGATTGCTTTGGGTAGCAAGGACACTTTAATGATGTTAATTCTTCCTATCTGTGAACACGGTGTATGCTTCCACTTATTTGCATCATCTTCACTTCCTTTCTTCAGTGTCTTATAATATTCTGAGTACAAGTCTGTTACATCTTTGGTTAAATTTATTTCTAGATATTTTATTCTTTTTGAAGCAATTGTGAATGGGATTCATTTTTAGTTTCCCTTACTGTTGTTTATTGTTGGTGCATAAATGCGCAACTGATTTCTGTATATATATTTTGTGTGCTATTACTTTACTGAATTTGTTTATCAGTTCTAATACTGTTTTGGTGGACTCTTTAGGGTTTTCTGTATACAGTATCATGTCATCTGCAAATAATAGTATTTTTACTTCTTCTTTTCCAATCTGGATGCCTTTTATTTCTTCTTTTTGTCAGATTGCAGGGCTAGGACTTCCAGTACTGTGTTGAATAAGAGTGGTGAAAGCAGGCATCCCTGTCTTGTTCCTGATCTTAAGGGGAATGCTTGTAGTTTTTGCCCATTGAGGGTGATGTTGGCTGTGAGTTTGTCATATATGGCTTTTATTATGCTGAGGTATGTTTCTCCTATTTCCAGTTTGCTGGGAGTTTTTGTCATAAGCGGGTGCTGGATTTTATCAAAATCTCTTTGTTCATCTATTGATATGATCACGTGTTTTTGATCTGTCATTTTGTTAATGCGGTGTATCACATTTTGTTGGTTTGTGGATATAGTACCAACCTTGTATCCCTGGAATAAATCCTACTTGATTATGGTATATATATATATTTTTTAAGGTTTTATTTATTTATTTTTTAGATAGTGAGGAAGAGAGGGAGAGAAAAATCCATTCATGTAAGAAACATTGATTGGTTGCTTCTTGCACATGACCCTGCTGTGGACTGAATCCGCAACCCAGGCATGTGTCCTCACCGAGAATCAAAATCTAACAGGTGACCTTTTGCTTTGTGATGGGACGATACCCAACCAACTGAGCTACACCAATCAGGGAGGTGTATGATCTTTTTATTGTATTGATGGACTTGGTTTGCTAATGTTTTGTTGAGGGGTTTAGCATCTATGCTTATCAGGCATATTGGCCTACAATTTTCTTTCTTTTTAGTGTCTGTATGTGATTTTGGAATTAGAATAGTGCCTTGTAAAATGAACTTGAGAGTGGAGTGTTCCTTCCTCTTGGATTTTGGGATAGTTTGAGAAGAGCAGGTGAAATGTTGGGTAAAAATTTACCTGTGAAGCCATTCGGTCCAGGACTTTTGTTTTTTGGGGAGCTTTTGGAGTACTACTTCAGTTTCACTAGTTGTTACCTATTTATTCAGATTCTCTGATTCTTCCTGATTCAGTTTCAAAGATTGTATACTTCTAGGAATTATCCATTTTTGTCCAGATTGTACAGTTTGTTGGCATATAGTTGTTTGTAATATTGTCTTACAGTTCTTTGTATTTTTCTGGAGTCAGTTTTTATTTCAGATTATTTTTTACTAGCCTGGAATTTGCAAGTACATCCCTTTTTTTGTTTTCAAAAATATTGAAATACAAATAAAATAATTTCTTACAGAACTTAACAAAGATTGCCTGTCATACACAAATTTACTGTTATTTTGCTGTTAAATATGAAGTTATAAACTTTGTAATATGTAATTTTTAGTCTGACCAATTTTAAAAAGTAGCCTGCTTTTCAGACTATCTCAAGCACTTCAGTGTTTTGTGTGTGGTAGTTGATTTGTTGTGGTTGTGACTTTTATTGGTTCTTGATTTTTTTCCAGTTGTTTCCTATAGAAGTTGTTGAACAAAGATTGCTTGGGAATTCTGTCTTGCTCTCTATAAAACTTTGTCTGTAGACCATAATAATGATAAAAATCAAAGTCTTTCTCTAGATTTTTGGCTGCTAACATTTTAATCCACTTTTATAGTGTTCTGTTTAAAAACATGGAAACGAATAGATTTGGGGTTTAGTTTAGTTTAGTTTATATAACTGTAAAGTGACAGTTATATAATTAGAAAAGCCATTATTAAATTGAAACTTCCCAACAATCAAAGCAGTATTGAATCAGATTATAGCATTTGGATTTAATATAGTAACTCTGAATTTGTTATTAACAGCAATTGCAATGAAACTGTATAACACAGATAGTGTTATATATCACAGTGATTTCTGTAAACTGAGTGTGTTTCGATTGATGTCCAATTAGGTTAATATTTAGTTGATTGTGTTTATTCAAGTTACCTAACATGCGTAAGTATTGTTTCACGGACTCTCATGCAGTAATGCTAGGTTGCCAGATATAAGTGTATCTAGAGATACATCATGAGACAATACATTATTGTCCCATTTTTTTCATGCTTATTGCATCACAGGTTTAAGTATTTCCATGCTCATGATAAATAGATGTGAAAATACTGATTTATCATGTTATTTTATCCATATTTTGTTTTAAATTGTATGAGTAAGTATTTTGAAGTGTAAAATACAAAGAAAAAGTTTTTAAAAATCTCTCATGTACCACTGAAATGGATTTTTTCCTTCTTGTGTAGGTTATAAGCCACTTCAAGTCTTTGCAAATAAATAGTCATGTGTCTTTGCAAATTAATAATAGTAGATATATGAGAGAAGTTGTCTTGTGATAAGTAACAAATTAACATGAAAATTAACTTAGTAGCACAGCAGACATTTATCACCTCATGACATTTACCATTTCCGTGGGTCAGGAATTTAGGAGCAGGTAGCATAGTTCATCTCTTCCTCATTGATTTGTATGCCATGGCTATTAAAATCTAAATTCCTATATATGTTTGGGTCTATTTCTAGACTTTCTTTTCTGTTAAAATAATTATCGAGTGGTATATTTTTAAGTTTCTCTTTGTTACACTCCTTTTCAGTGTTTTTCTGGCTTTTTATCTAGTTTGGAGGGGATAAATAAAGCCTTTTGGTATTTTTATCATACCATACCAATTATATTAGTTTTTGATGTTTTGAAGTTGTTTTTACTTGGTTATAATTTCTCTTTTTAATAATAATTAAGCCTGCTGAATTCTTAAAACATATATTTGGAAGGATACCAAATGATAACAGCATGCATCATCATGTAAGGTATATTAATATAAAAGAGAATTTCTATTTCTTCATTGCCTTCTACAAGCCAGGTGCTTTTTACGTATATTAACTCATAAAACTACTTACTATGTTAAGTCAGTTTGTAATTGGAATTTGTAGAGTGGGCAATTATTTATGGTTAAATTTCCTTCAAATTGCTTTTTTCCTTTAGCTGTGATGCAGATCCATCAGCCCTAGCAAAATACGTTCTTGCTTTGGTGAAAAAAGACAAAAGTGAAAAAGAGTTAAAAGCATTATGTATTGATCAACTAGATGTATTTCTTCAAAAAGGTAAGATCATTGGTTTAAAGATCCTACTTTATTTTAATAGGTTATTTAAAATAAGATTACATATAAAGCTCTTCGTGAAAGCAGCAGTGATTTCAGTGAGCAAATCACTGAAAATGATTTGCTATTCATTTGACCCAGAAAACCTCACAAAATCATGCAGATCAAGAGGTTCAGATTTTTGTGCTCACTTTAAAAGTATCCCAGCCATCAAAGGTTTGCATATCCAAAAGCCACCAAATACCTGAAGGATATCACTTTATAGAAGTAATGTGCCCCATTCTGTCATTAAAATGGTGGAGTTGGTAGGTGTGCCCAGGCGAAACGGGTGCAGAATGTAGGGTCGGTGGCCCAAAAGAGTGCTGAATTTTTGCCACACATGCTTAAAAATACAGGGATGAATGCTGAACTTAAGAGTTTAGATGTCTACATCTAAATTTAGCTCTCTGGTCATTGAGCACATCTAGGTGAGTAAAGCTTCCAAGATGGGGTGCAGAACTTATAGAGCTCATGGACAGATTAACTCATCCATGAGCTCTCCCTGCACGCTGAGATGATCCTTACTGAAAAAGAGCAGATTGTGCCTCGACAACAGGAGGTTGCACAGAAGGGAAAAAAACCCCAGAAGAAACTGAAAAAAGAAAAACTTATGGCTCAGGAGTAAATTCATCATAAAATAAATACTAATAGGAGTAAAAAAAAAAAAAAAAAAAGATTATCCACAGTATTAAAGGAACTCAGTTAAGTGACAGGCTCTAATTGTAATGAAGTTGAACAAACAGTATTCTTGCTGATTATATCCATAGCTGATTTATAAAGAAAGCCTTTTCTTTTCATTACTAATTTTATGTTCTTTCTTAAACTGTGCTGTTATTTTTTTCTTTAAAGATTAAGAAAATGACTGAATGCTTATTAATTTAAAGATATTGCTCCCTAGGAAACTACTTTGAATGTTGTCTAGCACAGTGCTTTTTCACTAGCCAGCATCTAGACGATGGTAATATTTGTTTTTGCATATGGAGTAGAGTACGTGGAAACTAGTCATGGCTGGAAGTGACTGGCCGAGAAGGTCTGGCCGTTCCTGCCCCCATAACCCTGAAAATTGAACGGATCTGCATTACCACGGGACTTGTGCCATGGCACACTGGCTAGGAAGCTTCTAAGTGGAGAATACTATTTTAGCAAATGTCTTAATATGTGGATTTTTTGTTTCCTTGTTTTATTTTTAGAGACACAGATATTTGTGGAAAAACTTTTTGATGCTGTGAATACAAAGAGTTATCTACCTCCTCCAGAGCAGCCATCATCGGGAAGCTTAAAGGTAGAATTTTTTCAGCACCAAGAAAAAGATATAAAAAAAGAAGAGGTAAGGATTTGTGTTAAACCTTACATTTCCTTTAAAAACATGTAAAGCGTAATTAAACTGAGTTGTATTTTCTGTGTCACAAGTGTTGAAGACCACCCTCAGGTTCAGTGATTTCAGCAGGAGTGCTCACAGGACTTAGCATATAGTCATTCTCATGGTTTTGATTTCTTTTTTTAAAATTCATTAGTATTTTATTTTTTAATTTTTAATTTATTGCATTTTGGAGAGAGGGGAAGAGGAGGCAGGGGATCGGGGGAGAGAGAGAAACATTGATCTGTTGTTCCACCCATTTTATATTCATTGGTTGATTCTTGTATGTGCCCTGACCAGGAATCAGACTCATAACCTTGATGTATCCGGATGACGCTATATCCAACCCATCTACCTGGCCAGGGCCACAGTTACGATTTCTTACATTGAAAAGATGCAAAGCAAAGTTAGCAAAGGGAAAAAAGTGTGTGGTACAAAGTCTGGAGGGAAACAGGCACAAAATTTCAGTGTCTCCCAGTGGAGTTGCACAGTATGTGCTTAAGTAATAATAACAATATGTGTGAACCGGGGAAGCTTGTTAAAGTTCAGTGCCCAGTGTTTTTCTTTAGGTCTAGCCACATAAATGCTTTCTGCCTAGTATGCCTAGATTCCCATGAGGAAAGCAGGTATTCACCATAAGCCCTGCCATGTGCAGAAACAATATAGGCATAAGTAAGTTGTTATTATCAGGGAATGATGGGAATCCTGCAGAAATAAAAGTTCACAGGTGCCAGCCAAGGATCTGCCTTTCAAGCAGGCCTTTCTGCACAGTATCTTATAGCTATGGACTCTTATGATCTGTGTTCTGTGAAAATAATTAGATTGAGAGTAGATCTGTTTAAATCTGTTCCACAAGCATTTTATAGGGAACAATTTTTTTTAGAGATTTTATTTATTTATTTTTAGAGAACAGGGAAGGGAGGGAGAAAGAAAGCGAGAGAAACATCAATGTGTGGTTGACTCACACATACTACCAACTGGGGACCTGGCCCATAACCCAGGCATGTGCCCTGACTGGGAATTGAACCAATGATCCTTTGGTTCACAGGCTGGCTCTCAATCCACTGAGCCACACCAGCCAGGACTGTAGGGGACTATTTTTAAGGTAGTCAAAATATAATGACCTTTACCGCAATTGAAATGACCTCATACTTTAAGAGGTTTTGAAATTTTTACTTTTTATATAAAATGGTCCTTCTTGTTTAATAATCATATAATAACTCAGATCTCTTCAATTTGATATTTAAAGATTGTAATTCTAGCAAAAATTATTTACAGTTAAACTGTTATATTTCTGCTGTTAGCCTAGCTTTAGTCAAACAAATCTTGGTTAATAGTTTGGCTCTACCAGTCACTGCTTTGTGACCTTGAAAACATTACTTTTTTAAGTCTCAGTTTACTCGGCTTTGAAATGGAAATATTATGGAGTTATTGTGAGGAATAGTTAAATAATGTCTACAAAATACCTGGTATAGTATGTGACAAATAGTAGGTTTCTCAGTAAATGGTAATTGTATTAGTATTGAGAGGTTGTTGTGTGGTGACAGATGTGGTAGTGACCTTTGATTTTTTTTACCCCTCATGCATCTTTTTTCTCTCCTGATTATAACTAATACATGTTTATTATGCAATGATACAGGTATACATCATATATGTATAATACTACATGATAATTCTAAGATATAATTTTATTCCAGTATACCTAAACCTATTTATACACATGACTATGTACGTAGTTAGACACACACACACACACAAAACACCCCGATTACTTCTCTCTGCATGGGAAGTAATTTTATAACTGCTTATTTTATATCAGACAGTGTAGGGATTCTGTTAGTAAGGAAGAAAGGGACAGGTGGCTATTGTGCAGGCAACTACATATATACAATAATTTATTTAAGTTTTGCCTAGTGATGGAAGTTTGGGTTGGTTCCTGATTTTGCTATTACAAAGTATGTTTTAATTCTTTGATTTTTTCTTTTTAGAGTGTGAGAGGAGGTGGCGGGGAGAGAGAGAGAAATACTGATTTGTCCTTCCAATTATTTATGCATTTGTTGGTTGATTCTTGTGTGTGCCCTGACTGGGGATTGAACCTGCAACCTTGGCGTATCGGGGCAACTCTCTAACCAACTGAGCCACCTCGTCAGGGCGATTTCTTTAAGAATCTTTAGTAAATCATGGTCTCCTGATTTGAGAAACAGTAAGAAGTCTTCTGCCAAAACCAGTTAGTAGCAAAGCCGTAGTTTTACATCTATTTATATAATAATATTTCAGGACAGTTTTTTTTTTAACCAGTTGTTACGAATATTTATCACTGATGTTTCAGAACTGTCAAAATGTCAGATGGTAGTCTGGATTAAAAACGCTGTGGGTAAAACGTAGTGAAAGTTTCCAGTTGAGCATGTACTGTGGAATATGATAATCTGTCAACATAAATTACTCGCAAGTGTGCATTGAGGCAAATAGGAAAAAGTGCCTGAGGAGGGTTTTATTTGTACCCAGTATTTTTGGGTGGGGGAGGGTTGATGTGGGTGGCAAGAGAACAAAAGTATTTATAAGAAAAAAAGGCAAACCCTTAAAATAAGGCTTTTCAGCAATGTCAGAGTTTGGTCTGTTGATAGGATTGCCATTTAATTTATCATCTAAAGTAGGACACTTTCGATAGTGAGAGGCTCTTACCTAAAGGGTGCTGGAACAACTGGCATAAACTGGAACATGTTTATATTATCCGTAGATTATCTACATCAGAATATCTTAGGGTTCTTATTAAAAATGCGAATCTTGAGACCTGTCACATTTCCAGAAGTCACATGTTCAGTATTTTCTGACTTTATCCTCTAAATCCTTTTCTAATAACACCTATTACTGTCATATGGAAACAGTGTTCTGGGCAGTACAGCATGGAAAATTCTGGCCTTGACAAGGTAGCACTGAACAAGGGAATGTTTTCCAGGGCTGCTTTCTATAAATTAAATAATGCGAATGGAGGCTTTATGGAGGAAAGAGAAATATACAGCTGCCACACTAACATGAGAAACTGAAGAACTATTTTATCTTATATATTGTTTTTTCAAATGTTCTCCTGTTTTATGACTTGGTTAGTGCTAATGCATTCTCCTATATTCCTTAATTTGTTCAATGCCAAACCAAATCCATGAAGCCAAAACATGAATGTATGTTGGACTTTTGAAAGAAGGAATAAAGTTGGGTTTTCACTAATAATGTTAAAATGGGGACTCTTGCTTAAAATGTTTTCTTACCACTAAATGTTACCTAAGATAAGCATTTATGAGTTTCTTTAGATTCACTTTAACTTTCAGCATGCCTGTCTTCAGTGGTTAAACTAAATGATGGTACTTAGAAGAGAATTATTTGTTCGGATGCATTTAGAGGACGGCACTTTTGCTATTGTACTTTCATAACCGTTAAGTCATTGAAATAGTAACATGGCAAGGAATAACTGTTGCTAAAGTTCTACTCATTTTTTTTGTATATCAGATCATAAAGGAGGAGGAGCGAGAGAAGAAGTTTTCCAGAAGGCTAAATCATAGTCCTCCCCAGTCAAGCTCCCGATACAGAGAAAATAGGTGATTAATTCATTAAACCATGTTTAGTGATTAGACATTGGTTATCTTTTATACACATGTTTAGACTTGATTATCTTTTATGCAGGGGCAAGTAATATCTATTCTTTTATTAGTCTGAGAGAGTGTAACTCAGTCTTTTTTCTACCAGGAATATCTAGTTAAGATTTGAAGGTCCTGGAAGTGATTAGGACAGCTTGACATTTATTAGTTATTGTTATTATTTTTATTCTTAACTTCAAATTCCATGAAATCTCAATGAGACTTTTTTTGCCTGAAGTTTCCCTTTAATATAAATACTTTATTATTTTTCATTAGGGCTTCAAAGGCATTTAGAATACAGTACATGTGATACATGCTTATGAGAACATAGTGTACATATGTACAAGTATATGTTTATAAGACTGTGTACTATAAGACATGTATAGATGCCTTTATGCATAAGACTTTGAGTTTTTCTTTTAAAGGAGTTTTAGAGTATTTAAGCAGATCACATTTATTTTTCAGTTGTTTGAGTTTTCCATGTTTGTATTCTGATGGTGTGATAAAGAATCGTGATGTTAAAAGAATTAAATTACTTTTGCATTTAATTAGAGTTTTTCCTGTGACGTCTTAAAGATTATTTACACAGAAGTGATCATATCTTTTTTTAGAAGTCGTGATGAGAGGAAAAAAGATGATCGTTCTCGCAAAAGAGATTATGATCGAAACCCTCCTCGAAGAGATTCATACAGAGACCGGTATAATAGAAGACGAGGGCGAAGTCGCAGTTACAGCCGGAGTCGGAGTCGAAGTTGGAGTAAAGAGAGGCTTCGTGACAGAGACAGGGATAGAAGCAGGACTAGAAGCAGAAGCAGAACACGAAGCAGGGGTATATCAAATATGTGTATATTTTGGTTGGAATTTTTTTATTGGGAAAATACTTATTTTAGCGTCTTAAAAATTGTTTAAATTTTGTCATTGTTGTCATTTTTTCTATTTTGATTTGGTCCAAATGAATGCTTTTTCAAAATTTCTTTTAAAATTTTTATGTCATGCAAATTAAAAGTACAATGAATTACAACTGCACATCCATCAGCATGACTAATAAAAAGACTGACTTTATTCAGTATTGTCGAGGATAGAGATAAACTGGAACTCTTTGGAAGACACTGGTAGTATATTAAAAATAAATGTACACCTACCTACACCTACCTAAACCTACACCTACCAAATGATCCAGCCATTCCACTCCTAGGTACTTTACCTAAGAGAAATGAAAGTGTTTCTACACAAAGACTTGTACACAAATGACCATGGCAGCTTCATTTGTAATAGGCAAAAATTAGAAACAACTTAAATGTCCATCAATAAGTGAATGGGTAAACAATCTGTGGTATACCCCTACCATGGATAAAAAGGGAAGAATTATTTATGCAACAAAGTGATGAATCTCAGAATAATTGTGCCACATGAAAGAAGTCAGATAGAAAGGAATACATATGTACAGAATTTTAGAAAGTGGAAACTAAGATGACAGAAAACAAATCAGTGGTTGCCTGGGCTGGATTATCAAGAGGCACAATGATACATTTGGGCATAATGAGTATGTATATTGTATGTACATTATTTTGTTTGTGATGTTTCGTTTCACAGGTGTATACATATATCAGAATTCATTAAATTGTATACTTTGAGTATTTTCAGCTAATTACATATCAGTTATACTTCCAATCTAAGAAAACAGTTAAAAGTTTTCATTTCAGATGTGTGTATTTCCAACACCATGTCATTTCCAACATGTATAACTTTCCTTGCAATATTATCGAAAGGAAGATACTGTAGCTATAAAACAACAAATACTTTTGAGTAAAACACGTTTACTCAAGCTTAGATTTTAGCTACCCTTGTAACCTTTATTGTATAGTCATGTTTAGTCTAGGAAATAATTTTATAGCCTTTGTATAAGCCTTGTACTTGCTAGTATTCTTCTTTTAGATTCCGCCGCCCCCCACCCCCCAACCCCCAATGATCTCTGCGTACTATGCCTCTCTGCACATTGCTTCACTTAACGAATCTCCTTAATACCTTTCCTCTTTCCTTGGGACTGTATACAGCCCAGTTAATTTCTTCGTTCATGTTTAATATGAACTCCTTTTTGTTCCTCTGCTCATCGAGTCACATAATCAAATAGTGTTCATTGTAAAAAAGCATACTGGTATCTTTAGATGGATGACAATTAAATGTTCATTACAGAAAAAAATAGTTTTATTGCATATTTTTTGTGGACTGAAGTTATGCATGTAAGATTGCAGTGAAAATTTAAAATCATTTTTCTGTAAACAGAACGTCAAGGAAGCAACACATTAAATAATGCAGCAACTTTATGTGTGGTTTTGTAGTTTAGGTCATATTGATCAGAGATAGCTTATCTTGGAACATGGTGTATTCATCGTTACCTTTTAAAAGGAAAGGAGGGTTGTGTAAAATTTGAACATTTTCTTTATCAAAAAATGTTACTTCTTCTTAGATCTGGAGCATGTGATTTTTAAATGTAGTTTTATAGGTCTTTTATATTTTGTTGCAGAAAGGGATCTGGTAAAACCTAAATATGACCTGGATAGAACAGATCCACTGGAAAACAATTACACTCCAGTTTCTTCGGTACCTAATATTTCATCTGGTCATTACCCTGTACCTACTTTGAGCAGCACTATAACAGTAATTGCTCCTACCCACCATGGCAATAACACTACTGAAAGTTGGTCTGAATTCCATGAAGACCAGGTGGACCATAACTCATATGTCAGACCACCGATGCCAAAGAAACGGTGTAGAGACTATGATGGTAAGTCTTTGACTTGTTTCATGAAGTATTGAATTAATATTTCCAGCTGACCAAATTCTGTAAGTTTAGGCTGCCCATAGTTATTCAAAGACTTAACCTATTGGAAATGGTGGGAAACTAATTGTAAGCACCCATGAATTCTTCAGTATAATTGGAAACTTCATTAGTTAGTCACCACTCACTACTGAATATCAATTTAAAGATATTATTTATTTGCATATAAGTCTTAATATATTTTTGGAATTTACCAAAGAAAAGTAATGTCTACAGAGTTACTTAAGAAGGAATCTGCTACTGAAACCTTTTTGACAAAACTCACTTCTTTAAAAATAAATGGTTATTGGTATGTAAGTAGAACCTAGAAATGTGGTATTACCTATTTAAGAATTTTATAAATGAAGACAACATTTTACTGTTAAAGTTTTATAAATTATATGAAAGCTATAGTTGCAGTGTTCTTAAAGTTTTAAGTGAGATTTAAATATAGGAAGTGTTTGCAATGAAGTATACAAGGCCTGTCCGGGAAGTATCCAGCCACGTAATATGAAAAATAGAGACTTTTATTGAAGACGAACAACACAATATACAAGAAATATTGTACAAAGGACAGTGATGTCTCAGTTCCTTTCAAAGTAGGCATCTGGGGACCTCACACAGTTCTCCCAATCACCATCAGTTGTCCCATTGTATTTTCCTGAATCTCATTGACAGTCTGAAATTTCTTCCCTTTCAAAGGTGATTTTAGTTTGGGGAAAAGCCAGAAGTTGCAGGGTGCCAAATCTGGGCTGTAGGGGGGCTGAGTCACCTGGGTGATTTGATATTTTGCCAAAAAACTGTGCGAGATATGATACATGAGCGAGTGCGTTGTTCTGATGAGTCTGCCAATCACCAGTTGCCCATAGCTGCAGCCTTCTGAATCATCCAAATAATTTCTGTGGAGGAATGTTCAAGCTTAACGCAAAATTTGACACAGATTTATTGCTCTAGTCCCTTAGTCATTTTCAATGTGATGGCTACACCGCACACATACTCAATGGCATTTACTGCTCCCACTGGCTAGTACAGTGAAGTTGTTCACACATGTGCATTTTAGTACACTCTCCTTGACTGCCCAGTTATATTATGTCATGCAAACTGTCTCATATTAACAGTCGTTGGACTTTTTCTGGACAAGTCTTGTATATATAAGTATTATGCCATCTTGCTAGCTAGGTATACTCACTTGAATTTGTTGATACAGTTTTTAGTGTATGTGTTAGCTATGTTATTATTTGACAAGTATTTGTAAATTACTGGAATTAGTAATTAGCTCTTGCAATATGGTTAATTACACTTGTCCAGTATTTTAAAATATTCTTATTTTTAAATATCTTACTTTTATCAACTTAGAGAAAAATTTATATGTCCAACACTTTTTATATTTCTGTATTTCCTTGCAGAAAAGGGTTTCTGTATGAGAGGAGACATGTGCCCTTTTGATCATGGAAGTGACCCAGTAGTTGTAGAAGATGTGAATCTTCCTGGTATGCTGCCTTTCCCAGCACAACCTCCTGTTGTTGAAGGACCACCTCCTCCTGGACTCCCCCCACCTCCACCAATTCTTACACCCCCGCCTGTGAATTTGAGACCCCCAGTGCCACCACCAGGCCCATTACCACCCAGTCTACCACCAGTCACAGGTAAGTAAATATGTTAGCTTGCCTGTACTTATTGTATGTCCGTTCATAGCCTTCTAAAAAAGTTAGTAATTTGATGCCTGCTTTTATTAAAAGTATTATCTAAAGTAATTTTATAGATGTTGGAAATCAAGAGCAAGATATTCCCATTTGGAATATATCCCAGCTTTGCTTGGTTTTGCCAAACTTGTGGATTACTATGTTCAGAGTGGCTTAGAATTATGCACAACCCTGATAAATCACAGCTGCCTGTAGTCCTTTATAGCTCAAGAGAAACCTATTTTTGAAAACATTAATTAAAAGTGTATTGACTCTAGAAAACTAATATAGTTGTAAGAGCTTGGTGTTTGTAGATATTATAGTTTGATGAATGAGAATATCATGTTTGGATATATAAATAACTTATTTTATTTGTTTGCTTTCAGATGATATTTCTTATTCTTTGGTTTTGACAGGACCACCACCTCCACTTCCTCCTTTGCAGCCATCTGGCATGGATGCTCCCCCAAACTCTGCAACCAGTTCTGTTCCTGCTGTAGTAACAACTGGCATTCATCACCAGCCTCCTCCTGCTCCACCCTCTCTTTTTACTGCAGGTGCAGTTTTGGCTCTCTCTGTGTTCATGATGTAATATAGTTTTAGATCATAGTTTATTTGAGGAATTTTTAAATGTTTAGAGAGTGAATTGCTGTAGTAGGTCTGTTTTTCTCACTAAAATGACAATAAAAATGTAGACATGGTGAATGTACATTAAATGGAAATCCTCAGTTATGATTTTTTAAAAAAACTGAGTTATATTTTTAAATAACATTTTATTTTTATAAAACTTAAATTTTCTTTTTAAAACATGAAATACATTAGCTTTATATTAGTAACATAGTTTACTTATTCTATTATCAATATATAGAAAAATTATGAAGTTTTATAATTGTTTTTTAATTACAGTTTTTGTATTACCAGATACATATGACACAGATGGCTATAACCCTGAAGCCCCAAGCATAACAAACACTTCCAGACCTATGTACCGACACAGAGTGCACGCACAAAGGCCCAACTTGATAGGACTGACGTCAGGGGATATGGATTTGCCGCCCAGAGGTACTGTGATTCATCTTTTAAAGTAATTTTCATATCAAGAGTGACAAAACATTTATAAAGACCAAAAGGTCCTGCATTTATGGGGGTTGAGTAAAAGATGTTTGTGTTTGTTTCTTGAGTCCTTTGGTCTCCTGTGAGACAAAAGGTAATATTGTATTTCTTAGGGAAAGGGAATTTTACAAAAGAACGTAATTTCTGGGGTAGATTTTGTTGAGTATTTTCTGTCATTTGCAATCTTAATAGGCTCATTTAAACTCTTGAGAGTGATACAGCTTTTTTTAAAAGATTTTAATTATTTAGTTTTAGAGAGTGGGGAGGGAAGGGAGAAAGAGAGGGAGAGAAACATCAGTTGGTTGCCTCTTGTGCGCGCCCCTACTGCAACCCAGGCATGTGCCCTGACCAGAAATCAAAGTGGCATCCTTTTGTTTTGCACCAGCTGAGCCGCACTTGTCAGGGCCTAAATGATCAATTTTTAAAGGTCTTAAGGTCATATTTGTGATGAGACTGATGGCAAAGGGAACAATGACATGGATTTTACTACACACCCCCAATAGAAGTGGCCTGCAAAATCATATTTTAATTTCCAATGTGAGAATTACTAGTTCTTTAGTTAGGTTGATGTGAATTTGATTATTATTACTATATTTGAATGTACATTTATTTCTATTTTTTTCTAAAATGTAGAATATGGAAAAAAGCCAGAACTTTGTTTTCAAAATGTGAATTTAAGGAAGTAGCTGTGATCAACAGAAAATATTAATCTGTGTTTTCTTTTATTTTCTTTTCAAACAGAAAAGCCTCCTAATAAAAGCACTATGAGGATAGTAGTGGATTCAGAGTCAAGGAAAAGAACCATTGGTTCTGGGGAGCCTGGAGTTACCACCAAGAAGACTTGGTTTGATAAGTAAGCTGGAAGGGGAAATTGAAGCCTTTTATTATGCAGTAATTTGTAGAGTAGTTGGAGAATTATTATGACAATATAGTATTCTTTTTCAAAATAAAATGTATATAATTTTACTCTATAGGCAATTTCCCCCTGAAGTGTAAGTTGTTTTCTAAAAATTTGTTAATTAGTTGTCTGGTAGTTGGAAGGCATTTTCATGTAGAAATGGTATGGTGGGTTAGGACATAATTCTCCTCTTTCCACCTTCCTCCACCTTCAAAGAACATTCCTTATGTTAGAGATGTCATTGAATACTACCTACATAAAGGGTAGTAGTGAACTTAATATCAGGGAAGAAAGGGTGGTTCTGGTCTGGAAAGAGGCATTAGCATGGGGCATTTCCTTTTTAGAGCTAGTAAGGCATATTTTGCGGGGGAGGTAGTGAGGGAGGCTGGGTAGACCCTGAAGTTGTCAAGGAAGGATTTCAGAGAAAGGGGTAAAGAATCAGAATGCTGGGGTGTTGATGATTCATTTATAAATTTTCATGTTTGAGGAGAAATTGGGATCACACATTTTTAGAGCTTTAACATCATTTGAAAGTGGATAATTTCTAGTTGTATCTCTGCCTTTAAATCTGTGACCTGAGGCAAGCATTACAAACTTCTCTGGGCTATAGTTTTATCCTTTTTTTCCAAGTGTCAAATGTATGGTCTACATTTAGGACTTTCTTTTGAAGTTGGGAAGTGGTTGACAGTCACTTTTAATCAATGTTTTAAAATAGGATAAATTTCGGTAAGCTAGCTTTTGCAGAAATGAAACGAAGGTTATATATGCAAATTGACTGAAGTAGGGTGTTAGGACCTTTCCTGCTAACAATTTTAAGTAGGAGTGGATTGAAAGTACCAAGTACAGATGATATGGAAGAACCCTTCTCAGTTGGCTTCCGTGAAGATGTAAACAGTGCTAATTTAAAGACTTCATTTTTTTTTGGAAGAAGATTTCAGTTTTCATTATCAACTAATAATTTCAGTTTTCAAAAAAAGAAACTTAAATTGTAAAAATTTATTTCTTTATACTTGATAGGGAACAGGATTTATAAATGAATGTATTAATTACCTTGATTTTTCTTACAGACCAAATTTTAATAGAACAAACAGCCCAGGATTTCAAAAAAAGGTTCAGTTTGGAAATGAAAATACCAAACTTGAACTTAGAAAAGTTCCTCCAGAATTAAATAATATCAGCAAACTTAATGAGCATTTTAGTCGATTTGGAACCCTGGTTAACCTACAGGTAAGAACTGTGAAGTGATTCTGTTTTCTTTGCCCAATTATTTTGGGAGAAAACATAAGAAAAATACTCTTACAACAAAGTATTTTGAAAAATTTGTTAAATTGGATATGAAATAAAACTTTTTATATTTTTAGATGTATGATTGTTGAATAACTTTGGTAGTTTGAAGAGGCAGCAGTTTTGATCGATCATATTATATATACTTTCTACTCAGTAGAGGTTAGCATAAAATTATAGCAAAGTTAAATAATCACACTAGTAAACTCTAATCTTACTGTAGTTTTCATTTCCTCAATTTCTCAAAATCATTACAACAGAAAGCTTTAATCAGATTCTTTTTGCTGCCTCTCTGATAAGATGCATTAACAGGTAGGACCCAAATACTGGGTAATTCATAATTAGTTTAAACATTTACTTCTTCCTGTACCATTTTTTAACATTTTTCCCAGATAAATATCAGTGTAGTTTATATTTGACTTCACCTAAAATTGGAGCTTGGCTTGGATGTATGTAACTTGTGAGGTTATTTAGTGTTGGGTTTACATTATGTGATATGTTAAAAGTGTTGCATTAATGCTGGAATGTTTTCTTTTTCAGTTTTTATGATGCTCTTTTTAGAGTACAGCTTAAGTAGATAATTTAGAAACTTTTATTTCTTGCCATTTAAAAAATAATATAAAAGTAACTTATGAAAAAATGCATGCTTGCTTGTGGTAGGGCAACAGAGATATACCAGTATGCAAACCAAAGGGTCGCCAGTTTGATTCCCAGTGAGGGCAAAGGCCTAGGTTGCAGGCCAGGACCCCAGTAGGGGGTGCGCAAGAGGCAACCACACACTGATGTCTCTCTCCCTCTCTCCCTTCCCCTCTCTCTAAAAATAGATAGATAGATAGATAGATAGATAGATAGATATTTTTTTAAAGGTTTGTATATCAACTCTGTCTTCTTTACATTTCTCTCCCCATATGTCCCCATAATGTAGTTACATCATCGTTAACAGTTTATCATGCATTATTCTAGAATTTTTTTAATCCTCACCCGAGGGCATGATTACTGATTTTTAGAGGGGAAGGGAGAGAAGTGTCAATGTGAGAAACATCAATAAGTTGCCTCTGGTGTGCGCCCTGACTGGAGATTGAACCTGTGACCTTTTGGTTTATGCGACAATGCTTCAACCAACTGAGCCACACTGGTCAAGGCTCGATTTTTTGTTTTTAATTTCTGTACGTATATATCTACTTATCAATCAATATGCAAATGTAAAAAATACATGCATTTTAAAAATATGTACTTACATACATTACCCTATTAGTTATTTAACATCGAATACCTGCGATTATTTTAAAAATTTTACTTATTGATTTTTAGATATAGAGAGAGAAACATCTACTTGTTGTTCCACTTATTTACACATTCATTTGTTGATTCTTGTATGTGCCCTGACCAGGCATTGAACCTGCAACCTTGGCGTATCAGGACAATGCTCTAACCAACTAAGTTACCTGGCTAAGGCCTGAATATCTTTTTAGGGCAGTTTAATTGATCTGTCACATGTAGATCTAGACAAAAATTTCTCAGAATATTTTTTTCTCACACAATTAATTACACTGGTAATACTAAATTTAAGAAATTTTTCAAAGCTGAGGGACAAAACATGGTACCTCGCTATTCAATTTGCATTTCTGTAGATAGTAATGAGGTTGGTATTTTCTCATCATTTTACTGGTCACTTTGCTGTATCTGCATACACTTGGATTATTATTTATACAGTACATGTTTTTTAAACACCAGTTTTAATAACTTTATCCTAATAAACATATTGATGAATTGATGTTTTAAATCCCAATAAATGCATAATTAATAAAAATGCAGTCTAAAATCATCCTTGTCACAAATATTTATTGAATACAGTAATGAATACTTACTATATACTCTCTGTTATACATGAATTATGTGACTCAACACTATGGTGTGGGTTTCCCCATTATGGAAGGGGAAACAAAGGCACAGAGAGATTAAATAACTTGCTCATGCTCCTGTGAGAATAGCAGTCAAGGTTTTAGTCAGGCCATTTGATTTAGAGTCTGTGTTCTTAATCCCTATTTCATAATACTTCATACCACCAGCAGTTTTTGTATCACACTTTAAAAAATACTGCTGTTATTGAAAGAACAAGAAATTTGAAGTGAAAAGTCTTGTATCTACTACTTATTAATATGGGTCTGTAGAATCTTACACTCTTTGAATCTCAGTTTCTTTATGTGTAAAATACGACTTTTTTCCTTAAATTTTCTTGTGCTCTTGAAAATATTTTTGTGAGAATTACTCGGAAGATTTTACAGATGGATTTTTTTCTGTAATTTTTAGTTAGAGATTACCCCCTTTTAAAGTAGTTTTACTGTCTTCACTTAGCTTTGGATATTGGCCAAAAGTCACTCATTGACATAGGGGTTATTTCTCATAGTCAGTCTAGTATTTGGGGAAAAAGTGAAGCATTTGGAATACTTGTTCATAACATCCGTACAGATGAGCATCCTCTATTAATTGTCACATAGAAGAGGCTCTTGTTCCACTCTGCTGAACAGTCCTCAGTTACCGTTTCTTCTGGAGTGAAAGTAGGCTATGGTAACAATCTAGATTTAAGGAAATGTAAAGATAGAATCTTACTTGGAAGAACCAGTATTTCACTTGTTGAGAAATTTTACTGTTATGAAGCAACAGATTCATTTGGAAATCCACTGTTTTTAATATTTGAAATCTTAGGTTGCCTATAATGGTGATCCTGAAGGTGCCCTTATCCAATTTGCAACTTATGAAGAAGCAAAGAAAGCAATATCAAGTACAGAAGCAGTGCTAAACAATCGCTTTATCAAGGTTTATTGGCACAGAGAAGGAAGCAACCAGCAGTTGCAAACGACTTCTCCAAAGGTAAGAGAAATTCGTGTGAATTAAATGCTCTTCTTAGAAAACATAATATTTAAGAGCAGAGGCATTTGCCGTCAGGTAGGCTTTTGAGCTAGATCTTGCCTCTACCACTGTTAAATGTATAGACTTGAGGAAGTCACTTAATTTCTCTAACTTCTTCTTTCATTTTATTTTGAAGTTAATTCCTAGTTTAGAAAATTATAAGGTGGTTTGTGTAAAGCATATAGGAAAGTCCCGGGTGGATAGGAGACAGTACAAACAGGGTAGCTTTACATATTTCACAAAGTCAGACTGTGGGTTTATCTTGGAAACCTTCCTCTCCCTGTCTTTTAATCAGTGAATCAGTCAGTATGTAATGTTGGATTGATTGCTTGTAGACGTGTCTTACAGCAGTCTGTTTCTTTAATTTTCTTCTGTTTATTAAAAAGAAAAAGAAGAGATAGTGAAGTGTAGATTTTAATTTTTTTCTCTACTTTGTAAGTTCTTATATACAAAGAAAAACATATGAAGAAATTTGAAAGGTGGCTAAGTTTTGATTACAGGCTGCACTTTAAGACACCCTTTGCATGGGCAGTTCAGTAAAAAAACACAGGTAACTTTCCATGCTCATGAACTAGTTAGCTTATTTAACGTTTTTTTATCATTCTGAGGTGATGCAGCCTTTAGTCCAGCAGCCCATTTTGCCTGTTGTGAAGCAGTCTGTCAAAGAACGGTTGGGTCCAGTACCCTCCAGTACTGTTGAGCCAGCAGAAGCCCAGAGTGCCAGTTCAGATCTTCCCCAGGTAAACGAAAAGTCTTGCTGTTGTGTCTGTCATGCAGTAGGTTCTCAGGAAATTATTTTCCCTTGGTGATTTGAATTGTAGTTAATTTTGGTATATATTTCATAGTTACTTTCTGTATATATTTTATACAGAAATATGATAGTCTCTACATATTTGAACTTCATCTTTAAATGTTTTTGTTACTATTATAACATTTTCGTATTCTACCTTTTCTGTAGCATTTGAATCTTCAATTATTCTCTAATACTTATTTATAAGACAGAACTCTTTTTCACTTTGTGGAGGAGATATTTTCCAGCAAATCTGCCTGAAAAGTGAAGTTTAGTACACTAAATCTTAATTTTCCCACCATCTTTTACTTAACTAGAATTCTTTTCCAGAGATAATTATACAGTAGCCTAAACTCAAAGCTTTTGGGACAGGAAGGCTTAAACCATCAGGTTTTAGCATGCTTAATATTGTGCTGATTCAAGTTACTTACGCAGCTCTGTCAGAACTTTGCATCACTTATTCCTGACTCTCAGATTTTCTTCTCCATATGTCATTCCCTTCCCACTCCCTTCCATACTTGAGTGGCAGTTTCTTATTTCTACACCCTCAGTCTTTGAAACTTAGCTTTCCTTTGTCTCCAGATGTTTCGGCATTTGCTGCATAAAACAGAGTTAGGATATACTATCCTACTTAACTAATGGATGCCACCTTATTAAAATAGTCTTCTGAATAATTCCTGAAAAGCAGTGTATTCAGATTCTATTAAAAAAATACAGAATGTAAATTGGTAAATTATTAGTTACTTAAAAAACAAAAAAAGCCTAATCCTATTCTGAATCATCAGCAAATGCACTGTATTTGGTTATAAAACAAACATACTTTAGGAAAGAATGGCTTTTATTTTTAAGCTTAAGAAGTAGGCACATCCTTTATTTACTCAAATCTAATAGTATAGATTTCAACCTTTCTGTTTGTCAACGTAGGATTCCAAGAATTTATGGATTCTGTATCAGTGGAGGGAACTTTAGCAACTACCTGGTTCAAACATCTGATTTTATATCATAGTTTTTCATGATTGAGTAATATTGCATACTGTTTGTTTTTTCCATACAATTTTCTTTCTGTTTCTGTCATTGCAAAAGACTCAGGTTTTGTGATTAACATCTGTGTGCTTATAGTCAGTATATGTTAGTAGAATCAGAATGTTCAAAATCCCAACAGACTTATATATGTTTGGGGAAACACTGAATATTTCCATTTCAATTTTTTTAGAATGTAACTAAATTATCTGTGAAGGACAGGTTGGGTTTTGTATCAAAGCCATCTGTTTCAGCAACTGAAAAGGTAAGAAGAAGCATGATGTGTTTGTCTTGGCTTCATAAATGTTTTCAGGTGGCATCTTAATTTTTTTAATTTTTTCATAGATCCAAACTTTTGCTTCTTAGTAGTATCTGTATCTCTTATTCCTACCTTTTTGCTTTCCATTTGCTGAAAAAGAAAAATATTTGTCTACCTTTTTTTTTTTACTTTTTGCATTAGCATTTTAATACATGCCGCTCACTATAGTTTCCATGTGCTTCATTCTTTCTCTCTCTCTCTTTTTTTTTTTTTGTATTTACTATATTTTCTTTAGAGATATTTTACATTTTAATTTGAAAACTCTGGCAGCCAATAGAAAGGGCCATGAACTAGGGATTTTACTGGAGTTGGAGCTTTGGCTCTTCACTTACTAACTGCATGACATTGGGCAGTGCTATTAATCTTTATGAACCTTTTCTTCATAATAAATGGTGATGGTAAGAATTGTCTTGCTCATGGAGTTTTGTAAGGATTAAATAAAATTATTTAAAAGTATTTTGTGAATGGACGAGGAGGCTGAGTGGTTAAGGCGATGGACTGCTAAAAGCATTTTGTAAATTGGAAAAGATGACATAAATGTAAGATTTTTATTTATTATTAACAACTATTGTATACAGCCTGACAATACATTTAGTCTTTTTTTAATGAAGGGGCAAATATTGACTAAATTAAGACCATTTATGGAACTGTCTTATAGTTCTGTGTAGATGTGGGTTATTGTTTTTTTCCCTGCCCTCCCCGCGCCCCCCCCCCCCCCCCCCCCGATTGGGGCAAATACTGATTAAATTAAGACCACTTATGGGCCTATCTTACAGTTCTGTGTAGATGTGGTGTTTTTTTTCCTGTTTAGGTATGAGTAAATGCCCTGGTCTTTAGTCTTATTGAGGTGTATAGAATCACAGAGAATTAGAATTTGATAATCTTTCCCATTTCTATATGCTTACTTAAACCCTCCAGAGGTCGAGGCTGATCTGAGTGATACAAACGAACTTGACTTACACTGTAATTTTTTTGACCCTGACCTCTGCAGGGGTAGGAGGGTAAGGCCATAATAGTTTTTCGTTGGCCTATACACTTGAGTTACTGAGCTAGGACTGGAATCTGGGTTTCCTATTTTTGGTCCATGGCTCTTTCCATTATGAATATTACATAGGAAATTGACTTCATAGGTAAATAGAACACATACTCTCTTCATTGATTCTTTAGTATATTGTTTTCCTTATTTACTATGTAAAAACAACCTCATTCTCTAAATTAGATTTCCCTCTTAGGCACCTCAGCATTACTTGAGGCATAATATGCCTAAGAATGATTCATTACTTCCCACGTAAATTAATTTCTTATGGCCCTCCCCTTTGGAAGTGGTATCCCCATTTTCCAATTTGTATAATCTGAAAGCCTTCTGAGTCATTTGCTTGTGTTTGTAGTCTGCATCTCTGTCACCTTCAGGCCCCTGGCCTCTAGATACAGTGTCATAGCTGCCAGCCCCCTCCTCTGGTGTTCACTGCCACCATCCTGCTCTCAGACTTATTTTCATGTGAGTTCCTTACAGAAACCTTCATTTCCTAAGCTAAAGGACTTAGCTTGGTTGACAGCTTATCATACCTGTTATTCTGATTCTGTTACCTCTACTTTAGTCCTTTCTTCTTCTCTAAGGAGTCTTTTTTTCTGCTTATTATATCTTGCTATTTTTTTGTCTCCTTTTTAATTGTTTTTGGTGATGATTTTCTTGGAATGCATGTCCCTGTGCCTAACTGAATTCTAGTCATTCTTTTAAAGATTGCGGACTCTCTAACCTGTTCTGTGAAACCTCTAAATTTTTCTACATGATGCCCTCATTTTCTCTAAATTTGTGTCCCTTAGTCTGTGCTAATAAATTTAGCAGTATGTAAATATTTACTTTGATTAGGTTTATTTTCCTTGATACTAAGTAACTAAGGAAAAAAATAACAAAATGAGGTCTTTTAACTTAGCGGTTCTGGAGAGGTCTAAAAATCTGATTATGTTTGGTATCTATTTATGTCGAAATCTGGACTCTGAAATTGAAGTTTCCTAATAATAGGTTTTACAAAACTTTTCTAGTATGTTTTGTTACTGCTTTCATTTTTTTAAAGCATGATTTATATGGTTTTAGGATAAAAAGGGGAGAAACCTGGAATCGATAGCATAATATTACTAATATAGTTACAACTAACAATTTGTGAAAAATCACTAATGGCAGTGAGCTGTTTATGAAAAAATTATTTTATAAATACTGTAAAGAATCTTTTCAGGAAAGCAATTATTTACAAATACATAACTTGCAGTCATCATCAGTGAACCTGTTTAAAGAATAGCATTTTAGTTTTGCTTATTTTTGGTGCTGTCTCTTCCCCTACTCCATAGTGATTTTTGCTGTAGAATCCTTAGAGGTTAATTATTCAGAAAAGTCTTAGGAAGAATAGAAGAATGTTCTCCATCATCAGTTATTGCTACTTTTTAAAAAATTTATTTATTGAAGGCAGGAAAAATCTCACAATTAGTATCTACCCAGTATCTTCTGTCATTGATGAAGCAAATAAATACACAAATGTACTGTAAATAACATTGAGTATACCTTTCAGCGATTTTGAAAGAAATTTTAAGTTTCCATTTTTGTGAGAGGGCTAAGAGAGGAGAGACTTAAAACCAGTTGATTCAGCTAAATAATAAAATATTGTAATAGCTGTGAAATCGGTATTATTTGAGTGATCAGTCAAATGATGTTTGAGTGCTTCTGCTTACTATAGGGAGATTTATGAAGAATAAAGGCATCTGCTGCATATATTATCCTGGTTATTTTCCTTAAAAAGATTTCGATTGTCCACTTTATCTCCTTAAAGTCAATCTAAATTCTAACAAGTAAGCTGATCACTTGAATATTTATTTAATGTTCTTATTACCAGTTTCAGGTATATTATACATGTAGTACAGGATATTATTGTTTCTTAGTATTTTTTTATTATCTGTAAATAACATCTTTTTGTTTGTTTTTATTGTTTTTTGTTTGTTTGTTTGTTTTTTGCATGATGATATACTAACATCTGTACCATGGCACTTCTGAGAGGGAAATTGTGTGGTAAAACTGAAGGGACATTGCATGCCGAATGGAAATTTAATGCTGTTGATTTCGTAGCTGACTTTCTTTATGATTCTGAGCAACTCTTACTCTGTGTTTCCTGAACTTTAAATGCAGTCATTTAAATTTTAAAATTTGTAGTTGTGTAATTTTGCTACGTTAAATATTAAGATTAAGAAAATTAGTGATAGTTTTTTAATAACTCATTGACTAATTTTGATTTTTTAAAATATATTGGCCTCTCAGGATTAATACCTGGATTATTCAATCAAAATTGCTATCAAGATTATTTTTTCTTCAGAGAAACATGGTTTTTAAAATAATTTACTATACAGAATTTTCTGGGAACCAAGCTATTTGTAGCAAAAAATGATTACTGACTACACATTTTTCTTTGACATTAAAGTACTTCTCTGCAATATCTTTAATTCCTTTGTGTCTCTTAAGCTACTTAGTACTATTGAAAAAAAAATAAAAATGTTAACCCCTGAGAGTATTTTACAGATTTAACTTTAAATCATGTTATTCTCACTAGAATTTCTAATTGGTTAGGTTTTGCTATAGAAAACACATGTATGTGTTAAGGAAAAAGACTATCATAAACGAACATTCACATTTATTGAAAATAAGATTATTTACTTAATATAAAAATTGACCATATAGTGATTATATTAATAAACTTTCTACATGTAACTCCTCAGACACTGTATTTTCATTGCATTTAAACAAGGCACTTTTGCTCTGGAAACCCTTTAGAGTTGACTTACTGTGAGTGTGACTGTGAAGCATTGAAACTGTTTCTTTCACATGTTTTGATTCAAACTTGGGCATTGCTTATTAAAAAGTGACACTTGGATTACTTTATTTCTAATACCTTCTTTTTAGCAATTTTTACAAAATACTTTGTCTTCTTCCATTCTTATCTATGACAGAAATCTGTTTTCTCTATCTTAAGTATATTAATAATAGTTATGGCTGGTAATATTTTACATAGGAAATAAGATCAGGATGTATTATAGATTATAACCTCTGTCTTACTAGAGAAATTTGTCTTGAAAAGTAAAAGGTATTACTGATGTATATTTTAAAAACAAAACATATGATACTTTTCAGCTGATCTTAAGAATTCAATATACCTTTCATACCAAACCTGAAAAATATATAACAAGAAAGGAAAATTACAAGCTAATGTTTCATGAACCAAAGTTACACAAATCCTAGACAAAATACTAGCAGAAGTCCAGTTATATGAAAAAATAATAATACATCCTGACCAGGTAGGATTTATTTCAGAAATGCAAGGTTGATTTAACATTTGGAAATCATGATCATTTTCTCCATTAGCAGAATAAAGTTGGGGTGGAGGATGGAAGGGAAGAACTCTATATGATTATCTCAGTAGAAAAAACATAATATTCACAACAGCATCACATTAACCATTCTGAAAACTAGGAATAGAAAGAAGCTTGCTTAATTTGGCAAAATATATATGCAGAAAAAAAACCCTACAGCTAACATACTGAATGATGGAATATTGAATGTTTCCTTCTGAGATCAGGAACAAGAAAGGATGTCAACTCCCACCTTTTTTCAGTAGTATATGGCCTTATCAGTACTATAAGGAAAGAAAATAAAGTAAGTGACATAAAGATTGGAAGGGAAGAAACAAAACTGTATTTACTCACCGATGACATGATTGTGTATATAGAAAATACAAAGGAATTCACAAACAGTTGGAATTAATAAGTGAATGAGATAAGGTCAGTGGAAATAAAAATTGTGATAGTTCAATATGTCAAAATACAGCACATACAGAAACCTGTTTGGAAAATAGAGAAGGCGTGGTAGTTTGCAAAGTCCACTGCCTGTGCTTGGACTTTGTTCTTAGGAATTGTAGCATCTTTTCTGTTGGGTTTGTTACTTCCCTCCACTGCCTTCATTTTTAACAGATTTTCTCTTTTATCACAACTCTGACTTCTTTTGAATATACAGATATTCTTACTAGTTAAACTCTTAACTGTCTAAACTCTGGAATAAGATAGATTCAAATAGTGAATAATATTTGCAGTCATATATTTCATTGTTTTTAAGACATTTTATTTTCACACTTTACACCTCTGAAATTGGGCTCCATTTTAGTCATTGGTGTTTATGGTTGTAATTGTCAGCTTTTTTATTTTTTTAGTGGGGAATATAAAAGGGTAATGTGTTTCAAAATTAGTTATGTCTTAAACTCAGTGAAATATGTTAGCCAATGTTCTGTTTTGACAAATGGAAGTTCCTGAATAAAATAAGGGAGTGGGATGTTTCTAGGAATAAAGGAGTCTTTTCATTCTTGTCAGATACATTTATTCACTTTGAAAAACTCTCTTTAGTCTAATATCTGATGTTAATAAAATAGCTTTGAAAAGGAGCATTCCCTACTTACTGAAATTGGAGAAATGTTTAAGCAAAGAAATAATTTCTTTACTTCTGGTTTTCTCACAGCTTTTTTGATAAAATACATTTTGAAACTAGAAGATAGGCTTATGATATTTATTGTTCCCAACTGATTTGAGTACAGAAATCTTTTTTGGTTACAACTTTTCAACTTGTTATGGAACTCTCATGAAGAAAAGTTTATGAAACACTCCAACTTTGTTTTCAGCAGATTATCTTGTGTTTCTTCCTTTAAAGTTATTATCTCATCCTTTATATAATTGTACAGTTTGGCATTGTGTAGTATGTGGTAAGGTAGCATGGGAGAAATTTTTCTCTAGAATTACAAAGAATGGTGACTGAAATTCGAGTACAAACTAAATCTGTTTATTCTGTGTTTTACTGAATAAACCATTTTATATATTAGTGATATCTGACTATTTTCATTATTGCAGAAATTAGCAGTGAAATTTTGATACACATCAAGTATTACAAAGAACATTTATTTTTAAACATCAGTTGTGCTGTATGGAACAAGTAATATAGTATTCTGGGATTCTATTTTATTTAGAAGCTAGTGTTCTGGAATAATGATGAATTACCTAAACTTTATGATGTTCCCCAATCTAATTTCGTGATAAAAGATAACAATGTAGAGTCCAGATTGCTACTTCTCTGGTACCCAAATATTTACATTTTAGTGGCTAGAAGATAGAGCTCTTTTTCCTCATTGATACTCTTCTATTTATATAGTTTTTAATAAAACCTCTTTCAGGTCATGAATTCTTTTCAGACTTTGGAAGCTATGTTTTTTCCTCTGGGAAGCTACATTCTTCATATATATGATTTCATGTTTTGTTTGTATAGTATTCAAAATAGAATAGTATTCCCCTCCGTGAAGGGATCCTACACTCTTCCAAGAACCAGTAAGCAACTGCCTCCCCCCAGCCCCTGCCCCCATGGAACTTAAAACATTTTGCTTTTACAGATTAAAAAGGAACCAATGTATCATATTTTGCTGTATATAATGCACACTTTTTTGCCCAAATTTTAGAGGAAAAAATAAGGGTGAGCATTGTACATGGGAATTAGCATAAAAATGTGGTTGCCCATTATACATGGCAAAATGTGGTACTTACCTTGTGTAGAAAAGGTTGTCCATTCAGATCTGTCATCATTTCAGTTTGATTTAGTGAATATTTAAATATTTAGTGAATATTCAGTTTGGTTTATTGAATATTTACAGTGTGCCCTGGCACTGTTCTAGGCACTGAAGATATAGCAATGAATCAAGGCAAAAAACCCTTATTACCCTTACGTATTTGTTAAGGAAATTATACATCATAAAATTGAACTTTCTCATTTTATAGATAAACAAACCGAGGTCCAAAAAGGTACTTGAACTTACCCAGCGTCTCATAATTAGTAGCAAGGATTAGGTCCTGGAAGAAATGCAAAGAGGAGAAAGACATTGTTTTTGTTTCAAGTCAATTACCGTGTAGATAGGGAGAGAAACATTGTATCATTAAGTCATATTTACTAAATATCTTAATAGCTGTAGGAATACATTTTCATAGAAGGACCTACGTAGAAGAAATAAATGATTAGGACTTTGTGGAGGTCTTGACTGGTTGTGCTCAACCTGAGCTAGGCTTAAGGGAGTAAGGTCACTTGAAGCAGAAGGAGCAACGCTAGCAAAGAAATGGAGAAAGAAAGCAGCACACTTAATTTCTACACTGTAGATTACAAAGTACCACGAGGGACAAACAGTTGCAAATTGTTGGAGGGCCAGCATTCAGTTTCTCCTGTGCCATGCTCTTAGATACAACTTTTCTGTAGTTATTAGAAGTACTAGCAAATATATTCAGCAAGTAATATTTTCTCAGTGATATAGGAATGACTGTTCTTTGTGAAGTTTTTGTATGTCTGTTTTTTGTGAAGCTCTTTTCCTGTAGGTATATTAATTTAAATTTTTTTATGTCATAGCTTATCCATCATTTATACCCTTCTTTTCAAATCAAGAAATGATGTAGTTATTGTATGTATATAATACATTTAGTTTAGTGTGCTAAATTTTGACAGAACTGCTTTAACATTGTTTTATAAGAAAACAGAACTTAGAAAATCATGGGTACTTGATATATTTTTTACTAAATTGAATTTGTATTGGTAGGTGTTATCTACATCTACTGGCCTAACAAAAACGGTGTATAATCCAGCTGCTTTGAAGGCTGCACAAAAAACCTTACTTGTTTCCCCCTCTGCAGTTGATAATAATGAAGCACAGAAAAAAAAACAGGTAAGTACAGCTATTATTGTACAAAATTTGCATGTAGGAAAGCTTTTGTGCATGTATGTGTTATGTCAGTGCTTATAATAGACTAAAAGGAGTATGTCAGCTGCACTGAACTCTTATTTTCTGTAATGTACCAGTAAACATTAAATTTTTCTTTCTTGGAATAATAGGTTGTCCTGACTTTTCAAAAGTTGCATATATATTTGAGTTTTAAATAGGAAAAAAATTGCATTTAATTTTTATTGCCAAGCTTCTATAGTTAAAACCGTTTCTGTCCTCTTGAATCATTTTGTTTATTGGAAAAATAAACAGTAAATAGTCTAATGATATTTTTGATCCCTTTCTCTAGGAAGCTCTGAAGCTTCAGCAGGATGTAAGGAAAAGAAAACAAGAAATTTTAGAAAAGCACATTGAAACACAGAAGGTAAAATATTAGGGCTAGATTTGGCAAAATATATTTATAAATGTTATAACATTGAGTTAATTTAATCTTACACTGTATACATTCCTGAAAAACATATTTACTGTAATTGATAATGGTAAAACTGAAATATTGTCAATGATTAAGTATATTATCAATTGCTAGAATATAGTAGACTGGGCATTTTAGTAGTTTAATGGAACTACGGTTATCAGATTTGAAATGAAGATAAGGAATGTTTATCCAGGAGGAACACCTAAGGCTCCACCCCTCACTACATAATAGCCATGACCAGACTAAAACCAAAACAAAACAAAACAAAAAACCCACCAAAAATGGCTCAAACCGGAGAACAAATAAAAGCCCCAGAGCCAATTCCTCTAAGCTGTGAAGAGATAGCCAACCTATCAAATGCACAGTTCAAAGCACTGGTTATCAAAATGCTCACAGAATTGGTTGATTTTGCTCACAAATTAGATAAAAAAATGCAGGCTACAATACGTGAAATGAAGGAAGACGCATGGGGAACCGATAGAGATGGAAGGAAAACTGGGACTCAAATCAATGGAGTGGACCAGAAGGAAGAAACTAACAACCAAACAGAAAACGAGGAAGAAACAAGAATTCAAAAAAATGAGGAGAGGCTTAGGAACCTCCGGGACATCGTTAAACATCCCAACATCCGAATTACAGGGGCCCCAGAAGGGGAAGAAGAAGAGCAACAAGTGGAAAACTTATTTGAACAAATAATAAAGGAGAACTTCCCCAATCTGGCAAAGGAAATAGACTTCCAGGACGTCCAGGAAGCTCAGAGAGTCCCGAAGAAGTTGGACCCAAGGAGGAACACACCAAGGCACATCGTAATTACATTAGCCAAGATTAAAAAGAAGGAGAGGATTCTAGAAGCAGCAAGGGATAAGGGGACAGTCACCTACAAAGGAGTTCCCATCAGACTGTCAGCTCATTTCTCCAAAGAGACCTTACAGGCAAGAAGGGGCTGGAAAGAAGTATTTGAAGTCTTGAAAGACAGGGACCTACATCCAAAATTGCTCTATCCAGCAAAGCTTTCATTTAGAATGGAAGGGAAGGTAAAGTGCTTCTCAGATAAGGTCAAGTTCAAGGAGTTCATCATCACCAAGCCCTTATTCTATGAAATGTTAAAGGGACTTTTCTAAGAAAAAGAAGATAAAAAATATGACAGTGAAAAGACAGCAAACTCACAGCTATTAACAACCACACCTAAAACAAAAGCAAACAACTAGAACAGGAACAGAACCACAGAAATGGAGATCACATGGAGGGTTAGCAACAGGGGAGTGGGAGGAGGAGAGAAGGGGAAAAGGTACAGAGAATAAGTAGTATAGACGGTGGGTGGAAAATAGATGGGGGTGGGGGGTGGGCAAGAATAGTGTGGGAAAAGTAGAAGCTAAAGAACTTATGACACATGGACATGAACTAAAGGGGGGAATGTGGGTGGGAGGGGTGTGCAGGGTGGAGGGGAATGATGGGGGAGGAATGGGACAACTGTAATAGCATAATCAATAAAATATATTTAAAAAAAGAAATCTGAATGGTTACTTGTGGCTTAGGTTGAAATTTTAGTGGCCACAAAAAAAAAAAAAAAGAAAGAAAAAAAGGAATGTTTATCCATGTGTGTTGCCACAAAGTACTTTGTTCAACAGACACTGTTGTGGGGCCTTTTTCTCAAAATTGAGATATGTGCCTTTCTTTAATTGGTTTATGATCCTCTAGTCCTATATTGCCCAATACACTAGCTAACAGCCACATCTATTATTTACTTGAAAGATGTCTAGTCCAAATTGAGATGTGCTGTAAGTGTAAAGCACATACCAGATTTCAGATATGTAGTATGAAGAAAAAAAGTAAAACATCTCCATTTTTGTTGAATTGGAACACTTTGAATATCTTCGGTTAAATAGAATATATTATTTCTTAAATTAATTTTGCTGTATCTTTTTATCTTTTTAAAGTGACTCCTAAAAAGTTAAAAATTACTTAGGTGGCTTGCAGTATTTCTTTTTTACAGTGTTGCTCTAGTTTATGACATTAATTTACTATAAGTTCTTGATCAAGTCTGGTAATAAAGGAAATGACATTCGAAAATACAGAAACTTTACATTTTGCTTTAAAATGGATGTCTTTTATAATTTAAATTCTGATATGCTTGAAAAGAGAAATTACAATGCTTTACACCTAAAACTGAAGCCATCTCAACTCAGAGAACCTATGATATTGTATGGTATCTTCTACCCCATAATACTCTGTTTATCTTTTTGTTCCCTCTCCATGTTGGGGATATCATTCCTAGGCTAGCAAGGTACTGTTTCTCTGTGACAAGTAATTATACATCCCATATTCCTAATACCTTGTTTATATGGAAGGAAAGCAAAACTTTTCCTGTGATTCATTCTGGGTTACAGATTCCATTTGAGCAGGAGTACGTACAGGCAATAATAATCACCAGTAGATTAGAAATCGTCCAGCCCTGGCAGTTAACTCAGTTGGTTAGAGTGTCGTCCCCATAAGCCAGGGTTGCAAGTTCGATCCCCAGTTAGGGCACATGTAAGAATCAACCAATGAATGAATGAATGAGTGCATAAATAAGTGGAATAATAATCAGTGTTTCTCTCTCTCTTCCTTCTCTAAAAAAATCAATAAATAAAAATTTAAGACAGAAAGAAAGTAAAATTTTCAGCACTATTTAAAATTGATAACTCTTCAGGGATTGAATTGAGTTTCTTATGTTCAAATAGTAATACTATAGTTTTTAGGAAGTAAGCCAAGATTAAGGCTTGAATAGAGATATAGGTAGCATCACCAATCTGCTATTTTAGTGGTTGTAATCCTTGTTATGAATATGTAAACTAAAAGTAGTATATGTTTATTTTTATATTTAGTTGGCTGTGTTTAGATTATTAATAGGTATCTTATATTTTTTCTCTTTTTAAAAATTTGTCAGATGTTAATTTCAAAATTGGAGAAAAACAAAGCAATGAAGTCTGAAGATAAAGCAGAAATAATGAAAACATTAGAGGTTTTGACAAAAAATATTACGAAGTTGAAAGATGAGGTCAAAGCTACTTCTCCTGGACGCTGTCTTCCAAAAAGTATAAAAACCAAGACTCAGGTATTTTGTAGTGTTATTCATGTTACTACTTAAAAAACAAAACATTACATTGTTTAAGATTCTTTTTTTAGATAATACGTTTTGCTCAAAATCTGACCAATGTATGTTACCATTCTCCCCTTCCTTCATTAATAAGTAAACACAAACAGGCAAACTACTAACCTTTTGAATTCTGTGGAATTAGAGTAGTTATAGATAATCTTGAAAAGATAGCTTGAAGGTAAAATGATATAGTTACTGGAATGCTTGTCTGAGGAGTTTGAGCTTGATTTTATTAGGAATTTGTGATATAAAACATTAACAGAAGAGTAACCTTCTGACAGCACTGTACAGAATGTATTTATTGTACCAAGGGAAAATTCATTAGATAACAAGTAAGTGAACAACTTAATTTCAGATGGTAATAAGTGATTAAGAAAAAAGCCAGAGTTGTATACCATATTTATACTTGGTATATGTATACTTGTATAAAATCATTATTATTTATTGATATTTCTGATTCTCATCTAACGCCATAGGATTCTTCCTTCTTTTATTCCTTATTTTATCTGCCCATTCCCATAATGACAGCTTGGTTTCCATTAACATCAATACAATACTCATTTGCTCAGTCTGGTAATATATTTAAATAGTCTCAGAATTGCTACTTCCAGCAACTAACTAAAATAAAATTTAGAATTTATTTGTGGTCTTTATAGCCTCACAATATATTCCACTAATGGTATAGAATCAGAACTGTGGTCTAGGATTACTTTTTCTTTTTGTGTGGTTATCTTAAAATTTGATAAAGTTGAGTGTATTTCTGTATGTATTCAGTTTTGGATCCTCATTCTTACTGATTTAATTTTTTTTAAAGATTTTATTTATTTTTAGAGGGGAAGAGAGGGAGAAAAAGAGGGAGAGAAACATCAGTGTGTGGTTGCTTCTCCTGTGCCCTCTACTGGGGACCTATTGGGCAATCCAGTCATGTGCCCTTACTGGGAATCGAACTGGCCACCTTTTGGTTTGCAGGCTGGAGCTCAATCCACTGGGCCACACCAGCCGAGGCTTACTGATTTAATTTTATTTTTTGAATATGTAAAACATCAACATGATTCCAAAGTTAAACTATGAAAAGGTTTATAAGTATATAGATGACCTTTCCCCTTTGATACCTGAAACTGTTTTCTACTCTTCCTTTTTTAGTGTATGTATTCTTTCCTGCATAAAATATACTATCTATTGTTTGTTAATACCTTGGTGTATTGTTTTTTTTCCTAATTATTTCCTGACAATTACTTTATATCAGACCATAGAACTTTCTGGCCTCTACATGGAAAATGAATTATAGGGAAATCAGTGGAGGTAGGATCAAGTTAGGAAGCAGATGAAAGGTGATTGATGACTTGGACTAGGGTGGTAAGATGGGAGATAGAAAAATATATAGATTAAGTGGTAATGTGTAAAAATTGTAAAAAGTTTTGTATAAATGTAGGTTATTAATTTTTGTTACCTAAAATATTACTATTTTATAGATGCAGAAAGAATTGCTTGACACAGAGCTGGATTTATATAAGAAGATGCAAGCTGGAGAAGAAGTCACTGAACTTAGGAGAAAGTATACAGAATTACAGCTGGAGGTATGTTTCATCATAGCTACACAGAGTGCTAAAGAGGAGCAGATGTAGTTATGGTGGTTAATTTGAAAACACATGCCCGTCATGCTAGTCAAAAATTCTTGGCAGTCTCTGGCATACATATTGGGAGTTGATGTAGGAAAGAGGGAATTCAACAAATTTTTTAGAGCAAGTACATAAAATCTGTCCTATAATGAGGGATGGCAGCAGTTCTACCTATATACATGAGTCCTTCCATTTCTAGTGAATTTTGCTACTTTCTGGTTTTTGTCTGTCCTTCTCCCTGGACCAGAATCTATTAAAGTCTTTTCAGCTATTCTTTCAGATATCCTATGCATAAATAAGCATATTTTATTAAGTTCTATAAGGATCAGACTTCTAGCATTAGTACTGTATCGAAGAACATGCTTACTTAAGTTTTACCTATAGATGGTGCTGTGGATGTTTATAAAAGAGAAAATAAACTACTTTCTTACAGTCATATGATTATTTATATAAAAAAATCAAGTGAAATTGATTTATATACATGAGAATTTTTAACATTTAGCAAAATGATGTTTAAAAATCAGAATTATATTTAAGTACAGGGAAATTAATGTCATCAACGTATTTGCTACTTTTCTATATTGTTTGATGTTCCAATTTAATTTTAATATTTTAGATTATTACTTTTGCTTAATCTGAGAAGAATAATTTTTTACAAATTTGCTAGCTACTTGATCATCTTTTTCTGACATAGTACAAATCATCCAGGTGTTAAAGATTTAGCAGTTAGTAGCCACTGTGTTTGTCTTAAAGCTCTATCTTATCTAATACTCATAGGAAGCCATAAGATGGTGCCCCTAAACCTGCACATTTCGCATTCTGTGGAAATTTGATGTGGTTACCTGTGTGTCCTGCCCAAAGTAACAGGTTTTGGAAAATACAGATTTCTTTTTTGTTAATATAGAAATTGTGTTTTTCCCATTCTGGAGATTTGATGCCTGTGTTGGTGGGGTTTAAAAAAATTATCATTGAAAACATTTTGGCTCATAATTTTAGTAAATAAATAATAGTATTACTAATAATTTTACTTGTTTGTGTTTTAGTTCTTTATCATGAAATTGGCAAACACTGAATAATTTGTATTTTTTTTTCTTTTGTATGGCTAACCTTCAGGTTGCAGCCAGTATACGCAGTAATGCAGCATTTCCCACAAGTGCAGTCATTCACTGCACCACTTCCGTGTTTTCGTTAACAGATGTTAGTGAAAAGGCTCTGAGGCCAAACAAATTTGGAACAGGTTATATTAAACATGACTTTTGGCTGTCAGACTTTTAAGAAGTTTTTAATTTGTAAATCTCTAAAAATACATATTAAAAATTTAGTGTTGCTCAAACTTATTTGTCCATGGACTCCCTTTTTCAGGGAGCGCTTTGTTCTTCAGAGTATACTTTTGTGTATGCTGTTCTGTTCTTCACATTAATCCTTGAACTTTGAAGTTTATTTTGGTTTTAGATTATTTTAGCTAATGTTAAGATGTACTGTCTTAAGATGAAAAAATGGAAATATTTATGCTTGCAGAGAATTGGCATTGGTGCCTGCTTGACATTTCCACTTGAATGTTTTACATCCTCAGGCTCAACATGTTCAAACTTGTGCTTATTTTTTAAATATGTTTTATTGATTATGCTATTACAGTTGTCCCATTTCTCTCCCATCATTCCCCTCCACCCTGCACACCCCTCCCACCCACATTCCCCCCTTTAGTTCATGTCCATGTGTCTTAAGTTCTTTAGCTTCTACCTTTCCCACACTATTCTTGCCCACCCCCCCCCATCTATTTTCCACCCACCGTCTATACTACTTATTCTCTGTACCTTTTCCCCTTCTCTCCTCCTCCCACTCCCCTGTTGCTAACCCTCCATGTGATCTCCATTTCTGTGGTTCTGTTCCTGTTCTAGTTGTTTGCTTTTGTTTTAGGTGTGGTTGTTAATAGCTGTGAGTTTGCTGTCTTTTCACTGTCATATTTTTTATCTTCTTTTTCTTAGAAAAGTCCCTTTAACATTTCATAGAATAAGGGCTTGGTGATGATGAACTCCTTGAACTTGACCTTATCTGAGAAGCACTTTACCTTCCCTTCCATTCTAAATGAAAGCTTTGCTGGATAGAGCAATTTTGGATGTAGGTCCCTGTCTTTCAAGACTTCAAATACTTCTTTCCAGCCCCTTCTTGCCTGTAAGGTCTCTTTGGAGAAATGAGCTGACAGTCTGATGGGAACTCCTTTGTAGGTGACTGTCCCCTTATCCCTTGCTGCTTCTAGAATCCTCTCCTTCTTTTTAATCTTGGCTAATGTAATTACGATGTGCCTTGGTGTGTTCCTCCTTGGGTCCAACTTCTTCGGGACTCTCTGAGCTTCCTGGACGTCCTGGAAGTCTATTTCCTTTGCCAGATTGGGGAAGTTCTCCTTTATTATTTGTTCAAATAAGTTTTCCACTTGTTGCTCTTCTTCTTCCCCTTCTGGGGCCCCTGTAATTCGGATGTTGGGATGTTTAACGATGTCCCGGAGGTTCCTAAGCCTCTCCTCATTTTTTTGAATTCTTGTTTCTTCCTCGTTTTCTGTTTGGTTGTTAGTTTCTTCCTTCTGGTCCACTCCATTGATTTGAGTCCCAGTTTTCCTTCCATCTCTATCGGTTCCCCATGCGTCTTCCTTCATTTCACGTATTGTAGCCTGCATTTTTTTATCTAATTTGTGAGCAAAATCAACCAATTCTGTGAGCATTTTGATAACCAGTGCTTTGAACTGTGCATTTGATAGGTTGGCTATCTCTTCACAGCTTAGAGGAATTGGCTCTGGGGCTTTTATTTGTTCTCCGGTTTGAGCCATTTTTGGTGGGTTTTTGTTTTGTTTTGTTTTGTTTTTGGTCTGGTCGTGGCTATTACCTAGTGAGGGGTGGAGCCTTAGGTGTTCCCCAGTGCAGGGACAGCCCGGTCACTGAGTTGTGACACTGTATGTGGGGTGGGGTTTGAGAGGCAACAATGGCGCCTGCTCCACTCTCTCCGGGATTTTAGTCCCCCCCCCCCCCCCAACCTGGACCATCTGTGCGTGCCAATGTGGGACCATCTGGTCAGCCAGCTGCCCCGTGCTGCCCCACTGGGTCTACACAGCTGTCACCCCATGCCCGGGGTCCGCCAGCTGCTGCCTGTGGGCCTGGGGTCTGCCAGCGACCGCCTGCACACCTGGGAACCACCAGCCACTGCTGCCTGCGTTCCCGGGTCTGCACCTCCACTTTTTCCTGCCGCTACTCTGCCCCTCTTACCAATCTGGATGAATGGTTGGTGGACTTCTGTACAGTTCAATTTTCTGTCAGTTCTGGTTGTTTTCTTGTTTCTAAATATTTGTTGTCCTTAATTTTGGTTGTGAGAGGAGGCACAGTGTGTCCACCTACTCCTCCATCTTGGCCGGAAGTCTCAAAATTGTGTTTATTTTGACCCTAAACTCCATCTACACAATTACCCAAACCTAAAATCTGAGAGTCTTCATTGATTCCTCCCTTTCCTTCAGTATTCATGTCCAGTTAATTACCAAGTTTTATACATGTTAATTCAAAACATATCTTAAATGTGTTTACTTCTCTTTTTCCACTATAGACTAGTTGTCTTCAGTGGCTCAGGTTATTGAAGGAGACTACTGATTGGTATCCCAGCTTGTTCTCTTCTTCCTTCTACTCTGTTCTTAAAACGCTTGCCAAATAACATTTTGAACCCTGATTTTATTACATCATTCTGCTTCTCTGCTTTAAATGTTTTAATGCAGGGGTGTCAAATTCATTTTCACTGGGGGCCACATCTGTCTCACAGTTATCTTCAAAGAGCCAAATGTAATTTCAACCCCTTAACAGTTAAGGAGTAGTTACATTTATACAGTCATAGAATTATTTCAGCCCTTTGAAGGCAACCGTGAGGCTGATGTGGCCCCTAGTGAAAATGAGTTTGACACCCCTGTTTTAATTGATTTTCATGGCTCTTGGGATAAAATTCAAAGTCTTTAATGTGGTTCTTAAAAGTTATTCATGATCTGGCTCTGTCTAGTACTCCAGCTTCATCTCTCCATCCCATGTGGTCCATCTTCACTGGATTTTATTCATGCTTTGAAGTGCTATGTTTCTTTCAGCTTTCCTCCTTTGTTTATGCTGTAACCACCCCCCTCCCTCTTACCCTGGCCTTGCTTGTTTTTTGTTCTTTGAGTCATTGAACAAGTATTAAGTATGTACAGTCTGCCAGCTACTATTATATGTGCTGGAGATAAAGTAGAGAATAAAACCAGGGAGACAATCATGAAATTTTCATTCTGGTATTTTAGTTATTGCAAATCTTAGGGTTCTGTGCAGATCTTTAGTGTTCTGTTCATTTTTTGAGTCACTTCATTAATGTAATTATAGACTATAAACTTAGTCGCTTAATGTCATCTTACCCCTCTAGAATTTGAGTTTCATAAGGGTAAGGGTTTGTGCGTAGGAAGTATTCATTAAATGTTTGTGGAATGAAAGAATGGTGTGCTATTCATATAAAGTGATGTGGTGGAATATACACTACTATGCAGCATTGGGATGTATGATGTTACTGTAAGTGATCAAAATAATGAATTTGAGATAACTACCTACTGAAGTCAACAGGGAAACAAATGGAAACACTTTGAAAGCCACAAATGGGAAAATACATTTATTGTGTATGTAGGTAGTATTTTACATACGTGTGTTAAATTGACTTCAGAAGTAACACTTAACACTATTATTTGGAAATCAAGAATTGCTGGTCTTTTCGTGATGATGGCTGATGTCTTGAAGAGTAAGAACTTGATAGAAGAAAGCACATTTAATAATTTCATAACATTGCTTAAATTAATGTTATTTTGCTTCCTAAATTCATTAACTACATAAATTTGCTTTCACTTTAGAAAGTAAAAACCTCAACTGAAATTATGAGATCCTTTTATAGGGCATTATTTGAATATGATGTCATACTGTATAAAAGTTTGACTTATCTAAATATAACAGTTGGCTTGTGTTAGTAATTGTGATGTTTAACCTGTGTGTCTAATTTCTTCTAGGCTGCAAAACGAGGGATTCTTTCATCTGGTCGGGGTAGAGGAATTCATTCAAGGAGTCGAGGTGCAACTCATGGCCGAGGCAGGGGTCGGGGTCGAGGTCGAGGTCGAGGTCGAGGTGTTCCTGGTCATGCTGTGGTGGATCACCGTCCCAGGGCATTGGAGATTTCTGCATTTACAGAGAGCGATAGAGAAGATCTTCTTCCTCATTTTGCGGTACTTTCTTACTGCACAACAAAACCAATATTGATAATCATTGTTGGGGATCATGAATATATTAAAGGGGAAATTATGAAAATGACATCAGTAATTTAAACCCATTAATCTGACCAAAGAGTTTGAGTAATTTATAATGTTATCATTTAAATAACAAACTAGGGGTTTTTGTTTGTTTAATTATTACCTGGAAAAAATGTTACAATTCTTACACTTAGTAGGCTTTTAGGTGTTGTGAAATACGTGATTTAAACTATTGTTTTAGAGAGGAAAGTCCTATAATTTAGTTTTATTTAATACTTCTAAAGTTTAACGCATTGCCATGGGTCATCCAGATTTTTTAAATTAAGATGGACTTTTATTTATTAATATTGTATTCTTGATCGATCTAGCCAACCTAGAAATGAAACTGCTACTGGTCACAGTGGATAAAAATTATAGCTTAAAACTTGTAGAGCACTTATTTTTTGGGAGCTATTCTGAGTACCTTACATAACTCACTGTGTTATGAATTATCTTGACAACTCTGTGAGGTAGGTGCCTTTTTTGTACTTGTTCTAGAAATGAGGAAAATGAAGGATAAAGAGATTAAGTAATGTACTCAAGTGTACACAGCTAGTAACTGACAGAGCTGGGATCTGACTGATTCTGGATTCTGTTGTCTTTAATATGCTCTACAGAATTTTTCTGTATGGAGTGGTGTATGCATTTAATGAGATTGTGTTTATAATTTCATTTTGGGGTAAGAAAGAAGGAAGGTATTAATGATATATAAAGAAATAGAATTTTATGTGATAAAGTTGCTGTTTGTAGAAAAATTCTCCATGTAAAAAATAAAACCTAACCAAAACAAGCAAAATTTTATATGTTTAGCTTTTAAATGGCTTAAAAGAGTGTGTGTGTATGTGTGATCTAGAGAAGTCTATAGTGAGAGTGAAATCAGGATCAATTGGCGTTAAATTTTTGAATCAAAGGACCTGGACTTTTAACCTGGTAACTAACTTAATTATTTTGGGGAAATCACTTAAGTTCTTTCTTTTTTACCCCCATCTTTAAATTGGAAATGATACCCCCCCCCCAAAAAAAAAACCCCTCAGAGAATATTCTGAGGATTAAATACTCTGCTTTAGAAAGAATTTAGCATATTCTGAGGTCAGAATAATGAGTATAAAAGGAAAGACAGTAAGGAAGATGTCTTTGATCATTGTTTCCTTTATTTAAAGAATAGTTCAAACTTATACTTTAAAGTATAAGTTTCCTTAATTCTAGAAAGTATAGTAAATTAAATTGTAAAATAAAGTAAATTGTATTTGGAAGATAGGACCATGCCTTACCTTATGATAACAAGTACTAAAATGAATTATTCATCATTATTTTTGTTAATCACCATGAATTGTTATATGCTCTGGATTATACTTATTTGTATTTAAATATTTTAAAAACCATTAAGATTTTGGCTATTTCAAAATATTTATTTGGAGGAAATACTTGTTTTTAATTTAAAGCAATATGGTGAAATTGAAGATTGTCAGATTGATGACTCTTCACTTCACGCAGTAATTACATTCAAGACGAGAGCAGAAGCTGAAGCAGTAAGTATTACAAATACTCATTTATTGAAGATTCAGATTTAAATGTCTTATAAATCTTGATTTTAAGTTTTAATATAAATGAGTTTTTTACTTACCAAATAACTACATTTTGGCAGTAGATAGAACATGTGAAGTATGTGTCCTTTCACAGGAGATAAGGTCACCCCACTTTCCATGATCATGTTTCACAGACGGCCCAGTCGTCTTTGTCAGACTGAGTGGTGAGGGAGCAGGTGGAAGCTGAGGTAGAGTCTTCATGGCTGCCCTTCTTAACCATTCGTATCTGCTGCTTCCTAGTCCCAGTTGGCTAAACCCTAAAGAGTTGTCCCTGCTTCAGCATATGCCCAACTATTCCTCTACAACTTTTTTGCCCAAGACACAATATAAAGCTCTAGCTTTTTAGAGTCCTTTAGTATTGTTGTCTTAAACTATGCATTTGTTGAATTGTCTTTCCAAAGAATAACCACAGAGTATATGCAGCCTTTTCTTCTGGGTTTAAAAGATCAAAAAAAGAAAAATGGGTATGAGGTGTGGGGGATTTATAGGAACCATTTAAGCCTTGTGTGTTCTTTGTTTAGGATTGTAGAGAAATAGATGTACCATTTTGTCCTTGGAAAAATGCAGTAAATGTTCCAAATTAGTTAATCTAATGTGAATGGAAGAATTTGTTGGTTTTCAGAAGTTTTTAAGTTGATTGTGGGGTAAACAAGCTTTGGAAAACCTGTTAAAGATTGATTTGTCCTTTTTGTAGCTCCTGCAAGCACAGTGGTACATTGCTGGAGCTTACCTGGTAGGAGTTGCTCTTGGGACATTGTAACCAGTTAAAGACAGTGGGTCTAATAAGTTGCAGAAAAGTGTTCAGCTGAGCCCTGGAATAACCTAGTTTCTAGGTTAGTGGGGTGGGTAAGTGGATAGTTTTATAGACTAGGGATTCCTTATTCTAAACTTTTGTTTTTATAAATATACTTTTGACTCTTACTTAATGATCTTTTGTGAAAATAAAAATTGTAATTTATAATTGATAAGAGTTTAAAATTTTTTTATAAACTTATATGTAAATGTTATATTGGAAAAGTAGATATTTGATCGTTTTCCCTCAAAGGTATTGTTGAATACAAGTTAAGAATAAGCTTCCTTCCCTGGCTGGTGTGGCTCAGTGGATTGGGTGCGGGCTGTGAACTCAGGGGTCACGGTTCGATTCCCAGTCAGGGCACATGCCTGGGTTGCAGGCCAGGTCCCCAGTGGGGGCCATGTGAGAAGCAACCACACATTGATGTTTCTCTCCCTCTCTTTCTCCCTCCCTCCCCCTCTCTGTAAAAATAAAGAAGTAAAATATTAAAAAAAAAAATAAGCTTCCTTTAAATGATGGCCTCAGTGATAATTTTTAGTGTAATGTTAGGTACCTGAGTTCTATTTTATTTTTGAGGAAGTAGTCACATTATAAAACAGTGGTAGTTGTTAGTTATTGTATACATGGTTAGAAAATGTATTGTCAAGTTTGTGGATTTAGTAACAACTTTAAAAATTTATGTATCACTTTGTTCTGCTTACTTATGTGGCTCATAAGGGGGAGAATAAGCCTCTTGCCTTTTAGTAATTTTTGGTGGTTTTGCTCTTGCTAAGACCTATTGACATTTACCTTCTTTCTTGAGTCTTAATTTTTCTACCTCAGATGTATAAATTTATTCAATGTATATATATTTTCCAAATGAATAGCAGTCAATTCAAAAGACCGGGGATTAATGTATAAGAAAGACTTTAACCTTGAGTAAGTGATAAAGTAGCTGGAGTTAGATATAATGAAAGTTATCTTTTCAGGATAAATAACCATTTTAGTTGGATTTACTGAACAGGCTAAAAGGAGAAACTGCCATTGGTGTGATAAACATTTGGAATTAAGTTATAGAAGTTGTTAAACCATAAACATTAAGCCATAACATTTCTTTAACTTTTGTAACATTCTATTTTAGAAGAGAATAGAAAATTCAGTTGAACCTTATACAGGCAGGGTACAGGCTAAAGCACTGATTTTTAAACTTCTGGATTTCAGGGAACATTAAGTTCAGAAATTTAAAAATTGGTACATTTGACATAGGGGTGCTGATTTTTAATTTTGTCATGGAAGAATGCTTAAAAAGTACAAAAGAGATTGCATTTATTTTCACATCGTGTAAAATTTTAATATCAAAATGTAGGAGGATAAAAAGTCAAGATAAAGGATAGACCTCAAGAAACTTGTCAACCTATGCTAATGTTTATTTTCTAATATTTTTATTTTCTGAACCATTGTTGTAGATGAATGAATGAATGTCTCTATTTTCTATAATAAATAGGTGCAAAATATTTCAAAGTGAAAGTACAGGAATAAGTTAATGGAGGCATTCAAATATAACTGAAAAGTGGGAAATTTTACCTAGGAAAAAGACCAAAATATTTTAAGGAATAATAATATAAACAGAAGCCTTTTAGCTTCAGGCTAAGAGGGTTTGATTCTTACTAGTTAGAAGATGGTTCCTACTGCTTTGTTTTCCATTTTCATATCACCACCCCATGTACTAAAGACAGATTAGTATCCAAACAAGACAGAAAAAAGTAGTCTCTTCCCGTGACTGGTTAGCATGTTGTTTTTCCTACTCTAAATTGTTCCTATACCTTTGTAAGATATAAGGATCCAGTTTCAGAAAAGGACAGTTAATTTTCTGTTTCATACAAATCAGTCTCAAATCCAAGGAGATGTATAGCTTTTTATTTCAAAAGGAAAAAGAATCTTGTTCTACTAGTATATTTTTGACACTATGCCTTAACTCACAGTAGTGAGGATTCACTAATTGACAACTTACGAAGTACTTAGAACAATACATGGGACATAGTAAATCCTCCTAATGTTAGCCCTGATTATTTTTGTGTGTTTTTTTCCCCCAGAAAGAGAAATGATTGGAAACTGAAGAGAGACAGGAAAGAGCAAATGCTCTCAAAATTTTCATTCTTTAGACCTGAAGTTAGAAATACAAAATTGGGTTCATAGAGAATAGTGCAATAATAGTTAGTAATTGATGGGGCTGACTGAGTAAATAGTAAATTAATAGCAAGAACAATATGTGTAAGTGGATTCAATCAAGAGAAATCAAATCATATACACAGCAGAGTCTTTTGTGTATGTTTTTACTGATGCACTTTTTAAAAAATATATATATTTTATTGATTATGCTATTACAGTTGTCCCATTTCCCCCCATCATTCCCCTCCACCCTGCACACCCTCTCCCACCCACATCCCCCCCTTTAGTTCATGTCCATGTGTCATAAGTTCTTTAGCTTCTACATTTCCCACACTATTCTTGCCCACCCCCCCCATCTATTTTCTACCCACCGTCTATGCTACTTACTATCTGTACCTTTTCCCCTCTCTCCTCCTCCCACGCCCCTGTTGCTAACCCTCCATGTGCTCTCTGTTTCTGTGGTTCTGTTCCTGTTCCAGTTGTTTGCTTAGTTTGTTTTTGTTTTAGGTGTGGTTGTTAATAGCTGTGAGTTTGCTGTCTTTTCACTGTCATATTTTTTATCTTCTTTTTCTTAGATAAGTCCCTTTAACATTTCATAGAATAAGGGCTTGGTGATGATGAACTCCTTTAACTTGACCTTATGAGAAGCACTTGATCTTCCCTTCCATTCTAAGTGACAGTTTCGCTGGATAGAGCAGTCTTGGATGTAGGTCCTTGCCTTTCATGACTTGGGATAATTCTTTCCAGCCCCTTCTTGTGTGTAAGGTTTCTTTTGAGAAATCAGCTGACATTCTGATGGGAACTCCTTTGTAGGTGACTGTCCCCTTATCCCTTGCTGCTTCTAGAATTCTCTCCTTCATTTTAACCTTGGATAATATAATTACGATGTGCCTTAGTGTGTTCCTCCTTGGGTCCAAGTTCTTTGGGACTCTCTGAGCTTCCTGGACTTCCTGGAAGTCTATTTCCTTTGCCAGATTGGGGAAGTTCTCCTTTATTATTTGTTCAAATAAGTTTTCCACTTGTTGCTCTTCCTCTTCCCCTTCTGGTACCCCTATAATTCGGATGTTGGAATATTTAAAGATGTCCTGGAGGTTGCTAAGTCTCCTCATTTTTTTGAGTTCTTGTTTCTTCATTCTTTTCTGTTTGGTTGTTTCCTTCTTCCTTCTAGTCCACTCCATTGATTTGAGTCCCAGTTTTCCTCCCATCACTGTTGGTCCTCTGTCCATTTTCCTTCATTTCATGTATTGTAGCCTTCATTTTTTCATGTAATTTGCTACCAAAATCAACCAATTCTGTGAGCATCCTGATCACCAGTGCTTTGAACTGTGCATTTGATAGGTTGGCTGTCTCTTGGTTGCTTAGATGTATTTGCTCTGGGGCTTTGATCTATTCTTCTATTTGGGCCATTTCTTTCTTTCTTTTCTGTTTTTTTTTTTTTGGGGGGGGGGCGGGGGTCGTACCAGTTACGTAGTGAGGGGCGGAAGCTTAGGTATTCACCAGGGTAGGGCAGCCCAGTCTCTGGATTGTGGTGCTGTGTGTGGGGGCAGGGTCAGAGAGGGAACAGTGGCACCAGCTCTGCGCTCTCTTGGATTTCTGTCCCTTCCGCCGCTTCCCACAAGCAAATTGGGCTTGTCGGGTGCTGGTTCTCGGGTGGGTAGGCTTGTGTACATTCTAGGACCCTGTGGGTCTCTCCAATGAACTCTCCTGTGAGGCTGGAGTCTCTCCTGGCACCTCAACCCCCACAAGTGTTTTCAATTGGTGCTTTCAGGCTTTATTTCCTGGCACTGGGGCCCTGGGTTATGTGGTCTGTCTCGCTCCCCAGTTTCGCCTGGTTTATCTGCACCCAAATGTGTGACTGCCAGGTCAGCCACTGCTTCTTTCTGCCGCAGCCCCTCTCTGCTGGGTGCCCAACTCCTCTCTGCTGGGTGCCCGACTCCTCCCTTCTTACCGGTCTGGATGAATGTGTCTATTTTAACTCCATGGTTGTTGGAATTCATACAGTTCAATTTTCTGTCAGTTCTGATTTTTCCCTAAATTTTTGTTGTCCTTATTTTGGTTGTGTGAGGAGGCACAGCATGTCTGCCTATGCCTTCATCTTGGCTGGAAGTTCCTGATTCACTTTTAAGTGGTACTGTATGATAAGCACTGTGTTACCAGAATTAGTAAATCTAAGTCTGAAGCTTGTTGGAAAGTGGCCATGTAGCTTGGACTCCAGAGTTTAAGGAATGGAAAGAGGTCTTTCCCTGTAAGTTCTAAAAATTAGATTTTACCTTTCTGTTTTTAATTTGTGGTCCTTTAATGTAATTTCTGCCTGAACATTGTATACTGTGGTTATTACAAACATTAATAAACTTGGTTTTAGCTTTCTTTTATAGGTTAGTTTTAATCATTATGTTTACTAAAGATGTAAGGTACACTAGGATGGGATTGCAGCTTTAACTCTTCTGACCTTAGGTCAGTTTTCCCACAGTTTTTACAGAACAGTGGTTCTGCAAGAGCTCCACTAACAAATATTCTCTTGTTAGATAAGTTTGTGAAAAGCTGCATTTTGTGTATTTCAAGTAGATTCACAATCTAAGCAACTTGAAAAGGCAGAAGTAAACACATCTGTTTAATTTTGCTTAACCCTGTTTTTTCCAAATGCTAATTATTTCCAGAACCATTTTCCATGTAAGGTACTGAACCCTCCTTATAACTACTTCTCATCCTGTTTTCTTCCTCCGTCATTTGTCAGATCTTTAGCCTTTCCTCCTTCTATTGTGCATATGCCTGCTTCCTTAGTTTTTAATTTGCTTCATACTTTGAATTATGATGTGCAAGATTAAATAGGCAAAGGACTAGAGCAAAGCCTATGAATAAAATGCTTTAGCTTTGAAACAGATATTCTTTACATTTCATAGCGTAGAAATTAGAATTATGAAATGAACCCCTTATGCTCATCATAGAGTTTCAGCAATTACCCACATATAGCCCATCTTATTTTGTATGTAACTCACCCACTACAACATTCCCATCCTTATTTTGGAGCCATTCTCAGTGATATAATTTCATCTGTAAACATTTCAGTGTATCTCTCAGTGTTAGAGCCTTGAAAACATAAAACACATTACTGTTATTACACCAAAAAATGATTGATATTTTCTAGGAATTATTAAATATCCATCAGGGTTTATATTCCCAATTTTCTTCTTCTTCCTTTTTTTTAACTCACTTTGTTTAAGGATCCAGAAAATGGTTCATATTTTGAGATAGCTTGATTGGTATCCTATAATCATGAACTCATAGATCAAAACATTTCATGGATATTGACCCATTTCTCTCAGTTATTTATGTATTGTCCATCTTTTGGTCAGTGGCTGGTTTAAAAGTTTGTTTCTGAGTCCTTTTGACAGGACCCTATTGGATTATGATAGTATCTTTCCTTTTGGTATGAAAAGGTGTTCTGGGTTGATCTTACTCATTTTCTCTTCCAGTCCTGGGAATTGGCCATTTTTCTAAGGAGCTCTGTTTTGTTTTTTAAAGCTGAGCAAATGTATTTAGAGATCACAGTCTGAGTATTGGGGTGCTCATTACTACTGAGTACGTTACAGTCACCATCCTTTCCAGTGGTCAGAGGTGGGAGTAAAAAGTATATACATATATTCATGAACACATACATATATTCACATATATATATACACACATGTATAAAGAAAATTCAAAGCTAATATTTTCCATTTAATTCTGAACTATAGAGTTTTGTGCGCACATGCACACACATGTACACGTAGAGAGGTAGGAAGAAAGAATAAAAACTTAGACTAATACTTGCTAGCTAATTCTGGATTATATGGTTTTTACTGTACTTATATAACCACAAGGGTCTCTGTCTCCTTTTTTCATGCTGAAAACACAGCGTTTCACTGACACCAACATAATTAGTTATATGCTCTGTATATGTCTGAAAATAAAAATATCACCTTTACCACAGAGAATATGATTGCCGAGAAGAAAAGTTTAATATTTCTGAGTTCTTTTCCTTATGGTTTATTAATTAGGTATATACTGCATTTATGTATTGCAAAGTATTTGTAGGCATTGAGACCATTTTAATGAATATAAAAATTTTAAATTGGGAAGGAAATTTTAGATGACAATCATCCAGTTTTTCTGACTTATTGTTATGGTTGTAGTTGTGCTTTATATAGTGATTAGATGAGGAATTAACAATCCTTTTTTTAAAAAAATTCCTTTTAAGTTTCAAAATATGGTTCAGTAAAGAAAGAATTGTACAGCTGTTCTAAAATCATTGAATTTTGACAGCATACATTAATTTATTGATAGTGTTCATTGTGTTAAAGGTTGTTGGTTTACACATTTGAGTGTTTTTTCTACTTTAAAATATAGCTTTAAATGTTATTTTTAAAATTAATTAATTTTTGGATAGACAGTACATGTTCATGACATAAGAACTCCAAAGGTTGTGGAATAAGAAGTAAATTGTCTTCTCATCCTTATCCTTAGTGTTCTCCCTGTCCAGAGATTACAAATATTTTTAGGTGTTTTTTTTTTTGTTTGTTTGTTTATATTTTCATACTGAACCTATGAATCTACAAGAATACATCTTTTCCTCACAGAAGTGATAGTGTATGTGCAGTGTTCTTTACCTTGACTTTGTACACAATACCAGTCTATCCTCAGATAATTTCATATTAAGAGCTACCTTATTTCTTCATTGGTATTTCATTATATGGATGCACCAAATGTAGTCAGCTGTATTGGTAGGCTTTGTTTTTATTCTCTTACTGTTCAGCAGTGAAAGTACTCTTGGTGAATATTTATCTGTACACATGTGAATATGATTATAGGATATGTTCTTGATACATTACTGCTGGGTGGAAGGATATGTGCATTTAAATTTTTGATGGATAGTTCTGAAATTGCCCTCCATACAAGGTTGTACCATACTTGCTTACCCACCAAAGATATGTTTTTGTAAACATTAATATTTTTAACTTACTGAACAAAGTCACCAAACTTGTTTGAGTGCCTTTTCTCCACAGTCTTGTCGTAGTGTGTACTATACATAGTAGTTTTACTAATTTTCTTATTGAAAAAACCATGGGTATGTAAGTCACAGTGACATATCAAACAATTTTATTTTTGTAAAATAGCAACTCATTTCGGTTTTAATTCATTTTTCTCTTCATTGAAGTTGAGCAATTTTCACATTTGTTTAAATCTTATCTATTTCTATTTCTCTCGGTCATTAGTGTCACTTGTCTATCATCTTGATGAGTTATATATTCTATTGATCTTTTCCTGAGCAAATTGTGGGAGCATTTTATATACTAGAAAATTAGCACATAAATTAGAAACATTTTTATGAATTTTCATTTGTGCTGTATTTTGTTGTGCAATAATAGTGAGTTGTTTAATTTTTTTCTATAGTTTGGAAGGCTTTCACCAGTCTGAAATGATGAGCATTTTTCCTTAGTCCTTTAATAGTTTTCTTTTTCCCTTTTTATGTCCTTCGATTTTACATTCATTTTTTAAAACTTCATAAGAAAATTACTTGGATATAAGGAATAAAATATGAAGCCTTCTTTGATTTCATTGAATAAAGCTGGTTTTCCTTAGTACATAAAAATGTCTTAATATGTTTATTTGGGCATGTTTTGGACTCCTATTAGTTTTCTGCTAATATGCCTCTCACTTTTAATTAAACTAACTTTATAACATATTTTAATAGTTTGTTAGGACTGTTGTTTGGATTCCCTTTAATGCCCAATTACTATTCATTTTCAGAATCTTCTGTTGGATTTTACATGTTTACTTTTTATATGGACTTCAGAATAAGCTTATCTAATTCCAAAAAGATAGACTAAGGGGACAATTAACTTCTTAATAATACTAAATCTTCCTCTGGAACATCAATGTAGTTCAAGTTTTTCAGTCATTTTTGTTTTTATTTTGGTCTTCTTAGAGCATTTAAAGATTTTCTTCACATAGGTAATACATATTGCTTACTACCTGGGTAATTTATATTATTGCTATCTTAAATGAGATTTTTTTCATTCTATTTTCTACTTTAAACTTTGTATGTATACACTTACTACTTTTTGTTATTTGTTAGTATCTTTAGAAAATTTTAAACATTAGTAATAATGTCTTGAAATGTCATTTTCATGCTCATGAAATGAATGAAAGTGATGAATGATGTCACTGCTAGTGTTTTTAATATTATGTATGATGCTGGCTTTTAAAATTAAGGTAGGATAAGTGCGTATAAATGATTCTTGTTCTATTAAAAGTGTAGAGATTTAAAATTTATCTAAATGGATTTTCTTATGATTTTGTGTATTCATAGAAATATAGTTGGGTTTTTTCCTTTTTCTTCTGTTTAGTTTTATCTTCATCTGAGGTTATTTCCTTCACTTTTCTTTCTTATTTCGTGTTTTTAAATTTTATTTTTTTATTACACTTCACATTTAGTATTTTTAAAATTGATTTCTTTATTTTTAGAGAGAGGGGAAGGGAGGGAGGAAGAGAGAGAAAGAAACACCAATGTGCGGTTGCCTCTCACATACCCCCTTCTGGGGAACCTGTCCTGCAACCCAGGCGTGTGCCCTGACCGCGAATCAAACCAGTGACTGGTTCCCAGGCAGGTACTCAATCCACTGAGCTTCACCAGCCAGGGCTGCATTTAGTATTATATTTTCTGTATTTTTACATTTAGCCTCCTACACTTACCTTTATGATTACTACTACCTTTGCTCAGATAGATATCCTATAGAATACATTTAAACATGTTTCTTGATTAAAATTTTATAGTTACAAAGTTTATTTATTTTATTTTATTTTAAAGATTTTATTTATTTTTAGAGAGAGGGGAAGGGAGAGAGAAGGAGGGAGAGAAATAATCAATGTGTGGTTGCCTCTCATGTGCCCCCTACTGGGGACTTGGTCTGCAACCCAGGCATGTGCCCTGATTGGGAATCAAACTGGTGACCCTTTGGTTCACAGCCTCTACTCAATCCACTGAACTATACCAGCCAGAGCACAAAGTTCATTTTTAAAGTACATTTTAATAAAATGCTTGCAGAACTTTGAAGCAACTGCTGTAGTATTCTTCACGCTATGAAAGCATTGATCTAGTTTTTAAGTGATAGTAATTAAGATAGTATGATACTGGATATGGCCAAAAGATTCCAAAGGTTGCCCTGACTGGTGTGGCTAAGCGGGTTGAGTGTTGGCCCACAAATGAAAAGGTCACTGGTACAATCCCCTGTCAGAGCACATGCCAGGTGCCTGGCTGGGGGTGTGTGAGAGGCAGCCAGTCAGTTTTCTCTCCCTCTCTTTCTCTTTCCTTTCCTCTCTCTCTCTAAAAATAAATAGAATCTTTAAGAAAAACTAAAAAATAAAAAGCCATAAAGACAAAATAGCATCAAAATAACCAAGAATATTCTGAAAAGTATGAGGAATGATCATTGAATTTATTATGAAATAATTAGTATAGTAATGATATGGAATAGGGTGGTAATAGAACAAATAGAGTCTAGTAATAAACCTAAGTAAATACAAGAATTTTAGCAAATAACAAAGGGATGTTTTATTTAAATCAGGGAATAAAACAAATTATTCAGTAAATAATGTTGGGATAACTGGAAGAAATAAGATATATGTCTTTATTTTTTTATATCAAACTAAATTCAAGTTGAGTAAGTTGTTTTGTTTCAATACCTAAGGCTAGTAAAAACTCAGGATTTCTGAAAATAATCTTAGTGTGGAGAGAGCTTTTTATGGCCTGGCAGAGCATCTTGAAGCTATAGAGATAAATGTTTATAAATTTCAGTTTATGAAAATTTAAAACTTCTTTGTGGCAAAAACAGCAACAGCCCTTCCTCCTTGAAGGAAAACATGCATGTAAAGAAAATGTCCAGTTGAGAAAAAAATTATTTCATCAAATAAATATGATGCAACTATTCAAAAAATTGGTTTAAATATGATAAGTGTGTGTGTGTGTGTGTGTGTGTGTGTGTGTGGCCATTCAAGAAAAGTGATATATTTATTGGTATGGATATGGGGAAAGGTCTATGAAAAACGTGGGTTAATGATATAAAAAGGAAGTTGTAAAACTGGTAAAGTATGTTTCCACGTATGTATCATACATATGTTTGTATGCGAACTTTTTAGTATCTGTGTAGGACTTTTTTTCAAACTCTTCATTGAATGGTGGTTACACTTAAGGGTGGAGTAATTATGGATTTTGTTTTTCATTCATGTGACTTGAAATTTTTAAAAAATAAAATGGGTGAGTTGCAGAAGAAATTGTTAAATTTTAAAGATTTTTATACTGATGAAGGGAAATAAGGAGGATAATAGTAATGGAAAAATACAATAAAAAGTAAATTTAACAAAAGATTTTTATGTTACAGATTACCTGAAATAAGTTTATATCTTCAAAAGGCAAGAACTCAGTTATTTAAAAAATTTACACAGCAAAATGGCCAAGTTTCTAATGGAATAGTTAATGAAAAGCTAAACATACCTAGCTTTGGAAATCATCCTGTAAATAATTTTAAAGTTAAAACTTTAGAGAATTGTAGACTTAACTTATAAATTTGAAGAAGCATATGCTGAATATAGAAAGTTACAATATTAGGTCATCAGAAATTTTTGTCAAGAACTTATAAAAAATGTCACCAACATTTTTCACCTTTTTAGCTGGATGATAAGATTTATGAGTAGACATTTTGCATGAGACCATTGGAATTCCTTACAGTAATATATTTTTATGTAATAGTTACATTTTCAAAAATAACAAGTTGTTTCTGAACTTAACTCTTACATATTAAGTACTTAAAAAATTAGTTACATGACATTGTGAGAAGACTATGTATTAAAGACTGCTGAGCTGCATTTTAATAGGCATGAAATCTTTTAAATTTGTCATGAATTTATATGTACAGATTTAAAATTTATACCTGGGGACTTTAATATCACACTACTCATGGTCAGATCATTGAACATGTAATTGTTTTTACATTTCACATTATGCCATACTTTGACATTGTGCTATTTCGTTTTGTTGCTTACTTTGATTTATGTTAGTCCATGTTACTTTAATTTGCACAATTTCCAAAGCAGCCACTTAATGTGGCAAATACTGAGACTTTACTAAGTTCGTTTTATATGCAACTCTGAAAGCTTTGTAGAAAGTGCTTCAGTTTGTAAGAGAAAAGTTCAGGTTTTGAGATAATTTATATTTCATAACAGTAATATATCAAACACTTTGTGATCATGTGACATAATTTAAAAAATGTGATATTTTGTACATGAATAATTCTATTAAAGTTTTCTAATTATAGTTACTATATACACGCCATTTGTAAATTAAGAATTAAAATGCAGTGAATAACATTTAGCCTGTTGCTTCTAATTTAGACTTTGATTCAGCATCTTGAAGTACTTTGAGACTGTTGTCTTGAATGGCAATTATTGTATTGTAACATGTAGACATAGTTCTTCTAGTCAAATAGCGGCCAATAGTGAATTAACTCTAATCAATTATGAAAAATTGTTCTTGTTTTCTTTGTAAAGGAATTTCCAGTCACTATGTTGATGTTAGAAATAACCATAAAAAATACATTTTAATATGTAGTAAATAGAGAATAACCAGAAAGCAAGTTGACAGCTGTCTTCACTGTGTTTAGCTAATTTAATTTAAATGTTGGGTTCTGTAACATTTTATTTTTTTCTTCAGAAATTATTAATGTTTTATATTCCCATGTCTTAATTATTTTAGGCTGCAGTTCATGGAGCTCGTTTCAAAGGGCAGGATCTAAAACTGGCGTGGAATAAACCAATAACTAATATTTCAGCTGTTGAAACAGAGGAAGTTGAACCTGATGAAGAGGAAGTATGTTTGTTTTTTTCACTTAGTTTTGTCCTTAAATGTTCACATTTTTATATAAAATGTATTTATGGCTATAATTTTAACATAAAACTTATTTCTGAGCCATATCTCAGGCAGGGATATCAGATAAATGCAGACAACTTTACATTTTCTGGATTAATGAAATCTGTGGATTGCTAATCCAAAAAGAGTACGTTAAAATCACCCATACTTAGTTTTCATTTACTGTTAGAAGAAAATAATTTTTCATTAGATTTTTATCCACAGGAACTTACAATATTTCAGGTTTTAGAATATGCTCAGTTGCTTTATTAATCTTTCAGGTATCTTTTATTTTAATTCATACTGTTTTAGTTCACTAGAATGAATGGCTGCTATATTGTAGATACTATGATAGGCATGAAAATGAATAAGACACGGTCCCTATCATCAAGGAGCTTATAATCTGGAAAGGGGGATGGTGGTAACAGACACATAAGAAACTAATTATAATAAAAGGCACACTGATATGCTGAATAGAGATTTGAACAATATGCCGTCGGAATCCAAAAGAAAAAGTGATTATTTCCGTCAAGAATCTTGAAGGAGTTGCTAACAGTGGAGCTGAACCCTAAGTGGTAATAAAGCTTTCCATAACGGAGAGAGCTGGGATGGGGAATATAGTTGAGAGGATATTTGAGCGGAGGGTTGGTGTGGAGGATTACATTTTTCTTGAGTAACAGCAGTTAGTTTGATGACTTAGACTCGTGAGTGTAAAGAACAGGGAGCCCTTTGAACAACCCAATATTAAAAATAAGCAACTCTGTTTAATCATTAATATGGTATAGGAAAAAGTTGAAGTTAAGAAAAAAAGATAAGGTAGGGGCACTAAAGGAATCCATGTTTTACGTTTAGATTTTCGTAGTGTCACTTCACTTTGAAGAGCATTCAAGGCTGTTACACATCTCCATAGTCAAATGCAAGAATAAATTTTGTGTTTTGAAATTTGTATACATGATTTGTCATTTTATATTTTAGATTATACCTATGTCCTTCCATGAGTTTGAATTGAATGGGGAGAAAAGCGGGAGAGCTCCTGGTATTAGGTATTTTGAAAAGTTTGAAAAGCAGTCCGAGAAGGTCTTATAAAAGGAATAGAGAAAAGAAGAGAATGCTATAAAGAAAATGTTTGTTTACATACAGTAGAAAATCTGGATAGATTTTTATATAACTTGTTTTGGTTGATTTAGTGTCCAGTGTTAGACAGGGTAAGTCAGAGAAGACTTACTGATGTTTTCTCTTTAAAAAAAAAAAAAGATTCTAAGCAGTGTTTTGTAGAAGATAGCATCGTTTGGTAAAGAGAGGCAGGGGGAACCGCATGTACAAAGGCTTACTTTGATAATTCTTTAGTGCCTGTATGATGCAGACGAGAATAGATACTGTAGAGGAACCATTGAGTCCATAAAGGTTGCTTTTCTTTGTTTCTTGAATACTCTAGCTATAGAAATACCTTTTGTATTCAACTCTGTTGGGAGAAATGTGTATTTAAAAGTGTCACCTTTTTCTTTTTTTTCTTTTCTTTCTTTTGTGTGTGTAAATTCCTAAATGCATTTTAACCTAAAGTTTCAGGAAGAGTCTATGGTGGATGACTCATTACTTCAAGATGATGATGAAGAGGAAGAGGATAATGAATCTCGTTCTTGGAGAAGATGATTTGACTGATCATTGATCTACATATGCTAGAACTCTACCTGTGTTTCATTAGTATTATCTAATGTACTTTTACATATTTGTAAAAACAATTTTTGGTAAATGTGATGGAGATGGATTTCACAAATAGACAAAAGAGAAGAAAACTACCTTCTGATCCTGTATTTTGAAAGATTGATGTTTGCATTTTATTTCAGTAAACAATTGCTAAAGACATACTAGAAACATGCAATGTTTTTATTACAAACTTCTACTGAACATTATGGAATTCTTTGGGTTCTTTGTAATTTAATGAATAGGTCTGAAAACTTATGACCAATACTTGTTATAACTTAGAGGATTTTGTTTTACTCCAAATAAGGAATGAATTTGCATTTAAAATCTTAATGAATGTTTTCAAAAATGAATAGATAACATAGTACTCTAACTAAAATCTCCAAGTATGTATTCATATTATTACATAGTAGTATGCTTAGGCTTTACTATGTATTAGCCTTTTGTTGGACTTGTGTATGTATTTTACCATATGGGTTTCATTGATAATGGTGTATGACTGCTTTGCATATGGACTCCCTTCTTATGCATTCAGATGTTTAAAATAAAGTGGAATGGTCTCTTAAAAAGAAAAGAAAAGAAAAAAAGTAATGACAAAAAAAAAAAAAACAATACAATGTTCCTTGATTTCAAAAAAAAAAAGATAAAAGAAAGAAAAGAAAAAAAAAGTTAAAGTAGACCATTCCTGATGGTAATATACCCTTCCCCCCAATTATCACAAAAGGAGCTATAATCACTAACTTACTCTTAATAATAATGGTTACTGGTACCTTTACAATAATGTGCAATCCAATGTTTAAAATTTATACCACTTCAGTTTGGTTTGATCCTATAAATTTTCAACAGATGTCTTAAAATCTAAAAGCAGGCTGATTAGTTTGGAACCAGACTTCAAGTAGAGCTAACATTTGGTGAATAAGAAAACCATCACATTACATTTTGGATGTATGAAAGAAAACTTGACCATTTGAAGATGTATGAATAAAGAAATGTACTATAGATACTGCTTTAGGAAAACACTGTTTGGTAAGTGTTTCAGTCTGATATTTTAAGTGTGCATTTCCTATACTGTATAAAAATCTTTGACATTTGCAACAATATTGTGATATTTTATGTGGATCTCTCTGGCAAGTGAACATGATCACTTAAAGTTGATTCAGGAAATAAATGCATACTTTGTAGAATGAGGGGGTGGGAGATGATATATTTACATTTTTAAATTCATTTGGGTTATAAATGTTTCTGCTCCTTCTGAGGTTATAGTGATTACATTAAAAATCACATTAAAAACAGCACTTTCTCTACATACTGTGGTCCTCACAATCACAAACTATAACTCTACCACCCATAGTCTTTGGCCAGTGGGGTGACTAGTGGGTTTGTCCCACACTCAGGGTTAAAGTTATATATATGTTCTTGATAGTAATACTATTTCATAGAACTGTTTTGACTTATAATTGGTACATTGTGTTTGAATTTAAAATTCAAAAATCAGATTTCTTTTGTCAAAATGGTGACTTTACCTGAAAACATCTTTATTTAGATTTGTGATATATTTTATGTAGTCTCTTGTATGTTGACTATGCACTATTCTGATTTGTTAGGTAAGTTTGTTTTCTTTTCTTTTTAGTAGTCGTGAAAGTGCCAAATTGGCAGAGGCTCACGTTTCTTCTCTTTACACCAAACAGGTATTAAAAAGAATGAAAATCTTTTAAAGGCCAGTTAAATCTCCATGATGGTTTTTGGCTTCATAATTTGATTAGTAAATTTTTGCCTGATATTTTAAAAATTACTGTAAATCACCTTATAATGTAACTGAAATTACCTATTATTCATTTAAATTCACAAATAGGTAATTACTTTCCTTAGTTTTACATTCTCTAGTAATGTAAGCCATTTTGCTGTGAATGAATCTGAAGACAAAATGTATATTTTAGTTGGGTCCTGAAGTATGGGGATTAAATACTAGCAACATTCATTAGGTTCACAATTATATTTTTATTAGCATTAATATGATTTAATTATAAATATTACTTAGATTTTCATTGCTATTGAACTTTTAAAATTAATATGTTTATAAATACGAGTACTCTACATGTACTTTCATCTGTTCTCATTTAAAGCTTAAGATATCCCTTTAAGGTAGTTGTTAATTTCCATTTTACAGATAAGGAAACTTGGGCTAACAGAGATGGAGTGACTTGTCCAAAGTCACAGCTGGTCATGGAAGGACTAGGTTTGAATGCATGCATTCTGGTTCCTGTGCCAGCTATCAATTTTTTAAAAAAACCTCTACATTGCTACCTCCTTTTTAATTATTGATTGAGCATGAGATCATGTGTGCAATAAATGTGGTAGTTCTTGCACAGTGTTAGTAGACTTCTTGGTCATTAGCCAGTTTATACCTTTACCCTCCCTTTTAATACAGCAGTTTGTTCACATCTCTGTTACAAGTACTAATGTTGTAATACAATTTATCTGGTTTATACGTCTGTCTTCCCCACTAGATTACAAGCTCCTCTAGAAAGGGACCATGTCTTATTCATCTTCTTATCTGTAGTGATTATCACAAAGCCTGACTCTTAGTGGGCACTAAGATGTTTGTTGGATGAATTAATGAATGAATGCGTATTTGGACCTCCAGTAATGGAGTGACAGTTACCTTCTTTGTGAATTCTTACCGATTTTTCAAAACTATCTTGAAGGTCTTCTCAGTCATTGGGACCATTTTGCTAAACAGTTGCCGTTAAGCATTGCACCACTGGGATTACAAATGCTGATGGAGGAATGCATGTGCAGTCTTAGTGGAATATGTGTAACAATTAGTAAGCTGTTAATATTTTAGAGAATTAAATGTTGTAGTCAGTTGCAGGAGTAAAATAGCCTTTTGGTTTCGGAAATGGCAAGAGCAACCAATCTAGTCCATCCTACTAATTTTTTATATCCAAAGAGAACCTAGTGTAGAGTGCTGGACAAGGGTTAAGAGATTTAGCTTTTGGTCCCAGCTTTGTAACTCACTCTGTGACCTTAGACAAGTCTCTTAACTTATCCAGGGCTGTTTCCTTGTCTGTAAAATGAAAGTGGTTGGACTAGATGATCTCTAAGATCCCTTTGACATCTGTAGCTTCCCTGGTGTATATTAGTGTTTAATCTAAAACAACTTAATACATCTATACCAAGTCCGAGTACATGTTGCTGCTATTGTTTCTTATCAATAGAAACAATTTTGATTTGATTATCATAATTCATATTATGTGTCTTAGTACAGTTTTATATGTGGTGTTTTCAAAGCTTGCCTTTGCCAGCACAAATTCCATTCAGCCTATGAAGTACAGAGTAACTTCCGTATTCACTAGCACTTTTCCTCTCTACTTGCAGTTTTTCCATTCACTTCTGAACTCAAAGTTTAAAACTCTTTCTTTATTATAATATGCTACCTAAAACGTGAAACATATTTTTAATTACAGTTGTAACAAGTTTTTTGCTTTGGTACAGATCTAGGCCGAGTTGGGAGTGAAAAAAGGATTGAGGATGATGTAGGTAGATATTTGTTACAGGAAAAAATTGAGGGAAATTATGTATTATTGGTTAAAAGATTGAATAGGATTGTCTTAAGGAATGGTTGAGTTGTCATTTTACATATTTCAGTCTTTTATGTCTCTACCTAAGCAGTGTTTTAAATGTTGGACGAGGTAATTTTTTAAAAATTAATTTTAATATTTAACCAATGCCCAGGCATTTATCGAAATCATGTAGGAATGGGAGAGTATTCCATAGTGCTTGTTTTATTGTAACATGACTAGATGTATCATAGTAGTTTACTATGAAGATAAGACTTCACTTTTGAGCTCATTATCTGTAGAGAGTATGGCTGAGCTTCACTGAAGGAAATTTCCTGTCATTAGAACTGTTTTGTGAGGATGGTATTTCTAGTCATACTTGGAACACTAATTATTGGCTCTAAGGGTTACAAAAAGAAAGCGAACAGTTACATGTTTGGTATGTTAAAATATCGATGGCTATGTTACATACAGTATTATACAGACTTCATCATCTATTTTCTTTTTTCCCCTTACCTATAATGTGAACTAACTATAGAAAATAATTTTTACTTCTTCTAGAATTTATATAAGTACCATAGTAAACTATGGTTTTTTCTCTCACGAAAGTTTTTTAGCCTTTTAAAACAAAAATATCCTGCATGAAATTCTGGTTAAGTTAGTTCACTTTTTGGTCTTTCTCAGGGTTTTTGTTACTTTCCTAAAACCTTATAAATTTAAAGTAGAAATTTAATCTGGTATTAAATTACAAGTATAATATTTGAAAGGCAGGAAGGAAATTTCCTTTTCCCAGACCTCAGGAACTGCCTTGTTCTTGTTAACTTCTTGAACTGGCTAGTTGCTCTAAGGTATGTATGCAGGCTTTTAGAGAAGAGTTAGGTTTTTTACTCTTTCTGATTTTTATACACCTATCAGATGACAGCAGATAATCTTCCAAAATAGCTTCCTCGAAGTCCTAAGAAACAAATCTTGGAGAACACGACCACCATTGCTCAGTAATTTCTAATGAAAACATAGCTTAGTTGAAAAATTTCTAATTTGGTAATAATTTTCTTGCACTTTGTAAGTATGATGTTGTTACTTAGTGTAATTGAAAGTACTTTTTATTTTACCTTCTGGTATCAGTTTATTATATTTGCTTCTCCCTAATCCCTCCTTCCTTGTTACTTCATCTATCCACTCACCTCCCCATCATCCAAAATTAGTCTTCCTTTATATACCAATCACTGACTCATTTCGGTGTGTTCCCTTTTATTTTTGCTGTTTAATCATTATGCTTAGTGTAGAATTTTATGTCATGTATAGTATGACTAAAGAACGAAATGATTATCATGTGGAATTTAAAGAAATTAGATATAGGTTGCAATTACTTTGAAATCTTCAGGAAACTTAAGATAATTGTTTTTGCTTTCATTTTTGTATATAAAATCTTGGCATTTGTTCATGATTTTTTCAAATTACTTTGCCTACCCACACCTCTAAAAATATGCTATATGGTTGGTTATTACATTTTCTAACCAAAATTTTTAGATCATAGTCATGTTGTGGAGCTGTGATTTTTGCAGCTGAGTATTTTAAGGAAGCATGACACAGAGAGGCTTTGTTTAAATCATTTTAAGCCAAAGTTGATCTTTTGTGAAATCTGTCTACAACATTTATTTTGATTCTTTCTCAAATAGACTTTTTTTTTTTTTTTTTTTTTGGTATTTAGAAAAATTGGAGGTCAATTTATGGTGTGATTCAATTTTTAGATTTATTTACTATTTTCAGTTTTTTTAATAGTCTTCTCTTTTTCCAGCAGAGAGAGACCATCATTGCCTGAATTTAGCTTTGACTACAGCAGCAAGACCTGTTCCTGTCTGGAGACGACTGTTACAATGATATCACTCTGGCATTTCATGTTTGCCCTTTATCCATTTGAATAGATGTTTACATGTGCTATAATTAGCATTTTATCTTCACAGTTTCTAAGGGTACATCTGAGTCCAGAAGTATATCTGAGTGTCTGCTTTGTTTTACCTTATTCTTAAATACTTTCCCCCTTACTTTATAGCCATTTATTTTTTATACACCATAAGAAGGCAAAAGACCTCTTGCTTTCCTAATGTGATGTAAGTGCAGTCTCAGCCAGGTTGAGAATTGTGTCTGGGAAATCTGTAAAGCCATGATGCTGTTTTAATTCACATGAAAAATTTAGAATGAAGAAAATGATTAAAACATTAAGTATGGGTTTAGTTTACATTTTGAGAGAGGGTTCAACGGTGTACATTCCCAGAGTTAGAATAGTCCCTTAAAATGATTTTGAACAGATGGTAAAATACTTTTTTACTCACCCTTGCTTATTTCTTCTAAATATACTTAGTGAAGTTGTTCCCAAGACCACTTACCTGAATAATTTTTAAAAATATTCTTAGTTCTTCCAAACCAACGAGACAATTTTTTTTTCTTTTCAAGTATTGTAGGTTGACCTGTGGAGTATAAGTATTGAAAAAATATCTATTAAATGTCTAATTTACACAGTTCTTCCATAGTTTCCTCACACTCAAGACATCAAAGACAATCTTAAAAGCAAGGGGAAATAATGTTGTGTGTCTAACATTGTTAAAGACTACTATAGTTTTCCTATCTTAAGAGGTATATGCCCGTATTATTTATTAATAAGCAGTATGGCTTAGAATTATTTATAGAGTATTCAATTTAATCCTAGGTATTTACCCCAAACCCCCTTTTTATAATGGGCATCAATTTAAAAACCAGTTTTCAGGAAATCAGTTTTTGAGTATTTCAGATCCTCGTGAGGCATTTGAGAAGTTGGAGGTTATACTTGGTACAAACTCTTTATTGGAAAAGTCCAAATGGCACTTGATTTTATTCACCCTTGTTCATGCTATATTTTCCTTTTTTGTGTATTCAAAGTTGACTATTCTGTAAACATTTCTTTCTTGAGTATGCATTGCATTTGTCTTCATGGAAAATAAAAAGAATGAACACATCAATCATAATGTAAATGATCTATTTTGATCCACTTTAGTTGGAGACAGCATAGTTAATATTAGGCACAGTATGAAGGAGAAGTACATACTTTGGAAGGTCTTCTAACATAATTGTGACCTAGTAAGTGTACAAGGCCTTTTTAAAAATAGACTAGTTTTAGTTTATATTTGCAAACTAGCATGTAGTTACAGGGAATTTATAAATATTTTCCCAGATTAATTCAATATTTTTTCAAGGAAAGATTCTCTGTCCATCCAGTAATGGTTTACGTGTTGCGTTAGAAACCCAAAGAACATTGTCTGCAGAGGCTGTATTTGCTGCTCCCAGTTTTAGCTGGTTATTGGATGTGGACCACATACTACCGCCCTCAATGTTTTTTTTTTTTTTTTTTTGTCATCTTCCTGTTTTTCCCTTGCCTTTAAATTAAAAACAAAATAAAGCAAAACAAAATTGAACTTACCATTTGGAATCAGAGTTCAGGTAATTTGATTCTCAAGATCATTGCACTTTTGAGAAATTGCTGTGAGATCCAGTAGGTCAGTTACATAAATTCCCATATGTTGATGAATTAAAGATAAGGATTTTTTCTTTTTCCTGAGCAGAATTCTCATGGAGCTATGTGTAGTTAACTGTGCAGAATCACTTTTGTGTAATTGAATGAAGCAGTTTACCTTTGCATGATTGCATTATGGAAGCCTTTTTATATATATCTTTATATTTTTCAATATACTTGGATTTTACACTACTAGCTGCTCTAGTCATGCTATATTTGTTTTTTTAAAATAGAGTTTATAAATATTTATGCTCAAAATACAGATCAATTGAATATTTTGGTCTTGTTTACAAGGTAAATAATACTTTAAAGTGATGCAGCCCCAAAGTGTCTTAGGAAAAAGTCATTGGTGCTATAAAATCTTTCAGTATCATTTTTGAGCCTGTTGTTTAGACTTTGCTAGGCTTTAATCTCTGATTGCTTGTGGCTTATTTTGTTCTAAGAGTATAATTATAAACGTGGTTGGTGGTTAGTAAAGAGTCCAGCCCATTAGAAACACCCCATAATTTAAAAATAAGCAGAATGACATCGTATTTATTTGCGCCCAGCTTCCCAAAAAGAAAATAGTATCTTCAGTTTGTCATCAGCTCTTTTGAGTAAGAGGAATGGTGTTAACCTGGCTAGAATTTAAACAAATGATCATTCAGCTTGGCTCCGTTTTCCTGTGTCTCTATTTCAAATGGAAAACTTTTCTGGTCCCAAAATATGGTGTAATCCTGCTCTGCTTTAAATTCCCATTTGTCTTTTACTCAACAAGATGCAGGGTAATTCTTAACTATTTATAGAATATTTGATGAGTTGAAAGAGATGTATTATTTACATTGTACAGGTTTTGTGTTAATGTGTAGATTGTTTTCTACATCCACAAGACTTCATTCCAGCACCTTAGCAGATGTTCTTAAGATTCAGTTCTTAAGTATCAGCAAGGCATCCATAGATGTTTATTTTTGATTCTCAGAATCCTGAAACCTGTTTTGGGTATGATAGAATGAACATGTCTGGCACAAGAGGTTCTTTTTTAATAAGTGGTTTAATTTCACTCAGTTTCTGTGGATTGTTGAACCTTAAAACACCAAAGGAATCTTTTCTTGTCTGGAGACTGGACTGTTACAGTTTTTATACCTGTGCCCATATGTGTCTATTTCACCAGTGTGTGTTGGCATGGGGAACAGATTCCCTGCTCTTGGAGTGGAGCAAAAGTAACTGGTTAAGCTGTAGCAGCTTTTTTTGTTTGTTTATTTTTAAAAGGACTAAAACTTGAACTGAAAAGGGTAAAACTTGAACTAGAAAACTACTCTTTTATGCTTAGAATGTTTATAGTATTACATGTTTATGTGGGGTTGTAAACATTTTTATTTATAGTTGAATTATGTTTTGTTTGTTAAATATCCATGATGTTTATTATTTTTATATTTTGAAAAATTTTGAAATAAAATAGTCTTACCTAAAAGCAGTTGTTAAATTTTTAACAATTGTCCTGTATCTTGAATCAATAGAAAGAAAAATTTGCAGCCCTCAGGCATTACATAATTGAGAATTCTAAAAATGTTTATGTTAAGAAATGGCTTCACATTGCCTTTTCCCCTCTTTGCCCTCCATTCTCACTTTAAATTGTTTTAAATCACCTTTGGTACCAATGTATTACTGGCCTAATGGCTCCTTTTCTCACACATATACAAATCTTCCATACCTTATGCTCCCTAACTACTGCCTCTTTACTGCCAGAAACTTTGTCTTCTATTTGGGGACCAAAGCGTTTCTCCTTATCATGAGCAATAAGAACAGAAGTAGTGTTCTGTCAGAGAAGGACTGCCGTAGATTCTAAAGTGAAATTTGGCATAAAGTGCTTACATTGTCAATCTCCAAAACTACTGAAAGTGTAGAACTTTCCTCCATAATTACCACTTTTCACTTGGACATTTCTCCTGACTTAATCTGCTTTTCCAGCATTTAGCATATTCATTTCATATTTTATCAAATGATAAAATTTTTCTTTTATTGCAGAAATACCTTCTATCATCTGTAATCTGGGTTAAATAAGCTTGGTTGCCACTAGTGACACTGCTTCCATGAGAAAATACATTATCTCCAAGTGCATAACCCTTGATAAAAATCTAGCCGAACTGAATGTGAAATATAGTAGAGGACTCTAGCTTGAAATAATAGAGAGGACTTTGTTTAATAATGACACACTTGGTAAAATCATTTAAAGGAGTTACATTTCTTACATAAATATTGCAAGTCCCTGTGAAATATTTGCAGATTGCACATTTTGTGAGCCTTACCTTAGCCTGAAAAATACTTCGGTATAAAGTATGTATAAATTTGGTCTTTTATATATTTTTTTTAAAGATTTTGTTTATTTTTAGAGAGAAGGGGGGAGGGAGAGAGAAACATCAATGTGCAGCTGCCTTCCACATGCCCCCCAACAGGGACCCTGCCTAAAACCCAGGCATGTGCCCCTACTTGGAATCAAACCGGTGACCCCTTGGTTCACAGGCTGGCACTCAATCCACTGAGCCACACTAGCCAGGGCTCATTTTTTAATTTTAACATAAATGGTGCTGTATCTGAACATCTTTGATTATTCTTTCAAGATATCTTAGAACTACTGGGTCCAAAGTACACTTGCTTTTAAAATGTGATGCATTTGACCAAATGTAAATTCGGTTGGTTGGTTATTTATTTATTTATTCATTTATTTATTTATTATCTTATTTTTAGAGAGGGGAGAGGGAGGGAGGGAGAGCCACATCAACGTGTGGTTGCATCTCACATGCCCCCTACTGGGGGCCTGGTCTACAATCCAGGCATGTGCCCTCACTGGGAATTGAACTGGTGACTCTTTGATTCACAGGCCATTACTCGGTCCACTGAGCTACACCAACCAGGGCTGATTTTTATAACTTTTTTATGGCACTTCATAAAATTTCAAGAACTGTTGTAACCTCATAACTGTATTGAAAGGAGAGGAAGATAATCTTTAAAATTATAAAATTGGCAGAATCAGGATGGGAATTTCTTAATACCATATTCACTCTAAGACTATGCAAAGAGTTGCCAAGTTATTTATAGCAACAACAAAGTCCCCGTGGTTTTTTTTTTAATCTCAACTCTCCAAACTGCTTTTTCTTCAAAGTATATTTTCTCCATGAAGTTTTGTGAACATTTGTTATTGAAACTCATGAAACATGAAATAGCTATGAAAGAAGAATATAGAATTGGGAAGATAGTGGGTTCTATATATTTCCCATCTATGCCATAAATGGGAAATTCCAGTTTTTGAACAGATCATTTTATTGGGAAGAATAAATTCTTGCAAACTATGAACATTATCCTGAACTATCCATGTAATGGTCATGTTTTAGCTAATTAACAATATTACATTAATTCCAGTATTCGAGAGTTTGCAAATGTCATGGCATTTTTCTTAAATTGTCAATCTTTGATTCATTTATAAATTTAAAGTATATATGATTAAAGTATGCAAGAATATATTTTATGTTCAGTGATAATGAGGGCCCTGATTCTGTTTGAAAGACAGTCCTCAATGTATTTGTTTATTAAGATTTTGAGTCTCGTGGAGTTAATGAAAAGACCAGCTTCTTCCTTCTGATTTCAAGGTTGATAGAGTGCAGATTACATACAAGAAAAGCCTGGCACATTCTTGAAACATTAATGTTAAACTGTTTTTTACCCCAAAGATCTCATTTAAATAAAAAATTTCAGCGACATTACCAACCTATTTTTTAAAAAGAATATAACAAGAATTCAAGGACATCCTGTGTTTTTTATTAGAAGTCAGTGTTGGGAAGAAATACATAGATCATAGGGGTTATAGATATTTGCTGTTTGGAGTTAGAAATGGACAGCTGTAGAATATATACTAAGTATAATGTGGTATTTGTTTAGTTTCTTGATAAGTCTAATAGGTAATATTCCAGTTTTACTTTTTTTTTGTTTAAGTCAATATTCCGTTAGACAATTAAGGAATACTAAGAAGGAAGCTCTCTTGCTATTAGCCAATTGCCATGCGAATGAGGTAAGAATTCAAATAAAAACCAAACAGGTAACTACAAAAATTCTCTTGAGTGCTTGTATGATTATTAGTCATGATAACCCTCACACACATTGTACTTGTAATTCTACATAGATGAAAATTACATGTTAAAAATGTACTCGAATCCTAACCAACGTTTCTCTACTTAACCCAAAGGAGTAGGACTTTTTAATTTTGCTAAAATCTCTAGTGAAAAAGGGGAGAATCTCTAAATGGGAGCACTCACAAAAGAATAGAGCCCTTTAAGATGCCAAGGCTGGGAAAAGAAAGGTGGATTGCCGGTTTAGTCCTGCATTTGTGCAAGTTCTGATTGAAAGCAGCCTGGAAGCAAGTACATTTCCGTTTTTGTTTTTTCCTTTATTAATAAGTTTTGTCAAGCATCAAAAGACATGAAAATTTCATAGCAACTCTTGCAGCTGAGAGCATATTTATTTGGGATAACTCTTGTATTCCTCCTGGGAAGCACTTGGGTGATGATAAAGCAACCTAAGTGAGTTCCAAGGTACTCGCCCCCGACCTGCCAAAGAGCACCCATTCATCTGGCCCAGGAGCATCTCAGCACAGTTGATACCACATGCAACCTATGAGCCGCACTGTTCAGACCGAATATCCAGGTTTATCGTTTCAAGATACCTGGTGTGTTGTACCTGTGAACTTGCCTGTGACTTCTCTTGCTCAGCTGGACTTCGAAATTTTCCAAATGTGAACACTTAGGCCCCCCTTGTGTTCATTTCACAACTCACATGTTGCTAGTGGGAATGTTATCTCTGGAAAGCGATGGTAGTTGTATAGCCACCCTGGAAAATAATGTAATTTCTTAAATAGCTAAGTGTGCAAATAGCCTATGAACCAGCAATTGTACTCCTGGGCATTTAAATTCTTTTCACACAAACGTTTTTACACAAATGTCCATAGAAGCTTTATTCATAATGAAAAGGAAATAACCCAAGTGTCTTTCAATGGGTGAATGGTTAAACTGATATATTCATTCCATGAAATATTAGCAGTAAAAACAAACAACTGATGCATGCCACCCCGGGGTGAATTTCAGAGATTATAGTAAGTGAAAAAAGCCAATCCTAAAAGGTAACTAATTCCATTTACCTAACATTCTTGAAACAAAATTACAAAGATGAGAAAGAGGTCACCTGTTGCCAAGGGTTTTGGAGTAGGTGGGGTGGGAGAGAAGCGGGTGTGAGCACAAAAGTGCGGCAGCAGGAGTTCCCATGATGATGGAAATGTGTACCTTGACTGTAAATGCTGGTAAGCTGGTTGTATTGCATGTGCTACTGTTTTGCAGGGTATTACTGCCGGGGGAAATTTGGTAAATGATACGTGGAATCTCTTGTTTCTTAAAATTGCATGTGAATTTAAATTTCAAGATAAAAAGTGTAAGTAAAGGCAGAGTACTATCTACCTAGTTCCATCCAGTCTCGGGAAATGTTTTGGAAGGATGTGTGCTTGCCAAAAAGAGTGAGCTCTTGAGACCACGTATTTCAGGTGTAGAAAAGGAGTAAACTGAGTTTACATGCTGAGAATTTCTGGAAGTACTTCAGACTTATTTCTTCCACTGGTTACACGCCACCAGTGCCAGCAGTCCTGCATGCATGGTGACTGTCATTGTTTCCTTCAGCCTTGCTGCCTGAAGGGGACCCACCCATCTGAGAAACAGCAGCGTCCATCTACCTAAGAAAAGGTGGGTGAGGATTAAAACAACTGATGCTCACCTTGCACTTCCTGCCCTTCTCCACAGTTCAGGAGGGTTGCAATCGTCCAAAAGGGGAAGGAAGCATAGAACAGGAGCAAGATTATAAATTAAATGCTCTGAAGGAGCAATTAATTTCTAAGGGAAATATAAAACCTATAATGTCAAGAAAGGCTCCCCATGAAAGTGATCTTCAGTTGAGGTCTGAGAGCTGAGCAGGAGTGTATAATGGGGAGCACTTTCTTGAGGGAACAGTTTTGTGCAAGAACCCCAGGGAGGGACCCAGTGGGGTGCATCTGAAGAACAGAAGCCCGGTGTGGTTGCAGTGTGGAGGTAAACAATTTTAGCATTATTTATTGGAGAAGTTTTTAATCTATGGTTGAGGATGAGAGTCCTCCTAGAGATCAAGTATAGAATGAGGAAATCTGCATTGAATCCAGGTAATGTGGGCAGTTTCTGCAAAGAAAGATTAGAAAGGGCAAAGACAGAACCAGGAATGGGAGTTATAAATGGAGGCCAAGGCTTAAAAATAAAAAAAGCTGTTTTAGGAAGAAGAGTGTGATAAACAATATTATAAGGTAAAGTAAGATGAAATGTGAAAAAGTCCAGAAAAAAATCCTGGATTTTGGGATAAGGAAGTCATTGATGGGCCTGGAATATGGTTTTTTTTGGGGGGGGGGCGGGTATGTGGTTTTGTTTGTTTTAAAGAGGGATGTGGGAGAGAAATGAATAGGCTACGGAGTAAAAAAAGGTAAGACTCTGGAGACAGTACAGGCAGCAGGGTGTTTTGAGAAGATTTTTAAGGGTAGAAGAGAGAGATTAGCAGTTTGCAAGGCAGGTGGGATAAAGAGGTCGCAGAGACTTAATGATGTTTCAGTCTGCACAGAAAGGAGTTCTAATGAGAATATAGTGTGGCAAACACTGATAGTTTAGGATGCCTGAAAAGATGGGACGAGAACAGATCCAAAGCACAATTAAAAAGACTGCTTTAGTAATGGAGACAAGTCCTCCATTGCAACAGGAGGCAAAGAGGGAAGAAAATTCATTATGGTTTTGGGTTTGGTGGTGGCATTCGAAGAGTTCCCATTAGATAGTTTCAGTTTTCTCTCCAACTGCTCAGAAAATCATTTGCTGTATACCCTCACCTGTGTAACTGCTAAACAGTGCCCTCCCCTCCACTTTACCATCTTTCCCAGTTGTACCTGAGAATCCCCTACTGGTCTTAACTAGTCCTCTTCCATTCTTCCCTACCAGACTCATCTGGGCCCCTCACCATGGCGTCTGCTGCCAATCATAGTGGCCTCTGTTAAAATGTCGCTTTACCGGATACACCCAGTCCTCACAGTGGCCCCGCGCCCACCCACCCCACACCGAAGCTGCCCTGTGGTCTGAGGAAGTCAATGGTCCTTCTTCAAGTCTGTCCGTAATTGCATCTGGGATGCAATGCAGCCTCTGCTCGGAGCCTGGCTTTTTGGCTCCTCCTGTTTCTTGTTGTAAGCTGCGCACGCCAGTGTGGGTAAACAAACATCCTGCCATTCCTTCCTGCTCCATGCACTCTCTTCCCTGATCTCTAATTTAGAGGGGAAAAAGCTCCCATATAAATATCAATTAATGAAAAGAAGTACTCAGAGAAATGGCAAGGAGCATGAAGCAATCAGAATGCAGAGTTTTAAGAGGACACCTCTTTCTAAGGGTGATGCTATTTATGCCATAAGCCTAAACCAGCACAGCAGCGGCCAGGGCAAGCTGGAGTGAGCGCAGAGCGATGGCTCTCTCCTACACACGGAACGCAGTGTTCAGGGTGGGCGGAGGGAGGCTGCAACAGGGAGCAAGAAATGTCCAGCATCTCAAGCCCAGGAAGAAGTCGGGGAGGAAGCCCGACCATGGCTGGGTTTCGCAGGAGAGCATAGCTGGGCTCCAGGGGCTCCAGCACGGGTGACCCAGGGCGGTTGCTCTCCAGGTTCCTCTTCCCCAGCTGTGGTTTATTGGACGGGCCCGCCTGCTCCAACGCTGCCCTCTCCCCCAGCACCGAAAGGCACAGCGGCACCTCTCGTGTTTCCGCCGCACTGAGACCGGCTGGAAAATACGAAATTCGCTCTACCTCAGGACAGGAGGGTGAATGAGTTACAGAAAAATAATTTAAAACTTTCCACAAAGTAGAAACTATAACGTCAATTTGGTCGGAAATTCAAAAGATACACACACACATACAGACAGGGCCATGCAAAGAAGAAACACTGCGCGTGTGTGATTTTATTTGGCGAGGTTCCTTTCAAATAAAAGTGGTGTTTGGTGAAAAAAGAGAGTTTTAAGAAAAATATAAGCTAGACAGATGGAGTCTGGAAAGAAACAAGGTTCAGAACGTCGTAAGAACTTTGAACTTCGTCCTGAGGTGTTGGGAGGGCCACTGAAAGGTGTGAACGTTTGGAAGGGAAAAGGAGATGGAATGGAAGACGGAGGTGAGGCGAGGGGAGTGTGCAATGTTTATATTTCATCTTCGATGGTAAATCCTTTTGCAGTGGTGAGGAGGATGTGTTGGAGGCAGGGACAGAAGGACAAGGGAACCTCAGACTTGTGGACTGGGCAACACAGTTGATGGTCGTGTCATACTTCGAGATGGGACATGTGGGGTCGGGAACAGGATTATAGGATAAGAGAGTAAGTTAAATTCCGTTCTGACATGTTGAGCTTTAGGGCCTTGTGGGATAGCAACATCGAAATGTCCTGTAGGCACAAGAGAAGTCTGGGATGCAGACTTAGGCCATTCATATATATGAGTGAGATGAGCGTGCAAGGAGGGAAGACTGAAGATGGTGAACCTCAATATTTGCAAGGACTGGGGAAGAAGGTACCCATAATAATACAAATAACTATAGGCAGTCTTCGCTTTTACACCATTCCTATGTGCACAAATTTTACTTATCACCCAGTCCTACAACGCCATGAATCACAATCGGTTACCATGGTATGTTAACTATGATTGTTTCCAGTGCAAAGTTCACTGCTAGCTCTTAAGTCTGAAAATCACTGCATAAAAAAGAGATGCACATCATGATCAGCGACCAATCACTTCGCTTCTTTTCAAAGTCTGTTGTGATTGGTCCCTGTGCATCTTTTGTTCATTCACAGGCAGATAGCAAAGCATGTAGCTGTGCCACCGTTCTGCCTCCCAGTGATAAACTCAGGTAACATTTTTGGAAAATGGATAATAAGTTAACACAGTTTAAAAGAGATGGAGGTCGTTGTCACTCTCTCAAGAGCAAAGAATAGGAGGGGACGACAGATAGTTGTCAGGGAAAAGGGGCCAACACACGGTGCTGCTTGGACTTCTGAGGGGACCACACAGCTGATTTTGAAAGTGACAAAAGATGTTGGAAGGATGCACACAAGAGCTATGAGTAGGAACATCTTTTTGCCATTTTTTTCTTCTTATACTCTCCTCACAGTGCCTCCCACTGGCCCTGAGTCTGGGAAATGTAGTTTGCATGACAGAACTAAATACAGAAGCCTTGGGTTGGGCCTCAGCCATTGCCATTTCTCCCAGGACTGGGGGAGGAAGAGGACTGTTAATGCCTTGCTTTGATGCCCCAGGTCTCCAAAGAGGCACGTCCACAGGACCACCATCGTGAATCTGCTACAGTTGTAAGTCACGTGTTGAAGTAAGCGGACACACGTTGCTCAGATAACAGCCAGAGGTCAGCTACAACTACTTTTTCTTGGTCAACCAAAATCAGGCCTCTCTCCCCACCAAAGGCTATCATTGTTATTCGCTAATAGTTTATTTCATTTCTTATCCTCGAATGGCTAACCTTTGTGTGATTCCAAGTCCAGGAACTTTGTTGGCCTTCTCTTATCTATTCTCAGGCTGTAGGCTTGCTTTTTTCTTTCCTCCCTGCCTCATTTGCCTTTCTATTTCTGGTAATGAGGTATCTTGGGTGTTGATTCTTTGAGAGTATTTTTCAGTTTGCTACTCAAAGAAAAAGAGGCTGAGAAATCTGAGATTTTAATTTATTTCAACTTTCTCTGTTTCTTTCTTATGCCTCTGTGGGCCCACTGGGATGGAACAAGTCTACCCTTTTGGAGAATTTGAAGTTTATATGCTGGAAAAGAAAACAGTCTTGCACTTCTTAATATATTTCTTGTTTTCTTTTACATGCCTTCTTTTTTTACACACAAGCATCTCTGTGTAATAAAGATAGACACCTGCAGCATTTGAGCACTTAAAAAATTCTATTAAAAAATAAAAAATAGCCCTGGTTGGTGTGGTTCGGTGGATTGATTAACACGCTGAGAACCAAAAGGTCGCCAGTTTGATTCCCAGTCAGGGCACATGCCTGGGTTGCGGGCAGGTCCCCAGTTGGGGCTGTTCGAGAGGCAACCGATTGATGTGTCTCTCACACATTGATGTTTCTCTTCATCTTTCTCCCTCCCTTCCCCTCTCTCTAAAAATAAATAAAAAAATAGAATCTTTAAAAAAAAATAAAAATAAAAAATACTATGGAGACAATTCTGAGATCTTCCCTGACACCTACTTGTGCCTGGATGGAAGAAGATAATATGAATATACATAAAAAGTTAATAAAAACTACTAACTGAACAACCTATTGAAAATATAAATGATGCCAGTGTTGCTTATATTCTCATTTCCATAGCTATTTTTCTCAAATGCATTTTTGATATGTTAAGAAGCTAGCTATACTAAACATTTAAACTGATCTGTGTTTTATTTTCATTGCATTTTTTGTGTGTGTTTTACTACTTTTCACTGCAAACTTTTAAAGGCACCTCACTTTTGGTTTAAAAAAATGGTATGTTTGCCCCAGACTTCTGGATTAAGCTACAGTCAGTTTTTGAAAAATTATGCCACTGTGACTTTAAGGGAAATTTGGCTTCTCATGACACACCAATGAAGTCTTCATGATACATTGGTCTGCTGACACCATTGGTTGACAAAAAGTAAGTGAAGGTTCTAAACTATTAAGTATAATATATAACACACAGAATGATCAAAACTAACACATTCTTTGATGTCTTCATTTCTATCAACTAGCTATAGAAATAAAAAGCATACTTTAGTAGACAGTGCCTTAGGTGACCAGGGTTCTAGTTCAGGCTCTAGTATTAGCTCTGTGACCTAGGCAAAGCTATTCAACTTCTCTAGACCTCACTTTGTTTACCTGCAATAAGATAAAATGAACTAGACCAGGAGTGGCAAGCAGGATTCATCATGACCACCACCTCCAGAAAGCAGCCTGCTAAGTGCTGAGCTGAGAATTCTAAGGCTGAGTCTGGGCTTAATGAGAAGGAGCGCTATGATCGATTAGTACTGTCTGCTATGGGTGCAGGAGGTGAAGAGCGGCCCCGACAGTGCCATATATTAGCTGTCTCCCTAGACTAGATTACCTCCAAGGTCACTTGTGCTATGCCATGTAATTCACATTATTTATCATTTAAATTTAAGTGTATAAACAGAAAATGAACTGGAAAAACAAACCTGAGGCTTGCTGATTTAAGTACAACTTTTGGAAAAACCCCTTCATTTTTTTCTTTTGGATATAAGAGTGAAAAAAGAAATTTCTGCTTGAACAATTTTTATTTGAAAATTTAAAAAATTGTTTATTGATATTTAGAGAGAGAAGAAAGGTTTGAGAGAGAGAAATATCAATTTGGTGTTCCACTTATGCATTCAGTGATTGATTCTTGTATGTGCCCTGACCAGGAATCTAATCTGCAACCTTGTGTATTGGGATGATACTCCAAGTGAGTTGAGTACCTGGCTGGGGCTCTGCCTGAACTTTTTTGAAGGAGTTTTAAAATGTCAGTTTATCTCTTCTCTCTCTTTCATCCTTTCATGAAACATTTACTAAGTACCAACTTTGAAATTGAGACAACTCTGGGTGTTGAATATTTGCTCAGTCGAAATGAAACAGGACGCATAAAGACACGCAGACACAGTCTTTGCTCTCGTGGGCTTCATGGCCCAGTGGGGAAGGGCGGGTGTTCTAGCAGGTAATTCCAATACAGAACGTGAAATGCTGTAATGGCCTTGTGAAGCTTAAAAAAATGAAATGACTATGTCTCAAGGAGTCGCTGCAGGTTTCACAGAAATTGCATCTGAGCTGAGTGTTGAAGGATGAACAAAAATTTATCTGGTGGAGAAAGATCGTTCAGGTGTTGTTATACGAAGTGATTCCTGGTATTTAATGTGACCAACGCCACCCTTCCAAGCAACCCGACTAACCAGTTCACCGTAGGAGGGGCCCCCCGTATCACCCGAAAGGGAAGTTTGTGCACAGAAAAGTCGGGCCCTTTAGGTTGTTTACTTGTGTTATCCAGCTCTTAACAAGCACGTGCCACGTGGCTATAAGCTGCCCGTGTGCGCACAGGCTGCGTGGCTATATACATGTAACACTTCTGCCTGTTTTCACTGGAGAGATTTACTGTCCTACTGCCCCCGAAGTCTGTACGTTCCTTCAATCAACTCTGGATGTAATTCTGAAGTTATCAGCCTCTCTCTTTGCTCTTCAGGCCCCAGGAAATTTTCCTAACAATTAGCAAGCCAGCCCAGAGACAGACAAATAGGAAAGGGAAAGGGAGTTTCTGTGGGGGAGGTGCTGAGCTGGCCATCGACCTCCGTGTGTTAGATGCCGTGACCCACCATGTGGCTCCTGAGACCCCAAGAAACCGCAGCTGGGCTGGAGCTTCGTTTGCTGAGTGTCCTCTTGTCTGCTGAGGTAAGAAGAGTGTGAGTGAGCGGTCACCACCGTGGGCTGGCCACTTAATTCATGGGTAGTTTGGTTGGACAACTGACACCCCTTTAAAGGCTGAGGTGAAAGCTGAGAAAGGAAAAGGGCAACTCCAGATGGGAAAGGATTTATGCTTATGTACCTTCCTTTTGGCTACTGACCTGCCAAGAAGATTGAGCAATAAGACACTAAAATATAAACCTTATCTTGCCGCTTTATAAAATTGGGAGGGAAAAAAAAATCAGGCACAGGATATGGGCAATAGTCGTGAAGCTGAAATGGATGTAAAAACCTGGAACCCATGGGAAAAAATAACAATGAGACTGAAGACACAGAGGTTGCAGAAGACCCGTCCTTGCCGTAGCATGAAATTATGAGACCCGGCCATTAATGCAGCCAAAAGCTAAGGCACGACAAATGCAGGTGGGTCAATGGGGGTGCTGGTGGGGGTGCTAGGGGTGGTCAGGTGAACAAGTTGTCAGAAGAAAGCTTATATGGAGCCCACCCAGGGAGGATCAAGCTGAGTACCAGCAGGTGAAGACTTTGTTTTTAATATGTGCCCCCACCCCCCAAAAAAAGTAGAAAAAAATATTCTGTAGAGTAGACCCTGATGGTTTCTGGGGAAAAGCGGGGAACTTCTCAGTCTAGGAATCTTGTTGGAGGGAAGAGATCCAGATCTCAACTCCTTCTCCCTGTAAGCTATTAGAATCTGTTTCTGTGGCATACACATAGTGTAGTTCGGAGCATTTGGTTGTGGATGTTTTGAGTTGTGTCGGCATGTCTGGTAGATGGAGTTAGCAAACAGACTTCTTTCTTAAGCATCATGGAGCCGTTTTGGCCACAGCTGAGCCTTCTTGGTGTGATGATTGGATGATAGTGTTGTCCAGGCCCTCAGCTGTGTGAGACTATGAGGCTGAACAGTGAGGTCTCTCCATTTACCTCCTGAAAAAGCACATTTATAGACGAAACGTACAGCAGGGCTTTTGTTGTTCTAAAAGGATAAATCAGATGTGTTAGATAAATAAAAACATGGTTCATGTTGTGCTTGGGCTGTGGGACAGACGAGCAGAGAAGGACGGTGGGCCAGGTACAGAGGGTCACCAGGGCAGAAAACCCCAGTGGCCTAGCAACGGCCAAGACTGGGAGAACAAGGACTCACCCTCAGGTGACCTTTCCTCCCCTAGCATGTCTCTGGTCATGGTTTGGACCCTCCCCTGACCCCTCCTCCCCTGGCATGTTGCCTTTAGAGAAGGAACCAAAAAGGGGCTGGAAAATAGCCTGTAAGCATTAAGCCCCCGGGACAACGAGGTTGGGACCTGCACCAGATACATCCAGGCCTCAGTTGTATTTCAGCTCCAGGTCCAGATAAGCAGCAAAATCAGACAAGTGAAGCCACAGCTGACCTCAGGACCAGCTGCGTGATCTAATGAGCCCCTGAAAGGACACACTTGGAAAGCTGATGAATATTCTATTGAGATCCTCTCCTGGGACCTCCCCCAAATCTCTGCCCTGAAAAGTCCTTAGAACAGAAGACCCAACTGGCCCTTCTCGGAGCAAGTCCACGCCTTTCCCCCTCTCCACCCTCGCTCTTCTTCCCTGCTCAGGCTCATTTAATTCTCTTTCTCCTAAGCTCCAAGGGCCCTTCTTTGGCCTCTGTAGCTTGTTTCCTGAGCCCATTTGTTCTACAGCTCACTTCTTCTACCTCTGCGACTTTCTAAATATATTTTCTCTTATAGTTTGAGTCCTGGCTCTGAATTATGTCCTAGCCAGAACTCAAGTACTGAGGTTGCTGAATCAAGGTCTGGTCTGACTCCACAGGTCCAACACCTACCCGGTGCTATCCTCGCTGCCGCCAACAAAGTTCTGAGTAATACAGAAGGGGTCCTGTGCCTGCCCCATAGAACTGGGATTTTTGGACAGATGTGTCTAGCTGTAGCCCAGAGCACTCTTTTGGGGAAGCTACTCAGGGAATTGGTCATTCTCTAGTACCTTTAACGAACTCCTTAAGCGGGCAGAATCAGAGTTGGCAGCCACGACTGCCACGCCGTTCCACAGTCAGGCATGTAGGACGTTGGCAGGGCTGGAGGAGCGCCGCACTCAGGTTTCACTCGGGCACGTTATTTCCTGGCTGAGAATTGTATGTGTGGTGTATTCATTTAATTTTTGTAAAATTCTTTCCTTCCTTCCTCTCTCTCATTCTTTCCTTCTTTCTTTCCCTTCTCCTCCTCTTTCTTCTTTTTTGTAACCCAAAACAAAATTTCACAGGGCATACTGAGATTTCTTTCATTTATAAAAAGTACTTTGTTCCACTTTAGAAAACTATTAGGCAGAGTCTACTAAACCTATACTTCATATTAAAATACATATGTGCATCCAATGACCCAGCAATACCACCCCTAGGTTATGCTCCATGAAAATGGAGACAAACGCACCAGAGTTCATGTATGAGAATGTTCATAACAGCCAACCAGGTGTTCATCAACGGTAGACTATTCTATACATACAGTGGAAAACACAGTGAGAAAGCACGAACTACTGTTACATAGTACAAGTAAATGTCACAAACCAAATATTCAGTTAAGAAGTCAGACACTCCCACATCCCCCCAAAGAAGCCAGACCACAAAGAGTAGATTTTGTATGATTTGACTTGTATGAATATCACAAACGAGCAAAATTAAGCTGTGCTTAGGGAATTCCCCACAGTGGTTACATTTGAGGGGTTAATGGCTGAGAGGCAGTGTATCAGGGGCTTCTATGGTATTGGGAATGCTCCATTTCTTGATCTGGATGGTGGGTACTTCGCAACATGTCTTTGATGTATGCACTTACAATGTGCACTTCTTTGCACATGTATTTTTAGCTCTATAAAAAATTTAGAAAAGGGTTTGTTTAGTAACAAACATTTTATTTATAATATTATAGTCTTATGAAGATGGGTTTGTTTCTTATTAGCATGTTAAGGTAGAGTCTTTTGCCCAGGAATTGATATTTTTACTTAAAATGCATATATGTGCCAGTTACTATTTTCTGAATTTTATGACATGGTCTACAATAGTTAATCTTGTGGTGAGTTTTAAGAGATGGGCTAGGTGACAAATTATGTCAAAGTTTATTAGAAAGAACAAAATTAGTTTATAGATAGCATCAATTGATTGGGATAAATTACACTTGAACATTTATGTGTTTTTCTGCCTGTGCGTATTCTCTAGCTCACTTCAACATGCTTTGCCTTCGTTACCATCTTTGCTTCCTGCATCTCTTCATATCGTGTGATATTGCTGGTATCCTCCTCCTTTGTAAAAAGATGTTAAGAGTATATTCTCCTTATGTGTATGTAATTATCCATAAAGTACATGTGTGGGACATTTTCATCTTTTCATCTTTTTTGTTGATGTCTTCTTAGAAAGATGTGTATGTGTGTGTGTACATACTGATAATAGAAAAACTGAAAGTCAGACGTTGAAAGGAACTGAGGGCAACAGTTCATTCATATCCTTGTTTTCAGACAGGACTGTACCCTCTGAAAAATGTAATGTTATAAAACATTTGGTTAAGAACGTGCAGCGACAATGAAGTTCTAAGACCTAGGTGAAGCAAGCTAGAGAAGAAGCCCCAGTGTTCTTCAGCCCTTTTGGCTGATAGAAGCACAGCCCCTTAGTGCGTGTTGGGACAGAGTGCAAACACCCTACAAACTCCTGGAAATGGCCCCTGAGCCTCCAGGGGGCTGCGACTGTGCTCCAGTGCATCGGAGAGGCCACCCTGAACCTGACCCCTTGGCAGACGTACATTTGAAGACAAATGTACGGTGTGGGCTCCGCGGAGACAGCCTTTTCCTGGCTGGAGATGGAAGCCCTTTAAGAAGAAAGCTGCGATGTCTTGGATTTCTAGCTGTTGCACTTCATTTACAAATTCTTAAACTTCGCTTGGGTCCCAAGGCCTGTGGTATAAGAACACAGCTTTCCAATCCTATCTATTTTTCAATGTAGGATAAACATGTTGGGTTTAGTTAAATTATGAATGCCGATAATATTCATTTGGTACAATTTATATTCTTCTGTTATCTTTTTATTTTTGACAGTTGAGGCCGGGGCATAAAGCATAATTATATCCTTGGCATCCTCCCTCAGAAGTTTTAAATCAGTTCATGAGGCTTTCAGCGCCACTCCTGTCATTTATCCATCAGCATTCAGTCCATTTAATCCCGGCCTCTCAGCCCAGCAGCCCTGGCCCCTGTTGTGAGTGATTGGCCTGCTCCAGCGCTCCCAGCTTCTCCTGTCACATCGCATTTGCATAAAAGAGGACAGATAACCAAATTTGAGCACACAAATGAAAATGCTAAGCGCTAAACCTGTCACAGTTGTTGTTCAACTAATTGTGAAAAATTTGATTTGCTCGCCTTTCACTGTTTGTCATGTGGACCCCCTTCTCAAACGTGCCTTGGCTTCTGCCTCTGTGTGTGTAGGCTTTTAAACTCTGGAGCTCGAGCAGCCCACCCTGGGGATTACTTACCTCTCCTACCAGCTTTTAATGCAGGCTCATCTTCTTGACTAAATTAGGCCACCATGGCAAACAAACACATAATTAAAAACCCAGGAAAGACAACTGCAGTTGCACTTCTTAAATTGATTTTTACAATGCTGGTGTATGCTGCTGTGTGCTCTTCCATTTGGTAAATTTAGTTTTTTTATATCACCTTTTTCGTAGGAGAAAATTAAGGATGGTAGTAGTCGCAAGCTTTATCTGTCATTTTAAAATCTATGTATTGTTTTGCTTCCTACTTTCTGTTCCTCAAATGATAAAAATTGTATAATGGGTCTTAAAAAGCACATTTCTATTTCCCAGTACTTTACCTGACATACCAGTATACATTTTTAATCAAGGTTTCAAATGAACCCATTTGAAGTAGTGTGAGAAACAATGGATGAAACTCCTTTGCTTACAACGTTCGATCTCATAGGCTCTGTCTAAATGGTATATGATATGGAGTTTTGATAATTTGTATGTGTACTATGTACAGCCTGGTTCAGTATTTGTTATAAAGTGGCTTTAACTATTTCTTTTTTACAGGCACTAGATGGCTAATTGCGTGATGCCCATTAAAACAATGCATATGGTATGTCTATAAAGTAAAAAAAAGTTGTTTCCTGGGAGTCACACATGAAAATGTTTCTTTTGTTTATAACAATACATCTGGTTGCTTTACTGCATTAATTTGCTCCTGTATATTTTAGGTATGTAATGTAGTCAAGCAACAAAGAAGGGGATATTAACTAAAGTTGAAACCTTTTTTTAATATGCAAATATTTTTAATTAGCTACTTAATGTGAGCAAGCAAAGGAAGTACACTTTTGATATAGTAACAAAAATAAAGTTGAAAGCTTTTAAGGTTGAATACAACTTAACTTACCTTGGAGATTTTGAGGGTTATTTTCGTGAAATGCTGTTGAAATGAAATGTGACATTACAGCAACAGTTTGTGGCTTGCAAAAGTTGGATGTAACATCACTTATTGAAGTATTCTTTTGGGATTTATTTTAAGAAGAATATATTATATGAATTAATTGAAGAAATACTTGAATATATATAATTTTAGATAGTAATATCCTAAAAAAAAATCTCTTTCTCTTTGCCACAACCCACTACACTACTGAGGGATTAAATATAATTTGAAAAATTGGGTGTGTACTAATTTATTTACAATGTTTAATCTCATTTTAGTTCAAAGAAGTTACATTAGGATATAAAATGTTCACTACTCTAAAAACACATTTAAGCCCTGGCTGGTGTAGCTCAGTGGATTGAGCGCGGGCCTGTGAACCAGAGGGTCGCGGTTCGATTCCCAGTCAGGGCACATGCCTGGGTTGCAGGCCAGTTCCCGGCGGGGGACACACGAGAGGCAACCGTACATTAATATTTCTCTCCCTCTCCTTCTCTCCTACCTTTCCCCTCTAAAGATAAATAAATAAAAAATCTTTAAAAAATAAAAATAAAAAAAATAAAAAAATAAAAACAACACATTTAAGAGCTGAACTTTTCTTTTGACAGATAGGGGAATAATTTTATTCCTGTTATATTTTTTACTATTTTTATTATTACAATTTTTTATTTTGTGGCTGGTCTCTATGAGCCCGTATGTATAAATTTCAAATAGACATGGCTAGTTACATATGAGCAATATCAATCATGAGATATTTTAATGTCTTTAAACTGAGAATCTGAAAAAAACATAAAAATTAACACTCCAGGAAGGATCGAATGAAACCATTATCAGAGGAATCTCTTATGACAACAATCACAGGCCCTATGCGGAGCAGGAACAAAATAAATTAATAATATCTTTCATTCTACTTCCAAGGTGTGTTAATTCTTCTTCAGTAATATTCCTTATTCTTCATCCACATATACTATTTCATTTTTGCATTGGCTTAATTATGGCTCTTATAATTATGGAGCCACCATTAACACTGGTTAATAGTTTGGGCTTTAGAGCCAGACTAAGTGGTTGCAATCCTGTCTCATGCTCTCAGTGGTGGTGGGAACTTGGGTGTAGCTCATTAACTTCAGATTTCTCCTCTACATAATGGAGATGATGGTAACACTTTTCTCATAGGGTAATTATTAGAGTAGATGAGTTACTGCATGCGATGCTTTTAGATCAGAATTGAACATGCATTGCTCTGGCTGCTGTGACTCGGTAGGTTGAGCACCCGCCTGTGAACTGAAAGGTCGCTGGTTCAATTCCCAGTCAGGGCACATGCCTGTGTTGCAGGCCAGGTCCCCAGTTGGAGAAGTAACTAAACCATGTTTCTCTCTCACACCGATGTTTCTCTTTCTCCCTCTTTTCCCCTCTCTCTAAAAATAAATAAATAAAATCTTAGAAAAAAAGATTTGGCACATAGGGAGTGCTCAAAGATAGTAGCTAGTATTATACATACAAGATTAATGCTTTACTTTTGCCTTTGACTGATTTTAATACTTTTCTAAGGTCCCCAGACAATCACTTCACATTTTAATGGGTTTATATGATATTCCATACTTCACCCCATATTTTCCAACTATCATGTATTTCTATTATTACTAGTAGGTTTTTTAATTTATAAACACAGTTATCTGTATCTCTGTTCATTCAGGATACTCTGCCTCCTACCCTCACCTTTGTATTATTTCACCAAGTTAAGTTCCCAGAGGTGAGATTTCTGTTTTATACGGCATAAACATTTTATGCCTATTGAACTGTGTAGCAAAATCATCATCCAAAAAGTCTGAACCATTTTACAATGTCAACTTCCATCGCCATCCTCGCCGGTGTTGGTCTTGCTGGCAATTCCTGCCTTTGTGTGTTCATCACCACAAAGTCCCACACCAGGTGGAGACCTCTGCAAACTACTGTCGCGGCCACAACCAGCTCTATGCCTGACACCCCTGCTTCATTTCAGTTAGAAGAGTTCTTCTTAACAATCGGTTATCTTCTGGCATTGTTAGAATTATTCTTTTGTGGCTTCTTTTTTTTTTTTTTTTTTTTTTGGAACAAAGTTAAAAGTTTATAGCAGGTAAAAATAAACTATCGAACCAATTGTCATCATGCAGCTTACTATTTCCATTTTAGTCTACAGGAGACTGTGCAGCCCAGTCCCATGGATGCCGGCTCCGAGTCAGACAGACCCTGGTTTGGCTCCTGATGCTTTTGGTTCCCAAGTTGTACGACCTCAGGTAAGTCCCATGAACACCAGCTCCTTGTTTAGGATGAGAACAAACATCACCAATCTCATGTGCTTACTGTCATGTAAGAGCTCGTGGTCCCCAGCTGAGCTGTGGTGGGGGTCCAGGCAGGAGGGTGGGCACGTGCCGGGCTGGGGTCAAGCACTATAAGGCAGTCAATAATTCAGTCACTACTATAGTCTAGCTCTTGCTATTTTCTCAAAATATTTCCTGCAAATATTTTTCCTATTCTATTTCAAATTATTGTAAACACTGAAGATTCTCTTTTCTTCTCTGCTGAATTTTGATATTCTTTTCTTTGAAGTTACCTTTATTCATTTCTCCATATTGGACCCACCTGCTTCAGGAACTGCTTCTCTCATTTGGAATTTGAAGAGCTCTCAAATGGATGATTTTCCTTCTTAAGTTTTTAATGACAGTTGTATATAAGATTATTTTATTCCGGCATCTTCTCAATTGTTCCTTTCTTGTATTTGCTCTTTTCCTTTCTCCTTGGTGAGATTTGGCTTTAAGGTTCAAGGAATTTGGGGGTCTTTGTCCGGCTTCAGAGATAAGCGCCTCGCTGGGGTGAATGCGCACACGAACGGTGGCCCTCGTTCAGTGTCGATGGCGTATTTCTTCCCGCGAATCTGACCTCTGTGCCAGTCTGCTGCCCCTTGTGGTGTCCTTGCACAACCTGCACTTCATCACCCCTTCAGATGGGCGTGGAGGGAACCTGCGGCTTCTGTCTCAGCTCTTTGGAAAGGTGAGAAGACGTAATCTTCCTGCGAATGGGGGAAGGTGCGTTGAAATGCCTTTTGCAGTACTTGCTCCTGTCAGAGCTCACCAAGGGCCTGGACTGCATTCGGACCACTGCTCTTTCAGTGATGACTGCCGAAGGGAGGAGTCCAGACGGGTGCTTTTACATACAGATATTTTTTTCTTAGATACTAACTTAAATTGGCATAAAATGTTGAAGGAGTCCATGAATTAACAGGAACATAAAAGTTTCACTCCCCACTAACTAAAACCATTTTGGTTCCTGAATGGCTCTAACTTATCCTCCTCGTGCTGGCAGGACCTAGCAGTCAACGACTTTTGGACTAGTTATGTTTACAAAGTGCTTTTCATTCATCTTACCCTATTTAAATGTTTAATTGTATAAAAACATTTTCCTGACCTTAGGAGACATACAAGTTAGTTGGAAAAACAAACATAATATATATGTATTATTACTAGTAGTGACATATAAAGATAATAAACAATGCCACCAGCATGACATAGCAGAGACCAGGGTCTTCAGACTCAAGCAGTTAGGCAACTGCAGAGTGTATGGGGTCCCTAAAGGTATTAACATTTAGTTTAAACAATAGCAACGGCACCGCCATGTTGACCGAACAAACTACATCTGAGTGGCATCTGTGGGATGCTGCTTTCTGATGACTTTCACCCAAATTATGTCACATTTGCAGGGCCAACCATGGTTCAAAAGAGTTTGTGAAGGCATTTCTTTCAGGTTGTAAGTGACAAGTGGGATTTGAAGACAGGAGGCCAAACACCAGGTGGAAGAGATGAATGGGGAAAGGCAGAGAAAGGAAGTAGATGATCTTTCCGAAGATCAGGAGTGCTTTTGATTTTATTTGGTAGAAAAGTTATGCTAAAGATGAAATTTCCAATCAGGGAGAGGAGTTGGCATTTAGTAGTATATGCAGTGACAAGTTATAGCAGGGCCCTCTTCCCCTCCCTCTAGAGGTTAACCCAAGAGAGGTCACGTTTTAGGATGACTGTGCAGGCTGCATGCTTAGATTGGGAGACAGAAAGCCTGGGCAAAGGGGGACGAGTTAGAAGATGATGTGAATGGTCCAGGTGTGAGGTACTAAGTATAATGTGGTGAAGAGTGGAAAGGGAGGAGTACACACACACAAAAAAAAATTTCATAAAAAGAATGAATAAGCCTTAAGACATATAAAATTTTAGGGGTCAAGAAAGATGAAGAAATCAGAAGTCATTCACATCTCAAACTTGGGCAGAATATTAACTAAAATAATGCGACAGAGATTGTTGGCTTTGGGGGGCATTCTGAGTGTGTTTCTAGATTTGTGAAGTAAGAGCATTCAAAGGATGCAGCGAGTACGTAGCTGGGGTGATTGAGACTGTGGGTGCTGATTTGCCAATTTGCTGATTTGGCAATCAGATATGGAAATTAATAGGAAATGGAAATTAATGAACAGGACTTGGGATATAATTTGTATCAATAGTTTGACAGTGAGAGGAAAAAGCAAACTAGGGAGATGAACTAATACAGTAAGTAGAATTACAAAAATTTTTTACTTTACCAAAAAAAAGGGAAATGGGAAGGAGTCTATAAAGTGGGGATGCCTCTTTCCCATGGGGAAGTGATTTTCTGTAGGTTGTTTCTCTGTCTAAATCAAGTAACATACATGATCATACTGATGAAAGTTCAAATCCCACTTTGGACTGGATCTGAGAATTAGGTTCCTTTTTTTTTCCTGCTCAGGGGACAGCAAAGAAATGCAACTCCCTTTCTTCTAGCATGAAACAAGATCAGAGTTTTAAGTGGGACAAAAAGCTATCATAAATCCCTGAAACTGTGGGTGAATTAAAAATGTTTTAATAGGATTCTTCTTTCATGACCTTTAATGTCTGCTCTAGAATTTTGATAAATGTTCCACTGGATTTGTAATGTAAAAGCAGCTTTTTGTCCAGAGCTTGGGGAATTTATAACGGTCATCCCCCAGTCCCTGGATGAGTGATGAGTATGACCATTCACAATCCTGGCACGCAATACCGCTCACAGAACCAGACACGTGCAATACCATGTGTCTGGTTCTCTTTCCTCTTCTGGCAGGCGGGTGGGCCTTTCTCCACCTGCTGTCCTGAGGATGGGTATCCTATGCAATTTTCTTGGACCAAGGTGTGGAGGGGAAGTCGGAATGGCAGAACGACTGGGTCTCCAGCATGCTTGCCCCTCCCACTGTGACTGACGACATTTAGATTGATATGGAGACGCCCTAAGACTCCAGCACTGGGGATAAGCTGCCTGGGAGGTTTGTCTGCCATCGAGGGCAGTGAGAGAAAAACTTTTGCTGGGCTTTTTTTCTTTAAAAAAACACAGCATAATCTAGTTAATCCTGGCTAATGAAACAACTGAATTGAAAAATTAAAATATTAAGAAGAGCAGTTATAGGATGCCTAATGGCTTTCTTCAGTTACCTGAAACATTTACAGTGACTCCAACTTTGAATCCTTGTACTCAGACAGTAAAGTTTTATAATCACAATAATCAAGTGTACAGAGGACCCAGTAATAACAGCTAACATTTAATAAGCGCTCGCTCTTTGTCAGGGCCTTCTCTCAGCCCTTCTGACAATTCTAAGAGGAGACTGCTATTAATGAGGGCACTATGAACAGGACAATGTATATCTTTAATTTTAGATTCTGTATACCTAACCACCACAAAATGTCTTCCTGACGTGTCCAAGAAAGGTGAGCTGTAATTGACACTCTGAGTGTCTCAATGTCCTGGATCCTGTGACTTTTGATTTATAAAACGCGGGTTTTTCTTTTATGATAATCATATGCCTCCAGCTCTCAAACTTCACATCCTTTCTGCTACCGATTAACAAATCTTCTAAAAGACAACATACAGATTATTTTGAAGAATGATAGTTTTAAAGATAAGAATCCCCAATTAGCCTATGGTGGCTAAGCCTGGCCAAAGTGATTTACAGTCACACCTTGAGAAGTAATTTAACTGATCAGTTGATTCTATCCATAAAGGGATGGAAAACAAATGCCACAAATAAGTTGAAAAATCTTTGGTTATGCAGGTCTCTTGATTTATTTGCCAATTCTGAGGAGCAAAGAACAGTAGTAGGTATTATGAGGATTCAGAGATGAATAAACACAATGCCTTAAGGAATTCACAATCTAGGGATTATGTGACATCGAAATAATCACAATAGCAACACCTAATATTTCCGAGCATGAAAAATATGTCAGTGTACTAAAAAACCATCGAACTGAGAACTAAAAATATGAGCCAGGAATTTCATGTACATTTCTTATTTAATCTCTAAGTTAGTGTCATGTAATAGTTTTCTACCTTATAAAATACGAGGCTCAGAGAGGTCAGGTAAATTACCTTGTAACAGCGAGGAATTGTAACCCACCTCACCATCCTTTTGACCTTGTTTCCGTAAACACTGACTCTGACTAAGATGTAGCCTGTAGATAAACAGCACGTTTATATAAGAATTCTAGGAAATAACTTCAAAAGATACAGACTCGGACCTTTGCTCATCCCAGCTTTGGGAGATTTGCTGACCTTCAACTATGAAACCCGCATGATGTAAGAAGAGGATGATGTGCGCCAGGTCATTGCTCGGCCGGTTTTGAGGTCCTTATGGGAATGCACTGTGCTGGTCTGCACCTGGAGAACTTTTCGGCCCCCTCCCCTTGATCTCTCTGTTCTGCTTTCCCTCTCCTCCTTTATAAAAACCTCTGTCTGCACTGAGATGTGAAGATGGGCTTTGGGACGAGGGTCCCCCATCTTCTCAGGAGGCCGCCACTTGAATGAACCCCTTTCCTTCTCACCAGCACCTGTCTTACGTGTTTGGCTTGCTGCGGCCTTGCCGCTGGATCTGTGTTCAGTAACAACCTGAGGGAGGACGCACCGTAGGTGGTGGGGCTGGCATTCAAATGCAATCTTGTTGGGCTCCCAGGCCTGCGCCTTTCTTTTCTGTAACTAGTATTTCTAAAGGGGTGTTAGGTTCATACTGGTGGCACATCAGAGATTTAATACGGCACATAAATAAACACATTCTTTGAAGAGGCATGGTTTTTACAGTTATCTTTTCCTTCCCGGAAGTGATACTGGTTTTCTACTTACAATAGTGATAGTGTAGTTCTATTTTTAAACTCAAAGTTTCCAGGTGGATAAAATGAAATTAAGTTAAGTGAAAATAGTACTTAGGCTTGTAAAAAATTGTGACGATAACAACAGTGCTTAAGTGTGGAAACTGTTCTAGGTCACACTGCACTGTTGGCTCTTGGAGGGCTGAGAGAGAGGGGAGGCTGCACTCAGCAAAGAACCCCGGGATCCAGGAGCACAAGGAGAATGGTTTTTAAAAATGGCTTATTTATTCAGGGCTCACATTATATATCCGACGTGACCGAGGGGAGCAGTGGCAGGGCGGAGGTGTCTCTGTTCCACGCAGTCACTCAGGAACCTAAGCTGACAGAGACCCCACAGCTTTCTGTCACTCAGTGGGAAGCTGGGGGATTAAGCAGAGACCAGATCCGTGAAAGGTTAAGGAGTTTGGACCTTATCCTGAGGGCAAGAGGGATTAGTGCTTTTAATGCCTTTTGTTCTATTCAGCACAAGCAGAGGATCGAGGCCTAAGGAAATAATACAGTGTGTTGCCTGGGGACCTATCACGAAGATTTTTGAGATTCAAACCTAATATATGAAAATCCAGGCTTATACTGCAAATAAACATGGGGATTGTTGAAATCGAAACAAGTTTCTTTGCTTAAATAAAGGATTAATTGCAGGGGGCTCTTTAAGAATAAATACCAGTTAGTGTGGGCTATTTCAAATGATAATGTATTTAATTCTGCGTACACCAACTTTTTAGAAACTCTTCTCTGATGTGGAATTTCATCTTGTTCACAACGAAGGCAACAGTGTAACTATGTAAATTGTGAATATTATTTCCGCGAACAGAAGAGCAAAACAGAATTTCTTCCCCCATGTGAATGCAATGCAAGCCAATGTAATTCAGATTCTAAGCATTGTAACAAATAGACTTTTGAGAGTAAGCAATCTTTCTTTAGTGATTCTTTGAGCTTCCAAGTGTGTGGTTTATGTTTCTATCACAGCCCTTACCTGCTTTTGCGGCTGTCTTCTTCACTAGCTCCTTGAGGGCCCTAACTTTGTCTTTCCAGCACCTGAAACAGGTCCCGGCTCCAAGTAGGTGCTCGATAAATATTTGCTGAGTGAGTAAATAAACACCTTCTTTCATTTCTCAAATCAGATTCAGATGCAGAAGGTTTTCCTAGTCAGTTTCACCTCTGCCAGCCCCGGCTTTCTGTTTCATTCATCAGCCCTTACCTTTCTTCCAACGGTATCCTTGCTAAAGATAACAGCTAAATCTTTAACCCAAGATAAAGAAGAAATACACTTCAAAAGAGCCAGTGCTTTCTTAAATTGTTGATTCCTGTGACTGAGTGAGAAAAATGAGTGTATCTGTTTAGTCTAGAAATAAATGCTAGGCAACCTTAGCATAGTTGCCTAGTTTTGAAACATTAAGGCCAGTTTATCAGCCATTGCACTTTAGTTAAGTACTAATCAGGTTTATGTTTCTCCTCCAAGCTAAGTAGTAGAGGGAAACTCTGATTGCAGGGGAACACTAAAACCATCTTATGCAGTCTTGAAATCTCGTGTTTTTAATTTCTATGAAGAGCATATGCTGACTGTGTCCAAATGTCATTTTCACAAAGGCCATACATCTCAAGTGGGACAGTCAAGTCACTGAGACATAATCTGCAAAAAATTGAGTTCTTGCTTTATCACCTCCCACTTTGCAAACATGTCCCCACCTGCCACCCCCGTACCGGCAAATTTCTAACACGTCTCCTTATGTCCCGAAGTAGACATATTGCTGCAGACTCCAAATTCTGTACCACTTGTGCCTTTGAGAGCTCTGGTTCCCAGATGATCTCCGTTCCGTCTTTCAAGCTTAAGCATCATTTGTTATCCTTGAAATTTATGTGACAAGCCAGAATTATGGCCATGTATACATTCGCTTCTGAGAATGCCAAACTTACAAAGACTAGAGGTAGAAAGCAGATGCACTCAGGGCTCAGATTAGCACTTGAGCTGAGCAATAAAGGACCTGCCAGTAATTAAACCAACTCAGAATAATGAAATGATTGTACATAGTACCGAGGGGGGCCCACCGTCCACATGCCCGCCATAGCTAAAGGAGAGGAGGACCTGGGCTGAAAGGATGAAGTGTTGACCGGCCAGATGTTTTCCTTTGATGCTTGTGAAACATGATATTGTTCAGAGGCCTTAAATCTGCATCTTTGTTCAGAAGAAATACAGTGCTGGGCTCACAATATATTTATACTTTCTCTCTGTTTTAGAGCTTCTGGGTCTGGGGACCAAAATTTTTGGAGTTCTTTGTTAATCAGAAAGGCAATATGTAAATGATAACTTTCTTAGGGGTGGGGACAGGGATGGTGGCCAGCCATTGTCTACAGGCAGACAGAGTGAGTCTCCTCGCACACATTATTGTAGTTTCAGCTCAGAAAGCAACACTTAAAGCTGTTCAGATGGAGGGGAGTGAATAGGGATGAAGAGACCAATTAACCAATTTTTCTTGGCCTTTTCTCACACATAGACACATTCTGTACACCACCCCAGTTTTGATGTATTATTTTAATTAATCCCAGTCTTTTGATTCCTGCGGAAAGAAGGTTAGCAAATGTAACAATGCTCGGGAGTTTCTTTATCGTAAAAGACACATAATTTCAAGCATTTAATAAGGTAGATTTATTCTGGGTAGTTTAGCTTGCACATTCACTCAAACAGCCCTCCCCAAAGACAACATTAAAAATGTGATTAGTTAGCTGCCATCAATAACACAAAATAGGAAAATGCTCTCTGAAGGGACAGCTTTGTGGAGGGCACTGCACAGTGTGTAGTAAAAATATATGGCCTAATAAGTTTACATTTGCAGGCTCATTTGTTAAAACTCTTGAATTTCTAATTTGTGTCGGAAAGATAAATGGATGGAGCCACAGTAAAGTGTGAGATTAATACTGATGGATGGGGATTCAGTTTTCTGCTAGCCTCTTACTTCCTCACAACCCAGTAGGCAGTTTATAGGCAAACCAAATGTAAATAAAAAGAAAAACATTATTGACTCTGGTTGAGACCAATTACCAGTGATTTTGTTCCTTTCAACCCCACAGTTAAGGAAATCTCTATATAATTTAATTATTACATTTCAGTAATCAAAAATCCTGCAATTTATAATTTGATGTTTTTAAGGTTGGCCCCCAGAAGATGCATTATGTGAGGAGCAGTGAGGGACTGTCATTTTTGTAGCATCTCAAATATTTCCTCAGTCAAATTGTCCCTAAAAAAAAAATTCTGGGTACAACATGGGAACAAGATGTGGGTTCTGAGGAAAAGCAGAGAGATGGTGGGCTTTTGCCTAAAGATTTAGGGAAATAAAATGTGATGTCAGGAAAGGAAATTGGTAGCACAAGGTAAAACGTAAGGTGCTATCTCTTTTCGCTGATTTAAACCCCCTTCCCCAGGGCGTGACACGCAAGGCCTTAAGCAGCCCCCCGGCATGACGTCGCCTAATGCCTCAGTAGGCTCCTGCCTCTCTGTCACTGAGGGCCATCAGATCAGAAATGGCAGCAATGGTCAATGGCAGAGGGAAAGGGAATTAATGCCCAAAACACCTAGTTTCACAAAAGTCGCTCTGAAATCATACATTGATGCTCAGCACGTTCGAAAAGTCTAGCTCCTCTGACTGAAGCTAGACATAGTTCTAATTACGAAACATGCTCCAAATTTTGTACCACTATGTCATAAGGTGCTACTCGAAGGGGTGGAAATCAGCAAGTCAAATTTCCTTCCCCTCCGCTTCATTCCACCTGTCTTCTTTCTTTCTCTCCCTCCCTCCTTCCCTTCTCACTCTCTTACTCTCTCCTGATCAAAGAGCCACACACACTTGAAATTAGTCTCCGAGAAAACCTCCCACCCTGTCTGAGTTCCTTGCTGCTCCCACCTGTCTCAGCGAGCAAGAGGCAGTGCCACACTGAGGAAGGAGCTTTGGCCAAGGAAGCGGAAAAACCTGGGGGGCATCTCTGGCCCCACTGCTTCAAAGCCATGGGATGGGCAAGTCACTTACCTTCTCAGGCTCTTACTTTCTCATCTCTAGAATGGGGACAGTATTTAGTAGAAGGGCTGTGAGTGGGGTAAACATGGAACAGTGCTTTAGAAAGTAGTTTAATGTTCTATCTTTAATTAAGCTGAAAAATAACCTTAAAGTATTAAAAGTTATAAAGGGGAATTAAAAACAATCAATGCAGGGTAATGGTGTGAGGTCATATCTGTAGCTGCTGATGTTACCCACGGAGCACTTCCACCCTCATGGTGCCTGGGGTCCTCGCTAACCAGTGCTGGCTGACCCCGGAGCTGCGTGGGGCGTTTCTGTGCAGGGAGGCAGCCAAGCCTCTGTCCCCACTGCTTCTCTACGCCAGAAGACACCCAGGCTGTAACTGTGACGAGCACTGGCCTCAGGCCTGGGCCAGTCTCTCCTGAGCCCTGGTAGCAATTTTTAGCCTGGGCTCCCTGGAGGAATCCCTGAATAAACTCCATCTGTCCGTCTGGCACCGTGCAGCTTGGCTCTTCTAAGAACCATCTCGAACCGGCAGTTCAGGTAAGGCTGCTTCTCATGCTGACTGGCTGTGTGAGCGCACCAGTTAGATCAGTCCTGGAGACCTGCTGCTCCTCGAATCCATTTAGAAATTAGCAGGAGGTGCTCACAAGCCCAGCAGTCAGCATTTATTGAGCACTTACCGTGCTTTAAAAATCACGAAATGGCAAGACAATGGTCTCGCCTATGTGTAAGAGGTGACCTAGGGTCTAGTCCTTGCACCTGACATTGAGTGCAATGGAATGGGGTCACTATCAGCACACATACCCACAAATTGGATTGGTGAAAGGGCAAGAAGTCCAAGTGTATTGACCATTTTTATTGGGATATACTGGTCCTAAAAAACAAAGCACTCTATAGAAAAATATGAGAAGCTCCTGAGTTTTCTTTGGTGAATATTATTTGTAGAAGGCCCGAAGCTGCAGATTACTTTAGGAAATTCTAGGAATAGATTTAGCATGCACTTAAAGCCCCCTTGCTTAGGGCTAGGTGGAATCAGAGGGAGTATAAAACATATAGAAAAGATATATTCTCTCCTTTTATGGGCTCTTGATCTAAGGCCACTGGAGGAATTTGTGTTGGTTAGTGAATCCGCCTATCAACTTCAAAATGGAGCTTTTCAGAGTCTTCTTAGGTGAATTTGTGGTAAAACATGAAGAGGCAGATTAATTTTGAAACTTACAGGACTGTATTCTCTTAAAAAGTCTGAATGGTTCCCTTTTCACTACAAGATAAAAATCCAAGCTCCTTCGCTCAGCACCGAGACCCTTCATAATTTATTCCTAAATCTTGTCTTTGCAGCCTCGTCTCCTTCCATTCTCTACCAAATGTGTTCCCGCTTCGGTTACCTGGAACCCATTTATAGGTTTCTGAGAGCACTGCACTTACAGGCAATGCTGTGCTATTTAGATGCTTCTCCTGGACTGGAATGTTGCCCTTGGTCCCTGTCGGTACCCCTGCCTCCACAGCCTTCAATGCCATGCTCATATGTGGCCTCAAATGGAGCCAGAATGAGCATCTTCCTTCCTTCTGCTCCTCCCTTATGCTTACATCTCTTCTAGGACTCAGTTGTTATCTGGCAATTGTTTGGCTGCTGTTTCTGTACATAAACTATGAGCCCTTCAAAGAGGGAAACCTGTGCTGTTGTCCCCACACATAGTATCAGGACGTAGGCACAAGGAGTCTGAAGGGGAGCCATTGTTCCTGATTAGTAGGTGTTTTGTAACTCGGAGCAAGACAAGATGGATTGGTTGGGTGGTTGCTGGAAGAAGTCAGTCACTTGTGCATCATGGCTAAACACATTCACAACTACTTTTTATAGTGTGTGTGGTTGGGGTAGGCTGGGGCGTCAGAGATTGGCTAAGCCAGAAAGCAAAGGCACATTTAAGTGCTTGGCATGAGTGATGGGCATGGAGGTCTGGGATAACATTTCCCATTGTTACTCTGGAAGGCTTACCTGTTTAAAGAGATTTTTCAGCAGTTAGAGCACGTTTGTGGCCTTTGGCTTCTTAATGTGATAGAAGGAATACGTCTTTTCAGGTGACAGTTCTCAGTCTGTTACAGGTGGGAAGAGACTACATAACATTAATTTGAATAAAGCATGCTGTAAACCAATGTCCTTTATTTGCAGGTCACAAACTTTCAAATCTGAAATTGCATTCGGTCAGACAATAAGGAACTCCAGTTCCTAGGTCCGTAATCAAGAACTTGAATGCCCCCAAACTAAGCCCCTCATTGAGTCAGAATTTTAGGAAGGATTAGTTCTGTAATGAATCCTTATAAATCTGCTTTCAGTCTTCGGCATGTGGATGACTTCCTAGCATATGTATATCCACATTTGCCTCTCAGTGGGAAGACATATTTGACATTTCCAAGACTACGAAATATGATCTGGAAAATAAACACCGCTGTAGTAATTTTGATGGTGGATCATCTGTTTAGTGTAATGTCAGTTAACTTTGAGACTGTAAATTAGGCTGGCTTGATTTGTTATCCATTTTCAGTGCTGTTTTAGCATCTTGAACAATAAAAAAAAAGCCAAAACAAAAATCCTGTAAGATCTAAGGAGAATGGGGTTAAGGATGGGTTTTTATCTTTACGAGAAGAACTACGGGTATTTTTCAGCACCTGAATATAGTGGGTTACTTTGATTAATTCTAAGACACAAAAGGCATTTTATGTTCTCAGAGTTAGGAAAATGATATTCTAGACAATGAACCTATTGCTTCGTTCTGTATTTTATTTCATGATATTGGTGAACTCCCCACCCTGGAGGAACCGAGGCCTTTCCTTCAGGTTTTATTGATTCGTAACAATCATCTTTTATGGAATTCTGCAAATACATGTTTGGTGAATTTTACGCTTATATGGCATTGTTTTTGTTAAAATGTTCAGCTTTAAAAAAATTGCTTTGATGTCATGGAGACCTCTTTATAAAATTGAAGTTGGCCTCATATCCTGATTGTATGAAAAATTGCTTGGAGTATACAAACTTTTATGGTCATCAGATTCCGTCTTTTGAAAATGAAGATAGGAATTTGAGAATCTCGTACGTGAAATAAATCAAAGAAGTGCAGCTAACCCCCAACCCAGGTCAGCAAACACTTGGTGTGTGCTACTGAACTAACCGACGAGATCATCGCCTTCCTGCCCTGCGTTGTTCATTACCAGGGTATGTGTTTACGGGCGTTCAGAATTTGAAGGGAGGGAAGGAGTAAAGCGTAGACTCTGGAAAGAAAAACTAATTTCAAAATATTATCTTCTTGTTTCATCAAAATAGCACAGGCACAACTTAAAAGTCAAGACTTTCAACGAAGCGCCAGTGAGACCCACAGCCCTCTACCCTGTTTTCCCAGCTCCTCAGAGTTGCGCCCCAGAGACAACTGCCTTCGAGCCTTAGAGTTGTTCCTTATGGTCTTCGCCTCTGCATTTCTAGAAAGCATGCTTACGCTGCCGTCTACTGAAGTTAACTTATCAGGGGTGGAGACATCTGTTGCCCTGCTGTGGTGGTGGATGAAGACAGCCCTCTGCACTGCACTGTCCTCATATCACACAGTTGTATCGCCCTCCTCCAACAGTTACAATTTTTGGTTTAAAAATGTTAGCATTTACATTATTCTGTGTGTGTATGTATATATTTTTACTTCTGAGCAAAGTAGCACACTATAACTAAATTTTTTTTCAGGAAAAGATTTTTTCCCTAGTGTTAGTAATTGCCAGTTTTTTTCTCACTAATTTTTCTTGTTATTTATGTGAATTCTTTGAAACCTATGAACACCCTCTCAATGCCTTTTGTAAAGTGATCAAATGTATCTGATCATCCAGCAAGGCCTTCACCACCTTGCCTCACCTCTGACATCCTTCCCGTATCCCTTTACTCACTCACTTTGATCTAGGAGTTCTCTAGCCTGATAAATGCTGTCCTGTTGGGTCCTTTCTTTATTATTGGCCTGAAATTAAAAAAAATTTTTTTTCCTACATTTGGTCTTCTGACTCTTGGGCCCCAGGTCTTCCTTCTTGATTTATTCTTTCTCACTTCAGTAGAAAGAATATCAGTAATTTATGAGAAAGGATGCATGGGAAATACGTGATTTGGGAAGTTGTATGGCTGAAGTAGTTCCATCTACCTGTTTGATAATTTGGCTGGATACATGAGGTCTGTTCAGAAGAAGTCCAGCCATTGTTAATATAGTGAGAACAGTTTGCACAACATGGATGTAACCTGGCAGCCAAGGAGAGTGGACTGGAATGCACATGTGTGAACAATGATGACTTCACTGTACTGGTCAGTGGGGGGCGGTAGACACCATTGAATGAGCATGTGTACTGTGTGGCCATTGCATTCAAAATGACTGAGTGAGTTGAGCAATGAATCTGCATTGAATTCTGCATTAAGCTTGAACATTCCTCCACAGAAACTATTTGGATGATTCTGGAAGGCCACAGTTATGGGCAACTGGTGCTTGGCAGCTTCATGATGAAAACATGCCCGCTCATGCATGATGTCTCTTGTAGAGTTTTTTGGTAAAACATTAAATCACCCAGGTGACTCCACCAAATTTGGTGCCCTGTGACTTCTGGCTTTTCCCAAAACTAAAATCACCTTTGAAAGGGAGGAGATTTCAGACCATAAATCGGATTCAGGAAAATACAATGTAGTAGCTGACAGAAATTGGGAGAATTGTATGAGGTCCCAAGGTGTATCTACTTTGAAGGGGAATGAGATGTCATTTTCCTGTGTACAATGTTTCTTGTATCTTCCTCAATAAATGTCTTTATTTTTCATATCACATGGCCAGATACCTTCTAGACAGGTCTCGTATAATTTGAGGTTGAATATGATCGTTCCTTAGAACTTTAAAGCTATTACTTCATTTTTAAAAATAGTTTCTAACTTTACTACTGAGAATCCTAATGCATTTTGATTCTTATTTCTTTGTATGTAAATTGCTTTTTTTCTGGAAACTTTTGGAACATACTGCTTTCTCGGGTATTCTGGAAGTGAATGATGTAAGGTCTTTTTTATTTATTTTGCGGGATTCTTGTTAGCCCTTTACATCTAAAGATTTATATTTTTTCAGTTCTGAGAAATATCCTTTAATTATTTCTTTGATAATTTTCTTTTCATTGTCTTTTTCTCTCTTCAGAACTTCATTGTTTGGTTGTGTGGCTTCCTAGACTGATCCCCCAATTTAAAAAAATTCTTTTTCTTCTGTCCTATTATCTGTCACTTTGATTTTTGTCTTAGGTTTTTGAATATTACTTCGACTCTGCCTTCCAATTCTTCTATTTAACTTTATTTAGGTTCTTACAGCTGTAATCTAGTAGGGTACTTTCATGTTCTTGTTTAATTGGTACAGCCTTCTCTTTTCATTCCTCTAAGGATGTTCACCTGCCTCCTTCTTGGTCTTCCTCCACCTCACCCTCCCTTCCTTCTTTTCTTTCAATATTATTTTCTTTCTGGTAAGGCCTCTGCATCTACAACATCCCCCTTTTGTATTCTAGGTTTAATTTTAGAAAGCTTTCTCAAATTATAATGATCTTGTGCTGTGTGTTTATATTTGGGAGTTAAATTAACTGAAAAGTTAATGAAAAGTTCTGAGTCTGAGTAGGTCTTGTCAAATAGTGAGCTTTTCTTAGAATGAGTTCATGGCTAGCCTATGTATTTTTTCAGGAATGTGTTAAGTATCAGCATTTATGGGTCTTTTCTCTAGAGCATTTAATTTTCTCAGAAAAAAAATTCTTGAATTTCCTATGTTGGTGCAGAATGTGGAGTAGAAACTTGCTTACCCGGAATCTAGAAACCGGGGGGTTGAGGCTTTGTTGAAGGGCGGGGCCTCCTTGTTTTCAATCTGATTTCTCACCTCTACTTGTCTGGAGTGCCAGTATCCTCGCTGATTCAATTTCTCTAGATCTCAGATTCTCTAATAAACTGCCCTGTGGGTTTGGGAAGGCATGGTCATTTGGCATCATATCATCGCCAATGTATGTACACTTGATATCCTCAGTTATTGAGCCTTTCTGGGGCTCTGTTACTGATGCAGCTTGCTTCTTGTTGGAAAAATGCAGGTTTTAGCTACTACAGATCAGATACAGTACCTTCAAAAGCTCTTTATTTTCTGTCTTCTTTGTCTCTGTGGGTTTGTGGCTTTCTTTTTATTCTTCGTTGTTGTTTTAATGTGCTTTTTGGGGGAGTAGAGATAAATATATGTTTGCCCTGGCAAGGTAGTCTGGTTGGTTAGAGAATCGTCCTGATTGCCAAGGTGTGGGTTCAAATCCTGGTTAGGGCACATACAAGAATCAATCAAAGGCACAAATAAATGTAACAATAAACTGATGTTTCTCTCTCTTTCTTTCTCTCTCTCAAAATCAATAAATTAAAAAATTTAAAAAGTAAAAGTAAAATGAATTTAAAGATACATATGTTTAAACTGAGATATTTATCTTTTTTTAAGATTTTAGAGATAGTGAAAGGGAGGGAGAAAAAGAGGGAGAGAAACATCAGTGTGTGGTGGTCTCTTGCACCGCCTATTGGGGATCTGGCCCGCAACCCAGGCATGTGCCCTGACTGGGAATCCAACTGGCAACCCTTTGGTTTGCAGGCCAGAGCTCAATCCACTGAGCCACACCAGCCAGGGCTAAACTGACATGTTTAAAGAGAAGTCTAAACGTTTAACTTATTAGTAGTTCTACTTGTACTCTGTAAGATACTTTATAGGTATCTTGTTTATCATCATAACAAGCTTCAAAAGGATCATTAGCATCTTTACTTTGTAAATAAGGAATCTGAGTTTCAGAAGAAACAAGAAATTGGTCCAACATCATATGATGGGAAAGCTTGGGTTTAAACTCTGTGCATCTGACTCCTGGGAGTTATCATTTTCTGTGGTGCTATAGCACCTCTTTTTCTTTTCTTTCCTTTTTTTAAATCTTCACCTGAGGACATATTTTCATTGTTTTTGAGAGAGAATAACATCCATGCAAGAGAGAAGCATCAACTGGCTGCCTTCTGTATGCACTCAGCCCGGGGATTTTGAGCCCTCCCAGACTGGGGAATCAATCTGCAATGTAGGCATTTGCTCTGACTGGGAATCGAACCATCAACTCTTCAGTTATGGGTTGATGCGCCAACCAGCTGAGCCACATTGGCCAGGGTTATAGTACTTCTTTTTCATGTGAAAAACCAATCTTCATTCTAGCATGTCCATGGGGCCCTACAGTGATCTTATGTTTGTACCACTTTGCTAGATAGGCAGCCTCTTGATGGGCCCAAGTAGCAGAACATCCTCTCTTCTCATTCTGGTCCTCGGGTAGTCTCTCTCTGCCTCCCTCATCATCTCAGTGGGGCTCTCCCTTTGGCGAATCTGTCTAGTCACTCCCATTCTCCATCACAACTGTATCCAAAGGTTACTCTGGCTCCTGATTTCCTTTCTCCCACATGAATATTTTACACTCACTCTGCTCTCCTCCAACTTTCACATCCTCTTTTCCATACTCATGATCAACCAAACACTGGGTTTCTTTCATCACTGAGAAACTGGAAGCCATCAGAAAAGAACTTCCATGTCCTCCTCCTATTAGGTTACTAACTTGTGTCCGTACCAAGCATTCTGTATTCTTTCTTGTACTGGATGAACTGTCCTTTCTGCTACTTTAGGCCAACTCCAACTTGGGGTGCTGCATCCTTGCCCCTTCAGCCTGCCCGAAGTCTCTTGCATCATCATTTTCTCTTCTCTATTAGAGCACTTCTATAAATGTACATCAAGCTATAGTATTCTCTATTTTTAAAAAATCTTCCTTGACCCCTTCCTTGGTCCCTCATCTAGCTACCCTTTCGTCTCTGACCTTCCTTTTACATAAAACTTCCTTAAGTTGCCTGTATTAGCTTTCATCGCTTTTCTTCTTACATTATTTCTCGAATCTTCTCAAATCAGGCCTTTGGACTTTGTACTCCCCTGAAACTACTTTCATCAAGAACACCAAGGACTGCCCCACTGCCAAGTCCACTGGAGGATTCTTGGTGTTCATTTACTCAGTCTGTCAGCAGAATTTCACTCTATTGGTTTTTTTCTTCTTCTGGAAATACTAACTGCATTTAGCTGGACACCCATGGATTTTTTTCTTCATTTACATGCTGTTTATTCTAGACTCCTTTCTCAGATCACCCTCCTCTTTCTGACCTCCACATACTGGAATGCTCAAGAGCTCAGTCTCTGGCTCTCTCCTCCTTTCTTTGCATTTTCATTTCCTAGATGATACATCCATTTCTGAGGCTTTAATACCATCTGTATGCTGATGATGCTAACATTCGTTTCTCCACCTTGAGCCTCAGACTTGCACATTCTATTACCTGCTCAACATCTTCACACAGTTGTTTAACAAGCTTCTAAAATTTAACAGCCAATAAAACTCTTCTTTTAAAGAGGGACACCCATTCTTCCCTCAGTGTCCCTCATTTCTGTAAATGATTCCTCTTGCACTCAGTATTTCTCAGTCTCCAAACCTTAAAGTCATCCTTGTCACCTCTCTTCTCACACGTACAACACATTAGCAAATCCTGTTGCCTCTGCCTTCAAAGTGGATTCCACATGTGACCCCTTCGTGTTGCGTTCATCAGTAGCACTCTAGTTGAAGCTGTCCTCATTTCTCATTTTGTTTAAGACAATAGCATCATGCTATTGTCTTAAACATCCTGTCTCATTTTGTTTAAGACAATAGCATCCTGACTAGTCCCTCTGCTTCCACAATTGTCTTACTAGAGTTTATTCTTTACACAGTAATCAGGATGATGTTTTGAGAGTAAGAACGAGGTAATGCTGTATTCTGCTTAAAAGCATCACATTGCTCTGTTCTGTTTTTTTCACAGCACCTGCCAGTACGGGACACTGTAGAACTACTTTCTTTTTTCTTTTATTTATAACTACTTTCTAAGTTAACTGTTTATTTACCACCAGAATGTAAATACAATGTAAATATAACTCAGCGAGGGCTGGGGCATTGTTGGTCTTATCCACCGCTGTTTCAGTTTGTCTGGATTGCTAAAACTAAAATACCATAGATTATATGGCTTAAACAACATCAATTTATTTTTCATAGTTTTGGAGGCTGGAAAGCCCGAGGTCAAAGGGTCAGCCGATTGAGTGTCTGGTGACAACCTGCTTCCTGGTTCATAGATGGCCATTTCCTCACTGTGTCCTCACATAAGGAAAGGGGTGAGGAAGCTTGCTGGGGTCATTTTGATTAAGGGCATTAACCCCATGTGTGAGGGCTCCACTCCCATGCCTAATCACCCCCCAAAGGCCCCACCTACACCCTGGGGATTAGGTTCTAACATGGATATTTTTGGGGGGTGGGGGTACGGTCAAAAACATTTCATCTGTAGCAATCTCCATACCCACAGTGCTAGAAGAGGGCCTGGTACTTAGGAGATGCTAGTAAATATTTAATGACTAAATGAAAGAATGATTTTGGAAGCAGCCCACTCCTGGGATCCTCTAATTGTTTCCTCCAATACTATGGTTTACTTCATGCTCCTGCCTCATGTAAACAGCCACTCTCCCACAGACCTCTTAAATATATAAAGATTTAATGTTATGCCACTGGTTTTATTGCCCTATTCAATTTATTTAAATGTCGTTTAGAATGCTAGATAATGGAATAAAGTATAATTACTACATGATTAAATGACAAAGTATGGTTATTGTGGATTTTTCTGTAAAACAGTCTTTGTTTATGAATAAAACTCTTACGGCAGTTTTGGGTAGTGGATAAATTTGAGCTCAATTATTTTATGTCACAGAAAATTTCCTTTGAGCATGACCTGTGGTAAATATTTAGGTGTCTTTGGGTGCCTTGCATGATGTGTGCACGTGAGTGTGCATGTAACACATGTTTTAGAGGCTGGGATGGTTATGGAGTGGAAGATACGGTCTATGCCCAACCAATACAGTATGTGCCTAATCTCTGAGTTTTCTGATGAGGAATAATGTTCTATTACCTGATGCCCTTCATTTAAAATAGAAGACACAGTCCTTGTTAGAACATAATTAAAGGCAAGCACAAAGTATTATTTATGGTTCCTGTTGAATTGGGCACAAAGTTTGTTTGCTTGTTTTATGTGACACTTTCTGTTTCTTGGAACAGTTCGAGCACTGGGTTTTTACACACGTTTGCAGCAAAATGAGTCCTTCACAGATAGGATTCTATTAGTTTAACTTAAGAGCCTGTGGCAATTGACATATAAACTGCTTTATGTTTGGAATAATAAAAATGTCAGGGCACACAGAAACTGTTAAACATGGTGATATTTTCGTACCATGTAAATTTATTGCCCCATTTAAAAACTAAGCTTATAAAGGAATGTGACTGGTACTGCACGCTGTAGACTGTGGCTCCAGTGAACTTGCGTGTTCACTTCCAGGCCGAGTGCCATGTTCCTGGTAAATGATTCGACTGTTGCAATACTCCCTTTCTTCTTGTAATCCGTAGAAGCCTGCCTAGAAAGCATAAAGCGTGTTCTGGAAGAGTCGGCTCACGTGTGAACAAGTTTCTTTCACAGCCTTTCTCGTAGGAAGGAGAGTGAACTAATGGTTGGTTTCCTTGTTCTGGTTGTTTCCCTCTGCGGAGTTTATTACGGTCGGTGCTTTGGAGGCCCTGAAAGAGAACTGGCTTTCAGATCACTACCCCAGGTTATGCAAGACTACAAGGTCTTCAGTGAGTGAAGGCTGAGGAGACTTCCGCTGGCCTCTTCAAATGGAATAAAATAGAGGAGCTGGAGAAGGAAGCGTGAAAAGGAGGCTTGTCGGAACAAAGGATGTGCCAGACAGACAGTAGATCTTGTATGATTTACTCAGGGCTCGTGTTTTCATTCCCTCTAAATTTTGAAGGAGGGGAAAGATATGTGTGAACACCTATGAGTATATATAAAAACAAATGTGTGCATAAAGTTTTGTATCTAAACCACCCGAAATAATTCAGGCCTGACAGCTGGATTCCCTTGAAAAATGAATTGGTGAAGAGAAATTCTTTAAAGCGGTTACGGGCTCTTTGGGGATCAGAGAATGAATTTTGACTTGTGTTTAGAGACTACATTACCACGAGCAGTACAAAGATCTCGATAACATATCCCAGCCATAAAAAATAAAAAGATAAAACTAGAAAACGGAAGGTTTGCATCAACTCAAAACTTGGACAGGGGTCAACAGGGAGTTGTTTTACTGTGCTTTCAGACACAGGCGTCTGCCGCTCTTTGTTGATGAAATGCTGGGGTGGGAGGTGCATTGTGTGCGTTCCATGCCTTTGCAGCAGGCAGGTGCCTAGTTCTCCCGGCACTGATTATAAAGAGCGTTCTCCCGGACTGGTCCAGTACTTCAGTCCTGGCAGTCACTCACGCGGGGGCTGTCCCGTCCCTCACCACCCAACTGTGGGGATTTCATAGTCCCTACCTCGTGCTGGGAGATCCTTCGAAAGGAATTTCAGTCACCAATTCCTTCCAGCAGCCCTCACTCTGTTCACAGCCTTTTTGCCAAAACAAGGTAAAAGAGGTTGCATCAACTTAAACTGAAAGTTCTTCCTGGTTGTGATTCAAGTGTTTAGTTACATGTCCTTTAAAGGAAAGAGTCAAGGTTGATCTGAACATCCCGTGACACCCTAGTCTTTAGTGTTGCATAGCAGGCTGTACGTAATAGCAGTAAACGCAGCCGGTCTTCTTTCCCCCATAATTGTACAAGGGAGCTGTTGCTGCTGCTGTTATTATGATTTAAAAGAAAAGGAAAGAAAACTGAGGCTAAGAGATGATGAGTAATTTGTCCAAGTCACCTAATATAAGGTAGAGCCAGAAATTAACTTGTGCCCAAATGGAGGCAATCACGGCAACATTATGCTCAATAAACCTTTAATATAATGATAGATAGAATAATTTCAATAGCACTCCACTGTTGCTAGCATGTAAATAATATTTAGTTTTTGCCCTGGATTAGAATCATCTTCAGAAAAAAACCATGGAAATCATTTGTTACCCCCAAGCATAGTGCCAATAATAAATAACACTCTATCATAAAATTAGCAATTTAAAATTAGAGAAGTACTGAAAAAACAGTGACCTGTTGTCTATATTACACATCTAGGTCTTACAAGAACCTTAAACAAGACCATTTCTATTTTATGAAGCGATGGAGGCGTGGGGCTCGCTGACATCTGCCCACCGTCAGTGGCGTCTGAACTGTGTTCAATCGGGATCTTCTATTTGGACCTCCTCCTCCTGCCGCTTTTCTCTTTCTTCCCCACTGATACAGGCAAACAGTTGCTTCCTCCTACACTAGGGATACAACTACGAGGCTCTATGAAATGCATTTCGTGGCTGTCCTACAACAAAACAAAACAAACGCAAAGCAACAGAAAAGCATTTATTGATCGGTGCCTCCTTGCTCTTCTCCCTAGAATGCTCAGATTAGGCCTGCTGGCGTGCCGTTCCCAGAGGCTGCAGGGCAGCAAGTGAGCACTTGCCGTAGGGCTGAGGCGAGGTGCTCCCAGGTGCACTGATGTGAGACTGGTGAGGGAAATGGGCACCGAAGCAGTAGCCAGAGTAAGAGACGGTAGAGCAAGAGATGCTGAAGGAATGGACAGGAGGGGTTGCATACAGACAGAGTGACCAATAAGCATGCACAAATAGATTAAATAAATAAAAATTAAATAAGCATTGAAAATGAGACAAATATACAGGGTCTGGCAGAAGCGAGGCCTGCTTGAGTGTGGTTGGTGGGGTAATAATACGGGTGTAATAACTTGTAGTTTTAATTCGAACATTTCACCTAAAATGTCATATGGTGTGCTTGAGTCTGATATTGTTGTGTTACAGAATTACATGTTTATGATTTTGTAGTTAAAGGTTTCATAATAAAAAGGGGGCATTATTTGTGCCAGACCCTGTCTATGTTAAATATGGTAATAAGTTCAACGATACCAGCAATACAACAAAGGAAAATAAAGACAAGGATGATCAGGTTAGATTAAAATAATCTAGTTTACATCTCAAGTATAAATGTATAGAATGGTTTAAAGCGTAGAAGAACAATAAAAATGTTAACCAAAACAAAGGAAGTATGCATATGTTATCTGACAAAGTAGACTTTAAGACAAAAAGCGTTATGAGGAATGTAGAGTGTCACTAATGATAAAATAATGAAATTACCAAGAAGCTCGAGCAGCTCTGAAGTCGTATGCCTCTAATAAAATATATTAAGCCCATAAAGCAAACATTGATAGAACCAGAGGAAGACATGACTACCAGCAATAGTGAGAAATTCATTACACTTGTCTCAATCATCGTCATATCAAAAAATATTTAATAAAGTTATAGAAATTTGAACAATACAATAACAAGTTTGAAATAATAGAACTCTGTACCAAATGCTTAAAGAATATACATTCATCTGAAGCACGAATGGAATGTATAAAAAAATGATCTAACCTGGATAAAAAGCCAGGTCTCAACACACTTCAAAGAATCAGTAGTATATACATGTATAACTTACATCTCCCAGACTTTTAGGCGTTCTGGAGCCTTCTGGTAAACCCTTGAGCAACAGCTGTGTGGGTTGCTTTCTCATGGAGAGGGACTCTGCTAGTGTCCAAGTGGACCTGCAGTGGTTGGGGGTGCTGAGAAATAAAAAGGTTTTGTTGCAAGCTGGATTATGGAGACACACCACTTCTGAGGATGCCAGGATAACCAGCGGCTTCTAGGAAGGGTGGTTATTGGAAATCTAGCTGAACCAAGGTGAAGAGATGTCAGTTTATTAGAGAGGACTGAAAAACTTTTTGGTGTTGAGCCTTGTCAGGGGAGGTCAGGTGATACAAGTCAATGTGCAACTAACCACTTCCACAGTGGCCGTTTCATGCTGTGCCCACAGTTTAAGGCCATTTCTTCCAGGTGGTTTATGCTGTATGTACAGCCACATGCAATTTTAATTTTCTGGAAAATATCCCCATTTTAGTTCTTTTCCTATATGTTCTTGTTTCCCAAACTGTCTACTTGGTGGCAGCTTCTTAATTCCTACTCCTTTACTGTTGAGTTGTTAACCTAGATGATATGGAGTTAGGTGGCCACACTTATGTATTATAAACCTCCTTGGATTGTTCTTCCTTTAAAGAGAGCTGATAATTTGGGAGGCAGGGAATATTAAGTGATCGTTAGGTTCTCAACTTTACTACTGACATTACCTATTAAGTATCTCTAAAGGAAATAATAAAATGGCAGCTTTTTAGAGCCCATTTGTGACTCATAAAATACAGGTTAAAACCTCCCGTTTTATTATACTTTTACTTCTGTAATTATGACTGTAAGTGACAGAACAGTGCAGAGCAATCAAGCAATCAACTCTCTCAACTCAGAAGAGTCCACGGGCTCTCAGAAAGGGATACAGATCTTACACTTGTGCAACAGCCTCTGAAAGTCTGAAAACAGCAGCCTGATAAAATAATAAATAAGTCAAACAAAAACAAGACCGCCCCCCGCCCCCAACAAACTTCAGTTAAAGTAATCAAAATAATGCTAAAATGATAGGTCTGCAGAACCCTGAGCTCATAGGAACCTGCTCATTCCCTGCGCCGACACTTAGGATGACCCCAGGGAATCTGCTCAGCGTCTCCACACCTCCATATGCTCACTCAGTAAATGGGGGGTGGGGGGGTAACGATTGTACTTAATGAATTTTGTGTTCCGGGGGTTAAGTGAGCTGCTGTGTGTAAATGCACCAGCACAGTTCCGACATACAGCAAATACTCAATAAGTGTTGGTTAATATGAACCGTCATTATTATTATAATTAGTAATACACGTTTTTTCTTATTCATGGCCCATCGAATTGTGTGTAGTATGTCTGATGTGGTATTTATGAAGCTATTTGGCTGGGGGCCTATTTCCCCCCACCCTGATGTGCACATCAGCTAGTAATTCAAACTGACTCGCATCGTGAAAACCTGCCCTCACAAATGTCGTTACTGGGGAGACAGCAAATCTATTTTTATGAATGCTGTGTATGACCACTGTCTTCAAAGCGTTGCTCTTTTAGTTGTAGGAATAACCATGGTCCCTGACTTCAAGTGTTTGTGGTCTGATACAGTCCTCTAACACAGACGCGGATACTGTCATACAGTAGAACCAAGAAGAAGTTGTACTGTTGGGGGATGTGTTGTGCATGAAATAATATTCAAATTCAAACTAAACCAGTATTTGACCAATAAGCTACTGGTTTTCTGGCACTTTTTTTTTTCTCAGAATTTACTGCTTTAGTATGGAAGAGATCACCCATGGTTCTAAATGGAAACATTAGTTATTGTGATTTGCAGTAATCTCTTTAAAATTGCATTGCAATAGTGTTCAGCTAGTACAGCCTATGTTTGAAGTCAGGAGAAAATTAAAAAAAAATCCAACTTTGTACTGGTACTTAGTAGAGTTCTTCATGGGTCTTATATCATCATTCATTCATTCACTTCATTAGTTAATTTAACACATATTATTAAGCTTCTATTATGTGCAAAAACCGTGCTAGGCATTTGGGGGTCTTTAAGCCACATTCTCCGGGTTCAAGAGGCTCACAGTCTAGTGAAAGAAACAACAATGTATCAACAGATATGTTACCATGTCATGTGATAAGTTCTATGATTGAGGAATGAAACACGTGTGCATAATTTTCCTTGAATTAGTTCTTGTGCATCTCAGAAAAACAAAAAGATTGTGAAAGGTGTACTTGGGCCTCTTGGTGCCCTGGGCATCTTGGTACCTAACCCTTTTGTATTCTACCCGTTCCTGCCCCTTCCCTGAATTCCATGCCTGGGTTCTCCTTCTATTTGTCATCTAAGCTACCCCCAAGGGAGTACTGAGTACTCCTGACTTGAGAGTTCTCCTCTTTGAGGGTTAGAATTCCAATAGGGACGTCTGGAACAAACAACCGCTTGCGTATGAAAAGAGGAGGGAATGCGGTCGACGCCTTCAGCTGCCGAGCCTGCCTTGGGGCTCTGCCTGTCCCACCACAGAGGGTCTCTTGGCAGACCGTAAAAAAGGATGAACCTTGCATACCACAGACCCAAGTTTCAGTTTTGGGGCCAGTTATTCTACCTTCTTTAGTCTGTTTCCTTATCATTAGAAGAAGAGAAGAGCCTCTATTTGAGAGCACTATTGTGCAAATCAAATGAGGTCCACATGGATACAATGCCTAATGCACTGTTCTGTATGTTGCAAACAATAACACATTATAATGGGGAGAGGCAGACAATAGTTAAGACTAAGAACTAAAACAAAAAGTGCTCCGTTGGAACATTGCTCTGTACACCAAAAGGTTAGGGGTTTGATTGCTAGTCAGGGCACATACCTAGGTTGCTTGTTCGATCCCCTGTGGGGGCACATATGGTAGGCAACTGATTGATGTTTCCCTCTCATCTCTCTCTCTCTCAAATAAATAAACGTATGCGTGGGTGAGGATTAAAAGGAAGTGTAATGGTAACAAAGACAATGGAATGCGGGGGGCCCCTGTCCTAGGCGCCAGATGTGGGGGGGCTCCGCCCGCAGAGCCCCATCCCTCCATCACGGATGAAAATAAAAACTACCAAGACATGACTGCTTGGGGAGGAAAGGGGTCAAACTCTCAGAGGAGAATGACCCAGAGCCCCATCCTCACTAAGCTTTTATTGGGCTCAAATACACGGGAATACAGGTATGTCAGGCAGCAAGGATCAAACAATGGTTAACATTTCAAAGCAATCTGAGGGCTTAAGCTGAGCCAGTGTTTGTCAGGAAAGGGGGTTGCCAGACTTTGGGAGACATACTCATTTCCTCCTTGGACCCTTATCATTTAAACGAGAGCACTCTTAGCAAAGCAGGTTTCACAGGACTTTAGGAATTCTTTCTTATGCCCGATCACCCAGGGAGCCGTCCTGGCCAGGACAGGGTTGCACCGCTCACCCCCACAGTTTCAGGTTTTAAGCCGATTAGGAAGCAGGAGATATCTCCCAGATGGAAATGAGGACTCGGGCTATGTCAGAATAGCCGGGGAAGGGGCGGGGCGAGGGTCCATCACATCCTCTTTGCTGCAGCGCCCCCCCCCCCACCCCCAGTCCTTCCATGAGGCCTCCCAAGTGGTCGTGTCTGGCTTTGGTTGCCTCTCTCATGAGGAGTCTTACCCGTCATTGACTAACCAACAAAGCATTAGGGCCAGAGATGGATGAGGCAGAAGCAGCACTCCTGCCAGGGAGATAAGCTTTGTCTCCTTAGTAGGTCACATCCTTGTGACAGAACAGACCCAGATGAAGTGGGTCCCTTGGGCTCTTACACAGCCCACCATGGGGTGAGGGTTACAATTCCTGAAACCAGGCTGAACGGTCCACAACAATGAAGGAAATAAAAAGCAGGGAAAAGAGAAAGGCAATGTGAAGGGTGTTTTGCATGTGCAATTTTAAATAAAATGGGCAGGGAAGGACTTATTATATTGCGATGCTTAAATAAGGCCATGAAAGAAGTGAGGGAATGAGTCACATAGAGATCTGTAGGAAGAGCATTCCAGGGCTAGAGAACAGCTGGTGCACAGCCTAGTGTATCTGAAAATAAACAAGGACACCAGTGTGGATGGAGTGGGGTGAGCTGTGCGGGGGCGTGTGAGGGCAGGGGGCAGAAAGCAGTAGGGTATGCAGACAGAGAAGGCGGGGTGATGCAGATCACTTGGGTCCTCGTTGGTCATGACAAGGGTTTGGCTTTTACTCTGACAGAGACGGGAGGTTTTTGGAGGTTGTTACAGAAAAGAGCAGCATAATCTGACATTTTAAAAGAATCTCTCTAGAGGGATAGATAGCGTGATAAAGCAAATATAAACCAATGTTTGTGGTAGGATCGGGAATGGAGATATAGGGATTCATCGTAAAACATTTTTCTGTGCTGTGGGTTCGAAAATTTTTGTAATAAAATGTTGGGGGAGTATTTATTTTGGTGGATGGTTGGAGAAGAGACGGCAGGAGTAGAGGCAGACCAGTTGGAGACCCAAGGAGACAAGTTGGAAGCTACCGCAGTAATCGGGGGGCACGGTGGTGGCTCAGAGAGGGTGGTGGTACCAGAGGTTTTGGGTCTGCAGAGCATGTGGAGGGAGAGCCATGAGAATTCAGTAGCAGAATGACTGCAGGTGGTGAAAAGAGAGGCATCAAGGATAATGCCAAGTTCTTTGTCCCGAGCGACTGGAAGGGTGTAGTTTACACAAGAGAACCAGCAGGCGGCGGCATGTCATGCTGTAACTTTGGAAGGGCTCTTACTCCACTGCAAGGCAGACGAACTTGCCTTCGTGCAGCACTTTCTAAAGGGCCTGCCTTGTCTTCCCCAGGCTCAGTCGCCCCGTGTGTCCTCTCCCAGCCGGACACACTCATGTGGCTCACTGCCCACTACCGTCTGAGCCTCGATATTGGTTTGGGGTAGGAAGAGAACCGAACCTGGAGTCAGAAGACCATGATCCTTGAACTCAATGCATCGCTTACCTTCTGAAGCTCAGTTTTGGTTACATTAAATAAGGCTATAAGTGCACACGTCAAAGATGTTGTTCAGAATTGAGAAGACAAGTGAGAGAACATTTAGCATGAAAGTCTTGTACTTTGGTTTGCTCTTTATTTCCCTTCAATTTTATTTCCCGTTGAAACTTGTTCACTTTTTTGTCCAATAACCCTGAAGCTCTCTGATTTATGGCCAGTTCCATGAAATCCCTGGGGTTCCATGGCAGTGTTCTCAAGTGGGGGGCACTGACCTCAGAGCCAGGTCATGAGCTCTGGCCCTGCTTCCTCTCCCCATGAGCTGAGTGACTGGCTTTATTGTCTTGATATTCTCCTCCCTGCCAGATACGGCTTCGTAGGTGCTTACCTGCATCAGTCTGCTAATTCTCACCAGGACCCTCTGAAGTAGACATTCTCTGATTCTGGAGACAAGATTCTTACCTGCTTAAACCAGATCAAGTTCATCATCACCAAGCCCTTATTCTATGAAATGTTAAAGGGACTTATCTTTAACAAAGAAGATAAAAAATATGACAGTGAAAAACAGCAAACTCACAGCTATTAACAGCTACATCTAAAGCAAAAGCAAACAACTGGAACAGGAACAGAACCACAGAAACAGAGAGCACATGGAGGGTTAGCAACAGGGGCGTGGGAGGAGGAGAGAGGGGGAAAAGGTACAGAGAATAAGTAGCATAGATGATAGGTAGAAAATAGACAGGGGGAGGGCAAGAATAGTGTGGGAAAAGTAGAAGCTAAAGAACTTATGACACATGGACATGAACTAAAGGGGGGAATGTGGGTGGGAGGGGGTGTGCAGGGTGGAGGGGAATGATGGGGGAGAAATGGGACAACTGTAATAGCATAATTAATAACATATATTTTAAAAAAACATTTTGGATTCCAACCGCAAGCTTTGCAGGCCAGCTTGCTTATGTCTGAGATGTATTTAGTTAAACACTCACTGAACAGGTATGTATATATGGGATGTTGAGGCCCTGAGTGAGCTGGAAGGTGGCTCTTTTGGAGACCCTCACAGTCTCGCTCATTCAGCTGTTCCCTGGGACTCCCTGTGACCGGTCCCTTAGAGCAGCCGACTGAAGAGCTGGGACAGTGTTCACGGGGAGGATTAGAGAGAGCTGGTGGTGGACAGTGAAAGAAGAGGAAACTGTGAGAGAAAATGAAAAGTAATGAGTTCATTGATCCCTGAAGTGTTTCCCTTGGAGTTGGCTGAAAAGGATGTTTTTTAAAAAGATGGAGGGTATCTCTTATGAAGATTTGGAAAGTTTTGTAAAGCATTAGTCTTTTGGAACCGTTTAAAACTTCTCGTTAGGATGGAGGGAAAGAGACCAAAGGGGCTCTCGTGCCTTACAAGGGAAGGTATTTAACACATTACTGTTATCATTACAATATCATTCTAGGCCACTTCTATATTCTTTTTAAGCCCAAATAGGTAAAACAGCTCCCTTCACCTCTCGTGTCTATGTAGCTAAAGGAAAAATGCCTACTTACTGTTACTAACTGCATTCTCAGTGAAGAAGTCGGCCTGCTGGAAAGGAAGCAAACTGGAGGACCACTGGGAAGCTTTCCTTTGACTCCGTGACCATGGCTGGTCTAGGTAGAGGGAGAGTGGCTTTATTTTCGCACTTACTCACCAATGGTTTGAGGGCTGAGCTGCCTATTTGTGGTTGGTGGTGTTTTCATATGCAAAATCAGCTCAGTCATTAAGCACCATGGAAGTTGCTGAATGTTCCATTTTCACATCTCTCAGTGTAGACGGATTTCATCATTGAGTGGTCAGACTCAGTTCTGGAGAGAATCTGTGAACACTTCATAGTCTCTAGAAAAGATAGGTCAGGGCAGTGACAGGTATTTTGGGGGCGAGGGTGCATCCAGCTTGTAGATGCAGTCACGTTACTTTGGAACTCTGCCCTGCGCACAAGTACATGAATGAACACAGGTCTGCCATATCCATACCGAGCTATTGATATCATTGGCAAGACACCAGGAACACCAAAGCACAAGTAAGTTCCTCAAAGTAAAAGTGTTAAAAAGTTAAAAATTAAAATTTTTATCTAACCATTTTTTAAAAACCAGAACTGTCATTATTTTTACAGTTTTGTTGAGGTATAATTGACATACAATAAACTGCATTTTTAAAAACGTACACTTTGATGAGTTTTGACATATGTGTATGCACATGAAACCGTTAGCCAGTTAAGATAAATGAACATAACTACAGCCCCACGTGCTTCGTTGTGCTGCTTTGTCCCCTCCCCCTTCCCCAACCTCCCTCCTCATCCCGAGGAGACTACTCATCTGCTTTGTATCCTGGTAGTTTAGTTTGCATTTTATGGAATTTTATATAAATATAATAATACAATCTGTACTCTTTTTTTTGCCTGACTTCTTTTACTCAGCATAATTATTTTAAGTGAATCTGTGTTGTTGCATGCACCAACAGCTTGTTCTCTTTCCTTTCCAGGTAAATTCTTGGAATTTACTTTCTTATTGCTTAGTAGTGATCCGCTGTACGGTTACAGCATTCGTTTTTATTCATTCATTTATACGTGCACTGGTAGATGCCTATCAGGGTTGTTTCTGGTTTTGGCTAATATAGATAAAACTTTTATGAACATTTTTGCCTTTCTCTGAGGTAAGTAAGTGGAAGGAATTGCTGAGTTGTATGGTAGGTGTATATTTAAATTTTAAAACTGCCGAATTGTTTTCCACATTGATTGTACAACTGTATATGCCCACCGCCAGCATACTGAAGTTCTAATCTCTCCACGCCTGCCACCCGCACTCGGCATGGAGAGCCTTTTTAATTTAACCGCTCTGCTGTCAAGGGGAGGACTCACTGTGATTTTAATTTATTGGCTACATCTTCCTGATGACTAATAATATCGGGAATCTTTAGAAGTGCTTGTCATCTGTGTATCGTCTTTGATCGCTTAGTCGTTCAAGTCTTTTACCCATTTAAAAAGGTGGGTTTTTATCTTCTAATTGAAGTGGAAGTTCTTCATATAGTCTAGCCACAAGTGTCTTTTTCACATATATGCTTTGTTTGTTTTCTCCCAGTTTGAGGTTTGCCCTTCATTCAATATTGTCTTTTGAAGAACAAATTTTTACTTTTAATGGCATTCAATTTATTATTTTATCTCATAGTTTGTAAACTTTTGTGTCATATTTAAGAAATCTTTGCCAAATCTTGGGTCACTAAGACTTTTCCTATGTTTTCTTCTAGAATTTTCTTAGTTTCAACCATTATATTTAAGTCTGTGATCCATTCTGAATTAAATTTTGTATTATGAATCATTGCTTAAAAAATTTTAAAAAGACCTAAATAAATGAAAAATATATTGTGTTCACAGATTAGAAGCTTCAGTTTAATTTCCCCCAAATTGATCTATGAATTCAACATACTCCCAATTAGAATCTCAGCAATTTTTTGCTAAAAACTGACAAGCTGATTTTAAAATTTATATGGAAAGGATCTCAAGTAGCCAAAACAACTTGAAAATGAACAAATTTGGATGGCATACACTTCCTGATATCAAGAGTTGCTATAATGATATAACTATAGAATCAGTATAGAGAACAAATAGATTGAGGAAACAGTGTATAGAATCTAGGATAAACCCATACATATATAGTTAATTGGTTTTCAACAAATGTGCCAAAGGAGTTTAATGGGGGAAAGGATAATCTTTTCAACAAATGGTGCTGGAATAATGGAATATTTGTATGCAATAAAATGAACCATGATATTCCGGACACTTAAATGAATCCTAATAAAAATCCTAATAAAATATTGTGGTTTGAATAGGATTTTCAAATAACAAATGATTAGAAATATAAGTGATTCTATTGAAAAAGTTTAAAAATTTGAATTAACATGAGCCAGCTGAGGAAAGTTCATACAAATGACCACGTATAAATGTCAACCAATATTGACATATACGGTTCATCAGTCCTTGGTTTGCCTTCAAAAAAAAAAAAAATACAAGAACATTCCAACATACAGAAGAAAATGGAGACAGCCAGACAGAGTCACGGCTCCCACATTTTATCTACGTAGCCAAACCAATTTATAAACACATTTTTAAAAAGATTGAATGAAGAGCAAGGTTAGGTCGCTTTCAAAGCAGTTTGCTAAATCAGTGAAAATAAAGAAAACCTTTTCGTGGCACTCTGTGTGCCTCTTTTGTGTCCAGATAGAGCCCAGAGCAGCAAATACAAAATTGGGATATGAAGGTGAAAGATTTGCTGGTTAAGAAGGAATTTATTTATTTGCAGTCAATCCCTTTAATACTACCTATATTTAACTCTTCATTCTCTGGTTATCATTGTTTCATAAGGAAGTAATGAAACACTTTTCCTTCTGTATCTTTTTCCCACTCAAACTAAACGCAGATTTGTTAGAGCCCTTGCTGCTTTCCAAGCCAGTAGATGGCATTCTTATTCTTGTTTTTATTTTAATAGTCGTAGGCTCATGACAAATGTAATGCTGTGGGCTGGACTCCCATTCAGTCCTGGTTCCTACAGTGCAAGGTCAGGACGAACAATCTCCGAGGCTCGTGAAACAAGAGGAACACACTCGAGAAGGACGAAACTGCAGGATTTGGGAAACTGAGATGTGCTCCCAAATTTGTCCGTTTTTTATTTTTCACTCTGCTGGGTAGTGTCAGGTCTAGGGAGGGCAGGAGTTTTGGGCGTGAGGGGAGGGCTGTAACTTGGCCTTTCAAACTATGCCCCTCTCTGAGGGCAGCACCATTTCTTTGAGGTTAATTAACTCCGCGGCCGCTGCCGCTGGGTGACGGATTAGGCTTTCCGGTTGTCTCTGCTCTTTGTTCCCCTCTGCGGGACAGCTTCTGCATGCTGGAGCCCCTGACCTTGGTTTGTTTCGGAGATAGTCCCTGTTCACCGGTCACTCAGTTCTGATGACTCTGTCGCTGCAAACTCTTGGCAGAGTCGGGCTCCCTTTTGCGTGCTACAGGTGCTGATCTGTTCTGCTGATCTCAAGGACGGCCACCGTCTGGGCCCTGGCTTTGACCGCCCGCTCTCCAGCCTCCCCTGCAGGGTCACCTTCCCCTCAGTAGAGCAAACGGTGGCTGACCTTCGTTCGAGCTTGCGACTCGGGGCTGCAGTCCGACTCCCGCACTAAAAGCACCTGTGGGTGTGTGGATTCTTCCACATCTTCCACATGGAGCCTCCGGACTCTCAGGGCCACGCTTTCTGGCCTGTTACCTACACGTGCCTCGCTGCTATTCCTATTCTGCCAGTGATTCATTCCCATGTTCCGTGTGAAGGTGTCGGCGAAGTGGCATCTTCCCAGGGTTCCAGATGGGAACTAGACCCAGAGGCCCCTGCCTTCGGCTCAGCTTTTCATCTCCGTGGGAAGGCTACCTGTTCATGAAGCCACCAGGGCCAATCACGCCTTTCCTCCCACCTTCTTCCTTCAAATATTCCTAGAAGGAAGACAAAATTTCCCTTTTATGTCTGTTGAAATTTCCCCTTAAATTCTTTTTAACTGTATATATTACCTTTGCCCTAGATCGGTGTTCACACTCCCTTTCACATAAGGTATTTTGTAATACCTCTGGGACTGTAAGTTTGAAAACAGGGCCCTGACTTTATTATAAGGGAGCAATAAAAAGAAAGCAATTTGTTCTAAAGAAGTTCTTGCCCCACATGCAGAATCATCACGGATCCTGTGGCCATGAATGCAGATTGATTAACTGTCTTATTGTTGACTCAAATATGAGTGGTGATATTTCCCAAACGATGGACATGCTTATAAAATCTGATTATGACCAAATGTAATCTTTGCTTGATTTATTTTGCAGTTACCACCCTGGAAAGTCAGTGCATTTTAAAACTTGGCAAATAATGCTATATATGTGTGTGTGTATACGTGCTATGTAAATGTGTATATAAAAATGTATATATACACTTGTATATATTTGCATGTTTATATATGTGTACATGTATACACGTACACATATACATTATATATATTTGTATATATATGTATATATACATGCATATGTATGTGTGTACAACTAAATTAGATAATTATAAGCACACCTCCATTAGTGCAGTGTTGTACAACACTTATGGGAAATGGAGCACTTCTTCCTTGTGCAGAGCTGTCTCGTGCGTTGCAAGGCACAGCAGCCTTGCCTCCCGCTAACTAAATGGCAGCAGTGCTCCAATCATTGTAACAGTAACCCCCTTCCCGACTTCCAAATCTTCCCCCTAGGGGGCATTGCATTCCCATTGAAAACTACTGTTTTAGTCGGTACCTTTCCAAAAAATAAGTTTATGATCATTTCCAAGTCTGCAGGTTACAGGTTCAGAAATACTCCGCAGGAGCCTTTGTTTCATATGCTTTCAGATCATTTAACCATTTATGCTTCTTGATACAAATGCCTATGCGATCCATTGTTGACCTAAGTGTTATGCACATCACTGTATTGGAGCCAAAAAGTTCCCATCACTTAATGATACCATAGCCATCATAATAGTGCGAGGCATTACTCACGTGTTTGGGGTGATGCTGGTGTAAACAAACCCACGGCAGTGCAAGTGGTAAAAGTGTAGCCCATGCAATTATGTACAATACATAATACTTGATAATTAACGACTATGTTACTGGTTTACATATTTACTATACTATGAATTGTTATTTCAGAGTGTAGTTTTTTACTTGTTAAAAAAAAGTTTGCTGTAAAACAGTGTACCTTGTTACACCTTGTACGTCTCCTGTTTGGTGCCTGCCTTGATCGCATCATTTTCTCTTGTGCTTGATTTAATCTTCTGTTATTTCATGAATTTAGCATAACTTCATCGAACAGTCTTTGCAGAGTCTACAATCGTGTACGGTAATGTCCGAGGTCTTCACATTCCCTCACCGCTCACTCACTGACTTACCCAGAGCAACTTCTAGTCGCACAAGCTCCATTTATGGTAGATGCCCTATACAGATGTACCATTAAAATAAGTCTTTTATACCATATTTTTACTGAACCTTTTCTATGTTTAGATACACAAATATTTACCATTGTATTACAATTGCCTACTGTACTCAGCCCAGTAATGTGCTGTGCATGTTTACAGCCTAGGAGCAATGAGCTATACTACATAGGTTAGGTGTATAGTGTTCAGTAGGCCGAACCATCTAGGTTTGTGTAAACACACTCTATGATGTTCACACAATGACAAAATCACCTAAAGACGCATTTCTCAGAACGTGCCCCCACCATTAAGTGGCTCACGACTACTGCCTTCTCTTCCTGTCTTTTGTCCATTTATCTATTGGACTATTTTCCCATTGACTGCAATTAACTTTTCTTTCTTTTTTTTTTTTAATTAATTTTTTTTTAATTTATTTATCTTTAGAGGGGAAGGGTAGGAGAGAGGGAGAGGGAGAGAAATATCAATGTACGGTTGTCTCTCGTGTGTCCCCCGCTGGGACCTGGCCTGCAACCCAGGCATGTGCCCTGACTGGGAATCGAACCGCGACCCTCTGGTTTGCAGGCCCGCGCTCAATCCACTGAGCTACACCAGCCAGGGCTGCAATTAACTTTTAATGCCGCTCAGATTATGATTAGGAAAATGGAGAAGTAAAGCCAAGTGGCTCAACAAAGAGTGTCAGAGATAGAAACTGGGTAGATCAGGACTAGAACCTCAATCATCTGTCTAGAACTTTTCTGCTAGGTCATATTGCTATTGCCTCGTAAATTAATCCATTGGCTTTTTATTTGGAAATCAATGTCCAAATAATTTGTTTAGATTATTGTTGATGCAAATCAATTCAATAGGGCCTGGCTGCGCCTGGGTATAGTGACATATCGAATTTCTAAACCTACAGACTATAAGGTGGGAATCCCGCCTCATAAGGACCAGCCTCAGGAAGTCTTTAAACTAAGCCATAGTCTACCTGCAGACCCAAGTAGCCATGGCTTTCCTTGGCTTCTTATTCCCTGTTTATTCACTCTTGTAGTCAGGCTTTGTACACTATATTGTCTGGGTTTTTCTTTTTTGAGATGCAAAGTTTCCTTTGCCTAGATTTCCAGATGCTGCCTTGGAACAATCCATCACGCCTGGAACCAGATAATACAGTGAATTAACATATAAAACAAAAATGGAAGCAGTTTTATTTTTCTCTGTTTATGTCGCAAGTTCCGATTAAGGGGGGGCACAATTGGCATTTTCTATACAAAACTAGAAAGAAGTTTCTACATCAAGAGCGCATGCAGTGTTCCAATCCCCTCAATGTGAGTCCTCCTTTCCTACCTGTTACCCTTCCTAAATCAAGAAAAGAACATTAGGTGAAACGGTTGAGCTGTGAATGATGCACTCCGTGCATGCATTAGGGAGAGAATGCCTACATAGCAACTGACTTAACTAGGTGAGCAGCCCTGTGCACATTTATGTCTGAGATCCAAATCAAGCCCTTAACAGGCAAGATTCTTTAATATAAATGAGAAATAGGCTTTACCCTGCCATAATGACCCGCAGCCTCTCAGACATGGCTCTCCACAGACCGATCACTCCACAGAAAGGTTGGCCAGCTCCCTGAAGCCATTATCTTTTATTTATGCAGATCAGGTTGTGACAATCCTTGGAATTCTTTGTTTTATCTTTTTTTTTTTTTTAAATCCTCCTGATGTGGTATTTTCTTTGTTTCTGTACAGGCAACTCCCCAAACAAGCATTTTCATGACTTTCCAAGTCATTGAATGAAAATATTAGAGTATAATTTGGTTTGCTTGTATTATTCCACCAAGAAAAGAAAACTGTTTTAATTTTGGAGTCTACTAGAAAAAGGAAGAGGGAAAAATTCCTTAATTTTTTAAACCACACAGGGAGCTATGTACTGTGCCAACATGCTAACCAGCACCAAATCCCAATAGTTTATACTTTCATTATTTAATATGCCCTCTAGAGTTTCGGATGTGGCTCAGAAAAAAACTTTTTAAACAATTGTTTTTTTACGTATGACCCTAATTTCAATGGATGTGCTTAAAAAAAGCATTAGCTTCTTGCTTTTACATTTCCCATTAGTCAATATTAGCTACATATTCATGGTGAGAATTTAAATAGCATACAACTTATAAGAGGAAAAAAAACCAAGGGTGACTTTCTTATGGGTATGCTTCCAGCGATCTTGCCCTCTTGGGGGTTGGGGGCCGTTAATAGTAAGAGCTGAAAGAAAAAGAGAATATTACTTTTGAGTATGGCAGTTTAGTCTCCATTGTATAATAGTTGTTTTTTCCCCTGTAGTGCTGTTCTTTCTGGCTTTTATCTGAGCCAAGGAGCAAAGCAAGAGGCCCACTGAGAGATGAGGCATCAACCATTGTAGGAAGGATTTTCCCAGCTGATTCGGGGTATTTCCAAATTCAGCTGACATCCTCAGGGTTCTTATTCCTGCACTTAATCCATAAGCATTTTATTGAATGCTAATAATTATGTTGAAGTTATTCCCTTAGATGTTATGGCAGATGTGAGAAAGGCTCAAACATGATTCCTGCCTTTATTCATTCAGTTGATAAACATTTGTGGTCCACTAGAGAAACCACAATGAGTCAGCTTTGGTGGTCTTTTTGGTCTGTTGTAGGAGACAACCTCAATAAATGGTGGCAGGTGTTACAGAAGCAGGGTAAGTTGTGCTAGCTACATGAAAGTAGGGGTGCTGTGGGCGCATACAGCACAAGGTGCCAACCTAGCAGGCATGTGCAAGGGTTAGCAAAGTTCTCCCTGAAGTAATAAAGTTTAGGCTGAGACCAAGAAACGTAAGACCAAGTTAGACTCGAGGGTGGTGGAGAATGGACAGTATCCCAGGAAGATGGAACACAGTTTTGTGAAAGTCGAGGTGATTGGTGCGCAGGGACAAAAGGAAAGCTCAAAGCCAGGTGAGCTCAGTTCCTTTTTCTCATGCCGATAGTGCATTTCTTTTTTGTTGTTTTTTTTTTGTTTGTTTAGTTTTTAATGAGCAAATCCAAATTTATTTTAATGCCATGTGATTTTCAATGTCTAAAAACCTCATAAGTTAGTGGGAGACCTAGTTTCCTGGGACAGCATCAAATAGTGCATTTTGAGGGCTCCTCTTAAGTGACGATGAGTGGCTGTCTTCGGTGACTGGAAGGGGTGCGCTGCATGGGGAGCAACCAGCCATCTGTAACTCACCTCTCACTGGGAGGCGTGGGGCAGTTCCCTCCCTTCTCCCCCACTCCAAGCAGAGGATGGGGAGAGAAAAGATGTACTTCAAAAAGTACATTGTTCGGGATGTAGGAAATATAAAGAACCCACAACCCTTATAACATTCATTGGTGATAAGAAGAAAATGTCTTTCCTAACCAAGGAATAATGGCGCTCCTGAGAGAGCACATGGATTTGTATTTCAGACTTCTTCTCGGTCGCTAGTAACAACTTGCTAAGAGTGAGGTTTTAGCTGCTGGTTGAAGGCAAAGGATTGACAACGTGGGATCTGGGGCAGGAAATTCTCTTGAGAGAACTGAGGGGAGATGGGACTGAAGTGCGGAGTCAGAGAGGAAGAATGTGTGAGAAGACCCAGGGAGTCAGTGACTCCAAGAGGATAAGGGAGCCAGCTCTCTTTCCTCATGTGACTGTCCAAGACCATTTGGGGTGACAACAGACACCTGCCTTTGAAACTGAGGGTGGAGGTCTGGTGGTTTTCAAAGTATGAAGTTGGCCATCGTCTCCTCTTCCATGGCCATCAGAAAGCCATTTTTGGTCATGGGAAAATGACCAAAAAGCTTGGGATCGGGATCGAGGTGTGACAGAATAGTCCTGGAAGGAGACTGTCTGAGTGTCCTCAGGAAAGAAGGACAATGTTTTTCTTACAACTGTTAAGAAATTTTGCATTAAGTTGATGAGTTTCCCGTCTTTTAGTTAGGGCATTTCTTTTCCTGTTCTTTTTTTTTTAAATATACATTAAAAATCAAGAGTCCCTCCAGAGAAATTGTTTGTTCTTTAAATATCTTTCAAGTGGATTGAGTGCCAGCCTGCAAACCAAAGGGCTGCTGGTTGGATTCCCAGTCAGGACACATGCCTGAGTGGTGGGCTAGGTCCCTGGTAGGGGGTGCGAGAGAGGCAACCACACATTAATGTTCCTCTCCTTCTCTTTCTCCCTCCCTCCCCCTCTCTAAAAAATAAAAATAAATAAAAAATCTTTAAAAAAATCTTTCATGGCTTTCATTCATGATGGGTCAAGAGCTTTTTTTTTTTTTTTTTTTTTTTTTTTTTAAAGAAACAGTAGGGAAGACCATATGTGACTACATTCATGTGAGAAAACCAGTGGCAAAATCTGCAATGCAAAGTGGAGATCCTAGGAACTTAGAAACACAACTAGCCAGGTAATAGCAGAAACAGGGAAATATACATGAAAATAATAATAGTAATAATAATAATAGTAATAAACTTCTCAAACTCATCTAAGCCGTAGCGCTCGGATCCCCTTAGGCACAGCTTGTCTTGGATTGACACTGTCCTTGCATGCTGGCTTTGATAAGTCAGTGCTATATTTAGGATGGATGATTTTTATATTTATACTAATAACTGACGATGACCAGCAGATATGGAATTTCTGTGCTCCAGCCTGAGAACGCCCTTCACAGGGCACAACTATGGGAATGCAGTCCTTATTTATTGCATTCTGGACAAGGCAAGCTACCTTGCTCATGTGTGAGAAACTACACTGTAATGCATCTTTCACACTTGAAGTGCCCTCTGAAGCCTTCTGCTTCACAACCTCTCTCCTTTTTTCCCTGTTACCTCTAAATTTTTCATACCATCCTGAGCATCTCTCAAAGAGTTGCAAATCCTAGCTGGAACATGATTAATTTAGCATGTGGCCTTTTGCGATGGAATGCTCGGCCGTCCATCCTCCTTGTACAAGGCTATCTCTCCTTTTGGCTCTCAGCAGGAAAAGTGAATTAAGGCAAAGGCCCTGGTTGTTCAGGTGAGCTGCTTGCAAATGAATTTTTACTGGTGGTGCCACAAAGTCAAAAGTGTAGTGTTGTGAAAGTGCAATTACAACATGTAGTTGATGCGATTTTAGTTGTGTAGCGCAGTTACCCCATTTCCTTCTCTCAGTTTCCCAAGGGTATAGCTATTGCTCTTGATTTGGAGGTGAAAGGCAAAACACTGGCATTTCTCCTCCTTGAGGACTCCCTACCTTTATTTTGTTCGTGTTTCTAACACTTTTATTTCATCAGCTAGTATATATTTGTTTTCTGCGAGAAGGTCACCTCCCTTTGCTATTATTTCCAAAGAAGAGACACATTATTTCCAAAGAGGAGACACATTATTTCCCTTATTGGAATTCTTTTAATGGAACTCAACTGAGCTGCGCCAGGAAGACCAATGCCACTGCCGTCATTGGTGGCTTCCAGCAGTGCTAACCAAAGAAATCTGCTCCAGGGTGTTTTTTAGACTTGGACCTTTTTGGCCCCAAAATTTTTGTTAAGGACAGTAGAATGTAAGCTTCTTCTTTGGATGGTATTTTGAAATCTCGTTTGACTATACCACCTATAATTGAATTACTTGCTTGTTTAAAAATTCTCCATTTGTATAACAGATATGATTACCAAGTGCCTAAAGTATTTATTGAATAGCAAGCACTTGGCATCTAGTTTGGGCCCAGTTCATGTTGGTGACGATGATGGCAAGAAGGAAAAAGAGGAGGAAGAGAGTAGAATGCCAGATCTCCGAAAATAACACCAAAGCAGCCTGTTGGTAAGACAAAGCCAAGTTTATTTGTTTTGTAGTGAGGGAGGGCACTAACCTCTCCAGAGTTCTAATGATGAATGAAACTTTGGTTTAAGGTGGGTCTTTCACATTTGGGGGGATGGTAGAAGTTGGAGGAGTTGGGTGATAGAGAAATATGAGAAGCAGGTGTTCACTGGGATTGGGTAAAGAGCATGATGTGATAATTTGAGATTGGTGGAGTTAAGAGTTTTGAAGGCTCTCAGAGAGTAAAGAGTCACTGGATAGAAGAGCTGACCATTTTCGTGCTCACTGAAGTGAGGTTTTCAGAAAGTTCCTGGAACTAACAGTTGTTTGTGACTTTTTTCTTCTTGGGCAAGTTTCCTGAAGTAGTAAAGTAATATCCATGAAGACAGTGAAATAAAAAAGTGATGGGACTGAAAATAGCAAAAAGCCATGTTAGTATCATGGTGCATTGTGTGGATGTAGATGGTGTTGATTCTTCTTCTACCTCCTCTGCCTTTTCCCCCTCTTCATTCCGGCAGGTGAAGCTGGAGCTTCCTAACATTGAAGAATTGGTTATTTGAGATGTGTATACATATGTCTGTGTGTATGTTTAGTTTGGTAAGTCTTCTTTGCTGCCTTGAAAAGAAAAAGGCTGTGCCCTGGAAAACTTTTATCAAGGCCCATTCCAAATTGTGACTTTTTATAAACAGAGTCTGACAACAGTGCTTGAAAACTACGCATCCTTCAAAGTCTAGCTCCTCTGTGAAATTTCCAGCTATCCCTGTGAGGTGTTAGGGTTTGTGCTTTCCTGCTCTCCCCTCCCCCCACTGTGAGATTTTCAACATAGGAGTTGCATCATCTTTCTGTCATCAAATACTTTTCTGCTTAACGCCAGGGACTCTACTCTGTGTCGAAGATACAATAAGAAGAAGATGCAGTGTGCCTTCTTTGAGGTCTCATTCTAGTAGAGAAAGTAAATGAAACTGTGATGGCCATTTATTCACCTTTTAAATGTTTCTACATGCCCAACAGAACATTGCACCTTGTAGTGTTTCAATAAATCTGTGATGAATCCATGAGGTGGGTGTGAAGTAGTGTTTCATTGTGGTTTTATTCTCTTGAGATATATGTATGTATATTCAAATATCTTTTATATAGTCAACATATAGTAAATATATGTGAACTTTATAGACTGTATATCCCATCTGTTGTTCTTTTTCTAAATTAATTGCCTTTTAAAATATCATTTACCCATTTTTTTGTGACTAGATTTCTGTCCTCTTAGAAATGGATATGTAGGATTTTATTATATATTCTGAGAAAATTTTTTTGTTGACTTTATAGATTGTAAATGCCTTCTCTCTATATCTGGTTTGTATCAGTATCACTTTTTATATATTGCCTTTTGCATTCCAGAAGGTTTACTTTTAGTGTGTACACATTTATAAATTTGTTCCTTTATGATCAGCATTTGTGTCTATGTGTGTCTTAAGAAAATTCCCTATGTTGATGTAATGTTCTCTGTCTTACTCTAAAAGTTTTATTTTTAAAGTTTTGCTTCTTGAGTTTATTTTATTTAATTTACCTGGAATTAATATTTGTAACATGGCATTAGGTAGACCTCTGACTTTATTTTAGTTCCCTGTTATGCATTTGATGATCAGTATCTGGAGGATACATAAGGGGGACTCCATGCAAATCCCTGACAGTTCTTTCCTGTGCTGTTCTCTCCTCCCTTTCACATTGTCATCCTATATCTAGCCTCTTAGGTCTCCCTGAATTCTCAGCTCTCTCTCTTTATCTCAAGTTTTTCACTGGGCTATGCCTGAGTTCCTCCTCCCATGCTGTGGCTTGGAAACAGTCTCCAGGCAGTAAGCTGGGGCAACCACGGGGATAACCTCATTTGTTTTCCATTTTCCAGGGTTACTGTCCTTCATTATCTGAGGTTGGGTGTCTTGAAAACCTCTCATATATTTTCCCATTTCTTGGTTGTTTCAGACAGGAAGGTAAATCTGGTCTCTGTTACTCCATCTTGACTGGAAGCACAAGTCTGAAGAGGGGAATGAAAATGAACTAGTTAAGATTTGAACCTGGAGTAGGTCAATTTGAAAAAGGCAATTTTATGGGTCAACAATCTGAAAGAGCTCACAATGATTCAGTGCAACTTGAGGAGGAAATGGAGGCTTTGAGAAGTAAAAGTGACTTTCTAGGTGTGATCTGTGTACCAAACAATCCTCACTAGCCTGGAAATTGGATGGATGATGGCTCGGGTGGCATTTTCCTTGAGTTCTGGCATTATACTTGGAAAGACAAGATGAAAAGGACCTTTTTTCCCTTTCCACGGGACCTGGGCGAGAAGGCTGTGGTTTGGGGCAGGACAGAATGAGAGTGGCCCTAGGAGAAGAAGCAGAGCTCCTGAGAATGCAAGGCTTCTTTTGAGCCGGCTTCCAGGGTCCTGCAGCCTGACTGCTGTTGGAGGCTGCTGGTGAAAGCCAGCCCAGGGCCAGTCTGGAGGCAAATGAGAGACAGATGAAGGGTCAGCACGATCACCTGTGACCTGGCTCAGGAAGCCACAGGGCACAGCAGAAGTGGAGGGGCCCCCATCCTGAGAGGCCACCACCACCCACCAGACTTTCGGAGTGATCAGGCTCTAAAAAGACACCCCCCCTCCTAGTCCCATCCTGAAGACTGGGCAGGCTGTCGCAAGTACAAGCAGCTGGTTTCTTTCATATCAAAACAGCAAAACACCAAAAAGGAAGTCGAGAGAACTCACTCTTCACTCGCATATAAGGAAGCCATGGATGAGCATTCCCCATACCCTGTAACTGTGTGCTTTGAGCAAATCGGAAAATAAAGGCAAGCAGCCAGGAAAAAAGAAAATCCAGACAGCTGGGGGAGATCCAAATGAGATCCCCACCCAGAAGTGGCCATAGGAAGAGAAGAAAAGCCTGTCGGGGAGAATAGTCAGGGAGGGGGTGTCCAGGAGAGGAAGGAACCAAAGATAATGTGGAGATTTCTAGCTTAGACGGCGGTGAGGATGGAGATGAATTCCATGAGATGTGGAACAAAGGGCAACTTGGCAAACATTATTTGTTTTGTTTTAAATTCTTAAAGTATTTTAGTTTTGGGATAAAGCAGAATAACACTTTCTCTTTTGAAAAAAAGCTCTGACTGGTGTGACTCAGTGGATTGAGTGCTGGCCTGAGAACCAAGGAGTCATTGGTTCGATTCCTGGTCTAGGGCTCATACGTGGGTTGTGGGCCAGGTCCCCAGTGGGGGGCGTGTGAAAGGCAACCGCACATTGATATTTCTCTTCCTCTCTTTCTCCTTCCCTTTTCCTTTCTAAAAATAAATAAATAAAATCTTAGAAAAAGAAAAAGAAAAAAAGATCAGCAGGCCCTGGCTTGTGCGGCTCAGTGGGTTGAACACTGACCTGTGAACCCAAAGGTCTCATGTTCAATTCCCAGTCAGGGCACTTGGCTGGGTTGCAGGCCAGGTCCCGGGTTGTGGGCATGCAAGAAGCAACCAACAGATATTTCTCTCACGCATTGGTGTTTCTCTCTCTCTCTCTCTCTCTTTCTTCCTTACCCTCTCTCTAAAAAAATAAAATCTTAAAAAGAAAAGAAGATCAGCAGGCAGGAACTATATGTGTTTTGTTGTGCACAGTGCTTGGGTAAATTTTACTCTTTTTGGTCCAAGGACTCAAAAAGAGCTCTTGCTGGCACAGGCGTTCTGAGTCTGTGTTTCTGTGTTTTATAAGGGAACTGAAACCCACCACTTCAGAGTGAATTAGGAGTGAGTTTGTACATGCTTCTGCTTAGTGGAACTCAAATAGTTTCCCAGGGAATACGTTTTCTGTTATTCCAACACCTTTCCCTTATTCCCCAAACAGATTGCCACGCGTCTCTCCTGTTTCCCACAGTGTCATCAGAGCGCAGGCATCAGGGAGAGATCAGGCGCAGGGCAGGCTAATTTTACACTTGAGACAGTGATATGTAAGATCTGAAGTTTCTAAACTCCCAAGGACTCTCGGGTGCACGGATTCTTTTGTGTTCCAACACAAAACCAACACAGCACATGGAGTAATCCCGGAAGGTAGCTGGGCCACAGACCCTGCACCGGAAAACTTTTATTGTTCAGCATTTGGAAACCTCTCATATTGTTTTCCCAATGCCCAGTTTCACACTTGTAACATATTATAGTTAAAAAGAAAGACTTCGTTAATATTCAACAGCATGAACACTAAGGGAATATAAATGCAGTCTCTCTTACCTCTCCTTTTAACGTGTTTCTCCCGTATCTAAGTCTCACGGGAGTCCCTTCCCTCTCGTCTCCATTTTCTATCTTATTACCCAAACACCCTGAGAACTCTTAACTTCTCTGAGCAATGACTGAGAGAAATCCCCTGGTCCAAACCCAAAACTACTACCCAGAAGAGCTAGCTGATTAATCTCCTTCAGAAGAAGAAGCTTCAGAAGTTATACGTACACATATACTTGAAAGAAGCCACTTGCATAGTAGGGCTGCAAATTTACACACATTATACCCAGATGTACCCAGAAGAATGAGTAACTGGGCTAGAAGGTAGAGGAGGAAAAGGAACCAAAGGTCCAATCCCATTCAGACCCCAGTCTGATAGAATTTAAATATGAAGAGCCTCTTTGGTTGTGCTTGCTCTCCATCCATTCTCCTTCTGCACCCCACGATGGTGTCTGTTTGTCCTGGGAACTTAGCATGTTTTCTGATGTGAGTGAGGAGCCCTTGGAGTTTCCTGGGGTGTCCTTGGCCTGTCCCTTGGTTGCTCTGCCTGTGGCAGTCAGTGTCCCTTGTCTTGCAGGTGGCTGCTGCCCCACTGGCAATCAAGGATGCCCTCCATGGGCTCCCTGGTCTCACCTTCAGCCTCAGGCATTTGGGGCATCCTGGGTGCCATTCACACTCAGAGCTGCTGAGAAAGCACTACCTGCCACCTGGATACCATGCCATTTATTGGCTGTGACTGAGTGTAGGGTTGGAGGGGGTGCCAGTAATTACTATTGGTTCACACGCAGTGACTCTGTGACACAGGGGAAAAGATGGGCGCCATGCTGAATAGGAACGTGGGCCTCTGCTGTTCTCATCGTCATCAGCAAGTAGGGCAACCATATCATTTAACGTCCAAACTGGGACACCTCTGAGGCTGAAAGGGGGTGCTGGAGTAAGAAAAATTATTGAGTATTTTGAAATATATTTTATCGAATAATACAGTGGTTTTATTATTTTAATGGCATTATCAAATAGTTACATTAAAATTATTTCAAAATAAAATTCCTTTGAGAGGAAGGTGGGGAGGGCTGGGGTGGTGGGCTGGGGCGGGGTAAAAGACAGAAAACTGTACAATATCAACAATTAAAAAATACTGATTTAAAAAAATAAAAAATAAAAAAAATAAAATCAAAATGACATCTATCTATGAACAGGTGGAAATTGGTGCAATAACCCCCTATTGGTGAGCCAAGCCTGGGATGATGTTCACATTCTCAAGAAGGTCTCAGTGCAGGATCAGGGGCACCCTGGGGTGAGGTCTGCAGAGCCGAAGGACCTCTCTGTGCTGGGGCTGAGCTATTTGCCAAGGGTTTCTGCACCCTGGCCACACTTAGGGATGCAAGGTCATGCAGTAGCCTCAGTTGCAGTGGAGCAGCAGCCACTTGAAGGGCAAGGGACATAACTGTAGATGCAAAGGGGCCAGTGAACCCAGTATTATTGTCTGGCCAGCCTTGAGCCCTGTATTTTATTGAGCAAAGTCCGGAAAGGCCTGGGCTTTGGTTCTTTTGATACCTTTGTAGGGAATTATCAGAACCAGAAGCCAGAGTTTGGAGAGGAAAGCCCTAGAGCAATGGGGGGAGGAGGCAGTAAGGATGAGGATCCCACAGTTCTTTTTCTGCTGAGGGTCTGATGACCTCAGAAGGTGAAAAGCACTACCTGCGGCTCTTTGGCAGGAGCAGGGGCAGGGGCAGGTCCCTTAAAGGCAGTGAGGGACATTTCAGAGGCAGCATGACAATCATGACCTAAGAAATTCGGTGTCATAGGAAACAATGAAAAAAGACTAGCTGTGTTGGTATTAAACAAACAGATACAACATTAACGAACGTTTATCAGATGAAGGAAGTAAAAGTAGCTTAAATGATTTTTAAATGAGTTGGAATGGTTTTCTGAGCACCATCCTTGGAGACCTGGCTTCAACTCTAACTCTGTTAGAAATAAATAGCGCGTGACTCCTATCTTTCTAAATAAAACCGAAAATGAGAATTTTCAGTTTTCATTGGAGGTAATGCAGAAACTCTGGGAGAGGGAATTCAGATCACAAAACCCAGCCGAGTTCTGTGTGACAGGGTCTCGGAAATGCATCAATTAACGGTGACTCAGAGGGAACTCTTTTCCCCAGACTGACTCCCGATTTGCTTGTGGAAAATGGAAGCTGGGCCGTGCCTGGATTAGGAAGGTCCTTTCAGCCCTTCTAATGACCTTGAACACTTTTACTGGGAGGTGATAGAGGGTAATCACAGAGGTCTGAGCAGTACAGGCTGATGAAATTTGGGTTTTAGAAGATCACTCTGGTGCCATTCTGAGGTGGAATAGGGCAATGGCACCAAGCTGATCAATACTTCTGGGATGGAGGCCAGAAAAGCAGTAAGTCTCCAGAGAACAGCATTTATTCGAAACTAAAGGGTTGTCCATAACAGAAGAGGCTCCCTGAGGTCAAGTCATGCCAAGGTGAGTCTGATTCTCTGGAGGACATCAAAGAACAGGAGACCGAAGGAGAGGCCCATGCTTTGCTCATGCAAAATTTCTCTAGCTAAAGGGATTTTTTCCCCATATTCAGATATACCCCATGCTATTCTGAACTTCTGGTTCATTCTAAAAGTTGTTTTTTTTTTTTTTTTTTTTTCAAAACAAGAATCAGTTTAAAAAAATTTAGATGCAGAATTGATATTCTGAACCTCTCAAGCAAACACAAGGTAAGTACCTTGAGCTGAATTATTTTTTAAAAAGGAAGCAAGCTAATGTTTTATAGACCTAAGAGTAAAAAATCTGCCAGAAGCAATAATAAGTAATGGATATAATTTTGAAACGATCAGATTACAAAAATGTAAACATCTGCAGACATGTTTCAGCAAATTATATTTTATCTCCCGACAAAGTCATTTTCGGTGGAATAGCGATGAGGCCTGGCTCTGTGACTGTATTCTGAGAAGTGCTGGTCTCTCCCATGGCCTCCTGATTGCGTGCATTTTCCTTAGTCAGCCAAAATCCTGAATAGCTGTGCTTACTCTTGGTCATCAGCCAGTATTTGGTTGCATTCCTACCCTTTGTTGTTTTAAAAGTAAAAACAAGACAGAAATTATCTATCTGTCTGTCTGTCTGTCTGTCTGTCTATATGTCATCTATGGCATGGATTTATTTTAAAACTTGTGCAGGCCACACAGTAGAACTCTGCCAACGGAGACTTCGCAGTAAGGATGGTTTGACTGAGCAGCCGTGTTCTGTTCTAGAGTATCTTGTGACTTGCTTCAGGATAGTGTCCGTATCCCCCAGGCTGTTGGGCTGCAGCCCTTGGGTTTGACTCTCTGGGGCTAGCTGTCCCTTTATGCTCTCTGGTGTCGCTGCAGCGAGCAGTGGGGAGGTATCTTCTCTGCAGCCCGCTGAGGTCTGAGTCTCGGTGAGCTCGGGCTCCAGGTCTTATCTGCCCTGTCAGGTGCACTTTGTTTTGTTCTCCTCCCCTGCATCTCCCACACGGGAATCTAGAGAGTCAGGTTAACAGCTCCAAAGCGGTAGTTTTTTCCAGATTTGTTCTGCACCTTCTGAGGGATCTGCGACTCACGGCAGATTGCTTTCCATCAACCCTGGGCGTCCTCAGGGAGTGTCTCTGCTCTGCAGCTTTACTCACAAATGTGTCTGACATTTTCCTCCTATCCTGATCTGACCTGCTTCACCAGTGTTCGCATTTCTGGGGAAACTGTGTGGCCACCCTGCCCTGAGTGATTTCTGAGAGCAGTGTCCATCAATGCGGGCCTCCTATGCCTCTGGTGTCCACTGAGGAGCCGTTCTCAACAGAGGACTCCTCTTCTGCCACCATAAGTGTTGGTGCCTGTCCTGCGAACAATTTGCTCTGAGTGAGGTACTGCCCTTGGACAGGAGACTAACATTTTTATGGCTGTCCCCTTACTCAAGATCTAAGTGTCAGTCATTGAAGACCTCACGACAACCCCTGCTCCCCACCGCTGGGCCTCTGGCCCATTGTCTAAAGCAGATGTGATACGTGGTGTGTGCGTTTGTGTGTGCATTTGTGTGAGGGTGTGTGGTGAGAGTGGGTGTTCTTGTGTGTGTGAGGGAAGCTCAGAGAGTCAGGTGCCTAGGGCTAACAGGCCCCTGGGGACCCGTAGGATGGGAAATAGCAGAGTCTGTAATTTTTCTTACTGTCCTTTTGAACAGTTTGATTTTCACAATGAGCACATGTTACTTTTACAGTAATAAAAAGACCTTTGTGGGGGGAGGAGGGAAGACTGGTTTTCCATACAAATGGCCTGCGTTGGCTCATGCTTTGGACTTTCCTAAAATCTCTCAAACAAGAAGCATCTGGCCTCAGCGTGCCCCGTACCTCTTGCTAAGTGTCCCCAGGCCTGGCATTAGCAGCAGCTGGCCTTAGTTCATAGCTTGGTCTCTCTGGGCATCTCCAGACCCAAGACAAATAGCAGCCATCTGCAGATTGCTTTGTAGCTCATGCCAGGTGGCCTTGGGCAGACACAGGTGGTGGCTGACCTTGGCCTGAACCTCCCAGGAGGCCCTGGAGCCAGCACACCCAGCGGACAGCTTTAGACCATGTTGAAGTATCACCACTTAACCACCTCCCAAAGCAACACACTCAAGGGGTGGACTCAGTGGGCACCAGACTCCCAGTGAAGTAAGTCCTGCAGTATGGAGTAGGCCCATGCACAGCTGACCTCCACTGTGCTCAGAGATCAGTGGCTGGTGGTTGCAGCCAGTCCTTGCAGCAGATTGTCCTGGGGGTAAATCCCTCTCATTGTTATGCTAACAGAAATCAAGGCTCAACTACAAGAGGCGGGTGGACACAACCCACCAGGCAGGCACACCTGGGTACCCAGCTTGGTGATCGGGGAGGCTGTGCCACTGGACCCTATAGGACACCTACTATATAAGGCCACTCTGCCAAGCCTGGGAGACCTAGAATCTCTACATAAACATAGCAACAAACAGAGAAAGGCAGCCAAATGAAAGAAAGGAATGTAACTTCAGGAAATGAATTAAATAAAATGGAGACAAGCAATCTACTGGATGCCAAGTTTAAAATGCTGGTTATAGGAATGCTCAATGAACTGGGGGCTAGAACAGATGAACTTAGAACTTCAATAAAGAGATAGGAAACATAAAAATGGAGGTAGAAAACGTTGAAAAAACTAGTAGATGATGGAGACGACACTAACTGAAATGAAGAATACATACAGGGAATCAATAGTGGAATAGACGAGGCAGAGGATCAACTCAGAGATTTGGAAGATAAGGGAGCAAAAATACCCAATCAGAGCAGCAAAAAGAAAAAAGTATCAAAAAATGAGGATAGTATAAAGAGCCTCTGGAATAACTTCAAGCATATCAACATTTGCATCATGGAGGTGCCAGAAAAAGAGAGAGAGAGCAAGGAATTGAAAACCCATGTGAAAAAATGATGATGGAAAACTTCCCTAACCTGGTGAAGGAAATAGACATGAAAGTCCAGGAGGTGCAGAGGGTCCTGAGCAAGATCCACCCAAGAGGCTCACACCAAGACACATCATAACTAAAAAGCAAAAGGTTAAAGGCAAAGAGAGAATCTTAAAAGCAGCAAGAGAAAAGCAATTAGTTATCTACAGGGGAGATCCCATAAGACTGTCAACTGATTTCTCAACAGAAACTTTGCAGGTCAGAACCATTGGCAAAAAATATTTAAAGTGATGAAAAGCAAGGACCTACAACCAAGATTAATCTACCCAGGAAAGCTATCCTTTTGAATCAAAGAACAGATAAAGACTTTACCAGACAAGAAAAAGCTAAAGGATTTAATCACCATCAAATTGGTATTATAAGAAATGTTAAAGGCTCTAAGAAGAAAAAAAAAGACAGAAAATATAGAAAATAAAATGGCAATAAATACATAAATCTATCAATTTTTATTTTTTTTGATGAGATAACATATCTTTTAAAAAATTTTATTGTTCAAGTACAATTGTCTCCATTCCCCCCCCACTCCCACCCACCCCAGCCATCCCCATCTCCCACCCTCAATTCTACCTGCTTTTGGCTTTGTCCATGTGTCCTTTATACATGTTCCTGACAACCCTTCCCCCTCCACCCCCCCATTGTCACCTCTTACCTCCCCTCTGGTTACTGCCAGGCTTTTTTTTTTTTTTTTTAGTTTCTTTTGGGGATGTGAGAAGAGCAGCTTGAGGGCCCTTAAAATAAACCTATTGCTCCTGCTGCCTTGCGTAGAGGAGCTGCCCCCTTCTCCTGTTTGCTCTGCCACCCTGCACACCAACCTGTGGCACGAGATATAGTCCAAGAGGGTTTTCCACTTTAAATGTAAATGAGCAAAGAGCTGTTCCCCTCTACCACAAAGTACCAAGACTGACCAGCGCCTGACGAGCCAGTCTTCATGCAAATGCTTTTGCCAGGTCTCAAGTATCAATACCAACTTAATGAGTTATAAAGTGGTTTTACGTACTTGATCTCGTTTGAGCTTCACAACAATTCCAAATGGTGGGGACTGCTCTCAGTCCCATTTTATAGATAAAATAAGGGTGCAGGCAAAAATGGTAAAACGGAAGTTGTCTTGCTTTGAGCACATCACGAGAATGCAGGGTTCATTTGGAAAAAAAAACAATAATGCCAGGAAAAGTAGAGGGCAGCAGGAAAAGAGGAAGAACAACCATGAGATGGACTGACTCCATGAGAAAAGCCACAGACAGGAGTCTACAGGAGCTGGGCAGGGTTGCTGAGGACAGGACATTGTGGGCCTCCCTCCTTCTGAGGGTCACCAAGAGTCAGAGCCAATGTAACAACCAAGGCTGCGAGTTCAAATCCTTATATTATACAGGTCTTGGGGGTGCTATTTTCCTACGTATCTTAATCACTGTTGAACACAGGTCAACATAGGGGCAGAGCAGGGAGGGGGAGGAGTATTGCCTATCAATAGATGACATTGTGGGGTGTGAGCAACAGGAAGACTGGGTGCTGGGCTTTCCACTTTGATTAGCCTCTGTGCGCAGTCACACCGGCACAACCAGTGGAGGACTCTATAAATACCATCGTGAAAGTGGAAGTGACTCAGGCTCCGGGACACTACCTCAAAAAAAAAAAAAAGAGAGGATTAAACTGCCGTTTAATTGTTGGGGACACGTCCACAATGTAACAGATGCCCTTAGAGAAGCAATTTGGAAAAGAGTGAGTTGGAAACCTTGGGGGAAAGTTAGAATCTTTACTCATAAAACACCTGAACAAGACATAATTATTAGCCCCGGGCTTTATTTTAATGATGTATTATGTCTTAAATATAATACCGACGGTTTGCTGAAAGATGCCATCTGCTCGGAAGGAGCAAAACAAAAGGAAAAGGAGAGCTATTTGTAATGAGTCTGGATCTCTGTACAAGCTGTCATTTTGGTCGTCTGATGCTCTGGTCCCCCCAAGGGGCCGACAGAATGCTGGCATATGCTGTGGGGCATCTGCCGACAATGCTCTGGGCTGGGCGTGGTGGCCACTTTGACCCTTCACCCGCTGCATGCCTTGATGCATTTTTGGCAGGCTGTGAGAGAGGGTGGGTGGTTTATCCTGGAGTGGGGTGGTCAATCAGGCATTTTCCTTGGAATCTGAAGACCTGAGTTCAAATTCTGACTCTAAATTTGACCAATAACTTAGCTCTTGGACCTCCCTCTCAGTTTCTTATCTGCAAAATGGGATTGGATCTAGATACTGTAAGAGATTATGGTGAGGATTAAGTAAGATTCTTGGTGTGAAAGTGATTGGAAAAATAGCAGAAGCCTTTCTGAAGGAAAGGTGATTATCTCAATACCTCCTAGGGAATATCAAATTCCTTGTTATCAACTCAATGTTTATCTGGACAGTCTTTTCTTTTTATTAGTTACCTTATTCTTTATGTTACAAAAATGTATTTTCAACCCAAATCACTTGAGTCAATGTACCTTTGCCACCTTTGTGATTGGACAGATAATTTCATTTAGAGAAGAACTAGCCTAGTTAGCTTCTTTGGTACTTTTTGCTTAAAGTTCATTTGAATTTTTTCAGTCTTTTGGAAAAGAATGGATGAAATGAGCAATACGTCCTGAGACATAAATACAAATTCAATAATATTGCCTCCATGAAGCCGTTCACAGACACCTAAGCTGAGTTCACCTAGTCACTCATTTGCTCCAGGCACTCACCCACACTTCTCTGCTCCCACAAACCCCCCCTCCCCGCCACACCTCCTCACTGTTCTTAGTATGTCATCAGACAATTAAATTTTTATGGGTTTGATCTCCCCCACTACATTAAGAGCAACTTAAAGTGAAACCTTTGACCTATTTGTCTTCATATCTGGGCTTGACATGAAGCCAATAGCCCTGGGCTATTTGTCTTCAAGTGCAATAGGGCTTGAATAGTGGGGGCCATATTATACTTACTTGAATGAGATGTTATTGGCAGCAAGGAACAGACCACCTAACTCAAAATGGCTTGAGCACCAAGGATTTGTAGTGTTCATGTTGTAAGGAGCTAAGAGGTAGGGTGTTTCCGGTGCAGACTGATTCGTTAGTTACCGATATCATCCAGGAGTCAGGTTCTTCACATTTTTCTGCTCTTCAACTCGGGATGCTTTATGACTGTGATGTTTTGAGCACACATCACAGTGCTCAAATATTTAAGCATCCTGAGAATTGAGTCCACAGTTATCTTCTTTTTTGCATAGACTCCCTTTAGAAGTATTAAAATTTAAAATTCTTAAATTCTTTAGAAGAACAAATTTTATATTAGGGAAAGACACAGATAGAAAGCTCTAAAATAATTTGCTCATCTACCTGCCAATGACACCTTATACGGAGCCACTAGAGCTGTGCTCCTTCGGATTTATAGACTAGATAACTTATTGGTAGAGGCACATTAATCTATAATCAATCATGTACTATTTAGTAGCAAATATTTTGTGTAATTTTTCATAAATAAGTCAAGTGTAAGTGTTTGATATGCATCAAGGGGGAGAGAAAGATCCCAGGTACAATGAGCACTGTTAGAGTATTAGGAAAATTTTTTGATTTTCTATTTTTATAGTTAATAACAACTGGTATTTAAAATTAAGATGCAAAGATAAGTTTGAGTTGGTGTAATCTAAAATATAGGTAGACTGCCTCTCTTTAAAGTCAGATAAATAGTCTGATAGTATAGTCAGAGCTATATTATCTTGCACTAAATCTTTGAAAATATTTCTGTGAGCATTTGACGCCCCCTCCCCCGAGTGTTCTACTTCTAATGAAGTATTTGATATTATTCTTCGATTATTGAGGTCAGTGGTTACTATAAAAGTTTATTGAATAACAGTTTTTTTGGAATCTTTTCACTAAATGAAGGTATTCTCCAGTTCTTATAAATCAGTCTAAAACAACATTTCTGCAAATCCTGGTATAGTGTGTTCACTGCTACAAAGGATAAAACATTGGTATTTGTGATAATAACTAGAATGCATACGGCACATTGCAGTTTATAAAGCGCAGTCTCACACATTATGTCTTTGAGGCTCACCAGAACAGTCTAAAGAAGATGAATGAGTATTATTGCTATTGTTAGTACTATCCTCACTTATAGTAGAAGAAGATCAGGTTCAAAGACAGACTATTATGGGGGACAAGATATTGACAATGGACTCCACTTACAGGTGACAGACATAGTCTAAGCATTTACCTGTACCCCCTCCTGCAAGATCCACAGGGGAAAAGCTAGGGAATGGGTGAGGATAAGAGACAATCTCACATTTTTTGAAAATGGAAAACTGGTAGCTGAGAGGTACCTGACTTAGGAGAGTAGAGAAAACTGAAACCTCAGTGCCAGGAGAGGTGACTGCCAAAAAACAAAATGAAAGAGAAAACCCATGTGAGTTCTTTCCCAGAAGGGGAGGCACCTGGGATGAGGAGAATCATCCCATGAGATTGAGAGAATAGAACTGAAAACATGAGACTTGGTTCAGAGTCCATATGAGGAGAACTTGCACCCATGGCTCCCAGTCTCACCCCACATTTCTCGATCACCATTCCCAGGCCCTGGCAGGAGGTATGAAGTTTGTTCTCCAGAGAGATGGTTCCGGACTGGATTCGGTCTCTGGCACAACAGAGACTCATGTTAAGGCTCCTTATTGAAAGCAGGGGGTTTAAATTAAATCCTACTGGCTAAGCTGAAAGACACCCCATTCCAAACCCTCTGACTGGTATTTGGATCATTAGAAATGAGGCTTTCATACTTCTGACAAACTAAATAGTAATAAAGAAAATACTTACCAACATTGATGTTTGTGGTTTTCCTAAATAAAATTACAATGTACGCTTATAGTCAATGAAACTTGTCCACTTGCCCACCTTCCAATCAGTTTTTAGTAATTTATTCACATGTGAATACACAATCAATCCTCATCACACATTTGATGAAAACCTCTAATATTAGACAAAACAACCATGTTGACACAATAATTTGGAGAAGAGCTGCAATGCAGGATACAGGAGAAGGCATTCCATCATCAGAAAGTTGAGAGGATACTGCATTCATGAAACAAGAACAGAATGTTATAAAAGAAACAGAGAAAGAAGAGCTTTAGGAAATTAATATATATGTGTATATATATGTTAAATTAAGAATATATTTAAATCTTGGGAAATAAGAATTACAAAATGTCCCAGGAAATAAAAAAATGTATGGACAAAAGTAGAAATAAAAAGAATATAAAAATAAGAAAACTAGAAAATTATTATAAGAGTTCCAATGTAAAATGAACAGACATTGCATAGTGAGTGAGTTCTCAGAAAATGGAGAGAAGGAAATTATTAAGCATATAATGCAAAATGATTTTTCAGAATTAAAGAATTCAAATTTTCTGGTTTAAAGGGGCCATCATCCTGAGTGATCAGTATCATGAACAAACAAAAGATTAAAAAAAGGCACGAATGTAACTATAACATTTCAGAACACTGGGGATAAATAAAATGACCTAAAAGCTCTTAGGGAGGAAAAAAACACAGGTTAAATAAGGAGGACTGTGAATGATAACAACACTAAACTCTTCAACAACAGCAGTGGGGGTCAGGTGAAAATGAAGAACGACTGTCAGAATTATGAAGGAAAATTTCATCTTGGAATTGTATTCCTGGCTATGACTTAGTATATAGTATATGTTAATTTTGGTAATAAAATAAAAACACTTTTACACTTTTTCACATTTGATACTCTTATTGTAGTAATAATAATAACAAGTACTATTTGTGGAAAAGTGTCTCAGGAAACTGGAGAATGTGCTCTGCTGGAATAATGAAATAAACCAAGGAAAAAGAAGATGAAATCTCAGAAATGGGATCTCATGCACAGGAGAGACAATGGCAATTCCCAGGATGATAGAGGTTCACAGACCCAGAGCTATGCATCCAGTTCAAAGCATGACCAGTCACAATTGGAGCCGGTGGACAAGGGCATTCAGAAAGGAAAGAAAGACAACTTGACATGTGTATGTGGAAAATAGCGGTGACAGAGATTGGAAAGTCTATGGAGAATTAGTGAAAGAAAAGCATATGAAGAAAAAAGCAATTACTAATGCAAAGAAAAACAAAAGTGTGCAAAAATAAGAACTATAATAATGAGAGTAATGATTTCAGCAGCAATTAGTATTTATATAATCTTAACATTCTAAGTTATAATTTTTTTTTAATTTTTATTTTAATTGTTGATCTTGTACAGTTTTCTGTCTTTTATTCTCACCCCAACCCACCACCCCAGCCCTTCCCTCCCATTTCCACCCCCCCATAGTTTTTATCCATGTGTCCTTTTTACTTGTTTCTGTAAATCCTTCCCCTTTTCCCCTGAAATTCCCTCCCCTCTCCCCTCTGGTGACTTTCAGCCTGTTCCCAATTTCTATGTCTTTGGTTATATTATGCTTGTTTCTTTGTTTTGTTGATTAGGTTCCTGTTAAAGGTGAGATCATATGGTATTTGTCTTTCACTGCCTGGCTTACTTCGCTTAGCATGATGCTCTCAAGTTCCATCCATGCCGTTGCATAGGGTATGAGCTCCTTCTTTCTTTCTGCTGCATAGAATTCCATTGTGTAAATGTACCACAGTTTTTTGATCCATTCATTTACTGATGGGCATCTAGGTTGCTTCCAACACTTGGCTATTGTAAATTGTGCTGCTATAAACATAGGGATGCATAGTTTCTTTTGGATTGGTGTTTCAGGGTTCTTAGGATATAGTCCTAGCAATGGAATTGCTGGGTCAAAAGGTATATCCATTTTTAGTTTTTTAAGAAAAACCCATACTGTTTTCCATAGTGGTTGTACCAGTCTGCACTCCCACCAGCAGTGCAGTAGTGTCCCCTTTTCTCCACAACCTCTCCAACACTTGCTGTTTGTTGCTTTGTTTATGAGGGCCATTCTGACTGGTGTCAAGTGGTATCTCATTGTTGTTTTAATTTGCATCTCTCTGATAGCAAGCGATATCGAGCATTTTTTCATGTGTCTCTGGATCCTCTGTATGTCCTCCTTGGAGAGGTGTCTGCCCAAGTCCTTTGCCCATTTTTTAATTGGGTTGCTTGTCTTCTTAGAGTGGAGTCGTGTAAGTTCTTTGTATATTTTGGAGATTAAACCCTTATCTGAGATATCATTGGCAAATATGTTTTCCCACACAGTCAGTTCTCTTTTTATTTTAATACTGTTTTCCTTGGCCATGCAGAAGCTTTTTATTTTGATGAGATCCCATTTGTTTATTCTTTCCTTTATGTCCCTTGCTTTAGGGGACATATCAGTAAAAATGTTGCTGCGTGTAATATCTGAGATTTTCCTGCCTATGTTCTCTAAGTTATAATTTTTTTTTAATTTATTTTTTTAATCAGTATTTTTTTAATTGTTGATATTGTACAGTTTTCTGTCTTTTACCCCACCCCCAGCCCACCACCCCAGCCCTCCCCACCTTCCTCCCATTTCCACCCCCCATAGTTTTTGTCCATGTGTCCTTTATACTTGTTGCTCTAAACCGTTCCCCTTTTCCCCTGAAATTTCCTCCCCTCCCCCTCTGGTCACTGTCAGACTGTTCTCAAGTTCAGTGCCATTGTTTATATTATGCTTGTTTGTTTGTTTTGTTGATTAGGTTCCTGTTAATGAATGGATCAAAAAACTGTGGTACATTTACACAATGGAATTCTATGCAGCAGAAAGAAAGAAGGAGCTCCTACTCTTTGCGACAGCATGGATGGAATTGGAGAGCATCATGCTAAGCAAAATAAGCCAGGCAGTGAAAGACAAATACCATATGATCTCACCTTTAACAGGAATCTAAGTTATAATATTTCAATAAGAAACTGAGTTATGTCATTGGAAGGGTGAGATAATTGTGTAAGAATGCTAAACCCCTACCTTTGATATAAAAAGTCAATGAAAATAATATCTAGAATTGAATATTCAACATATATATTTCATATTATTTGGGAAAATGGAGATAAATATTAGATAAATTGCTGAAATTATATGAAATAATTGGTTCTCAGAAAAATTCAGGAGTCAGATGGGTTGGCAAAGGAGTTCTAATTTTTGTTTCATTAATCTTTGTAATATTCAACTTTTTAGTATCATTTATAGTCTGTCTGAAAAAAGTCCAACCATTGTTAATATAATGAGAATGGTTCATGCAACATCAATGTAACCTGGCAGCCAAGGAGAATGCACTGGAATGCACGTGTGAATGATGATGATTTCACCATACTAGTCAGTGGGGGCAGGATGCCATTGGGTGAGCATGCGTACTGTGTGGCCGTCTAATTCAAAATGACTGAGCGAGGAGAACAACGAATCTGAATCCAGTTTGGTGTTAAGCTTGGACATTCCTCCATGGAAGCTATTCAGAGAATTCAGAAGGCTGCAGCTATAGGCAACTGGTGACTGGGGGCATCATCAGGATGTTTGCTCACGCACCACATCTCTTGCAGAGTTTTTTGGCAAAACATCAAATCACTCAGGTGACTTGGCCCCCGCTACAGCCCAGATTTAGTGCCCTGTGACTTTGGACTTTTCCAAGACTAAAATCCCCTTTGAAAGGGAAGAGATTTCAGACCATTGATGAGATTGAGGAAAATACCACAGGGCAGCTGGTGGTCACTGGAGAACTGTGTGAGGTTCCAAGGTGCCTACTTTGAAGGGGACTGAAGCATCATTGTCCCATGTACAATATTTCTTGTACCTTCTTCAAGAAATACCTCTATTTTTATGGCTGGATACTTTATGGACAGAACACTCTACAAATCGAGAGAAAAACAACTCATGAAAAAAGGCAAAAAATTCACCAAGGAAGGGATCAAATGACTGATTATTTATGCATAAAAGACTGCTAAATTTTACAGGTAACCAGAAAGCAAATTGATAATTAAAACAACAATAAAATACTATTTTATATCCAAAGATCGAAACCGCAACCCTGCCAAATGCTGAGAAGGGTGTGGGAAAATAGAATCATTATCACATTTGTGAGCATATAAATTATAACTTCTATTTGGAGAATAATTTGGCAATATCTTATAATGTGGAAGTTGAGCATACACTATGACTCAGCAATTTCATGTCAAAGGCAATGATGTACTTCAGTTTAGAGTGTTTTTCCCCAAACTTCCCTAAGAATAAGAGTCACTCAGCATAGGTGGGCGGGGGACTTGATAAAACACGTATCTTTCCTGTCTTCTCCCCAGAGATCATGATGGGAAAAGACTAAGACAAAGTTTGAGATTCTGTATTAAGGAAATGTTTGAGATTGTGTGCAAGGCTGTGGCAGTATTGTTTTTAACAGAAATGATTTGCAAATCACTTAAATATCTATTAACAAATGTATAGATAAATTGTGATACGATGGAATGCTGTTGAAATAAACTATATAATTAATATATTTGTATATATTAACATAGATAAATCTTGAAAATAGACTATTGAATAAAAACATCAGAAAATAGTATGTACAGTATGATACCATGTATACAAAGTTTAAAGCACACAAAACAGTACTATCTATAGCCCTATTTCATCAGGCAGCAGTGGGCAAAAGTAGGTTTACAGTTGTATTACAAATAAATAATACAATAACTAATAAATAATAACACAAGAATAAACTCTGCGCTTTGCAAATTCACACTATAAGAGTACTTTTGCCCACCCCTTATATATAACATAATAAAACATATATATGTTTATAACATAATAAACATACATATATATAATTATATACATATAACATAATAAAACATACATATATATATATATAAAATAATGGAAGAGAATGATACATTTCAACTTCAGGACAGTGGTTACCCCTAGAAAGAGAAGGGGGCTTTAACTCTTTGTAAAGTTTATTTACCGAATAACAAATACCTGACCAGATATTTCTACCAATGTGCAGTTTTTGCTTTACCATCTACATAGTTCGGTGGCTTACCTGAAAAGAACTGCCATGCATATATTTATGTATTTTGACTTCCTTCTTTTTGTGATAGAAAGATTTACAAAGTCCTGTGATTTCCCATCTTGCCTGTTTCTATCACCAGAATCACCTGGTACAGTAGATGCTTTTAATGGGGATGTGATTGGAACTGGTTATTTGTCAGATAATTGAAAAATCACTTAAAGTAAAAAATTACTTCAATTATTAAAAATTTAAATCATTAAAAATAAATCCATACATAGATATGCACACCTGTGAATTCATCAGACGGCAGGACAGAGGCCCAGGTCCACTTTCTGTGTGTGGGTCTGATCTGATGGGACTGCCTGGCATTTCTCTCTCGTACACACCACCCCATTTAGGGCCCTTAGTGATTTCCAGTTTGGGATTCTTGAAAGTGGAGCAAAAGGAGAAAACTCCTGTAAAGCCATTTAGAGAGCACATAATTCTCTTTGTTTTACAGTTTTTCTCTTTGCTTATATATCTCTATAATTTGAGAGCAATTTTTAAAGCAAGCCTATATGATTAAGTCTCTTCAAAGTATTCATCTTGGTTTTAAAAGATGTTTACTTGTTTTAGAACTTGTATTTTATAGGCTTAGATCATATTTAGTGAAGTGAATTAATAGGATGATAACTGGGATGACGGCCGAGTTTGTGAATAATCACAGCTGACCCTTGGTGGGTTGTGCTGCCCGAGACAGCAGCTATCACTCAGGACTGTTCTGCACACGGTCGGCAACCGCTGGAATGTTTTACAGGGAGACCGGAGAGTGCGGCAAATTTGACAAATTAGTTAATTAGAGGTTGGTTAAAACAGCCTCTATAGTTCCATCCGTCTGAGTATCACTACAAATGAGAACTGTGAGCTTTTAACAATTGAGGTGATCAAAGATATACTTTTTCTGAAGTACAGGGAGGGAGGCTTGTGTAACTTTCCAGACATAAATGATTTTAAACAAATCTCCACTTTATGCCATATGACAGAGTAGAAATGTTCATAATCGCTTAGAGAAGGAGATAATGCTTTATGTGTCACTGGAGGAAAGTGTAAAACAAATATTTTACAATTTTTCTCTAGCCCATTTATTGTTTTGATTTGACTCAAATAACCTTTTCTTGTTATTGTAATCGACTTCCTAATGCATCTTCTTGCCCGTGTGGGCAGATCCATAGAACTTTATATGCATGAATAATATAAGCTGATGTAGCAATATATTTTCTTTGTTTTCACATTACACATACAGCACAAATCCTAATAAAACTAGACTGGAATATATTACAAATTCATTTGGTTAGTATTCAGTTACTGAGTGAGTGAATAAATATATATGATTTAAATTAAGAATGCGCAGCCCATTACTTACATGCCACCTCTTCTACTTTATTTTGACTTTTGCACTATCATGTTTTATTAACATTTTGAAATTGTAAACATGAGCACAGGGAAAGCCATATTAAAAAGTTGAGGTTAGGGGTTTGTTCTGTGTTGGAATAGGAAAGCCCTGGAAGTAACTGGAGAGAGACTTGTTCCCAGGTGCAGGGGTTGAGAACGTTGCTGTGTTGGTGATGCTTCTGGCTTTTCTTTGCGGACAGTTTGTGTGTATTGCTGGTCCAGAGGGTGCGCCTCAAACAGTGGTCAGTAGACCACGGGACCGAATCCATATTCAGTTCTTGTTAAAAATGCCAAAGCTTGGGCTCACCTTACACCTGTTAACTCTACTTCTCTGGAGGGAGGGCCAAAGAATGTACATTTAAAATAGACTGTCTTATTGATTCTTATAAGAGATCAAATTTGAGAATTTGTTTTTAGTTCTGGTTCCTTAGGAACAGAGCCTTCAATAGGGTAGTTGCAATCATGACACGTGATTTATTAAGGAAGTGTTTTTCTAAAAAGAAAATTAGTGAGGCTGAGGGTGAAGCAGGATGGATGAAGAGGAAAGAGCTGAGTAATGGTGTGGTCTCGAGTAAAAATCCAACCTCGGTCTGATCCACAGGGGGTGGACTAAGGTGCTGTCAGGTTTGGAGACAAGCATGGCGATACTCAGTACCCTGATTTCAGCCAGCGGTAGGCTGTGGGCTGTAGAGGAGCTGAGGGCAGGGCAACTCCTCTACATCCAGAGATGGATGTGGGCAACTCTGATTAGCAGAGGGCACTCTTCTTGCCAGGGGTTTAGCTGTGAACCCCTTGGCAGCCAACATTCACAGCAGCTGGAAGAATGAGTGCCGTGGTCTGATTAACAGGGTCGGGGTGGGGCATCCAAACAGCAGTCATCAGAGTCTACCCCTTGCACGGCTCAGGTCCACCTGCTTCTCATATACAATTCACTCTAACTATACGGATCCTATTATCCCATTTCCTGGGGAAAATAAGAGGAGGGTTGGAGGGATAAACTACGGTCCCCACTACTGAAGTTGATATCAATGTCCCAATTGATATGATCATCAGCCTCCTCTTCCACTCATTTCTGATCCCCTCTTCACCCTCACAAGCACTTCTGGTGGGTCTAGGTAACTTGCTTTTTGGGTTGATAAAGAAAACTTCATCTCTGAGGAGCCTAAGTCTCTGGTTACCATGCCTTTTTGAAATTGAGGTTGCTCTACTTGCCTATTTTTAGTCACAAATGGGTATGGATGTGTCAAGAGATGCCCAGACGGATGTGGCAGACATATTTATTTACGTTCTGTTCTTATTATGAGGTGGTAGTTGTACTTCCTCATTATGACCAGGGTTGATTTGCCTTGCTTGTAGGGTAGCTCCTTTTTGAACCTGCTGGACTTCTGGCATAAAAATCCACTGTGACTAATGGCAACTATTTGCTTTAAGTTTGTTGGTGTATTTTGGGTAGAAATATTCCCTAACTTGTAATTAGGACCCAGACACTATAAATGTACATGGGGATGGGCAGCACAGATTGTTCAAGTGAATTGCTGGAAGTTATGGTGAATGGGGCTATTTCCAGCTTCTACTACCTAGTACATGGACCTACACGTTCTATTTATGGGAGATGTGATACCACGTGATGGACCTTGGTTTAAGAAGTTTACCAAATCCTGCAGGGTTGCACCTAACCTTGCAGTATCATCAAGCTGGTGTCTCAGTTGTGTATTCAAGAAGCTGTTTCATTAGTATAGTTGGACAGGAGCTTCTTGATGATATAAAAAGTGGTAGGACTGTTTGTCCCATGTATATGTGTCCACTGCCATATCTTTTTGGTCAAAAAGTGGGCCTCTTGACCTGGCCCAATATTATACAGAATTCCATGACTGTGGAGCAGACATTCTGTGAGTTCTTGGATAGTGGTACCGGCTGAGAACCTGTGGCAGGAAAGGCGGATATACACTGTGTGTGTTAATCCTGGTCAGAATGCATCTCTCCCCTCTTCAGGATGGGAGACGTCTGATGCATGCAATTTGTCATTAAGTGGCCATCTGGTCTCTTGTGGAGGTGGGTGTATTGTCCCCATAAAAGGGATTTAGGAGAGGCACCAGTATTGATTCTACCATAGGGACTCAGTGGCCTTTTTTTCAGGGTACCGTTTAAGACCTGTTTGATGCAAAGGACCAAATTTGGCCATAGGTATAGATCAATTTATTGGTTGAATAGACACTATTTGGTTGAGCCTCCAATATGACTAGATGTTCAAATTGGTTGACTTCAAACAGCTATTTTTCAGTTGTTTGAGTAAACCTAAACTAGATCTATTGTTAGGTCAGCCAATTTGATAACCACAGACACTAGATTTGGATGTTAGTCAGTGAGGAAAAAAATGGTTCAGCCCTTTGGGCTATGTAAAATTTAGCTGCTGTCGACAATGAAAAAGCTCGGAAACGGGAGCTGCAGAGAGATGGCCAAACAAGGATTTCTTTTAACTTTGAAAATGACGTTTCATAAAATATATTCTCTTTAAAAAGTTACTGTTCTATAATCTTGAAATAGAAGAAAATAATTACTGTTTTTTCAAATAGCAAGTTACTTATACATTTTGCAATATAAAATCATAGAGTTATAGGATAGCAGAATCAGGGGGCTTAGATCCTCGCACGCACCCTCCTTTCCAGTGGAAGAATTCTCTTTATCACAGGATGATGGTCAAATAGCTTCAGCTAACTACGTGATAGGACACCTAGCAATTCCCCAGGCAGTCTGCTTAATTTCTTTTAAATATTATGCCTATTTTTGAGTGAGGTAATTTATTAAGCCAGGATCATTTGTTCTGATGCTCCATGTCGGCAACTGCCACCTACCGTGATTCTGTCCAGGTCTCTGTCCCTGAGGTGTCACTTTGTGGCTCTCATCCTGGTCCTTTTCCACCATTTTCAGACCTGCCAGGGCTTGGAGGACCGAGGGCCACCCTCTTGGAGCCTCTGCTGAAGTGTGCATGACACCGATTCTCGGTGGTCTTCCACAGGGCTTGGTCAAGGAGCTCATCCCCACGCTGTCCCAGTGGTCCAGGCGCCACGCTGTGGAAGCAGCTCAGTGGAGAACCCGTTCTGATCACGGGGAGCAAGCCCTTGGCCAGCTCGACAGCGTCCACTCATTCAGCCAGGTACTTTTGGCTTCCTGGGCTTTTTGAGGGTGGCAGCGAGGGCTCTGGTGAATTCCTGCGGGTCCACATCTTTTACAGTAACTCCAGGCACCCTAAGGCCTCCGTACTGCCAGCCAGAGGAAAAGAGAGTCATTTATTTTTAATAGTAGAAAAAACTTAGATTCAAAAATAGAAAGTAAAAAAACCATACAAAAAAACCTGTGCTACTAGAATTTTAAAAATATTTTAATGCTTTAATTATTGCTCATAGTGGTTGTAACCATGTTATAGAAACAGCTGTATGTCCTGCTATTTTTTAAACTTAAGATTATAGTAAAAACATTTTTTGTTACAACAGATACCCCTGAAGCATCCTTTGCAATGGTGCGTAACAATCCCATACCTGGGTGTGATTCAACCATACACTGCTTTATGGTCAGACAATAGATTGTGTCCCCAGGTTAAAGTAAAGGGTGATAGGGATTTACCTGTAGATACTTTAAAAAAATATCACCTTCCAAGTTATGCCATAATATGACAGGATGGACAGCTAGGTATTCACTCATCTGGGGATCTTAACAAGGTTTATGCTTCACTTTCAGTTTGCGTATAATTCCCCTTTTCAGAGACTGTATGCGCAAGATAGACATTGGATAATTTCATTTTCTCTGACGTTAACGTGTACTTCAAATGTATGGAGAATCTTATTTTTTAATTTTTACTTTTTTAATTGTTGATCAAGCACAATTGTCTCCATTTTCCCCTTACCACTTCCCCCTACCTCAGCCATCCCCACCTTCCACCCTCAATCCTAACCCCCTTCGGCTTTTTCCATGGGTCCTCCTTGCTTTCAGAAGTGCCAAAATAGCCTCTATGCGACACTTGGCTTTTCTTTTTTCATGCTTTACTTCTGTTCTTCAGTTTTTTTTTTCATTATCTTTGCTTTTTAACAACTGACAATTATGTTTCTAGGTATGCTTTTCTCTTTGTACTCATCCTATTTAGATTTTGCTAAGCTTTTTAAATCTGTTGGTTGATAATTTTCATCAAATTGGGAACATGTGCAGTCATTTTTTTATTCAAACAGTTTTTTATTACAATATTTTCTTTCTCTGTATCTCTATGTATGTATTAGACACTCGATACTATTTCTATAGGTCACCAGAGCTCTGTCCATTTTTTGTTCAGATTTTTTCTTCTTTGTACTTCAGTTGCGATAATCTTTATTGTCTTGCCTTCAGGTTCCCTGTATTTTGCTGTCTTCAGGTCTCCTGTTTTTTCTTTCTTTTTTTAAAAAATTTTACTGCTGTCTTTAATGTACTGTTAAGTAGATTAAAAATTTATGTGTAAAATTTTCATTTTAGTTACAATTTTTATTTTAGAATTTCTAGTTTTTAGTCATTTTTAATTAATGATTTATTGTTTATGCTATTACAGTCATAATAGCATAACACTTCGCCCCAACCTACCCAGCCCCCCCCCACTCCGCCTGTTCCCACAGTCAGTCCCCACACTGTTGTCCATGTCCATGGGTCCTTCATACACATTCCTTGACTAATCCCTTCACTTTCTTTCAAACAGTCCCCGCCCCCCTCCTCCCCTCTTACTGCCGTCAGTCTATTTCGTGATTCTATGCTTCTGGCTCTATTTTGCTCATTAGTTTACTTTGTTCATTAGATTCCTCTTATAAATGAGATCATATGGTATTTTTCTTCACCAACTGGCTTATTTCATTGAGCATAATGCTCTCCAGTTCCATCCATGCTGTTGCAAAAAAGTAGGAATTCCTTTCTTTCTGCTGTGTAGTATTCCATTGCGTAAATGTACCATAGTTTTTTATCCACTCATCTATTGATGGGTACTTAGGCTGTTTCCAGCACTTGGCAACAGTCTTAGTGACGTATTTATTCATGTTCATAAATAACACTACTATGACTATGAGGGTACATAAGTCCTTTTGGATTGGAGATTCTGGATTCTTAGGGTATATTCCCAGAAGTGGAATCCCTGGGTCAAAAGAGTTCCATTTTTAATTTTTTTGAGGAAATTCCGTACCATTTTCACAGTGGCTGCACCAGTCTGCATTCCCACCAACAGTGCACTAACTAGGGTTCCCTTTTCTCCACATCCTCACCAGCACTAATTTTTATACTTTCCATTTCTCTTGATACTGCTCCTATGGACATGCATTATGTCCATCTTTCTTTAAATATGTGTATAGATTTATTAATTTTAAAATATTTTTTGCTAATTCTAATATTTCTGCCATCTCTGAATCTGTTTCTATTCACTGAATTTTTCTTCTGTTTTAGGTCAGTAAATTCTGTGTTTAGCTGTCTTCGATTGTGTGCTGAACATTGTAGATGCTATATTATTGAGATTATAAGTTTTACTTTATTACTTCATTTTTTAAAAAGATTTTATTTATTTACTTTCAGTGAAATGGAGGGAGAAAGAGAGGGAGAGAAACATCAATGTGTGGTTGTCTCTCAAGGGCCCCCCTACTGGGGACCTGGCCCACAACGTAGCATGTGCCTTGACTGAGAATCAAACTGCTGACCCTTTGGTTCACAGGCCAGTGCTCAGTCCACTGAGCCATACCTGCCAGAGCCTACTTTATCACTTTAAATACTGTTGGATTTTTATTTTCCCAGGCTGTTAATGTTTTGGTAAATCAGTTAGATCTTATTGATGGTTATTTTTCAGTTCTGTTATGGCATATCTATAGTAGTCCTTACCCCAGGAGTACAGCAGCCCCCTATTCTTTATACATGGTCTTTGGGGACTCAGAATACCTGGAATGTTAATCAAATATTTGCTGATTACAATTTTGCTGATTTAAATTCCAGCATCTCTCAGCACTGAGAAGCCTCTAGAATCTCCAGTTAATTCACATCTTTCCAGTAACTCTTATTTTGTCCTTTAGGCTTCAAAGAGCCTTATCCCATGTGCACTTAGTAATCGATTAAATTCTTTGAAGGCCCCATGCAGAATTCAGGAACCCCTTCTCTGTGAAGCTTCCTTTGGGCCGATTGCAGTGACCTCAGCAGCCCCAGACTCCGAGCTCTGCCCCCTCAGTTCAGTGAAGCGGTTGCGTGGGCTCCACCTTCCTGCACTATGTTCCAGAAAGTGCATGTAGTGGGAGAACTGGGTTGACCGAGGAACCCACTTGGTGCGCTTTCCTTTTCTCATGGGTCACCGTTCTGCATTACTGTTTTTAAGGAAGTGGAAACAGTCTCTTCATACAGTTTGTGCAGTGTTATAGTTGTTTACAATAGGCAGGCTAGTCTAGAATCATTATAGCTGGGAATGGAAGCCTTCATAACACTTTTGCATTTTAAGAGACTAGTATTTATCTCTAAAAACTCTTCTGTTGTATACTGTTTTATTCTTTATCTAGTTAATTATTTTAAGCATCTACCCAATGATCTATGTTTTTGCTATATACTTGAAGTTTTTTTTGGAGCTATGAATTCTTTTTCATACATTTGGCATCCTCTAAGATATATAAAATGTAAAATTAAATTTATTTAAAAATGAATTTACTCTTTTCTTAGTTGCTATTCACAAGTGTAATCTTCTGGTTTTTTTTTCTTTTGCTGACATGTTATCCAAGTCGTTAACCCCTTCTGAGGCTTGGACTACTCAACCTGTAATTTCAGGCAAGATGCCAAGCAGCCACTTTTCCTTAATATTAAATACCTTAAATCTCGGAAGCTACTTTTGCCATATCCAAGATGGGATCCAGAGGCATCTTTAAGAAATCCAACTCCACTAGTGTTTTCCTCCAAAATAAAAAGTTCAGTTCTAATGATGGAAAATGTACTTATTCCTTTAATAACTTTCACCACACTCTTTTTTTGGCAGGTGGTGGCGGGGGTAACATTTATTTACCATAGTTTGAAAACCCCATTAGGGCAAGGAACTTGTTTTCTATTGATCCATTAGCATATAGTACTGTGTCTGGGCATAGTAGATATTCACTTGTTTAATAATAAGAGTAACACTAATAATAGTGAACATTAACTGTGCCAGGAACTCTTCTAAAAACACGAATAATAACAATAATAAAATTGTATACTTTACACATACTTAATTTTCTTGATTGAAAACTTTCTATGGCACATAAAATGTTTCATTCAGTTGACTTCCACTTTGTTTGCACCGACTTCAGTGAGTTATACTTTGGTTTTGTTTGCTTGAGACGTTCTTTAATTGCTACTGATCTCATGCCCTTAAAGGCCAGGGAGGTCTCATGATACGTGGCTTGGATTACATTATAGGGCCCCTGTCTAGGCTATTCCATTGTCCTGTCTAGATTAAATGTTCATCATAAGGTTAAGTCAGGAGCACACCTTCCCCATGAACACTCAACTTTCAGACACACGATGGAACTGAGCTGCCTGTGCACAGCCAAGCATTTGTCTTCAGTGTTCCACCCCAGTGTTCGCCCCACATGTTTAAACTGCAGTTTCATAGGTATTTACAGCCTTTGGGGGGCATTAATTGATATTGGATACGTCTGAAAGTAGGATTCAGATTCTATACCATCGTGTAATTTTACTAGGGAGATAAAAATTGAAGAGATTCCTCAGTGAAGGAATTCCTGGGTGGGGAGCCAGGAATGGTTTAAGAATATGCTGTTCCTGAAAGCACTGAACCTTTCCAGGGAGGACAGAGAAGGTCTCAGACAGATGTTAGCCATTGCTAGAACTATTGGCTGGAGCTTCCAGCTACCAGTTTCTGGAGACATTTGTGTGAAATGTAGCATTAGGGTTTGAGCTATCTTTAGAATAAGCCAGTGATTATCAAAGTGTGGTCCCTAGACCAGAAGCATCGGAATCATCTGGGAAAATATTAGAAATACAAACTTTCAGACTCTGCCCTGACTGTTCAGAAACTCTGGGGATGGATCCCAGTAATCTTATTTTAATAAGCCTTCTAGGGGATCCTCATGTATACTTAAGTTTGAGAACCATTGAGATATAAGGTTTTGAAGTCTAACAGGGCTAGTAGGCTTCAGAGGCAAATAAAGATGCTAAAAAGAAAAATTTCAGGGTTTGCATTAAGAATTGCACATGTACTTTTGATTGAATATGTTTGTCCCCCCAACATTCATATGTTGAAGCCCAATCCCAGGGTGATCATAGTTGGAGGCAGGGCTTTGGGAAAATAATTAGGTCATGAAGGTAGAGCCCTCATGAATGGGATTAGTGCCCTTCTAAGAAGGCACAAGAGAGCTTCCTTCTCTACTTTCCACCATGCGAAGATACAATGAGAAGATGGCCATTTGCAAGCTAGGGAGCAGATCCTCTCTGGACACTAGGTCTGTGAGCACCTTGACTTTGGACTTTCTGGTCCTGTGAGAAATAATTGCTTGTGGTTTATGCATCCAAGGTGCAGTATATTTGTTAGAGTAGTCCAGACTGACTAAGACATGTGGTCTAAAAGCCACTGATGCTTCCATCTCTGGAAGGAGTACTCAACATCTGGCCACGTGTATTTGCTAGGACTTGTAGAGCAAGCTCTTGACTACACAACAGAATAGAAAAAAAAAGTTCTTACCTATCACTGTGTGGGAGTCTGCTATAACAGGCCACTAGATAAGGTGCCATGCAGTGTGGTTTGGAAAATCACATCTCCTTGGTGCAGGTTGCAAGGGAAGTCCTTTATGGGTAAGCATCACTGGAGAAGCACAGATTGAGAGAGTTCTCATTAAGGGCCTCTTTACTCTCTCCAGTTTTTACAGTCGATGAAACTGGGAAGAGGAAAAGGTGGAGACGATAATGGTTAATCTGAGGAAACAAGACTGAACAAAAGTGACAGATTGAAGTTCCAGCTCAGATCTGAAGAGCTGGGGTTGATCCAGGAACAGTTTCGGTCCAGTCCCCCACCTCTACCACCAAACTAACTGTATAAGAAGGAGCAGGGAAGAGAGGGCAAGCAGGTTTTCCTTGTCACTGGTGAGAAGGCGGCCCCAAACTAGCCCAGGCCTTTTAAAGAGAAGTTATGCTCTCTCTCGTCCTTCTCTTGTGGAGGGCTGATCACAAACAAGACATGTGTATGTAAGTTCACACTTATCTCCTGTCCCTCACAAGGCCTCTCAGTATGTGTGTGGTAGATTAAGGAAAAGATTTGAAGTGCCTAGGACTCCACGAGATGAAAGAATTGTTAGTTTCATATGTACTTAAAGCAACCATCTTGTTGTAGGTTGTACCTCGCAAGAGGCTCCAAGAAATTAACGTCTGGAAATTAGTAGCGGGAGTGATGAGCTCTTCTAGGTCGAAGAGAGGAGAAGCTCAGGAAACACACTCTGCTCCTTCCCAGAAAGAAGCTATCTTGTGAGGTTGGGCTCTAGGGAAGATATTTCAGTACTAAGTGAGTAAATGGATCTTCTCACCCACTCCTCAGGGAGAAAATTCTCAGGAGTAGTTGTAGTGCGAAAGCAGAAACATTACTCCTTGGACTTTCAGGGTTGCTCCCTGTCCCAGCGGGGAACATAGACTATGGTCGACATGGACATTGGTCAGGGCCGTGATTCTCTGAGTGGCTGTGGAGTTGAGACCAGGACAGTGGACTGGCAAAGGCTCTGGGCAGGGGGGCAATGGTCTCTCCGTTATTCTCCATGGAGCCAAATTACTAATCTCTCAACTCATGAGTATGATCGACTTTTCCATGGAAGTCAGTGTAGGGTCAAACTGAGGTGGCAGACCCAGATGGGAATGGAAAAAGTGGACAGATTGGAAATTCACAGAAAATGCATGGAGAGTTCTGGGCTCACACAGAAGGGAAATTGGGGGAGCCAACTTGACTTAACTTTTTCAGGGACATGGAGGCCCCAGTGATACCAGACTTAACATTGGTGTAGTAAAATAAGAATTCTGAGGTTTACGTGTTTTTTCTGCTTGCAGTAGACAAGATGGAATCTTAGCACTGTGAACTCCAGTAATTGTCATTTTGGATTGTATCCTAAACTTTCCCAAAGAGACATGGTATCTGGAAAACAGAGACTCAGGAACATGTTTTTTCTAGTCTTAGACCAAGTGAGACTATCAGAAAACTAATGTGTTGACTGTGTTGTCATAGTTCCTAATATATTACCTTTGATACATTTTATTTTTATGTAATAGCCATGAGTTTTGAGATTTATTACAAATAAAAGTTATCTGACAAAGAATGCTTCTGTAGTTTTAAACAGATGACAACAAGAACAAAACCACTTTTGTTTTGTTGTTATTGAGGAATTTTGTCCATTACTCAGAGTATTCTGTGTAAAATTCTACTTCAGAACATGATTTAAAGATTTAATGCCCACACATACATAGTAACCTTGAAGAAATCAGTATTCTTCTTTGAGATAATGAACATGAAATGTCTTATCATGTTTCTTTTCTATCTTGATTCAATAGACACTCAGAGCCAAATTCATTGATTACCTGTAATAATTAATGTTATAGTCTTCATAGTTAGCATAACTTGCCTACTAACTATAATCTTGAGTTCCTATTTTTCCATTTTATTAAGCTTCTCTAAATAACTTTTGTTGTAAACCACTACAAATCCTTATTATTATTATAATCTGGTCTTTTTGAAATATAAGTACATTTAGTAAATTAAATTACTAACTATATTAATGATTCGTGGATTAATATATTACATGATCTCACCAAAATCATTTAACTTTTATCCACTTGACATTGAGAATAAGTTATTTTAGTATTCAATTTTAAACTCATGTGTTTCCTAACTTCCTTTTGATTACAGAGCTAAAATCAATGACATGAATAGAAAACATGGAAAAATTTACATTGTTTGCCCATAAACATGATTTATTACACTCCTTATTTTTCATTTCTTTATTTCTTTTCTTTCTGATGGTTTCTATGTAAACTGATAAATTACATATTGTACAAACCCTTTTCTTCTTTGTTTTTCTTGTCCAAAATGGATTCATCTGGTACGTGAATTCAAGAGTAATTATTTTTCAGTTCAAGTTGACAATTTAATTTATTTCATTATGAACTGAATCAAACTTCCCGGGCAGTGTATTTTTTTTAGGGACTTAATGTGCTCTATTGACTGCCAGTATAAGATTCAATAGTTAATTTATTCCTTTTGCTGAGTAGCATGTCCACAGCCTTTGGGGTTTTCAGTGAAATGCTCCTGTAGGAAGGGACTCTAGAGCTGGAATTTCACTGTAACATCAATTAGGTTGAAAAGTATAAGCAAAGATTGTTTGCAGAGCTCACAGTGATAAGAGCACGCATCGCATTCTGAACGTCTCTCTTCTGACTTATTCAGCGGACTGCGCACTCAAATTTGGAGCTCGCCCTCTTATCCCCTTCAGGGAAGGGGTGAGGCTGTGAGGCTGCACTTAGTGTAGGAATCCCTGAAAATAGGTGGGAGTTTTCCCAAGGATGGTAAAGTTGGAATTATTTACGAAAAAATGGATGGAGAAGTAATTTGCCACGTTAAAGACTCTCCTGAACAAACCGGCAGACCAACAAGCTGGCAAGAGCACGTTATTTTGCCAGGTAATGCACACTTTTCTTTGGTCCAGAATTTTTAGGGAAAAATAAGGATGCACATCATACATAGGTATAATGATTACATACCACGGGTATAATAATCCAGTGTATAATGTGCACAAAACCGTGGGTGTGCATCACACATGGGAAAGCATTGTACATGGCAAAATACGGTAGTTGCAAGAGGCTATGAGTTTGCCATCCCAACGGAATCTTCTAAGTGTCCTGTAAAACTGATATGTCTGCGTAGTCATGGAGAGTCTTAACCACATAGAGCAGGGGCGTCAAACTCGTTTTCACCGGGGGTGCATCAGCCTCATGGTTGCCTTCAAAGGGCCGGAAATAATTTTAGGACTGCATCAATGTAACTACTCCTTAACTGTTAGGGAGTTGAAATTACATTCGACCCTTTGAAGGCAACCACGAGGCTGATGAGGCCCCTGGTGGAAATGAGTTTGACTCCGCTGACATAGAGTTTCAGCCTCCATTTCTTTGTGTCTCCGTTCCTCTCTTGGTGAAATGAGGATGCAGGGAATGGAATGAATGGATTTCACTGTAATTACACGCCCATCAGAACCAGCAGCATTTCTGTATTCCACGGGAACCTCTGGCCCCTTTCCTGGCATACCCCTCTCTGGTCAAGATCCCAGTCCTGGGCTTTTTCCACTTAATGACATAAATGTAGCCCAGGTATCTCTAGCACTTCTTGGGTACTTAGAAAAAAGAACTCACTAATTATGCTAATTAGTGTACTAGGTAGGGCTAATTACAAAGGCCTTGCCAGCATGTCTACTGTTGCAAAGAAAAATCCAGTATGGGGACACCAAATATAAACTTAGGCTCCAATGACCCTGAATTAATACAAAGTTGAATTAATTTAGCTGAATATGAAACACAAATACACACCAGACCATATGCCTTGATGAAGCTGTAAAAAGGAGACAGTGGGGCTTGTTTTGTTTCTCACCTGGCCCCCAGTGGGTTTCCTTGTACTCTGCTGTTCTTGTAGGCGGCAGCCATGGGAGGGAGAGATGCTTAGTACCGGGAGTGGGAGACCTGGGTTTGAGTCCAGCTCTGAAGTTCATGATTCATGCGACCTTGGCTCTATCACTGAAACTTTCAGCATCTCAGAGTCTCACTTTCAGAAACTGTCCCACGGAGACTAAAACTTTTAGCATCGAATAGCTGAGAAGATTAAAGAGATTAAATGAGATGTTACATGTGTACAAGTTTTTAAAGTATAATGTATGCTAGTCCTGCAAAGAATATTAATAAATATTATATATTGGTATTAATTTATATCTCACAAGATATTTTGATACAATTTGGGAGATATTCTGATAAAATTTGGGAGAGCAACCGACCAGATTTATGTCTTTCAAAGGTGTCCTGTGTGCCCATAGTGGTAAATAAGTAATGACGATAATAAATAAATCCAGGAATTAAGTATTTATGTATAATACTTTACAACTTCATTTGGTGGAGCATCTTTCATGCCAACTATATCCCCAAACAGATTACATTCAATAAAGACTTACAGTGATAAGCAATAAATCCTAGCAGTGAGAGACAGACATTGAGATAAACAGGCAGGGGGAAAGTGCTTTTCAGCTAAATTCTGAAAAGAATGAAGAATTTAGGGGTGAAGAGACTCAGGAGAGATGTCACAATAGGTAGAAACTATTGGAAAGAAAGTTCTCACACTCAGTTTCCTTAGTGCAAGGCCCGGAGCACAAAGTAGCAAGGCCTTGAGCCTCGGTCTGGGTCATCTCACTCGTAGCTGTGTCCTCGCTGTGGCGAAAAAAAGAAAGATACTAAGTTCGAGAGAGATAAAGGCCAACCCCATGGAGTTCGGAGGCGGTGGAAGCTTTGCTCCGGTCTCCATGGAACAGGAAAGCACCGTGTCCTGCATTCCACTCGCTGCGTTGCACCCCGGCAGTGCCTCTGTGCACCCCTTCTCTGGAAAGCAGCCGGAAATCTGACTTGCAGTCCGGAGCGAGGATTTTCAAGTTAGTTCAAAATAAACTGACTTCTAAGACTTCCCTAAGGTTGTCTTTGGTGCAGTCGGTTTAGATACCAGAGAATGATTTCTTTATATGTAAATTTCACCTTTTAGGAGGCCTGCGGATGACACAAGCTCCTTGAGTAACTACGCGCGCTGCATGCGGGGGGGGGGGGGGGGGGTGTTTGAAGGAGGGACTGATGGTGGGAAAGAGAAGAGGAAATGTTACTAATTGAGGTCTAATTTAAGACTAATTTTATTCTACTGTCATTTTTTTTTTTACTGTCAGTTTCCTCATCTATAAAAGGAGGATAGTACCTCGTACTAGGGTTCCGTGAAGATAAATAAAACAACAACGGTAAACCTTTGAGAGGGTGTGCACACCGTACAGAGCTCGTAATAATAGGTCCCAGCTTCAGTAGCTTGAACGTGCTATTGCCTGGAACCCCAAATGCATGGGAAGGAAATCCTTTTCTCTCTCTTTTTAAAGATTTTATTTATTTATCTTTAGAGACAGGGTAAGGGAGGGAGAAAGAGAGGGAGAGAAACAGCAATGTGTGGTTGCCTCTCAACATTACCCCCACCCGGGACTTGGCCCCCAACCCAGACATGTGCCCTGACTGGGAATCAATCCAGTGATTTCTGTTCACTGGCCGGTGCTCAATCCACTGAGCCACACCACCCAGGGCCCTTTTTCTTTTAAAAGAATAATTTTTCAGAATTTTTTTTGTTAAATATTTTTATTTTATTACAGACAGAACTACATCACTGAAAATCCTTAAAGCAGGCAATTAAAAAAATGTCTTCTATTTTGATTTAAAGACACATTATATGCATTTTTAAAGCACACTTATCTTTGTTAGACTCTTTAGGCTAGCACTCAAACCAGTGTATTTCTGTAACATCCTGACTGAGGTTGGGGGAAGGTAAGAATGGGGAAGGCTAAGGAGGCTCAAAGGCTAAGGAAAGGTTGCTTGTATGAGATTTGATTCATATCATCTAAAGAATGCAAAGTGAGCGTTACTATATTTTCTGTTCACAAACTGTTTTTGTTGTGGTTTGTTTGATTTCTGTTAAAGGCAAACTAATGTCGCCTAAAGAAAGATGATCTTACAGATCTATGTGAAACCCTATTGCATCCTTTAAGTCGTAGATGTAGTTCAAGATCAACAGGACATCTTTGGCTAGCTGGGCGCGTACTGACAGTTTTAAGGAGGACCACTAAAGTTTCCTTCATGATACTAAAACTGCCTTTAAACAAGCAATTTATTTTGGAAAAGCATTTTAAGAGTAAAAAACCAAAAAAAAAAAAAAAGCCCCAAAAAACAAAACCCCAGACCAAAAAACAACAGCAGCTTAGAAGTGTTGCTGTTAGGACTGTGAATGAATGAAGAGATTAGTGCCTGAGTAGCTACAGGCACAGGCTGATTTCAAAGCTGCTCCACTTATGACAAGTAAAGAAAGATAAAGAGTGAAAAAAACTAGTCCTAGCCAGACAGCCGGGTGGGGAGCCACTCCGTGAGAGCAGGGCTCCCGTCTGAGTGCACACAGCACATCCCTAGTGCCTGGAATATGGCAGGTCGGTCCTCACTATTCCTTCCAAAAAACTATGAATAAATAATATACATTAGGAAAGAGTAGCTTGATTTTTTAAAAGCAGACTCTTGAGTGTTTGACACCCGAGACAGAGACTGTCTTTTTGTAAAATTTCCTCTATTTTCCGGTTGTCTTTGAGGTAGATGTTTGTGTTGGTGGTGTTCTTCATGAGCTAATAGGCACAGGAGAGATGCCTTAAGGGACATCTGAAGCTGTTACATTAAGAAGGATCTGGAGTTGTTACATTAAAAAGGTTTCCCGGGCAAGCAAGAAATGGCCTGGAGTCTGCTCCTGGTTACAACTTTAATCATTCCAGGCCAGCTGACTGTGGAAATTCATCTGAATGATGAAGAAAATACTTTAAACTGGACTTCATTTTGTTACTTTTGCAACTTTGGAGTTCTGAATTAAAAACTGAGAGCATGAAAGATTTATCTGAAGCTACAACCTCCTAAATTACACTAAATCCAAGAGAGGATGCGTTTTTCTATGGAATGGGTGAGAGAAGGAAAATGCTGGGTTTAGCAGGGAATCAGGAAAGAGAGGGATTTGGGTGTGTTGGGGGTGGGCAGGGATGAGTTCAGGTCCCAGAGATTTATTTTGATTGATTGATTGTTTCAGTACAGCTGTCTTCATTTTCCCCTCACCATTCCCTCTGCCCCACCCATCCCTACTGCCCATCCTTGATCCTACCCCACTTTGGTTTTGTCCATGTGTGCTCTATACATATTCCTTGATGACCCTTCCCTTTTTTCCCCATTATTCCCTCTCCCTTCCCCTCTGGTTACTCTCAGTTTGTTCTTTATTTCAATGTCTCTGGTTATATTTTGCTTGCTTGCTTGTTTTGTTGATTAGGTTACACTTATAGGTGAGATTTGATGGCATTTGTTTTTTTACCACCTGGCTTATTTCACTTAACATAATGCTCTTCAGTTCCATCCATGCTGTCCCAAAGGGTAGGAGCTCCTTTCTCTCTGCTGCATAGCATTCTATTATATAAATGTACCACAGTTTTTTAATACACTCATTTACTGATGGGCACTTTGGTTGCTTCTAGCCTTTGGCTATTGTAAATCGTGCTGCTATGAACATTGGGGTACACAGGTTCTTTTGAATTGGTGTTTCAGGATTCTTAGGGTATGATCCCAGCAGTGGAATCACAGGGTCAAAAGGCGGTTCCATTTTTAGTTTTTGAGGAAATTCCATACTATTTTCCACAGTGGCTGCACCAGTCTGCACTCCCACCAACAGTGCACCATGGTTCCCTTTTCTCCACAACTTCTCCAGCACTTGTTGTTTGTTGGTTTATTAATGATGGCCATTCTGACTGGTGTGAAGTGGTATCTCATTGTGGTTTTAATTTGCATCTCTCTGATGGCTAGTGATGCTGAGCATCCTTTCATATGTTTCTGGGCCTTCTATATGTCCTCCTTGGAGAAGTGTCTATTCAGGTCCGTTGCCCATTTTTTAATTGGGTTGTTTGTCTTCCTGGAGTGGAGTCATGTGAGTTCTTTATATATTTTGGAAATCAAGCCCTTGTTGAGGTATTATTTGGAAATATATTTTCCCATATAGATGGTTCCCTTTTCATTTTGCTGATGTTTTCTTCAGCTGTGCAGAAGCTTTTTATTTTGATGAGATCCCACTTGTTTATTCTTTCCTTTATGTCCCTGCTCTAGGGGTCATATTCGTGATAATATTGCTGTGTGGAATATCTGAGATTTTCCTGGCTGTGTTTTCCTCTAAGACTTTTATGGTGCCATGACTTATATTTAAGTCTTTTATCCATTTTGAGTTTATTTTTGGGTATGGTGTAAGTTGGTTGTCAAATTTCATTTCTTTGCATGTAGCTGTCCAGATCTCCCAACACCATTTGTTGAAGAGGCTATTTTTACTTCATTTTATGCTTGTCCTTCTCTTTGTTGAATATTAATTGACCATAGAGATTTGGGTTTATTTCTGGGCTCTGTATTCTGTTCCATTGATCTATGTGTCTGTTCTTGTGCCAATACCAGACTCCTTTGATTACCATGGCCTTGTAATATAGTTTGATGTCAGGTATTGTGATGCCTCCTATTTTGTTCTTTCTCAAAATTCCTACCCTTTGCGACAGCATGGATGGAACTGGAAAGCATCATGCTAAGCAAAATAGGCCAGGCAGTTAAAGACAAATACCATATGATCTCACCTTTAAGAGAAACCTAAACAACAAAACAAACAAACAAAATACAACCAAAGACACTGAAATAGAGAACAGGCTGAGAGTGTCCAGAGGGGAGAGGGGAGGGAATTTCAGGGGAAAAAGGGAAGGGTTTACAGGAACAAGTATAAAGGACACATGGACAAAAACTGGGGGGGGGGGTGGAAATGGGAGGGAGGTGGGGAGGGCTGGGTGGGTGGGCAGGGATGGGAGTAAAAGACAGAAAACTGTACTTGAACAATAATTAAAATAAAATTAAAAAAATTGCTGCAGCTATTTGGGGTTGTTTATCATGACATATAAATTTTTGAAATGTTTGTTCTATATCTGTGAAATATGTCATTGGTATTTCAATAGGGATTGTGTTGAATCTATAAATTTCTTTGGATAGTATGGACATTCTGATGATGATAATTCTTCCAATCTATGAACATGATACATGCTTCCATTTGTTTGTATCTTCCTTAATTTCTTTCTTTACTGTGTGTAGTTTTCTGAGTACAGGTCTTTTACCTCCTTGGTTAGATTGATTCCTAGGTACTTTATTTTTCTTGTTGCTATATCAAATGAGATTATTTTCCTAATTTCTGTTTCTTATATTTTGTTGTTGGTGTACAAAAATGCCTTCAATTTCTGAATATTGACTTTGTATCCCCTTGTTTTGCCAAATTCACTTATTATGTCAAAATTTTTTTGGTGGAGTTTATAAGGTTTTTCTATGTATACTATCATGTCATCTGCAAACAATGACAGTTTTGCCTCCTCCTTTCCAATTTGGATGCCTTTTATTTCTTTTTCTTGTCTGATTGCTGTGGCTAGGACTTCCAATACTACATTGAATAGGAGTGGTGAAAGCAGATACCCTTGTCTTGTTCCTGGTCTTAGTGGGAAAGCTCTAAGTTTTTGCCCATTGAGTATGATGTTGGTTGTAGGTCTCTCGTATATGACCTTTATTATGTTGAGGAATGCTCCCTCTACTCCCACTTTGCTGAGTGTTCTTATCATAACTGGGTGCTATACTTTATCAAATGCTTTTCCCGCATCTATTGATATGTTCATGTGATTTTTGTCTTTTATTTTGTTTATGTGATGTATTACATTTATTGATTTGTGAATATTGTACCATCCTTGCATCCCTGGGATGAATCCCACTTGACCATGGTGTATGATCTTCTTAATGTATTGCTGGATGCGGTTTGCCAATATTTTGTTGAGGATTTTAGCATCTATGTTCATTAGCAATATTGGCCTGAAGTTTCCTTTCTTTATTTGTTATGTCTTTATCTGGTTTGAAGATTAGTATGATGCTGGCTTCATAAAAAGAGTTTAGGAGTCTTCCATCATTTTGGATTTTTTGGAATAGTCTGTGAAGGATAGAGGTTAGCTCTTCCTTAAATGCTTTGTAAAATTCTCCTGTGATACCATCCAGTCCAGGGCTTTTGTGTGTCAGGAGTTTTTTTTATTACTGCTTCAATTTTATCAGCTGTTATTGGTCTGTTCAGGCTTTCTTCTTCTTCTTCATTCAGTTTTGGAAGATAATATTTTTCCAGAAATTTGTCCATTTCATCTAGGTTTTCAAATTTCTTGGCATATATTCATAGTAATTTCTTACAATCCTTTGTATTTCTGTGGTATCAATTATAATCTCTCCTCTTTCATTTCTGATTGTGTTTATTTGGGTCCTCTCTCTTTTTTCTTGGTGAGTCTGCTTAAAGGCTTGTCAATTTTGTTTATCTTTTCAAAGAACCAGCTCCTAGATTTATTGATCCTTAGAATTGTGCTTTTAGTCTCTCTGTCATTTAATTTTGCTCTGATCTTGGTTATTTCCTTCCTTCTACTTGCTCTGGGCTGTCTTTGTTGTTGTTCCTTGAGTTCTTGTAGGTGTAGGGTCAGGAAATCAAGCTGACTGGGGAAGACTGTGGTCTTGGGTACAACAGGAAGCTAAAGCTATAACAGTCATGAAGGAGGTCAGTCCAAGTGAGAAAGAACTTGCAGGAAAGGCAATGAAGGTAGATAAGGGACTGGATTCCAGGAACTTGATAGGCCAAGTAGTGACAACACCTCTTAGGCACTAGACTTGTCTGATTATTCATAGATAGAAATTATTGGACCTAAAGACTATTTTCTTCTTGCCAGTCATGGGAACTGGTTCCCTAGCATGATGTCACACTCATGTGGGGATGGATCCTTCCTTCTGAGGCCTGCGTTCAGCTCAGCTGTGGATAGGAAAGTGAGACATTAAGGAATGTTCTTGTGTGTGTTCTCCTGCGAACAGATCATCACATTTCTCAGCTCAGAGGGGGCATTGAGCATAGGAGGACTGGGAACACTTTGCTTCTGAAAGAGAAGAAAAGCAAGAAATGAGGGAGATGACATTATAAAATAATCTGTTCCACGGGCTACTCTGGGATGTATTATAAGAGGATTGTATTTCTTGCAAATAAACACAAAGACCTTTCAGTATATCTTCCTCTTTAAAAGAAGATAAACTCAATTGATTATCCCCAATCTTAGATACCAAATACACATGGAAGAGGTGTCCTGAGATTCTGTGAGGAGTTAGCCAGTCATTTTCAGATTTAATGATACAGGAGTCTAAATGAGTGTGGTATCTCTCTCAGCCCCTGAGCAGCACTGTCTATGTTCCTCTGTGGTTAGGTTGACCAACCCAAATGACCCAGAGGTGAAACCACTTCTTTGGTGATGTCTATAATGCCTGATCCATAATCTTCATCATTTCTGTTTTTATTTTTTTAAGATCTTATGATAACACAGCACATTAGAGTATGCTTAAAGTTTTAAAACTGTGCTACTGGCTATAATTAAGTTCTTTCAGCCTTTCTGTTATAAACTTCTTTTATCCAAGATTTAATATCTCAGAGATTTCTAATCCCACTGGGTCAGACTTAGTCTAGAAATTGTCAGCGGGAATGCAATTTTTTCTGCTCACCCCTAAATATTTCCAAACAAATGTGCATGTGTTTTCCTCATAGCATAGGTATAAGGAAATAGGTTTCAGGCACTTTGGAAAGGCCTAAAGACAAAGCATTATCTAAGCACAAACCAGGGAGAAATGCACAGGAGCAAAACCCACCTAGTTTTGGGGTGGATAGGCAAACGTGGAATACTTTCAGTATCAGAGAGCTTTTGCCTTGTGCTCTTTAACCAAACTCAAGATTTAACTGTGAAATAAACTGAAAGCATATTGGTTGTTGGTTTAGACCAGGGGTGTCAAACTCATTTTCACCAGGGGCCACATCAGCCTCGCGGTTGCCTTCAAAGGGCCGGATGTAACTTTAGGACTGTATACATGTAACTACTCCTTCACTAGGGGCAAGGAGCTCGGCGCTGCCATCGCGTAGAAACGAGGTGCCTGGCCAGATACAAATTGGAAGGCCGGATTCGGCCCATGGGCCTCGTGTTGGCCACCTGTGGTTTTAGACTTTTGCCTTTTTAAAAAAAAAAAAAAAAGAAATTTATTTCTTTTAAAAGATTTTACTTGTTTAAGAGCGAGGGGAAGTGAGGGAGGAAGAGAGGGAGAGACACATCAATGTGCAAGAGAAACATCAATCACACGCCCCCAACTGGAGACCTTGCCTGCAACCTAGGAATGTGCCCTGACTGGGAATTCGACTGGCGCGCCTTCAGTTTGCAGGCCTGTGTCCAATCGATTCACTGAGCCACACCTGCCAGGGCCGTTTGTTACTTCTGTGAAAATTTAAGAGAGTCAGTTGATCTGATCTATTTATCTGATGTAGGCTCTAACTGAAATGTTTTTTTCTTTGTCTTTCTTCTCTGTGTCTTGAAGTCCACTGAATGAAAATCATTTATGATATTGTTGATTTCTAAAAAAGTTATTAAAATTAAAAAAATTATTTTTAATTTTTGTCAGTGAAAAGTACATGCCATTACATGTACCATTTTAACCATTTCTAAGTATCTAGTTCAGTAACGTTAAGTATATTCACATTGTTGTGCAACCAATCTCCAGAACTTCTTCATCTTGCAAAACTGAAACTCTATATCCATTAAAAACAACCACCCCCCGATTTCCCTTCACCCCAGCCTCTGGCAACCACCATTCTTTCTGTTTCTGTGAATCTGACTACTCGTAAAAATGTCACATAAGTGGAATCATACAGTATTTGTCTTTTTGAATTGGCTCGTTTCACTTAGCATAATGACCTCAGAGTTCCTGCATAGCGTGGCATGTCAGCATTTTTTTCCTTTTTAAGGCTGAATAGTATGAGAGTTATTATCTGACATTTTGGATGCTTATTCGGTTTTGTTTTTGTTCTTTATTAATCAAAAGATCCAGTTCCTTAAATGGAAGACTCTGTTATGTCTTTAGATTCTTTCATACTTATTACAATTCCTCTTTGGCATTTTAACTCTTTAGCTTGAAGCTGTAGGCCTTTGACCTTAGTTATACTACTTAAGAGAAGCTTAGCTACCTAGGCCAAGTTTCCTAGACAGTGGAAGATGTGCCTCTTAAGGGGGTGTGGCCGTCTCCCGGGTCAGATTGGTCATAATCATGTGCCCTTTCGTCCTTGCATCCGCCACCACTGTCATTGCATGGCCATTCTCCAGTCTGTCTGTGTGGGGAGTTGTCACAGTTCTGAGCATCCCAGCCCCAATGACTATTCCCAATGTGACTCTCATGGTCTCATCTGCCTCTGCAGTTATTTCTATTGCGTTCCTTAACTTCCCTCTCCCTCCTTTCCCCCGCCCTGTCTCCTAGAGTTTCTCTGACACTTCTTGTTTTCCCAGGAAAAGATTACTTTTTTGTCAAGACATGTGAAACTTCTTTTCTTTCTCATTGAGCTCCAACCATTTGGTAAAATTCCATTCAACTCCCCAAATATTTATGGGAAATTTCTGGGTGTCAGACTACAAACGCCAAGACAAGCAGACACTGCCCGTAGCTTTGAGGAGATCACACACCAGTGGCTCAGCTAGATATGAAGACAGACAAAGACACTGTGGGAAATTTGGGTAGAAGAACCCTGTGGCCTTGTGAGAGACACAGTGAGGAAGACCCTTGCCATCTGTGAGAAAATGGGCTGGACCTTAACAACAGGACAACATTGAAAATCAGTGCTAAAAAATGACTACAGATTGGCTAGAAAAAATTACATTTTTGACTTAGTATCTCTCCTTCTTAATTGTTTGCTTATTTAGTAAAAATTCACTTTGTAATCCACAGTCCTCAAATTTCTTCCTAACCACAAAGACACATTGGGCAAGACCAGTCAGTAACTTTTCACAGGCGTTATTATTGCTTGTTGCCTGGATACCACTGCATTTCCTACAAGGACCTTAGGTTTATTTTTGAGATCCTCTGGGTCTGCTATGTCAAAGAATCCTAGAGGGATCCGAAGGGATGGATCCTGATGACCTAGCACACTCTAAACTGGTATCAGTCATTTACAGGTAGGTGTGAATGAAGCAAGTGGAAGAAGGTTTTGATAGGGGCAGGAAGCTGAGAGGCAACAGAGTAGGAGGAGCTTGAGAAAGAGGTAGCTGCAGATTCACAGATTCACTGGTGAAAAAGGAGCAGGAAAGTTGGAGGGTAAGGATCTGGAACAAGCTAAAGACCTGGTTCTCTCTAGAAGTAGCTGTGTGTGTGGAAGCATGTGCTCTGAGTCATAGTTTGTTTGAACAATGAATGCCTAAGTCATCTCCAGGGCAGCCTTTGATAAGTAGCAGCCCTCTTTCCCACCTGGGTTCCAAGCACTGAGAAATAGAACAAGGAGAAAATGTAGGATAAAAATGTCCCCTTTGCCACTAGTAGAGTGCAAAGTGAAATGAAAGGGCTTTAGGTCTGTTACTCTAATGAACTTGCTGATTTTGAACCCAGAACTGAGCACACTTGGTTCTCATACTCCATTTAACTAGCACACTGCACTAGACCAAAGCAGGCCACTCTACAAGGATGGGCACCTAAACGTTTCTCCATGTTTACCAAGCATACATGTCACTCCTCATATGCCAGACTGCAGTGGGGAAGCTGAGAGAAGCTGGGAGATGCTAACATCCTTACTTCATAGGAAGAAAGCTTAAGAAACAGGGAAGAGTTTTTTGAAATGTGTTTGCTGCCAGGACACAGGTGTCACAAAAACCACCACTAAATGAAGCCAAAATGGGAAAGGAAAAGACTCACATCAGTATTATGGTCACTAGACATGTAGATTCTGGCAAGTCCACCACTACTGGGCAGCTGATCTCCAAATGTGGTGGGATCAACAAAAGAACCGTTGAAAAACTTCAAAAGGAGGCTGCTGAGATGGGGAGGGACTCCTTTAAGTATGCCTGGGTCGTGAGTGTGGTATCACCATTGATACCTCCCTGTGGAAATTTGAAACCAGCAAGTGTTATGTGACCATCATTGATGCCCCAGGAGGCAGAGACTTTATCAAGAACATGATGACAGGCACATCTCAGGCTGACTGTGCTGTCCTGATCGTTGCTGCTGGTGTTGGTGAATTTGAAACAGGGATCTCCAAGAATAGGCAGATCTGTGAGCATGCCCTTCTGGCTTGCACATGGGGTGTGAAACAGCTGATTGTTGGTGTTAACTAAATGGATTCCACGGAGCCACCCTACAGCCAGAAGAGATGTGAGGAAACAGTTAAATAAGTCAGCACCTACATTAAGAAAAATTGCTACAACATCTGTGCCAGTTTCTGGTTGGAATGTCCACAGCAGACTGGAGCCACGTGCTAATAGGCCTTGGTGCAAGGGATGGAAAGCCACCCGTAAAGAAGGCAGTGCCAGTGGATCCATGCTGCTTGAAGCTCTAGATTGCATCCTGCCACCAGTTCATCCAATCGACAAGCTCCTGCATCTGTCCCTCCAGGATGTCTACAGAATTGGTGGTATTGGTGCTGTCCCTGTGGGTTGAGTGGAGATTGGTATTCTCAGACCTGGCACTGTGGTCAACTTTGCTCCAGTTAGCATTACAATGGAAGTGAACTCTGTTGAAATGCACCATGAAGCTTTGAGTGAAGCTCTTCCTGGGCACAATGTGGGCTTCAAGGTCAAGAACTTGCCTGTCAAAGGTGTTCATCGTGGCGATGTGGCTGGTGGCAGCAAAAATGACCCACCAGTGGAAGCAGTTGGCTTCACAGCTCAGGTGATTATCCCCAACCATCCAGGCCAAATCAGTGCTGGACATGCACCTGTGCTGGATTGTCACACAGCTCACATTGCTTGCAAATTTGTTGAGCTAAAGGAGAAGATTGATTGTTGTTCTGGGAAAAAGCTGGAAGATGGCCCAAAATTTGTGAAATCTGGTGATGCTGCCATTGTCGATATGGTTCTTGGCAAGCCCGTGTGTGTTGAGAGCTTCTCTGACTATCCTCCTCTGGGCTACTTTGCTGTTTGTGACATGAGACAGACAGTTGCTGTTGGTATCATCGAAGCAATGGACAAGAAGGCAGCTGGTGCTAACAAAGTCACCAAGTGTGCCCAGGAAGCTCAGAGGCTAAATGAATATTGTCCCCAACACCTGCCACCCATGCACCACTCAACCAGTGGTGGATGCCTGGTCTCAGAACTGTTTGTCTTAATTGGCCACTTAAGTAATAGTAAAGGAGTGGTTAATGATTACAATGCATCGGAAAACCTTCGAAGGGAAAGAAGAATGTTTTGTGGACCATTTGGGGTTTTTTTTGTGGGTGTGGCAGTTTTAAAGCTATTAGTTTTTAAAATCAGTACTTTGTAATGGAAAGAAGTTGACCAAAATCTGTCACAGAATTTTCAGACCCATTAAAGCAAAATTTAACAAGGAAAAAGAAAAACAAGGAAGAGAAGAGCATTCCCCTGCCACAAGTTACTTTCACTTAACTTCTTTCTTTTTTAAAAATTGGGACTCTAAATATCAGTTTGGATAATATTGCTTTTAAGTTCTTTTTATTTTTAGTTTTGTTTTGTTCTTTGTTTCTGGCATTGAAATTTTCTAAGCCTTTTCAGTAAAGAGTTGAGATGTGACTAATTTCAATCCCTCTTTGATTATGGAAATCACATTTTAGTTCTCCCAGTCTTTTTTTCTTATATGTAAATCTCATTTCTTGAAGCAGAGTGCAGAAGAATGTAGAAACTAGATGCGTTTGAGTCCTCGATGCTACTGCCATCTTCTGCTCTGGTACCTTGCAGCTCTCTTCCGTAGTCAGAGCAGGTAGATTGTGCCAGGTGCAATGTTGATGTGCTCGCCGATCAGCGTAGTGAATGTGAAAGTGATGGCCTACTCACTGCCATGTGCTGAATTATTTGAGGACGTATGAAAGAGCCTTTTTATTTATCTTAGGGAGCCACCTGCATTACCTTTCAGGTCCCTCCGTGTAGCATTGCCTCTGCGAAGCCTATAGGAGCTGCAGGGTCTTAAAGATAGAGCAAATGGCTCTCCAAGGAAATCTCCCGAGGAGATGTGACCCACTTGGAACCTGTGAATGTTTGGAGTTTGATTCTCACCATGAAACAAGATCAATGGAAGATAGAAATGTAATGAAAACAACCCTTTGTTCCTGTGGGTAAAGTCAGATTGATGACAACTAGGTATTCTGATAGTCAAGGTTTATAATCTGGATTGATTTCTGGGGAAATGTAAAAATCATCAATCGTTATAATGCTATGAATATGTAAGACTACCAGAAGAGGGGATTCTAATATAAATGACAGCCAGTGCCATCAATGCTAATTTGCTTTCTGTTTTGTCCATGACACAACAAAGCAGTTGAAGAAAGCTGTTGCTGTAGTTATTGTCACTCAACTTTCAAGTGAAAGGTAATTTTAACATCATGTTTAAAAAATGCAATTTTGGCACAGGTGGTACGTATTTGGAAAGCATGCAGAGTAGTGCCTGGCACGTGGTGAGTACTGCATGAGGATTTTTAAAAAATAAATAAAAGAGAGTAAATCAAACCACATTTGCCAAAATTCACAAATTTTGGTATTGTCGATCATCCGTAGTTCAGATAATCGTCCCTGTGTTTCACATCTTTTAGGATAAGCAGGTCACTTCTGGTTCTTCTACAACATCAATGAGACCTTACCCATAAATAGCCTTCTTAGAGTTATCCAAACTTAGCAATCATTGTAACCTAAGGGAATTATGGGGAAGACTAAAGAGAGTTCGTACAATGTATTGACTGATAAAAGATCATGGTAACCTAACTGAAGGCACAGTAATTTAATTATGAACACATGATGACGTTGCTAATTTGAAGAGAGTCGGCTGTAAGAAGAATTAGCAGTGGCACCCTGGATTCCATGTCTGTATAGAGATAGGTAGTTTCTACTCTGTCTCAGGCTCCTTATGAGTAATCTTAAAAACAGACAAAGATGAAGAGAGGAGATAGTTCACAATCTGCTGTGTTTCGTGGAGGTCTTGAATCTAGTTGATTCGTACAATGATTTAAATTTCTTTTTGAAACATTTTTAGTTAGCGTATCTAACTCATTTTAATGTCTTCTTGAGCATCCTGAAGCTTAAGGAAAGGGGAGTTTTTTTTGTTTTCCATGAACAAAGAGTCTCTAGAAACCATTTACAGATGTGTTTAGAAGGTTATAAACTAAAGAGGTGGCGAGAGGAAAGATGGAAAAAAGGAAGAAGCGCAGCTGCTGAGTTGGAGAGTGTCCTGCTGACAAAAGAGGAACTTGACCTGGTGAGCGCACAGTTTAGAGGCTCAGACTGATTTTGAGACTACTGGAAGTACATACAACAAATGTTTAGAGCCCTTGCTCAGAATAACCTGTAAAGTCTTTTCTTCATACGCTTTACCGAAACACATTTTGACTTTTACACCTAAGACAGGTGTGTCCTCATCTTATACAAGTTTAAAATTGGTTTTTGGGCCTGTAAACTGACAGAATTTACCATATTTTGCTGTGTATAATGCGCATTTTTTGCCCAAATTTTTGAGGGAAGAATAAGGATGTGCACTATAACGTGAGCAGCCCTAAAACGTGGGTGCGCATTAAACGCTGTAAAATATGGTAGATCACCCCAATTTATTCCTCCCTATCTCCATGGTACCTCATGTTGTCTGATAGCCCTCTGCTTTACATTTGTGCCCATCCCAAAGAAAGGAGGAAAAAACAGCTAAAAATTTTGTCTTCCCTGTGCCTTTTCTTATTTCCACATATATTGTCTCATTAGTCCTCACACCAGCCCTTTGAGGAACGTTTTGTTATATCCATTATGCCTGTGAAGAAACCAAAACGAAGGGCATCATCCATGGCCGTGCAGTCAGTGGTGGTGACGATGGGAGTGTCGACGCAAGCGCTGCGCACCAGACTCAGGATGCACGAGCTGTGCACTGCGCCGCCCCACGCGCCAGGCCGTCCACCCTGAGCCTCGCCTTCCCTGGGGCTCTGTCCCGCTTCCCACAAAGATACGAGTCCTGACTCCCATTCGTCAGTACATCTCTTTGTGTTGGTTCTGATCATCGAAACTATGGTGTGGTATTTATTAAAGGGTGTATTAGTGGCCATCGGTTTTTTTAAACAGAGGCATATTTCTTGACCCTGAAGAGAACTAGTGGTGGAAACCGTAAAACTTCCCAACCCTCCTCATGGTGCCTGTACAATGCCTGCAGGTACAAAAACGTAGGCTAAAGTTTCTTTGAAGAACCTAAGGACATAGCACAGTTCGGAGTTCTAATGCATATTGCAGACTTGAAGAACTGTAGTGTGCGGATGAATGAGTGAGTTGATGGGCAGCATTCGGCCTCAGCAGAAGGCAGCTTAAGTGGAATTTCACTTGTGACATCCTCCCTTTTGCTCTTCATGAAGAGCAATGCCAGCTGTACCAATGTGAGTTTTGAACTGAATAGAGCACTGTAGTACCTGAGAAATCCAATATGATGAATGTGTTCAGAGATTTTCAAACTTTGAGCAACTTATAAAGTCATATTTTCCAGTTGTGAATACATTCTTTTGTCCAAGATGGTGGCTGAACCATTTTTGCTGATGGTTGAACCATCTTTACTGGTGGCTGAACGATTGTGGCTGAACTCAAGCTGTGTTAAACCACCTGACTAGCCTGCATTATTTGTGAGTAGAAGTAAGGCTGGGTGATAGTGCAATAAAATATTGATACAAATGCACTGAAAATGTGTTAAAGCAACATATTTTGTAATGTATGCAGATGCCTTGGAAGTGAAATAATGGTTTTAAGTGAATACATAAAGATGTTAGCACATCTTTTTAGTGATAAAATTGCAGCAACAATGGAAATTCCTAACCTCATCCAAGAACATAGATTAACTATAAGGTTTATTAATTTTTCAATTTAAGAATAATTTAATAATAACAGCATAGAAAATATATGGTACAAAGACTGGCTTTTGTTGGGTAAATCTCTTTAATATTGGCATGACCTAATAAAGATGCATGTGGCTACGGCAAGATTTACACAATGCTAAATATTTTTAGATTGATTTCCACCAGAGAGATTGGAGAGCACTCCTTCAGAAGTCTCAGGAGAACTGTTTTAACATATTTTTGATAAAGACCCCTATGCACACAATAAACAACCTCAAATGTAATATCATTTGAACATTTAATCTAGTTACCTTTTAACCTTCATGAAATGTTAGACCTAGATTTCAAATTTAATAAAGGAGGTAAAGTGTGCGTGTGTGTATGTTTTAACACAATATAATGCAGATCTTAGAGTCTTTCCTTAGAATAACCAATTCCACTTATTCTTACGATGAAGACAAAAAGAAAAATAGGATAGAAATAAACAGATCATCATCGATAACTTTAAAAGTATTTAAACAGAAGGTCACTGATCTGCCCATCTGGCAAGAATCTATTTTAGAAAAAATTGTATTGTGGTGGTAGCTTATATACATTATTTACTTTTTAGGGAACATGGATGGAGGAGTGATACAGGATGGAAAGCTAGATGGAGCTGGCTTTCCCTAAGTCCCAAGCTTTTTCATCGCTAAAACAACCAAACTATGATGGTTTAGTGCGGATCTCTTCTGAAAAGAAAAATAAAGAGAACACTAAAGTGTTCTCTCTGGTGGACCAGTTATGACAGTAAATGATGAGTCCCATAAAAACAAAAACAGAATAAATTGTCACTTAATTGAACACAACAATGCAAAGATTGCCAAGGGGCTTGCTTTCCCACAAGAAGTATTTTGTTATAAGCATCCAAGATCACAGCCAAACCCGAAATTTCTATCAACCCTAAATCTTCATTGTGCAATTGCCTTCCTACAAGGTAACTAGATTAAGTGGTGAGATAGCTTAACTGAATATCTAGGGATATATACAACATATTCAATTTCCTTTATTAAACAAATTTATTTCTAGTTGCTTTCTATTTCATTATAACAGCTATAAATTTCTTTTTATACATATTAATGGAAAGATTCTTTTTTCCTGAGGTAAGTTAGTCCCCAAAATACTACATTTAAATTCAGAGAGCAAAGGCCCAGCACTGCTTAGCTAAACACCAAACACTTGGTAAAACTTCCCAAAATTTCAATTACATTGGGTCTCAGGTTTTAACAATTTCTGTACATCTGATAACTTGGCACAAATGACAGTGTTTCCTTGATTTTCAGCCGAGACCATACTGCACTAGATACTATATTGTTCTTTCTAGAAAGGGGTCACAAAATGGTCTTAGAATTTTCTAGGCAAAATCTCCCAAAGGCATCTCGAGTCACAGTGTTTACCCATCATGCAAATAATATTAGAAATAAATAAGAAAAAGGTATTTAAAAAATGTTTTGAAGAATTTCTAAAGAGGGAAGCCAAACTGTAGTTATAAAGCATTTAGAGATAAACAATGGCAAAAACAAACAAACAAAAAAAACCACTACGTATCAATTCTATGGGATGCAGCCAAAACTGTGCTTAGGAAACGGTATAGATACAAATGCATTTATTAGGAGATAAAAGTTTGAAAATAAATAAGCAAGGCATTCACCTTAAGATGATGGAAAATGAAAAACAAACTGTAGTGAAGAGAGAAAAAATAAAAACCATACATTTGTCACATAAAATTAAGCCAACATAATAAAAATGGTACATGATAAATAAAACCTAAATTTAAAAAAAATCAGTGAATTATTTAAAAACTGAGTTTTATCAAGAAATAAAAAGAGAGAAGACAACATCAGAATTGAGAAAATATAAACTACGGATGTACAGATTTTAAAGTTTTAAGAGAATTCAATATACGTTCAGCAAGGGAATAAAAGTCTCAAAACAAAGACAGGAAAGGCTAGAACAATCACCGTCTATACCTGGGAAACATCGGCAATGTTTAAATTCAGGAACTGGGAAAGGATATCAGTCTTACTCTTAATTTTCCAAATTGTTCTTGATATCTGATAAATGCAAGAAAAGAGACAAGATATATGGAAATATATATACACACGAAAAGCAGAGATAAAAAGTCTCCATTGAACCCTGGGCAGGTGGCTCAGTGGCTTGGAACATCGTGCTGTACACCAAAGGTTGCTGGTTCCATCCCCGGTTAGGGCAAATACTTAGGCTGCAGGTTCGATCCCCATTTGGGGAGTGTATGGGAGGCAACCGATTGATGTTTCTCACTCACATCCGTGTTTCTTCCTCTCTCTCAAATCAATATACGTATCCTCAGGTGAAGATTAAAAAAAAGTCTCCATTGATGAAAGAAAAGGCTGTTTACACACACACAACCCAAACCAGGAGAATTAACTGGTAATGAGAGTGTAATATTTTGGCTAAATACAAAATCAAAAATAGAGATGTTTAAAGATTTTATCTACAACAGCAGTAACCAATCAGAAAACTCTGGGCTTTCACTAAAGCACCTCTAATTGTTACTCTCGCCAGTGATCTCTCTCAAAGGAAAACTGTGGCAACCTATGAAAGACAGGGCTACTAAGGGCTCAAATTCTGGGAGAATGAAGATTCAGGTGACAAAGTGATAACAGAGAGAACAGACAGTGGATGGAAGAAGTCACCATTGTCAAGTTTAGCTTGGTGACTAGATACAGAGCAGGACCAAAGCAGGCGTACGTATTTTACATTAAATGATAATTTCTCTTTTAACCCCCTTCCTGCTTTTATGAAGGAAACAGGGGGAGGTTACTGTATTAAGTTGGGCTCCAGGTGGGTGTATAATTGAGTAAACATTACCCCTTGATGATATCACAGCTGATGGGATTATAGGGAATTCCTATTAGAGGATGAGGCTTTCCTAATCTAGAAAAGGCCAAGAAGAGATGCTGAGGGGCGACAGGGTGGGCTGGGCTTGGGACCCTCCAACTCAACTCTCCACCCTCCATTGATCTTTACTTTGCCTGGTGCTTTTTAGGAAGCTTAAATCTGCAGATTGTCCCACCATCCTTCCTAAACTCTGCCTGAGGTTTGGGATTGACTGATGGGTAACACCAGCAGGGAATTAGAAGGTGGGAGGAGAATGGGGACTGTTATTAGGGCAACAGCTCTGTTTCTCTATAGCTACAGCACCTACTGGGCAGTCTTCTTCCATGACTCCCCTCTCAGTGGGATCCAATCATGCTATATCTTCCTCTTTTCCCTTCTGTGATTTGGGGTAGAAAAGACTTCCTGCTGTCACTGCGTGTCTCTGTATCTCTGTTTTAATGCCGTCCTTACCTAAGTTTTCCTCTCATTAATATCTATTTAAACCACCTCATCAAATTGTTTTTCTTGATTGGACCTACAAAACATGCACACCTAAAAGCTGGATTTATGTCTAAGGTAGCACTAGACATTAATAATGAAAGGGAAATTATTCAATATAGTTGACCTTATATATACATAGGCATATTTCTGGGCTCTCTATTCTGTTCCGTTGATCAATGTGTCTGTTTTTATGCCAGTACCATACTGTTTTGATTACTATAGCTTTGTAATATACTTTAAAGTAAGGAAGTGTGATGCTTCCAGCATTGCTCTTCTTTCTCAAAATTGCTTTGGATGTTTGGGGTCTTTTTTGGTTCCATACAGATTTTAGGATTGCTTTTTTCAATTTTTTTAAAAAAATAGCATTGGGGGTGGGGAGTGGTGGGGGTAAATGCAGACAACTATAATTGAGCAACAAAAAAATAATTAAAAATAAATAATATTGAAGTTTTGATAGGGATAGCATTGAATCTTTGGATATTATGGACATTTAAACTGTATTAATTTTTCTGGTCCATGAACATAAGATATTTCTTCATTTTTAATGTGGCCACTTCAATTTCTTTTATCAATGTCTTAATAGTTTTCAATGTACAGATATTTCATCTCCTCATTCAAGTCTGTTTTTAAGTATTTTATTCTTTTTATGCGATTGTAAATGGGATTGTTTTCTTTCTTTTTTTTCAGATAGTTCATTATTAGTGTATAAAATGAAACTGATTTTTGTATGTTGATTTTGTATACTGCAACTTTACTGAATTCATTTATTAGTTCTAACAGTTTTTTTGGGGGGGTGAGTTTTTAGGATTTTTTAAAATATATGTTTATTTATCTGCAAATCAGAACTTTATTTCTTCCTTTAATATTTGCATGTTTTTTTTTTCTTTTCTGGTTGCTCTGGCTAGGAATTCTAATACTATGTTGAGTAGAAGTGGTGAGAGTGGATTCTTTGTCTTGTTCCTGATTTTAGAGCAAAAGCTTTTATCTGTTTTACTATTGAGTATGAGGTTATCTGTGGGTTTGTCATATATAACCTTTATTATGTTGCGGTATGTTTTTCTATACCCAACTTGTATATGAAATGGTGATTTATTGAGAGGATCTTATAATTTTAAATGTTCAGTCTATTAATGTGGTGTATCACATTTATTGATTTGCTTATGTTAAACCATCCTTGCATTCCAGGGATAAATCCCACCTTATCTTGGAATATAATCTTTTTAATGTGCTGTTGAATTCAATTTGGTAACATTTTGTTGAAAATTTTTGCATCTATATTTATCAGATATATTGTCCTGTAATTTTCTTTTTCTGTACTGTTCTTACCTGTCTTTGGTATCAGGGTAATGCTGGCCTCTTAAAATGAGTTCAGAAGTGTTCTCTACTCTTCGATTTCTGCAAAGAGTTTGAGAAGGCTTGGCATTAATTCTTTTTTTAAATATTTGTTTGAATTCATCATAAAATCACCTGGTCCTAGGCTTTTCTTTGTTGGGAGGTTTTTGATTATTGCTTCAATGTTCTTAGTTATCATTCTGTTTAGATTTTCTATTTCTTCATGAATCAGTTATGGTAGGTTGAATGTTTCTAAGAATTTATCCCTTTCTTCTAGGTTTTCAATTTGTTGGTGCATAATTGTTTTTAGGGGCCTCCTATGATCCTTTTCTGTGATGTCATTTGTAACGTTTCCTCTCTCATAACTGTTTATTTTATTCTTCTGTCTTTTTACATTATTATGATTAAGAGCTGTTTTAAATAATTCTAAACTGTCACAGGCTAATACTTTTATAAAATACAATAAAAATAAATCAATGGAAAAATTAAATTATAAAACAACAAACAATAAGCCTGGGTTTGTGTTATTATACCCAATAAATATAAAATTGCTCTGCCTAATTGCTATAACAGATTTTACATGCTTAGTCTCAAATTCTGTCCTTGACTTGCTGGGGCCTGGTGACAAATAGATTGCACGTCGATGTGAAGCACTGAGGGAGAGTCTTTAGCTCAGAGCCTTGGCTACAATAATTAAAGCTGGCAACAATCTCCATGTAAATGTTTGATTTTATTCTTTCATTTTTCAAGTATCCTCTGAAAAACAGAACAACACAGATGTTCCCCCTTCTTTGAGTACTTGCTTTATGTTCAAGCAAGCCTCCTATCCTTAGTTGCTGACACTTCTTTCCCATCAAAGGCAGCCTCACTCTCAGAGGTCAACTTCCAAGGCAGTAGGTCTGGCCATTTCACACCTGCAATGCGGCTTGAGGAGACACTATTGAAAAATACCCTGAAAATGTAAAATGTTGCCTTTAAGAGCACCTTGCAGAAAATTGGAAATTTTTAGTTGTATATGTCCATGTTGAAAAAAAAATATATATCAACAGAGCAACATGGCACATAGCTAGACATGCTAAATTTTGTTTCTGACTGTCTTTTATTTGGGGGTATGACTTTGCACTTGTTTCTTCTTTTGAGTGCTCAGGTTTGCTTTTGTAGTCACTGTGAAGAGAAATATCATGCATGCAGGGAACTCTGTCGATTACTGATTAAAAAAGTTCTATTAAAAATTTAATTAAAGCACTTGAAAAATAAGAAATTGTTGGGAATCCAAACAAAATAGGATATTTTAGATACTTGTATACATTTTCAAATTTATTAAGATGGAAGGATTGAAAAGAAGTGGCTTGGTTTCAATATGACAGGTATATTCACAGTGCTTTCTTAGCCTCTTTATTTTTGCAATTTGTTGATAAAATATTAATAAATATTGAACACAGTGCCATCAAAAATCTTTAAAATGTAACTGCTCTTACTATGTGAAAAGCTATTTTCACCTTAGCCAATAAAAGACCTAGGGGAATGGTTGCTTAGTTTGGAGTTCTTGAAACTGTGCTTATTTATAAATTGACATTTAAAGAACAAATTTTGCTCATGTGTATTATGAAACTGCCTTAGCATTCTGCAAAATTGGAATTTTCTAATTAGCTACCAAAGATGCCATAGTATTTCTAAATGTATGGTATATTACAGGTTTGTTTTGTGGGTGCTATTTGTGTTTTATAATAATTTGGTTGAAAAATAATTTGGAATTGCATTAACATTGTCATAATTTACAAATCTCTTCTATTTCTATTTTCAGTTCATATTGATTTGTTATTTTAAGCGTTGATTATAAGTATCATCAGGTTAAAAACACATAAACTGAGAAATTTTCACGTTTATCCCGAAAACAATAGTTTTGTTTTTGGTATGATTTGAAATTAGATTACTTTTAAATAATTTTAGCAGAAGAGTTTTGTCTTAGAATGATTTCATATTTTATTAAATATAATCTACAGTTACTGTATTGCACACTGCAAACATCTTGCGTAGTGATTAATATATGGGACTAAGTGATGAACATTTACAAAAGTTAGACTTACTCTTTTAAGTAGAAATTTGCTCCAAGTAAATGCAAAAGTTTCTGACAAGTTGACATATAAAAAGAGACGCCAATAAAAAAACTAAAAGATTATATTCATGTATTACAAAAATCAGTTTATATTTTAAAATCATATTTGAGATAAAGAAGAAATACATAATAAAAGATTGACTTTTATTGGGACAAAAAAGCCAAACACTCATTTGAAACCATAAATGTCTTTCTGATTCAGATAGCACATAATTTAGGAATGACTTAGTGGTGTAAAAGGAGCTTCTTGCTTGTTTCGCTTGCCCCTAGGTGGTGATAAAGGTGTCGCAAAGTAAAAAAGACAAGGCAGAAAGACGAACGGAAGGAGGACATTAAGTTCTTTCAGAAGACTCGACTTTTGATTCTGAGGGACAAACTGACTCAAGTTATCTATTTCTTTTCATATTGTTGCTCCTATAAACAAGAATAGTGTTTTTAAAGGGGCTTATATCTGGATATTTTCCTCACTCTTCCTTTCCTTTCGTCTCCTGCCCCCCACCAAATCTGGCACAAATATAGACTGGGTCATTCATTTTCTAAACTATCATCTTTGTCTCACCAAATATCAGTTTTGATAAGGCCCCTAATAATGATCATGGGGATAAAGAATAAGGACTACTCAGACAAGGATGTGCTAAAAATTGTGAAGTGAGGATTTATACCATATATTTAATCTTTTGTTTATAAATATAAAAAGGAACCTACTAAATAAATACATGCCTTGGTTATCACATCACACATTACTCCAGAGTTCTATATTCCTTTGAAGACATATCATTTTAGCTAAAAATCCTCTGAGAACTAAAGAAACAGATTTCTGACATATATTCCCAAAATTGAAGAGCATTGTCTTTTTGACAAATAAAAGTTTATCAGGGTAAAACAAAGGAATATTTTTGTATTGTTGTTTTTAAATTCAGATGCATTTTCCTTTTGTATTTTCGACATAGCATGCTGGTTTAGGTTTTTCCCTGTTAATGGTAAGCCTGATGTGCAACTGGTGAGATTTATAAAGTGTAGGTGCTCAACCACTTCCCCTTAAGTTTAATACCCACTCCTGATAAAGAGGCATACTACCAAAATGGAAAGCCTGTTCAATCTGAAGGGGAAAAAAAAAATTCCATCAACATTCTGACAACTTCTTTGACGTTTATTTTTAAAAGAAAACACGAACTATAAGCGACAATGCCATTACCCTTTAATCACTGCCCCTTATCTTAGACCAAGTAGGATAAGTAAGCTTGTAGCTCATAGTGTTATCGGCTAACATCGAAACCCCAAACAGCGGCTATCTGCAGGCACACAGGCTGTACGCTGCGCCGCTCCACAGAGGGTCATTTCTATGGATTACAACGTAAGTGGCGTTCCCTGGGTTTGGATGAGATGGTACTGTGAACTGGAGGCCTGGACAGCATGCCCAGTAAGATAGAAGCTTGATTTCCCAGAAAAGGCTGTAGAGAGATTTTAACTTAAACTGAGATAAACTTGTTAGGTAGAGCAGCCCAGTTTCTTGAGAATAACTGTTATGTACATCAAGGTGGCAAAGTTTGCCGTTACTGTATCTACTTCCACAAACATTAACTGAGCGTGTAGTGCATGCCTGGCATTATGGTAAGCAATTTATATTTTTCTTATTTGATCTCCACAATGATGTTATGAGGAATTGAGGTACAGACAGATAACTAAGATGCTCGAGGTAATAGAGCTGGAAAGTTGCAGGAACTGTAACGACCCAGCTTTCTCTAACATAGAAGTAGGTGCTCTAATATATCTTACACCATGTCCCACTGTGGCCCATTAAACAATTCCTACAGGACTGCGCTCAAGTTTGCATCATGGACTTTCTGGCCAATAACTACTCAGACTGTTACTTAGCCTGATATTTGAGTACTTTTATATGGGAATATTGCGAAGAAGATCAAACTTTAGAAACCTCATGATAAATACAAAAAAAGCCTTGTTCCTGGATGTTAGAAAAGAATTTCAGGCCCATTTCTGCCTCCCTTTTCCCATTTATTCATTCTTTTTAGATTCAAACTGTAGAAATGGACTCTGACTTTAAAAAGAATAGTCATTTATTGATGGCTTACTGGCATTGCTAGAAAGATGGAGAACCAAGCCCCCAAAATGTTAAGAGAAAAAAGTTGTAATGCAGCCCGAACCATAGCCAAAATCAGGCCTTTGAAAACATCAGGGACAGCTAATGATTTTTAATGAGTGACATTTAGATGGTGATACTTATAGCCAGGAATAAGATGAACCACAGGCGGCACTTGCCTTTGGCTCAAAATGTGAGGGGATCTCCCAAACTCTAATTGAGGCAAATAATATTTCAATACAATATTTTAAAAAATCTAAATCAGTACAACAATCCACAATGAACAAATTACAAAATTTTAAATAAAGACAATGATAGTGTGAGGCAGAGAACTGAAAAGGATGTGTGTGTGTGTGTGTGTGTGTGTGTGTGTGTGTGTGTTGGCAAGTTCAGCTCAAAGCAGGATGAGTTTGATGTGTCTACAGAACATCCAAAGCTGGGAACTCTGCATTACAGTTTGAAATGCTGTTCTGGAACTCAAGATATGGGGGAGCCAAAGATCAGGAATTTCAGGGTCTCTGTCAAGTAGATGTTACTTGACATCATGGGGAAAAAAGGGATCTGGAAAAATCCAGAGAAGAGGATGCAGGATTCTGCCCACATCTACTGGGCACTGGTGGAAGAACAGCCAGTGGAGGCAGAAAAGCTAGGGAGGGAGCAGGATAAGCAGGAAGGAAGGGGTGCCCTGCTGGAGGCCCTGAGAGGAGACACTCATGATTGGGTGGGGAGGCTGCTGGTGGGAGAAAGTAACAGCGTCGGAGGAGTGGCAGTGAAGTTAGGCAATTGTCATTTATAAGCACTTGTCCCATACCAAGTACTGAGTAATGCATTTAACATATTTCTCTTAATCCTCACATAAACCCCATAAGACAGGTTTTATCCTCATTTTATGGATGAAGAAATACAAAGGTTTTGAGAGCAAAGAACTTGCCCAGGTCACACAGTAGTGAGCAACACTGGGACATGGACCCCAGGTCTGTCTGAATGCAACCCCCCGTGGATATGGTTTTTCCCACCAGCCTCAGCGTCTTCACCTTTTGTTTGATCATCAGGATGAACAGTAAAGGGGTAAAATGTGCCGGTGGTGAGCCCCCAGCCCTGACGATTCTGATTCTGCTCCTTTTGGGAAACTTCTGTGAGACTGTGGTTGAGTCACAGCCTCTCTGCAGTTCAACAGCTTTATAAAATAAGGGGTTTGACCTAGATTATAACTAGATTCATGATTTGTGACTAATGTCCATGCATATTTTTTTTTCATAAAAAAGTGACTGTAATTTCAGGAGAAAAGATGTCTTATTTTTCTGTAGTACAGGCACCATTCATTTCAATAGAAAAGTAGCAGCACGATAGACTCACTAAACGTATTATTCTCAAGCCCTTAGAATCTGTAACACGTGATCTCTAGTGAATCACCTTGCATCAGTCCTTCAGTGTAAGATAGTGCACGACACACGCCATTTCCTTTATTATTGTCATTTGAGTTATCATTCGCTGCAAATCGCCATTTTGCTAATTAAAGAGAATATCTGCTTCATTATAGAAAAGAGCAAAAATGGCTTTGAAAGAGCTTTAAAAATTTTTTTCTATTAAATGAAGTTAATATTTTAAGTGTTACTGTTGGTCTTGACTTTCTTAGTGTAGTTCAAAAAGTAGCCTGTGTGTAGACTGCTTCAATGTGCTGCTGGTTTTATCTGACATCCAGCACAATGTCTTGCACAGAGTAGATGCTCAGTAATAATGAATGTTTGTTGAATGACTATGAAGCAGACAAAGATGAAAACAATATAGTTGTTACTTATCACATATGGCATTTACAAGGCACTGAAGAAACTTGATTCCTGAGAATTGTACAGGCAGAGATAAAATACAAACGTATATAACATCATAATGATATTTTACAAGATAGAAAGAATACAGGAGACTTTAAATGATTTGTATTTTTCTATATGTACTATAGATCCCTATGACTTATTAAATAAAAAAATCTATGTATTGTAGTATGAGATTCAAGGTTATTGTGTGTGCGAACCAAACAACATCTTAACAATAGAATTACAAATGCAAACTACAAATATTGACTTTTCAGATAAAATTTATTATTACATTTGGGACTGCTTTATGAAACCATGACACTTGGGATCTGTGTGTGTCATTTATGGATGGGATTCAAAACACTTTGCAGACACCAAATAGCATTTTGGATACCAGCGGCAAATTACACAATATTAATTTATTCCTATGGCAGTGCCCATCAGACCACTTGCATTCAAGGCCTTGTTAGAGTCAGGCAGGCTCCTTGATTTCAATTACAAGAATAAAGATCATGCCAGTCTTGTATGACAATCTCTAGCAAAGACTAATTCCTGTGGGAAAAATTAACAAAGAGTAGCTACTGGAAAAACCGGCATCTAAAATGCATTCTTGTTTGGTTTTGGTATTCTAAATCTAAATATTAATTATTGGGACAATAAAGTCATACACATTTATCATAAGAACTGTCATTTACTGAGAGCTTATTGTTCTCAGGCACTTTATATATATCTCATTTAATCTCTACAACAACCACTTAAGGTGGGTTTTATTAATCCTCTCTTGCAGAAAGTCAGTTTAATGTTCTGTTCACATCCACAGAGTGATTGCATTGTGGACCCAGGGTTTGAACATACATCTTTCTTACTCCAAAGTCTGGACTTTTAATCACTGAGACCAATGTATTTCTTTTATTTTTATATTTTTATTTTTTCATTTTAAATCATTTTTTCTTTCAAAGATATTTTAAATCATTTTTATTATTATTCTATTACAGTTTTCCCAATTTTCCCCCCTTTATCCTTCTCCGCCCATCCCACCCCTGATCCCACAGTCAGTTCCCACACTGCTGTCCATGTCTGTGAGTCATTCACACATGTTCCTTGTGTAGACCCTTCCCCTTCTTTCCATAATTGTCCCCCTTCTCCCTCCCCTGTGGTCACTTTCAGTCTGCTCCATGTTTCCTGTCTGTGGTTCTAGTTTGTTTGTTAGTTTAACTCATAAGATTCCACTTATAGGTGAGATCACATGGTATTTGCCTTTCACCAACCAACTTATTTCACTTAGCATAATATTCTCTAGTTCTATCCATGCTGTTGCAAAAGGTAGGAGTTCCCTCATTTTATTTTCAATTACAGTTGACATACATTATTATATTAGTTTCAGGTGTAATCCCAGTGATTAGACATTGCATAACTTATTAAGTAATCATCCTGATAAATCTCGCACCCATTTGACACCACATATTGGTATCAGGACTTTACTGACTATATTACCTATGCTGTACTTCACATTTCCATGACTATTCTGCAATAACTAATTTGTACTTCTTAATCCCCTCACTTTTTATACTTATTTCCCCAATCCCCTCCCATCTGTCAACTGTCAAAATATTCTCTGTATCTACAAGCCTATTTCTGTTCTGCTTATTCATTTATTTTGTTTTTCAGATTCAATTGTTGGTAGATATGTATTTATTGCTATTTTATTATTTATGTTTTTGTTTTTTTCCTTCTTTTTAAAAGAAGACCCTTTATATTTCTTGTAATATTGATTTGGTGGTATGAAGTCTTTTAGCTTTTTCTTGCCTGGGAAGCTTATCTGTCCTTTGATTCTAAATGATGATAGCTTTGCTGGGTAGGGTAATCTTGGTTGTAGGTCTTTGCTTTTCATCACTTTGAATATTTCTTGCCAATACCTTTTAGTCCGCAAAGCTTCTGTTGAGAAATCAGCTGACAGTCTTTTGGGAACTCTCTTGTAGGTAACCAATAGCATTTCTCTTGCAGCTTTTAAGATTCTCTTTGTCTTTAACCTTGGAATTTTAATTATGATGTGCCTTGGTATGTGGTCCTCTTTAGGTTCATCTTGATTGGGATTGCTTGTGCTTCCCAAATGTGTATGTCTGTTTCTTCACCAGGTTAGGGAAGTTTTCTGTCATTATTTTTTTTCTAATAGGTTTTCAATTCCTTGCTCTCTGTCTTCTCTTTTCCGCACCCGCATGATGCTAATGTTGGTATGCTTGAACATGTCCTAGAAGCTCCTTATAATATCCCCAGTGGGGTTTTTTTTTTTTTTTGGATTCTCTTTTCTTTTTGTTGTTCTGATTAAGTGTTTTGTTTCCTTATATTCCAAATCATTGGATTTTCTGCTTCATCTATTCTACTGTTGATTCCCTATAAATTATTCTTCATTGTAGTTAGTTTATCCTCCATTTTGAACCAGTCCTATTTTATGCTGTTAAAGTTCTTTTTTTTAAAAATTAATCTTTATTGTACTTTTTAAAAAGATTTTATTTATTTATTTTTACACAGAGGGGAAGGGGGGGAGAAAGGGAGAGAAACATCAATGTGTGGTTGCCTTTCACATGCCCCCTGCTGGGGACCCAGCCTGCAACCCACGCATGTGCCCTGACGGGGGATTAAACCAGCGACCCTTTGGTTTGCAGGCCAGTGCTCAATCCACTGAGCCATGCCAGCCAGGGCTATTGTATTTTTTCCCATTACCATTTAGTCCCCTTATATCCCTCTCCCCCCAGCAATCGCCACACTGTTGTTCATATCAATGAGTCTTTTTTGCTTTTTGCTCAATCCCTCCACTTCCCTAACCTCCCCTCCTGATTAGCTGTCATCCAGTTCTCCATTTATGAGTCTGTTTCCATTTTCTTTCTTAGTTCAGTTTGTTCATTAGATTGCACATATGAGTTAAATCATGTGGTATTTGTCTTTCTCTGACTGGCTTATTTCACTTAGCATAATGTTCTCCAGGTCCATCCATACTGTTGCAAAGGGTAAAATTTTCTTCTTTTTTTATGGCCAAATAGAATTCCACTGTGTAAATGTTCCATCATTGTTTTATCTACTTATCTACTGATGGGCACTTGGGCTGCTTCCATATCTTGGTGGTTGTAAATAACGCTGCAATTAACATAGGAGTGCTTATGTTCTTTTCAATTAGTGTCTTGGGTTCCTTCAGATATATTCCCATAAGTGGGATAACTGGGTTGAAAGGCAGATCCATTTTTAATTTTTTGAGGTATCTCCATACTGCTCTTCACAGTGGCTGCACCAATCTCTATTCCCTCCAACAGTGCAAAAGGATCCTCCTTTCTCCACATCCTCACCAGCACTTGTTTGTTGATTTATTGATAATAGCCGTTCTGACAGGTGTGAGATGATATCCCATTATGGTTTTGATTTGCATTTCTCTGATGATTAGTGATGTTTAGCATCTTTTGTATGTCTATTGGCCATCTGTATTTCCTCTTTGGAGAAGTCTGTATTCAGGTCTTTTGCCCAGTTTTTCATTGGGTGATTTGTTTTTTTGGTGTTGAGTTTTGTAAATTCTTTATAAATTTTGGATATTAACCCCTTATCAGATGTATTGGCAGATATGTTCTCCCATTCTTTGGGTTGTCTTTTTACTTTGTTGATGATTTCCTTTGTTGTGCAAAAACTTTTTAGTTTGATGTAGTCCCACTTATTTATTTTTTCTCTCCCCCCGCCTTGTCTGGGGAGATATATCCAATAAAACATTGCTACAAGGAGTGTATAAGATTTTGCTGTCTATGATTTCTTCTATATTTCTATGGTTTGGGGTCTAACATTTAAGTCATTAATACATTTTGAATTTATTCTTTGTGTGTAGTATAAGAAGGTGGTCTAGTTTCATTTTTCTGTATGTATTTGTCCAATTTTCCCAACACCATTTACTGAGTAAACTATCTTAGCCCATTGTTTGTGCTTGCTTCCTCTGTCAGATATTAGTTGACTCTAAAATTGTGGGTTTATATCCTCATTTTGGGGTTCTCTATTCTGTTTCATTGATCTGTGTGTCTGTTTTATGGCAGTACCATGCTACTTTGATTACTATGGCCTTCAGTATAGTTTGATATTAGGTAGTGTGATTCCTCCAACTTTGTTCTTCTTTCTCAGGATCACTGTTGCTATGTGGGGCTTTTTGTGGTTCCATACACATAAATATTTGTTCTAGTTCTGTGAAATACATCATTGGAATCTTGATAGGAATTGCATTTAATCTATAGATTGCTTTGGGTAGTATGGACATTTTAATGATGTTAATTCTTCCTTTCCATGAACACAGTCTGTTCTTGTACTCTTTTGTATTTTCTTCAGTTTTTTTCTTCAGTGTCTTATCATTTTCTGAGTACAGGTCTTTTACATCCTTGGGTAGGGTTATTCCTAGGTATTTTATTCTTTATGTAGCAATTATGAATGGGGTTGTTTTCTTACTTTCCCTTTTCTTAGTTTATTACTGGCATATAAAAATGCAACTGATTTCTGGATATTAATATTATATCCTGCTACTTTACTCATTTATCAGTTCTAGTAGTTTCTTGGTGGAATCTTTGGGGTTCTCTATGTACAGTATCATGGCATCTGCAAACAATGCAGTTTTACTTCTTCCTTTCCAATTTAGATGCCTTTTATTTCTTCTTCTTATCTGATTGCTGTGGCTAGGACTTTCAGTTCTATATTGAATAAGAGGTGAAATCAGACATCCCTGTCTTATTCCTGATCTTAAAAGGAATGCTTGTAGTTTTTGCCTGTTGAGTATGATGCAGGCAATGGTTTGTCACACATGTCCCCTATTATGTTTGGGTATATTCCCTCTACCCCCACTTTGCTGAGAGTTTTTATCACAAATGGTTGCTGGATGTTATCGAAGGCTTTTCCTTCATCTGTTGGTAGGATGATGATGTGGTTTTTATCCTGCATATTGTTTATGTGGTGAATCACATTTATTGATTTGTAAATGTTGTACCAAACTTTCATTCCCAGAATAAATCCAACTTGATCATGTTACATGATCATTTTGATGCATTGCTATATTTGGTTTGGTAATATTTTGTTGAGGATTTTAACATCTATGTTCATCAGGAATATTGGCTTATAATTTTCTTTCTTTGTAGTGTTTTTATCTGGTTTTGGAATTAGGATAATGTTGGCCTTGTAAAATGAGTTTGGGAGTCTTCTTTCCTCTTGAATTTTATGAAATAATTTGAGAAGAAGAGGTATTAGTTCTCAGAACATTTGGTAAAATTCACCTGTAAAGCCATTTGGTCCAGGGCTTTTGATTTTTGGGAGTTTTTGGATTAGCGCTGAGGTACAATCTGTCTATTCAGATTCTCTGATTCTTCCTGATTTAGTTTTGGAAGATTGTATGTTTCTAGGAATTTATTTGTTTTATCCACATTGCCCAGTTTGTTGGCACATATTCATAATATTTTCTTACAATCTTTTGTATTTCTTTGGTGTCAGTGGTTGTTTCTCCTCTTTCATTTCTGATGTTATTTGTTTGGGTACTTTCTCTTTTTTCTTGTCAAGTCTGGTTAAAGGTTTGTCAATCTTGCCTATCTTTTCAAAAAAATGGCTCTTGAATTCATTGATCTTTTGTATCATTTTTTTCAACTCTATTTCATTTATTTCTGCTATGATCTTTATTATTTCCTTCCTTCTACTCACATTGGCCTTTGTTTGTTGTTCTTCAAGTTCCTTTATGAGTAAAGTTAGATTGTTTGTTCGAGCTTTTTTTTTCCAGATAGGCCTGTAATAGTAAAAATTTCCCTCTTTGGATTGCTTTCCCAGTGTCCCACAGATTTTGGATTGTTTTGTCTTCATTTTCATTTGTTTCATAGCATCTTTTGATTTATCCCTTGATCTTGTTGTTGACCCATTCATTGTTTAATAACTATGTTTAATACAGCCTCAAGCTGTAATCAGCAGCTTCCTTAAGCACCACAGGGTGGAGCAGAGTAATTCCTGTAGGTGAGCCTATTGTTTCCCCTTAGGCTGATGCCATTTGGAGAGGGGACCTCTGCATGAGAAACATAGCTTCTGTAGTATGGGGAATGACTCAGCACAGGGATCCTGGTGGCTGTTCCTTCAGTTCTCTCCCCTAGAGCCACGAACCCCAGACTCTCCTTAAGCATCTTTAGTCTACTCTGCCAGATCGGGGTAAGTGGCTGTAAATGAAGTTATGGGTGTGGCCTTTAAGAGGCTCCCTGCATCTCCAGCCATCTCTCCCTGGCAGACAGAAACCTTACTGCTTTTCACAGCTAAATGTTATCTGGGTTTCTTTCTGGCTCTGGTTCTGTGGGCTGGGGAGTCCAGCTTGGTATTTAGACCCCACACTTCCCAGGATGATGGAGTCCCAGACATGGCATCTGCCTGGTGGTTTTGTGGGCACTGGGCTCATCAAAGTAACAATGGCCTCTGCCAGCACTTTTGTCTGGGAGAAAGATGCCTCCTTTGCTCTTGTCCTGATGCTGGACAATTCAGTTTTTCCCTATATATCTCTGCTGCCCCAGTGTTGGATTGCTCAGGGGGAATGAGTCCAAGTAAGCCTGTGTGGGGGCTCTTTAAGAGGAACTGCTAGGTACTGTAGAAGTGCTCCATCTCTCTCAGCCTTAATCCCCGCTGGTTTTTACAGCCAAAAGCTATGGGGAATTCTCTTCCTGGCACTGGATCCCTGGGCTGGGGGGCTTGGTGTGGGGCTGTGACCCCTCACTCTCAAGGGGGAACTCTGTAGCTGAGATATCCCTTTCAATTTTTATCCTCCACACATGGGTGTGCAATTAGCTATTCCCCATTTCTGCCTCTCCTACCAGTCTCGATGGGGCTTCTTTAATTCTCTGGTTGTAGGACTTCCATTCAGCCAGATTTCAGGCATTTCTGAATGCTGGTTATTCTGTAGTTTAGTTGTAATTTTGACATGGTCGTGGGAGGAGGCTAGTACCATGTTCACTTACACGGGCATCTTGACTGGAAGTCCTCAAACATGTACCTAAACATACACAAACTGTTAAAATCCAATGCATTGTTAACTTTATGATTTTACTAGGACTGACTCATAGTTGTGAGTAGAGTGATGTGTAGGTTGATGCTAAACCTAGCCACTTCTGCTGGCACCTGAGGCATTAAACAACGATCTAAAAAGTCCTCATTGTTTTAAATTAGTCTAAGGGTCATAATATATTCTTCACCTATTTTTTAAACTTGGGAGATTCCAGTTTATAAATTATTGAGTACAGTAGATACAATACCGACCATTTCCAAAAATGATGCTACTATCTGAAAAACCCTACATTATAAATAACTGTTGAAAAGATCTGGCAAAGTCTTCATAATGAAATAAGGTATTCTTTGCATCGTTTTCTTTTAGCACTTTAAAGATGTCACTCCACTGTCTTTGGCTTGTATGTTTTCTTATGAGATGTGTGCTGTTACTTTCCTTTGCTCTTCTCCGTCTGCGTCCTCTGTTTCTGATTTCAAGAATTCTTAATCTTCCTGTTTCCGGGAGATTCTCCAATCTGTGGTTAGATGTGTTTTATTTTTGGAGAATATTCAGGTGTTTTTCAGCTATTACTTCTGTCCTGTGTTCTCCTCCTCCTCCTACTTGTATAGCCGCCTCATCTTCCCCCTATGGTCTGCTACAAGTGAGACAGGGCTAGTGCTCGTATCTCCTGCAGATACCTATCTTTCCTTAGATTTTAGAAGTTTGCTCTGCAACTTCTGATCACTTAATATATTCAAGAAAAGTTATGGTTTAGTGGGTTATCTGGCTTCTTTTGTTGTTAGGATCGGAGGAGATCCTTTCCCACTTTGTACCTCCTAGACTGCAGCTGGGAATGTATTTGAGGTATTTTGAAAACTTTATGCGATTAAAGATATTTTTCTTCAAGGCATCTTAGAAGCCACTATGGATATTTTATTATAACTTTTGGTTACTTTTTATGGAGAAGAAAGTTCAGCTGGTGTATTGTTCTGGCATACATTATAGCTCTTTACAGATGTTTTTCCAGCATCATTATCAATTACATGTCATCAAACCTAATAGCTAGTAGCTTAGTCATTTTTTTCTAAGAAAAATCCCAAGTATTCTTCATGTAGTGTGTCAAGAAAGTATGATGACTACTGTCCAATTAATTGTACAATTTATCCAAAAATATACTTAGTATAGAACATTAGCAAAGGTTGACAGCTCATGAACAGCTTGCATTCCACTGGCAGTATTTAATGCACCAATTAGCTCTTTTAAAGGAAGAGAATACCACTCCAATAGATCTGAAAGAAAGCTGGGTTTATTATAATTTATTATTAGATTGCCGTGCAAGAGGAAACTGTGCTTGAGACTTGTAGTCTCTCTGAACAAAGCTACAAGTGATCTTATAGTGGGTTTTGGGGAAGCAGGGATTTTAGGGATGACTGACTGATGATTTTAGGGAGCCATGACTGGTAGATTTGGGTGACCTTAACAATGTTCTGTGGTTACTAGTTTATGAATTGGAAAAAGGCCAAAGAATAATTAGTCATGTGCTTCCTTGAACTTGGAAAAGGCCAACTTTTTATTTTCACTTCATACTCAATTTAAGATAAAAGCAGCTTAATATCATACATGGTGAATTATTTGATGGCATTTCATCAGTTGAAAGAGTTCTGGGAGATGAATGTTGTGCAACAAAATTTGGGACATGTAGTGATAAAGGACACAGAACATTACTGTGCCAGTGAGGTTTCTTGGCTGCAGTCAACAGAAACCAACTCTGGCTAATATAGGGGGCAGGGGAAAGGGAGAACTGATTGGAAGGACATGGAAGATTGCAGAATCAACGAGAAGTTAGAGAGCTATACTTTAAATTGAGCAGAGACCAAGTTACTTTCAGCGGAGTCAAGAAGCAGGAGATGGAAGTCAGGAAGCTATCCTCTCATATGGACACCTTGCCTAGGATGAGACTGCTTCTACTGGCCTCAGAGAGTTACCCATTTTTTCCTTTTGGTGATAAATTTTAAGATCTGTTTTCTTAGCAACTTCAAAATATACAATATAGTATTGTTCACTATGGCCACCACGCTGTACATTACATTCCCAGAACTTATTTACCATATAACTGGAAGTTTGTACATTTAGACTGCTTTCATTTCCCTTCCTAGTCTTGGAGAATTCCCTATCATACCAATCACATAGTCTTGGTGAGATACAGTTCCCCAGTTAAAATTTTTACTCATTAGCGGTGCTGGCCAGGCCATTAGGCAGAGGTTCTGCAGCTAGAAGGTCCAGTTCACTTCTTTCCTCCCCTCATAGTCCCTAGAACAAATTCTTAAAATAAACATTATCTCATATGCTCTCAAAATGACCGATGCTATCTCTAGGCTACATTCATTCTGAGAAAGTCACCTGGAAATATCTCTGAATGGATGAACATATTGATGATCATCACATTATAAGATTATTAATTAAAAAAACAATTTAAAGGATGTTTATAATAAAAAATGTATTCTAGAGGTTCCAACCAAAAGGGAGGGGTAGGTAGAAACACTTTGCATTCTTGCACAACCAAAAGAAGAACAATAACTAATTTAAAAACAAAAACAACCAGAGGAGCATCCTTCCAGAAAATCAAAGTGCATGGAAGTCTGACAACCAAGGAGTTAAAGAAGAAACATTCACACAGACTGCGCCACAAGGCTGCCAAGTGGGTTACCCAGTCCTCATAAATGCCTAAGGCTCTGCCCCTAACAATGTAACAGGTGCTCTGAGACAAAGAAATATGGCTCAAATGAAAGAATAGATTAAAACTCCAGTAAAAAGAACTAAGCAACAAGGAGATAGACAACCTATCAGATGCAGACTTCAAAACACTGGTTAATAAGGATGCTCACAGAAATGATTGAGTTCAGTTGCAAAACGAAGGAAGAAATGAAGGCTGTACAAAGTGAAATAAAGGAAAATATACAGAGAACTCACAGTTACAGGTAGGGAACTGGGACTCAAATCAACGATTTGGACTAAAAGGAAGAAATAAACATCCAACTGGAACAGAATGAAGAAACAAGAATTCAAAAAAATGAGGAGAGGCTGAGAAACCTTTGGGACAACTTTAAACATTTCTACATCCAAATCATAGGGGTGCTAGAAGGGGAAGAGGAAGAGCAAGAAATTGAAAACTTATTTGAACAAATAATGAAGAAAAACTTTCCTAATCTGATGAAGAAACTAGACATGCAAATCCAGGATGCTTAGAGAGTCTTAAAGAAGTTGGATCCACAAAGGAACACACCAAGACACATCATAATTAAGTTACTCAACATTAAAGATAAGGATAGAATCTTAAAAGCAGCAAGAGAAAAGGAGACAGTTACCGACAAAGGAGTTCCCCTAAGACTATCTGCTGATTTCTCAAAAGAAACCTTACAGGCAAGAAGGGGCGGGAAAGAAGTATTTGAAGTCAAGAAAGGCAAGGACCTATATCCAAGATTACTGTATCCAGCAAAACTATCATTTAGAATGGAAGGGCAGATAAAGTGCTTCCCAGATAAGGTTAAGTTAAAGGAGTTGATCATCACCAAATACTTATTATATGAAATATTAAAGGGACTTACCTAAGAAAAAGAAGATAAAAAACTATGAATAGTAAGATGACAACAAACTCACAACTACCAATAATTGAACCTAAAAAAACAAAAACAAAAACTAAGCAAACAACTAGAACAGGAACAGAATCACAGAAATGGAGATCATATGGAGGGTTACCAATGGGGTGGGGGAGGGGGAGAATGGGGAAAAAGGTACAGGGAATAAGAAGCATAATAGGTAGGCACAAAATAGACAGGAGGAGGTTAAGAATAGTGTAGGAAATGGAGAAGCCAAAGAACTTGTATGTACAACCCATGGACATGAAGTAGGGGGTGGGGGAATGCTGAGGGTGGGGGTGTACAGGGCAGAGGGGGATAAAGGGAGGAAAAATTGGGACAACTAATAGCATAATCAATAAAACGTTGTTTAAAATATCCTAAATGAGTTTTTAAACCAATTAAACTATCTGCGATAATCCTGTTTAGAAGATGAGGAAAAGTAGTATTAGCCTATTTGGAAGGCGATTACTTCCAGAAATTCTAGAGTGCACACTCTCAAAGAGCCATAAGATCACAGGGCACATGGCTGCTAAAGTAACCCAAAGAATGTGCCAGAGTTTCCCTCGGAAAAAGCAAAGCATAACTGTAAGAAATTTGAAAGAAGAAAGTCATGCTATGTCATGATGCCACCCTCAAAAGAATGTTTAAGTGAAATTCATTTCACATTCCAGGGTGGGGCAAAAGTAGGCTTACAGTTGTAAGTCTGCAACGCACAGAGCTTATCCTTGTATTATTATTTATTAATTATTGTGTTATTTTCTATACAAAAATATAAACCTACTTTCCCCCACCCTGTATTGAAATTAAAGGCAGTCAGTGTTTTAACTTTACTTTTCTCCAGCTTTACTGAGGTATAGAATTGACAAATAACGTGCTAACTTGGTGGGAATAACCCTTTCACAAAGTATGAGTATTCTAAATCATGACACAATTTATGACAAATCTGTTGTCTTGTGAGCTACAAGACAGTATATTGTTATGTGTATATAATATATGCATATACACTATATAAATATACTTTATATAATATGTAGTATATAAATATGGTCTATATTCCAGTTTTTTCCTATGTTATCCACTTACTGTGCAATTATCTTCTTTATGGGAGATAATTTTTCTTTATGGAATCTAAATATAGACTCTCCCAGCCAAGCCACTTAAGATTTATTTAAGGACAGTTTCAACTTGTTTTTGAAAAGCAAAAACAATAATTGTGTATAATGTTCCAGCCACAGAGATGGCTAAGCAGCTCGGAGGTGTTTGGGCTAATATTCTGCCTAATGCAATCCTCCTGTTATCAGCTCATCATCAGCTCATCATCCTTTCAATAATGTAATATAAGTGGCTAAACCCCTAGAGCTGATTGTATCACAAAGGGATTATCCCCGTCCCCTTCTGGGAATTAAACCTGCAGACAAAGAGCAGACAGCTGGGCCGCCTGCCTCAATTTGACATCCGCTGTTTGCTGTGTGCATTACTACAGGCTGCTGCCACAGGACAGTGTTGTGATCATTCTGGCTGTATTCTCAAGACCCTGTTTTTAAAATATTAACACCCATCAATGAGCTTTAAGTACTCAATAATATAGTTATATTCACAGCAACTGAGGGCAGAGAAGGGAAATGTAATGAAGGCGGAAAGGCTCTGGATTCTACAAGGTACGTGTGAGTCTGAAAGTTGTAGGCTGTGAGCTGAACCTTGGCAAAGACCCAAGCGTGTTGTCTATAATCACTCGACGTGATGCCTTTCCCCTACTCAGCTTCCTAAGAACTTTTTTCTTCCTGTTAATTATCTTACCCTTTGGAATACTTGATTCCATTTGAAATGGGGATCACAGTAAACAATTTCACTATTTTGACTTATATTTCCTGGTTGTCTTAGAACCATTTGAACAAAAATTTGTGTATTAGAGGGTTTTTGCTTTGGGAATAGAATACTCAAGGAGAAGATTTTTCCGATGTGATCCAATCTTATTAGATTATCAGAATTTACTGGTTGTACGTAATTTACATGCTTGCATGCAAATATTAGGGCAGAATTTTAAGATATTTTTATTGCCCAGTGTGAGAATCTGAACTTCCAAAATGCTGTCAATTTAATGCCTTTCCAAAATGTTACATAAATCCACACCCTCTAATCATTTTTCTGTCTTAGTGCTTCCTGAGAAACTCCTTTGTCAAATGGGATTACATATTCAAAGGGGCTACCAGCTTTCCCAAATAACACAGTTTGACGGTCCCTATGATGTATCTGGCAGCTGAACAGGAATCTTATTTCAATTGAACTCTGTTTAGGCCCTGGAATCAGGACGTTACACAATTTGACTTTAATATAATTAGTCAAATTACCCTGTTCCTAAAGGCCAAGGACTGAGAGATAATGAGTGAGAACTAAACTAATGCATGTTGAGCACCAGTGTTAATGAGAACAAAATTACACTTACAGTCTGAGAATGAATTTAGATATTCTAGAATGAATGTATCTTTAGATATAAAGTAAGTGGTACATTTTTTTGGGTATTACTGATAGGCAAAGCAATAAATATTAAAGGATATGGAAGGCTAATCAAACTTTTCCTGGGACTGAAATTTTTGGAAGACTAGGCACTCTTAAGACTAATTTAAGTCCCATATCAAAAGAGAGACACTGAATATTTCATTCAAATTTTGTTACCACTTACCAGCACAGGTGATGAGTGTGAAAATAATTTTTTTTCTGAAACTTTTAAGATAGCGAATTTGATTTAGAATTACAATTTAAATGCCATTCTGGAAAAGAGATACAAACACGTGCTTCAGTGCCAGCAAGCTTACACCAATAATATCAAACACAATTTGTCCCTTCTTTCCCAGAATTCCTTTACTTTGTCTGGTTTATAAGGGATAGTCCTCAATTAGTTGTGCTATGTTTTCTCTTGCTTGGTAAGCATTTTTGGTCAAACAAGGAATGGCAGAGTTCCACAATTAGATCAAAAGATCAATCCTAATGTACCATTTCCTCCTCACCCTCCTGCTGTAATAAAGTGGCTGCAGCTCTCCAGGGGACAACTCAAAATCCTGGGACTGATATTTCTAAATTAGCTGGCTCTCTGACCTTGCTGGTAATTGCGTTAGTTTATCAATGTTCAACACAATTTATTACTCTCCAATATGTACCAAAGTGTTTATCTCTCAACACTAACAATATTAAAAAATCTAAACTATCTATTGCAGCACAAAGAGGCACCCTTTCATTAGGGAAAAACATAAATAAGTGGGAACTGTCACATGACCCGCCTTAGTGCAGGAACGTTGCCGCTGCCGCCTTCTCCGATTCGATGCTGTTGTGTTTGTAAAATCTGGAAACAGAGAAATCAAGTTCTGTTTCCATTTGGGTGTGTGAGACAGGAGTGAAATGGTGCTTTCTGCATGACTAAGGTAATGGCTTCATTCCAAGAAAAATAAATGGCATCGATAAAGCCTTACCTAAGCACTGAAAAGCAACGTGCGGATAGCATATCACTTTGACTTTCAGCATTGTACACTTTGACAGGGAAAAGGATTCAGGTCATGGGTTTCATTTTGGGATGAAGGAAATCCACCCCATTCATTCGATACCTTGATCTTATTATTCATTTCTTAAATTTTGTGTTTGATTAGGGTAGTGAACGAGCTGTGACAAAACTCAGTGTACATTAGATGAACTAAAAGTAGTGTCATATTGAAGTTTTGCAAACGCCATGTCTGAATTTTAACCAACTGTCAACGAGGAAATGTGGCATGACTGGCTAGGAATGGTGTTAACAGCCTGTTAAGTAGAGGTAGGCGTGATAAAGATCATGCTGTCCAACTTTAAATAACGGGCTGCCTCTTATCTACCTTTCTCCTTCCACCCAGAACTAGACTTTTCTCTGCCATTCCTTCACAGAAGGCGCAGAAGTTAGGAAGTATTCAGTCACATTCATCTCCTCACCTACCTACTATTTGCCATTAAGCCAAATCCCAGTGTTCATTCCTCACTTACAAGGAAAGAGTTTCAAAGGCAGCTCGAGCTGGAATAATGCAAAGAAAGTACTTATCTTAAAATCTTGGGGTCCTTAAATTGTAGCTCATATTAGTACTGTTATTGTTATTGAACTTTATTAATAACTGTTAGGCCAATGTTCTTTCCAAAGCAGATCTGTTTTAATTTCTTTTGTTCACCAGAAGCTCATTTCAGTGCAAAGAATAAAATGCCTTTGGTGAGGGGACTCTTAGGTTGGCCTCCTCTCTGCAATTTACTCTAGAGTTTTCCACAGCACTTTAAAACCCGTACTTGGAAAATTTTATTGTTTTAATTACATGCCAAAGTCATAGAAATTCTTTTAGTTTTTAAAAATCCTCCACTTCTCTGACGTCCCTTTAGTGTTTGAGTGCTATTTATGCTACATTAACATCGCCAACCCGAGTTAGGGAGCCCCCAAAGCGGGTCCACTGTGCGCATTGCTCAGGCTAAAAACACATGCAATCTACTGTTTCAGGTTCAGGCTAACCACTCACTGAGCACCAGTCAGAAGCCACGTTCTGTTCTACCCATGTCACGGGCACTTCTTATCCTTTCTAATCACTTGGAATATATACATGAATTATTGTTCATTTGAATCTAATTTTACTCAGATGCTTCGACTAGCCTCAAAGCATTTTGCTTTAAATAAATGATTCCATTACTTGTATTCAGGTAAAAGTAAGAGTTATTTTGAGCAATAAACATCTTTGCATTATATCAATGTGGCAGTTTTTATAAATATATAATACCTCTTAGAGTAAAAGGACGTTGAACATTTACTGGCTGCTTACTGTTTGCTCCCAGTTCTTTAAATGTTGCCTACTATCCCCAAATATTAATTATTTGTTTTGTGACTGGCACTGTGCTTGTACAGGCTATGTGAAGGTGAATAAAGTCCCACTCCGTGCGTGTGAGGAGCTGTGGAAAGAGAGCAAGCCCTTTTTATACAATCTTCTATTTGACGCAAGCGGTGAGTGTGGTGTTATAGGAACACAGAATCGCTGGTCCGCCCTTGTTAGGGAAGGCTATGCAGCCAAGGTAGAGTAGCCCCCAACCCTTATCATCAGGGGATATGTTCCAGGATGCCCTGTGGGTGCCTGAAACTGAGATAGTCCTGAACCCTATGTGTGCTGTTGTTCTTTTCTATACACACATACCTTTCCACATAAAGGAAGCTCTTGCCAGCTTCTCTTTGGCATATCCGGATTGCCAACATCGCTGTTCTCGTGCTTTGTGGCCATTATTAAGTAGAATAAGGGTTCCTTGAACACCAGCACCGCAGTTCTGCAACAATCTTATCTGATAACCGAGTGAGCTACGAAGTGACTAATGAATGGGCCTGGAGACTCTGGGCAAAAGGATGAGTCACATCCGGGCTGGATGGCTGGAGATTTCACCATGCAGCCTGAGGACAGAGTGCGATTTAAAACTTGACAATTGTTTATTTTTGAAACTTTCTGGTTAATATACTAGGTCTGGCACAAATAACACCCCTTTTTATTACGAAATCTTTTATTAAAAAATCATAAGCATGTAAGTCTGTAACATAATGGTATCACACTCAAGCACAGTAGGTGACATTTTAGGCAATAGGTTCAAATTGCTGTCCATCTCATGCGAGGCATTCAGGTACCCTACCAACCACACTCAAGCAAGTGTTACTTCTGCCGGACCCTGTATTCAGACTAGGGGTAACTGAACCCTCAGAAATCAAAGCTGCAGATAAGGGGGACTACTGCAATACTAACATGGCAGTACTATCTTCTATTTAGAATCCTTCCCTTCACCTTCCTTCCCTCCTTGCCTCCCTCCCTCCCTCCCTCCCTTTCTCCACCTTTCTTCCTCCTTTCCCCTTTTCACTTGAGAGATTTTTAAAAATTAGAAAAGCATTATCTGATTTTTGTAACACATCTAATAATGCAGGGATACAGAGAGCAAAGGTTAGTAAGTGCCTCATTATGGACTCCAAATACTGATAATTCTCTGAGGTAAAGACAAGAGATATTATGTATTGTTGCAAAAAAAAAATGGGCTCAAACTATACAGACTCTTCTGTAGGTTGCTTTTTAGAAAAATCTTTAAACTATCTGTAAGACCATTAAAATTAGAAATCCAAAATAAAAGTAGCTTAGAATGCTAATGTCTTCATTTGTCCCTGTAATTGTCTTCGTTTCTCTTTTTCCGTTTTCTTGTATTATCAGTTAGTTAGCACTATGCCCCTGGCACAGCATTTGTGTGCAGAGCACTTTCTCTCACCCTCTGTGGGAGGAGGTCAGTGAGAGGACGTGACTGTTAGCTGGGCCTGGGCCACCAGCAGCTCCTCACCGAGCCCTGCTCTTAGAATGTATGTCCCGCCCGCCGTTGAGACCATCTGGACTGAACTGGTAGCTGAACCCCCGCTAAGGTCTCTCTATGAACTTTGAAGATTCCGGTGGGCAGGCGTGGAGATTTACTAGTCTTGCAGCTGCCCCAGAGAAGCCTGGTAAAATCATTCCCGTGCTTGTTAAAACTGCCACTTACCACTCTGGAGCGGTCTGCCTCTGTCTTCAGTTGCTCCTTGTGTTCTGTGCTTGGAGGCCGGTGCGTGAACCAACAGCTCCCTGCCTCCCTCCTCGTGGATTCTCCCTACATTTTGGTCCATTCTGAATCAGACATCTCTGCTTATACTAAACAACTTACATGCATCCTAACATATGCATTCAAACGTACGACTAGATTTTGTTATGGTAAATTTTATAAAAATTGATTATATAAACAGCATAATACTCCATAATTGATAAAATAAAATTCATTTCACTCTTTCTTATGGGTGAAAGCTCTGGTTACTATCTGAAACTACAAAAATCTTGCAACAACCATCCTTGTACAATACTTCTGTCCTATGTACTATAGTTATTTCTGAAGAATAAATTCTCTCAAATAAAGATTGCAGGGTTGAAGTACTTGTGTGTACTTGTAGCTTTCTAGCATGGCCAGATTGCTCTAAGATTGTGGAAATATTTATCAGCAATGCATGAGGCTCTTCCTTTCTGGAGTATTCATCAACACAGGATCTTACTGCTCTTTGTAATATTTGTCAATATAATGGGTGAAAAGGAGGTGTCATTCTTGTTTAAATTTGAATGTCCTCAGCTATAAGTGAGGGCAGGCATCTTTTCATGTGCCTATCTATCTATGCAAGTTTTCTATTTACATCCTTTGCTCATTTTTCCTTGAGTTGTCTTACATTATTTTTTTAATTAGTAGCAGCTTCTTCCTGTGTATTAACTCTGCGCATTGGCTAGGGCTTTCAGTTGATAACTACGGAAACTGCTGGTTTAGGCAGTCAGCAATTTGTCGAAGGCCATTGAGCAGTTCACAGAATCAGTGCAAGGTTTTGAAAAACAGGTTTGAGGCCTAGTTTTCAGTAACAACACACAAAACAGCATCGAAGAATTGGCCTGAGGAGAAATTTTACTAGTACAGCTGTGGGCTCTGGTGCCACCTCAATCCTCCTCACTCCTGCAAAATGAATTAACTTCAGAAAAGGCCGTGCCTTCAGAGGTTTTAGTTCTGGAGATTTAGACTCATGCAGCTGCGTGTAATTGTCTGAACGCAGGTCAGCTGGCTGTGGCCCATCTGCAAGGGGTGCTGGGGAAGTGGTTTCTGAGTTGGTGGGAAGGTGGGTTAAGAATGTGTGGTAAGCGATCAAAATATGGGAAAACATTCAAAAGAGTTTGGGTACAACAGATGAAAGATATCCATTGCAACTTTTCTCAGTCTTATGAGTTGCAAATATTTTTTTCTTAGTCTATATTTTGGCTTTGTTTCTGTTTTCCGTAATATAATTACAAGAAAGGATATTAGCAAATTATGTTTTTCTCTCTTTATCGTGCCTTGGTTTTCTGTTTTGCTTAAGAACTTTTCTATCATCCCACAGTTATATGAATATTTAAAATTTTTATTTTAATATTATTTTACTCTTTAGCTTTAGACCTTTAATTCATATACAATTAATTTTTGCATATGATATAAATTGGCTTCTGTTCACTTTTTTCAGATTCACTTCAGCACCAAAAAAACCTGTCCTTTCTCCCCATTGAATAGACATGCCAATTTTACAATACATTAAGTTCTTATATAAAAGAATGTTTCTCAACTCTGTACTTTCACTTTGCAATTTTATTCTTGTGTATATCTATTGTTTTGATTATAATAATTTAATATTTATTACAGTTTTAGTAGTTCCAGTATGCTGTATTTTTATGGTTGTTTTAATGGTAGAGATTTTATTGCTATCACAAAAATTTATTTTTTATATGACATTTAAAATAATTTTGCGCAGTTATAAGAAAAAAATTAGGATCTGATTGAAGTTGCATTGCATTCGGAAGGACTGAGCACATTATGGGAACAAGTTTTTTCATCTAAGAATATTGTATGTGTCTCTCTATTCTGTTCTTTCCTTACATCTTTTAGTAAAACTTTGCAGCTTTCTTCATATAGGTCATGCGCCTTCTTGCTAATTTAATCCCTAAGTAAGATATAGTTATTATGGTTTTTGTGAATAGAATACTCTACCATTTCACATAATAATTGGTGACTAGTTGTATAGACAACAGCAATTGACTTTTGTGTCTGTATCATGCATAAAGAAATCTTTCCAAAGTCTCTTATTCCAGTTTGATGCTAGTTTCACAAGTCAAGTAAAGACACTTTTGTGGTTCTTTTTCTCATAATCATACTTTTTGTTTGATATTTTTTATTTTGTTGAGTAAATGATAATCTCCTAAATAATGTGGAAAAAGATGGAGGTTGCTATCATCTCTAATTATTAATTTTAGTAAACTGATTTATTATTTATTTATTTTATTATATTTTTCCATTACCATTTATCCCCCATACCCTCTTCTACCTCCACACCCCCCGCAATCACCCCACTGTTGTCCATGTCCATGAATTCTTTTTCTGTTGTGCTTGATCCCTTCACCCTTCAACCCCCCAAATGATTTAAGTATATAATTAATTATTGATTATGATGTTTATAGCTGTTTTTGTTAATAGTTTGTATCACCCTTAAGTAAGTTCTTTCTATTACTTTTATATTTAAAATTATTTAAGTAATTGCCGATCTTTTAAAAGTTCCTATTCAACATCTATCAATATAACCATATGGGTTACCTCATGTAATTTTTTCATATGATTATGTTATTGAATTATTCATGCATTTCTGGACTAAACCCTTATCTTATTTATCATGAGTTAAATTAATTCGTGTTTTATTTAGAATCTTTATTTGTATTATAAGTTAAACCTTTATTCATATTTTTCATTTTGTACTATTTAACAATCTTTCATTTCCTATTAGTGATTTTTACTATTGTTTTCTCATTGTCATACCCCAGTTTCTTTCCTTTTAAAAAATTTTAATTGAATTTATTGGGGTGACAATGGTTAATAAAATTATATGGATTTCATGTGAACAATTCCATAACACATCATCTGTACCTTGTATTGTTCATTCGCCATCTGAAGTCAAGTCTCCTTCCATCAGCATTTAACCCCCCTTTATTCTCACCTACCTTTCCCCATCCTCCCTTTTCCTCTGGGACTCACCATACTGTTTTCTGTGTTTGTGGGGTTTTTTTTTTTCCATAATCCTTCACCTTTTTCAGTCAGTTCTCATACCCCCTTCCCATCTGACAGCTGTCAGTTTTCTGTATCCATGAGTCTATTTCTATTTTGCTTGTTCGTTTTTTTTTCACTAGATTCCACATATATCTGGAGTGGTCTGTGCATGGTGAAACCATATGTAATCTGTCTTTCTCTAAATGGCTTATTTCACTTAGCATAACACTTTCCAGGACCATCCTTGTTGTCACGAAAGGTAAGATTTCCTTCTTTTTATAGCCAAGTAGTATTCTGTTGTGTAAATGTACCACAGCTTTTTAATCCACTCATCTATGATGGACACTTGGGCCACTTCCACGTCTTGCCTCTTGTAAATAACACTGCAATGAACATAGGGATGCATATATTTTATTGGAATTAATGTTTTGGGTTCCTTTGGATATATTCCCAGAAGTAGAATTTCTGGGTCATAAGGCAATTTCATTTTTAATTTTTTGAGGAAACGCCATATTATTTTCCACCAAGGCTGCACTAGTCTGCATTCCTGACAGCACACTAGGGTTCCCTTATCTTTATACCTTCACCAACACTTGCTGTTTGTTGAATAATTTATGATAGCCATTTTGATAGATGTGAAGTGGTATCTCATTAATTTGCATTTTGATGTGGCTTCTTCTGTAAATCCTTGGTCACAAGACTTCTGTTCAGCTAGTCTTTGGTTGGTCGTTCAGGTTATTTGGTCTATAGTTTCATTGTAATTCCACTTTTGTCCTGGGAGAAAGTGAGGGTAGTTTCCACCTACTCTGCTACCATTTTGGATCTACTTCCAAAGAGTAGGAGCTAAGTGGAGGGCTATTTTGTCTCTACATAAGTAACTAGATTTCTTTAACAGCAAATGAGAGATCCTTTGAGGTAAGTTTCTTTTCATGAACTGAAGTATATGAGTTTACTGTACAGGGATTATGCTTCCGATAGGGAGATTTGAACTGGATGACTTCCAAGGTCTTACCCAACCTTGACATCGATAAGTATAGAATTATGTACAGTTTAGGTGTGTAGCCTCCTGAACCAGATTCCTGGGTATGGATCTGAGCTCTAAAACTTACTAGTTGTGGCAATTTACCTACCTCATTAAGTACTAATTTTCCAAAAACGAGGATCAAATAATAAAAAAAAAAAAACTATGGAAGGTTTTTAGCATAGTGTTTTTGTACCTGATAAGCACTCAGAAATACCCGCATGAAATTTCATGAGGGTGGAGACTCTCTGCCAATTTCTCAAAAAGAATATTCTTCATTTAACTTTAAGATGTAGTTTGTGTAAGAAGAAAATTATTGTTTTAATGTTATGGTGTTCCTGAAAGCATCTTTCTTCACATAATCCTCTGTCTTTTAAAGGAAATCTAAATCATTGAATGGTGTTATTTTTTAATTGTCTATTTTGGGTGCTCTTTCTGCCTTGTACATATTCTCTGGATGGCTCTAAACACTCTCGTGGCTTGAATTATCATCTTTGCTGATGACTCCAAAACTCTATCCCTTAGCTTCAGATATATCTGTCTGCTAGATGTTTCCACCAGAGAATCCCATAGGCACCTACCTCCATTGCAGTGCAACCAAAGTGAAACCACCATCTCTCCTAAGATGTTCCTCTAAGGTTCTCTTCTTCCAGTGTTACCTGTCATAGGAATGATGCTACTGTCCTTGCCCAAATCAGAAATATGGAGTTATTTTTGACTTCTCCACTCTTTCTGCCAACCCCACCTCTAATTCCCAGTTCTGAAATATTTCTCAAAACAGTCTATTACTATGCATTTCCACTGACATCTTTCTAGTTTTGTAAAGTATTACTATTATCAAGACCTCCTTTTTAATAATGAACTACATTTTTCAAAGTGCAAATCCGATGGCTCAAGCTTACTACTTCAGAATCATTTTTTTTTGTCTCAACCCTCCCACTTTGTTCTCAACCACAGTTACTTTTTGTTTTTAGTTACTTAGACACACTTTAGTTACTTTCTTGGTTCCGTATCTTTGCATACCGGAATTCCTAAATGGAACACTTTCCTCGTGTTTGTTGACAAACTTACTGCTCTTTGTCCTTCGGACCTCTGCTGAACAAAACCACCACCAACCATAATGTCAATGAAAACAATGATAGTAAGGACAGCAAACAGTTAGTGTGTGCTTGTCATGTGCCAGGCACTCTGATAAATGTTCCACATCATCTTCCTGGCAACCCTGTGAGATGAGAAGTCTTATCTCATTCTCAAGTATAAAGAACCTGAGGCTTAGAGACTTTAAGTAATTTTCCTGAGGTCATGGATACTCTATGGGGAAGAGTTAGGATTTCAAACTAGGTCTCTCTCCCTCCCTGCGGAACTAATTTTCTTTATGTGTGTCCCAGAAAGCATTCCTCACACAAGTGTCCTTCCTCCTTTCTGCTCGCCTGCACATCACACAGTCTGTGTGTCTTAATCCCTGTGGGCTGCTATAATAAAGTAGCACAGATCAGGTGGCTTATAAACAACAAACATTTATTTCTCACAGTTCTCAAGGCTGGAAAGTCCAAGGTTGTGTCCCCGGCAGATTCAGTGTCTGGTGAGGAGACACTTCCTGGTTCATAGATGGCTGTCTTTTCACTGTGTCACAGGACAGAGGGGGCTAGAGATCCCCGTCTGGTCTTTTTTATAAGGGCACTAATTCCATTTATGAGGCCGCCACTCTCATGATGTAATTACTTTCCAAAGGCCCCACCTTCTAAAGCCATCACATTGGCATTAGGAGTTCAACATGCGAATTTCGGGGGGACACAAACATTCCAACCACAGTGCTATTCAACACAGCACTCTAGAGCGTGATACTTGTTTCATTCTCAGTGTCTGCAACTAGTCTGCAACCGCTCTAAAAACAGGGACTCTTTGTCCTTCTATTTCCACCACCAAGCACAGTACCTGGCACGTAGTAGGTGCTTAATAAGTATTTGATGTATAATCCAGATGCTATTGGTACTTCATCGTCCTACGCTTATCCACAGCCCTTGCAGATTTAGCAGTCTTTCTGCAATTCCTCCTAACTCTAGCTATTGCTTCCTCATGGTGCCTTCTCTCTCTGCTTCTGCATTGTAGACTGCCATCTTGGTTAATCTAAGTCCCGTATTTCGCTATTTTCCTCTCAAAAATTCTGACCTCACCTGTGATTTCATGAGGTGGTAAATTTTACCAAAATCTTGAGGCCTTACAGGGAGGGATCAGGTGACTCACTCACAGACTCCCATCCTTTTTTTTTTTGTTTGTTTTCCTCTTAGGTTCCGCTGCCTTAAAACCTGAGTCCATGGCTTTCCCTGCCATGTTCAACATCTAAATAGGTGTGACTTTTTATGACTTCCTGGAATTCCGATAATAAACATGTGTCACCCCAATACAGAAGAATGAATGAATGAATGAATGAATGAAGTTGTAAATGAGTAAATAAGTCCAGGCTGAAGATCTGAGCTTAGACCTACCTTCTGTGATTTTAAACCACCCCACAAAACTGTCTTTGAGGCTGAATTGCTGAATGTATCGATATACCATATCTGGTAAAAAACACGTATGTTTATTTTCTTGGGCAATTGTATTTAGCTATCTTTTAGGTGCTGCATTATAAGAGAGAATTGTTTGTTCTGTTCAAGGTATGTTTATCTATTTTGGGCTCTGAGACTGCGGAGAATGTGTCCCGTACTTCTCTGCGTCTGTCATATGATTTAGCAAAATGCCTTGTGTAGAGCAGGCACTCACTTAATAGCGAGTTGATTGATTGAATAATTATTTCTCTGATAAACACTTCTGTAGTACGTTACCTGATGAGTGTCTGTTTCAATATGACAATGGCTATGACCTTCGTGTAGTTCATTAGCAAATGAAAAGTATGCTCATTTCCATGGAAGGAAATGAGAATATAAAAAATGTGGTTCTATTTGTAGTGCCATTACTGTCTTACTGTTTGATTAAGAACAAATTCTTAACCTTTTAATGCTACTTGTTACCTATGACTCTGATTTCAAGGGCTACTGCAATACCAAAATCCTGGGGAGAATAATATAATAACCCTGACCTATTTGAAGGGATAAAAATAGGCCATAAATGAGGGAACTCATTGGCCAGAATTAATCAGTAATAGAGGAGAGGTGATGTCTTTAGAAACAAACAAGCAAAGAAGCAAACAAGCAGTTTCCCAATCGCATTTTGTAATCATAACAATTCCCTGTGTGAATATCACCATTTTGCTGATAAGGATGTGGAGGCTGAGAAATTTTAAGTTATTCGAGTCAAATCATATAACTCATAACAGGCAGCTATTCTTGGTTCACTGTTATCTCTCCTCCCCCTACCCCCTACATCAACCCATTACTCATTGTTTTACCTTCTTAGTTTTGCAGTATTTGTGGTAGAATGCCTAAAGCTATGAATCCCAGTGTATCAAGAAAAAGAAAAGAGCTACTCTGAACCTAAGCAGCAGCCGAAATCAGAAACCCGTTAATAAAATCTTTGAGCATTAGTTGATGTCCTGCATCACAGGTGCATACACTGACCACCCTTTTTTTGCTCTAGGCATCATGCTGTGTCCTAGGGGTATTATGCAAAGAGGAGAGAGGCAAACTTGCTTCCTTTTCGAGAATTCCAGGTCACAAAGGGTGAGAAGGTTCCCAGATGGACAAAGGGGAGGAAGCACTTTCCAGGTAGAGGGAAACGCAGGCACAAAGGCAGAGAAGCCAGCAGGTCTTTGCATGTAGGGGCTGTGAGCATTTCGGCCCAGCTGGAGGGCTGAGGGCCATTGCAGAAGGGAAAGCAAAGGCCAGTGGAGAGACAAATTGAGACACACTCAAGGAAAATCTTGAACTGAGGAATTTGGCTTTACCTGCAGGCAGTGGAGAGCCAGCAAAGAGTTTTATGCAGGAGACTCAGAACTGAATTTGCATTTTGGGAACAACTTACTGAGATTAAAGAGGAAAGTGGATCAGGAGTAGGTAGTGGGGATGGGGGAAAGAATGGAGACTGTTGGCGTGCAGAAAGCTCTTCCTGTGCATTGGAAGCTGAAGCCAATTTTCTTCTGGCAGTGGAAGATGTTACCTTGTTAGTTTTACTGAGCAATTTGATTTGGGTGTAGACACAGGAAAGTTAGTTCATTTAGTGTTTTAACGTTAACACTGAGTACTGACTGTAGTTGTTCTTTCTGCTGAATTAAAGCTTACCCAAGTGATTTTATGGCCTTCTTTGTTCTTTGGTTGTGATATTTCTTTTCACTAATGCCTTTTCCTTATTTGCTTCCATTGGCTGTTTAAATCCTTTCCTGTCCATTTACCAATTCTATCATAACCCTCCTGTGTTTGCTCCTAATGTGTTATAATTCTTCATAATCTGGTCTTCGTCTGATTCCGATTTTCTCTAATATTTCTTTTTGCTCCCTTGAGGAAAGTATATCCATTTTGGGTTTCAAATGCTCATCACCTTTTGTAAATATTAAGGCAACGATTCAATTTAATTTAAAAAATAATGTTTTTCTATTTCTTCTTTGGTCAATAAATTACCTTTGTCATCTTTTAAAGCTGTATTGTCTCATAATTTTCTTCTGTGCTCTTGTTGTTCCGTTTTATAGTTCCCCAGAGGATGTAAGAATATATATTGATATAATGAACAATGTGGAAATAAAAAAAGAATAATTTAGGGTCTTATACTCTATAGTGTTTACTAGTGATCTATTTCAAAATAAAACATATATTTCAATCCTGATGAATCAAATATTTAAGGAACATTTTTTTAAGCAGAGAAATGTGCATGGAAACAATCACTACTGACCCTGAGAGGCCTCTTTGAAAGATTCTAGCCGCAGATGATTTAACTTTGCTCTCAGCCCAGCTTCTTCTACCAAGGGTTATCGTTGTGGACATTGCTCATGAGGGCTCTGGGAGCACCAACTGGGGGTCAGAGATCAAAAAACATAGGATACAATCTTAGATAAAATATTAGCAGCCCAGGAAATATTCCCAAAGTCATACATTGTGTTAGAGCTATTGTATTCCATGTAGGAAAAGAAAAATGGAAAATTACACAAGCCACCTTCCTTTTATTACAGAAATTAAAGGTCTAATTTAGAATTGTGAAGATATGTAAATAGCCATTAATACATTTTATTAGTTTACGTACTCAGGTTATGAACATATAAATATAACAGAATTTTTAGAGTGTCTGCATTAGTGATTAGTAAATATACATATAAGTGTGCATATATATATATATATAGAGAGAGAGAGAGAGAGAGGTTTTTAAAGTTTTAGAAGTACAAAGATGCTCTGAGAGACCCTTCAAGTTCATTGTAAACATTGTTTATGAAAGGTACTTAATAGTTGCATTTGCTTCTTCTTCTCTACTACTGACAGTGCTAGCTGTGATGATGGTAACAGCTATCAGTTCTTTGTAACTAACAAGTACTTTAGCACTTTTGGCTATATATATATAGTCCCACTTAACTTTCCAGCCTAGCAATTTATGCATTATTCCCATTTTACAAATGAAGGAAAATAGGCACAGGAAGATAGAGGAACTTGCCCAAGGCCACATAAGTAAGTAGGACTGTGAATAAAATTTGTTTCTCCCTGTTGCCAAAGGCTGTGGTCTTCTGTTGACCACAGGACATTAGACATGAGGGAGCTCTGAGTGTGGATAGATTGACTCCCTTTAACTCACAGTAATATGGCAGCTTTTTCCCACTGGGATGTCACAAAGAATCCTGATGACAATTCTACATAGTGTGTTTCTATGTTATATGATGTGTTATATGTGTTTCTGTGTTATATGGCACAGTCATTATGAAGTTCATAAATATCTAAGTCTTGGACAAAATATTACAACCTTGTTCTTTATTAAATCCCTTGAGCTTACTAGACAATGTGTGCCTATGCTGGTAAAAGTAAAGAATTAAATCATTATTGATTTGGTAAACTTGATCACGCTACATTATTTAAATTACTTCTTTTCCTTGTTTTAATTTTTACCTCAAAAATTGATAAATGTTTGCCCTGACTGGTGTGGCTCAATGGATTGAGCACCAGCCTGCGAACCAAAGGGTGGCCGGTTTAATTCCCAGTCAGGGCATGTGTCTGGGTTGCCAGCCTTGTCCCCAGTAGGAGGCACACGAGAGGCAACCACATATTCATGTTTCTCTCCCTCTCTTTCTCCCTCCTTTCCCTCTGTCTAAAAATAAAATAAAATCTTTAAAAAATTGATAAATGTAACATATTTGCAAAAGTGACACGCACAAGTTACTTAAAAGAATTAAGAAGAGGAACATGTATCTACTCACCAAGCCTCCTTACCAAATGAGACGATGCCAACATCTTGGAGCCACGTTTGCTCTTCCTGGAGCACAGCCTTCATCTCCCTCCCAGAGCCAACCATTATCCTGAATCACGTGCTTAACACTCCCTTCATTTTCTTCGTGATTTTTACTGTATGTTAAGTACTTTTATACCTTGATATGTTGTTTTATTTTGGAGTTCAATACAAGGCTTTTAAGACTCATTCGTTTCTTATAATTAAAGCATTTTTTTCCAATATCAATTTACATTCCACATTATTTTGTATTAGCTTCAGGTCTACATCGTAGTGGTTAGTGGTTAGATAACCATATACGTATCCCTCCTGATATATGCAGAATTTACCAAGGAGTCATTAGAAACTTTGTTAAACATCTCTTCAACTACCTTGTCCACTGAAGATATAAAATTATTGGAAGAGTAGAGATAGAGCTATTTATGAGAATTCTTTTAAAGAGAAGAATGCTCTGTGCATTCTATCCTCTACTGGGGGCGAATATGGGTAAGTGCCATTTCCTACACTGCAGCATGAGGAGGCTGGCTTCCTTCGGTCTTCCCATAATGCCTATGGCATTGCTCTTGTAGTTGGGTGTGCCCTCTGACACACTGCCTTGGAAATCCAAATGGAAGAGAGGGGCCATTGAATGGTTTTGTCCACACAGTGAAGGAGCACGGCCACTGGGTAGGATTTAACCTGTACCCGAGTTGGTCAGAACACAGGGTGTTTATGAATGTTTCCTTAGGGCTGGCCTGGAGCCATTTTAAATGATACTCAATGAAATGCAGACAGTCTTAACAATTGCTTTAAAATATCCACAGGAAAAAAAAAGGGTAGGTAGGAAAATGCTGATAATAATAGTTGAAACTGGATGATTTGTATATGGGGGTTCATTGTATCTTTCTCTCTACTTTAGGAAGGCTTGCAGAAGTTCATGATGAAAAAACTTTGGAAAATTCTGCTCAAGGGGACCTCTATGGAAAGGCAATGGAATTTCAGCAAAGTCTGGCATGTGCCTTCCAGCAAACCGGGGCCGTGGGAGCACAACAGTTGGAAGAGTAAAGTACATTGCCCTTGTCGAGAGAACTACAGGAGAGATACCCAATGCCTGGCACTCTCTGTAGAATGTGTGAAAGTGCCCCCTACCCGGGGAAAGCCACGCTTCCCCGGGGAAAGTCCTCTTTAAACTCTTCTCAGGCCCAGACATTGAGAGGCTATCACTGATAGTCCCAGTCAAGTAATAAGTATCCTGTTCCCATTCAGGCCTGCCAAGGGGAAGAGAAGACAAGTGAGTGAGAGCAAAGAAGTGGGGAAGAAGGTAAATAAAGCAAGAGAGAGGGAGAAAAAGAGGAGGAGGTGAGTCTAGGACAGAGCGAAGCTCCACCCCCCATTTCAAAAGGGCCAGGCAGCCTGTGGGCAATCGGCTCCAGTTAGCAAAAAGTGGAAACGGTAGGTGGAGAAGGAGAATAGGGAGGCCACACCTCTTCTTCTATGTCCAGCATGCTTCCAGGGCTAGCATGCTGTAGGTTTTGCTGGGAAGGGGGAAAGGTTTTTTAATTCTAAATCAAGATCATGATTTTGATTAACTACGAGAGGGTGATTTTAATTACTGAATTGACATTTGGTTTGTAAATGAAAGTGTCTGCAGGATACTAGCAGTGACCTACAAAGTCATGGGTCTAGCTTTTTATTCAGTAGCACGGGAAGAGCCACCTGTGTTGAGTCCATTGAGAAGTTTTAAGGAGGTAGATTGAAAAGAAAAAGACACATCACCAAGCCCTTATTATATGAAATGTTAAAGGGACTTATCTAAGAAAAAGAAGATCCAAAATATGACAGTGAAAAGACAGCAAACTCACAGCTATTAACAACCACACCTAAAACAAAAGCAAACTAAGAAAACAGCTAGAACAGGAACAGAACCACAGAAATGGAGATCATATGGAGGGTTATCAACAGGGGCATGGGAGGAGGAGAGAGGGGGAAAAGGTACAGAGAATGAGTAGTATAGATAGTGGGTAGAAAATAGACAGGGGGAGGTCAAGAATAGTGTGGGAAATGTAGAAGCTAAAGAACTTATGACACATGGACATGAACTAAAGGGGGGAATGTGGGTGGGAGGGGGTGTGCAGGGTGGAGGGGAATGATGGGGGAGAAATGGGACAACTGTAATAGCATAATCAATAAAATATATTTAAAAAAAGAAAAAGACAAAAAAGATGCATTTGGTTTACCTTGCAAGCATTCTACTTGTTCAGTATATTTTACTCATGTGCAGTCTCATTTTGACCACATATCAACGCTATGGGTGAGCCAGGGAAGGAACTATTATATTTTTTCAATGCATTCTACCAGTAAAGGAATTAGAGCACAAAGAAGTTGAGTGATTTGCCATAGTCCCAATGTTCCTAAATGACTGAAACAAAGCTAGAACTTGGGTCGTTAGCTGTTTTTCTGGTCCAGGAGTTTTGCATGTGATCTCCCGAATCTAGGCCAGTCCTGGAGATTTAGAGAAACTTTGAAAAATGGGCTAAAAGTGTTAAAGACTCCCCTGAGGGACTGGAGAAGCCCTGAGGGACTGGGGGCCACCTTGTGGGTTCTACCCTAGCCTTTGAATCCAGCCCCTCCATGGCCCGAGGTTTCCTCATTTCTCCAGGGATCTTGTGGATTGAGAGTTGCTTCATGTTTTGAGAAAGCAGCTGGGGTCAACAAGTGCAGGACTTAATTTCCCGGAATTAAATAAACATTGGAGGAGGTCCTCGGAGGTTGTGATTTTCTTCTGACAGCCAGGGTCAATTGATCAATCAGTCAATCAATCATTCAATTGCTCATCAAGCGTTAATTGAACACCTTGTATGTCTAGTATTCTGCTGAGCTCCAAATGTGTTTGTGGGTGTTCCTTGCCACCTACAGTACTGGAGAGTATATACCAAGTATACCACCTATGCAGTGACTGCCCATCTAACTTATCCATTTGATTCTTGAGGTAGGGATGTGACATTTGTTACTTTAGATATAGATAATTGATGGATAAATTAATGAGCACCTACAATGTACCATCATATGCTTGGCAGTGGAGATGTGATGGCTAGGGGAAGAAAAAGGAAAGTAAAAGAATGAAAAAGGAAGGAAAGGAAGAAAGAGTGCAGCCTCTGGCCTCATGGGACTTCCAAGTCTTGGAGGGGTAGCAGACATTACTGAAAGACACACACCAAAAAGCTAAATATCAGCTGTGGTAAGTGCTGGGAAGGCGAGGTGCATGGCATTATAAGAACTCAGTACAGGGGCTCGTGCCCTAGTTGGCAGAGTCAGGGCAAGGTAAAGGGATTTAACATTTTAACAGCAGAGGTTAACTAGTACCTTCTTTTAGGGTCAAGGAGGGGAAGAGAAGATGGTTTTTTGAGGCTTCCCTTCCAGAAGTGTTCTCTTTCTTCCCTGAGAAAAAAACAAGACTATTAACAAAAATGGAATTAAAGTTGAATTAATTTCCATGGGGAGAGCATCTTACTTCCACTGATGTAGGAAACATGAAAAATCTGAACTTAGTAATTCTGTAACTTCTGTGCTTTTAATTTTTGTAGAATAAGCTCTTTGTTGTGCTCTAGGCTTTGAGGGAGCAGGAATTAAATCTTAGACTTAATTTGTTTTTAATGAACATCGTGACAAAAAGAAACTTTGGCAGGACTCAGCAGCAGTCTCCCCTTCCGGAGGCAGAGGAGAGGTAGCAGGGAGAACAGGATTGGGAGTCAGGCAGTGAACAGTCCCCCAGAGAGCCTCAGTGGGTGGGGTTCTTTGAGAAGAAGGTGGAACACAGAAGACCCAGGGTGATAACAGGGCTGTTAGTGACCCAGAGGTAAGTCTTCTTGAGGGCTGGGATCTGCATGGCTCCCTCTGTTATTTATTCTCAGGCCTTAGTGGCACAAAAGTGGCCTGAAAACCATGTCTACTGAAGGAATGATACTGCAGACTATTTATTATTCAATGGCTTGAAACTAAGAACTCATGTGATGTAAGGTTATCAACAGAAAGTAAGAACCTTGGAAAGAATGGAGAAAGAACAAAGTTGTTAATAGGAGGGCTGATGGCAGTGGTTGCAAAACACCGAGCTTGCAAGTGGGTCCTCAGCTTCTAACCAGATGCTTGCTGTCCAACATTGGTTTTGGCTTAATGTTCAGATGATTCTGCAAGTGCTACCCTTCTTTCTCAGTGGTATACAAGCATGACAATCTTTGGAGACCTGGAAAAACCCAGTTCAATCCTTTGAGTGGGGAGAGCAGGCTGATAAGTTAAGATGGCTACCGTTAGGTTACTGATCTTGGGAAGGGGCTCTTACACGCTGCTCTCAAGGAGATGTGGAAGTTTCCAATTCTTCTGTACTTCAGGTATTGGGAAAAGAGGAGGAAGGACTCCAAAGGGGAGGAGTTGAGCGCATCCTGTTCTGCTATTGGTTTTGGTGGAAGAAACAATGACTTGGCTCCATTGCTTTCTTTAAGACTTCTGTACCCATTCACTGTATTTTTAATTATGACTAGCTGTTACGCAGTGGCAGCATTCAATGAAGAGTCATGTGTCCACCAAGTCATCATCATGACATCACATAAGTGATGTTTTGTGCACTTGAGAATATTTATAACCGCACTGCGGTCTCATATCAAGTGTAGTAATCAAACTAGGAATATACATTGCAATAAATCAAAAGAAGAATTGCAGAAATAATAATGTAAGTGTGAAAAAGATGGAGAGAACTGTTGCTCACTCAAAAGTTGGCAGCAAAATTCAAAGTCTCTCAATTTTCTTTTGTCTTTTAAGAGAATTTTGATGCCTAGAACAGTGTCTGGTATATTTAGGTGCTCAGTGAATACTTGATGAATAATGAATGAATTTTCAGGCCCTGACAATACTCATTCTCTGACTTTGTACAAATTAATGGTTATAATTATTTTCTTGGCATAATAACGGACTTATGAAAGTGAACCCCTTATTTTTGAATGTAGTTTTGGGCCATATGTGGCTTGCTCTTTAGAAATAAGTGTTATTCCTCAGAGTGCTGGGTTTCTGTGTTCTTTATTTGCTCTTATTTTTATTTGGTAGCTTTCTTCAAAATGAATCTGCCTATGCAGAAAATTTAAATCCATAATATCAAAACAGTTATTTGAATGCATACATCTGGGCCATTAAAATAAACTACTAGGAATCACCTACTCCCAAACCTGACTTAAGAACTGTGTGGGTGGGCTCACCCTGTAGGTGAATGCCAGCCCCTTGGGCAGCCTTGCTCTCTATCCATACCTTACTGTAGGCGAGCTCTGGGGTTCTTGAATTACTTGGGTAGAGTGAAGGCTGCTACACAGGAAGAAACCTCACAACTTGTCTCTCTTGCCACGTCCCAAAGGGAACTTCTAGATAAGTCAGGGGATTTTTGTTTCATTATGGTGATGTAAACCCACTGTGGCACATCCTATCCACTGGGTGTAACTAAAAACTCTGAGCAAAATACAAAAAACAACTATCAAAAACTCAAGTACCAAAGTTAACCAAAGTAGGCAGGTTGTGAAAGAGTAATCCATGGGGAAAGAATAGAGAGCTATTCCTTATTTTGTTCGTTTGTTTTTGTTTTGTTTTGTCTTATCGCTTTGCCCTGAGGGCAGGCCTTAATTATAGAGCCACTTGGCAGAAGTGGCTACAGGTCTGGTAAAAACTCTAAAGAAAGAGAGAGGAGATTTGTGGGCCAGAGAGTACAAAGGAATCTTGGATAGAAGAGAGCTGTGGAAGGAGATTCCCACCCCCTCTTTTTTTCCTGTGTAAATTCACACAAGCCTCAGATTAACTCCTAACCTCTTCATGTGTGGTTCAGACCCAAAACATTATCGCACAGGCTTAGAGATTTAAACTGAAGTGTGAACCACTCATGGCTCACAGAAAGTGAGACAATTTATGATGAGCTTAAAACCAATTTAGTAGGTTGATTGCCTGCTAAAACAGAAGTGTTGACATTCTTTAGAAGATTATAATAGGACCCAGAGTCTACAGAACCTAGCATTCACAATGTCAAGCATTCAGTACAAAATTACCAAAACAAAACAAAACAAAACAAAACAAAACCCAAAGCAGGAAGATGCGACCAGTTCTCATGAGAAAGGATAATCAACAGATGCCAACCCTAAAATCATTCAGATGTTAAACTATTAAACAAAGACATTAAAGGAGTTATTATATCTATGACCAATAAGGTAAAGAAAAACACATTTCAGAAAAATAGGAAGTAAAAAAGAGAACCAAATGGGAAGTTTAGAACTAAAGGTTTAATATCTAAAAGAAATATCACACCACGTAGGCTCCATAAAAAATAAGGATGATGAAAGATTGAAGATTGATCAATAGAAATTATTGAATTTGAAACACAGAGAGCAAAGCAGATAGAAAAAAAAAGAACAGACATTCAGACACCCGTGGCACAATATAAAGAGATCTGACATGTGAAAATGGAATCCCAGGAGCGGACAAAGATTGAGACAAAAAACAATATTTGAATAAATAGCAGCCAAACCCAAATTTGGTGAAAGGCAAAAGTTTACAAAATACAGCTTAATGAAGAGTGAATGGGTGAACTCAAAGAAAATTGTGCTCAGCGCTGGTCAGGTGGCTGTGTTAGTTGGAGCATCATCCCGAACACCAAAATGCTGCAGGTTTGATCCCCGGTCAAGGCACATGCCTACGTTGTGGGTTCCATCTCTGATGACTGGGGCGCATATGGGAGGCAACTAATTGATCTCTCTCTCTCTCTCTCTCTCTCTGAAGTCAATAAAAGCATATCCTTGGGTGAGGATTAAAAAAAGAGAAAATTATGCTTTGACACATTTTAATTGAATCACTGAACATCAAAGAAGATGTCCTAAACCTGGCTAGAGAAAAACAGTGCCTTGCACACAGGTGGATGATGATTTGACAATGATTTGAATTACTGTGGATTTCTCATCAGACTCTATGGAGGGACCAAATGACCGTAAAACCATTTTTAGGTGCTAAAAGAATTTAAAGGGAAATAAAGATAGTTTTGGATAAAAGACACTTGAAAATTTGCCTCCAGCATACTTTCTCTATGAGAAATGCTGAAGGACGTTGTTCAGGTTGAAGGAAAAGTGACACTAGAGGGTAAAATGGACCTCCAGGAATGATGGAAGACCAACAGCGATGGCATACAGCTGCATAGTTATCCAAGACTACTCTCTCCCCTCATAAGTTCTTAAAATATGTATGACTGATGAAAAAGCAAGAATAACACGTCAGGTAGAGTTTTTAGTGTATGTAGATATAATACATATGACAACCTCAGTTAGGGGCGGTAAAGGTACTATATGATTTCAAATTCTTTCAGTTTATGGGAAGTGGTACAATACTAACTCTATACATATAATTCTAGAGGGAACCCTAAATATTATATAAGAAGATATAGCAAAAAAGCTAATAGAGAAATTAAAATGGAATAATAAAAGTATTCAACTAACCAAAAAAGGCAATGAAAGAGGAACACAGAAGCAAGATAAACAGGGACAAGGAGAAAGCAGATAACAGTATGGTAGACCTAAGTTCAACCGTATCAATAATTATACTAAATATTAATGTCTGAGACACTTTTGATAGGCAGTGATTGACTGAGTGGATAAAAAGCAAAGCCCTCCTATATACTGCCTACAAGAGATACACATTAATTACCAAGACACAGGTTGAAAGTAAGTCATGGAATAATATATACCATGAAAATAATACACATATCAAGATTGGAGTGGCTTTTTAAAATTTCAGATTAAATAGACTTTAACCCTTAGCATGTTATCAAAGATAAAGATAGATGTTCATAATGATTAAAGTTACAGTTCATCAAGAAGCATAACAATCGCAAATGTGTGTGCATCTAAAAATATATTTCCAAACACACTCTTCAGATCACTGTGTTCCCCAGGGGAAGGCAGTTCCGAGTCTGTTTTGTCTGTGGGATATCCTCAGCACGGCTGCAGTGATGAGCAGTCCCCACGACTCCCGAGTCTCAGTGTGGTCCAGCATAAGCTTAGGAGGGCTGATATGCTCTCGCCCTCGGCTAACTAACATTGGCAGGCCACTTTGTTTATGGCATTGTTAGTTTCTAGATATTAATCTCTTCCAGGAGATTGATTAAGAGATATTAAAGATACTTCCATTCAAATTCAAGATAATACATGAAAGCCTTACCTCCTCTGCATTATCTTATAAATTTACCAGGCTCTTTTTTTTTTTTTTTTTTTTTTGTGTGTGTGTGTGGTAAATACAGTGCCTAGTGGTATAGAAGCAGGTAATGTAACATTTTGCAGCTGAAAACTCTTTTCCAGGTATTCTGGCTGTTGATGTCCGAACCAACAATAGCGCAGAATGTGCATATTTGGAGTTAGCATTTCAAAGAGACAATTAAGGTTACATGAACTCATTAGGACTTCCAAATCCAATATGACTACTATCTTTATAAGACGAAGAAACTAACACACAGACACACAGAGCAGGAAGACCATTGGAAGGCCCAGGGAGAAGAAGGCCATCTGCAAGCCAAGGAAGAAAGCCTCAGAAGAAACCACTGCTTCGGATGCCTTGATCCCAGACTTCTAGGTTCCAGACTTGTGAGCAAGTGCATTTCTGTTGTTGAAGCCACCCAGTCTGCGGTGCTTTGTCAGGGCAGCCCTAGCAAACTAACGTATGAGGCAAACGGCGGGGAAGCAGCAGGAGTGCCATGGATTCCTTCGGGAATGAAGTAACACCCAAACAGTCTGCAATAGGAAGCATTCCTGCTCCGAAGGCAGTTGCTCATATCCTAGGGTTTTATTATTAATATTTGTGAAGTTTTTCAATATGCGTAAGTACATATACAGGATGATGCCTTGTATAATGAGAATAATGGAAGTCATAATAAATGCTGGCGTGGATGTAATTGTGGCTGAAAGGATGATTTTGTTATACGAGAAAGGATATTCTTGGTTTGAGCCGATTCATTAGACAGCCCTGGCAGTCTGTTGTTGTTATTATTATTATTTCTAGCATTTACTAGATTTCATTCTTTTAGATAAAAACATGCATATCAGCTTTGGAGTTTGATTGCCTTATGGGCATAAAGCTTTGCATCTTTACTGCCCATGAATCATACCAGTATGTGAAATCCAGAGAAGATTCAATTTTTCCTGCTAGATGCACCTCCAGCCATTTAATTAAAATATGTATTATTAATAAAACTATATTTAAGTCATATTTTTTACAGATAGGGCTGAAACATTAAGTGCAAATTGTTTCATACTTTCACAGTCATTTGCTTTTAACATTTTGTGCCTTAATCAAGGTAGCACACTAGTCACAGGTTTGTGGTACTGCAGGCTTCTCCACAGTGAAGTGGAGAAAAGCAAGTGGAAAGGGGTGATTAATGAAAAGATATGTTTACTTTTCAGGAGGACTCTGTGGTTTTATTGCAAGAGGAATCTGTACTGAATAGGAAATTGCATTAAAAGAAATAGCACGAAAGACCCTTTAGTCCTGATTTCAGGACATAGCAATGACGCTCGGATGGCGGTGTTCCTCGTGTTTCTGCACCGACACTGTTTCAGCCTGGCCGCCCGCCTTTAGATGTCACAGTTGTTCTTCCACTGAACTGAGCCGGCTGGGCTCCGAGCTCCTGCAGTTCTTCCGCTCTCCAGAAACCGCTCGCCGTCAGTAACACTGATGAGAGGCACTGTAGGTTGCTTATGTAACTCTTACGGACGGATGGATTCTAAACAGTTTTATTAAAACAGGTGGCAGTGAGGGCTGTTGGATGACTCTGTTAGACACTGAATAGTTTACTATATATATATGTGTGTGTATATATATACACACACATATATATATATATAGTTTATGGAATTTGTTTTTTTCACATGATAAATTTTTTTAACTGTCATAGATAGTCCAAGTGGTGAGGGCGGAGAGTGGAGCAGAGAAAGCCAAAGGAAAAGCTTCAGCAGATAGTGACTACCCACTGTGTGCTAGGCCCTGGGCTAACCCATTTGCTGCTTACTTATGTCATCCCCATGACAAAGCACCAAGGAAGCAGTGCTTGTCACATGTGTTCCACAGGAGGACATGCAGGCTCTGAGAAGCTATGTGACTGGCCCAGCCTTACAGCTGGTAAATGAGTCTGAGTTCACACCTTCGGCTTTAACTCCAAAGCTGAGATGAGACCGCAGTATATACTCGTGCCTACTGGAGCCTTTACAAATGCATGCATTTGTCACATCTACCTTCAACTGACCACATGAACACCCCTCCTGCCACTACCGCATCTCCTACCCCCAACCCACAAATCTGCAAACAGTCAGCCCAGCGTCTGCCCCCGATGTCACGCTGTGCAGACCTTTCGTCTGCCTTCCCTTCCCCACTTCTTTCTCTCTCCACCCACGCATGGAGACTCTTCAGTTACACGTAGGTGGAATGGTGACGAACTTTCTATCCTGACATACTCTTTACCACAGAATCCATCATGCTATTTACCATTTTCAATTAAATTACATTATAATAGTTCTTTTCTAAGCAACCTAACTGCTAAGATTTAATTTTTAAAAGTAATTTGTATGTGACTCTAGAGTCTGTAATTGTGGAGTCGAGATTGACAAAGCCTCATCCTTTAAAACGAGTTTGATTGGAAGTTATTAGCACAGCTAAAAAGGGCATTTTTTTAATGTTTCCTTTTTCTTGGGATAGAAGTCTGTATGTATCTATGATGTGGTTTTGATTCAGGCAGCACTAGGCTGGCACATTCTTTTTTAAGAAGAAATACACGTTTGTAGCTGAACTTAGCCAGAGGAAAAAAATTCCCCACTAAAATGTGTTTATTATAGTACAGAAACCTCTAATGCTAAGTTTACATTGCACAGATACTTAAGTATGCTTTTTTTGCCCTCAATTCTTCCCATTCTTCCAAATAACTGTAGAAATTAAACTGAGCATCATATTGCTACCAGAAAAATAGATGTTGCTTCTTTCTTTTCCCTAACCAGTGGGAGAGTTGACCTTGGTTTAAAATAATAACAATGGCTCTGCTTGAAAACCAAGGGAAGCCATGCAAAATCAGATCTAATTTTCAGTAATTGCCAAAGAAAGTCTAGGCGAAGAAACAGAAAGCCCACAAGCCCAGCACAACCTATGTTCTAAGAAAAAGTGGTGGATTCCTGAGTCCAGCTTGGCAGGGTGGGGGTGAGTTTCTGTGCACGGCACATTTTTAAAGTTGCGTCTTGCACTGAGCATCCCTGGAGAGGGCTCCCCTGGCTTTCCAGGGGAGGTGCTGCCTCTTGACTCCTTGGAGCTCTTGGTGTGTAAATGAAGCAAATTCCAAAAGCCCTGAGTGCTCTGGAAAACAAACAAAACACACTCTGAGGGACTTATTATGGGCAACACTCAAAATCCAAACACACTCATGCATGCGAACAGGCTTGTGCATGCACACACATACACTTATGCACATTTCAGAGCGTGATGATCTATCCTGAAAATTTGGTGACTAGGCCCCAAGACAGCATGCTCTGTCTCAAGCCAGCCTGGCACATACAAAGTAGAAAATACCTAAAATAAATACAATTAACTGTGCCCCAGATTTGCACAAACACTGGTCTTCAAAGAGGAAAAGCCTGAGAGGAAATGAAATAGAGAAAGCCAGCAACTCTGGCAGGAATGGGTAATGGAGAAGCCCTTTGTGGAGAGGCAGCTGTTAAAACACCCACTATCCCAGATGGCCCAGTCGAGCGAGGCTTGGCCTCTGAAAACATTGCTGGGTTAGGTGATAATTTTTCCAATGTGTCACATTCATTTTCAGAATTAGGACATCCCAGGAGAACCTCATGGCAGCAAGATGACTGAGGCCTGTTAGGCAAAGTGTTGTCTGATACTTTCCTCATGATTTCTCGTTCTAGTTTTGGAGCCTGGGGAAGTTCAATAAGCCTCATGTGTGAGCAGACGTGAATGAGATAAGCGATTGAAAACTTATTTACGTGAGTTTTATCCTTTTGGCTTTTGAAATTGCATGTGACTAAAGAAAAAGATTTTAAATGACTTAGTTGCTTTCTTTTTTTGCCTTATGAAAGTCAATCTTCCGAGGTTCTGGACCGTGTTCTTTCTGATCACTCTCTGTTCTTCCCGAGTCCTGGTATACTGCTGTATACCACTGTATACCTGGTCTACTGCTCTGTACCGAGAGGGCAAGCAGCAACCAGACATTACAATGGTAAATGCACCCCTATCTTCTTTCCAGTCTGATGGTTGGAATGTTAATTTTTAGATTGGGATACAAAGATGTAAGATTGTGCTTACGTATGCTGCTGCTCACTTACCCTAAAGAGCTGTTTCTGAAAGCTCTCCTCAGTTCTAGCAAGGACCTTGAGAGGGAGGTCCCTGTTAGGTGTCTACATCTGCCTGGGGACACTAATAAATACAGTAGTCCCCTGTTAGCCCCGAGGCATTGGTGCCAAGACCCCAAGTGAATGCCTGAAGTGGCAAATTTTATCGAACCCTGCATATGCTATGATTTTCCTTCATATACCTACCTATGACTAAGTCCAACTTGTCTATTAGGCACAGTAAGAGATTAGCAATAATAACTAATAATACAATAGAGCAGTTGTAAAAATATACCTTAATAAAAGTTACATGATGAATGTGTTCTTTCTCAAAATATCTTATTGTACTCACCCCTCTTCTTCTTGTGCCTGGTGGAACAGTTCCACAAACACGATGGCTGTCAACCACGCTTTCTGATTCTGTTCCTGGAACACAGCAGATAATTTCTGATTTTGAAAGCACATGCTTTCTTCCCCCTATTCACCATGCTTGGATTTATGATATGGTTTGCAGCGTTGCCACACATTACCAGACTTAATCTGTTTTTCCATGTTCTACGCCTGGCGCCTCATTTGCACTTTTTTGAATGTAGCTACCATCAGGGGCATCTTCTTCTAGAAGAGCCAACTTTCACTGCAGTGGAGGACTTGCTTTGAAGGGTACTGTTCTTACTTAGTCAACTTCTTTAGCTCTGCTGGAAATGGGGCAGCAGCTCCTTCAACAGCAGACGTGGCCTCTCCAATAACTTTTAATTTTTCGGTCCAAACCTACTCCTGAATCTATGTAAGCATCCCTTACTCTCAGGAAATGGTGTGGTGTCCCTCATGTCAGGGGACCCCTGGCTGAAGTCTTCACATAGGCCCAGTGTTAATTAGTTTCTGGAGTTAATACATCGCTGTCCATTGGAACACACTTCCTGTTCCTGTCTTCCACCCACAAATTTAATGTCCTTTCCATCTTAACTAACATCTTAACGAAGCACTTGCCACACACTCTGGATGTAACTTTACAGTGTGAGGTGTGACAGCGAGACTAGTTTGAATTTTCCTTCCTCACAATTACATGGATGGAAGATTTGTTCTTAGTGCAGATCTTGGCTACCTTAGTGTGTGTTTTATTTTCTTTCCCTATTAAATCAGGAACTTCCACCTTTTGGCTTAAAGGAAGCACTTTATGGCTTCTCTTTGGCATATCCGAATTGCCAGCATCACTTCTCTTGTGCTTTGGGGCTGTTATTCAGTAAAGTAAGGGTGACTTCCTCGACAGCCGATCTGATAACCAAGGTGGCTCCTAAGTGATTAACAGCCCAGCGAGCATATACAGCTTGAAGATGCTGGAGAAAGGGCTGAGTCACGTCAAGGGCAGGACTATGAAGCTGGAGCTCCCAAGACTTTATCATGCTACTCAGGATGGCATGCAATGGAAAACTTCTCAACTGATTTCTGAAAGTTTCCCTTTAATATTTTTGTGCCACAGTTGACCACAGATAACTGAAATTGCAAAAAGTGAAACTGTGGAGAGGAGGGTACTACTGTGCGGCCACTTTAACTGAGTTTATGCTTTTCTCTATCTGCAAGTATTAATTAAGCTTAATAAAATAGGCAAGTTCAGCTAATGGGATATTTTCCTGGGCACATGTTTCCACCTAAATTTATGACCCAACTCATTCAACAAGTAATAAGGGAAGCATCTCTGGTTTCAGCCCGACATATATTTAGTATTACAGGAACTGGCACGCTTATTATCCTATACTGGAGAGTGTCCAGTTAAAACCCAGTCCAGGGCTGGATTGATTGCTTTATCTGGAACAAGGAGACATTTTTTACAAAGTTGCGCTTGACACAAACCGCTTCGAGAGATCTGACAGCCAGGCAAGGTCAGCAGCCAACTGGAGGCTTGGTGTGTGTGCAGCCCCACCCTGGCCACCAGCTGGCCCTTGTCAGGGGTTGGACGTGTCTGTACGGTGACTACTTGGCTTTGAGGCTGTGGTTGAATCCTCTAGCCAGGTTCTCTGGCCCACAGCACATTGATCTTATTGTTACAGGATTCCTACTGGCGGAACTGTGAAGAATTTAATTCTAATGTGCACATTTTAGGTGTCCAGCAAATTTTTGTTAAATTAATAAACGCATACTTTCATAATTGAGAATTTTCGCAAACTGAGAAAAAATGTGGTCCACATGTCCCCAGGGTTAGTCCTGTTATTTTCTTTATCAGAATTTGATATGCCAGTTGGAGTTGAAGTGTCTATTAAGCACGGGCTTGAATGTCCTTCACATTTGGGTCCCCGCGTCTTGATTAATGGTAGAACAGCAGCTGCAGTGTGGTGACAGGGCCGTGATGGGCTCCCTGTGGGTCTCTGGGGGAGCATGCTTGTGCGGGGCTGAATTCTGGGCTCAGAAGCGCCTGGGTCAGCCAACGGTTTTGATCATTACCCAGGAGGGAGGTATTGAGTGAGAAGCATCAAGGTTAATTTGTTGGTTAAAATTATAACTCAGCATTTACATTTTCAGAGTATTTTATGATCGCTAATGAGCTGTTCCTCAAAGTGGGCCTGGAAGGAAGGTTGGCATCTTCCCCCTCATTGTACAAACGAGGACACTGAGACTCGAGGTGTTAAGTGACTCACTCAGGATTGAACAGCAAGTTCACTGAGGAGGAGGCTTGACTGAACTTCAGAAACTGCTGTCTGCAGCTTGGTTCAGAGTTTTATGGGGCCTTCCCCAGGGGGAGTTCACTAATCCCAGGGCTCTGAAGTCTGAACGTGGGTGGATGTGGGTCTGCGATCTTCTAACAAAACAAGCACAAAGATTCCCACTCCTGGAGGATGTCAGTGAATGTGGCCCCGAAGGCTGGGAGAATAATCTGGGAACGCACTACTCCGGCCTGTCCTGGGCTGTGATTATGCAAATTATGATCAATCCAGGGTCCCAGGGTCCCAGGGTCTTTGCTCAGAGTTTACAACAAATCTCCCAGGAAAACTTTTTCTCCACACCTATTCTTTGAGATCAGATCATGTTCATATTAATCCCCCTTTTTGGTGTTTATTTAATTAACATAAACAGAATGCCACACTTTCTTCTTGTTACAAGGAAATGAAGCCCCTGTTCATCCCTAATCAGTGTTCATGGGAGACATAAACCTTCAAAAGCTGTTTGAATCGTGGTGCCGAGGATTTTGCTTCCTTGGAGCTCCCCAAGCCACTGTGCATTTCTGCATCCACATTACAATGAGTGCTTTTTTCTGGCACTTTCTAGGAAAGTTGTCACTAATTTTTCTCTCTGAGATCTTGCACCATACCTGTCCGATCACAGGCACTTAGTATTAAATGCTTGTTAATGAAAGAATAAATTTAGGTCACCATTATTTTACAAGTGGTCGAACTTTTTGCTTTTTTTCCCCCAGGAAAGAATAGTAGGGGTAGAACAAGAAAGGAGAAAAGCAGAAGGGAAAAAAAGGAATTGAAGTAAAGAGGGGTAGTGCCAGCATGCTATGTGGAATTTATAATGAAACAAAATTAATGGAACAGAATAGACAGCCCAAAAATAAACCCATGTCTGTCTCTACAGTCAATTAATATTAGACAAAGGGGACAGAAGCATAAAATGGAGTAAAAATAGCCTCTTCAACAAATGGTGTTGGGAGAGCTGGATAGCTACATGCAAAAATATGAAATTTGACCACCAACTTACATCACATACAAAAATAAACTCAAGATGGTTAAAAGACTTAAATATAAGTCATGACACCACAAAAGTCCTAGAGGAGACGATAGGGAGGGAAATCTCAGATATTCCACACAGCAATATTTTCACCAATGTGTCTCCTAGAGCAAAGGACATAAAGGAAAGAATAAACAAATGAGACTTCATCAAAGCAAAAAACTTCTGCATGGCTAAAGAAGACATCAGCAAAATGAAAACGGAACCAAGCATATGGGAACATATATTTGCAGATGATACCTCGAACAAGGGTTTGATCTCCAAAATATATAAAGAATTCACACAAGTCCATTCCAGGAAGACGCACAACCCAATTAAAAAATGGACAAAAGACCTGAACAGACACAAGCAGGACATATACAGGGCCCAGAGGCATATGAAAGGATGCTCAGCATCACTAGCTATCAGAGAGATGTAAATTAAAACCACAATGAGATACCACTTCACACTAGTCAGAATGGCCATTATTAATAAATCAACAAACAACAAGTGCTGGCGAGATTGTGGAGAAAAAGGAACCATAGTGCACTGTTGGTGGGAAAGCAGACTGGTGCAGCCACTGTGGAAAATAGTATGGAATTTCCTCAGAAAACTAAAAATGGAACTGCCTTTTGACCTGGCAATTCCACTGCTGGGACTACACACTAAGAATCCTGAAACACCGATCCAAAAGAACCTATGCACCTCAAAGTTCCTAGCAGCACAATTTACAATAGCTAAATTCTGGAAGCAACCTAAGTGCCCATCAGTAAATGAGGTTATCAAAAAACTATGGTACATTTACACAATGGAATGCTATGCAGCAGAAAGAAAGAAGGAGCTCCTACCCTTTGGGACAGCATGGATGGAACTGGAGAGCATTATGCTAAGTGAAATGAGCCAGGTTGTGAAAGACAAATATAATACCATATGATCTCATCTGTAAGTGGAACCTAATCAACAAAATAAGCAAGTAAAATATAACCAGAGACATTGAGATTAAGAACAAACTGATAGTGACCAGAGGGGAGGTAGGAGGGGAGTAAAAAGGGGGGATAAAGGATGAAGTGTTGTCAGGAACATGCATAAAGGGCACACGGACAAAGCCAAAGTGGGGTAGGATTGAGGGTGGGACGTGGGGATGGCTGGGATGGCGGGGAGTGGTGGGGAGAAAATGGAGACAACTGTACTTGAACAAAAATTAAAAAACAGGAAAAAGAATATTGTACAACTCAAAAACAAAAGAAAAAATAATTCTCATGGTAGATTTACCAGTTTCTTCTTATAATGAGGAAAATGCAGCTTTATGTATTTTGAGGCTCTATTGCTGATGTGAAAATATCCAGGTTTGTTACATTTGTAAGATGAATACTTTTATCTTTAAGAAATATATCTCTTTAGTCATGTGAATATATCTGCCTTAATGTTTATTGTTTTATATTAATATTGTCTAACAACTATATTTTAGTAATATACATGCTATGTTTGCAAGCATATTTTTAGTATCTTTAATATCTTTAATCTAGCATTTCAAAGTTTATTGCATTTAAGAATTGTAGCTAAAGGGAAATGCTTATTATTTCCATCTGCTGTGATGCTAGCACTGGAATTAAACTAGCTTTTGTTAATAAAATTATGTAGGGTTGAAGTGAAACTTAAGCTATTATTTAAAGGAAAAATATGCATATGCATATTTTATTACTTTATATTCAATATATTTATGTTACTGCATTTTGCCATTTCTTTGATAAACTTGGATTTTGATTTTTTAAATTTAATTCAAACTCTGTTGAGAGGTCTCTATCTCTCAAACAAACAAATTTAATCCATTTATGTTTAGTGTGATTTAGGAGGATTAACTTATACCGTGTTATTATGTGTTTCATATTTATGATGTTTTTCATTATTTTCTTTTTCTCCTTTTTATTTTTAATTTATTGAGTATTTGCTTTTATCTCTCTCAATTTGGAAGTTATACATTCAATTCCTATTCTTCTTATGATTACCCTTACATTTTTACTATACATAGTTGATTTAATAACTTCAAGAAGCAGCCAATATTTTTTTCCTCCTTTGAATACCAATGTTCTTAGAATATTTTACTTCCAATCAACTGCTGGTATATTTTATGTTATTATTGTTCAATATTTCACTTACAGTTTGTTTATAATGTCTTTGTCATACTTGATCATTATTATAGATAGTATTCTTGAATATTAAGAGTTGCTGTTTTTTAAAATTTACCCAGATTTTAATGAACCTCTGTATACCATTTCTCTTGCATACTATTCCTTCCACATTTAATTGCTTTTTAATGGAAGTACATTCTTTGAATTTTTTTATTTGTGTTCAGTAATGGGTGTCTACAAATCATAAAATTTTTAGTATTTCTTTATCTTAGATGTTTTTATTTTTGTTCACTTGAAGGTGCTATTTAAATGCATTTTGGCTTTTATCAATAATTTGTTTCTTTTTTTTTTTTTTTTTTTTTATGGGTAACCTCTTTTCCCCTCCTCTGTTAGCTTGTAAGATTTGCTTCTAGACATTCTGTTTTGTTCTTCAGGTCTGCTTATTTTCAGGTCATTCTTTTGCCCTTTCTTATCATAGTTTCTCATTGTTTTGTGCTTATTGTTTTCAGTATACTTTAAATTTTTTTTCTTTTAAGTTTTTTTGTTTGTAGTGCCAGTTCTCATTTATTCCATCTGCTGATGTACCTCATGGTAGTTTATTTCCTTGATTTTTTATTTTGAGCTCATTTGACAAGGCATTTTTTTGTTTGTTTGTTTTCTCAGAGAGTTTCACGTGCTATGGGTAGACTGTAATTTTCTATGTAGTACCTATAGAGTATTTGCCAGAATCCCAGGGGTTTTAATTTTTCCACTTGTGATTCCCACATCATAGGGATAATATAGATTTACCCTCTGTATTTTTGCAGGGTACAAAATAGGAATTTTTGTTTTTATCAACAAATGTTTCCTACCCTGAAACAAGGGCATATAGTAATCTTCTTTATTGTGTCTACCAGCAAGCAGAAGGAGTTTTCCTAGTGTTTTTCACTAACTAGTGAACCTTTAAAGGATCCTGGCTTTATGAAGGCTCTTTTAGTTTCTCAGCCCAGCTCACTTTGCTTGTCCTTACACTGGCACAAAAACCAGTCTCCCAACTCGTAGAATCATAGCTGGGTAGCAGAGCTTTTGATGGAAATGTTGCCCCGCCTTTGAACTGCCTGTTCATTCCTGTGTTTGGAGGAGTTAGCCTTTTTGTCTTTTTAGCTGAGCTGTATTTTCAAACATAATTTTTAGTATCTTTAACCTAGCATGTCAAATTTCATTGCATTTATAAGTTGTACCTAGAGGGCAATACTTGTTATTGCAATCTGTCATGATGCTGGCACTGGAATCGAACTACTTTTTTTTAAAGAAAATAAAACAGATCATGCAAACAATTTATTAAGATATATTAAGGAAAGGAGTAAGGTTTTGGTGCTTTATTTGTGATTCTACTTTTGTTCTGCTTTTTAAATAACCTTGCCTGATCTGAGTATTTGCTTAAATTTCTTGCTTTTCTTCACTTAGAACAACTATCTACCTCAAATTAAATGGAAGGACAAAAAGAATTTTCTGCGTCTGGGGTACAGCGGGCTTAACTGAGAGAAATTCTATTACACTCTGTCCAGGGAGAAGGAGGGAATGTGTCATGTTTATATATTTGTTTTCTTATTTTCTAGTTGGTGTTTAAAATGCTTGGCACTATTTACTTTCAGAAACCATTTGCAGAACCTGTTTTCTAACGTAAGCCAGTGATCCTGAGTACATGCCTGGATTCAGGGCTGTGCCCATTGGTTTGCCACTGTGATTCCCTGCTTAGCACAGTCTGAGCACATGGAAATGCTGAAGACATCTATCATCAATAAATACCAGGGCACGACCATGTGAATGCACCCTTGATAACTCTACGAGTACAATAACAGAAATGTGGAGTGTAAGTTAGTTATTGCCAGAAAAACGCTGCTTGAAAAATTGTCCCCCTGCCCAGTGGTTTAAATCATAATCATTTATTCTTACATTAATGTGGTTTGGCGCATCTAGACTAGGTGCAGTTGGATTCACTCATGCATCTTTGTGTTGAGAATTGAAAATCTAGGCTGGGCTAACTGAAGGAGCTTGGCTCTGCTCCAAGTGTCTCTTTTGGGGCTGCTGGGATCAGTGGACTTGTTCAGGCAAATTCTCTTAAGGTCAATGGCAGAGGCCAGGAGAGCAGGTCAACTGTTCACAAGTATTTCAAGCCTCTGCCTCATGTTCACTAACATTTCTTTGGCCAAAACATGGAACTTGTCAGGACCAGCATCAGTGAAATGGGAAGTGCATGCCTCCTACTGAAGTGAGGGGGAGGGAGAGAATTTTTCTGAACAGTAATTCCATCTACTTCATGTGGTGAAAATTCAAAGCATATTGAAGTTCAGTCCCCAGAGTACTTTTTCTGTTTAAAGGGTCCCTACTCCTGCAGACGTCACTCACAATTGTAGGAAGTGTGAAACTCTCCTTTGAGGAGACCTGACTTGGAGTAGTGAACACAGACTACAATATGCAGATGATGTATTACGGAATCGTACGCCTGAAACCTATATAATTTGATTAACCAACATCACCCCAATAAATTCAATATAAATTTAAAAATACTTTAAAAATGAAAAAAATACATTCTAGTAATCTTACTACCTATTTCACATATATACCACATATTTAAAAATATGTGATATCTATAACTAAACGGCATAAAATTATTCTAAAAATAATAAAAATAAAAATCTACAGTCTTCCTTATTATTAAAATGGCTACTCTTTAAAAATAAAAGTACTCCTCTTTTTTGAATGCCTACCTTGTGCTAGTGATTTATGTATACTATCAAATTCAAACCTTATAACATCCCAACAAATTTACTACTTTATTCATCTTTATTTTTCAAATTAAAAAAAAAAAAAAGTGGCTCAGATTGTTGTAGTACCTGACTCTAAGTCAGACACCTAGTAAATAATGGACTAGGCATTTGAATCCAGTTGTCCCTGAATGTAAGGCCTGCCCTGCATGCAATCTCTTTGGGGCCTAAATGCACAGCTAGCCCACTCTTAAAACTCTTGTCATATTTTCACCAATGGAGTCCTAAAGCTGCTCCAGAAAGGTGACTTTTGATCTCTGAATAAAAAAAACTGATATGAAGACAAAATTTAGTTTTAGAGAGCTGTATTTTCTTCACTATCAAAAAGGGGACTTAAAAATGTAATACCTTCAACTTAACGTAGGTTAGAATTGGATCAACTACTGGACTTTTCTCCAGCTCTTTCTAAAGTCCTATCAGTTTGTTGCTGTGGTCACTTTCACTTTCTTTTAGCGATATTGTCATTGTATTGAATATTTGTACTTCTAATTACATGTTTTCCTAGAAACCTGGCTTGCATTTTTCACATATAAATCCATTTTAATTCAGTATGTCCTGGAACCTCAGGCCTTCAAATGTTTTTAGATGTCAAAAATACATTTATAAATCTTTAAAAGTAATTTACTGAGCATTAAATCATAACTGATATTCTTCATGTCCTCAATTTTTTTTCTGGTTGGAAACACATCATATGAAAGTTTTATAACTCCAGGAAACGAGTAAATAAATGTAAAATTGACAGTTTGTAATTTTTTAAGTGATAAAAATCTTAATTGATGAGGCTTGAACTGATGATGAATTGTGAGTAGAGACATGTGAATTGATGACTGATAGGTGTGTGAGTACAGAGTGGTACTTCTGGCTATCTTGGCTCTGCTACTACCAGTTTTGCCCGCAGTTATCTCTATAATATTAGGACAGCCACGTCACCCGCTTTCCTCCTCCACCCCCTGCAGTGAACTATCAGTTCACAGCCTCTACCGTGTGATCAGACCATCCTGTTGCTTCATTTGAACTTGCCATTACTTCCTAGTTTTATTTCCCATTAAGAAACACTTCGCATTGATAGTTTATCTCTTCTTTTTGTTCTAGAAAGAGGAAACTAGGCTGATGGATGGGGAGATTCTGCTGTGGTTTTTTGAAGAGCTTTGTGGATTAGGGGTGGGAGGGTAAGACTGGAGGAGTTTATTGATCTCAAAACCAGGTTTGTGAGAACATTCTTAGAAGACAACGTATCCCTAGCCCCTGGGAGTCCTACTGCACACCCATCCTCTCTTTTTTCTTGCTAACAGTTCAATTGTATTTGTGCAGCAATATTGCTAATCCCAAGCTTTTGTCGTGTGCAGATCACTACTCAGTGAGTAGGAGATGCTTAGAACTGAAGTAGCTCTCTTTCTACCACAAGCACAAGGCCTGTAGTGGCATTGACTTTGACCTAGCTCCTGATATCACTGAATTCTGGAGCCAATTCTGGAACCACTCATCATCTCCAGACTGATTATTATGTGAGATAATTATTTTAGCCTCTATTAGTTTGGCATTTTGATATTTATTGCCAAATGCAACTCTCAGCACACTGTGGAAAATCCTAATTTCAACATTGAATAAGTTTATATTCATTTTTTGAGGGGGGGGCATTCTGAATGCATCATTACTCTTTTCATTTAAATTCACTTGTTTGTTTGTGAATTGGTCTCGGCATTGAAGAGAAATTGATGAGTGACTTTGACTCTCCTGTTCCCTGGGACTGGCTAATGTGAAATGTGCCCTCTTTGTACCGTAGTCTTTTTATCAAATAGCACAATCGTAGTAAGAGTTTCTAGAATGCACTGAGGACCTTGGATAAAATTATTTGGCTTAGAATAAATGGAAAATTTCAAACCTCAGTTGATTAAGTTTTCCTCAAATCTTTCTACTATTTAAAATATATATATTAAGTATAAAAATTTGTCGAAATATACAGAGAATGCTCCAGAGCCATGATCTCCAATAAAGCTGTGGTTTGGCGACATTGCTGTCAATGCCTGTCTGCCTTTGGGGCCGCACGCCTGGTCACTTACATCTGCGTGGAACAGATCCCTGCCTCCATGAAACCTGACTATGGAGATGAGCAATGGTGTTCATCCGACAACTGTCTCCTTCAGCTGCTGAAAATGTCAATATCTAAGTTAGGTATTGCTTCTAGCTGCAGAAGACTGGACTTGGAAACAGCAAGAACTAGAGTGGCCTTTGTAGAACCTGAACTATACTAATAGCTAGCATCTTTTTTGTGCCTATAGAATTAATGTTAAAAAGATTCAGGTCTTGAATGGAATTCAGGGTAATCATTATGCCATACCTTAAACTGTTTCTGCATCAGTCAAAATGTATCAGGTGCAGGGTACAGCATCTTCTTTGAAACTCTTGTCACTTTTCCTGTATCTGGCATATTCGAAGGAGCCTGAAATTTGAACGTGGTGTTTATTTGAAAGTTGCCCTAACCACTTAGGTTTGAAAATTGCACAGTTTTGAAAGGATGCTTATATTTGAGGGTTCATGCAGTTGATTGTCAGATCTTCTTTTAAAGTTGTGTTGAATAGCCTACTCATATTCGCCATGAAGTGACTCTGTAACAAAAAACTGTCCAGCAGCTGATGCTTTTATGAAAGAACTGACATCAGGCGTCCAGGGCCAAGGTGAATTCACCTCAGATCCCAAGCAGGAAATTATTCTTTTCATTGAACAAGTTGTTAAGTTCCTTCCTGCTGCTGTATGAGGAACTGTCGCCAAGGCTTGGGAGGACACAGGCTGGCCTGCATGCTCGGTTACAAACGCTTGGGTTTGGAGAGTGAGACAGATAGCTATGACATCACAGAGTTGCTCTTTAGATCCTAGCAAAGTGGGTGCCAGCACTTTGTAAAGCACATTGGAGAAAATCAGTTTTTTGGAAAGATAAAATCCTTTCTTGGAATCTGATTGATATAGACCAAATGATTAATGACAGTGCTTTGAATAAGTGCATTAGCAAAGATTAAGACATTTCTGTAGTTTACAATGAGGAAGCCGAAAGCAGATATTCCAGTGTGGACCAGAGAAGGGCAAGAAGCAGTTTGATATCCACAGAAGAGCATCCATGTGGAACCAACACTGGCCAAGGGTCATCATAACATTTGTGGGAAGGGACAGGAAACTGGCATCAGACCCTGTCACATGTGCTTCATGTGATGTGTACATATGTCATAAGTGAAGTATAATTGTCACCAAAGAGTGTGGGTTCACTTTGCAAGAAGAGGAATGTACAGTAATTGTCACCATGGGGTGTGTGTTTCAGCATCTCACGTTCGTAGAGCACCAAGTAAAAAAATGACCCGGGTATGGTTTAAAGACCATAACCGGTGTATGGGTTTCCTGGCATTCACTTGTAGGGAATAGGATACTAAGTCTCACAGAATTTTAAGACCTACCTTAAATCTCACTTCTATCGGCCCAACTACATTTCCAGCTGTCCGTGACAACGCAACTACGCACAGCAGCACACTCCCTGTCTTGTATTCATGCAGTCAGACTTCTCCCTCTTCAATTTTCAGATCTGTTGCTTAATGTGCCATTTATTTTGTCATTAACTCATTCAACTAACACTTTTTGTGGACCTACTAGGGGTCTGCTTTAAGTTATAGGTTGTATCTTCGAAGGACTTGATGGTCCAGTGCAGGGGATAAAAATCCACAGGTAACCGTGCCCGGGGGTCACAGCTCCTGGTTAGTGTGTACGAAGAGTCAGGAAAGCTGCTTGGAGGTAGTAGCATTGAAACTTTACTTGAAGGGATGGTGAGTTTCTTTTTTTGTTCTTAAGCTAGATTTTTTAAAAATATATTTTATTGATTATGCTATCACAGGTGTCTCATTTTCCTACCTTTATTCCCCTCTGCCCTGAACACTGCCTCCCACCTGAATTCCCCCAGGCCCCTGCCCTTTAATTCATGTCTATGGGTTGTACATGTAAGTTCTTTTTGGCTTTTCCATGTCCTATACTATCCTTAACCTCCCCACTGTCTGTCTTCTACCTTCCATTTATGCTGCTTATTCTCTGTACTGTCTTTCCCTCTCTCCCCCTCCCACGCCCCTGCTGATAACCCTCTGTGTGATCTCCATTTGTGTGATTCTGTTCCTATTGTAGCTGTTTGCTTAGTTTGTTTTTGTTTTAGGTTTGGTTGTTAATAGTTGTGAGTTCATTGTTATTTTACTGTTCACATTTTTTATCTTCTTTTTCTTAGATAAGTCCCTTTAACATTTCATATAATAAGGGCTTGGTGATGATGAACTCCTTTAACTTGACCTGATCTGGGAAGCACTTTATCTGCCCTTCCATTCTAAATGACAGCTTTGCAGGACAGAGCAATCTTGGATGTAGGTCCTTGTCTTTCATGACTTGGAATACTTCTTTCTAGCCTTTTCTTGCCTGTAAGTTTTCTTTTGAAAAATCAGCTGACAGTCTGCTGGGAACTCCTTTGTGGGTGAGTTTCTAAGGGGAACAAGGAGGAGAAAGGGCACTGAGGAAGAGGCAACAGTATTGGCAACAAGAACGGGGAGTTGGAAGTAGCTCTTCCAGCTGTGCGGGTGGGCCACCTGTGGGGGCTGCGATGCTGCAAAGGTGGGTTAGACCAGGCTCCTGAGGTTTGACTTGTAGATGAGGTTGTGGGATTTAGAATTTATCTTATGTGTGATGGAGAGTCCCCAAAGCCTTTTTGAGCAGGGAAGAGACGTATTATTTTTTGCATTTTAGAAAGCTGTCTTCGATGGCAGCATGAAGGATTGGAGCTGTAGCAAGCAGAAAAGTCAAGGTTGTTTTATAATTACTGAGACAAGACAAAGGCTTAAAGTAAGACAGTGAAAACAAAGCCATCCTAGCGCCCATCCCCTACGATGTAAGGCTGCGCTTAACAATACTGAACATTGTTCTCCCCTCCACTGGGCCTAGATTGCCCTAAATGTAAGGATTATGCATATTTTTTTTTATCTTTGTATAATCAGTAATTTATGGTCCGTTACCTGCCTTTTTAAAAATCCAGCTGGCTTAAGTTCAAATTCCACCTCTACAATAAATATGCAGTCTTAGCTAAGTCATTTTACATTCTCATCTGTAAAATGGGGGTAATACATTTGTAGAGTTAGGACAATTGTATAAAATACTGGGCACATAAATGGATTTTATCACATAAAACTATTATTACTCCTGAGACTTGTAATTTAAGAAAAATACAATGCAATATATAATTCTTTTTAAATAAACAAATTTGCTTTCTAATTACAGTATTACTTTGGATTGGTTCCATATGGTTAGACTGTCACAGGCTACAAAGTGTTCCTCCCAACATTTCCGGTACCCAGCTGGCACCGTGCAGCGTTAGTGTGCTATTATTGACTATGTTTCCTGTGCTGTACTTTACATCCACGTGACTATTCTGTAACCACCAGTTTGTACTTCGTAATCCCTTTGCCTTTTTCACCCAGACTGCCACATAGGGTCACCTCCATGAGTGAGGGAGAATACTATTAGGGTATCTCTAGAAAAACCCCTTCCCTCCACACATACTATAACTCATTACGGCGCCCTTGTGCTGCTTTCCTCCACAGAAAATGTCTTGTTTCCTCATGCTCACCTGCCCAAACTCTGCCTGTCCCTCACGTCCAAATGCTGATGTCACTACCACTTTGTCCAGCTACAGGGCTCTCTCCCTCCTCTGGGCCCCTGTGGCGCTTGGCATCTCCTTCCTTTAGTGCTTCTTGCTTGTGCCTTACACTAGGGAGGTATTTCCGAGCCAGCCTTGTCTACCTCATAGCTCTGTAACCTGAAGAGATTTCTCTAAGCTCTTCCATTCGTCTTCTCTCGGTGTCTAAAGTAGTAGTAGTCCTTGACGTAGTAGACATGTATTAAGTAAATATGAATGAATGCCAGAATCAATCACCATTTCCGAGTAGAGAACAGGGAAAGCCCCACTGAGGGGAGATCATTTAGCTGGCCTTGAGGAACAGGTGAGGTTTGGGTGGGGAGAGACGGAGGAGACATTGCAGAACCAGTGGACCTGCACAGTGCACGGATCTCCATCATGTGGGGCCAGCCGCCGAGAAGGGAACTTGTAAGGTGTGTCTGGGGAATGGTGCATGGCAAGGAGCATGGTTCCTGTGGGTACAGGGAGGGGAGGAAATCGTTTTTGTTAGCTGAGAAAGAGGGGGGTCATATTCGGAATGGAGACTGACATATTTGGATTCTGTAGTCAAGACAAGACCTTGAAGGCATGTGCAGGATAGAGTGGGGGTGGAGAAAAACTGGAGGCCAGTCTCTTGGGATATTGCTTCTTTATGAAGGCATGAAAGCCGAACCACATTGGTAGGGTGGAAATAAAAAGAAAGGGAAATGTGCTAATGATAATGCAATCTTTTTTAAAAAAAGATTTTATTTATTCATTTTTAGAGAGAGGGGAAGGGAAGGGGAAAGAGAGGAGAGAAACATCAGTGCGTGGTTGCTTCTCAGGCGCCCCTTATGGAGGACCTGGCCTGCAATCCAGGCATGTGCCCTGACTGGGAATTGAACCTGTGACCCTTTGGTTCACAGGCTGGTGCTCAATCCACTGAGCCACACCAGCCAGGGCAATAATGCAACTTTTAATAGGAATTGGTGGTATGTGATTGCTTGGGTGGAGAGAAAAGGATGGAGGAGTAGAAGTCAGGATGATAGTGTCATCAGGAAAAATAGAGAATTCTCCAGCAGACACTTGTTTGGGTAAAGCTGGTAACTTCTGTTCCCAAGGTTGATTTTGAAGCCATCTTGGTAGAAATCAAAAAGTGGTGGTGATCTTGGGAGAGAAATCAATGCTTCAGTTGTAGTTTTGAAAATTTTTGTATTGGCATCATGGTTGAATTGCAGACAGCAAAATGCTCTCAATTCGTACACTGGGTTCTCTTGTGGGTTTCTCTGGGAGTGGATTATTAATCAGGATGTAAACTGGGAGCAACTAACGCATCGTGGTTACTCCTGAAGCTTGTACAGGTTTTCTGTGTTTTCAGCCCGGATATGCTGCTATAGGCAGTGAGTTCAGTTGGACTTACCCACCTTTACAAAGTCCAACTGAAATAAGAAGATGAAAAAAATTTTTATTTTCACTTTACAGGTAGAATTAATTAACAAGGCTACTGAGAGTAAGAAATTTTCCTCAACTCCCTTGAGCCTTAGCTTGCAGAATTTAAGTTTTCTACAGATGAAGAAGATGTATTACTTTAGGGTATTCAAAAACTTATAATATGGCTCTCATTTTAAGAGTAAATTCCTATTGCCTCTTTGGTTGTCTCTAGGAAAATACTCCTTAGGTGTATGTGTGAGGTAAAGTTCTCTTACAGAGCAGCTGCTGCCCCAGAAATTTTCCTGAGTGGTTCCCAACTGTAATATTTAATGCTTAAGCCCCACTGACTATTACAAATTATGCCTTTGATGCATAAAAATATTTTGGGGGTTTTATTTTAACATTGCGATTGTAAAGAAAAAGTATATGAAATGGGGTCTACTAGCTAAAGAATATGAATTGGGAACTAATGCTTGAATTTTGAAGAAATACTCTTTCATTACCAATTGAGAGAAGGCTTAGTGATTTTAGCTTCTCAACATAGGTGGAACTCATTAATAAAATATTAAATCCATGCTGCATTGATTAAGTCATATTATTATGTCACATTTATGTTTTTATTTGTCTTTTCATAAAGTTAAAAATAAAGTTAAATTTTTTTATCTTATACTTTTCTCTAAGAAATGTTCTAAAAGATAAAAAGAAATAATTTTCAGGTATTACAAAACATAAAATTCACAATTCTTGTGGGGTGATTTTTATTTGCTTATTTATTTTTTTTGCAAAGGGATTAAGACAGATCAATTTTAGAATCTAAATTTAATTGAAGTTCCTGGCCTCCTTTTCTTCTTCTTTTTCCTGTTCTTTCTCTTTTTTTTTCTTCTGTTTTCTTCTTTTTCCTTTCCTTCTGGAGTTGGTAGTGGTTGGGTATGCATGTGAGAAAGGACCAGATGCTTTTGGAGTTGCCAGCTGCCGGGAGAAGAAAAGTGTTTCATTTGAGAAACTTGATCCTTGCTCTTTTAACCAATAAAGAGCATAATTGTGGGTACACTGGAGAATACAAGATCATATATTTGGATAGGACAGTTGTTAGTAGGAAGCAGACAATACTTTTTCTGCCCCTTTAACATTTTAGGTCAAGGCTGTGTGGTAAGAACATTGCCCTATGAGTCAGGTGACCTGTGGAATAGTCGGACCTAGGCCCTTAGGTGAAGATTCTCTACTCTCTGCTTCTGTGTTTCCTCTGCTGAAAAATGAAGTGATTGGATTCAATGATCTACAGTCCTTTCACTCTGAGAGTTTCTGTGGAGCTCGGGTTTCAGGAGAGCTGGACCACTTCACAATGTTCCCTTTTCCCTTCAAGCAGTATCTGTGAACCCATTTACGAGTCAGAGAAAGGACCCTGGACGTTTCCAGGTCAGGCAAGTTTTAGAGCCTGTGCTGAGACATCTGCATAGAGCTGAGATGTCCGAGCAGACAAAGCTCTCTGACCCCTGCTGTTATAAACATTGCTCTAACTTGCAGAAGGGAAATGATTAGCCGGGAAGATCCTTGCAGATTTATCTGGTTACATTTCGTAGTGTTTACAAACATGACTTTTAAATAACACGTGGATGTTTAGAATCTAAGTTTGTGCCTGGTGAAGAGCGCCGTCACAACCAGCAAGCCTCTCTCACGGCAAAGACTGCTGAGTGGCCTTCTCCCCGTGTTTGCTTTTCTCAAAGACGCAAGCAGCTCCTGGAATTTTGAGAAAAGTGTTTGCTTTTCTCAAAGATGCAAGCAGCTCCTGGAATTTTGAAATGGGTCAGCCCGCTTTTAACCTGGCTACTGTTATTCAATTTTATCAATTCTTCATTTTCTATTAGCAGAAAATCTGTTCCATGACTTCAATATATAAAAGGTAGAAAGATCACAAAGCAGCCCCGAAGCAGATAAATATTGACCAAATCAAACACACATGCTGCTGAGACTTAGAATTACTGGTGCTTCTTGCTCTGGGACTCGGCTGTTCCTGCGTACCTTACCCTCTTGATTTATCTCACTCACTTCCTTTTTTTGTTTAGTAAACAACTGCTTTCTATTAGATTGTTTTATCCCCTTAACCTTTATAAATGACAATTAAGTCTATCCAGCTTGTCAATAGCATGTCATTTATTTGTTGCTACAGCTGAGCCTGACCTCCATTGATTTTATTGGAGTAATTTGCTGGAAATGATTTTTTAATGTTAGATTTATTACTGAGGCACTTCATTGTCAGATAATTGAAGTAAATTGTAATTTTTTTCAAAACAAATACAAGAAGTACAGGAGGGAGATATATTATTTTCAGGGAAGGGACATATTATTTTAAGGAATTGTTTCCTACTGGGATAGAGACATATATTATACATGATGCCATACACTTCTTAAATTTGCTCACATAAATTGTTTTTGAGTGGTACACATTTTTTCTCCTTTTTGGTTTTTCCTTAAGGATAGCTGAGGCGGCAATAGGGGCTGGTAATTAATTAGTATTCAAAAATGATGTTGCAAATTAGATTAGATATCTACATAAATGTATTGAGTAACTACAATGCCACCCCTTACATGACAAGCCTTGCTATTTTGACATAACTACAAGTTTTATTTTTGAATAGAATGATGGTACATAGTTAATCTTACCCTTTACACAAGTAGTATCTTATTCCCCCAGTATTGCTGTTAACAAAGGTTTTATCTTATTGTACTTGTGGATCTCCATAAAATTTGATTGTCTGCCCAGATAAAAATGAGCATTTCAATCCACAAGTGAGGATTTCCTGGAATATGTGTATTTATTCCATCGAAGTGAGGGATGGTTATGCTCTTGCTATATATGTGTTTGCAGAATAGGAGACACTGGGTAAAATGTAAAAAACCATGCATTTTATAATTTGAAGAGGGCTTGCGAATATATGGCTCTTTCCTTGATGTGCTGTCCTGTTCCAATGTTAGGAGAGCTGATACTCTTTTTCTTCTGGGAATGGATTCTGGCTTGAAATACAGGAAAAGGACTTTCAAACTCAACTTTAAATATTAGCAAGTGAAACGTGCCATGTTCTGCACTCCGAATAATGATGCATTGCTGCATAAGAGGAGCTCCAATATGTTGGTACTAGTTGAGGGAAGATGGAGCATAACTTAAGCCTTATTCTTTAATGAGCATGTCCTTTTTTTTTTTTTAACTCTCATGGGAGCAGAATCAAAGCAAGTCATTTTGTAACCAAAGGCAAAGGGAGCTCTGGACCACGCGTCCCTGGAAGAGTGTTCGAATTGCAGCAGTCTCTCCATTCATTCATAATTGTTTTGAAGCAAGAGAAAAACAAAGTACATAATAGGAGTTTAAGCTTTTAGATATTTTATATAGATAAAAGATCTGGAAATGGCACCCTATTGTAGTTTATAAACTAAAATTATGACAATGAGAGTGAACATTGGCAATGTAATAGTTTCCCCTCATGTTACCAATGACTTCTCACATTATGTATTTTAGAGTGAATTTTTGAATCAACTTTAATGAAGAACAGCAAGATTATCACATCACCAGGCTTTAAAAATTCAAACTTGCTGTGTCTTGAAAGATGACAATCTTAGGAATAATTGTTCCAAAGACTATTCATAGAATAAAGTTCAGCAGAGATAGAATTTGCTTTAAAAATAGGAGTCTGATGTAATCATTTCACAGAGTAAAGAGAGGAAGCAGGCAACAGTGTCCTCAACAGATTGGATTCTGAAATCCAATTTTAATATCAGTAGAAATTATAGGGGGAAAAAACTGTAAGGACTTGAGGGAGAAACTTCTTGCTTTTAAATTGTCGTGCTTTTTTCCCGTCCCTGTTCCTGTCACTGTTATTGATATAAAGAATCCATCAACATATTTTTATGGGTGATTAAGAAAGGCTGACCTTTCTTTTGCAGGTACAGAGAGGTAGTTCTTCAGAGGCTGTAAGCGAATGACAAGATAATTCTATCCATTTAATATTGAAGTGATGTTGATAGTATCATTCTTCTCGTGCTGGAAACAGGGCAGTGTGGCGGCCCTTCCTGCCTCTGCCTGTTCTGCCCTGGGTGATGGATTTTCCCTCTGACTAATCGCTGTCACATTAACCTGCACTATTTCATCCTTCAGAGCTGTCAAGATAATGACGATAATCCAAGTGGCTCATTGTAGGTAAAGGAAATTATATGAGCAAAGTAATATCATAAAACAGTGTTTAAATATTTTAATTTCATTTGTCAGGCCTGCCCCAACACTTCATTACACATATAACCATCTCTCATCAGTGGAATTAGTGCATTATTCATTACTGTTAATTATTTTCACATAATGGCTGCCCTGATATATTTAACCTCCACATTATATCTCAGATAATGGGTCTGTAAAATTGAATTGTGTGAAGAGTGGAGTTCTAAAGCTCATTTGCAGAACATCAAAGAACAAAGAAGAGGAAAAGAATTCTAAATGGGACATTTTGCCCAGCTGGGGCCAAACATTTGTTTCTGTCTGATTTGCATACAGAAAATAGGTGGTGTAGAAGTGGCTTAATACTGTATACGTTGTCAGCTCCTATTATACAACCAATTAGGATTTGTGAATATTGCATTCATCTGAAGCTGCTGGAGATTTACAGCATGGGAAAACGGAACAGTTACGAAAGTACTTTTACACAATACAGACAAAATGGAATTTCCTTTTGGGGATCCCATGTAATGGCCAGAGGGAGAAAGGCAGGGGAGGAAAGGAGGGGAGGAGAGGGAAGGAGAGAGGGGGAGAGAGTGAGAGTGAGAGAGAGTGAGAGTGAGAGAGAGAGAAGGAAGGGATGTTAGTTTCAGGTTAATTACATATATTTTTTTATGAAAAACTTTAATAATAGACACTAAGTTTTTCAAAGTGGTAAAAGCAAAGAATAACCATCAAAATTTATTTGGAGTTCAGTCATTCATTGCTATCGTGGCTAGTACAAAATTTACCTCTTATATTCATGGTAACACCTTCTAAGTAACTTAAAGGCTTTCAACATTCATGCAAACGAATCATTGATTTATAGTCACTAACAGCCTATGAATGGAGGCTAAATTTTGTAACAATTAAATTTTTCATGGTTGCACAAAACTATGCTTTAACAGAGCATTTAACAAGAATGGTCTGATTAGCAATGTGAAACACTTGTGTATGGAAGTGTATTTTTCTTTACATATTTTCAGTGTTGTTAACTGATCCAAAAAGCCAACTGAAATGGATAGAATGAGTCAGAATCTCCTGATGGTGGGGCTTAGATGTGCATATATTTGAAAAGCTCTGCAAGTACTTCTGAGGGGCTTCCTGTGTTCAGCAGGTTGGCCTTAGAAGTTAGAGGAGTGGGTGGCTCATGACCGGTACATAGCCTCCCTTCTTCTTCTTTTTTTGCATAACTGTCTTATTTTTAAACATGCTCGGCAAGCTCTGCCTTGGGTGAGTTCGGGACGGCAGCCACTATTTCTTCTTGGCGGCCGTCACTGTTATTACAGAGCCAGGTGTAGAGAGCCACTCAGTAATTGCTTGTTAATTTTACCATGTCTTTCTCAAATTTTCACTGTTATAGTGAAATCAGCTGCTTTGAACCTATAATTTTTTTTTCTTCTTTTGGATTTTTTAGGTCAAGTCCTGTGAATGTGATTCATAATTTTTGTAACTCTTAGTATATTTTGTCAAAGAGATTTCTAAGATTGCACCAATTAATACTGCCATAACAATGTATAAATATAATAGTTTTATTGCAACCTTGGCAAAATGGGCCATTAAAGTACAGGTTTTGTTAACCTAATAGATATGGCATCTAACTGTTTTAACATCTTTTTTCTTACTGTGCATGTTGGACATTTCCCACTTTGATTTATATTTGTGTGTGTGTGAGTCATCTCTTGGTTATATTAGTCTTTTGATTATTAATCAATTTATTTCTTAGGATTTTTCCTACCCAGGTGAAGATCTCTTTATACAATAAATTTATTATACTGGAATCTGTCTTATTTATCACAAGTATTGTTTACTGTTCGCATTTTTTAGCCTTTTTATACTTGTACTAAGTGAGTTGATCTTTTTCTGGTGTTTTTTTCCCACGTGTCTTCAAGGCTTATATTATCACAGTTAGCTCTTTTTAAAGATGAATTAGATCAAGTACTGAAAAGTTTAAAAATATAGTGGAGAAAACCCATCTACAGAGTTGGAATCATGATAACTTACCTTTTAATCTGGTATACCATTCTTGTATTTGAATGAATTGGGCAAGTACTCCTTCTGAACACTCATCATGATAGTAAACCCAGCTTGTGGGAAATAAACAGAAAATAGGTTCATCTCTGCCACAGTCCTTCCTCTTGTTTATTACGTGCCATACAGTTGAGATGCTCTATACACAGGGGTGTCAAACTCATTTTCACCGGAGGCCACATCAGCCTCACGGTTGCCTTCAAAGGGCCGAATCTAATTTTAGGACTGTATAAATGTAACTACTCCTTAACTAGGGGCAAGGAGCTCGGTGCTGTCCCCGGGTAGAAACAAGGTGCCAGGCCAGATAAAACAAGGTGGAGGGCCAGATTCGGCCCACGGGCCTTGTGTTTGCCACCTGTGCTCTATAGCATTAATCTATCAATCTAAATAAGGTCTGAACTGTTGCACTGGGCATTCAAATATACCCCCGCCCCCATTTTTGGCCTCTATCTACCCTTTTATCTTTATCCACTGCCAAGGCCTTGTTCATTAACTAAACATATCTTGAGCTTCTATCATGTGCTGGCCAGGTGTTGGAATTAAACAAAAACACCATTCCTGACTTTAAGAACCTCATAGTGAGCCTGGCTGGTGTGGCTCAGTGGATTGAGTGTCAGCCTGTGAACTAAAGGGTTGCTGGTTCGATTCCCAGTCAGGGTACATGCCAGGATTGTGGGCTAGGTCCTCAGTAGGGAGCACACAAGAGGGAACCACACATTGATGTTTCTCTCCCTCTCTTTCTCCCTCCCTTCCCCTCTCTCTAAAAATAAATAAATAAAATCTTTTTAGAAAGATAAATATATCAGAATATCTTAAAAAAATACAAGACCTGATAGTGTGGTCAGCCTCCTCCTTACCTGTAATATTCTTCTAGAACTTGTTTAATTTGCTCATTCTACTTGAATATTCTTAATCCTTAGATATTGCTTCAAAGAATAGCCTATTCTCTAAGGTTCCCCTTCAAATTCTGCTTTCTTTACTAAGCCTTATCTCTTCACTACACTCTTGTTGGAATGAATCACACGGTTCCAAACATCCCCAGTGAAGGATGTTTTTATCTGTTGCAGTATTTGATCTTTATGAGCTTTGTAGTAGAGTTGTTGATGTATGTCTCTGTCTCCTCCACTAGTTATGATACTCAAGACAATAGCAATTGGATCTTACTGATTGGAACTTTTTATATCTCACTATACATAAGCCTATGCCTGTGGTGGAAGCTAAGCAAATATTTGTAGCTTTTTTCCCTGTTCATTTGATTGAAAACTCAAAGTCTAAGATTACAATCAGCTTCTGCTGGACAGAATCACAATTAGCATGACTTTGCCATTCTTAAATTTGTATATTCAGAGCAAGACTATAGAAGTTGTGGCTTCTACACAACTCCAGTGTAGTATTCAGTAGGTGTTCAATAACTCCTCTTCATGGACAAGCCAAAAGGGTGGCATTAAATCTATGCAGAGAACCTGCAAAAACTTTTATTATCCACTTTGTCTTTCATACATTTCTGTGTTTTGCAATTAAAATATGGCATGGAACATTTAACTTGTTGTCACCTAATGATGCCTCATGCTTACTGAACCAGATTCTGTGGAAATCTTCTATTAGTTCCATGCAAAGTGTTAATTTATATAGCCTCTGTTTTCATCATTTGCTGAATAGGTTTATATCACAAATACAAAGTGGCAAAGAGTTTTTGGCCCTTTCCATCGAGTATTAATAAAACATCCTGTAATACAGATCCCCATCACTGGCTCATCTGGGAGTTATTTGGAAGACATTCATTTATTTCACTTAAAGTATGTTACATCCTTCCATTTCTGTGGCAAGTCCCAGGGCACCGCCACGGCCCAGAAAGGTTGGTGTTCATTTGTTCAGGGACTTAAGAAAGATTACTCGTTGCTGTCAGTGTCAGGAGGTGTCAAAAGCGGGGTCCCTTTTTCATTTTTACTTGGCAACCCCACGAATGGAGACAATCTGATGTTTCTAATGAAAGCGACTTTTATAAATAAGCCATCTCCCACTGCTTGCTTGACAAAATAACAAGGCCAATTCTAGCATAAATTGGGAAGCTTTTTTTGTTGTTGTTCTTGCTCACATTGTTTTCCGAGCCACTTTGACTTCTTGAGAAATAACTCTTATTGTTCAACTTGCCTGTTCCTCCCCTCTGTGCCCCTTTACCTGAGCCCTACCTTGGACTTTTATTCTAGCACCATCTCTCTCTCCTCTTATCAGCTCCTGCTACCTTATAGGGAGGTAAATAAATAATGTTTCCTGATCTGTAAGCGCCTAATGTGTATCTCATTCATCAGTCCTCAAAGTAATCGCATGAGGCTGATTATATTACCATCACTTTATAGATGACGTTGCTGAATCTTGGTGAGTTTAAAAGATTTGCCCAAAGTCACACAGCAAGTGAGGTAGATGGCAATTTTCATAGATGGCTGCAGTAAGACCACTCATCCTGTGACTCTTCCCATTAGGGGTTGGGTCTATATCTCTTCCCTTTGAATCTGGGTGAATTAATGACTACTTTACCTACCAGTAGGGCTGATGCAACATGACGTGGCTTCTGCATCTCGAACATGTAAGACAATGGAGCCTCTGCTTTGATCACTGAAACACTTGTGCTGGGAGCTCTGAACCACCATGTGTCATGTGTGTGGATTACCCGAGGCTGCCATGCTGAGAAAAGACAAGTTACACATTGAGGTCATGTGTAGTCACTTTGGTTGGCCACCTGAGCCTTTGAGTCATTTCATGTCCAGTACCAAATGTGTGAATGAGGCTGTCTTGAACCCTCCCAACCAGCTCCTCTGCTGGCAGAGAATCCCCACGTGATCTTAGTCAATGCTCCCGGGAGCAAGAGAATCACCACGAACAGAACTTCCAGAAATCTCTGACACACAGAATCTGGGAGCAGAAGGAAATGGTAGCTGTTTTAAGTCACAAGGTTTTGGGGTGGTTTGTTATATAGGAAAAGTGTCTGGAACAGCCTGTGAGTGGTAGACCCAGAAGGTGAGCTGGGCATTCTGGCTCCAGTGTGCTCACACACAAGCCTGACACGATATAAGGACCAACTAACCCCCCATAACTTGTGACATACTTTCTACCAGTGTAACAGAATCATGCGTTCGCTGCAAAGGCTGACTTCCTAATGATGAAATTTCTGGTTCCATTGGAAGTGTTGGTGGGTTTCCTCAAATCAAATCAAGGTAGTACGTATTACCTATTACACATTGGAGAAACAGCCTTTATCACTGAATACTGAATAGAATATATTTTATTTTCCTATATATTAGAAAACAAGCTTCCTGACTTTTTATTGGGCTCTGACACATCCAAAGAGAATTGCACAAGCTGTAAGTGTATGGTTCAGTGAAGTGTCATAAAGTGAACTCCCCCATGTAGCTACCACCCAGGGCAAGAGATGGAATCCTGCCAGCCTCCAGAATCCCACCTCGAACCACCTCATAATCCCCTTTCTCTTCCTCTTCCTCTTACAGGTAACTACTGCTCTGACTTCTAACGTAGTAGTTTAGTTTTGGCTTCTTCGAGCTTTATGTAAATGAATCATACAAAAGGTATTGTTTTGAGTCTGGCTTCCTCAATGCCACATTACGTTAGTGAAATTGACCCATGTTGGTAAAGGCAGTTGTAGTTCATTTATTTTTAGTGTACATATTAATAGTATTCCAAGAAATGAATGCATCGCAACCCAGTCTTTGTTTATCCAGTCTGTTAATGACAGATACTTAGGTTGGAAAAAAACATTTTTTTAAAAAAGTTGTTTTTTTATTAGATTTTATTTCTTTTTTAAAACTGATATATTGACATATAACATTATATTAGCTTTAGGTGTACAATATGTGTATATGTTGTGAAGTGATTACAATAAGTCATAAGCACATGTAGTAAGAAATTTCTTTTCTTACCATGAGAATTTTTAAGATTTCTTTCAGCAACTTGCAAATATACAATATGGTATTATTAACTTTAGTTCTTTCTTGTCAAGTCACAAACATAGAAGTAATGTAACATGTGGAGAGTAACCACCAAATGAAATATCATTTCTAGCCATTTATCTGCCACTGGCAATGGAGAAGGAAGATACACGAGCACAGGGGACGTCTTCATACACTGAGAGGTTCTGTGAGGGCACGGGTAGCCTCAGACTGCAGAGAGGTTGAGGTTTGTGCTGACAGGGGGTGGGGACAGGGGATTAGTCACCTCTGTCCCATTAGCTCACTATGGCACTGACTCCTTGTGGTCTAATCTCTCTCAACTCTTCCAATATGGAAGAAAAAAGTGTTGATGTTCCCCACTATGATAGTGTATATAATAGAAATATATTAGATATTTTGCCTAAAAGAAATGTAATGCAATGCACACCTCAACTGGATGCTAAATTTTCACAAGAAATACTTGATCTGTATTTATGTTTTCAAAAATTAGGTTGGAAAAATTTTCCCAAGTTGCATCAGAAATATTTTAAAGTTTTTTAATCATTGGAATATCTGCTTTGAATTTTACTCAAAAATAAGTAAGGCAAAAAAAAAATGAGCTCTTCAGTTATATCAGCCACATTTCAAGTGTTCAAGGGCCATGTGTGGCCAGCGCTTACTGTGCTGGACAGCACAGGTCTGGAAGACCTGTACAAATACAAATGCATGCAGCACAGAGGTTCATAAGAGTAAAAACATCAGCCAAGCAAACATATAGGGAATGTACTGGTTTTGTTTTGTTTTTTTCATTATTTTCTCCTGTGTAGTTTGTTGTTTATCTCTTAAGCACCAAAATTTCTTCTAATACTAGATAGACTCTTTCTAACATCACACATTTTTCTCACTTCTTAAATGCAGAACATTAAACATAATTAAAACTTCTCTTGTTGAGCCAAGGCCATAATTATGAACATTAATTATGATCTTGTGTTATAATACAGGACAGCCTTCAGAGCTCGTCAGCCCGGGGGTTGGCAAACTGCGTCTGGGCACCAAATGTGGCCTCCACCTGTGGGGGGCACTGCCCGCAGAACCCCCCGTTCATCACAGATGAAAATAAAAACTACCAAGACATGATCTGCTTGGGGAGGAGAGGTGGACAAACTCTCAGAAGAGAATGACCTAGAGCCCCTCCCTCACTGGGCTTTTATTGGGTTCAAATACACAGGAATACAGGTATGTCAGGCAGCAAGGATCAAACAATGGTTAACATGTCAAAGAAATCTGAGGGCTTAATCTGAGTCAGTGTTTGTCAGGAAAGGGGGTTGCCAAACTTTGGGAGACAATCTCATTTCCTCCTCGGACCCTTATCATTTAAATGAGAGCACTCTTAGCAAAGCAGGTTTCAGGGGACTTTAGGAATTCTTTCTTATGCCCGATCACCCAGGGAGCCTTCCTGGCTGGCACAGGGTTGCACCACTTGTCCCCATAGTTTCAGGCTTTAAGCTGATCAGGAAGCAGAAGACATCTCCCAGACAGAAATGAGGACTTGAGCTATGTCAGAATAGCCGGGGGGTGAGGGTCCATCGCATCCTCTTTGCTGCAGCCCCCCCGAGTCCTTCCATGAGGGCCTCCCAAGTGGTCGTGTCTGGCTTAGGTTGCCCCTTCCATGAGGAGTCTTACCCGTCATTGACTGCCAGTCAAGCATTGGGGCCAGAGATGAATGAGGCAGAAGCAGCGCTCCTGCCAAGGAGATAAGCTTTGTCTCCTTAATAGGTCACATCCTTGTGACAGAACAGACCCAGATGAAGTGGGTCCCTTGGCTCTTACACAGCCCACTATGGGGTGAGGGTTACAACCCCTGAAACCAGGCTGAATGGTCCACAACATCCACCTGCTCTGTAAATGAGGCCTCATTGGAACAGAGTTGCCCCCATTTATTTGTGTACAGGCTGTACCTGCCTTCGTGCTACAGGTGAATAGTTGTGGTAGATTCTATATGACCTGCAAAACTTGAAATATTTACTCTCTGGCTTTTATAAAGTTTTTTGATCCATGGAATAGACTATACTAAATGACCCAAACTGAAGAGTGTTTAGGTTTTAAGTCTGCTCTTTATCATTCCCCTTATTCCCATAATATTAATAAGATGATATCTCTTTATTGCCATCAAGATCCCTACAATGCCTATAACAACTTACTTGTGGATTTAAACTACTATGGATTTAGCAAATGAATAACAAACTGTGTTAGATGTTGTTTATACCAGAAGTGAATTGACGATCACGTATTTGGCATTGGGCTTTGTGATGTCTACTTGGTTGTGTTTGAACTTTTATCTTTGTTTCCAAACTCTTGGACATACGGGCCTTGGCTCGGCCCTTCTACCTCCACCTCCACTGGCTGTCACCTCGAGGGTGGTGCTCTCATAGAACCAAGTCTCTTACAGTCTGCACAGACATCTTGCATATTTATGACCTCCTTTGTCAATAGTGATTTTCCCTCTTGGAACACCTTACTCTTGCTTCTTGACCATGTTAATGCTACTCCATCATTCTTATCTCTAGAAGATCTTCTTTAGCCTCTCACCACCCCCTGCTCCAAGCTCCCAATGACACCAGCAGCTGGTACTGCCTGCCTCCTCAGGACTTCCTGAAAACATGTGATGATCTCAATTACAATCTTTTTCATACTGTCTTGCAATTATCTGTACCCATTTATAGCTGCCAAAGAAAGCGTGAGCTTCTATAGGGCAGGCCTTACTCTCATGCTTCCTGACATGTAATAGGAATCAATATACATCTATTGAACAGCCAAGTAACTCCAAATAAAAGTATACCCTTATCTATAAATAAATCTCAAATTCCAGAATAATTGTTAGGTAATGAGACCCTTAACTCAAGCATTTTTTTTTTACATAGTCTACAATGAAAAAGTCCCCTTAAAGTAATTAGCTAAAACATTGGATGAAACAGTCTACAGCAGATTAATGCAAAAATACCATACTTTCTTCTCCACTAAAGCAGGTCAAATATTAATGTGGTAGAAAGAGATGTAACAATGGGAATCTTTTATTTTTTTTGGTGTGTAATATGTATATAGAAATTTAATCAACCTGTGAGAATAACATATGGGAGTATTTAAACAAGGTCACATTTCCATTAATAGTGAAATTGTAACAATTTTGGGGCCCCACTTCCCAATACAGATACTCAAAACATTTCCGCATTTCCCCCACATCTCACCATCTCCTCTGAAGACAGTTCCTCCTTCAGCCTTGGTCTCACAGGTACAGATTGTCTGACAGCACTGGTCTTCCTGCATAGTCTCCTTGCCACTTCCTCCTCCCCCCGTTCCCCCCCCCCCATCTCTCCTCTGTCCCTCCCAGACTCTCAGAACAGAGGCAGAGAAGACTCACCCCGCGCTGAGACAGTGAGCATTACTCTGAAGGAAGACTACCCTGCAGAGACCCAGTGCTGTATATACTTAGAGGCAGCTTTCAGTTACCGCCCGGAGTAGTTTAGCTCTTCGAAGCCGATGGCCTCAAACATCCCCATTTTGGAAGATCGTCTTTGCTTTTCGTTTGAAAACTGAAAGGATTGTTTGGATGATTTTCCCAGAACTCAAGAAATAGTCTGCCCCCCAAAGAGTATTCAAAATATATTCAATGTTGCCATTAAATGACAGTTTTCCCAGCTACTTTATTCAAGATTTTAAATATCTTTAGGGCTCAGTTTTAGCAAGGATCCCCCGAATTCCACTGTGGGGAAGAGTGAAACATTGTGTAACATGTCTATTCCCAGGAGTCTTTCTTCTATTGTGCCATGAATATTTCCTAGACGATTCCCAGGAAACAGTAGTGGAAGAACATAAGCTAATCCCTTGGTAATTTTGTCATAAATTCACATTGAATTAAACTTGTAATAAATCCATTTATTTCTTGGCATGGAGAAGAAATTCCATCCATATGGGAAAATGAAACTTCAAGGTACTGGGAAAACATGCATGACAATAACAAATGGAGATCAAGAAGTTGTAAGACAGGTTCATTTCAATGACCAGAGCCTCAAATGTCTTCTGCCCAGAGAGGCAGCTTCTAAGACGGGATCTTAGGACTCCCTCCAAAATAGGTAGCCTTCTCCTCCCTAAACCTCTACATATGGTTGAGGATCAAAGGACCTCTACATGCAGTGAGGAGTCTTGTGATCTGAATACCACGCTTTTCTGGTAATAAATGATTATTTAGATCAACAATGTAATAGAACAAAAAGGTTAGAACTGCTGAGCTCTATAATCTGACACAAAGGAAAACCTCATTCTTCACTCTGTTGTTCACCGGTCTTTCAGATGAAGCTTGAAAAGATGCTGTTTGCAAAAAGCTGTTGAGAGGTGAGAAGGTCACCCCTAGCTACAAAGCTCCTTGGGGCTTTCAAAGTATTTAACCATTCCCTGAAAGTGCTCTTTCCCTGGGAGTGTTCAAAGCCTCTCCTGAAGATGCTTCAATGTTTCTTTTTCTGCAGTCAAATGACGCTCATTGTTTAGAAGAATTGGATTGGATGAGTGTCTTTGAACTACAGTTTGAATGTCCTATGAAGTCAAGTGGCCTTAAACAGACATATATAAGCAATTTATAGTGAAAGAGGGATTAAAATGTTAGCTATCACGATGGGGGGGGAATGTGGTGAAGTGGAGGTGTATTACATCAGTGAACAAGCAAACATCCTCTTGAGAGAGCTAGATTTCAAGGGTTTTGTCCTGTGTTTTCAACATATAGCCTGACTCCTGGCCATAGGCCAACCCTGCCTTTCTGAAGTGTTGCTATTTAATTCATAGTAGCTCTTACACTGTAATAGCTACATGGACAGAGTAGAGATTTAAAGTGATATCAGGACCAGTTGGGACAAAAGATCCACTGCTATCAATTAGTAAACATTTATCGAGTGCAAACTATGTGTGAAACAATAGTGTGCTTTGTGGCCTTGTTTCTCTAAATCGAAGTTGACTTTATGTTTTCCAGGGCTTGACAAAAGCAAAATGTGTCTCAGATTACTATCATTAGAGGCAAAGTGGGCCAGTTTCTACACCCGCCAGTTTTCACAGGGCTGAATCAGACCAGCGAACAGTGTTTATACCAGCAGGTGTAGGGAGTACAAGTAATGCCTTTTCAGTGAAATGATGTAATTCAGAAAGTCTTTGTCCTCTCCTATATCGCTTAAATTAGTGTTGATACATATGATTTAAAGCTCTAGGTACTAGAAGTTAACGGAAAATATAAGATTGACAAAAGGAAATTTTAAGTGAATCTCTATCTGTAATTTTAGCCATTGCAGATAAAAAGCTTTTATCTTTCCAAGAAGGCTAAATACAGTTTTATAAATACTTACCTGTTTTCAACTTTCCCCATCCTTCTGAGCAGATCTTACTCCACGTGTATAGATGCGAACAGTGTGCATGCGCACACACACGCATATACACTCACACTCATGCACACACATACTTGTTCTCACCGCTTGCCATGGAGACAGGAGAGAGCAGGGAAGATTAGGGGCTAGTTGCAGACCTAGCAAGCAAGCAGACATTTGTCCAGACTGTGGTTTTGTTGATGAGATCCCCGAAGTCTGAATTGTGCGGGAGCAGTTAGTTTCTAGGGGCAGAACTAAAGCCAGACCCAGGTATCCTGACTCCCAGTTAAGTCTATTTTTCTCTGCCACTCCTTCAAACTCGCTTTACACCAAAGGCAAAAGTTGAAGGCAAGTAAAAGCAAGAGCCTATTTCTAACCATCTCCAGTTTAAGATCAACACTTCCAATGGTGCCAGAAATTTCACTATTAGAAATTCAGCTCTATGGTTAAGGCAGGATTCTGTTATATGCAAATACTGGAAAGTGTGGCACAGATTTTTGGGGGTTAGTTCATCCTTATATAGTGCCAAGCTTATCTGTGAGCGCTCTGGAGGCAGAATGCCCAGCTCACTTTCTGGTTCTACCATTTACTAGCTATTCCATTAGTTCCAACACACATAGTCTGATGACCCTTTGAGAAACAGCCAAGAAGACTTGGGTTTGTTCTTGCAAATTTTTCACATAAGCAAAATTTATGACAGCAAGACCCATTTTTGCTGTTGTTGTAGATGAGCAAAAAACCCCATGATTTTATCCTACCTTTCTTTTCTTCCTACTAGTGACTTATACTCACAACTATAGTGATTCAGTGTTTCTGTGCTTCCGTCAATAACCTGTGCATTTTTCCTGTGTCATGTTGCAAGTGTGACAAGCAGAAACATGGTTAAGTGTACTTCAATTTTATAAGGAGACAAATTTCATCATGATCTAAGTAATAATGATGATAACTGTAACAATAATAATAAATTAAGTGCCACAAATTTTCCATGTGATAAAATCCCTCCATATATTTCTACTTAAGTATTTGTTCACTTTTTAATTCAATATTGTACCAAAGCATACAAGAACACTTTGAAATATACTTGAGTTTGTTGAATAGCCTGTCTCTCTCAACCCACACCCCCCAGACTGTCAGAAGCAAGTGTGTTATTGCTTGGAAATCTTCCCAGCTTCCTTCCTCATATGAAACTTTTTCATGGGTAAAGACATATATATGGATATATAGTGGTTAAACTTAAACCTGAAAGCCACTTTCACAATGTTTACTCCTCTTTCATTTTATCTTCACTACGTGTGAGGTGTTACAGGAATGTTGGGAGCAAAGAATGGTAGAAGTGCCCCTTCCCCACCTCGCTAGAGTATCCTTCTGAGGTAGTTAAGACTGAAGGAAGGGACACTGTGGGAATGAGACGTGGGTTGAGGAGACATTTGGCTTCAGATGAATTGGTTGAGAAAAAATAAAGAGAAAACATGACTGAGAATCATATTAGCCAAGATTCAGTTAAAATGTACTATCATAAAAAGATACTGATTTTGAAATAGCTTTTGCTGACTTAAAAACAAGCAAATCCTCATCTTAAAATTATTTTTAACATATAGACAGAGAAGTGTGAAGAAGAAAATAAAAATCACTGGCAAGTTCCATTGAGCTAACCACTGTCCACATTTTAAAAAACCTTTTTCTTCACTGTTTTTAAATTAATTTTTTATCCTCATACAATGATACATTTATTGATTTGAGAGAGAAAGAGAGAAACTGATGCAGGAAAGAAACATTGATCAGTTGCCTCCACATGCACCCTGACTGGGGATCAAACTCGCAACCTTTTGGTGTATGAGATGACACTCCAACTAACTGAGCCACCTGGCAGGTCTTCTTCCCTTTTATATACAAAATGTATGTGTGTCCTTTACTGAAATAAATTCAGAGACTATACACAGTTTTATATCCTGCTTTTTCTTTTACTACATGTCATGAGCATTTTCTGTAATTTCCTGTATTATTGAACATTTCTTAAAAATATGATTTTTATTTGTTATATTCTGTTCTGTGGAATTCTATAATTCAACCCTTTTCTATATCGATTAAAGAGTCTTCCACTTGGAATACCTTAATTAGTTAATGGTATCTAATCAACAAAGGTACTACACTCAGGTATTGGTTTTTGGTACCAGGGCTCAAGGGGTCCCTACTGACCTATCCAGAAGGGAAATGGTGGCAGAGATGCAGGTGGCGCCATCAGCTGGGAATGAAAATAAGTAAGCTTCCACAATGGTGACCCAAATCTTAATTCTCTCTGATGGGATGTGTAAGCCTTATCCACCCCAACTCAAACTTCAAAATCTTTCTTCAGAGTACCCTTGCTTATTTATCCACCAATTCTTTTTCCTTTTTGAGCTGTGATAGAATATCCCCTACACCCTCTTCCTAAGTTTCCTGGTTACTTTCTTACCTCATTGAAACAAGCATTCCACATCCTACCTCAGTCTAGATGGTTCCCCAAATTCCTGAAATCATTGAGAATTTGCTGAAATATTCCTTGCTACTGCACAAAACCAGTTTCCTTTTGATATTCACAATGTAAATGGTTGCAGTATTTATATACTCCTCTAATATGTCTTCATTTGTGTGCATTTTAATGTTCTGTGTTTGATGCATCAGCAAAGACAGGGCCTGAGTGCCACATGGTGGGCAGATCTGTGCTAGATTAGAACACTGCTCTGCACTGGTGTGTGTGTGCCCATGTGTGTGCACGCCCAAAGCTCCTTCCTTTTCCTCCATTTTCCCCAAATAGCCTTTACAGTTCTTTGGGCTCCAGTGCATTTTGTGAAGTCCTCTCTGTGTTGGAACTAAGCAGGGGCGAGGCTGAGGCAGAGGCTAAGCACGGGCATTGGCCTTGGAGCCCCGTGTGGACTGTAAAGGAAATGCCTTGCTTGATTCAGCAGACATTGTAGGACATGGATGTTTCACTCTGCAAGTGAGTATTTGCCTGCTCAGTCTAACCGTATGACCAAACCACTTTGGACTGATGTTGGTTGAAGTTTTTGAATAAACTTATTGGGCTTCCTCAGTGGACACATTGTATTATATGCTATGTCTGGGTTGCTAGCCAGAAGAGATTGAGGGATAGGTTCTTTGTCATTGTCCTCAAGGAATTTACAAGATATAAACGTATGAGATTTTTCTGGGAGAAAAATATATGCATCATTTCTGAATGAAAACCTTTAATATACAGAGAATTCCTGTATATTAAATGTAGAAATGGGCAGAAACTATGAAAGGCATTTATTACAAGCAGAAATGCAAATGACAATGAAGAGACTTGACTTCATGAAAAGTTAGAGAAATGCAAATCAAAACAGTGAAATAGCATTTTTTTTTTGCTCTAACCCTGATTGCAATCCTTTTCTCTTGGTAAATATTAAAAAAGGTCAATAATTTCCAGTGCCATCACGAGTGTGAGGAAACAGACATTCAAATGTATTAATGGTGGAAGAATGACTTACTACAATATTTTGAAAAAGTAAACCAGAGATAGCTTTAATGATTAAATTTTGCAAAATAACCTTTATTTAAGTTATTAATTCTACTTTGGGAGTCTACAAAGACATAAAATCATAAGTATAAAATGACAGAGACAAGCTTACTTATCATAATATTGGTTAGCATGTTGGAATAAATGGCAGCAAAGGAAATGACTGAGTAAATTGCGGTAGAACCACACAATGGACTTAAATTCAGCTATTAGAGAGAATGTATTGGATCTGTGTGTACGGTTGTATTAAACAACTGTCACAGAAAAAAGTGTATAATAAATAGAAAAACATCCTCATGTATTTCAGATTATACGTTCATATGTTTTGTAGGAACTTTGGAACACATGTAGATGCGGCGTGTTGCGGGAGGAATGGGTGGCCCTTTCTATCAATCCCTGAGGCTGGGCAAAAATGACTTGGTATCGACTCAGCCAAAGAGCAGTTGCAGAAAGTTCTAATGCGTGTAACGCCGTGCTGGGCCTTGAGGAAACGGAGACACGTGAGATGTAGTTACTGACGTCAAATAAAATTTAAATCTAGTTAAGGAAATGAGCACATATTGAACAACATGAACAGGACAGAAGGGTATATAATTACATGCTGGGTTATTTGGTATAGGTTCCGGGTACAATGAGAATGTGAAGGGGAGGCTGATACATAAGAGTGGACGTGGGGAAGAGGTAGACAGAGCTGATAGTGAAAAGGACTTGGACTGTGTCTAGAAAGTCTACTGCCTGCATATTCTCTCCCTCTCTCTCTCGCCATCCTTTATATTAGGCTTCACTGCTTATGACCTGATTATTTGCCCTTGACACCATCTTTGTTAATACTTCATATTTTGGACCCTGAGTAACTCAGACCTAAGTTAATTCCCAAGGGTGTCTTTGAAACTTTCCTCCTCCTTAGTCCCTCGGAATACACATACAATGAATTCCAGTTAACTACCCTGGCTCAGTCAACCTCCATCTTTCCTGACTTGGGCAAACACGACAAGTGCCATAACATTTAGTTGTCATGGCTCATCAGCAGGATGGAAATCCAGGTCAGTACCCTACAGGGCTGGTTTAATTTCTGCCTCCTTGGCTGTGAAAATGAACGAGGTGAACCATGCTGGTCAAATTTCACCATTCTACATCTAGCTCATTACGATTACACAAACCCGGCCTCAATTAAGTAATGTTCTCGACAGTGGGAGGGGGTCATTTTGTGAGTGAATTTGAATGTGTGCATAGATCAGCATTATCGTTAATCACAACTGCACTTACATGTATTTATATGCACACTCACAAGCGCAAAGATGCAGGTTCAAACTTAATTAAAAATAGAAAGCAACCTAAAGTGTGCTAGTATTTCCCCTGACTTCAGCATGATCTACCACTTTGACAAAATTTCATAAATCTCCCGCAACAGAAAATCTACCACACAGAACCATTTTATGCAGCAATATAAGTACTTAAAATATTCAACAACTTTCATCATGTTTTGCCTCTTGGTACATGGGATTTTTATGCATTTAATAGTTACATATGTTATATATTTTAAACAGTATTTTTTACTAATGGTCCCCCACAGTACATTTTTCTGAAACTCTAACATCTGTGTTTTGTTCTTGCAGCTCATGATGATAATCTTAAATCGAGCACCGCCAACCACAGAGGACAGATTTGTTGGCTATTTTTTTTAAGGTGGCTGGATCCAGTGATGTAGGCATCAAAACTTATCAGGTCCTGGTGACAGAAATGCCCGCCCCCACCCCTCACTTTTCGAAGAGCAATTCCGAATCTGGCACCTGGGCAGCCCCTGCTGTTACCAGGCCCGTGGCAGGTACACAAAAATTCAGAGGAGAGGAGCCATGGGGAGTGTTCATTTGTTATTTATTTATAAACTTGCCATGCCACATCATGTAAAATTAACACCTTTCATGGGCTCCTGCCTCAGTTGCTTGAAGGACGGGCTTCCACCAGCCAAGGCCTCCCGCCGGCTTCCAGGCAGCGTTGCTGTGTGTTTGCTTTGGGCTGCTCGCTATATGGAGTCTCCCTGCTGCAGTCATCCTTGTGCTAAGCCGGTCAGCAAAGGTCTGTCCCATTAGAGAGAATGTTCAGGAAGCAGAGTCTTCAGGGCTTTGCGGCTGCAGAGATGAGTGATTACTTTGGAGCATAAATTCCTCCCTCTATCTAGTTAATGAAGAGATTTACTCTAACATTCATTTATTATAAATTGGGGGGATGGCTTCTCCCATGTGCCAGCATCCAGAGGGTCCCTTTCCTGTAAAAGTTCATAAATAATCAATGTTTACAATGAAAAGGTTTTGTAAGCATTATCTTCTCCTGTCACAAAAATTTCCTCATGTGTTTAAGGGAAGACCAGTATAATTTGCAGACAGATTGGAACTGAAAGGGCTTTCTGGATAGAGAGTAGATGTAAGTGTTTGGAAATTTTGAAGAAAGATCTCACCTTCCATCCACCTGCCTCACTGCTCCTACCTTGATGCCTAAAATTTCTGTCTAATTTTTTAGCATTGTTCAAATACAAATGATACCTGGGAGGAAGGAGTAGGTTAAGTCATTCAACAAACATCTGTCAGCATACTATGTGTTGAGTGTTGCACTTGGTAGATGCATAGGCTCTTGATGCATTCATGGTTTAATGGAAGAGAAAAACAAGTAACAGATGATTAAAAGCCAACTTAAAGTATTGTAGTTGAGGTGAGTACTGAATCCTGTGGAAATGCAAGGAAGGAGGAATGACTAGTATCTGAAGCAATCAGAAAAGGTTTCGCTGAGGAAGTGACATTTGAACTTGAAGAATGAATAAGCATTTATCAAGAGAAGAAGAAAAAATAATTCCAGACAATTTTTAAGGGGGCAACATGGGCACAGGCATAACAGTGACCTGTTATGACTTGTTATGGCAGTGACCTGCCAGACGCCATTTGCTGTGAAAAGAGCCCACTACTATGTAGTGTGCTTTAGACCTGCTATTTAGCCTGATTCTTACAAGGAAGACATTATCATTGGTGTATTTTGTTTTGTGAGGAAACAGAGGAAGCTCTGAGAGGTTAAGCTCTGAGAGGTTAACCCCAATTGTGGGGTTCAAACAGGTCTGTCACTACTAAGCCCCTGCCCTGGCTCTGACCTTGTGGCATTCCTGGCTGTCCTTTTGCACAGCCACAGAAGTGTGACCCATTGAGGGAAGGGTGAGATATAATGAGCCCATGAGGTCAGAGAGGAAGGGATTCAAGAAAGTCAGATTGCGGCCAGATTTTTTTTTTTAAGTGCTTTTCTTGTACAGTTTTCTGTCTTTTACTCCCATCCCGGCCCACCGCCCCAGGCCTCCCCACCTCCCTCCCATTTCCATCCCCCCCCCCGCCCAGTTTTTGTCCATGTGTCCTTTATACTTGTTGCTCTAAACCCTTCCCCTTTTCCCCTGAAATTCCCTCCCCTCTCCCTTCTGATGACTGTCAGCCTGTTCTCAATTTCAGTGTCTTTGGTTATATTTTGCTTGTTTGTTTTGTTGATTAGGTTCCTGTTAAAGGTGAGATCATATGGTATTTGTCTTTCACTGCCTGGCTTATTTCACTTAGCATAATGCTCTCCAGTTCCATCCATGCTGTTGTGAAGGGTAGGTTATGGCCAGATTGTGATAAGCAGGGAACACTGGGTAAGAAGTCTGAAATTTATTTTATATCCTACGGGCAATGGGAAGCCAGTCATTGAGCCATCGGGTGTTTGTGTGGCGGGGGGTGGCCATGTGGCAGATGCACTACAGAGCAGGGTATTGATTATGAGTGGGTGGGGTGGGGAGGACAATCCTTTTATGAGATATATTTTTTAAAGATTTTATTAATTTTTTTAGAGGGGAAGGGAGGGAGAAAGAGAGGGAGAGAAGCACCAATGTGTGGTTGCTTCTTGCACACTCCCAACTGGGGACCTGGCCTGCAACCCAGGCATGTACCCTGACTGGGAATCAAACCAGCAATCTTTTGGTTTGCAGGCTGTCACTCAACTCACTGAGCCACACCAGCCAGGGCCTTCCATGCAATATTATATAGGCCTAAACATAGGGCTTCCATTAAAAGCAGGATAGAAAAGGTATCAAATTAGTATGTAAGAGGATTTAGACTTTGCAGGTGCAAAGACCTACAATTTACTTTCTGTGGGGCCTGAGGCAAATTATTTAACCTCCCTTTACAGCCACAGTCCAAGCTTTGGTTGTACTCATATATAAAGAAGATACTAGTTTCTTTCTTATCAGGTTGTTATGGAGATTAAATAGGATAATAATCCACATAACACATTTGTCCAGTGCTTGGCTCATTGCAAATTTCTAACTGTTGACGGCTTTTACTCTAGGAGCGCCCTCCAAGGAGAGTTACTTTATCAGATGATTTTGTGAGGTACCCATAAGGAACCTTAATAAATGGGACTTTGAGTATTCATCTGTGCATGCAGTGAGGTGGCAGGCAGAATGGAGGGTCGAGGAGAGGAAGGAAAGTCTAGGGCATTTTCCCAGAGTGACAGGTGGACCTGGAAGCTGTAGAGTGGTGCCCAGACCGGGGCGGGAAAGAGGAAACCAAAGGAAGATCGAGGGGGAGCAGGCCTTCCCACAGTCCCTCCCCTTTGTGCACAGGTGAATATTTACATGTTAATGGTGTTATACTGATTTTAATAGCAATAATGAAATCTGTCTTTCCCCTTGTTCATTCACTATGATTGTATGGAGTGGGTCTACTGAAAGATGAATATCAAATAAATAATGGTGCTGGTGATAGGTATATATAGTCAAAACTGTTAGTACGGTTTGAAGCTGGGGACTTGTGGCACTATTGAGTGTGGCCTTTTCCAGTGCTGAGACCTATTTGTTTTACCAAATGACATGCCCTGCTGGTGCTTTGGGAGAACTTTACTGAGTTTTAGCATCAACCCTATTATGCTACCGTCATCTTAGAAATAGTCTCTGGTTCTCTCTGCCCTGAAATAGGGGCGTTTACACTAACAATATAGATTCCAAACTCCTGAATTGCTTACTATGTACTTGCTGGATCTACATTAAAAGGATGAAGGAGATGTGTGATACTGTGTGTAGTATTCAGCAGGATCGCAGTAACTAAGTAGGAGCCCAGGCTTGGAGTCACACAGGCTTCAAGTCCCTGTTCTACCTATTAGCAGTCACTTAATCTTGGGTAAATCACATAACCACTCTGAGACTGAGGTTCCTCATCTGTAAAGTGGTGATCTGATAATAATAGCACTGAAGTCACAGGGTTGGTATGAACACAGATAATATAAAGGATGCAAAGTGCTGGGCGTAGGGCTTGTCAGAAACATTTAATAAATACTTTATTTAACCCCCACCCAAGGACATTTCTTCATTGCTTTGTTGGGGTGGGAGAGAAACAAAGAGAGAACATCAATTGGTTGCCTCTTGTACATGGTGCTCCCACTGAGACCAAACCCATGATCCGGATGTGTGCCTTGACTGGGAATCGAACCAGCAACCTTTTGGTTTATAGGGCAACACTCCAACCCAGTGAGCCGCACTGGCCAGGGCTTAATAAATATTTATTATCATATTATCATCATGCTAGCTATGGTCACTGGAAGGTAGTGGGATTTGTAGGTGCAGTACATAGTTTACGTCTATTCTGGGAGAGAGCTCGTGGTTCATCTGTTGCCTAGCAAAGGGCCTGGCACATAAGTTTTTGCTAAATAAATGGATAGATGAATAAGTCTTGGAAGAATTGAGTTGATTTGGTGCAACTTGAAGACATTTTGGCACATGTGCTTATAAAGCTTTATAGGCAAGATATTTTGCTAGGGCAGAAGTAAATGGCCACGCTCCTCCATAAGGTCTGTCAACGTGCGCATTAGCCAGAATCACCTCTGATTTTTTGCATGAAGGTGGGGGTCTCGGGGGACCCAGGACAGGCCGAGGCTGCTCCTAAGCAAAAAGCACTCACACAACACAGGACTTGGCACTTAGAGCACAGCTCACACAGTGTTATAGGTCCAGTGTCTGAGCAGCTGAATTCTTCTCCTGACCTTAGAAAAGCAATACTTCCTTCTAAGTGTGTTGCCTCAAACAATGCCATTGCTCATATGATTTGAAGTGATTTTTGACCGAGATCTCCTTAATGTTGCCCTCAGTTTGATTAAACTTGAGTCAGACTTCTTCCTGACTAGGTCCCAGCTTCCCTTATTTTAGAGCATTTGCTTTAAAAAACTTGAGGTTGTCCATTCTTTCTCTGCCTCTTTGAGATGAAATTTTCTGTAACCCTGAAAAGTCTTTCTTAAGGACCTGGGATCTAGATCTTTGAACTCATTAGCAGAAGATAGCATCCCTATCTCCCAGTCTCTGTGGGAAGGTAAGAGCCTAATTTCAATAAAGGCCAATTAGCAAACACAGATGGCCTAATCACATTGAACGACCTCCCTGCTGAAAGTCCTCCAGTGCTTTCTCATTAACTCAACTCAGGGTGAAAAAAAATCCTCACCCGAGGATATGTTTATTTGAGAGAGAGAGAAAGAAGGAAAGAAAGAGAGAGAGAGAGAGAAACATCTATGTGAGAGTGAATTATTCATCAGTTGCCTCCTGTAGGCACCTCAAATGGGGATGGAACCCACGACCTAAGTATGTGTCCTGACCAAGGATCAAACCTGCAACCTTATGGTATATGGGACAATGCTGAAACACCAGTCACCTGAGACTCAGCCAGGGCTATCCTCCTACCTTTTATTTCAGCAGACGAGGTCAATCTCTCTCCCCTATTGCAATAGTTTTGAATAAAGTCTTCCTTGCCATGTTTAACAAGTGTATGGTGCAATTTTTTTACAGCTCGATGAATTAAAAGGAGGAAGTGAAGAACAGTCCTGTGAATTTACTGGCTGTCATTATAAGTGGGTAGGAACCCATCATAATCAATCAACCAGGTTCCTAAAGGCCCCTGAATCTTTTTCCTAAATATTTTATTTACTTATTTGTAGAGAGAGGGGAAAGGAGGGAGAAAGAAAGGAAGAGAAACACCTATTAGTTGCCTCTTGCATTGTGCACCAACCAGGGACCAGGTCCACAACCCAGGCATGTGCGCTAATTGAGAATCGAACCAGTGACCTTTTGCTTTTTGGGATGATGCTCAACTGAGTCTTGCCAGTCAGGGACCCAAAGCTTTCTGAGGCTGAAGTTCATGATCAATTATGCATAGGATATGGATTGTTTGGTTTTAATCCACACTAAAGATGGTGGTGATGAGCCACAGGCTGAGGACCTAGCGTTGGGAGGAGAGCCAATACAATAATAATGTTGCTTAACTTCCTCAATGAGGGCTTGAAGGATGTGTTAATATTTTACAGGCATACTCTGTGAAAGAGTTAAGTTAATGGAGAGTTGAGTGAATAGGGACTCAGAAGATCTGAGCAGGAACGGAAGGTGAGAAATTTGGGGTCTCTTTACCAAGTTGGGCTCAGTGAATTCTGGAAATTAGTCAGATAATTGATTTTACCATTTTGTTTTTATCATACTATTCAGATACAATTTCTTGCTGAAATTATTTTAAATTGAGATGTCACTGTCATGTAACGCTGTGTTAGTTTTAGGTGTACGACATAATGATTTGATATACATATATGTTGTAAAATGATGACCGTAATAAATCTAGTTAACATCCATCAACATATACAGTTACCATTTTTTTCTTGGGATGAGAACTTGTAAATCTACTCTTTCAGACTATAGTCACCAGGCTGTATATTATATCCCTGGGACTTGTTGATCTTATCCCTGGAAGTTTGTACCTTTGGACCACCTTCACCCACTTTTGCCCATCCCCCCACCCCCTAGCCTCTGGCAACCAGCAATCTGTTCTCTAAAATAACTTTCATTTTGTGGGTCATGTCGCTTTTTCCTTAGAACGCTCTGGTAGATAACATTCAACCTTTGCAATGGCTTCAAAATCTTGTCTCTGTCTCCACCCTCCTGTTACTCCTTTCCTTCTTACGCCTGGTGATCTAACCATTTGGACCTTCCTCAGAGCCTCTGGGCAGGCCAGACGCTTTGCCCCATGATTGCACTGCTCTTAGTTCTGTCTTCAAGATTCCTCCACTGTTCCTCCCCTGGCAAACGTAGCTCATCCTCTTGGAAGCCTCCCTTGACCTCACAGAACAGGATTAAGTTCCCGTTTTTTGTGTCTTTATCCTGCTCATATTCCTGTGACATGAGATTCATAAAATGTGTCACTGTTGCCTTTTTATTCATCTAGGTGCTCCCCCAGGGCAAGGACTCTGCCTCGTACATTCTGCGTATCCCCAACAGAATTAGCTGACCCAGGAGAAGTGCTAGATAATATTTTCCAAAGTAACTTACATGTGGGAACTGTCAAAGATTCCTCCGGCTGAATCCACAAACTAAAGAAAAAATGGGTTTGCTTTTAGTGCTAGCACACGATATGTAAAATTAGTATCGAATGTTAGCAGCAACAACAAGAGTAACAATCTTCGAAGGGCTTCTTGACTTTAATTAAGTTTCGGCAAGATTTCTCTTCAAATAAAATAAAGGAATTTCGTAGATGCAGTGTGGGCGTACGGGAGGACGAACGGACTCTGTTGAGCCTAAGCACCCTGAGAGCACCTAGAAAATGTGTGTAGAGGGCACCGTTTGGGACCAGACCCGATGATCAGCCTGGTGCTTACCTGGTAATGAGACCCAATTCACCAGAATAGGCAGGTCTGCTCTCGGGCCTTGAGGCTTTACTTGGCTGGTCTCTGAGCCAGTCCTACCCATCATGCTCCAGGTGCACCATGTCTCGTGCAGGCGTGGATCTCCGCGGCCTGCAGCCCTTTCTCCTCTGGATTCCCACTTCTCTAACAACACTTACCCCTGTCTTCCGTTTCTTTCCTCTTAGACGCCGGTGATCTTTAGTCATTCCGTTGGAGAGCTGATGCTCTGCACACCGCAGGTGGGTCATTCCTGCTGAAAAAGCGCGCGCGCACACTTCGGTGCAGGGCCGGTTCTCTTCTGTTGTGTGCAGGCCGGCTTGGTTGCAGTTTTGAGGATCTGGTTGAAACACACAGGGCAAGGTGAGAAAGGGAATTTTGAATCAGCTCCAAAGTGACGCTTCAGCTGGCGCTTGCAGTGTTCCAGCAGCTTACGGCCCATCCGCAGTTTGCTCTGCTCGGTGGGTGTTCGGTGTCTTCAACTCGATGTCTGCGAGGTGAAAAGAAAGATGATGGCGTCAGCACTTTTATTTTATAAAACAAGACTTTGCCTCTTCTGTATTTTTGGAAACTGGTCCCAGGAAATCTTATCATATTTCACAAGAAGAATATCTTTTAGAATTTAATGCCAAGGCAGTCTCATGCCATTAAAAGATTGTAAGATTTTACCAGTGATTACCGATTTAAAAAAAATATATGATTGGTGCCCTAAGTTCTAGCTGTTATTTTGGGTCAAACTCTACCTGCGTTGATGAAAATGCACTTGAAGAATGAATACTTGTGCACATCTCTCTTAGAGGTAAACAGTAATTCCAGAGATAGAGCTGTTGAGAATTAGGGAGTTTGATGGGTTGTCTGCCTCCTCTATGTATGATGTTTAAGTGGAGAAAAGGTACAGAGACCTTGGTCCATACCAAGGTGTCACTTGACCACTTCTTCAGTCTTATCTGTCAATATTTCCCTCCTCTCACCCACCTTATCTGTTAAGTCTTAGCTCAATGCCTTTTTTCTAGGTGTTCTTCCTATAAGGTCCCCTAGGACCCTGCATGCTGAGAATACCATATTTTGAGTGTGTACTTACATCCCCGTCTTTATACAGGATTGTAAACTGTCTTAGAGCAGGGGCTGTATCTTATTTATCTTAAGTCCCCAGAAGCTAGCACAGTCCCTGTTTCAAGATTAGGAACAAGTGAACCCATTTTCAGAAGATTAATGAATATTTTGCTTGTTAGTTCATTTTGTTCATTAGATGCCTCATATGAGTGAAAACATATGGTATTTGTCTTTCTCTGACTGACTTACTTCGTTTAGCACAATACCCTCCAGGTCCTAACTAACAAAATAGAGAGACTCATAGGTAGAGAGCAGGCTGACAGTTGTTGGGGGCAGGAGGCTTGGTGGGGACTGGTGGTAAGGGATTGAGCAAGAAAAATAGAGAGAGAGGGGGAGAAAGTGAGGGAAGAGAAAGAGAAAGAGAAGTCATGGGCATCAACAACAGTGTGGTGACTGCCCGGGGAGGGGGAGGAGCGAATGGTGGGATAAATGGTGATAGACGGAGACTTGAGCTGGGATGGCGACCAGACAATACAGTGTATAGATGGAGTGTGATAGAATTGTGCACCTGAAACCTGTACAATATTGTTAACAAGTGTCACCCCAATAAATTCAGTAAAAAGGAAGAAATAAAAGATTAATGAATAAAATATACTATTATATTTAGTTCAATAGATTCACATTTATTAATGATTTCATAATATTTTGACCATCTAGTGATCAAATATTTACAAATTAAAATATATTTTTAAGCTTTTGTAAAATGTAGGGAAAAACCCATATTTCTGGTTTTCTTCTTCTTTTAGTAGTATTTGAAATACTTTATCAGAGGAATTTCAAAATAGTCTGTCAAGTTTTCTTTCTAAAAATTTCCACCGGGACTGGCGGTGCATGAAATGTATGAGAGGCGTGAGAAGGACCGTCGTGTTTACAGTTTTTAGTCTTCTCACTAGACCTGTGATTGTCCCTGCCAGTTACGCAAGTCATCTTTTCTTCTAAAATATTTGGGGGTTTTCTTCACTTAGTAATTACCAATGACCAATAACCTGGTCATTCTTACAAGTTATATGGTTTTTCATAGTTTCAATTTCTGATTAGAAATATCATAGCATTGAGGATGACGTAGAGAAATTGGAAACCTTGTTCACTGTTAGTGGGAATGTAAATTAATGCCATTATGGAAAATAGGCCCCTCAAAAAATTAAAACTGAAACTACCATATGTGATCTAGCAATTTTACCTCTGGGTATTGATTCAAAAGAATCTATATCAGGGTCTTGAAGAGACAACTGCCCTCCTTTGTTCACTGCAGCATTATTCACAATGACCTAGAGGTGGAAACAACCAACCTCAATGTCCACTGATGGAGGAATGGGTAAAGAAAGTGTTATACACACACACACGACATATATTATGTACATAGTGAATATATATGTGTATGTATGTATACACACATACATATATGTATATATACACATATATGACATATTATGTACATAATGGACTATTATTTCAGCCTTAAAAAAGAAGGAAAGCCTGTTGCGTGCAACAACATGCATGAATCTTGAGGACATTATGCTAAATGAAATAAACCCGTCACAGAAATACAAATATTGTGTGACTCCACTTATATGTAGTATCAAAAAGAGCGAAACTCCGGAGGAGAGAAGTAGGGAGTTGCTACTCAAGAGGTATAAAGCTTCACTTATGCAAGAAGAATGAATTCTAGAGATCCATCGTGCAGCATCGTGCCTAGAGTTAACAATACTGTTTTGCACACCTAAATTTTTTTTAAAGAGTAGAGCTTGTGTGAGACGTTCTTACCATGATAAAAAAATAAAACCCCAGAAAATCAAGTTTGGAAGAGTTACTATAAAGTATTTGTTCCTTGCCTCTTCCTGAATAACTTTATAGCTCCCTAACCTACAAGTGAGTCTATGACATAGCAGAATTTCTGTTAAAGGTCCATGTCTTTATATTTAAAACAAGCATACAAATCAGCAATCAAGTAAATGAAAATGATAGTAAGACTAAATACTAAAAAAAGCAAGCAAACAAACCAGCCACCCATGGCCTCAAGTGTTCAGCGCTCTGTCCTTTCTGATTCACCTACTGAAGTACAAAGTCTGGTCCCTTTCTCCCTTCTCCCCCATCTCCAGGCTTCTTGCGGACTCCAGCGGAGAATGGCAAAGCTGTGAGAATCCATGTGTTGTGGGAATCCTGTTACTTTATCACCATTTTGTTTAATATAAGCTGTAAACCAATAGCAGTTCATGAGTTGTTTTTTTTTTAAATATTTACCCTGCTCCTGTCTTGTTGTCCTAGAGAACAAGGAAAAGGTCTATAATTAACAGAGTCTAACGGGAAAAGGAATAACGGACCCCCATCTCTTACTTACAAAGCAAGGAAACAATAATGGGTGAAGAATGAGCAGAAAATTGGCGTCCCTAGTATGAGAGTCTACTCCAGTGCTTCCCCTAAAGCTTTCCATGGTGTATAGACCTGGTTTGTTTGCTTTTTTAAAGGAAGGACTCACTCCACTAAACATTCCATTTCTCAGGCAAAAAGGGGCATTATTGTTTTCAGACCTTAATTTTTTTCAGTGACCTTAAGAGGTTAATTTAGAATTCAAACATGCTTTTTTTTTAAATAAAAACTGCTGAACCCAGCCTAAATTTCCAATCTTAGAACTGTGAGCAAATAAATGGTTGTAGTTTGAAGTCACTTGAATTTTGTGGTGGTTTGTTATGCAGCAATAGCTAACTAATACAGTCTCCTTACTTTTCATCCTCTTCCATAATCTATGAAAAGAAGAAGTAGACAGTACTTGGAAAATACTAGTCATTTAATAAATGCTTGTTGAATAAATAATTAAATAAGTGAACAAAAGAACGAATGAACAGATGCAAGAAATAGCATATTCACTTTTTTCTTAGTCAAATTTCAGGTTCAAAAAAGTCCATTTTGGTACCTGGAATGTCAGTTTTCTCCTCCACTCCTGTATCACCTGGCACATCCCTCTCTGAATGGCAGTCATTCGCGTTTCGTTAGATTATATGTAATTTGAGAGCCAGGACTGTTTAATAGTCATCCCTCCATCCTTCGTGCTTATACACTCAGTGTTCCCCAAAGCTTGATTCTTTGGGATTTTAAATATATACATGAAGTTTCTACCTCTGGAAACCAGATGACAGCCTTATCAGTATCAGTGATTCTAAACCATGGCTGAAAATTAAAATGATTTGAAACCTTAAAAAAAAATTAGTGTCCAGCTTCACTTCAGGCCAATTCAGAATCTCTAGCGGGTAAGACAAGGCCATGCTGAGAACCTCTGAGTTCAAATGCTCTCCAAGCTCATTTGCAGTAGTGCTGGGAAGTGGCTTCTCCCATAATAACAAGGAGAACCTAGTAAGTAATTTGGAATCACTATTTTTTAAAAATTTTCAATGTTACTACATGAATGACAACTTAAATGTTAAATATTATGCTGTAGTATGGATGCATGAATCTGTGTAAGGCATTGGGAAATTTATAACAAATCATGTTTGTTTGGCATAGAATTATCTTTAATTTTTTCATCAAAGCTATAAAATATTTCTTGCAGTTTTAAATTTTTTTTTTAAAGATTTTTTTAAGTACTTTTTTTTTCTTTTAGATTTTATTTATTTATCTTTAGAGAGGAAGGGAAGGAGAGAGGGAGAGAAACATCAATGTGTGGTTGCCTCTTGTATGTCCCCTGCTGGGAACTGGCCTGGCAACCCAGGCATGTGCCCTGACTGGGAATCGAACCGCGATCCTTCGGTTCACAGGCCCGCACTCAATCCACTGAGATACACCAGCCAGGGCTGCAGTTTTAAATTTTTTTATAAATACCAGTACCATTTTAAATTTTGGTTTTAGTCAAGAGTTTTAAGGTATTTTAAAGATATTAAAGAGTGTTTATTCCTTGTTGTTGGTTTTGAACATTTTAAAATGGTTCATTTTTAAAAGTTTTTGTTTGACAATAGCTCATTCAGAACAAATCACTCAAGATTGCCTCTCACATAAATATTTATACCCTAAGGTCTCAACATGACAACATTAAGCTCTGTATTCTTATGTCTTAAAAGACCAAAACATATTTATAGATTGCTTTTAATGCACTTTTTCCCATTTGAATACACTATGATTAAAAGTTCACAGCCTTGGTTACATTGTATAATTTGAGAAATAACCAACAATGTCCCTAGTGATTAAATATTCAAGTTTGCAATTATTTTGTAACTTTTGTTCTGCTCTTCGCTCACTCTAAAAATTATCATAAAATTTTGAAAGATGTCCTCAGTGTAGAATATGTCCATAAAATATTAAATATTCAATTTTCCTCTATCATGGCTTGAAAAATTCATAATTACATGATGATCCACATAATAACTCATTCTGAAAAGTCATATATGGCACTCCCTCTGTGACTGAGTTAATAATTTACTGCTGTGTGGGATTTTCACTCTGCACTGTTAGTCTTGGGAACATTTATTAAGCAAATGTTCATTTGCAAAGATCAGGATGTGAATGAAGAGGGTAAGAATTTAATGAGGAGTGACAGACAGGTGAACTGATTTCATATAGAACTTTAGTAGAAGGGAAAGCAGGGAGCTTTATCTTCCATTGCCTCGATAGACACCTGAAATGAAATACAGAAAACAAGAGGGCAGAAGGGAAAAAAATGATGCTTTCCTGCAGGGGCCAATGAGGGGATAAATCAAGGGAAGTGAGGAATACATTTCAGGCCATTTGAAAAGATGCCATCGAATGGGACGCTTTGAGCCCGTAGAGCCCGTAGAGCAAAGGGGGATGCTGACTTTTGATTTTACAGACACGAAATGCTGTCAAAAAGAATATTTCCTGTCTTCTCTTTTTCCCTTTGGTATTCCAAATTTTCACTGACAATAGCTTGAGTGACCAAAGCATAAAATTAAATAAGTAAGCAGAGAAAGAAATTTTTGCCGGGACTGGTTACTTTAGGGCTTGGAATTGCCTGTATATTTTTGGGGAAACCATGTCATTTAAATGAAGGCCTAAAATTGCTATGTAACACCTAGGAATAAACTTTAGAAGGGAATGATCCATATTCTCTTTTTGGGGGTCAGTTTTGTAGAGATATAAGCAATGCGAGTGAAACACAAGCAGTTTGTGTTTGAATTACTGAATACTTGTGTTATGTGGTAACTCTGACTTCACCTTCCTCTGTTATCTTGGCCAAATCTTGGAATATTTACAGCAGCAATAGGTCATCAGATGGAACCAAACAGGAAAACTGCCTGGTTCCCTTATTATCATATTGTTTTGGCTTAAAAAAAGAGGCATGGAGCCTATAGGTAACTTCTATGCCATCTTAATTTCTTTTTGAAATTAAGTAAATGCCTAAAAGAATAAAACTAAAATAAACTTATTATAAACATAAGAGGCCACACTTCACACACAGAATTTGAAATTTATTAGAGATTTATCTGTAGTCACCAGTTCGATCTCCACCTTTTAATTTTTTCATCAGTAATAAGTTATGGAAACCAGAGCGGGCATCTGAGGAGGATGTAAAGAGGAACCGCAGTTTGTTGATCATCCCTAGAAAGACTCAACTTTCAAGGCTGGAGATAGATTTACTTTGGTTTGTTTCCCCATAAACACAAAGGTTATTTTGATACCTTGGACAATGTTGAACTTTGCGTGAGCCCTCTGCTCCTAAACAATGGCAGACATCTCCAAATGTAAAGCTATACATAAATATAAGTAGATCCTGGTTCAAATCCTGGCTTTGTCATTTGTTGGCTGTGTGACCTTGGACACTCCACAACTCTTTTTGCCCTCACATGTGAAAATGTTATGGTAGATTATGGAGAATCTTTTCAGGATTCTTACAGCTCTAAAATTCCATGGTTAGAGATGATGCCGGTGTTTCCATATAGCTTGATAGGGACAATTATAAAATCCTTTTTCTTTTTTACCTTCCCATTTATTCATTTAGGTACCTATTTGATAGGCGTTTATGACTAATGTTTTGTTTTAACACTCTTTATCCATATGAAAAGGCTATGGATTCTTGAATTTGAGCATTTATTCTGAGGGTTATTCAGAAATATTTGTGTTAAAATGTATCTTTGTATTTCCATTTTATTACCTGGAGATGTTTGCCATTTTGACCAATAATAAATACAAGAGATTTTCCTCCTGTGCAGTTCCTGGGGGTGGGGGGGGGAGTTTTGGTAGGGAGGAGGGGTCTTCAGATTTATGTAATGGCTTTGGTGAAATGCCAAGGTGTTACTGTTTCAAATACACAGCTACTTGGAACAGACTTACCTTCACTGTTCTTTTTTTCATGGAGATGTGAATAGAAACTGGTCCCAAGTAGCACTCAGCAAGCAATCAATACAATATTTTTTTAAGAAGTGAAGAAAGATTTGACTTCTGATTTTAACTTAGGCCCAGCTTTTAAAATCGGGTTCTTCCCCTTTTATAAATAGAGGATAATAATTTTTGCAGTAATATCTGTTACGGGTATTTTGAATAGGACAGAGATCTCATATTCTATTTCGCCTGCCCTTGGGGGATATCATGTATTTAATGGCTACATTCTAGGTATATTTGTTTAAGAGAAACACATTTGGTAATATTTAAGAGCCAAAATGAGTCTTATCTTTCCTCTTTAATCTCCTGGCTTTGTCCTCATTCCTGTTCTCGGTCTTCACTTTCAAAAAACATAAACACTAAATGCTAGCTTGTCTTTGCTGAGGCTTGTGCTGCACCGATGGACAGTTTACCCGTGTTCATTACAACAGAGTTCCCACCCGCAGGAAGGCTCAGGTTTCAGACCGATAGAGACTGGAAAAGAATTTATAACCAAGCTCTTTGAATCATAATGTCAATTTCCTCATCAAAAATATTAGTTACCGAGGTCTCATTGAGGTCATTTTCAAATGCCACGTAGAAAAACAGTAGTAATTCCTCTAACTATAAATTTCAAAATGAAGCAAGGCAGAATTTTTAAATCATAGCACTGAGGAAACTAAAACTGATTGTATCTTTACCTAAAAATAGTGTTTAAAACAATAATGGCAGTGGATATGGGAGAAAAATATTTCTCTCCCATAACCAGGACACCGAATTCATCACTAATATGAGTTCTTGCCTGGTAATACCAAAAACATGCATATATATTTTATGTATATAATATATATTCCCTCATATATATCATTAAAAGTTACCAACAATACAAAATATAAGATTTTATAAATGCAATGGAAATATTTTGCAGGCTATGTAAACTGGAGCCTCCACCGAGTTGCTCAAAAATTATTTGGTTAAAGGGTAAATACACCTTGTACATCATAATGAAAGTCTTATAGGTAGGGGTGGAGATTAACACTTCAGGCTGTCTCAAGAATATTAATAAAATTCAATATATTTTCTAAAAGGTATAATTTATATTTTGTGGAAATGAGACCCTTTTCTAATAAAATTCCTCTGTCCTTCATTCTGTTCATATAATTTTGCTATAAATCATCCTGTAGGAATTTCCCCCCCTAAATATTCATCTCAGGGAGAACCTATTTAAATAAGCCCTCTTAGCAAGATCTTTCAGAATTAAAATTACACCATGAGCAATTCTCATCCAATATGATTCCTTGTATAAAATTTTCTTTGGCCTAAAATAATATTTTTGTTAAATTACATTCTGTTAAAATTGCTGATTTGAGGTGACTTTGATAGTAAAGAAACACTGTGTGAAAAGATCAACAAATTATCTTGGCCTTTTTAATTGTACCATCTCTGTACCATTGCAGCCCTTTCCTGCTCCCCATCTACATATATAGTGAGAAAAACCCAAGGGCATTATTCTCAGCTTCGCCACAAAGAAAGAATAAGAAGGAAGAAAAATCGCTGCTGGATAGCCTAGGTTCCCTTGGTTTCTGGTAAGCTAGAGCGTTATGCTCTTTCATAGTCGTCTGAAGCTAATTTTACTCTACTGTCTGGTAGTCATTCGAATAAATTCTTCTGTTTTATTTATGATAGGGATATAAGTAATTTGATTTTTTAGGATGTGAGATAAAATATGGAGAGTAGGTAGATGTGTCAGGCATTCTCTCTCTCTCGCTCTCTCTCTCTCACACACACACACACACACACACACATATTAATGTCAGGTCCTGTGCAAGGTCTCCTGGTGAGTGGTGTCCCTCCAGGCCATTACAGGAAAGTTCCATGGGTCAGCCAGACTGGCTCAGCAGAGCTCAGAGAAGTTTTTTGGTGGAGAAATTAGGGAATGTCTTGTTTTTGTAAATTATCAAGTTCTTGACAAATGAATGGTCACATGCTTTCCTAACCTATTTCTTACATCTCTGCTATGACACAGGTGGAGCAGGCTCATCACCCTGTTTTCCTTATGGAAACTGGGGTTTTGTGGGGTTAAGGGACTTTCTAAGATTACAAAGGTCCTGATACTGTTTTTTGATGCAGAGTCCAGGAATATTTTCCTTTGTTGGGTCAAGATCATAAGGAGGCAGATTGCATCTCCATTTACAACATTGTGAGCTATGTACCAGTGGGATGTGCTACCCCAGAAATGGGAGCTGGAAGAGTTCAAGGACAAGGTGGGACTCTCTCAGGGCTGAAGTGCGCTTTAAGGCACCTTCAAGGGTCTGCTGTTCTAAGAACTGATTTAACTTTCTCCATAAGGAACTTGTTCAGTTGTGGGTCTTTTCCCTCTGAAATTAAGAGGCAGAACGATTTGCTCCAGAGCACGAATCTGGTAAATGATCTGGGATTTTATGCCCCTGAGGGTAACTAATGGCAGTTGCTTGGTAGGCAGAGTGCTGACGTTGGACCAACAGCCTGAGCATCACCTGGGAGCAAGTGAGAAATGCAGAGCCCTGGCCCACCCCAGAGGTTCCAGGGATGGACCTGTGCACGCCTGGAAGCGGGAGAAGCACTGAGTTAGATACTTGGGGGAAGGAACACCCGTAACCCAACTCAGAGCGAAGGAGAGAACGCAGATCTGGGAGACGGGAGTTCTCTGAGGCAGAACAGCTTCGGTGCAGACTCCTACTTGCCCCTCTCTCAGGGCAAGTGACCCCAACCTCACAGTGAACCGGGGGTTTGTTTTGGGTCAAAATCAGTGGTGCCCATTGTAAGGAGAAATGCAAATTAAAAACAAGAGGCTTAATTTACTTCCTGTTGAAAATAACAGAAGATAGTAAGAGAAAATAAGGAAAATAATGGCTTCCCCTTCTTTTTCTTCAAACATTTACCTTAGGAAACTTATTACTGTACTTTCTCATCTCTTTGAAATACAATTGGCCCTTGAACAACACCAAATTGAACTGTGCAGGTCTGCTTACTCGTTGTTTTTTTTTTTTTCTCCCCCCGCCCCCGTAGACACACTGTCTGCCCTCCGTACTCCGGGTTTTGCATCTGTGGATTCAACAAACCACAGATGGGAGACAGTATTCTCAATACCTGAACGGGAGTCTGTGGATGTAGGGGGCCCACTGTATGCATCGTTCTATGCCATCTTCTCTAAGGGACTTTGGTCTCTGTGGATTTTGGTATCCTTTGGAAGGCGGTCAGTCTTGGAACCCACCCCCCTTGGATACTGAGGGGCAATTAAGTTCAACGGGAGTCCAAAGTTATACCCAAAATTTCAATGGTGTGGGGGTTGCACCCCTAACCCCTGCGTTGTTCAGGGATGAACTGTATGTGTAAATCCTTTTGTCAGCGTTCTGACATGGGAATGCCATTCTCAAGGACTGGGGAGTCATCTCTTTAATAAAATGTAAACATTAAGAAAGACAGTGCCCATGTGTCCCAGTTCCCATGGGAGGCTGGAGCCTGATTTGGGTGTATGCCTGTTCCAAGTTGCAAAACTACTCTCTGCTATAAAGATATAATGTATTAAAGATACAAAGATATAGTGCAATAGTATTATCTACCTATCTATCAATTATCTTTTAAGAGCCATTTTATTTGTCCTTTTTGGGATGGGAAGAACATTCATTTGAATATTATGACAAACCCATGTACTAATAAACAGGGGAAATGCAAATTATCACCATTGTTCATTTCCAAGGTATCATTCTTTGGTTATAAAACATACCCAAAGAGCATATTAGTAAAATAGTCTATTTAAAAGTACTCATTAAAGAAAAACACAAAACCTCTGCAATGATTTAAGCAAGTGTACTAGGATTGTTTCTATTGATACAACACAGGAATTGATGAACTAACATGGCTCCCAAAGTCTTCGGTGGGAGAAAGTTCTTGGGAGAAACTACCTCGCTTAATGTAAAATCCGCACACGATTTATGTCCCTGAACTTTTTAATAAGCTATAGCAGCGGTGTTCCTGATTGAATATTTTCCTCTGCTGGTATCAATAACTACTTAACCTTTTGAAGCCAAGATGCACATTTGAGGTAAACAATGAACTAGCACTTAATTCTGTGAGAGGGCTTGGACCCTGAAATTGTTTGCACAATACTGTGACCATTTCCGAACCTTTTTCACCCCCGATATCTGACCTCATTCGTGCCAGAGAGCCATGAAGCAACTTCTGATTTAAAAATAAATACAAATAAAAATCTCACATTTTGCATAACCACAGATATCATTTCGCATTAGACAGCACTATTTAGTTCCATCTTAGTTCTACTGAAAAAAAAAATCTATTTTTTTTTTTACCACAAATTCAAAGCTCTCCAGTGTTACTTTTCTTAATTAAGCTGGGCTGCTCTCACAATTCAAAACGCTTCATTTTTTTTCTGCTTAAATTAAACTCCCTGTGCAATGCAGTGACCAAAACAAATAATCTATGACCTACAAACAAGGCACTCGTGTTCCCTGAAGAATTACGTTCTTGTTTTCTCTAGGTTATACATCTTTGAACCTCTCTTTGCTGTAACAACCTTCTGGTGCTCATTAGCATGCTGATTACCATTAACACAGCCATAATGCAGCAATTTTCTTGGTGTATGTCGAGGAGAAATGCTCATCTGAATGCAGTCAGGGGACAAAATTAACTGCATAAATCTACAGCGCAAACTGGATCTCGTCCAACTTTGCACGAGTCGCCTTTCCTCTCCTGGTTGTGACATCACCCTCCAGATTCCTACTGATGGCTTAATAACCATCTCAGGGTTTCATATTTAATTTCTTTCATCTCTGTATATTACGTTTCAACTTAATTTCAGGAGTGCCTGACCACCTTATTACCATGTCTCATAATATATATTTACCTTTCATCCTTTAGCTCTGCCCCTTAATGGCTCTTTTATGAGATTCATATCTACTTTACTTTTTACATCTTTTTTTCCACATTTATATCTTTTTTAAAAACATTGGCTAATAGAGTAGGATTTCACTACATTCGTATATGGATACATTTATGGAGCTAAGAACAAGACTGAGGTATGGAATCTGTGTGTATTTTAGGAGGGAGGCATAAGCCTGACTCTTTTGCAAGACAGAATGATATGACCAGTCATGATTGGAAATGAAATTTTGTGGCAAGAACAAGGGTTGTAAGAGACCTGGTTTTTGTTGTTGCCGCTGTCCCAGACATTTCATAGTTTGACAACACTGTTCTCCAAGCATGATTTAAGGATTGAGAAGTCTCAGCTCACAGGTTAAGAAGTTGACAGGAAATCTAATGTGAGCCTCTAACATTTTTGTTCAGGATTGTTCTTTGAGGATGGTATTCCAAATATTCTAGCCAATAAGCAAATGGCATCAAGATTATAAAATATGGGTTCTTCATTGTTTACATGACTGGGATGATAAGATGTATGCCAGAATCAAAATCACTGTTAAAATAAGATTTGATGTGATTACAAAATAAACCACAAGGTGAATAATCACTCTAAAAAAGGAAGAAAAAGCTATACATTTTCTAATCAAGAATTGGCTAACATCCACATTTATATTCTTTAAAAACAGGAAGCTGTGGGTGTTTTTATTTTTAAAACACAAAATAGATTCTACTGTGTGCTTTTCCAGTTTAAGGAAGCAGACTGAGAAGCATTCATTTGCTGCCTCAGGGTGATTAGACTCCGCGGTGAGTTCCCTTCCCCCCTACCTCCCCCCTCCCCGTGCCCCCCCCCCCAACTTCCTTGCACTTCCCAGCGTGGGGGGAGCTGATGAAGGGTGGGGTAGGAAAAATAAACTAGCCTGCCATTTCTAATACACTCGGATCCATTCTATGTCGGTGCCATAAACAACGTGCTGTGGATGCTGAGAGGAGGAGGAGAGTCATTCCGATTCTCCCCTGTGGGAACAGAGCTAAGGGACAAGGCAGAGAGAATGTGGAGCAGCGTCAAGGAAAAGGAAGATGTTGAAGTCTTGTCCATGGAGTAGACTTTCATCGGACTGAGAAGGGCGGTGGACACAGCCCCCTCTTCCCGCTTGGGCGGCTCCAACTGCGGGCGTGGACTCACTGAAGGCAGAGGCGAGGAAGAAGTTCAGCGATTTGCTCTCTGCCCTCACCCCTCCAATGCGCGGTGACAGGGAGCTCGGCTTCCCTCTGCGGCTCTGCCAGTTCGTGTGACAGCTGATAGGCCCTTAGGTTTGTGAATACATCGGGAATGCAAAGAATGCTGGGAACTTTGTAATAGTCCCAACTTACACTTTTCTATACAAATAAAACAATGTTTCCAAAGGAGACTGAGAAAGGAAAAAAAAAGAAAAAGATATTTCAATGATGAAATAAGAAACTGGTATCTCACATAAAATGTTGTAATTTAGTACATATGAGCACTTACTTTCCTGCAAGTTTCCTCAGTAAGATTCAAGTTCTGCTTTGAATGAGATTCTTTAAGTACATCTTGTAATAACCATTGCTCTAAAATCGATCGCTTAATCGAACCAATTCTCTATGTATAACCCACTCCTCCTGCATTTATGCCCTCGAGGCATGATTTCTTTGATAAAAGCAGTAACCTAAAAGATTACTATAGCTTCCCAGCACTCCCAACTGGTTCCCAAAGAGAAACTTATATTCTTTTTTTTTTTAAGATTTTTATTTATTTATCTTTAGAGGGGAAAAGTAGGAGAGAGGAAGAGGGAGAGAAATATCAATGTATGGTTGCCTCTTGTGTGTCCCATGCTGGGAACTGGCCTGCAACCCAGGCGTGTGCCCTGACTGGGAGTCGAACCGTGATCCTTTGGTTTGTAGGCCTGCGCTCAATCCACTGAGCTACACCAGCCAGGGCAAGAAACTTATATTCTTAAGCAAAATAGCTCAAGAAAGCCAGTGGAATTCTACACACTGTCCAGAACACACAGCTGAATTCTCTGCAACCAAGAGAATTTGCTGCATGACAATCAGAGATAGTTTGCCCCACACCAAAAATCTGTAAACCAGTGTCTGTCTAGATTCAGAAAATTCAGCTGTAAATGCTAATCTTTCTACCTACGTGTAATTGTTCAGTCAGTCATTTGACATCCAGCATCCATCTTTTGGATTTCTGTCTACTATATTCCAATCACTCTGCTACATAATAGCATTATAAAGGCATATTGTGAACAGCTCATATTGAAGAAGCATAGTATTATACGGGGAAAAAGTCCAGATTTAAATGCTGGCTCTGGTATTTAACAGCAGTATTAGTGTGCTCAGGCTGCTGTAACAAAACACCATTGACTTAGCAGCATAAACAGCAGAAATTTATTTTCTCACCGATCTGGAGGCTGAAAGTCTTAGATTAGAAATTAGGGCTCTGGCACGTGGGGGTTCTGAGGAGCGCTCTCTTCTGGGCTCACAGACAGCCATCTCCTTGCTGTGTCCTCACAGAGTGAAAAGAGCAAGCTGTCTTACATCTCTTCTGTTAAGGACGCTAATCCCAGCAGGAGGGCCCCACCCTTGTGGCCTCATCTAAACCTAGTTACCTCCCAAAGACCCCATTTCCAGATGTTTTCACACAGGGGGTTAGGACTTCAATGTGAATTTTTTGGGGGAACACAATTCAGTCCATAGCAACAGCTGTGCTACTTTGGTAAAATGTCATAACCTCTCTGATACTTCTGTTATACAGTGAAGATAAAACTATATGTATTTTAGGTTATTAGGTAACATAAGACAGTGCAAATAAAAGTGCCTGTTGTATATAGTGCCTGATGAACAGTAGGAACCGAGTACATATTAGTCAGTGTTATGTCCCTTTCCTTCCAGCCCTTGCCTGACTAAAAGCTCCCAGTGGTAGCAGTAGATTAAGAGCAGGGCAGGGAGAAATAAACCAGCAAGCCACCTATCATAATGCTTTCTGAGTCATTGTATATTAGCAACATGAAAAAGGTGCCGTAGATGCTCACTGAGGGGAGAAATTAATTCCGATTCTGCCCTCTGGGAATAGTGGGGGACACAGCAGAGGGCTGTGGAGAAATGACCAGGAAAGAGCAGACATTGGGAAGGTTTTAAAGATGGAGCAGAGCTACTCTAGGCTGAGCAGGTGGGAGAGGCCTTGCACACTGAGCGAAGACACAGGTGATGGCTGGGCACATTTCTTGTGGGGGATCTGGTGTGGCCTAACTGTGAGCACTGGTCTAAAAATTCCAGTGTGACTTGCTTTTTTCTTTTCTTTTGAAAGCTCCTCTGTTATTTCATCTTCTCATCCTAACCGTATATCACCTGTAGGTAAGGAAAACCTGTGCCATTTATCACCGAGCACAGACTGGGAAGGTTGCAGCACCCTGGGTGTTGGAGCTGCAGATCCAGATGGCTTCCCCGGGACTTGCGAATGCAAGGAGGGGCTTGCGGGCAGGCTCCGCCTCCTGTGGGGCCTGACTGCGCCTCTGAGCAGCTGCTGCTTGCGGGCAGGCTCCGCCTCCTGTGGGGCCTGACTGCGCCTCTGAGCAGCTGCTGCACCATGTCCTTGGAAAGGTGTTTGTTAAGAAACCTCCTTTTGCACGCAGTCCCAAATGCTGAAAGTTTCCCTTTTCTTATTAAAAAAAAAAACATCTTTTATTTCACAGATATGGATCAAAGTAATAGAGGCACTTACAGTAACACTTACTGTAAGTAAGTGCTTGCGGGCAGGCTCCGCCTCCTGTGGGAACCAGATTTTCTTCTCCAAATAAAACAAAATAAATTCTTCCCTTTTTATTATCATGGTCAGGTACATTCACTTTAAAAACTACAAACTACATGACCCATGGGCGAGAACGGCAGTGTGGGGCCTGACTGTGGAAATGGAGGGCAGGCTGGTGGGGGAGGGCAAAGGGGGGAAATTGGGACAACTGTGATAGCATAATTAATTAAAAAAGTTAAAAAAATAAACTACAAAATACAGATAAACAAAGGAAAACAAAATAAGTCATTCATCTTTCTATTACCTAAATAGTTATCAGTCAATGTTTAAATTCTAGAGAATTGAACACTCTCTAATCTTTATGAACATAAAATTTTACTTTTCTTTAGAGCTTTTAATCTGTTTTTATCAGATTTTATAGGAAATAAAGTGTTCGTCCACTTTAATTGTGAGGGTTACTTAGTAATTTAATGTAAAGTTGTACCATAATTTGTTTTAACCAATTTTATATTATTGTTCATTTAACTTGTTTTTTTATACTCTTTTTTTTTAATCCTCACCAGAGGACATTTTTTCCATTGCTTTTAGAGAGAAGGAAAGGGAGAAAGAGAAACATTGATTGGTTGCCCTCTGTATGTTCCCGGACCAGGGATCGAACCTGCAACTTAGGTATGTGCCCTGACTGGGAATCAAAGGTGCAACCCTTTGGTTTTGGGACAGTGATTCAACCAATTGAGCCACAGTGGCCAGGGCTCTGTAATATTCTCTTATAGTTTATATATGTAGCATAAGTTACTACTTCTTAGGATAAAATTCTACAAGTGGAACATTTCAATTTACAAATATACACATACACATTTTAAAGGCAGTTGATTAAGTGTTACAAGTTGTTAACCACAAAGGATATACCAGTATAAAAATTCACCAAACTTTCATGAGACTTTTACATCCCTGTATTTTTTTTTTTGCTAACACTGGACACTAGCATTTTTTAAATTGTCTATACCTTTATTTTTTTAAGAATAGCTTTAATGGGGTGGCACTACTTGAGCTTTACAAGGAGAACTGGGGAGAGTGGGAGTCCAGAGGGAAAGGAGGCCCTGAGAGTCGGAGGCTGCACCTCACCTAGTTTACATTTTTGCTCGGAGCTGGTCCTGAGTTGCAAGATGTATGTTCTGCATTTTATCCTCTGGTCCTGACATACTTATTTGGAGGGTTTTTTTTTTTTTTTTGAATAGCCAACTTTGAAAACTTTCTCCATTTCTCTATAAATATGACCTTTCTCCTTGGAGTCACCTCCTCGGATGCAGCAATTAAGGCAAGTATCAAAGGTCAGGCTTTGACCTCTCTGCAGGGGTTGTCCACACCCTGTACACAAACCGTTGTGAACAGGGCTGCGTAGATGCTGCTCAGCAGGAATAATTAGCTCTTGGATTTTTGAGATAGGTAATTTCTTACCTATTTGAGGACACACAAAAAATGGGAATCTCCACACGGTAAATTATAAAAATGGTCATGGAAATAAAACCAGAGGTGGCCACCCCAACGTGTGTAGAAAACTATCCATATTCCAGCAGACACCTGAGGTGATGTTAATTAACATCGTGAATGTCAAAAATGGGCTTTAATGGATGAAATTCGTGGCTTGTGATCTGCCATGCTTAAGGTCTGGAATGGGTTCTCCCCGCGCAATTGAAGCATGTGAAACACGTGAACAGGCACAAACGTGTGTGGGAAGTCCCTGCCCTCCTCCGTTCCTCTCGCACAGACGACTGAGAATCCAGCAGTGTTTGCACCTTTAGGCACAGGGCACGAGCCCCAGATGGCCCTGGACACAGGCACTGGCTCAGGTGGACGACTACCCACCTGACACCAACGGGAAAGGTAACAGAAGTCCAGTTCTAGAGTACGGTCGCATTTCATGACTGCCCAAGGGGACCCTGAGTCCCCAGGACAGACTGCACAAGCATATGAAGTACATCGTGGCTCACTTGCTAATGAGCGCTCACTTAGTAAATGTCTGAATATGTGGAAGAGTTGGGCCTGGAGTGGTTTTTGTTGACAAAGCTGTACGCGCAGAAGTGGAAATGGAATCCTCGCCCCCTTGCATTTCCTCAGGGGCTAGTGTTGCCCACCAAAGGGTCATGCGCGGCCTAACTGGCCGAAGTAAAATTCACAACACACTGGCTTCCTCTGTGTAGTGGCCTCTTTATTACTTTCTCTGGCTTTTTGAAGGAGATCCTACTTGTTCTGGAATGTTTAGAGCAGATTATATAGGCCATTCTACATCCCTATCAACATTGCTCTTACGTTAAATTTTTAAAAATTTGGATATTGTGTTTTCTTTCCCGAGCGTACTAGACCCACTAATATTTGGTTACGATGAATGAGGAGTATGTTGACTTCAATTCTTCCCAAAGGAAGAGAAATGGCCTCCCCTCTGTGCACAAATGCTGTGGTGCTGGGTGAAGCCTTTCCTGTGGCCCGAACTGGGAGGACGGCCGGCAGGCATCCGAGGGGGTGAAAGGCGAGGGCTGCAGTCGTGGTCATTGCTTTTACAGTGAGTACTGGCCGAACTTGACGTGGGCGAGGTGATGCGACGCACCTTCCGCACAGGTGGTGATAGGGTTATTTAAAATCTCTGAGCTGTTTATTATTGTCCTCATTTTACACAGGAGAGAACTGAGACTCTAGGATATTAAGCCGCGTGCTCTTAAGTGGTGGCAACAGAAATTGAACCCGGGGCTTTCAGACTCCAAAACGTGTGGCTCTGCTACCCAGGCATCCAAAAACAGCCCTCCAAGCTCTCCAGAATTCATTTCACTATCCACTCCAGTATACAGGTTACTACTTACTTTTGACATAATTCTATACACTTTTACGTAGACATTTCTATTTATTTTATATTCTTTAAGTAGCTTGATTAATGAACCTACATTGGTTTCTGCTGATATTTGTAAAGATTCTGTAGCCTGAGAAAACAAAAGAACCAAGTGTCCCATTTTTCCTGTGACCCTTATTATAGCACTTTAGCACAATTTTGAATATTTTGGATGAGCCCCTACTTGTAGAAATGTTAAGAGCAGATTATGTAGATCATCCTACCATCTCAGAAGATGAAAGTGTTCCCTTTTCTTTTTTTTAAGAGAAAAATGAAAAATCCATGCTTATGATAGGGATATTAGAAAACATGGACAAGCAAAAGAAAAACAAATCAATAACAATACTATCACTTAGAGAACACCACTGTTACATTTTCGGAATCTGCACCCTTTAGGGTCCCCCCCACCCCCCATAATGCATATATAGTAGCAAAAGAGAGTCATGTTATGGAAACTATTTTGCAACCTTTCTCTTATTAACAGCATATTATAAACATCTTTGTATTTTGTTACATTTTGTTCTGAGCCCGGGGGTCGATGTGGCCATAGATCGAAGGCTGGGCACTTTGGCAGCAGCAAAATCAATGCTGCCCTGCATTACCTTTATCGATAGGCACTGGACACCACACTCAGACCCAGCTCTGCATTCACGTCTTAGGAAGTATTTCTCCCAAAAAGTGGGTATTAACTCATTGGTATGCGATGGAAGTGACTGGCAGCATATCTTGTCCCTCCACCAAAATGAGAGAATTATAGGCTATCTACAAAAAGTTAATGCTTTTGTTTCTTAGATCTCTGATATTCTACCCTCTTCCCTCTTTTTGTTCACCTGATACAAGTTACGATCGTTAATCTTGAGAAATCAATAGGGAGATAGAGGTATATCCACATTACAATGAAAAAAAATTGCAGTTCTTTACTGAGAATACTCAAATAAGAAATAAGACAGGTAGTCATACAAAAAAGTAAACGGAAACAGAAACTAACCCCAAGTCAAAGAAGAACACCAAAAAGAATTCAAAGGTTTTTATCCCCCAGTTAAGAGAGCGAGATGAAGCCCGTGGTCGATCCTGCTTTTGCTGGTGTTCAGTCTCTCAGGCCCTCCTCAGAGTTCTGATCTCAGAGCCACCAGAGGGAAATAGGAAGGTGAAACCTATTAATATGTCAAAGTGTGGAAAGGTGAGTCTCCGAATTTCCCATGTGGCTGTGTTTTGATTTCCTGTCGATTTGCTTATGTTTTCTCTTACCTGGCGCTTCAGAGGCTAACCCCGAAGGACTGGCGATCCTGACTGAAGTGCTAAATTACCCTTCCAGCGGCTGGGATTTAATGGCAGTCTGGTTGTCCAGCGTTCAGTGGGTCCAGGGTGGCGGGCCATGTCTTTATGTGTTTGCCTTTAATCCCACATCCATCACAGACTGATAATTTGGTAAAATACAAAATTATCATGTCCTTGGGTGTCATAACAATGGCAAATTACTATAAAAGTTTTATACGCTTACTTTCAACTTCTGTACAAAGAACAAACAAAGTCGTATGTACTGGTCAAGTGGACCGAGCGCTAGGTTGAAAGTTGAGAGACTAGCATCTCTGTTGGATGTTAAAGAGTTCAAATGACCCACTTAGATTATCTAAGTTTTCTAGGATGCTGTTCTTTCAGGTTTTAAGTTTCTCAGGGCTGTTTTAGGATCATATGGGATGTTAGATGCTAAACAGCTTTGATGAAAAATGTTTTAAGCACTGTAGATAACCTGACGCAAGAACTCGTTACCAGCTCCTTTGATCACCAGGAGCACGGCATCTATTTCAACATTTCCTGGGGAAGTTCATTTCTTAACTGAGCTTCTGGGAGGGACCATAAGAATAGGTAGCATAAAACTGAGAATACATACATTCTCTCTTTTTCCTGCACATGTGTGTGCGCACACACAATATATAGCCATCACAGGTATGTTTCAACTTTGGAGAGAATTGCTGCAAGAAACCAGAATGGATCCAAAGAATGTGAGATTGACTGTGTTTTCTTTTAAATTCTTGTAGGCTTCTTTCGAAGGAAGTGAATTTTTTTCACACAGGAAGTGGCTTGAGGGATCCCGATCAAGCTCACTTTGGCAGGTGTCTATTTCCTTACTCTGAGGCAAGGACCATTGAAAGGGGGAGGTGTGGCTTGGAAGAAATGGCTGGATTACATGTGCAGTTTGCTGTGGGAAACTTTTTAGAGCTAGGTAAAATGCTAATGCATCTGAAAACTTTTTGAACTCATCTCCAAGGTGGGATTATAAATTTATGAAATGTTTATAAATACGTCGCTCCTGGGGAGTTTGACTTCTGTGTGCACCGCGCTTCCTCGTCCCAGCTTTCATGCATTCTGCAAATGAGCAGCAGGCTGGCCTACGCTGAGTCAGAAGAAAACGGGTGAGCAGATCCCATCCGAAGGCACCAGCAGCCAAACAGTTGTGGGAAGAATGGTGTTTCTGATGTTACAAGGCACCTGGCTACTGCCTTCCAGATGCAGGAAAACTGCACCCGGAGAGTTCTCTGGAAAGGAGTCAACCGATCCATGACGGGAAAAGCTGATTTACTCATCTAAATTTAGGCAGGCAGTATCGAAACTACGCCACGCATCTATTTCCATAGTATCCTTCCCTTTATTAATTTATCCAAGCAGTATGTGCTTTTTGGCCCAAGGGAGCCCATCAAGCAGACATTGTAACTGAGCTGTTCATGATATTACCTAGATCTTTTTCATGAAAGGTGCCAGCTGATATAGAGCCTGTCGGGCCCATTAGTGTGGGGGAACTTGAAACTGTCTTTTGCAGTGCACATTGCTCTACAATGAACTACTTGGGAGTGGGGTGGCCATGCACAACCCAAGCAATTTCTCTTTCTGTTTCTCCCGGAATACCGCAGAGTCATCCAGTGTTCAGCATGCCTTAAAAGTAATGTGGTGATGGTGAAACGCTTCGGCCAAATTTTAATTCTTCTTTCAGGATTTAACATTGTCAGAGTTTGACTACCAAAACCCTAAGGTTTTAATTTCAAGGAAAAGTTATGTTTGAAGACTTTTTCCTTTCTTTATTTCAAAAATATTTACCTGAGAAATGCCTTGGAAGAGTTCTATCAATCCCCAAAGAATGGAGAAAATCAGAATGTATGAAACCCTGTGTAGAGGAAATTTATTTTAATAGTCAATGAAAAAAATGGATTCCAAAATGGGAAACCGCATCAAATAGTTCTACGTATATTTGAATCTAGCAGAACACTGATTTTCTTTACAGTCTATGAGTTGAAATGTATTGAAGTGAATTGTAGTTGTCTTTTTGATTTTTAAAAATATTCTTCATCAATAATCTTCAGAATTTAAAACTGAGAGCAATGTGTAGGATTTATCCTACCAAGAGAGGGGCTTAATTTAGTTTTTATAAAGGAGGAAGGATTATGTCCTGTGATATGATGACCTTTTTTGGGGGGGAGTGTGACTGGCTATCATTCATTTTTTTAAAAATCATTTATTGTTGTTTAAGCACAGTTATATGCATTTTCCCCTCAATGCTTCCCCTACCTTTGTCTGTATTTTAGAAAATATTAAGTGAAAATCAGTTGTGATGTTTGCTTTTCTCAAATGCAGAATATTTAGATTAGTTATAAGGCTAACCTGCTAATTTAGCCTATTGTTTCAATCTTAATTTGCAAATATTTCAATGCTATGTAGAAAATAATTCAGGATTTTTCAAAATTACAATGTGGTTATCACAGAGATTAGTCCATACTCTATGTGGAGAAATGGAATTTGGCCGTGGCTCTTTCGGCCACCACCTCCAGCACAGGCCCACCCCCGTGTTCCAACGCCAGTTGGGTTCTTTGCTTTGACTCATTTTCATAAAATTATGTATAATAAAACTAAATATTTATTGTGTGGTGACTTTGACTTAGTTAAGTCTGACTTAGGACTTCAGTAAAATATTGACAGTGCTATTATACTATATTTAATATATCGATATTATTATGAATCACTGTTCATATGATACAATACAACAAACCATTTTTAATTTGAGAGTATCTTTTTTGAGGTTATAGGTCAATGGAAATCACTTGATCCTTTACCTTTGGACTCTTACAAATAATTTAGACTTGACAGTGGCAAAGGAAAATCATTAATACTGCACATGCAATGGCATACAGTGTCAAGAGTCCAAAGGTACCTCCCCAAATTCAGATGTCCCTCTGTTGTCACTCGGGGATTGTGATTGCCAAGGATGATCAAATGAGAAGTTGTTTATTGGCCAAAGTTCCTCTTAGAGGATAAAGGCTGAGTATCATGCTCAATAGGCTGACTAATAAATGATTTTGGTGATAATGATATGGGTTTTACATGGGAGTGACACCATTTTTAAAGTCAACTTCAGTGTGCAATTTGCCTACTCCCGTCTTTCTGATGTTATCAATGACCTCAAGGTCCTTGGATCCTCTCACAATCCCTGGAGAGTGGCTGGCACTCACTGGTGACCCTTGCTGCAAAGGAACTAGCAACGAAGAGGAAAATGTGAAATGACCTTTCAGTGATTCAATTATTTGAACAGATATCTATGCTGTTATTTATATAATATCAATATATCGAGAACTCACACATCTCCCCAACTCCAAATTGTGGAATTAAGAAATAGAGCAGGACCTAGGAATCCATCATTTCAATAGTGAATACAAATAAAATATTCAATGCTTCATCTGCAACAAACCAGAAATATAGACTCATAGAAGTTTCATGTTTTTAGCAGTTACTGGAGGACAAAATTATTTTAAATATTTTATTAATGATGTGAAAAAATGTAGGTTTTTCATAAATTTTGATTTAAGGATAAAGGCGTTGACATGGAGAACCAGCCATTGCCATAGAAAACTAACCATCTGATGCCTGTGTGGGGTTAGGTAGAGAGAGGCACAATTGTCTAATCCCTTTCTTCTTGATCCAAGGATCTTAATGATTACATTTCGAATATCTGCGTAGTCTCTGGAGTATGTCACCATTCACTCATCTCAGCACAGATGTCTATAGAACAAACTACAACAACATGTATTTCATACACAGAGCAGAAATAAATTAGCATAAACTGATAAAGTCTAGTTATAGAAAGGAAAAATAAAGAACAAGGAGAGTAAATTTGATGTACTGCTAAGTTAAAAAAAAAACCAGAATGAAAAGAATATAATAAGGAAGACAAAAAGTTTACAGATTGGAAAGATATATTTTTCCTTTTAAAAATATTTTTATTGTTCAATTATAGTTGCCCCCATTTTCCCCCATCACTCTCCCCTGCCCTACCCACTCCCACCTTCCACATTCAGTCCTCCCCCTACCCCCACCCCCATCCCGTTTTCCATGTCCTTGGGCCCTTTATACATCTTCCTTGACTTGACCTTTCCCCTCCTTTCTCCCATTCAATAGTTAGGTTTTGTTCATTAGAAAAGAAGGTAAAGCTGATCAGATAAGTGTCATAGGGGTAATATTTCAACATTATCTTTTGTGTGAGAGTATATACATGCATACATTATGCAACTATTTTTAATCAATTTGACTGAGGTATAATTTACATGTAGGAAAATGCACATTTGTTAAGTATAGAGTTTAATGAGTTTTGAAAGTGCATGTACCCTATGTTATCCCCGTACAATCCAGATACTATAGAACATTTATTTTTACCTTAGGATCCTTTCCCTTATTTCAGGAGGCATCTACAGCAGACATAGTCATAGCAGTAGGAAAAGGAGCAATAAAGTATAAACTCTTCAAGTAGAGTTTTAAAGTTTTAACAGATGCTATTGGTTGAGGAAGGATGTTAGGCTCAAAATCTTGGGCATGAGAGCCAGAGTTTCGATTTGTTAAATAGTACACATGGGAAGAATGCTGGATGAGCTTTCTACAAGAATCCTATCCTCTTTGTCTTGTTTTAATTTAATCTTCATTATATATTTTTCCATTACCATTTAGTCCCCTTATACCTACCTCCCCCCAGCAATTACCACACTGCTGCCCACGTCCATGAGTCCTCTTTCCTTTTTGCTCAGTCCTTCTACCCCCTAATATTCTCCCACCAGCTGTCCTCCTGCTTTCCATCTATGAGTCTGTCCCCGTTGTCCTTGTTTGTTTAGTTTATTCATTAGCTTCCACAGATGAGAGAAATCATATGATATTTGTCTTTCTCTGACTGGCTTATTTAACTTAGCATAATGTTCTCCATGTCCATCCATACTGTCATAAAAGGTAAAATTTTCTTCTTTTTATGGCAGATTAGTATTCTATTGTGTAAATGTCCCATAGTTGTTTTATCCACTTAACTACTGACGGGCACTTAGGCTGCTTTCATATATTGGCAATTGTAAATAATGCTGCAGTGAACATAGGGGTGCTACATTCTTTTGAATTAGTGTTTTGGGTTCCTTTGGATATATTCCCAGGAGTGGGAATGCTGGGTCAAAAGGCAGATCCATTTTTTATTTTTTGAGGTATCTCCATACAGCTTTTCACAGTGGCGGCATCAATCTGCACTCCCACAAACACTGCAAAAGAGTTCCCCTTTCTTCACATCCTCACCAGCACTTGTTGATTTATGGATAATAGCCATTTCTGACAGGTGTGAGTTGGTATCTCATTGTGGTTTTAATTTGCATTTCTCTGATGATCAGTGATGTTGAACATCTTTTCATACATCTTATTGATCATCTGCATGTCCTCTTTGGAGAAGTGTCCATTCAGATCCTTTACCCATTTTTTAATTGGGTTGTTCAGGGGGTTTTTGGTGTTGAGTTTTTTAAATTCTTTATGAATTTTGGCTATTAACCCCTTATCAGATGTATTGGCAAATATGTTCTTCCATTCTGTGAGTCATCTTTTTATTTTGTTGATGATTTCCTTTGCTGTGCAAAAATTTTTAGTTCAATGTTGTCCCATTTGTTTATTTTTTTCTTTTGTTTCCCTTGCCTGGAGAGGTATATCCAATTAAAAATTCTACAAGCAATGTCTGACATTTTTCTGCCTATGTTTTCTTTTATGATTTTTATGGTTTCAGGTCTAACATTTAAGTCTTTGATCCATTTTGAATTTATTCTTGTGTGTGGTGTAAGAAGGTGGTCTACTTTCATTTTTCTGTATGTATCTGTCCAATTTTCCCAACATCATTTAATAATAAACTATCTTTAGCCCATTGTATGTGCTTGTTTCCTCTGTCAAATATTAATTGACTATAAAGGTGTGGGTATATTTCTGGCCTCTCTATTCTGTTCCATTGATTTACATGTCTGTTTTTATGCCAGTAGCATGTGGTTTTGATTACTATGGCCTTACAGTATAGTTTGATAGTAGGTAGTGTGATTCCCTGATCCTCTCTTTGTCTTGATAAAAATTTCCGTGAAGCCCTGGCTGTGTGGCTGGGTTGGTTGGATAGTCATCCCATAGTGCATCAAAAAGGTCATGGGTTCAATTCCCAGTCAGGGCCACATACCTAGGTTGTGGGTTCGATCCCTGGTTAGGGCACATACAGGACACAACCAATATTTTTCTCTCTCTCTCCCTTTCTCTTTTTTTTTGAAATCAATAAAAACATCCTCAAGTGAGGATTAAAAAAATCATTTCCTTAGACTATGGAGATGCAAAGGGTCAGAAAAGCAAAGATTTAGCTTGTTTGCTCCAATGTTGTGGAACACTAGCGTGCTAGATATAGTACCATGCACACAGAGCTAGTTTCTCTAGTAGCCCCTGGGATAGTGTGTTAAGACATCCGAAAGCTTCCCACCACTTCAAACGACAGAGTGGCAGAGAGAGGGTCAGGAGTCTGAACTGGAGAATGCAGAGTTTACAGGCCATGGGCTGGAGGCTGATGGGAGCTCAGGCATCAGCAGTGGGTTTAAAACGAGGGTGATGTCAGCTAACAACCAGGAGTCTCTCTCCTACCTTCTTTCCCAGTAGTCTAGCTTTGATTAAAAAAAAAAAATCCCCAGAAAGTAAATGAGCCCTAGGAAAAATGAAGAAGAGGAATTCTTGAAATGTCAGAAAACACCAATTTGACTGAGTTTGACCAAAATTAAGCTCCTTGTCAATTGGTGGAATGGGTTCATAGCAGAGATTTTAATAAGCTGTAGAAAATAAGTTATACTCTTTTTATGCATACTAAATTCTGAGAAACTTGCACCTACATACGCAGAATAAATAAATCCACATCATATTAAAAACTAAAATTAGTGATGAATGAACATTGCTCAACTACGTTAAGTAACTGCATTTGTACAGCACTTAAGCGTTGACAAGTGGTTTTATGTTCTTAATATCATTTGTACACTCAATAGCCTTCAAGGTGAGCAAGCCAAAGACATAAAAATTTAGACACCTATGAAATACCTTCCCTGAATATTCATTCATTGAATTAATTCAAGAATCAGTGGAATGCCACTACTTGCCACCTATTTGACATTCCATTTTTTTTTTTTTTTTGGAATGCATTTCCAAGAGACTGTGAGGGATACAGAAGGTCAAAAAAGCATCAAGAATTGGAATAATCCTTGGCAAGGTCAAGGAGTGACTATGCCTGTGAACAGTAGATGTAGAGGGTGCAAAGGTAAAAGCAAGAGTTCTTAAAATTTATTTTAGCATTGAAGAAAAGAAGGAGACTTTGTGAGTGACATCTTAACCCTTGTTGGTGATCATTTAGATGGCATGGAGAAGGAGCAAAGGGCGGAATGGCCTCAGTTATCTAACTCATGAAATTGGTGAGGATGAGCCTGGACAAGGTAAAAAGAAAAGGGAGCTTGGAGAAATGAAACTGGCAGAAGGTGTGGCATCTGTGTACCTGGCCAGTAGTAGGGTAAGTCCAGACATGAAGACTTGGACAACCCTTTTCTTATTGGAGGAGCAGATAAAATCAAAGCCACCTCATTGTGGTTTTAACTTGCATCTCTCTGATAGCTGCTGAGGCCACCCACACCATAGGCTCAGCCCATGGCTGGGATATGGAGATGCATTCAAGAAGCTCAGGGAGTAGAACAGAGTTTCTGTTCCGGCTGCAAGTGGAGGATTGGAGGGAAATCAAGGCAGGAATCCAGTCTGTGGTTTGAGCCTATGGAGAGACGGGAGCAGGGGAAGGAATGGAGATGAGATTTGGGGCAGCAGGACCCCTACCCTTCCCCTGTGGGCTGATACTGTTGCTGGCCTTCTGACTGACTCAGCATGACTGTGGAACTTAAGGGCCCCTCGATTAGAAATGGAGGTCATTGGCAATTCCAGTGGAAGAATCTAGAGAAGGGAGGGATTGAATGTGATGGCACCCACTAAGCTAAAATTGGAGCTACACTGTCAAGAAAAGCCCAGCCTGAGAGAATAAATCAGACATCCACTTGGCACACTGCTGAAATATGAGAGCTAGTTAGAAAGATGACTTGACCAGTAAACTATCCATTAAAAAAATCTAAAATAAGTTCAACCAGATAGCCAAAGGATTTTGGTAGCAATTTGTAATTTTAACATGGTTTAGGCATAGGAAACAGTTTCAAGAACAACAGCAGGTATCTCTGGATCCTTTGTATGACAGTATCACTAGCTATCAGAGAGATGCAAGTTAAAACCACAGTGAGATACCATTCCACACCAGTCAGAATGGCCATCATAAACAAAGCAACAAACAACAAGTGTTGGAGAGGTTGTGGAGAAAAGGGGACCCTAGTACACTGTTGGTAGGATTGCAGACTGGTACAATCACTATGGAAAACAGTATGGAATTTTCTAAGAAAACTAAAAATGGATCTGCCTTTTGACCCAGCAATTCCACTGCTAGGATTATATCCTAAGAACCCTGAAACACCAATCCAAAAGAACCTATGCACCCCAATGTTCATAGCAGCACAATTTACAATAGCCAAGTGTTGGAAGCAACCTAGGTGCCCATCAGTAAACGAATGGATCAAAAAACTGTGGTACATTTACACAATGGAATTCTATGCAGCAGAAAGAAAGAAGGAGCTCCTACCCTTTGCAACAGCATGGATGGAACTTGAGAGCATCATGCTAAGCGAAATTAGCCAGGCAGTGAAAGACAAATACCATATGATCTCACCTTTAACAGGAACCTAATCAACAAAACAAACAAATAAGCAAAATATAATCAAAGACACTGAAATTGAGAACAGACTGACAGTCATCAGAGGGGAGAGGGGAGGGAATTTCAGGGGAAAAGGGGAAGGATTTAGAGCAACAAGTATAAAGGACACATGGACAAACACTGGGGGGGGGGCGAGTGGAAATGGGAGGGAGGTGGGGAGGGCTGGGGTGGTGGGCTGGGTTGGGAGTAAAAGACAGAAACCTGTACAAGAATAACAATTAAAATAAAATTAAAATAAAAACAGCAGCAGCAAATGTACCATTTTCTAAACTAGAATCAGGAATAACATGAATAGCAAAATAATTTCTGATTATTTTTAACATATGTAGAAACATATGAATCATTGACTGTTTATCTGATTAGCCTGGTTCGGTAGATAAATAGCCAAGCCAGTCCCATAATTCTGATTTGTCTCCTAAGTCCTTAGATACTGCAAGTCAATTTTAACAGGGTCCTAAGTGGGGTATTCAGTAGCAATTGGTTTTGTCTTCCTTCCTTCCTCCCTCCGTCCCTTCCTTCCATCCTTTTTTCCTTCCTTCCTTCCTCTTTTTCTTTACCTGGAGACCGTTCATTCTCTGTGTGCACAGGACAAAAAAATACGAATCTTGGAAGAATAGGAGCAAGTTCTTACCCATGGGTAACACCTGCAGTCACCACATGGCTTTAGGAGCACCCAGTGTACCAGATGATGGATTTTAAACTTTACTTATTCCGCTTTTTAAAGTACCTTGCACTATTCTTTGTGTCTTGTTTCCTCCCACGCAGCAGAAACAATAACGATAATAGGAGAAGAGTGCACACCTGTGGCGTATGCGCTAGTGCTAGGTACCATTTGAAGTGCTTTACAAGGGTTATCTCATTTCGTCTTCGCAGTAAGCCTATGAGGCAGGTACTGTTATTATCCCCATTTTCCTGGAATCTAGAGAAACATGTATTTACAGAATTTTAGATCTGAAAGACAAATATGTTAATATACACATAGCCTTGTTTTCCAATTAGCTGCCATGCCTCACCCATGCTGCACACGAGTAAGAATGAATGAGACACCAGCGTCTTACACAAAGAAGGCACTGAAGCCCAGATCAGTTAAATCAGCTGCCCAAGCGCACACTTCTGTTATAATACAGATCTGGCAAAAATGTAGGTTATTTCACAGTCATTTGTCTTTCAACTGTACCATACCTTCTCTTAATTATAATTAAGACAGAAAAGTAGTATTCTTTAGAAATGCAAATATGTAAAATAATTGAGGTCTGGCACAACCATCAATATTAAGTAAATAAAAGTCTGTGGAAGCTGCAGTGTGTATGTGTGTGTGTATCTATGCACACAGACATATATTTTTTGACATATGTTACCTTTAATGAAACATCAGAAAAGGAAATAAAAGAATGCATGGAAATCCAAAATCCTTGAAAGCTTTACCAGACTTCCTGATGACCAAGTTAGTGTCAATGGTTTGGAGCCACTTTGATCTCGGCTCCTACAAAAGATCCGAAGAAGGTACCTATTAAAATTTTATAGGTCATAATTAATGATTCCTCTCATAACATTTGCCTCTAATATCTCTGGCTTTAGATAGACAGCTTACCTGCAGGGAGAATTTTCTTTGCAGCAGCACATGGAAGATCATAAATTGGCCTGGTTCAGTAATTTAGTGGGTCTTGGAGCTAAAACCTCCATCTTTCTAAATTAATGATTCCAAAATAAGTTTACTGCTACAAGAAAATTAGAGCTTGTTATACACCTGAGTTCTAAATCTAGTACCATGGCCTGATGTTTTTGAAAATTCAAGAAACTTTTAATGTCCACCCCTGTTGCTATTTTCCTGCTTCCACACCCATGTGTCTATGCATCATGCTTACACAGCTGTAAGAGTGCACATCGTGAGCACAAGAAAAACCTGCTGTTTGATGCCTCGGCTCCATGCAGCATAGTGTGAGGAACCAGGAGCAACTGCATATTTGTTGGACCGTGCAGGCCCTTTCTTTCACCACCTTTGTCCTCCTCCTCCTCCATTTCCCCCTCTTTTGTTTCCTCCACTTCTATTGTTCCACCACAAAAAGCCCCCACTCTCTCCTGACAATCCCTTGTCAGCGTACGACTGAGCCGAGAAAAGCATTTCGTCACCATGCATGCTTTCTTTGACCTCCCCTGTGTTTTTTGGTCTTTCCTCCGCTGTAGGAGGAAATGACATGCATGGGTAATGCATTGGTTTGACTATGCTTCTCAAATGCCTATCAACTTTCCTATTTGGTGTTGGAATGTACAAAGGGTATTCTATTAAAAGTAAAGGTATGTCACATTTTAAATGAAAAAATAAGGCTTATCAGTCCATTTGACATTTCTGATTATATGTGCGGATTCTCTTCCATTAAGGATTGTCGATGAAACCTAGAATTTTATCTGAAATAGTTTTTACTGGCTTCACAGGCTTTTTGATGTCAATGCAGTGAAAGCTATTAGTTGGCAGAACAGGGACTCGTTGAATTTGCTTCAAATAATAGACTCAAGTGGTAAACCATACCAAAAATGTTGACCTGGTTTTCTAGACCTCATGGAAATAGGCCAAGGGAGGGAAAGGGAAGGAAGTTAAGGGCACGTGTGAAGATATAATTTGTACTTGGTTATTAACTTAACCAACCTTGTCAATAGTGTATTTTTCCTTTGCCTTGGGGCTAGCTGGAAATGATAAAATTATGTGCAATCCAATCAACTGGCACCTGCCATTCACAGTGTAAGTAATACCATGCTTAAAACTTGATAGAACAACCCATCTCGAATAGATGTTGAATTGTCGCCAGTTGGAAATTACATCTCAAGAAACCAGAATCAAATATGACACATCAACCGAAAGTGGGGAAGGGTCAATAGCCCATTAGCGGTTCCCCAGAGAATTTGTGTTGTAAGTGACCTTCCATTTCTGCTGCCACTCTTACCCAACTGCATCCAAGCCGCTTGGGGAAGAGACAAACTAATCACTTGCATATACTAAATTTGCTGCAGGCCATTGTGTGATAAATTGTCCAATTTCACTAAGCAAGGTAGCTTGGAAAAAGAAAGAAAATTTGGTCTCACAGAGTATAAAGTTATTGTGTGGTCAGGCCTTCAGCTGTAATGCAGGAATTAAAATATCTGTGTTTTCTGGCAACGTCTTGAACTCACTGGGGTTGTGGAGCATGGAGGGTGTGACTGTTAGGAAGGTTTCTCCATAATAAAACAGCTGCCCGACGGGTCTCTCTGGCCAGAAGGGCTTGAAATTTTTAAATTGATATGTTATCTCATTGATTTGGGGTTGCATTTTTATAATTTCACTCTTTCAAGAAACTGAAGCATAAAGTATGAATCCTAAGACCGAGGTCAACTTGGAGTATACTATATGACTAGTCAACTTGACAACCTTTGAAACATCTTTCATTGACTTTAAAATGTGAATGATAATCTAGGTTATAGCATTTTGGGTATCGGAAATGATGACATCATAAACTCTACTGCCCGATCTAAGGTTTAAATAGGCTAGGCAAATTCTACTGGTATTTTGGCTTCCCCAGGCACACAATCCCAAAACACATTTAAGTTTGCATTTCGGCCACCAATTTGGTCCTAGCAGGTCTAGGCAGTGAGGTTAAGGACACCAATTTTTCTGTTGGCTAATTCCGAATAGACAGTGAGTGGGATGTTAAGTGGGGTTAGAAAATAGGGTGATCGTGTCTCTTGTCCCTTTCTGGGTGATCTTGGCTCTTGCTTGCTGCCCTATTCATCTCAAATGTTAGTTCCTTTCATATCTGGAGTGCCCTAGCCAGTCTTTCCCAAAGGGTTTCCCCCCAAAACTGGTTACTCTATATGCAAATACGTGCTACTCCCAAAAGTGCTATTGACTTGATGGGGAAACTCTGGGTTAAGTGCAGGGAAATGGGTACTTTTCTGCAGGACTTCTCAGTGCCTCAGTGTACTAATGTGCATTGTGGCTAACCAGGAGGGATAGAGAGTATTTAGCAAATGTATTTGCCCAAATATTTCTTTTAATCTAGGAGGACTGTGTGGAAATGGTTCCCATGGAGCATACTTTGCCAAACATCTATTTTGCCCCACTTCAAATGCATGCAGTCCTTAAAAATGATCTGCAGTGTCTAGCACAGTGAACCTACCATACAATACAAATATAATTGGCAGAGCAGCAGGGTACAAAAGTAAAACTTCAGTGTGAACTACCATCATAGAGTATTTTTGCAGAAGTCCCAGAAAATAAGAATACTGAAGCTGGAAGAAGAAAAATGACAACAGCTTAGCGTGTTTCTGCTGACAGGCCCATTTGTAGCCTTTGGGCTGGAGTGTTCCTACGGAAATTCCAGGAAGAAAAGAACATTATTATTGCCTCCGCCTCCCCTCACCCTCCGCAGATTTCCCGGTCAGCTTTCTGGGATGGCATGAGATTCAGAGAGTCCCCGCAACTCTGGAACTTGGGGGAGCATGGCATTCCCGGGGTTTTCATTCTTTTTGTAACAAAGCAGGTCCTGGGAATTGTGCGTGAGAATGAAGGAGAAACTCACCAGAGAGGAAATGTGGCCACGGGGACTTTTTGTTGAGACGACACTTTACTCTGCAGGGGGCATCCGTCGCCCCAGAAAGCCCCTTCTCTCTGGGTCATCCCTAACCAGACTCTTTTCCTCTGGAACCAGACACATCCATGACCAAGTAGCATTGCCCTTAACGTGGTTTGTTTGGGCCTAAGAAAAAGCCATAACACTCTGGTTGGTTATAATTTCTAGGGTAACAGGAACAATTTGAAAAGCTACATAATTAAAATCTCCAGAAAGCAATAGAACCTAATTTGTTATTTATTAACTTATTATTTTGTTTATTTTTAAGAGCTGTTTCCACAATTACAGCTATCTTATAATCTTTGGCCTCCTTCTTTCCATACTTTCTGTTTCTTGCCTTCCCTTCAAGTTCCTTCGTGTGCTTCCAGCCCCAAGACACACAGCATTGATGGATTTGTAACAAAAATCCCTAGTATCTTCACTAATCTTGTTAATGCAACAACACAAATAAGTCCCCAATCAAATGTACATATATATATGTATGTATATAAATGTATAGACATTTTGAAGTGCGAGTTGACTCAAAGAGAAAGAGAAAATTTACTGAGGCATTTTCTGCTTCCTCCGGGAATAAAGACCCTGCATTCCAGGGCTCAGCTGCACTTACTTTGGGAAGAAATTTCCAGTGCTCAGTTCTCTGAAAATCAAGCGGATACACATTTACAACTAAAACCATAGATAAAATAGCTGAAACAATGTTGGCAAATGCACACTTTTCCCCAAGTTAAGTAAAATTCCATTTTAAAGCATGATCGTATCAATGGGCAAGTAATGTTCTGAAGTAGGGTTTACTTGTATTTAAGCAGAAATGCCTATATGTCTGAATTTTATAACAAAATCAAATTATTGTTTTTTTATTTTTGCTTTTTTTAGTTGAATATAAACATGTCTTCTCCAAAACTTTCTTATTTTCTATTTACTGCAACAATGGGTAAGTCCTTAAGTTGCAGTGAGCCTTGTGAGAATGGAGTAAGTACCATTTTCCCTGTTGTAGAGGTCAAGGAATAAAACTTTTAGATTTTCTTTGCACAAAATACGGATTCTATCTATCAATATATGCTGCCACTTCAAAATATCTAATGCTTTTAAAGCCGGAAGCATTTTGTGTATTCATCATTTTTCACCAAATATAAAAACTGCCACAGAAATGCCTAGCTTTTAAAATTCCACAGTAGAACTAAATAAGCTCAAGACTAAGCAGAAAATAAGAATACTGAAGCTAGAAGAAGAAAAATGAACAGAGGCTAGCTTGTTTCTGCTGACAAGCCCATTTGTAGTCTTCTCTTTAAGCTAGAGTGTTCCTGCATCACTACATGCTTTCAGCAGCTGCACTGGAATCTCTAGCTTTGATCATTGGATTGTCATACCGCTGAGCACATCCGCCCAGCCTGAACAATGGAAGAAATACTAGCTCTCCTTCTCTCCAAACACCTGAGGTACTGTGACAAATACTCAGTAGGAGCACCACTCACAGAGTACTGTGACGAATACTCAGTAAGCCAAAGCTCTTCCCCGCCTCGTCATTCCATGACAGGGGGATGAAGTCAGGTTGTCAGGATTTTTGTCAAAACTAGCCTTGGGTTCCCTGACATCGAGCCTAACGGTCTTGTTCAGGGTTCTGCCTTGCTGTTATTGCATGCGGGACTCTGCAAGTGGGGCTCACCGTGCTGATTTTTTGAAGACAATCCTTGTTGCCTCTGTTCAAAATAACTCACTAAATGTTCTTATATTATTTTATGGAGAAGTCAGACTCAAAATGTTGGGGATACAGGTGGTGAGAGGAAAGTGTAGAGGCATTGCTTCTTGTCTCAAGCCAGGTGCGGCAGAGTAGGGACAGTGACCAGTCCTTAAGAGAAAGACCTGCACGGTGGGAAAGCTAGAGTGGAGGGAGGAGTCGCTAAGGCTTGCAAAGGCCTTAGAAAGGTGACACTGTATTTTGGGAACAAAAGTTCAGTCCAAAGGGAACTTCCTTAGGAAGTACCGATTTTGACATCCAAGTCTTTCTGATAAAACCATCCTAGATTGCAAAGGTGACTTAGCAAATTCCAGATGCCTGAATTATGTCTAAGAAGTCAGTTTTCAGAAAACGAACTTGTGAAGAATACGGAACTCTTTCTAAAAGATAAAACTGTCTAGGTAAACTAAGAATATTCACTAATAAGTCAGCAATTTTACACAATGTCTATTCGATGTCTCCCTGCTAATACTCTGTGTCCAGAGCTTCTTGAAGAGCAAAGAGACAAGGTTTATTATATCCAATATGTAAGTGGTTTCTATTGCCTTCGCTCTTAGACCATTTTACCATCATCATCATCATCATTAAGAGATTGCAATTTTTTAAAATACAGTTGCTTCCTACTATTCAGTGAAGATGCCTTTGGAGTCATGATCCTTTCAGGCGGACAGGGAAGGTGAGACTCAATGAGATCAAATGCTTTATCATCAAAATCAAAAGTGACTCTTCAACTGGGCTGGGATAAACCACAGGTCCTTACATGAAGTATTTATACTTCTTAAAGATTTTAAATAAAAATTTTTTTTGCTTCTCTATATAATATTCATTAGTTCTAATCATATTATGGTCCCAATGTAGCTATTTTAAAGTGAAATTAAAAGGCAGCCTAGCTTTGGAGAGTAAGAGTTATTGAAAGAGGTGTCTGGAGAGCCATTTAAAATTTTCAAGTGAAAAAAAAAGAGTGTGTATGTGAGAGCTGTTCTTTTCCTTTTAAAAATTAAGAAATCAAATATAGGAATAGTCTAATTTACATTAATGATCTGCAATCTATGAAACAATTTTTAACCATTTTAAAGTGAAAGGCTGGTGATTATGTGGGTGAGTGGATGGCTATAAAACCCATAAATCTTTGCGAGCCGTGGATGTGCTAGGTAATAGTATGTAAAAATGAGGTTGGCTAGATTCCTGGCCTGAGAACTTCCATGAGAAAAGCTGATAAGAGGGTGAAACTTTCTTTTTCTACTTATCCTTACACTTCAAGGTTTGATCTTTCTCTTCCTGATATCCCAGGCACCCCTATGCACATTGGGTATGATACAGCTACGTCCCTAAATGAGTACTGGCCCTTCTCAACTTCCCTCCCAGGGAGAGTAGGACCAAGGGAGGTTCAGGAAATGAGAATGCTGGATGTGCATGACTAAACCTCTGCAGAGCTGCTACCCTCCTAGGCAGACTCCACAGGAGAACTCGCTCTCCCTGGTGCGCCAGCTGGGAGCGCTCATCTCCTGAGCTGTACCACAAAAGTATGGTGTGCGTCAGCTGCTCAATTTTTGTTTTCCTTCTACTAGGCCCAGTCTTTCATAGAGAAATAGATAGTATTGCTCCTGACACATAAAAGACTGAGACTAGAGGGCAGAGGAATGGAAGAGGGAGATGGAGAAGGAGACATTTCTGAACTCACAGTGAATAGAACAAACATCAGGTTATATACTGAGGGAATACCGGTGTCCACCAAATTATTCAGCAAAAAAGCAGCAGAGGCAGTTATGATATGTGCAAACTGCCCAGGGAAATAATGCTTGGAAGTAGAGATTTGGCCAAAAACGGAGTCTACTTGCTCTGTTTCCCAGTTCTAGATCCCATATTGTCACTGGGAAAGAAGCTCATGGCCATTGAAATGTAAGGCACAGTCGGGAACCAACTGATCTTAAGCACACTCAGTGATACTTTCAAATATGCCGTGAACAAGCTTTCAGGGAATTCCCCTCCAATAGCTATTCTTGGAACACCAAAGTGCAATGAAAAGTGTGCTTGATAGTGCTACAATAAATAGCTATGTGCTTCTTCACAATTTTAACACCTCAACTATAACCCCACATCACCAGAGACGATTAAAGGCCATTATGTGTGAATGTCACGCTTGAAGGGAGGTCTGTGGCATGGATTTGGTTTTCTCTGACAAGTCAATACAATGGGAAGAATTTTAACTTTCAACCATATTTTTAAAGATCATAATGGTCTTTTTTAAAAGTCTGCAGAGAACTGGTCCTAGCAATTCCACTATGTGTTATACATATTAGAGGGGAGGGCAAGGCATGTACCCAGAGAGTTTTAGAGGAAATTACGAGGCTACAAATGATCCCCTTTCTTGAACCCTGAAAAATTCCACTTTGATGTAGTACCAGTGGAATTGTTAATAGAAATTTCTTTGCACATTGTGTATAAACAGCACAGGCTGGCCTGGATCAACTTTATGCTCCAATAAACAAGACAATAATGACAAATTATCAAAGCAGGCCTCAGATGTGACCCTCAATTGGGAGAGCAGCAATTTAATGAAGACAAAAGCTAGGTGAAAGCTGCTAATATCATTTACTGATAAACAGATTTTCTCGAGAGGCTCCTAGCTGAATCCCCTAAGGACCCATAAACCTGCATAATTCCATTTAAAATATTGTGCAATTCACTAAATTAGTCTTTGAACATCCTTACTATCCAATTACGAAGCCCCAGCATGGACAGAATAATGAAATTTTTCAAACTGTGGAATGCATGTGGTCTTAACAAACTTATGACAAACACCAAAATTAGCTTTCAATTTTGAGGCCAATGTAGCTCCTTTTAATACCTCAAGTCAGAGTGGCAACAATAAAACACTATTGCAGGGCTAAGCAGAACAGAAGAAAAATAAATCTCAACTTACTCAGGATTCTGAACACGGTCTACCTTCAGGAAAAAAAAAATCATAAGAAGTTGAATGATGTTTTGCATTTGCAAGCTATTTGGTCGCTTAAAATCTAGTAAAAGCTCTACTGAATAAAGGGTACAAAATACCTCCTGGACAGTTCTATCTTCCAGGCAGGCAGAAAAAGGCGAGAGTTTAAGGAAGTGAAATTTATTTCTGTTCAAGCATTGCAAGCTACATTATTAAAGTCATTTGTCATGGTTTGAATATTTCTGCCTGATTCACCATTAAATTGGCCTTCTAATTACCAACTTTGTCATGAAAAGTGGTCTGGCTGTTTCATTCACCAGAAAACTTCAATTCTTTAATCATCACTTGCTTCGTGTATATAAAAAGAAAAGAAAAAAAGAAAACAACAAACCATATGTCTTATCCTTAAATCTTAAAATAAATGCCGACACAATTATGCTTAAATTATCACATAGCTATATGTTTTTAAGATGTTGAGACGTATTTAGAAAAGTGAGTTTGTCATTTCGCCTTTATAAAGAAACCTGCCAACATTAACCTATTATCTGGTTGCATAACTCAGTCTTGCTGTTGAGCACATAAACTTTTGTTCTTGTTATGGCTCTAGAACCAACAGGTACCAACCGCAATCATCATGTGCCAGGTGAGGTATTTCTCCTTATATTTTCTAGTTTCTTGGCTTCTTAGCTGCTATAGTTAATTGTATTCGCAGAAAAGGATCTAGAATCCATGGCTTCTCCATATCACCTAGTGAAGTTGTTGGCAAGTTGTGCACCCCTAGTTCATATTTCCAGGTAGGTAAGGGGATTGTGGCTGACAACCATATTGGTACTGTGTTTTCCTTTCTGTATTTATTTCTGTTGGTTATGAGAATGGTCCAACATGTACTTACATTTTAGACTACACAGTGTAGCTTCCTTCAAGGGGAAAGTGCTAATCTACGAACATTGTTAAGAGAAGGCCAACAAAGGCTTAGTAATACAGCCATACTTGCGAAATGTCCATACAACAGAACAGAGACAGGCAAAAATGTTTTGACCCAAAGTACCAGATTGTGAGGTATTTTACAATTTACAGATGAGGAAACTGAAGTGTAAAGGGATTTTGCAAGTTTTCCTCAAGGCCACATGGCTAAGAATAGCCAATCAGACCTTCTGGAGAGCACCCAGGTAACCATCTCTCCATGTGCATGGAAATCACATAGCGCTACTCCCTGTGTGGGTGTGTGTGACATATCTCTGAACTTATATGTTTTTATGTTTATACCATCTTTGAAAAGTATATACGCTTTAGATATTTTCACTTTGGGGCATCCCTCAGTTTCAGAGGTTCAGTTCCATGCCAGTGCAATAAAGCAAATACCACAATAAAACCAGTCACAAGATTTTTTGTTTCCCAGTGCGTGTAAAAGTTATGTTTACACTATACTATAGTCAATTAAGTGTGCAATAGCATTTTGTCTGAAAAATAATGTATATACATTAATTAAAAATACTCTATTGCTAAACAGTGCTCACCATCATCTGAACTTGTCAGAAAAATGGCGCCAATAGACTTGCTTGATGCAGGTTTGCCACGAACCTTGAATTTGTAAAAAATGTTATATCTGCAAAGCATAATGAAGGGAAGTCCATAAAATGAAGTGTGCCTGTAAAGAGCTCCATGCCTTAACTGCTACAAAGGAAACTGACAATAAATCTGCAAAACTTGAAGATTCCATCATTGAGATTTTTATATTAGCATTCAATGATCACCCTTACAATGCCTTCTGCTATCAAAATGATGTTTGAGTATACATTTTCTATTGACCTATATGAGTAGTAAAAAACGAGTAAACATCTGGATGATCAGTACAAGTATTGGAAGCTTAATTTTATATATTCTTTTGTTTAACTGCTAACTTTACTTGGAGGACAGTTGCATCTGCTAATGAGAGGCTCACTCATAGCATAATTATCTCATAGCATCAAGATGATCATGTACATTTTCTGATTTATTTTTCAGATTGTATATAAATTAATCTACTGGTTTCATTATGTCTTTTGACATTGAACCAAAGTGGAAAAATTTGGTTAAGAATGTTGAATATCATAAAATATGAAATTAGATAATCTACCTTAAAAATAAAACTAGAACACTTTTGAGAATAAAAGAGGTGGTACTAATAATTATGCCAAAGCAATAGGGCGAAACCAAGACTGTTATAAACAAAGTAGGTAATTTTTCATTCTAGTATTAGAATGTTTATTTTCTGGATTTTTTCTTGTTTTATTCTCAATTTATTTTGAATTATAACCTGCAGTAGCTTCCTCTAAAATGTTGATGGTAGATAAAATTTTTGGATTCCTGTTATATCAAAATGTGTATTTGTTCTACTCTTGGACCCAGTTTAGAATGTTGATAATATGAAATTTTGTTTCTAAAGCCATTTTTCTTAGAATTTTGAAACCAATTTTTCTACTTTTTCTAGTTTTCAATTTTTCATTTGAGAAATCAGTTGTCATTCTGAATCTGTGTTCTTTATATGTATGTCATTTATTGCTTTTTTTGCTTTTTTCTTACTCTCTTTCCCTTTTTTTCTTATTTGAAGTGCTTAAGATTTTGTGTTAATCTTCAGTGTTGTAAAAACTCATAATGATGTGCCTTGGTTTGGTCTTTTTATAAAATTTACGAGACTAGGTCCTTACAGTATCCTATATGCTGGAGGCAAATGCCCTCTGTTCTGAGTGTTTTTCTTGTGTTATGTTTTAGATAATTTCCTTTGCTCCAATTCTTCCTATTCTCTCTAGATCTTTTATTAATAAAACATTTTATCTTCAGAACAACTAATTTCTTTTTATTCTCCCATTTTTTCATTTCCTTGCTTTTTCAATATATATTCTGGAAAATTTTCTTGTCTTTATCAACCTTTCTATTAAATCGATATTTTGGCTATCCTGTTCTTAATTCTTTCTTGTTCCTAATTGTTCATTTCCGTAGCATCCTGTTTTGTTTTAAGGATATAATATCTTTTCTTCACTCTCTAAGGATATTATTACTATTTTTAAAAGTTTCTTCTTTACATTGTCGGTCTGCTCTGAAGTCCTTTGTTTGTGTGATTATTTTCATACTCTTTCATATTGGAGTCTTTACTCAAACGCCTGGTGATCCCTTGCTGACTGTTAACATTTACGAGGGAGACACTAAAAAGCAAATCAGAGGCTGCATATGTGTGCAGAAATTTTCCACTTAAGGACTTCGCTATGGGCTCATCAGAAAGTGAGAAGATATTTTCATCAGATCTCTAAAAATCAGTTCAGTTTCCCCACAGAAGATCCCTTGGGTTCCTGCTTTCGAATTGGGGACAAGCATTCTATAGGCCTGCTTCCTCTTAACTGAATCACTCTGTATTCAGCTGCACATCGTGATCCTGATGACTTTTGTGCCTTTTTTTCCATTTATTGGGCTGGGTTCTTTCAGTATCCTATAACCTGGAGACAAATGCCCCCAGAATATTTTCTGTTTAGTTTCTCCCAGAAACTAAAACTCTAGTCTTCTTGGGACATTCAATGACTGTACAAAAACTTTTAGCCTACTTACGTCTTTCTGACTTTGCGAGCATCAGACATCCGATGTCTCCAAGTGCAGAACCTCTCAGGCATACGCAGGACAAAGCAGCTCACCTGTAACGCTCTTCCACCTCTGCCAGGGCTTACATTCCAGCTTCCTCCACTCTGCTAAACACATTACTGTGCTTCCACTGGCTAGTTCTCTTTCAAACCTCTGACAAAAACTGCAGTTTTATAATTTCACTCAGTGGAACTCACATATGCTCTAAAAATCAGCTCTTGGTCTGATTACTAAATTCAGCTCACAATGAAATGGGTTATATGCTGATGCCCAAATTTCAGCAATTCTTTCAGAGGCTACTGAAAATCTAGAGATCAGGCAAAAATCCAGATCAGAGATCTGAAGCCAAAGAACTCTAACTTCACAAGACCCCTGCTGAAGTATCAAAGCAGGCAGCCTCCAGCAAATAGGGGGTTGCTGCTCTTAAATCAGAAAAGGAATTGGAAAAGAAGTGGTGAGTTTGCAGAGAAAAAATTAAATAAAACAGAGACCTGCAGTGTTAGCAGTTGACATTAAAAAAAATTAAATGATGAGCTTGTGGCTTTAATATCATGACTCTATTCAACCCTCTGAACCTTTTTATCATACCTAAAGAATTGTTCATTCATCTTTCCGGAATACATTAGAGCAAGAGAGTTTTCCCATAGGCAAACGCATTATACATATTTGCAAATGTCTTACATAATGATGCAACTACTCTGCATAGGGATGTTTTGATGAAAAGTAGAAACGATGCGGCAATTTCCATTCTGTTTCATTAGCTATCACACTCCCAAGGAAAGGGAGTTTTCTTTGTTGTTTCTGCTTTTTCAGATGTTAAAAAAAGGCGGGTATTTAGAATTCATGGTACTGGCAGTAAACAGGAAAGCTGGTGGTTCTGTAATGGAAAATGTTTCTTAATTCAGCTGTTTTGTCTCACACTCCTATTTCTGGTCATTATTACCAAAAACATTTAAAATACATGCTTATTTAGGAAATAAGACCAATTTCTTCTCATTGGGATTCAAAAGTATTTTCAATATGTTGTAGAGAAAAAAAATAAAACTAAATTCCAGCTATAGGTACAAAATAATTTGTTTTAGATTTAACTCGTTATGGTCAACCGAGATTTAAAATTTTACTTTTGCAACAGAAGCTTAAATACCATGACTTATATTAGGCTTTAGTTGTCAATGTAAAAAAATAAACAGAAGTCCCAGCAGCTTTGTGCCTGCTTCACATCTACATGAGAATTCCCCTTTCATTATACTCCAGCTACCGGCGGCTTATTATGGCCATTGTTTAATTTGTGCTCTGTTTTTACAAATGACACTTGTACAGGCCTCTTGGGGCTGCTGTGAGAAGCCAGGCCCCTCTCTTTCCCTTGTGTCAATTCTTTTGTGCACCTTTATAATTAGCCACTTAACAAATTGAGGGAAATGAACCTTTAGCTGCAAAGTATATCCTGAAGTTAAGTCAACCATATGACAGGCAAAACCGATACATGAAAATCTCCTTAACTCAATTGTTGAGTTGCCTGGAGGGTTAAGAGGCATTCTGCTAGCAGTAGCCTGAACGAGGAGCCTTCGAAGGGATGGTTTTGATGCTTCACTATCCAAGTGCCTGTTAGTCTTTCCAAGAAATAGCATGCACTAGAAAAAGCACACATTTCAAAGCATTATAGCTACTTCTTTTCAAATCTTTTGTTTTGCAGGGGAAAAATGTCCAAAGTCTAACTTTGAAAAAAAAAAAAGATCCCTAGGCTTCAAATTTACAGATTAAATGTAAAGTAAAACAAAACAAAAAATTAAATAGTGAGAAAAAGAAAGAAAGATCAAGCTTATATCTTTGGGGCTGAAGTATAGAAAATAACACCATGTGTATTAAGATATAAATTAATTTGTCTTTAGACTCTATAATAGGGACCTAAGAGCAGGGAGTATCGTTACAACTCTTCCCTTTTTATTACTAATTAGACTTCTAAATGTGAGTGTAAATGTACCTCAGAGAGTATGGATTAAAAGTTGCATATGCATAAGAGATCGTTTCAAATTCATCTTCCAACAAAAACTAGAACTTGATATTTTCTCATGTTCCCACTTATACCGCATTAACATAGATTTTAGTACTTAATTTCTAAATTCCATTGTGATTGTTCTATCAAGGTATTTACTTTGGGGAACTGTCTGATATCTTAATCCCCAGTTTACTAGCCAATAGTCAAACATTATTAATTTAATGTATCCTATTTTCATCAGTGGTTCTTTTTCAAGTTAAACGTATAGCGCCTCTAATGTGTACAATTAAATGTACCTGCTTTAGTGGCATATCCAAATCAAAACTGCCCATGCCATCTTTTACACAGAGCTGAGGAGACATAAATGGAGTTTATATTTAATGAGGGTTTAGAATATTATATTATTAGAAGAGAAGAAATTTTAAGATACTGTAACATATCAATATATGAGAACTCTTTATATCTTGGGAGTAATATTGTCATGGTCAGGGAGATAAAATATGGCAGGTTTCACTTTATATATAAGTTCAAAGTGTTATTATAAATAAAAATGTTGGTTTTATTATAATATATGTCCCAAATTAAAGTCTTACAGCACCCCGCCATTGGCTTTAAACACTATTCAGTTGGCTGTATCGTCTGCTGAACTCGCGGTTGACAGCATTGCTCATTGAAGGCCGGGTCTGCACAGGGCTTGTTAGCTCACCCATGCCCACCTTCTTTTTAGCTTTATTGACATATAAAAATTATATAATTTAAAGTGTGCAACTTGATGTTTATATGTAGCTATACACACAAATATACATGCACATATATATGCACATATACGTGCACATGTATATAGTGGATGATCACCGCACTCAAGCCAATTAACACAGCTACCACCTCACACGCAGTTGTTCCCTCTTTTCTGGGGAGGGTATGTGCCAGGACCCCCAGCGGACGCCTGAAACCACAGATAGCGCCCGACCCTATACACTGTGTTTCTTTCTATACATAAATCAGGCACTGTAAGAGAAGAACAGTAACTAATAATAAAATAGAACAATTATAACAATATGCCGTAATAAAAGTTAGATGAATGTGGTTTCTCTCCCTTTCCCTCTCTCCAAATACCTTATTGTACTGCACTCGCCATTTCACTTAAAGGAAGCGCTTTGCGGCTTCTCTTTGGCATATCTGAATGGCCAGCATCACTGTTCCTGCACTTTGTAGCCATGTGGTAAGTAAAACAAGGATGGCACTGCCACAGTCTGTCTGATAACCAAGGCAGCTACTCAGTGAGTAACGGGCGGGGAGCATACACGGTGTGGGCGCGCCGGACTGGAGGATGGTTCACGTCTCGGGTGGAACAGAACGGAACAGCACGAAATCTCATCAAGCCACTCAGAATGGCGTGCCATTTAAAACTTATGAACTGTTTATTTTTGGAATTTTCTATTTACTATTTTCAGACCATGGTTGAGCATGGATAACTGAAACTGTAGAAAGCAAAATCACAGATATAGGGGGGTGACTACTGTGGTTACGTTTTTCTTTTTTCCTTTCTTTTCTCCTCTTTTCCTTCCCTTTCTTCTCATTTCCTTTCCTTTCTTGTCTTGTCTTTTCTCATGCTGAGAACACTTAAGATCTACCCTCTTAGCAAATTTCAAGTAAACAATATAGTATTGTTCACTATAGTGACAGTACCATATACTAGGTCATCAGACCTTACTCATCTTGCTTCATTGATATTTTGTACCCTTTGATCAACATCTCCCCATGTGTCCCTCCCCTTGGCCCCTAGCAACTGCCATTCTACTCTCTGCTTCCATAACTTTGACTAATTTACTTCCCACATGTAAGGTCATGCGGTATTTGTGTCTGCTTTACTTAGCATGATGTCCTCCTGGATCAATCATGTGTTGCAAATGACAGGATTTCCTCCTTTTTAAAGGCTGAATAATATTCCATTGTATATGTATACCCATTGTCTTTATCCATTCATCCATCAACAGGCATTTAAGTCATTTCCATATCTTGGCTATTGTAAATAATGCTGCAATGCACATATAATTCAATAGCAAAACACCAAAAAAAATTTAAAAAGTGGGCAGAGGACCTAAACAGACATCTCTCAAATGGCCAAGAGATATGTAAAAAGGTGCTTGACATCACTAACCATCAGGAAAATGCAATTCAATAATCACAATCAGATATCATCTCATACCTGTCAGAATGGCCATCATAAGAAAGATAAATGATAACAAATGTTGGGAGGATGTGGAGAAGAAGGGACCCTTGTGCACTTTTGATACCAAGGTAAATTGGTACAACCACTGTGAAAACAGTGTGCAGGCTACTCAAAAATCAAAGTAGAACTACCTTTTGATCCAGCAATCCCACTTCTGGGAAGATATCCAAAGGAAATGAAATCAGGAGTTTGAAGAGATAGCTTCACTCCCATGCCCACCTTTTTGAACGATGGAGCAGTGAGAGCCAACCCTTCTTATATGGCTGAAAGTGTGCACTGCTGTGGGCACTGCACCTATATTACTTAATATAATCCTCATTCATTTCAGATCTGTGAGTAGGTAACCCTATTATCCCCACTCTACAGGTGAGGAAACTAAGGCCAGTGTGGATACCAATGTCACATGTGCCGGAAGTGGCAGAACTGGGATGTGAACCTGCCTGCCTGGCTCAAATCTGTGCTCTTCACCACCAGGCTATGGGGATTTGTCCCCCTGACTTGCAGCCCATCCAGCTCTATTGACCAGACTGACTAGTTTTTTAGTATCATGTAACTAGCTCAAGAAAACCTAGTAGCAGTTCTCCTTGGTTAGATGTTAACCTACTAGAAATCCTTCTTTCCCAAGTTGTTAATGGACTTAAAGACCTATTATTTAAGGCTGATGTCAGCTAGTATTAAAGTGACCATATAATTTATTGTGTCAGTGGGACATTTCAGGGAAAGTAATTAGGTGCTATTAATAATGACACACTTGGACAACTACCTGGCAAAACCTGGACTGTCCCAGGCAAAACCTGAAGCTCAGCCTCTTATGGCTCAGACAAGAAAACAGCTAGCAATTCTTGCCAATTCTCTCCATGCCCTTGGAAAATGAGAGCAAATAATATATGCAGATGGAGTCACCTCACTGGCCTTCTACTATGTACATTGGAACCTCATTTCACAATCAGTTCATGAGACCTAGCCTATCTTTTAGAATGCCAAAATGTTCCAAGACTCTAGCCTACTTAAAAGCAGTCTTAGTCTCTCAGATTACTGATTGGAAAATGGCTCATAGTCTTTGCATGTAAGGAACTCAGTAGGGGTTAGGGTTTTGGTCAATTAATGTCCTCTGTTATCTCTTCCTTACCACCACCACCATCCACCACGTGCTGGTGATAGCCTAGGACAGTGCCTTAGTCTCTAATGTCATCATAGTCACTAGGTAATGAGGAATACTAAGCAGAATTCGCTCAGCTTACTGAAATTGCTTATAATTGATCACAATACTCGCGACATCAGAGGTGTCAAACTCATTTTCACCAGGGGCCACATCAGCCTCTCGGTTGCCTTCAAAGGGCCGAACGTAATTTTAGGACTGTATAAATGTAACTACTCCTTAACAGTTAAGCGAGAGCTTGGCGCTGCTACCAGGTAGAAACAAGGTGCTGGGCCAGATAAAACAAGGCAGAGGGCTGGATTTGGCCCGCAGACCTTGTGTTTGCTACCTGTGCGCTACACAGTAGGTGCTTAATCCAGATTGCTGAATGAATGAACGAACGAACAAACGAATGAACGAGCATGGGAAAAGACCGTTGCCTCCTTGGCATTTTTAATTGTAGCAACACACTATGCTGCCAATGGGATTGCAGGTAGCATTTTCTCAGCCCTTCATGTTTTAGGAAATAGGTTATAAAATACTGTAACTGAAAGTCAAGTTGCCTATAAAAAATGGAAAATCCACAATCTTTATGCCTGAGTGGCCTATTAAACTAGATTAATTCTGGTGGTACAGCTGCTAAGACACCTATAATTGGATGATAATGTTCCTCATGTTCAAAATGTTGTTCCAACTTTGATGGCTGGAATTAGGAAAAGTGCAATTTTGTAAACACGTGAGCCAGCCTACAGCGTTTTCACTTTCTCTAACTTATGTTGGTTCTTTCCTGCTTGGGATGTCCTGGGCGCCACCCCATCTGTCTAAGACCTGCCTTTTTTTGGAAGTCTGGTCAAGTTTAAGTTCTTTTCTGATGGATTCCTTTACAACCACAATCCATGGTGAAGTCTTGTCTACCTGAATCTCATAACGTATTCTGCCTGTTCCATTGTAAAAGACACAATACGTGCTGTTTGAATTGGCGCAACACATTAATTTACATAATAAATTATATATAATATTTGTACAAGGTAGAGAAAATGTGGGGTTTTTTTTTGGTTCTCTACTTACTGACAGATATTTTATGTGGTGCAGAATGAATTCTCAGACTTGCTTTTACTCTTACATACCGTTAAGTAGCAAAATTTGGATGGAGAAGAATTTTAGCCCTCACCTACTTCTAACTATTAGAAGCTATGTGTATTTACCCAAAAGGACCTATTAATTTTAAATGCCCAATAGGCTTAGATCAGTAACAAAAGTATTAATAAAAGGTGTGGGGACTTAGGTGTTATAATTTTCTTATTAATCATATTGTGTGATTGCTTGGTTTAAAGTGAATGCTAGATTTATATAGGTAATTTTTATTAGTGAGCGACTGGACAGGTGCATAAATGACACATTTACAGCATTTGTTATATAAATAAATGCAATTGTGCATAGCAGTTCAAGGAGGCACATGTGTAGTTAATCACAGTGATATGAATAACAGGTGCTATGGGGTTTCAGGTGAGGGATCACTGTAAATTTTAAAGTTCTTTCCTAGTACTAAAATAGCCCCTAAGAATATAACAACTTTCTTTAGTTACCCACTTAATGCTAAGAGGATGAGTTATTTTGTATTGATTATAGTGAACATACATTTGTGAGGGCTGAGTTACACGGAGGGCGGTAGCAGGAGGATGGACCTCCATGTTTCCCCTTCTTGGTCCCCTGTCTGATAACTGTCCCTAACTGGTGACAGCACAACGTGAAATAGTATGATGACAGTGAGTGTTATTCCAGTTCCTCCGGAATCATCTCCACAACACTTTTCACATAATCGAGAATTCATATTTTTTAAAAAGTGATTTGGAAAGGTGAGAGTGAAAAGCACTTTCTCTAATTTTTCTGAATGATGCTGCAGGATACAGCGAGAAAGCATTGCATCGGGGCCCGGAGAAGCAGTCTCTTTGGAACTGGTAGAGAACATAGGTGGGCAGGCGTGCTGGGCAACCAAGCTAGAGCGAATGAGTGAGTAAAGTAACCCAAGTATTGCATGTCCATGGGAAAACCAGGAGGCAGGGATGTGTTACAGCTTTTAAAAACATCATGTCCATTTAACAAACTTTTACAATTCTCCCAATTTTACATAGCATTCTTTCAAGTGATGAGTTGAGATTACTGTTTTTAACTGCATGATCATGACGAATAGAAAGAAATTAGACATATTACTCTATGTAGCAGCCAGTATTGACCCATCTAAAATGCATTATCAGACCAGTTTTTTAAAGAGAAGAATCAAAGTAATTGATTGGTGGCTGTGGGAATGTTGCTCCCATCAATAATTAAGTGTATTTTGAACTCTCTGTATGCAGTTAAGCAAACCTAATTGAAGTCAAGAAAGCAAAGTATTTGATGCAGCAAAAAGCAAAGAAGATATTCTGAAGGGCTGGAATTTAAAGTCACATTAATTCATTCAAAGAAAAATCAAAGTCCTTCTTTGCATTAGCTTAAGACTTTTTTTTCATTTTTCTAAAATAATTTGAAAACTAGGTTATCTCACTTTGAGAAATATGTATTTTAGAAAAGCCTCCAACATAAGTTTTTTTAAAAAAATTATTGAAATTATTAGGGTGCCATTGGTTAATAAAATTATATAGGTTTAAGGTGTACGGGTCTATAACACATCATCTGCGTATTGTGTTGTGTGTTCACCACCCGAAGTCAAGTTTCCTTCCGTCACCATTTATTCCCCCTTTACCCTCTTCTACCTTCCCCACCCCCTTTACCTCTAGTAATCACCATTCTGTTGTCTACATCTGTGACATTTTTTTTTTTTTGCTTAATTCCTTCACCTGTTTTACCCAGCTCCCAACACCACCTTACCTCTGACAGATGTCAGTTTTCTGTATCTATGAGTCTGTTTCTATTTTGTTTGTTTGTTTATTTTGTTCACTAGAGTCCACAAATCATATGGTACTTGTCTTTCTCTGACTGGCTTATTTCCCTGAGCATAATACTCTTCATAAGTGCATCTATGCTCTCACAAAAGGTAAGATTTCCTTCCTTTTTTTATGGTCAAATAGTATATTTCACTGTGTAAATGTACCACAGCATATTTATCCACTCATGTACTGATGGACACATGGGCTGCTTCCAAATCTTAGCTGTTGTAAATAACACTATAGTGAACATAGAGGTGCATTTATTGTTTCAAATTAGTGTTTCGAGTTTCTCTGAATAAATTTCCAGAAGTGGAATCACTGGGTCATAATGCAGTTCCATTTTTAATTTTTGAGGTAGTTCCATACTGCTTTCCACAGTGGCTGCACCAGTCTGCATTCCCACCAACAGTGCATGAGGGTTCCCTTTTCTCCACATCCTCACCAGCAGTTGTATATACAGTATTGCTATCTCAGCTTTTTTTCATTTCCATTTGCATGAAATAAGTTTTTCCATCCCTTCACTTTTAATCTGTATGTATGTTTCATTCTGAGGCAAGTCTCTTGTAGACAGTCTATATATGGTCTTTTTTCTTATCCATTCAGCTACCCTATGTCTTTTTATTGGAGCATTTAAACCATTTACATTTAAAGTGATTATTGACAGGTATACTTGTATTGCCATATTATTCTTTTAACAATCTTGCTCTCTTTTTTCTTCTTCTCCTTCTCCTTGTTCTCCTTCTTCAAGCAGGCCCTTAATATCTCTTCTACTACTGATTTGGGGGTAATGAACTTCTTTGGCTTGTCATATCTGGGAAGCTCTTTATTTCCCCTTCAATTTTAAATGATAGGCTTACTGGATAAAGTAGTTTTTATGATGTAGGTCCTTGTTTTTCATCACTTTGAATATTTTATGCCAGTATTTTCTGGCCTGAAATGTTTCTGTTGAGAAATCAAATGACAATCTCATAGGAGTTTCTTTGTAGGTAACTGTCTTTCTCTTGCTGCTTTTTCAAAGTTTCTCTTTGTCTTTAACCTTTGCTGTTTTATTTGATTTGTATTAGCATGGGCCTCTTTTGGTCCATCTTGTTTGGTTCACTGTGCTTCCTGGACTTGTGTGTCTTTTCTCTTCACCACATTAAGGAAGTTTTCAGTCACTATGACTTCAGATAGGTTCTTGATCCCTTGCTGTCTTTCTTCCTCTTCTGGTGGTGCTATGATGTGGATGTTGTTACACTTCATGTTGTCCCAAAGTTCCCTTAATCTATCCTGATTTTTAAAAATTCTTTTTTATTTTGCTGCTCTGATTGGATATGTTTTTCTACCTTTTCTTCCAACTTACTGACTCAGTCCTCTGCTTCATCTGACCTCCTGTTTATCCTTCTAGTGTACTCTTCAGTTCACATATTGTATTCTATACTTCTGACTTGTATTTTTTATGATTTCTAAGTCTTTTTTCATGCTATTGAGCATCCTTATAACCATTACTTTGAACTCTATATCTGATAAATTGCTTACCTCCATTTTATTTAGCTCTTAGAGATTTCTCCCGTTTTTTCATTTGGAGCTGGTTTCTTTATCTCCCCACTATGGCTGCCTCTTTTTGTTTGTTTGCACATAAGAGATAGATCTGCTATGACTTCCAGTCTTTGTGGTATGGACTTATGTAGGAGGTGTTCTGTGGCACAGTCTCCTTGATCACCTGAACTGGGTGCTCCAGGAATGTCTCTTGTATGGGTTATAGGAGCCCCCCTCTTGTAATTGAATCTTGATTGCTATTGGCCCATTTGCGTGTAGGATCAATCCTCAGGTTGACTTACTGTGAGGCTCAATCTTGACCATGATGTGCAAGCTGCTATGCATATGCTGACTACAAGAAGTGAAATTTGCTTCAGCAGGTGCCTGCCAAGATCTCCCTTTGGATATGTTGTTTGTAAAGCTTAATTGTGTCCCGTTCTGATGCTATCTAATGGTGGCCCCTGTGTGTGTTGGTTCTGAGGCCTCTTGCGGGGGGCTCTTATGCAGAACAATGTCACATACTGCCTGTGACTGGCCCTGAACAACCTGTTTGGAACTGCAAAGCAATCCAGTTTTGGGCTGCCTTTTCTGGGCCTGAGTGTATGTGGGACGGACCAAGCTATGCACCAAAGCTGGCTTTTACCAGCACTGGGCTTGAGGGCAGGTCAGCTGAAGTCCTAAATCACCCTGAGATCTGTCTCTGCCTGCTTCAGCCTGCTAGCCGCCTTTAGGCTCAGACAGTGAAAGAGCCTCTGGTAGTACTCGAATTGCATAAGGTAGCCTCTTGGTGAGTCACAAAGTAGAGGTGAGTGGTACAGGTTCAAATTCAGTGCCAGTGCTGGCTTTGAGGACCCTCAGCAAATGTCCCAGGGTATATCAAATCTAGCTGCCCCCTGCTGGGTGCTCTCCCACATTTGTAGTCAGGTGGAGTCTTAGGGAGTCATCAGAGTGAGGTCACCAAATTTTTTCAGGCCCAAACAGACCAAGATTTGGTTGTGTGGAGGGAGGGCTCTGCATCAGTTGAGCATCCAAGGGAAAATAAAACCATGTCTTACAGCCACGCAACTCAGTCTATCCTAGATTCTGCCAGAAGCCAATTTTAGCAGGGTGGGGCTGCTTGGAGTAGAGAGGATGGGACTACTGGATCTGAGGGGGAGGTGCCAGTCATTCTTGGGAGAAGGTAGGGGAGTGGTCCCTACCTGAGATCCACACAGCTCAGTCTGTCTTGGATTCTTTCCAGATGTTGGCAGGGCAGGTGCACCAAGAGTTGGAAGGGTGGGGTCACTGTGCGCCCTGAGAGTAGGGCTAGTGGATCTCCCATGAAGGGGAGGCACAGGTCAGGTTCACGAAAAAGCGAGAGGAATGACCCCTGACCCAAAGCCACACAACTTAATCACTGACACTCCCTGAGTCTGCTCAGATTTCTAGACCCAGCCCAGAGAGCTGACTTCTCAGCGGGTCATAAGCTCCCAAAAGTGGGACAACAGAGAGTTCAGAGGGTGGGGCTATACCACCAGGCTGTACTCCACCCAAGAATGATGACATCTGTGCTGTGGGAGAGTGACTCAGCACAATTATCCTGGCCACTGTCCCCTCAGGTCTCTTTCCAGAGCCTCAGCCTCCATGCTTGGAAGCAAGGCCAGCCCTTTTCGTGTGTCCACCCTTCCTACGAGACTTCCTGTGGCTTCTTCTGTAAATTCTTGATTACCTGACTTCTGTTCAGTTAGTCTTCAGTTGTTATCCAGATAGATTGTTCCGTATTTTAGTTGTAACTCCAGTCTGGTTCTGAAAGGAGGTGAGTGTACCTTCCACCTACTCTGCTGCCATCTTGGATCTCACCCCAACATGAGTTTTAAAGAATAATAACAAATACCTAAGACCAGTTATAGATGACCAAAATTTTGAGATTAAAATTTTGAGTGACAATTTTGGCAGCCTTTATAAGAATAATTACTTTATTCTAGGTTTTATACAAAATATGCTAAATAATGCATGTTTATTGTTTCTATTGTTTCCAGTTACAATACTGACATATTACAGTATATACATCTTAATTCCCTTGTGATTCTCAAATTACTGTTGCTTACAAGTAATTAAGCAATATCATCCTAATTTCGGTTTATCATTTCATTTGGCTGAAACCAAATGAAGAGAAAAATCAAAACACAGCTACTTGCATGTGTGCAGTTTTTTATCCACTGGGACACATAATATCATGAGGTCAATAGAAAAATGAAATCAAATTTCACACGAATTGCATTAAGCATTTAAGAAATTCTCCTCTAATGAAAATTCACCCATTATTGTCACTGGTGCCTTGCTTCTCACTTGCCCCCTGTATTGTTTTCATGGTTGAGAAAAACTCATCTTCTTAAGGTGATTTGGGGGTCCACAGAGCACAGAGCAACACCATCATCCTACTAGTCAATTTGTTGGTCTCTAAAAGCTCAGTGCATAGTGATGGACATCATCAAAACTATTCTCCACCCTTCACTTAACAAGCATAATAATACATAAATATTTAAAGTAGTAGCAAATATATTAACAGGAAACAGACAGGTTTCCTTTGTAACAACTGCACACAGGTTAATTAAACAAGGAAAGCTTTTGTGGTAAGACAAGTCTCCCTGATGCTGTCCAGGCAGGTGTCGTTAAGGGGCAATGGAGCTCCACGGGATAATTGTTAAGTACCAGCATGCTCTCTTGTTGGTTAACAAAATGCTGCCCACAATTTGCCTGAACTTATGAACCATCATCTGTGATCCTCAACAGCAATTAAGTGACAAACATCTCCTCATCGGAGACTTGGGCAAACGGAAGAGACATGATTGTATTTAAGGAGCCAGATGGATATCTTTGAATGTCAGCTTGGAAGTCCAGTTTTTCAATAACAGAGCATTAGCCAGAAACATATTTGGTACTGTATGAGAAAGCAAATACCATAGCATTTAAAAAAAAATTTAGATGGGTATATTGAATAGTCGAAGCAGTGGATATTTGAATAGCTTTTGGTTCTAAGCTCTCGGAGTATTTAGCAGACTTAATGAAATACGGACACCTAACTCATTTCCTTATAGTGCTGTTGAGTCACTTTTTTCGCGCTGTTCTAATTGCCCACCCACGCTTGAGGAGGGGCTGCGCAGAACATGGTGGACGTTCCCTTGCAGTAGGAGGCTGTGAGCTGAACCGATATGCAGCTGTTTCTCCAGGGCTTGAGTTACTAATTAGTTCTACAGAAGAAAAAAATTAGCTTATTACTGAAAATGATATATCAGCACAAAAAAGTAATTTTAGACCTAGATATCGCCTTCTATCATTAACTAATTGATCTAGAAGTTTTAAGGATGTAACATTTAAAATGCTCTGTAAGCATAGCAATAGTTCCAGGAGCTATAAACCTTACAAAGGCGCCATTGAGTTGGTTCAATTAATTGTCTGGTTGGAAGAACCTCCAAAACTTGCAGAAGCTCTTGTTTTTATAGTTAAAAATCTTCTGGGCATTTAGTTGCCTACATTAAACACTGTTGTCTAATTGGTTTGCATAATTGCTAGAGCTAAAAGGCTATTCTACAACATTAAAAATATAATTATAAATGTATGAGTTTTCCTCAGTCAGAAGGTACTGACTTTTTTTTCCCAATGCCAGAACAACAGCATTTACAAATGTTTTCGTGAACAGTGAGGAAGCTACAGCTCAGTGCGTTCTAATGTAGAATTAGCTCAGCAAGTCCCTTGAAAGAACAAAACCAACCCAGGGCCAAACAGGCAGACCAGCATAATTAAACACTCCAGAGTAAGAAAAGCACTCTGAAAACTATGATGGACTCGACCCCTGCTTTGTACTTCACCAGGTTCCCTATATCTTTGTCACTTTCCTCTGGATTTATTATTTTTTTAATGAATTATTTAAACATGGCCATTTCACATCTACAATTAGTTTTCAAAGAAGAGGCAACAGGAGAAAATAATCACAAGTTAAACAGCTAGGGAACGGCTCCAGTTTTGGCAGAAGGTCCAAGGTCTGTCCCTGTATCAGAGCCTGCCCTTGGCAGTGGCTTCCCAAACCCCCTTTTGTGTTAAGTCCTTAGATTCAGTCTACATAGCAGCCCAAACCCCTATTTCCAACAGGGAGGACATGCAAATATCAGAGAGTTACTTTTCTGGGTTTCCTGCCTGGGTTTCTTTTATGTGCAGGAATAGGAATTGATGGTCATAATTTCAATTATAGGGAAAAATAGCTTACAGAGAATGGGACATTTTTCATTATCATTAAGGAGCAACAATCTATTGAAAAATGGAAATATTAGTAACATTAACCACTTGCAAAAATGAAAGTTCTTAACAGTTGTTCTATCCTAATTATCCTTTCCCCATCAGCACACAGCACTCAGTTCTGTCTTAGCAGGGAATAGCCTCCAAATATCACAGAATCGTTCAGCTGGAATAGACAGCAAGAGATCATCAAATTCATCCTTCTGCCCCCAGGTATGGCTACACTCTGCTGGAACTCATCCTACTGTAATATAATACAAAGTAAAGTGTTCCATCTGCCGGACCAAAAACTTTTCCAGGTTAGGAGCTGAGGCATGGCCATTTATTATTCTCAGGGCCAGGCATATAACATATCCCCAAAAATATCTGTGCAGGAAAGGATTAAAAACCTCAATGTGCAAAATATATCTTTTTTGAAAAATCTTTGGGGAAAAATGGACTTTAAAATGCACTCACCAATTCTTTCTGCCTGTTGATGTTTCACAATACCTCCTCTGGGAATATTCTGTATAACTATGGAATATTATATACAGCTAAACAGCAAGTTCTACTTCATTGTTATCAGCCCAGTGGAAGAATTATCTTGAAAATCAAGTTTTCTAAAATGCATGTAGACTCAATAGTGCCACTTACATTTAGTATCAGGAAAAAGTCACTAATCTTTTACCTGGGTTAAAAGTAAACTGCCAAAATGCACGACTCAGAAAAGTTGTATTTGATATAATATCAGAGCTATTTAAAGGTATAGATTTCCATTTATTGAAGAGTGACAATTTGCCAGGTCCTCAATAAGAGACGCTTACTAAAACTCTGAAAACAATATTAATCCTAAGTAAGTTTTGTCACCCCCAATGACAAATGGGCATCCTGAAACTCAAGCCAGATGGCATCCCCAAGTTCATGCAGCAATGAAGGAGAGGGATCAGAGGGGCCAGGGTATGGAGGCCACCCCCTGACATCTGTTGTCTGGGCCTCGGTCTAGACCATTGCCCCAGTTTCTCTTCTGTGATTGAGTGAACTCTGAATTCGGGTTAGACTTTTCTTCCCCAAATTCACAGTGGTTAGTGGCCATGGCCACGTTCACTAGAATCGGGAAGGCTAGCATCAGTCCCACATCAGCACCACCTCCCCCATAATACAGTCAAGTCCCCATAATACGCTAGGGCAGGACCACGTAAGCAAGACAGGAGAGGAGCAAGATCCCAGGCACTTTGGGTTCTTCATGAGGAGGACTCCATGGGACTCTTTCTTCAGTGCCTCGGGAATGGCTTGTGACCCATGGCAAGGGAGAGAGTCCTGCCCCAACCATGTGCCACCATGGAGTCATTGTGTGAGGCACGGTCACTCCTTCTCAGCTTCTTCCTGATGCTGACCAATCTTGAGCCAATCATGAGTCCTCACACAGGAGGTTGTAATGGGAGAGGGAAAAAATACAAAAGCCATAATTTAAAAAATCCCCTATTTGCCAGGAAAGTAGAATGGGAAGGGTGTCTTTAAAACTGACTACTAAAACCAGCAGCTTATTCAACAATTTCACGGAATACTAGTCGTAACTTAACCTTTCCTTTTATTTTATACTTTGTTAATGTAAGACAGAAATCTCGTGTGTTAGCCGAAACGATCTGAAAGCAATTGCTAGAAGACCTGAATCTTTACATGAAATTTCCTGGAAGACCAGAGGCTTCCGGTCAGTGTGTGTGGACAAAGGGGGAGCAGCAGCGCATGGACTGTGTTGGTCACAAGAAGCCAGAGCCGCAGGAGCACCAGTGGGTTCCTTTTTGGCCACCCTTTCGTCTCTGCTATCTCTGAGCTGGCCAGTCAGAGAGCGAAGTGCTTTTCCAATTCTTTGGAGCCCACTGATTACACATGGTTCAATTAGTTAGACTCTGTCAGACCCATTTCTCCTAGGTCAACCTCTTTATGCACAAAAGATGAACAAGAAATGAGAGTAAAATATGATAAAGGTAAGACCAGACTACACAAGCCTCAGCTCAGAACCCTTCAGCAGCTCCAGATTTCTCTCAGAGGAGAGGCCATAGCCCTTACATGATTCATTTTCCTCCCTGTCTGCAATTCCTCCATAAATCCAACCTAATTCCTCTCCCCATCTCATCTGCTCTTGCCAGAGGCATTGACTTGCTGTGGCTGAAACACACCAGATACACGTCCTACCTCAGGATTTTCCACGGGCTTTTCCTTCTGCCGGGAATGCCCTTCCGCACAACATCTGAAGGACTCGCTCCCTCCTCTCCTTCCAGTCTTTGCTCAGATTTCTCCCTAAGCAAACCTGTGTAGACTGCAACCCTGACCAACACCCACCAAGCCCTTCCAGGGCCCCTGAAACTGCTCTAACTTCTTTTCCATGGCAGTAGCACCTTTCAGAATACTACACATTTTTCTTACTTATTTTGTTTATTATTTTGTCTGTTTCCTCCCTCATCCCTCTTATGCACTAAAATTGACACTTCTCGTGGGCAGAAATTTTGGTCTGTTTGGCTTACTGGTGGATCCCAGCACTTAGAAGAGTGCCTCACACTTAGAAGGTCCTCAGTAAATATTTGTTGAGTAAATAAATGAATAAATGCTCTGATTAAAAGCCATTCATTCATTCACTGAATGTTAGTATGGAGACAGTATGCTAAACACCTTGGAAATGCAAACTGTTCAAGTCCTGCAGGGAGCCCTCATAAGTAGTGATTTCAGCCTATACAAACGCACCATTTTAAAGGGGAAGAAGTGGCAATTCTTCAAGAGAAGTGCAGCATGTTGAGATTTTAAAGGATTGTATTCAAAAGCAGATTTTTCAAAATGACGTGTATGGGAATTAAAGGGGGTTAAGATTATGTCCAATTAGGGGGAATCAGTAGAGACCTCAAAGAGAAGGTAGTAATTGAGTTGAGAGGCTTGAGGAAGGTTGGATTTGTCTGTGTTGCGCTGGAGTGGGTGTGAGAGTAAGAGAAGATTTTTGTAGGAGACACAGCATGGGTGAAATCATCCATGGATACAGGACACATGAGTGAGCTGTTTGTTTTCAGTGAAGTCTAAGGAATATGAAGGGTAAACTGGTTTCAGTTTAGTGAGAGCATTAAAGGACAGAGCAGTTTGAGTACAAGACAGACACAGTCTTGAGCAGCGTAGTCTGGGCTGCCATGCCTAGGATGGACCAGAGACGGGCAGGTCAGACACAGGTGAGAAAACTTTTGCTAATAATCCAGGAAGGAAGGGAGGGGGCAGTGCGGCCTGGTGAAAGGTAGTAACAGTGGAAATGCACAAAATAAGTGAACAAAAATTATGGAAGTCCATTTTTAAAAATAACTAATTGGATGGAATGTATGGAAGGTAAGACAAGAAGAGGAAATAAGATAGTAGCTCAAATATTTTGATTATTAAAACCCCCAAAATCACTTGTTGATTTATTTAGCTCATTCCAAGATCTGTAAGTACTCTACACTTCAAGTCAAATCATTCATTTACTTTTCTACTCTTTAGTGTCTCTTTCCTAAAGTAACTGAGGCCCACAGAATTGTGGGATGAAGAAGGACCATTCAAATCCTTTACAGGGCATTTGGTAGAGGCTAAAAGTGAACAGAAAAAGATAGGGTACCGATGTGTCATTATTATCTGCATTTTACCCACAAGGCAACTGAGCCTTTGAGTGACTAAGTAACTTGCCTGAACTTGCGTAGCTGGAAAGTAGCAGCTTGAGGATTCAAATGCAAATTTTGACTCCAAAGCATGTGGGCATTATCTGTATTAGAGAAATCTGTTATTTCTCTGATTACCAAATACATTTTTCTAGAGCAGTCTCACCTCCCCCTGTCCATGTTCTTTCCCCAGTGTCCTCTGGGAACTCGTAACCAAATGTTGTATACACAGTAGGTGCGTTGATTGAATGATGTATTATGTTCTTCAAGAAAATCTAAACTACCTTGAGTATTTTTTCCTTGCTGACCCTTATAATAAAAATATATTTTTAAAAATAATGATAATATATGAATTTATACAGTAGAAATTCTATTCCATACAAGATAGCTTTCAAACACCATGAAATAAAATACTACAGTGCAGAACTAGAGGCCATTAGCCTAATTAGTGTACTAAGTATGAATATAAATGATCATAATATATGAGGAAAAATAATTGAAAATAATGGCTAACTATATTTCAGAATTATACAAATGAAACAATTATTTTATCTTATAAATGTTAAGATGACAGGAATATTGTTAAGTAAATGGGTTAGAAAGATGGGTTTTAGGGAATTCTGTCATTTCAATATTACCTGCTAGGACTGTGCATGAGGCTTTGAATACAGTTTAAATCAGCTACTTTGGGCTTGGCTAGGGAAACATGAAGTTTGCCTTACTATGCACTGTAGTTTATTTTAAATACATTGTCCTTCGGCTAGCTTAATAATGGCATCAGGCTTAGGAGTTCCAGGGTGGGGTTAAGAAGCACAAATAAATACAGGGCAGACCAAGTACAACTTACAGTGATCTTTAAATGTGGCTCAAGTTCAAATGTAAACAAACAAAAAGAAAAAAGCTACAGAGACCACAGAACAGAGATGCCCTATAAGAGTAGAAATCACACTTTTTTTGGTCATGTGTGCATCAGGCTAGCACAGCATATGACCTACAACAGTTATTTGGGGAGGAAACAGTCAATATATAACTAAAGGAATTGTAAAGGGAGACTGAGCAGAAAGGATCCTTCCAATACACAAATTTAAGCATGATCCCTTGCACAGGTGACAAACACAAGGCCCATGGGCCAAATCCGGCCCTCCACCTTGTTTCTTCTGGCCCAGCACCTTGTTTCTACCCAGTAGCAGCGCCGAGTTCTCATTTAACTGTTAAGTAGTAGTTATATTTATACAGTCCTAAAATTCGGCCCTTTGAAGGCAGCCTCGAGGCTGATGTGGCCCCAGGTGAAAATGAGTTTGACACCCCTGCGTGCCTCCCCACTGGGGCACACAGGGTCTGACCCAGCCCCTGCCTGTGTGCAGTCCCACCCTCACCGGTGAGCTGGTGGCCCACAAGAGCAGGTCCTTGGGAGTCCCCACCACAAACTGCGTACCCCTCGATGTCTTTAATCTCCCTCCAACCCTGGCCTCTCTGGTACACTTCTGTTCCCTTGTCACAACTCCCCAAAGTCATCCATGTTATCATTTCCTCCTTGCATTTCCCACTATCGTTGAACTTATTAAATACGCTTTACTAGAATTCTCTGCATGTGTCTTAGACTGGGAGCTGAGTCTGACTGTCCTCTGAATAGCCAGCAATTCACATAGTGTACTGCAAATGGGATGCCAGTAAAGATCTTTGAATGAAAGAAGCAGCAAATTGCAGAGAGAAAAGAAGAGAAAGTATGAAGCTCAAACAGGAAAGGAAGCTGATTGGCAGCTGAGTGTACAGAGGCTAGCTGAAAAGACATGGCTGCCAAATTCCATCTTCAACGTCTTGAGTATATCTGGGACAAAAATAACTTGATTTTTGAAAAAAGAAAATTATTTATTGATTTGAGAGACAGAGAGAGGAAAGGAGGGAAGGGGAGAGAGAGATTTGACTGGGGATCGAACCTGCAACTTTGGCTTATCAGGATGATACGCTAACCAACTGAGCTACCGGGCCAGAGCAAACAACTTGCTTTTTGATTAAAAAGAATGAGAGTTACCTGTTCATTGGCACTATGTGAACCGAAAGAAATGATGGTTTCATTAAATTTACTGATTTTTAAATGCTTTTCTTTGAAATGTCAGATTTGTACAAAGATTACAGGAGTAATAAAAAGATTTCTTATCCACACAATTCTTTAAATAATTTAAGGCATATTGCACAGAGTAAGCGCCTTTACATCTAAGTACTCCAGTTTGTGTTCCCTAAAAACAAGGAAATTTCTCTCTTAATTATACTGGAGTAGAATTAACAAAATTAGGAGGCTAACGATGGGACAATACTATTATCTAATCTATAAATCTTTGTTTAGATTTTTTCCAATTGACTTAACATCTTTTATAAGAAAGAGAATTCAAAGCAATGTGCTTCATTCAAGTCACTGTATTGCTAGTCTTCTTTATGTCTTCTGGAATGGTGTTCGAGACTTCTTTATATTTCTTGACACTGCCTTTTTAAAAAAATTTTTTAAGTGCAAGCCAATGATTTTATAGAATGCCTCTCATTTTGGGTTGGTCTGTTTCATTATAAATCTGGATTCAGGCTTTGTGCTTTTGGCAAGAATATCATAGAAGTGATGCTTAATTCTTCTCAGTGCTTCATGTCAGGAAGTATAATATCTGATTTGTGCATTTGCTGCTGACGTGACCTTTGGTGCCTTGGTTAAGGGGATATTTACCAAGTTCATCCCCTTTTAAGTTCCTACTTTACATGTTTTAATAAGTAACTATTTTGTGAGAGATGCTAGGAGATTATATAAACAATCCTTCTCAAACCTCCCTTCAGTGTCCATTGATGACACTTCCCTGAATTAGTTATTATGATGGTGGGTGAAAAATGATGATATTCTTATTTCATGATTCCTTTCATCTTTCTTAGTTGCCTTTCCACTGTAAAGAAAAGCTTTTCCTTCTCACTCATTTGTTTATGTATTCATATTAGCATGAATTCATGGGGGGTTTACCCTATTTGATAGGTTACAAACGTTTACTCTTATGACTTATCTTGATTTGCAGTTGTTCCTGGTGTAGCTGATGGGAGCCACTCCAGCTGGCTCCTGAGATTCACTGGTTTGTAATCTGTTTTCAAGTGGTTCTCTTTGCAACATGCATTTAACCTCACACTTTGATCTCGCTCTACTTTTTGTGTGAGTACTCTTTAAAACCTTATTGTAGATGATTTTATTCTTCACAATCCAATTTTCCATAGAGCAAATCCCAATATCTAGTCATGACTATGATTGGGTGAAGGAACAGCAGCTGAATTTAGCTTTTGAAAGGAAGCCTGCATTTTTTTTTTCTAACTACACTTTCATTGATCCTTTTATTTGTAGATTCAGAAATGCTTCAATTTGCAAAATATTTGAGTTTCTGTCAACATAGGCAAAGCGAAATAGAAAGTTGAAGACATCATCTGGATCCTTCCAGTAAAACTTTACTTCTTTCTGTGGTAAAAATATTATTAGCTTCCTGCTTTGTTTTTAAGGCTAAGGGTATCTGTAGGGGGAAGTGGCGAATGAAAGTGGGCCGGGAGGTGATGCGGTATCAAGTTGCCTGAAGTCTCTATTGATAAAATGTAAAGTCCAATTATTCAGTCAGTCTTATTCTGCCTATACAAATAAAATCACCTCTATATAGACACATTCACAAATATAGGATTTCAAGGTTTCTAGGGCTAATTTTGATGAAGACATACAAACCCCTAACCAATGTCCATGGAAAAAATACTTTTGTGATCGTCCTTTCAAACACTATCAAACAAATATGCAGCCTCAGCAGACACCTGCATAAAATGGATGGTCATGGTCCTCCAAAAGTCCTTCATATAGGATGCCCTGGTGTGGTGGCACAGGTATGTCATCACTGAGCTCACTTCTCCAGCCAAGACTCCCAAGGCCATGACAATGTCATTGATCCGACTTTGAAAAATTGAAATGATGGAGGAATTCTGGCAGAACGTAATTCCCCACATCATCATGTGGCCACAATGGTGTTACTAGTTGGTCTCCAATTAGCTTGCAGGTTTACTTGTTGTTTCCCAGTTCTGCCAGCATGCTGATGTCTTCCCCGTCAACTTTAAAAAGTTCAGAGTGGAACCAGGGAGAAGAGGGCACCCCACCCCTCCTGCTCTCACGATGGCAGTCCTGTCTGTGCTGGTGTTCGGCCAGTCATACACCGTCACAGTTGGTCAAGCTTAGAAAGCAAACTCAAATTTCCAAGCTGAGCAGTCACTGCAGTCCATTTATGGATCGTGTTCTCATTCCAATGCAGTTCCCAGGGGCGAGGGTGAACAGCACGAGTAACCTATCTGCTGTTCCCCTTCAGTCTAAGTTTTGATGAAAGAGAAGTGCTCCAGCCCCTAACCAGTATGAGGGCCTGTTGTACACATGGCAACCAGAAGGTGGCATGGTCTTAACATTGGCCAAGGCCTGTCAGATCCAAGCCAATCTATTTGTGAAAATAAAGGCTTCTTGCACTGTGCTCCTTCACGTATGTGTTTCTGTCTGTCCACACTGCACACACACACACACACACACACACACACACACACACACACACACCCCTTCCTGTGCCTGGAAACAGAACTCTTTGCTTGTGTCTGTTCTCTTTTTATCCTTCCCCCTTTTTAAGTGATACTGTTTTCCTTTATGTTTTAGAAGACTAACTCATTGCCCTGTGCTTTTCTTCCTGTTAGAAACATTTGGTAAATAAAAATCTAAATGGAGTCTCATGCTTTGAATCTCACACTTACATATTATTTGTACCCAATTTCCATCATTTGAAGATCTTAATTTTATGTTCATTCATGAAAACAGCTCAGTTCAAACAGTACTTCATTCTTCATAAAAGTTAGCAAAACAAATTACTCACATGTAGTGACATGTGTGCATGTAATTTAAAAGGGCATTCTAGATTTTAGGTATGTTAAACATCACATTGGTAGCTCACATTCCATTTTAAAGAAAGGAATTGGCTGTGAAATTCGCTAGTATTTTTCTTTTATAAAAAGATAGGACGCATGCCTTTGTTTTTTATGAAACTGGTTTTATTAAAATGCATCACCAGCCTTAATAGTAAAAATGAGCCATGTGTAAACAAGTCAGCAATATTTCACAACAACATGTGAATGGTGGCAAATGGGCACCATTTCGATGCTCATAAAGGTGCCCTTCTCCAGAGGCTCGTGCACTCTTCGAGGATGGTCCACCTTCATTTGTGAATAAAACAAAGGCACATTTCCTTGATGTGCATTCTTCTAGTTATTATTTCCTTCCTGGTCTTTCATGAAAGATCTCCATTGAAAATGGCTTCGTTTTCCAATACTCTTCTGTACCCTCTACGTATTGCCACTCTGTGCTTCTACTCTCACACCCTCCCCGCAGATGGGAATTTCTCTCTAAGCTGTTTCTTGGACTTGGCCTTGCAGGCATTCCCTCCTTCTGCCCCCACCATCTGGCAAACTCCCTGCCCCTGCTCGATTTCCTCCCCTCTTCTTCCAAATCTGCCTGTCATGATGCTTATTGGGACATGTGGCTCTCTCTGACTGGGAAGCTTGCTTAGCCTGACATAATAGTCAGCCTCTAAAATTAATTGGGCTGAGCTCTATTCAGTTTTGTGGAGTCCAAAACCATCACAGGGAAATATATATATATGTGTGTGTGTATAATTACATATATATATATATGTCATATATATATAATAACAGCATAAATCCTGAAGCCAGGACACATTCCTGTGAGCATCTCTTCTAACCAAGCCCCGCCCCCCACAAATTACCCACGTCGATGAATAGAGTCAGTAAGTACACATTTGCTGCTATAAAGTAAATGTCTCGGGGATGTGATGCACAGCGTGGTGACTATAGTTAATACTGTATTGCATATTTGAAAGTTGCTAAGAGAGATCTTAAAAGTGTTCAGCACAAGCAAAAGAAACGTACCTACGCATGGTGACAGATGAGGTTGGAGAAAATAGGCTGAAGTGAAGCCAAGTGGGTGAGATCTGTAACTACAGCAGCTATTTCATTGCTGGCTGCTTTCTAAAACCTATTTAATACAAATAAACAGATCCTACCTCAGAGAGCCCGAAAGGTTTATCTTATGTGTCCTTGTCTCAATCCATTAGATGCAATGATGGCATTTTGTACTTGTCCTCTGGCTCCATTTCCACTCTCACCATTAAGAAGAGCAATGGAAGCTTCCCCTCAAACTGGCCCCATGCCATTTCGACCCTCCTCTCAAGATCCTGGGGCGCCCCAGCGTATGCCGGCTCTGGCACTGCGCAGAGAACAGCAGGCTCAGGCCATGGCGTGGCCGAGAGCCTGCATGTCACACTGGGACTTGCTGTGGCTTCGGGTTCCTCCAGCCAGGTTGAGATCCGATCTTGGTCTCAAGGGCCAGAATTGGATTCTATGAGGCCCTTTGGGGATGAAAGTCCAGTCCTGGAAGGGCTGAGAATAGTGACTTCAATGTGGAAATGTTCCAAGAGTCTATGTTAATTGAGTCGAATTGTCATTCTGTCATGTAAATCATGAACAATAGCCCTTTTCTGCTCTACAATGAGCTGTGAAGTAAGGACTATTTACTGCCCTGTCTGGTGGGGCTCAGTGGGTTGGGTGTGTCCAGCAGAGCAAAGGGTTCCCGGTTCGGTTCCTGGACAGGTAAGCGATCTTGTTTCTCTCCCTCTTTTTCTCCCTCCCTTCTCCTCTCTCTAGAAATAAATAAAAATATTTTTAAAAAAGACTACTTAACGTTTTAAAATTAATTTTTAAAATTTAAGTGGAGTTCATATATACAATCTTAAATTGGTTACATTACTTTTAGGCGTACAACATCGTGATTTGACATTTTGATACCTTAAAATATGATCGCCCCACTAATTCTGGTACTCATCTGTCACAGTGTAAACTTACCACAGTATTATTGACTATCCACCTCTTCCTCTCTTCACCTATTTCCCACCCCACCTTTCTGCTAACCCTCTTTTCAGTTTCGGTTTCTGTAAAAGAAAAAAATGGAGACAATGTTTTGTTTTTGTAAAAGCAAAAGGAGGACAATTCCCCATTCCTTGCTGGCATAGCCTGGGGCTCTCTACGACTCAGGAAGATTTCTTCCCCAATAGATGCATAGTCCCTAATAGAGAAGGGTAAAGTTTCAGGATTCTCTTCCTGACAAACAGTGGGTGCTCCATAATTTAAAAGTGAACAAATAAATACTCAGCTTCCTTCAAGTTAAAGATGGAGGTGAAATTCCATCCTAAAGCTTCTCTTCTGCTACTTCCTCCCTTCCCCCCTCATCTTGTACATTCTGACTTTCTGTTTGACTTGTGTGTCCATCAGAAGTCACCAGTCTCCCTTTTTGGGATTGAGGTGCCGTATGGGGCCCTGGCTCACAACAAAGGTCAAAGAAGGGATCATACTGATTTTTTCTTTAAATTAAGTTTAGCTATTCGAATCAACTAAATCTAAACATCAGAATAGCCTAATATGACCAATTATATAGAGATAAACTAAAGGAGACAAGGTAGATATAGAAAAAAGAAATCAGAGTAGAATAAAAAATAGAAAAAAATGTGAGGATAAGAAAGCAGTAAAGAGAGGGAGAATTAACTGCTGAAGAAAAACATGATTATAAGGCCAGGGATTTTTTTTAAATTTAAAAATATTTTTATTTTTTGCTTTATTTTCCAATTTTATTGAGATATAACTGATATATAATATTGTATTAGTCTTAGGTACACAATATGATGATTTGATATACATGTATACTGTGAAATGATTACCACAGTAAATTTAATTAACATCTGTCATCATCAGTAATTTTTTTTTTTTTTTTTTTTAGGATTGCTTTCCAATCTGGGCTTGAATCCCCTCACTTGTAAATGTGCGCCTTCTTCCGAAAACTGTTGCAGAGATTATATGAGTTACAGGTGTAAACACCTTGGATTGACCTCTGGAATATGGTAAGCTTCACAAAGGTTAGCTGTTATTTTCTTTTTCCTTGTGGGCAAATCAATATTTTAAAATGTGATATTTTTACTAATTAATTTTTAACAACAGATTTATTTTTCGATTTAACAAAATTACAACAAAGATCCCAGTGGAATTTGGGGTGCAGATAAACTAATTAAGTTATTGAATTACTCTCAAAGAATAAAAATAATTAAGAACATTTCAAAAACAATAACTCAGGGGACTTTTTTACTTGTTATGAGACAAAACCCCTAAAACTGCAGCAGGAGAAGAGGGAGCTACAGAAAAATCAGCAAATTGATTGTGTAGTGCTTCAGCAGACCTAGTGGGTCTTCTTTCACCATAAGGGTGCATCACGTACGAAATGCTATTTAAAAATACTTATTCAGAAATATCCTGGCGCCCTTTTTGGTCACTTGCCATATACTCAGTATTATATGAAGCATCATTTCTCCCCACAACACTGTCCACAGGTATGAAATGGATTGGCAAATTAAATGTAAAATCTAAAACCAAAAAATCCTAGAAGAAAATATAGGTGGCTGTTGGGAACCATTCTGCCTGGTTTCAGGAGTTGTAACCCTCAACCCCATGGCTAAGGCTGAGTGAGCAACCTTCAGACTGTAAGCCACTAAGGAGACAAAGCTTATCTCCCTGGCAGGAGCACTACTTCTGCTTCCTCCATATCTGGCCCCCAATGCTTGATCAGTTATCCAATGATGGGTAAGATTCCCTCAAGGGAGGAGTTGCTTAAGCCAGGCACGACCACTTGGAAGGCCCTCAAGGAAGGACTCGGGGGCTGCAGTAAAGAGGGGGTGATGGACCCTCACCCCCCGGCTATCCTGATATAGCCTGAGTCCTCAATCCATCTGGGAGAAGTCTTCCTTATCTCTGGCTTCCTGGACCTGATCCACTGAAGCCTAAAACTATGACGGAGGGCGGTGCAGCCCTGTGCTGGCTAGAGCGGCTCCCCGGGTGATGGGGCATAAGAAAGAATTCGTAAAGTCCTGTGAAACCTGCTTTGCTGAGAGTGCTCTCATTTAAATGATAAGGGTCCGAGGAGGAAATGAGATTGTCTCTCAAAGTTTTGTAACCCCTTAGCTGACAGACCCTGACTCAGTTAAACCCTCAGAGTTCTTTGAAATGTTATCTATTGTTTGATCCTTGCCGCTTGATGTTGATTGATGAGCTTTACCTGTATTCCTCTGTGTTACAAACCTAATAAAAGCCATTGAGGAAGGGGCTCTTGGCCATTCTCCTTTGAGAGATCAACTACCTCTCCTCCCCAAGCAGATCATGTCTTGGTAGTTTTATTTTCATCCATGGCAGATGGCTATTTAATTTACCTCAGGTATGTAAAGGAGTTTTTAAAATATCACCCCCCCAGATTTATGGAGATATCATTGACGTATAACACATGCAAGTTTAAGATGTACAATGTGATGATTTGATAACTGTACATATTGCAAAATGATTACTGCAATAAGGTTAATTAATGCCTCTCTGCTCTTACTAATTACAATTTGTAAAGGGCTTTTAAGCATAAAGGAAAGAGAAAGCAAATTGATGAGCTATGCTAAGTGTAAAAAGTCATATTAATAAAAAGGCCTGTGACGAATTGGTAGAAATATGTGCAGCAAATGTAATAGACACAGAACCACTAACCTAAAGGTGTAAGGGAGATTTTCTGTTAGAGAAATCTTCAGTGTGACAATAGAAAAGTAGGCAACAAATATTAACAATTGAGAAAGAAAAGAAGCAGTACAATGAAAAATAAAAATATAAAAATATGTAGCCTCAGTAATAATCAAATACAAATGAAAACAAAATTGTAAACTTTCTGATTATTACAGATTGTAAAGTTTTTATAATGCAGGTGAGATAGCCATGCATTCTGATGCTCAGCAGGCAAGGTAATAAGAATGAATTTATAAATGCAATTTCGCAGTATATGCTACCAAAAATTTCTTAATGTTCTTTTTTTAAAAAAGGTTTTATTTACTTATTTTTAGAGAGAGGGGGTAGAGAGGGAGAGAAACATTGAAGTGAGAGAGAAACATCGATCAGTTGCCTCTCATATACACCCTGACTGGGACCTAACCTGTGGCAACCCAGGCCACGTGTCCTGACTGGGAATCGAACTAGTAACCTTCCACTTTGTGACTCCCAACCAATTGAGCCACAGTGGTCAGGGCAATTTTTTTAATGTTCTCAGTTTTTGAGCCAGTAATTTTACTTTGAGAAGCCTACTCCAAGAAACTAGTTAAATTTTAGGGGAATGATTTTCTTATAAAGTGAAAAAAAAAGTATGTCATTTCAGTATCTACACATAAAGAAAAGCCTCGATAATGTTTATACAACCATGGGTGGAATATTATATTTCCACTAAAAATCACGTTTTAAAATAATTTTCAAAATGATCATAGATAAGGTTCAGTGAGTATAGCTGGAGTTAAAATTGTGTGTGGAACACACTAATTATGAAATTAAAAAGAAGACTCAAGCACTTTTATTTTCTACACTGATTTTTTTGTGTAGGCTTACTTTTTCTACTTCCTAAAACTCCACACATTTTCAGATATAAAATATGTACACAGACAAAAAGTAAAGATAAAGAAGATGAAAATATAAAGACGGTCAAGAAATTACTGGACATCTTTAGCATGGGAAGGACAGGAATACATTTATTATGAAGCGTGGAAGGGAAGAGAAAAAGGCAGAGAGAGAGACAGACACTGCTTTGATGTGAGTAAAATTCCAGCGTCAAGCCCCAAATCCAGGCTGCAGAAGCCATCCGGTTAAAGAGTGACTAGGTTACCATTTTGCTCTCTCGTTATTTAAGTCCTCACACCTTAAACCTGGAAGCTGAACTCGAAGCGGATTTTCTAGAGCAGCAGAATGGCAAGTATGCTCCAGTTTGGAGCAGCCCTACCAAAGCGCTATCACCCTGAGGGAGAGAGGAAGCCAGGGCAGGGCTTCCCCGGCCAGAGGTCCCCGCCTGTGTCAACATTAATTCCTCATCTCTGACAGTCAGGAGACTGCTCTGTCCTGAAACCACTGACCTGAAAATCGTCCCTGCGGAGCCCATCGTTCAAGTGCCGCTCTGATGGCTGATGGGCAGCTTCTGCCGTTCTTGGCAAGTGGTGGTCACCTGGAGACCGAGAGCCACAGAGCCCACTCCAACCAGTAGCTGCTCCCAGCTAGGGCTGCGGCTTTTCTGTTGGAGCGTGAGCTCAGTGTTGTCCGATCTCTCAGTTTGTTGTTGTTGTTTAAGAATGAGCTAAAAATCTGGATTTTTAAGATGATAAATGTCCCTATTCTTCAAATGGGCAATTAATTACAAGTATTTTAGACCTGTGCTGGGCAACTCTTGGTGGACCAAACAGACCACGCCTGCTGGTCTCATCCAACCCAAGGGCTGCAATTCAGACTTCTATTATGTAGTGCAGGGCGGGGCTCATGGGATCTATCCCAGAAATAGTGTGCCAGGCTCTCCACGGGACCAGAGGTGTAAAAATGGATAAAACAGGCTCTCCGCTTTTAAGGAGTTTTGTGTATGATACAAGAGACAGACCTTTAAGGAGGTAAGTCAAAATATAGCAGTATAGTGTTACCATAGAGAACAGGACAAAGTGCTGCTTAACACAAGAGGTAGTTCCGTCCGAAAGGAATCAGGGAAGGCTTAATGGAGGAGGACTAGACCCGGGAGTGTCTGATAATTCTTCATCAGAAAGGATCGTAGCGTTTGGTTTACTTTCTGCGGGGAAAAAGGGCATTTGAACACAGCCACAAAATCAAGTATTTTCTGACGAATGATGGTTTTCTTAGAGGAGAAAAAACAGTTCCATCCTGCATACATGAAAACAGAAAGCAAGAAAGCAGTGAACAAAAGAACAAAAGTGGAAAATGTTCAGAGGATGGAAAACAATTACAGAAAAAGAAAAGAAAACAGGATAGGATAAGAAGCTACAGGAAGCAAAGTGTCTCCATGAGAGGAAGTTCAATGAAATGAGAAGGGCGTTCATAAGGACTTCCAGCAACATCTTAACACTGCAGGATGACCTGGGCATTCAGTTCCTTGCAGAGGAAAGGCGAACAATGTGGCCAGTGAAGGGTGGCTCAGACTCAACTACCGACTTCTAGCAAGGAGAAACTGGTGGTCAAAACTATTAGTATCTACAGAGCTTTTTCCTAGGATGCAGACTATTTAGAATTAGTGGTGTACTGCAAACTCTAAATGCTTAATAAGTGTGGCTATAATGTTATCCCATTTCCCATGTTGAGCTATTTTGAGGACAGACTTTTCACTTAATGTCCTAATTAAGTATTCCCAATCAAATATTTGCGGCATTAATCCTTGGGTCTCTCTAGCAGTGCTCCGGGAGGCATTTCACCCCTGACTGCACCGGCCGGCGTGCTGTACGCAGTGGAGAGAGAAAAAGACTCGGATGAACAGAAGCAGTTACTCTCTTCTTACATACAATTAGCTCATAATTATTCTTCAAAGCAAATACGATTACCCTTTTCATTCCATACATAATTCTCAGATTGAATATTGCCAAGTTGGGACCCAGTTCCATTCTAAGGCTTCCCCTGGTGCCAATTTTCACCTGAATTCATCTGGATAAAAACATCGGTTTGACAAGGAAGGGACACGCAGCCTGCTTTTCCCTGAACACCACCCCTCCAGAAGAGAAAATGCTAGTACCCAAGGATATCATACTGGTGGGGATGAACTCAGTGGCATGGCAGTAACAAATAACGGTAATACTTTGATGGTTTAATACAGCAAAAGTGTATTTCTTACTCACATTTTATGTGACAAAGGCTCCATTCATACATACCTCCCCGATCACTGACACGAGGGGAAGGGGAGGGAGTGATTGTGTACTACCTTTTAAAGCTTCTTTCCAGAGATCTTCCAATGACTTCTGTTTTCATTGGTTAAATCAAGTCATGCTGACCTAGCTTCAAAATGGACAGGAAAGTGCATCCCTGTAATATACCTAGAAGGAGAGAAGAACTGGAATACTTACAAACAGCTCAAATGGCTATCAGAGGCATAAGCCCCAATGAGAGAAATTTCCTCTTTAAGGTTCCTTCAAAGTACAGGTATAAGCTATTAGCTACTAAGAGATGAGATGGGTCATTTGACCCAAGTCTCAAGTCATTACTCAAGAGGAGATAGGATTTAGGGGTACACAAATTAAAAGATTATTCTTTTTCTCAAGTTTGCAGGCCAGTGGCAAGGAGGAAGATTATGATATGCCCATAATAATCACAATATTTTATAGCAACTGCTGGAATGGAGGAAAGCATAAGAAGCAATGGGATCATGGAAAAGGGAAAGGGCCGAATCTAATTTTAGGACTGTATAAATGTAACTACTCCTTAACGAGGGGCAAGAAGCTCAGCGCTGCCGCCGGGTAGAAACAAGGTGCCGGGCTGGATAAAACAAGGTGGAGGGCCGGTTTCGGTCTGCGGGCCTTATGTTTGCCTCCTGTGGTCTAGAGGCTATATCCGCGAACAGTTGGTGCCTGGTTAATTATTGACCACAAAAGAGAGACAAATCTTGGGTGGTTCCCAGGTTTCTGATTTGGTTAACTGAATAGGTATTGGTACATTAATCAAGAAAAGAATCACAGTGTTAAGAAAGATCTTGGGCAGTAGTAAGGAGAATCCATGGATTTTGTTTGATCTAAGTTGTCTCCAAGTACTGAGGGTATTTAAGCAGAAATGTCCAGTAAATGTTTAAACAGAGAAGTCTGGGCCAAAAAGAGCTGTTTACATTTAGTTCAGCAGCTACTTACTGAGTGACCACTATACAAAGGACGTTGCAAAGCACTATGAATACAAATATAAATAAAACATAATCCCTGTTACTGAGGAGTCACATCTAGTGGGGGCTAAAGACACATCAACAGATGATTGTCCTGCAAGATGCTCACTATTATCACAGATGTGTTGAGTGCTCTGGGGGACCAGAAGAAAGGCCTCCAACTAAGGATAGAAGGGTGATGGTGTTCATTATTCAAGGAAGTCTTCCTGGAGGTGGTGCCTGAACTAAGTGTAGAAAGTTGGATAGAAGCACTTGGAGCCTAGCTGAGCATAGTCATATGCAGTTTCTATAGTTATAATTCCTGGATTTAGGTCCTAGGCCAACTATTTTCTTGTTCTTTGGTTTTGTAATCTCTAAAATGATGACAATAATAGTTCTACAATAGCTATCTTCAAGTAGTTCTGTGGATTAAATCCAATAATGGAATGTACAAGAGCAAGGTACAACCTCAAACACGTAGTAAGTACTCAGTAAACATTATTACTAAGTTTTTAGTATAACAGACAACATAGTTAGGAAAACAAGTGTTTATGAAATCACAAAATTCCTGTTTTGAGTTATTTTGGCATCTATAAGCAGTTGACTATTGCTCGAGTTTAAAGTGGCAGGCAGGGACTGGCAAGAGAGGAACCAAGAGAGATTGTCAGACAGGAGGTAACACAGTGTTGGGAATTACTGCACGAAGTGACAGCTATTTATGGGTTTTAAAAAAATGAGTGATGATTATATTTCTGTTGTCAAGAACTCTTTGCAGCAGCTGTTTGGAACTGTAGGGAGGAAGAATGGTAGCTAAAACACTCAGGAATATATTGCAATTTTTAGGTCAGAAATGGATTAAGACAATTAAGCAAAATAGTAGGGATAGAGCAGAGAAGATGGATTCAGGAAATACTTAGGAAGTAACACTGGAACATCTTTGTGATTGCATACGGACAGGGTGAGAGAGAAGAATGGCTCACTCGAGTTTCTACCTTGGGTACCAGGAGGATGATAGGACCGCCAACTATGCTAGAAGAAAAGAGAAAGATCAGGTTTGGGGATGTGTGCTGTATTTGTGAGACTTTTAAGGGGAAATGCTCCATTGGAGCTTGGGAGTGGCAGATACATAATTCGGGTGTCAACAGCATTAGCGACTTCAAAACACATCAGTAGGTGATCTGCAGGAGCCTGTGTGGAAAGGGAAGACCAGTGAGCTGAGGACAACGTTCTGGTAAGCTGCAGAAATTAAAGGTGGGAAAAGAAAGAGGACCCCATAGAGGAAACCTAAGAAAAAACGGCCAAAGAGATTTTTTTTAAATAGTAAAGTCTGTTCATGTGGGTGCTAAGGGAGTAGTCACTCATTTATTCAAATGACAAATATATTAAGCACCTACTCTGCACAAGACTATGTCCAGTAGAGACATAATTGAAGAAAAGTATCAATAAGATGGATTGAAATTGTTCATTAGACTTAGTCATAAGGAGTTTTACCAGTGACCAAAATTGGAGCAATTTCTGTGGAGTACTGAAAGCAAAAGTCTTAAAGCAGTAGTGTAAAGATGGAATGATAGGTGTAGAGAAACAAATCATACAGTAGATCATTGTACACAAGCTTATGTGGGAAAATATGTAGGAAAATAAGAAAGCCAAGGACATGAGTAAGGGAGAGTAGAAGAGCAGATAGCAAAAAAGACAGAAAAAGATTGATCAGATTTGGATTGAAAGTGTGAAAAGGGGTTGTGCAGTAATAGGCAAAGGGAGAGGATTAAAAAATAAGCAATACAAATTGATTTCAGATATTATAATTTTTATGTCTAAATTTTTAATTTACAATTTCTATTTTTCTCCTGAGAACTTCTATCTTCCCATTCACTTCGAGAGTGTTCCCTTAGCTCATGGAATATACATACAATAGGTGCTTTAAAGCCTTAATCTGATCATGCTGACATCTGGGGCATTTCACTAGGCACTTATCAATTCTCTTATGAGTGAGTCACATCTTCTAAGTTCTTTATAAATTGAATAATTTTCTATTGTACCCCACACATTTTTAATATTCTGCTGTTTAGATTCTAGATCTTGTTAAAATCTTTGAGAGAATATTGACTTTTTGTCTTTCTGTTTGTTTGTTTCTTTAGAAGTCACTCAATCCAGAGATTGTCAGATTTTTTTTTCGGTCTCACCTTCTGTGGGTGATCGTTCCAACTCGAGTTCAGTTGTCAAAGTTTATGAGATGCTACTTTGGGTCTGAGATAAGCATGTGCCACTCAGGGATTAACCTGGGGCCTAGGCGATGTTTCAGTGAGATTGTAGGGTGGAGAGGCAGCGTGGAGGGCCACGGCATTTGTAGTGCTAATCTAAAAATGAACTGTATCCATTCTACTAGCTGCATAGTTTCTTGCCTTATTGCAGGCTTTCACTCCTAATCCACATGTACAATCCACTGCCGTGGCTCCACCCTGAGGTTACTATACCTGGTGGTTACCCAGGTATCAGAGAAGAGGAGGTAGGCCTGACAACCTGGGAGTTACTAAGGATGAGAGGTACTAGGGATCAGATCAAACCAGAGAGAGAGGTACCCTCAAGGTTATTCAGAGAGTTATAGGATCATAGAAAAAAGAAGAAATCAGTGGTTAGTAAGGAAACTTAGGTTTCTAGACAAGAAGGAAATTAATTAGCCACCAAACAGAAGGTGCTTAGATAGAGGCACAAATGGGTGATGAGTTGAAAGACTGTAAAACATCAGGTCAGGGGCTTAAATCTGAAAAGCGAGGAGTGAAGGACAAGTCAGAAGGTGCAAAACCTACATGAATGGGGCTCCAGCTGGTCACCCTTTCTACATAAACTACTGTGCAGTGTGAGCACGGACACTGAGAAATAACAGAGAACCAGCAGTGCATCTGGACCTCTAAACTCAAATTGTAGTATTCTGCTCTCTGGCTATCATCTATTATCCTTCACTGTTATGTTTTCCATTCATTTTCGTCAAGTATGTATTTTAATCCCATGACTCAATCTCACATTGTTTTCAATTGATCAGCCCAGTTCAGTAGGTTTGACAGTTCTTGTTTTATTCCCATCCTGAAACACTGGCCTTTCCTTTAAACCTCTTTTCCTTCACACCCACAACACTCTTACTCTATATCTTTCTTTACATCTGTCCTGAAACCAACCCCTTTTCCCTCTTAGATCAGTCCAGTCCTCTGACCTCTCCCCTCCTGCTCAAACTACTGGGCTCAGCTGAAATGCCTCCAAAATATACCAGTGGTTGGCACCATGACTCACATCTGCCATCTGAGCACTTACTTCAAAGCACCACCTTCTCTCTCCAGAGTCATCACAGCAGCCTCCTCATGAGCCTCCCTCCTTCTGCTCTTGACCATCACTATCTCATACAGTCAATTCTTAACCACAATAGCCAGAGTGAACTCTATATAAACAAATTCATTTATACCCCTTTCCTGCTTTACCCTTGCAGGAGAGCCATTTGCATTAGGACTCTGGCCTACTTTAGCTCTTGAGCGGGGCTGTCCTGCCCTTCCACAGCCAGACCAATTTCCTCCTCCTGTCCGCCTCTCCCTGCCACACTGCTCTTCCTGCCGTTTCTTGCAAATGACAGCCCCACCTCAGGGCTGTTGCACTTGCTGTTCTCTCTGCTCAGGTCTCCACCCATCTTCTTTATCTCATATAGGTTGAGCTCAATGTCACTTCTTCTTCTTCTTTTTTTTTCTTTTTTTTTTTTGCAAAGAAAACTGATTTATTTTTAAAATAAGATGAATTTATCTTCCCTTTCTTGATTAAATCATCCCTCCCCCCGAGATGAGAATAAACCAGGATGGCTGATTTTGAGTCAAGTCCCAGGAAGTTCTGAAAGCCGCTTGTCAAAGTACCCACATGCAAGAAGATTACATGTGTAGCGTTTTGAAGTAGTCACAACTTAGCTGTACAGAAATGTAACTTTACATTTTCAATTCCTGAGCTTGGTTTAGCTCCAGTGCCTCAATGTCACTTCTTTGACCCTCTGTGTAAAACAGCCCTCCCCCCTTCATTACCACCTTTGCCTTTCCCTGCTGTGTTCTTTTTTTCAGTGCTTATCACACCAGGCCAGCCCACACTAGACCAGGACTCCTCAAAGGCAAGACCTTAAAACTGTCTTCTTTGGCTGCCAGATCTGTGACACACAAAACAGTGTCTAGCACACAGTAGACACACGGTCAATACTTTTCAGATTTGTTGAATGATCAGCATGAAGTTAAAATCTTCCAGGATGATGGTGAGAGTCAGGGTAGGAATGAGGGTCAACAGCACATGCTGAGCTGAATGGGGGGAAACTTCACCGTGTGCAGAGAAAGATTGCACCTTAAGAAGCCAAGAGCTGTTGCTTCATTTAAAAATGTGGGGGCAAGGAATCTACATTAAAATATGCTGTATATTTGATTTTAGAGTTGCAGGTCAATGCAAACCATTAACAGGGCTTGCAAGTATCATTTGTGTCATCCTCAGTTTTGCAAGGAGAATGTTTTACTACTACAAGATGAATGTAAGTAGCATAAGCAGAAGTAATTAGGTATATTTTTCACCCTCTGTGATCCAGATCTGGAATGGTTACTAAGCATGTGAAATTAGTGATGAGGGAAAAATACGTAAATACGTAGCTGATGCAATGAACATCAAAAAAATATTTTGGTCTGTGCAGCGTTCATCATTTTAACCCATTCCACAAATCCCAATGGGAAATTTCCAAAATTTATTATGTCTTCTCTGTGTTTTAGAAGAAAAGAACAAGAATTTAGCTGGTATAAGGAGGCTGACCTTTGAAATTAGAATGTAAATGGAAAATGAAAGAGCTGAGCTAAGACAAATAACCTCAGTGTTCTTATTTATAAAACATTCATATTTAACTAGACGATCTTGAAGAACCATTCAAACTCTTCAGTTGTCCAAGTATATGAAAGTTTTATGCAGGGGGGCAAGTGGATCAGCTGCTACCTTCCCATTGACATTAGGCAAGTGTTTATTAGATGGGCTTGATAAGGAAGGTAAAGTGACTATCATTTATATCATTAATAAGAGGATTATTGACTGGGCTAGTTCTGGAGATCCACAGATAAGCTATACACAGCCCCAAGTAAAGGCTCTGGTGTTCTCTAAGTGTGGTCCCCAGACCAGCAACATCTGGCCACTTGTTAGAAAGGCAACTTCTTGGACCCTATTCCAGACCAACTGAATCAGAAACTCTAATGGTGGAACAGAAGATTGTTTCAACAAACCCTCCAGGTTGTTAGCATATGTACTGATATTTGAGATATGTAAATGAATAATATTAGCATTTCAAGTGCTGAAATGTAGATTGTAACAAAGTACAAAAAGAATACAGAGGAGAAAGAAAGGATGAACTCTCTGGGCCATTTGGACCTTCTCTCATGAGCAAGAGGTCAAAGTGGGGATGAATTTCCAGGCAGAAGATGTAGCATGTGCAAAGGTCAGGGAGGTGGGGAAGATCAGGCTGATCCTATGACTTACGGTGGCTGGAGGTGGGGCATGAGTACCAGGGTACCGCCTCTTCCCTGGGCAGCCTTCCTCCCCTCCGCTGCATGGTGCCAACACCTGAGGCCGGTGATGAAGAGGACTGAGTGAGCGTGAAGATAAAAGTAAACATTAGGGCCTGTAAAGTGGCAGCCTATGAGCCAAATTGTGCTTGCAGATGCATTTTATTTGGTAGACACAGTATTACAAAAATAAGCTTGAGCTGATATTTAATGATCAGTAGTTTAGACTTTTTCAAACAATTTGTATTTTTGGTTACTCTTAAAGCATTGGGCTATTTGGTCCCATTTCACCCATGTTTCTGCACAGCACCAATTTGCTGATGCTAGTTTTTGTTGTGTCAGGCTCTCTTCATTTCTTCACAGCCCCCAACACTGCCTTTTATGTCCCCAATAATCATTACCCTGGGATTGTTCTTCATAAAGAAATTATTCTCTCTTTTGATGTCCCAGTCAAAGGTGAGAAAATCAAAGGGGGACCAGGGGTGCTATCTCTTTCAGAACGAATGGAAAAGACCACATTTAAAGGGGCAGAGAGACTATCTCTGTACGTTCTGTAATAATTGCAAAGAAATTTATAAACGAAGTTTCATAAGAGTACAAATAAAACAGCGAAAAACTCTTGTCTTGGCAAGAGTTCACAAATGAGGGCTGTTTCTTCACAAGCAGAAAAGGCTTTGAAGAGTGAATAGGAGTTTTCCAGATGAAAATGAACCTCTTTGATAGTCATTCAATAAAATGTGGGATCTAAGGCAATTCATTATTTTGGAGATGTGCACCTTTTTCTATAATTAAAACAAATTGATAATCTCATCACAGGGCCACATATCATATGACCATATTATTCAAGGCTGCGTTTTAATTACCCTGGCCTGAGGCCCTCTTTGAGCCCAGGGGTACATGGAAGTTCTTTTTAATAAGGAGTTAATGCTCAAAGCTCAGTGCAAAGCCATAGCCACTCATCTGAAAATGAGGAGTGGAGATACATTCCATAAATCAAAAGCCTGAGGAAAAAATTGTTAACCCAACATGTCCTGAGCTTTTCCGTGCTTCCTTGAGGGTGTCCATTATGAACGAATACTGTGCCAGGTTACTGAAATATTTAAAGGTGAGAAGCAAAAAAACATCAGAATCTAACCTTGCGTGCATGTATATGTGTGTTTTTCAAACCAGCACATCCCTTGAAATGACTAACACCAGGTAGCCTTCCTTCAGAATCCTGGCTGGCTGCCTGAACACAGGCAGAGGGAACAGACAGCCATGTGGTTAGCTAAGTGAGAGAGTCCTTAAGTTCTAGCAGGGGCTTGCAGTCCAGTGCTGGGGGTCGCAGTCCAGATCTGGATGGAGACAAATTTCTTACAGAAATGCCCAATTATGGGTCCCAATGGCCTGTGCCAAGTATGGCACAGGTGAGTTAGTGCACACCTGCTGGAGAGGCCTCTGTGCCAGGGACGTGCTCACAGCGCCCCTCAGCCTGGTCTGTTTGTGCCTTTGTCGTCGAGTGCTTTGCGACTAGACAGGGAGAGTGTAATGGCGTCCCCTCATAGCTGGAGGCCTGGAAAGAGGATGTAAGTGTGATTACTGCTGACAGCTAATGGAACATCACCGTCAGAGCCAGTAGTGGAGACGCTGCTTTTGGATGTCAGCTACTTTGGTTCCAATCCCAGAAAATTTCTCATAGGGAACTGATGGATCTTTCAACAAAATGACTGAATCAGCCAAGTTGTTTCTACCTCTTTCATTTCAGTTTCTCGTCCTTAAACTGCAAAGACAGTTGAGAGGTGAAATGTTTGCTGGCCGACAGAGGGGAGGGGAGGGAATGCCCAAGGTCTTCGCCACCACGTCCTCTTCTGCAGACAGAGCCGTGACTGGAGCGGAGGAGGAGAAGGAAAACATGAAAGCCGTCGCATATGATTTGCATGCATCCGAATACATACTGGCTTTGGAGATTTACACAAACTCAGCTCAAGGTGCTTCATGAGAAATGCTCATTAACTGATGATAGCATCTGTATCTTATAAAGTCGATGGAGACCACTGGAAATAGATTCAAGAATAATATAAGAACGTAAAAATAAAATAAAAAATTTAAAGTAAGACATGACGTAGCCCCTTTGGCGGCATCTCCTACCATCTTGCACTTTCCCTGCTGGGCCATGCGTGCTTGTGGTTCCCTCACACTCCCTTGGACTGCAAATTCAAGCTCCATACTTAAGCCTTTATTTATTTAAAAAAATTGTTTTAATTCTCCTCACCCGAGGACATGCTTACTGATTTTAGAGAGAGGGGAAGAGAGGAAGAAAGAGAGAGGGAAAGGCATTGATGTGAGAGAGAAACATCTATGGGCTGCCTCTCATTCGAGCTCTGACAGGGAATCAAACCCACAAACCAGGCAGGTGCCCTGAATCAAACCCAGGACCTCTCGCTCTATAGAACAACACTCCAACCAACTGAGCCACACCGGCTGGGGCAAGCCTTTATCTAGCCATTTAGTTGCAGTCTCAGCTCAGGAAATTTTTCTCTGAGTATCTGCAAGTTACTGCAATGATTGTATGGTAGTTATCCGAGTATGCAAACTGACTGCTCAACAGCGAACTCCCTTTCTTCTCCCCCATCTGTTCAACAAATACTATTTGAGCAGTAATATGCTGTACAGTATTCTAAGTACAAGGGATGCAGGGGTAGAGGGAGGAAGTAGTAAACAAATAAACAAAGGAACTGATTATTTTAAATATCAGTAAGTACTGTGCTATAGTTTTTAATCATTTAGAGCCGAAGCAGAGGCCAAGGAGGCATCAGAGAAAACTGAGAAATACTGCCCAACAGGTAAGAGCATTCTAGAAAGTGTTCCAAGAAGGAAGGGGTGCTCAATGTTATCGGTTGCCTCTGCCATTTGTTTGCGTCAGGGGAAGTCATCAGGGACCTTAATCAGAATATATTAATGGGACGGTGGGATCAAAAACCCTCCTGGAGGAAGGGTGCAGAAAACAGAAAAATACGCATTCCGTTTCATTCATCGTTGTACCATTTTTGTACCTCCAGTGTCTAGCACAGAGAAGGCACTTAATGTTGACTGAAAACAAATTTTCCAGTCCTCTGCTCCAGCCCATAAAGGTTTTTTTTTTTTTTTTTTAAAGACTTTATTTCTTTATTCTTAGAGAGAGGGGAAGGGAGGGAGAATGAGAGGGAGAAAAACATCAATGTAAGAGAGAAACAGCAGTTGGTTGCCCCTTGTACCAGCCCCGACCAGGAGCCAAACCCACAACCCAGGAATGTGCCCCTACCCAAAATTGAACTGGCAACCTTTCGCTTTGCAGGATGATGCTCAGCCAACTGAGCCACGCTAGCCAGGGACCATGTAGATTTGAATTTCACTTGGTCCCCATCATATCCTACATTAGAATCTCTCACAGCAGTGGCATTTTGCAGCATTAATTAGTTTGCATGTCTGACTCCCCCTACCGAACAAAAATATATGTCTTGAGGGAAGGGGTTTTGTCACATTCATTTTTGTGTTCTGAGAATATAGAACACTGTTCCTGGAATATAACAGTGGTTTGGTTAATAAATGTTGAATAAAGGAGTATTTTTCAGATAACAACAATATCTGCCTTATTTTTTTTCCCTAAAAGTAGCTAAAAATTTCACACCAAGCTAAAGAGGCCTAGCAGAGGTCTAAGCAGAGGTCATCTAGAAAGGAGGTTCCAAACAGAACTAGGCCCTGGACCATACAGTAAGAAACTTACAAATGAGAGATATAAAGGAACAAAGTTTAGACATCTGACTCTTAGGAATCAAATTTATAAGGTGAGATTTACCACAAGAATAGCAACTAACGTTTATGAAATGCTTGTTATTTGAATAGACACTGTGCTAAATGATATAGTACTTATAGACACAAATGTGTTTAATTTTCAGAACAATTTTACCAGGTAAATAATATGATTTACCTCCCCTTCTGCAGATGGGAACATTTAAACTTGCCAGAGGTCATACAGATTTAAATCCATGTGTGACCTGAGAACTCAGCCTTTACCACTGTGCTCTGCCGCTTTTAGGTGGCACTTTGAGATATGATTGGTAACGGTACGGGTGGGGGAAATCTGGACCTAAGTGCCCATTCAAGCTGTAACTGACTTCGGTGTTACTATCTGAACCTTGCAATTCCAACAATAACAAGAGAGCTCTCAGGCACTGTGAACTTACTGACTGTGACACACCGGGCTAGGCGCTCACCTCTGTCACCTTGAGTCCTTTGAAGGGTCGATACCATCATTCCAATCTCGGAAGAGCAGACTGAGGCTCTGGGAAGTTCTGCCTGTTGCCCGATGTCGCAGAGAGAAGTTGTGGAAAGGGGGGGATTTTCAGGCCCAAACCTAAGGTGTTTCCAACTGTTCCATCATCTTCCCTTGCATTCAAATGTAGTAGGGCCGCAAGTACCAAAACCAAACAAACACAACAAAACCCAACACTTTCTTAACTTGGGTAGAAAACACCAAACAAAACGAAGGGCCAGCCGGCTTAATGAAGTCCAGAGGCTGTTTTTAAGCAATTAGCTCTACCAAGGTGCTCAGGGTGCCCAAGAAGTCATAAATCCAGAAACAATGCAGACGAGTCAATTTACATATAAAGCTCTCTCTGTCTCTGTCTCTGTCTCTGTCTCTGTCTCTCTCTCTCAGCCTCTCTCCCTTTCTGACAGCCAGCTTGGTTGGGTCATTTATTTTCCACATCCTGGACACCTTGGACGAGCCGCCCGGCACTGACTCCGCGGAGCGGACCTTCGCCGGGCCCGGTCCTCGGCAGCTGCGGCAGCTCTGCGTTGCCTCCAGCGCTGCGCCAGCTGTCTGCGCCTGCATCGCACCACAGTAATGTGAACAACTGGAAGCAATAACGTGTCTCCCCGTTTGCCTAACAATACCAACAAGGACAATAACTCAGAAGACTGAAGATTTGTGCTGTAATTTAATAAACCCCATGCACATTTCTACAATTGAGTATCACATCTGTGCAATGGATCCTAGAAGTATAATATTCTTTTATAAGGGACCATTAACCAATCTTAAGTTTATAGGCTTCCTTAAATCTTTTTCATCAGCTGTTAAACTACAGTAAAGAGAAAATTGCCTCTTATGAGACAAGGGATAGTAAAATACAAAGACTGTGATTAAACGTCAATCAATTAAGGATTATAATATAATAAAATGCTGACTGATGATTAAAATGAGCACCTTCTAGTAGAATTGTATAAGCGATATTAAGAAATATCTTTAAAAGTCAGTAGAATAAACTTCAAAGAGATCACATTTTCTTGTGAGTCTTTTGCTCTATAAGTAAAAATGGTTTGTAAGAATTATTCCTCAGGTACCAAGGTCTCAAAATTGGCATTGAACTTCAAAGCTAAAAAGCATTATTTTAGCTCCTCATTTTACTACTCCCCAGTCTCCAGAATTGTAAATTCTTTTCTGAACAGAGTAAGCAATGGCATTTTCAGTTCAGCTAGTTTCCCACCAGCGTGTGCAGCTGGGCAACAGTTTAGGAAAACGGGCTGTGCAGTAAAACCACCAAACAAACAACATTGCAATTGAGGCAACAAAACACTGACTAAGGACTCTGGGCCCCAGGCAGGAGCTCTGGACCTGTCTATAAAACTTCACAATCCAAGCTGCCTAAAATGGTCCTTTATAGAATTTCTTTCTCTGAAGATCAGAGCACATTTCTGTCTAGGAAGAGATCGCCTGAGAGTGTTACAAGGTATCCGAAGTGACCCACTGTGTTTCTTCCTTCCATTGGGCACACATCTTCTCCGTCGGCTTCTTCACTTGGACTAGAGTTATGATGAAACACCTGAGCTAACTACATCAGGTTTGGCAGCCTAGCACACCAGCTAAGATGGAGAGGCTTCTTCCTCTTTGCTCTTCCTGTCATATTTCCCCCCCAAGTATATTATTTGCAGGAGGCCATTTTTCTTCTGTGCTGAGCTATTTCCTTCCTCAGACCTTCTCTTCCACGTTGGCTTCCCAAAGCAATTTTCCTGCTGCACTGCTTGTACCTGGTCCCGTTGGAGCTCTGGAGGCACTCAGACTCCTGCCAGTTTGCAGGGAGCATTTTGAAGCTTGTTGCAACAGCTGGCTTATATGAGCCTTGAAGGAAAAGCATGCATACACGTGGTAGCGCATTGGAAGCACTAAAGCAGCTGGCAAAGTAAGCAGAGACCAAAAGGTGTGGGTAGCTCACAGCTTTGCTAGAAACTGTGCTGAAGGAGCCCCGCACGGAAGGTGGAAGCATCGTTAATGGGTAAATCCCAGCGCAGCCTGCCTTCTGCCCTTATCACTCTATGGAAACTACTCCAGTGAAGGCCACCGGTGACCTTCTAATTACCCAATTAGATGGATGCTTTTCAGTCAATGTTTTCCTAGGCATCTCAGCTGAATTTGCCAGGACATTTGAGTGGCATGAAGAGAATCACACACTAAGTAATAAAGCTGAAATTTGAACCAGGTAGATCTTAAACTCAAGATCTGCCCTTTGAACCTAATTACCTAATTGTTCAATGTTTCACAGATATTATACAGAAAGGGAGAGTGGAAGAAAATGACAAATTGACTGTATATTCTTATTTTTCTCTCCTTTGCAGAACAGATCCAACAAGGCAGCGATGGTATTTTAAGATGGTATAAAGCCACCAGGACAAAAGGCAGTGGAGGACAAGAGATTTTGAGAGATTTTTGAAAGACAGAAAGAGAAAAATACCCAAAGTACATGCAGGGATCAGAAAAAAAACCTTTTAAAAATCCATAATCATTAGCTAAGATACATCTATGTCTCTATCTATCTGACTATCATCTAAAGAATATAAAAGAAACAAACCAAATTTTCCAGCAAAACCAAGCCTAAGGACACCAAGTCCTGAGGGAAATCTAGGTTAGACTTGGGTGAAGAAAATGCAAGATGTTTTGGGAGCCTACACGTGAACGAGGAGCTGCGCTGTATCGCCACCCCTTCCCTGTAAAACGAAGTCCCCGTCCTCCGTGATCCCAAGTGAAAGATAGAAAGCTTGGTTACTGAAAAAAATCCAACCAGAAAAACTTCAGGCTTGGGGCACAGAGATGGGTGAAGCGAAGCTGAAGCCTGAAAAGAAAAGGAAGTGGAATTTTGTGCCATCAAAGGTGGAAACTCTAGCCTTTTCATCCTGTTTGGCAGCTCTCCTGCTAGAGCCTCTGTGCTCAGGCATACGCTGTCCTCTCCCTCTACCCCTCATTCCTAGATTTTCCCTGCAGAGCTGAAATGCCACAAAGGCGGTGCTTCCGGATGCTGACCTGTGAGAATTCTGTGCATGGGAAAGCCAGGCTGCTGCCTAGTCACCATAGGATTATATTGGCCAGACTCACTCAGACAGGTGGAGCTTCCAATAAGCTCTGTACTTCTGCTTAGGAATTATGAACAAATGGCTACTAAGGAATTCCTTGGAAATGAAAGGGCAAAATATGACCGAATATAAAATAATGACAAATAAACAAAACAAGGAAATCTGGGTGACAGATATCAAGGCAAGGAGAAGAAGAAACTTAAGCTAACGTCATCACAGAAACAACATCACCATCATAAAATAAAACTTCCAGATAGCAAGAAAGAACCTCAAATTGCATTTGTTATTCAAGGAAAAACAAAAATTTAACTAGAGGGAAAAAAACATTATCAAAGTGTGCTCCTTGGCTCAGGAATAAACAGTATTTCTTAATAAAAATGTTGCACATCTAAGGGAAATAAAGAGAAGTCAGAAAACTTTTCATCTACCACGACAGCAGGTTAAAAAATACTGTTTGATGAATAAAGAATTTGCAAGATGAGCCTGTTATTTGGTGACATGAGGGCAAATTTTAAACAAATTTTAAAAGGGTTAACCATGCTGACTTCTGGGATGATATCCTGGGCTTGGTCAAGAGTACAGCAGGGGCTATTTTTCATTATGTTTTCCAGTATCCTATGATTTAAAAACTATATGCATATGTTCTTTTTAGGTAACTAATAAGTAGTTACATTTTCAAATTAAGAAAAATACCAATGACCTCTAGGTGATTTTGCTATATCCTTCCCAGTGGGGCATGCTCTTGCCTCTTCTGGTTGGGAATCACTAAGCTTCGGGAGTAAACGCACTGGTCCCTAGCCATTGGGAATTTGGCCCCTTGTCCAGTTACTTTGCAATGTCCGTTAATAATTCAGTATTCAAGTTGTATGTGTGTGCACCCCTGTGTGCATATTGTTAGTGACCAACAAGTTTTGAGGGCTAAGAGAAACAAGAAACTTAAGGATTTCTAGTTTAGACACTTGACTCCAACAGTTTTTTGGCTCTGTGTTGTTCAATATGGATTTAGTAGGACCACTCATATCAGTAATATTTTTTTAGCCTAATTATTATGGAACAGAGGGAAATCACTGAGATGTGTTGTTTTTAAAGATTTAACTTATTTTGAAATGGAGCATTGCCAGGTGTCCACGGACCACAGCCCCTTGCCTCGTCTAAATGTAACCACTATCCTCACTTTTGTGGCAGTTTTCTTCTTGCTTTTCTTTATGGTTTTAGCACTAAGGCATGTATTTAATTTCACTAAGTTCAGGCTTAATTTGGAGCAAACTGGAGTTTCTAGTGGCTAAATGGAGTCCGGGTCAGGGTGGCTGGTATGGGGAAGACATTGAGGGGCTTCAATACCTCTTCAACAGAGCTCACGTACTTTTTTTCATTAATTGTTGTTTAGTTACAGGTGTCCCCATTTTTCCCCCATCACTCTCCTCTGCCCTACTCTCCCTCATCTCCCACATTTGATCCTGCCCCTCTCCCGTCGTCTTTGTCCCTGGGCCCTTTAGATCAGGGCTTCTCACTGTCGGCATCAGTGACCTCCTGGGCTGCAGCGTTCTTTGTTGTGGGGGACTGTCCTGTGCATTGTACGGTGTTTGGCACTACCCCTGCCCTCCACCCACTAGACGCCAATGGTATTGCTCTTCCAGTTGGGACAACCAAAAATGTCTGAAAACACACCAAATAACCCCCAGGGAGGAGGCAAAATTATCCTTAGTGAAGAACCACTGCTTTAGACTAATTAAAGTGTCCAAAATGACCCTCTAAAAAGTCAACTTTTGACTCTCTGGGACATTTTTACTACCCAGTTTTAGCCAAAAAGTGGAGAAGCCAGCCTGAAAGTTCTAAACCATTCCACAACTCAGCCAGAGGCTGCAAACTCTGTGCAGAATTGACCAGATTTAGTGGCCTGAAGGTCAACTCCCAGTGTCCCAGGTGGCAAGCCTTCCAGGATGGGACACTCCAATTCAAGTGACAGAATACCCAACAGCTTTCTCAGAGAAATAGTGAACGAGAACTTGCTCAGTTTACTTCCTCCCTACTACTCCCTTCTCATTTCCTTGAATCTTTATAAAATCTGCCAACTTATGAAAATGTCATATGGTAGCAAAGAACCTCAATATCAAATGTGTCAAGTGTATCACAGTGCACTATGAACATGTAACCGTACGTATTCAAAACAACATATTTTATAGTATTATAAATATGGGCACATGTGTATTGATAGACACATATGTAAACTGTAATAAAATACACATTACATGAAGTAATATATAAGTATTAGAGGACACATTCTAAAAGAGGACTGGATGATAGGGCCCCACATCTGATATTTGCCTGCTGTTCAGCCTTGAGCGAGTACCTTATCTCTCTGAACTTCACTTTTCTCGTTCCTACCATGAAACTCACCAAGTGCATCTCTAAAGGTGTTTTTTAAATCTCATGAAACATTTGAAAATGTGTTATAAACAATAAAGCACAATGAAAATCGATTGCATTATCATTTTCTAAAGCGTCAAGGAGAAAGAGATTCAAGGCCTGCATACAATTAATACAACAACATTGTAGAGTGTCTCCATACGATTTCTTCTTACTGGACTTATGGGCCAACAGCAGAATAAGAACCGACTCCTGTATGTGAGGACTCCTGAACTTTAGATCTGAGGTGGAACTGTAGTTGAGAGAATTCAGTGCAGGTGTCAAGAGGTTCGCATCGGACCCTCTTGGTGCCGTACAGTGCCCCCTGGTGTCAGAGAGTCTTCCCTAATTTTGGGGATCGTATCGCTCCCACTCACTTTACCTTTCGCATAAAATTTGAGTACCTAACCAATGTGTTTATGGCATACTCTAAGGAAATCACAGTGAGACACCGCTGTTCCTTCCACGTTGCAACCCCCTGCGGTCAGGGTGTGCACTTGCACTTGTCACTTTGTTCCGTGCCTAACAGAGCGCCACGTACGAGGAGTGACCTGGTGATGCTGTGAAATTAGAGAAGCATGAGCTGGAGGACTGGGAGGGTCCTGGGGTGGAACAAACACCAGACTCCTCTGCTGGTGTCGAGAGTGGCAGCAGGGCAAGAGAAGAAGCTATTTTGGGCGGGGTCTCCAGCAGAGACTTCTGAGTATGGGATATTTGAAGAGAGATCTCCATGGTGAGAAGGAAAAGAGCCATTATGTATTTTGAGTCTATGTTACCAGGAGCATACGTATATCATTTATTTAAAACTCTACATGATATTTTGTATATGATCAATATTTATTTGTATGTAGATGTAGATAGATAAGGTATTTAAGGCCATTCTAATCCAGCGTAATCTCCTTTTAAGATCCTTAATTTTATCTGCAAAGACCCTTCCTTCAAATAAGGCCACATTCTAAAGGTCCAGGCAGATATGTATTTGGGGTACAGTAGCAAACCCACTAGAATAATATAAGAAATACAAACTGTTGATACTGCTTCTGCTGTTACTAAATGATGTGAGTAGCATTACAAGATTATATTTGTTTAATACACTTGCACTCATTCATCATAGAATTACACTTTTGAGATAACCCATCTGTCTACAGAGTTCCTCTTTCATAAATCACATAAATTACCTTAAACTGTTACCCACATTTGTACTTGAACTTTATGTTCAAAGCACAATCATACCACGGTTGTATATCCCAGACCATAAGGACTATGTTCTGTTCATTGACTGTGTTGTAGGTGCGGTGGAAGGCATTTTCAATAATAATGTTCCAATCCATAAAATAGACCCAAGCATCCGATGGATGGTGTGGATTGAGTTCACCTCAGTTTAAGTTTCCATCTTTCAGAATGTGAGGAAAGTTAAAGAATCAATATTCTTGACCCATCAGCTCTGCTAAACTCTGATGGCTGCCTGCCCCTAGAGAGAGGCCGTTTCCTTTGCACTGGAAGATTTGCAAAGTGTCTGGACCAAAGTGAGTAGAATTGCCCCCATTCACAAAAGGCCTCAGCGAGCAGATTAAAAACCAATTCCCTTCCTCGGCCGCCTTTTCATCTGACTCTTGCGGTCATTTCTGCTGATGTCAGCTCCACTCTCCCCAGCTATCACTGTTGTATGCCTACAGAGATGGATGGCTGAGTGGACTGCCGGAGTAGCTATCCATCACATGTGCCTATGAATAATCAAGGCTGTGTCTGTGGCTCCAATAAGTGAAGCCTGCATCCAGCACACAGCCCACTTGTGCCACCCACAGAGAAGCAGGGAACCTGAAAGATTTTCTACTTATTTCAGAGTGCTGCTAACCGCTCACCTACTGAGATCAAAAAGCGGAAGCCAAGATGAGATGAAAAGTGAAAAGGAGATGAAAAAACTGAGTAAAGATATTCAGGAACTGAGACAATGGGATCTAGAGGGCCCTTGAGCTTGCTGATTTCGCTCGAGGAGAGTAGTTTGCTATGTGTGCCAAGGCTGGGTAAATGAACGGTCATGCCTTCGTGGGGTCAAGGGAGCTGGAGGCACTGAACGCGGCCTGCACCTGGGTGTGCGAGAGGTGCACTGCCGCTCACAGAGCTGGGGAGGACGGTGTTTCTGGGTGACCCTCCGATATTAAATACCTAGATGTACTGAGGGCTTACTAAACCTTGCAGAGGGATCGAGTTTCCCCTCCAGAGCTTCCCCTTCACCCCGCCTTACCAGGCAGGCCTGAGCGCTGGCTGGCCTGTGAAGAGACGCCGCTCACGCACGCGGTGTGTGACCCTGCGTTAAGGACGCTTTCAGAGCAAGGACTCAGGTTTTTAGCTCCACTCACTTAAGACCCATTTAAAAAACCGCAAAAGAAATGGTGACAACAACAGATTACACTTAATATGTGAAAGTGCGAGTATCTTCTAGACGGGCCAGGAAAAGTCTCCGGGACACACGTGAGCCACCACGCTCTCCCAGACTTCCTCCCTCTTCTTCCAAGGCAGTCGTTCCGTACAGGTGTCGTGGATTCGGTTGAGCACCTACTGCCTGGGTTCAGGTGAAAGACATTGTGTCCAAGGGGCGTGCAGTCTGTCTAGCGACACCAAACTTATGGATCCGCAGCTTCTTTTCCTTTGGAAATACACGGATTCATGCCTTCTTCCCATTCTCTAAGCTGAGAACTCATGTCTTCTATGGTGGCAAACAGAAGAGGTAGTAACCGATCTATGTTAATGTTGGGGTTGTAGAGAACACCCTGAAAGCCTCCTACATCCTTCGGTGTAAGAGGAAGAGTTGATGGGTGACCTTCTGGAAGGTCAAGGACAGTATCATGACCTAGGTGACAGTGCTGTCCCTGTGGAGGTTTTGAACTCCCACTGCAAAGAAATGGAGGACCTCCATAAAATAAGTCAGTGAGGTATTTTTGAGAGCCTCGTACTCTTCCTCTTTAGTTGTCCAGTGCTGGATCACAAGGGAACTGTTTTTACATCTGGCTTCATGTATTTACATGACTTTTATATACCATACATTCAATATATCATGCATTGAAGTAGTCCAAGTCATGTCTGCTTCAGAGATCTTTGTATTTACGAGACTCGTGACAGAAGATAGTTGAAATGCTATCTTCTGTTGAAGACAACCAACAGTATTGCATTATGAGCACCGTTAGTACCATTTTTCATTCAATATGATGCTGTTCTGATTGGAAATCCATAGTCTGCCGTTAACCCTGAGACTTTCTCTCCAAACAGCGGACAAACCAAATGATTTTTTCCCCTTTAGAACTACTCTTCTCTGGTGCCTCAGATACTGAAATGTGCTGAGTTTAGCTCTTGATTTTGTATCACAATACTTTGTGCCTGCAAGAATGTTGCAAAGTTTAAAAGCTCACAGTGGAGGAGCAGTCTTTCCAAAGCTGGCCGCCATCCGTGGAGTTTACATTGCTGCTGCTGCGGCTGCTCACTGCTCTGCACACTCTGTTTACCTGAGAGGAGGGATCTCCTCCAGCTTTTTACCATCCAGGTCAGCTGGACACCAATTAGCTCAATAAATCCTAAAATTAGGTAAAGTAAATCATTGGCATTGTCTCGGTTGCACCTATGGGACTCGGGAATTCAAGGCACTGAGCTGAGAGGTCGTTGGGGGCTGGCGTCCCGCCCACCTTTTGGTCAGCAAGCTGTGTGCTGAGCCCTGGCATGAGGCTGAATCCACTCAGAGGAAAAGGCACCACATTCTGATTTGCTCAAAGATGCCAGATCGGCTGCTGCTCACCCGATTTGTGTGGCGGGAGCCACACGAACCAGGTTTAGGGGCCCAGTTCAGCCTTCATTCTTCCTAATACTCCCTACTTTCCTAAGCACATAGCTCTTCCTCACCATTTGTAGGAACAGGTCTCAAGCAAATCCGTGACGCCTTTTAATTTCAACTAGTTTGTTGGAGGGTAAGAAGTTTGAGGGTAAGAAGTTCCTCTTGCATTTACAAGTATTAAGAAGACTTAACTGGGAGTCTAATTTTGCTAAACTGGGAGTCTAACTTGGATAGTTAGAATATCTTTTCTATCACTTTCATTTGCAGCCTAATAGATTGTTTATTCTTCAAGGCCCAACTTCAACGTCACCTCCTCTGTGAAGCCTTCCCACCATCAGGCACTAGCTACATGTTCCTGTGTCACTGCATACATTTACTGTGGTCTTAAAACCACTGGTAGTTTGTATTCCCCTGCTCTTTTGGGCCAGCCCGACTATGAATGAGTTCTTTGAAGAGAAAGACCACAGTGTAGCTCCAAAGTCAGGGAGGAGGAGCCTGGACATCTCAGCAATTCAGAAAATGCTGAGTCCAGGGTGACATAATTCCTGCAGTGTGACCGTTAACCTCTGAGGGTTATGACTTCTTTGAAAATGCTACATACTCTCTCCTGAGGTGGAGGGAAAGTACATATATGCGCGCACACATCTTGCATAACATTTTGAGCTGTTCTTTGGCCTTCTGAAACCCTCGAGGGACCTCCCTATGAGTTCACAGATGGGAGAGTAAGAACCACTTGCTAAAGGAAATAGACTAATACCTTTGGTAAAATAGAGCACTAAACATTTCCCTGCTATTTCCTTCACTCAGATTCCTTATCGTGCTGGATATGGAGGATGCTCTGATGAATAACACACAAGGACTGACCACTCAGAGAGAGAGACAGACAAATGCGTCAGTGATGGCACTAGGACACAGTAAGTGCTATTGGAGCAATGTACACAGAATGACGGCCTCAGGGAGGTGGCTTTCAGGTTCATGATCTCCTGGACCAGGAGTTGTCAAACAAGTATTGGGACGCTGATATGAATGGTCAAGTTTTTATCACAAATCAGTACCATTAATAGGAAGTGTTCTACTATCACCCTCATTTCAAAAAAATCTGACTAGCCCAAAAGAAAGAAAGTGTATAATTTTGGAAGAAAAAGCAGTCTTTTCATAGATCACATCTAATTTTGTGAGAATAATTGTTTTCTCATTTTATTGTGGACCTCTGAAGTCTTCTAACACGCTGGTACCAGGGCACCAAGTATTTGAATCTCACTATTATAGGGAGTTATTGAAGGCTTCCCAGAAGAACTGTCCAAGTTAAATCCTAAGGGATCAATGAGAAGCTAGAATGGGGAAGAAACCAGGGGAGAGGCTTATTTCAGGAAGCTGAAATAATAGTTGAAAGGCTCAGAGACTACATATGTATGACACGCACATAGGGTAGTAACAGAGGTGAGCTCAAGTTAGCGGCAAAAGCTTTGTGGAAATGGCGAGCTGGGCAAGGGTTGGAAGTTCTTAGGAACTAGACTTACGCAGAGGAAGGGCACCATCTCCTGCTGGTGGGACGCAGAGGCCAGTACAGAGGTGAGCTGTAGGAAGGGTTGGGGCCCTGCCTGAAAACTGACTCACCCTGAAACCATGTGGAAGAGCAATTAGCCAGCAAGACGCTCCCACCAAGACGCGTTAAGAGGCAAAAAGGTAGGATTGGAGGCAGTGAGGCAAGCCTGTGAGTCTCGGTGCAGGAGGAGACTACTGGAGGGCTGGCTGCAGAGTGGCATTTGCACCAGAGACTGATGGGAGGAAGGAGCAACTAGAGTCAAGGCAAGCATCCGGAAAGTTGTTCAGTCGTTAAGGTCAAGAGGGCCTTTTCTCTTTTTCCTTAGGTAAAAATGGAACTAGAGTGTAAATATAAATGCAATATACTGTAGGAGACCATTCTGCGTGGCTTGGGCCCAGCTCCCACTGGGAGATGCACAGGGCCCACACCCACAGATAGGTTCTCCTGTGGGGAATCAGGCCTGCACTGTGCCTAGGCCTCTTTGAGACTTGCTTTTGCTAAAAACTCCCTCACCCTGAATTGAGACAGCAAGTGCTTACTGTAACTTCCTAAAGTCTGTGCTAAACCTTGTAAGGACCAGTGTAACCAGTCCAACCACTTTTCCCTTTTCATTTGCAAATATCCTTCTTCTGTGCTGTGATTAGTGGCATCATCTTCTTTGTTGTCTGTAAAAGGTAACCACCTAAAGCCAATCTGTGCATAGTAAGTGAGGACCATCATGTAATGTGCCAAGAAACCCAATAAAGGCCAGTCAGGGCAAGGGCCAAGGCTTTTGCTCCCCTTGAGAGAAAAACCATGCTGTCCTTTTTCTTCCACCAGACTCGGTAGTCCGTGTCCTCCATAATGCTGCAGACACTGTGGGCCAGTGTCCTCATCAATATACAAAAAGAAACAGAAGAACCTGGGATAGATCCATAGCCACAGATATATATATTATCTTATTTTTAAAGTAATTTAAAGGTATTGCCTCCTCTATATGTCATGATTTTCTTTAATCAGCCTATTTGGATATTCAAACACTAGTAAATACACATTTCACTTTTAAGATAATTCTTGTTGTGGACCGTTCAGCCTGGTTTCAGGAGTTGTAACCCTCACCCCATGGTGGGCTGTGTAAGAGCCCAAGGGACCCACTTCATCTGGGTCTGTTCTGTCACAAGGATGTGACCTATTAAGGAGACAAAGCTTATCTCCCTGGCAGGAGCACTGCTTCTGCCTTACCCATCTCTGGCCCCATAGCTTCGTTGGCAGTCAATGACGGGTAAGACTCCTCATGGGAGGGGCAACCTAAGCCAGACGCGACCACTTGGGAGGCCTCATGGAAGGACTCGGGGGTTGCAGCAAAGAGGATGTGATGGATCCTCGCCCCCCGGCTATTCTGACATAGCCCGAGTCCTCATTTCCATCTGGGAGATGTCTCCTGCTTCCTAATCTGCTTAAAGCCTGAAACTGTGGGGGTGAGCGGTGCAGCCCTGTGCTGGCCTGGACAGTTTCCTGGGTGATTGGGCATAAGAATGAATTCCTAAAGTCCTGTGAAACCTGCTTTGCTAAGAGTGCTCTTCCTTAGGTGATAAGTGTCCCAGGAGGAAATGAGTATGTCTTCCAAAGTTTGGCAACCCCCTTTCCTGACAAACACTGGCTCGGATTAAGCCCTCAGATTTCTTTGACATGTTAAACCTGTATTCCGGTGTATTTGAGCCCAATAAAAGCCTAGTGAGGAAGGCGCTCTGGGTCATCCTCCTCTGAGAGTTTGACCCCTTTCCTCCCCAAGCAGTCATGTCTTGGTAGTTTTTATTTTCATCCGTGATGGAGGGATGGGGCTCTGCGAGTGGAGTCCCCCACATCTGGCACCCAGGACAGGAGCCCCCGCAAATTCTCACAATTGTATTAATGCTTTTGGATAGTGTTTGTTGATGATTTTTTTAAGTTTCATCTTTGCAAGGGTTTATGAACAGATTACTCAGATCGTAAAGCTAATTTACAGTAATTGAAAATGTTATGTGATCCCAAATTAATTTTTTCAGATAAAAGGTAGGCATGTGTCCCTCGGCTAAGCCATGACTAGTGTCATTAATAATCCTCAATTGAGAAAACGAAGCCTTGAATGAAAGGTACAGTTAATATTTCCGGGCATGTTTCTGCTGAGAGAATGTTGCATGTTATCCACAGCTCACTCTCAGATGCTTTTTCCTGCATTGGTGGCAGGTGAATATTTAAAAGCCATCTTTCTCTGGAATCGCCATTTCCTACCCGCCTTTCCTCCACCTGAGATTATCCTTTTAAATCTGTAACAAATAATTTTTAGACACATTTCTTATTATAGCATTACCCCAGCCAGCGCAAACATCTCCTTTTTCCTTTCTCCCACCATGTGTACACATAATGGACTTTCTTATTAAATATACATGCAATTCCTCGTTGCATATAAATGTACCTCATCAAAGAATAAGGGAGACCCTGCAACTCTGCTATCGATTGGTCATAAAAACAGGCTAATATCTTGGGCTTCTCTTAAAAAAATTTAAAAAAAGCTGGGAGAATCATGTGACTTTAGTGACCAGCACAAGGAGCTCTAATGTGGTTCCCTTCTTACATATTTATTGGGCTGCTTTATCGCATACTTTGGAGACTTCAGAAAGTGGAACTGCTTCCTTCTTTCTGACAAGAATTTACAGAAGTCACAGGTTTTGTCTTCATGGGGCAATACTCTTGTCTTTGGGGAAGCTGCCAGACTAAAGAAAGTCACACTATGGGTGTGGGGCAGGGCATCCTATTAAAATGAATCAGTCGTGAAATACTTTCTGGTAGTTCAAGTTTACCTCAAAGGAAACACCATGTGGTGCCGTAGACATCCTCTGAATAAGTAAAGATGCAGAATATGTCTCATAGCCAAACAATTTCATTTTAACATTAGATGCCAATGATTTGAAATTCACAAGCAGGTTGTGCAGGGGAGGAGGAAATCAGATGCCTTATTAAGGAATAATACAATAAGGACTAGGGAGAACAGTCTGTTGTTTGGTTGAAGGTGCAGGCTTCCTTAGAAAGCTCTTCTCGCCCTGGCTGGTGTAGCTCAGTGGATTGAGCACGGGCCTGCAAACCAAAGGATCACGGTTCGATTCCCAGTCAGGGAACATGCCTGGGTTGCCAGGCCAGTTCCCAGCAGGGGACATACAAGAGGCAACCGCACATTGATGTTTCTCTCCCTCTCTCCTTCCCTTCTCCTCTAAAGATAAATAAATAAAATCTTTAAAAAAAATTGAAAAAATCTGTGATTCTTTACAAAATGGATAGTAAAATATTTCCTTAAAAAAAAAAAAAGAAAAGAAAGAAAGCTCTTCTCCCTCTGGTTGGGGAGTGCTAAATTACACTGTTGGAAAACACACCAGGATGGGTGGCTTCCATCAGGTCTGCACTCGCTAGGCGAAACGTATCCATTGACTTACAAGCTGGATGCACGTGTCAAAATACGATCGGGTATTTTTGTAATAATAGCTAGCAGTCTTGGCTTTAAATTATTTATGGAGAGTATTCAGTGCAAACAGGTTAGTGCACACAGCCTCTTCAGCTTGGCTGCCCTGGTTTTAGATCACGCAGACATTCAACTCCTTGGAGGTCTGCTCTTATCACTGCAAATCCTAAAAGGGAGTCCAAACTGCAGTCAGTTCAACAACTCACAGCAGCCAGGCCTCTTGCTAAAGCTCTACCTCAAGGTTCAGTGAGTAAACACGGTCCCTCTGCCCCCTCTCTCACACCCGCCTAACCCGGGTGATGTAAGGTAATCTCAGACATGAAGGCGGATCGATCTCCCGAGCAGAGGCATGGCGGCGATGCGCTGTCTTTGTGCAGAAACATGGAAGAATGTGCACAGAAAAGGCCACTGATGATCTTAACGCAAGCTGACATTTCACTAATGCCATGTTTCGGAGGCCAGAAAGAAGTGGCTCGCCAGCGAACCCTCGGTTTAAATTTAAATAAGTGTGGTGCCTCCCTGGCAATGTGGGGCATGGGTTTCTCCCTCTGCCCCGAAGAGTTTCAGCCACGGCCCCCTTTCCAATTTCTTCTCAGTGATCAATGTAGGCAGATGGACTTCTCTGCACTGCCGCGTAGATGGCGGGAAAGGTTATGGCATCTTTTACATTTTAAGAATTAAAGCCACAAGGGAGAGCAAAGTCTCTGTTAATATTTCAGGAAAGCTATTCGGCCTCCCCACCAAACAGGCAATTAATGCGATATGGACCTCAGGTGTCCCCGGTCAGGTAACTATACATTTCACTGTACCTTCTTTGTCCTTTAAGATGAAAAGATATTACAGACTTTCTACTGCTTAATACTTTGTCGTTAGAGATCACATTTTTTATTTGTGGGTTCAGAACAAGAAGTGGATGAAGCTATCTGCTAATTTATAAGCAGCATAAAAGAGATGTTAGCACAACCGTTGGAGCAAAGCTTAGAAATACAATAGGCACTGTAAAATGGAAAGGGTGGAAAATAAACTCCGTGGGTTCTAGAATAAGCTTTCTTTAGGGTTCGACAGCAACAGTTTCTTTCCCCAGTTGTTACGCAGAGCTTTGGAAGACAATAGACAAAACATCCCCGTAGCTCAAGGGGCACAGGACCAGAAATCAGGAAGCCTGGGTAAGCCATCCAAATGCCTCTCTGACTTAAAAACATTCAGTTAGCCTCTCTGAGATCCAGTTTCTCCATCTATGAAATTCTAAAATTAAAACTCTTCCTGAGTATCATTTTGTTGTAAGGACAAAGTAAGACGATATAAGGAAAGAAGGTTATGGTAATAGGTTGAATGGTGACACCTCCAAAAAGAAAAATTTGGCCATTTATAAATGTCTGGAAGCTATGAATGTTACCTTTGTTTGGGGGAAAAAAAGACAAATGTATTTTTCTTTTTTAAAATATATTTTATCAATTATGCTATTACAGTTGTCCCATTCCCCCCTTTATTCCCCTCTGACCTGTACACCCCCTCCTATCTGCATTCCTCCCCCACCCCCCACCTTAGTTCATGTCTATGGGTTGTACATATAAGTTACTTGGCTTCTACATTTCCCATATTATTTCTGACCTTCCCCCTGTCTATTGTCTACCTACCATTTACGCTACTTATTCTCCCCTCCCCTTCCCCACTGGTAACCCTCCGTGTGATCTCCATTTCTGTGATTCTCTTCCTGTTCTAGTGGTTTGCTTAGTTTTTGCTTTTGGTTTTTTTTAGGTTCAATTATTGGTAGTTGTAAGTTTGTTGTCATTTTACTGTTTATATTTTTGATCTTTTTTTCTTAGATAAGTCCCTATAATATTTCATATAATAAGGGCTTGGTGATGATGAACTCTTTAACTTGACCTTATCTGGGAAGCACTTTATCTGCCCTTCCATTCTAAATGATAGCTTTACTGGATAGAGTACTCTTGGATATAGGTCCTTGCCTTTCATGACTGAAATACTTCTTTTCAGCCTCTTCTTGCCTGCAAGTTTTATTTTGAGAAATCAGCTGATAGTTTTATAGGAACTCCTTTGTAGGTAAGTATCTCCTTTTCTCTTGCTGCTTTTAAGCAGCTTTTAAGATTCTCTTCTTATCTTTAATCTTGGGTAATGTAATTATGATGAGCCTTGGTGTGTGCTTCCTTGGGTCCAACTTCTTTGGGACTCTGAGCTTCCTGGACTTCCTGGAAGTCTATTTCTTTTGCCAGATTGGGGAAGTTCTTTATTATCTTTTTAAATTAGTTTTCAATTTCTTGCTCTTCCTCTTCTCCTTTTGGTACCCCTATAATTGAGATGTTGGAACATTTTAAGGTGTCCTGGAGGTTCCTAAGCCTCTCCTCATTTTTTTTAATTCTTGTTTCTTCATCCTGTTCTGGTTAAATGCTTATTTCTTCCTTCTGGTCCAAATTGTTGATTTGAGCCCTGGTTTCCTCCCTGTCACTCTTGGTTCCCTGTACATTTTCCTTTATTTTGCTTTTCATAGCCTTTACTTTTTCCTCTGTTTTACAACCATACTCAACCATTTCTGTGAGCATCCTGATTACCAGTATTTTGAACTTTGCATCTGATAGGTTGGCTATTTCTTCATTGCTTAGTTGTATTTTTTTCCTGCAGCTTTGATTTATTCTTTCATTTAGTCCTTTTTTTTTTTGTCTCGATGCACCTGTTACATAGTAAGGGGTGGAGCCTTAGGTATTCATCAGGGCAGGGAAACCCACACTGTATGTGGAAGAGGGGTCTAAGAGGGAACAGTGCCACTTATTCAGCTCTCTGCCAGCTTTTAGTCACTTCTACTGCTACCCACAAACAAATTGGGCCCTTCCGGTGCTGATTCCAAGGGTGCATAGGTTTGTGTACATTCTAGGACTCTGTAGGTCTCTCTAGTGAACTCTCCTGTGAGGCTGGGAGGGTCTCCCACCACCGTAACCCCCACAGTTTTTTTCAGTCAGATCTTTTGAGGCTTTATTTCCCCACTCTGGAACCCTGGGTAGCGTGGTCTGTCTGGCTCCCCAGTTGTTTCTCACAGTTTATGTGCACACAAATGTGGGACCACCTGGTCTGCCAGCTGCCACCTCACCCGGTCCACAGCCACCATCTTGCTGCAAGTCCTCTCTGTCCAGATGTCCCTCTCTGCCCCTCTTACTGGTATGGATAAAAGTTTCTTCTTAACTTCTTGGTTGTTAGACTTTCATACAGTTTGATTTTCTGTCAGTTCTGGTTGTTGTCCTTCTTTTGGTTGTGTGAGGAGGCTCAGCTTATCTACCTACACCTCTATCTTGGTTGGAAGTCCCAAAGGTATTTTTCAATGATTTGATTAAGTTAAGTGGCTTGAGAGGGAGATCATCTTGGGTTGTCTGAGTGGTCTCCAGATCCATTGACAAGTGTTCTAAGAACACAAAGAAGTGAAGACAGAGGCAGAAGAGAAGACCCCCTGAAGGAGGAGGCAGAAACTGAAATGATGCAGCTATGAGGCAAGGAAGCCAGCAGCCACCAGAAGCTGGCAGAAGGTAGGAAGGATTCTCCCCTAGAGCATCAGGAGGGGAGTGGTCCTGCCAACACTTAGATTTTGGACTCTAGGAGAGAATTCATTTTTGTTTGTTTCATTCTGGCCACTAATTTTGTGGTAATTTGTCACAGCAGCCACAGGAAACTAGTATAATGATGTTCAGAGTGGGAACTAGGAGGGGAAGGTGTGAAAGGCTCTCACCTCTGCTGTAAACTTTAAAGTGCCCCTCCCACTCAGTGATCAAGAGAAATAATGTTTAAGGCAACATTTAGAAAAATCAAAATCAATGCCAAAAAAATCCATGGCAAGATAAATATTAAAATTTCTAGGTGGTAAAGGATTTGCCTTTGATATTGAAGAAATACCTTCATATTATTACAATGATTAAAAGAAAACAGATGAGGGGAGGCACTGTGTTTCTGTTACAGCATCTAACTGAGAAGGGACTGTCAATCTTCAAGCCAGTTTTCAGTTGAGTTGTGCTTTGGAGACTGGTAATTTGAAAGCCATAGTAAATGAAAATAGAAGACCCTCAGGGTCAAACAGAATGCTAGTCACAAAGAAAATCTTCATGTACCAAACTGTGGTCCTAGTCTCTGGCTGCATATTAGAATCACCTGGGAAGATTTAAAAAATTCCAGTGCCCAGGTTGCATCCCAGACACGTTATATCAGAATCCCCAGGCATGGGACCCAGACACCAGACTTGAGATGCCCTAGGAGAATTCAATGGCAGCCAAGGCTGGGAACCACCTTGTGAGAGATAAAGGTGGGTGTCTGGGTATTTGGGAAGCCGAGTTCTGTGAACCAGACTTTGGTATGTCATTTAAATGATAAATGGTAAGGGGCAATTTAGAACCATGTCTCAGATTATGCATCAATCAGGACATACTTTTCTTTACAACTGTTTAGGTTCTTCAGAGAGTTGTCCGTGGTAATTCACAGGAGGTGATAATAGTGACTGTGGCAGGGCTTGTATAGTGTTTTAGTGTTTGCCAAGTGCTAACCCATCTTCCCCACAGTCCCCGGTGTGAGCCCTCAAACACAGCAGTGTATTTATCAAATACGTTTCTTGAATGCTTTTTTACTGAAGTATGGTAAATGGTACCCCCTGCCCTCAAAAAATATACGCCTACCAGGATCCTATTTGGAATAAAAAGGTCTCTGCAGATATAATTAAGTGAAGGATCTTCAGATGATCCAGGAGATCATCCTGGATTATCCAGGTGGTCCTTAAATCCAATGACAACTGTCCTTATAAGAGACCCACAGAGGAGAAGACAGATGCAGACACCGTGAGAAGAGATTATGCAGCCACAAGGCAAGGAAGCCTACAGCCACCGGAAGCCACAGGAGGCAAGAGTGGATTCTTCCCTAGAGCCTTTGGAGAGAGCTTGTTTCAGCTGACCCTTTGATCTGGGACCTCTCACCTCCAGAAGTGCAAGACAATAAATTGCTGTTGTTTTAAGCCACCAATTGAAGCCACTCACCAATTTTGTGAGAATTCAAACTACCTGTTACTCAGACACACCTCATGATCTGGCCCCCAGCTGTCTGTCCGCTCTTCCCTCCTGTCAGTGCCTCGCCTATCCTACCTGAGCCACCTCACTTCTCCCGCTCCCCCGTGCCCATACCTGCACCTGCACCTGCACCTGCACCAGCATGGCTGCACTGCTCCATGTTTGCACATGCAGCTCCCACCCTCAACAGACCCCCTTCCATGGCTGTATGTCTGGTGGACGCCTCATTAACGCTCCGCCCAACACACAGGCTGTGAACCCTGTGAACCCTCGTAAACCTCCTGACAGGCTGACCCTCCTCGATCTGTTCTCAAACTGCCTTTTATTTACTTATTGCACCTTTTATTACAGCGTAGGCCACCTGCTGCTGGAATCATTTGTTTACCCAGATATTTCCTCTACTATCTCTGAACTCCTTGAAGGGAGAGTCGCATTCAGCTTGCTTTTCCAGTACCTAACAAAGTGTCTGACTTCTCACCAATGCTCAATAATCCCTGGCTAAATTAATTTGTTTACTGATAATGTATTTTAACATGAATTAGTTTATCTTTGGTTAAATCAACTAGTTTACTGATAATGTCTTTTAACATGCATTATTTCATCTAATATTTTAAACATCAAGTGAAAAGCAGACTACTATTATATTGTATACAGAAGAGCAAATTGAGGAACAAAGTGGTGAATTAAATTGTTAGAATTTAAATCTAGGAACTTGATTTCAAAACAGTACATTGTATATACACACACACATATGTTGAACCATATATTTTTAACTATATATACTTAGCCATACATATATTTAAACCTATCTATTTAACCATATACACAGGGTTGGGAAAAAGTAGGTTTACAGTTTTTCATACAGAAAATACAATAATTAATCAATAAATAATACAAAAATAAACTGTTTTGTGTGGTCACAACTGTAAACCTACTTTTGCCAACCCCTTGTATATTTGACCATATATATAAATACACATATTTAACTACATATGTATACTTAAGCATACCAGGTTATTATATATAGGTCTCTCTATAACTCACATTACCTCATCACTTTCTGCCTACTGTTAAAGCTATTTATGTTTAAGTCTTACCTCTCGTAAGTTCATTGAGAATAGAATCCATGTTTTATTTAATACTTCTGCCATACTTTGTCTTCTAAAAAGCAGTCGTTCAAAAATTTGTTGAATGGATTAATGATCATTGCAATAGCTATATTTTATTAAAATGTGTTCCATATTTCTTCCAAAGTACCCTATGAGGATATATAATATCATCTTACTAAAAGCTATAACTATGGAGTCCCCAACCTACTGCACATCTATTTTCTGCCCTGATGCAGGAGATGGGGGCTTGTTAACTGGACTGCTGTTTGACTCTGGATGTCTTCCTGCTGTTCTGGTGATATGGCTGGGCTTATTCTTTTCATTGATTTTACAGGAAGTTAATAATGGATAGAATTCCACTTTAGGAACAAGCTCAGACAAAGTAGCGATGCTGCCATAGATGTTCTTGTGGGAAGGGTGTACTAGGGCTCTTTACTTTTGATGCCACCATGGGTAAGGGTCATGCCAGTGGGGAGTTGAGACTTGCAGTCACTGTCAGTACAAAAGGAGCCATTACCCAAATTTTAATCGTAATTTCTAACAGAAAAATGAAGGTGGTATCCAGGGGACAGGAAAAGCAAAGCAGGGGAGAATTGTGAGAGAGGCTAAGCAACTTCAGTAGAAAGCAGGCAGCGGTTATGTGTTGGGAAGAGACCACAATATAAATAAAGGTAGGGTGGGATCTAATGGGAAGAGCCAGGAAGGAGAGGGAAAGGGGGTTTTCCCAGGAGACTAGAAGGTGCCTTAAGCCTACCTACTCTATCTCTGTCACCAGCTTAGGAAGTGACAGTAAATATTTATCAAATCAAATGTGTGATAGTTTGATCATTATCTCTACACATGTATTTCATAGACAAGCTGTGAGGATTAATTTTCTGGTGAAATTCTTAAGACAGATAGTTCTGATGAGTAACAAAAGTCCACATTTTAAATGCTTTAAAACTGGTGGTAGATGAACAATGCAGTTCAGTTACATAGGTATTCTCACAGTAAGAAGGACTTAGTTGTACATGATGTTCCAAACCAAGTGTCATGTGGAAGGAAATAAAACTACAGCTTACTAATTGAAATTTTCTTTTTCATTTTCAGCCCAACAACTAGGCTTAGTTCTCACGCAAATGTTATTTACCTCCACAAGTAAACAATTCATGAAAATAAGCTTTATCCTAAAGAAAATTATTGACATTTGTTGAAAATTCATAAAATATTTTCTCTTAGTTACAATGTTATTCTGTGTTCATAAGTTCCCAAGCCACTTCCCCCCAAACCCCATTTAAGCCAGGAAGTATTCAGAATATAGGATTATAGCATGGGACTTATAGCAATGTAATCACTTGTGCATATAGTCATTCCATGAGCACTTACTGAGTGCATTCCATAAACTCAGCATTGGACCAGTTGCTGCAGAGACCAAAACAAAATTTTTAATAAGATAATTTCATGTTCTTAAAGTGTTCAGAGTCCAGTTGGAGATACAGACGCATTCATAAATATAATATAACATATGATACGCCGTAAGTGAAGAATGCACAGTTATGAAAGTGCAGGTTTCCCAATAGGGGCATGAAATGGTAAAATAGGAACAGCCCCATTGTCACGCAAACAAGGGGAATGTTTATTAGTGACATTCAAAAAATATGTTGCCTGTGTATCTGCTCAGTGGCAGATCTGCATTTGTAGGTGATATTTCTTAATGTTCAGTTATGATTTCATACTAACTAGTGTTAGTATGAAAAATGGTAGAGTAGATGAAAGGCCATGTATTAGGACTTAGACCATAAAAATATAATTACAATGTTCTCCCTTTGAAAAATAGTACACAAACAGCTGATATTGATAAACTTTAGGGTGCAGAAAGTAAAAAGGTTTGGTTAAAAAGGCAGAGTGGATCTAAAGAACTTTGGAAATGCAGACAGAGAATTTAGCCAAGTAGCAAAGGGGGAGAAGAAGTGTTTGGGGAGGAATTATAAGTACTGGAACAGCACGAGAACAGCACAGAATGGTGAAAGGCTGTGACATGGATCTGCGTGGGTTCAGAGTTCTTACCTGAATGGATAAGAACGCATCTCTGAGTTGGTCAGCATGTGCTTTCTCTACTAACTTGGCAATAAAATTGATGGAGTATGGGAAAAGAGGGTGCATTCTGGAGCCAGAAGCCATGACTTTGCATCTTACTAACAGTGAAAATCTATTCCACATCGGGTTTTTTTATGTATAAAATGAATATCTTAAAATACTTAGTCCATAGTGTTCTTCTGAAGGATATATAAGTTAATAAATGCCAAGTCCTTAAAACAGTGCTTGGTATTGGGAGAAGCAATCCACCACTGTCCCTGTGCATCCCAGTGCCTTCTTGCTGAAGATGCCAAGAGTTCAAACCTTGTTACTCTTAGTCAAGGACACTTTTCAGGATTGTGTTCACAGCGCGCAACTTTAGGAGGTGAGATAATGTCTCCTTCTGGGACAAAGAGCACATGTAATCACTGCTTTCTATAAAACAGCAAGTTCTTCAAACTCAGTATTCTCCGATATTGGAACCAATGGCAGGTGCAGGCACTCAACTGGGCTCACACTGCATCACCCTCATGAGACCTGAAGGACAAATAAATGATGCAAACTTGGTGGTCGTGCTGTTTGAGCTACTGTAATAAAGTCCTTTGTCTCTGATCCAGAAGTCTCGTGTCTTCAGCCAGCATCCATGAAAGAATAACAGGCTAGATTATTAGCTTTCTAGGTATGATAAAATTAAGTCCTATGATCAACAGTTGGCACATATTAAACATTAAATATTAGTTTTAAGGGAGAGGTTCTGACAATGGAGAGCTGGAGAAGATAGGATGAGCATGTGAGAGATGGAATTGACTAATGCATCGGAGGTTTATTCTTAAAATGGCTTGTTCTTTCCTTGTATTTACCCCCCACCACTTGTCTTCCTCATTCTCCAATAATGCCAGTAGTTTTTGCACCAGAATGTCCTAAAATTGTCTGTTGACAATAGGACATGAACTCAATCTAATAGCTTTTCCTCAACTCACCTACCTCCGAATGGAAAGTACGAACATTTGGAGAGTGGAAATAATTACAGGGTTTTTGCCATGTCTAACAAACAGATAGTAAAAAATAGTAAAAACTATTTTTCTTTTTGCTTTTTAAAATTTACCAAGAAAAACAAAGCTCCACCCTGAGATAATGAAGGATCTTTGAGAATATAGATAAGTGAAATAATATGAGTCTATATTTAAAAATAAAACATACAGGGTCAAGCTGCCTTGGGCTTGTCCTTAGGGGCACTGGGACAGGAGAGATTTCAGTGAAAAGCTGCACAGGAATGAGGGCAGGTGCTGAGAAAGTAAAATGAGGGCTGAAGATACAGAGCTAGAGAAGCTGGCTTATACCTCTGCATCCCTCAGGCAACAAGGAGGAAGAAAGCACATCTTTCTCATCTTCCTCTCTCTGACTGTTCCTCCCTTCTTCAGTCCCTGCCACTGCATTTTCATAAGGCCAAGGAGGACAGAATTGGTGCCAAAGTACAGCAGCCTGGGAAGAAAGGTGACGGAGGAATTAAGGGTGCGAGGTAGACAGAGAACAGACAGCAGGGAGGTCACCATTGCATCAGAGTTCTCTGATGATGTACAGGAATTGTGGCAATCTGCACTTTAAAAGAAACTGCCAGTGAGATTAAGTTTGGGGAGGGGGTTGCCAATTAATAAGGTATTGTTGTCTACAGATACCTGGAAAGGATGCCCATCTTTTTTCAGTGGTACACTCTCAGGGAATATCCAAAGTTTAAACTTTGGGCTCGTTACTGAGACCATAGCTTGACCTAAAAGAAAAAACAGTGCATCGGGGTCAGAAAACCTGAGGGGTTTTCTTGCCTCTGTCACCTCCTTGTCCAATGACCTTAGGCAAAATGCTTAGCCTGAGCTTGGGTTTCCTCTTCTCTAAAAGGAACGTAACTGTGTCTAACTCACAGGGTCCTGGTAGCGTAAGCCAAGTAGTATATGCAAAGTTCTTGCACACTGTAAATTGTGAAGTATTATATGATGAGAAAAACAATATGAAAAACATTCTCTTTCAAAATTAAATGCCCTAGTTTTCATAACTGTGTAGGAATATAATCCTGTGCTAGCTATCCTAAGATGAAGCAGTTTGAAACTTCAATGTATATTAATGGTCTGAACAGCAAAAACTAGACCACATGACTACATGTACTTATATATACATATTTAAGTGCTATAAATGTGAATATTTGAGATTATACATGTGTTTATAAGTAGAAAATGAAGCATGAGTTGACACTACAATTTCACAAAAATGACTTTAAGACAAAAAAAGCATCATTTCTCAGAATTAGAGATTCCCTAAACTACTATCCCTTTGAACTATATTATCAGGACTATCAATACTTTGAAAACAAGTAATTACAGTCGGAAGTCCAGGGAATACCTCATTCTTCTATGAAACCACTCTGTTGAGGGTAAGGTGAAGGTGATACCTTTCTCTGCTCACTATTTGTGTTTGCTCATATTTTAATGACAAATAGAAACTCTGGTGACCTGAAATATTTTGCATAATAACTTACATCAGACTGAAAGAAGCTCAAACTGGTTGACAACTTGGTAGGAACTACATTCACCTCTTGAAATAAGGTTGCCAGATAACCTACAGGGCACCTAGTTAAATTAGATTTCCAGATAAACAACAAAGTATTGCAATGAAATGAAATACTCCGGGCATGTGTGTACTAAAATAGTTTTCATTGGTTTTCTACAGTTTGAATTTAACCAGCACCTGTGTTTCTGTTCACTCAGTCGGCAGCCTTCCCTCGCACCCCGGGCTGCTCCAAGCCCCCGCAGCCCTGAATCTCACCACATTCGGTTGACTTCATGAGGTGAGCAGCTCTGTCCCTCTGGCCTCTGTGGGACTTGGTATTTCTCTTTGTCCTCCCTGCACTGTGAAGGGGGAGATCCCAGAGCCTGCCATCAGACCAACTGAGCCTGCAGTCATGGATACTAAGTCACGTGCCTGCCAGAAATCACTTAGCCTTCTCCGCCCACATCCCTCTCCCGTTGGAGAGGCCTGGAAATAAGCGTACAGGTGCTTTGTAACAACCCAAACAACGCGACTTCCTTTTCTGCAAGAAATTAAGCAGAAACTCCTGGAAACCCCGGATTCTAATTCTACCCCAGATGAGTAATTGCAGTAATGATTACTGTTCATTTTGACATTTCTTTGATTATTTTTTTAAAACAATGCCACTGATACAAAGCTAATTGGATTCTAATTATTTTCACACAGATTAGTGTTCTCAAGACTGTCTCAGACAGGTCATGAGACAGTGGCCTCAGATCAGTTTCTTGTCGTTCACAGTATTTTTAAAAATATAGGGAAAGGGTACTATTCTGCATAATTATCAGTCTTAATTAAAAAATGGACCAAGATATCAGCTGTGTTGGTGGCTTAACAAACCCCTTAGGGCGAGACCAGATTCTACTACCCTCTGATTAGAATACAAATCTGGAAGTATCCACCTCCATTATCCCCATTAAGATGTGATGCTTTCAGGCTTGATAATCAATTCAGGCTGGGTCATCATTTTCATGAAGGTCTGCTGGTGAGAAGGAGAATGCAAGTGCCTGGTAAACGTGCTCCTTGATTTATGGTTCCATATAATAAGTTAGTATTTAAAATTAACTGTTAAAACTCTAAAGGGGATCCCCAGGCTCCCTAATATATATGTAAGAGCTAACACCCTTAGGAAATACAAGGTAAACTGCAATTCTCACAGCCATCACATTTGAGAATTTTCATGGGAGATGCATTGTAAGTTGTTGTTTTTAAAATAAAAAGCAAATAAAAGTAATTGATTCAGCCTTTGTTTAACCGCCACCCCAGTGGGTGATATGAGAAAGGGACTCTAGCACTGGGAGAAAATTCAGGCTGTCCTTTTTTGACAGTGCTTACAGCTAAAATTGTCCAACTTTTTGACAACTGCAATGTAATTACACCAACTGAAATCTGAGTAGATGAAAGGAACAAGTATTCTTCCCATGACTGTAAAGTTGCACCTGTATATTTTACTGCAAATCATCTATAACAATAAGAGAAGTTATCCCAATTTTTTGTTTATGGTTATTTTCATGGTTTTGCAGAATAGCTGATAAGCTGAAGGTAGAGATGAGTTCCCCATTTCATGAGTTATTTAGAAATAGTAACCATCAAAAGGGAATTGAGGAGCTTATAATACTATCACAGGCATAAAAGTACTTAATTGAAGACACAAAACCCAGGAATTAAACAAGGTAGTGTCTGTGCCAGACAGAAATGCAGTGAGAGCAACATCATGGGGAAGAGAAGGAGGACCGTGGCTGTGGGAACTAAATGGTACGCTGAATTTAACGCACTCGCTAGCAACTAGAAGAGGAAGAAAGCAAACTGGTTATAGAGTTTTCACTGCCAAATGGTAAAAGCTATTTCAGTTTTCCAGGAGAATCATAGTTTACCTCCACCCAGTACCCCAAGATGGAAGTGGGAAAATGCTGTGTTATCATTAAGGATGGCGTGTGTGGATTCAACAGAGGCCTGGCGTTCCCAAGTGGCTTTCGGCACCAGATCAGGACTAGGGGACCTTCTAGGCCTGGCGGTCTAAATCTGTTCTCTCCCCGAGCCTCTTTAAGGCAGTGCTTTTCCAACATGCTGACCATGACCCACGTTTGAAAAAGCATTGCTTCCCTTACTATATGTTACTCTGATGTTTTCTAATGTATTCACTTTTGTTTATTTTTAACAGTTCTGATCAAAACACACTAACTTGACATTTTGAGCCACTGATTAACAGGAGGAGACCCACAGTTTGAGAAAGACTGTGCTAATAGGCATAGCATTTTCTTAAAACACAGGAAAATGGTAAAATATAAAGTGTTTTGTATTCACACAAATTCATGTGAATGTGGGTATATATAAGCTTGTGTACATCCAAAAACATGGATAACATATCAGAATGTATATGTAAAACTTTACAGATGTGCTAATAACTTGTTTAAGCTCATGAGAAATCTTGAAGTAGATTTAAACGTATCTTTCAGTCATAAAGTTGAGTAAAACCCACATTGAATGTTAAAATGGTAGTATGTGATTTTATTCATTTCATAGATTCCAGCTTGTCTTTTAACACAAAGGTATTTAAACTACTTTAAGTAATTAACCTAGGTAGCTCTTTGGAGTCTCACTAACTAAGTTCCTCCTACAGCTTATTCCGACAAGCTTTCCTCAGTTCCCGGGCAAAGTCTGTGCTGTTGACCACACAAGTGGGTCCTTTATAAGTATCTGCATGTCCGCTTAGCACATCATTTTATTCAAATATAATTTAGACACCACATGATTATTAGCTTAAAATTTTTATTATTTGTGTATTTGTATTGTTTCAAATGATATGTATTTTAAAATAAAATCAACCAGTTATATTTCCCTTCTTACCTGCATACTATTCACTGACTGCATTTTTCTCACTCTCTGTCACCATTAAAGAATGCCAGATTCCTTAGGTCAAGTTGTTACCCTTTTCATCCTCCAAATAGTGTTAGCTCTTCCCTCTATTTTCAAATCTATCATAGGGGAAATAGCCCTGTTCACTAGGCATCCTTGAGGTGAAGTGAGGCCGGCATGACAGGGAAGGCTTCCGAATCAATAACGCTTGGACAGAGGTAAGTAAAAGATTTGCCTGAGAGAGAGTCAGGGAAGGACATCCCTAAAAAAGCAAAACTTGCTACAAGGAGGACAAAGTCATTGGGGATAGCTAAAGTAAACAGTTCAGTGGAACAGAATAGAGAGCCCAGAAATAAACCCACACCTTTATAGTCAATTAATATCCAACAGGGGAAGCAAGCACATACAATGGGCTAGAGATAGTTTATTCAATAAATGATGTTGGGAAAATTAGACAGATATGTGCAGAAAAATGAAACTAGACCACCTTGTTACACCGCACACAAGAATAAATGCAAAATGGATCAAAGACTCAAACGTTAGACCTGAAACCATAAAAATTCTAGAAGATAGGCAGAAAATTCCTGGACATAGCCTGTAGAAATATTGTATTGGACATATCTCCCCAGGCAAGGGAAACAAAAGCAAACATGAATGCTCTGGGGGAAGAACATTCTAGATGGAGTGAACAACCAGTGTTTGCATCTAGGGTGGGTATGAGCCTGGTGTGGTTGGGAAACAGAAAGAAGCCACAATGATTCAGGAACTACAATGTGGGGGGAGATGAGGTCAGAATCAAAAGGCACCTTGTAATCTGTAGTAATGAGGTTGGATTTTAGTTAAAGTGTGACCTTATGGAAAGGCAGTGAGCAGGGGAATGGTGTCAGCTTCAAGGAGGTGAGGGGATGGATGGACCCCAGCACCAGTAGAAGAATGAGCCTTGAATAGGCACGTTATCAAGATAACACCAGAGAAGCATGTTATCTTTCCTGATATGAGGGAGCAGGAAAGAGTAGGTGAATGTGGAGATATTTGTAGGTAGTGTAGGAGGTTGTTAAAGGAGTTAATATTTAAGGACTTCCATTTTCTCAAAGAAGCAGGTGGCAAGATCAACTGCTAAGGCTGTGGCGTACAAGGTAGTCAATCGTACTAGTCTTCCATGGCTGCCATAATCAAGTACCATTGACTAGGAGTCTTAAACAACAGAAAGTTCTTTGCTCACAGTCTGGAGGCTAGACGTCCATGATTAAGGTGCCAGCCAATTTGGTTTCTGGTAAGAGCTGTCTTCCTGACTTTCAGGCAGCTGGTTACCTTCTTGCCGTGTCCTCATATGACTGGTGGCAGGAGCACCTCTCCTGTCTCTTCCTTTTGTTATAATGACACCAGTCCTGTAGGATAGAGCCCCACCCTTATGACTTCATTTAACCTCCATCAGCTCTTCACAGGTCCTGTCTCCAAATACAGTCATATTGGGAGTCAGGGGCTTCATCATATGAATTTGGGAAGACACAGGCATTCAAATTATAACAGGATCAGTAGAGAAAAGAAAAACTTTGGGGTTTTAAAGAAATGAGAAAGGAAATTGATTAAGAATATAAAAAATACCATTCATTCTTTATCCGTATTAAGGCTAATTGATTTTAATCCTTCCATGATTCCAAACTTTATGTAATAGGAAAATATTTGGGTCATGAAATCGTTAACCTTAATGCACACTGTCCCATTGAGTCAGAAAATAGGTGTATCGTAGTAGTCGAAAAGATTTTTATCTGGCGGCAGATAATGCAGAGTGGCGTGACAGCTTGGGCCTGAATCGGAGCTGAAAGAGGACAGAGACACCAGAGGCGCTGGGAGAAATCCCAGGAGTCCACTGTGCAAGTGAAAGGAGGGGGAGGGCAAGACCCCTGTAACTGGCAGCCAAGGAGGAAGGGACCTGGGGAAGAACAGAAACACCTCAGGATTTATGATAGTTTCTTCTGGTATAAATACGTGATGTGCTTCCTTCCCCAAAAGGAATCTTCCATCAAACCTATAATGCTCATTAAACCTATGTGGAGCAAATGTGATTCCAGGCAGGGGGCAGCCAAGGGTAGGGGGAGACTAGAGAGCCCTGGTTTAAAATCACCACTGGAAGGAAACCAGAGGTAGACAGCTACATGTTGGGGGTATTCAAAGGCAAACAACCACCGACACAAGATAACACAAAAACTAACAAGGGTGCCAAATTTTAACATTATTTTCACAGGGACCCAAAATATTTAATTCTGACCTGTGATCTGTTAGGAGATTCTCTTTGATTTGCAGGGAACAGCTACAGATTATTCTAAAGAGCTTTTACACCTCACGTGCACCCCCATGTCAGCCTTCCACTGTCGCTGGGGTTGCAGCATCACTGAGTCTGACTCGACTTGGTAGCATCTACGGCTGATACCTCAACTCCTCCTGCAAACAGACGTGACACTTAACAATGCTTTTCCCAAGCCGAGTCGGAACAGCTTCAGACTCTTCCAGTTTGTTTCTTGACTCCTGCAGGGTAAGATCAGCTCACGCAGATGTCGCATTTCATTGGCTATTCTCCACCATCTGATGTTTGGGGTTTTTTTTCCCTATGCGTTCCTTCTACGTAGGATTTCTCTCCCCTCCGACTGAGAGAGGCTGCCCAGTGCTTCCTTTCCATTCCTTGGATCTCCATTGGTGTCTTGCCCAGAGTTGCCCATTAATCAATGCTAGTGGAGTTGATGAATAAATAATAATTAATGATCATTTTGACTCACCCAGGTGTTTATCTGCTCAGCTGCATTATTGAGATGCCAGCAGTATCTGTGTTTTATAGAGATATTTGCTGATCGAGAAACTTATTGATAGATGTGAGTAATGGCCGCTTTGTTTTCAAGGTTTTCCTGAAGTGTTGGTGCAGCTCAAGGCTCTGTGTGGCTTTCTGTTGCAAATGATCACAGAAGTGGCATGTGGAGAGTGGACTGGGAGGCAAAATATATGCAGGGAAAGTGGAAATCACCGAGGAAAACGACTGAAGGGGAAATCAATATGAGGTGAAAGGTCAACAAGCCTCCTGCTGTTAGTCTGTCAAAATGTATTTAATGGGTTCATTGGATATTTTTCACATTTAAGAAATTGACATGAGAAAGGGTTAGCCTGCAATAACTTTTTATCTCTCACTTACAAAATAGCTCTTTTTTTCTTTTGAGAATTTTATCTCTGTTAATTCTGTAATTACAGCCACATTAACTTACCACAGTGTAATTTAAAATATATTCATTAAAATAAAGTAAGAATCACATATGGAACTTGCTACATCCAAGGCTCTTGTTTCTGGGTCTGATTTCATTGTGTTTATTCAGAGAATTTTTCTTTTGTTCTCTTTTCTATCATCTGTACAATTAGATTGATCTTCTGTTCTCTCCCCTTCTACCAAGAGAGTGAGAGTAACAGACATGCCAAAAAAATTAGCTCATGTCCACCAATAGATTTTGGTAAAGTACTTTAAAAATAAAAGGTCTCTCCATGTAAAATCATATTCGTACTATCTTTTTAAAATTTCTGTACTCTCATTTGATGTACATTCTTATTTATTTAACATTCCCCAGGACTTAGACAATTCAGTCATCTTAATAGAGGCTCAAATTTTTGTATTTTTCTAACATCATCAATCAAAATACCTTTAGGTAAATTAAAAAATGTTAATTCATTTGGTGGTTTCTGAGCTTTACAGAGAGATACAGCATTAAACATTAATATCTGAAAAATTGAGCATGGCAGACTTAAATATATTAAGAGTTTTCTCCCTTTTTAAAAGACTAAGACATTTATGTAAATATGTAAATTTCCTTTAGTTTTCCATCAAGACCAGCTGACACCAACTTGGTGGGCTCAAACCAGAATCCCGGCTCTCAGTGAAGATCTGGTCCATCAATTCCGGGGAACACGCTGCAGAAGTCAATGCCACAGCCTGGAGAGGTTTACAAGATTGTCCAGGCTCCCAAGGACCTGGCGCCTCCATGAACCCCGGGTAATCTGAGCAGAGCTCAAAGGTACATATGTATATTCAAGCATTTTGAAAACTAAAAGTAAGTACTTTATACATTTTGCCAGCATGTTGAGGTTTGAAATTTCGGAGTTCACATGGAAAGGCACCACAAAAGTGAAACAATGTTTTTATAGTTCTTACCTTTCAGTTATTTATTACACAAAACTTTACTAAATATTTACTATACACAAGGCATTTGCTAACTATTGGGGAAACAGACGGAATGCACGTGGTCATGGCCCTTCAGGAATGCTTTGCCTAGCTGGGAAGCCTGAATGTAAACAAAAATCATGTGGCAAATGCTATGTATTAAGTTTTCTGTTGCTGTGTAACAAATCCCCTCAGACTTAATGACTTAAAACAGCATCCATTTATTACATCATAGATTCTTTGGGTATGAAATCTGTGCACAGACTCACCGGATCCTCCACTCAGAGACTCACAAGGTCGTAATGAGAGTGTCAGCCAGAGCTGTGGTCTCATCTGAGGCTCCAGGTCCTTTTCTAAACTTACGTGGCTGGTGGCAGAATTCATTTCCTTGCAGCTGCAGAACTCATGGGGGACCTGCTTTTTCAAAAGCAGCAGTTGAGAGTTTCTGCACTCAGGAGCCCCTAAACCTTTTTTCTCAAAGAGTTTACCTGATTAAGTCAAGCGCAACCAGATCAGTGTCGCTTTTATTAGCTCAAAGTTAACTGATGAAGATATCTTAAGTACATCTGCAAATTTCCTTCATCTTCACATTACAACATAATCAGAGGAGTGATACCCCATCATCTTCAGAGTACTTGAGTACTGTCCCCACCTACACTCAAAGGGAGGGGACAGTATAAGGTCATGGGTCACAGGGCCTCATCTTACAATTTTGCCTCTTGTATGCTGGACCAGACACATTCCAGAAAGTAGTAACAAATAACTAAATCTAGCAATGGAGAGAAAGGGCAAAGGAACAGTCATGGGCACTGGTTAACTGTGGATAAGTGAGGTTCCTTGACACCATGATCATTGGAGTATTTTTGTGCCAATAAAGGAAAAACATATTTCCGACTCTATGTAAACAAAGGGCCCCAAAGCTATGTTAGAGAAGAGATGCAACTAGGAGACCCCGCCAAGGACATAATATGCATTTAAATTCACATGCCTTGCTCACTGGGCCCCAGTAAAGGAAAGATTTGGATAATATGGGCCTCAAGTGAGAAACCATTCAGGTTCTTGCGTAGTGGATGTTAATACTTGTTAAGTCGATTGTTGTCTTAGCTTGGGTTCCCCTTAAGACAAAAGCTTGTGTGCCAATAGCTCATTAGAGAATGGGATTCCTGGAAGAAGCAGCAAGGAACAAGTGAGACATAAGTAGAGAAGGAAGGAAAGCCAACTCAGAAATGTGTTCTAGTGGTTCTTGGCCCCTGTTGATCAGCAATGGCCCACAGGTGTGGGCGCTGCCGAATGGGTGCTGGTGGCGTCGAAGAAGGTCCAGGGAGCATGAAAAAAGTAGATAGTGTGACCTGAGGTGGAGTGCTTTTAAGTTGCATGAGCAAAATGCTAGTGAAAATGTGTGCACGACCGGTGACTGGAAGAGTGACAGGGGTACGAGGCAGGGCTGAGGGGGTTTGGAGGAGTACACGAAGGGCATTCGCTATGTTGACGTTTTGAAAACATAATGAACACTATGGCATTGCTATTAAGAAAAACGCAAGCATGCACACACACACTGCACACACTTCAGGTAGTTGTTCTACCTCCAAAGCCAGTCCGTGTACCCAAGGAGAGTACCCTCTGTGTAAGGTGCTCATTACACGGAAAGGATTTTGACAGTAGGGTTTTCATGCGGGGAACTTTGTCTCCCTAAGGAAAAGATGGCCTTCTTTGAATGATTGCCCTTTCCCCCTACGAAGTAGTTCCTTTTAAAATGTTCTTTGATTCTTCAAAAAGTTCACTGCAACATCTGTTAATCTCTTCAACAGTAACTGTGGGTGTTTTCTGAATCATCTGGAATCATTAGGTCTAGCAGCAATAGAAAGGAGTGAGGGGCAAGTTTGGAGTATGGTAAAAGAGCAGAACCCCAATATCGGAGATGGCAAATTCTGGTTCGAGGAAACTTTCTGTAGTATGAGCCTTTTACCTCTTCACACCAAAGCATGCTAGGAACAGAGAAAACTTAATCTCTAATTCTGAGTTTGATAACAATAATTACTATAGACATAGGGACCATAAGATGACATTTACATGTTTAATTTTCATGCATCTGTTTTATTCTATATTACAGCTATCATCTGAGCTTTTCGTCAACAACCTCACTCAGACCGGGGACAGAAAATGTGTGAATGGATTGTGCAACCTCACAAAACTAAAAAGGTGAACTGGAAGTAGTTTCATTCTTGAAAAATGCATACAAAGGACTGCACTCCCTCATATCCAGGTGAAATAATCTATCACTTTCCAGGACAAAAAGACATCTCACTGAAGTCTCAGATAAAACAAAGGCAGAGTCACGTAAGAGGGAAGATGGAATGAAAGTAAAGTGTGGTGGTAACACTGCAGTCAATAAACATAAATATATAGTCACATGCAAAAATCAAGAAAACTGTAAAGAAACTATTGGATTTTCTCTCCAGCCCCTAAGGTGTCCAATGAGAAACAGCAGAGACAGCTCTCTGACATCGAAGATGGATTTGGGGTATAGAGTTGTTGTAGTTACTTACCCCATTGCATTTTTTTGTGATGCATAGAAATATTGAAAAGTTGAAGAGGGAAAAGTAGCACAACCATTAGATCCTTAACAATTTTAGAGTCCACCAGAAAGAATATGAGAGTTGCTATCCAATATCTATATTAGTTTCAAGATGTCAAAATTTGTAGAGCTAATAACCTATTCAATTTTTTTTGAAAACTCACTATTTATTATTGTTAAACCACTTTTAAGAAGCCAGATATCTCATTATGACCACTGAGAATGTATTTTAAATCTTCTTCCTTCTACTTTCTTTTTTTAAAACTGCTATACTTCTAATTGTTTAACATTTTTTCATTGTTGTTCAAGTACAGTTGTCTCTATTTTCCCCCACTGGTCCCCCACCCCACCCATCCCTGTCTCTCACCCTCAAACCTACCCCCTTTGGCTTTGTCCATGTGTCCTTTATATGTGTTTCTTGATATGTCTTCCCCTATTTTCCCCAATTATCCCTGTCCCCCTCCCCTGTGATTACTGTCAGTCTGTTCTTTATTTCAACGTCTCTGGTTATATTTTGCTCACTTGTCTGTTTTGTTGATTAGGTTCCACTTACAGGTGAGATCATATGGTATTTGTCTTTCATCTTCTACTTTCTTCATACTCCTGTGAGAGCTGAGACTGACAGGATCACACAGTTTTGGTGGAGGTAAAAAAGCCATATTAAAAAATGCCTGTTTCTGAGTAGTTAATGTAAAGAACCATTCCAGGCTAACATATCAACTTTCAAATCAAATTGTAGCCAGCTGTTCTGATTACCTGTGCCACCTTTTCAAGATCCATCCTCAGATAAACCTCTCAGTGTGTTAGAGAAAAGTACCCCTATCCATACTTTTTAGCCAGCTGTAATGTTGTAGGCGGTCACGTCCACATTATTGTCCTTTATAGGTAGTAAACCTAAATACTTTACTCTCTAGTCATTACAGAGAAAGAATTGATGCCCTTCAGTATTCGAAGATACTGAATATGTTGAATATCATAAGAAATACTCAACTATCTCATAAGTCAAGTGGCGTTTACCCAACTGCTATGGACTGAATGTTTGCGTGCCCCACAAATTCATACGTTGAGACCTTAATCCCCAGTGTATTTAGAGATGACCTTTCAGAGATGAGGTCATGAGAGTGGAGCCCCCATGATGGAATTTCCCCTCATAAGAAGAGGAATATCCCAGAGCTCCCTCCTCACCACGAGAGGATACAACAAGAAGATGACCATCTACAAATTGGGAAGAAGACTGTCACAAGACACCACATTGGTTAGCACCTTGATCTTCAACTTCTCAGCCTCCACAACTGTGAGAAATAAATATTTGTTGCTTAAACCACCCAGTCTGTGGTATTTTGTCATATCAGCCCCAACTGACTAACCCAATAACTAAAAAGCAGGAAACATATTAAGAACTGTTTTTACCAAGTATCCACTGAATACTGAACACACTAGGTGCTATACATATACTGATTCTAAACTTCCCTATAATAATTAATATTCTTCATCTATTGTGTCTATGTTTACAATGTGCTTTCTTTAGTTTTTTAAAAACATGAGGTATAATTGACATAATATTGTATTAATATTAAGTGTACAATGTAATGATTTGATACACAGAATATGATTTGGTATGAATATTTACCCATGCAGTTATCATTTCCAGTGTTCTTCTTTGCTATGTATAGATCTGTAATTCTGTCTATGAATTTTGTTCTGTCTGAAGGAAATTTAACATCGTTTAAAAAGATTTTATTTCTTTATTTTTAGAGAATGGGGAAGAGAGGGAGAAAGAGGAGAGAAACATTGATGTGTGAGAGAAACATCGATTGGTTGCCTCCTGCACACCCCCAACTGGGGGACTGGGCCTACAACCCAGGCATGTGCCCTGCCTGGGAATTGAATCTGTGACCTTTGTTTTGTTGGATGATGCTCAACCAACTGAGCTTCACTGATCAAGGTGGGAAAGTAACATTTAAATTTAACATTTCTCATAGTGTGCTTTTTGGTAATTAACTCATAGCTTTTTATATCTAAAAACTATTTTTTTCATCTTTTCTTTTGAAAGATATTTTTGCTGGATATAAAAGTCTAGGTTGATATTTTTTTCTGTCAGTATTTTAAAGATGTTACTTTAAATTGGGGGGAATAGAAGTGTTCATAATACTCCTTTATTATCCATGGGGTCATTAGTAATGTCAGCTTCTTTCATTTCTGATATTACTAATGACTTTACTGTCTTTTTTTCTTCCTTGCCTGGCTAGAGGAACGTCAATTTTATTGATCTTTTCAAATGATCAACTTTTGGTTTCATTAATTATCTCTATTGCTTTTCTGTTTGCAATTTCATCGATGTCTGATCTGATTTTTTCAGAGCAGACATCGATGAGTTAAATTTGAATTAAATTTGTTTTTCTCTTTTCAGTTTCCCAAGATGAAAACTTATATTTTTGATTTTATATCTTTTTTCTTTTCTAACACATGAGTTCAAAAGTATAAATTTCCCTCCAGGCACTGCTTTCATTGCATTGTACAAATTTTGATAGGTTGTATTTTCATTTTAACTTCATTTGAGATGCATTTTAATTTCTCTGAAAATTTCTTCTTTAATATGTATGCTATTTAGAAGTGTGTTGTTTAAATTCTCAAATGTTTGGGGATTATCCAGCTATCTATCATTGGTTCCTAGTTTAATTTCACCATGGTCCAAGAGCATACTTGGTATGAATTCTATTTTTTTTTAATTTGTGAAGGTATGTTTTATGACCCAAAATATGATATCTGTTGGTGAATGTTCCCTGTAAATTTGAGAAAACTGTATGAAGTATCACATTAATGTGAATTAGATACAATTGATCAAAAGTACTGTATTATTCAGTTCAAGTATATATTTTTACTTACTTTCTGCCCCAGACTTTACAGTGAGGCAAAATCCAAACCTGGAAGATGTCATAAATCCACAAGATAATTCTATTCCAGAATTATCTATCTTTAAGTCTTTCTGCACATAAAGATTAATTTGTTTACTGATATTTTACCAGAAAACTGTTTCTTCAATGTTAGTACTTCTGAATCTTCTAGAAGGTTTGTTAAATACACAATGTTGAGATTCACTCACAAAGTTTCAGATTTTTTAGATTGTGGGTCAAGCCTGAGACTTTGTATTCCTGTCAAGTTTCATGGGTGATGCTGATGTTGCTGGCCCAGAAATTATACTTTGAAAACCACTGCTTACACCAGCTAGGTATACTTAAAAACCCATGTGGTTCAGCATATGTATGCCAAGAATTTGGAGCAAACTGTGCTCAAGGCATTCTAATCCAGGGTAAATATTTAGTAAAGAGAATACTGTTTCTGATGAGGATTTTCTATGTCTTAACCTGGCCTGGTGAAGAAATAGGTAGTTATTAAATTGCTGATACAACTCACTTAAGGAGACACAGTATAGATCCAGGCTTCTGGCAATGTTGGCTATCATCCTATCCCAAATCAGTTTATTTCTAGATTGTTCCTCATTCCTTCTTAGCAGAAACTCTCATATTGACAGAGTACAGATTGGAAATACAGTCTTGCTCCGTAAATTGAAACCAAAAGAGAGGAGGAAGCACAGCAAAGTGGACTTTGGCTTGCCTACCCCCAGGAAAGTTCTTGATACACTTAGAATTGGCTGAGTCCAGCTTCCCAAATGTAAGCAAAGTGATATTATTGGGAGATTATTATTCTTCAAATGTGGTTTATTCAACCCCCAAAGCCTAGGCCATAAATTTGAAACCATGTTTTTATGTAATTTTTCTCTCACTAGAAATCTGCTCAGGTCCCCTTGCATAACCTGATCCATGTTAATTGTCACCCCATGGTGAGTCCTGCTCTGGTTTAAACAACATGGTGACAGTGCTAAGAAAAAGACATCTTTCCTAGCTCATTCCTGAAAGGGGAAATGACTCTCAAGCTAGCCTAGTCTGCAGTCTGACAATATTATTCCTAGACTCATTGAAGAATGATACCACTTCACATTTGCCTGTTCAATAGTCAACAACAACAACAACAAAAAAAGCTAAAAAGATTCTAGTTCGATTTTCCTCCCAACAAATTTGACTTTCCAACACAGGGTAAGCAGCACCAGCAGGACCAGTGGCATCACCTTCCTACCTGGGAGGTTCTTACCTCTCAGCAATTAACATCCCTCTTTTTGAATTTGTGAGGTGCTATTGTACAGCTGAGATCCCTGATGTGCTTGAATTTTCTAATAGAATTTTCACATTGGTTAACTAAAAGAGACCTGGATTTTAAAACAACCATTTACTTGCATTCTCTCTCTTGGCAGTTAGGGGGAAAATACAGAGATAGAGCTAGGTTTGTAACACCTGTATCTGCAAGATGTAGAGGATTAGTTCTTGAGAATAATTTGGCCCTGCCTTGGAGGAGTAGGTTTCCTCCACCTCATCTCCTCTCTGCAGGGAAGATAGGGTTAATTATTTTCAGGAAACTATCCTCATCAGGCTTCTTTCCTTCCATGAAACACATCGACACAACTCCTTGCTTAAGTTTTTTATTATTAAAACATGGAGTTTTGACCTTAACTTACAACATAGTGTTACTTCATTTTAAATTCTGCCTAGGAAGTGAAACTTTCAATTCTTTGCAGACCTACACATCAAAACTTTTGTTTTAAAAGGAAGTGTTTATAAGAGAATGGCTTAAATAATAAAATATGTATCAGGATTACCCTGTCAGGAGCAAACCTCCTATGCATAAATTTGTATTTACTAATTGCACTTGGTCTACATTGTAAAACATAGTAAGAAAAAAATCTGAACTCTGCTTTTCTCAGCATGAGGGTTCTTGTAAGGGGGTTGTTTGTCATATTATACAATCTCCTCTTTATGAACACAGAATAGTTATAAGAAATTGAATTGCATTTTTATTAAACATTTTATGAATATGTTTTTTTTCTTGGTTGTTAGCAAGCTCAGAATCACAATGGTAGCCACAACCAGCTATGCTGAAGACGTACATGGTATAGGTTTTATGTAACAATCCTATTTGCTTCATTTTTTCTATTCACATTTTTCTCACCTTCTTATGTTTTATTTAGTTATTTCTTATAATATATATTAATGGAATGACTTTTTAAAAAAAAAGGCAGAGTACATCCAGACATTTCCAACTAATCTATTTGGTTAAAAATTCCCATCAACTTAAAAAGCTATGTATCAAGACAGTGTGGGGTGTTGGGATAAAGACAGACATATAAGTCAATGAAGCAGCTTTGAGAGTCCAGAAATAAACTCTCATAAATTCCATTTTTATGAAATGTACAGAAAAAGAAACCTATGGAGGCCAAGTAAATTAGTGGCTGCCCAGGGCTGGCGTGAGATTGGGGACAAACCATGAATAGGTACGGGGCTAATTATTAGGGTGAAAAAATGTTCCAAAAATTGATCATGGTGGTGGTTACACATTTCAGTGAACTTACTAAAACGTCATTGAATTATAAACTTAAAACAAGTGAATTTTAAGATGTGTAAATTATACAACTCAACGAAGTTAATTAAAGAGTTCAATAGCTAAGGCTGAGGAGAGGTACCTCAACTGGAGACACCTGGCACTTGCCCTCCAGCTGCCAGAGTCCACAGCAGACGGAGCAGGGCCATGGCACCCTTACAGATGCGACCTTGAGTCCCCGATAGACCCCTCTTCCCGATGAATGTGCAGCTGCCCCAGCCCACTAGTTCTTAGTTTAATTTTTGAATCATATTTCTGAAGCATCATATGGCATATACACATATATACTGTAACTCTCCTAAACCAAGCAGATCAATGTACAAGTAAATGTCCCCCCCTCCATGGCCAAGAATGGATAATCAATATGTCAGACCACATTCATCTCAGGTGAGGAAAATCAGAGTGACATGAAAGAAATGAATGGTTATACCTGAGTATTGGAGCTTGTCTGCCTCAGGTTATTCTGATGATACTTCAAATATTTATGGAAACAAGGGAATCATTGTTTTTTTTTTTCCAAACAGTTTAAATTTGAGGAGGAATGTTTCTGATAGCATCCTAGGAAATGCTGGTGCCATCAGGAAGCCCTTAATCCTTTGCTAGGACCCCAAGAGCATACAAACTTATGATAAGGTTCAAAAGAAAATGCATGCGACAGTCCAGGGGCATATGAAAATTAAGTGTTCTATAGGTTTCCTTCAGGAAAAATAAAACATCTTATACATGTCATTATTCTTTCTCTTCACTGCTGTTACCAAGCCCCTGGTTGTCACTGTGAAAAACATGGAAATGAAAATACTCTATATTATTATTCAAGTACATGTCTGTCTTAAAGGACTTCATTGTGGGTTCTAAAAAGGGGAACTGGGTCAATAGTCATCTTTGTAGCCTTAGAACTTGGCTAAAGATTTGGAGATTGTAAGAGCTTAATATACAGGGTCCAGCAGAAGTAGCGCCTGCTCGAGTGTGGTTGGTAGGGTAATAATATGGGTGTAATAATCTATAGTTTTAATTCGAACATTTCACCTAAAGTGTCATATGGTTTGCTTGAGTGTGATATTGTTATGTTACAGAATGATGTGCTTATAATTTCATAATAAGGGATTTTGTAATCAAAAGGGGTGTTATTTGTGCTGGACTCTGTATATTTGATAAGTAATAACTAGGGTGATTTAGTTATGTTCATGGACAACATCTATTTCTGGCCACAATAAATTAGTAAATAGCATTTCTGTCTTCTTTATTTATTCACTAGTTCATTTAATGATATTCGCCAAGTACCTACTATATACTAATTATAGTACTAGGTGCTGGAATTACAGTGGCAAAAAAGACACAGTCCTTACATCTTAGAAGCGCCAGAAGGCAAAGACACAGAAATAAAATCCTCTGTGATAACCAGAGACAATGTTAAGGGCCCGTGGAAGCTGCTAATTTAATGTATGGTATAACTGCAGAGGGACCAGGCATTGGTTGGCCTGGTAACCCAGTTCGGCCAGTGGAGGAAAAGGCAAGGGGGGACAGAGGGGAGTGAGGTCACACTGCAAGGTGGTTGAAAGGCTTGGAAAGAACGTGGGCTTTAAAATCAGACAGACCAGGTTTTCCATCCTCACTTAGCCACTGACCAGCTTTGGGACCTTGGCCAAGCTCTTCATTCCATTTCTCTCATCTGCAAAAAGGTGGCTAGTGACACCTATCTCACTGCGTGGTTGGCATAATTAGGGCTGATGTAGCTGGTGTGGACACAGCCCACAGTTAATACTCAAAAACTGTGTCCGAGAATAAGCGATACGGCTTCCAAATGATAATGTGAATTTTTAATATAGTTTTAATATTTTAATCTGAATAATTCTTACTGTACTAGCAAATTTTTTCATTTTTCTGCATTTACAAATTGTAAGTGGCTTCCTATCGCTCATAAAATTAAGTCAAAATCATTTCTAAACAGCTCTATTGAAGTGTATATACTACTGGTGATTTGTTTATGCACCAGTTGATGGACATTTTGGTTGTTTCCACTTTTTGGCTCTTATGAATAAGGCTACTATGAATACTCATGCACAAGTCTTGTGTGGACGTACAGTTTTACTTCCCTTGGATAGATGCCAAGGGGCGGAACTGCTGGGTCATGTGGTAACTCCAGGTTCAACGTTTTGAAAAACTGCCCAGCTGTTTTCTAACATTCTACATTCCCCCCAACGATGCATGAGAATTCCAATTTCTCCACTCTTCTTCCAACACTCATGGCCTGTCTTTTTTATTTAAACACTTTTTAAAAGAAATATTATTTTAATGGTCACAGCTATTAAGAACCACACCTAAAACAAAAGCAAACTAAGCAAACAGCTAGAACAGGAACAGAACCACAGAAATGGAGATCATATGGAGGGTTAGCAACAGGGGAGTGGGAGGAGGAGAGAGGGGGAAAAGGTACAGAGAATGAGTAGCATAGATAGTGGGTAGAAAATAGACAGGGAGAGGGCAAGAATAGTATGGGAAATGTAGAAGCTAAAGAACTTATGACACAAGGACATGAACTAAAGCGGGGAATGTGGGTGGGAGAGGGTGTGCAGGGTGGGGGGAATGATGGGGGAAAAATGGAACAACTGTAATAGCATAATCAATAAAATATATTTAAAAATAAAAAATAAAATCAAATTAAAAAAAATAAGGCACTTCAATCACATAAGGTTTGAAAATATGTGGAATTAGCTAAAATACAAAATAACTCATATATTTCTCAGAGCATACCTTTGTAATTTATTTTAAAACAGCACTTTTTCAGTACCTGATTGCGAAAATACTGAATGTCCAATTTTGGTCAAACATGAGTTTAGAGAAGAGGCAAGTGTAATCAAAGAAATGCATCTACAATAACAAGCATTACTTACTAGAGACATTTCATGCTCAGAGCAGCACTATGAGGGAGGTAATATTATTTTGGTAATTTAATAGATGATGGTAACTGAGGTTTCAAGAAGCTCAGTAATTTCTCTAGGTTAATATTGAAGTCCATAATGGAGCTAGACCTCAAACTCCGGTCCAGAGCTCTCCAAGGCTTCTGCTATACACCACTAGGTTCATGCTGTTTATGGGACTTACCTGGGCATGAAGCACAGGTGGGATTTAGTTGGTAGGGAGGAATCTTTCTGTTGTGAAGGAAATTAGGATATAAACCAGACTTGAAGTAGATGCATCTGTGGAGTATCTGATGGTCACTGAAAGGCCGCCCTGATCAGAGCTGAGTGGGAAAGATAGAGTTGGACGGGCTGGGTTCCATGTGGCCTTGAAGGTAGGGCTGAGGAGGTGAACTGTTTCCTAGAGGCAGTGGCAACTCGTTGAATATGTCTGAGATGAAGAGGGGGCGTCTGGTGTTGTGACAAGATGGATTGAGGATGGGAGTGATTCGATAAGGGAGGGGAGTCAGGATGCTGTTAAAGAGCTAATGTGCAGAGCGATGAGGAGTGAGACTGTGGCGTGGCTGAGGATGGGAATGGACTTAAGGGATGGAAATGGCAGAAAGGAACTCTCTCCCTTCGCTCACCCCTCAATGGTCGGTAGCAAAGAGAAATTAAACATGGGAAATAAGTTTCTTTGTTCTCTACAATTCTCTACTGGATTAAAATATTAATTTTTTCAAGACATTTCTGAGAGTTTCGAGGATTTTAAATGCACCTTGGCATCTAATTCAATGCTGTCAATGAATGTCAATAAAGAATGATTTCCTCTATAAAGGAATTAAAACCCAGTATTTGGAAAAATGAAACTGATTCACAGCAATCTATGTGATGTTAAACTGCAATATGTGTGCCTTCCCTGGGGTCTGAGTGACCCGAGGGCTCCAGCGGGGATCAGGAGGGAGGAGGCGAAGGTTTCCAGGTTTCTAAGGAGCTGCAGCAAGTATGTTCCTGATGCGGCTGCCGTCAGAGGGGCTTCGAAAGGGAAGTGTTTCTTTCCTTAGGTTTTTAATTGATGGCAAGGCAGTAAATACAAAAGATTAAAAGTTCATACTTTAAGATAAAATATAAGGTTCATAACTTTTCATAGCTAACATTTATTGAAACCCACTACCATGTAGTTAGAAAGTAATTATTGTAATGACGATAATAATACAAGTGCTATTGATTGAGAACTTACCATGTAAATAACACTGTGACCAAAGCTTTCCAAACAGTTGCTGATACCTAAACACAATGTGGCCTAAGAAGTAGGAGTCATTTTCTGTATTTTTACAAGAAACAAAACTTAAGCTCAGCAAGTCTAATGCACTTCCCCCGGTTAAAGGCAGAAAGTTGTTAGAGAGCCAGGATTCACCCCCGTCTCACAGGGCTCTTTCTGTACTGCATCCACTGTACCTTTATGTGAAGAGGTTTTATCATCTGCTATCACCGGAGTTACACAATTTGAAATTGTAGACTATATAGAACACTAAGGTCATTCCAAACACATTTATCTCGAAGTTGAAATCCCTTTTTGTCTATGAGAACAATGATGTGCTATTTAAAGAACTGTTCATGCATTTCCCTTGAGAACCCATTCTTTTAGTCACTCTTCCCTCAGGAAGTGACCATTGTCTTCCTGTCCCCTTTTGTTTGGCCTGCCGTCTCTCTGTCTTTTGCCTACCTGTTCCTTTTGCTTGGTCTGCCTGCAATCATTATCCACCTTTTCAAATGCAGTTTACCTGTCAATACTGTCTTTTGCTTTTCCTAATATTTCCTTGGGATTATTTAACTACCTCCTTTATTCATTAGGTCATGATCTTCTTACAGGGAAAACCTATGACTTATTTATCTTACCTGACTATGATTGATCTTTATAACTGCAATGTCTAGTGCAATACCTTAAACTGAATTGGTAAGTTTTTTTAATGTAATTTCTTTTTTTTAAGATTTTGTTTATTTATTTTTAGGCACAGGGAAAGGGAGGGAGAAAGAGAGGGAGAAAAAGAGGGAGAGAAATATCAATGTGTGGTTGGTTGCCTCTCATGTGCCCCCTACTGGGGACCTGGCCTGCAACCCAGGCGTGTGCCCTAACTGGGAATCGAACCAGCAACCCTTTGGTTCGCAGGCTGGCACTAAGTCTACTGAGCCACACCAGCCACGGCTGAATTGGTAAATTTTAAATGGTCATCTTATTCATTATTTTATTTTATATTTATTAAATTTGTTCTTCAATGTATCCATCATGTAGTTTGCTTGGACAGTATTCTAGTTCATTTCAATTTTTGACCAAAGTTTTCATCAAGGAAACTGTCACTCTTAAAACAGTGAAAAAAAGAAAAAAGAAAAAAAGTTGAGACTTTCCCTATATGACCGTGACTGGCAGGGTCTGCAGCCCAGATCACACTGGTTATACTCCATGTTCACGCTGCAAACCCATGTCTACTCTTTAGGCCCAATCAGGACCGCATTTAAATCTCTAAGTACTACTCTCTTCCAAATGCTTCTTCCCAGATGTGCTGCATTATTCATGGGATGGAATTAAATATAGAGGTTTTTTAAATGAGCTTGCTTCCAAATATATTAGACTTCATCTTCCCATTTTGACCTTCTTTATTTCTTGATCTTGCTATTTCTTACAAGTCCTTTGCCCCATTTCTTTCTCTTCTCTTGTTTTCATCTTATCGACCCCATTAACATCCCTCATAATTTATGGTACTTCTAATGTATCTAGTTAGGACCCAGGACGTGACCTAATACTGACCTGCACAGTGTGTTCCTGGATGACTCCTCAATGGATAAACGACCACCTGTCGTGATCACAGATTCTCCTCTATCTTTTGGGTTTTTTTCTGAGCAGGGTTCCAATCACACTTCAAATTCTGTCATCTTTCATTTCCTAGCTGTTCTGAATTTATTTTCTGCCTAATATACTCTATTAAATTATTTACTCCGATTAGGTATTTTCCCTTTGTAGGTTCATGAACCCCAGAGGGAAGGAATTACTGCCAGGCTTGGAGCTGATGATAAATTAAAAAACTCAGAAACACAAACCCACATGAGCTCACTCTTCAGCTGAAATTTGTTCTACAAGCAAATTTAACAAGTTCCCCAAGTTCAACAAAAGCTTCTAGAGTGAATTTTAAAGAAAACAAAACTGTGGGGTGTTCTCTTCAACCAAAACCCACACATTCTGGTATTCTTCACGATCACAAGAAAGCTAGTCAAAGCAGATACAGAATTCCTTACAGACCCTTCTCTTCATCCTCTGGGATTTGTAATCTAAGGTGGATGCCCTATAAAGAAACCTTTAGAACAACCATCACTCTTCCTCGTTCTTCACCCAGACCTCTATCCCTTTCTCTTTCAATCCGGAGTTAAATAATGTACCCTGAAGTGGAATAAGCCTCATATGACAGCCCTCTGTGTTACCTGGGTCATCTTTCCTGATTTGTCTTCTCTTGGGCCAGAAATATTGAGTCAAAAATCACATAGATCCCAGAAGATTTGTGTTTCAATTTTAGCAATATTTGAAAGGGGTCTCTGATTGGACAAACTGACCAAGGAATATGTAGAAAAATATTAGGCCCTCTTTCTGTAATGTGAACTACATGGAAACCAACTGAAAAATAGCCAAGATGTATGAGTATTCTGGGCTTGCTATCTGTTAGGTATTCTGCTAATTGACTTTCATATAACATCTTTAATCCTCACAGCAGCCCTATGAGGTATTATTATTATCCCCATTTTACAGATGGGAAAACTGAGCCTGAGTGAATGTAAGTAACTTAACCAAAGTTGTGAGGATGGTACTACTGGATCTAGTGGGTAGAGGCCAGAAATGCTGTTAAACATTGTACAGTGCATAAAGCAGGCCCCACAAAAAAGAAATAGTCATCTCAAATTGTCAATAAATGCCAAGGTCAAAAGACCCTGTTCTAGACACCTAATTGTAGTACCCTAGAAAGGATGAGGATTTGTGATAACAGTGGTTTTATTGGATAATTTTTGTAAGCAGAAAGAGAAGGATTCAGATTCAGGATGCCCCATGATTTCCCAAGACTGTTCCAGTGTGTTCCGTGAGGTCTAGTTCTTGCTTCTGGATGTGTATTACTGAATCTTGGTTTCTCTCAAGCAGATGCTCACAATGCAGGCTTTGAAAATACTCTTTTATCACTGAATCCTATGACAGACTTGACTTTCTTCTAGGCCATTCTGCAAAATGCTGCTGTGCTCTCTCTAATCTGAGTATATCATCCCTGGGGTCATTCTGGAGGCCGGTTTCTACTTGTACAACCTGTGCCATTATGTACTGTGATGGGTGGTGGGTAGCTGTAACATCACTTGAAGAGAATATTTTCCCAAATATGGTTTCTTAAACCATATGGTTTCTTAAACCAAGTTCTTAATATGGAACTTAAAACCCATCTCGCATTGGGTAATACCATCTTCCTTGCTAGGTCAGATCACCAAACACCTTCCTGAGAGCAACAGCCCTGGACAATACTGTTAAATCTTTCTGTGTCCATTTCAGGTTGGACCAGCCTACATGCGGTGGTTAATCTACTATCCCCCCACCCCCGCCATCGCACTCCTCAGTTTAATAGAGCTACTCAAGATAAAACAAATCAGTACTGCCAAAGTGGAAAATTATTTTGGCACGGCTTAGAAAAGGCATGGGGATGTGATCGCCAGCAGCGTACATCTTTTTGTACTTTGCCTCCTGGAGTAGAAACTCCTTGAGAGGAGGAAGTAAAGTTTTTGAAGGTCATGTTCAGAGTTAAACTTAATGTAGCTTCAGGAGTATTTAACATTAACAGTATTTTCCTCAAAAAATTATCAGATATTTCTTTCTGATTATTTTTACTACAGTTTGGGGGCATTTGGATAAAGAAATATGATGACAGCTTGGAGGGAGTTCCGAAAGAAACAATAAAAATGAGTGAACGGTTCAAGGGAAGAGGGAATCAGTTATGTGCTGGCTAAACAAGAATGGAAGAAGGAAAGGCCTGTGATAAATGGGAGGTGTATGTCTCAAACAGCAAATCGCTTAGTTGTTGATAGGCCCTTGAGGAAGACAGTTACCACCTCTGGGGCCATATATTTTGGGATTAATGGAGCTTTCTTTTGCCCTGTCTACAACTGGATTCCCTGGTCCCGATTCTAATTCCATTGCTCTATGAGAGGTCACTTACTGCAGTTGATAGGAGTCAAGGCATTACCCAAGATTCTGTTAGAATACTTTTCTATTTTGCAAAGACTTGACATCATCCCTAAACTAATAAAAATAAAATATTCCTGATAAGAATTCCAGTTCTCCCATTCTTAATAAGAAACCCTATGAAATTTTGAAAGGGGTTGGGGTCTGTGTGATAGAAATATGGAAAAGGTGGTAAAGAAGAAATACTGTATCAGTAACTAACATGGAGAACAAAGAGATAAGGCTTTGAGATGTGAATTCCACTCTGTTGGCTGAGATCCTCACCCTTTGCTGATCTGACCACATCTCAACTACTGCGGAATTCTGAGCACCATATTATAAGAGGAGTGTTGACATCAAGGAAGGGTCACCTTTGTGAAAAGAGTCTGAAGATGCAAAACTAAAAGAAATGTGGATGAGTCAAAGATAGTTTAACGGGGAAATTATAACCATCTTTAAATGTCTGAAGTTCAGCCAGACAAAGTGGAATTTTGATTCTTATCTAGGACCACAGAAGAAAGAACAATGACCAAGGGGTAGGAGTTTCAAGAAGATAAATTTCTGATTAACCTAAGGGAGAAATGACAAATAATGAGCTATGCCACAATAGAAGGGCTGCCTATAGAGAGAGGGAAAGTCACTTGAAGAATGGAACCAAGACTGAATGATTATCTGTTAGATTTATAGATGAAATTCATGAACAAGTAGAAGAAGCGAGATTGAAATATTGTTAATTTTTGTCTGATGATAAGATCCTTTAATTGTGTGATATGTGTTCATTAAATATTTCCTGATTAAAGCCAAATAAATGATTGAAAGGTGTTCAGGTACTTTATCCCTGTTTTGCTTCTACTGATATGCATTAAAACTAGTTGTAATTGGAGGGTTGTCAAGAGGAACACAAATCATCTTAGCCAATTTCATCTTACGTATTTATTAAAACTCATCCTCACATCCCCATTCACACCCTTCTATCTCCACTCTTTTAATGCAGTCCTCTTAAGTTCTCCCCTTGGTATTTCAGTAGCTTCTGAATTGTTTTTGTCCACATTCTCTATCTTTTAACCCATTTTCCTCAGAACTCCCAGTGTGACAGATCTGGTCTTGTGAGCCCTTCAGAAAAAACATGTGGACAGCTCCTCTCTGCCCATGGATAAAGGCCCAGCATCCGAGCACATCTGGAGATCCTGGGCTCCTGGACCCAGCCTCTCACACTTGCCTTATTCTCTGTCGTCCTTCCCCCGGAAGTCTTCCCTCCAGTAGTAAGGGATCTCCTGTGATCTCTGAAATAGAAATGCTTCCCCACTTTATTTTTTAATCATATTATGTGGTCATTATTAATAAGTCCCTGTATAATCAGTGTGTTTCATCTCCTTGATTATTTATTCTCAGGACTACCAACCAAATGGGGAAAGAAAAAAGAAACCACAGTTATTTAGTTGAATTGTATTCTATACAACTATTTCTCTCAATAAGTTCTCTTTGATTTCCTTAATTCTTAGGTATAAAGGTTAGTATCTATTTTTATCATTGTGTTTTGAACAATTTATTAAAATGTCATGTTCTCCATGGTAATTATAAGATGTTTTTTCACACTTAAGGAATGTGCTAATAGAATATTCTTTCTTATAAAAAACAACTACCAACTCATAAATATTAATCTGATTTCCTTTTGCCTATCTCCAAGAGCCCTGATCAAATGCAGAGCATGCCTTCTAATGTCAGGCTAGTAGAAATGCCTCTGTCTCTGAGATACCAAAAACAGACTATTTTGCATATGCAAAGTGGGCAGCACACAATTTTATGTACATTGTGTCCGGTTACATAACATTCACCATCTTTGATATGTAATGTGTATAATTCAAACACAGTTCAAATATAAATCTTTGCATAATGTATAGTTAAAAATGGATTTGGCATCCTTTATGCAAGACCACATACAGGTGTGGTACCTTTGCTGAAATTCCATAAAGATGAATCTAGTCCAATAACTGGAACCCCCAGCAGTACATCATAATAATCAAAGCTTTAACTGCAATAATGTTTAGGAATTGAGCTGGCACCAGGGAGACTAAGTCCTCGAGTCAATATTTGAAAATCAGAGCTGTTGTGTGAAATGAAGTGCTAAACTGGAGAGCTGCCAACTGCTGAAAGCCCACAAGCAGGAGCTGTGATTGAGAAAATAGAGTTTCCAGACGAAGCCAAGGAGGGGATACCGAGGAGAGATAATGTCTCCTTATCGTGTCTTGTTCAGACGCGTCTCCGGCCTCAGTCCTTTCCTTTCCCTTGGTGCCCACAGATCCTTCAGCCCAGAGTTCCTGGGTTTCCCTGAGTGAATTTACAATCCACAGTTAGCCCTCTCTGGAGCCAAGGAAGACCAGAAAGACACAGTTTTTTTTCAGGTGGTGGTGGGAACTTGGTTGTCGAGTCAACTCCGTTAGGGCGAGTGTTGCATCATTGCACAAGGCGCAGAAGCTCAGTCAAAACCAAAGTGTGAAAACCACCTCTGCTTCAGAGTTGAGGGAGCCTCAGATTAATGATGTAAACATAGAAATTCGGGGGGACACGTTGAGCACGTACTACATTAAGAATATGGACATTAAGTATGTGTAAGTGTTCTCTTCCCTCCGGTGCAAAATCTTTAGTTTCTTGACTTCGTAAGCATTTTTTGTATATCCCCCACAGACACGCCGAAGTGCTGCCGATCATGTGGCTTCTTGGGAAAGAAGGGAGAGATGAGACTCTTGATACTGTTGCAGTTGCAGTTCAGTCAGGAAAATTGCCTGCGCTGTGTAATTCAATAAAGGAGATTTAGTCCGTGGAATCAGAGATAGAGGTATTGCAAGAGCCAAAAAGCCAAACAGGAGACCGTGAGACAACTCGGAGGTTAACAACAGCGAAAAGCAGCCACAACACCAAAGGCTGCAAAGATACTGAGATGAGAAGGTGTGACTGGATCTCAGAAGCAAGCAGTTGTGGTGGGAATTTCAAACAGGATGGAGCCTGCTCTAAAGGAACCATGGACAGAGACACTTGTTGAAAAGAAATGAAGCCATAGAAATAGTCTCTGTCAGAGATGCCACTCAAATAATAGTCAGGTGAGGGTGGGGCAGCAATTTTCTTTCCTCCCATCCTCCAATCCATTGCCTCCCACTGGCCAAACCTGGACGAAAAAATAGGGCAAGGAATCCTGGGAAATGTAGTTTTTAGGGCTCACTCTCCTAACAATCACACACAGTTACATACCTCATCAGAATAAACATATACTATTTACAATAGGAACAAGGGTAATAATCTACTGATATTTACTCTGTGAATGGTCAGCACATACGCTCTAGTTTTTCTTTATCTTGTGAGACTCCAAATTACTCAATTGCTGCTACAGGCAAAGAGTTTGTCACCAATCATCAAACACTTAGGTTTTAAAATAACTTTAATACAAACCAACACACTTGATTATAACTAAGATGTCTTAGCTCCCATGGAGTGCAGGGGATTTTTTCCACTGTATTTTGCTCATGTATATTATTTACCATTCAGTAATGGCAGTCCCCTGAGTTTGCATGTGTCTGTTAAATATTTCAATTTATCCCGTTAACATAAGCTTCATTTTTAGGGCTGAACGTATTCATGTTACTTAAGTGGAAGAATCAGTTTAGTAAGACTGGAATTAAAAAGGCATATTTTATAAATAATAATACCCAAAGACAATTTTATTGTCTAGCCACCTCCAGATTTAAAGATGTATAAATAATATTTTCATTTTCTGTTACTGCCCTACTACCTATAGTTACATGAACTGAACTTGGCAATTCCATGTATTAATACATAGATTCCAACGACAGTGGTGCCTCGGTCATCATTCATTCATTCATTCTGATGAGTGGTGAGCAAGCGACCATTGATGAAGCATTTTCTCTTGTGGGGTGGCGTCGTGGCTCATACAAGTTATAGCGAGTGCGAGGAGTGGCGAGCAAGGTTTAAGCACCGGGACATTTTTTCATCAAAATGTGGCAAGTGCCAGGTTTGACGTGTTCTGAAGCTGATGAGTACCAATATACCACTGCACCTAAGCAAAATATTCAAAGTCAGGTATTCACTGAGCAGAAAGGAGAACAACTACTCATTTGAGAAGTCTGATCTCACAATCTACCATCAAACAGAATTACACATTTTTACATTTATAATTCAGAATACTTGAAAAAGGTGAGGAGATTTAGACATCATTTAGTTCCATTTAACATTTTTTGGACTCTTACATAAAAGTTTTGTGAGTCAATCAACAGGAGAGACTGAATTGTCCATCTGTGTATCCAGAGAGCCCCTTGCAAGATAAAATGAACCACTTTACTCAGTTTATAAAATACTTTTCCTGAACTCCAAGCTCCCAGATATTATCCTCTTTTTTTCCCTTAGAGCCAAAAGTGATAAACAAAATAAAAATCTCCCAAGAGGTCTACGTCCTAATCTTCAGAATATGTTACCTTCCATGGCAAAAAGGCTTTTGCAAGGTGATTAAGTTGAGGAATTTGAGATGGAGAGGGTATCCTGGATTTTCCAGGTGAACCCAGTCTATCACAATGGTTCTTAGAAGAGGCAGGGGCGTTAGCATCAGAGAAGGAAATGTAATGATGAAATCGAAGGTCAGAGAGAAGGACATTTGAGGGCGCCATGGCACTGGCCTGGAAGCTGGAGGAAAGGACTCGGAGCCAAGGATGCAGACAGCCTCTAGAAGGTGGAAAAGGCAAGGAAATAGATTGTACCCTAGAGCCTCTGGAAGGAATGCAGCCTTGCCAACACCTTGCTTTTAGGTTTTTGACCTCTAGAACTGAAGATGAAAAATTTGAGTTGTTTTAAGCCACTAAGCTTGTGGTGGTTTTTCACAGCATCCAAAGAAAACAAAAATACCAACCACCCTGAACACAAATGACAACTGACTGTGCTTACTGCGCCACGCCTGGCCGCTCTGGTCCCACCACCCCTTGTTCTCCCTGTTCCACTCCTCTCCGAACTGCCTTTGCTCTCACCAACAATGTCGATGTTGCCAAATCCAGGGATCATTTTTTTGCCTTTTTCTTACCTGAGCTTTTTGAAGTATTCAGGAAGAAGCTTCTCTTGTGGGTTCTCTCTCTAGTAGTTGGGCTACTTGGCATGCAATCAGATTATCTACCTCAGTTTCCTTTTGGTAAATGGGAAGTGCATAAGGCAACTCCTGAGGTGGCTCCCAGGATCCCCACCTTAATGGTATTCACACCCTCCTGTAGTGCGCTCTCCTGGAGTGTGTGCCGGATCTAGTGACTTGTCCCTAATAAACAGAATCTGTCCAACATGATGGAATGTTACTTCTGAAATTAGGCTACAAAAAGACCATGACTTCCATCTTGCCATGCTCTCTTGCCTTCTTGCTTGCCAGCTCTCATGAAGCCAGCTGCCATGTGAACCACTCTATGGAGAAACTCATTCGTCAAGGAGTTGACAGAACCCTCCAGCCAACAACCAGAGAGGAGCTGAGACGCTCAGGGCAATGCCATGGAGGAACTAAATCCTGCCAACAGCTATGCAGTGACCTTAAAAACAAGCCCTGGCTGGGCAGCTCAGTTGGTTGGAGCATCATCCTGATACACCAAGGTTGTTGGGTTGATCTCCAGTCAGGGCACGTACAAGAAGAAACCAATGAATGAATCAATAAGTGGAACAACAGGTCGATGCTTCTCTGTCTCTCTCCCTCTCTCTCTCCCTCTCTTTTTCCTGAAAATTGATAAATAAAAAATTAAAAAAAATTAGATCCTCCTCCAGTTGAGCCTTGAGATGAGACCATAGGCCTAAATATAATATCTGAACTGTAGCCTTGTGAGAGAACTCAAGGTGCACCTAGCTAAAGTGAAAACAAATTCTTAACTCATATGAACTGTGATACTGTGTTTGCCTCTTTAAACCATTAAGTTTTAGGGTAATTTATTACAAAACAATAAATACCTGATACAGGTGGCTCATAGAAAGAATATACCTAGTCATGAGGAAGGTAACACTCCTCCTGATTTTGTAATCAAATCTCAGAGTTAAAAACTAAACCATGAGGCCCCTTAATAAGAACAGAAAAAGCAATATACTGAAGAGTCTCGATTGGAACACAGTTGAGGGATGAGGAGGCGATTCAGGACTTAACCCTAGTTTACTAAGCCATCTCATTTCCCCCCTCAGTGGCTGAAATCTGCGGACTCCCACCTTCATGCTCAGCCATCAGAGATTCGTTCTGCTTTTCTACATCCTTCCACTTCCAAGCAGCTACCTCCTTGCCGCTTCTTCCTGGTTTCTGCTTGCACATGGTTTTGCTTCCTTCCCGGGTTCTGTAGTCTGCCTTCTCCCTGTATGTTTGCCAGCTCTTACACCTTTTATTATTAGTTTGTCAAGGCTGCTGTAACAAAGTGCCACAAACTGGCTTAGATGACAGAAATTTACAACTCTATGCTCTTTTTTCCCTGAACTCTTTGCTTTAGGTGACTCCATCCAAACCCATGGCTTCAACTTTCACTTTGGGCTTCCAAACACACTCTCAGAGCTTAAACTATTGTGCTGAGCTCATCTATTCAACCTTTGCCTGCTTTCTCTTCCTACATAGCTCTCAGGTACCTTAGACTCAAGAGGCCCAAGCATGAATTTGCCAGCTCATCTCCTACAAACATGTCTTTCCCTCAGCTCACCCTCTCTGGGCTTCCTCCCAGCTCCTCGAATTATAACACTGGCAGTGCCTCCCTCTCCCAAGTCACTCTGACCCCTCCAATCAGCTACTCAGGTCTATGGCTACCACCCAAATAGTTCTCATACCTTTTTCCTCATAGCCATTCCCACTGCTGGAACCTTAATTCAAGGCCTGCTCACTTCTCTCCTAGATAATACCCACTCTCAGTGCCTACCCCAGAACATTATTTATTAAAGTACAAATGTTATCTCATTATTTTCCTGCATAAAATAATTTAATAGCAACTGACAGATTAGGGTTAAATTTGAAGCATAAAAATACCTAATTTTTAAGATTGTTTTTCACTTTTCTTGTTCTTCGTCTTCTGACAACATGCTTATAAATATTTCCTGCAAGACATTAATAAATAGCCCACATTAAAAAGATTCCGTGATAAAAATGTGATCTAGTTTTGTCCATCTTCAACCTGTCCCCTCACCTTGGAATTTAATTTAGATTTAGATTTACATTAACATTTATCTGCATCTCCTCCTAATTCTGTAGATCCCATTATCACAGCCCTTACTACATTACACTACAATAATCAATTTACCTGATTGTTTCCATGCTTAGAAAATAAATCCCTCTAGGAAAGGATCTATTTTTCTCTATGACCCTAGAGCCTAGCGATGTGCTTAAAAATGCATTGTTAAATGAATGAATGTGTGAGTGTGTTGGATGCTGGAGTGAACAACTTGCGGTTCTCACCGTTAAGAAATCATTCTGAAGGAAACACGTATTTCAAAAGAATTATAATACCAGGTTAGATACACGCTACTAACAAAGTGCAAAGAGCTGGGATAGGAAGTGATATGTCTCGAAGGAGCTGAAGAATCGAAGAGGGTGAATTCAAGATACCGTTCAGTATCCAAATCTGATCAAAATGATGGTTCACATGTCCATCCTTTTGCCAGAATCATTTCTTCATGTGCCTAACTAATGTGCCTTTGTTCTCCTTCTGAAGAAGCAGCTTTAATAATTTCATGCAATAATTTTCCCAAATCTAATAATTTGTTAATAAAACCCTCTAGTCTAAGGAAGTATTTGTGGCAGAGCTTGTTAACAATGTGGAAGACTGCTTAGGAAATCATAAATTCCCTCTCACTGGACCTGCCTAAACAGAAGCTGGATAACCTTCGGGGGATGTTTTAGAAAGTGTATCCATACTGGATGGAGAGATTACTAACCTCATATAAGGTCTATTCCAAGCATGAAATTGTATTATTTTATTATTTATTTCTAGTAATTGGTGACAAAGCTCAGCTTTTTCAGATCTGAATTACAGAAAACAATTTTGATATAATCATTTTACTCTTTAAAGCCTGTATTTCACAAGTTTTATATTCTATAGCACAGGATATGCAATTTCCTTTTATTTGTTCATTAAATTTCTCAAATTTCATTGATGTTTTTCTTTCATGCTTAACCCTATTTATTGATTAAAATTTGTTTTGGTCCTATTTGCATTATGTATACATATGTGTGCACACAAAAGAGAAACAAAGAAAAAACACTCCTAATCTCTATGGAATTGAATGTCAGGAGAGATTTATATTTGTTCCTTCCAAATACTTGGTCAAAATGGTTACATTTACAGCAGATGACAAGGGTTAACAAGAGACTTGAATCTTGAAGCACCATTCACCTTGAAGCAGCAAATGCCCAGTCTCCTATAAATGAAATGTCGTCTTATTTTCCCATTCAGTTTATTGAAATATAATTGGCATATAACATTGTATAAATTCAAGGTGGACAACAAAATGGTTTGATATATGTATATATTGTGAAATGATTACCACAGTAATTGTAGTTAACATCTTTCACCCTACGTAGTTAAGTTCTTCCCTTGTGAACTTTTAAGATCTATCTTAGCACCTTTCAAATATACGATACATTTTTAGATGAGGCTTTTGCCAAGAGGATCCAGGACACAATGAAAAACATTCAGTCTGATTAGCAACCATATTTAAACATGTAAATGGATGAGGTTCCTTGTGATAAGTTTGCAGCAAGCCTAGTCCCTTAGTGAGGGTGCATTATTTAGTTCATAAATTTTGAAGAGAGTGAGAGAGAAAAATGCCTTTCAGATAATGCAGTCTTGTTTACTAATAACAGAACATGGATGCTTGAGATGAGAGTTTTATTAGAGCATAGTTCTTGTTAAGTAGGACACCTATGTGCATTTCCAATGTAAGATCTCTTAAAGGCTTCTCACTGACAGTTATGTTGCAATGTTTCCTAAAACCAGATCTGCTCATCCAGAGGTCAGAGCCCAAAGACCAGTCATTTAAGCAGTTACCCCCAACACTAACACACCCAAGAGAAAAGATGAGACAAAAATATTAGGTGGGAACAAAACAAGTTTGCTATTTTATTAGACCATGAAGTTGAGAAAAATCGTGTTATGAAAAACGAGCCCCCAGGTAGGAGGTGGGGATGCTTCTGAGTGTATATGAAGAGTAATCTATAAGCAAGGAAATGTGCATGGTTATAATTTTCTGTCACTATGAAAGAAGGTTCTTGGAGGTTTGTCTGTTGGACTATAAAAGATGTGCTTGAGCCCTGGCCAGTTTGACTGGGTTGGAGCATCATTCCATGGACCAAGGGATCATGGGTTGGATTGCCAGTCAGGCACATGCTCAAGTTGCAGGCTCCATCCCCAGTCACGGTGTATACGAGAAGGCAGCCAATTGATGTTTTTCTCTCTCCCCTCCTTCCTCTCTTTCTAAAAGCAATGAAAAAATGTCCCCAGGTAAGGCTAAAAAATAGAAAAAGATGCACTCCAGGTTAAATAAATGTTACATTGGATTTCCAAATATAGTGTGTTCCTTTAAAAAAAGAGCTTTTTAAAAATTTTGCTGTTTCTTTTTTAATTATATTTCATTGATTATACTATTACAGTTGTCCCATTTTACCCCCTTCATTCCCCTCTCCCCTGCACCCCCCACCACCAGCATTACCTTTCTTTAGTTCATGTCCATGGGTCATACATAGAAGTTCTTTGGCTTCAACATTTCCTATACTATTTTTAACCTTCCCCTGTCTATTTTGTACCTACTATTTATGCTGCTTATTCCCTGTACCTTTTCCCCTATTCCCTCCCCATCCCTGATAACCCTCCATGTGATCTCCGTTTCTGTGATTTTGTTCCTGTTCTAGTGGTTTGCTTAGTTTTGGTTGTTAACAGTTGTGAGTTTGTTGTCATTTTCCTGTTCATGTTTTTGATCTTTTTCTTAGATGAGACCTTTTAACATTTCATATAATAAGGGCTTGGTGATGATGAACTCCTTTCACTTGACCTTTTCTGGGAAGCACTTTTTCTTTCCTTCCATTCTAAATGAAAACTTTGCTGGATAGAGTAAGCTTGGATGTAGGTCCTTGCCTTTCATGACTTGGAATACTTCTTTCCAGCCCTTTCTTGCCTGCAAGGTTTCTTTTGAGAAATCAGCTGATGGTATTATGGGAACTCCTTTGTAGATAACTGTCTCCTTTTCTCTTGTTGCTTTCAAGATTCTTTCCTTTTCCTTAATCTTGGGTAATGGAATTATGATGTACCTTTGTGTGTTCCTCCTTGGGTCCAACTTCTTTGGGACTCTCTGAGCTTCCTGGACTTCCTGGAAGTCTATTTCCTTTGCCAGGTTGGGGAAGTTCTCCTTCATTATCTTTTCAAATAAGTTTTCCATTTCTTGCTCTTCCTCTTGTCCTTCTGGCACCCCTATGCTTCAGATGTAGAATGTTTAAAGATGTGCTGGAGGTTCCGAGCCTCTCCTCATTTTTTTTTTTTTAAATTCTTGTTTCTTCTTTCTGTTCTGGTTGAATGTTTCTTCCTTCTGCTCCAAATCGTTGATTTGAGTCCCTGTTTTCTTCCTGTCACTATTGGTTTGCTGTACATTTTCCTTTATTTCATTTTTCATAGCCTTCACTTTTTCCTCTATTTTGCAACCATACTCAGCAATTTCTGTGAGCATCCTGATCACCAATGTTTTCAACTGTGCATCTGATAGGTTGGCTATCTCTTTATCAATTAGTTGTATTTTTTCTGGAGTTTTGAGCTGTTCTTTCATTTGGGCCATTTTTTTTTCTCAGCATACCTGTTACATAGTATAGGGTGGAGCCTTACATATTGGCCAGGGTGGGGCAACCCTCATTGCTGCATCGTTACACCGTATATGGGGGAGGAGCCTGAAAGGGAACAGTGCTGCTTGCTCAGCTCTCTGCGGGGTTTCAGTCACTTCCTCTGCTACCCACAAACAAATTGACCCCTTCTGGTGCTGATTCCCAGGTAGGTGGTTTTGTGTATATTCTAGGACCCTGTGAGTCTCTCCAACGAAACTTTGGCATTTTAATTATGATGTGTTTTGGAGTTGGCCTCTTTGTATCCATCTTGTTTGGAAGCACTCGCCGTGCTTCCTGGATTTGCATGTCTATTTCCTTCACCAAATTGGGGATGTTTTCTTTCATTATTTTTTTAAATAGACTTCCAATTTCTTGTTCTTTCATAGTGTTTTGAATCTACATTTGATACATCGCTTCTCTCTGTTTTATTTAGTTCTTTTTCTGGAGTTTTGATCTGTTCTTTCATTTGGGCCATGTTCCTTTGTATCCTGATTTAGGCAGCATCCCTGTGTTTGTTTCCAAGTATTGGCTATAACTGTTATGACTCCCCGTCTTGGTAGTGTGGCCTAATGTAGCAGGTGTCCTGTAGGGTCTAGTGGCACAGCCTCCCCTATTACCCAAGCTGGATACTTGAAATGCACCCTTCATGTGGGTTGAGTACACCTTCCTCTTGTTGTTGAGCCTTGGTTGCTGTTGGCAGGTCAATAGGAGAGATTTATAGGCCAGTCAGCCGCAAGGATTGACTGTGACCACTGACCATCATCCTCTGTCCTCCATGGAGGATCAACTGTGCAAGGGTAGGTTTGTGATGCTCTGACATAGTCTGTAGCTGTCCATTGGGTGTGCTGGCTCTGAGGTTTCTCAGGTGTGCAGTCCAAGGTCAGCCCCTACCTGTATTTTGCCCAGGACTTACATGCATGAGTTATAAAACAATCTGAGTTGGTTGCTACTTGTGCTGGCCTCAGAGATTCCCAGGTGAAGCCAAGCTGTGAATCTGAGCTTGTGCTGATTCTGCTAGTGCTAGGCCTTAGGCCACTTAGCAAGAGGTGCTGGTCCTGGGAGATTGCTAAAGTTGCCTGTCGCTTGTTTGATAGGATTTAGGAAGTTGTAAAGCATGAGCCAAACCCAGACATTCATGTGAAAAAGTCACTGTTAACAGCTTGGATGGGCCCATAAGTTGGGTGGAACAGAGTCTCAGGGGATCTCCAGGATGGAGCAAACAGTGTTAGCCAGGTTGACGGAGACTCAGATATGGCACTCACCTGTCAGCTCTGTGGCTCTGCTGGGGAAGAGTTCAAAAAAAGGTGCAATGGCATCTGCCTGCCTTTCTGTCTGGGAGAAAGCTGTCTCTCAACTCTTCCCTGATTTCAGACACTTCACTTTCTCCCTGTATGCCTCTGATGCCTTTCAAGTTGCTTCCTGGTGCTGGAACTCGGAGTGAGTCTAAGTAAGTCTGTGTGTGGGTTCTTTAAGAGGAACTCCTTGGGTCTCCAAAAGTTTCTTCCACCAACTTGGTCTCTGCTGGTTTTTGCAGCCAGAAGTAACGGGCACTTCTCTTCCTGGTACTGCAACCCTGGGCTGGGGGGCCTGGTGTGGGGCTGGGACTCCTCACAACTGAGATATCCCTCTCAAATTTGTAACCACCTCACCATGGGTGTGGGGCCAGCCTGGATCTCTGCTGGCCCTCCTACCAGCATCTCTGCCCCTCCTACCAGCCTGGATGGGTGTGGTTTCTTCAATTCTGTGGTTGTCAGACTTCCATTCACCTTGATTTCAGATGGTTCTGATTGATGGTTGTTCTACAATTTAGTTGTAATTTTGATGTGGTTTTGCAAGGAGGTGAGCTGTATTTACCTATGCTGCCATCTTGACCAGAAATCAAAAAAAGAGCTTTTTGTTGAGGAACCATGCAATAAACAATATTTTAGCAGTAAAGTTTTAAGTGGCAATACTCTTTCAAGTCATATTCCATTTCTTCCTTGGCCTTTTAGTATCCTCACTTTCATTTTCAGGGACCAAACTCTAATGCTCTATATGATTTCTAAATTTAGACAGAGGACTAATTCATACAAATCACTGCCTTTATGCATGTTCACAGGATTTTTTTTTAATGGGCGGTGCTCTTCTGCCAAGAGTGAAGTTCCATAATATCCTTCAGAGTGAGGAAAAGAACTGTTATTTGTCATACACAAAGCTTACAGTAAGTTGGGACTTACTAAGTCCAAACAGCAAACAAACTGGCAAACAGAAAGGACCACCATGTGTCTAAGTCCACCAGTTCTATCAGAGGAAAGAAAAGAAATTAGAATATCCCTTAATCCCTGCCCCTCACGCACGCAAGCTCTCCTAACAACCTACTGCCAATTGCTGAAAGGATGCCCGGTGACTGCCTGCATCAATATCATCTGGGGTTTTGTTCAAAATAGAGATTTTTTTCACCCTACTCCAATCATGCTGCATCAGCATGTCTAGGTGTAAGAGCCAAGAATCATGCTCAACTAACAATTTCCTTGGAGAGTCCTTACACAAGAAACTTGTGGGAAGCGCTAATATGGCGGCCAGTCTTCAAGTAGATTCTTCTTCCAAATAGGGACTAGAACACAAATGAACGAGAGGCAGAGTAGGAGACCAAGTTCCCTAAAACAATTTCTCTAAGATTTACACAGTATTCTGCTTTTCAGGGCTATTCTGACTAACCTCTGTTCAGAGCCCTAGTGATGCCCTGGTCTGGGTGCCATCGTCTCCCATAGGGCAATTTGAGACTGACAGTTGTAACTCCCCGTGACTGTTGTTCTCAGACCCCACTGGCTGCTTAGAAGCTGAATTTTCCTTTGCGACTATTTCATTTTCCACATAGCCATGGACCTTGCTGCGTGTTTTATGAGCATGGCAGATAGTTAGGGTTTAGACATTTGTACAATGAGTGCCCGATCTGCAGTTTAGGAGGCAGGCCTGCCTGAAACCAGGAAACAGCAAATTCCCCTCGGGACAGGTTACTCTCAAGGGGAATTTTCATCCCATTTTTCAAATGCATGCATGAAAATAACCTTCTTCCCTTGGGAATCATTTCAAAGAGAAAGTAAATTTGAAATCTTTTGAGGTTCCCTTATAGCTCATCAACACACAATACAAAAACAAATTGCATTCCATCAGCTGGCAATCACAAGGAAAAGGTGGATTAGAGCTCATTTAATTAACTCATTAGATGTGTCTATTTTTACAAATGAAGCCAGTTCCTATCACAGAAATCGCAGAAATAATCATGATGAGTAGCTTTACAGGGTGTTTCCTGTACCGTTTTGCTTTGGAATTTTAGTGCTCTCCTTTGTTTTCATTCAAGTGACCCAAACACAAAGAAATGAGATTGCAACCCATTAAGCCCAAGAGAACAGCAGCCTGGAGCGTGATGCCACCTCTGCTCTCAGGTTGGCCTTTGATTGAGAGCAACCAGACGAGGCAGCATGACATGACACCACGTGTAACCCATCGGAATTGGTAGCCTTCCCGATGCGCCTTCTCTTGGTCATGCTGGAGGCCTTTGTGACATGAGCAACTGCTGTGGGTAATAACGTATAGTTATATAAAATGGACTAATGCCAGCCAAGCAACTTGTGTAAAGGGATCGGTTGTGTTCCTTGTTAAATGTTTTGTCAAGCTGACCATGCCCTTTATTTATCCCTAACACAACATGCTTATTCTGCCCCATCTACTGTATTCACCCTGCAAATTTATGAGGCTCTATTAATCTTCTGCCCTGCTGACTATCTCTGTTGCCAAGTGTCAGCAGACTTTTGTACCTTGCTAATGTACAAAGGGCTTCCTATGAGTAATATCAGCATTTTGCCTTTTAATTGCACATATAATTTTTAGGTCTTACAGCTAATAAGGGAATTGAGACCACAGTTCATCACTGTCTCGAATGGTACTCCAGGGGTGTGGGGACTGTGGAAGCTGAGAGAAGAATATAGCTGTTCTGGATCCAAGCAATAGTTTCTCTCATTATGCTGGTACCATCCCCACTACAGTGTTAAGGGTCTGTCGCTTTTCCCATTGTACACTCTACTTTTCTGGGGCTTTGTAATTTCACTGGAAAAATGTTCTTTCCTTTGAAAACTTTTGGGATTGGATCTTAGCTCATGAGGATTTTTATCTCCTTTTCTATCAATTCCAAAAGAGATGAGCCGTGTGATTTCTTTACTTTATTTTTATTGTTTACACTATTACAATTGTCCCCATTCCCCTCCCCCTTTCACATCAGCTGTGTGATTTTTAAAGTAAAAAATATATATATTTATTGGACAAATTCCTGAACCTGTAAGACATCCAAAGGGGTGCACTTTTGCTAGTCCTTCAACTGACCTTTTTTCCTACTGGATTTTTTTTAATGCACACTTAGTTTTAAGTACTTTTAAGGAAAAAAATGTTTAAATGAGTGGAGGATTAGTGTTTTCAATGTGGGCATTTTGCTTTTGCATTAATAGCCTCTCACAAACATTTTTACTATGCCTGAAAAAAAATGTGCATTATTGATGAGTGTACTTCTTACTGTGCAAAGCCATTAGGAAAGAAATGAAAGGTCTGTGGCAAGAAGTGGATGCACAGAGATGTCCTGGGTAGACAGTGTTTTCATTTAGCAGCTAGGGTGTGCCCATAATTGCCCTGCCTACACTGAACTATTTCATTTGCATTTTCTTACAGGGACCTCCATGTTCCTGGGCACTTCTGTGGCACCCATTAACTGATACTTGTGAAACTGTGATTTTATGGCACGGAAAGCAAATTGTTGAACTTATCAGAATTAATTGAATTGGGAGAGGAAATCAGATACTAAAATCTGAGGAAGAAGACACTTGGGAGAGGTGGGCGACCTGGGTTCCTGTCTTGACCATGATTCTGGGCATTTTGCTGGGCCTCAGCTGCTCGAACTGTATGACTCAGAGAGTTTGGAGAGTGGGTTAATAATGTCCTTTCAAGGGCTTTGACTCTGGGTCAGCAGGACAGAAAGACTGAATCAGAATGGACAAACATCACCCTGATCCCATTAGGCAGGGAAGGTTTCCGCTAAACTGAATGCCACATGGGCAGCCTGAGCCTCCTGTTCCCTTCTCCTTCCATGGCATCTGTATCTTCTCCACATTCGTGCTCAGTCCTGCGGTTTACCCGCCTCCCTGCTGGGCGGAGCCCCTTTCTCCCAAGGATTCTCAGTGTTGTCTTAATCTACTCGTTCCCTGCAGTCCGTGAATTTTAGGCCATTCTTTGGCCAAATCCTTGAACAATGTCAAAAGCAGAAGAAAGTCCTCTGGTGGTTCTTGGTTCACCACGAAAGACACCAAGCTGTGAGGAGATACCAGGACTCTCCATGATTTATGAGGAACATATCTAAAGTTCTTTGCTAGAATGGAATTTAGAGAAAACAAAATAACTCAATCAAGTGACTATTGTGGGCCGTGCACTCTCTCATTCAGATCTCTCATTAACTTGGATTATAGATATTATCTTTAGGTTACAGATGGGAAGTTGGTATTGAAAAAGCTTAATTAACGTTTCTTGGGCATGGGGTTTAAATATAGACCTCTTGAATCCATATAAAATCATATTTTTTTCTTTGTAATATGGAACAAAATAAATAAGCCTGAAAGGAGAGTCTATAGCTTGGGATTTATCTTTGAAGTTATGGTTTAAACCATTACTATTCCTATAGTTTCTCTCCATCTTTGTTTTGCCTTGTTATTTATTCACTTAGTCATTTATTAGAAAATTAATAAGATATTAACTTGCATGCCACATGTCAGTATGGGACATCTCTGTGTCATTTATATACGAAGACGCTGCTGTAGCAATCGCCTCCCATGTGCGCAGTGGGGCCCAGGAGGCGAATGGGGGAGGAGCAGTGCCTCCCCCATGGAGGGCAGGACTGTGGTCCCACCGACGATCTGCGCCTACTTTACCTAGCGTTCAGTAAAAAATAAACCATAACCTCTGCCAACTCTCTCACAGCAACGTGAGAGCCGAAGGGTCTTGTGACACAGGCAGGTAGAAGTTTACGCAGATTACCTTCTTAAATGAAAATCAGTTTGATCAAAAGAATAAGAATTTGATAGCTAAAAAATAATCCCTAGAAATTATAGGAAAAATTAAAAATGTATCTTCGGAGTCTTTTTTAATAGTTTAAAAACTGTGCTTTATCCTGAAACAACTCTTTTCTGTTGTCAGTTTCCTCGTCTGTCATACACCCACTAATATTGATTAAGAACCTCTATAATACCACAGTCCCATAAACTGTTTACCAATATTGGGAATAAGATTGTGCATTTTCAGAGCACATTAGCTACTGGAATCCTCCTTGCTTTATACAGAAATAACTCGCTTGGGGCCATAACAATCAATAGGTCAGCTCTATAGAAGGATTATAGATTTAGAACCAGACAAAGTGGGCACCTTCTTGGGAAAGCACCTTTGAAGAAGGGGATATAACTTTGTATTGATTTGTTTTCCCTTCTATGATATTCGGTAGAAAACCAATAATATTAAAGTTGTGACTATTTTGTACTTTTTTCGTCTGTCACTGAGGTCAACGACCTCCTTAAAATACTTTCAGAAAAGGCCCTATTGTGGTATTCTAGCTGGTGAGAGCACTGACTTCTTATGAGACCATTCCCAATCTTCAAGCAACATTAAGACCGTGTGACTGTGTTCGTGTCTCAGTAGGCTCCGGGGTCAGAACCTCCAGGTCTGAATCCTGGCCCCCTCAACTCCTAGCTGTAAAACTTAGGTTAAGTTACTCAACCTCTGCCTGCCTCAATTTCCCCATCTATAAAAAGGGGATCGAATCGAATGTCCTCAGATCATTGTTGTGAGGATCAAATTCAAATTTTATAAGGAAAACATATAAAACCATTCCAGACACCTAGTGCTAAATGATTACTTTAAAATTAATCCAATGTCCCATTTATCAGTCAATTTTGTTATTGCTTTCATGAGGATCTCTTAAGCCTACTGGATAGCAAAATTTTTTTTTGTATTTTTACTGCAGAAGTCATTTTTGCAATAATCGGCTATGCCAAAATAAAAACTCCTATAGTGTCCTTTTAAAATTTATCTTTACATTATGTCATGGTGCTAATTTTAATTATTGCACAATATGTTTATGGGAGAAATCAGAGTATTTTAATAGTGTGGCTTAATGTAGTAAGTGTTCTGTAGGGTCCAGTGGCACAGCCCCCACATCACCCAAGCTGGGTACTTGAGGTGCACCCTCCGTGTGGGCTGAGTACACTTTCCTCTTGTAGTTGAGCCTTGGTTGCTGTTAGTTAAGTCAATGGGAAGGATTTATGCAGGCCAGTCAGCTGCGAGGACTGGCTGTGACCCCTGACCACCAACCTCTGCCCTCCTTGGTGGATCACCTTTGTAGGGACAGGGTGGTGGTGCTCCAGCATGGTCTGTAGCTGCCCACTGGGTGTGTTGGCCCTGGGCTTTCCCAGGTGGTGCAAGCTAAGGTCAGCCCCCACCTGTGTTTTGCTTGGGGCCACCCTGCATGAGCTATAAAGCAATCTGAAATGGCTGCTACCTGTACTGGGCTTGGAGATTCCCAGGTGAAGCCAAGCTGTGAATCTAAGCTGGCTGATGCTAGTGCTGGGTCTGGGGCCACTTAGCAATGGGCACAGGGGCTGAGAGCTTCCTGAGACCAGCTGATGCTTGTTTGAGAGGATGTAGGAGGTTGTGAAGCATTCTTATGGTAAAGTCACTGTTAACAACTTGGATCGGCCTGTATATTGGGCAGGACAGAGCCTCAGGGGATCTCCAGAACAGAGCAAACAGTGTTAGCCAGGTTGATGGAGACTCAGATAAGGCACCCACCTGCAGTTTCTGTGATTCTATGCAGGGAGGGCTCAGAAAAGGGACATGGTCTCTGTCTGCCTTTCTGTCTGGGAGAAAGCTGTCCCCCAGCTCTTATCTTGATGTCAGACACTTTACTTCCTCCTTGTATGCCTCTGTTGCCTTTCAAGCTGCTACCCCAGTGCTAGAGCTCAGAGGGAGTGAGTCTGAGTAAGTCCATGTGTGGGTTCTTAAAAGGAACTACTTGGGACTCTTGAAGTTTCTTCCACCAATTCAATCCCCACTGGTTTTTGTAGCCAGAGAAATAAGGGGGTCTCTTTTCCTGGCACTGGAACCCTGGGCTGGGGGTCTGGTATGAGGCTGGAACTCCTCAATCCCAAGAAGTCCCTCCCAAATTTTTATCCACCACATGTGGATATGAGACAAGCCCATTCTGTCCCTCCTACAGGTGTGGATGGATGTGGTTTCTTTAATTCCATAGTTGCTAGACTTTTATTCAACTCAATTTCTGACAGTTCTGAATGACGGTTGGTTGCTGTATAGTTTAGTTGTAATGTTGATGTGGGTTTATAAGGAGGCAAGCCATGTTTACCTATGCTTCCTTCTTGAATGGAATTCCCAGAAAGTACTTTAAAATAGTAACTGAGAGCTGTGTCTCCTGTTGGAACTGATGAAGAGAGACTTGGCTACTGCAGTAGGCAGACTCTAAGAAGACCCACAGGGACCAATGCCTACTGGTACTCAGGCCCTTGTAATCCCTTCCCTTTGAGTACAGGTTGGCTTCTACTACAGAAATGACAAGACCTCGCTTCTGAGATTAGGTGGTAAAGACTATAGCTCCTGTCTGCTCAATTTCTGTCACTCTCTCAGATCAGTCACGCAGGGAAGAAGCCAGATGCCATGTCAGAAGGCAGCCTCACAGAAGGGCCGCACGTTGAGAGACCAAGGCCTGCCCAAACTATGTAAGTGAGCTCAGAAGTCCAACCTTCAGCTGGGATAGCAGCCCCAGCTATCAGCTGTCTGAGACTCCTGAGAGGCTAGAGCCAGAGGCATTCAGCTAGCTGTACCTGGATTTTTGGCTCACAAAACTGCGAGATAATAAATGTTTTAAGTTGCCCAGTTTGCAGAGAATTTGTTACACAGCAATAGATAACTCATACCCATACCATTAAATTAAAAGAGCCAGATTTCCAGTTTTAGTAGGAGATAAACCATGGTTTGGTAAAATATGGCTTTTGAGCCAAGTCCACCACACATCCTGTTTTTTGAATAGAGATATTATTGACACCACTTTCTATACAACCTCCAAGCTAAGAATAGTTTTCACACTCTTAAATAGTTACAAAAACTAAAACAGGGAATATGCAACAGAGACTATATTCACATAGCAAGTTCTAAATATTTACTATCTGCACTCTCAAGAGAACAATTGACCCTTCCAAAGTCACCTGAAGTAACTGCAGATTATACAATACAATGGTTCAACATTCCAGACGACATCTCTTAAATGAGCCATCTTCTCTAGAATGTGCCAAATCTAGAATGTGTGTACAAGGTCTGTCTGGAAAAAAAGTCCCACCATTGTTAACATAACGAGAATGGTTTGCACAACATCGATGTAACCTGGCAGCCAAGGAGAGAGGACTGCAATGTGCATGTGTGAACACTGATGACTTCACTGTACTAGTCAGTAGGGGTAAAGGTCGTTGAGCGAGCATGTCTACTGGGTGGATGCTGCATTCAAAGTGACTGAATGAGTAGAGCAATGAATCTGCATCAAATTGTGCCTTAAGCTTGAACATTCCTATTTGGAAACTACTCAGATGACTCAGAAGGCCGCAGCTATGGGCAACTGATGATTGGCAGCTTCGTCATGACGGTGTACTTGCTCATGTATCAGGTCTCAAGCAGAGTTTTTGGTGAAACATCAAATCACTCTGGTGTCTCATCCCCTCTGCAGACCCATTTGGTTCCCTGAGATTTCTGGCTTTTCCTAAAATTAAACTCACCATTTAAAGGAAAGAGATTTCTGACTGTCACTGAGATTCAGGAAAATATGACAGGGCAGCCGATGGTGATTGGGAGAACTATGTGAGCCCCCAAGGTGAGAATGTACTTTGAAGGGGACTGACGTGTCATTGTCCCATGTACAATGTTTCTTGTATCTTGTATCTTTTTCAAGAAATGTTTCTATTTTTCATAGTACATGGCTGGACGCTTTCTTGACAGACTTGTATGCCTCCACACAGGAGTAAAATAATAACTATCAACAATCTCTAATTATATAAAATTACATTAATAAATTATATGCATCAATAAATATGTATACATTAATAAATATATAAATTATATGAATTTTGTATATTTATAAAATTTTTACAATTATAGAGAATAAGTAAAGATAAAACAAAAGCACATTACATGAATATGCATATGTTGAATTTTATTTTCAAGCATATATTATTTCAGTTAGTGTTCATGGAATTTAGGATTTGGATAGACTGTATGTGTCTTAGAACTGCAGTAATTGATGCACATCGACTCTGTGTCCCAGATGCCTGGAATCCCCCAGGACTTAGGACATGAGGGTGGTAAGACAGTCCCCCGTCTATGACTGCAGTAGAAGCAAAGCAAGCTCTGCTCCAGACAGGTTCTCCTCAAAGTGTGGTCAGTAGGCCATTGCTGGTCTGCGAACTGTTTCTAACCTGTTTGTGACAGGAGTAGAACTAAAACTAAAAAGAAGTATCTAGAAACTAGTATAGCAATTGAAAAACTAATCATATTTGTTGAATATAATTATTATAAATTAAAGCTTACCTTTTGTATCTTTTTGAGATTTTTATTTAATTTTTCTTGTAATTGTTTTTATCACTTTTTCTAAAGTGCCAATCCATAAGGAATAGAAAATTTTAAAAAATGGTCCTTCATCATAAGAAGATTAAATTGTCTTCCCTCTCTCTTTTTTATCCTCACCTGAGGACATATTTTCATTGCTTCTAGAGAAAAGAAGGGAAAGAAAGAAACATCAATACAAGAGAGAAACATCGATCAGTTGCCTCCGTGTGCAACCAGACAGGGGACTGTACATGCCCCAACCAGGAATCGAACCCACAACCCAGGTATGTGCCCTGACCAGGAATCAAACCCTCAACTCTTTGGTTGTGGGATGATGCTCCAACCAACTGAGCCACACCAGCCAGGGCTAAAAGTGCTTTAAGGAGTCCAATAAAACCTCCAGTATCCTGGAGTTAAATCAAGGTTTTTATAACAAGGTCTATTTCTATCAATACTATACATATTTTGGTCAAGCATAGCAACAGCCAAAGCCTACAGACTCAGGGATTTGTCATGGGTACTCCAGATGGTCATGTACCTGCTCAAAAATGTTAAAATGTCTGCCTCTCCTTTATAAATGCCTCAATATTTAGTTTAATATTTAAACATGATACGCTACAGACAGGCATTCTCTCCCCTAACCCATTAAACAAAAAGGCCCTAGGAATGAAAAAGATTACAGTAAGTTAGTAGATGGAGGTATTGGAAATTTACAGCACAGCGTACAGGGATGACCAGCCAGCCTGTGACGTGACCCTTGGGTCCTTCTCTCGTGGCAGACATTGCTGCCGGTCAGCACATTCTCCCCTGCCAAGGCACATGCAGATGCAGGAACCTTATCATCAGAGCATTCCAAGAAGCCAGCCAGAGTGGGCGCAGGAGATGAACACTTTTTACCATCTCTAGTATAAGGGGAAGAACACAGGTATCACAGGAATTAGGTCCAAACCTGGTTCTCGTCACCTCCCCAGATCCAGTGTGTGTCATCTGGAATAGGGGAGTCGGACTAAATCAAGCATTCTCATGTTAGAATTCAGTGTAGCCTTTAAAATATGCTCATGCCTGGGTCCCAACTATCACGTCCTTTTTCAGGCTGTCTGACAGCACCGTAGGTCATTTCTAAAGCTGCCCTGGTGATTCTAACATGCAACCGGACTTAAGATTAGAAGATCTCTACAGTCCCCATCCCCCCAAATCTAATAATCTAAGACTCTGACTATTTGAAGCAATGATGAGGTCAGTCACACAGACTTAGAGTCTATCAGTTAAATTAGATTGGTTAGGACTTGAAGAGGCAACTTAATCCCTTGGGTGGTTTATAACTAGAGAGAATGAAAGGCATAGGGATTTTGAATTATGAGGTAATTATTCCATTGGTATATGTGATCACAACCACTCAAGCTTTGCTCACGGTTTTTATGGCTCTTCAGGATACCTTATAAGAATTATTATAACCCCATAAATCACTGTTGCCTATTATTACAAGTATGTCATAATTTATAATAATAATAATAATAATTACTATTGTTAATAATAATATACATTGTAATGAACCAAGTTCTTTTATTTGAGGATTTTAATGCATTTTATAGATCTTAATCCATTCATCTTAATATTTCTGTGAAAAGGGCATAAGCCCATAATCATCATCCCATTTCATGAGTGAAGAAAGAACCTCAACCAGTCAACTGAGATGAGTGTGTGTGTGTGTGTGTGTGTGTGTGTGTGTGTATACTCACATGCTTAAAATCCAATTCAAAATCTATAGGTTTTATTATTATGATGCTAAGCATCCAGAGGTTTAAAGATCCTCTCTCAAAATTTTCATGAAGGGAAATCCCTCTGTATTTATTTATCCACATCTATCTCCCAGACACTGAAAGATAACAAAGATGAGCAAACACCCTAGTATGTGGTTGAGAGAAAGATACATTCATAAATACTCACAACAAAAGGTGACAAGTGCTTTACTAGAAATGTGTTTGTGATGCCACGGCATCACTGGGGGAGAGGAGGCTAACTCTAAGACTAGGAAGAGGTGCAGGTTTTACAGAATGACTTGAGAGCTAGGGTTGGGAGAGCATCCGGAGTTCAGCGGCTGTGAGAAGGTGAGGTGTTCCAAGCAGAAACGTTTTGTTGAAATAGAGAAGCATGATGGTGGCGTCTGCTGTGCGCAAGTGGGAATGGGAGCAGAGAAAGCTGCAAAAGAAGGTTGGGAACAAATCCCAAGCTTCCTTAGACATCCTAAGAATGGCAGATTGTTTTTCCTATACACAATTTGTGTTCATGGCTTGTATTTGTATGTACATCCTCCTTCTGATAGGAAAGTCCTTTGTAAGAGAACACTATACTTTGTCCTCCACTTTAGAATAAATTTTAAAACCTTGAGGAAATAGTAGGAAAAGCATGGCATGGATTTTTATCTTTTTCTAAGCAAGGGTCTTAGAGTATTTCATTCATCACTTGCAACTTTCTTGGACTGAGAGACATTGGGGTGGGGGAAGAGTCTGGTTAGAGCTGAAGAATTTAAGAATTGAAAAAGACCGTAGAAGTCAATTTCAGAAGCTTTAGAACCACCAGCCACTGGATGAAGCCTGTGGCCTTATGCCTTCTCCACTGGCATTATGTAGCATGTACACCCTGTGTTCTGTCAAAGTTCTCCGATAAAAAATGATGCTCATTACAGTCAAGTAAGGTTCGAGAGCCCTGCTGTCTAGAGCTCTGTTTCAAACAGTCAAACGTGCATTAGAATTATAAAGACTACCAGGAGTCCTGCAGGAAACAGTCCAGTAACATGTGTTTAAACCAGTATTTCCCAAACTTACCTAATAATAGAACTATTTCTTTAAAAACTCCAGTTCACAATCAGCCTTTTTCTTTCTCTTATTTGTCACATAGCATTATTGATTTTAAATTGCCCTTCAAACTCATCAACTAACTTTCTTTCTTTCTTTCTTTCTTTCTTTCTTTCTTTCTTTCTTTCTTTCTTTCTTCTTTCTTTCTTTCTTCTTTCTTTCTTTCTTTCTTTCTTTCTTTCTTTCTTTCTTTCTTTCTTTCTTTCTTTCTTTCTTCTTGAGGCATCTTGATTTTATTAAGTTAGAACAGAAAGAAGGTGATCACTCATATCAATCACCCTATTCTTTTTTTAAAATTTCTTTAGTGATTGATTTTAAGAAAGAGAAAGAGAGGGGGATTTGTTGTTCTACTTATGTATCCATTCTCTGGTTAATTCTTGTATGCACCCTTACTGGGGATAGAACCTGCAACTTTGGCATATGGGACAACTCTAATGAATTGAGCCACATGGTCAGGGCCTCACCCTATTCTTTAGCAGTGTACTCAGCTTATATTTGTAGTGGATTCAAGGGTTGCCCATCTCAGGAATACAAAGAGGATTCTCCCTTCAAGTGTTTCCTTGGTGTTCATCTTTGTCAAACATTTTCTTTTCTTGGCCACTCCTTTCCTCTGGGCACAAGTACTGCTGAAAGATGGTCCCTCTTACCTAATTGCCAGGTAACCATGGTGACAATAAGCAAAATGTTAACCACCCTGTCTTAAATACTCTCACAGACAAGGTAACAGAATTCTTCATTTCCAATTCAAATGGTCTAAAGGATTGCTGAATAAGCTATTCTGTAGGATGCCAATTTAAGAAATATAAAAATATTTCAAGCTGAAATATTTCACTTTTAAATTCAAAGTGAAAATAGCTTGACTGAGTTCAATGAAAACATTCTAAATATCATCATAATTAAGGGTACTACTTTATTAAGCAGAAGAATATTAAGGCATAAATGGAATTGCTTGAGAAGCCACAAAAGCTTTCTGGGCCTATCTGAGATACAGCAGCTCATGATGGCACATCTTGTTCACAGCTTACATTGCAAAGCTTTTATGACTCACCAAGTGGCTTCACAGACATGTTCTGACTTTAAACTTGAATCTAATGTGAAAGCATGTATCATCATTATACCCACTTTGCAGTCAAGGAACTCAAAGGTCAAAGAGGTGCAACAAAGTCTCCCAAGGTCATTCTGCTGACCTTGAATGAGAATGAGTTTAGTGAATTTATACCACTAAGAACCCCAGGTGTAGCAGGTCCCTTTCTAGACCTCAGGATGCACAGATGAGAAAGATAGGATCCCAGATAGTTCCTAATCCAAACCTGACTGTCTGTGGTTGTAGTATTGTCTCTGTATTCAAGCTGGGAGGGTGAGATATGCAACCTGAGCAGCCCCAGTGTCCCCAGATTCTCAAAACACCTGGCTACTCTGTGCTGGTCCTAGAGCACCGAGGTGGCTGCTGGTACCCAGAAGCTCTGGTTTGCTTTTGGTCACAGTCTAGGCCTGTCGATGTTACTTTCCTTCAGAGTTGACCTATACCCTGGTTGCTAGAGGCCTGGGAACAAGAAACTCTGAAGGACTTCCACAGGGTCTAAGATGTGTCTCTAGGTGTAGCAGGGATTCTTAAATATCAGAATCGTAGAATCACCCAGACGGCTTATTAAGTTGCAGTTTGCTGGGCCCCTCTCCCCAGAGTTTCTGACTTAGTGGGTCTGGAGTGAGGACACAGAATTGGCATTTCTTACAGATTGCCGGGTGATGGTGATTCTGTTGTCTGAGGACCACATTTTGAGAAGCTCTGTCCTACTATCTCTCCCTCCCTAGCAAGCTCTCCTCCCTCCATCGATTTGCTTTTGCAAGAGTCGAAATATTACTTTAGAAATTAACTTTTGAGTCCTTGCAGAAGACAGGTATTACCTCTTCTCATACATCTTATTGCTCAATTCCAAAGTGAGGGAAAAGCACAAATGTTCAGTAATGCCCGTTCTGTCATTATATTACTTTTAAGCTTTGAGTCAATAGGCACTTTAACTTTCTTGTCCACAAAAGGGGGTGATGGGCCCAGCCCAATAGCTTACACAAAGATAAAATCAAACCCATATTAAAAATAACTTGAAAGTTTTTACTTTAAAAGTTAATGATAAGGGAACCAGAAGGTACAAATTTTCAGTTACAAAATAAACCATTGGGATGCAATGTATAGTAGGGTAATTACAGTTAATACTGTATTGCAACTTTGAAAGTTGCTAAGAGTGATCTTAAACTTCCTCATCACAAGAAAAAAAATTGTAACTATGTTTGGAGATAGGTGTTAAAAAGACATTGTTGTGATCATGTTGCAAAATATACAGCTACCAAATTATTGTGTTGTATACCTGAAACTAATAAAATGCTATATGTCAATTATACCTAAATAGAAAAAGAAGGTTCATGATATAGACATAAAAATCAAAGTGAGGTCTTTCCCTGCTGTGTCATTGACTAGTTACTGGTATAAAGCTACTTGTCTAAAAATATACGGCAAGAAAAAAGCAGAATCAGATATAAAATTCAGGCCAATTCATTCCCCGTACAGATTTCCCCCAGGTACACTACTCTACACAATAACAATAGTAGATAAATACTCAAATGGGGTTTGCGAAGCCTAATATAGGACCTGACAAGAACTACAGTGATCCATCCGTTCCTCTAGGTATCTGTTTCAATGGTTCCATTAGTAATAGAATTTCTCCTCTAGATGCATAATTGATAACAAAATAAAAATAAAAATAGATCTTTAATCTAAGTATCTGAGTACAATACATATTACAGTGCAACAATCATTTCTGCAAAACTCAGGGGTGTGATTTCATTATGCCAAGTTTTAAATTCCCTTAAAGCTCATCGATGAGGCTTTCAGCTAAGTTCAGCCTGAGAAATGTTTATGTTTGCATTCGGGTGGTTAACTCCCTCTTCTGTAAGCCAGGGTCTCCTTCATTTCCAAAAACAATCCTGTCAAGGTCAATATTTCATCCCCTTTTAAAATAAGTGACTTAACTCCAAGAATGATAGCAAGACAAGGAAAGACTTGTGCAGATGGTGAGAATGAGGCTCGCAAAGAAGTCACCCGATGGTTTAGATTGAGATAGCTAAGGAAATGACTTTATGGTGACATGGTTTGCTTTTTTCTAAAAATTGGAGCTTAAACAGTATAGAGCTGAAGATAGTTTACATGAGGCCAAAGCCTTCATAGGATACTAGTGATTTTTTATTTACAGACCAGCAAAGGAAATGCAGTTCTGTTTGATTCAGATCAATGAGCATTAAGTAAGGGCCCACTGTGCACTTGGCAATATTTTAGTCACCGGAAATGCAAAGATGAGGAAGGCCCAGCCTCCATCTTCAAGTGATTGTAAAAGTCGTGTTGCAACGATTCCACATGAAATGGTGTCAGTTTCGTGCGCAGACTCACATTGCCAGAATTCAGCATGGATCACATTAAACAAATGTAGACAAAACGATACAGGTCAGTTCGACTCAAGTAAACAAACACGTATCAGGTACTGGGCACTTAGTGTGGGGTAGGAAATATGCCCGGAGCACGCGAGGAACAAGGCACTACCGTCAGATTGTGATAGAGCTTTTCATAAGAATGCCAGGAGGAAAATGAATGCTACAGTGTGTGACAAACATTCTGTCAGGGAAAGAATCATGTGTAATTTCTAAGAAGTATATTTCATCAGTAGCATCTATGTCTTTCCAGCCTCTGAGTGCGGGGCCTGAGTTTATTGAACCCAGAATGTGCTTCAGCAGGAGGGACCAGGGGGTTATGTCTTACGATCATGTCATCTTCAGAAATAGGCCCTGCTCTTTTTGGCTCTTTTTGAATATATTTTATTTGATGATCACTGCTACCTAATAATTTCAACTGCTCTGTTCCTTGACTTTATCTCATAAATATTAGAACAAGAACAATAGTTTCAGTAAAAGAATGCCATGTGACAAAGATAAAAGGAATATAAACTTTCCTAAACTAAAAAAATTCCAGGCTTAGCGTATTTTAACTGACATTATCATCTGTCATTTGTTCCCCACTCGGGGATATTAATGTTGGCTCAAGTAAGAAGTAAATGCTGATAAAACAGCGTAAAGTTAGAAAAGGAGATGTGATTTTTCAGATCATGTGAGACCCAAAGAGGAGCTGGGATAAAAACATCTGACCATTTCTTCCTCTATGTTCCTGCTCTGCTGTATTCCAACCTTAAACCACGTGCCGGCCATAGCATTTGATTTTTGACAGTTTTCCACGAAATCATCCCGCATCTAGAGATCAGCACAGAGTTGAGCTCGTATATGACCCTGAATGAATGTCAAAACTCTTCACGCCTGGGAAGCACGAAGAGTTGGTGGGAGAGAAAGACCAATGAAGCACATTGCGGGGTGTCTTTGTACCATGTTTATATTTAAACTGCCAATAAATACTGGAGGAAGAAAGGACAAGAAGTAAATAAGGCATGCCATATTTTAAAATGTGTAGGAAATTAAGATCGGAAGGAATTATGCCCACATTTTAAATCTTTTTATGCACTGGGATTATAAGTGAAGTTTTCCAGATATCTAAATATGTTCTATAATTTCCAAATTTATACATTTAGTATGTTTTAGTTTTATCATAACTGCAAATTGAAAAATTAACCGTTTATATCCCCCTTTCTTTGGGCTGCTAGAGAAATTAAAGGCAGTATAAAAACTATGGCAATGATATAGCTTATTGTTGGGTTGAGCTTTAATGAAAAGTTAGGCCAGTAATCTGAATGAAATGAAAATATGTGAATAAATGCTGTCTCTGCAAAAAGTAGTGCCAGTTCACTGTGTTTGTATTTACACTTATTACAATACCACTGAAACCAATAATAAACAATACATTTCTATTTTTTCCTAAAGTGTAGATTAACATTTTCCCCTGTTGCACAAGATTTCATAAAAGAAAATTCTAATTTAAAGCACAAAATGAATATCATTTGCAAGTAAGAACCATAAAAACTCCTGGGGCTTATATTTCTTTAATGTTGGAAATATTTGTTAAAAGTTATATTTTCTAGTTTTTTATATTTAATGAATATGACTTTGCTTCCAGAATCTCTGTTTTTTATATGCTCTCCATAGCACTTATCAAAGTATCATAAAAATCTATTTTTCTCATTTTTAAATTATTTTTATTTTTCAATGATATAGTTGACATACATATTATATTAGTTTCAGGTGTACACTCCAATGATTAGACATTACATAACTTACTAAGTATCATCCCAATAAATCTTACACTCGTCTGACACCATTCATAGTGATTAGAATATTATTGACTACATTCCCTATGCTGTACTTTACATCCCCATGACTATTGTGTAACAACTAATTTGTACTTTCCAATCTCTTCACCTTTTCACCCTTTCCCCTAACCCCGCCCCCACCATCTGGCAATTGTCAAAATGTTCTCTGTTTCTGTGAGACTCTTTCTGTTCTACTTGTTCCTTTATTTTGTTTTATTTTTTAGATTCAATTGTTGATAGGTATACATTTATTGCCATTTTATTGTTCATATTTTTTATCTTAAAGAAGGACCTTTAATATTTCTTGTAATACTAATTTAGTGTTGATGAACTCTTTTAGCTTTTTCTTGTCTGGGAAGCTCTTTATCTGTCCTTCAATTCTAAATGATAGCTTGGCTAGTTACAGTACTCTTGGTTGTAGGTCCTTGCTTTTCATCACTTTGAGTATTTCTTGCCAATCTCTTCTGGTCTGCAAAGTTTCTTTTGAGAAATCAGCTGACAGTTTTATGGGAGCTCCCTTGTAGGTAAGTAACTGCTTTTCTCTTGCTGCTTTTAAGGTTCTTTCTTTGTCTTTAACCTTTTGCATTTAATTATGTGTTTGGGTGGGGACCTCCTTGGGTTCATCTTGTTTGGGACTCTCTGTGCTTCCTGGACTTGTATGTTTATTTCCTTCACCAGATTAGGAAAGTCTTCTGGCATTATTTTTTCAAATAGATTTTCAATTTGTTGTTTTCTCTCTTCTCCTTCTGGCACTCTATGATGGGAATATTGGAATGCTTGAAGTTGTGCCAGAGGCTCCTTACACAATTCTCATTGTTTATTTTTTTTTCTTTTTGTTGCTATGATTGGGTGTTTTTGCTTCCTTATGTTCCAAATCGCTGATTTGATTCTCAGCTTTGCTTCATCTATTTTACTATTGATTATCTGTATATTATTCTTCATTTCAGTGTATCCTTCATTTATGACTGATTTTTTTTATGCTGTTGAGGTTCTCACTAAGTCGGTTCATTGAGCATCCTTATAACCAGTGATTTGAACTCTGCATCTCATAAATTGGTTGTCTTCATTTTGTTTTGTTCTTTTTCTGGAGTTATATTTTATTTGGTTCTTTTTCTTTCATTTGGGACATGTTTCTTTGTCTCCTCATTTTTATCAGCCTCCCTGTGTTTTTTTTCTATGTGTTAGATAGAGTTGCTATGTCTCCCGGGCTTTGGAGAATGGCCTTATGTAGTAGGTCTCCTATAGGATCCAGTGGAACAGCTTCCCTAATCACCCAAGCTGGGTACTTAAACTGCATCTAACCCCCTCTCCCATGTGGGCTGTATACATCCTTCTCCTGTGGTTGAGCCTTAATTGCTGTTGGCATATCAATGGGAGGGATTTGTCTCCAGGCCAATTAGCTGCAAGGACTGGCTGCAACCACTGATCACTGACCTCTGATCACCATGGAGGATCAGCTGTGCAGGGGCCCACCCCATACAGCAGGACTTATTTCATTGGGGCCCTGGTGCCTGCTGAGTTCAGTCCTTAAGTGTTGCTTGTGCAGGTGGCTGGGTGGTGATACTTCAACGTGGTCTGAAACTATCCACTGGGTGCGCTGACTCTGGGGCCTTCTCAGAGATTCAAGCCAAGGTCATGTGCTCCTTCTATTCTCCCCAGGGCCACTAAGCATAAGCTACAAAGTGAACTACCACTGGGCTTGGAGGTGCCCAGGTGAGGCCAAAATGTGAATCAAGGCTGTTTGCTATGAGTGCTGGGCCTGGGGCCAGTTAGGAGAGGTATGGGCATGCCAAGGTCAGATGCTGCTTGAGAGATTTTGCAAAAATCTGAAGCATAAGCCAAGACAGGCCGTTTGTATGGAAAAGACACTGGAAACAGCTTGGGTAAGTCTGAAAACTGAATGGGGCAGGGCCTCAGAGAATCACCACAGTGGTAAATAGCAAGAGCCAGTTAATGGAATATCAGATATGGCACCTACCAGCTGTCTCTGTGGGGGGAGGGTTCATTAATGGAACAATGGCCTTTGCCAGAACTTCTGTTTGGGAGAAAGCAGACTCTCTACCCAGATTGTGTCTTGATACTGGACAATCTAGTTCCTTCCTGTATTTCTCTGGTGTCTTTTGAGCTGCTGCCCCTGGGCTGGAGTTTAGAGCAAGTGAGTCTGAGTTTGTCTGTGCATGGGCCCACTGAGAGGAATTGCCTGGGACTCAAGAAGCCTTTGATTAACCTCAGCTTCAGTCCTCACTAATATTTATAGCCAGAAGTTATAGGTACTTCCCTTCCTGGTATTGGAACCACTGGATCGGGGGTATAGGGGCTGGTGTGGGGCTAAGACCCCTCGTTCCTGAGATATCCTTCTCAATTTTTTTCCACCACATGTGGAAAATCTCTGTTACACATCTCTGCCCCTCCTACTAGTCTCAATGTAGCTTCTTATTTAATTCCCTAGTTGCAGGATTTCCATTCAGCCAGATTTTAGGGGGTTCTAAATGATGGTTGTTCTGTAGTTTAGTTGTAGTTGTGAGGTGGTCATGGAAGGAAGGAAGTAACATATTCACCTACACTGCCATCTTTGCGAATCTATTTTTAAATGCTTAAAACATATTAGTAACTAATGTTTCTTTATACTTTTTAATGTAATATTCAATCTCTGGAATAAATCTTGAAATTCATGTTTCTAAACCTATAATCAGGCTTCTATTTAACTAAATTAATAAATTAAAACCTAATAGAATCACAAAGGTTTTCAATAGTATTCAAGGGAAATGGTTTTATTTAAAGGGTACGCTAACTTAGCTTGTGGTTCCACCAATTTAGAAATTATTTTGTCAGTACATTCATGAATGCTGGATAAAAGGCTATATATATTAAGCACCGTGGGGAACCCAAAGCTTAATACAGAATGGATATTACTTGTAAGAAGCTTAAAGTCTAATTTAGAAAAATAAGACATGAAAACACATACCATTTAAAATATGAGAGAAAGTGATAAAGACTACAAGAAAGGCACAGATGAAGGGCCAGTGCTGTGGAAATAAGAGAAGGGAATAAAAGATTAGATGTCGTATGAGCTAGAATTGGATAAGTAAGATACAGGTATGTAGAGAAATGGGTCCAACGAGCATTACAGTTTTGAGCTCGTCTCTATGATATTAAATTTTAGCTGTTGGTTTATGTGACTATCCTGATTTTACTAGGCAATGAACTCTGAAAGCCAGAACCATGTTTCATCCCTTTCACATAGCCTCAGCTGCTAAAACAATGGCTGGAACTTAGCATTGACACATGGTTGTTCAAGGTGGAATGGCTAGAATGGGGTGGGGAAAGCCCAACAATGGTAAGTCATGGACACTTTAGCATGGAGCGAGGGCCGAGTACAAGTGGTGATGAGTTCAAGTTGCTGGGCAATAGCAGTATGAAGAGGAATAGTGTAAAACCAAATAAGGGATATCTGTTAGGGATACCTATTAGCAGGCCTGCAACGTCAGGTTGGGACTTGACCTTATACGTAAACTGGGACCTGGTGACCTGGCAGGTATATTGGAATAGGGAAGGACATTGCCAGAGCTGTGGAAAAGATCTGGTGGAAGAGGGATGTGAGGAAGCCATTGTCAACGGTTGTCTTAGTCCCTTCAAATTGCTATAACAAAATACCATAGACCGAGAGGCTTAAACACCCCATTTTCAGTTTACACAGTCCTGGAGGCTGGAAAGTCCAAGGTGCCAGCAGATTTGGTGTCTGGAGGGGGCACACTTCCTTCTTTACAGACGACATTCTTCTTGCTGTGTCCTCACATGGCAGGAGGGGCAAGCAAGTCTTCTGGGGTCTCTTTTATAAGGGAACTAACCCCATTCATAAGGGCTCTTCCCTTGTGATGTAATCATTTTTCAAAGGCCCCCACTTCCTCATACCATTACACAGGAGGCTAGAATTTCAAAATATAGACTTTGAGAGGAACTGTTCAGTTCATAACACCTGGCCAGTGATAATGCTAGCCTGCAATAAAGTAGAAATAGTAGGGATGGCAAGCAAGGGTGGTAGATGGGGGACACCTGTCACATGTAGACCCCATAGGACATGGCAACAGGTCAATTTAAGGCCCGCAGGAGGAAGAGGAATGAACTGTTTCTCTCTCAGCAGCTGAGGACGAGTATGCCCATCAGGTAGAAGCACACATGAGTGAGAAGACAGAGGCCCCTGTTTTAACTGTGTGGGTGTAGTATGCCCAACTTCACACAGCCACCAAGCGCCTCAACCAGAGCTCACTTTCAGAGCTTCGGCCTCCAACGGAGTGCTGTTTCCAGCACACAGTAGTCTCCTTATTCCGAAATACACAAGTGATTGGCTCCCGTTTGAAAATCTACTATTTAAATAAATTGCACTTGCACTCTGAAATAGGTAATACATTTGTATGGACTAAATTGTGTCACCCCAATAATTCATATTCTGAAGCCTTAATCCCCAATGTAACTGTATTTGGAAATAGGTCTTTTAGGAGGTGATTAATGAGAAATGAGGTCATAGGAGTAGGGTCCTAATCCAATAGGATTGATGGCTTTATAAAGAGACAATCTCTCCCTCTCTCTCCCCTACTTTCTCTCTCTCTCCACACACACTGAGGAAAAACCATTTGAGAACCCAGTGAGAAAGTGGCAACATGCAAGCCAGAAAGCAAGCTCCCTCTAGAACCTGACTATACTGGCACTCTGAGCTCATATTTCCAGCCTCCAGAACTGTGAGAAAATTAATGTCCATTATTTAAGCCACCCAGTCTGTGGTACTTTGTTATGGCAGCATGAGATGCCTTAGAAACACATGTTTCTAAAAACAGGGCAGTAAAGAGCTTAAAAACCTTTGAGCTGAATTATCACACCAGCGGAAACTCTACTTTTTCTTTCAAGTAGCAAGCGTGTTTTTCATGTGCATTTCTGGTTTTAATGCAGGTAAATTACATGTTCTGAACCCTTCATTGGTGAGGAGGCTGCAAGATCCTTGGAGTAGAGCCTGCACTTTGTCCACCATGGTGACGGGCCCCTAGAAGGTACTCAAACATTTTTTTCCTGAGTGAATGAATATTGCTCATTGCCCTGCCTAAGTGGTAGGACACCACTCATTTTACTCTGAGCAGAAACATCTCTCACCGTCCTCAGAGACCCAAATGACACCACAGGCTAGGGAATGTGGAGGGTGTGGTACAGTCATCGTCAGATTCCTTTCTCATTAAAAACACTTTTTGTGCTCAACCAACCACACTAAAGAAGCAACATGAAAATGGTTTTAAGGAGCTCACTAACAGATATGGAACGGTACTTTTATTTTACAGAACCACTTTGGCCCATTCAGACACCCACACACACAAACGGAGCATGTGTAAATAACCCAGATGAAGAAAAACATTAAGTCATTCAGCAGAGCAAATAAGAATATTCTTTTATTCCTATGTATCAAAGGAGAAATGAGGTATGGCATGATTTTACGTAATGCTAGGAAACAAACCTGACACTTCTTTAGATTTTAACAGCACAGTTTTACTCTATTTGGTTTTAATTTCTAGAAGGATATGATCGATTCTATAATAGTACCATGTTACAATTAACTACTGTGCTGAACATCACATAAGTTTTTCAACCCTGTGGCCTAACCCAATGGTTAATTCCGATCTAGTAGCTTGACTTCAGACCTGCCCTAGTCATCAAAACCTGGCAATTTTAGCTTCCTTCACATTAGTCAGAGACAGATATTATTGCTAGGAAACTAAAGTGTAATCTTTTTGAAATTGAAGGGAGCGTGAAAAGTATGTGACTGCAGAAATTTACTGAGAGGACTAAAATGGCCCAGTGTTTGAAGCTAATTTTGCAAGAAAAGATCAGGGAGGCGGCACAATTCACAATGATTTCTCAGCATATCGTATTTGATTATTGCTGTAACATCCTTCTACGGAGCCATTTGTGAATGTTTGTCCAGGACCAGTCCCTGTGAGAGGTATTCACGCAGCAGATTGGTAGCCCAACCCTGGGTTGGGAACTAACAAGCCATTACTGACTCATTGTCTATTCGTTGTAGATTGTTTCTATGGAGGATTTATAGAAACAATACCAAGGTGGCACCAAGGTGGCTATCAATGCTGTTTACATACAATTTAGAGGAATAAACCTGCAGTTCTGCCCAGGCTGGCTTCCCTCGTGGTCCTGGGGAGTAGCGTTCTAATCCTATTGTGACGTGATCGTTTCACCGCAAACGGCTCCACGGAGGCCTGTAATTGGAGCACAGGTTCAAACTGGATAGCTGTGTGTTTAGGAAAGCAGGGGTCATTTCACATCGGCGCCTCTCAGGTCCCCATTGCCGGAGAGCAAATGCCTCTGTTATCTTTGACTGTGAAGAAAATGCTCAGAGTCTGTACCCACAGACACACACGTTACCCATGTCGTCCTTCGTCACCACGAGGCGGAGGGTAATGTGAAAATGCAAAACACTTTTTTGAGAAGGGCAATTAAATATTTACCAGCCGAGTATCACAGAACACCGGCTTTACGAGGTAAAAAGTGGAGACTGGAGGGAAGGAAGTTAACGGATGAAAAAGCCCAACAATTAGTTCTGCTTTCTTCTAATAATATCATCACATGAGGGCGACCTCCCTCTGGAGGCTCAGAAGGCCCATTGTCTTTATGTTTCTAACTCTAGTGCTGGGTGAGCTCAACGGAGGTCCCAGGATAAAACACCTTCTTACGCTCCCCAGCTTCTTTTCAAAATCACCAAGTATGTCTTCAAACCATTAGCAGCAACATGTATTTATGAAGGATAATCTATGCTCGGTGCAGGCTACTCTCTGGATAGTGAAAACGTGGGACAAAGAACAGTCCCGTGGAAAAAATAATAAAAACTTTACCATCTGATGCCAAAAGCAAATTAACATTTTTCAGGTCATTGCTTCGGCCTTTCTAAGACCCACGAAAAGCAATACTTAAAGGAGGGCGAAATGAAAGGGAAATTACATGAGCCAAAAAGAACGCCCTGTTAGAAAGTAAAGAACCCACTAAACAAACAAACAAACAAAAAAAACCCTCTGACTACGTGGATATATTAAAAGGAGAGGGAAAAGCGGTGGTAAGAGGGAAAAGAAGGATGCGTGGAGAATGAAGAGATACTTTCCGCACCAAAAAAGGCAACTGAGCATCGCCAGCACCGCAGCTGCAGAAGCGGGGCCCCTCTGCTGCAGGGCCGAGCCCAGTTCGTCGTCAGCCACGGCCCGCATCTGGCCTAAGGCACTAGCGGGAGGGCGGCTGCCGTGTGTCACAGCCGCGGCAGCCCCAGGGCTCGAGACCGCGGCCTCAGCCCGGCCCCAGCGGGACCTCGGAGGAACACCCGCCCCAGTTGCCCCGCGAGCCTCCCCATCCCGCTTCTGCGGGTCGGGACCGCGCCTTGCTGCTGTCGCCGCCGGAGCAGGGTTTTACTTTTAGCTGGATCAGTCCTGTGACTTGCCTTTACGGCCACGTGCGAGGGTTCGGTTTTACCATCAGCCAAGGCCAGCCTTCCCAAGGCGCCTTCGCTTCCTGCACCCACCCTCGCCCCACCATCAGTACAGTTCACTATCATGGTCTGAGAAAAGCAGGCAGAGGAAAAGGAAGCCCGCAGGAACCTAGCTTACAGCTCGTCCCTCTTAACGGGGAAGACAGGAGTTGGTTGATGCACTCTTTCTCCAGTGTTCCGTTGTGATGCCAGAAAATCTGTAAACTTCATAATCAGCCCTTCAGGTTTCTCTTGCGTTTTTGTGCAAGAGAGTCCCACTTTCCAGATTAACTGAGTTTTCGCCTTGATGCTTGCTAGCATTAAAGAGAAGGAAAAAACAAAACGAAACAAAAAGGGCCTTCGTTTAATGGAGAGTGCCCTTTCAGCCCTGGAAGTTAATCAGCAACGTCTCCTGTGCAGAAGTGAATGGCTGCTCTGGCGTTCTGCTTTCTGGATCTCAGGACGTTGGAAAGTCAATAGTTAATGGATACCTGATTAACCAGTTGGTAAACAGTATTTCCTGGGCCGTCTATTTGGAATGTGATCTGGAACAGACAGAATTTACTCCGATTGCTTTACTTAATATTACAGAACCAGTCCTGGGACACCTTTCACCCACCAGAGGACATCATGAAAAATGGTATACTTTGGGAAATCTGCTTGTAAAACAACTAAGAATTACATCGAGATAATAAAGTGCGTATTCAGCTCCTACAACAGAGAGTCCCCTCTTATTGTCAACACAGTGGTCTGGGAGACAGACCAAGGAGTTTTGCCTCTCATTGGTCTGGTTCAGTTGCTGTCTGCCAGCCATGTCGTGCAGTTCAATTCTGGCTGAAGTAAATCCATGCCATGCTCCCTGCCGACCACGTAGATGACACAGATGGCTTGTACACAAAAGAGCAAATCCAAAGTCAGGAACAGAGGCTTCTACCTGGCAGAATTTGCAGACAATGTAGAGTTTGCTGACAAAGTAAAGGAGAGTCCTGTTGTATTTACGGACATAAGCTGATGTGCATCCACCCGGTCTTTGCGTTTAGAAAAACTTCAAGCCATAGAGTCACATGAGAGTTGTTTGTGACTTAGGAGTGTTAGGGTACCTTGGCCAGCTGCAGCCCCCAGTGCCAAAACTGCTTCATGCCTTACATGGTCTGACAACCTATCAAGTCCCTTTCAATGCATTTGCCCTCCAGATTTTTCACACTGATGTTGCTCCTACCCGTGTACTATATTCTCTGAATGTCAGCTGGGTTGGTCTTTGCAAGATCCCAGATGATGTTAGAGGACATGCAGCGGGCCCGGCCTGCTTGTCCAGACTCCAATCTGCAATTGTTTGGGGGTTGAAATTTGGAGAGGGTTTGACATGGAGAAGAGGTTTTACCACCTCCTCACACCTGTGCCCCAGAAGAGCTAAGAAATGTGAATGGTCTGCTGGCCATTTTCATGTTGTTCCACAGTATGTCCTCAAGAGCCAGTGTTGGCTTGAGGGGAATACTTTACATCAAGGCCGATTAAAATCTTAGACTTCCTTGAGTATCTGGGAAATTGGAGCAAGAGAAACTGAGGAAAAGTGTAAAGAGAAACTGCACCCAAAACCAAAATTCTATTGAAAATCAAAGCAATGCTTTTAATAAGGGAAGAAAGCTTGACTTCATCTCCAGCCTGACATCAGCAGAATGAGGGGCTTTTGTGTCTGTAAAGAGTGCCCTTACGTGGCAGTGCTTCCTACACAGATCATGGAAGTCTATAGTAAATTTCAGTCCCTTAAAGCCACATGTCTAGTTTTGCCTTAGCCTGCACTATGGTTTATCATCCATGATGTTGTATTTTCTAAAGAGACAATAAAGCAGCAGGAAAAAGGTTGTATGCCATTGGAAGAATACAGTTGATTCTGCAAAAAGTTCTTTAAGGACCTGGTTGTTGGAATCTGAATAAAAATGGGGAGACTGGGCCCACAAGAATGTACCAAGGAGGAAGGTAGGACAGCCTGCAGGATCCAAGAGTAATAGGATGTGGGGATGCACCTTGGTCCTTGCCCCATGATGGCCAGCAGGGGTGGGTTCCCACCACTGGGGTCTGCCTGGGGCTGGTCGAAATACCCGCCCATGGTCATTCCCAGCCCCTGATCGTGTGCTGCTATCCAACTTCTTTTCCCTTCCTGTGGGTCATCTGTTGAAAGATTGTGTTTAGTCTTTAAATGTAATCAAGGTTTAACAGATGCAATTTGGACTCAAGAGCTCTTCTTTTTTAATCAGATGTTTTTATGCTGAAAATATTGCTCTCAAATCCAGGAAACCTCTCCTGGGGCCCCTAAAACTAGGTTTGTCCTAACTGACTTCTCATCTGAGCCTGAAGACACAGTCTGGGCAGAGCTGGACACCAGGCTTTTTGAAAGAGGCCTGGCAGGGCAGCTCTTTGAGGAAGGCCCATTCCTGCCTTTGGGGAGTTGGACTTGAACTTGTACCTATAGGCCGCTCTGTGCCATTGGGCACTTTCTCCTGGAGTGCAGGAAGCTGGTGACAGTGCCATTCACCCAGGTGCCCATTCATTCTTCCTCTTCTCTCTGGTGGTCACTATTCCTTATCCTCCAAGGCAGGAGTGGTTTTGGTGTGCAGGGGTGAGCGGTCTGGGTCACACCATTTGACTGCAGAATGGGGGCATGCTTAGTGAGGCAGCATTTCAGACTGGTATTGCGGTTTTCAGCTTCCTAGCAAATCAAGTTGAAGAATGTTATCAGGATATTCAGGTTTTAATGCCAATATTTGTTTAAATCATTGATTATCATTGTCTTTAAGTACTTAGCATCTCAGAGACCCATAGACTTGCAAATTATCACAGGAACCTTTGTCACTCCAAGGTGAATTTTAATATTCTAGAAACCATTTAAGGTCTAACTTCTTAGTTGCCTCTTATTTATATTTAAATTTAGCCTGTACCTGTTTTTCTATCTTGGCCTTGCAAAGAATTTTGAGACAATCTGCCACCTTTTTGCCTCCTCCCCCAGTTCCTTGTATCTTTGTAATGGTATTCACTGTAGGTCCTTAGCAACAATCTCAGAATGTAAGTGCTGGCCTGTCATTTGCCTTTTCATTAAATCCAGGCTTGTCTTTAGCCTCACCTCCTGCTGAGGCTTAAGGATGCAGTCTTTCTTCAGGCCCTACCTGTAAAGAAAACATTGACACTAGAGGGAAGTGTCAGCTATTGGTCAGAGGGCAAGACTGGGAGCCCATGTAGGCCTTTCTCAGGGGATTCAGAGGTCCTGGGGGCATGGTTCTGTGGTCAGCCCCAGGGTGTGCTGGCCAGGCCTGCAACAGTCCCATAGACCTCAGATGTCCATTTGATTAACAGTGCCGATGATCTGGCCTTGTTCTTTCTGCAGCCTGTTTTGGTTCAGGATGCGTAGGAATGAGCGGCTTTGGAGTTATTCCTTTTTTAATTTATTTTTATTTATTTTTTTAAATATATTTTATTGATTATGCTATTACAGTTGTCCCATTTCTCCCCCATCATTCCCCTGCACCCTGCACACCCTCTCCCACCCACATTCCCCCCTTTAGTTCATGTCCATGTGTTATAAATTCTTTAGTTTCTATATTTCCCACACTATTCTTGCCCTCCCCCTATTTCCTACCCCCCATCTATGCTACTTATTCTCTACCTTTTCCCCCTCTCTCCTCCTCCCACTCCCCTGTTGCTAACCCTCCATATGATCTCCATTTCTGTGGTTCTGTTTCTGTTCTAGCTGTGTGCTTAGTTTGCTTTTGTTTTAGGTGTGGTTCTTAATAGCTGTGAGTTTGCTGTCTTTTCACTATCATATTTTTATCTTCTTTTTCTTAGATAAGTCCCTTTAACATTTCATAGAATAAGGGCTTGGTGATGATGAACTCCTTGAACTTGACCTTATCTGAGAAGCGCTTTATCTGTCCTTCCATTCTCAATTCTTAATCCAAAGTAGCACATGCTTATTTTAAGAAAATTAAATAAATATGTGACTTAGAATGTGAAAATCCTTAGTCGCCGATTTTGTGATTATTTTAAAGTCAGTTCTTTTAAAGAGATCCATTCATAGGAAATGTAGATATGAGAGTAAATGATAAAATTCTCACCAAAAAAAGAGAAAGGAAACTGATTTGCTCTTGTGTGTGTGAAACACTGTGGGAAAACGTGGGCTGACCACAAGTTCTGTGCTAAGAAAGTAGTCAACTAGTGTGCAGACGCACACACACACACGCACACACTCAAGAATTCCTCTGACATCTGAAACACAACTCCTGACCATCATTAGCCGTGGAAATGAATCTCAGCAAGACCAGCACAAGGTCCTCCTATGAGCTGAACTGTGCCCTCAAAAATGATATGTTAGAATCCTAACCCCCAGTACCTTAGGGTATGACTTTATTTGGAGTTGTCTTCACAGAGATAATCAAGTTAAAATTAGACCATTACGGTGAACTTGAATCTCAAATGACTCTTATCCTTAGAAAAGGGTAAATTTGGGCAGAGACAGATGTTCATAGAGGGAAGATGATGTGGAGGGACACAGGGAGAAGCTGGCCATCCCACGCCAAAAACAGAGGGCGAGAACAGATCCACCTCTTAAACTAGTCCTGCTGAGGCCTTGATTTTCGATGTCCAGCCTCCAGGACTGTGAGACACTTCTGTTGTGTAGGCTCCCCAGTTTGTTATGGCAACGCTAGCCAATGAATATAGTCCCACAGTTGCAGGGAGTGACTCTCAGTGGATACATACTTCAGTACCTTTCTCCCTCTCCAAATTTCTCAGGAGTGCTTTCAGGAGATTTCTTAAGATGAACCTCACGATTGAAGATGCCTTGCCTTCTGCACAGCAGCCTGTGAATTCTGTGCTACTTTCTTGCTTGTATACCTCAAACAGGCAAAATTACCCATTGGCGAATGCTTCTGGCTTGCTGTCTTTAGGATCTACGAAGTTCAAAGCCTACTGAGATTTGATGTTCCTAGCAGTTCAGAAGTATAACCTAACACCAGTATCCTGGAACACAGCTCAAGGCCTGGCCCATAATGGCTATAGCCACCAATTAGAGAGCCACCTTCATATAAGTGCAATTCTCGTACTTTCAATAGATCTTCTGGTGACATTGCACTCTTTCCAAACACATCAGCACAATAGGTGAAGCACCTGTGCCATTGCCCCACAGGCACACTAGCTAAGGGATTCTCTGCGGGGCCCATCTAGGGTCCTCATATGCCGCTGCTCTGTTCTCTGAGTCCCTGGGAAGCACTCTCCTTTACCCCACACCACCCCCAGCAACCTCCTTGCTAGTACATTTCCACTATGATTCCAGAGAGACACCTAAAAGATGTGCTTCTTTGCTTGACAGTGAGTTTAGTAATAATTGCCACTAAGATGTCCCAAAGACATCGATCAGAAGTCATGCCCTTCCCTGTCTTTTGTCCCTGAGAAGCAATGTACTGTGGTGGGAAAAGGCAGAGATAGGATGCATGACCTTGGCAGTATCAATCCACCATCCAGACACTGAAGGGAGAGGAGAGCGTGCACTAGAAACTCTCTAGATTCCTCCTCAGATAATTTTATTTCTGCTAATTCGAGGGGTTCCTCTTTCCTAAATCCTCCCTGTTTTGCTGGCTTGGTGCCATTTCCAGAGTGATCCTTTATCAGCCCTGTCTGGCCTCATCAACAGTTTTCTCCAAGGTGAATGCTTTATAGTAAGTGCTCATATAGCCCCCTTTGAGTCTCTTTTACAAGTAAAGAGAATGAATATTCGATACCTCAGGTGAAACCCTAGCACCTCAGTGGTTTAAGCGGATTCCTTTCACCACCAGAAAGCTCTGTTACGTAATGTAACTATTAGGCTAGGCAGAACTTCATCTGATGATAAATGATAGGTCACAGAAAGTTCATGCCCAGTAACAGGAGTCACACATCGGTATTACCAGGAGCACACACATATGAAAGGATGCCAGAGCCATCAATAACCATGTTTGGGGCTGCTAATTATTATTAGCTTAGTAATAGTTATTGCCCTCTTCTCTCTTTCTGCTGATTTAGTAAAGAGCAACTAATAACATTGAGAGGTCAAAGGTATAAACCAAATGGTACTCCTTGGCCAGACACAGTACAGTTTCTAATGAGCTAATAAACATTGTGGGTGCGGTGTGCGTGTGTGCTTAACCCAAGAAAATTAGGCTTGCTAGGTGACCAAGGCACCCCTGACTACGACATCCTCTTTCCTTTCTAGCGAATCACAGACCTACCACATACTTCCTTTGAAACCCTGCAACGTAGTAAGGACTAGCTAAAGAATTCCCCCTTCTGGCTACACTTTGAATCTTCTTGAAATCTAATTCAAAGTATTGTCATTCTTTTATAGACACGAGTCTATAAACTCATTCTCCAGATAGAAGTTTTGAAACAAAACATGGGGACTTCTGAGCCACGAAGGGCCCCTTAGTAATTAAGATAAAATAAGGATTCCCACCCTGGCTCTCTGTTTACAGATCTGTGAAACAGCTCGATACTTCACTTCACTGGGCTGAAGCCCATTCGGGCCATCGAGTTGAAAACTGCTGTATTATTATTCTTTGATGTCTACAGCTTAGTAGCACAAAGCTGGTCTCTGAGCACTTACTCTCTATAAAGAAACTCCAAATGTTTGGCCTTTGGGCTGTAAATATTGTGTCACCATTGATTTTTAACATATAAAGTGTATTTTCCTGAATGTCAAGTATTTTCAAAGTGCAGGGCCTCCCAAGAGCACGAAGTAGAAGGAATTAAAGATGATTTAAAAGCTAGAGCTACGAGCACGCGAGAAAGAAAGGCAAGGGAAGGAAAGAATGAAAGGGAGAAATGAATGAGAGCAAGAATCCAAGTACTCTGTCCTCTTTCATGGTTCAGTTTCAAATGTTACCTGAAAAGTTATCTCATTGTCACTAATGACATGTTAACATCAATATTTTCAGTCCCATTCCTTTTCTGTACCAAATGAGCTTTAAAATGCTACATACAGCACCGCAGTGAAATCTTTGCAGGAACCCTTTCTGTTTCATTTAACTATCTCTTCACTCCTTGTAGGAAATAAATGCAAAAAAAATGTTAAATACATTCTATCAAATCCTCTACTTCCCAAACAGTAAAATTATATTTCAAAGTAACCGCTATCAAACATACTGTTAGAACTTCCATTCATATCAGAAAACTATTAGAAAATAATTCAGAGCAATGATTTACACATTAAAAGTGTCAAGTTTCACTTTCATGTCTTGGCACGGGTGTAGAATGCAGAAAGATTTAGAGTGACTAAGGTGACATTTTCCTGTTGTTTGATATGTTAGGAGAAATGTCTTGAGCTGTGTCTCAGACCCACAGCAGATCACCTTGCTGTTTCTTTATCAGCCTCCTGTGCCAAGTCATAATCGGACCATCAAGTTCAGTGTCTGACCTCCTGGATGCAAGCGGAGCCGTCTCCCGGGATTTGAATGAGCTGGGGAGCTATTTTCTTTCTCTCAGTCAATCAGGCAGATGCAACTGACATTAGGAAAAACCTCCTTAAACAAAGCATTCCTGAATTTGACTTTGCCTGCTTGTAAAACCAAAAGACAGGTTTTGTCACCTGACTTCAAAAGAATGAGTGGTAAACATCACCCAATAAACCTTCTCATCATTGTTTTATAAAACCGACTATAACATGTATCAGTGATTTTCAGCCCATGTGCCACAAGAATTTTTAAAACTGGCAATACCTGACTGTTTAGTCAGGGGCACTGACCTCTTTTTCCCTTAGATGGTCAAATAAAAATATGACAACTGCCAACACAACAATAGCCATCTGGTGTGAATGAATCAAAATTATACCTATTTTTGTCAGATCAGGAAAAATATACTTTTGATGTGCTGCAGAATTTTAGTAATTATGTGTGCCATAAGATGAAAAGGTTTGAAAATCTCTGATAATGCAAAAATGACTCAATTCTAAAAAAGTTTAAAATGTAGAACTATAGCTTAAACAACCAAATAAATAAAATTGTCAAACTAAAGCATTGCTGGAATAGACCAGAAGTCTAAGGGAATATATTTTTAACAAGCAAGCATGTAAACTCACAGGTATATAAGGTGGGGAATAAATGCTAAAATTTCCTGCCAAATTCATGCATATTACTAACCACGTCTTTTGTTAAGTTGTGCTGGCTTGCTTGGGAGTTTAAGGTGGACATTTGTGATTCTGATACTCTGTTTATCCCATAACCTTCTTCCATTTCCATCCTCCTATAACTGCTCCTAACCATCACAAATTAACTGGAAAATCCATCTTCCCAGCAATTATCAAACAATAAATACTTACGTTACTTAATCCTGCCCCATCACCCCTAGTATAGCAACCATGCATGTTTTCCAAGCATGTTTTTCAGACTGCTCACAGAACAGGATGACTATTTTTAATTCCATATAAAATGTAAAGGCATTTATTCTGACTCTGTACAGTGCAAATCAGGCAGTATTAACTGAGCTCCCCTCATAGCCACGGCTAAATGCCGAGGCAGGTCACCAAAGGAAAAGCGAAAAGAAATTAGCCTTTGCCAGGGAATAGGGACATTTCAGTCCCATCTCTGCCACGAAGTCACTGCACAACCTTTGGCCCATCATCTCTCTGGTCCCCGGCTTTTTAAATTAAAATAACTAGCCTGCTGGACTTTAAGGTCTCTCCAATATTTCAAATAATTTGTGTTTGCTGAGCCTTTAAGACTGTCTTTTTTTTTTTTTATTACACTGAAAGTATGTGAGGAAAAAAAAGAAGAAAGAAAAGAAAAAGAAAGTGTGTGGGTGTATGAGGTAGAAACTGAAGGAAATGAAGGATAATACTGAAGGGTAAAATGATAAACTATATACATATGTGTTCATGGTTTGACCACAAAAGAAAACTCTAAAGTCAAACAATGAATGAATATGTCTTGTTTATGGTTACGGAACTAATATTTATAGAAGAGAGAGATATTTACTTTTATAACTATTTTACTCGGAAAACTGACTAATATTTGCATACACAAGTAGTTTGAAACACTGATGACAACAGATTTAATCCAAAATTATGTTAAAATTTTGACAATGCGAGGCCCAGTCTTTTAGAAATTTTAGGACATTTTAAGTTTTTATTCTTAATTGCAGTAAGAAAAGCTATTCTCTCTTAATGGAGATACAGCAATTATAAATCAAAGTTTTATTTGATGTATGTTTGTAAAGAATGGCAGATTTATTGAACAATTTCCAAAAAGGTTTATCTGGAGTTACTTCAAGGGTTCCTTCCAACCATTGCTAAAAACCATGAATGTGGTAGACACACATGGCCACATTAACTGAGAGTAATCGCAGGCTGAAGTTACCAGTGACGTTACAATGAAGTGACATCACACTGATGTAATTTTATTTCATCATTAATTATTCCTCCAATATGATAATCACTAAAAATCCACACATATTCCAGGCTGGGTACCTTAAAATTCAGTTCCCTTTCAGGAATTTGTCGTCATTTGGGTCAACAGTCTCAATAGACAGTACATTTTCTTTCTCACTCCACTTTCTTTTCCACATTGGGTTATCTGATAATAACATACTTGCTGCACAGTTTAGGGGCAGTGCATGGTTTAGTACACAGTTCATCCTCTCACCTGATGATGTTGGACAAAATAAGCACAGATTGTTGATCTATACTATCCTAATTTCATGGTTAATATTAAAAAGCTGATATTCATTCATTGGTTCACTTGATCCTTAACTTCATGTCAGGCACTGTTCAAAGAGTCCTGGCTATATTACTAAGCATAACAGAAGACATTCCTTGCCTTCTGGCAACTTATATCCAGTGTCTAGAAGGTAGATAATAAACATAATAACCACAAAATTTGAAAAGTGCTATTCAAAAAGTGGCAGTACATATGTTGGACTATTTTTTCCTTACATAATGGTTCTGTCTTAGCTATGAATAATGCATCTGGCTTTCACAAAGCGTTCAGATGATCGTGTAATTAGACTCATTTCTGGGGTCTTCCTATGGTTCATGCATCAAACACAGGCCCTTCAGGCAGCTGTGCTTGGGTCTGCAGGCATGGGATGTTAGAGAAATGAGCATACACTGCCCTCACTCCCTTACACATGTAAGATACTGCGATTGCCCAAGGCATTCTAATTACCAAGTATTTAGTAATCAGACTCTAGCACACACCTGCCAGAAACTTGAGAGAGGAGATACTGCACCAGGAGTTTTATCCTGCACAGGAACCCAGCTGGAAACCAAGTTCTAAAGATGCTGGAGGCGGCGTAAAAACCACATGCCTTCAGAGTTCAGCTGCAAGTCCCTGGAGTTCGCTCCTTTGAAGGACAGATTCGGTCTCCTCGATCACAGTCCCCCATTCCACAAGGATCATTCACTAGCCTTAAAGCTGAGAGTGTGTTTCTGCCACCACTTGGAATTAGAACCACGATTTACAAAGCCAGCTGACTACACTTCTCCCCTGGATATACGGGTGTATCTGAAGGCTTTCCAGATGAGGCCTGTGGGTTGTTTCCAGAAAAGATGACCTTTGATTAAGAGTTAGACACAATACCCTTCTCGAATATATTACTGCAAGTATATGGTCTTGAAAATTAAATAACAGGTATATGTTTAAGTGGATCCTCAAATTTAGAATTGAACACATTAAAAATCATTAGTATTAAAGTAAAAAATGCAAATCTTATAATGACTTGGAGACATTTATTATTGAATTAAAAAATCAATAAATATTTTTCTAAGGTGAAAAATGTTTGAATCAACATGTCTGCTGTTTTTACTTTTTCTTGCAGATAAATACTCTATTCACCAACACTTTAGATTTGTAGTATGATGCTGTTTTTTTAGATACTGTCTCATATAAAATTCCTAGAAAATAAAAAGAAATCCATAAAATGATTCTGTTACCAGGCTGTCAGAAGCAAACTTAAGGGAAAAAATGTAAAATCCATTTGATTATTGCATATACTTGCTGTGTTAATCCGATAATAATAGGAGGCATAAATAATTAACTGTTCACATGCTACTTTGGAGTTGGAAATCAGGATCTCAATTTTCCATGAAGCAGAATGATACAAAACCTGAAATGCATCCTGTTTCCCTGTGACTTAGGGAATGCAAATCCTCACATGGCTCCTACAGAAATCTTACTTTCCCCATTGAATTTTTACTCATTTCCCTGTATAGACCTTGTTTATCATATTACCTGTAAAATATTACCCTCAAAATATTTCAAATTAAAAAGTTAGGGACCAGAGAGGAGTATTATTAAGCCTATGCCCCTGCCTTGTAGCAATATTCCTCCTCAAACACCCCAGACAAGTTTCTTTTATCCCACTTGAAAGACATTCACTGAAAGAGATTGTGAACTTTGCTTTCTGCAAAACTCAACTGAGCATTTAACAACTTCATAATTTGGAGGATGTGCATCATATTAAACTGAAATCCGCGTTGCTATGGTAGCGATTCAGTTTCTTCTGTCAATCCTTCCCACAGACAGAGAACGGCAGCTCTGGCCATGGCTCTATCATCCCCTGTGCAAATCTCACCACCACAGCACAGCCGGGCCCTCTCTCCTCTTCCATTGCAAACATCCTAGTCCCAGTGATCTTACAGCCCTATTTTTTTTCATCCTAAAATTTTTACTTGCCGTGAAATTGCTCTAGATTCAGAGTGGTAACGTTTCTATCCCCTCAAGCTTGTTTCACCCAGAAATCCTGCTTCTAGTTTCCTGGATATAAAGAACGAGAGTGTGTACAGTTTAGTTCAGAAGCAGAACCCTCCCAGTGGGAAGAGGTCCACGGTGGTACAATAAGGTCTGGATGTTTCTGCATGTGGCCCGTAGAAGTGTCTCTGGTACCGTGGACAATTCCCTAGACTTGATGAACATCTCAAAAGAGAAGGTGGAATCTCATCTTTCAGCCACAGAATGTACTGGGTTTGGATTTTAGCGCAAGAATCACTAAGGAAGCTTATTAAGAGTACAGATTCACTTCACTGTGGCATCCCTTCCCCCTCCCCAAATTCTGAAATGGGAGACCTTGGATAGAACACAGAATCCCCACTTTAACAATCCCCTCTCCACAGCCCCCTCCCCACTTCAGTGATTCTGTGGCACATCTTCTGGAAATTATACTTGAAAAGGGGTTTCCTCTACCTGCCATTAGCCTTTTCTTCTGAACTGACCAAAAGGAGGATTTGACTTGCATTCGGAAAATACAGAAGGTACAGATTTCCTTGTCAGGAAATCTCATCTCCATGGATTAACTGGAGGAAGGGGCAAACTTGGTAGAACCTTCTTAGCACAGCCTCCTCAATTTGTCATGTGGCAGTGCAAGGGAAAGGTCAGCACTGGAGATAAAAATAAGGTTTATATAAATCGTGCGTGAGGCTGTGAGCCTGGGTGAGACCATTTGGGAAGTGACTTTAGAAGCACTTGGGGGCACTTTCCTGTTTGCAGGTTGGGGGATGTGAGAGAACCAGCTGCAAAGGAGACAGCTTTAAAAATGTCCAGAATTCCACTCTTGTTCTCCTCCACTTCACTCTGCATTTCTAAACTAAATTGAGTTTCACACACCCCCACACCCACCTAAAAACATCTCAAGAACTAGTGATCTTAGAGTAGGAGATTCTTAATCTGTTTGTGAAGTCCTGCATGGTCTGGCTGGCAGCTCCCCTCCGCAGGTTCATCTTGAACCTGTCTCCCACCCAGGCACACTACTTTCTTTTCATTCTTCAAAGGGGATCCCTCTTTCCTGCCACAGGGCCTTTGCACAGGATGTTGCACTTCTTGGTACAGTCTTCTCTTTCCTTTTTCCCTGTTTCCCCTTCCCTAATTTGGTCACATACTATTTCATCCTGTCTCTGCATTCCAAGCACATTATAACTTTCTGTTGTAGAACTTACACATGACCTTCGCCTGTGTGATCATCTGATTTATTTCTGCCTCCCCTACCAGACAGTAAGCAGCATGAGAAGAGGGACCGTGATCAGTGTTTCACATATCTCCAGCCCCTTGCCCAACACATGACATGAAATGATGCTCAATAAGTCTTTAAAGGTAGAATTAATGAATACTCTGAAATACTCTGCAGTCTTATTTCTAAAGATGTAAACGAATAACATATTTACATTCCTCTGAGTTGCTCAAACAAACGCATTTATATTGCCAGAAGTACCCTCCCAATTGATATAGAAATCAACTGTCCACTTCTTTTCTGAAAGGCATGTTCTAAATTTAGTTCCTCTTACATTTTGCCCTTTTCAAAGAAACATCTTTTACAAGCAAGTGGTGGAACCATAGCTTCAGACACGGACAGTTTGTGTCCGATGAGTCTCAAGGCAAAGAAAAAGAGGGCTAGGAATTGCTCGCAGGGCACTTTGACCTTGCACAAGGCAACGACCTGCATTTTACTGTGCTGCACAGATTATGGAATATGGATACAGGATTTGCAATAAGAAAAGGTCAGCCTGGCAGGAAGTCGCAGAACCCGTGGAGAAAAGGAGCTCACTCTGCTGGTGGCGAGAACTGCCGCCTGGGGGACACAGTTGCTGCACACAGGCTCTCAGCCAGGCGCGCTTCCTTGCTGGTGTGCCTGGCAGCCGGAGATGCTGCTCCAATCTTCGGAAGAATGGGATTTCGGAAGAATGTGGCTTCCCGACAGGTAAAAATAATATATAATTACATGACATATTCCATTATAATTTTGATTTTTAAAAAGCTTAAATACTTTATAAAGATTACCTATTATTTATCTGTGCAGCTTTGAGAACGAACCCTGAGTAACTCCACTTTATGCTAAGAAAGCTAAATATGTAAGATAAAATAACTTTAAAGCTAATCTGTGTGGTGGAGTAAATTCAAACACTACAAAGTCTAGCTGCATCTTTCTTTAACGGACAGTGTGCTTGGTAAGTCAGGCAGCTGTCAAAGACATGTACGATGCAAGAATCATACATATAATAAATTAAAAGCCTCTATAAAATGCAGTCCAGAATGCTTTCAATAGTAATCTCTTCTTTATAATACAATATGGTGGTTAGGGTCCTTTCGGAAATTCCAACTCCAACCGGCTTTTAAAAGCTATCAATGGGTCATCTCATATAACCGGAAGCCTTAGTGGGGCAACCTCAAGGCATTACACAGTTAGGGCTGCAGCTCCACCATTGGCATTTCTCTCAGCCCTACTCCCTCCGTATACATAATATTCACTTTGTCCTCAGGTTGGCGTTCCTCTTGGATGCAGGACAGCAGCCAGCAACAACTGGAATGGTTCCAATCTTCCCTGTGCATGTCCAGCAGAAAGAGAGAAAAGCACTTCCTCCCAATGCAGAATAAAACACCTTTTCCTCCATCTGATTGGGCCATGTTGGTCACATGTCCACCGCAGCCCACCAACAACAGTTACCAGTGAGTGCCAAGTGTCCACTGGCTTCTCAGGGCATCCTCCAAGCATGGATCCAGCTTCCCTTAAATCACATGGGCTGAGGAGAGGGTAGGTGCCTGAACAGAAAATCCTATTTGGAAGAAAGAAAAGAGGAGCAACCTCGGGCAGGCAGTCAGCAGTCTCCTTTAAAGATGGCCAGAAATAATCTATCTTTCAGTCCTACAACAAAATCTTGTCCAGAGTAGAAATTTTAATCACATGAATTTTGTTGGGTTGCTAATACCAATGACCAAATTTGGAATATGTAATCACTAAAAATAATCCTTTATTATTTCTGTTTGCTGTATTATTGTCTACTTCCATTTTCAAGAGTCCTTTCTCCTCTTTAGGTTTTGAACCCTTGCCTCCTGCTTCAAGAGGGAGCCCCATGGCACTCAGGCCATTACTTTACATCCAGCAGGGACAGAATTGTTTGCCTGGCTGCTAAATTCCAGCCAATTGGCTGCCTTACTCCTTGGCCTTTTGGCTAAGAGCAAGCACAGCATCAGTTTAGTCGGTGTGGCATCCTCTATCCAGGGAGTCTTCCCTATCCTGGCAGGAGGACAAGCCCTACAGGCTAATTACTAAGCATGTGGCTTTTAATTAATAATGCCTATGATTAGCATGGAGCAATTTTTATCTAATATACGAATTATGTAGACTGAAAATACCACCTCAAAAAACAACCCGAAACCTACTTGTGTTTACAGTTTACTAGAAGCAAGCATGTCTTCAACGGTTAACATGCACACACACACACACACACACACACACACGGTTACAAAATTAGGGTTTCCGTGGTTGTCGTGAGTGACATTTAAAAGATTCCAGCATGATCTAAGACAGTTTTGTTCTGAAATATTTTGAAAGATAATGAAGCCTATTGCTGCATAAGATAAATGAGTAAAGAACCCTGCCCAACTCTAGCAATGCCTTTTTATAATAACCGTGGCTGTTGAACACTAAATAAGTGCTGTGGAAGTTAGTAATTACACCTTTTTTTCTGACAGATACAGTAACAGGAGAGTGACAGTTGTTCAATTGCCCGTTATTGACCTAATGTGTTAAATTGGTTCAGAGAACAAAGCCCCCAGTATGTTTTTGCTGACTAAAATGAAATTTCCATTAATTACAAATTTGTATACGTTCCAATGAAAAGTAGTTTATATTCTCCACCTGGTTTGTCTATTTTGTTATTAATCTTTAAGAAGTTGATTAGGTCATCCGGTTCAATCTTGCAGTTCAATTTTTTAAAAATAAAATGAATAAGGTGGACATTGTAATGCCATCCGAATTATAACATATCCTTTGCAACACACTAATGCAAAGAATACTTTTGTAAAAGACTAATAACGCTAACAGTATTTCTAATAGCACTTATTACTTTATAAGAATTGCTTTAGTTATTTTCTCACATCCAGCCCATGAGTAAGTACTATCGTTATCTCCTCTTTCCAGATTAGCAAACAGGCTCATGCTCCCTGTGACCCCTTCCGTCTTTGTGCCGTATACGCCCTGGTACTCTTAACTAGCGAGTGGCCCAGAATCAAAGAGCAGTTATGAGGTGGCCAAGGACTTCTGAAGAATCAGACACAAGTGTAACACCCCGCAGTTCAATAAGGGAGAAACTGAGACAAAGATGAGTCAGGCAACTTGACAGCATATGGGTTTTAGCTCATATTACTTAACGGAGGCTACAGAACCTGAGATTCAGTGAGACTCTGTAGCAAGTCCCTTGGCAAGGAGCGTATTTCTCTAGTCTGGCATGGCATAGTTGCTTCTTTGCTGAAGAAGAACAGTATTTTTTCCTGGTATTTAATGAGAATGGAGACTTGAAACTTGGACCAAAATCATCACATAAAGAAAGGTTAAAATATAAAATAATAATTATAAGTATGAAAATGAGGATAAAAATCATAAAAATACTAAGAAAATTCTTAGATAATATTAAGGTATGGAATGACTTTTTAAATATTGTCTTAAAGAGAGAACCATAAAGAAACAAAGCAATAACTTTGATTATATAAGAATTCAAAGGGGGAGAAGGAGTTAAAAGTAAAGCACTATAAACAAAGTTAAAATGAAATAGGTAAGCAGTGAAAAATATTATGCAACAGGTATAGAAGACAAATGATTGCTACCTCTAGTATAGAAAGAGTTCTTGCAAACCATTAGGAGAAAAATAATCCAACCCCCACCACACACATATCACACAAATAAATAGAAACATAAACAGGCATGAAATAATCATAAATTGCCAAGAAGTATAATTTTTAAATGCTTATCTTTACTGATAACCAAATAAGTGCAAAGTGTAATTAGAATACTATTTTACTGTCTCTATCAATTTTGCAATAAAGAAATAGCAAAATAATATCTGAAACTCATTCTTCCTTTTTCACTTAAGCTTTGCTTTTACAAGATAGTTTAAGCTTTGCAAGCATTGAATTAGATATTTTACATTAAATCAATTTGAAAATAAAATATGTATATTAACACAGAGTAGTCCAATCCAAAATCACCCCCATAAAACTTCTCCAAAATGATATGCATTCATCTATTTCAATATCTTAAAAATTTCATTGGTCTGCTTTATAAATTTTAACAGTTATCTCTCTATATATAACACATGGAGTCTTTGAAACAACAAAAGTAGACATTGGGTAGAACGTTGATGTTTCATGTGGTAATGTCCATTGTCTTTCAGAGTACCCCAAGTTTGGGTCAAAACTGTGGTGTTCATTTGTGATTTTAACTAAATCTTGGTTTCTTCTCTTAAATCTGAATACATGTGTGTACACACACACACACACACACACACACACACACATCTCACATCTTTATATAAAAAAAGAATCTACCAAAAGCCAAGTATCAGCACTTCATGTTGTCTTTAACTCATGAAGAATGCATGAGGAAAGAGTATGAGCTTTGGAGTGTGAAATACTGGCTCCAGCACTTACAAGCTTTGTGATCATGGGTAAGTTATCTGAAACTCAGTCTCTTCATGTACAAGTCGGAATTATAGTACCTTCTTGCAAAAATTTTAAAAAGTTTACAAAGTGCCAGATACATGCTAGACATTCACTAAACGGTGAAGATGAGAATTATCATAACTGTAATAGACTGAATTGTGTACTCAAAAAGATGCGATTCTCATCTTATCTCAAAAGGCCAAGTTCCCAACACCTGTAAATATTAACTTATTTGGAAATAGAACCTTCGTAGATATAATCGAATTAAGATGAGGCTGTGCCAAAATAGGATGGGCCCTACATCCAGCAGTTGGTGCCCTCCTAAGGGGTAAAAAAGGGTACAAAGAAAGACACAGAGACACACAAAAGACCATGTGAAGGACATGGCTGACATTGGAATGATGCACCTATAAGCTAATGAAGGCCAAGGATTTCCAGAGGCCACTAGAAGCTATGTAGAGGGAAAGAAAAATTCTTCCCTAGCTCCTGAAGGAACATGGCCCTGCCGAGGCCTCAATTTCAGGCTTTGACCTCCAGAACTGTAAGAGAATAAATTTCTGTTGTTTTAAACCACTTTGTTATAGCAGCACCAAGAGACTAACACAATCATTTAGCTCAAATTCTCACTTGGGTGTTTGTGTATCTTTTAAGACTACATAAAAGTGATATCAGTTAACAGATTGAGTGCCATTAGAAATTCCTTTTGAAGAGAATCCAGCACAGCACAGTGGGCTGAAGTTAATGGCAATAATATATGTTAAACAAACAAATAAACAAACAAACAAAAAAAAAAACAACTTTGCCCATGGCATCAAAATAATTCAAACTAATTTCACAGACTGGGTGTTGAATTGTGTATCTAGTTAACTTTACACTTTTGTGTATATAACTGTACGCACCATTGTCACTTCTTGGAAGTCACAGAAATGATGATTGGAGCTAAAAAGGCCATAGTCTAAGAAGTGATTCTATCATTAAAATAAAATCTAATGAAAGGAAGAGTTACAACTGAAAAAACTGACCCCATAAGTGAGAAATGATGCTGACTAACTGAGAGATGTCAGCAAAAAGGAAGAAAATCGGAAATTTACCATATCCTTTCATTGACCTCAAAGGTTTCAGGTTTGTTTGTTCAGTAGAACAAAATGGAATATTCCATCCCTTTACTTATGCAATTAAGTTGATGCAGCTCTCTCTTATTCTGACATGTGTTTCCCTCCTACTAAAAGCCAAAATGGAAGAAATTCAAATATTTTAGAAAGAATTTTAGCATTTGGTTTCTTGTTTTTCAAAAAATCCTTTAAGAATAAATCTCCTCACATAAAATAAGTGTTCTCCTGAGTATAAACCCAACAGTTTTGGACTTTAGGAAAATGTTAATACCAGCACTAAAATTTATTCTGTTAATTGCTCTAATAATCAATAAGTAATTTTCATTCTAAACTAGGTTCTTTATGTGACTTAAATAAACCAACTGAAGATCATTTACATCTCAATAACAATTCCTAATAATGTCACATCATTAAATTCCACCCTGGTTCTCAATAATGTTGGTTAGTCACCAATAAAGGGAGTTATTGCCCGGGTCAGGTCCTCAGGGCCATAGAGGGAACCAGTGGGTGACGGATTTCCTTGTTAAACCGTGATTCTGAGTGAGCCTGTCTTCTGGGACCTCTGCCAGAATTCACTTGCGTAGCTACAGACTGACCTTTTTCTTCTCACTGTCTCTGTTTCTCTCTCCCTTCCTTCCATATTTTCTTTCAAATGGAATAGTTTTAATCCTAGTAGGGGCAAAAAATTCACCAACAGAAGGATCTTCTGCATCTTATTTCTCTTTGCATGTGATTAACACAGAGGAAATATTTTAAAGAAAATAGGAAAGCACATGGAATTTAGGTTTCTTTACATGAAAAAAATAAATAGAAGAAGTAGATATTCAGGAATTATCTATGCATGTGGGCTAATGTAGATTTCCTATTTGGACATTATTTCTAAGAGAAATATTTTGGACCTATGTTTTTAGGTTATTTATATTTATGGAATTAAATAGTCACTAGCCTCTTTATGCTGTGCCATATAGTTGTAATAACATCAAATCCACTGTGTATTGGTAAAAGTGTCTTAAGGCTAAAGTGTATATAACTAAAATAGTGAAAATCATTACTATTTTTAAAAAGATTTTTAACAATGCTTTTGTGATACCAACATACTTGCTGATAATATTGAAATTTTTATGTTAATTAAACAACCCCTAACCACTGGGTACATTTCAGATACGGAAACTTCGTAATTACTTCCATTATTGAAGTAGCTGGCTTGATTTATCCTTGCCACAATATCATTGTAGCTTCTGTTATTTTGTCTTTAGAAAAACGTAAGTCCCAGCCAGGGAATGTAAAACTATTACTGTAAATTAAATATTAAAGCTAACTTATTTTTGCATAAGAATGCTGTCAAATAATGGTAGTGATAGTTACTTGGACAGGAACTATTTTGGGCCTTTTTTTTGAAGCACAAATTAAAAACCAATTTTCAGTTTTGTTTTGTTTTGTTGGTAAATCAATGTAGTTCTGTGTATCGTTTTACTGATGGTAGTAGCTTAAGGGGGAGCTATTATAGTCTTAGTTTAGCGATTAAGAAATACAACGTTTGTTGAAGGGCTAGGCCTTTTAGTCTAGAATGGATTAACACTTGATCCTTCCTTAAGCATTTTTATACAGGAGTGCATTATCCTTGGAGCCACCCTGGGCTCCATGCCTCATTAGCTTGGGTGTTAGATAAATCAAAGGCAGCCTCGGAGACAAAGATAAGCAAACTGCAGGCCAGCGAGATGATGATGTATGGATCCAGGAGGCTAATAGGAAAGTATTGACAGGAAAATGGTGTGCTTATCCTGCAATCACGGCATATTGCAATGAGAGCTCCCAAAAGCAGATGGGATACACTTCGGGGAACGCGCGGCTACGAGACTGTTAGGCAGAAATGGATCCTCCTGTTTTAAATTCGAACAAAAACTTAGTTTCTTTTTAGCAGCTATTCAAATGCACTAGAATGTGTGATGGCACAGGGTGCAGCAAACTCTGAAAAGGAATCCCATTTTAGAAGAGGGAGTGTTGGAAATATTTTCGTTCTGGAACATATTTTTCTCACCAATGTAATTTTTGTGTAGCAAGGAATAAACACTTGCTTATGCTTTCCATGATTAGATCTGTCTTATATATTAGGAGTTTGCTTATTGACATGTCTGTAGGATTCTAAAGGAACACCACCTGAGAAATTTTAACATGAAGGAAAATTATATATATGTATGTGTATATACATGTATATGTGAGTATGTCTGTAGCTAAATAACATTTTCAGATTCTCATCTGTAATTACTATCTTAAACTCAATTAGACTTTTAAGATTATATACAGAGTCATGCTTGGAGTCTTCTACTTACAAGGATTTTTGTCCCCCTCTCTCTTTTGGAAATCATGCATTTCATGTATTTTAAGCTAATTCAGTCATTTGTAAAATTTAAGAATTTAGTGTAAAAAATAGTAATATGATAACCCTATCCATTAGAATCACAAATTCAAAAACATTCATTAATACTCATTTGACCTAAGCCTGCTGGGGTACTGCTGTGGGTTGAAGGTTAACGAACAGAATTGATTTTCCAAATCATGATGTACTCATTCAATCTCCTCTCCTGGCTCAAAATAGGACTCTGATTTACTCTAAGTGATGGAACAGGCAACTGTTTTTCTGAAATAAGAGCTTCTACGGGTTCTCTGGTTCAACTCTTCTATTTCCAGGACCGTGGAGACCAAATGTGTTTATCCAGATGATGACCCAGCAGTTACTCCTAAACCCACAAAGCCTGGGTAGTTATTTGCAGATACACACTAACTGACCCACCAGAGTTCTTATGGAAGTGGGTCATCTTTGTGCTCAGATCACTATATTACAATGACAGAGAGGATCGCACTTGTTCACAGAAAGTGAGCCAGAACCATCCATCAGATAGGCCTAGAGAAGAAATCACAGGACAGCCCTGCAGATTAGAAAACAAAACTTACGAAAATTGATTTGTTAACTTTGTAGTTACTGGAATGCTCAACATTATTGTCTAAAATGCTCAGATTTTCCCATATTTACGGCACTGAGAAACTTTACCTGATAAACTATATGCATGAGCTTAGCAGACTATTATTATTGGAATAGGCAGCATATCTTAGGTCATGACAGATCTCTCGTCTACAGTTCTAAATCCTGTGTTCAAAGGCAAGTAGAGAGACTTGAAGGTTTTGCTGAATTGCATTTAAGGGCAATGAGCAGAGAATCAATGAAACTCCATTGGCAAGTTCAAATTTTACAGATGAGAAAGAGGAGGCCCCTACCCCAAAATAAAACCACAAGCTAAAAGCCAAACAATTCATAACTGGCAACACAGAACACGATTCCGGGTTGTCTGACCACTACCTCCACGCTGCTGACATTCTGCCTCACCAATCAGCTCAGAATGTGAAGGTGCAGATGTGGTGGATTACTACACTGCAGCTACTAAAAATGCCAAAAAAAAAAAAAAGTGACTTAATTAAAAAAGGGAACGGAATCACAAAATGGAAACAAAGTTTTCCCAGGTCACTAGGTATCTCTAACATGGTTTTATCATTGCAAAGGGAAAGGGTTGCAGTGGAATGTCCCTACTCTGGCCCACGTGATTGGCTAGTGAGAAAGTTCACAGCACTGGGTCATCTGGGTCACACACTTTAGCTCTTGGTTTGAAGGAGAGAAACTTTGTCTCTCCTGTTTTTCCCAGCCTCAACTAGTGCTCTGCTTACTGTACTTACTACTACTTAAATCTACCCTTCTCCCCCTTTTTCTCCAAGAATTTTTGACTTCACACTCAAAAAAAAAAAAAAAAAAAGCTTTAGCTCTGGATGGTGTGTCTCAGTGGATTGAGTGATGGCCTGGGAACCAGGGGGTTGCCGGTTCAGTTCCCAGTCAGGGCACAGGCCTGGGTTTCAGGCCAGGTCCCCAGTAGAGGGCGCATGAGAGGCAACCACACACTGATGTTTCTCTCCCTCTCTTTCTCCTTCCCTTCCCCTCTGTTTAAAAATAAATAAATAAAATCTTTAAAAAAGCTTTAGAACAATTTTTTTTTGCCAAATGTGAAGATTATAAAATGTTTTCAGAATGAGAAAAGACTGTAATTATACAATTCTATAAAAATATAAAATAAAATGTCTATTGGTTTACCTTCTTCTAAAAACTACACATTATCTTAAGCTCCTAGATATAGGTCACGTATTTTCAATTTCTGACCTTAAAGTTTTGCTGTCCTTGGAGGGAGTTTTACTCCCTCTTCTCTCTCTCTCACTTCAAGAGAGGGAACCGTCAAGTGGAGCATCAGAATCCACTGCAGGTGACTGGTTGAGCTGGGATTTTTTGTTTGTTTTTAAATGCAGATCTATTTGTAAGTCAATTTAATGGTAATTCTACGAATAATCTAAAAATGCACTACACACAGGGATTTTAAAAATCATAGTTAATGATGTCACCTGTCATACCTCTAAAGTTACCCCAACATTTATCTTTAAAATTGTAAGCAGAAACTAACTCAGAATGCATATCAAGCCTGCGGTGTTGGTCCTCAGAAAAGAGTACCTCCGCCACTGAGTAACTCCTTAGGAAGCTGCAAGGCAATCAGACACCCAAACAAACAAATTCGGTTCACAAAGGAACACTGGAAGGCAAGAAAAGAGACTCCGCTAAATGTGCTACCTATTCATGCCTTGCTGGTGTTGGGAACCGTGACTTATTTCACCTAAAAACCGACCCCGCGAACTTCCAGCTGGCAGAGATGCGCTCTTCATCATAGTCTGCCTTTGTTCTGCGGTCCCGGCTGCCTTCTCTGCGCCGCCCATTAGCCCAGGGAGCCTTGTGATTAATGCACACCTCCCTGCCCCAGCCAGCAGGCCCCGCTCCTGGCTGCTCCCGAGGCTGGTCCCGCGCAGTCTCAGACACCGCCGTCCCTGCGCCTTTAACTGCCTTCCTTCCCTTTGGCCATCCGCAGCTGGGCCTCCTGGTGGCCTGACCGGCTGCCTCCCGCACCTTGGGACTCCGGCAGGGTGCGTTCATTACTCATCTGTGACAATAACCCATCGAGTAAGATGTAGAACTCAATTCCAGCAGAAAGACCTATAATGTCGGAGTCAGGAGGTTATCGCTGGGGGACCTGCACCTTGCTCCTCACCTCTCTTATCGAGAGCTTTACAGGCTCTGCTGGGGCCCGCGCCCTGTAAAGCTGAGGGCGGCAGATCTGGCCTCAGATTAGCATACATCTTCCTAAGTGGTACTACATTTAATTAAAAAAGTAAACCTTCGTTAATTCTTTTTTTTTTTTCATTACTGTAGTGTAGGAAAAGAGATGCACATTGTAAAATCAGAGTTGACCAATAAGAGGGAAAGAAACGAGACCTCCTGAACTCTTAAGATTCTGCTGTTCTTTTAGCCTTCTCCCTTCCCCGAGAAGCAGAAGACTCATCAGTGCCTCGGAATCCTCTCCCTGCGTCCGTTGGTGCTGGTCCCAAACAAACAGCATCAGGCAGCTCCTGGTGCTTCCCTTTGCAACATCGTTTTTTGCGACCGTGTGGTCATACCCCATCTCGTTCTACCTTGCCTTTCATATTTTCCTATGAGGGTCGGCGAATTTGAGCTAATGACTAAAGTTTTGATGTGTGAACCGAAACTTGCTACCTCTGGGAAATTCCCATTTGATGACAATTAGAAAACTTCAAAAGCCCAAATGCAAAAGAGATGGGTGGGGATAGAGAGGGATGACTCTGGAATATGCATTTGCACCATTGCCTTATCTTCTAGAATCACTCCCATCAAAATATTAAAGTGAAACACAAGTGTTAGACTCACATTCATTTCATTACATTAAACAGGTATCCATCAAATTGTAATAATTAACCAGACATAAGCAAAGATTTATTATATTTGATAAGAAATTTCAGGTCATGACTGCAATATCAATGAAAACCAATCACACAACTAAATACCATAAAGTGCTTAAAGTATTTTCTGGTGATTTCAGTAGGCTCATTTGTTGACAGGCAATATTGCAAGACCAAATTTTAGAATATTGAGAGACTTTAAAAATGTGTGAAATTTTAATTGGCAATGGTTTAAGATAGAGTAAAACCAGACAAAATAATATAAACTCAGTATATAGTTTCTCATTACTGCAATGATAATTATCAGTTCTTTTCTAAACCCTTTGTCGTAACATCACCCTCCCGAAATTTCTCAAGGTCTTACCCTGCATTTTTAGAAAGGTACCCTCTTCCAAGCAGCATAGTCTCTTCCACAGCTTTGCCGTTTCCTGGTTGTGTCTTTCATGCCACTTCCCAACTTCTCCCACTACCATTCGCACTTCTGTCACGCCTGTGCCATTTTCATTAGAAATATCTTAAAATATGTAACAGAAGTCACCATCCCCCCAATGCCTCTCCCTGTTAATACAAATTTTTTACAAAAGGGTGCTCCAGAAAGCATACAGACCTTTGCTTAGATGGACAATAGCCTAAATCGGCATTTCCACAGAATTCCACACAACCTAGTTCTTTAAGTGTTTATAGTTGTTATTTTTTACATAAATTGTGCTTGTATTTGGGGAAGTCTGAGTTTAAAAATCTCAACATCTTCTTAGAACCTGTAAAATATGACTGTACATTGCAAACTCCAAGAACACAAAAGCATTACTTATTCCTCAAAGTGATTTGAATGTGAAATCTTTTTATGATCACCTCCATGAAGGGGAGCTTCCCAGGAAAACACGTGGAAAACTCTATACCTTCGCCTTTTCTGGATGGTATGCTAGGGAATTTGCTAATATTGCAATTTCTCTGGAGGATTATGAGGTAGGAGGCAGGGTAACATAATGAAGAGCAAATGCAATAAAATATGCAAAACTCTTACAACAGTTCTGGGCCCTAAAAGATGGTATTAGTTATTATTACCATAAAAAGTCACCTCCTCTGTGATGCCTTTTGCAACTGCTCCAGACAGAGTGCTACCTCCCTCAGGCTTCCCTAGCACTCAGCTTCTCTCTCTGACAGAGCAGTTTTTGTTTATGGTTTCTATCATGGCTTTTAATTTTTTAATTATTTAAACATAGTTATTATATACACCCTTCCTAATATTTCTTTTTTCCACATTTTTGATTGTTGTTCAAGCACAGTTGTCTCCATTTCCCCCCCACCCCAGCCATCCCCATTTCCTGCTCTTGACCCTGCCCCCCTTGGTTTTGTCCATGTGTCCCACACACATGTTCCTGACAACCCTTCCTCCTTTGTTCCCCATTATCTCCTGCCACCTCCCCGCTGGTTTCTGTCAGCTTGTTCTTAATTTCACTGTCTTTGGTTATATTTTGCTTGCTCGTTTGTTTTGTTGATTAGGTTGCACTCAGAGCAGTTATTAATTGCATTATAATAACCACTTTACATGAGTGTCTCTCCACTTGCTTCTTAGTAGAGAGCCAGTGTCTACCTCCTTCTTCCATCTTTACTTCCTAGCATTGTGCTGAGCACATGGCTGGCAGTAAAGAAGTTTGTTAAGGGAATGAACTAGTCAATGACTAAAATTTTGTTCACCTTTCACATTAAAATATAGACTATTTCTAAATATATAACAGGATAAAGATTTGCCCTCTACCACCTCAAAGAGATCAAAGATAATTCATATTATTACAAAAAATAGTATTAACAACCAAATCAATCTTGTAAGAAGACTATTTTGTGTTGGACACTGTACTAGGCGCTCTTACATATATTATCCCCCTAATCTTCATAATAACTCTGTGAGGTTGATGCTATTATCTCCACTAGACAAATTAAAAAAAAACTGAGGCTGGAGGGGCTAAGTGATGTACCAAGGTCATGCAGGGAGGAATAAGTGAACAGAGATTTGAATCCAGGCAGTCCTGAGTCCAAACTCAGACGTCAGCTGCCACTCGACTGTCAAAGAAACTAAATACAAAGGAAAGTACAGTGCTCTGTGATTCTTGCCTTCTTACTCAGATGGGTCATCACTAGCTGAGACAAAAATAAAATATAAAATAAAAATAAAAACAAATGAAATACACCATCCCCCTGTCCTTACTTACTGTTTTATGGGCGAGTGTGTTTGCTGCGTGGTGGGAAATCCACAGATGTTAGTGTCATTGCTTTGTTTATGTAAGCCAGGTCAGTTTCTCTAAGTCTCAGTTTTCTTATTATAATGGGCATGATGTTTGTTTCTTTCAGTTCAATGTGAAAATCAAGTAGGGTACCTATTTGACACTCAAAAGATGACATGATTATGACATACTCTCCTCCTTCATTTCACGGCCGCGCTTTCCAAAGGGCAGGCAGAGCCTGATGCCTGTGCGCTTCTACTCCCATCTCACTGGGATCCCCTTTGACCTCTTCTGACACCGCCTACCTTAATCTGCTCTTTCAAATTCCATTATTGACCTTCCGCTTGTCAAACCCAGTGCTCTTTTCCCAATGACTATTTTCCATGACTTCTATAATTTTTACAACCATTTTAAGTGTTTTTTTAAGATTTTCTTATTTAAGAAGTGATCTGTATTCATTGGATAAAAATTTTAAATCACAAATAAAATATAAACAAAACTAAAATCACTTATATACTTATTATTCAAAATTAAAGCCATTAATAGTTCAGTTTATTTCCTGCAGTTATATAAATTAGGCATATTATGTATATATATTTAAATTTGGATAACATTAAATAGAAAGTTTAAATCCATGTATATTTATTTAATGCCATAACATAATCATGAGACCATGCATTTAAATTTTCTTTTAAACTAAAATATTAACAACAAAGGAATATACCATAATTTACTTCTCTTCCCAATTTATCTTGAACATAAGCATTATGATAAATATTCTTCTATATGAATTTTTACTGACTATTTTGCCTTGATATATAGTACTTAAAAACATATTAAGTGGGATCAGGCAGTATACGGGAACTCTCTGTACCTTCCTCTCAATTTTACTGTGAACTTTAAAATTAAAGCCTATAAAATAACATTTTTATCAACATAAAAACATATATGTTTGATATATGATTGATGTTGATGTTGATCAATATCAACAAATATATGTCAATATTTTTTAAAATATATATCGACATTTTTGACTTCTTGATGTATGTTATTAAGTTGCTTTTGAGAAAACCTAAACTTTTCTTGTCCAAAATGAGGGACCACTACTTGCATGTTGCTATTTAAATTTATATTTATTAGACTTTAAAAAATTACAAATTCAGTTTCTCAGTGATACCAGTTACATATCAAGTGTTTGTAACAGATATAGAACATCTCCATCATTGCAAAGAATTCTATGGGACATTGATGAAGCAAGAACGACTTATCCAGAAGGAAGATACAATCAAAGTGCCATTTGCATTTCTGCTTGATCCCGAGAAAGGGAGCAGATGAGGAACTGGTGAAATCCTCAAGCTACACAGATTGACTGACTATGTAGCAGAAGACAGGTGAGATATGAAGCGGTCAACTCATGTGTTTAATCAAAAGTTCAATTGTTTTTACTCTTACTGACTTTGAAGCCATTTGATTTACTCTTACAATGAGAGTAACTCCCCATAGTAGAAAGAAAACCAATCTTGTAAGAATAGTTATGTTGGTAAAGGCTTTTAGTATTCTCAGAGTCTTGCTTGGAACTCTGAGTTAGTGGCCACCAAGCCCCACTGTGGGAGAAAAGGAACATCGCAAGGCTTTTGTGTGAGATGAACCAGAGGAGTGAGTTGAGACTCAGAGAGGTTGGGAGAAGGAAGGAAGAGCCAAGCAAGAAGGCTCACTCGCTTTCAAGTTGGGAATGCCTAAGTAAAGCTACATCTCAGAGCAAGGTCTCAGAGTGTGTATGTTTCAGGAAAGTACCAGGAAGTGGACCAGGAAAGAGACCACTATAAAAAGTGCTGTTCCAGTGTATGAGCATTGTATTGGACCAGAGGCCAAGTCCAGCTCTACTTGTAGGAGAAAACTTGCAAAGGCCAGCTGCATTGCCACATCCCACCTGCCAGTCATCCATATGAATGGGAAAATTATTGTGGGGTTGGGGAGCGCCGTAAACCCGGTTATTCCTTGCATCTTTGCACAATAATTTATCTTACCTACCTTTTGAGGAGACCTCTCTATTCTTTCTGGAAGCACTCATAAACTCTAGGGAAGATCTAGGACACCTGGATGCCCAGGGGAGAGCCAAGCTCTCCTGTATAATATTGGAGATTAGATAGGGCGTGTTATAACTTGAGACAGAACCAATCTTCTAAGAATATCCAGTAGAGGGAAAGCTGGTCATAAACTTCATTACATTGTCAGCAGCTGGGAATAGTGCTGAAGGCCGGGGCTGTAAGGAAGGAAACTCAATCTGAAGATATTGTCGGTCAGCTTTTGTTGAGTCTACCCACATTGGTGACTTTACTCACATCTAGTTCACTGTTTCAACACTTTGGGGAGCAGTTTTCATTCCTCTCCTACCTCAAGAGTCAGAATTGGAAAATGAAAAATCAGAATTGGGGACAGTGTATTAAAGAAGCTAAATCAGGATGGGCATCTTTATATAAATGTTTTAATTTAATTCCATAAAAATGATTAGTGTGAGGTGTGAGCAATGTTAATATTTTACACTCTTAGCTAAGAGTAAACATCAAAAAGAGGCCAAAAAAACTCTAAAAGTCTCTGTAACTTATGGTAGCATAGAGGCCATCTGGAAGGCTTGTAAGTAATATAGGCCTGAGCAAAATCATAAGCTCTTATAAAAAAATTTAAAAAACATTGCTCTATTAATAAAAACATAATTAACTATTCCATTGTGGTTGTTAAGCTGCTGGGATGTAACTACTAGAGACTATTTGGTCCATCTCATGCATAAAATGTACCTGAGAGTTGTAGAAAAAGACCAATCTAAGAATGGGACTTGATTTCCTGGATCCAACTGTGCCTGAAGTTAAGAAGCACTCCTAGATTTCCCAGTTAGGAGAGTTAATAAATACTCTTTGGAGGTTTAAATCATTAAATTGTGTTAAATTGATATTAAAATATAAAGATTACTACCAAGGGGTATAAATAAAATTATTTTCTTTCTCTGTTTTGTCTAAAGAGTTTACAAGATTCCAAACAGAAGAAAAACAGAATTCACTTAAGGAGATTTGAAGGTATTTGCTTGTCTTTAATTGGAAGTCAATATAGCACAGTAAATGGAAGGAAGTTCTAAATTTATATCACCTGGTTTAAGTATCAGTTGCACCAACTACCAGCTGGGTGACCTTGTACACATTGTGCAATGGCTCTGTGTCTCAGGTACCTCATGTATAAAATAAGGGAAAATATTAGTCCCTGCCTCATAGGGTTTTGTAATAATTTAATAAGTTAATGCCTGTAACACATTAGCACCTGGCACACTGTAGCATTCTATTAATTACTCTTACTTACCATCACTTTAGAAGTTAACAGGGCAGAATGCAACCAGATTGTGGGGTCATTGTTCCAAGTGTGGGCATTTGTATGGAGTGGTGACCAAGATACCAAGCTCTTAATCATGTAACTATTAAATGAAATACTGGGTAGACCATGCATACAAACAACAAAATAAATAATGAACATAAAAATAAGTTATTGCTTAAGTTCTGTTTAATTTTTATAATGCTTTGGTATGTCATTTGCAAATGTAGCAATATATATATATATCTCAAGACAAGTCAAATATAAATATAATATAGTAATTTAGGTCCCAATCATGTCCTATCAAGCATTCATGATTCTTCTTAATGGCGATACATCTTTAAACACACCAGATCTCTTATCTTTTTCACTGTGTAAATCACTTCCAAAATACCAACTAATAACTAAGTGAAAATATCATTCACTCCAATCCTCCAATCTTTATGATATTGAGTTTTAAATTATAATTTTGTGTTTGCGCAGTTTTTTCTCAGCCATATTTTCTTAAGGTTTTGATGAGTATGAAACAAAATTTCTATCAGAACTGTGATCTTAAACTTGGCAAATTACTTTCATATAGTTGATTGACTATATCTATAATAAAAGGAAGCACTTGATCTAAATAATGTTGGGGAGAAAATTCTTTATTAGTTAAAGCTTTGAGAACTAGTTAACTTCATCTAACTCAACTTGGATAACTTATGAATTGTGAAATGAAAATAATTCTATCAATAACTATTGATCATTGGTGGTCCATTTTGATGCTATATTAGGCAGAACTGAAATAGAGAACTGACAAAAACATTATAAGGAAAGAAAACTATAGACCAATACTGTCATAAATATAGACACAAAAAACCTCAAGAAAGATTAGCAAATCAGATCCAAAAATGTATGAAAAAATTACAGACCATAACTTGTTGGAATTTATTTTAGCCATGCAAAGCTGGTTCAACATTCAAAAATAATTAATGTAATTCATCACAATAACAGGCTAAAGAAGAAAAATCATACGATCATTTCAATGAGTGCACAAAAAGTATTTGACAAAACTCAAAACCCATTCATAATAAAAAAAAATCTCAAAAAGCTATAAAGGAAAACTTTCTCAACTTAACAAAAAATATTTTTTAAAGTTCTACAGGCAATACCATACTTAATGGTGTGAAACTGGATGCTTTCCTGCTAAGATTGGGAATAAGCAAGGATGTCTCCTCTTACCACTGTTTTTAAACATCATACTAGAAGTGCTAGTAAATGCTATTAATGAAAGAAATTTTTCCTTGGAAAAATAATAAAAGGAAATAAAAAGTCTATATATTGGTAAGGAGGAAATAAAATTGTCTTAGTTCATAGATGACATAATAATCTACTTAGAAAATCCCAAAGAATTAAAAATAACTCCTGCAACTAATAAGCAGTTACAGCCAGGGTTGCAAGATAAAAGACCAATACACAAATTAAATCACTTTTTAAATATACCAGCAGTGAACAGTTGAATTTTGGAATTAAAAACATAACACTATTTACATTAACACCAAATTAATTACTTGAGTATGAATCTAAAATAACATGTATAAGCTATATATATGAAGAGAACTACAAGTCTCTGATGAACAAAATCAAAGATCTGAGTGAATGGAAAGGTCTTCCATGTTCACAGATATGGAGACTCAATATTGTTAAGATATCAATTCTTCACAACCTGATATATAGATTAAATGCAGTCAAAATCAAAATCTTAGCAAGTTACTTGGTGGATATCCACAAACTGATTCTAAAGTTTATGCAGAGAGGCAAAAAAAAAAAAAAAAAAAAACTAAGACAGCTAGCACACTATTGAAGTAGAAGAACTAAGTCAGAGAACTAACACTCCCCTACTTGGAGTTTACCAAAAAGCTGTAGTAATCAAGAAAGTGTGGTATTGGTGAAAGAAAAAACATGTAAGTCAATGGAACAGAATATAGAGAGCCGAGACATAGATTCACACAAAAGTAATCAACTGATCTTCAACGAAGAAGCAAAGGCAAACCAATGGAAAAATGATGGCATCTTTAACAAATGGTGCTAGAGTAACTAGACATCCACATGAACAAACAGAAGCTAGACACTCATCTTACACCTTTCACAAGTATTAACTCAAAATGGGTCATGAACCTAAATGCAAAATGATGAAACTCCTAGAAAACAGCATAGGAGAAAATCTAGTTGACCCTTCATTTGGTGATGAGGTACTTCTGAAAATTAAAAACTCTTGCTTTGCTAATGCTTTTTAAAGAATGAAAAAAAGTCACAGACTGGGGAATAATATTTGCAAAAACTACATATCTGATAAAAGACATATACAAAATGCACAAGTAATTCTTAAGAAGCAAACAATCCAATGCAAAAAAGGGTAAAAGATCCAAAGAAACACCTCACCAAAGAATATAAGCAGATAACAAATAAGCACATAAAAAGAAGCTCAACTTCATGGTGTCATTATGGAATCGCAAATTAAAACAATGAGCTATAACTACACACCTGTTAGAATGGCTAAAATCCAAAATACTGACATTACCAAATGCTATAGTTGATGTGAAGTATAAGGAATCCTTATTCATTTCTGGTGGGTATACAAAAATGGTATACACTTTGAAAGACAGTTGGGCAATTATCTACAAAACTAAACATGTACTTACTGTATGATCCAGCAATTGCACTCCTAGGCATTTACCCAAGTGAATTGAAAACTTTTGTCCACACAAAATCCGCACAAGAATGTCTACAGCGGCTTTATTTATAATTGCAAAAATTGGAAGCAATCAAAATATTATTCACTAGGTGAATGGATAAACAAAGTGTGGTACAGCTATATGATGGAACATTATTCTGCGAAATAGAGAAATGAACTATCAAGAAGAAAGATAAGAGACTTAAATGTGTATTGCAAAGTGAAATAAGTCAATCTGAAAAAGGCTACATATACCAAATGATTTACACTATACGTCAATCTGGTAAAGACAAGACTGCAGAGGTAGTAAAAAGATTACCAGTGGTTACCAGGGCATGAGGGAGGTGGTGAGGAGCAGGAAGGATGGATGGGTGGACTATAGTGGATTTGTAAGACAGAGAAATTATTCCGTTCGATGCTGTAATGATGGATACAAAAATATTTTGCATTGACAAAAACCCATATAACTGTACAACACAAAGAGTGAACCCTAATGTAAATTATGGACTTTAGTTAATAATAATGTATCAGTATTGACTCATTAGTTATAAGGCAGCATATAAAGAAGGAATGGAGAGCATATAATAACAAACCTTTGTACTTTTTGCTCAGTTTTGCTGTAAATCGAAAATTGCTCTAATAAATAAAGATTATCAGTAAAAACATGATTCCTAAAAATCTTTTACCAAATTCCAATTAAATACATGAGTGAAATGGAAAATTCCTGGTTGGATTTATTTAGTAAAATTATAAAATTAAGCATGGATATTCCACAGAGAGAATATCATGTAAATTCCAATGCCAACTGAGCAGATTAACCCCTCTGCATGCATGCATAGATAAACATTCACACACACACACACACACACACACACACACACATGGTCCATATGGTCAAATTAAGGCTCAGTGAGGACAATTAGGAAAGCAGATTTCTCACACACACACACACACACACACACACACACACACACACACACACAAGGAGCACAGAGATTCTTAGTCACCTGTTAAGGTAAAAATGAAAACTGAAAAATCATTGCATTTTTATGTCCGCTAGCCAACTGATGTCTGCCACACGATTGAATCTATAATCTTTATGTCATTTGCAGTTGTCTTCACATTTTAGCTATACTATCCGAGTCAAACAACTAATGAGAATAAATGAGGTCAGCTCTAAGCAGAAGTGATTCTGGGAATGCAGGGTTGGAAGAACACTATTGATTGATGTGCTGTTGGTCAGAGGGCCCTAGTCAGAAGCCATCGATGGTTAAATGTCAGCCTTGGGGGCATATTGAGCAGTGGTCCTCTAGGGGTCAGTTCTGCACCTGGTGCTGCTTAATGTTTCCACCAGAGCCTCTGATGACATGCTCTAGAATGTGCTTCTTAAGCTGGTTCATAGTTCGGCAAAGAAAATTTTTCATCCTCGACATAATATGGCGGAGCAATGTTGAACCAGGGTGACACACAGAAGGAAAGCGCAGGAGATTTATTTTAGAAAACAAGTCTCCTGGGTATACCGTAGGGTGGCCCTGCTGTGAAATCCCCACTCAGGCCCTGCCCTCGTTCTTTTGGCTGACAGATTGCCACTCCCTGCCCTTCTGAACGGAACCATTGAGACATTTTTTGCTGCACTGAGCTCCCAGTGAAGAGTCTTGAATGGACTGGGCCTGAGAAAGATCCTCAAATGACCCAGACGTGTAAATTGGTAAAATTTACTGTGAGCTATGAGCAGTGGAGGCTTCTGATATCTCAAGATCAGCTGGAATAAAAAAGTTTCATAATGCCCAGAATTACTTTGATGACAAAATGCAAAATTCCCATAAGTTATGTTTTCATTGATTGGCTTATAAATATAGGTTTCTTATTGCTTAAAAGATAAATTGTCTACTGGTATAGTTTTGTTTTTCATTGTACGAGGCTTATAGTGATATAATAACGAGTAGCCCAGGGATTCTGAAAATGAAAAAATAATCATCATGAATTAGAATGAACCGAGGAGGCTCCACCTTGCAGCTTTTGCTTTGGAAGAAAGGAAATATTTGGATAAAACAAGAGAGGGGAATTTCTTTAAAAATACTAATAAAAATATGATCTAAGGCAGGAATTCTCAAGCTTGGTGCTACTATAGCTTCTGGGGCTTTTGGTTGTGGGAACCGTCCTGTGCGTTGCAGGATGTTTAGCAGCATCTCTGGCCTCTACCCAAAACATGCAATAGTGCTTCTGGGTTGTTAGAACCAAAAATGTCTTACAAATGTCTGTGAGAGAAGGCAGGCACGGGGGGGGGGGGGGAGGAGGACACTATCACCCACTCCCTCCCACCCCCCCTCCACCCACTGAGAACCACTGCTGTAAAGGAAAAAACACTGGAAATTCAAAAGCTCCTTTACTAAATAAAAATGTTAAATTACATAAGATTAAGTAATTCTGTCATAGGAAACAAGTAAGAGGCAGATTCAGGACTAGAGTCCAGGTCTTCTGGGTTCTAGTTCAGATTCTTCCATCACCTAGTTGCTGCTTTGAGTTCTGGAGACCTGGACAAAGAGGCGGCTTGGGTAGTCTGTCCCCACCAGCAGGCGCAGGAGTCATCCTTGAATGGACTGTGGGTGGTTCCTGTGACCCTGGGACCCTGCAGGAGCTGGGGGATGACATACTCTGCAGCTCTCAGGACAGAGATTCCCTCCTACTTCAAAGTTAAGGTCAGGATGGTGAGGGGAATAAGAGAAGTTTGTGAAGGCAGCGAACCCCCAAAGCTGAAAGTAATTTTAATTCACTGCTGTAATTTCTGGAAAGCCACGGTAGGTCAATGGATGTACGGCTCAGGGGACAGCAGGCCCAAACATGTTGCAAAGAAGGTAAGAAAGGCCTTCTTTTGTTATATAATGATAAACACGACAAAAGAATTCCCATAATTAATGCGACCCACGCCTTAAAAAAATTGGATGACTATTGAAAGCCCAGAGATAAAAGTAACAACTGATCATTGAGTTTTGTCAAAATTTACCGTTTCAGAGCATTGTAAGACACCATCAAGAAAGTAAAAAGGCAGAAGAAATTGTAAAACAACCCACAAAATGGGAGAAAATGTTTGGAAATCATATATCTAATAAAGGCCTTGTATCTAGATTAATATAAAAGCCATTGCAACTCAGTAATAAAAAGACAAATAAGACTTAAAAATGGACAAATGACTTAAATAGGTATTTATCTGTAGAAGATATAGAAATGGCCAATAAGCCTATAAAAAGAGGCTTAACATCATTAGTCATTTAAGAAATAGAAATTAAAACCATAATGAGATACATCTCACCCACCAAAATGTCTACAATCAAAGTGAGACAATAACTGGTGTTCATAAGAGTCTGGAGGAAGTAGAACCATCACACATTTCTGGTGGCAATGTAAGCTGGAGCAGCCACTTTGGAAAACATGTTGATACTCTCTTAAAAGGGTAATCACAAAGGTATCACACCACCCAGCAATTGCAGTCCTAGGAATCTACCCCTGAGAAATGAAAACACATCCACGTGAAAACTTAGACACTAATGTTCATAACGGTATTTTTTATACCTGCCCCAGAGTGAAAATGACTCAAGTTGAGATCAATAGGCAAATGGGTAAACAAATGCAGTATCTCCATACAATGGAGTACTGTTGGCAATAAAAATGAAAGAAGTACTGATATGTGCTACAACATGACTGAATTCCCAAAAGAAGCCAGATACCAAAGGACACATATTGTATAATTTCATTTATATAAAATGTCAAAAAAAGGTCAAATATAAAAAGACAAAGTACGTTAGTCAGTGTGCAGGGCTGACATTGGGGCTGGGGAATGACTGTAATTAGGCATGTTTTATTTTTAAGGTAATAGAAATGTTCTAAAATTATATTGTGGTGACGGTTGTACAATTCTGTAAATGTACTAAAATTCATTGATTTGGGCTCTTAAAATGGGTGAGTTTATGGTATAGAAACTATACCGCGACAAAACCTTAATAAAACCCCTTTAAGATAGATGAAAGAACAGGCCACACAGGAAGAACAGATTTACAACAGATTTCTGACACTGTGTGTACCCTGTACCCCACCCCCCAAAAGGGGATGAAATCTGAATTTTTGAATTTAAAAAGAATAATGAACAAAAGAAGTAATATTACCTTCCCAAGAGAACATTTCTTAGTGTGCATCATTAATATGACACAACTGATATTAAGTGGAGACTATAATATTTAAATCAAATGACAGAGAGCTAGAAGATTTTGATAATTCTTTATTACAGTGAGTATAATTATAGAACAATTTATACCCCATATCAGCTAGTTTCTAATAGCAATGTCCCCAAGGGGACTGAGAAAAAATGTGGTGAAAGTTCAAATAGTAAAACACTGTTCCAAAGGACTAAGTGGGGGCTGGGTGTGGGGGAGAGGCGGGCGGGTAAGCAGGATTTCAAAACAGAGAAGAATGTCTACAAACAGGAGTGAGATCATGGCAACTGCTTTGCACATGCAGACTACAAAAGATAAGGGGAACATAATATGCTACTGTGGGTAGATAATAGCAGAAGAAAAGAAGCTTCTTCATGGGGCTCAAAAGCCTCCTGTGGGTCTTGATTGCTGGTGAGGCGTTCAAGGGCTTCCTTAATTGATATGATAACTTATCTTCCTGGTTTTCAACCACCCTACCCTTTTTATACTCTGGACTCTTCCTTCACTCCCTGTTCTCCACACATCATGGACTTTCTCCACCTCAGCTCGCTACCCACATCCTTCCGTGTGTGATGTCCTTCCCCAATCTTCATCTGTTGAAACCCTATCCCATTTTCAAAGCCGCACTTAGAAGTCCCCTTCGTCCATGAAGCTTTCCTTAGATTCCTTTTCTTACTGGAAGTAAGTGTCTCCTCTGCATTCCCACAGCACTTTGTACACTTCTCCTAGCATTTATCCAATCTTTATGCCATAGCTCTCCATGCAACTGCCTTATTTCCCTTCAGTATCATACAGGTAAGTAGCTGTGCCTACTGTCTTTATATTCCTACCTAATATATGCCTGGAAAAGGCTAATTTCTCAATACATTTTGAAGGAAGTTTACAAAGGAAGGAGTAAAGAAGATTCCACCTGAAACAACAAATCAAATCTATCAAATCTATACTGTATATCAGGTAGTTTCTAACAACATTGTCCAAAGGAGCCAAATCAGATGATCAAATTAATAGTGACAAGTGGTTGACTACCTCTACATATTCATTTGTTGTTCTTAGCAAGAGGCAATGTTTCCTTAAAAAGTGAAAGAAGATATTTTAAAAATGGTAGTAGCAAAATCCATAAGTATCCCTTTAAAAGTGATTGTAGAAATTGATTTGAACTCTAATATTATTGCAGTGTTATCTATGTAACAGAATACATAAATTCAGGGTGGGGCTTAAAAATATTGACATAAAACAAGATCATTATGCCATGTAAAAGTGTTAGCTCCATTAAAAACATTTAGCAGTACAGAGAAAAGTGTTATGATAATGAAAAGGAAACAAAACCTAAAAACCTATTCATGGTAATAAGGAAAAACTCTTCAGAGGTATACATTTACTGTTTCAATCAAGCAAACAACCAAAATATATTCAGTATACTGTATGCCAAAAACTGGTGCTAGGTGTTAAGGAAACAAAAACCTGTTCATAAAGAAGATAGATATATTAAAATGTTAGTGAAATTAAAAGTCGGATGTATTGTATTTTGGATTCTAATGGGTACATAGAAACACAAACGAGCTTACAGTCAATTCTACCCTTACATTTAGAGAGTGGTTCAGAAAAGGCTTTACAGAGGAGGAAATTCTTGAGTCTGGAAACTCTTAAAGGATAAGAAGGCCACCATTGATGAGGGTACAGATAAGGAGAAAGGAAATTGGGAACAAAAGCACAGAACTGGGGAACTATCCGTGGATACTGGGAACTACAAACAGATTATATGTCTGAAATCCAGGGTGCAGGAGGAGATGCAGAAGGAAGGTTGTTGGAGAGGTTTGCTAAGCTAAGAGGTTTGAACTTTGGGCAATACGGAACCTTTGAAGAGTTTGAAGAGCTAGCCACATACTGGCACATTTGCATTTCAGATGAAGCACTTTGATGGGAAGAAGGAAGATGAATTAGAGGGCAACAGGACTAAAAGAAATGTAATTAGGAGACTCCTACAGTACTCCAGCCTAGCGATGATGGAGGCTTGGCTTGCAGGAGTGAGAGACAGATTGCAGATATATTTAGGAAGCTAATTCAACAGGACATGGTGATTGATGGCAAGGCAGAAGAAGAGACAATGATGAGTCAAGGTTTTGGGTTAGGCAACTGGGGTGTGTCATTTGTGTTGTAGGAAAAAAATGGAAGGAGTGGTTAATGGGAGAATGATGAATTCTATTTCAGACATCTTAGGTTTGAGGAAAATGTGAGATATATCTGCAGCAATTTCCAGTAGGCACTTGGATTAATGTGTCTAGGGTTAAGATTACATATGTAAGAATCAAGTCCTTATATTTGCTAATCTGCTTCCTGGTAGAGGACAAGAATTTCAAGGCCAATGTGTCAAGTCTGAAGAAAACTGAGTCTTGGAAGGAGCTTCAGGGAACACCAAGTTTCAGACAGTATCCAGCCACGAAGTGGAAGAGGCTGCTACCACAAAGGAAATGCTTTCGCAGGGCCGTTCCTAGTGTGGTATTTCACCTGTATCGGCCCCTGCTAGAATTTTATCCCCCAGTCTAAATCTGGTAGAACCCTTCCTGACCCTTCTTTACCAACATTTTAACAAGTGTTGCCATGAAAAATTCTCTTCCTGAGAGTCTTAGTTCTATAGGAACAAGTTATGAACAGCTTTATCTCTCCTTAAGAAAAATACTTTGGACAATGTGCAAACTCTTCTATCCCCAACAGAAAAATTAAAAGTATGGTGATGCCTTTTTTTCCCACGCTAGAATTTTTTAAATACTGCACCCTGTTTAGTTTAACTAATTCATTAAAAAGCATTTATTAAAAATCTACATTTTGCAATGATCCATGTGTGTACCACTACACAGTTAGGCAGCTAGGAAGCCCTAGATGGTAATCTGTCCAATTTGAGCTCTAAAAATCACATGATTGATAGTTTTGGGTTTGGAAGCGATTAAAGTATCATAAAAAATCCCTGGCTCAGCACTCCTATTCAGCATAGTACTGGAAGTCCTAGCCAAAACATTAGGCAAGAAAAAGAAATAAAAGGCACCCATTTGAGAAAGGAAGGAGGAAAATTGTCTCCGTTTGCAGATAATATGATCTTATATATGAAAAATATAAAGACTCCACAAAAATACTGTTAGAATTAATGTACAGATTTAGTAATGTTTCAGGATATAAAATCCACATACAAAAATCAGTTGTATTTTTATACCTGATGACAAATTATCTGAAGAAGAAATAAAGAAAATAATCCTGCTTACAATAACATTAAAAATAATAAAATATTTAGGGTGAAATTTAACCAATGTCCTCCTTTAACCAAGGAGATGAAATGTCTGTACACTGAAAATTAAAAGACATTGATGAAAGAAACTGAGGAAAACACAAATAAATGGAAAGCTATTTATGTTCATAAATCGGAAGGTTATTGTTAAAACGTCCATACTACCCAATGCCATTTGTCCATTTTATGCAACTCCTACCAAAATTTCAATGGCATTTTTCACAAAAATAGTAAAAACAACTCTAAAATTCATATGAAATCACAACAAAACCCAATTAGTAAAAAAAGTTTGGAAAAAGAACAAAGCTGGAGGCATCACACTTTCTGATTTTAGATTATATTCAAAGCTATAGGAATCAAAACAGTATGGTAAGGGCATAAAAACTGACACAGACCAATCAGACTGAATAAGAAGCCCACACATATACAGTCAACTAACATTTGACTTTAGAGCCAAGAATAGTCTATGTAAAACAATAGTTTCATCATTTAGTGGTGTTGGGAAAACAACATGTATGTCGAAGATAATGAATTTACACCTCTCTGTCCTACATTACTCACAAAAATAAATTCAAAATGGATTAAAGATGTAAATGTAAGACCTAGAGCCACAAAACTAGAGGATAAGATAGACAAAAAGCTCCTAGACATTGGTCTTGGAAACAGCTTTTTCAATATGACACATGCAAAATATCCAAGAAATAAAGTTACAAAGCAAGTAAGTGGAATTACATTAAAGTAAAAAGCCTATGCATAGCAAAGGAAATAATCAGGAAAATGAAAAAAACAACCTATAAAATGGGAAAAAATATTTGCAAACTATGTATCTGATAAAGCATCAGTATCCAAAATACATAAGAAACTCATACAATAGCAAACCCCTTTCCCAAATAATACAATTTAAAATTGGACAGAGGACCTGAATATACATTTTTCCAAAGAAGATATACAAATGGCCCACAGATACATTGAAAGATGCTCAACACCACTAATCATTAAGGAAATGGAAATCAAAATCACAAGGAGTTACCAACTCACACCTATTAGAATGACTATCATTAAAAAGAATAGAGAGAACAAATATTGGCAAGGATGTGGTGTAAAGGGAACCCTTGTGGACTATTGGTAGAAAAGTAAATTGGTACAGCCTCTATAGAAAACAGTATGTAGGTTCCACAAAATATTAAAAATAGAACTCCCATATGATCTGGGTATCCCAACTCTGGGGATGTACCTAAAAGAAATGAGATCACTATCCTGAAGAAATATCTGTACTTCAAGTTCATTGCAGCATTATGCACAGTATCCAAGACATGGATACAATTTGAACGTCCAGAGACAAATGAATGAATCAAGAAAATGTTATATGTGGGTGATGTATATGGAGTCTGGCACAAATAACACCCCTTTTTATTACAAAATCTTTTATTACAACATCATAGGCATATAATTCTGTAACATAACAACATCACACGCAAGCATACCATATGACATTTTAGGTGAAATGTTTAAATTAAAGCTATAAATTATTACACCCATATTATTACCTTACCAACCACACTAACACAGGCATTACTTCTACCGGACCCTGTATATAATTCAGACATAAAAAGAAGGAAATACAGGAAATCCTGTCATCTGCAACATGAATGGACATTGAGGGCATTATAATAAGTGAAGTAAGACAGAAAATGACAAATAACTGTATGTTCTCGCTTATACGTAGAACGTTTTTTTTTTTTTTTAAGCCAAATTCATAGAGAGTAGAATGGTGGTTGCAGGGGGTGGGAAGTGGGGAATTGGGGAGATGTTGGTGAAAGAGCACAAACATCTCTTTGAAGTGAGAATTAGATTAGGTAAATTTAGCGCAGTATCTGGCACATAGTTAACCATTATTCAACATTAGCTGTTATTTATTAATAATAGTGAAATAATTGATTCTATAATAAAATTATATAATACTATATAGTAGAATATAATTTGCTAAATAAAACATGACCTGGAGACATAGTATATGTAGCTGGTGACTATAGTTGGCAATATTTTATTATACACTTGAAAATATCTGAGAGTAAATTTTAAATGTTCTCAGCACAAAAAAAAAAAAATGATGGATGTGTTAATGGCCCTCAATGGGTTTATTATTTCACAATGTATATGTGTATCAAATTGTTGTATTTGTAATCCTTAAACTTACACAATATCAATTACACAATGTCAATTAAATCTCAATAAAGCTGGGGTAAAGAAAAGAAAATTCCTTGAGTAAATTCTTCTGAACCCTCATGCCCACAAAGAATGCCCCAATCACACCATCAAATTAGTAGGGGAAGTAGAAATTTAAGGTTTACTTCTAGATTAAATATGACCAATTGGGATCTGGGATGAAAGCAAAGAGAATCCAAGAATGAGACATATATGGGGTTTGTTATATTATAGTCTCTACTTTTGTTTGCTTGGAATTCTCTTTAACAAAAAGTCAAAAGACAGAGAGAATCCCGGACCAAGAACACAAGAGATGAAAATCAACTTGCCAACTAATCTGGCCAACTAAAGAGAGGCCAATGATCGAAGGAGGTGGAATATAGAGAGAAGAATGTCAGCCCAGGAGGCAAACTCCTGGATGTGAGCCTCGACTGCACCACCATTGCCTCTACCATTACGTGATCTTGGAGGGTTTACCTAACATCTCTGTGGCTCCGTTTTCTAATCTTCACAATGGTGATAACAATCTCCATCTCTTTGAGGGGAGAATTAAATGAGATAAATTTAGCACTGTACCTGACAGGTAAACCACTATTAAGCATTAGCTATTATTTATTAATAATAATTAATAGGTTATTTTATACTTTTATAACATAATTAGCTTACTATTAGTGATTATTAATAATAATAGTGAATTAATATTCTAGTCCAACAGGTTAGAATAAAGTGAAACCAGGAAGGAAGATTGCAATTAGAGAAGGGAGTAGTCAAGAATCAAAAATGTATGTTTTACGTTTGGTTTGTCCATTTTTTAATTCACTAATCCATTTCATTTTTATTTAATGGTTAGACACCTATTTTTGATATCTTCTTCCCTCAGGTTCTAGCTAAATTTAGCTAACATCCTAGTGGAAAATCCCTGGGTGGCTTTAGTTTGCTTCAGCCTTGTTAAGGGGTAGAGCAGGGTGCATATTGATCAGCTGGGAAACCCTAGGGCTCCAAAGCCACCGTGGAGGGATGCTGACAGGTTTTGGTGAGACCATCTTAAATAATTACATCCTTTAGATGCCGGGGAACATGTTTCTGTGGTTCAGTTTCTTTCCCAGAGTACAATGTCAGTAGACACTAAACCAAAGTCAGATGTGGTATTGTATATACAAACAATGGAATATTACTCAACAATAAAAAAAGGAATGAAATCTTGCCATTTGCGATAACATGACTGAACCTAGAAGCTACTATGCTAAGTGAAATAATTCAGACAGAGAAAGACAAATACCGTATGGTTTCACTTATATGTGGGAGTTTTAATAAAAAATCAAAAGAAATGACTAAACACACAAAATGAAAACAGACTCATGGAAATGAAGAACAGATGGTCGCCAGAGGGGCAAGTGGTAAAAGGGCAGGTGGAAAAGGTGAGGAGGGGAAGTACAATCAATAATGCTGTGATAACTTTGCGTGGTGACAGATGCTTACTAGACTTAGTGTGGGGATCACATTGTAAGACATGTAAATGCTGAATCATTATGTCATATACCTGAAACTAATGTAATTTTGTGTGCTGCTATAATTGTGTTAAAAAGTTAGCTGAATGAATGAATGAAAGATCAAACAATAAACAGCTGAAGTTGTATCGAGACCTGACGGTAAGAGAGTAGAAATTTGGCTTCCCCAGAATTTTCATCCTGAATGGACTTGAAATTCCAACCAATGTGACTGTGTTACAGAACAGTTCAACCAGATCCATGGATCTGCAAAACCAATGAACAGTGGCTTTTTTGGTCTGGATGTACACCCACTGATGATGCTGTTCGAACCTCAGGAAGGCTGATGACACTGGTGGGAAGAATGTGTGGGGCAGTATGGGCCTTACCCCACCGTACTCTCCTTCCCTAGGCCCTGAGGGAGACCTGCTGGTAGAGTCCCCAGCGCTTGGCTGCATAGCTTCTGGTCGCGATTTTCATGTTTCAGACTTCTTTGTCCCTGAGTCAGGGGGACAGTCTTTCTATTCCATTTCAAATATCTGCTCTCCATAATATATCATATTCAAAGCACCAAATTCTCTTCACTTTATTTAAACCAGTGACGTCATAATATGCAGTTTTTTATTTTTAATCTCTGACTTTTTTTTACAGTCCTAACTTAATTCTTATAATTTTATATTTTAGGAATTCATTCAGAATATTCTTTCTATTTGCTACGTTTTTTTTCCCTTTGATTTCTTCTTCCTGGTTGTCATTTATTATTTTCTTCTCAGATTATTCCTTTGGCCGGCAATATTTTGGGTGCAAATATATACTAATACGGTAAGAAATTCCGTTCTAAATTATGTTATTTTAGTCCTTACTTCAACCCCACATGACATTATTATTCCCATTTTCCAGATGAGGAAAAAATAACCAGAAAAATTAAGTAATTTGTCCATGGACATATAACTAGCAGAGTCAAATTCACTCTCTTCTAAAAACACAGACAAGTTCTTCGTTATCTGTCACCATTGAAAACTAGAAATAGACTTAGAATAAAAAAAAAAATCAATCCTCCATATGAGATAACTCACCTATACAAACACAGTTGGGGGGTAAGTATTGTTTCGGTTTTAGGGTTCTTTTTCAAAACAGGAACTAAGCGCTCGTAGGAGACAAAGAGAAGAATAGTCCAAAGCTCTCCTCTATTTCTCAAAAGTGGAGCCAGGGCTGCTGAGAACAGGAACCCTGTGCCAGCCGGACTTTGAATCTTCAGTCCACTCAGCAGTGACAGCTTTTATTGAAACACCGTTGCTCTGTGGGTTGCATGTTCCTTTTTTAACCTGAGAGCTACATCCCTCCTCATTTGTGATGGTTCTCTTTCTCTCTCTCGAGGCAGAGATAGAGAGAGCTGGCTATCAGAGAAATGGGGCGATCACAGCCCAGAGTCTGCAGGCGGGAGAGCAGCTGGGGCCAGGGCTCTGCGTGATACAATCAGGACAGGCGTCCGCAGTTTTCTGGAGCTCCCAGGAGCCAGGGACCTACCGCCTGACATTTGTCTGTATGTGTCTTAAATGATGGTTTTGCAAGACCATCGCCAGTTGTGTGACAATCTATAGGAAAGCAAACATTTGCGCTACCCCATCCATTTCCTCTGATCTTTTATGATATATTTTTTATTTGATAAAGAAAGTGATGTAGTCAACAGTCTAACTGTGAACCATGGTAACCAGTACATAGTTATTGCGCTACATCTTCAGCTCAATTATTCCCAGCACAAATGATCTTCATTTAATGACCATTTAGAGCCAAAACTACATGGAAACTTTCTCAACTATAACCATCACTGACTTAAAACCCAAGTTGTTGGTCAATCTTCCTAGTTGCTTGCTAGGAAATTGTATCACTGGGGCCATTTTTTACAAAGGACACAAATTTGGCTGCTCAGAGCAGGCAGATAAAAAACAGATGGATTTTTATCTATTCATTCAAAGTGTGGGGGAGGGGCCAAGTGATTTGTGGGTTTTGTGTATCTCTATTGGAGGACAATAAACTGAGAGGGTTTTTTAGGAAAAGAAAAGAAGTCTCTGAAATAAATCAACAACCATCCCTTTGGATGCCAGCTGACCTGGACAGACATTCACTGCTAGATTTAAAAGGCTTTGTTTACAGACAATTAAAAACCACATAAATTTAAATTGTCAAAAAAAAAAAAAAAAGAAAAGAAAAGAAATGGTTTCCAAAGCCTCAAACAGCCCAATATCCCCTCCCTAGGCCTGTGCAGGAGAGACCTAGAGGCAAATACAAAGCCACCAACCCACATGCCTGTGGAGTTTGCCAGGAAGCCAGGTCCTGCTGCTTCTGCTGCTTGCTACTGCCATCGGAAAACCAAATCTCACACAGCTTCCAATGTGGGTTCTCTGAGTGCTACTCAGACAACGAGAAGTCACCAGGCAATCAGGGAGAGGGTGCCCCTGTGAAAGCACTCCACAAAGTGTGGAGTCACTGCCATGGAAGCCTTCGGCAATCCATGTGTTCGAGTCTTCTGTGCACACTCCATTTTCCCAGAGAAGGAACCAGATTTAAAAAGTAACACCGACACAAATGATCGTCCGGTGTAAAGCCTGAAATATTCCAATTTTTTTTATCTGTGTATTTTACTTCTTTCCATCAGCCATGGGGCAAATGGACATAAGCTTTGGAAAACAGCAACTCCACAGGAAAATAAAAAACACCCTCGTGCGTTTGCATCGATATTTGGTGCTGATGTTGATGAATAAGTAATGATGCGTAGGTGTTGATCACATTTATACACATCTTTGATTGGTTCTGACACAGGTGCTCCGTGGAGGATGAGGTTTACAAGCTGAAAATGGTCAGGCGAAAGCTGTGGTGTTGGGCTGTCCCTCACAGATGCGGGGTTTTGCACCTGTGTTTGAAGTTGCTCTCTCATTTTGTTTCTCTGCAGAAAAGCCAAGCGTGATGTTCAAACTGGGAACACCTGTGTTTGGGGCCAACTTGGACTATTTTGTGGCCTGAGTGTGGTCTCTTGGATTCATTACTTAAAAACAAGAAAATGTTTTTTCCTTAGAGTTTTGAAATTGGGGATTAAAATTATGAACACACATTAAACACACTACAAGGCCAGGCAAATGCAAATTGTTGTACAGCTTGCTTATGTAGTTCAAGGTCCTAGGTGATAAAAGACAAATGCTATTAAAAATTAGATGAAGGCTGAAATCCTGCTCATCGATCGAAAATCATGAGGCAATTTTCTTATGTTAGTGATGTGACATTTAGGCACCAGGGTCAACTACTAATTTAATAAAATCTTACTCTATTCTTAAGTTAAAGGCAGAAATTGAACAACATTGCCAGCTAAATTAAAATTTGGGAGACTTTTGTCTTTAATAAACTGACAACAATATTGATAGATTCTTCACTCTCTGCTTAATTGGGTTAAGAACATTAAAAATTCTCCAGTTTAAAATAATAAGTCTTTTGCAACCGTAACTAATCTTTCATTCCCTAAGGTTCAGCCAGTGACAACTGGAGGCAAATCAAGAAGAATTTATCACTCTGAATCATGGCCACAAGTCTCATTAAAAAAATTGCAGGGAGAACAATTAAATGGCACGTTCAAATTCTTTGGACTTGGCATTAGTAAATCTAAAGGCAAAGAATGTGCATTATGTAAATCTATTGGTTGTTTTCATTTTTTAGCCAAATTTGGGATATAGAAATTATATTTTTTAACAAACTGTTTTAATTTTTTCAGGAACAAATGCTGGGGGTGGGGGGAGTGAAACATTTAGCTATCTTCAAAGAAATAAAACATCTGACCAAAATTCTATTGCTAAATTATGCTGATAACAGCGTTCTGAAGAAACAGATTTATTATTTAGAGTTTAGATTCAAGAGCAGAAGGTGTCAATCAAGTAATAATGTGTTAAATAAATATTGTAGAAAGAGAACAATAAAGGGGTTATGCACAGTTAAAATGTTACATTCGTAATGATTTTCAACAAATAACTGACTACAAAAATTTTTCAGAATTAACACTTGTTTTATTTTTTATCAATTAGCTCAGCCTTTGATTTGAATTCTCCACCCTCTGGCGTCAAGGAGATGCCTTTTCTTTTCTTTAAACAAAGGATTATTCTTCCTCAAAAGGGGTTTTGTCTAGTTCTTTTATTGTTTTATGTCACACAGGGGAAAAATGCTTTTGAGGCATCACTACTGAATTTAGCAGGGACGAGAGTTTACTGCTATATAATCATTAGTCAATGCAGTAGCTGGAACCTTAAACAAAAGAAAACAAACTACAAACAGGCAAGCATCCCCTAAAGGCACATCAGAACACCAGAGAGGGGCTGCATGGATTTCAAACAAGGTTGCCCAAGCATGTGCTAAATATTGCTGCTCTTGACTTTAAACTGCACACCAAGGAATACAGTTTCACCTTCTATTCTGAAACAATACTGAGAAGCAGGGGGAAAGGATTATAAAGGGTTTAGCAAATGCACTTTACTCTGACTCTGTGGCAACTTGGTGAAAATTATATTTCGAACCTAATAAAAATCTCTCAGTAGAAAGGGTCCTATCGTAAAGCTATTAGAAAGGGATGCTTAAATTGCCAGCATCTTTCTATCTCGAGCCAGGCTTTGTTACTTCACACCAACTACCTCCGTCTACAGTTACAGGTCCATGGTGTAGCTTGCTCCTCGCTGCTGGAAATCTTGGGGAAGTCCCGCAGCAAGGCTTCTTGCTTTTAGACAGACTGATCATTTTCCTATCAGGTTCTCAGTGATGAGGGTCAGCATTGAAACTTGTCGGTTATCATTTCCTAGAGCAAGCTAATGAGAAAACACTGCTTTACGGGGTGGGGGTGGGGGGAGACATACCTAAGAAAGGTGAGCAAAAAAAGAATAAAATGAAAGTAGTAATGCCATTTTTAAAGTCAGGCCAAATTCTTATGGCGTACATTTCACAGGGAGGAACCCATGTGTTGGGGAGCAAAATAGAGTGTGATAAACAAAAGTACCTTCATAACAACTCTTTCCATCTAACATAGTTCTTTAAATTGTGGATTCCTTTCTCTGGATTGTGTATGTGTGTTTTCTTTTTAATTACCAGAGTCTGTTTTGTTATTATTTATTCTTGCTGGTTAAGTAGAAGTCAATTTCATCACACAGAAAGCCAAGCTACCACACTGGTTTCTGATCGGCTTCTGCCAGTCTCCGTCAGGGCAGGAAGTATCCGTCCACGGCACTGTTTTTGCACCAGTTTCCCGAGTCGTAGACACACTCAGACTTAGACACGCTCTGCCCCACCCCCGAATAATTCTTACTTTTCAAAAATAGCCCTGAAGTAACCACAGTTCATGTGATAACATAAAATTCTAAATTGTGTTGATTTTCTTGGTTTTTGGTGTCCTGTGACAAGAGATCAATGAACCAGAGACCAGAAATTTAATATCATTTAATTACACTCTCCAAATGTCCAATTTAAAATTCTTGACAAGATAAAATATCACTGGTCATCACACTGATTATTGTAGAAACTCATAGATTTGGTTTCCACCAGAACGTATCTTGTCTGGGTTTGAGATATTTCTTCCTATTTTGATTTATACAAAAATACACTCTATAACTTGGAACACCCCCAAAAGGCTTATTTTCTTCTAGTCATTCCCAGTCATGAAGCTGTTTGAAAGCTGGAGAGGTAGTTTCTAGTGCCTTACTTAATTTATACTTTTGTTCCCCAAAACTAATTAATTAATTAATTGATTGATAGGTTTATGAAAGCATTAACTGTTTGGGGTTTTACCAATGCTTGTGTAGACTCCATTAGACAAATATTCCTTGAGACAAGGGGCAGACATTCTTCGCTTATCGAATTTATTGGGGTGACATTAATTAATAAAATATATATGGTTCAGGTGTGTAATTCTATAACACATCATCTGTATATTGTACTGCGTGTTCACCGCCCCAAGTCAAGTCTCCTTCCGTCATCATTTTATCTCCCTTTACCTTCTTCTACCAGCCCCCCACTCCCCTTTCCCCCTGGTAATCACCATACTGTTGTCTGTATCTGTGGGGGGGATTTGTTTTGTTTTGTTTTTGCTTAATCCCTTCACCTTTCTCACTCAGCCCCTCAATACCCCTACCCTCTGACAGCTGTCAGTCAGCTCCTAAATCTGTGTTTCTGTTTCTATCTTGTTTGTTAGTTTATTCTGTTCATTAGATTTTTATCTGGCCCCTAAACCAAACCCCCTCTTGCTGAGCTCAATTTTTTAAAAAAGTTTATTAGTTGAATCAATCAATGTATTAACAAATCCCTGCCCAAGAAGGGATGGGAATCAAGAAACAGATAAAATAATTGAAACTTGAGGATACTTAGTTTGATTGAGGGAGAGGGTTGAAAAGTCTATATCCCATGTTTTCCTGAAATAAATCAAGAAATGATAGAGATTGTCACATTTTAGGAAAAAATCTGACATAAAATTATCTAGTAAAATTTATTTTTAATTGAATCCTATAATATATAATAAGTATAGCTATCAGCTAAAACTATTCACGAGAGTAACAAACTTTGTACAGAATGAAAATAATTATCAGAATCATTGCTTACCAAATCTGGTTTTCTTTTCCTTAGAGATCTTGGTATTGACATTGTGTCTAGATATGCACAAAGGTTGGTTGAGAACTGGTCACATGCCAGCTACTACCTGCACCAGGTAAATATTTCAATTGCCCTTTAACCCACAGAGAGAATTTTTCCCTAAATAATTTAGATTGCCAAAACTCTATTTTATCTATGTATACCTGGGTATATCATGGTGATTAAAAACTGTTTTGTTCCTGTAAAAGAGTTTTCATGGATTTGATTCCCTATAGGCAAAAGTCACTCTTCATCACAAAATTCAAAAAGAACTTCTACAGATAAAATTAGAAATCAACTTTTTGGTCAGAAGTACTTTTCTTGTATATGCCAAATGTCTTAGTTTTCAAAGTGTCCTTAAAAGATCATAAAAGTATTATTACAACGCTTGCAAATCTGGCTCTTTTTTCATAAGTTAATGATGTAGGATGAGAGATATTTCATCTTTTATACAGTTATTTGACAGTGATGAATTTAATTCATTCCATCACATTGAATGATACATTTATATTCAGTATGTAGTTTAAAATTTCATAAATGATTAAAGTCCCTGTCGTTTTAATTATAATATGCAGAGAGCAGCCAGAACTTATTTGCAAAGAATAATGTACAAGTCAATAAATTTGGTGAGTACTCCTGACAACACATAAATAATGACTTTAGAAGTATAACTACCTGTAGTTGAAAACCACATAGCAAAGGTCCATGTTTGGGCTTTTATAAACTAGCTGATCTAGCTTCATACAGAAGCTCTTTAGGGCTATAGCTTGCTGTATTAAATTGAAAACACAATGATGCAATGGTGTTGCATTAGTAATAAACCAATTTCAAGAATCCAGCTTGAAATAAATCAACCCTGGTCATGCTCCTGCCCCTGGACCTGGGTCAGCAAAAAGGGCTTTGGGCTTCCAGAACTTCCCTAAGAATTGTCATCAATAGAGTCAGATATCCCCTCCCACCCAGATGGCCTACCACCAAGGAACACAGTTCCCCTATTGCCACTACCCACCCCAGAATGAACGCTGCCTTTTACAGCTAAAGTTATCTCTATAAAGCAAAGAGCCAGCTTTAAATCATTTATTCAATTATTTAGCAAATGTTTACTGGGCATCAACTCTGTTCCAGGTACTGCTCTACCCTCTTAAGTTACAGTAATAAACAAAGCAAGGTCTGGCCAGACCTAGATTAGCCTTTATGGGGTAAAGAATGAAAGAAATCAAATGACCAGAATTATAAGGTATGACCCAGTTCCTCTTAGACCTTGTATTCCATTTATTTTAGTGTATTCCCCTTAACCTCAGAACTCAACTTCAAGACAAGAATTAAAGCTCTACTAACAAAGCAGACAGCCCTTGCTTGAATCCTTATGGTTCAGGAATAACTGAGATCATCTAATTACTTTTTGCCAGTTAGTGATTCCTGTGGATAGAATGCCATCCCCCCCCCACCCCCGAGAGTGTATCTGAAACTCTCCCGTGAAGGGTCCATTGGAAAAGCACCGTTCATGTTACTCCCAGCATCTCAGCATAGTGACAGTTGGTCTTAGCCAAAAGATCTAGTAGTTTAACCTTCTTCTGCAATTATGAGCCTAGTGACATAAGAACAGACCAGAAGCAAAGTTTAAACTTGTGCCTGATACAAAGCATGACATGTTAAGCAGTCCTCATTCAAGGTATGTGCTGAGAACAGAAGACAGGAAAGAAGCAGAGATGCCAGTATCATATCGCCTTCATTTAGTTTCAAACGTTTGTGGGTGAATTCTATGATTCCATACCAGACAACACTTTTGAAGATCCTGGCTGCTCAATTTGTGGAAAGTTTTTTCTATGCTATAACTGCATGTTCATATCTACGTAGTTTTATTGCTAATGGTCCTTTGGATAGCTGTGTTCCTCAGAAGACAAGAAAGAAAGGGGAAAAAATAAAAAGAAAGGGAAGGGAAAGAAGAAAGGAAGGAAACCACTTGTGCACATAGGCTCCCGGCCTCTGACCCATGAATGGTACACACACAGAGGAACTGTGACCAGCTCAGGGGGCGTGGGGACAGAGAACGAGAGAGCAGTCTTCTCCATGATGCTCTAAGTGAAATGGCCTGTACACATTTTGATCCAGCTCACTCTTCTTTTCTTTTTAGAGTGAGAGGGGAAGGGAGGGAGAAAGAGGAGAAAATCTTCAATGTGAGAGAGAAACACTGATGGGTTGCCTCTCCCAAGGCCCTGACTGGGGCTGGCACCCACAACCTGGGCATGTGCCCTGACCGGGAATCGAACCGGCATCTTTTCGCTTTATGGGAGAGAGAAAAGATCCAACCAACAGAGCCACACTGGCCAGGGCCCAGCTCACTTTTCTTCATCTCTTCTCCATTTCTGCAGTTCCTTAGTGAAACCCTCCGACTTCCAATAGCGCTACTGAACTACAGAAGAAATCCTTGTGCCTGTCTCAGAACTGAAATACAAAAATTCAACTCTTAGCCTATCACCAAAACGGATGAGTTAACCACCATTCCTAAGCTGGGTCTCTCACAGAAACAATGACAGACCTTTAACTAGAGTGCTGCTGCCGCCTGACAGCCTAACGAACTGCCACCTAGAATCTCTTAGGGTTAATAAGCCACCTGTCTTGAAAGTAGCAGTCATATCGGTCTTTGAAGCCTATCCCAATACTTAAACTCTTGATAAAGTTCTTACTGTGCCAAAGGAACTTACTAACAAAGCCACTGAGTCAATTTAACCTAGGGAAACGGGACCCAGTAGGCCAGGCTATCGGAGTTTTGTGTTGAGATAATTACTGCACTAAAGAGAGCATATGGGCTGTCAGCGCTGGCACATGGCCTGCACCAGCTGTTACCTGGGCGCTTTGGAAAACCTACTGAACAGCATTTTGGACACAGCGCAGCTCTGTGTAAGTTTCCCAAGGCTTCTACTGGGGGTTCTTCATAATAAATTTATTTCCCGTGTAAGAGAGGATTGCACCCAGTAACGTAACTGGAACGAGCATGTTAAATTTTTCTGGCAGCGAGAGTATCACTGGCTAAAAGGGAAAAACAATCTGGGACATAAACAGGCTCAAAGCCTGCAAAGCCAGGAATAATCAAAACATGAACTAGAATTAGGTTCCCCTGTCTTAAAAAATTTAAAAGGGAACTGTAACACATTGAGAATTTCCTTGAAAACCGTTGCTATGTAAGGATGCATTGAAAAGACGATCCCAGTGTCCAGCACACAATAAATGAGAGCTATTTCGTATTATTTCTATATCATCAATCCTACCTGGCAGACACGTTCGGGATTCCTGACCTGCCACAAGGTAGACCATTCTCCTAGCATGCCTGCTAGAACTATTTTACCTCAGGAAACTGTTTTTCCAGGCAAGGATATCAGAGTGTCAGCCAATGAATGCTTCCTAAAGACAACAACTTCCATGTGTATAAAGCATACTTTCTTCTGAACAACCCCAAAACTCAACAACTACAGCATCCATGACTGGTCCCTACTGAAATTCAGCCATCTCGGAAAGTGCCATACAGCCAATTCAAACCACAGGTAACGAAAAAGCTGAAAGGAAACCGAAAAAAACAGGGTTTCTTAAAAAAGGTATTTCACCTAATTTTCAACAAATAGAACCCCCAAATTGATATTAATCATTACACTTTAACTCCAGTACTAATTTTATCACACTTAAACTTTCTTCTTCAAAATGTTTTTTTTCTCCCCTTCAAGAATGTTAGGAAGACTAACTTCGGGCAACAACAGACATTACTGAAAAGTCACTAAAACATTGGTTCTGTGTTAGCGTACAAGCAGAGAGTGAGCCTGGATTTTGATTTTTAAATTCAAACCTTGCAATCTCTTTGAAAACAGAAATAGAATGTACGCAATAGCCACAGCTTGTCTCCACCTGTTTGGGAAGGAAAGTCAGCTTGACTGCAAGGAAATAATTTAAAGCCAAGTTTACTTACAAAATAGGTGTGGTTCAAGGTTTCCTTTGAGTCAGACACAACACTTAGTCTCGACTAAATGAATTCACTCTGAGAAACGACATGGCAGTTAAAGACAAGCTGTGGAAGCATCAAGTCCAGCCTCTTCGGTCCCATTCCTGGAGGGACCGCTGAGTTGCCTTCCCAGACAAAGAGAGGCATGTTTCAGTGGAATGGGTACACATCCAACTTGGAGAAATTCAGTTATGAGATTTAAATTTTTAAAAGGTATGCCTTCGAAACATTCAGGGCATTTAGAAAATCTACCACATTACATCACAGTAAGTGCATCGCCACATTATATTTTGCAAGCTTTAGCAAATAAAAAAATCCCCCAGAAGTATCTTAATTCTTATCTATGGAAAACATTAAACTGCTAAGCGCTAACAACTGGAATTAGTCCTTAAATCTCTAATGAGAATAATAAAGCATGAGTGCAGTTTGTGCTGTAACTTGATAAGGCCTGAATTTACTTGCTGGTAGGAAAAGTCACTGATCCAGCAGTATAGCTTTTTACTCCCTGAGGTCCGGGAAACAGTATCTGTCCTCTAGGAGCCTCCTCTGCGGTAAGCACTTCTTATCTGAGCTATCGGAGGACGGAGATAGCGGGGTAATATCTAGTAACAGCAGCTTTATGAGATGATCCATTACTGATTTAAATCAATCCCAAGCAGGTAGTTCTTCTTAACCCATTCAGAGCAAACCTGCCGCCCCCCTCCCCACAGAGGACCCTCATGCTCTTTCTCCCTACTGCCTGTTTGCCAACTCCCAGGGAAGACATTTGCTGCAACACGTCCCTTTTTGTCCTCAAAACCAAGCATCTTTTTAAAAATCTCACCGCTCTGACAGACTGTAGACTTGAGGCTTCTGACCAAAACTTGAAGTCCAATTTTAGTTATAACGATCAATTCTGAGTTCACTCCATAGACAGACATAGCAGGAGCTTAATGAGCCTATAAGCAATTTGCTCAGACCCCCAACAACTTGCTGTGAGGAATGAGAGGATGAAACAGCTCCTTCTTTCTACACTTGGGGAATTTTGTTAAAGACATATTTGCTGGGAAGCAAGTCCCACTGCTTATAGGCACAGATCAGCATAAATGCGAATGGAGGAATGTTTAATAGCAAATTAAGCCTTGCATTTCAAGAATTAAGTTAGCAGGATGTCAGATAAGCATGTGATATTAGAGTTTTATATGTTCTAAATGAAAAATGTTCTTGGATACTTTAACACTTGGATAAATAAATGCTAAAAAGACAGATTTCAGGCTTATTTACACAGGCAAATATATATATATATTTACATACATATAGATGTAAACTAATAGATTTTAGTGTGTGAGGGGGGCTTAAATATTATCAATTTACCCCACTAATTTTACAGACAGAAAACAGAGGCTTTGTGAGATTCAGTAACTTACTTATCCAAGGTCACAACTAGATGTTGACAGATTCAAAATTCCTTAATACCTGCTAATGTTTTTCTTGTATACCCTGCTGCTTTTAAACAGAAGTCTTTGTGAATATGTATAACTCCACACACATATGAGATTTTAGCAATTTCTGGATTTCAGTATTAATTCAAGCTCTGAACAAAACCAGTGGCCATGTATTAAATATTTAAGATTACTTATGTTGACTTTTGGTTGATGTATTATTTCCATATCAATTAGATTTGAATGCATTCACCTTTTCACTCAGTATCAGGAATGTGAAGTGTCAAAGTCAAATACATACAAAAACACAAAATCTGGTACCAGCTATGCATGGTTTTGAACATCATCCTATTTTTCCCCAACATGATTTTGCTTTCAAAAAATGGGATAAACATTCAAACTCCTCCACTGTTCCTTAGTTGTCAGTTTTCAAATTCTGTGAACTAGGTGAACTTAGTGAAGACCCCCAGAATTGTCATTTCATTTCATTGCAACAGAAATTAACAAATACACGTGAATCACCATGGGTCCAGCAGCTAGTTTGTAAATCAGAAGCCTTCTTTTTTGCTCTTCTGAGACTAGCACATAAACGCTTTTCACTAATGCAAATTTTTTAAGTTTCTTAAAGATTTCATTAATTAACTGCATCCGGCCTGCCTCACCACTGATAATTGACCTTTTTATTTGTACTTCGCTGTTTAGAAATGTGTTGACCCTTAGACACCAACAAACCAAAAAGGAAAACGCTCTTCACCAACTTTTCTGCCAGAGATGCACTTTCTTCTCCACCTCAGCCTCTGCTCTCTGGGTCTCTTTCAGCTTCCAAACTCTTTCACCTGATCATGTCCAATTGCTGAATTGCTGGCGACCACCTAGAGAAGCGCAATAATGGGCTACCCCGGGAGAGAGCCCCGTGGGACTTCTGTTCATTCCTTTCATGTAGAAACGGCATGCAGGATATTTTACGATTCATTTTTTCCCTTTTTGATAAGATATGAAAGAAATATCAAAAGAAATTCAGAGAAATTTCCATTTTCTCAGAATGAGAGGAAGTACAAGGAGGTTCTACTTAAGAAACATGCTTTTTTTTCCCTTTGGTATTCTGGGTTCATAAAGTGAGAAAATTATTTTTACTGCTTTTTGTTTGATGTCTGAAAACAAAATTCAGTATCCTCTTGTACTTATATCCTTTCAAATTAAATCACCTATCTTGATGAATCTAGTTAACATAAGCACAAATAACATTGGTTTGTCCAATTAGTAAAACTCAAAAATGCAGCAGAAAACATACAAAGACTAAAATATTTAATGTTCCCCCAACTTAAAATATACTATGTTTATGAAGCATGTAAAACTCCAGCAATATCCTTTTAATATCCTGGATATTCCTTTAATATGAAACAAGTGATTGTCGTGTAACAGTAATTATCTAAATATTTTATCTAGTGGCTGCAGGTTTGTAGAAGCAGTCAAATAGCGTTCTTCCTTTGTGTTATTTAATCACATTTTCTAACAAATCTTCAAATGTCAAGGTTGTTCCTAAGATTTAAGAGATGGGCATTTTTATATTTCATATGCCATAATCAAACCACTTTGTCATGCAACATTTCAACATGCTTTGGCTTCTCAATGATTTTATGCATTCAGATTCCTGGGTGCTTTAGCAATTTTATCAAACCATCCCTTTAAAGAAAACCAGGGTCGATGGATTTAGTATCACATATACCATATTTATTCAGTGGCCTAAAGCTACAGCTCTACTCTCCGGTCTTACCCTCGTAATCCTGAATTCTCTCATACAAGAACAGAAACCCTCTATTAATATATTTAAACCAAAATAACATTCAACTGGATGATCTTTGCGATCACTCTGCACAGGACTGTAAAACACAGGCTGACAACAGTTTACCTGCAGCGCCAATGACCTTGCCCACGAATGACCTATTATCACATTTCAGGGAAGTTTGCTGTCCAACTCCCCTTGGCCAATTTTGCAAAAAGCAGATCTGTTCGGTGAGCTGCCATGAAGCCAATTCCAAGATATTTTATAACAGACACCAGTTCAATATTCCTCTACATTGAACATTACAATCCCAGAAATGCAGGCCTTTCAAAGGGAACACTCGGAAAATTTTAAATAAATCTAAGTATGGTATTGCATTTCCATTGCCCTCAATTCGGTCATAACAGTGAGGATGAGAGGGCAGAAATTTCGGAGCAGTGGGGATACCTGCACACCAAATACATTTTAAATGGATTTACTTTTTGCTTATTGTTTATACTACTCTTGGAAATCTGATTTGAGAAAGAAATGTCTTTTCCCCCTAGTTTTGAATCATTTTCCCACCCTAAACAAGTATTATTCGCACATTCACCCAGAAAGGAAGATAAGTAATAATACAGTGCAGGCTCCGAGTAAAATCTAGCCCAGTACAGACAGCGTAATAATGATGTCATTAGGACTCCTGGCTGAATGGGTTTCAGACAGAACTGTTGTACAGCTGCAGACATAAATCTGAAAGAACTTTTTGGCTACATTCTCAGACTTACCTTGAGAGATATTTAGGAGCTCCAGCAAAATGAGTTGAGAGAAATGCACTCAAAAGGAGGTATGCAGACTGCAGACAGAGATGTAGGCCCTATAGGCGCATCCTTCTGAGATGCAGGAGGAAACCGTTTGTTAAATGGAGAAAGAGAAACAATCTGAGGAAGGAGAAAACAGAAAACAAATAAACCTTAATTCTCGCACAAATAAATGAGAGAGAGGCGATTGTGGGGCTGCTCAAAGCCTTTTTGCCTAGCTGAATGAAAGCAATCCCTAAGACTGAATGGGTAATGAGATCCTGGCTCCTGAGATTTTAGCTTTCTTAATCATGTTCATAATTAATTCAAGAACATTGATAATTTCATTACATTCTTTTTGTCTTATCAATAAATGATGTGCCTGCACTTTTGGTCCTGTGTACAGAGAGAGGAGAGATGCTTTGGGTAATATTGCACTAGAAATAGTGGATATATATGATCCAAAAAGGTGAAGTGGTAATTATTATCCTTGACCAGCCTTCTATTATCAGAACATGATGACAAGCAGCTACAAATAATTAATAAGCTTTTTATGCAGAAATGCAAAGCCTTTGAAGAAAAATATGCTGCAAGTAGAATTCCTCACCGAAGATTATGTACATAGTATAACACGTTTCTACAGAGAAATAGTTTGAAATGGAACCCACTAAAATGTCTGCATCGTAAATAGGAGAAGAAAACCAATAACTTGTTTTTAAAATATCGTTTTAAAAAACTTTTCTTCATCTTAATGTTTTATTTAAGAAAAATTCTGTGTCCTTCCAATTGTCTTCCTAAAGTCCTTCCCAGGATCAACCTACAAAGATGTTAAGCTGAACTACCCACGCAGTAAAACCTTCTTTTTTAAACCAAGACGGAAAGCTCTGTCATTATCTGTCAGTCATCATCAAAGGGGCCCTTTTTCTTTATGGTTTTCTATTCACCCCAATGTAAATTTTCACAAAGCCATCACTTATTAGTTTCACAATCCATGTTCAAGGGTTTGAAGGGAATGTTTAATGCCACTTAACAGCACAAAACAGAAAGGCAGCTTCGTCTCCCAGAGCATTTATATAATTAACACCAAATTAAAAACTGGTCAGTTAAGAGGAGCTACAAATATGAGAATTCTCCTAATTGGTAACAAGAATGACATTTTAGTTTTAAATGCAATGTGTGTTGCAAATAATCCATGCTCAAGTGCACACAAGTGACATACAGACTAACATTTTTTTTAAAGTACCAATATGGTGGAATAAAATTTCAGCTGCGGAAACCATTCTGTAAAAATGCCTCTGAACTAACTGTGCTATTAAAGATAAAAACAATTCATATGATGCTAAAAAGTAGGCGTGTTGGCACTTTGATCTGATTACTAAACAAAATAGTCTTTGAGAAGACACTGCAGAATCACTTAGTAAAGCAAGCTGTTGCCCGTGACATTGATATATGGGACAGAGATGATGTATATACTGGGTGGCTTTATCAGTAAATCACTGACTCTATTTACTTCCCCAAGGAAAAAGACCTGTCCCTGAAAGAGAACTCTTTGTTAGAACCACCGGTAGGGGATTAATATTGGCAAAACATTCAATTTGGATATAGTCCTGTAGAAGATTCATAAAACAATAATTTAATAAGTTAGCAGAAAAGATTTAGCACATTGGCAGCATACAATTGCCTAGAGAACATTAAGTTTCTTTATTAATTTTATCAAATTATTTATCTGTGAATTCAATTATACAGTTTCTAGCTGCCAGCCACCTATTTTTCAACTAAAAAACAACAAATTTGAGAAATTCTAAGTCCTTAAAATAACTTTTTAATAACATACCAAATATCAGCACCCTATAGACCAATCGTTACATAAAAGACTCTTAGATTACAGTTAAAGTTAAGTTTAGATGTCAATTTCCATATATTCCACATATCTATCCACATTTTGGGTCTGCTATTAAAATTCCAGGTTGGAGGTAGACCGTGCAAATCAAATATGCCAATCAACATTCAAAATGAATGCAGACCCAACTGAATTTCAGGGACAGAAGCAGAAATTCTAAGTGCTTTCTGTGCAGCTTCATAAAGGCAGTGAAATTAGAAAAACAAATATATTCAACGAAGTGTAGCTTGCGCTAAAGTGTATCTCATCCTGTCACTTTCACATATTCACTGCCAACCTAAAGAGACACATCAAGGCAATGTTCTCGGCACATCTCACCAATTCTCCCCGGACAGCCAATCAACCACCACGTTGCCCGGCTTCGACTGCCCAAACGTCGCTGTGACCTTCTCTCCATTCCCACACCCGGCACCTCCTCGAAGCCATTAGCCCCTGTGAATTGAGTTTTGTTATTTTTAAATGTCCTTGTAGCGGCCTTGAGGCTCATCTTTCCTTTTTGCTCTCGTACCAATGCCCATCATGTTTTCAAAACATAACTCTGATCATGCCATTCCTCTGCCTAAACCTTCAGTGGCTCCCCATTTCCCTCCTGAAAGATGGCTTATCAGGTCCTTTCGACCTGGCTCCTCTTCACTTCTCTTGGCCTCACCTTTTAGCCATACAGTTCCCTGATTTCCCTTTCCCAGACTGCTCTTCCCATCCAGCCTTTGGTACACGCAGCACCCTTGCCATATTTGGTGATCAACGGCCAACTATTTTTCAATTGGATTTTACAAGACTTTGAAGATTTTTTTTTCAGTTGTTCTTGCAATTTCTCAAAGGTCACCTTAAAATTGGGGGCTTGTCAATGGAGTTGGTGGTTCTGTGTCATTGATTCGTACGATAGTTCATCAGTGGGCTTTAGAGAGGCTCAGCCTCCTCGGCAGTGACAGTCACTTGTCTTGTACTCTTGTCTGTCACCTCTGCTGTTCTCTGCCCACAGAACTGAAAAGGGTCAGGTATAAGTAGAAAGTCTCATCTGTGTTTAAATTTGATCAAATACAGTCTATTTTCAAAAAAATCGGGTCTTATTAGCGTGATATTCTCAGTCTTTGCAACAATTATTTTATCAGACTGTTTTGTACCTGTGTTTGAGTCTGCATGAAAAGGTGAAGGTTGCTAGAACTGAGAAACCAGATAAAATGGCTTGAATGCATGTCATATAAATATGTCAAATTTTAGTACATTTTGACTGCATTTTTTCTTTTTTTTCGCTAGCATTCTGAAAACTTTAAAAAATGTTTAAAGCAAGGAAAAATGTGTTTTCCTTGTTTCTTATATATTAGACATTTTGTATAACCTCAATATTGTGACAATCAGGTGGAATTAAATATAAAGGCACAAAAGGGTGTATGGAATATAATGGATGTTCAATAAATCTTTTTTTGAGTAATAAATAAAAATAAATTGACTTATGAAACTCAATTTCTTGGGTGAAATTCCACTTTTCCATCTGACTGCTTTGTAAGAAATTCAAATTTGGTCAATTGAGTGTTAACTAAGTCATGGAAAGGGTGCCAGGAGCCAGAGGGGAGTGGCTTATATACACAGAAGTCCTCAGCCCTGGTTCCTGATTGGTCTGTCCTCATACAAATGAGGACTCCAAATCCTTGCAGTTTGATTGGTCCAAAAGACCCTGTCCTGATTGGTCAGAATGGAGCTGTTCTGATTGGTCCTTAAAGAAGATAATGAGGAATTATAGCTGCATAGCTCCAATTGGATGAGGAAAGCCTCAGTCCTATTGGTTGAAATATGATTCCAGGAACTCCTTAATAAGAGCTGGTTCAGATGGCAGAAACACAGTGCAGGCAGGCAGTTGAGTGCAAAATTGACAACATAGTAGTACTTACCCCCCAAGTTAAAGGCCAGATTATTTTCTCAATTACCAGTACCATGGCCTTTGTCCATATCTTTTTTCTTTTTTCCTTTTTTTTTTTTTTTTAACTTAGACTACTGTCAGCCTCTCTTCGTTGGGCATAACTACAACTTTGGTCTGCTGTGTCTCTGTATCTCTTTACTTTGGGGGAATCATTCCCTCTCCCAATCTAAGTCATTTAGTAAGGTTCTTCCCTGGGTGCAGGTGTGGCTAGACTAGGTTTGATCAATTAGAATGTTCCATCTTCCTGGCCACAGTAATTGGCTCAGGGAGGAGAACAAAATCGGACCAGCAAAATCCACCCCAGAGATTTTGCTGGAGCTGTTAGGAAACAGGTGTTCTCTTTTGTTCTTGGATGATTTCCCCATGAAGGAAAATTAATGCAACCAAGGAGCTGGCTAAACATAAAGCCAACCCAGAGAGAAACAGAAGCAAGACATGCAAAGAGCAAGAGAGAGAAGAAAATTCCTGAAAACATTGGCTGAGCACCCAGATCCAGCCAGCCCTGTAGCTGGTTCTACCTCTAGATTTTCAATTATATAAACTAATTACTTCTTTGTTACTTAAGACTACACAAATGTATTTCAGTCATTTACAAAAAGAACAAAGATCTCTCCATCTTTGTATTCCTCATGCAGCCTACTATATCAATTTTTGTATTACAGGACCTCAAAAATGTTTAACTGGTTAGAATCTAAGTACTTTGAGAAATGGGTAGCCTAAACTAGAAAAATGCAGAAAAATGGAGGTGAATCGTGGAGGGAAAACTCAAGGGCACAAGGGTCACTAGAAAGATTGGAGAGTCTTGGGGAATTGGCACTTGTTAAATTAGGTTAATGGAAATGTTAAGCCTTGGAGCTGGTGGGGAAAAAGGTGTTCAGGACAGAGCAGGACATGGAATGGAAGTGCAGCAATGCTCATTGCCCATTCTGAGCTGGACATGGGCCAGGGAGGCACATACGATCAGTAGGGTACAAGGATGAATTCTATAGTAATCAATGGGCGAGAAGGGAAAGAATACAACTCATCTGTTCTCTCTCCGGGCAACTGTAACACAGCAATGAGAAGATCCACAGTCAAGTCTCAGCTCTGCCCCTTACTGGGATCATGATTTTTAAATTACTTACTTCTCTGAGTTTCTGCTTTATTAGCTGTACAATAGAGGTAAAGATGCCTATGCCTCAGGCTGGTTGTGATCTAAATTAGATAGCACTTATGAAGGTGCCCAGTGCAGTGTCAACCAAAAACTAGCTGTTCAAATCCTTTTGGGAAAGAGGCAAAATATAATAAAATACCCAAATTCACTATAAATGTCAATTAAGCATTTAAATGCACCAGACATCATACTAGGTTCCAGAGAATGAATGAATATATATATTTTATATATATACACACACACACACACACACACACACATACATATATATATATACATATGTATATGTATATGTATGTGTGCACGTATTGACAACCCCTTCTCTCAGGGCAGTTTAGTGGGAAGCATAGGTAGTTAAGTACCTTAATAGAAACACACTTTGCTAACTGCTACAATAGAAGGAGAGATAAACTAGAATTCAGAGAAGACAGAGATTCATTCTGCCTTTAGAAGCCAGAAAAATGTTTAATTAACTCAGACCAGGGAGTTGAAGAAGACTTAAAAGAAAATGGAGCATTGATGGAGTATAGAAGAATCAATAGGAATTTTCCAGAATTAAAAAAAAAAAGCAAAAACAAAGAGAAGTTACTTATAAGAGCTATAAAATACCTAAAATCCATCTCAAATCAAAAATCTATAATTATTCACAGATGGCAAATGAGCACAGGTGGAGTTGTCCAACATGATTAGCCATCAGGGAATGCAAATTAAAACTACCACTATCAGAATAACTAAAATAAAAAATAATGACTACACTAGATGCTGGGTAGCATGCAGAGAAATTGCACCTCTCATACATTGCTGGTGAAAATGTAGAATAGTATAGTCATTCTGAAATTGAGCAATTTTTTAATAAAATTAAACATACTCCATACAACATAGCAAATTACATTCTTGGGCATTTATCTCAGAGAAATGAAAATTTGTGTTCTTGCAAAAATAAAGCTGCACAAGAATGTTCATTGCAACTTTAGATAATAGCCCCGAATTGGAATAAGCCCAGAGGTCCTTCAACTGGCCAGTGGTTAAACAATCTGGTACATCCACACCATTGAATAGTGCTCAGCAATAAAAAGAAGAAACTATTGATAAGCATGACTTAGATGACTCTGCAGTAAATTCTGCTGAGTTAAAAAAAATAGCCCATCTCCAAAGGTTATATACTGCTTGATTCTATTTTTGTAACATTTTTTAAATGACAAACCTTTAGAACTAGAGTTACAGATGGTGGTTGCTGGAGGTTAGAGATAGAGGAGGGGGTGTAAGGGAGGTATAAAGGGGTCTTGTGATCATGAATCTTGACTATGGTGGTGAATACAGGAACCTGCACATGTGATTAAAACTGATAGAAATAAATACACACATATATACAAATAAGTACAAGTAATATTGGGGAATCAATTGTGAATAATTTTGGTAGCTTGTATGACTTTATCAATGTCAATATCCTGGTTGTGATATTCTACTATAGCTATTTCAAAATATCACCATTAGGTGAAACCAGTTAAAGTATACAAAAGATGAGTATGTATTATTTCTTACAAGAGCATATGAATCAACAACCATCTCAGTTAAAAAAACCACTAAGTTCTGTATTATAAAGTAACTGAGGTTTCATTTAACATAATTTAGAAATACTTTTAGTTCTTTTTATTCTATACGGATTTATTGAACCCATAATTGCAATCACAGCTTGATATTTGCCATTAATGAGATTCCTGTTCTGTGTCAGCTTACTCCAGCTGGGGTCAACCCCTCCTTCCTTGGGCCCCCACTGTGTATTATACTCTATATTTGTTACAGTAACTATGCCCTGGTTGCAACCCTTTTTCCTATGCTGTGGTAAACACCAAATGTGTTCACTGGAGTACATTCCTGTTGCTTTCTGGGCGCAAAGCTTGTCCATATTCCCCAGCTTCCCTGGCAATAAAGTGTGACCTTGTAACAAGGTTCTGGCCAATGGAATGTGGGCAGAAGTGATGTATGTCACTCTGACCCATAAACTCCTCGGGTACAATCTTCCACACTTTCTCCTCTGATCAGATTCAGGGGTCTAGCAGAGGACCCCAGAGTTCTAGGTGAAAACAAGCCCAGAGTGGCAGAAGCCTGAGACCCCAATGACGACACAGAAGGCCATGCACCATTAAGAAGTAAACTTATATTTTGTTAAGCCAACGATTTTTAACCAGTGTGCTGCAAGAATTTTTAAAGCATGCAACACCTGACTATTTAGTCAGGGCCATTGACCTCTTTTACCTTAGATTGTCAAATTTTAAACAAATGACAACAGCCAACACAACGATAGCCATCCAGTTTGAATGAATTAGAATGATACCTATGTTTTTGTCAGATCAACAAAAATATATAATACTATATATTTTACAGTGGGTAGAATTTTAGTAATTAGTTCATGTGTGCCAGTAGATGAAAAAGGCTGAAAACCACACATTAAGCCATTGCACTTTGGTTGTTTGTATATTAGAGATCAAGATGTCATTTCCCCTGATACGAATGCTTGTCTCCACACTAAACTGGGCTCCTGGAGAGTAAGACCTGTCTTTTGTTCACCTTTATGTTCCTGGAGATTAGTCCGGTCCCGGCCACAGAAGAGCTGCTGCACAAATGTGTGTTGGCACTCACACTCCCATCAGTGACAGACTTCCGTCTCACCTGACTTTGACTTTGACTTACCTATTCTCATCCTTGAACGTGGTAGGAAAGCCAAGGATTTCACCCCCATGCCCAAAGTCTCGTTTATGGCCTGGAGAAGCCATGCTGAGATGGCAAATGTACAAGTTGCCGCTGGTGGCTTCATTTCCTACCCTGAACCACATCTGTTTTCTTTCGTTTTGTAAGTTCAAAACACATTTGGTTTATCAGAGCCTCACTGATTTGAATGTCATTTATCCTTAAATCTGAATATTTCTGTAAAAATTAACAGCAAAAATCTCAAGTTAGAACTTATATTTAGACACCTTCATTTTTTAATAAAAATACAAGATACTATGTACTATGAAATTGTATAAATAATTAAAATCAAACCTCACATATCAAAATTAATGACCTAAATACTTTTCGTGATATATTATCCTTTTATCTTGTGGGTTGGCTTGCTTACGGGATAATTTGCAAAAGCTTCACTCATCAAAAAATAGGTCTCCAGGTCATTTGGGTGAATTTATGACCATAAAGTTCTAGAGTTTTACTCCACTGAGAAACTGTCATATTTTCTTTGTACTTTATCTAAGTATGCACATGCAGCATCTTTTCAAATCCCAAGAGAAAAAAATAAGACTAACCTGTTTAATTTATGCTTTTATAAATACATGATTTCCCTTTAAACCGGTCTATTTGTGTGCTACTTAATATCCCCTTATACAATATTTTTAAAATATTTTGATCACTGAAGATAGCTGCACTATTCACGGGAGTAGCTACATTATCACAGTATATAACCATCGGGAAAGATCTCAGAGATGATCTGGTCCAGTATCTTCATTTACAGGAAAAGACACCCTGTCCCACAGGTCGCAGGAGTGGAGGAGTGCTCATTGCTGATGAGCGAAAGAGCAGTGTCAAGAGCGCATGCTCTTCACCCTGGTCAGTGATGCCTTGGAGTTCTAGAAGATGAATCCAACAATGACTATAGGAGCTTATAAGCTAAAATATGAGTTTTTCTAAAAATAAATCATTTCACTTTGTTCTTGTGATTTAAACGTATGTGCAATTACATACAAGATGAGTTGAGTGGCAATTGACTAGTTCTGGCGTCTCAATATTTAATTCAGCATTTATTAAGTGAAATTTTACAGGCCTGTCTTTGGAAATAACTTTCTTTTCCAGTTCCAAAGTCTTTTTAAAGCCCCTCAAAAGCGTGCAGCCTTATTCAGAGTTTTAGTAATCACAGTTATTATTTTTTTTTAATTTTGATGGCCTGAGTTTTTACATGTAACTCCTTAATTGATGTGAAATTTATTTTGTTTTATGGTATGCAGTAAGAATTAAAATTGTTATTTTTCCACTTAACTAACCCTTGTGATTTTTCCACATTATCACATACCATATTCTTTTAGATAATAAGTCCATTTTAGGGTTATTTATTCTATGCTGTTGAATATATTTTTATATCAGTGCAGTATCAGGCAAGATAAATTAGATAGTAACAAACAAGTTCAAGATATCAATGGCTTAACAAAATAGAAGTTTATTTCTCACCGAAGTTATATGTTCAGTGGGGTCAGTAGGGGGCTCTGTTTATCGTGGTCATTCAGGAGTCCCTGCTGCCTGAGGCACTTCTCCGCAAGCGCTTCTAGGATCGCACCGGTCGTAATGGCGTCGGCCCAAATGCGAATCACTTGCTCTGTACTTTTTTCCCTCTCAATAGATTTTTGCAGATTTTGAAATGATCAGCAGTACAATGGTCTCAATACAATGTCTTGCTTTTTATGATTTTTAAAAAACTATCTATGCAAGTTTTCTACTAAGTTGGTTTTGAGTATGTATCATGTGTTTCCCAAATAGTCATACACTTCATTTAGACTCAAATTATTATTATAAAATTGTACATATCATACTCATGAAAGCAGTTATTATAGCTTTTTCTTATTTTGAATTACATATGTTTGTAGTTTATCTCTTTAATTATTCAATAGCTTTGTTAAGCACTTACTGGTTTTCTTGAATTTCTTACAAAATAAACCAGGTCTTAGATTCATTTTCTAATCATGCACTTTGTTTTCTAATTCACTAATTTTTGCCATTAGTTTCATTATTTTCACCTTCTTTATGAGGTTTTATTTGCTTTCTCCTAACTGTTGAATTCGATGATTGAATGATTTACATGATCTCTTTTAATAACTAATATATTTATGAGCATATCTTTAAATACACCACACACTCTGATATATAATATTCTTATATTTGTATGTTTTGAAGTTATCTACAACTTTATTGTTGATTTCTACACTTTACAAGTTATTAAGAAAGCAATTTTTTCTTGGCTTTTAAATGCCTACACTTTTCCATTTAAATTTTTTAAATAAAATATATTATTATATTATGATGAGAGAATTTGACCTGATAAGCTTACAAATTGTAGTTTCCAAAATTATAGTGAGTGCGTGTGTGTATTTAATCTTTACCTAGTAACAAAATTCTTTCCAAGATTCCAAGGTGCATTAATCCACTGTTCAACTCTGGGTATGTTGGGTACTAAAACTAACAGTATATACAAAAAGAGAAGTTGCTCCTCCTTCGGCCAATGTGGAAGATGCGCCCTAAAGAGCAGGTGATAGCTGCCTGGTTACCTGCTCCAACTTCTTCATCCAAGAAACAGGCTGATGAAAGAGTCAGCACGTCCTCTCTCCTACTTGCCAGCCAGCTGTGCTGTCCAGGTTCGAATTGCAAGCGTGGGCTTCAAATGGGTTCTGCAAACCCCAGATGGCAAGACGCCTCCCTCCTGGACTCTGCCATATGGTCCAGTGTTAGCTTTAATTTTCAGGCGTGTTCAAGCCTTTCAAAATTTTCATTTTATTCCCTTTACTATACTTTTAATTTTGACTAAAATATATACATCTTAACCCACTTCCCTTTGTTTTTTGAAGTGTCCGTCAGTAGCTCTTCCTGTCTCTGTGCATTTCAGTCCCTCATGACACATGTTGGAAGCTTCCAAGAGCCTGTGTGTTTTAAAAGCTCTTGAGCTCTCTGTGGGCATTTTCATAGGAGGTTGGAAAAGGTCACATCGGGAACTGATTATAGCCTGTCACCATCTTGCTAGTGAATGTGTGTGTGTGTTTAAAGTCAACACATGGAACAAATATACTATACTGTACAGACTTTGTTCCTATACCTGCACTTACAAATTCTCACAGCTAAGAGGAGTAATCACACAAATAAACAAAATATGCCCAGGGTTTAACATGTGATCAGAAACACTGTTTAGTCTTTAAATAACGTGTGACACTTTCCTGAAGTAAATTTAGGATGTGGGATAAAAAGAGCTAGTGTGCTTTCAATAGAGATGGTAACCAAGTGTTCATAGGGATTTAAGCTCAAGTTCTGTAGCGTTACCAAGAGATCAAGCATTAATAATTTTAACTTTCAGTTACAGAAAAACTTAAAAAGCAACTGCTAAATTCTATGGCTGTTAAGCCTTTATTTTGAATGTTAAACCAATCATACTTCTCATGTAAATTATGAAATTGCTACATATGGTATTAGTGCCACCTGTTAAAATCTTAAGTGATACTATCTGGAATAGTTTTAATTACAAGCATGTCTGAATAACCATTCATTAATGGACACATAACCCCTTTTAAAAAGTAGGACTGCTTCACAATGATATATGCCTATCATTTTCAAAACTTGATAGATAAGAATCACATATTTTAAAATCAAAGATAAAAACCCTTTCAAAGACCCACTGAATAGCAATACTTGATCAGTCATAGCTCCTAGATGGGCCCAAGCTTTCACATCTACAGGTGATGAGAGGAAATATTTTAAAATGTGAATTGGACCACAATAGTCTTCTATGGACTATAATTCAAAAAACATAAGTCTCAAAAAGAATGTATGCAAAACAACATGTTTAGAATCTTTCTTCTTTTGGTAATATTTTGTGTCTTCATCTAGTTCTCCGGTACACGAAGCCTCCTTCGGTATCAGCCACCTGCAAAACACGGTACCAGGGCTGTGGTCAGTGTAAACACAGGTAAGACTTCGCATCTGCTGCTCGTTAGCACCGGAAGTAGACACAAAGCAAAGAGCTCCAAAACAAAGTTGCTTAAGACAGATGAAATAATAGAAAACCCTTAAAGTTTCAATGCAACTCTAAGAAAGAGAGAGGGAAACTTCTCCTGAATAGACCTGAGAAAGCAATTATGCTTTGAATTAGAGCTCGCAGGACAGGGGGCACTGGAGAGGGCATAGGACTTTGTGCCAACATTGTCATCTTTTGCAGGGCTGCAAAAGTCAATGGTGTGACAAAGCCGTGGTCCTGGATTTGGGGTCAACCAGTCTCCACCACACAGTTCAATCCACTGGCCCTGCTCTTCCCTGGAAAATGTGCAGTTAATATTGACTCTGCTTCCTTCAACAATTCCCAGAGGCCAAAGACACAGTTGGCCTCCGACAAGCAGATGAACCATGCATATAGGAGATGTTCTGCTCCTACCAGGAGAATGACTCCAACAATAGCCAGACTTTTCTCTCCTTCAAAGACAAGCAATCACTCTGCTCACTTCCTATATAGGATAAAATGCCATACATCAAATGCTTTACAGATCAAATGACATTGAGCACATGTGAGAGCTTTTCAAACCATGAAATCCCACGTAAATGTCAGGTTGTGATATTACCATAATAATCCTGGCTAAAAAGAAACACAGTAAGAAGGGAAATGAGGTGCTTTTCACCTCCGCCCTCCACTCCCATGTGACTCCCAGATCTAACAGAGAAGAAATATCTTAAACGGAGAAGAAATATCTTAATGACCCTGGTGCCTCTCCACTTCCCTACCATGCACTGAAAGTAGGAGGGTGGGCCTTTGACTTCTTGCATAATTTGCAAATTTTAAAATAAGAGGAATGTTTCTCAAACTCTAGTACTTTACACACTAACTTTATGATTTTTGCTATAGCCTCATATAGCTTATAACATTATTTACTTCACGATTTGCTATGCGTTGACTCCTTTTTCTGAAGTGCATTTATTTAACAATGAAATTTTATATTCTCACCACAAATGAAAAAATAGAGCCACTGGTGATAAATATAAGGTAACCATATAACAGGTATAATGAAAGCAAAAAAGAAAACTCTCAAGGGATATGGTTGCTTAGCAAAGGCCATGAGAATGCAGCAATGGCCCAGACAACCCACAGAATCATGAGAAATGATAAATTGTTGCTCATTTAAGCACTAAGTTTTGAGGTGGTTTTGAAGTCAAACTGAACCACTCAGGGGCAGGTCTTCTTATATATTAACATGCATACACATCACTTGGGGATATTGTTAAAAGGCGTATTTTAATTCCGAAACTCTGAGTGGGGCTTTAGATTCTTACCGGGTGAATGAAGGTGATACCAATGCTGTTAGCCTGTGGACCACACTTTGAGTAGCAAAATTTTATGAGAACATGATCTTTTGCTTTATTTACTTTTTGAGTATTACATTACTTTTGTAGGGGTGCCACAACAAGTACCACAGGTGGTGTAACCAACAGAAAATTATTTTCTCACAATCTTCTGGAGGCTAGAAGTCCAAGATCAAGGTGTTGTCAGGGTTGGTTTTCTTTTCTGAGTTCTCTTTCCTTGCCTTGTAGATGACCCTGTCTCTGTGTCTTCACATGGTCTTCCCTCTGTGCAGGTCTGCGCCCTAATCTTCCCTTCTCATAAGGATGCCACTCATATTGGATTAGGGCCCATCCCTACGACCTTATTTAACTGTATTGACCTCTTTAAATACCCTACCTCCAAATAGAGTCACATTCCGAGTACTGGGAGTTAGAGCTTCAGCATATGAATATTGTAGGGGACACAGTTCCACCACAAAGCTATTTAGAAAAGTTTAAGCAAGAGGAAATAATGGCATCTGAGCTGGGTCTAAAACGATGACTTGAATTCAGTAGCAGCCAAGAAGGATGAGGCTTATTTTAGGACACTAAGGCGTCAACTTGAGCTCAACCAGGTCAATTTGGGGTGTGCATACATTTTACAAATAGAATTGGGCAGGGAGCCGCAGAATCCCAGCTCACACGCTACTTGCATTGAACACTTTGATTTTTTAAAGAGTGCTTCATTATTGCCAGATACACAAAATCCATCGCCTCTCTGGCCTCCCCCATAAAATTCAATTCCCATCAAAAGGAAAGCATAGCTCCTGCTCATTAAGAAGAGAGCAATTGGCTTGTCCAATTGCAGGTCTGTCCCCCCTCATCCGTGCCACTAAACCAATCCTCTGCCCCTAGAGGTATCCCTGATGTGGCTGGCACCTTTTCAGTCAAAGCCCACGGGTGCTGACACATTTCCCCTACTGAAAGCTCCCGCTGCCACAGCACCACTGTATCCAGGGAAGCAAACAAAAGGCATCTGCCGCTGACAATAAATAATAATACATGGTATTGACGGAGCACCTTTCTCAAAGGAGCTCAAAGTGCTTTCCAGACATTACCTCACAACATCCCTGTGATCCTAACCTGAGAAGTGGCTCCTGGAAGTGCAGCCCTACTCAATCACCACAAGAAATCCAGAAACCGAGGGTAATATATATTCTTTTAAGGATAACAGTGGGACTACTTAAATACCACTGAGGGGATTTTTTTTTTTCAGAGTGCTTAGGTAGTACAGGCAATAAGCATCTTGGACTGGCAGATTGCATGCTCTTTGGGCATCACATGTGCCAGTCTGGGGGAGAGCGAAGATGAATGGGCCTACAGGCTGACTCATACAGCTGTGCACTTTGGAAAATGCCCCGACTGACTATTTATACTTTCTATTCAGCCTCTCAGGTATTTGAAAGAGCTCCGACAGAAGAATTGCCTTCATAAGAACGAGCAGCAATGATGAAAATGGAAGGATGTATTAGCCATGAAACTACTGCTGCTAAGAGTCCCAGTGTCTACCTCTCCTTAGCCCTGTGCTCTGGGAAACACAAAATAACTCTCTCCAAGGGAGCAGTGCTACCTCCTCTAAGCCAGCCATGGATAGAACACTAGTTCTAGAGTTCAAATTCTGATGGTTACCTGGGAGCTGTGTGACTTTGGATGAGTAGTTTTACCACTCAAAGTCTCCATTGCTTTTCTATGAAACAGAAATAATAATAGCAACTACATCAGAGGGCGAGTACGGGTATTACCTAAAACCACATATGTGAAGAACTTAATGTCATCCCTGGCCTATCATCATTCTTCAATAAACATAAAATAATCACACCCAATAGCAATCACAGTAATTACTAGTTGTCATTTTACCTATGAAATTAGAGCAGATTAGGGGAAGGAAGCATAACAAGATTGTGAGAGAACTGGAAGCCCTTGCACTCTGAACTTCATTCCCATATCCCAAAATAAGAAGGATCACTGGGGCCCATATGATGTTGGGGAGAATTTTCTTTGGTTTTGGTATTATAACATGCCACAAAAATCTTGTCGGTTCTGTCTCACTGGAATTATGCACAAGGTAACAATCTGTGACATACTGTGTAGAGAATTAAAAACCATTAATGTCATATTAGGCAAAATTTTATTTTAAAATAAAAGTATGAAGAAAACTAAACTTTGCACATTAGTTTAAAATGAGAACCTCTTTTCAGCTACTGATTCTGATCAATTGAGAACTTGAGTTCCTATCTGCTCTGATAGGCTGATAGATATTTTCCTATTCTGGGGTCATACTTATTCTAAACAATGGTAAATGGACTGTATAATGATACATGCATATCCGAGTTACAAACTATTATTTTCTCTGTCTTGAAAACCCTTGATGGTATTTACATTCTAAATTAAACTGAACACTGTATATTGATTTTAATATGTTAAGATGAAATTCAATTTCATGACGACTACTAACATCAGAGTATGTAGGATCAATGTGTTTGCTGATTTCCTGCTTACAACCAATATCTCCCCAAGGGTTTGAGACAAGATTTACAGAATATTGTTTCTGAAGATGTGTGCATAAATATGCTATCAAATAAGCTACAATGCATTGCACATTAGGCAGTGAATGATTTGTTTGCTGCATGCTAATCAGCCTGGCATAAATGCTGACACATCCTTTGGAGAGCTCACCATTGAGAGTCCTGAAGCTCAGTTCCTTTCCCTAGCAGCAGAGCTGGCAGGAGAGGTCTCCCTGTGACTGCTCTTAGAACTCACCCTCCCTGAAAAGGAGGAAGTACTTCTCAGCTAAGACAGAGCTATGAGTGTACAGGATGCGACTGTTGAGATGGCAGCAGGCCCACTGGCTGATTAGGTACCAGGAAGTGTGTGTGTGTGTGTGTGTGTGTGTGTGTGTGTGTTGATCTAACTCCATAAAGCCTTCTTTTGATAACCAGAGGGGTACTCTAATGCAGTGGATAGGAGAATGAACTTGGAGTTTATCAGCCTTGGGGGTCAAGTCTAGATTATAACATTTACCAGCTGAGTCACCCTAGGCAAATTATTTAACCTACCTGTGACTTGATGTCCTCCTCTGAAAACTATGAAGACTGTCCTGGCTGGTATGGCTCAGTGGTTGAGTGCTGGACTGTGAAGTCAAAGGTTGCCAGTTCAATCCCCAGTCACAGTACATGCCTGGGTTGCTGGCCAGCCCTCACTTGGGGATGTGCAAGAGGCAGCCATTTGGTGTTTCTCTCCTTTCTCCCTACCTTTCCCTCTGCCTCAAAATATATAAATAAAATGTTTTAAAAAGTGGAATGACTAGTAAGTACCACAAAGGGCTGAAGATTTAATAAGACAATACATATAAAGCTCTCCCCACATTGGCATTAAGAGCTCAGTGAATAGCAACTATTATTATTAGACACAACTCACATCCCAGCCTCTCAGACAAAATTCGTATTGAATTTTCATTATGAACAAGATACTGTATAGACACTTGGGAAGTGCAAGGATTAGCACATCATAGTCCCTACCTTGGAGGGGCTTACGTCTATTTAGGTAGATAAATACACCAGTAACTGTAACTGATAATAAGACATAGTGATATGAGAAAAGAGTGGTATAAAAAAAGATCTATGGGATTCCACAAGGTAAATAGATTGCTTCCTCCTGAGAAGACTGGGGAAACCCTTTTGGAAAGGATGCTATTGAGTTTAGAGTCTTGAAGAATGAATGGAATTCTAATATGGTGAAAATTAAACGTGAAGAATAAAAATATGGAAGCAAGAATACGCTACACAGAGATGTCTATTGGTGCTAGTTGGCTGCAGGTGGGAAGCTAAGTCCCTCTATTGCCTTCCTCCAACCTGTTTTTCAAGCTTCTTTTCCATTGACAGTAGCAGGTCTTGAATCCAGGTAATCTGGCTGCAGCACCCACATCCTTGACCACTCACCCCACGGTCTGCTGTTCCAGAAGAAGATGAGAGTAGAGGCAGGGAGACCAGTGAGAGGCCAACATTAGAAGGCAGCTGAGACAGAATAAGAGCCTGAAGTAATATTACAATTAAAGTAGAATTGTGGTGCATCAAGATAGCTATGAGGATTTTGACAAGGGTAGAATTGATAGGGTTTAGAAATGAGTTTTATTTGGTAAAATGAGGAAGGTGGTTCAAATGTGGCCAACTTTGCCTCTGGGAGGAAGCCGGCCAGGGCATTGCTGGGCTAAGGCAGCACAGTGCGGTGAAATACAAAAGCATGCATGTTGGAGCCTGACAAGACCTTGATGACTTTGCGCACTGCTTGTTTATCTGTCTACAAAAGTAAATATTTGTAAGGTTATTTGTGATTGAATGAGTTATATAATGTTTATAGAAGTGGATGGAACATAGGAGGCACTGAATTAACATTAATTTCTTTTCCTGATGAACATACCAGTGGGTATGGATGAGAAGACAGAGCATAGAGAAGAAAGATGATGTCACAGAGGATTAACTCCCCTGCTTTCGCCAGACTGTTTCCATCTTTAGAAATTTTGGGAACTTGCAGGAAAAGGCAAGAGTTGAAATGCAGACATGTTTCACCTGGGAGTCTGGAGGTGGCCCCAGGCAATCCTGGCGGTCCATCTGCGTGGGGAGGTTGGGTGGAGTGGGAGAGAGAAAGAAAGGTGGTGGAGAGGAAGAAGAGCTTCTCTGGCTCGACAACGGGGCTGACATCCTCATGTTATTGTCCAAGGCAAGTTAAGTCCGAGTGCAACATCTAGTGCAAAGTTCTTTACAAACAACCAGAAAACACCTGGGAGATGTCTTTGGCCACACACCACAATTGTGACCTTGTAGCTAATCTAGAATATGAACTTCAAATTTGGAAAAGAGCCAAGAAATTTTAAACCCATTTGTGAGAACCTCTGGAGCTTCATGCCATATGAGAGTCCTTCCTTAATAGACTTTGCATCTAAACCGGTTGGCCATTTAATTACTGGATTTGGAAGCTTAAGACAGAAACTGGAGAGAAGGATCATAGAATTGATGAGACTAGATCAATCCTACAGTCAGATTCCCAGGGCAATGAGACAACTTGTAAAAGAATTGAATCTATAACCTCGTCTGTGGACAGAATTGTCTAATCTATAGAGAAGAAAGAGCCAGGAGAATAGTTGCTGAAAACAGAAGAGATTATGGACTTTCTGAAAGAGGCAAAAAAGGAAAACAACTCCCTAGGCTGGGTAAAGCTTACAATTCTTTACTTACCTGAATGAAAGGCTCCAACCCCAGAACACCTCAGAAAGATACTTCAAACTTGTCAAGCAGGGGAGCAAGGTTTATTGAGTCACCATCTGAATGTTCCAGAGAGACGAAACAGAATTTTTTTTTTTAATGTCTAAAACGGTAGGCTTGAGCTGTGCTCCGAGTGTAAAGCAGCAGAAAGTTCATGCAGTAAATCTTCCAGACTTCTCCCCTGGAGAAACCGGGCATCTCTACCCAGGTGACTCCCCATCGACAGCCACAGCATACCTCGTTCTAGGACCTCTTTATTCTTTTTTGTTTTAGTATTTTATTGTTTACGCTATTACAGTTGTCCCGATTTTTGCCCCTTTGCCCCCCTCCACCCATTCTGCCCATCACTTCCATGGTCAGTCCCCACACTGTTGTCCATGTCCATTGTTCCTTCATGTATGTTCTTTGACTAATCCATTCACCTTTTTTCAATCAGTCCCCACTTCCTCGCTCCCCTCTTATAGCTGTCAGTCTATATCATGATTCTATGCCTCTGGTTCTATGTTGCTTATTAGTTTATTTTGTTCATTAGATTGCATTTATAAGTGAGATCATACGGTATTTGTCTTTCAACAGCTGGCCTATTTCACTTAGCATAATATTCTCCAGTTCCACCCACGCTGTTGCAAAAGGTAGGAATTCCTTCTTTTTTAGTGCTGCATAGTGTTCCATCATGTAAACATACCACTGGTTTTTTACCAACTTACCTACTAATGGGCACTTAGGCTGTTTCCAAATCTTGGCTCTTATAAATCATGCTGCTATGAACATTGGGGTGCATAAATTCTTTTCGATTGGTGTTTCAGAATTCTTAGGGTATATTTCCAGCAGTAGAATCACTGGGTCAAAAGGCAGTCCCATTTTTAATTTTTTGAGGAAATCCCAAACTGTTTTCCACAGTGGCTGTAGCAATCTGCATTCCCACTAACAGTGCACTAGGGTTCCCTTTTCTCCGTATCCTCACCAGAACTTGTTGTCTGTTGATTTGTTAATGATGGCCATTTTGGCCAGGGTGAGGTGATATCTCTTTGTGGTTTTAATTTGTATCTCTCTGATGGCTAGCAATGTTGAGCACTTTTTCATACGTCCATGAGCCATCGGTACGTCCTCCTTGGAGAAGTGTCTATTCAGGTCCTTTGTCCATTTTTAATTGGATTATTGGTCTTCTTAGTGTTGAGTCATTTGAGTTCTTTATATATTTTGGAGATGAAACCCTTATCTGATGTACCATTGGCAAATATGTTCTCTCATACAGTTGGTTCCCTTTTCATTTTGATGATGGTTTCTTTAGCTGTGCAGAAGCTTTTCAATTCAATAGTCCCACTTGTTTATTTTTTCCTTTATTTCCCTTGCCCTAGGAGATATATTGGCAAACATATTACTATGTGAAATATATGAAATTTTACTGCCTATGTTTTCCTCTAGGATTTTTATAGTGTGATGACTTATATTTAATTCTTTTGTCCATTTTGAGCGAAAGAAGAACAAAGTTGGAGCCATCACAATACTGATATCAAACTATACTACAAGGCCACTGTAATCAAAATAGTCTGGTAGTGGAGTAAGAACAAATACATAGATAAATGGAACAGAATAGAGAGCCTGGAAATAAACCTGTATCTTTGTGGTCAATTAATATTTGACAAAGGAGGCAAGATCATACAATGGAGTAAAGACAGTCTCTTCAATAAATGGTGTTGGGAGAACTGGACAGGTATATGCAAAAAAAATGAAACTAGGCCACCATCTTACATCACACACCAGAACAGGACCTCTTTATTCTTCATGCTTTCTTCTTGGCCAGCCTAGGCATGCTTTGTCCTTAGGTCTGAAACCCTTGTGATGCGAATCAGCCACTGCAGAGCTCCTGGCTGAGTGCCTTCAGCTGATGAAACCAGCTCATTATCATGGCCAGGGAGTTGAGATAGTTGTGCAAGAGTCATTCTCAAAGTGTGGTCTGAGGAGTCCAAGTCCCTCAAACACTTTCCTGGGACTCACAGTGACCTCCCTTTTCTGACTGTGTATACATGCAAAGCTTCATTCTCTTTATGCGTTTCAATCTAAAGGACCTATGGCAATACATTGAATGAAGCAGCAGATACGAACATGCAATTGCCACTTATAAAGCCCAACATTTTAAAAGGTTTCAAAGGTGCAAAACCATACTACTCTTCACAAACTTTTTTGTTTTGAAAACTATAGTTATTTTCCCCTCAAAAATTTTATCTATGTTAACCTGACAGGTTCATTATGTTATTTTTAAATGAATTAGAATATTTTTAAAGTTTTCAGTTTTAATCAATGACATGGTTAATACCAATAGATATAACTGGTACAAAAAATAACCTCTTTAGGGTTCTCAAAAATTTTTGAGAATGCAAAGGGATCTTTAAAAAGTTTGAGATCTGCTAGACTAGAAGGATGTTGCCTGTTTTGTTTTCCACATTTTCATTTTGGATAAGACTCTTCGGACACATATATTATAGAAAACCGCCATCAGGAGATTGTGGGGAGATTCTTGTTTTGGTACTACAGCTACCAAATCAACTACATTTTGGTAAATATACACAATGCCATTCTCCATACTCTTTAAAGCTTCCATAAAGAAATAAAAATATACCACAATTTACAAAAACAGCCATAATTCTCAACTTCCAATCACTACTGGAATTGCTTTCACACACCAGGCTAACTGCAGGCTTTAGCCCTATCTGATCTAGCTTATTTCAGATAAACAGATGAAGTAAGTACAAGTGTTAACTACTGATCTGCCCTTTTAACACCTCTTTAGCAATCATTCCCAAGGCACCTACTCTTGAGCTCCACCCAGATTTCCTGATGCAGAATCTCCCAGTGTGAGCCCAGGAAACCTGTGTTTTTATTAAGGGCCCCAGGTAATATGATATGTAGTCAGGTTTGGGAATTTACAGTATTTTGCCTGAGCCCACAGCTCTCAAATTTACCTACTGTAATTCAAGGCAGTAGCTTTCAAAAAGGCTTTATGACTCAGATACACTCTTACTTCTAGTTTTCCATTCTTTCTCACCTAAGCCTCTGAAAATTTTAATACATGAAACGCAGTTGTTTTGCCCCAGTTTTTATTAATTTTCCACTAGATTCCATCCCTCCCAGTGAAAGACCATTCTACTTATAAAGGGGTCAGATCGCTTTGCCACAGAAATAAACCTGAGTTAAGCAAGGTTTATTGGGTTAGTGACAAAATATGATCAACAACAGGATGGTCAAGATTATGGTCATCACACTACAGACACAAGGAAAGGATGTAGATGAAGTCCCAGCTCTACCAGCACTGAACACAGTAACAGGCGTGAGTCAGTGAACACTCGCTTCCAAGCGCTTCCTGGAGCATGCCTGGTGACTTCGTCCTGGGACCTTCCACTCTGGTTTTAAAGCGGCCAGTTCCTCTGGGGAGGATAAGGGAGACAGACTCAGGTTGGACCTAAGTAGACTGTCCCAAGACTGAACGCTGGCTCCATTGTGGGTGGGACTTACAAGTGACATGAGACTGGATATAGTCCTGAGGGGTTTTTTTTTCCTTTATTTTGTTTTACTTTGTTTGTTTGTTTATTTTTTAGGTACACATCATTATGAGAGAAACAGAAGCGAGCAAAGCAGGGCAAGCATCCATAAATGTGCTGGGTAGGTGAGTTATCTTCAAAATCCCGGGTACAATGGTGGTAATAAAGGCCTTTGATTTGTTTTTAATTATTTATACCTTGCTCATTTTTAAAGTAGGCATCTAATTTATAATAGAAACAGAGACTTGAGAAGGAGACCATCCATTCCTCTCTCCCTGTCAGCGCAGGGTTGCTTCCTGCAGAACATTTTGGAGTGCTTCACCCCGCAGACACTCTGTCTAAGTCGGCTCCACACGAGCCTAATGCACTGGCCGTGCTTGATCACCAGGCAGGGAGGGCCGCGAGAGCAACAACAGTATTAATAGCACAAGTGCGCAGAATCCCGGTGACAGAGCTTTACCGTTCACTCGGGAAGACAGGGCACATTCATATTGACTTGCTCTGGGAAAGTATTTCCTGAGACCCTTTCTCACGTCCCCCCATTATGCCATTACCAGTAGTTAGGGCTTTCGGCTGTCTTTGATGGAGAGGTGGGATGCCATCCTTTCTAAGTGCTCCCGCAAAGTGCTGACTTGGCAACCCTGGAGACAGAGGGCTCTCTCTATCCCCAGAAGAGGCAGAGCCTAAGCAATGGCGGCAGAAGTGTTCCATATTGGCTTGCCAACAGATTTCAATATTGCTTCGTAAAGCTTAATTCTGGACTTTCAATCGGAGGACATGGAGAGGTGATATTGCATTGGAAGGTGTGATGATACAGCCAGCCAAGTTCATATTAATTTCTCAGGAACCACAGGACAGCCAGCAATGATTCTCTTGATGGCTTCATGCCTCGTTTAACTATTCCTGAAAAGTCCACTCACTGCTCTCAAACACTCATTTGGTTTTTGAAAATACCATCAGGTGAAGGTTGGGCATTTTAACTTCTTAAATTGGAGCTAAATGTATGAGTATAAATTGTGGAGATGCCTTCAGTAATCAACCAAAAATAATTTATAGACAAATTAATTAAGTCCTATCCTTCCTCTCTTTTCACATCCTTGAAGGAGAACAAAGGGGAGCTACAGAAGTCTGTTCCAAATTTATTTCCAAAAAAATATCTGAGACAAAGAAGTGAATGTGACAGAATTGTATCTAACCACATTGAATTCCCTTGAAAACTGCCTTTTGGAAAACTCTGATTCTTACGTGTTATTCCAATCTCTCTACAACTTTAAACAAGCTTCTTGCTGGAAATAATAGTATTAAATTAAAAGTATAAACAATTATTAGAAATATATAGGCCTTGCAACCATTAAATTTCTTCCTTAAGCAGGTTTATTACTTTCCTGCATACTTGCATAAAAATTTGTCTTCTACCAACTTGACATAAAATAGCCAGGATCAGATTTATTCCACTTATCAACACCATTATTCTGCACTGTCAGGTATTCGGACTATTACCTGGGTCACAGCTATAGTTCCCCAAAAAGCAGGCTCTCCCCTACCGCCTCCCACCATCTCACGAATGTTGAGCAATTATTTTGTTTGTTGAAAAATAAGCTTAGTCTTATATCAAAGGCTGCGCTGCACCTACAGTGATTTAGAATTCAAATGTGGCTAATTTATAAAACAACCACATATCACTGTTCACAGCAGGAATCAGGTGCTTAAAACAAACTCCACTCAGTAGCGGTTCTTTTCTGAGGGCTTCTGCTTTTGGAGAAGTCTCTGGCTAACACTAGACTATGTTTCCTTTCTCCCAGCCTTCACAGGAACACGGCTTCATCTTTTGATTTCATGGGTGATTACCCCAGACTTCACCAGAACACAGCCGCCCGAGTTTTGGTGGGAGCGGAAGAGATGGTGAGAGGAGGAGAGGACATGAATGTGTGGTTCCGCCAGGTCACTCCGGCAGCTCTGGGGCTTTGAACCAATCACATTTCCATCCCTGTGGTGCTTGCCTAGCTACTAGGGGTACCCATATTTGCCTTTAAGAGCTCACAAGAACCAAGAAAGAAAATCTGTGAAAGTGTTTGGTAAACTTAAAAAAAAACCAAAACACCTCTTTTAATTCACTTCAACATCCTCTTCCTCTTCTTTTAGTTTTACATCTTCTTATTGGCTCTTTCTCCTCAATTAGGGTTTTTTGTTTGTTTGTTTGTTTTGTTTTGTTTTGTTTTGTTTTACTTATCCTAAGTCCTATGCCTGCCTTGATAACTCTTTCCTTCTTTCCTCAATTGGACCTGAGTTACACTTTTCTCATTGAATTCATCACCCATGTGGTGTGAGACATGCGACCCCATGGGTGTGAGGCAGTTCAGACACACAATTCCATTTTATTAAACTTGCCAAGAAATCACTTGCTGTGTTCATATTCTCTCCTAGAATTTCCCTAAAGAAGGAAAAAAGAGGAAAAGAAGGTAGAAGACAAGAACAAGAAGAAAGAAGAGAAGGAGAAACCAATGTTTGTTGGGCTGCACCCTCAATGTTAACATTATTTGAATAAATGGACTGATCGATTGTGAAGAATGACCCATGCAAATGTACCTGGGTCCAGCATGAGCAGTCAGCCTCAGGGAACACAGGAACCAGGCCAGCAGGCAGAAATCCTGGTGAGGAGTAAACAGTTTCCTGCAGAGGCTGGTGTTGCAATTATTTCATTGCAACCATTTCTTTTCTCATATATCGCTCTGTTCAAGAAAAAAATCCACCAAATATGGAGTACAGCCAAGTTTGGGACATAGACCCATCCCGTGACCAAAGGGCAGGTATGAGAAGTAGGGCAGAAGGGCACTCTGATTGACACTTATTTCCATGAGGACCACAGAAAATGAGTAAGCATGGGTAATTCCATGAAGGAAAATAGGATTGCTGTTAATAAGAGAGGGAAAGGAGGTGAGAGAGGAAGAGAAAATTTGAAGGATCAGATGCTGGATTGCCAAAATGACAAATTCCCACTTTGCCACACAAAAGACTTTTCCTCTGAATTCAATTTAGTGGTCTTTATTTTCTTGGAAAAATAAACCAGCCATGGCTAGGTAGATCAGTTTGTTGAAGCGTCGTCCCAATATGCCAAGGTTCCAGGTTCAATCCTCAGTCAGGGCACAAACAAGAATCAACCAGTGAATGCATAAATAGGTGGAACAATAAATCAATGTTTCTTTCTCTCTCCCCCTTCCTCACTTCCTCCTTTCCTCTCTCTGTAAAATTAATAAATAAATTAAAAAATGCAATGGAACTCATCTACCTTGTTCTGGCTTAGGCCTAAAATTGCATAAGCTTCTTGAGAGCCACTTTACATTATTTGTTCATATAAATGCAAAGTTAGCTGAAGCTCCTAAGTCTTTTTCACATGAATTTTCTTTAAGCCAGATCTTACCAGAGTCCTTATATGTGTGCAACTGATCTTGTAAATTACATGTAGAATTTTACTTTCATCCTTATTAATTTACATCATTAGTTTCAGTCCACCAAAACCTTTTCAAATTCCTATTCCTGTCATCCGGTAATTTGCCACGTCTCCAAGACTCAAACCATCATGTGCAGGTTTCTAAGCTTCTGTACAGAGAGTGGTGGTTTAGAGAAGGCAGACTGTCTTGATTTGCATTGGCGCTTCATCACTTTCTAGCTATGCAAACTGGGGCAAGTTTCTTAATTGTTTTGTGTCTCAGTTTTCTCATCTGTAAACTAGGGATAATATTACCTGCCTTGTAGAGTCTTTTCTTTAAAGAAGATTACATGAGTTGACTCATATGAAAAGCTAAGCGTATACTTCATGTGCAATAATTCTTAGTTACTATGTAATTTATATATACCTTAAGTGATGAGAATGTATAGATTAGAATCCTGGCAGAGTCTTCCTTGTATATGGAATATTCTCTACATGTCAGTGAAAAATATTGACACATCATCTTCTACTTTGTCAACCCAAATCTAAAAGCAGGATTAATATTTAGCCATGCTTCCCCATGTCATTTTAATAGGACTGTATACCTGTTTCCGTTGGATCCAGGGCAGTCTCTCCAAACATTGCTTATAGACACAGTGACAAGTCTCTGCTTCCAGTCTTCACCCTTCAACTCCTGCTGAGTGATTGGAGGCCAGTCACTTAATTTCTATGTATCCCATGTGCCTCATCTGAAAAAACTGAAAGGTTGGATCAGCTATGATTTTCTTTAAAGTCCAGGTTACTTTTTAAATTCTTCATAAAACTCCTTCATGTCCAAATCTTCCCCACAATACCTCCAAATCCCCTGGTTGTGTGTCCCTGAGCAGTGCCTCTCTGTCTAGACTTCTGTGGGGTTCTTCCATCATCTGTGTCCCCACCTGTGTGGGCCACTGAGACCCATCTTGTGACTGAGTGATTCTCAGTGAGGAATTTGTACTGTATCCACAGCACTTAGGAGGATGGTGTTAGGGTACGAGCAATGTTTTGTGAACACCCCAAGTGAGAATCAGATTCTTTTTTTTTTTTTTTAATTTTTTTAAAGATTTTTTTATTTATTTATCTTTAGAGAGGAAGGGTAGGAGAGAGGGAGAGGGAGAGAAATATCAATGTGTGGTTGCCTCTCGTGTGTCCCTTGCTGGGAACTGGCCTGCAACCCAGGCATATGCCCTGACTGGGAATCGAACCGCGGTTGTTTGGTTCACAGGCCCGCGCTCAATCCACTGAGCTACACCAGCCAGGGCGAGAATCAGATTCTTAAATCCAGCCATGGATTTGCTGAATCAGTACTTCTAGGGATGGGGCCTTGAAATGGGTAATTTTATAAGCTCCCGGATGATTCTTATACACGTTGATGTTTGAGAACTACCGACCCACCCAGGGTACATATCAGCCAGAAATTCTTGTGGGATGAGCCCGTCCTCTGCCTATGAAAAGGAAGCCTGCCAGATACGTTGGTAGGAATTGTATGTGGTCACTTCGCTTTGTGTCTGCTTGCTCAGAGCCACACAAAGTGGACCGTGCATGAATATCCATTCACTCCTCAGCCGATGCATCTGTGGTATCTTCAGCTAGCCGCTCAAACCGCAGAACCTACTCTTAAGAATTAGCCTTGGAAAACACTTTCCAAAATAGTCAGAGATGAACTTCCCCATCAGGGATTTCCTAAGTCACTTCTGCTTTAGAAAATAGATTCTCTCTTCCTGGCTGGCTCCCAATGGTACATTAGAGACCCCGCAACTGAAGTGAGACCAGTCTTCCAAAACCTCAGCCTAAGCACTCTCAGGGCACCACACAACACTGAGTCACCAGCACATTGGATGCAAAAGCAGGTGCCCTGGGATTCACTGAGGGGGGCGGAGAATGCGTCCTTCCCTGAAGAGAGCTGGTAGTCCAGGTGGAAAACCTCGGGGCCCCTCTACAACAGTCCAGTCAAAAGCTATGAATTCTGACACCCAAATTGTTTATTCCCCATTTTGATGATCTGTCTCCTCATTTTATGATCAATATACTCAGTTATTGTGAAGAGATGCTAAGTGTGCTAATTAACTGCTTTCCATTGCTACGAATGTTAAGTGCTACTGTATTTTGAGCCTGTTCTGCAGAGAAATGTCATATTTTCAGAGCTGTCAAAAGGATATTTCTATTCACACTGGATTCCATTTAAAAATTAGCTTAGTAAAATTTTGTGAGCCTCTCCAAGGGATAAGACAGGAAAAAAATGTTTATTATTAGTTTCTTCTTAATTCAGCCTTGTCCCTAAGGTTAATAAATCTGGGTAGGGAACAATGAAAGAAAACTAAACTCAGAATACTGTCCTTTAATTATTTTTTTAATCATGCTGATTAATCTTTACTGACACCAGCAAGTTCTTATATGCCTTTTCTTGAGGCAAACTCTCCTCTGCTCCAATTCTATTTCTTTCCTAGCATGTAGTCATGTCACCAAACCAAAAAAAGAAAAAAAGCAGAATTTGTTAAGGATGTTTGCAAAATGAAACTTGGACTCTATATCACTGATTGGTGGACAGAATTAAAATAATTAGTGTGCTTTCCTAATCTTAATTATTAAGTTATTAGAAAAATATTTAGTTTTATTTCTTTCAAGTAGGGGCAATAGCTATGTTTAACATGCAGACACACTTTCATAAATAGATGTTAGATTATAGTCAGGCCTCTCTCCCTTCTAAAAGTTGTCTTCTTAAAAGGGTTTTAAATGGTGCTTCCTGACCCTTTTATAGTATTAGTTTCCTCATCAAACACTTCATCCATTGTTAATATAAATTCAATCCTGTGTATAGTTATCATAAACTACAAATAATTGGAGGAAATTTGGGTAGAAATTTCAGAGCATTTTAAGAGACTTATCTCTCTATGAGGATAAATACCACAACAAACAATTAGCTAAAATGTCTCAAAAAATTTAGAGTCTTAAAACACTCAAAGATGGAAAAAACTTAGAAATCTACTAAATTGACTATGTTTCTTCATGAATAAGAAACACAAAGCTCAGAGAGGTGAATCTGAAGATACAAAGAATCATAAGCAGGTTTCACCTCAGTCCCACCTGAAACTATGGGGATGTACAGCCTGGCATCGGAAGAAATTCTGACTGCAACAACCCCCAGGGATGCAAAGATGGGTTAACCAGCTCTGCTTCTCTCTGGACACTACTCAGGCCAACCTTCCTCTGGGTTGCCTTTACGTGGTAAAGAGAGAAACCAACAGCTACCAGTTTAGATTATCCTTTCAATTCATAATCCCAGTGAAAAGCAAGGGTCTCTTTCCTGATAGTCCCAGCACAATCCCACAAAAAACCCCAACTGGACAGGTATGGTTGTGTCCTCATACTGGCTGGGGAGATAAGAGACTAACTCATATGTGCCGTAGGTTTAGAGCCCAGCCAGGGTAGAGGTGGGGATGGGGACAATTCCCTTAAAAAAAAAAAAAAAAAAGTGCTGTCCAAGCTGAAGTAACAAACACCCATAACCCACCATCACACAGTTAGCTAGTAATGAAGTCAGTAGTGTAGTCAGGGTCCTGACTTCCATCCATAAAGTTTTGTTTGGTCTTGTTTCTCTGTTTTTGTTTTACCTAATCATAAGAGAAAGTTCATGTAGAAAGTTACAGAGGCAGAAGTGAGCCAGCTAGTCTGCAGCGACTCAGTAAACAGTTACACAGGCAAAAGAAGGGTCCTTGGAGCTTAGGAGAAAGGAAGCGATGGTGTGTACCTTGAAGGAAGAAGTTGGACAGGGAGGCAGAAAAGTCCAGGTGAGAGAGAGAGAGAGAGAGAAAGATCCTATCCATAAAGTTTTTGTTTTGCTTTGCTTTAATTTTAGAGCCCATTTGTTTACTATTTGGTTTGGCCTAATTTAGGTATTAGAAAGGGGTAAATCTCAAAATCTAATCTTGTGCCTGGCAATATTTAATTTCACAAGGATTTCTCTCTCTCTCTCTCTCTCTCTCTCTCTCTCTCTCTCTCTCTCTCTCTCTCTCTCAGACTCGCAGAAATGCATGCTCATTTGTAAATGGAATGCCTCATGGGAGAGATGTTCGAGAGAAGATTCTTAATGTCTGCTTTTCTCGTTTCCAACATATGGTCCAACATGTGGCCAAAGAAATGCTGAGGGTGTCTGGTTCCCCGACTCTGGTCTGCTTCCTAAAGTGGGGAAAACACTGATATATGTCCCACCTGACCCCAAACATTCACAGCCTTTTAACTCTTCTTCCAAGAGCCTCTTACAAAAGAGTCCATATTTGCCCTAAATGGGGACTGTTTGAAAAGGGCCACCTTCGAGATCTGGCTGGTTTTCCCTGAGGCTGGCACATGGTCTATTCACTAAGAGTAAAAGGGAATAAGTGCACTCCATCAGCCTTCTTCCCTTTTCTATCAAATGTAAGTGGTGTTATAATATTGATATGATCAAGACTAATGAGCCATTAATTCTAATTCAAAAAAAATGAGGTAACTGAACATGATCTTTCACAGTGCATTGATCTGATACGCCAGATGAAGGCAAGGTTACATTTCCTCTTGGAAATATGCCTGCTCTTCACAAGCAATTTTAAAATGTTCCCCATATGGATGTGCTCTTCTGCATGCCAAAAATAAATCTAATAGAAGAAGACAAATATAATGTCTAAGGAGAAACTATGTCCAGCTCTTAGCATTTCTTCATCCTTCTGCTTCATCCTCCAAGGGTCAGGCCTGGTGGCAAGTCACTTTGCGAGTCACCAAAATGTTTTTGGGGGATGCACTGATTTTATCATCAGTGCAAGTGTGGGAGAAGTTCGGAAAATGTGTACCTCTATCTATTCTCCCACACAACAGTGAACATCAAGAGGATGAAGTTTTCATTAGTGACCAAAATTACCATTTAAGGGCTAATTTCACATGCATGTGATTCAGGGTGGAATGACAAAAAAGACATCACATTCTGCCATGTTTAAGAGGCAATTTACTATGGCAACTTGAGGTTGCAAAATAGATTTGAGTGCACTTTCTCCCTCTGAAGGAATGAGTAACTATTCAAAACAACCCAATTTTCTTAGAAGAAATGTTATGCATAAATTTGGAGATATTGCTTCTCATAACTAAAACAAGTAGAATGCTGAATGTTAATACCATAAAAATTATTTTAAATGACAGTCATATTCTGACCTCCAAGGAACTTTGATCAAACTACCTTCACACATACTTGAATGGCAACTTGAATATGTATGTTGGCATTACCTGAACTGTGTCTGCCCAAAATTTATGTCCTGAAGTCCTAGCCCCTAGTACCTCAGAATATAACTATATTTGGAGATAGTATCTTGAAAGAAAGAACTAAATTAAAATGAGATCGTTGGGATGGGACTTAAATCAAATAACCCTTATTTTTATAAGAAAAGATTAGAACACGGACATGTATAAAGGAGTGGCCATGTGAAGATACAGGGAGGAGGTGGTCATCTTCAAGTCAAGGGGTGAGACCTCAGAAGAAACCAACTCTGCAGATACCTTGATCTTGAATTTCTAGCCTCCAGAACTGTGAGAAAATAAATTTCTGTTATTTAAGCCACCCCAGCTTGTGCTACTTTGTTATGGCGGCCCTAGCAAACTAATACATACAGCAACAGAACATTAATATGGCTCTAAATCTCAGTGATTATTTTTAGAATATGGGTATAACATTTTTAAAAGAACCAAAAGTTAATTATGTAAAGAATACAGTGATTGGAATTATCCCTAGAAGTGGAAGAATTTAGTCTTCACATGTTGACTCTACTATTAAGAGCAAAAAGTGATTTAAAATATCCAACAGAAATTAATTACCCAAGGTTGTTTGAAAGGAACTTTTAGAGAATTGGAGCATGTCAGCGATTTGTTTTTCTACTCGAAACTAATATTGGGGAAATATAATTTTAAAAAAATTCTCACAATCCAGAAATCCTCTCCACCAAGGCAGTGGAGACAGAAAACACTTTCACCATTGAACGAGTGTTAAACCAGAATATGATGTGCATCACGGGAAATGTGGGAAGAAATGGCAAAGACAAAAAGAAAGCCAACCCTTTCACATAGCCATGCAGACAAAACTCACTGCATACACATTCTCAAGAAAAGCAATAACAAGTCCTCAAATCAGAGGACTGATAGCACCGTTGGTCTCACCCAAACTATCCCAACTGTACCTGGTAATTGCAGTGACTGCCTGGGTTAGCTAATTGACTTATCCAAAGGAAAAACAAACTTCTCGTGCCTCTGTGGCGGGAGGTGATTTTTTCAGTTCGAGCAGTGCACTCGCTGGAAGTTAAGACCCCTACCCTTCCAGAGGAACGGGGAGATTGACGTTCACACTTCAAAGAGAGGGCTCCCTGGTCCAGAGAAAGACATTTGCAGGTCAAAGAGCTGACAAAATGCCAATCTAGTCTTCAAAAGAATTTACATACATTCCAAAGAGAGGAGAAAGTACATACAATGACAAGTTTTCTACAGAAAATGCTCAAAGAAAGAGGAGAGGTAGGAAATCTTTTTCCTTATTTTTCAGCAGGGAGAATTAAGCCTCTTACTTTTCATTTGTATTTGTCCTTACATTATCATTTGAGAGATAAAATAGAAAGACTTTATTCATGTTTTCACTGGTTTTTAAAAAGCACCATTTTTAGTGTGTAGAAATATTCAAACCGTTAATTTAAAAATTCCCCATGGATGTGGCTCTTGTCTTCCAAGCCTAAACAAAACGTGGGTTTAGGGACTCCATAAGTGAAGGGACCAAAAAACCAACTTCAACACAAGAGAAGACTTGGTATGGCAAAACCATCTTTACTCCTAGATGCTGTTAATTCAAAATGTTACATGAATCACACAGCAGAGGGGACACTCTGGCTCCATTAAACATTGTACATACATCTTACTCTGTTTAGGGGATTTCTCGAAATTCATAGATGGGGCTCAATCACTTACGGTTAGTTTTGTTTCATCCTGGTGTTAACTATCCACACAGTTTCAGGAATCTGGTAGTCGAGCCAGATAATGGGTTTTCAAAAATGGATGAAATCGAATTAAATCAGCCAAGATGGAAACTGGAGGCGTTTGCCTCCACACATTCCGGAAAGCAAACTCCAGGAAGACCTCCTCGTCTCTCTTGTACCTCTCCCCCAGGACCCTGGACCTTGGCCTCTCACCCAGGCCCTTAGCTTTAAATGCCAGCCCTGCCCTGGGTTCCCAAATGCATCTCTCCCCACACTCCAGACTTCTACTTCCAATGGTTTCCTCGACACCTCCCTTGGCACACTTCAGCCTCCACATGCCCCCAAACTGAACTCCTGATCTTCCCCCGAAAACTCTGTGCTTTCAGCCTTCCCCATCTCTGTTAATGGCAATCCCCTAACTTTCTGTCGTTCAGGTCGTAAATCTCTGAATCCTTTTTGACTTCTTCTTTCTATCACATCAAGACATCAGCTGAACCCTGGCCAGGTGGCTCGACTGGTTGGGCAGCACACTGTAAATCCTTAAGAGCATTTGGAAGAATTTAATTCATGCCACTTGGTGAGGGAAAACCTACAGCGTGCAATATACTAACAGTGGAAAACCCTGGGCATTGGAATCGAATCCAGATATAAACTACAGTTCTACCACTTATTACTAATATGCTTTTGGCCAAATTGTTTAATAATTTTGATTCTCAAGTTTCTCATTAGTCACATGGGGACAATGACACCATGACTGAACGCAGTGAGGACATAAGAGCCACTAATGGCCCTTCACAGGTGGTATCACTAGGTGTGTCAGGCTGAACGTGGCTGTCTTGGGAGACAGAGAAACTAGATCAGGGAGTTAGAGGCTGGTTTTGCTCCCCAAGCTAGAAAGTTTATGTTGATGGGATTAGAAAGCTAATGTAGGATCTTAGGAGAGTCCGAATATCAAAGTAATACTTTAAGATAATACCTTGCCCTCGGAGAGACTAAAGTGGCGAGAGGCTGGGGAAAAGGGACTGATGTGGTGGTGGTGAGGCCTGGGTACATAAATGATGATGGTGATAATAGCCGGTGACTAATAGCATATGGCTCTTTATATTACAGCGTTTGGGAGCGGCCAACTTGAGTCAATCCAGGGAGTCTTGGCACGGACTTTTATTTATGTGCTCAAGTTTGGCATGTATGAGGCACCGTTTCTCTTCAGCTTTTAGTGACTTTTCTCTCACAACAGGAAAACATCGTTTTTAACAACCAAAATAAAATCACTGACCAACATAAAGTCTTGCTTTAATAAAATCGGGATATTTTTTAATCAGCTAGCTCATTCCAACCAGCTCCTGAGTGAGGCTGGCAATGAATGCAAACCCATCAGTCTCCCTTGGCCCTTGTATTCATCTCACTTCAAGCCAATACTTTTCACATAAGATACACAGGGTCTGTCTGGAAAAAGTCCAGTCATTGTTAATAAAACAAGAACAGTTTGTCCTACATCGATGTAACCTGGCAGCCGAGGAGAGTGGACTGGAATGCACATGCATAAATAATGATGAATTCACTGTACTAGTCAGTGGGGGCAATAGACGCCATTGAGTGAGCATGTGTACTGTGTGGCTGTTGTATCCCAAATGACTGAGCGAGTAGGGCAACAAATCTATATCGAGTTTTGTGCTAAGCTTGAACATCTTCCATAGAAACTATTCAGATTATTCAGAAGGCTGCAGCTATGGGCACCTGGAAATTGACAGCTTCATCATGACAATGCACCTGCTCATGCATCATGTCTCGTGAAGAGTGTTTTGGCAAAATATCAAATCACCCAGGTGACTCAGGCCCTCTTCAGCCCAGATTTGGTGCCCTGAGACTTCTGGATTTTCCCAAAACTGAAATCACCTTTGAAAGGGGAGAGATTTCAGACCACCGATGAGATTCAGGAAAATACGACGGGGCAGCTGATGGCAACTGAGAAAACTGTGTGAGGTGCCAACTTTGAAGAGGACTAAGGCGTCATTGTCCTATGTACAATGTTTCTTGTATCTTGTGTCTTCTTCAATAAATGTTTCTATTCTTCATATCACATGGCTGGATACCTTCTGGACAGACCTCCTATTTCTTCCTCAAAGGCAGTAAGATTTACTTCTGAAACACTGGCAAAGCGTCATTATCCCTCAGCCCTATTCTATATAAAATAATATCCCTTCTTACAGTCCTTCACGGGATTAGAATCTTCATATAGATTCTACTTTTCCAGAGTCTGGCAAAACCTTCACAAGTCAGGAGTTCTTTTGCATGGATCCCACTTTTTCAGAGATTAGGAATATCAGAAAACACAAAAAGAACGATGGCCTTTTATCGACTGCTCACTTACTATAAACCAAATGGGTATATAAAGAGCTTTCATTAAAGCCTTTCACGCCACCACCACCCCCATACACACAAACTGAAGTATAATCTCTACATCATAGGTGAGGAAGCTCATCTTAGAACAGCCGTTTTCACTCTGGCTGCACAGTACAGTCATTTGAGTAGCTTCTTACTAATAACTCTATGTCAGGCTGTGCCTCAGACCACTGAATCAGAATGTCCCCGGAGTGACCTAGCCAAGGGCGCTTTCTCAAACTCTGTAATGGACTCCAGTGTGCATTCCGAGCTGAGCACCACTTTTGTAACACCTCACCCAGGGTCACTCAGGTTGCAGGTGCCAGAGGACAGTCGTTCCAGTCCAATTCCCATGATCCGGACAGTTATACCCAATGTTCTTGAACCCTGGCTGTACTATTACCATCATCTAAGGAAATTACAATCGCCAACAAAGAGCCCCACCCCCTAACTATGAGTCTAGGCTGGTTTAAGCGATGGATATTTTTTAAAGCCTTCCAAACTATTTTTAATATGTAGCTAAGTTTAAGAATCATTGCTTTACATTATTCTTACTGGTTTAATAAAAAAAAAAAAACCTGTAGTATTTATTTTCTTACCTACCTTGAAGGCTTTACCAAACCAATCTATATTTCTACATGCTCTCTCATTGGTCTTTGCTTGCCCTAAGGGAATGTATTTAGCGCTCTTGACCTCCATCTGCTAATTAATATGATCAATGACTTTAATAATGAGTACGTATTGAGTATACCCAATATAATACATAGCACCCAAACATCAGAAAGTGCCTCAAAATGTGGAAGCTTATAAATATTTTACTGTGTTTTTTTAACAATGTACGAGTCTAAAAAAATCTAAATAATTTCTGGAAATGATCAGGGAAATGACCAGAATCAATGAGAACTCCAAAAGCAGAAAAGTAGAGGAAAGGCAAATGTCACATTTTTAAAGAGTCACTCATAGGACCAGGCACCAAAGACTGTAAAGACACTTTTATAAATGGAAAGCATAAGTAAAAAATTTCTGAGAGGGGGATGATATTCTCAAGTGGAAAAATATGAATGAGTTAATAAAGTGCTAAACAACTGAAAATACTGATTTTTCAAATGATTCTTTTCTTGTTATATTTTAGCCTTATCTATCTTTGTTCTGGGAGTTCTTAATGGCTTTATTGAGGTATTATTGACATATAATAAAGTGCACATGGTTAGAATTTATAACTTGACATTTTGATATATATGTATATATATGGCTTTGTATATACTAGCTTTTAACATATATATAAACCTACACTCATGAAACCATAACCACGACTGAGTTAGTTACTCCCTTTTATAACCCTCCCCTACTTCCAGGGCCCACTGATCTGATTTCTGTTACTCTAGATTAGTTTACAAACTTCTAAAGTGTCAAATACAGGTTGGGACCAAAGAAGATTTACAGCTGTTTGTGTGAAAAAATAATACAATAATTAATAAATAATAATACAAGAATAAACTGTTTCACGTACTACAACTGTAAACCTACTTTTGCAAAACCCCGTAAATAGAATCCCATAGTATGTTGCACCATATTAAATTACTTAGTATGTACTCTTTTTTGTGGTAGGGAGGTTTATTTCACTCAACATAATTATTTTGAGATTCATCAATTTTGTTACATACATTAATAATTTGTTCTTATTCTTTGCTGAGTAGTAATCCATTACATGGACATACCGTAACTTTATCCATTCATCTGTTGAGGGACACTTGAATTTTTTTCATGTTTGCCATTCCAGATAAAGCTGCCATAAACATTTGTATACAAGTCTTTTTATAGACATATGCTTTCTTTTCTCCTGGGTAAACATATGGGAGGTAAATGGCTAGATTTTATGGAAAGTACCTGTTTAGCTTTTTAAGGAACCACCAAACTCTTCCGAAATGATCGTACCATTTTATAATCTCACCGGGATGTAGGAAAGTTTCTGTTCCTCCACGTGATATGGTCAATTGCCTTGGCTTTTTAAAACATGTTAATGTTCTTGTTTGTTATTGGAACATATACGTGAGTTCTGGGTTGGTTTTGATTCATTGATTTTTCTCCTCATTAAGGGCTATATTTTCCTGTTTCTTCACATGATTGGCAATCTTTGATTAGACACCAGACATTGTAAACTTTTTCTTGTTGAATTTTGGACATATTGTGCTCCTAAAAATACTAAACATTTTTGAGTTCTGTTTTGGAATGAATTTAAGTCAAATGAAAACAGTATGATCTCTCCAGATCTTAATTTTAACATTTGTTAGTTGAAATCAGAGTTCTCTTTAGTGTACGGCTAATTTTTCCCCCTGCTGAGGTAAATCCCTTCTGAATAGCCTACCAATTCCCCGTGGGTGGTGGAAACGGGCACTGTTTCCAGCCCTGTGGATATTCAAGCATTTTCCCCTCCAATTCTTTCTTATGGTCCCTTCCCACTTGAGGGTAGTTTCTTCATATGCATGCAGTGATCAGTACTCAGCTGAACAGTCAAGGAGGACCCTCTGCAGATCCCAAATGCTCTGTCCTGTGAAGTCCAGCTGCCTGGGTCCCCCACAACTCACACCTCTGTCTCAGTTCAGGGAGTCTGCCTGCTGTGGCCTTGGTTCCTCTTTTCTGAGCCCTAGCTTGGAAACTTTCTCCATGCAGATAGTTTCCTGTCTTTTAGGGGCCTTTGTCTTTCATTGTTTCAAATATTTTGTCTGGTTCATTTGGTTTCAGGTAGGAGAATAAATCTGATCCCTGTTAATCTGTACATTGGCTGAGAGCAGAAGTTTTTTCTGGTTATTTAAAATTTCCAATTATAGGTGTTCTACACAATCGTGGAGCTCAGATTGTACCAAGGAGATGGCAAATATAAAATGGCCAACTAGAAGCAGGATTTCTCTTATGGTATACAACATACACAGTGAGCATTTATGTAGGTTCGATCTACTCAGCTGCCTTATAAATACCACAATGATAAGGATGTTGTCTTTCATTCTTCCTTTACCCTTCCATTGTCCCTTGTCCGTCCCCTGCAGAAGCAGGACAAGTAGTGCTAATTAATGATTTGCATTTTTCTTTCACAGGTGAAGTCTGTTTCTTTCACCGTAGCCGAGACAATGTACCACCACAAACACTCACTAATGTGCCTTACTATGTAGATTTTAAAAGAACTTTTTATTTAGCTTTTTTAACAGGTAAAGACAAATCTTAATAAAAGATCCCATGTCTGTCTTCTTTTTAACCCATATGAAAGGACAGGAGCTAACTCAGACACCTTTGAAATTCCTACTGTCAATCTGAGAAATGTTGGTATGTAGCGGCTGATTGGAAGAATTAAACATGGATAACACATGGTGAGGTTTCCTCTGGAAGCCAGTAGAAGGGGCACAGAGGCAGTAAGGGGGATCCATGCAGTCTCACGACCAGGCACGCCCCTGTCTCAGTCCTGGAACCTCAGCCTGCCCGGTGGTGGGCAAGCCTCGGGACCTCACTAAGCTTCGATCCGATCATGTCTAAGAGCACATCAATACCACCCTGCAGAATTGGTGTGAAAGTCAGAGCGTATTCACAAAACACTTAGCACAGGCCCTGCCACCTAGTAGAAGAAGGATGCATTCAGAATTTGAAATTAGGCTTTGGTATTACTTAGCTACCAGGTTAGTAGTTAGTCGTTTCAATACGAGGTTGCGTTCCTACTTCACAGAGCTGGTGTGAAGGTGATCCTGGGTACTCAGGTGAAAAGCACTTGGTAACCTGTAATAAATACTTGTGGATTAATCTCTGACTAGTAAACAAGCACTTTGATAACCCATAGAACCTCTGTGGGATTCCTGAAGAATATTAAAACACTCGGGAGTGAGAGGATGGGACAGTTGATATTCAGTCTCCCTCCAACCAAGTCTTCATTTCCTCCAAATCGACAGTGCTTTCTCACCAGAACCGAAACACAGTCACTGACGAACTGTCGAGATGAACACCCCAATGTTCATCAGACCTAATTAATTTTTGTATTATTATTTTTTAAATATTTTATGTATTTTAATACAAATTGATACAATAAAAACCAAGCAAGCATATAGCATTCTGCATTATTATTTTATCAGGTCTCATGTTTAGGCATTAAATAATGACATAAATCAACCAGAAAACAGCATGAAAACACCAATAAAGAAAAATACTATCTTAACTTTCTCATATTCTTTTTTATAGTGTCTTGTGTTAGAAGTAGTTAGGAGGAAGAGAAAAATACCTCTAAAAAGGATGCCTACCATAAATATTTAAATTTTGATACTGTTCATGCTAAATACACACAACAAAATGTCTAGGAAAAGTGCAATACTTGTCTTTTGTAGTGATAAACAATAATAATAGCAGTAATGCACCACATAATACATAGAGAAATAAAATTGATAAAGAATCAGAAGATAAAAGTCCCTCAGGAAAACTTTTCACAGGGTATATATAAACAGGAGAAGATAGAAATACATATATATATAGAGAGAATATATATATATATATATTTCTAACTTTAGAAGTATAGATAAACTGGAGCAGGTAGAAATCTTTTCCTTAATCCCGTGTTTGGCTGTACTCAGAACCGTCATGAATGTGGATGAACACGTAGGTTTTTTCCTTTTACAACACCAGTCAGAGAATAACGTAATCCAAACACACTAAATATTAGAAATGCCAATTTCAAAATGTAATTTTAATGTGCTAAGATAGTCTGCTACTAATTTTGCAAAGGAGCCTCTGATACAACAAAAGCCTAGGTACACAAAACTAAATTTATTCCAAGATTTTAAAGAAAAAAAATCACTTGTTTATTTCCCAATCGCTTACAAAAGAATTGAAAAGACTTACGTTAAAAATACAGACGGACACACACACGCACCATCATTTTAGCGTCGGTGCTCCACAGGGTGGGGGCGGATGGAGTGTGGGAATTTGTGGGAACAGGACCGCCAGCGTCTGCGCCCTTGGAACAGGCACCCTACATGGATTTTTTTTTTTTTTAAGATTTTTTTTAAGTACTTTTTTTTTTCCTTTTAGATTTTATTTATTTATATTTAGAGAGGAAGGGAAGGAGAGAGGGAGAGAAACATCAGTGTGCGGTTGCCTCTCGTGTGTCCCCTGCCGGGAACTGGCCTGGCAACCCAGGCATGTGCCCTCACTGGGAATCGAACCGCGATCCTTCGGTTCGCAGGCCCACGCTCAATCCACTGGGCTACACCAGCCAGGGCGCCAGGGCCCTATGTGGATTTTGATGGACAACCAAACACTGCATGACTTTGTTCAAGTTTCTACTTTTCACAGGGGGAAAAAAAAGCCTTATTCCAAAAGTCCTAATTTCCACCTACATTAATTCTTGGTTCTTTTTAAGTAACTGCTCATTTAATTGCTGTACCCAACTTCATATACACCTTGACTCTGACAGGTTCCATGTTAAGGAGGGACACCCTCCCCAAGCCAGGAAAAACCAGTGTGCCTAGTCTGGAGGGAGGAGGGTGGTGGTAGCTGCGTCGGGGCGAGCTGAAGTCCTGGGCGAGCACAGCTTAGGAGTGGCAGACCCAACGCAGTGAACCCAAGGATCTGGGCATCTTGAAACAGAAAGGGAACACCCGGGGAAGAGGAGGGTGAAGGGGAAAGTGAGGCAAACCTGCTAGATGGGACAGGCCATGCCCACGTATCGGAACAATGACCGAAAGAATTCTCTACCTCCTCCTTTCCTTCTTTCCCCCAACCTATTTTCTCAATTAAAAAAAAAATGGAAAACAAACAAACAAACAAAGAAACAAAAAAACTCCAGCATTTCCTAATAGGACAGAATCTATCCAGGTTCTAAAAAAGAATCTCTATTTAATAAAATTAATCACATTGGGTCAGTCTTTAAACAGATGGAGACAGAGAACAGCCTTGAAGAAGGCTGGGAAACAAGGATGATATAACCTTCTATTCAGCACACATCTTTCAGACACTGAGCTTGACTTTTCTTAATGGGAATAGCATTTATGGAACATGCTAGCATACGTCAGGCACTGTCCTATAAATTCTTGAACCATCTCATCTGATCTTCGCAACCCTATAGGGATGACTCTACCATTATTCCCATTTTATAGATCAGGAAACTAAGGCTCAGGAAATAAAAGCAACTTGTCTGACGCCACACAGCTGTTAATGAAAGAAGGCAGATGTATACCTAGATCATCTGACTCTGGAACCCTATCTTTATCTATTCTGGAATATTACAAACTAATGCTTCATTGTAGAGTTCGATGAGGTTTGGAAGGGCTGGATGAATAATACTGTCACCATCTCTATGCACACACCTTTTTGTGGCCTTTACACTGCCCTTCTGATTTTCCGTAGCTTCATAAGCTAAATGTTGGTTAAGTTTTAATATCTTTAATGTGGTGTCAAGTTTTCACTATGTCTGTGGACATAGTGGGACACATACCCACTCAGCCTTCACATAGCTATGCTAATGAGGCAGAGATGGGTCAAAAGAAAGGATTCAAGTGTAGTGTACGGTGCAAGTTAGCATCCCGTAGTTTTCCTCTGAATTGGGTATTCTTCATGTGATTGGTGAAAGAACTTGATTCCCTAAAGCTATAGCAGCAGACTGTTGAGGAAAGGGCACAAGCACCCACTGGCAGCAGAGAGAAACCAGCATAAGGCCCAGGGAGGTGGCTGCAATGCAGTGGCTTGAATCTCAGTTCTGTCCCCTCATTCCTGGGTGATCCTCACTCCATCAGAAACCTCTCTGATGTTATTCATTCAGGTATAATGGAAAAGCAAGACACCTGCTCTGATGGCAGCATTCCTGAAAGCCACCAGCCCCGTTTGCTAGGACTGAGAGCCACCGCCTTCTCCATTTAAACTCGGCATAGTGGCTCGGTATTATGGGAGTCCTGTCTTCTGCATGATGGAAATCCGAACCTGGGTCTGGACCCAGTTTTGTCCACAGGTATCTCTCGTTAGTGGCAGAAGGAGAGAAGATACCCTGCAGCCGCTGCTGGCCTTCACTTTCCTCAGTTTGGCCCCCAACAGGGATGGGCTAGCAGAGCTGCCAAGCAGACAAACACCTGTATTCGCCATACACGAAACCCCCCCCTAAAAAGCATGCTTCCACATTACTCAACATTTAAAGTAAGAATAAGGACAGTGTGTCTAATGTGGAATGTTATCTCACCCACTCATCGTTGTGAAGCACACACTGCATCCGCGATGCAAGTGGATCCAAGAAACAGCAAAGCATGTCCCTTGTTCTTTCTCCAGGTTCCATGGTGCCTATGCGCTCTCACCAGGAAAAACCACAAGAAAACCTCAAATCACCACCACTCACGATAGCATGCCTCTACATATAGAAAAATAATGTGCATGCGTGTGACCGTGTGTGCATGTGCGCGTGCAAGCACCATTGGCCCCCTTCAAAAGGACCGGTTACCTAACAGTTAAACGAGCTCATTATAAAATTGTTTTGCCTACAAAGGCTCTCCTACACCAAGAAAGCACAGGAAGATATCCTTGAGAAAAGTGCCTATTTTATAAAATCAAAAGTTGCTTTTGTTCAGGATCTCAGACTTTCAAAGGAATAAACTTGCTTGAGTTCCAGTGACAAGAAGAATTAAAAAGCCGGTAGAACAGTGTTGTCCTGCATCAAGCAGCAGAGGATTGAAACAGACAAATAAGTTCCCTGGTAGCGTCAATCAAGCGGAGTGTTTGTGTTCTTTGACTAAACACTGAGACAGTGATTGGGATAATGAGAAACAATGCTGAAAAACAATAGAGAATCGCTGGCTTTCCCCCCTCGACTCCCACTTCCAAATGATAGCTATAATTCACTAAACATCATAGAGACTGACATTTATGTTGAAGATCATTTCCTACCAGCCTTTTATTTAGTAAATTCCTCTTAAATGAATATCTAGCTGAGGGGAGTAAATTGTATGTGGACACCTCTATCAATAGCAAGATAAAATATATTGGCATGATCTGAAATAAATAAGGTGGATAAATATATTAGTCTGGCACAGGATTGCACATGGTGAGCTGTTTTATAGGTTTGTGGCAAAGGACTAGAACATGTATGACAAATAAATGTACTGTACCTAATATTATTGTGTTATGTGAGAAGCCTCAATTGTACTGAAGTTAAGGGAAAGGTTTAAGCCATACTCTTAAGTTTTTAAGTCAGAAGGTAGCTCTCTTTCTAAGGAAGCAGGGTTTCATATCCCAATGAAGGATTGAGTTAGATTGGCTGAAATAAAGAAAACTAAACCCAAAAGAATGAGTCACAGATTCTCTATCAAGAAAGATGTAAAAATGTTTGCTAATGAATAAATTTAAATTAATTATTGAAAACTAAAATAGCACAAAGCTGTTAACAAGCAGCACATGTTAAAATTAACCTACAACTTTAAATTTGGGGGGGAGACTTTGTGTTCTATAAGGGAAAAAGTGCTAATTTGTGAATTATTGACATTTTAACTTTCTATTACATGTCTTCAAAATCTGTATATTTCTAGAAATAGAAATATGACTCTTGTTTTGTTATTAATGTATCCAGAAAGGAAGGCCAGACAGAAGGAAAGCCTTACTTCCTCAATTAAGAGGGCTTTTAAGCCCTTTTGCCTGAATGTAACCAATGCCTCATTTTGCCAAATCAATCATGTTGCTCTACTATTGTATTAAAATGTACGTTATCACAAATGTTTGAAATCAGAAGTGACATTTTTTTCTAAGATGCATCACTAATAAAGTAACATGCATTTTCTTCCTGCGTGAAACAGCTGGACCATGACGAGATCACATTAGCACTAATTAAAATGATATTTTTTGTGCAGTTTTTGCTAACCCAGCTTCATTGGACTCAAAAGGATTTTTGAAATCCATAATAAAGGCTCTTATGTAATCTTACCATGATTCTCTTGAATCAGACTACTGTCTAATTTCTCTGTAACGATATTTTCTTAAAACTCTCAATAAAATCAATATTAAGTTTTTACTCTTATAGCTCTTTTTTCAATATATAATCCTCATTTAATTAAAAAAAATTAAAGCTTTAATTTATTTTGCTTGATGAACAAGAAAAATATAATATTAAAGGCAACATTTTGCAATGTTTCTCTTTTCCCTCACTTTACTGGGTCCCTGTTGTTCCCAATGTATAATTTGCAAAACATATTGCTTCAATACTTACAATGAGAGAGGCGGCCCAGCTGTGGGAGGGAGAGGACAGCAGCCTCCAATATTACCATAATAATCTGCCTCGAGTCCCATGAGCCCTCTGGTATATGCAATTCTCTGTACTGCAGGCCCCAGCTGGAGAACATTCTCTTGACATGTATGCCAACCTTTGCCTGCAGGCAAAATAAAAAAAGGCAGAGAAGTAATCATGAAAATAAAAAATCTTGTCAACTGCATTAGGATACAGTTCCCATGTTTTTGCTCACGTAGGCAGGCATTGTGCTAACAAAATGATACAAGACATTAAAAGACTGCAGCTGGTATGTATTTAGATCTTTTTAAAAAATGTGCTATGTTACTTCTGCGATCCTAAAATTGGGGGAGGGGGCTGTAGGCAGGGCTGGTTTAGTTATTACTGTCAGTGTATATGACAACTTTATTTACCAACGATTACTCTGTAGATTGCCTATTATAGGGACTGAACAAGGAGGAACTGCATCACAGGATTGAGGTTAATCATGGACAGAACTTTCAGACAAATATCACTGATACTCCTACGCAAGTGATTAGAAGAGGAACTTGAACAGTTGCTGATTAACATCCTTTATGAATCATCCCACAAAATTTAATGTTATTATATCTGCCCCTGAAAATTCAATCTTAAGTCAAAGAAATCATATTCCCCTTTAAAATGATAAGGTAAAGCAATCAGAAGCACTTAGTAAACAAAACATGTATGTTTTGAAACTGAAAATTCAGATTGGGTTGTTAAATTTTTCTTTAAAATATAAGACTCAATAGATTTAGAATAGTCCACAACTAATGTTGAAAAATCTGATACCCTTACTATAGCAGTAAAAGTTCCTAAAATTTATGTGTTGAAATAGGAGAGTCCTCTGAAAACACATCAATCCAGAATGTTTCTGCAGTCACCCACATGCTAAGCACTCACATCTGGGCGACATCCCACTGGATAAATACTCTGAACAGGTGAGACAATGCCTTTTACATATGGGCTATTACCTTTCTATGCCAAATTCATGTTTCAAATACTAGACTGACTGGAAGAGGGCAGTATAGTGTTTCATTATATCTTAAACAGGTCTGTTTGCCAGGATATATTCAATTTTATTGACCTTATCAATGTGGTTTACGAGGAGAGGGTACAGGAATAAGGCTTGTAATCACATATTTATGTGACTATTTAATTGATGTCCATCTCTCCCAGCAAATGTAAACTACATGAGGGCAGGATCGTGGAAATTCCATCCACCATTTCATTGCAAGTGCATGGTACACTCGAGGTGTTTATTGAAAGAATGAGTGCATACTTTTAATTATTAATTCATTCATTCAGCAAATATTTACTGAGGCACAGGGGATGCAGCAGTGGATAAAGCTAATAAAAATCTCTATCTTCATGGCACAAGTACAGACAGATAGTAGATAAGAAAGATAAGCAAAATATATACTGTTTAATGATAGTAAGTACTAAAAATAAATTTAGCAGAAAAGAAGACAGAGTGTTGGGGTGGGAGCCTGCTATTTTAGAAAGGGCGGCCAGGGAGACCTCCCCTAGTCTGAAAGTGTGAAATGAATTAGTTCTCTCCACTGGGTACAACTGAATGGGTCCCAAGTAAGAAATCAAGAAAAGGAAAAGAAAGCAAAAACTCAAAATGCTGACCTTTTCATCATGTATGTAAATACTGTATCCCCCGCAAGAGTATGAAACCCTTCCTCCAAACAGAGGGAGCAGATCTTTTTGGATCCCACCGCTTGCTATTGGCACCATGTGTTATACAAAGTAAATGCTCTCCCAGTTATGCTGAACTGACTTAGATTGCTATTAGAATAAAAGGACAACAGGTATTAGAATAAAAGGTAGAAACAGCTTCTCTGCCCCCTGCCCCCCAGGAGTAATAAAACAGTCAAGGATGGAGGAGAACCATCCAGCACACTCTGGATGGCCAGGGCTCAGCGGACTGAGGCTGAGCGTGCACCGTTGTGAGATATTCATCTTGATGTTGACCGAAGCTTCCCATTCCAGGAATGACCAGCTTTGATCCCCAGAGAAAACAATTCGAGTTTATAGAGAACTTTGCACGTTACACGACCAAGAAAATTAACCAATGCTCTTGTCTTATGAATGGGTGCTCTCACTGGGATCATTTTTGTCTAAGAAAGCAAGCACACCTATGTCAATCTTATAAAAGCAGTCTTAAAGGAGAAGTTCACATTCCTTTGTATTCTTATCTTCAACTTGTGGAACTAGCAAATCACTCGAGGAGCTTGGGTAGATGCTGCCTGCAGAGGTCAAATGCTTCAGTGTCATAAAACGAGTTCAAAGAGTATTGCACTCTCCGTGGAATTAGGAAAATAGGTCACTGGAGGTGGAATGGGGTCTCTAGGAAAAATAATCAAATAACGGTGGGAAACAGATGCAGGAAGCATCGACAAAAAAACATAAGTACAACCCAGATTTGTGGAAGAATACGCATATGGCAAAGCAAGAAAAACTAACCCAATCCAACTAACAGAATGCAATGGGGAAAATGTTGTAACCTCATGTCCCCACAGGCCACCAGGGCTTCATTCGTGGTAAGTTAGCACACGGGAGGTAACCTAGTGTCCATATCGGTGCTGTTGCTGCTCTGGATTTTCCTTTTCTCTTTCTGGGTCTCAACCACACCCAGGCTGTAAGCAGCTTTACTGGACTGAGGTGCCCTCCCTGAGGTCTCTCCACCTCACGTGACTCCGTGACTCCTTGGAGCCCCACGAGACTCTTCTGATGCTTCCTGGACTTCTCCAGTTATGTTCCAAAGACCTTCAAATTAAACATCCTCATAATTTTGCCCCTTCAAAACTTTTTTTCTGTGCTCTTATCTCAGTAAATGGCAACACTGGTTACCTAGGCCAGAAACCTGGACATAATTCTTGACACCACTGTATCTCAAATTCTCTCTCCACAACATCTTCCTAAATCACTCTCACACTTTTTCTTTTATGGGCAACTCATTATTAGTGCCTCAGCTCAAAAACTCTTCCTAGCTCGGCTGAATTGCTACGCATCTCCTGACTGATCTTAAAGAAAGAGCTTCCTCCTACCCCAACCAACATACACCCCCTAAGCTTACCTGAGTGACCTTTGAAAATGCAAGTATCTCTTCACTCGTTTGCTTAAAGTGCTTCAAAGCCCATTAGTTTGGGTTTCAGTCTCCCTTGCCTTTGGGTTAAAGTCCACACTCCTGGCTATCAGGCCAAGATGCTGGCTCCTTTCCATCTATCCCATCCTCCCTTACCCATGTTCTGCCAGCACCTCAGCCACCCATCATGACCTTGCCTCAATACCACCTGCCTCCGTTTCTTTTCTGATGCTCTGCTATTGACCTAAAATACCCTGCCCAGTATTCTCCACCTTAACGAAAGCGCCCTCATTCTTTAAGAACTCAGCTTGATTATGACCTTTCTTTTCTAATCCCTTCCCTCCCTCAGCTTGGTTATATGGCCCTTCCTGTGTTCAGAAAGCATTTGGCGTGTGCATCTGGCGTAGCACTTACTTCACTGAACTGGCGTTCTCCCACCTGAGTGTGGGTTCCATGAGCACAGAGAGGATTTTTCATGTCTCTACCCCATTTCTACCACATGCTTGTTGCATGTAAATGTTTAATGTTTGTTGAGCATATGAATAAGAGAATGGGTTTCCAGGGATAGGACTAGATTAGTGAAAAAATATACCATCTACTTCTATGTGAAAAATAATGTTAGAAAAGTTTTAAAAAATGATACTTCTTGTGTAACTACTTATACCCAGCACTGAATCTATTGGTTAGGAGCTAAGTTAAGAAAGAGAGATTGAGAGAGGGAGAGAGGCAGAGGGTATTTGTACCTCATCGCTTGTCTACATTCCAGAAGTTTCCTGCATTAGATGGTTAGGAACAGATCTGGAGGGCAAGAGCCTCATGGGGTTAGTGCCGCTCAGAACTCTACAACCAGCAGATCTTAAGGTGTGGCAGAAATTTATGGTTAAAAAATAAAGTGGATATCAGTACACATTTGCTAAACCCATCTGGTTTTATTTTGATTTCATGTGATATATTTTTCAAGGTGCTACTTTAAAAGAATAATTCAGTGTTAGCCTATGATGAACTACGTAGCCATGCCAACATTTTCAAGGAAAAATAGAAGCCAAACTAAGGTGTTACTTTTTTAGTCTAAATAGCATATCCTGTACGTTTAGAAACAATCTTGGTTCTAAAGCATTTCCAAAGTCTAAAATGCAGACTAAAACTGTTTATCTGTGTAAAAAATTTTTAAATAAGGCAATTCAGCCTCATCCCCAGAATCTCTAGCAGCACCCCCTGCCCTCTTGGAAGTTCACCTGCTAGACCCTTATCCTTACATGCTAGCAACTGCCCTTCACAACGATATTTCATTCAGTCCAGCCTCAGGCTGTTCCAACCAATGGGTCCTCACAAAAATGCAGTGGACTTCAAACCACAATGGCAGCTCCCTCTGTTTCTGAGTGATAAAGCTAGCTATGCTCTTTCATCTTTTTCTACAACTATTCTCTTCTACCCAAACTCGTTCTCAATTCAGCCACTGCCCACTGCGTTTTTAAGCATTCTACCTAAACTGGCTTAGTCATGTACATGCAAGTACTAAGAGCTTATATTCCTGTTTGATCAGACCTAGGTGAACCCAACAGTGGCAGACAAAGTAGCAGAATAAGACTGTCTCAAAGGGCAAGCCGATTAATTGAGTCTGACTTCATATTCGGAGGCTGTTTGGAACACCTAAACCCATGTGCCCTGGGCTTCACGATACCAACGTGCATCTGCACAGTTACTGTTTTCCATATTTTAGAGTTTGGATCATGCAATCTCTCAACTGTATCAACTAACTGGAAATTGTGAACGCCAGGTGATATTAACAAGCTGAAATGTTACTATTTATAGCTTTCCTCCACTCTCTCTGAATAGTGAATGCTTGTTCTTTTGTTTCTGTCTTTTAAGTAAAGAAAGGCAAATATTTCCTATTATTTTATCACTTCACTCTGCTAAGAAATTTTTAGGACACTACTATTATACAGGGTGGGGCAAAAGTAGGTTTACAGTTGTTCATGTGGAGAATAATGCAGTAATTAATAAATAGTAATGCAACAATAAATTCTGAGTTTCACATACTCCCAACTGTGAACCTGCTTTTACCCCACCCTGTAATATACCCAGCAAACAAGTTTTGGTGTTGTAAGTTGACTTAAAAAAATTCTGAGCACTTCTTTTTTCAAATTTTTTCAGCAGCAAAAAATCATCAGTGGAGTTGGCGACAGACGATCATTTGCCTAAGGAAATGGAAGCTCCAAACCCTATTTGAAATTTTAACATCCTAGTTAGTTTCCAAGAATCTCGGGTCCATAGGGTTGGCAATTCGTGGACTCAGCCTGCAGACTTTGGAAGAAAAATAACAGTCACAAGCTGATCAGAGAAAAATTTAAATTGAAAAAAAAAAGGAATATCATAACGTGTTCTCGGTTTTGACTTAGACTTTTGTTTAGAAATATTGCCTACAATTTTGTTGTGTTAAGTTTCTCTGCATATGGCTTGAACAATCAGTCTCATTTTCAGTTTTCTTTAAGTATTTACTATGTTTATATGAATCACATAGTCACATTTAATTATCCATAAAAAGTTGTCAATAAGTATCTGTTAAATTGAATTAATGGTCTTATATTATAATGTGATTGAGGAATAAACTTGGCCTAAATTAGGCTGACCCATCAATGTCAGTCTTTTGCTATAAGTAGACAGTTCATATTATTTCTGAGTAAGAATTTAAAAATTATAACAATTTTTCCAGGTTTCCTGAATTCCTTCTTTTTCTAGAAAAAAAAACCAACCCTTGAAATAATTAAGAAAATATGTGAAAATAAAACTAAACCAAACTCTGATAAAGATGAACATCTAAGAATCTACATGGTCTTCAGTATGACCCATCTTCTTCCAATTCTAAAGAAAAAAAAGTAGGCGTATCCTCTAGATTGGCCTCCTTCTCTTAAACTTGTATCTTTCAGAAGGTGTGGGCAGTGTCTGCATCATAAGGCTAAAATCTAAATAAATTCTAGTGGCACTGGCAGCCAGAGTCAGCACTACCCCTCAGTTTCCCTGTGGGCAACAATCTCTCAGCAGGCTTCCCAGCTGCACAGCTTTGGAAGCTTGCAGAGTCCCCATGGGTGAACAGCTGCAAAGGGGAAGTTGAAGCTGGAGAAGATTCAATCTCTTTGCAATGGGCGGGGTGGGGGGAAGATGACAACTCCATTTGCATATGTGGGAGCTCTTTCTCTGCCCAACTTCTCAGTTTATCTTAGTCTTTTTGTATACTCTTTGCAAAATAAATTTACGTGTTCAGATTATTGTATTTGCAAGAATAAGATACCATATGTTCATAACGTAATGATCTGATTGACTACTGAGGAGAAAGTGCTAGTGATCTGTAAATCATTGAAGCCAACCATTCAATTAACACTCACTCATTCATTCCACAAGTAGCTCATGAGTTTTCAAATACTTGGTTATGTGCTGAATGTACAGATTTGAACAAGACAGAGAGAGCTTATGGTCTCATGGGGGAGATGAACAATTAAACAAACCATGTAACAAAAAAGTATGACAAGATAGTACAAAATGAGCTTTAAAAAAAGTGGAAAGGAAAGGAAGGGGATGAAGGACATTATCGTGAAAGATGATACAAAACAAAGAATCAAGTGAAGCAAGGCAAAGACTCTTGATGTTTTCAAAATCTATTTAAGTGAAAGAAAGAGGGGGCAAGAATCTTACAAAACACCCTTTTCCCCTGGATGTAGTTTTCCATCTACTGTAAGTCTTAGCTGGTGTCACTGGGTAACAGTAAACTTCCTGCTGTACTTGAGTGTATGTTGTCTGCAAAGCTAACAGGTGATACAGCAACAATATGCAAATTACCCAAGAAATGGAGTACAAAAGCTATATTTGAAATTCTATGTGCAGAGCTAGTCTCCCAATGACCTTACTGCAGAAAAGCAAACATTTCTGCCTCAGAGAAGGAGCAATGCACATACCAAAATAATCCACGCTATTCGGTTTTTGATCTGGAAGAAAGCCCTCGGAGGGAGAGAGACTATACACACTAAATGCTGCATCAGAAGGTCAAAATGGCACAGTGAGTAGGCATATCAAAGTGTGTAGTGTTGTGTAAAGATAACCTCCCTCACAAAGTTTAGATCATGCAAAACTATGGCTATGAAATGCTTTTTATTCTTTAATAAAGAAACTCATTGCATGTGCTGTTGTATGTAGCAGATCAGTTCCATCTCTTTTTCATTAAATGACTTTTCCAGGGGCCCGAACATAGCTATTATTGCATTTTTACATTTCATACTGTTTCTACATTTTTGAACCAAGTTCTAAATTAGCTGTAAGAGTTGAGGTGGAATAGGAGAATCTCCTTTCTTTCCTCTGCCTTAAAGGCCAACACAGCCTTTATAGCCCCAGCCAACATACAAATCAAGTGAGGCGTAGGTGAAGGAAAATGGGCTTCCTAGTTAGAAAGACAAGGTTCAGAGGCAACTTCTACCACTTATTACCAGGTGGTCTTGAGCATGACGCTTTAATGCGCTGATCCCTAAGAGGGCGTAGGAAATAGCTACCTGATACAGTAGTTGCAAGAATGAGCTGAGCTAATACAGGTAATGCACCAGACACTGTGCACATACGGCACGCATTTAGTGTGTGGGGGCAACTATTACACTGCTGGTGCCTCCAGAATTCTTTGCCCTTTATTCCTCTTCAGTCTACCTTTGCTTCCTCTTTTTTAAGGCTGTTCTTGCTTATGATTATCATTAGATAATTGGATTTCATAATCTCACATCCAGACTGCTTTTTTTAGAAAAGGTTGAGCTAAAGTAAAATCACTGGGCCATGAGACAGTTCCATTTTTAATTTTTTGAGAAACTTTCATACTGTTTTCCATAGTGACTGCACGAATCTGCATTCCCACCAACAGTGCATGAGGGTCCCCTTTTCTCCACAACCTCGCCAGTGTTCGTTGTTTGTTGTTTTACTGATGATAGCCATTCTCACAGGTGTGAGGTGCTATCTTGTTATGGTTTTGATTTGCATTTCTCTAATGATTAGTGATGTTGGGTATCTTTTCATGTGTCTATTGGCTACTTCTGGGTATATATTCAAAGGAGCCCAAAACATTAATTCGGAAGAATATACACAACCCTATGTTTATTGCAGTGTTATTTATAATAGCCAAGCTAGGGAAACAACACAAGTGCCAACAATAGACAAGTGGATAAAAAAGCTAGGAAATGTTTATACAATAGAATATCATTTGGCCATTAAAAAGAACAAAATCTTACTGTTTGTGACAGCATGGATGGGCCTATAGAGTATTACGATAAGTGAAATAAGTCACTCAGAGAAAGACACGTACCATATGATTTCACTTACATGTGGATTCTAAAAAATATAAACAAACTAATAAAACAGAAACAGACTAGTACATACAGACAACAGATTGATGGTTGCCAGAGTGTAAGGGGATTGGCAGATTTGGGTGAAAAAAAATAAAGGAATTGAGAAGTACAGATTGGTAGTTACAAAACAGACATAGGAATATGAAGCATAGGAAGTATAGTCAATAATATTGTAATAATTATTTATGGTGCCAGTTGGATACTGGAAACATCAGGAGGAACACTTCTTAAAGTATATGATTATCTAAACACTATACAGTAAACCTGAAATTAATACAAAGTAATATTGAATCTAAACTGTAATTTTTTTAAATTATTTTAAGTTGAGCTAAGTCCTTTAACGTTTATCAAAGTTACTTTAAAGGACCTAAGTTCTTTACAAATAGGGTTAAGAGAATATCCCCTAGAAGAATAATACATTTAAATTTGGATTTCATCAAATAATACAGAAGTAAGAAATAAAATGGCTGCAATTTTTCCAGAAAAGCAAACCACTCAAATGAACAAGAAGCCCAGCAATTAGTCAATCAATTATTCTAACACTCAGAGACTGTCCCTTCCGTCAGGGACTGTGTGAGACCATGTTATAAATGGGTCTGATCAAGCACCTGGACAGGGAGCAAACTAAATGAGAAGCAATCTGAATTTGGCAGCAGAAGGACATAGTGAAATTTTGGTCAATCCTACCGTTTCCTGACAACACACAAAGGACGTATTCAGATGAAATGATTGACATTTAACTAAGCAACCTAGAATCTGTCCGTACAAGTGAGTTTTGACTTTTGAAAAAAAGCAGGATTTATAAACCTATAAATCTATATAAACCAATAAGACTGCCATATTTTATGGTCACTATGTTTTCATGGCCATTAAAGCCAGTTTAAATCCAAATAAAAACCAGTTTTGTCACACCAGAGTCACATCTCCATCATAATAAAAAATCTAGGTATCTATATTATTTACCAATTTTACCCAATAGATTTAATTGCCAATGGATGTTGGCTATTTCCGGAAATCCAAGCCATCCTACAAGGAACAAGATGAGACTCCACTGAAGATATGTGAAAAAATATAACAAGGGCATGTTCTGAAAGAAATCTCTCAGGAAAAATTAGAAAGTACGTCACGTAAATTCTACCCAGATGACTGACTATCCTTAAGAGCACACACCCTTAGGGTATTGGTTTAAAAACATAAAACTGTCAGCTAAACGTTGCTCCTGATGTTAGCCTGCATCTCCTTCCTACACCTGTATCTGGGAAGAAAGTTCACCCTGTGATAGATGTTCCCTTCCTGCTCAGCTCCAGGTTTGCTCTTCATCAGCATCCTAGTTAGGTTGTAGTTGCTGAGGCTGTGGAGCCAAGTCAGCCTTCGGAGGGAACAGCAGCCAGCTGAGGAACAGAGGTAGCCATCTGCAAAAGCTTATCTGTCTGGGGGAATGGATATTTACCGTCAGTCGAGTCAGGCGTGAATCACAACATACATCAGTGGTGGTGGCAACGTTATTCATATAATATTTAATAAGTTTATGTAATTGGACCAAGTTTCATTAGGACTTGTTGCAATAAAACAACAAACATTCTTCCAGCAGCAGGGCATCCAGCTGGAGGATACAGACTGTTTATTTAATGTTGGTGGAAACACAGCCACAGGAGCCTAGAAGCCAAAACAAAAATAAGCCCGAGCAGTTAAAAAAATCCCACAGCCAAAAAGGGGCCAAGTGGGCAACAACGAAAACAGGCAACCGAGGAAAAGCTCATCTCGCATTCAGTCATTCAGTTCACAGAGGTCCGCTGAGCAATCACTACTGCAAAACAGTTGTGCGGATCTTTTTCGTTGTTTTTTAATTAATTGCCTGTGTCTTCCACTTGGATTTTGCTTTTTCAAAAAATGTGTCTTAAATACAAAGACCGATTGGCACAATATTGTTTCTCCATGATGGCACTTGACACAGTGTTTGGTATCCTATTTCTCACCAGTTTTTTCAGGTCTTTGCCAATGTTGGAACCTAGCAGAGTGCAAGAGTGCTGTAGCTGAAGTAAAAAGACATGGGTGCAAATCTCGTTTTTTCGCTCCATTGTATAACTTGGGTAAGGTACCTAACCATTCCCAACTCGGCGTAAGAATAAATATGCAGAAGTGTACCAGCAAGCAACAATTTGAAGATAGAAGGATGAAAAAGATATCACCATTTTAAATAATCATTAGCTACCAGGAAATAATCCAATTCAAAATACGTGCAATTTGTGTAGATAAAAACTATGAGCATCTCTTGAGAAATATAAAGAGAAAAAGAGTGCTTTTCCTGGTTGGAAATATCAATTCTTTGTAAGTTACTTTGTGAATTAAAAAAATTCTAAAAAACACTTTCAATGAATATTTAGAACTTAAAATAATTTTAAAGTTCATGTAAAGAATAAATAAGTAAAAATAGGTGAAGAACTTTTGGAAAAAAGAGTTATAAGGAAGTTGCCCTACGAGTTATAATAAAATATTATAAAACCAAAATCACTAAAATAATTTTGTACCAGTACAAATATGAAATATGGTAATCAATATTAATTCTGAGTAGTAAAAATATGAATGATTATTATGTTGTTCTTTGAGTTTTTTATATTTAAAATTTTTAAATAAATTTAAAACAACTAGTAAAAACCATAGTTATAGTTTAGAGAATAAATGAATGAATCAATATAGACAACCCATATAAACTTTAATAAAAGTAATAATTTAAATGTGATAAAACAAGCATCATAAAATAGTGACGAATTGAAATATTCAAATTATGTCACTGATAAAACTAACCTTTACGTAGAAACTATTATTTAGATTCTTCATATACTGAGATATATTTTAAGTTGATGTCAGAAATTCATGTAAGAATAAAACTTTAAAATATGGGAAAATTAAAAAGAATGTCTTATTTCTGAAGGAAGAAATGTTCCCTAACCACAAAACTAATGGAAAAACTAAGAAAAATTTCCATATATTTTAAATACTTCTTTTTATCAAAAATATAAAGTTAAAAAACACAAAAGACATTTGGAAAAATATATGGCACTATAAAAAAGGAGATACTATAAAAAAAGGAGAATTCTCAAAATGTAAAGAATTCATGGGAATTGAATAACAAAACATTATCTGAGAATCAGTAATATGAGAAGTGAATACTGTGGAACTAATTGAACTAGGCCATTAAACTAAGGTGAAGAAGCCTTAGCAGTTAACGTAAGAAAATAAGAAAACCAAGGAAACTTAAGCCTAGAGTCAATTCCTGTAAATGCCCCAGGCTAAGAAATCAAAACTTAAGGACAAACAATCACAAACAGCTGAGTCGGCTTTTCCAAATAAGGTAACCTGAAGCCAGAGCCAATCAAATTATTTCTTGCTTTGCTTCCCTGTCTTCTTCATAAAAGCTTTTCCCTGAGCTCCGGCTGGTGGAGCATTCTTAACCACTTTCGGTTTGGCACTACCCAGTTTGAATCAATGTTTGCTCAAACAAACTCTTCAAAATTTAATGTGTCTTGGTTTATCTTTTAACAAGACAAATAGCCAATTTATGGAAGAGGAATTTCATGTGTCTGATGGAAAGGATTCCACCTCATTTGTCATTTTTTTAAATGCAAATTGAAATAACAGTAAGCTATTGTTTTCACATAGTGAAAAACAAATATTAATTATCTCAGTAAGGGGGTTGGAACACACACATTTTTCTATAATATCTATCACAGGAATTAGTATAACTTTATGGGAACAATTTGTCAGTTTTAAGAGCCCTACCCTTTTGCTCAAATAGTAACTGATTCTAGTGATCCATTCCTAAAAAAATGGTCAGAAATGTGGTGAAATATGTATATACAAAGATGTTCATTGCAGTAATATCTATCATAGCGAAACTATCCGACAGTAAGAAAATGGCTATTTAAATTATGGTAGATTTAATGGGATGCTAAAATGTAATCATAAACATACATCTTTTGATAAGGAAAGGTAGACACAATATAGTGTTTAGTAAAACTAAGTATACAGAAGTAAAAAATAGATTGTAATCTTAATCATATAAGGCCAATCCCAAAAGTTTATACACTGTATGATTTCACTTACATAACATTCTTGAAATGACAAAATAATAGAAATGAAGGGCATATTAGTGGTTGCCAGGAGTTAGGGACGAGAGGTGATTTTAACGTTCATCACAGCTGTGTTTATTATAGCCAAAACCTGGAAACAACCCAAATGCCCATCAACAGAAGAATGAATGAACATATTGCGTTATACCCAAACAAAGAGAACACTTTTCAAAAAATGAGAAAGTACCACTGATACACACAACATAGATGGGCCTCAAAACCACTGTTATGTGAAAGAAGTTACACATCTACTTATATGAGATAGAAACCAGATTTTATTTACATGAAATCCAAATAGAGGCCGAAATCTTGGATTAAAGATTAATTAATCCAAATTAATCTTTAGAAACATCCAGGGTGGGTGTGGGGGACTCAAGAGTAGAAATGGGTCTGTGAGAACTTCCATAAATGATTCAAGTATCCATATCCTTTGGGGGCAGTGGTTACATAGGTCCACATAATTGTCAAACCCACTGAATTGAACACTTAAAATCTATTCTGTTTATGCCATGTTCAGTATATATTCATTTTTTTAAATGTAAGTGACAGGCTAGATGGAGTGCAATCTCAGTATGACTTCACCCTGGGGTTTCCACGCTGAGAGTCGAGATCGTGGCCTCCCTAAGCCTCCTCCAGGGTTTGGATAACTCCACGTTCACCCCACAGCTCTTGAGTTATTCATTTACTCAGTAAACATTTCTTGAATCCCCGCTATGTGCCAGACTCTATCGTAGGCATGTTCTTCCCGCCCCTTGATAGTTCAGCGTTGGTGGAATCTGGAGGGGCAGCACGTTTGGGCGCAGTGTCCTGGCTGTCCTGACACAAATCCTCCTCCCAGACCCAGAAGAAAAGACTGAAGGCATCAACAGAGCAGAAATAGAGGGCTGGCGAAGTGTGCGTTGCCCCATGTCCTTTTGTTGTGACTAGTGATTCACTAGACGCATGTTATTAAATACATTACCTCCTTCTGTAGTACATGCAGTGACTGATCACACCCACTAGTCCTGTAGCCTCTTTAAAAACACAACAAAGGTTCTACAAAGGACTCCTGGCCTGGAGAAGAGTGTCAAAGATACCAAGTCCTGATGTGGAAAGAGAGAATGAAATTTTCAAAAGCTTCTCTGCTTCACCTCCCTTCTCCCAGTTTTATTTACCTTTCCTTGTTTTCTTTTGATTTTCTTTCCTTCCCAAAACAAGTTTTTGCAACCTCTCATTTCCTGCCTTGCATTTGAAACATTTTAAATATCATAAAATAGAATCTTATATAAAGTTGTAAATGTCCTTTACAGGGCTTTACTCCCCTAAAAGGAAGTACTGACACATGAACCCATTTCTTAAGTAAATAAAACCATACAAGAAGATCCCCAGTGGGAAAAGAAAGTACAAAATACAAATTTTGAGAAATAAGACAAATCGGGGAAAGTATAAATGAGGAGAAATGGTGACCTTCTGCCAGAACTTCAATGAGAAACGAAAAAGAGTAAAAACTATTAATGTCACTGCAGGCAACAATCATCGACTGGAACGGTAGCGATAAGGATGCATTCACAAAGCACGGAATAATTCTAAGGTTTAGAAGCAGAGGTCACATCTAACAACAACAAAAAAAGCTGCCAATGAAAAATACAGGCCTAATATTATCAGTAATTTCAATGGGTATATGTAAAATCAGATATCATTAAAGTGTCAGGAAATAAACACCAGGAAAAAACATGCCAAGATATTATTATAAGCAATGGTTTCTTAACACTTGCCTGATTCACATATTTGGCAGGTAAGGGTCCCTAGTGGACATGGCACAGGGTCTGAATGAGTTGCTTTGGTGATTAGACAATAACTGAATCACAAGTAGAATCTAAATTTTCCAGCTATGGGTATAGCGACCCAGCTCCAGACCTAAGAAATATACCTTGTACTTTAAAAGATACCTTTACATTTAAGAGTTCTCTAAATTATTTCATGGATCATCTTCAGCTAACAGCAGTTTAAATATCACTTCCCATTACATCAAACCAGCAGCCCTTCGAAGCAATACATGCTTGATCTTTGTTGCTTAGTTTTTCACTTGACTCCGAGGACATTTAATATTGAATTTTTAAAATAACTTGGTGCTGTTAGGACCCATGCCATGAATTCAGAAAAGACAAATCAGCATTTGATTTTTAAAGCAAAAAATCAGAAGCTTATGTTTTAATACGCGGAATACAATAAAACTATTCGCAGATCATAATATCAATATTGATTTATGGATTAGATGTTGTAGATAATCATCCAAAGAGCTCAGAGGCCCCCAAATCATTCTATAGGAGGCAAACTGTTTCTTTAGAATCCTCTTGGCTGTGCCCAGCAGGAGATCACCCCCTGATGAGGGACAGAAAGCTCACCTTAATAAACTCACTATTTCACATACACCAAAGATGGGATTATTTAATTTAACAGGAAGCACACATTAGAATAATATAGGAAGGTAACACCACCCGTGATATTGAAAGTGTTACCACTCAAATGACTGAATGGAATTCTGGCCCATGCCAAACAGTGCCAGCCTGTAACAATGGTGGCATAATTTTGAAACTGATACTCCATGGAAGACCCAGATTAATTTCATCTGTCCCTAAGGGTTCTTCTCTTTCTCTCTTATCTGTAAACACAGAAAGTATTAAGAATCATCATCCCCAAATTGGTTTACTAGCACTTGTGAGAGATATCAACATCAGGTCAACAAAGTTCATGAGTCCCTCCAAGTTGTTGATGTGGGTAATTTAAGAAAAAAGAAAGGAGCTGTAATAATGCCAGGGTTATCACTCATATATACATGTGAGTCAGGTCAGCGCTACCCTATTTTACCTTCATAGTGAATAATGTATTTATGTTGATTATTGGGAAATAATCTATTCCTTAATAATTTTCTACTTTAAAAGTCCATATTTTGTAAACTTGAATAAAAATGGAAAGATATGGCTACATAAGAATGGTCAGAAATAGAAACTGCTTTTGACAGCTATAATTTCAGAGAAATGGTCATACTTTAGCTTTGCTAGTAAATTAGCATGAACACTCTACCAGACAGAAGACAGTAGTAGAATAACAACATTGCTAAGCAGAAGAGGGCACCTAAAACACTAACGCTAACTAAGATTAATTTTTTTAGCATCCTATCAATGTTGATATATCAGTCTACAAAAGCTTTGATCATGGCAAAATGCCTAAATGTATGTTCTATTTCTTTCTTATGGAAAAGGCAAGGTTTCGATATAAGAGAGATCTGAGTTTGAATCCTGGTTTCCCTCTAATAAACTGGGCAATTTTAAACAACTGGGTTTTCCGAGGTTCGGTTTTCCCACCTGTAAACAGAGATGGTAATCCCTCCTTCAGAGGCTGTGTGGGAGGGACAGCATGAAAATAACCTCGTGCTCATGGAAAGTAGACACTTCATGAGTGGTAGTTTCCTCTTTTCCCCTCAGGCTAGGGATCAAGGTTTCTAAAACTTTTATGATTCCTCCACAAATTAAGGAGTTCTACATACAACTGGACACTCACTAATTGCTGAGGATGACATCAAAACATCTTAGCAAGACTGTGAATAAGCAGGTTTTAATCACTACTGCTTCCATGTAAACTGACTTTCTACAACACGATTGCAACTATAGATCCACAAAAAGGATTAATGATCAAATTAAAGTGCAGTAAATATTTATGGCTTATATCGAAATAAATTTGAATGGTTCCAGAAAAAATCTCTGAATTGATTATAATAGATCAAGAGCTCTCCCTTTTCATCCATTTTATTTAACTTATATCTAAGCTACAACCCAGATATAATCAACTTAGTTACAACTTAGATATAAGTTAAATAATGCCCAAATACACAAGCATACAGTAGACTAACAATAGAATTCCATATTGATTTGTTTGTCCAAAACACATAAAAAGCAAATCTTATGGAGAGCTTTATGCTGTTAATAGTTTGCCTAATCACATCATTTGGAATACAACACTTTCCCTGCTTTAAAATGAGTGTAAAATCAATATTCTCTCCCTGCACTGTCTGTGCTGCCTGCACACGGTGCACTCATCATTTTCTGAAGTAATTTCAAATCAAAATTGCATCAAAGTGCCACCTACATTGGCTTCATTCAGACCTGCCATGAGATAATTGTTACAATATGAACTAGATTTGCATACATTAAAATACAGCAGAAAAAGTTGCCACTCTGCATGCTAAATAGTGTTGTTCTTAAACTTAAATATCTCAGGTGGTTCCCTTTTATTCCCCAAGCCCCGAAGGGCATTTTTCTACATTAAAAAATTGCCTTCGTCCAGGCAATTATTTGTAAAAACCTGAACCAACAATAATACCTTTGCTTATTTGTGATATTGTCTCTATTTTTCTATGTCTGTTTTCAAGCTGCAAGGCTGCCATGAAAGCTGAATCTTTTCTGAGTTCGTATTCTCCTGATGCTTCCCTTTTGCCTCAAGACAGCCTCCCCTGTTGCAAAGGGCATGTGCTAATGATCTAAGTCACATGTGAGAATATAAAAGAAAGAATGGAAAGGCGATAATCACATTAATGAAATGAACAAGGGAGGTTTTAGATAGAAGTCTGCGAGGCTTTAAATAGGAGCTCTGTTTTCATTCACATCCCTCTTCTGCTTCTTACCTGTGCTCCCGCCTGCAGCCTGATTGATCCAGGACCACAGGCTGGTAGATGCTGCCAGCATGAGATAGCACCAAAACCCACCCGTGGACACTGTTATTCATTATGTGCACGGTTCTATTTTAAACCACACCTCTGACTGCACCTGGGTGTTTGCCTGGTGGTAGGTCATCAAGAATCAAGCAAATGAAGGCAGTTCCCCAGCAGGGAAAAAAATGAACTTGTGGGACTTTGTGGGCATCGGTGGTTCTCAAGGTAGCACCCATGGTGCTCTTTAGGATGTAGGTCCATCACCCAGGTGCTGAGCCAAGGCCTCCATGCTGATTACTCAGAGTGGAGTCTGCTCACATGGAGCCTTCCAGTGACTCTGGGAAGCCATCATTGTAAAGGGAAATAAGAAGGTTACAGTGAGAAACACAAGATACACTGTAAAATGTGGTGATGACATCATTCGTCACCCTTCTCCCTTGAGTAACATTCGCTAGAAACTGTCAGACACAAATCATATTAGAGCAGATACTATATCTAACTTTTTCTGTCTTACGAGCACTCTAAAATCATGAAAATATGAAGTTGAATGCCTGAGTCCCTGGAGAACCTGGGTCTTAAGTCCCGTAGAGAATGGAACCTCCTTTCTCTAGTCTTGGTAGCTTCCAGCTAAGACAAAGAGATTGTTCTTGCTCACAAATTCCAGCTTGAAACTGGAGATTAAAAAAAGTGGAGGGGATCCTCTTTGATGATTTCTCAGTGGCTCGAGACCATTGCTTCCCAAACGTGGCTGCACATTTGGAATCACATGGGAAGTTTTAAAAAATACAAAGGCCTTAGATTCCACATTCAGAGATTCTGGTTTACGTGATATGGGACACCTGGGCAAAGACATACTAGACAATTTGATTGTACAGAAAAGTCCAAGAATCACTGCACTATACCATTTTGGTTCTCAAAATGTAACATGCATGTGGCTTACCTGGGGGTCTTGTTAAAATGCAAGGCTAATTTATTAAGTCTTGATAGGTGTCTTGATAGGTGTCCAGGTTATTGGCAAGCTCCCAGATAATGCCAATGCTCCTGATCTGAGGACCAACTTTTCAGTAGAAGGCTTTAGACCACTCGTAATGCAGGCAATGAGATCATAAATCCCCTTTATCAATCACCTGAAACTTTACCTTTCATCACAGCAGCAATCCATTCTGGTAAACGAACAGCAATGGTGTACACAAATGTGTATATTTACATTTGCGTACAGTTGAAAAAGATAGTCCCTAGTCAGGCACTGAGGTTTTTAGGCTAAATCTAAAAAAATGCTACTGAGAGTAGTCATAAATGCACAGGCATTAATTAGGTGGTAATATATCTATCATAGTGCCTTTTGAATTCTTATGTTTGTGTGAATGACAAGCTCAGTAGAATCACCCAACCCATTTTGGTTCTTAGCCCCACAACTTTATCCCCATGTTGCAAGTTCCAAAGCAGTATTTTATATTTTGTTTTATTTTACTTTATTTTATTTTATTATTTTGATTTTTTTATTTAATTGTCATTCTTGTACAGTTTTCTGTCTTTTACTCCCATCCCAGCCCACTGCCCCAGCCCTCCCCACCTCCCTCCTATTTCCACCCCCCCTAGTTTTTGTCCATGTGTCCTTTACACTTTAAATGGCATCTGCCTTTCAGACTCTGACAGCCTCTCCTATCTTAATACTAAAATGCATATAGAGTATTTTATATCTATTAAATTATACAAAGGATTTTTTAAAACATAAAAATTCATGTGCTACTAAAATCTGAAAGTGACCATCTGTGCTAGTAATTGGGGAGATTTTACTGCTAACTAAAAGGTCAAAGTACCCGGATTAAGAACAAAAACAGAGGGCTACCGTGCTTCATGTCAATAACGACAGCTTCCTGTGTGCCAAGCACTTGTTTTAATGCTATGCACATGGTGGATCAAAAGCACAGTTGTTCACATGAAGAATAATGCAATAATCAATAAATAATAATGCAAGAATAAATTCTGTTTCACCTACAACTGTAAACCTACTTTTGTCCTACCCTGTCTCAATTTATCTAAATATCTATTTATCCAGATAGATAGATCGATAGATAGAGTGCATATATAATATCTACATCTTTATATCTGTCTTTATCTCTAGCTGTATCTATATTCTCATTTTATCCTAGAAAATATATCTTTACTATACCCATTGTGTATCTGAAAAAAAAAAAACCTGAGATACAGAGAAGTTAAGTAACTTACCCAAGATCAAAGGCTTTAAAAATATTGAAGTCACAATTCAAGTCCATATTTTCAAGATCCTGATCTTTGCTTTTACCCCCCCTGTTGTGTAACTCCCTTTATATCTGAAAGAAGCATGGAAGCTACCCTGACCTTTCCTTCACCGTTTACCCCTCCCTCAGAAAAAGAGGTTCTGTAATTTCCAGAATTCTGAGTTGTCCTTCTAGGTACGGCAATGCTTTTTGAGACAATCAAATGCTTTACTGGATTCCCGGCCTTCAGTTTGTCTAATTCCTTTAGAACAATTCCAACTGGGCAGGAGTCAAGAGAAGTTAGCTGGTTTCAGAATTTCTAAATCAACTGTTTCCAGCAGGCCCCAGATAGACTGGACGTGGGGAGAGGAGTGGCCCCGGGGCCCTGAAAAGCTACAGAATGATTGCTCTGAGGGGTTTCTCATCCAAGGGAAGACAGGCAACACAGGGGGGTTGGTTCTCCAGCGTTCTGCCGGATGACGGAAATAGTACAAGCTTCTGACAATCGAGGGACTTTGTTTTCTCTGGAGCCTCTGGTGACTGCAGAACTTTAGCAGCTAGAGTCTCGATTGATTTTTGTGGTCTGGATGTACTGCTCCTTAAGAGGACAGAAATCCCAGAGAGAAATGCCAAGTCAATGGCTGAGGCCAGAAAGACTTCTAAGACGTGCTTAGAAAATTAAACTAAACAGTTTGAGTTTGAGTTCTATCCTGGTGTCTAGGTGCTGAGAATTATCACAGTCAAAAGTTAATGGTATTCACACTGAAATCAAGAATAGGCCATTGCTAATCATAACTCATTGTAACCTAGAAATAGAAAGCAGTGGTCTCACTGAGCTAAAAGTGCATCTTTGGAGCCAACGATAAAAACAACTCTAGATGATAAAACATTAGACACTTGGTAATTAAACACAGGAGCAGGAGAAATGCTCACTACCATTGTTAATTTTTAAAAAGATTTTATTTATTTAGTTCAGGGAGAAGGGAAGATAGGAAGGAGGAGATGAAGAGAAACATCGATGTATGAGAGAAACATCAATTGGTTGCCTCTCACATGCGTCCCAGCCAGGGACCAGGCCCATGACCCAGGCATGTGTCCTGACCAAGAATGGAGCCAACAACCTTTGGCTTTGTGGGACAATACTCAACCAACTGAGCCACGCCAGCCAGGGCTACCTAGCAATCTTAGCCAACACAAAAAGAATAAGAAGCAATGTGTATAAGCATTGCTAAGGAAAGAAATAGGGAAAGAGAAAACTGTCTTGATAAAAAGTATTTTCAAAATAACTACATCTAACATGTTTCATAGTAAAAGGCTGAATACTTTTCCCTAAGTTCAGAAAGAAAACAGCTTAAGGCTTCCATCACACTTGTTAAGGAGAAGCAATGTAATACCTTGCTACTCAAAGTGTGGTCCAGAGACCAATAGTGTGGGCAACGCCTGGGGGCGTGTTAGAAGTGCAGAACTGCAGGCTAAGTCCTCAACCTATTGAACCCGAGTCTACAGTTTAAAAAGATTCCTGATAGTCCTTATGCACATTTGCGTAGGGCACCAGAACAAGCTTTGGAGCTAGACAGCCTTGGGTTTCAATCCCATCTTCACCCGTGTGTCCCTTTGGGCATGTCACCTAAACTCCTGGGTTTCAGAATCATCCTCCAAAATGAAGAGAAAACTGTATCTCCCTTGCCAGGTTGTCATAAGAGTAATGATAATGGACCTCGTAGTGTCATGCTGTAAAATGTGCCAGTGTTATTAAGAATATTCTTTTAAGAAGCCTGAGACATAACTGCTATTTCCTTTATAATAACCATAGCTTGCTAGTGAGTATAAGAGCAAAGGTGTGAATGTGTAAAGAGAAAGCTAACATTCCCCAAGCTGATGGAATAGAAGCAAAATCAAGAACTCAGGTCTCCTGAGTGCCAGACTATCACACACTGTGTTTGACTTCGCTAGGCCCTTATCACAAAGCTCACACTCCCCTCACCCAAGCTCTTTCCTGGACTGCTGAGCTATATATTCCTGGACATAATATCACAGTCACAGGTAATGTTAGTCTATGTGTACATAGACATAGTACGACTGTCATTTCTAAAGGCCAAATTGAGGCCTGCATAGGACATCTCCCTTCTCAATCTACCTTATTTGTCTTTCCAAACTAAAAAAAAGTTCCTTATTTCAACCCTGTAGCTTGTTGGTTTGCAAGTTGGCCCGCATACACAGAGGGTGAGGAGAGACTGGAGAAAGAGGCAGATCACTCCAAACTGGTAGGTGATGGCTTAAATAAATGAGGGAACTTGATTATGAGGGTTGTCTTTCACCTGAGGCCACCAGAACCTTAAAAGTTTATATAGGGTCCATAACAGAATTCAGTCATGTATACAGTCCATATGGCTTCAAAAACACCTTCCTCTTTTAAGCATAGGTCTCTGAAACAGCTCCTTGTGTGGGGACAGTGGGCAAGATGTACATTCCAAGGACAGAGGAGAGGGTACGGAGCTTCAGGCTTCCCCAAGTCCAGCCTGCTCATCAACCAGCAGTCAAGTCTTCTCGATGACCTCATCCTACAATAACTCTGAAAAGAAATGCAAAATTACTTAATCAAAGTAAAAAAAAAAAAAAAAAGGAATGTGGCAAGTGGAAAAGACCTGTTCTAGAACTTGCTTCAGCTCTAAATAGCAACGAAGAGATCAGAGAAATGAATTCCATCCTTCATATTGGTCAACAGCAAAGAATTAATGAGACTAAGGAGTCAGAACAGGGCTTCTTACTTTTAATTCCAATTTTTCAGGAACCTTAAAGTCATCATGTTCTCTGTGTCTCTGATTTATTACCTTCCTGCTGCTATTTTAGCCATTATGCCCTTTTTGTCCTTAATGAGGATAGAGAACATTTGGTCACCAGTCATCTTTGTGAAAAGTTCTTGTGTCCTTATTCAATCATCCTTCAAGTTTGTCTTCAGCAGCTTTTCACAATTTTATCTTATGAACACACCACTTTTTCCTGTTACCTTCCACTCACACAAGATCCCAAATCCATCTCCTCTTTTTATATTTGCCTTAAATCCCTTTCATCCCTTGTTCAACTTATTCTGGGCATCTGAAAATGGTGATTCTAGAAAGAGCTATATGCAATTTACAATAGCCAAGTGCTGGAAGCAACCTAAGTGCTCATCACTACATGAGTGGGTCCAAAAATATGGTACATTTACACAATGGAATTCTATGCAGCAGAAAGAAAGAAGGAGCTCCTTCCCTTCCCAACAGCATGGATGGATCTGGAGAGCTTTATGCTAAGTGAAATAAGCCAGGCAGTAAAAGACAAATACCATATGATCTCACCTGTAAATGGAACCTAGTCAACAAAACAAACAAGCAAGCAAAATAGAACTAGAGACATTGAAATAAAGAACAAACTGAGAGTAACTACAGGGTAGGGAGGAGGGTATGAAGGGGGCAAAGGGGAAGGGTTATCTAAGAACATGTATAAAGGACATGTGGACAAAACCAAAGGGGGTAAGATCAAGGGTGGGAGGTGGGGATGGCTGGGGTGGGGAGGAGGGGTTGGGGAGAAATGGAGACGATTGTACTTGAACACCAGTAAAAAGAGAGAGAAAAGAAATAGCAAGGGTGATATGGCTCTCATCTGCCACTCTAACTTGGTGTCTCTCTTTGCAACACTGAGGGACGGCCTCCTGGTGGGCCTGACACTTGATCTTGAGCTGTGCCAGTAGGTGCCAGGGCCCTTCATCACTTCTCAGGGCTGTCGTAGCGTCACACCACAATGCCAGACCTGTGCCTGTCCGACAGCATCCACAGCGACAGGAGGAAAATGAGGGCACCACAGTGAGTCTTCATTAAAAAGCTGCATTTGTGTCCATGGAAATAGTGGCCTTGCATTCTGAGATTACATCTTTGTTACTTCTGTGTTTACTTCTGTGTTTTGGCAAATATTCTTTCTTTTGTTAGCATGGTATAATTACATTGCCCCACTTCTTAAATGGTCTTGCTTTGCAAAATTAAAATGCTGGTAACTCTTAGTCAATCTTTATATCTTTGCTGTTGTTGGATGTTTTTTATATGTTTGGTTTTTGTTTTTACTGCTCTGTGAAATCTCAGTTTGGGTATAGACCTTCAGAGTACACACCTTGACTGTGATGGCCATAACTGGATAAGAATCGATTCCTTGCTTCCTATCAATGAAGTAATCCTAGACAACTTGCTAAACCTCTCTAAGTTTTCATTTATTCATATTGCAATGGACATAACAATGCCTGCATTGTCAAAAAACAAATAAGTAAGTTAATATATGCTAAGTACACAGTATAATTTCTGGCATAGACTAATGAATTAATAAATAGTAAATATAATTATTATTCTATTCCCCTGAGGGGTACTTGGCCAAACACTTAAAGAAAAGCTGCCACCCGTTGCCAAGATCTTACTATTTTTCTGAAAGACTAACATCCAGTCAAACTTGGGATCTCACCTTTGATGGAAGGGCAGCCCTACAGGACAGAACTTTACAACTGAAGTAGAGCCAATGTATTAATCATGGTTTTTATTTTCTGTATTTTAAGATGCTTTAGGGTTCTGAGGTCCTTGTGGATCACAGGAGGGCCCCTATCAGAGTAGCTAATTCCTAGCACCTTTGATATACAAGCCAACCGATTCAAAACCCATAACTCTGACCATTTCCTTTAGTTAAATCTCAAACACCAAGCCACTATTTCTCCTGCCCTGAATCCCTCCAGTGCCAGGCATGGGACAACGAGGCCACTCCTATAGCCTCCAGCTTACTGAAATTATCCAAAGGAGCCAATCCTAAACTGCCCGCTTGTCCTGCCTTGCCTTCCTTGCAGAGACCACAGGGAAGTTTGTGGCCATGCTTTCCCCTGCCCTTTCTGTCTCCAGGACAGGCCCCGCTGGGTGCTTCTCTATGGGGCCCTGAGGGCCATGCTTCCCATTTCAAGGGAACTGTAAAAGCTTCTTCCTTCCTGGGAAGTGTCTCCTGATCTGCTGGCCTCACCATACCTGACTGAAATGAACCCAAGAGACATTTTAATACAGTCAGCAAATCGGGCTTGTCCCAGATGATTTTTTTTAGCTGACTACCCTCTTAAATTTGCATAAAAAGGTGTCATCGTCAAAATGCCACTGTATTTCTTACTAGCAGATCCCTGCCCCCAAATCCACTCCAAATCCATGTGGTACTGTATGGGAATGCCCAGAGTGACTAGAGAATTGACTTGGCAACTTCCAAGGATAACTTCCAGGATTCGGTATCATCCACATGGGAAGTGGGGCCAAGTTGAGACCTACCTCTGAATTGCAGGAATAGGGTATTTACTTCAGAGAATTTTTGAAAACCAGACCTCAGTTATCTTATGATTGTCCCTTCATTTTCTTGGCATCAATGACAACGCAGAACAAGCAGCACACAGAGAAGAAGAAGCCTGGCCACTGTTTGAAATACAAGTCACGGTGGAGCACAGTTCATGTTTGCTTATTTCCTGGGAAGAACTCATTTCTTATTACGATTTTCTATGCTTTGATGATATTAAAGGTTCTTAAGTTATGTGATTGTATGCCTATCACAAGAGTGAGACTAAGCAAAAAATGCGCATTTGTTTCATTCAAAAAAATTTTTTGTGAAGTTCAGAATCTTAAAGCTTTGTTTCTTCCTATACCAACGACTCACCTAGGTAAAGTCTTCCTGTCCAAAATAAAAGTTCCTTGCAATCACCTAAGAAATTGCTTACTCTCCAGAGAGAAAATCCATTCCTACCTCCACAGCCATTGAGAAAGGTAAAATGAAATTTTTTAAAAAAAGGTATAATGGAGCACAGAATTTTAGTGGCTTTGAATTACTCACTTTCTTGATTCATTCTGGACATTGACAAGAATAACCTGCTGGGAGACCCCAATAAAAAGACTGCCTTTACAAACACTTTGCCTTTCCCTTCATTTATAATTGAGTTGAGCTTGTCAATAAAGCTTTCCAAAGGCCTTTCACCACAATACTCTTAGACAAGTATTTACATTCTTTCCTCCTCCCCTATCAAAAGCAAGACTATTTTTGCTACCTTACAGGGAAAAAGATGAATAGGCGTAGAAGGCAATCGGAAGCAGAGCATAGCTTTTCTATGCCGGTATGGTTTAAAAAGATTTCTGCTCCAACGGAAATACACCTTGGACAATAAGAACTTGTCCCACTTCTTCTGCCCACTGTAGCTCTTGTGATGTGGTCTAAAGGAATTTCTAAAACGGAGTCCTAAAGTTCTTTTGCTCCTTGCTTCTCCTGCTGTGGCTATTATGTTGAGTATTCCATGGTGCTTTTCTTCTTCTTCTTTTTATTTTTTATTTTTTTTGATAACAAATGAAATGAGGAATTACTGGACTAGGGTCCAGTTTTTTTTCCCCAAACGTCCATTGTTCGTAGAGAGTTACCGTGCTTGTGTTCATATTTATGAAAATGATCCTTTGCAAATGCCTGTTAAAAAAAAAAAGGTAAAGCAAAACAAAACAGCTACACTAACCAACACACCCCTTGTCGGTCATCGTCACCATGTCTCACTGTGTGCCCTGTCACCAGGTACAAGAGCAGCTCTTTTCTGTTCTTGTAATATTTACTTTATTTGACCTCACAACTTACCCAAATAAAGATTAATTGTGCCCAGACTATGTAGTGTAGATCATTTTCTTAATTAGCAGAGTTCACTGTGCTCAGAGAATATGGTGATAAAAGAGGATAGCAAAATGATTAATCCATCATAAAATGTGTGCATTCCTCACCCCCAAGAATTTCAACTTAAGACACTTTTATCCATTCAAACACCCTTGCCTTGCAGTAGAAGACAAGACAGCAACTAATGTGAGCTAATGTCCCGTAACTGCCTTAGCATCACTCAGAGGATGAAAACAACATGGCTTATTTTTAATTACATTCAAGGTGTTTGTCCTATTAATCTGAAAATTAAACATGCAAACATGAATTGCACTGGTGAACTATTACTTTCCAACATATTAGAAAAAGAAATAAAATTACTCTGGATATAAAGTGATGTGTGATGAGCCCTTCTTGCAAACTCTTGCTTGGTGATTTCCCAGGTAACCAAAAGTCTGCAGATGTACAAACTAAAATGCAGATGTGTGCATTTCAAAGAACTAAATCCAGTTTTCATTCCTAATAAAGCCAATTGATGTTCAGTGTTTTACGCAGAATACCATGTCCCTCCAAAATGGAGTAAAAATCCGATCTCCTAAGCATGAACACTGAATAACGTTTGAAGATTAACATTTGTTTATTCAATCAAATTTGATTTTTAAGTCCATACAATATATGATTTCCATAGACTGGCAACCAGTGAACCACTAGGTAACCTTGTTCTTTGGTATCTCACCGGGGGCCCTGCTGAATCATCACCTTACAGGTTGTATGCCAACTCTGGAACACACACAAATGTGTATTTCCTCTCCAAATGCCTCACTTCTGCCAGGAAACTAACAGATGCACCAACAAATGTTGCAAGTCTGCCTATTAAACCTGGAGCTCATTGAATTTCTATTGCATTTCCCCAGCACAAGTGCATTTGGAGCAAAGAAAGAAATTAAAATGAAGTCAGGTGTCATTCAAGAAAATTACAGTCCCATGGAGGATAGTTTTGAGTTGCAGCTTTGAGTTGCCATGCTGTGCCTTTCACAGCTGCCTACAGTTCTTGTCATTAATAATCAGTAAATAAGATCTGCAGGTGGGCCTAGAAGGCACCCGAGCCAAGAAGATGATAGTTAGGGCTTCTGTCTCTAAGATGGGTGGCCAGGCTCATTTGTGCAACCCAGCTTATGTTTCCCCACAAAAGTGCAACCCTACTTAGCATAGCTTCAGGGAAGCTGCCACAATATAGGGAATGCTAATTACTGTAACCAACTGGCAACGATGCATCCAAAATTAAATGGCCTGTGACTGAGCAGATGAACAATTTTTATGGCCCAAAGATCAGGGAACAGGGATAGTTTGTTAAATTAACTGACAGCCTCTTTGGTCTAAGTAGGTGAGTTGAAGTCCCTGGAAAGCTGCGTCTGCGTGCCGCGATGCACCGGAGTCTCTCCTGCGTTAAGTGCCGTTCCCCTGCAGTTTTATGTGGGAGTACGGCTACATTTAGTCCATAAAACCCCAAGGTTCCCCAGTTCAATTCGTAAATGACCAGGAGAAGCTATTCTGAATCCCTGTGGGACTGATCTTCCACACACAAAGGTCTGATCTTTTCAAATGTACCTGGAACTAATTTGAACAGGTACATAGAGAGGTTTTCCGTGAATCTACAGAACTTCGCGGGAACAAAAAGCTTTTAACTCCTGATTCCCAACCTTGATCACACTTAGAAACCAAGCCTTTTTGCTAACCTATCAGAAGCTGCTGTACTTATAAGTTCATTCCCAGGTGTTAATACATATCCAAGTCTTCCCGGAAATAAATTATTTATTCCTGGGGAGGTAGGGGGCAGGGTGGAGGGCAAGACTGCCCCATGTAGTTTAAGGTGTTAATAATAAACATCCCGACCTCTGCCTACTAGATGTCAGTAGCAACCCTCTTTCTCATGTCACGACAATCAAAAATATTTTCAGGCACTGCCAAGTGAGCCCTGGAGAACCAAATCACCCCCTGGTTGAGGATCACTGGCCAACAGTTTAACAAACATGAATGCTTATAACACACCAGACTCTGTGCAAGGTGAGGGATGGCGAGTGGGCAGGAATCAGGTTGAGAGATAACCTGTTCAAAGCACGAGGTAGCTGTGATGCAAAGGAGAGTGTCGTGTAACAAGGGAGGTAAACTCATAAACAGACACGTCAACAACGCATGATGAAGGCTGAAACAGAAGGGTGTGCAGGGTGCTGTGGAAATGCAGAGGAGAGGCCACTTAACTCCTGAAGGTCTGATGAGAGTTTCCAGGGAAAACTGTGAGCCAGGCTTGAAGAACGAGTCAAAGTTGGCCAGGTAAAAAAGGTAGAAAGAGCATTCGGTGTGTGTGTTGGGGGGGGGGGGGGGCTGCTTGAGGGGAAGCACAGACATGTGAACAGCAGTGTGTGAACACAGAAGTGAGAATGGCGTGAGATAATTACATCCAGTTCTAAGCAGTTCTAGTCACTGATACTAGTTTTTAAAGCCCATTGAGTGTAGGGCGTTGGAAAGAAAGAACACTGAGAGGTAGGAGCTGAGTATATCATGTTTTTTGATGTTATAAGAAAGTACTTTCCAATCACTAACTCAATAAACATTAATTTACTGTGAACTAGAAATTCCAAAAGTATATATGAGACTCCCTGCCATCTAGATGCTCACATCTGGTGAGATATGGGAAGTAGAGGCGTAACCCACATATGTTCTAAACTACTAATGAGACTATGATTCTGCATGTTACTCCAGCCTCTCGAATTTTCCCTTCATGTACTGAACTTCACTAGCAAATATTAGAATTGCCAGATTTCTAAGACGGTCTTAGAGGGAAATGTGGGGAAGGTAAAGACATACAGCCTACAAGAAACTTAATTTTGTTGGGAAGATAAAACTCCTAAAAAGATCATGAATCATGCAATTTTAGAAAAATGCCAAAGAGGTACAGACTGTTAGCGTAGTAAAAGAGGCAGAAATCAGGGTAGACTTCCGTGGTCAGGAAAGAACTTGAGAAAGACACTGAATTTATTCTGATCTTAAAATATGGTAGAATTAAAATAGTAGAAAGGGGGAAACATTTTAGAAAATGGGAGGAAATGGCAAATACAATGACACGGATGATGGCTTGTGCCTGGTTTTGAGAGGACAGTGAGGAGACACACCTGGGCAAAGTAATGTTTCTGCAGGGAAAAGGAGTTGCGAGCAGACAGGAGCAAGATGTGGAGAACCTTCCAGCTGGAGGAATGGGGTGGAGGATAGGGATGAGGTTGGACAGTGCTTGGTGTTTGTATCTGTCATTGAAGGATGGATAGAATATTGATAAGAGTTAGAGGAAATACACAGACAATGGTAAGGAGGTGGAAAGTTACATACAGTGTACATTCTTTATGGTTGCAGATTCCTATTGGCTTCAGATGGTCTTTAGTGGTGGGTGAAGGGGATGTTGTACTTGCCCACAGTTTTTTGTATTTCCTGATAAATGTCCTTGTGCTAACATACTAATTGCCGTACAACTTATAAGAGGGTTTGCATTTTGTTTAAAAAAATGTAAAGCCATGCTTCAATATGTATTATACATCTGCAACTAAATGTCAGACCTCTAGGAAATGACTTCTGCCATTCTCCTCCACTCATTCTGCCTTCAGTAAAATGACATCCACTTTTCTTGGCCCCACAGAATAGACTGTAAATAATGCCTCCCAACCACAGATGTCTCTGCCCCACGCCCCTTAGGGACTGTGTTGCCTGCAGCCAATAGACTTGGGTGCATTCCTGCCTAGAGCAGGTAATAATCCAGCTGAGTAGTTAGCATCCTGCAGTTTAACTCCTTCTCTCCCAGAGGCAGATACGGTTCCCAAATTTGGGTGTTCGTAAGAATCACATGGAGTCCTGCTGCCTAGAGACTGTGACTCAGAAAATACGGGATTGGAAACAAAGATCTGCTTTTACCCAGATGGTTCTGATGTAGGAACATGTTTTCAGAAAACATTTTAGCTTTTTAAAGGATATTTCTGATACCTTTCTGGAATTTAAAGCCAGTTGTTCTTAGCTTTGATTTTTTATCCTCTCTAAATAAACAAATAAATTTATCAGACAAAAGGCAACCTTGTTGCCTCTAAAGTGCTTGGGTGATGATGCAAATGTATCAGGGTAGTCAATACTTTTTTTAAAACACATTTTAAGGTTTTATTTATTTTTAGAGAGGGGGAAAGGGAGGGAGAAAGAGAGGGAGAGAAACATCCATGTGTGGTTGCCTCTCATGTGGCCCCCACTGGGGACCTGGCCCGCAACCCAGGCATGTTCCCTGACCGGGAATCGAACCCACAACTCTTTGGTTCGCAATCCACACTCAATCCACTGAGCTACACCAGCCAGGGTGGTAGTCAATACTTTTAAGTCACTTGAAGTGTCCTTCAAGGAAATATGCTACCAAAAATCACGAGGCCCAGAATCAAATATTCCATTCCTATGTTAGTCACATTTTTCAAGAGATACATGGGACTCCGAAAAGATGCTTTTCAAGGTCTCTGCTTTCATTGAATAGAAAATCCTCAAAATCTTTTGAAGTGGGTTGAGTGCCAGTTGTAGGTGATCTCTAGATCTGATGATAGTTCCCATAAAGTTGTTGAAATTTAGCTAAGGGTGGCCCCAAAAATCAGCCTCACTCCTGGACTTGAAAGCAAAAACTTCAGTGAAATTAAAAACTTTTGCTCTTAAGAAATACTCTTAAGAAAACAAAAAGAGAAGCCACAAATGAGGGAAAATATTTTCAAAGCCTGAGTCTAACCACAGGCATTATCTAGAATATACAAAGAACTCTTACAACTAAAAAGGGACACAAGCACCTAACTTTAAAAATGAGGGCAAATATCTGAGCAGACACTTCACCAAACAAGTTATATGATGGCAAGAAGCACATTAAAGCATCCTTTGGGAAAATGCAAATTAATGCCACAATCGCTACCACTACACACCCATTAGAATGACTCAACTTATAGAAGCCTAGCTATACTAACTGTTGGAGAGAACACGGAGCAACTGGAGTTCCCATGCACCGCTGCTGGGACTGTAAGATGATGAACACTGTGGACAGCATGTTGGCAATTTCTTAAACATACAAACAAGCTGAAGTCTGTCAATGGCAGGAGGGTTGCTGTGTAGATAGTAATGGCATATAAGATCTAAGAAATGCAAAATGAAGCCTCCTTCTTTCTTTCTGAAGCAAGAAGGAGAATCTACTGGTATTTTTCCTTCGTGGGCAAGTGACATACAGTAAGTCAACCGACAGAGAGGCCTGCCTTCTAGTGTATGTCTCAGGATTGGCCTGCAAGGCTAGAAGTCCCAGTGCTTAGCCTTGCAGATTTCATGTCACTTCTCCTGGTACTGAGCACGCCTGTCACTGGCAGCAGCGTGCCAGCAGAGGCTGTCAATTGCAGCTGTCTCCCAGCTGTTTACAGCAGAGCTACATTGCTTCAGGCTGAGCTTCTGTGCGTTGTCCAGCCATCTGGTCGGATTTCTTCCTCCTATCCTCTATAAATCTAATGATTGTTTACGTTTCGATGCTATTGGGAACGCCTTAAAGTCTGAGAGTCTCCTTAAGAGTTGAATTAGCTCTGTGGCCCCCAGAGTGGTGTTAGGCATCCATCCCTCTGGGTGTAAACTGGCCTTAAGTTTAGGTCATGCAGCCCAGGAGGCATACAGGACCCTGAACTCTGCATTCTGGGTGGATTCCAGAGCTTACTGAATCCAACCCTTGGGTTCGCTCCGGGGGCACACCTGTTTTATTCACTTTGCTGTTTAAAAGGCACATGTCTTTTTGTTTCTACAATGACCAGAGCCCTGATGAGAGGGAATGCTAGAATCTCATTGATCCTCACCTTCATCTACCAAAACCTCTCCTCAGCGAACCCAACCATTCTTCTAAGCCCATACCAAGGAAATTCCAGGATATCTTTTAATATTCTAGCATATCGAGATTCATCTTTCATGGTCCTGTCTGCATGCAGCATTTATGATATTCTGCCTTTTTATTCCACAGTCCAGTCCATTTTACACACTGTTGATAGGTCAGGTTTTCTGAAACATGATTCTGGTCACACACTCCTTTGGTCAGAAATTTCTATGGGCTCCCAATGTCTTACAAAACAAAACCCAGAGTCCTGGGGGCTCTATCGCTGGCCTCAGCCCATCCGACCCGCCTCTCTCCTGCCACCCTCACCCAACTTCTGCTCCAGCTGAACCGAACTGTGTGTGGGTCGTGCCTTAATGCCTTACTGTTTCCATGACTTAACGTATGTGTCACCCCCACCTAGAAAGTCCTTGCCCCTACTCCATGTCTATAAAAGACAGGCTCAAATGGTGTTTTTCTATGAGGTCTCTTTTATACCCATTAAAAAAAAAACTTTTCCACCATCCGATTCCCATTGCCACTCTTAATACTCTTGCCATTTTATTTCCTTTTTAGGAGTTATTTGTGTATAGATATTATCCTTCGTCACTCCCCTGCTGAATTACTAGTGTTTTAAGAATAGATAAAAGTCCATATTCCATTTATCTTTGTTCATAATGTCTTGAATATACTAAGAGATTAACAAACAATTCTTCCCAAGACAAGCTCCCTCTTGTCCTCCGAACAGAGATAGCTGGGGCAGAATTTGTGAGAATTTGAGTCTTTGTCCCAGTGTTTGCTAGTTCTGTATCCTAGGGCAGCCATTTAGCCTCAGTTTTCTCAGATGTAAAAGTAAAATGATATCATCTTCCCAGTCTTCTCACTGGGTCATAACAATGAGCTAATCAGATAATGTGTTGATAGAGCTTTGAAAAACTGCAAGATTCTCTGCAAAATTCCCCAGAGTCAGCATTTGGCATTTGTGTTTGGAGTGCACGCATTTTTATAACTTCATCAAAAACTTTGGGCATCATTACAAAATTAGAGTAACCCAGTGATTTCACATCTAGTACCTGTAAGGCCAGAGAAGCTTGGGAATTTGCCCCAAAATAGTGTCAGAGACACGACTATAAGGAAGCCTAACTCTCAGTCTTTTGCTGTTCCCATTAAGCCATGCACAGTAGACACCCAGAAACACTTCTGAACCAAATAGGTTCTGTGGCATTCTGACTTATGGTTCAAAAGGCACAACAGACTGAGGTTTCCCTTGGAACTTATGTGACTGAGAAAATCATATTAAAACAGTCGGTAGTAGCACATGCTCTAGGTCCTACCTTGTGCAAGGTCTCAAAACCTCTCTGAGCCTCCCACGGAATGTGAACCCTAGGTGGGTAAGGACTTTGTGTCTTATTCATTGCTGTGTAACCAAACCCAGACCAGTGCCTGGCACCTAGTATACATTCAATGTGTGTTAAATGAATGAATGAACTCCAGTTTTCTCAAAAGTAAAATAGTGACAACCTCCTCATAAGGTTGTACTACTGTGAATTAAGTGGACAGAAGCCCTAGAGCTCTTAACAGTGACTGGAATCCAGTAAGTGGAATCCAGCACACTGGCCATTGTTACTGTCCTGAGAACAAATCTCTCATCATTCTTTGCAATTGGAGATGGGGGAAAGGAGAAGGCTCCCAAAGAATGGATCCTCTGGTCTAAACACCCAGCCTTGGTTACGAGGGATTGCAAATCCAGTGAGAATTAAAAAGCATATTCTGTCAAATGCTGACTTCCCAGATATGCCTCTACCAAACCAATCATCATCACTGAAGACCAGAACTTGGAACAACTAGAGACAAACCGAGCTAAGGAACAAAAACACCAAACTAAGGGCTAAAGAGGGCTCACCGATGCCACGCACTAACACGGCATGTCAACTGTTGCTCACAAATCAAAGGAACACCTCTTTTCCTACCAAATACCTCAGAAATTAAACATAGAAGCAACTACATAAATTGGGCAGAGGTAGGGCATGTAGGTTATATTCTTTTTGTATTAAAGGGATGTTTTATTAAATGCCACATTTATACCCACAGCTGATGACCAAAGGAGCATATTGACTTACTTTTTCACAAATATTCACACATAGAAAATTAAAACGTAGTCAATTAACTATTTAGGCCAAATGACAGCAACAGTGTATCATACAGAGGGATAACTGGTATTCAAATAATATAATAAAATCTAATTAACAATCATAGTAAATTTGACTTAATTTAATACACCCTTGAGAATTCTAGAAGTATCTCAATATCCTTTCAAGTACTAGAATCATCACTAAGTTTTTCGATTATGATTGTGTAATATTGATAGCAGTTATTCAAGCTTTCTAATTATTTGAATTCTGTATAATAGATATTTGTTATATAAATATATAAAAGCAGGCATATGAATGGAGGGTATAAAAACACATATAGCATAAACATAGTATGAATACGGAATTTATGCATTTCCTTAAGGCCTTCTTTTTCTTGTCTAGAACACTGTTCCATGTTTCGATAAAAAGCAGAGCATATTCTAAATAAAACATTTTCAACAGTTTAAAAAAGGGCTGTAGGCAGTACTTTAAAGTTTTCCATTTAGCATACGTTTTGACTCCTAAAAGCTCGTGCTTTTGTACTTTTAAAAGTTTATTTTAAAGCAATAATGTTTTAACCCTTGCAGATCCATCTGAATAATGGTTAAAATGACAATATAATGACAGAGCTACTCAAACATCAAAGAATTCAAAATTCGTTTTTAACAGTATCCTGTTATCATTCAACGAGATTGCATCTTCTGGTGATAACATATGAACATGCTACACCTGGACTTTCCTCTTTCATTATTGTTTAGATATAGATTTTAAATCAAGAGACAAGAGTCCTTTATGGAAAGGTTTGCAAATTAAAGTATACCAAGATACATACATACATACATACATACATATATATATAGTTTTTCAAAAATAAATTCCTGCAACAACAACAAGAAAAAAACACCTGATTTTATTTCTGAGCTTTTTCCACAACTTAATTATGCATGAGAAATATAAACTTAATGTTTAGATAGTGTTCGTTCTTCCAGGAAGAAAGTATCTATGTTAAAACCACAATACTGAATCTTGAGTGAACTTACAAAATTTAGTAATTGCCTCTATATTTCACCACCACCACCCCCTTGCTGCCCAAGCTAGGAATTCCGGAATTTTCCTGGCTGCCATTCGCTCATCATATAGCCAAACCCTTACACTCATCTCAATAACAGAAGGCTGTCAGTCACCCAGCCGGTTCCTCTCTACACACACAATTCCCACAGCTCTGAGGCACCTTACCGTCCCCTTCGGCTGCTGGGTATTCTCACTACTCTGTCCTGGTGATGGAAAAATTTAGCCGATCCTTACCCTGAAAGAGACGTTCTCCTTAGGGTCGGACACACAGCCCTGTGTAGACCTCACAGCTTGCCCAGAATAAGCACCCCATAAGCTATGGCTGTTATGGTTATATTATCTTACTAGATTTGATCGAGTTTAAATGGGTCTCTAGCCCCAGAGTGAGTCAAACCCCTTAAGGAGAGATACCATGTCTTGCTGAGCATAACATCCTCCAGGCATCATCCACATTTTTTGAAACATAGTGTATTCTTGACAAATGATTGTTGAATGAGCAGCCACTGAAACATGAGTTAGAAAATCCATTTATGGCATTTAATAGCTCTGCAGTTTGGCTCTCTCTCTGAACCTCGACTTTCTAACCGTAAACCTGGAAGAATGGCAGGCTATCAGAGCTGTTATAGGAAACACATAGCACACACTCTGGAGACGTCTGCTGGGCTGAACCACTACTCTCTTCGATCACCTTTTACGGCTCCGCTAGAGTCACGTGCCTGAGGAGGAAATCGTCGTAAAAGTCAGACCCACTCCTTTTCCTTCCCCTCAGTTTTTGCAAAGCCAGAGCAATAAGGCAGAGATTACTTTCTGAAAAAATAAAAAGTTTAACTATATGCACTACACAGAGGTACAAAGAGGAGGGAAGATGAGGAGGGAATGAAAGCGTCGAAGCCTCTTTGGTTGCTAACATACCTTCTTGCTCAGGGTGAGTGGTAGGGGAGGACCAGAACATTCGTTTGGCTCAAGTCTTACCTTTATCACATGACTTAAATTTTGTCTTTTAACATTAGCTCAAAAAAATGTAAATACTTCATCTTAGATGCACTAATGATATTAAAAGGAGACAGCCACATTCAGTCTAAATAGCTATATTAGGATACTATTTCTCAAACTTTTTACTATAAATCTCAGTAAAATACATACTTTACATTACAGCCCAACACACAAAAAAATTTATCACTACCACAGTAATGTATTATATATTTGTGTTCAATGGAAAATTTCTTAGAATGTTGGTTGCAGCCAAGACAGATGGAGGTAAAGGGGAGGGGATGGAAAAAATGGAGAAAATCAGTATAAATTACTGAGGCCCCGTGGGCTGGAAGGCAGTGAATACAAATCCTACACACAGAGATTTTCAGCCAGTTTTCCTGGGCTGGAGGGAGAGAAGGTGAAGGAGTTTTTCACACCTTGGTTGCCCGCTCTCCACCCACTAATTGGTTTTATGTTGCATTAATGGGAGATGAAACCCACAGATTGAAAACAAAAACAAAACAACAATTTTATAAGATAACTGTGCCCATACTGGCAGGAATTAATATTCTGTGATGAATACTATAAATATTTTTGGCAACATGAAAGTATATTGTATTGTATTTTTTGTGTCAAAGAAATTAATATGCTAAATGTAAATTTTCAAAATACACAGTATTTGTGATGCTATGCTGGCATTATTTTCATTTTTAATATACTGAAGAATATTAAAAACAAATAAAAACCAGCAAAAACGAAGTGGCCCAGCTTTTTGACCTATGAGAGGTTCTTCTCATACCCATTGACTTTAAACAAGGAAACTAAGTCACGCCCTGAAAGTTAAACTTGCACATTTGACACATCCACTGGAAGAAGACAGACACTCTCTGATGCCCACAGGAGTAAAGTTAACTATGGCTAATTAGCAATGATGGCACATTTGCAGAACAAAATGAGGAAAGTGGGGAGTCACTAAGGCACAGGGACCCATCAGCAGTATTATGTGTGCGTGCCTGCACACCCCTCTCATTTTTTTTAAAGATTGACATGATGCTGCAGAGTTGAATATGCAAGAGTTTTGTCAGGCAGTGGCCTTGCGACCAAGGCCCTCGGAAGGGAAGGCAAGGAAGTAGGACCGAGTGAAGGAAGAGTCCAACTGGGATGCAGGCCCATCAACACCTCAGCAGATTCCACGGGGAGCACTAGAGCTAAACAGCCCAGGAGAGTTGCTCTTCATTGACCAGGCCTTTCTATCCCTACTTCCATCGTTTACCAGATGTGGGCCAACCTAGGAAGGATATGACCTTGGTTGAGACAGTTCTCTCTCTGTAGCCAAGGCAAAGCCTGAAGGTGTGGGGGTTGAAGGATGTCTCAACAACTAGGACACCAAGAGCCCTCCGAAAGAGAGAACAGGGTGGGTTATCTCTGGGTCTATCACACTTGTAGTCTGAGAAAGGGCTAGCCCAGGCTTATCTTCAGCCAGCCAGCCCACAGAGTTTCGAGCAAAATGAGCACTTACAGGGCAGGCTATTCTATCAGTGGGAAGGTTTAGGATTTGTGGCTATTAAAATAAAAAATAAAAAAAGACACTCCAAAATCTCAGCAAAGACTTATTTCTAGCTCACGTTTCAAGTCTGTTGCACGAGGTCTGAAGCTCCGCTCTAGTTGTCTTCACTGTAGGACCCAGGCTTAGGGAGCAGCTCCGCTGAAAGGCTTCCAGTACCCACGGCAAAGGAAAAGGAGGCGCGAGGAAGCAAGCACAGGTGGGCTCTTACAGCTTCCGAGTGGAAAAGAGCTGCATCACTTCTGCTCACATTTCATTGACCAAAGAAAGGCACCTGATCGAGCCCAACTTCAATACAACTCTACATAGAATCCTTTTCCAGGAAGTGGAAGAGACACTGATTTGGTGAACAGTACTAGGACGGACCACAGCTAATCACCATTTAAGTTCATGAAGTACAGAAATAATGGGTATTATCATGAAGTCTGTAACTGCAGTGAGGGAAGGTTGGAGATTTGTGTGAGGCCCTTAGGAGAGTGCTCATGAGAGCTGTGGCTGAACGCTTGGAGCCCTTGATACACCAGACGAGAGGGCCAGGCAGGGCAGGCCTTCTGTGCACTCAGGGGGCAGAGAACTGGACGTCACCGTAAACATTGTTCATGGCAATAGTTGCAGGTTGAATTGTGTTCCCGACCCCCAAGTTCATATTGAAGCCCTACCCCCATATTACCTCAGAATGTGAACTTTTACAGGAAGGAGGTCATCACGTATGTATTCAAAGAAATTAAGATGAGGTAGGGCAGACCCCTGATCCAGTGTGAGAATCGCCCTTATAAAAAGTAGAAATAGGGACGCAGACACGCAAGCAGGGAGAATGCCCACCATGTGAAGATGAAGGCCAAGTTCAGAGTGATGCTTTTATAAGCCAGGAAATGCCAAAGGTTGCCAACAAACTACCAGAAGCAAGGGGAGAAACGTGGAACAGATTCTTCCTTACAGACCTCAGAAGGAAGTAGCCCTATTGACACCTTGATTTCAGTCTACTAGTCCCTAGAAATGTGAGACAAGAAATTATTGTTTAACTGCTGGCGAGTTTGTGGAGAAAAGGGAACCCTAGTGTACTGTCGGTGGGAATGCAGATTGGTGCAACCACTATGGAAAACAGTATGGAATTTCCTCAAAAAACTAGAACTGGAACTGTCTTTTGACCCAGCAATTCCACTGGTAGGATTATAGCCTAAGAATCCTGAAACACCAATCCAAAAGAACCTATGCACCCCTATGTTCACAGCAGCACAATTTACAGTAGCCAAGTGCTTGAAGCAACCTAAGTGCCCATCAGTAAATGAATGGATCAAAAAACTATGGTACATATACACAATGGAATTCTACGCAGCAGAAAGAAAGAAGGAGCTCCTACCCTTTGCGACAGCATGGATGGAACTGGAGAGCATTATGCTAAGTGAAATAAGCCAGGCAGTGAAAGACAAATACTGTATGACCTCACCTTTAACAGAAACCTAATCAACAAAATGAACAAGCAAGCAAAATATAACCAAAGACACTGAAATAGAGAACAGGCTGACAGTGACCAGAGGATAGTGGGGAGGGTATTATTGGGGAAAAGGGTAAAGGGTTTGCAGGAACAATTATAAAGGACACATGGACAATAAGAAGGCAGGGTGGAAACAGGGGAGGAAGGTGGAGAGGGCTGGGGTGGTGGGGAAGGGTGAGGGGAACTGTACTCGAACAACAATAAAAAAAGTTAAAAAAATTATTGTTTAAGCCACCCAGCTTTGGTAATTGCAAACAAATGGCAGCTGTTGCAAACAAATACAGCTCTTACTGAATTCAGTCTCAGTGAACAGTAATACTTGTCCACTGCAAGAAACGAATTCAATTATTCTGTTCATTTATGGTGAGTTCAGGTGCCTATTTGCCCACACCCTTGCCCCCCTGGACAGTATCTTCCCCAGTCACGTGGCTGTAGTATAAAGCTGCCATGCCTTCAGTGTGAAGCCATGCTGGAGAATGAGAGGACTCTGGACAAAGTGTTCCCAGATCACTGTGATTGTTTAACCATTAAATTACCACAACTTCAGAACTGTTTTGCGGATGTGCCAATTCAAAAGTGCTCATGTAATGTCCTGCCTTGTTTGAATGGCAATCAGGCCCTACTGCTCAGAAGGAGTTCACTGGCAATGCGGAGGCCCCTTCAAGTTTCTGGGAATAGAAGGCCAGTACGCTAAGAGAGGGGAATGAAGACAATGGAAGTAATTGGTAGAATTAAAGGTGAGGGAAAGGTGCTTTTATGCTATGATCCCCACAGCTGTTTATGAGACCATATCATCCACTACCTGTTCTGTGCACCTTTTTCTCTAGGTTGAATTTAAATACTGTACTGCAGAAGGGGCCGTTCCCCGGGCATACCCCACAGGGCTCTTGCCCATGGCCTTGCTATTTTGGATAGATCTTTCTATTTCTTGCAAAGAAACATAAATCTGTATGATGGTTTGAAAACATCATTCTCACGTAAAAATACAGACACACACGTGTTCTTTAGAATGCTAAAAATAAATGCTCAAATAAGTTATCACACATTCTAAAATGGTGATATGGAAATACCAATAGAACAGGATAGAGACATAGAGCTAAAAAAGGGATAGGCTGCCAATCAGTCAGCCATCGTTTGCTGAGATTCACTGTGTGCTCAGCACTGTGCCACACACGAATAACGGACCTTCAGTCTCATTAGGGAGATGTTTTTCAAAAAAAGTAGAGCCCAGTAGAGGCATCTGTGCCTCTGGGCATGGCTGTGGTCGGTGCTCTTCTTCTCTATTCCTGCAGGAATTAACTCACTATATACCTGGTGACTTCTTAATACATTTGCCTTTCTGCATCTAGACAATAAACTTTACCAGAACAGGGTGGAATCTTTCAACTTTTTAGCTTTGGTATTTGTCTCAGTGCTTGACCCACAGTAGATGTTAAATAAGGATTTAAAGATTAAATGCATGAGGGAAAAAAATTGGTCAATCTAGATCATAAATGATAAAGAATTTGAAAGGCAAGGGGATTACGAGGAGGCCGGAGCAGACAGGGAAAGCATCATGAAAGAGATGAAGCTCAGGACTTGGTCATAATGAATGGTGTTGGGGGGAAGAAAGAAAAGTCACAGATCAAAGAGCTGAGGATGGTGGTGTGGGGAAATGAAGCCATATCTTAAATAACACTTGTAATAAATGACTCGGCTGCTAAAACAATGACTGGGGGAGTTGAGTGCGTACAGGAGGTATTGATGCCTCACCTAAAAGAGGTAAAGCAACTAGGCAGGACGCCAGCCAGCTGCTGAGGATGCCATTGCTAAGTGCAGGGTGATTATGTGGAAAGGGTGTCCTCAGACAGAATACAAATATTTATAGGGCTTCAGTAAATAGCATGAAAACAGGGGCCTGACTTTGAGTTCCAAGGGAGGATCTCACCTTGGAATGTGTGCTCACACCTAAACTAAGGGTAGGAAGAAAAGCAATGTGTTCAGTCAGGCAACTTAAAGACAGAACCAGTCAGGGCCTCAGAGGTGGGTACCCTGTTCTGCTACTTTGGCAAATCCCATAGCCTACGAGTGTTCCTGTTAGGACATTCCCGGAGGTGATATTTCCTTCATTTATTCTCTAGCAACAACCATCTGTGAAGTACCACTTAGCCTTAGATGGAACTAAAACATCTTTTTAAAATTACCTAATGTAAAACATTCACTCAACTTGCAACATTTAAAACTGTTTAAAGTGATAACTTGTTGTGTCCCAATCCCAGGGGCTAACCAACAATAAGAGCACTGGAAGGTAAACAACTGTAGAAATAAGCATTTCAGGATGGACTGGAAGAGTTGTGTCATTTATACAGTGGCTCAGTAATAGTACAGTGACTGGCCCATCATTGGTAGTCAATAAGGTATCTGTTGAAAGGCCCTAACTGGTGTGGCTCAGTGGGTTGGGCGTTATCCTGCGTACCAAAATGTTGCCAACCCAGGCGTTTGCTGATTGGGGCACATGCCTGGGTTGCAGGCTAGATGCCCGGTTGAGGGCTTGTGGGAGGTAAACAATGGATCGATGTTTGCCATCGATGTTTGCCATCGATGTTTCTCTCCCTTTCCTTCTTCCTCCCTTCCCCTCTCTCTAAACACTAATAAATACAAGCTTTAAAAAATATTTTTTGAAAGAATAAATGCAGGCAGGGACCTTGCCTTACAGTTATATACTCAGACCAGTGCCTGAGCACATAAAAAAGATTATATTTTGGTGGAATAACTTATAACTAGTTACATGTGTTTATTTCTTCTGCAACCCTTACCTTGTGATTACACACAAACTCGATGTGTGGATTCAACGTTAAAACCTTAACTGTTCCTTGAGGGACCAGGATTTGGTTCCAAGACAGTGTAGCATAACTTTCCTACTAGAATGTAAGCTCCATGGGACAGAACTTTGATTTAGTTGTTCCTTAATGTCTTCAATAAAAATACACTAAATAAATGAATGCTCATTTTCAGTAGCCTATTCCAAAAAAAAAGAAGAAAAGAAAAGAAAAAAAAGTGCAAGGAAAAGCCAAGTTCCTCTGCTGTAATAACAAACGTATCTTCCGACCTTTTTAGCTCATTTCCAGCCGGTGAGAAAACGGTACCATGTGAAGGGGACATCCGTGCAACTGGGCCAGCACCTCTGATTAATTTTTAATCCAACTTTTATGAGTTTTCTCAGTGTTAACCACAATCCAAGTGGGGGTGGATAAATTTAAAACAAAACAAAATGAAAAGATTGTCTTTCAGGAATGAAAAATAAATGTAATCTGAAATCAATATTTATGAAGTTGTGATTAATTGACTGATGACCAAATGATTACAAAACGTCTGTCTAAACAACTACTCAAATTTATTAGCTTTGATCAAAAAAATTAAAAAACAATCTGAACTGGGTCAATGAAAGAATAATGCATTCCTAATCAATTTTTAATAGCACTTAAGATTTTATATTTTTTTAAACTTGCTTTTAAATAATTTATCATAAAAATGATTCTGATTTAAACAAGGGGTAAAAGGTGTTCCATAGCTATGTGATGGTTTTCTTAGAAATGAAATTCAATTATGACTGACTTTTTATTACCGAATTACTTTATTAATAATAATACATCTTGCACTTAACACAAAGGCATTGGGCCAACAATCCCAGAGTGTCCAAGACAGACCTAGGATTCAGCTCCAATACTACCGTTATCTGGTGGTTTACCTTATCTGTGCCTCAACTTCCTCACCTGTGATAGGAAAGACCTCCATGAAAAACCCCAGGATCATTCCTTGTTCTAGAAGTTTATGATTCTAAGGACTTAGGAGGTTTAGCCTGTGCCCCGTGAGGTGTCTGATAGAACTCCTCAGGTCACGAGACTCGCTGTAGGCTGCTAAGGCTTTGAGAAAGTGACAAAGCAGAAAGTCAATGAGACATAATCTTTGTTCTCCTGGTAGAGTAATGACAACATTGTTTAACAGTTTTGGTCAAATAATGACTATTTATAACATTATTTGTAAAAGAAGAAGAAGGGGCGGGGGAGGAATCCTCTTCATACAGCAGAGGGAAGACATAGCTCCTGGCCTTCGACCATCTGCATTATTAAAAGCAAAGCCTGAGAATCGGCTTGGAATCAATCCGGACCTGGACAGAGTTCTAATCAGCTGGTATTGCTAACAATATTATTTAGATGCATGTGTATGTGCGTGTACTCATCCACAAAGCATTAGTAAGCAACAGATGTATGATACTATTTGTGCTTATGCATACAGTAATATATGAATCAAAATGTTTGTAAAGATATGCTCTAGAATATTAATAGTGATTACCACACAGGATAGAGAGGAGAGGGATGAGCACAGAGGAACTTTTATTTATTATTTTATACATGATTGGGTGGCTTAATTTTCATAAGGTAAGCCTTATTATTTTTATACTTAGCAAAAAGAAATAGTCTTCCATTCTGAAGTGAAAAACAAGGAAGGGCAATATTTAAAAGAGCTGGGGCCTATTAAAGAAAAGTAGTTTGTAGCTAAAGAACATTTGGTTTGTGAAATAGTCACTTAATACAAGATCGTAGATAAATCAGATACAATCCCTGACCTCAAGAAACAGTAAGTTTGCTGTGGGGGCAAGCACATAAACAACCCACTATAATGCAATGTGATCAGCAGAGAAATAGACATATGGACAGAGCATTAAACAGTACTGAGAAGCTGTAACAATGATAGTAAATGTGGAAAGAGATGTTGGAAACACTCTAGAATTGTCACATTCTACCTAAAATGTAGGTTGTGTTTTTTAAAGTTTATCTTTGTGACTGAGCGTTAACACCAATCACCAGGATGACTAATAAGAAATGAAGTAGTCCCAGCAGCAATGAAAAAGTCTCTTTTAAGTACTTTTTTTTTCCTTTTAGAATTTATTTATTTATCTTTAGAGGGGAAGGGAAGGAGAGAGGGAGAGAAACATCAATGTGCGGTTGCCTCTTGTATGTCCCCTGCCGGGAACTGGCCTGGCAACCCAGGCATGTGCCCTGACTGGGAATCGAACCGCGATCCTTAAAAAGTCTCTTTTAAAAAAATTGTCTTCAACAAATATAAAGGACACATAGACAAAAACTAGGGGGGGGTGGAAATGGGAGGGAGGTGGGGAGAGCTGGGGCGGTGGGCTGGGATGGGAGTAAAACAGAGAAAACTGTACAAGAACAACAATTAAAATAAATTGAAAAAAGAGAAAAAAATTGTCTTCAACACATGTTCCTTGTGCACTGTTTCTAGGGATGGATGCCAGAGGCAGAACATTCTCAGTCCTACATCCCACTCAGAGAATGGGGATGACAGGTCCTGAAATACCACCTTAGGTTTCAGAAAGGTGAGAACAGGGAATGGGCAGAATGAGAATGTAAAAGAACACAACAATAGGGGAAAAGGAACACAGTAAGAGGGGGAAACTTTAATGACCTTGGGTAATGATCTGGAGCTTTCTCACTCTGAAGCCTGAGGTTTGAAGCCAGGAATGTAAAAGATGCACTAGTAAGCATGGGACTTCTAGTCCCCATATGAATGTGACTTCAAACAGCCAGGAAATAGCCAAACCAAATGACTTTCATGCAGGGACTCTGAAAAAGTATTACACAGACAATCAATATGACTATTTTGTCCAGTTCTCTAATTCCAAGTACGTGACAGTCTCCAATGCCTAGAAAGTGAACTTACTGGGCTGGTTGGAAGAATTCTCACTGTCACCTGTGAGCGTGTTTTGAACTGGACTTGGGCTTCAAGTGAACTACCAGCTACTCCAATATCATTATTGCCTGTTCCTTTTGTAGACCCAATAGTAGGCATCCACCGGTATCATTTAATGCGCACTCACACACACATTTTACCAATGAGGAAGCTAAGAAGCTGAGGCTAAATAAATCCTCTGAAGCCAGGAGAACCAAGAAATTCTTCCCTCAAGGATTGTTACCCTCACCCTCCAGATGCAGAGCCTCTGTCTTTTAACCACGAAGCTGCTGCTTGTGATTTATACTGCATCGTTCCCCGAAAGATTAGTAAATGTAATTCCATTGGTTTTGTTTCTAAATTTCCTTCCTCATTGCTTCTATTTGTATAAATTGATCGCATTGGCTCTTCCTCACTTAAAGTTTCAGTTCAGTTTCAAATGTGTTACATCCAAGATTCATTTAGGAACTTGCAGAGTTTTTCACTTTCGTCGGAAGGAAATGGAAACAGAACCTCCCAGCATTCACCTTCGGAGTTCAACAGCACGGTGGTACACTTCATCTCCAACCGCGCACCTGAAGTGAAGCCTTTGAAACGCTTTAAACTCCAGTGCGTTGGAGGAGTGCGGGTGGTTCACGCTCTTCGCAGCGTTCTCACCTGTGGCTGTACACACGTGTCTATGTTTCAGACCCTTAAACCTCATTTTAGGTGGAAACCCCACAAGGGTCAGCAGTGAAAGCGCGTCTTCAAGGAAAGGTGAGATTAAATATATCCGCAACGTTTCCGAAACAGATACGGAGACAGTCACAGTTTGTTGTTTTTAAGTGACATTACATCATTTACGGGTACAAAGAGAGCTGAGAGTGGCAGAAAGTTGTTTTGAAAAATTGAAATGGAGAGAGCATCTTTTCCTGTTTTGCCTGCACTGCCTGTTTGCTGACTTGAGTAGGGTTTTATCTTTAAACAGAAAACTCTCCCCCGCCCCACCCTCCGGGAAAGATTAGGGGATTTAAAATTGCCTTCACTTATTTCTTCTACTCTCACCACTAATACTTTTTCATTTAAACTTTCAAAATCCTCGATCCCTGTAGCGAACTGCCTTCCCTTCCATTCTCACAAATCTTGAAGCTTGAAGCTTCCGAACGGGGGAAGTTTTTTTTGTTTCGTTGATTTTTTTAAGTGAACGGAATGAAGGAAGGAATGGAAAAGCCTGGGCTACCGCGCGGCTCCGAAGCGCGTTTTCGTTTCCCGTCCCGGCGGGCCGTGGCCCTGCCGGGCCGCCGTAGCCGGCCTCGCGCCGCCCCAGTCGCTGCGAGGCTCCGCGGTCGGCGGGACTTCCGTGTTGGCGGGATTCTGAACGCTGCCATGGCTCACACCGTGCAGAACGTTACATTGTCGCTCACTCTGCCCATCACGTGCCACATTTGCTTGGGGAAGGTAATGGGTGATGCCGGGCACAGCTGCCGAATGGGATCGGGTGCGAAGTCGCTCCCCGGAGTCCGGGGCGGTCTCCGTGTGTAGCGGCGAGACGGGCGAAGACGCCAACCCGCGTTCTCCGGCGTTGGGAGGCTGCGTCCTGGGGGACCGCGGGAGCGCCCGGTGATTAATGGGTTCATCCGTGCGCCTTTCGGAGCGGGTGACGGCGGCGTGGGGTGTGAAGGAAGGGCGGCGAGGCTGCCCTGCCACTCCGGCGGCCTCACCCGGCCGAGGCCGGCGTGGACGGGGGCTTGGTCATTAAAGGATCGTGGCAACGTTGTACGCCCCTGCGCCGCCCCGTATCGCGCGTGGTGAAGTCAATGAAAGCACATTTCCTGGAGACCCCGCTTGAGATTCCTTCGTCCCCTGCACAGCTAGAGGGTTCGTGTTCGCGGCCCTGCAGTGCTTTTCCATTTCCAAGATCATTGTCCTTTGCCTTGAGTTCCCTTTGCTCCAGCATGAGAGAAGCAAAAAGCACGTGCCGCCGAATGGTGTTTAGAATGAGAGGGACGGCCTTTAATTGCAAGAACAGATCTGTCACGAGATACAATCCCCTCTCTTTGTGATGCAAGAGGTGCCTAAAGTATGAAACGAGGTGGAGAAACTAGTTCTGCTGTCTTAGCCAAAAGGCCGAGAAGCGATAGAAAAAGCAGCTCTGAATTCGGTCTGTAATTTTAAATATTCTGATACATTCGTCTCCACTCCCCCCCCACCCCGCCCGTTTGTGGCTCTCATTGGTTTTTAAAACAGAATTTCTTCGCCGTTCAGGAGAGGGAAGATACTGTGAACAATGAGTCCTCTTCCCCCAACTGTTGTCACGTTTGTGGGGTGTGGTTCACCCCCAGGTTCAGGCTGAATCTACAGCCACAGGTTTAGATTTGAGAAATATAAACTTCATAGAGCAAGTATTTGCGTGCCAACCAATATGATCAACTGTGTTAGGTGTTTGGGGTTCTCTGTGAATTCACTGAATTCGGGAAATAGTAGGAAATCAGACATGGGAGCAGCTGATAACTCTTGTTGCCAATCAGTGAGATGCCAACAAGGTAGCAAATGTGCTGTGAGAACATGCAGGGGGTCGCTTGATCACTTCGGACTGGAGACAGGAAGGATGCTGTCTTGGAGGGTGGTACTTGAACTGGCGTCGCTACCACTGTCTAGTACTTGGCTGGGAGGAGGAGGAGGTGATGTTTCTGTTTCATACAGTCTACATTTGACCCTTAACATGAAATTCCCACAAGGATGTGTTAAATTCTGAGTGAATTTCCTCCAACAGTAGCCTTAAAGGCTGACAAAAAAGATCCTTGGGAAATAATTTTTACTTGGTCTTAATTGTGTAGTTGTATCTACTTTCCATTAGTTAATAGGCGGTCTTTTGCAATTGTGTTGAAAATGTGTTCTGTCTGGTTGAGTTTCCATACCTATGTTTTTTGTGTCTCTAACAAAACTTAGGCATAATGGAATATAGTGATTTGCAGATTACAGGATGCTTTTGTATGTGTTTAATTACTTCATTTACACATGTCACCAGGGCTATGGCATAGAGTGGGCAGGTTTCCCCATTTTTTAGATAAGAAAACTAAGGCTTAGAGTCTCTGGTGTTTGAACCTCTATTGCTGCCATTTGTCTTGAGTACATTCTTAAAAACTCGCTTTAGCTCAACCAGGATGGTAGTCACTTTCGGTATGTCTTTTATTTCCCTGTATTTGTTAAGCTTTATTCTAAAATTAAATCTGATAATAAAAGATTAACAATTTGTAAATAGGCATTTTTTTTTCCTGTCTACTATGGAAGCAGAAAAGTGTGGTAGTTTTAGGCCTGAGTTCTGTGTTCAGACTGCATGAGTTCCAATCTAGGCCCTTCTGCTTACTAGTTACATGACCTCATATAGGACAAGCTCCTTAATCTCTTTCAGAGCAGTTATCTATAAAATGGGAATGATAATAGTATCAACACCCATCCTTGCAGTTATCAGAGGATTAAATACTGCAATTCTTGTGCTGTGCCTAGCGTAAAATCTGGCACCTGATACTATTCAATAAGTGTTACTCTCCACTGTGGGCACAGAGGTGGGCCATCAGACCGAGGAAAGCAGCCTTTTTAGCAACTGTTCATCCCAGATGCTTTGTGAGGCTAGCGCACGCTCACTAGATGAAGATTTGCATTCCCAGCAGAGTGAGACCCGATTGTTCTGGAAATTGCCAGTTCAGTGGGGCTTTTCAGGGGGTGTCAACTGGGTGCATATGACTTTTGCCCTTTGCATAACTGAAGCGCATCTCATCAGCTTTTGCTTCTCTCTGCCCTCCCCACCTCCATTTATGGGGTTCTGGAGATGACATGGCCTGCAGTAGCACCACATTCCCAGCGCCACCTCACCTTCCCTGACACAGCGTGTCCACTGCCTCTGCGATCTGCCTTCAGGAGCCTCTTGCCTAGCCCTCTTCCAGATCATCATTCTTGTGCTGCCCTTACCATTTGTCCAAAATCTCACCATCAACAATCTTCTCCTTTAATTGTTCCACAGAATGAAGGGACCGTTATTTCTGGAGTGTCACTGCGGAGTTGGAGGGGGTGGGGCAGGAGGTGTATAGTACTTTAGAGCAGATGGGGGTGTGGTAGACCTTAACTGTGAAGAAATAATGTAGATGCTGATTGGGGTGAGGGGGTAGGGGAAAATGGGAGGAAAGTAGTGAGGATAGTCTAAGTATACAGATGGTTAATACTTTGTCTTTTGAATACAAATGTAGTATTTGAAATAGGAAAGTTTAGACAATTTGCATTTCCTATCTCTGTGTCTGCCTCAGTTTTAAAGGTGGATTCTCTGTGCCCCAAATGTTTAGTAGCCTTGCCAGTGTTGTAAGTAAGAGCTCTGTGTGGCCTGAAGAAGTTAAGTACACAGCCTGTGGGATGATTCATGTATAACATTTTTCTTGCCTATTTCTCCTTATTTTTTTCTCATATGTTGAGAAAAACATGAGAATATTTGTGTTCTCATAGTGCAGCCAGCAGAAATATAGGAATGATTTAGCCTGAAATACCTGTTTGGTGACATTTTGGTACTGCCACTAGAATGCTATAGACTAGTTTAATCTCAGATAATTCCAAATATTTATCTCTTCAATTAAGGTTCAAGCTGTGAAACCAAATTGTTGCATGTAACACTTTCTTGGCCATCTCTGTGTTTTGCCACGAGTGACAGCTAAATGTAACCCATAATCAGTTTTATTAAAATAGGAAAAGTTACAGATTTATAGGGCTAATCATTCTGCACCTAGGGCTGCCCCCCCACCCCAAGCCCATTCCAGTGGGAGAGCCCGCTTTCATATCTTGCTTTATTTTCTCCTTCTCCTCCTCACTAACCTCAGGGGCATTACCCTAAGATACCACTTCAACGTGCTTACTCCACATGAGTTTGGAATTGTACATGTCACTTACCCTTGCCATTGTTATCTTGCATTTTTATTTCATCAGAGTACTGTTTTATTGGCAGACATCTCATTTGAGATTAAATTAGATATAAAATCTAATAGGCAAATTATGACTTTATGTGTCTTGGGAAGATCTTATTAAAGAACTTTATGTGTGTGTTTTGGTGTTGTACGTATCAGAATCTGGATTAGGGAAGATGGGTGGACAGGAATTGAGAGAGGGAATAGATTCTTTGTATTTTGTTCCTGTAGATTACAGTCAAATAAGTAACCTGTACTATAATTTGGTTTAGTACTTCTTTCTCCTATATAGGTTTCTATACTCCTAAGCTAAATTTATCATTTGATAAGTACTTGATCCAAAGAAATGAATTAGTTAACTGTTTCAGAAGTCCAACACAATGACAGTGATAGTACCAGATATTGAACACCGAAAACGGTTCTCCTGTAGATGACATTGCCAATGGTTCTCAGTAGACAGAGTCAGGTAGTCTGCCTGCTTGTTCTTGTGTATCATTTTGACAGATTAAATGGAAAGATTAAACTTCCATTTTCTCACAGTTTCACAGTGGCCATTGACTTTTTGCTCCTTGAAATGCATTTGGGAGCATTATTTCAGGCTTTCATTTTAATATATCAAAATTGACTTTTATTTTAGAGTGTGTGAGGCATTGTGTCAGGTGCTGTAGACGAATACAAAGATGAACAGGACACTGTTGCTGCCCCCAAGGATCCTGAAATCTAATCCTGAAGGCTGGATGTAAACAACGGTCTCAGAACAGCAGAACACAGGAAGAACTGAACATTAAATCAGTGCATAAAGAGTACCCCTGTGAGGATCAGACAAAGACCCAGGCGCTTCTGTAGAGGATTAGTGAAGGCCTTACAGAGGAGATAGCATTTTATTTTCATCTTCAAAGGTGGAAGGGATTTTATTTTGATTGGGGAAGCTGGAGACTAGCAGGACAAATCAAGGTAAGAAATGAGAGTGCAGTAAACTGGGGGAGAGGCATAGAAGGGGACCAAATGGTGATAAACAGGGAGCCTCCACGATTGGTATTCTTTTCGGTGAGCATCAAGTTGACCTGTGTGGTTGAATCGCAGGTTATGGCAAGTATCGAAGTAGCAGATCAAGGGGAATAGCTGTTTAAGAACCAGATTGTGTTGCTCTTGAATGCTACACTTGAAACTAAAGGGGAACTCCAGAGTTACAGATTTTATCTTCAGTCATAGTTGATAGACTTGAGTGATTAATGCATGTGGGAAGCTGTTATTCCAGGAACTGGAATGCATGACCTATGTGACTCAAGGTAACATGCAGTTCAACCTTTGTGCCCTAGGAGATCTGTGAGAGATGAAGATGGGATGGAGATGGTTTGTGAGCCATTGTGTTCCAGGGAGGGAAGCCTCAGACTCGGAACAAGAGTTGTTGATCAACAGATACAGAAATACCAGGAACATTGACACAGTACAGGACTCTTATCTGATTAACCTTTTCCCAAACCCCTTGCTACCCTTTCCTTCTCCCTATGGGAAAGATTGGGGGCAGGGGGGAGGTTAGGGGGTGGAGGGATTGAGCCAAAAGGAAAGAGGACTCATGGACATGGACAGCAGTGTGGTGATTGCTGGGGGAGGCGGGGGGAGAGGAGTATAAGGGGACGAAATGGTAGTGGAAAATACACAGTTAAGATTAAATTAAACAAATAAAATAGAAATTAAAAAAAGAAAAGATTGGCTTTAGATGAGATGTTAAGATGGTTTTTGAGGGTACCTAACCCACCATCTTAGATGGCTGGCATCTGAGTAAAGCGCCCATAAAGATTCAACCCTCGTCTCTACCTATTGGTTCTGGTAGTGACAGGCAGCACGAACGCTGGCTTTTTCCGTTTCAAAACTACACACAAAGCAGAATTGCTATTTTGCAGAAGAGCAACAATGAAAGCTGCTTATTCATATTTTAGGAAGGTAGCTCTTGCATCAGTATGAAAGATGACCAGAAAGGAAGAAAGGAAGTTTGGGAGAGGATCATTATGATAGGTAAAAGAACATTTAGAGGCAGATTTACCATATTTCAGCTCTTCTGATGTATCCACATTATGCTACCTCTGAAACCTGGGTGTAGCTTACAAGTAATGGCATCTTGGAGGTGTAAATGGCAGCATTTTCATTCATTTTACCTATTGGTGCATCTTAAAATCTCTGGCTTCTTAGACTTGACTAGTAATAGCAGGATCTGGTGACCGATTAGGTGTTGAGAAGTGAGAAAGATGAGTCAGACACAGCTCTGAGGATTCTGGCCCCCGTGGTGGTGGTGGTGGTGGTGGGAGGAGAGTGGTGCCCTAAACTTAGACAAGAGGGAGTGTGAGAGGAGCAAGTATGTGAAGGAGACCAGGTTTGAATTTGGACGATATGGTTGAGGCAGCTACAAGAGCCTTATTTGGATTAGCTCCTTGGAAAGTGGATATAACAGTGTTGTTACTTTGTGTTCCTCCTTTAAAAAAAAAATTCTTACCCGAGAATATGTCCATTGATGTGTGTGTGTGTGTGTGTGTGTGTGTGTGTGTGTGTGTGAGAGAGAGAGAGAGAGAGAGAGAGAGAAAGGGGGGGGGGGGAGAGAGAGAGAGATCTATATGAGAGAGAGGCATCAATCAGTTGCCTTTCATATGTGCCCTGATTGGGGGTTGGACCCACATCCTAGGTATGTGCCCTGACTGGAGGTCAAACTCACAGCCTTTTGCTGTATGGGACAACGCCGCAACCAGCTGAGCCACCCGGCCAGGGCTGTTCCTTCTTTGTTTGTTTGTCTGAGATATTGCTATGTGGAGTCTTTGTACGAATGTCCTTACACTATTAAATCTTAAGCAACACCTGAATGGAAAGTGTACTAGGTTAAACTATAGTTTTCAGAGGCAGAAGCTGATGCCCCTTGTAACTAAAAGGCTTAACTGAGGTCAAACAGCTCAGTAAGTGGCAGGCTGGAGTTGGTTCCAGGTGTATTTCTCCATGCCTAAGCTCTGCTACTTTGTGAGGTCCACTTACAAAGGATTCTCAGAAGTTGTCACCATAGAAGATATGTTAACACCACATGATGCATGAGATTAAGCGAGAAATAGAACATTGTCAGATAAGATGGCCCAAGACAGAACATTAGAGAACGCAGCTGCACCACCTCCAGGGTTTTGACTGTAAGCATTTCCGTCTGTGATCCTCTTCCCATCATACCTCCTCTCTAGCAATCTGCCAGCTTTACCCAGGCACGTCCATGGACTTGATGACTCTCTCATGCTTTCACTGGCATTACTATTCAAGTACTCATTTCCCTTATTAGCCATGGTCATTTATTATCATCAATCCCTTGTCCCTCTCTTCCTCCTTGGCAAAACTGCAACTTTTACTTTCTCTCTGAACCTGAGTGGCTAAAAGTTGGTAAGAAAAGTGCACACCTGATGTTAACTGGTCTTTACAGTCAAAACCACAGACCTCAAACTGGAACTCGGCAGTGTTTGGCAGTCCCGCTCCCTGTGCCTAGTATGTGTGCTTTCTCGCTACTTAAGGTAACTGCTTGATTCTCCCATTTTCTCAAGCTGATGTCTTTGTCTGCTTCTCACTTTCGGCCAGTAACCTCACCTCATATTTCATATAAAATATAAGCAATTAGAACAGTTGCAACATGAGTCTCTAATCTTTCTATCAACAGATCTTCCATCCGCTTTGTGTTCTCATACCCTCAGTCTTCCTTTGTGTTACAGTGGAAGACAGAGTCGCGCTCCCGTGTGAGCCAAAATCACCCCCTTGTGCTGTGGATCTCATTCTCTTTACCTCTTAGGAATTTGGCTGTCTGTGGCTCAAATCCCTCTCCCGCAGGTAAAGGAAGGGCTCTGTCCCATGAAGACGGCCCTTCACTTCAGAAGCTAGTCTCAAGTGCAGTTTGGTACCGGTACTTCTGGCTGGCTGACCGTAAATCAGAGGTTCCAACCACCCCCTCCATGGGTTTGATTAATTTGTTAGAACATCCCATAACACTCAAGAAAACCCATTTGCCCAGTAGATTATCTATTTATTACAAGGGATATTAAAGGATACGAGTCAATAGCCAGATGAAGAGATGAATAGGGGGAAGTCTCAGAGGAATTTCTGTCCTCTTGGAGCTTGGGGCCTCTCATCATGTCCTGTGGAAGCGCTCTGGTGCTCTGAAAAGGGGCTGACAAGTTGTCCTTTGTTTTGTTTTCAGTTTTAATTTATTGGGGTGATATTGGTTAATAAAATTATAAAGTTATGTAGGTTGCAGGTATACAGTTCTATACATCATCTGTGTATTGTATTGTGGGTTCACCATCTCAAGTCAAGTCTCCTCCGTCCGTCCTTTTGGGTTTTTATGGAGGTTTCTTTACTAGTTAGGATTGACGGAGTCATTGGCTATTGTTGACTGATGGATCTCAAGCCCCTCTCCCTGTTTGGAAATCGGGAGATAAGAGTCAAAGTTCCAATTCTCTGACCTCAAAGTTGGCTTCTACTGGAAGCCAGCCCCCAACTTGACACATGGAACAGACTGACAGCAGTCAGGGGAAAGGGGGAAACTGGATGAAAGAAGGTGAAGGGATTAGCAAGGGAGCATATGCGCATGACCCATGGACACAGACAACAGTGTGGTGATGGCCAGGGGAAATGGGGCAAGGGAAGGCTGGGTGGAGGTGAGCAAAGGGGGAAAAATGGGGATAAGTGTAGTAGTGTAATCAATCAAAATAATGTTAAAAAGAATGTCACCTCATTGCCCTGGCCACTCGGTTGGTTAGAGCGTTATCCCTGCACCAAGGTTGCAGGTTCGATCCCCAGTCAGGGCACATACATGAATCAACCAGTGGATATATGAATAGGTGAAACAGTAAATCAGTGTTTCTCTCTCTCTCTCTCTCTTCTGCACCTCTCTCTCTAACAAAAAAGTCACTTCATTAACAAATAAGAGACACCGTTATTGCTCTCATACCTTAGAAAATTCTTTGAGGTTTGGGAGCTGTGGGCCAGGAGCTAGGGAGGAAGATCAAATATCTGAGAAATGTATTTAGGTTATCTGAGTGACCAAATATATCTCTAATAAATCACAACACCGTACTTCCAGATAAGCACTGACTCCTTGCTGTTGGTAGAGGACTGTGGAAGGAGAGTTTGAGTGCTTCATGGTCATTTATTTTCATTAGTCTAATCAGTTGAGCTGAATGAAGTAGAATTGGTTTCTCCGAGAAGAAACTTAAATCCATGCTGAGTTATCGTCTCTGTTTAGATTTCTTACGCTAGTGTTCATAATCAAGGGAGCATCTAAATTTTGGAAGCCAAACTAAGACCAGCGAGCACTTCATAGTGAGACTTCAACTGATACCTGCTTGACATGGATCACCGTACATATATCTGTGATTTCTTTGAGGGTAGGGACCCCTTTAAAATGAACACTCATCTTCTGAGTATTCATCTACTGAGGCGGACAAGCATTTTCTCCACAGAAAGTGGTTTGTGGTGGTTCTGTCTCTTCTTTCTCCCTCTGCTTCCCCTGGATCTTCCAGTCCCTAATGCAGAAGTACTCTGCAATAGTATTGGTACTATTAAAACAGAAAGATATTGAAAATGGCTATAAAGTTTTTTGAGTCCCATAGTAAAAGTACCATGTAAATCAAATGAAAGCCTAAGCATTTCTTTTTTTGTTTTTATTGTTAAATTTGTGCTGTCTGAAGAATATTAAGTCATCATTGCCTCTGTCAAGTTCCTCAACTTGAAGCGAATGTTAAATATTGTCTAATAGGAATGACTTCATCCACCAAACTTTACTGAGTACCTACTGTATGCTAAGCTGTCTCCTGGGCACCAGGGATTTAGGAATGAATGAAACTAGGGAAGCTCTTCATGGAGCCTCCATTCTAATAGGGGAGACAGACAACATATATGTACACAACTATGTAATATCAGGTAGAAAACCAGAGCAGTTTCTCTCTTGTATTTTCCCTCTGGAGAGATAGAAAATGAATATGTGGACAACCAAAGTATAATGTCAGGTAAAAACTAAAGCAACTTAGCTCTCGTTAGGTTCCCTCCGATAAAACGGCTAAACACAGTCAAAACCAGCTGGTTAACCCTGAGCAGGACCCCCACGTTTTTCACACCTGGGTTTTCTTACTTCTGAAGTTGTAATTGCTCTGTTTACTCCACAGAGTTATTTGAAAACAAACCAAAACAAAAAACAAAAGATGTGAAAGCTCCTTGTAAAATATATGACTATATAAATGTCAATTATTATTACTATTTGTACTTGTTTTAATGGAGTCAGAGATTTGTGTATGACAGTACCTTTCAGCATTGTGTGCTGTTTAGATTATGCACCACTGAGAGTGGTGCTCATGGATGGCTTTGAGGCTGTTTCATGCCTGTTTGGTTTGGGAGACTTTCTAGTAAGATGTCAATACTCAGTTGTCAGTTGCTGCTGCTCTGTAATATGGTAGAATCAATTGAGGGAAGGATTCAAATATTAGATGGGTGCTTGGATTAAAAGATCTCTAAAGAACATTCTGTTTCTCTTTTCATAATTCTAAAATAGAAGAATTGAATATTGTTCCAGCTTTAGTGGAACAAAATGTCTTTTCTTTTTGAACATGAGAGTGGTTTGGAACAAAATAAAACCATTTCCTAACACAGGCTGAGGCAAAAGTAGGTTTACAGTTGTGAGTACATGAAACGTAGTTTATTCTTGTGTTATTATATACTAATTGCTATATCTTCCATATGAATGACTGTAAACCTACTTGTGCCCCACCCTGCATGTCCACAGTTTCATTCTCTGCGTGGAACCTGTTGGGATTCTGACTGTGACCGCTGCCCTGTACTAAAAGTGTTATTTTTTTTTTAAAGGTACGCCAGCCTGTCATATGCATCAACAACCATGTATTTTGTTCAATTTGTATCGATTTGTGGTTGAAGAATAACAGCCAGTGTCCAGCTTGCAGAGTCCCCATCACTCCTGAAAATCCTTGCAAAGAGATTATTGGTAAGGGCCTATTTTATAAACACAAAGAAATAAATCTGAAACCATCTCTAAGTAGTGTATGTTTGGAGAAAGACTGAAATAGACAGTTTGCAGTGATGTTATTTTTACCAGCATCATACTGGATGGATTGGTCATTTATATAATCTACCAGTGGAGCATCTGAGGAACTCAAGGCATTATGAGAAATCTTAGAGCTTCCTGGAACTTACCTTTTGGTAGGGGTTGTGCATGTGGACCAAAATGTTTCTCGTTTAAAGCAGCAGATGCTAAAGGCAAAGAAAAGGCCCAGAGTGTTCAGGCAAGAAAGTTCACCTAGCAACATTGAGAAAGGTTTCATTAAGCACGTGGACTTTTAAGTCGGAGGTTTAAGGATGGATAAAATTTCAACTGGTAAAGAGTAGGGAGGGCATTTTAGGCAGAGGTAATATGGGTAGCATAAACTAGAGTTTAGAGGTAGGAAAGCAAAAACATGTTCTTGGAAATTATCAGTAGTCTAGTTTGGGTATGGCTACTAAAATAAGACTGAAAAGGTAAATTGATTTTTCAGTGCAGAGAATCTTGGGTGACAAATTAAGTCTGGGACTTGCTCTGCGATGAGAAGAGTGAGGTGGGCATGATGGTTTTGAGCAGAGAAGTCGCATGATCCATCACATGCTTGAGGAATGTACTTGGTGGTCCTATGTAGGGCTGGTCTGTATCGGAGAGAGAGCATGTGAGAAGGAGGTTCTTGCCCAGGTGAGAGAGAATGTGAGAGTGGATTAAGGGTAAAAAAAGAACATGTAGTGCCGTAATGATGTAGGTAAGAGGGGGAATAAAACTTAAACTAGGATATCAATGAAAAATAAAATATATAAAGAGTTTTTTTCATGTTGGATTTTTATTCTGCAAATATAAGGTATTTCTCTTAGATTACAAAAATTAAAATGATTTTTATTTGTTTTTGCTTTAGGAAAAATAGAAAATGAATCTGTCATTAGCAATGTATAGGAAACACTTTTCAGAAACCTTAAGAGGTTGCTGTGTTAGTCCCAAGTTAGTGCAAATGGATTTGAATAATATTTTTGCAATGGAAATGGAAGGGAAGATGCATGCTGGAATGAAAGAACTGGTGGGACTTCGGAAATAAGAGATCCGAGGGAAGAATCAGAGACGGCTCCCGGTGTCTGCCTGGGGTCCCGTGTAGAGGGATATTTCTCTGCTGGGCTGCTCACTGCAGTGCTAGCCACTCTGCCTTTAGTTTTGTGCCTGGACTGCATGTCTTCTCTTGAAAATACAAGGTTAGATCAGTGATTTTCAACTGATGTGCCGCAAGAATTTTTAAAGTATGCAATACCTAAAGTATGCAAAAAGAGTCAGGGGCACTGACCTCTTTTCCCTTAGATCGCCCAATTAAAAAAATGACAACAGCCAACACAACAATAGCTGTCCGGTGTGAATGGGTCACAGTTATACCTATTTTTTCTTTTGTCAGATCAGCAAAAAATACAGTTTTTGGTATCCTGCAGAATTTTAGTAATTTATGTGTGCCATGAGATGAAAAAGTTTGAAAATTGCTGGGTTAGAGTACTGAAAGAATTCTGGCAGCTTCTCTTCACATCCTTTCTCCTGCCTTCATTCATTCATTCATTCATTCATTCATTCATATCTAAGTGATAGGTCATAAATTCTTTCAAGTATAAAATTGTTTGTCTATCCTTGCACTTGGATAGAACGTCCTGAAACAGAGCATCTGTAAAGTGCCTGTGCTACCACGATGCTAAGAACGTCACCAGAGCATAAGAGCAGAGCTCTCAGGAAGAATTCGTTATTGGCACACAATGATGCTGTGATTCATAGTCCATGGTGGCTCGGTTGTTAGAACTGGTGACGGGACACATTAATCTTTTCAGTGTGTTACCAGTAATTAGGTATGTTTGAATGAATAAATTGATTGTAATAAAGTATATCATAATGTATATATATTATATGTTATGGTGTATGGATAATATATATGGATAATATATATGGATAATATAAATTTGATAATTATGTAAAAAATACAGATGCATTATTTATATAATATATTGGTTAAATATAAATATAATTATTGGTTTTATCATTATTTAAGAATTATCTGGTATTCAAAATTTACAGTAGTCCAATTGTGATAATTAATAAAATAAAGCATTTACCTTTAATGAGTTTACTATAATAGGATGCATAGGTAAGTAAACTCAACATGATATTTTACTGAAGGTATTACTCGTGGTGTTATTTGATATTTGTCTTTTCTCAGGGTTGAGGTAGAGAAAAGGCTTAGATGGCAGCCCTAAGTGTGTATATAAGTAGAAATTAAGCTGGGAAACTGTATAAAACAGTAAAAAAAAAAGGTTCATTTTCATTCTGCCCAAATTAGAATGAAAAGTTAGATTTTCTTTCCCCCATGTAGGAGGGACAAGTGAAAGTGAACCTATGCTAAGCCATACAATACGGAAGCACCTTCGGAAAACTAGACTTGAGTTACTCCACAAAGAATATGAGGTAAATAATAATTAAAATTTAAAATGGTGATAGCGTTGAATTCAAGGTAAAATTGAGTTATCTCAGTCTGAACTTCTTAGATTAAATATACAGTGAAATCGTATTTAAATACCAATTTAAAATCTCTTATTTGATAAATTCTTTTTCTCTTACCTATTTTAAATAGAGGTAAGGAATCAGATAGAAGCCTTTCCTCTTTTTCTTTCCTTTAATTTAAACTCTGTCTTCAGTAGACACATCATTTTCTAAGTATTTGTGTCCTCAGAAAGTTGGGAGATAGGAGAAACCCTCTTTTGCAAGTTAGTCTTCCAGCCCCTAGGAGGCGCTGTGAGTACTCTGGTAAAGCATGACTGCAGTCTCGTTTTGTTTTTGCTTCCGTCTGTAAATTCGCTGATAACTGTACAGCTGATCAGTTCTGGTAATGTAAATGTACCAATGTCAGCTACCGGCAAAGAGATTTCCGGCCTGAAGTATGATATTTCCTAAATTTTTTTTTGCATGTAATGTAGTGCTTTTTTAAATAAAAATTGTATATATTTAAGGTGTACAGTATGATGTTTTGATACATATGTGTAGTGAAATCATTGTCAGTCAAGCTAATGAACACGCCCGTCTCAGCAGATTCCCAGTGTACAAACACATTATTACTAACTGTAGTCATCACGCTGTATATTGGATCTCTAAACTTAATTATCCTACATAATTGCAGCGTTGTGCCTTTCTCCTGTCTCCCCACTTCTCTGACCTTCCCGTTTCCCCTACCTCCCCACCACTGCTTAACTCTCTGCTTCTGGGAATTTGACTTTTCCACGTTCCACATATAAGTGAGATCATAGAGCAGTTTTCGTTCTATGAAGGTACTTTAACGTGGTGGTGGAATTTTTCCAAATTAGCTTCCTGCTCATGAAATAATACACTTCTGAATAGTAAACATTAAGCCCAGTTTTTTTATGTTGACTGAAGGGAGGATATTATTTATCTCTTCTTTTAATACAAAATATCTTCAAGTTAAACTATATACAGTCAGAGGTGTCCAACCTTTTGGTGTCTCTGGGCCACACTGGAAGAAGAGTTGTCTTGGGCCACACACTAAATACACACTTAATGAAAACAAGCAAACAAAAAAATCTCATGATGCTTTAAGTAAATTTATGATTTTGTTTTGGGCTGTATTCACAGCCATCCTGGGCTGCATGCAAGTTGGACACCCCATGAAAACTACTTTAGCAGCTTTGAAATTTTTTTGAAATAAATTGGGGCGTAAAGAAATGATGAAATAAATGTTCATTCAGATATGTTTTTCTGCTTATATTTATGTATTCACTAATATATTCAAACAAAGTGATTTTATCATTTTATAATTCTATTTAACTTGAAATGTATTGTAATTTAAAATTGTAAATAGTACTGTCTATGTTAATTCTAAACTGTATTTTTTTTAAGATTTTATTTATTTTAGAGGGGAAGGGAGAGAGAAAGGGAGAGAAACATCAGTGTGTGGTTGCCTCTTGCACGCTCCCCACTGGGGACCTGGCCCACAACTCAGGCATGTGCCGTGCTTGGGAATGAACTAGTGACCCTTTGGTTCACAGGCCGGCACTCAGTCCACTGAGCCACATCAGCCAGGGCTAAAATGTATTCTTATATACTTAATATTGGGTTGGCCAAAAACTCCATTTAGTTTTTTCAGTAAAATAAAAGACACATTTTCCATTTTCACCAATAACTTTATTGATTTGGATGTTTTGAGTATGTCACTTATCTCCAGATATTGACTCTTCTGGTGAGTAGGGGCCAGGGGTGCTGCTAAACATCTTCCCATGCATCAGACAGCCCCATAGCAAAGAATTACTTGTTTCTTTATGTCAGTAGTACCAGGAAACTTTGCAAAGCACTTTCGATACATTCTGTCAGTTACAGCACCTTCTCCATACACTGCACAAATCTTTTTTTTTTGCATTTCAGTTGCATTTTTACTCTTCTTAAAATAATAAAGCATAACATGCTGAAAATGTATATTTTCTTCTATCTTCAGTATTAAAATGGCTGCACAAAAATTCACCTATTTTGATAACTTTTATTTTAAATGCATGCTGTTACAACAGCTGGCCCAATACAATCTAACAAAATAGTTTCAAATGAAGTTAAAGACAACTAAGCACTCCTAGAGCCATGGTAAGGAAAACAAACAAACAAACTTTCTGGCCAACCTTATAAATATCAGATTAGGTATTAAATATCAGACTAGGTCCTAGTCAGATTAATCTTTAAAAAATCACTGGCATATTGAGGTACTTGGAGTTTATTTTCTAATTGCAGAATTTCTTATGGTATTAGTTTACAAAGAAATATGTTATAGATGAATAAATGGTATCACAGGAAAGAATTCTAGCCCAAATGTTTAGTTACTGGATTTAAGATGGTAAGCAGTTCTGGATGGGGAAGTCATCTGGGAGTAGTCACAGTGGTAATTGAAGAACCAGAACGTGGAAAGGTAAAGGTTAACTACAGGTAATACTCTGAAATGGAAAATGGAAGGAAATAGTATATGGTTTCAACTCCTACTTTCAATGTAGAAGCAAAAATATAAATACCAAACAGAACTATAACAGATTACCTTCATCAACACTGTATTTTTAAATTTCCCTTAGTAAGGAAAGCAATTAAATATGCTTTAGAATTTTGTTCTGAGGAATCAACTTTCTTGTTGAATTCATGTAACTTTTATTTCCTGGATGTTTTAAATAGAATCAAAGATTTGACATTTTATTTTTTAAAACAACAAACTAGCATTGAAATTTTTTTTGTTTAATCCTCACCCAAAGATATGTTTATTGATTTTAGAGAGAGAAGAGGTGGAAACAGACAGACAGACAGACAGACATTGATGTGAGAGAGAAACATTGATCAGTTGCCTCCCATATGTGCCTTGCCCGGGGATCGAACCTGCAACCTTCTGGTGTACGAACAATGCTCCAACCAGCAGAGCCACCTGGCCAGGGCTATCACTGAATTTAAATGAAGTGGAAATGGTGGATTTTATGAGTCAAAATGCATTTGGAGAATTTTAGCTGTTTGTGACTTTCTGCCTACAAACCTATTCTGATACGTAAAGAATCTGTGTATCTATAGAATTTCGAGTATAAAATTAAAGAACACATTGGCTCGGGTTAGGGTATGTATGTGGTTTCTGTTCGATCTGCCTCACGGCTATGCAATCCTTTTTCAGGATGAAATAGATTGTCTGCAGAGAGAGGTAGAAGAGCTTAAGAGTAAAAATCTCAGCTTGGAGTCACAGATCAAGACTATTCTAGATCCTTTAACCTTGACGCAGGGCAACCAAAGTGAAGACAAACATCCAGTTGCAGATAATGCAAGTAAAACTGACCCAGGAACTGTAGTAGAGTGGAAGAAAAAACTCAGAACAGCTAATGAAATCTATGAAAAAGTGAAAGATGATGTGGATAAGTTAAAGGAGGTAAGTTGTGATTGTTTTTTAAATTCCGTTATATGTAGTTTTTTTCCTGTATTTTGTATATTTTTATTGTCTTATTTTCATAAAAAATAAAAATCATACTTTGCATGTAACAAAAATTAAATAAAATGCTATTGTAAGTAGTTTTAAAATATTATAGTTGTTTTAAAGTTCTATAATATTGTAAGTACCCTCAAAAGTATAAATAGCACATATCTTGACTCATTCATCAAATGCTTAGTGGGGAGAAGACAGAAATCCCTGAATGAGCATTTGTAAGCAATAGGAAAACTTTTTCTCCTTAAATGTCATTAGCTGCCAAAAAATATCAGGTGGTTCCATTTGTGACTATAATTGGAGACTGCAGTGCTTCTATATGAGTTTGCATCTTCTTGTAGGAGAGTGACATCCATTTAAAGGATGTGTTTCTATTTCCCTTGTTTGTGGTTTACCTTCCCTTGTTTTAAGCTTATGTCAGTAACTGCCCTGTATGCATAAAAACAAACACATAGCCATTCCCCTACCTATAAAATGAAAGTCTTGGACCATAATTTTTCTAGTGCTACCATCCTCTGATATTTCAGATTATAAATAGTTAAAGACTTAATGACTAATTCTAAGGTAGCTGATTGTAGCTCTTTAGACTACTTTATGCAAAAGAATATTGTGGCTTACAAAACGGGTTTATTTTTAAAAGTTATTCTTCCACCCATTCAACAAGGTAGAGAAAGCATAGGTGAAAAAGCCAAACCGAGGATTTTCCAGTCCAGGAGAGGAGATGAGGTCCGTGCAGTCAGCACTAGAGATTGTGATCAAGTGCTGTGGAGCCTTGTTGGCCAGAGGGCCCATCCTTTAGCTTGACTTCAAGTGTATCCACAGTCGAGTCTGGTTGTACTGACTGGGAGATTTTATGGTCCACAGCCACCCCTTCAATCTATCTGCATTTCCTTAAAATACTGTCACTGTGCTGGATTACTGAAGCCTGCCCCCTAAATTCATTAAAGAGCTCTATATGATGGTTAAAAGTACTGCTACATACTCTCTCAAATCCTTAGTGAGGTTAAGTAGCAGAGAAATGTATGTAACGTAGTGTAAATACTGAGCTATTTTCACCCCCCCCCCGAAAAAAAAGTGCTGATTGGGCTTAGAAAAGGCCCAGATAAGAGAAAGAAGAGCACTTGATGTTTTTAAAGGGAAAAAAGAAACTGCAGACATAATTGCACTGCGTTTGTTACAAGTTTAGGGGAAGTGTGTAGTTTCTTCAGTCCTGATGGCCAGTGTTAATTAGCATGTTGGTTTGTCTGAGAAGACAAGAGGGCACAGAAGGAAAGACAATTTGGAAGTTATGGGTTTATCAGTCTACTATGTCCCCTTCAATTTCCCTTCTTCTTGAGCCATCAGTAAGTTTTGTGTGGTTTCCTTTATAATTATTAAATTTGATTTAAGTTTTTGGCAATAAATGTTTCTCAGAGCATGAGACTTGGGATGAAAACTTTACTCTGGGCTCCTAAGAGTAGGGTAGGGGATGTGAGTACATAAAACACAGTTTTCAGATTTTCTTTGATTTTTTTAAAAATGCCACATGTTAAAGTTAGTACCCAAGGCCACCCCGAGACCTCAGAGTTATTTGGGGTATTTAATATGCTCATTTTGGATGCCTGGTGATGATACTCGGCAGTGCTGGGCAGTAAACCAGGGCATAAATGAATTTTAAAAACACGGACTACAGAGAAGTACAAACTAATAACATACTATAAATCAAATACAGGAGTACAAAAGGTTCAGAATAAAGGACTACTTAGAATGAGCGAAATGAACTTTTTCCTGACATTTTCAGAGTGTTGAACATTACAAGGCTACATTACCCAGTCAGCGTTGAGAATGCAAAATAGTTAGCTGAAGACTTCATTATTTTTTTAGATGCAGCAAATAATCAGAACTCCGCCGTTTGTAATCTTTAACCCTCCTAACCTTCCTGAACTTGAAGATGCCTCCTGATAGTTGAGCAAGTAGCCAGCCCATAAAGAGAATATTAGAGAGGCATAGGACTGGTGAGAGACCTTGAAGTGTAGTGATAACAAACAGAAAGGATGGGGAAAGGTAATCCCCTATGAGTTTCTAATTTAAGCTTATCCCCATCAAAAAGCATTCACTAAGTGCCTCCTCCTCTTGTGGTGCTGTGCTTGAGAGCTTAATTCATTGTCTGTGTCTATGAGGAAGTAAATGACTTTCCTTCTATCTTCGGAGGGGCAGTAATGGGGTTTATCAGTCACTTAAAGAATTAACCCCCGACAGTCCTGGTTGGCTTACAACCGGGAAGACAAGCATGTGTTCAGAGCTCAAAAGGAACCAGGATGAGTCTAAGAGAGTTATTAGGCTTTGTGCCTGAAAGAAGTTGTCTGCCTTGCGTTTCGTGTTCTTCTCTTGGGTCATTTGCATGTGGGTGGGCAAGTAATACAGACAGAAGTTCTGGAATTTAGTCAAAAGCATTGGTCAAATTTTTGCAATCTGTTTTTAAGCCTTCTTTGTTGGCAACAGTTCTTATGCCCTGTTCATTTTGCATGAGAATGTTCTAGTGTAACAAAGAATTTCTTCTGCCCAGGTGAGTGAGATTGGTTTCTACTCTGGGGAGTCCTATTTTTCTTTGGAATTCAAAAATGCAATAACTAGAGAAGTTGAAGGGAGTCACTTTTAAGAAAACCCTAAAATCTAGGTACTCTACTTTTCAGGTTGTCCAGAACTAACATGGAGCTTCTAGATCTTCTAGTAATTGATGTTTTGTGAAGCAATTTTTAGGTATCATAAAATTCAAAAAAGAAAATCATTCTTAGGGTTTTTTTTTTTTTAATCAAAAGAGAATCCATAGAATTTATTAGAAAATATTAACTCAATCTTTAGAGTCCCAGAAGTTGTGAGCCAGGACTTTGGGAAAGCTTTTCGCAGGAGTCAGGAAAAACAAAAGCAAGGGGTTTAATCATATCAGATTCATTTTCACTAAAAATCTTTTTAGGTAGCAACCAAAAATCAATCTTATAGCTCAAGAATTAACTCTTGGCATTAGTTTTGCAAATAATTGCACGCAGTATAATGTTACCAGGCTTAGAATATTCAGTTATGTGAAAAAGGAAAAAAAATTGCCATTAGTATAGTCCCTTAATGACTAACTAACATAGCCCTGTTTATTTCCCTGGGTAGGAGATTTGCAAAGTACTTGGGGAATACGGATTTAAAATGCTTGGTTTTATTCACAGTTTCATAAGTCATTCCCAGTGGTGATTTTAAGTTTCTGAAGGCCATGTTTCAGCATTCAGTTTTCTGATAGTATCACTATAAAAAATACTGATGGCTCATATTATAAATTTTACAAGGCACTTTTATTTTAGCTTGTGCTTAATTATTTTTAATTCTTTTTTTAAGGCAAATAAAAAACTGAAATTGGAAAATGGTGGCCTGGTGAGGGAGAATTTACGACTGAAGGCTGAAGTTGATAACAGATCACCCCAGAAGTATGTATTTTGTTCATAGAACAATGTTTCAGATTATATAAATGTTTTAGAATAAGCCGTTGTTATCATATGTATTTTTCCTTTGACTCTTGAAACATTCCAGTACAATGTCTTGCCTCTAAAAGTCAAGTGTGTAGTTATGTTACTGGTAAAATCTTAGTCTCAGTTAAGGCTAATTTCCTTATCTAATTAGCAAGCACATTGTTTTGTAACCTAAAACTGATGAACTTCATTTGGTTTTATATATAAATGCTTAATAGTGCTAACAAAGAGTAAGGAGAGGAACATAATGTCCTTTAGAAGTTTTCTGAGATAATCATAGTATTAGTTAACATTCGTATAGTACTTTGTCAGGTATGGAGGCATAGAGAGATGACACTAATTTATTGGCAGCCGCACAGCTAGTGTGTTGAATAACTAGGATTTGAACCTAGGTGGTCCAGCCCCAGAGCACACGCTCTATTCCATTACCCTGGAAACCGCTGTACTTTTACACTACCCATGACATGGAAAAGCCTACCTGAAATAGAATTTAAGGCATCAATCGCTGGATTTTGGACTGATTTGAGCTGTTAAGTGATTGCACTCTCCATTATGATGGGATAGTTTTCATTCCATTCCAAAATGTAAGAGATTGCGAGTATTGACTAACGTTTTGTTTGTTTAAAATTATAAGAAACAGCAGAGACTGAAGAGTTGAAGATGGAGAAAAGATGGGGGATAGATCACTCAAGGTTTTTTGTCTTCTAGGAAGAAAAGTGACAAGTGAAAAGAGATGATCCTCATCCCTCTCTTTGGGGTGCATATCAGAGCTCCACTCTTTCTTCCCATCCCACCGCTAGACCTCCTTTCTTCCTAGTGGAGAAGGACAAGGCGGAGTGGAAATGTTTCCTACCAGAAATAGCTCTCTGCTTGTCATTTGAAAAGGAGACAATGTTGCCTTTAGTGAATGAAAAGGCAGTGTTAGGAGGTGGTAGCAGTAGACCGTAATTGCTCAAAACAGAGATAACCAGCCAGTGGTGAAAGCAACATAGCTTTTACTTTTAAATAGTTCCTTCCCCTGTGCACTCCAACCTCATTTTGCTTTCACTTCAGATAGTGTCCTACTTTGACAAATTAGTGAAATAAGCTTAGGAAGTGTTGCTGTTATGTAGTGGTTTTGAACCTCTGCTCCTTTCATTTATTGGCAGCTCGCCTTGCCAGTCATAGTGTGCTGGTCCATTAGCCATTTCCCACAGCACGCTGAATGGAACCAAAGCTATTTTGTTTGTAGCTTTTATTTCTTGAAAGGTTGCCCACCAGATTTCAGATTTAATGCCAGCCAGTGTGTGTTTTTCAGTACCCGTGGTTCTAGCCTGATAGGTAACTGAAGAACCTCACCTGAAGAAGCCTGGCTTCTATTCTAGCAAACAGCCACACTCCTGAATCCCACAAAACTTTAGGGTTTGCTGCCTTTAACTTCCATTCCTTCCCCTCATGGTAAGGGGACAGTTTCACTTAAAAAAAACGATTTGAACTGACCCCTATTTCAGATCAATTTGCAATGCATTGAGGTATTAAATGCATTGCATTTGATTTATAGCCTTGTTTACTCTGCATCACCAAACCCTAGTGGAATTCAGAGAGAAGCTGACCACAGCTGAAAATACCCAGATCTGGTTCATCTGAGGAGAGCTTGTGTTTGTATTGAAAAGAATTTGAAGATTCAAGAGTATAAAAATACATGCAAGCAAATAAAAACCATCTGTTCTGTTCTGTTCCCTTGGTTAGGAAGCCCCTTGACCAATTATTTGTCCCCTTTCTACTTGGTTAGATGTCAAGGAATGCTTTTAAACACAGTCTTCATTTCTAATGTAGCCTTCAAGTTATGCAGATATATTTTACGAATCATTCAGGATGGCTTTCAAATTTAGACTAGAGAGGGAAAAAACTAGGAAAGCATATTGTCAGCTTGGGCTGCCATGACAAAACACTGTCGATGGGGTGGCTTAAACCCGGAATTTCCATTTTCTCCCAGTTCTGGAGGCTAGCAGCCCCAGATCAAGGTTTGGCAGTTTCAGTTTCTGGTGAGGGCTCCTTTTGTCTTTGCATGTCAGAGAGAGAGAGCCCTGGTCTCTCTTCTTTTCCTTTTGAGGATCGGTCTTACCAGATTAGGGCCTCATCCCTATGATCTCTCATGTAACCTGAATTACTTTCTCAAGGCCTTGTCTCTAAGTGTGGTCACATTTGGGGATGGGACTTGGACACGGGACTTGGGTGGGATGCGAGTGGGGAACACAGTTCAGTCCACACCGGAATCCATTTCTTTTCAAGACACTCAAAAAAACTAGTTTGCTGCTGAGCTGGGTTTGTGCCATGTTGCCAGTTATTCTGAGACTTTAGCAGAGTAGCTGTTCTTGGGTTCAGCCTTAAAGCTCCATGTATAAAACTTCACAGGTCATTTATATCAAACTTGGTTATAATTGGATTAATGTCTTCCTTTCTATAAATATGGATTTAGGGGTGTTCCGTGTTCTTGTCATCGTGTCCTTAGTGAGATGTATGGGTTTGATAATGACCCCTTGCCGGCTGCAGCTCTTCCATTGCACGGCAACCCCGAGACTGTCGTTAGGAACCAGCCTTCCTCACCCGTGTCCCAGCCCCTCCCAAGGGAACGTAAAGGCCCCCGATACTCTCTGGACAGGGAGCAGTGGGTCCTGTTTCTAGTCTAAGAGGAAAGAATAGACTTCATGGACTGCATCTGCGCTTCCCTCCTTTTTTGCTGTGTTTGTGTTTCTGGAGTCATCTCATCTATTCCCATGCCTTTAATAGTAACAATACTTACCTGTATGTGAAAGATTATAGAATAAAACTGAAATCTTTGGCCTTGCCTTTTCTCCTGAACTGTGGGTTCTTATTTCTGTCTGTCTAATTTATACCTTAAATTGAGAGCGAAGAGGTTAATTACAGACATGGGCTGCATAAAGTTCCAGTCAGCGCTGGAACGCACATGTAACAGTGGTCCCATACAGTTACAGTGGGGCTGGGAAACTCCTATTGCCTAACGATGCCTGATGTTACAATTATAGCTACGGTAACATGGTAGCAGTAACACATCACTCCTGTGTTGGTGGTGGTGCTAGTGTCAATGCTTAGCTGTGGAGGCAAGATACCTGGATTCCAGTTCCCCTGCTTTCTCTCCGCCCCCTTTTCCCCTACCCAGTTCATTTGATGTCCCTCCCTGACGTCCCTAGACAGCAGAAACACTTCCTCTTGTTCTTCCCATTGTTGTTCTGTCATATTGTTTTAAGGATCACGTTCAGGTCCATGACTGTAACACTCAGTTAATGTCTGACTTCCTTGGAGGTAGCACACATTTTTAAATGCATCCGTATGTGAATGTATATAAAATAGATGTGTGTGTGTGCGCGTGGGCCTTCTCTGGGGCCTGGCAGAAGGGAGGAGTCCGTATACTTTAATGCTCTCTATTGCCGCTTGGACGGAAATGACCAGGAGCGTAAGATTTTGAGCTTTCTCGAAACTTAAAACATGCAGGGTTTATTTAAGAGGGCAGGAAATCAGATTCCTGCCATTTTCCCCCGATGAGGAGAGCAGAGGGGTTTCCCCGTTTTCCTAAGCTGTGCTAGAGATTGGGAGTTAGAAAGGGAAACGTCCAGGAGGCAATGTTAGGGCTTGCCTGGCTCCTGGACGAGGTTTCTTGTCTGAGTCTCCTTTGTGGAACCGGGTTTTCCTGCCCTCGTCGTCTCCATGCTGACTCTGAGCCGAGGCCCCTTCCCGATCACAGGTCTGCTCTTCCTAAACTGTGTTTTAAGACACACCTATACCACTGTCACTGCTCCTGGCTGTTGGCTTTTTCAGCAGCACCTCTGGTCTTGCTGGCCTTGGCTGTTGGCCCTTCTTGACCTGCTATGGCCTTTTTTGTTTCTCATGATTCTGCTCTGACAAATGCCATGATTCCTGGTATTTGACCCCAGCTGATCCAATGAGGGGTTCTGCTATGCCCTTTGGTTTTCCCGGAAGGGGAACTTGTAGACTGTCAGGGGAGCCTGATGATACCCTGGGGCCAGACTGTGACAGCCAGCTGTGCTCAGGCCCCTTGGCAGCCTGAGGGGCCCTTCTCTGGATATTCGGCTAATTGGGGATGGACAGTTACTGCAGTTTTCTGTCAACTTGTCTTTATTGTATTGATAAGATATTTTAGGAGCCTGCAGTGCATGCTAATGACTAAGCAGTAAGGTTGTCAGAAAGAGTATGAACTGCTTGAGAAAAAGATAGTGTCTTCTACTCCTTTTGTTTTCCTTCCTTAGAGTCCCTCAGCATACATTAGTCCTCAATAACTGTCATCTCAGTAATAATTACAGGGTGGCTGGATCACAAGTTTTTGTTTTATTTTATTTCTGATGGTTCCTCATGCTGAGAGTGATTGGTTTAACTATAAAGAAAAATGTATATGTAGATAGATACTAGTGCAGAGATTTTAAAGTTCGCTTCTTTCACTCAACAATAGTTGTACTCTTTTACACTATTGAGATTTTGTTGTTGTAAAGAATATCGTATTTGGGGAAAAGATATGAGTCCTTTGTTCCTCTTAGAACTGTAAAGAAGATATGACAGCATATCTTAAGGTTCCCTCTATGAAAGATTAGGATCCCCATTAATGTCAGGCAAACTTCAAGTCTGATCTTTTTGGGCAGAAAATTAGGGCACTTCTTCATGGAATTGTAATGAAATATACTTACCAAATGGAATGGAATTTAGTCCTCAGTAAAAGCGAGTGTGCATGCATGGGTCCGGCCTTCTTAGAGACTTGCCAGCAGAGAGAACCTGTTCCTCTCCAGTTTACTTACGCTGCCCAGTACTTTGGTTGTTTCTGTTACACAGGTATCTTGGTATCTTTGCAAGAATTTTCAACACTACAATTTTTTTTTTTTTACTACAAACGCCTAATTAGTTTAATAATATAAACATGCACATAAATCTTTCCTTAAAATTGGGTTAATAATATAAGCTATTATATTTAAACTCTGCTCTCCATTTGAAAGCTTGGAAAAGCAAATTCTACCTTAATTTTTGAATACGACTTTTGGTAGGTGGAGGAAGAAGGTTTTCAAGGGCCCGATTCTTTGTCTCCTTCTACGGTGCATGTGGACTTTGACTTTAAGGGGGGGAAATTGTAGCATTTTTTTCCTTACAAATATTGAAGTATTTTATATTTTGTGATTAAGCGAAGATGCAACATAACAGCTTGTATTTTTGTATTTACATTTTTGCTTACTTGGCCTAAGTAGCATTGTTTCCGTGTAGTTGAAGATGCCTGCTGATTGTGCATGAGGTAGACAAGGTGATTGTATATACTTTCTATATTTAGCACACTAAAGTTGGAGATTTCAGTTCATAGTTCTGATTCAAATTTAGTCCTCATATCGCTGGTTAAAATAGATACTTTTTGGGGGTTGCCATTTGCCAGGGTGATCTATTTGGGCTATAGTTTCTCGAAGGCTACTTTAAAAAAATGATCTTTGGTAGTTTCAGAATATTTTTGATCTTGAGTCTAAAGCATAGTTGCTATTTGATAAATACCTACTTTGTGCATTCCTATCTTGTCTTCCCACATCTTGTGTTCTCTCCATGTTTCTCTTAGCAAATGTGTGTGTTAATAAACACTGCAGCAATGCCGGTCCCTGGATTGTGTGTACCGACTTTGTTCTTAGGAAACCGAGCTTGCCCTCTGCACCGCGCCACCACATGAATCGGTGCTGCCATTACCGAAGAAGGGATCTCGTGTTCATGCCCTTCACGTGGGTTCAGACGTGGTCTCTGGATTCAGACAGACTAGGGTTCAAATCCTTTTCCTGCTGCATGCTTTCTGCGTAACCTTGAACAAGAGAAAGCCTTTTAAAGCTTCTCATTTCTCATTTTTAAAATAAGAATAACAGGTTTTGCTTCAAACAACTGACATGACGACTAGATTAAATAAAATATATATCAAGCATATGGCAACGGGCTTGACGTAAGCAAACATGCAGTAAGTTGTGACTGCTGCTATTATTACCGTCATCATCATTATCGTTATTTGTCACGCTGCTGTTTACTATTTCTGCACATACTCTTGGCACGTTCATCCCAAAGGTTCACTTTTCTTCTCTTTTTTCATTATAGGCCAGGGAACAAAAACTTTGTCTTGCACCTTCAGGAGGAAAGAATGCTTTCTTCTTCTCTCTGAGTATGCCTCGTATTATTTAATATATTTTTGTGGAACCAATTTACATAACCAGAACTGGCCATAGATGGTGCATTTATGAATAACAAATTCTCTAGGAATGTAACATTTTCATAGCTGCTTAATTTTAAAAAGAAAAAACTCTATTGAGGAAACACTGGCAACTCATTTAGCTCAGCAGTGGGTAAAAATGTACAGGCCACTTCTTAAAGGTCCCTAGTAGTTTGAAGACTGAAGACAGATGTCCCCTCACCCCGAGCTCCTGACACAGGGTTGAAATCGGTGTGGTGATGCACAGACAGCTCTTTGGAAGCAGGTGAGAGAGACCGGCCCCCACCACCGCATACCGTTGTGAGCTCCTTACAGCCCTGGTCTTCCTCTTTCCCTGAAGTGTGCCCCCTTATCCACCCTGCACACAACGCACAAGGCAGAGCACAGCTCTGGGACCTCCCCTTCTTCTTCCCACTCCCATCAGAAGTCAGGTTCCTGAAAAGCTCATTTTACAAGCTACTCACTTAAGTTAGGTGTAATCAAAAAGAGGAGTTGGCAGATTTAAGGAATATTTAACTAGTGGATTATGCTTTAGGAGAAAATTCTTAGGAAAGGGAAAAGAACAGTGGAAAGTTCTTCCTTCTGAAACTCTACCTCTCTTCATGTTTAACATAACGTACTTTTCTAATGGGAATGAACAGATAAGCAGCCGCAGCTGTGCAGACAGGCAACCCCACAATAAAATCCACCCTGTGAATGGGTCATTCTTTCCTAGGGTGTGTGGCGGCTCTATAAAAAAACACTTGAGACTCACATGAATTTACGTGGTTTCGTACATGCCAACCGTTGTTCCTATAGTGTAGGTAATCCTGTGCTCGCTTTGGCAGCACGTACATTAACACTCGTGATCTCACTTTGTACAATTATATAGGAGCATAAAACTGTGCAAAGCAATCATAGTAATTAATGGGAAAATCTAATTGTTCTATAACCTTTAACAATTTTTGTCAAAACATTAAATCTGTTAACTGTCCGTTATAAATGTATACGGAAATGAAAAAATAGTAAAACATAATTTATTTAGTAAGCCAATGTTTATATAGTACTGTTTAAAACAAACATTAAGAAAATCTTTTTTCTTCTAAAAAAATTTTATTTATTGATTTTAGAGAGGGAGGAAGGAGGAGAGAAAAACATCAATTTGTTGTTCCACTTATTTATACATTCATTGGTTGATTCTTGTATGTGCCCTAACCTGGGATTGAACCCACAACCTTGACATATTAGGATGATGCTCTAACCAACTGTGCTCACCAGTCAGAGCCGCATTTAATTCTTTGAAAAAAAATGACCGAGTGCCCTGGCTGGTGTAGCTCAGTGGATTGAGCGTGGACGGCAAACCCAAGGGTCACCGGTTCGATTCCCAGTCAGGGCACATGCCTGGGTTGCGGGCCAGGTCCCCAGTGGGGGCCATGTGAGAAGCAACCTCACTTTGATGTTTCTCTCCCTCTTTTTCTCCCTCCCTTTCCCTCTCTCTAAAAATAAATAAATGAGCCCTGGCTGGTGTAGCTCAGTGGATTGAGCGCGGGCCTGCGAACCAGAGGATCGCGGTTCGATTCCCAGTCAGGGCACATGCCTGGGTTGCAGGCCAGTTCCCGGCAGGGGACACATGAGAGGCAACCATACATTGATGTTTCTCTCCCTCTCCCTCTCTCCTACCCTTCCCCTCTAAAGATAAATAAATAAATTCTTTAAAAAAAAATAAAATTAAATAAATAAATAAATAAATGAAACCTTTAAAAAATATTTTTTTAAAAATTACGGAGAATAATCTAAATAGTGCTTGCCACCTTATTGTGTAACTTACTATTAAACTAGCATCTTCTCTAATGCTTTAATGGACTGTCATACTCCCAAGTTTGCATAGCTTCCAACATTGTATCCTTCGTACTTGCAGTGCCGTGAAGTATCTCCATAGTGCTTTAATGTGAAGTTTTTGCCAGCTTGTCACTTCCTCTAGATATCTTTAGCCTTTTCGTCACAACCACTTTCCTCCTTTATGTCAGTTAATTCGCCTCTCCCAAGCTCCTCTAGTATGTTTAGGAGCTCTCAAACGGTGACAGTTTCAACCTTCCCATGATCAGCTGTTCTTCTGTAACTACATTACATTTGATTCTCATTCACTTCTGGTGTTAATCACTCTTTCTTTCTTTGTTGCACCTTCAACTTTGTAGGCTAATTCTGTCTGTTGATTATCCATGTTTGTAAAATGCCTTATGGCAGCACAACTACATGTTCTGCTGTCTGTACGTGAACTGAATTGACATCACAGTGACCAGTCACTTTCAGACTTTGAAAGAAGTGATCTCATTGATCACTGATCACAGTACACATCTGTTATTTACATAGTGTTTTGTGAACTGAAAAGCTGGCAGTCACTTAAGCATGTTGTTGAATGACTGGTGTTACTTAATCAAACTGCTAACTGAGATTTGTGCATATGAGAACCATGTAGGGCAAGGACATTGACGTTGAAGATCTGTCAGGCCTAGATCGCAAAAGCTGGTCCAGATCCAAAGATCGCTTTCACTGTGTTTCACAATTACTTTAGCTAGCAAGTAAGAAAAGGTGTGAAAGATGCAAGGGAGCTGTGTCCCCCTTTTTCCTCGAGACGATGTTTCTGGAGTGTGGCAGTCTCAGCAACGTGCTGCGCTTGCTGCAGTTTCTCTTTTGTTGGGGATGCCTTTGAGTATTAGAGAGGCAAAATAAATGACTAGTTTTCACAACTAATTAATGGCAGCATAGCACGAGCTGTTACTTCTTTTGATACTTGGTTCTGGCATTTATTCTTTTGCAACATTTGCTTTCTTCTGACCCCCTTCAAACATAATTTTGTTCCTCCTGGGTGATGGGCTATAAGTAAATGTGGTCCTGGGAACTTTTCTTTGTTGGAGATGCCCTTAAAATAGTTACAGTGCCTCAAAGGTGAAACGAATAGGACTTTCATTTCCCTTACTTCTAGTCAGAACAAGAGCAGTCTTATTCTTCTGTAGCTTGTTGGACAAGGGAGCCCTCAACCAGAATATACACGTCAGTGAACACTGCAAGATGGAAAACCCTTCAAGCTTCTCCTGGATTCTGGTATTAGTTGTAGCCCCCACATTGCCCTACAATGTTTTCTCTAACATAATGAAGCCTTTAGCCATCACTGCTACTTGGAAAATCAAAGCCTTTTGGTCTCTAATGGGATGTTTATGAAAATACTCCCATTTTGAAATTCACTCAGGAAAAGGAAGTATGGTAAACGATGTTAGAAATCCCTCCGGCGTGCCTTGTCACTGCTCCGTTTACTGACATGTACACTGGAAGCAGTGTCTGGGATTAGTGTGAGTAAGAGAGCATGAAAACCCAGAGTTAAATCAGCTCTTATGCTCATTGTCTTCTTCCTTGGAAGTTTAGCATCATATGTGCATTCCTAATTGTTATTTCTGTATGATCAAGTAAATTGCTCTTTGCCAAATTTAATATGGACATCTAGGGTAAGCTAAAAATCCCTGCTACTTGTATCAGGAGTCCCGTCTGTTTGCATTCTTTTGCTAAGGTGACAGTGGAAGGTTTTCTGTTTTTGATTTTGTTTTATGGAGCATTGTATAATGGCAAGTCCATAGTGAAAAAGAACTACACTCTCTATATGTCATACATTGTTGCTTTTCTTGGTGTCAGTAAAAAACAAAAACAGTGAAATGTATTGAACATCTAGTTTGGTAATACAGTAACTTATAATACTTTCATGTAAAAGAGGCCCAAGGACCTTTGGCTTTTCCTGTGGTGCTGGCTCTTTTTGTTATTATTTTTCCTATCTTAATGTAAAACATTGAAGTGTTTTGTTTTGTTTTGTTTTAAGATTTTATTTCTTTTTAGAGAGAGGGGAAGGCAGGGAGAAAGAGAGGGAGAGAAACATCAATGTGTGGTTGCCTCTCATACAGGCCCAACTGGGGACCTGGCCTGCAACCCAGGCATGAGCCCTGACAGGGAATGGAACCAACGACCCTTTGTTTCACAGGCTGGCGCTCAATCCACTTAGCCACACCAGCCAGGGTGACATTGATGTATTTTAAAATTAGAAAAAGGTAACATTCATTCAAGAAATATTTAGTGAGGGATTGCTGTATACCAAGAATTGTTTTAGGGAGCTAGCAGTGAGTATAAGATGGTCAGACTCCTTGCTTTCCTGGAGCTTGTACTCTAAAGGGGAAGAGAAAGACAGCAAACGAATAAATTACATGGACTGATTAGTTCACTGATCAGTTCGTGGCTTTCACTATGCACTTCTGTTCATTTGTCCCTTACTGGCATGAAAGTATGGAAATGGAACTTTGGGGATTTGACAGCAATGATCTTCAGACAGCAGCCAGCTCCATCGGTGGCTTCTGCGTGCATATTCTCACACGCGCGTGTTCTCACGCGTGCTCTGTAGCTGGCCTCTGTTGTTAGTTCTCATAGCACTTCAGCTTTATTTCAGAAGTCACACAAAAATATGGTTAGGGCTATCATTTTGACTTCGACTCAGAACCATTTTTAAAATCCTTTTAAAAACACATAGGGGCAAATATAGCATCTTACAGTGGCATTATGTTTGAGATTCCAAGCTAAAGCCTGAAATAAGAAGCTGCTAATATTTTGAGAAATGGTCCTTATTTGTCGCTCATCTTTCCTTATGTAAGCCTTCGAGTTCCTTTTGGTAACAGACTTACTATCTAGTAACATTATTTGATTTTAAATCATTTAATATTTTTCATCTGAGGATAAAAATTGCACTTAAGAAAAAACATTTTATCTTGGTAAGCAAATTTAAGGCTGTCACTTTTGCTGTGTGTATTAAATAAACTGCTACACAGTTTTCCATTTAAAAATATGTGGATTATTTGATTATGCCAGAGTAGTTATCATCAAGAACTCAAATTTTGTGCTGAATGCACTAAAGAGCTTTTTGTCCACTTTTAAAATTTTTCTTACAGAAACTACAGCTCTTTAAATACAACACTTGTAAGCCAAAATATTTTTCTTCAACAAAGGAGGAAACGCTTCTATCTTTCATTCAACCAAATACTCATAGTCATAGTAGAGAATTTTGTCTTTAAAATAGGAAGGCTCATTATTGTAGTTGCTTTTGCTTTCATGATACCTATGGCTTCTTGCTCTGCTTTTTACAGATGCAAGGGAGTAGGCTCTTGCTGAGAGTTCGGTTAATTGTAGTGAGTAGATCAATATTCAGCAACAAGTCTTTCAAGGCCCTTTCTAACCTGGAGATTTTATGAATCTACCTTTACTTTTGCCCCTGCTTTCTTCCTTCAGCGATGAGAGCCAGGATCAGAGCCAGGATGTATTGAGGGCAAGCTGGAGAGCGAAGTTGGGGGGAGGGGACAGCGGGGGCAGTAAGTGAGGGTCACAGAACGAGTGGTGGTGACCCAGAGGAGCAGTTGCTACTGTTGGTTCCTTCTCTTTGATTGTCATTTCTAACACTTAGTATGTTTTATTAATTGTAATTATTTTTGTTATTGGGGAAAAAAGAAAGGAAAAGATAAACCCAGAGATAAAATCAATTTCAAGAAGTCACCTTTTCAAGTACCTTCCTCCAAAGAGACAACCCCTGAATTCTTCATAGATCAATATTTAATTAATCAAAGCAATGATTAAGAAAGGAACTTTTGTCAAGTTATTTTTTAGGATGTTAGAATATAAGGCTTATGTTTATTGGCTTATCAGAGCAGTTTTCTGAAAGATAAAGTTTTCCCTGGTGGTCCAGTGGAATTTAAGGGAGACATTTTATGTCCCTTAAAGCTGGAAGAGTCTGTCGATCTTTGTATCCCCAGGTCCAGACACCCCACCAGCCCATGCTACGTGCTCAAAAATTGTTTTCTGAACCGAGCCCAATGCTCATTCTTAAGAAAATATCGAAAACAAGTTAATCCCGAATAAAAAGAATGGATTTTTGATGTGTTCTTTTTTAGTTGCTCTCCAGAATGTTCCTTCTCGGAAAATGTGAAAATGTTTTTATGCGTAACATATTGGAACCAGAAGCACTGACTTTATATTTCAAAGTTGGAGGAAATGAGATTGATGTTTCACATAATTGTAAAATGCCAAAAATAAGTAGAACTGAAATGAATTAAAGCCCAGTGTTCAGAAAGGCCAAGTAAAAGCTTCAGATCAAGAGTGGCTATAATTGAAAGGCTCCAAATAAGTATTTAAAACCATCCCTGCTGTGACTGTTAAGATTTCTGAATTTCAAATTGGCATTTTATGTTTGACAAGGTGACATTGTATAAGAAATGTATTATAAAACACTGCTGCACGATAGGAAAATGATTGAATGTAAATATTTCAAGATGTGGACCACTGTTCAAATGTTATCATAAATCTTTGCCATTGTTTTAGGGGATGACTCTTCATGCATATATGAGCTGACTTGATAGAACTAGCTCTTAGAAGGGAAATCTTCAGCGAGTTTCTGCCTCTCTGCTACCACTGGTCTGATTTGACCACAGTATTCTATTAGATCCTTTGCCATTAGTATCATGTTTATTATTTAAAAAGTGGGAAAACCCTTGTTTGTTTGTTTTGTTTTGTTTTTTTAGGATGCTATATCTGGCATTGCTTTTGTCCCCTTCATTGAGTAATCTGAAGTATCACTTATGTGAAATTAGAGTGTGCTGAGACAATTGGCATTCTTAAACTTTGAAAAAAAAATGAAAGGAAGCCCTGGCTGGTGTAGCTCAGTGGATTGAGTGCGGGCCTGCGAACTGAAGGATCGCGGTTCGATTCCCAGTCAGGGCACATGCCTGGGTTGCCAGGCCAGTTCCCGGCAGGGGACATGCAGGAGGCAACCACACATTGATGTTTCTCTCCCTCTCTCCTTCCCTTCCCCTCTAAAGATAAATAAATAAAATCTAAAAGAAAAAAAAAAATCTTAAAAAAAAAAAAAAATGAAAGGAAGAAGCTTGAACTGTAAAGTTAACTATTCTTCCATTCCTTGCAGGTTTGGAAGGTTTACGGTAGCTGCTCTTCAGTCCAAAGTAGAACAATACGAACGTGAAACCAATCGCCTCAAGAAAGCCCTGGAACGAAGTGATAAGTATATAGAGGAACTAGAATCTCAGATTGCACAGCTAAAAAATTCAAGTGAAGAGAAGGAAGCGATGAGTTCCGTTTGCCAGAGAGCACTTTCTGTGGATGGCAAGGGGAACGACGGCAGTGAGGAGGATATGCCATCCAAGAATCCGGGTGATGGTGCCAGAAAGCAGCTCGGCTCATCGACCTCGAGTGCTCACCTGGCACAGCCTTCTAACAGCTCTGCCCGGCAGGAAGGCACCAGCAAAACAGACCTGAACTGTTCTAAGAACAAAGACCTGTATCAAAAGCAGGTGGAAATAATGTTAGGTGTGACAGATACAAGTATGGATACTTACTTGGAAAGGGAATGGGATAGTAAGCCAAGTGACTGTGCACCCTACAAAGATGGACTTTATGATCTTCCAGCTCCTTGCACTCCTTTGTCCCTGAGTTGCCTTCAGCTCAATACCCCAGAAAATAGAGAGGGCTCTATGGTCAAAGCAGGAGGTTCCAAGAAGCACTCACACCATCTCAGAAAATTGGTGTTTGATGATTTTTGTGATTCTCCAAATGTCTGTAGTAAAGATTCTTCAGAAGACGATAAAAGTGAAACTGAAAAGAAATCAGAATGTTTTGCTTCCCCAAAGACAGGGTTTTGGGATTGTTGTTCCACAAGCTATGCCCAGAGCTTGGATTTTGAAAGCTCAGAGGGGAACACAATTGCGAATTCTGTTGGAGAAATTTCTTCGAAACTGAGTGAGAAATCAGGCTCATGTTTATCCAAGAGGCTGAATTCTCTTCGCTCTTTTGAAATGAATCGGACAAGAACATCCAGCGAAGCCTCAATGGACGCGGCTTACCTTGACAAAATCTCTGAGCTGGATTCGATGATGTCTGAGTCAGACAACAGCAAGAGCCCGTGTAGTAACGGTTTTAAGTCACTGGATTTGGACGGGTTGTCAAAGTCCTCCCAAGGCAGTGAATTTCTTGAGGAACCAGATAAGTTGGAAGAAAGAACTAAGCCAAACCTTTCCAAAGGTTCTCTAACTACTGATCAGTTAGAAAATGGAAATGAGTGGAAACCCTCTTCTTTTTTCCTCCTCTCTCCACCTGACCAAGAAATGAGTGAAGATTTTTCACTGCATCCCAGTTCTAACTCAGGAACGAATGAAATCAAACCCCCGAGCTGTTTGTTTCAGACTGAGTTTTCCCAAGGTGTTCTGTTGAGCGGTTCACATCAGCTGTTTGAAGATCAAAGTTTTGGGTCGTCTTTGTTTAAGATGTCCTCAGAGATGCATGGTCTTCATAACCACCTTCAGTCTCCCTGGTCTGCTTCTTTTGTGCCTGAGAAGAGAAATAAAAATGTGAATCAGTCAACAAAAAGGAAAATCCAGAGCAGCCTTTCTAATGCCAGCCCGTCAAAAGCAACTAAAAGTTGACTTATTAGAAAGGTGTCATTTATATTTTTGTCCTTAGAACAATATAAATGTTTAAAGTTACTTTTCCCCTCATAAAGGTTCTGCATGATTTTGAATTGATAGTCTTTAGCTGAGTGTCAAGTCAGAATAAGCGGATTGGCCTGTACCGGCCAGAGGTGTCCAACCCATGGCCTGCGGCCCACAGGCTGCGTGCGGCCCAGGGTGGCTACGAATGCAGCCCGCCACAAAACCGTAAATTCACTTAAAACCTTTTTTTGCTTATCGGTTTTCGTTAGTGTTTGTGTATTTAATGTGCTGTCCAAGACAACTCTTCTTCCTCCGTGGCCCAGAGATGCCAAAAGGTCAGACATCCCTGCCAGTGTACCCAGAATACTTTTGTTCATTCTGAAGAGTTTGTTCTTTTCCATTTTTATTTGGGAATCTTTTTGACCAGAAGATAGGCAGAGAGTTTCTTTTTAATGACTATTGCATATATCTGGTTCGGATATATTTTGTTTTCAGTCTTGATTTTTCAATAACCGTTAGATACAACGGTTATAACCATTAGATACAGGCCTATTAATGAGCCTCAGTTGTCTTCAGAAGTGGGATTTCTTAAGTAACACTGTAAGTGTTGTCTACACACTGCCCACGAGACACTTGAGTTTCTTTAAAGCTTTTCCTAGGTTGGGCATGATTTGGCCTGCCCCCTTTGATGTGTAGTAGTGGCCTAGCTTTTATGCAAGGCCATCATGGAGAAATAGCGTTCCAGCCTTGGACCAATATTCACTTCTTTTTTGGTTTTATGTGTATGTTTGCATTCTTAATGTTGTGTTTTGTTCAGTTTTTGTAAAAAAACATTTTTGCTATTATGAAAGATTACATTTGTATACAGAAATATTTGTTTTACATGAGATAACTTTCATTTGCTCATCTTTTTGTGTACAGTGTAGTGAAAAATAAAAAAATTGAGTCTGCTTTGGAAGGAGGACATGGAACAGTTGGGCTCTGAAGGGCCTGAACATGGTAGCTTTATTGTTCCGGATAGACATGCGCAAAAGCACTCACTAACCAGTCCTGGATCCACTTATGTGGTCTGCCAGGGAAGCTTTTTGGGAGTGATCGAGTTCTTGTTGCATGTGAAAACTATGCATGATAGCATTCTTGCTTGCACTGTTTTTCTTACATAAGAAAAAGAAGTTAAAATTGGCTAATAGAATATCTTTTCTGTAGGACAAATTTTTTTTTTTTTTTTTTGGTGAAGAGTGTTGGGGGGTGAGAAGAGGTGAGCTAAGCACAATTTATAATGTAGGCTCTGAAAAAGTATATTCTTACCAAACGTGTTTGGTCTGCCTATACAGGCTTTTAAAAATGGTTTGTATGTGAATGACTCGTTTAGCAAATGTGCACTGAGCATTTTACATTAATGCCATACTGTTTTACATGAATACTGCATGCTTTTCTGTGGGAACTGAATAAAGGACGTCATAAGCACTGTAATCCTTGATGTTGTCTCAGATACTGAATTAGCCTACAAAGACCAGTCAAACTTACCATTTTTTTAATCGATCTTATAAGAATTGACGGGCGGGGCGGGGGAGGGGGAGGCAGAAAACTGTACTTAAACAACAATTTTTTAAAAATTGACAAACTGCAACTCATGGACTAAATCTGGCCTGCACCTGTTTTTGTGAAAGGCCTATGAACTAAAACTAGTTTATACACTTTTTAATTTTTTTAATGCTAGGAATATTTCATAATGCAGGAAAATGGTAAGTAATTCAGATTTCATTGTTTCTGAATAAAGTCGTCTTAGAACATAGCTATGCTCATTTGTTTACGTATTATCTGTGGCTGTTTTTGAGCTGTGGCTGCATAATTGGTTGCAACAGAGACCATATGTCTCACAAAGCCTAAAGTAGAGAGAAATTCGCTGGCCCCTGTTTTAATAGACTTCAAGGAGTCAACAGAATCATAGAAGTATAACAAATCATTTTTATGATTTGGAGAATCATGCCCTCCACTAATCAAGCCAAAATAAAGTTTTTAAAAAGTTAATACAAAACATTTTTTGCTTTGTCATACATTTTTCAATAAGTATGTGTCATTTTATCTCTCTGATATGTTAAAAGCTAATGGGTACTTTCAGGGATATTAGCAGTTTAAACATCTTTGATAATGTGGTTATATATTTGAAATTTTATTAAATGTAGAAACCTTAGTTTTTTTGGAATAGAATAAATTTGAGGGTAAGCTTTTGATTGTGTTCTGTCTATAACTCTTCTGTACCATGAATGTATCAGTTTTTAATCCAAATATATTCTGACACTGCCCTGGAATCCAGTGCACATACCCTGATTTACTAATGCCTACCTGGGGCGAGAGCCTCTATATAGGACCTGAGTATTTCCCAGCCACTCCAGAAACGCTGCTGTATCCTCCCCAAAATAGTACTTCCTATATTAAATTAATCAAACCTGTATTTCCTCAATTGAAGGGAATAATCCGTACAGGATTTTAATCACACATCCTCATTTGTCTTCAGCATAATCTATATCATAACATACAGTGTTCTCACATTTTTTAAATACATCTGTTATATACATACACTAAAAAAAAAGCTATCTTATACTGAAACCAACTACTTTGCTAACCTCTGTCTCATAATCCTCTTCAAATTCCACGAACCAACCACCATCCCAAGTTCCCAGATAAACAAGCTGAGGGTTTGCCATCAGAGGCGCAGCTGGAATGGGCCAGAGCTGCATTGGACCTGGGCCTCCTCCTGCTTTAGGCAGAGCACTCACATGTCTAGGCCAAGGGGTGAGTGGGTGGGTATGAAGTTTCCAAGGATTCTTTGAAACATATTTTGGAAATATTAGCATGTTTCTTTTTTGAGTAACATTTAATTACTGAGTGGAAGCTCAGTGACGGTAGTGTGTGCGCCCCACTTTTTATCAACGTGCACATGAACCAACATTCAGATGGGTTTAAAAACAGCACTGAGGCCGTTAGGCTAGGACACAATAGTGACGAAGGAAGCAGACCCTTACCGGCTCATGTCTTTATCAATAAAAACAGCATCTTTTGACTGCTCATATTTCTAAAATGTGATGGCTAAAGACATGCTATTTTTTTTGACAAGTCCTTTATTCTGTACCTTTTAATTTCAAAACCTTCATCTCATGCAAAACAAGTCTCCTGTTTTAATGGATAGAGACCAAAACTCAAAATGGTAGACTTTTAAGATTTATAATCCCTTAATTTCAAATCTGCATTGTTTTCCTGTAATCTCTTCTGTGTTTACCTTGGTTTGAAACAACTACTGTTAACACTGAACAGGAGAAGAACCTTGGTCTTGAACCCTAACTGCAGCAGGAACTTGTTAGCATATCCTTACACAGTTCTCATTCACAGTAGTACAGGCATCCCATGTTTTCCCTTGCTTTTGCCCCTGTTAACAATATAGTAGAGAACATCAAACTGAGATTAACCGCTCAACTTTATTGAATGTGGCCTATTAGACTAGAAGGGTTTCCCAAAGCCTCCTAAGAAGGTCTTTCCTTCCTATTTGTGGGAGTCCGAAAACCCAGCCTTTGCCTGTCATGATGTAACCTGATCCTTCTAATAATACTTGGCAGAGAGAAAACCTTTTAAGCAATGATCTCAGAGTGCACAGTGAACATTTATTGCCTAATTCTCGGAACCCAACTCTGAGCGAGGAAGCATCTATTAAATGCAGAATTCTTTTAAGAAGTCATCTGGAACTCAGGCTGGGGTGATTTTCAGTTTTAGATGAGAGGCAGTCTAGAATGCCTAAATTGAAGCTCTACTTCAAAGACGGTAGATTCCTAGGTCTGCTGTGTTTCCACGCGGAGCAGACCCCCACTAATAAATATTAGTTGGATTAACTAAGTGTGTAGGAGCATTGGGTCTTTAAGGATGAATGAGAGTTCAGTTCGGAAGAGGGCCTCCTCCTCCGGTCCGCTGTGCTGCATTGGGCGCCTATTCATCCTGCTCTTAGACGAGGTGCAGAAGGAACCACTCCCTAAGGTCCGGACCCTATTGGAAACGGTTCCCCGACGCTCCAGCCTGAGCTTGCAAATTTGTCTTTGCCCCGCCTCCGCCCTCTGAGCGCCCCCTGGGACCCCAGGCTGGCCCTCGCTGCTGGGGCCGGCGGCCTGATGGCGAGACAGCGACTCCCTGGGCGCTGGAAGGATCGGGAGGTGGCAGAACTGGCCCATCATCTGTCCATTAAGCCGAGGCCTGGCGCTCGGGAGGCCAGAAGGCACGACCTGCCTCACTCACAGGGTCATCTTTGTGCTGGAGTGGGGGGTGGGGAGAGCGGGTGAGGTCTGGCCCGGGCTCGGCGCTGCTCTCCTCGCTCTGGCTCCAGCGACCCCAGCCTTCCCGGAGTCCCGCCGCCAGTGCCAGCGCCGCTCCCTCCCCCGGCACTGGTCGGCCCGGAGCGCAGACCCGCCCGGTGCCCCCGCGGCCGGAGTTCCCAACGTTTTCGGGGCGGGGGCGGGGGGTCTCAGTTGGTCCCGCCCAGTCCCCACCGGAAGAAACGACTGACTCTGCGATTTCTTTTCATTTTATTACCACTCACGAACCGGGCGATTAAGACGCGAAACCAACAAAGAGTTTTCTTTCCACCTTAACCTTGCACACAATCCTTTAACAAATTAATTAATCCTAATGAATTAACACTTCATTTATTTAAACGCGCTACAGTCCATGAATTAAATTTTCATGCAGTGATTAAAGGCTGTTAAAATATGCATGATTTCGTTAAAATTTTATAATAAATCAGGGCAATGTGTTACATGACAAGGCAACTATTTCCCAGTCCCTCGCAAGGGGCTTTGATTTGTGCGGGCGGCGGGAGGAGGGGCGGCTGCGGTGGCGACAGGACCGCTCCACACTGCGGCGTCGGGACTAGCGGCTTCGCGCTTCCTCCGCGGCGTCTGGACCCTTTGGGGGACCCTACTCCTGCAGGCGGAGCTGAGCCTGCGAAGGGCGGCGAATCCCGCCTCTCGGTCCTGGAAACTGCCCCCTCCCGGGGCGGGGTGGGGGCGGCGGGTGGTGCTGGGGGTCCTCTGCTGTCCGCTTGCGCCAGCGGACCTTCCTCCAAACAGGGCGCGCGTCCGGGTCGCTGCGGCGCGCGGGCGGCTCTCTGGGGGACGGGGAGGCGGCAGAACTTCGATCTCGTCGCGCGGGGTCACGGCGGGAGCGTCTGGTGTCCAGTTGGTGTGTTCCTTGTTGTTATCCCGGGGAGCTCCAAACCCGGCCTCGGACCAGCGCGCTCCCGCAGTTTTGCAGGAGCCTGGTCGGGGCAGGGGCGGCTCTGTTCCCCTGGTTGGGGCAGGGCCTGTGGCCGTGTAGTTTAGTGCTAGGACGTGGCGCGCTGGGACAAACGAACCGGCTCTGGCGACGAGCCAGCAGGGGAGGCGTGCCCCTATTAGGCAGCAGCTACAGACGTCCTGTTACCACCCGTAGGGCTTTCGCAAGGTGGGTGGGTCTCAAGTACACGGAGAGATTAGGCTGGAGATCTATGAAGGGGTGGGCAATACTAGGTCTACAGTTTTGAGTACGCGAAACACAACTTATTCATGTGTTATTACTTATTAATTATTGCGTTATTTTCTATAGCAACGGCTGTAAATCTACTTTTGTCCAGCCCTGAACATAGAGTTCTGCATATGTGGCGCCGAGAGTGATAATGACCCGCAGTGAACTTGACTAGCACGCATCGTCCGTGTTGCAAGGGCATCAGTCAGGGAGTTGCATTTGAATTAAACGGACCGAAGGAGGACAACAGTGTTTTTTCCATCCGCTGGAGCTCAGCCTGAATGCGGGACCAAGAGTCTTACAGGGGACCACCCCCTCGCCCCTGTAACTCATTGCCCCGCCCCGGACCTTGAGGAGGAAGGAGACCAGCGGCCCAGGGAAGGGCGGGAGGGGCGGGGAAGAAGGGAAGGACAGCGGCCTCCAGGAAATCTCTGAGCCCCCGCCAGCAAGAGCGTGACTCTGGACGCGCGCCTTGGGCTGAGCTGGGCCCTGCGGGTGGCAGAAGGCAGGGCCACTGCCCAGAACCGGACAGTGTGGGCGCTGCCGCCTTGTGGCGCTGTGTAAGGACGTCCGAGGGCCCCTGGCAGGGTCGGCGTGGGGCCCAGTCTTTTCGCCAAGGGAAGGACTGGGCTAGGGTGCGGAAGGGGTAGCGCTGAGACCAAGGATCAAAACAGCCCAGGCGGCCCAGGGTCGAAACGAAAGTACCGCTTCAGCCCCTCCGCTAGCTCACCCTCGGACAGAGTGTCCACTCAGGTGCGCACGGGGGCTGCCCTAGTGCAGCTCGTCTTCCGAGAACTGAGCCCAGTTTCCCACGAACTCGCTCGTTCCTGCCTGCCCCCGCCCACTGCCTAACACAGCCTCGCCTCTTCTAAAGCCTGCTGACTCTGGGCTCTGGGGGCTTTCAACTGAACGCGGTGAATGCCTGGTTTCGACCCCCCGGACAACTGCCAGAGGGGAACCTGGGGTCTCGAGTCTGGGACCTGCAGGTAGCGGCTCCGGAGTCCGGCGCCCACTTTCCCCCTAGTCCCTTTGGAAGGGGAAAGGCAGATCCTGCGACCAGCAGCTGTCTGGAACGCTCTCCCGAACTGTGTGTGTGTGTGAGCGCGCGCGTGTGTGCGCGCGTGTGTGTGAGGGGGGGAGAGAGAGAGAGTTAGTTGGGTGGGGAAGTAGGACAGTCAAAGGCGAGGAGACTTCACCCCCAATAGTGCGGGCCCTTGCACAATGCCTCCCTCGCTGGTCCTCACTCCGACCAAGCAGACAACCAACCAATGTCTGCTCCCTGAGCTTGGGAAAGAGGCTCTGCCAAAGGAAATGTTAAGTGGGCCTGCCAAAGGAGGAGAAAATTAATTAATGAGGGAAAGAAATGTGTCTCTGATCCAGATGATAGACTCCCTATCCCTGGGGGGCAGAAATTCCTTGGAAATCAATAGCTATGCATTCATTATCCCCCTCCTGATAAAATGCAAAGCTAGGAATTGGGGGGAGAGAGGAATCTGGGTTGGTCATTAAACAGGAAAAAGGAGGGGGGAACCTGCCCAGGAATCTATGCCAAGGCTCAGACCCCATGTGGGCATCATTAGTACAGTCAGGGGCCACCTAGTTACCGCCCTTGCAAACTAGGAGCACAGAGCAGTGACATATTGGTGGGCCAAGCCCTGGTCCTCCATCCCTTCCTTTCACCACTGCCTTGGGGGTAAGTACTGGGGAAGGTCCGAGGAGCTGCCCACGGACCTACCACAGTGCTCCACTCTCTAGCTTGGGTCTGAGGCCCAGCAGGGATGTGGCAGAATAGTTCTTCATGCATCATGCTCACCCCACTCCGTATTTTTCTACAACTCCCTCACTGCACCTGTCACGCTGCACCACAAACACATCTTCACCTGTAGCTCCCTCACTCTCAGAGATTGCCACCTCTGGAAGGACAGATACCCGTATTTTATACCTCGTTTTTAACTCCAGTATCTTGCCCTGGCCCAGACTGACACATTTCAGGAAGGAGGGTAAGGTAGAAAGTAAATGCGGGAAGGATGAAATTATTGACTTTGGAAAGAGAACAGGCTAGATTTAAGATTTACGGCTCTATGTGGGGACAGCACATCCCTCTGGCCCAGTCTCCTTTTCCTTTGTAGGGCGAAAGGAGACCCCTTCAGTGATTTTCCTGCTTGCCCCCCCTCCCCATTAGCCTTGGCTTGTTGAACTCTCTGGCTTTGCTTCTGACCCTCCCCATCTGCCTTCTCTTCCTTCCTACACAGGAGCATTGTCATATGGAGCATGTTTACTGCGTGACAAGTCCCTTGCTAAGCCTCACGATGAACGCAGATGTGCCCTACCTAAATGGACTTCCAATCAATTGGTTGGGGAGTGGGCTGAAAACTGTACTCACAGCCCTCATATTTCTAGCCCCAGAAAAAGCGAGCTATTCTGGGCAAAAAGAAGGGATCCCATGTCCAATAAGCTAAGATGGGAGTCTCGCGAGTCAGTAAATTCCTGGCCTTAAGCCAGGTGCCTCCCCGCAGGGTCCACTGGCGCCCTCCAAGCGGTGGAAGGTACACCGAGACGAACTTCGGGTACTCTGGGATTCGCCTCGCTCTCTGGAGGTCCACCAGGGCCCGAACCTGTGCTGTTTGCGTTTCCGTCCCCTGCCCTCTTCAGGGTCCCTAAAGGCCAGCGTTTCCCTTGGGGGGTGGGGCGGTGCACAGGGTCCAGCCGCTCGCTCGCCCTCAGCCGGGCCCTTTCTTCTCCGGAGGGAGAGCTCAGGGAACTGCCGCGAAGGGTGTCAGGAGGGATCAGGTCAAGCCTGGGCACTGGCTGCGAAGATGACACAGGACTCACTCGCTCCCTCCAGCGCTGTCCTGCCCGCCGTCCATGCCCTCGTGTAGATAAAGTTGCATTTAGCACTCCCAGGGGACCGAATAATGGATGGCAACGCGGCTCCTTCTTGCACCAGCAAATGAACACCCCTCTTACTCCCCTCTCCGGCTGCAGGGGGTGGGGGCGGGGCCCGAGAGAGAAGAAAAGAAAGGAAGGAACAGGCACGGTGACGCCTGTGGGCTCCTCTTGGAATTTGAGTAGTGAGTGGGCATACTAACTACGCAGGCGGTTTGTCCAAAGGAAAGAGAATAAACGCCGACGCAAATTTAGGTTTGTAGAAATGAGATCTGCTCTTTGGTGGAAATGCAGATCTCTTTGGTGTGGGAAAGACCAGAAAAATTTATCTGTCTGATCTCTGCCTCCCATAAGCAGCACCTCGCCGCTCTCCAGCTCTCCCGCCCAGATGTTGTTATTATCACCCCGGGCTGGAGCTGCCTCCCCGGGGACTCGAGCATCTGAACTGTGGTCCCCGGGGAGGCGCTGGATCTGCCCGCCCCTTGAGGGCCATGTAACAGAATGGGTAATTGATTTCTTCTTCTTCTTAGGTTTTGATTTTACAACAACAAAAATAAACACTGTAAAAGCTTGACCAGAGAGCTTGGGCCCGTTGTCTCAAATTGGTTTGAATAAATATTTTAATCACGCTTTTCTATAAACTGGCTCACTCCTGTCTCCTATTGAAGAAAATGACATCTATAGCAAAGAAGCCAAAGCGATGGAAGGAAAAGAAAGTTCTCTGTTCAACATCTTATTCCCTTTTCTCTGAAGCGGTTTCCTTTTCCTGGAGTTTTCAGGATAAAGCGTGTGCGTGTGTGTGCGTGTGTGTGTGTGTGTGTGTGCACGCGCGCGCGCGCCCGGGGGGGGGAGGAAAGGACCCCAACTACACCCTGTTAACTGTTTCTCCTTTTGTTTACTAGAAGCCTCAGATCACCCCGAGCTCGTTCGAAACGCGGGTTTGTACTCAGTTAAAGGAGACAAAGAGTAAGAGAAACGCACAGCTTCGTTTTAACAGCCATTCCTGAGGAGGAAGCGCGCGCTCCTTGCGGCTCCTAAGTGGCTGTCACTGTCGGCGCCTGACACGGCTCCAGTCACCGAAAACAACAGCCACGAAGTGTGCGGAGGAAATTAAATTATATGGAAATCAATAGCGTCTGACTGCTTCAAACGAACGTCTGTCACCGCGATTACTCTTCGGGAACGTGTTTATAAACCTTGAAAGAAACAGGGTCTTGCAGCAAAAGACAGCACCTCCTGCATTCCCGCGCTGTGATTTATACTGTATACAGAGGAATGCGCGGGCATAATTTAACATACAAATGCCCCGCTGTACACATTATATAACAGCTTGTTAGACATCCCGGGGAGGAGGTGTGCCAAAGCGGCGCGCATATATTCCGGGCTCGCGCCGGGGCGGGGTCGGCGAGGAGAGGGGACCCCGAGCGGCTGCGTGCGAACCTCTCGCCTCTCTGCGCCGCCCAGGTGCCCGCCCGCAGACAATAGCTGGCCCTTTTGATCTCTTCCGACCCGCGGTGGGAAAGGTGCGGGGCGCAGTGCGCATGCCCGGCCAGCCACAGGTGCATCACCTGCGCTGTCCTCGCTGGTGGTCACTATAAGAGCGGCTCCCACGCGCCGGTCGCTGCTGGGCTGGCGCGCGCGCGCGCGCAGTCGCCCGGCGCCGCCGAGCGGGAGGGCGCGCGTCACACCGGCGAGGACAACTGCTGCCCGTCCGCGCGGCGGGGCCGCGAGCTCTCGCGAGAGCTCCCCGGGCCGGCCGCGAGAAGTGGGGCGCAGGTGTAAGAGGAGTCCATCCCGTCCGCGCGCGGGGCTAGAGCTCTTGGAGAAGTGGGATCGCGAGGCCGGTGCGCGGCGCTCTGCGCGGTCCGAGGAAGCGCCCGGAGGCAGCGGCGGCAGCAGGAGCAGCAGCAGCCCCCGCGCGGCCGCCGCCTCCTCGCCGTCGGCCGCCGCGGCTGCAGCCTCCGAAGGGAGGCCGGGGAGCCGGCGCGCGCACTTTCCCGGGGACTTTCGGAGTGTTTGTGGATTTACATGCCAAGCTACCAAGATGATGTCCATGAACAGCAAGCAGCCTCACTTTGCCATGCATCCCACCCTCCCTGAGCACAAGTACCCGTCGCTGCACTCCAGCTCCGAGGCCATCCGGCGGGCCTGCCTGCCCACGCCGCCGGTAAGCGCCCCGCGCTCGCGGCCCCGGCCCGCAGACTCGCCCCCTCCCCGTGTCCGAGTCGCTGCATGTCGGCCGCGGGTGTGTGCACAGGTCCCGGTGCGGGCACTTGCGGGCAGGGGTTTTTAGAGGAATCCCGCTGCTTGGCGCATCTTGTACAGTGGCGCTTAATGTCGTGTTCCTGTCGCCCCCGCCTCCGTGTCGGGCGCCTGCGATCAGAGTGGGGGTCGGTGGGGCCACGACTCTCGACTTTGCTCCACTTTCTCTGTTAATTTCACGCCTCGGAGAGGCGATCTCTGCGTGCTCGGTGCGCGATGCGGGTTCCGGATGCGAGTTACATCTCCATTTCTTCTTCTTCCCCTTCCTTTTTCGTTCCCGGAATGTGCTCCTGTGTTCCCCTCTCCCCGCGTCTGTTCCCCTCGCCACGCTCCCTGCCCTTCTCCTCCGTCCCCGTCTTCATCCCCAACGTGTCCCCATTCCGTCTCTCCCGGTTTCTACTGCCCCCACCCCCGTTGTTGTTGTTGTTTTGGTTGCTTTGTGTTTGTTCTTTACTGTTGTGCTTTCCGGCTTGTGTGTGGTTTTGTTTTGTTTTGTGTTTTGCTTTTTCGGTTTTGTGGTTTTTCTTTTTGGTTTGGTTTGTGTCGCCTGCAGCTGCAGAGCAACCTCTTCGCCAGCCTCGACGAAACGCTGCTGGCGCGGGCCGAGGCGCTGGCGGCCGTGGACATCGCTGTGTCCCAGGGCAAGAGCCACCCGTTCAAGCCGGACGCCACGTACCACACGATGAACAGCGTGCCCTGCACGTCCACGTCCACCGTGCCGCTGGCGCACCACCACCACCACCACCACCACCACCAGGCGCTCGAGCCTGGCGACCTGCTGGACCACATCTCGTCCCCCTCGCTCGCGCTCATGGCCGGCGCGGGCGGCGCAGGCTCCGCGGGCGGCGGCGGCGGCGCCCACGACGGTCCGGGGGGTGGCGGCGGCCCGGGAGGCGGCGGCGGCCCCGGTGGCGGCGGCCCCGGTGGCGGCGGAGGCGGCGGTGGCCCGGGGGGTGGCGGCGGCGGCCCGGGCGGCGGGCTGCTGGGCGGCTCCGCGCACCCGCACCCGCACATGCACGGCCTGGGCCACCTGTCGCACCCGGCGGCGGCGGCCGCCATGAACATGCCGTCGGGGCTGCCGCACCCCGGGCTGGTGGCGGCGGCGGCGCACCACGGCGCTGCTGCTGCGGCGGCGGCGGCAGCGGCCGGGCAGGTGGCGGCGGCGTCGGCGGCGGCCGCGGTGGTGGGCGCAGCGGGCCTGGCGTCCATCTGCGACTCAGACACGGACCCGCGCGAGCTCGAGGCGTTCGCGGAGCGCTTCAAGCAGCGGCGCATCAAGCTGGGCGTGACGCAGGCCGACGTGGGCTCGGCGCTGGCCAACCTCAAGATCCCGGGCGTGGGCTCGCTCAGCCAGAGCACCATCTGCAGGTTCGAGTCGCTCACGCTCTCGCACAACAACATGATTGCGCTCAAGCCCATCCTTCAGGCTTGGCTCGAGGAGGCCGAGGGTGCGCAGCGGGAGAAAATGAACAAGCCCGAGCTCTTCAACGGCGGTGAGAAGAAACGCAAGCGGACTTCCATCGCAGCGCCGGAGAAGCGCTCCCTCGAGGCCTACTTCGCAGTACAGCCGCGGCCCTCTTCAGAGAAAATCGCTGCCATCGCTGAGAAACTGGACCTCAAAAAGAACGTGGTGCGGGTGTGGTTTTGCAACCAGAGACAGAAGCAGAAGCGGATGAAATTCTCCGCCACTTACTGAGGGGGGTGGGAGGTGCCGGCGGGGCAGATCGGGGAGCTGAAGGGGCCTTGCGGGGTCGGGGAGGGGGGCTTTTCCCGGGCCTACTTCCCCCCACCCTGGATTTGGAGTGTCCGTTATCCTGCTTGCATTTGGAGAATCCCTCTTCCAGCGTTCTCTTTATGCTCTTCCTGCTCTCACCCTCCTCCAACCTGGAGGACTGGGGTGCTGGGTGTGGACGCCGGAGAGGATAGCGGGGAAAGAGGGAGCGTTTGGGTGAGCAGGGATTAGGGGGAAGGAGAGCGGAGACTGGAGGAGGGTTTTGAGGAGCAGGATGGTTCTGGGGGTTGGGGTGGGGGGAGACTCGGAAAGGGTAGGGGAACGGACTGTTTCGGACCAGAGACATTTATCAAAATCTCCTGGGGACCAAGGAACTATGTACAAAAACAAACCTACCAACCACCAAAAACTAAACACATAAAGACAGACTAAAACAAAACAGAACAAAAGCAAATAAAACATGCTTTAGAATGTAACTCCAGGGAGCAGTATTCTGCAGCTTCATTCCTCCCCTAAGGAAGAGAAAAAAGCCACCACCACTATTGCCACTGACCCAGCCCTGCACCCATGGGCTGAGGAACGAAATCCCGACCCAGCTGGCAGGTGAGACGCTGGGGAGTGGAGCTAGTTCTGTGTATTTTAATTTTTCCCTCTGAGTCTCACCTCTCCCCTACCCACGTCCTCTCTGATTTATTTTCTGGGTTCCAAAGAGACTGGATGGCGGCTCTCCCGTTGCCAGAAAGTGAGTGTGGGGACAGCTGGAAGGGGCTGGGGGGCTTAACTACCTGTTAGGTGGAGCCCACCTCTTCCAGTGGCCTGGCCTATGCTCCTGTGGCCTGAGTCCAGTTGGGTGGGGTGTTTAGGGAGAGGGAGGTATAGTCGTTGAGCTGACTAAAAGGCAGAATTTAGGAGCTTCAAAAGAAATATTTTATTCTAGGAGAATAAAACACTTTTTAACAAGGTTTTTCCTTCTTTTTATTTTTGCTCTTACATCTAAGATCTAGAAAAGTACTTCAAAACCAGCTCCCCTCCCACACTCATAGCACTTGCTTACCCTTTCATTTATTTCTCTAAGTGTCATTTATTTTAAACTTCCCACTGAATTTTATTTTCTATTTTCAAATAGACTGATGGGTGGGAAACACTAGGAGAGATACTCTGTCCCTTTTACTCCACAGAACAAGGCCCATCTAGCGCTTCCAGGTCCCTTTTCCTTCTCTCTTGGAGAACATGAAATTGTTGACACATGGAGAAGTTTCTGCTTTTAGTTGGAGCAGGGCTCAACTGTGTGGAAAGTCAACTAAATCCCACAGGAGAGAAAGATTTAAAGTCCTCCATTGTTTCAAAAGGGTCTGCATGTTGGGGGGAAAAGCAGAATAACTATTTCATTATTATTATTATTGTTATTATTATTATTATTATTCAAAAGTAATTTATTGCTGGGGATAAATGTTGGGTAGCAAGAACTTTAATTTGCACTACCAGTCTCCCTAATAGAAAATCATGTATAGTATTTCATAGTTATAATCAAGGTACTTTATGAACTGCTGATGGATTAAAAAATGAGAAAGACAGTTGAAGGTGGCTAGGAAAAATGCCTGAGTGGTGCACAAGATACTCTTTTGATCTCATGTGGAGATGGTTTATTACCATCGTTTAATAAGAACTAAAAAAATTGAAAGCAGAAGAAGTGAAAGAAGAAAAAAACCCTGCCATTTAACAATACTAAAATCATGCATGATCTGAAGAGTGCGGAAAGAAACACAATTAGGTCTCACTCTGGTTAGACATTGTTTATTTAATTACGTTGTATATCATTGTTTGCAGCGCAAACATTCTATGCATTTGAAACCGAGCACTAAACTGGGCTAGCTTTCTGATGGACCGTTTCGTGGATAGTGTGATTTCACAGTCTACTGCCTGTTTTCACCGAAAACACAGCATTCCTGTCATATTCTTGTACTTAGAGGAAAAATAAAAAGGAAGATCATTGTAAATATTTTCTTCAACACACACAATGGTTACAGACCGCCAGTGTTATTCCTGAAATGTCTCATGGGTTGATTGCCCTGTCCATGTATGTCTGCTGAGCTTTCTCCTGGGTTACGTCTTTGCTCTATCACCTTTCCCCCTTCCCACTTCTATCAGAACCATTTCTGTGAGCCAAAATACAACAGGGGGATATGTCCCAGTACACTTACAAATAAAACATAACTGAAAGAAGAGCAGTTTTATCATTTGGGTGCATTTTTGTGTCTCTGTTAGGCCAAGTCCCGGTAGAGCTGGTCAGCAAATGAGACTCACTTCAGCCTTCGACCAAAAATACAGGTGGGGGGGGATGTTAAAAGGGGGGTGAAAAGAGGGGAGAGGGTGAGAATGATGTATTTTTCTGCTGAATCGGAATTCACTTTCAGATGACTCATGTGAAAAGTGGTGCTCTGAATAAAATGAATTCTATATTAGTTGCCTGTGTTTATAAAAAAATTTTTTTTCTAACTGCAGAAACTCTTACACTACAGCCTTCACTTCAGAGTGGTGGAAGCTAGTAAATAACCAGGCACCCCCAAAATATTTAAATTGAGGTTCAAGGACAGAGACCTTTGGAGGTTTATATGTTTTGTCTGGCCTAAAAGCATTTCTTGAAAAAATATAACTAAATGACTTTTCTTTGGAAGTTAATAAATAGGAAAACCACCCACGAATCTGTCCCGCCCCCATGACAAATGCCTGTGTTACTTGGAACATGTAGTGCCGCCTACTGCTCCAGAGGGACCAGAGATGCATTTTTTGGTGACCTGGGACTAGGTCACATGCCAAATGTACAAAGTCTCTTTATAGCTGGGAGTATATCTTCTGAAGTCATGCTACGTTAGCCAAACCTTTTTAATTTCACTGGCAAATCTGTGAAACAGATGCTTGATGTTCAAAAAAGAATAGTGCGTTTAAAAAGCTGTGATTTTAAAGGTGTTAATTAAAAAAACACTTGGAGGTATTTTTAAAAATAGATCTCTTCCATCAAAATTGATTTTTCTGTTATTATTGACTCAAAATGTCATCAAAGTTTTTAATAAAATGTATTTGTAAAGAACCCCACGTTATTTTATAGAAAAGAATGACCACTTTCATCGTTGGAGAGCCAGGAATAAACAGATGGAAAGATTTACAAAGGCTGCTTAAAAAAGAATACGCCCCAAACGAAATGTTGCAAATACCTTTGTATTATATAATGATGACCAGTGTATGTAATAAGAACGTAAACATTTGTTCTGTATTAAGTAAACCCCTTACCAAATGAAAAGAAGACAGTATTATTTCAATAAAACAGATTACGAGAATACATGGTTTGCAGAGTTTCCTATTTTCTGCAGTAGGAAACTGTGCAAAACAAGAAATGCTTTACTGTCTGGTGAGCGAATCTGTATACTGCCGGCAGGAGTAGAAAGACTGTGCTAAGGCAACGCTGTCGATTCGTGAACAAGCAAACAAACAAGCACACACAGGTCCTTCTGGAGAAAATGCAAAGGCTCGCCACGCAGCGGTAGCCAGGTTTTCAAAGTGTGCAGGTTCTGAGGAGTGAAATTATATTCTAAGCGGAGTTCGCAGCGCCAGCCAGCTGGTGGAAATGCTACGATGTGTGCCTCCGGTTATTTTAAACAATAATCTCAAAATAAAGTGGAGAAAGTGGGAAAATTATTTTCCGTCTGCATTTCAGCTTCTCAGGAAACCCAGGCGGTGGTAGAGTAGGAAAGCCAAAAGAAAGATAAGACACCTGAAAGACACCTGCCACGTTGGTGCTGTCCATTCGTTTTAAATGTTCTCCTTCCCCCAGTCCTGACTCCGGGTCCTGCTCTTTCCGTGTGTCCAAGGAATGATGTCCTCGAGGCACGACAGCTAACTTCTGAACAGATTTTTGTTTAATGCGTGTTCTGAGATTGCTCTCAATTTCGATTACACTCTCATAAATAAACCGTAGGCACCCACTGCCGTGATTGTATCGATTTTTACTTTCTTGTGAAAAAGTACTTTGGTCTTGTTCCTACAAGTGCCCGGCGCCTGGAGAAGGCAGGTTGCCCTCAGCCCGGGACTCTCTCGGCCAGCTCCCGCCCTCGGCCCCAGCCTCTCCCGCCAATCCTGCGCGAAGCGTTTCTGCTCCGTCTCTCACGTGCGTGGGTTTCAGAGTCCAGTCCGTGAAGTTGGACTTGTGACTTCTGACCCTGGCGAGAAGCAGTTTCCCACCCCGTTCAAACTGGCTTTGGTGGCCGGCGGGATGACAAAGGTGATGACAAGTATCTCCTACCCGTCTGCTTATCTGTGTTATTGCCGCCGTGGTCTCACCCCCTCGGTGACAGCCACCCAGTAACTCTAAGCGGTTTCAAAGGAGACCGCAAGCTTAATTGATTAAAAAAAAATAGCAGTCAAATTCTAATTCTCACGGGGTGTGTGTGTCGGGCGGGGGAGGACACTCTTTCCACCTGCAAGATAAGCCTTGTTGCAATAATTACGTTATTTAATATTTGATCAAATCTTTGCGCCACCACCGCTGGCGGCGGCTGGTTCCCGCCCTCCGGGGCCGCGGGCGGGCCGCACGGCCTGGGGCGGACCTGGAACGAGCGACGGGGCGCGCGGCCTCACGGCTCACATGGGCTTGCCCTTTGAATAATTCATGGCCAGAGACTTATGGAAATTAATCAAATAAATGATAACAAGAAACTAAGTAAAAAGTTTACTAATTGTTTCCAAGTCAGCGTGATTGGGGGGCACGCGCCCTCTCTTTGCACCTCCCCGAAATCTGGTGCACCTACAAGGCTGGGCGCTGGCCGGGAAGGGCCTCGGAGCTCGAGCGGCCGAGAGGTCCTCGGACTCCGGGAGTTATTTCGGAGGCAGCCTCGTGGGGATGCTGCTTGCCTTGCGGCCACTGCCGTCTGTAAGTCGCTAGTCTCCCCAGCGAGACTTCGTGCTTTGGGGCGGGTGGGTTGGCGGGTGCCGTTTCAAACCACAGGCAGAGCTGATTGGGTCGGAATTTGCAGCCAGGAGGAGACCCGCCCTCCTTCGACCCACGCTGGGTGGTGGTTTGGCCACGGGAACCCCCACCCACGCGGGGCCGTCCACTCGGGGAATCCCAGCGCCCCAAGAGCCTGAACCACGGCCAAGCGACGTTGCTGTGCTCGGTGTGCGCCCCTCCGCTGTCGCCCAGAGGCTCCCGGTTAGGAGGCTTTAGCTGCTGTAGGCGGCAGCTCCTCACCGCCGGCAAGGCAGCCACCCGCCTGCAGGCTTCAGCCAGGACTCCGCCAGGCCGCCAACTACCCGAGCTGGTCCACTCACCCGGCCTCGGCATCCCGCGCGTGCGCAGGTGTGGCCAGTGGAGCGCGGACCCAGCGGGCGCGGGGCGGCCGGGGCGCGCACGGAGCGCAGGGAGCGCGCTGAGCCCGCACATGCGCTTTGTGTGCGCCGAGGCCCCTCCACGAGGTGAGCCTGGGTTCCGCAGCTGCTAATTCGGCGCTCCGAGGTCACATTCCACTCTGTAAGTGCCTCTGAGTACGTCCTGAGAGAAGAGTGCAGGGAGCAGCGTCGCAAAGAAGTGGAAAATACTACCCTCCCGACGGTTTGCCCGAGTCAACAGACACCTTAAACGCCACAAAACTTTCGAAACTGGTTTACATTTTTAAAAAGGAATTTGGAGCAATAATAGTCTTGCTGTTAAGGTGCACGTCACCAAATCCCTGCTGTGGATTGGAATTTATTAGGCGAGGATTTATACCCGGGGCGGGAGGAGGGCTGACCACAGGGCTTTTGTCCCTCAAAATTCAATAGAATCCTGGATCGCAAAACGCAGATGGGGTATATCGGTCGGAGAGAACCTGGCAACGCACAAGCACTGAGACCAGCATCCTGGTCCTGCGCACCCAGGGGTGGGGCCGAGAGCGCCCGCGTCCGTCCGTTGCTCCCAGCCGGAAGGCCCCCGGAGGTCACTTCTCTCCAGTTTAGCCAAAGAAGAGGACTGGCAGAGGAGAAAGGAAGCTGAAAAAGAGCTTGGAAAGAAAAGTGGGAAAGGGGGGATGCGGGGGGAGAGAAACAGACTCCTTGCATTGATTATGTAAAATGAATTGCAAACAAAAGTTTGGTAGCTCTGACTACCGGCTTCAGTGCAGCGTAACGTAAACAAACTTTTGTGGGCACGGATAAGAATTAAACAAAGTGTTGACAATTTCCAGCCGCCGAAATTCACTTACACCAGCTCCCCCTCCCCCCTCCCCCAGTGTTGACAATAAACATTTAATGAAGGCAGGGACCTGGCTGTCTCCAGTCGGTGTCAGAATAGTTTAAGCAGACCGTTAGCGGGGCTTCTTCCACTTCAAACATGGCGCGCCACGCTCTAACATTGTATATATATATAAAAATACAAAGTGTGAGGCATATAATATGATCATACAGATATCTTAAGTGGTCTGCAGTAGTTCTGATATCCCCTGTACTTAATAATAGAAACAAACTCATTGTAGATTACTCGCGCTTAAAAATGTTAAATACAGTTAATGCAATATTAATCGCCCTTTGGTGATATAAAATGCAATATTTTCAGGCAGCTATCGAGCTTTTCTAGAGGAAGAGCTGATGAAAAGAGTCACAGCTGAATATTGGAGAGGAAAAACCCGGTATTTATTGCTTTTGTTTGGCTTTTGGCTACAGAGACAGGAACCTTCTAATGGGGTAAGGACATTTATTTTATCTGCAATCTATTGCTGCGAGAGCAGGGGCGGCAGATGGGGCTGGTGCGATATTCAGTGTAATTTAGAGCAAATCCTAATAACTAATAATGATTTATGTTAATTTTGATCACTTATGCGACTTTCCCAAAGCGTTGTGATGAAAGGGAAAGAAAGAGAAGTGGAATGTGACAAGGAGCTCTGAGGCTGAGATTGGAGCTCAACTATCCTACTTAAAATGTGTTTTATGAGTTCGCAATGTAAATACAGGCATTTTTTAAAAAAGCAGGTAGGATCCATTTGATGCTGGGCAGCGGTATCTCCCAGGGGGTTGCATTTCTTCTGCAAATGTACCTAAATGAGAGGAAATTTGACGCCTTTGAGTGGGAGACTCTCTTATCCCAGTTTTAAGGAAAGCAGACGTTTCAATGGTTTCCTTTGCTTATATTCAACTAAGGGTACGTGTGTGTGGAGGGGCGGACAGGGAGCGGAGCGGGGCTGTGGGGAGGAGAGATCAAGTGTGTGCAAGGCAGGCTTGCGCGCAGCGCCAGGGTCGTCCCTCTAAAAGCGAAACCTGAGCCAGAGGTTTGAAATCAGCTTTAAGCTTGGGAGCAGGTTGTCCTGCACCGCCGCCACGCCTTATGCAAAAGTTTTATTATTGGCTGCTTAAACAAGTTGCCATTTCTTAATCCTCACATCCTATCTGATGCTTGTTTGCCTAGAATCAACTTTTGGGAAGCTTCGCTTTCTCTCCCTCCGGTCTTTACCCACCCCCAAGGGATCCCAGGGCTTTTAAACTTAAAAGTGCCTCCTCTCTCTTCATCCCCCTGGTAACGTGGCACCAGTTCAGAACCCCAGAGGCTGCCAACGGGACTTAGTTCTACACAGGAGCAGGCGATTTTCGGCTGCCACGCAGTGCGCTGCAGAGGGTCGGAGCGATTTTGAAAGGGAGGGTGCGCCTTGCTCGTGGCAATTTACTTTTTCGCTTACCTTTTGCGCGTTTTAACGCCTCAAGGCTATAGTTTGAAAGTAAAACAGCATCAAAGCACCTCCTTATTAGTTCTGTATTTGAGAAACCCGAAGATGAAACCGCCTAAAAGGTTTAATAGGGCGGAACAGCATTTATTTGCCAAGCAAACAGCCAGAGTATAGTTCAAAAGGGGGTACGGTGGTTTATCAGCAGGAGGCTGGAAGGAGAAGAACGTTGGGAAAAGTGAGTTTCCAGCTTCAGTCACGACGTTAAAGTGAATTAATGAGCTTCAAGTGGGATGTCTGCTTTGATTTTAAATTATCATCTCCCCTGCCTAAGTTTATACATACATACACGTGCATGCATGTGCATATTACACATGTAGGCATATATGCGCATACTGGAGGCTTTCCTCACTTTCCTGAGTTGTTTTCAAGACTTTTATTTGCTTGTAAAGTTTCAGGTTTTGTAGATCAAGAATAGAAAACTCTCCAGGGGTTCGATCTGCCAATGTATCTAAAATATGATAAAATTTTTTAAAGTTAAACTTCCCATGATTTGCTTCCTTCTTTTCTTATTTTAAGGCTACAGATGTAAAAATGCACTTAATTTCTTCCACTAGGGAAAAACAAGCTACCTGATTCAGAGCAGTTTCTTTCTTAAACGTTGTGCTGTGTTTTGTTTTTCTTTTTGAATCATCTCTATCAGTAACTGTACTGTATTATACTGTTAGTAGTCCCTGTATAAAGAGGACTTTAAACAAAATAAATTTTTAAACAAAATAAATCCAGGCAGCTGACTTTAGCTGTTTACTAATAATACTCAGGAGCTGGCGCGTGGGTGTGAGCTCGAAGCTGCGCCTCCACGTGCGTATCCACACACAAACAGATGTAAGCACATTTTTTTAATGTTGTTGGTGAAGGGACCTGAGTCTCTCTCAACTTCGTTCCAGTTCTGTTGCAGTGTTTCAGCACCAGAAGCAGCTCCCTTAAAATTGAAGACAGGTGCATTATTGAAGCCCTTCATCAAACAGCTCTGGGGTGCTGAAAACACCCTGCTCCCGATGAGGTCTGACTGCACAGAAGCCCCTAATATGTTAATGGCCGTAGGGGATGCCTAAGGTACTATCTCAAGCTGCTTCGCACACCATATGTCAGGCCGTTAGCCACATGGATCTATTAATCAAAAAGAGCTGGAGAGGGAGAAGAGGGTCTTAGAAAGGGGGAGAATGGGAGCAATGGGGGAGGGGGAGAAAGAAAGAAAAAGCATTCAAAACCCCCATCATTCTTATTTAATAAATGAATAAAGATAGCTAAAAAGACTCAACCAATACAGATTTCCTTTCTATCAAGTTAAAGGCTGTTTATAAATCTCTGCTAAAGAATTGAAATAATATCTGGTTCTACTAAAATAGAAGGAAATTTTACCTGGAGGGTCCTGTTTAGCACTCCTTTATTGCAAAACTTTTATAAGGAAGACTTTTTGATACAATTAAAAAAAAAAACCCTTGTTTTTGTAAAGAAGGTTGCTTTGTACATGAGTTTTATTAAAAGTAGTCAGGGGTGGGGCAAATGTGTTTTTAGAGGGTGTAAGGAGGGTGTGGAGGGAGGCACCTGGAGGATTTGTAATGAACATACAATTTATTAACAGATCTGCATCGACAGTAGAGTTTTCAGCACCTCAGTTCCTCTGATGGTACACGTGAAGTGTTTACATTTTTGTCCTTTCCTTTAAGCTGGTTTTATGAATGAAACTGCAGAGTCTACAGGGTGCAAAAGGTATTTAATTCTTTTAGGAGGAAAGGGTAGGAGAAAACATTTTTAAAAACCCATATTTCTAATTTCTGCTTTGTTTAGAAGTATTTATTGCCCTTTCCTGAATTGCTAAAAAAAAATTCCATTAGATAATAGTTTAGAAAGTTTGCACAACCTTAGAAGTAATTATGTGCTCCACATGGTATACATAAGTACATTAAGTCTATAAAAAAGATTTAGATTCTTTCTTGAAATGTTCAATATATTTGTCATGTGCCTTAAACTCACCATTTTAGGAAAATCAAGTGAAAGTACTGATTTTAAAATGTCAGAAACTCTCAGAAACAGAGCAATGAAAGGAAAATCTATAGCACTTAGATTTAAAAGTTGCATTCATTTCACACATCATGCTACCTGAGGATAGAGAAAACATGAAATCAGTGTCAATTCAGGTTTATTGTTGCGTTATTTGGTAGTCAGTAATGATGAACCATGTAAAAATGTAATTTCTGGATTATCAATGATCAGTTTTAAAGTCTAGAATTAATCACATTTAGGAAACTTGAAGATGATATTTAATGTCATGATTAGTAGGTGTGATTTTAATAATGTCATGATTAATAGGCTTATATCACAGTCGTTCATTTATAGGATAAAGGGATGAGTGAAAATTTATTGATGTTAGGTTTAAAAAACATATACGCAGATGATTGACTACTTACATATGAGAGCACAGATTATTCAAGCACATCACAAACCTTCTGTCATTAACATAGATTCACAGTGCTCTATTATGCTGGACTTGTCAAAGAGAGAGGCCGCAGAATGTTCTTATTTATGATTTAAAAATACACTAAAGAAGATAATTGTGAAACTACTCAGTGATAAAAATTATATAACCAACTTCTGTTACATTATTTATAGTGTATTAGTGGAGTATTTTGTACTGTATGTTAGGTTGTATCTATTAAATATCCTTTACTTTCACAAAGGCATCTATTTGTGTTTATATAGAAGTTCTCAGTTATAAGGAAAGGTTAATATTGGCAGGTACCTGTAGTTAAAAACACCAATACATTAGATTACTTGATTTGGTAAGAAAATTGTCTGTCACTCTTTTAGTAATACAAAATGCTTTAAAAAAAAAAAAAAGAATTGTATTGTGAGAATGGCAGCCAATCTGTAAATATGAGGGGTCCTAAAGTACTGTACTTTGTCCAGCAGATGATGAATGCATAAAGACAGGATCATCCTGAATTTCAAGAGTAGATGGGTGGAGAGAAACACTATCTTTAAATTTTGGTGCATGCCCACTAGCCTTCATTTCTTCCCCTGTAGTTAAAAGGTAGCCCATATATCTGTCGCTTTGGGTTTCCAAAGACTCGTAACTTAATTCCTTCAGGCAATTCATCAGCACAGTAATTAAACTAGCAAATGGATGTAAATAAAGTGAAATTGGTTTCATGACAGATGAGGCGAAGAGGCCTCTGACATGAAACAAGGCAGGACAATAATGATTGCAGCGGCATCGGGCTATGGAAGGAACCCCAGCTGGATTTATTAGGTGCTGCAAGTGATTTGCTGGAAGCGGGCAAGACATGCACACTCTTTAATTTGACAGGAATTTTGCATCCTAAAGAGCATATTGAAATATAAATCCAGAAACAAATTTAGGGAAACTGTAAACAGACGCATTGTTGGACTGAAAGTACTATTCATTATTTAAAAAGGAAGAAGAATAGAGAAATACACACCCCCTCCCTGGTAGAAGGGCTTCAATGGCACGACTTATGATTTGATCCCGGGGAGTGGCAAAATAATTATGAAGCATTTCTTTCTACCTATGAATTCTAGTGCTTATTTTAGGGTTAGCAATTTTATATTTCCAGAAGGAAAACAACTAACACAATAAATGATTTAAAAACCAGCATGCTGAAAACATCTATAGAAATATGGGTATATGCATACGTGAGAGGGGAATATGAGACACTGGGAGAGAAACCTGATGGGCAACTTATTTTACAGAGTGCAATTACTATTACCCTTAAATAAAACCTGGGATACAAAAGTTTAGTACCATTTTATTGCCTCTAGTGGCCTGTGCCTGGTTACCCAGAAAGCGAATTTCTGGCTACAAAGATAAGTTGTCTCAAGCCCTTGATCAGCTTAAGACTTAAAATCAAATATAGCAAAATAAACATTTCCATAGATTAGGGGAGGAACTGAACTATAGCCGAAAATTGCGGATAAGAGAAAAAAGGTGGAAGGAATGATTTCTTGGCTCACTCAACAAGACTTAAATGTAAATTGAGTCACCATTCCACCACAGTAAGGAAGTCACACACAGAATAAATAAAGGCACTCTAGAAGCAGACTAGCCCCTTTATCCATGAAAAGGTGAAAAACGAACTCCCTTAAATGTAATCTCAATTATGTAAGCCCCCATTCATGAGAAGCAAAAAGCCTTCATGAGTAATGCCCTCTTTCCACAAGATTCAAGCAAGATTTTCAGCACCACGGCCAGCTCCACAGAGGGTTGGGGGCTGGCGGCGATGGGGGTGGGGTGGGGGGGGGAGTTTGTGACCCAGGGAAAGTGAAATCTAAATACTCCTGAAATTCTGTGGGCAATTTAATTATTTAGCAGTGGGTCCAGATCCCCTCCCCTAACCCCAGTGGGATCCTAAGTTGGTCAAAGTCCTGTAATCTTTTAAAAAGAGGTGTTTTAAAGGAAAAGTGAGAAGAAAGATAGGAGAGTAGGTTACCAAGCACTCTTAATGAAAGTCAGATCTTTAAAAAAACCAAACTAAACACCCACTGCATGCTCCTTCCCTTGTAAGAGTGGATGACTTTCAGGCCACGAAGGAATTTATAATGAAACTCAATTGGCTTTCTCCCTGAGCCTGTCCTATTTTTTTAAACAGAAAAATATGCCTAATTATTTTAAAGTTCTTTTCCAATTGCAAGGCATAGGCAAGCCCTTTAATTATAATACAGTCTGAATAGGGGGAGCATATGGAGAGAATGTCAAGAAGAGGGTGCCAGGGGCAGATCCTCAGAAATTTGTATTCATTTCTGGCTCTTATTTGTTCAGTAATCTCTACCATCATAACTAAATCTTGAAGCACTGATGTAGTTCGAGTTGTTGTTGACTTAACGTCAAAATTCAATCACTGGGGGTTTTGCATCAGCCGGGCTACTTATTTGTCTAATAAATCCGTCATTTTGTAAGAAAAATATTTGAGCAGCCGTACTTGACCTCTTGGTATCCACAAGCGACATTTATTTCTCCCAGTTTACAAATGCAAAATCGAGATGATCATCTAATGCCTGGAGGAACTGTGTTGATTTCTGATTGGATTTTAGATGGAAATGTCTATTTTAAATACCTTGTGATTAAATTGGACATATAATAGAATCCATGCATTTTAAGCTGATTCCTGCTTGGAAACTTAACAACCTGAACTTCTAGTCTTGAATTAAAGAGAGAGAGAGAGAGAGAGAGAGAGAGAGAGATCGCTCACAAAATACCAAACCCACTCTTTTGAAGCAAACACTTAAATTTAGCCTCAATTGTAATACTTTACTAAAACCACCCTTTAAAAAAATCTTAAAAGGGTTCCTTCATGGATGGGCTCCCCTCGCTCCCTCACCAATGTTCTAGTTCCTAGTGAGCAGGGCTTTTTATATCTGGGTCCCAGGAACAACACCCACATAACAGAAACCATGGCTGGTACTTCAGTCTCAGGACTGCAGCACTGATTCTACTGCCAAATTGTAACTCAAGTCCCAGGAAATCCGTATCACCATCCTGAGTATTAGATGGTTAAGGAAAACAATGTGTTATGTTTGAGGGAATTAGTTTTATTCTCTACTATAACAGTGTGTTTGGAGAGTACTTGGAACTCTTTGTTCTACACTTCTCGTACCGTTTGGTGTAAATAAACATCCTTTCGAAACTCAGGAATCTTTCTGAAATCTTTGGCTAAAAGAACGGTCCATTTGAGAGTTGCTCTGTTTAGTGGTGGGGAGAAGGAGACACGACAAGGATCCTCATGTGTTGTGGCAAGTGCTTAAAAAGAGACATTTTCAGAAGTCAAGACTGGAGAGCTCATTCTGTCAGCTGGGGTGTGACTGGGCTAACTGAGGCCTCAGAAACCTAAACAACTGAACGCATACTTTTTTCTACAAGGTAGGGCCTATGGATGCAGTCCCCGTCGCTAGGCGGGGTGGGTGGGTGTAGGCGGGTAGCACCTCGGCTGCGGGAGGAGCAGGCCCTGGCGGTCAACGCCAGCCAACCTCTCTCTTAGCTTTTGCTTTCTTGCTGGAGGGCCCGTGCGTGCGTGTGTGTGTGTGCGCGCGCGCGCGCGCGCTATTCAATAACTGGGGAATATGTTTTTTTTTAAAAAAAAGTGTTAAGACTGCTCGTATCCGAAACCGTCGCAGTGGTTCGACCTCATATCCAGGAGATTTTAAGCCAAACTTGGCCAATACAGGGGGAGGGTCCCCGAGTGCCCACTGCCTCCGCCCTCGCTCTGCGCTGAGTTTCACTCCCTGGGAGCCCCGCGTCGATTCTACCTAAGTTTGGTGTTCGTTTTTAGTCTCCTTCCCAGTTTATGCTCGGATGCCGGGAACTTCGGCTTCTTTATGGTGGTAATGGGAGGGGTGCTCTCTCCGCTGTCTCCACACTCCACCGCCGGGACCGCCCGGGAGCTGGATCCCTGAGCAGGGGCTCTGATGCTGCGTCTAGGCAGTGCGGGCCTGGCGAGCGGCTTTCCGAGCTCGGTGATGGGACGTCCGGTTGGGGCGACCCTCTGAAAGAAGCTCCCCTCTCTCTGGTGAGTCAAGCGTGAGCTTCTGCATCAGCTCATTTGCCCCCTGGGACCTGGAGGGGTCGCTAGTGAGCAGCAAACTTGAAGCGCTGCAGAGGCGCGAGAGGGGGAGGCGGAGTTCCTGCCCCAACTTGCTGTGGGCGTGCAGTCCCTAAATTTAGTGGCGCCTGTGACTGACCAATCCCACCGGAAGGCTGCCGAATGTGGGAAACTCTACCCATAACATTAATTTCTGAGCCTTTCTCACTAGCATTTCACTTCCATTTCCAAACTGGTTCTTCCAAATCGGATTATTGCACCCCCCCTCCCATAGGACCTTAAGGCATTTAATACAGTTAGAGAAAACCTGGTAAAAAAAAAAAAATCCTCAATTCTTGGCCCGCCTTTCTGTGGGGAACAGCCGTCCACACGACGGTACTTCTAGTTCCAAGGCCTGTGGAGGGTGGAAGGACTGGATTATCACTCTTTGTGGCTTATGCCCTGGGTCAGGCTGGATTTCCAGTTCAAGTACGAGGAGGTGGAGGAACAATTCTTTACTGTGTGACAAAGCCAGTTAGACTGAATTGGCAAATTAGTCCAGTATTTGTTTCTGTTACAAAAAACATACTGGTGGAGCTTTCAGAGTCATTAGTCTGCCCTGTTCTCTTGTCTCACTCCTCTCCTCTCAACTTTGCCTTCAGTTCCTGAGAGAAACAGGGAAAGGAGGTATTCCCGGACTCCCTGGACTTGCTACTAGCTGATTCTCCACCTTGCCTTCAGAGGTGGAGATTTCTGGGGGAACTTCATTCCTTATTCCTTGAATGTGGAGGAGGAGAGAAGGGAAGTGTCTGGGGAAATCCAGCTCTATGAGCTTTGTTGCCCAGCAGTTTGCTTGGGTCATTTCTTGACTTCAGGATTCGTCTTCTTCCCCCGCTCCCACCCCCATAACGTTGAGGAAAGGACTTCTGCATTTACGTGGCTTTCTGGAGTCAGTCACTTAGCTGGAAGCTGGTGTTCTGTGCAAGGACTGGGCTAGGTTGCCAGGACGGCAGTTGTGGCAGGTGGGATAGTTAGGAGATGGAGAAGGACTGGGTGTTTCAGAGGTAGAGAGATTTTTAACCTTAGATGATCATAAATATCCAAATGCATTAGACATTATTTCTTGGAGAAATCTTATTTAAATACTCAAAATGTTCACCTATAGGGTTTTGAAGTTAACCTTCACCCGCATAAAGTAGTTACAAGTTTGTGAACTTTTAAATGAGAACAAAAGGAGTAAGAAGAAGAAAGGGCTTTGGTAGTTTAAAAATAAGAATGTTAGCTTGTAGAAATAGATGCACTGCACTGCATTTATTAACAACTTATAAAATCTTAAATCAATACAAATTAATTTAATTATGATCTGTAATTGCATTATGCATGATCAATTTGAAACACTACATGAAAGGTAATTAGAGCTGGCCGCCATCACTCCTCACTTCCCTAATAGCTTAATGAAAACGAATGTCATGTACCACCTTTGGGTTAAACTTGTAAATTAGGATAAATGCTTGTTTTTCAATAAAAATGGGATAAAATAATTGTACACTTAATAGACAGTTTATGGCTCAATTGTGAATGCGTAATGGATTTTCTTTGGTGGGGATGGTATTATTATTTTTTCCATGGACCTTGTTAAGTATTTATTAGGGTTGATTGAGCTGTCAGTGTTTTTTCAGGATCAGACCTGGAGGATTTGAATGAAGACTAACTTTTATGTAAAATATCATGCTGTCCTCGAAGCTTGTGCCAAGAGGTCACTGCAGATGGAGGTCCTAACTTAGCATAATGGGTTTAACATTTCCATGACATCATCAGGGAATCTGAAAGGAGTCTAAGGATAATCAGAGTGGTCATTCAGAAGAACAGTAAATATTTTATGAGGATATATAGGAGACAGGAAAGATGGTCAGAAAGGTGATTCTAAGCTCCTTAGAGTTCTGTGAAGGAGGCTTCTCAGTTACAGTTAAAAGAGCCACTGCATATTGTTATATTAGTGAGACACATCCAGGCACTCAGAATAGGGCCCCGGCTAGGTATTACTTTGAACATGATCATTTTTATTTCCTGAACTCTTCATATCTCCTCAAGGCACCTGTATATCTCCTTTATATGCTTGCAAACAGCAATACACATTCATTATTCGTGGGACTGATTTAGTTTGTTGATTTCCCAATATCATCTAGTACTGCATGACAGGTTCTTTACTTTTAAGATAATTGAAACCAGAAGCATATCAGAAGTGTTTGTGAATTAGATGAATTCAGTAAGCTGTATGAATTATTTGTTTTATTTTCTACTCTTTATTAAATAATATTTGAATATTTATGTTACTACAGGTGTTTTGCCGAGATTCACTTTCATTCACCACCAACTTTCCACCTTCCAGCCCAGGCAGGCATCGAAAAAATATATATATATGCACACACACACACATACCTACGTATATGCATATTTACATATACATATATGAAATTCACTGAATTACATGATTCAGAGTTTTAAACACTTTCTGTAATTTATGACCACTTTTTCCCAGCCAGATTTTACATGAATAGAAATAAACTTATTTTGTTATTTGAAAAGTAGATGTCTTTTTTTCAGAATATGTTTACACTTGCTCAGGTTTATTTTTTTTTTTTAATTTTCATTTCACTTTGTATTAAGTGCCTGAAAGTAACCATTAGGTCAGTATTTATAAAGGCTTAATTTCAAAAATGCTAACTGGAATGAGCATTGAGTCTTCCTAAATTTATTTGTTTATTATTATGAAAATTATTTTGACACTTCTGGAAATAAAAGAACTTTTACCATTCTCGGCAGAGGACACAAAATACATTAAGTATTGGGAAGAAGAGATAAAATATTTTAAATTGTAAAAATTTAATCCTCTCTTTACCAATGTTTACCCTTCAATACCTCACCTATCCTTCGAAGCCTGGGTGTTGTCATGCCATGAAGCCATCCTGGTGCCCCAGACAGGAGGGAAATCTCCCCGCCAAATCCTAGGCATGTTCCTCCTTTCCTCTGTCATTTACCTTGCATTGCCCTTTATTGTAAAGACACGCTTATGCCCCTGCCTTCTACTACAGTAGAGGCTTCTCAACAGAAGAGATCCTATTGGTCTGTCTTTATATTTTTCAGAATGTCTAACACAGTATTACATATAGCAGATAATAAAACTTCATGAATATATGAATTAGGGTACGCACAAAGTCCCCCCCATTACCATATTGAACACGTATGTAAATAATGCCGTTTCTTGCTCCTCTCTGATATAGTCTCGTTTACCCTGGTGATTTCGCATGTAGCTGGACAAATGGCAATGCTGACCTCTTCTAGTTGCGGTTATTTTCATCTTTACATTTATGTTAAAATTATGTTGTACCAATTAGAATTCAGCTCCACAAAAGCTCATTACAGTTTATTTTAAAGCAATTCAAAAAAACCTTGGATTTTAAATGTTGTAATTGTCTTTATATAATTTGTGGAAACAAAATTTGCAAAGTTGCTTTATATTAATGCAATTGGTTATGGACTGTTTATATGACCAAAAGCCCCAATCCGTTGCCTAAACCCTCAGCATACCCCATTACCTGCCCCATCATGGACAGGTCTTATCTTACAGATTTGGCATTTTCTGGTCACCAGCTATCAACTTGAGAATGCCTCTGCGTGATTTACCCGCTCTTTCCCCTTTGCGCAGTCACTGAGTGTTACAATGCAATGATTTCTGCAAGTGGACCAGTCAAAAGTCACATAAATCATTCCTTTATCAGATGCAAAGTTTAAAGCACCAGCTAGCAAGTTTTACTTCTTGGTGATGATACTCGGCAAATTTTACTTTCCGACACATTTTATAACCCTTCAGCGTAGGTACAGTAATTATAAATGACTCTACCACCACCACACCCCATTGGTGCTGGGCTCTGCTCTGTCTTTGTGAGGATGCCACTGAATAATTTTTAATGGTTGATACTGAGATTTAATCAGTGCGTCAATTCCATTACAGTTTTATTTTATAGGACTCTGATACTTACTAATTGTCAGTATTGGAAGGGAGTATTAATGCTCTTAACGAAGGGAAGGGTGCTGAAAGTGGCCTTAGTGAAGAAACATAAGTGAGGCTGACCATTTCTGTTTTCAAATATCAAATCCATCTTGCATTTGAAAACACCAAATATATTTTATTTGCAACACTGTTTTAATTCTAGTTCCTAAATGGAGGGAATGTTTCCCATTCTCCAAATTTTTCTTTGTCTCCTACAGAGACAAGAAAACACAGTTTGTAGGTCCAGTTCTTATCACATTAAACAAACCCCAAAAGGGAAATGCATCAGTCTAGCCCTGTATATTATATTTCATGAACTGCCGCCAAAGAGAACAAATATTTTGTTAATCACAGTCCATATTTGCTTCATGTTTTGAGCTGATTGCCAAGCAAAGAGAAGGGAAAACTTCATACTTATACATTTCTACAGTAAATGCAGAAACATTAAAAAATTAGATTAGGAAATAGATGAATATAATGACCTTACTCTCAATCATAAGCTGCCAGCTAAGTGTTTGAGACTGAAAAATTGCACTAATGAAGCTATTTGAAGGCTTTTGTGGACAACTGCTTCCTCTTTGAAGATTAAATGAATGATGTTGATGTGATTAATCCTAGTACAGGGAGTGATGCAGCAGCTAGAAAATACCTTGGTGATTTTCATAATTAAACTGAATCAACATTTCAAAGAAATGTCAGTGTTATCACTTGTATATTAGAATTACATTCATTAGACGGAGGAAACAAATAATTTGAGCAAACAAGATTTTCCTTTTGGTGTACTGAGACTTCTGCCATGTCTCTGAGTATCTAGCCATAAGTCATCATTACTGTTTAATTTTGTCCTTGCTTCTTTAGCTGTTTTTGTATCTCTCTGTGCATGTGTAGTGTTGTTAATGATTTGAAGTATATTGCTTCTCCTTTATTTTCAGACCTTTGAATTTCACTTCTGTAACCTCACATGTAAAGTAGTTGTCTACTCACACTCTGAATTGAGGATAGATAATACTTAAGAAACCTGATTTCTAATCAAGTAAGGCTTCTTTGAATTGCTTTGGTTACGTTGCAGAGAATTGAAGAATTCATAGTTCTGGGATCTCCACTTATCTTTGATGTATTTAGATCTCGAAGTGCAACATTATCTTGATCCATTTATTCGTTGTAAATAATTTCTAAAAAGTAGTTTTCCTTTTTTTTTGTTTTCATAGAAGAGTAATTTCAGCAAAGAGTCACAGCCTTTTAGTGTTTTGTGGATAATTTAGAAGAAAATCACCAGCACCATTCCCCATCAATCAAACCATGGAAAACTGCCTGGGCGGACCAACTAGAAACAGCTGTGCTGACTTCGTTGGGCAAGGACAGGTGTGAGTGAGGGTCCACGGTTAAGGGATACCGCATCGGTAGAAGTGCAGTGTTACTTGTCCTACCACTGCTTTAAATTACTTTAAAGGTTTCTGGGTGACTCCTGGTAACCCTGATATTTGCAGTGCTCTTCCAGCTGTTGCACAATTTGTCCTTTTATGGCTGTTTAATAGAAATAAAAATGCCTTCTTTAACATACTGAGTAAAGGATCTGTCTTCCCCCCACCCAGAGACCTCAATTTGAGTTTAATTTATAGTCTTAAGTGAAATGAGTTTGAAAGCTATCACCAAGTCAGTGAAAACGCTCAGCCCCAAACTTTTTTTTAATCCTCAGCCAAGGATATGCTTACTGAGAGAGAGAGAGAAAGAGAGAGAGAGAGAGAGAGAGAGAGAGAGAGAGAGAGAGAGAGAGAGAGAGAGAGAGAAACATTGATGTGAGAGAGCAACATCGATCCATTGGTTGCCTCCCCAGTGCACCCTGATCGGGGACCCAACTGAAACCTAGGTAGGTCCCCTAACCAGGCATCTAGCCCGCACCCATTTTGGTGTACGAGACAATGCTCCAATCAACTGAGCCACTGGAGCAGGGCCCAAACTTGTTTTTGCTTTGACTTTGTAATGCAGACAACGCTGGAATAATCAGGTGCCCAGTAGCTCTGGAACAAAGCTTCAAAAATAAACACTGTGCCAAAATTGCTCTAAGATACTGATACATATTTCCTGCTAGAAGAACTCAGGAAAACATGACCTGCTGCTTTGTGGTCCGTTGTTGTTCTTCATGTAATTGTCTGCTCCAGTGTGCTTGCATGCCAGACAGTCACCCCCGTGCCTGGAGGTTGCCAGTTAACCATGACAACAGGGGAAAAACGAGACCAGTTTACCACATTTGGGACCAAAGAATGTTCAGTTGAAACGGACTTTTCAGCCCTCTCAGGCTACCCACATAGAATCTGAGTAATTACTGCACCCGGGGCACAATTTTCCCTCAGATCTTCCCTCTCATGATTGTCTGTGGTGACCACAGCAGTTGCAAAGACAGGAGTAAGAGGAGACTTGGGATGCTGGGGTGCAAAGAGGCCTACTAGTGGAGGAGAGCCCAGAAAATCTTCCTTTGGCAGCGTATTTGCAAACGGGGTAAGGAGAGAGGGAAGATGCAGTAGCACATGAAGGTGATGTTTGCTCAGGCAGCAAAGAGTACGGTGAAGGACCAGTATGAAGGCACGAGAGAGGATTAGGAAAAGGAGGGAGGGTTTGGGTAAAAACCCAGGGGGTAGAAATAATGAGAGAGTGCCAAGTGCGGTAAGCAATCCTAACCAGTGGGAATGTGCCAGGCCTGAGAATGGGACGGAGCAGGGAACATTAAAAAAAACAGAAACTGTGAAGAAAGCAGAGCTGCCTCACGACTGATTGGAAAGCTGTGCATCCTTGAGAGGAAGCTCTTCCGCCGAACTCCACAAATATAATTCACCCGACTTGTCTGCTGTCCAGTTCCAGAGAGCTGAGGGCGGAAGGAGATAATTGCTCAATAAATCATTCTCATCAAGCACATTTTCTCTCTTCTGGAACACTGTAAGGGGCTGGAAAGATTAAGAGGTTATAAAATTTCTCCCTGTTCTTCCAATAACTTGCCATGTTCCTGAGCTAGCCTACTTCACCCACTTTCTTAACTTTGCTGCTGACATATTTAGACACCCTGATTCCTCCAGTTTCACTCTATTTTTGGTCAGCTCATCCTTAGTATCACATTTCCCCCATGGGAAATGAAAGTGTTTCCATTTTCCCTCCCGCACTTCCCTTTCTGGTTATTTTCCTTTAAGAATCTTCCAAAGAGATCTTCCGAGGAGGAGGCGGCATTGAGAAGATTCCCTTCAGTGTGCTTTTCCTCCCAGCCCTCGTGGCTCTAACCACCTTTCAGCGGAATGCCAGTTTGATGTACATCTCTAGTAGACAGACATCACAAAGTCTGAGAACAAAGCGAAAATGGACTGTCAGTCAGCACTGGAAACTCTGGCTCTTTGGATACCATTCGCCAGTGCTGCCTAAAAATCAACAGTGATCTTCACCCCTCAGTTGGCATCCCCCTGCTCAGATTTGCCAGTAGTGAAACAGGCATTTAGACTCCTCTGCACCACAGAGAAGCTTTGTTTCTGTTGGAACGTAATCAAATACATTTTTAAGATGATGTTTTTTAAACCCAATTTTAACTTTACCATTAGGAATTCAGTTTTTACTAAAAATGTCTGGAAAACATTTTAGGAAATGTTTTTACTAAAAAAAAAAAAAATCTTCCTTGTCCTAATGATCTCATCTAATTTCTCCTTATTCTCGCCCACTCTGGCCGGAATGGCTTCTCTGTTGCCCCACCCACACTCCACACTCCTGGTTCATCTTCTTGCCAGAATCCTTGACTCCTTGCTTGGCCGTGGTATCTTTATTTGCCAAGTTCCAAGTCTACTCCACTTTCTTCCTGAAGCCTTCTGCAACCTCTTCAGCCACCATTATCTATAAATTAATTTTTTTTCTGTAAATTCATATAACACTGAACATATTGGTAGAGCATAGACTGGGAAATCAGAATGCCTAGGTTTGTATTTTGGCTCTGCAATGTACTAGCTGTGTAACCTTGGGGAGGAAAGTTATGTAAATTGTCTGTGCTCCACTTTCCCTACCAGTAAAATGGGGCTAATATATTCTACTTCATTGCATGGTGGGAGAATTTAATGGGATTAATATAATTAAAACACTTAGTGCAGGGCGTATTTAGAATAAGTACTATGGGTTTGCTATAATTTGTATTTTGTATTTTTTGTTTAGTCATATGTTAAACAATAGAAAAGCAAAGGCCATCTGTATTCTCTTTAGCTATCGCAACAGTGCCAAAGGAGAACTTAGAACAAAGATGCATTTAACCACTTGCTTATGGATCGATTGTGCCAATTAAATCAAAATGTCTCCTTCAATGCACTAAGTGGTGAGAAAAATTCACTGTGAATGTCAGTCCAAGAGTTAGACTAAGAAGAGTGTGTTGGAACCTTCCGAACATCCCTATGCCCGAGACAAATTCAGCAGGAAAATGAGCATGTGCATAACTCGCTGTTTCAGAGACATAGAGCTTTTGTCTACAACCCACCCTGCCCACCAGATGGGGCGATGCAGCACCCGCTCAGCCTGGTTTTTATTTTGGGCTTTCTTCTTGCTATCGAAGAAAAGAAAGTAATTCGTAAACTAGGTGAACAGAAGATGTAAACTAGAACAACAAAAGGGGGTTGCAATAGAAGTAGGACAAACTCAGCTTTGGTGTTTAACGGGAATAGTTTTTTTTTTAATTCATTTTTTCCTCTTAAAAAAGATTTTATTTATTTATTTTTAGAGAGAGGGGAAGGGAGGGAGGAAGAGAGGGGGAGAAACAACATCAATATCTGAGAGATACATCGTTTGGTTGCCTCTTGCACATCCCCAAATGGGGATCTGTTCCTCAACCCAGCCATGTGCCCTGACTGGGAATCGAACTGTCGACCTTTCAGTTCACAGGCCAGTGCTCACTCCACTGAGCTACACCACCAGGGCTAAATTACTTTTCTCTTACATGTTCAAAGATGTTGTGGTCCTTAGCTTTATATCTAAATTACAACAACTTAATACTTTAAACATGTTTGAAATGATATGATGCATTTTTGGTTTCCACTCTTTTCTAAAAATTTCAAATGAAAACTAAGTTGTTAAACTCATTATAAAAAAAGAGGTGTAAACAGCCCTTTTTTATTATTATTTTTGTCATCATTTTATATTTTAATGATATATTAAACGATTCCTTATCTTCCTGAATTCCATGGCTCCAAACACAGAAGTGGGAATGGAGCAGACCTGTGCAGACATGTTGGGGTGGCCAAAAAGTTGTATTTTTTTTACTGTAAGATGGCTCTAGTAGCACCTAGTTGTCTTTAACTTCACTCAGAACAATTTTGTTAGATTGTATTGTGGCAGCTGTCATATCAGCATGCATTTAAAGAAACTGGTTAGCAAAACTGGTGAATTTTTGTGTAGCCATTTTAATATTGAAGATGGAAGAAAATATCAGAGTAGCAAGATTATACCTAGGACACAGGCTGAGTTGGCAGAGGATTCTACTCTTCTTGTCTTTCTTGTTCTCATTGAAGAATGAAATATAATTTTGATTTTATATGTAAATGTGGAAGAGGATGATATAAAACATAATAAATATAAATAAATAAAAATAGAAATAAAATTGGCATATATTATATAAAATATATACTAAATAAATAAAATCATGTATACATATATGAAAAAAGAAACCCCAGTCACTCCAGTGTGGCTTAAGTTTTTTATTTAATACATCAATTTTATACTTTAATCTGGATATTAGAAAGAGAAAGGCTATGTAGAAGAATTAAAATGACTTTTCTAAGAAAGTTTAATTTAACTGAGTGACTGATATAAAACAAGCCTCATGTAGGAAAACCATACTGTTGTCTGGTACCTGGAATTCTGTAGTAAAAACAATTTATTTTTCTACAGACCATGCCATAGAATTCTCAAATACCAAAACATTTTCAATGTAGTTTTATTTAGATGCAGATTTTTTAATATTAGTTTAACTGTCATTCAGAGCTAACCTCATTTCTCTTTTTGAAAGCACGTATCAAGACAATTTTCTGTTGAAATGACTTCTAGAGGTCACACAACAAATTCTGTTTCTGCTCTTTCTCTCTTCGTTCAACCTTATTCCTTGACCTAAATACACTCCTGTTGGACTCTGAGATTCACAACATCTGTCTACAACCTTTTGCAGGTTCCCTCCGGAGGCCCAGTTTTCCTTTTTTGCAGTGTATTGCTAACCGCAGCAGAAGCCATGAACACATCTAGTTTCCCTGCAGGTCCCGGATTGCCTGATGTCAGTGACAGCAATTTCACTCTTATGACCACTCACTGCTACAGCACATTTAGATTTTATGGTATTAACGCATGGTTCCAGTCGTGTTTACGTAACTCAGTTGGGAGAGCAACTACCTTTGTTTTCCAATTCTTTCTTCATAAATGTTTTACATTTTAAGTTTTTCAGAGTTCCTGGTCCCTGAGAGTCATAATGCTTACTATGCTTGCTTATTCATATAAATTAGACCAGATATATCAGAGGCTTAGGCAGATATGCTATCACGCATCAGAAGTGCATCTTTTTATCACCATGGAAATGTTGAATAAATAGCACTATCAGTGGAGTATTATTCTTTAATCGTTTGCTTTGTAACCTTCACTTCATCATATGATAGAAACATAACTGAATTCACCTTTGTGTAGGTGGATTATCAGCACCTGTTATTGTAATTCTCCTTAAATTACTTTGAAGAGCCAATTCTGACTTAGGACCCAGGTCTCTTGCCTCCTTGACTGCTACTTTGTTTGCAGACTCTTCCATTATCTCATTTCAGACAGGGACACACCACCTTCAGGAGACAGTGGAAATTCTAACGTGAATGGTTGAAATGGGAATGTTTGGTCCGGTGTGTGGAGATGAAGCTCAAAGTCCTTTATATGGAAGGGTGCTATCGTCAACTAAGACGGACTTACTTAAAACCAAGCCCATTAAAGAACAAGACATTCAAGGAGGAAAAGCACATCTGTTGTGGGTTTTTGAAGGTGGGCTCAAAGATTCAGGGCTAAGCACAGTGTGTTTGGAATGCAAAGATGGGGTGTGGGACAACTGCGTGGTGCAATAGTTTAAAGCTTCAGGCCAAGGACAAGGGCAGGAAAAAGCACAAGGGGTTAATATTAACAGAATGATAGAGTTCAATTATTTTGGCCAGTAAACCAAATGAATAACAGGTTAAAGAGAAAGAATGAATTACGTAAGTAGGTTTGTGAAATCAACAATGATTCTAAACTGGCTTGTTGAGCACAGAGAAATGCCATGGTCCCTGGTGAACAGGCAAATGGACAGATACTCCGGTAACCTGGATTCTTTTATTTTATTGTCTGTCCTTGCCCTTGTGTCATAGGACAGGCAACCTAATGTTACTTTGTGTAACTGTAAACTGAGTCTCTTCCTGTTTGTTCAGGGAGTCTAAGGTCCACGAAGTTTTTTGGAAGGACACATGTAAGTGCATACTCATTTAGGAGGGTGTTGTTCCTTAATTCAACCAAACCAATCTCAAATAACTAAAAAATTTACAAGAATTATCAAAGACCTGGAAATAAACAGCCCAGTTCAAAATCAAAAGCCTCCTTTCGGAAGGCCGAGGCTGTCTCCCCGTGCGGTCAGCCCCAAGCCCAGTGCCTGGCACGTCTTAGGCACTCTGTACTCTTTGGGGATTTGATGAGAAGCCATTTTTAAAATGAGTAACTTAGTTTCTTTTGGGAAAAAAAAATGGATTCATGAAAGGCATTTTATGAGTGGAGTCGGTCATGCTGAACATGTTAATTTCATTTCATCTCATGAGAGGTACATTCATCTGTCACTGCTCTGCGTTTCCTAGAGTGACTTAAGTCTGACATGCAAATGCAATTTAAGCCCCTTGAGTACGCGCTGGACCTAGTAACTTGCTTCACAGTGACCTCCTTTATGGTTCTGTCTTGTCCACTCCTCGGGCTCACTTGTCCTAAGGGAAGCACTTAGCTGTGTTGTGAGCGGTCCCACGGAGACACCCAGGTGGCACGGTGAGGCGCTGAGGCCCTCAGTCCACCAGCACGTGAGGATCTTCAGCCTGGGTGGACACTGGGAGTGAATTTAAAAGCTCACCCTTCAGTGCCCATTGGGATTTGGGATGACCATAAAGAACAAGAGCCAACCACTGGATTGCAACCTCGGCCAAGACCTGGAGCCGGACGAACCCAGCTAAACCACCCCTACGTGCCTGACCCTCAAAACTATGAAATAATAAATGTTTGTTATTGTAAGACACCAAGTTTTGGGGTGACTTGTTATGTAGCAATAGCTATTAAATTAAAAAGTGCTAAATAAAAGAAAAAATGCTTGGGTAAAATGTCTGAAAAATATTGAGTTGCTTTTTTTCTAAAAGTTTTTACTGATCTTATTGTTATTGCTGCGGGCCCTAAAGGCAGAGAGGTCGAAGCGGGTGGGTGGGCAAAGAGAGTGTGACTCTGTCTTTCTTCCTACTCTGTCAAGGATTCCGACTTTGTGTCTCTCCGGTCTCCTAAGAGAACAGTCTTGTGGGGCAGAATCCAGTGTATATTTGCTTTCAGATATGTCTTCATATATTTGAAGGCTGGCAATATAGAATAATAGAAAAATTATTCAGAAATTTTAGTATCCTAAATCCATAATAGATGGTGCATGAATATTTTCAAAAATATTTAGAAAAATGTAAAAATAAATGTTTAAAAAGTGAAACAAAGACTAAATTTACACTGTTATAACATGTACTACATAATTTCATTTTAGTCAATTTAATATTTTAATTAATTTTCTTATAATGATAATTACAAATATTCACTAATCTGTAAACTTGTTTTGTGGTTCTATATTGGAAATCCACATTGAATTTCACCTGCCTGTACCTTATTTGTTATATTTTTGTATTTAATCATGGTAAATAGTAGTATTCTTCAGGCTTTGATGATACCAGAGAGTTAAATTATCTTCAAAATGATATTCTTTTTGTATGACCTGACTGAGAATACATTAAATTTGAACTATAGAACCTGCAAAACTTCTTAAGATGGAGAGAAATGTTTTGTTCTTTATTCTTGCCACATATGGTAATTACATATTGTAATTTTCTGAACCTATTTTTTTATAGCAGTCCATTTAAATATGAATATTTAGGAAGTTAATTACAAAGATTGTAAAGTGGTAGCTGTGAAAAGCACACTGAAGTCAGTTATATAATTTTAATCCAAGATAGAATCAGAAAAAGTAGTTTTTTTCTTATTCTCCTCCTCATAATAATCAATAATATTGATTATTACCTATAGGCACTGTACTACTAACTGAATGCCCTTTTTATTCATTCAGTGAAGGGTTTCCAAATTTACTTGTTCCATAAAGATTTACTTGTTCCATAAAGATTTACTAGAAGGAATCAGCTCAATCATTCCTGTAACTTGTACAGTGCTTTTTAATTCACAAAATATATTCTCGCACATCATTCCATTAGTAGTGCTACACAGTGACCCTGGATATAGAAAGGACATTTATTATTATTTTCATTTTATAGAGGAGGCAATTCAAGCTAAGAGAATTAAAACATTCAAGTTAAGAGAATTTAAGTGATTCTCTAAATCAAGGGGTTAGAATGTGGCATACTTGGATCCCTAATCCATCTAGTCACTCATAGTCCAGTGCTCACTCTATAGGTTGGTTTTATTTATAAATTCCTGAAAAATACAATACCACCAAGTTTATGATTAATAATAGGTGTTGAAATGTTGAATGACTCAGAGAAGTGCATCAACTCTTGAATGGCTCAGATTAAGTGTGAAGGAAAATATAACCATTTAAACCAAGATTGCATGTTTTACTCTACATGCAATTATTAATTAAGCTTAGTAAAAATAGGCAAGTTCAGCTAATGGGATATATTCCTGGGCAGATGTTTCCACCTAAATTTATGACCCAACTCATTCAACAAGTAATAAGGGAAGCATCTCTGGTTTCAGCCCAACATATATTTAGTATTACAGGAACTGGCACGCTATTATCCTATACTGGAGAGTGTCCAGTTAAAACCCAGTCCAGGGCTGGATTGATTGCTTTATCTGGAACAAGGAGACATTTTTTACAAAGTTGCGCTTGACACAAACCGCTTCGAGAGATCTGACAGCCAGGCAAGGTCAGCAGCCAACTGGAGGCTTGGTGTGTGTGCAGCCCCACCCTGGCCACCAGCTGGCCCTTGTCAGGGGTTGGACGTGTCTGTACGGTGACTACTTGGCTTTGAGGCTGTGGTTGAATCCTCTAGCCAGGTTCTCTGGCCCACAGCACATTGATCTTATTGTTACAGGATTCCTACTGGCGGAACTGTGAAGAATTTAATTCTAATGTGCACATTTTAGGTGTCCAGCAAATTTTTATTAAAAATAAATTAATAAACACATACTTTCATAATTGAAAATTTTCACAAACCCAGAGAAAATGTGGTCCATGTGTCCCCAGGGCTAGTCCTGTTACTTTCTTTATCAGAATTTCCTTGAAGTGTCTGTTAAGCACGGGCTTGAATGTCCTTCACATTTGGGTCCCCGCGTCTTGATTAATGGTAGAACAGCAGCTGCAGCGTGGTGACAGGGCCGTGATGGGCTCCCTGTGGGTCTCTGGGGGAGCATGCTTGTGCGGGGCTGAATTCTGGGCTCAGAAGCGCCTGGGTCAGCCAACGGTTTTGATCATTTACCCAGGAGGGAGGGAGTGATTGAGTGAGAAGCATCGAGGTTAATTTGTTGGTTAAAATTATAATTGAACATTTACATTTTCAAAGTACTTTATGATCGTTAATGAGCTGTTCCTCAAAGTGGGCCTGGGAGGAAGGTTGACATCTTCCTCCTCATTGTACAAACGAGGACATTGAGACTTGACGTGTTAAGTGACTATTCAGGATTGAACAGCAAGTTCACTGAGGAGGAGGCTTGACTGAACTTTAGAAAGTCTTGGGATGGGGTCTTCCCAAGGGGGTTCCACTCATCTTGGGGCTCTGAAGTCTGAACGTGGGTGGATGTGGGTCTGCGATCTTCTAACAAAACAAGCACAAAGATTCCCACTCCTGGAGGATGTCAGTGAATGTGGCCCCGAAGGCTGGGAGAATAATCTGGCAACGCACTACTCCGGCCGGTCCTGGGCTGTGATTATGCACATTCTGCGCATGAAGATAATTTCCCCGGGTCTTCGCTCTGAGTTTCCAACAAATCTCCCAGGAAAACTTTTCCTCCAAACCTGTTCTTTGGGATCAGCTTATGTTCATATTAATCCCTCTTTTAGAATTTTATTTAAAATAAAGAGGACACCATATATTTTTTTCTTGTTACAAGGAAATGAAGCAACTGTTCCTCTCTAATCAGTGCTTATGGGAGACATGGACCTTCAAAAGTTCTTCGACTCTTGGTGTCAAGGATGTTTCTTTCTCTGAGCTCCTCCCCAAGCCACTGTGCGAACCTTTAGTTTTGCATTTACAACATCCTAACGGATGCTTTCTCTGGCTCCTTCCAGGAAAATTTACTATTTTGTCTCTAAGAGATCTTGCATCATGCATCTAATCATATACAGTTAGTATGAATTGCTTTTTTATTAAAGAATAAATTAAGTCACTTTTAAAAAATAAGTGGCCAACCTTTTTGCTTCTTTTGAGAAAGGAGTAATAACAGTAGAGTGAGAAAGAGGAGAAAAGAAGAAAAAAACTGAAGTAAGGAGGAGGAGTGCCAGAATGCTACTTGGAAAGTGTTCCATGCTCTAGGTTACATAACTTCTCATGCTTTTATTAATAACCCTGTTTTGTAGATGAAAAAATAAGAGGCAGAGAAAAGGAGGGGAAGGAAAGGGTAGATGGAGACTGTACAGGTTCCCCAGGTACAAATGTGTCCAAAACAAAATTCTCTTTTTGTTGAAAAAAAAAAAAGCATCTTTCCCTTAAATCCTGAGAAGGCCAATGCCAATAGGGAATTATCTGGAAATTGTGTAACTGCTGATTTCCAGGGACTTTGCCTAAAAACTGTGGATGAGTTGATAGCCCATATCCCGCTCCCCACACCCCACCAAGAGCTGCTCGGATTTTTCAGTGAGGTTTTTACTTACTGCAGTGTGGGGTGAGAAATGCCATCCCAATTCCTGGCCAGCACATTCCACTGTTTTCTAGTTTCCATTTGTAATAGCCCAAATCCTACAGCCTATACTGGTGACATGTAGGAATTTTCTGAGGGGAGCCTTAGTCACAGTTTCACAGCAGAGGTACTTCAGGAGGAAACCATTGATAACTGAGGAGTTGTGCGGATGCCTCTTATTACCTGAGGCTGTGCATTATGAGGCAAGTGTGATACATTGGCCCCTGTGTAGAAATATGGGTCGGAGATCTGAATTCCACATTGGTTTCTGCCACTTACTAGCCACACTGAGCAGGTTACTGAACTACTTTCTGCTTTAGTTTTCACTTATAAAATAAGGATGGTGTTATCTACATTGGAGAAGTTATGAGGATGAAATATAAAATATAAATAAATTATGGAGAAACAAAACAAAACAGAGCAAGATTCTTCTTTAGGGAGAAACGTCAACGGCTAAAGGTGTAAGAATGATGAAATTAGAAAATCACCATTGGATAGTCCCCAGTGTCAGAACTGATTCAGGTGAGTATGACCGGTGGCACTAAAGCATTAGGTGTAGGTATGTTGAGGAATAGAATATTCATGGCCCGAATGAAATGGGAAAAAAGTAAGTTTACAATCCATTCAAACCTCTAATCTGACTTTTAGTTTAAGGAAGAAATGGAGGTGTGAGTTAGAGTGCACCGTAAGGAAACGACTAGTTAAATCCAGAGTGCAGTATATTCCGTATGAGACAATTGGACCTGAATGTTTGAAAATAGCTCACTAGCATTAAAAAAAAAAGGCAAGGAGAAGGACTGATCTGGATTAAAAGGTAATTAGGAACTATCACAACTACATGAAATATATAAAATAGCAACAATAACATCAATGTTAAAGAAGCTATAAGATGACATATCTGTGGTGTTCAGGACTATTAGAAAAATATGAATATCAGCTGGATATAGATGCTGTTTATGCAATAATTTTTATTCTATAAAAATTCAATAATAATTTTAAAATTTTCTCAAGTATAAGAATGATGTAGTATATTTGAGAATTTTTTAGGCATGTATCTGTATATATATTTACACACAGAATAATAGAGCAAATATGAAAAACTACTAACAATTGTCAATTCTAAGTGGAAGCTATATGAGTGTTCATTTTGTTATTTTTTTCAAGTTAGTATTGTGTTTGGAAGTTTTCATAAGTTAGAGAAAAAGGATATATATGTAAGATACTCAAATTATAAATCTGAAAAATAAGCTATTTTAAATATATCAACAGCAGCAATATCTATAATGTATCTATAATAACACAGGAATTATTGACTAATCCGTTGACGTTGAGAAGGACAGGAACAGAACTTATCCCGAAAGGAAATAAGATTCATAGAGAAACAGTTCAAAGACTGTCAAACACCTAGGAAATACACAAAATAGTTTTCTTCTTGAGTGCAGCAAGTTTTATTAGATTTATAAATTGGGCTGTCATTCTACTGGTCTCAAGACAAATCTAAATAATGATGCTTTGGGGCAAACTCAGGAGCATCAGACAATAGTACATTGCATTCGCAGGGCATTCCTCATTCTCTTAATCTGAAAGCACAGACAGGGCATCCCCACCACATACAGCCAATCACCTGACTGTATTCACACCTTAATTCTGGGAGGCAAACAAGTCAAGGATTTCTGTCCTGATGTGTTAACGAAGAATGTTGATCTACAATGGTACATGGGCTGCAAATGTGCCGTGAGGACCGATTGTCACTCCCACTCAGGTGAATGAGGACAGTTTTGTACCAGCTTTACTGGACAAAAACACCTTGGAAAAAATAATCCGATCTTCTATATAATTACTAAAATATTTTGACATTTTTTAGGCTTGTAATTGTAAAAAGGCAACTTGAATTTAAGTTATTAGTTCTGGTGTCTCAGTAGACTATGTTAGTAAGGTGTCACTCCATTGAAGTTGATCTATCGTCTCTATAAGAACAAATGCAACAGACTGTAGACTTAGGCATAAGGCTAAGCTTTCTTTCCCCACTGAAAATAAAGGAGAAATTGAGCTTTGTTTTGCAATATTTAAGCAAAGATGCAAATATTTATTAAGTTTTTTGCTACCATTTATTGAAAAATGAAAGGGTTGGCAATACTTGAAAACATTGACTAGATCATTAAAACTCAGGGTTTTGTTCAGTATTGACTTTACTTATTTTTATTCCTTTGTTTCTTTCCTCTCTTGTTTCTTATTTTCTTTTCACTTAGTTTTGTGTAATGCAGGGGAAAAGTGTGTTTAGCTATGTATGTGGAATAAAGTTTTATGTTTTCTATATTAAATTTTAAAAGTAATACATGAAATATAAATATATTAAAAATAAACCACTAAGCAAACCTAAATAAAATACATCACTCTTTGCACACATCTTATATATTTTTCTGTATCCTTATTACTCAAAAGAATACATTTTATTTTTCACTCGAACCTGCTAATTAGTACTACTACAATGCTTTAGAAAATTGTGAATCTAAGAATCACAACTGCCCTAATCAAAAAGCTTTTAAATAATTATCATCAGAAACACCAGTTTAAAAACATGAAAGATGACCACCTTTATCCAGCATTACCAGGCGTGAGTTTCACCAAACAGATAAATTTTCCAGAAACTCATTTCAGTGGCCTGACATTTTAAAGCAGATTACCAATTTAAATGGGATGCTTTAAAAATTTTTGTGTACTTCCTTTTATATAAAATTTCAATATGCAGCACATGAGCTAATATTTACTAATGATTCAAGGTTATCATTATGACTGAGATGCCTTCGATCCACACAACACCTCGTGGTTTACAGAACATCCTCAGTATCATACACACCTCCTCATTCGATTCCAGCTTTATGTCACAGGTGGGGTAGGTGTCAATGTTCCTGTTTTACAGAGGAGGGAACTGAGGCTGAGGGGCTCAGTGGCTTTCTGAAGGATCGCTCATAATTGGCAGAGCAAGAAAGCAAACAAGAGCCTTCTGGCTCCAAGCCTAGGGCTCCCTCCCCTAAACAGCATCGCCTCTCTGGACCAGTGATTACACAGCTGTCTTTGCACAGATAATGAAGTGGTAACATGGACCATTTTTTCTTACTCTAAAATCCCTCAGACTCCTGAGGTTTTATGTTCTTGCATTTGCTTTTTATAGTTTTTACTGCACAGTGCCTGGCATATACTAAGCATTTAGCCATTGTTCTTGTGATTCTGTCAGCTGCCTTCTGTAGCATACCTGGCACTAGTGGCTTATTTTATTACCATTCATTCATTTATTCATTCATTCATTCATTCAATAAATACCTATTAAAAATGTACTATGTGCCAGGCCACTGGACCAAATGTGGGCATAAATGCTGAATCTATAAACAAAACTGGAAGCTTAAGAGCTTACACCAATCACATGTCACTCAAATGCCAGACTTCTCTCCTGCCTCAAACAAAGCTACTTTAAAGAAAATGGCAGTGATTTTATGTATTAGTTTGCTATGGCAGCCATAACAAATAGCTTCAGACTGGATGGCCCAAACATCTTCTCGCAGTTCTAGAGTCTAGAAGCCCAAGATTCAAGTGTGGGCTGCTTTGTTTCTTTGGAAGCCTTTCTCCTTGTCTGGAAGGTAGCTGCCTTCTTGCTGCTTCTTCACCTGGAGTCTTCTCTTTGCATAGTATATGCCCTGATGTCCGTGTGTCTAAATTTCCTCTTTTAGAAGGACACTAGTCATATAGCGTCAGGTCCCATACAGATGACCTCATATTACCTTAATTACCTTGAAAGGTCCTGTCTCCAAATACAGTCACATTCTGATGCATTGGAGTTCAGGGTTTTAGCGCATGAAATTTGGCAGGGAGGTGGGTGGGTTGGGTTGATATTTCCACTTCTAACACTATAGTACTTCCTGTGGGGAGCCTATCACGTGTCAGCACTTTCTAGATACATCCATTAAAACTAATCCTAACAACAGCCCTGTACGTTAGGTAGGTACACCTGAAGACGGGCTCAAAGTGGTGAAGTAAAGTGTGTGGTGAACCACAGCCCGTATGTGGCAGTGCCTGCCTTTGAGCCGGGCCAGTCTGACCTGACGTTTTTGATATTTATTTGATGGCGTAGAAATCTTTTCTTATTCTGGTTCTTGCATTTCCTGATAACTGAGCTCCCACAAAAAATGATTTCCAGGAAAGAGTTATGCTGCAGGGTAGCAGGATATTAGTATGCACTTCTTTAAATTGTCATCTCACTTTTTCCTTTTAAAATTTCTGTCAGAATGTTTTTCAATCGGCAAATCACATGTCCAGAAAGGAATAAGACTTTTCGTAGGCACTGACAGCTGCAGATTTGCTTATTGCCTGCACTGATCATTGCTTGGTTGATTGGCTACCTGGGTTTAGTGTCTTTATTGCAATATTTTAAAAGATCCTTTAGAATCTATAATCCGTAGGCTGATCCTCATCCCTGTGGTTCAGGAAAAGTAACTCGAAGTGGGAAGGATTGATAGTGTTTGTGGGATGAATTAGGATCACGAAAGGCAGATTTCCCAGTTTGTTTTACTTAGCAACACACGAGTATACGCTCGTGTTACATTCTGTATGACATATTCGAGGAGCTGCTGTCTAGAGCCTCAGTATCATTATAATCACTAGAACTGTGGTTTTAAAGCCAAACTATGGAGGGTTCATTGAAATGTGAATGAGGAAGCATACATTTAGTTTAATTAGTAAGTGTTATTTGAGCACATTCCTTATACAGGAGTTAGACTAGGAACTGGGGATACAAAGTTGTCCCTGGACTCTCCTAGTGCATCCCTTATCATCTCTTCACCAGACGGTTGCACTAGTCTCTTGACTAGACTTCCTCCCTCCCTCCCATCTTGCCCCATGTATGCAATCCCCATGGACCACATGGCATCACGGCAGCCTGTCCGAAATACCTGACCCACAGAGAATCCAAATGCTTTGATGTCACAGCTAAGACCACCAAGATTCTGCCTCCCTCTCTTTGTTTTCTATCATTCTTCCCCTGGACGTTTATGCAGAACTTTTTTCTTGTGTCTTTTACATAACATTGGACTCCTCTTAGTTATCAGATGCCATGGAATCATGCACAAATTTCTCTCAATTTGATATGACTATCAGACACGCTCCCACTTAAAAAATTATTTTAGAGTCTGACTTTGAATAACTATAGTATTGAACACACATAAATATTTGATAACTAACTTTGCTTAACTCGTTCCACCTCAGTTCATACTATAAGTTCAGGCAATGAAGAAATATTTTGGACAAAATAGTCTGTGATGTGAGCAGAAATAACCTGAAATGTTTATCTTATACTACATAATGAGAATGTAACGTAGTTAAATTATCTAAGATTTTAAAAAATCAATAAACATTTTGAATTCAGAGAGAACATTAATACATCATTTTATGTTGTTGGATAATGTGAAATCTAATATGATTGCCATTTCCAGGAATTCCTCCCTGGGTTCCTCTGAAGGAGCTTGATTATTCTAGCCTGATGGGTAGACCTGAAGTAGTACTGTAGTTGGCTAGTGGCCAGTTGTATTTCCTTAAACATCCTCCACTCCTCAAAAACATTTCTCCAATGAGCTCCATAGTGAGTAGAAAGTAACTGTCCATCATACTAAGAGAAGATGTCTTCTCAAGGAACCCTTCAGATCTTCCTCTCTCTTCCTGTCTCGATATTGATTTGTGCATCACTGGATTTTAACAGAGGCTTAGAGCTAGCTGAACTCTGGTAACTAGCTTTGACATTTTCTTAGTTGTTATAGTAACTCGTCTCAGTATATAGAAAACACTATAGTAAAACCTCAATAAGCTGTAATGTTCAAGGAATGGTTAATTGATTTAACCTGTGGTAAAACAGGAACTCCCTTGCCCCCTTAAAAACATATCTCTGGTTTAACACTATGTTTAAAATACTTTGGATAACTTTCTTATTTATCATTAACATAACAAATTTATAGTACTTATATATAAATTATAGACATATAGCATATAATATAATATGACACATATGACTTGTCTATTCAGAATATTTGTTTGAACAGTCTAAACATAAATTCTTCGTAAGTGTGCGTGGACTGACCGGTGGAATGGATGAGTGCAGAACCGAGGTAGTGACACAGTTGGCTTTTGTACCACTCTGAGAACACAGCTTAGATGTATTTTAATTTGCATTTAAAGTTAAACCCCTATTATCTTGTGATTTGGTTTGCTCTTTCTAACATAAGAAGATATCAGAAAAAAACTTAGGTTGACTGAGCAATGATTTCTTTGGACCTAGATGTTAGTATTGAGATTAGACATTGGAATCATAATCCTGAATTACAGTTTTGCCACACACTGTATAAGCTTGGGTAAATTATGCAACTTCTCTGAACCTTCTTTTATTTATTGTTAAGATGGGGATAAAAAGAGCACCTACCAGCAGGGTTCTTGTGAAGAGTAAATGGGGTGATGAGATGAGAGGTTTTAACTGGACACTGTCAACAAGTGGCAGCCATCTTGTCATGCTGCCCAGGGACGTTTACGGTAGAGGTCAGTGGGTGCAGTTTGTCCCTGCTCCGTTTCTCTCTTTTCTGGGCATTGGCTGGAATCCTGGTAAAGGCTGCTAGTGCTCCTTTCTCTGGGCCAAATCTAGGTGAACGGAGCTTCTCCCCCAGACTCCCGCACTTTTTGGCTAGGGAAGGGATGCAGATGGAGAAACGTGCTTGATTTAAATCAGTCTAGTAGCTCAGGAACTTGACACATGCGTAGTTTTCCCAGTGGCAAAAGGATAAAAGTAGGAAGTTACTTGGATTCCTCTCACTATAGCCTAAGCTTGTGCTCTCAGTCTGACTGAAAGAAAAATGGTGAAAAGATTTGACAGTATCTTCCTTATGATTAATTATATAGAATCCAGAAACTACTTTTTATAGTCTCGGGTTTTTTTTTTTTTTCCCCTCCAGTGTCTCAGCATTCCTATTTTTAATTCCTTACTTGTGCTGCCCTCGCTCCCTCAGGTTGGCTCTCTAGTTAAAGATACTGGAATCCCAAATATCTGAGTCACTTCTAAGGTAAGAGAGACTCTCTTGTACCATCCATAAACACAGTGCTTACACTGAGGTTAAGTCTAAAATAGACTAAATCATGAGTACAGAAAATAAATCTAAGTTGAACATATAACCCCTCCACAAGTACCATATTTCTTTACACTTTTCTTATTATGTCACCTACACCAAATCTAGGATGCAGAGAGGAATACCAGCCACGATACTCCACTCTCTTTATTACTAGGAGTACTTTGTGGCTGGGCATCAGAAAGGCAAAATCTTTTTTGTTTTTTAACTTCCTCTACTCACTCTATTATATCACTTGGAATATATTCTGACCTATTAGGACTTTAGTTATTTCAATTTCTTGATGAATATGAGGAATGACAGTAGACTAAGCATGACCCCCACATACACACACACACAAAGATTTTGGAGTGAAAAAGAATGGAAACGAATATTAACTCCTTTGTAGTATTTTCCATTTCCTCATCTGTGAAACAAGGTTAGCAACAGTGCTTGCCCACATAGGATTTTGAGAATTAAATAAAACAAGGCCTGGGCCTCTCAATCTGTCCACCCATCCTTCTATTTATTCAACCAATGTGTACGACAATTTCCTTTCACCTTGCCTTGCATTTCTGCAATTAAAATCCAGAAGGTAGCCAGAAAAATGAAACTTATGATACCAAACTCATGAACAATGTCCTGATCAGAATCTCTCCCCTTTTGCTGGACAATATGATTCTGACAGCCCTGGACAGGGTTCACAAGGCTTCCTAGTTTTATTCACAGGAATTGAAAGTTTTTTATGTTATCAAAACTCCTCCCTGTCCCCAAACCACCATCCACATGAGGCCCAAGGATGGAAGTGTAATTGAATGGTACATCAGCAGATCTTCTGATGTTTACCCGGGGGGGTGGGACTGAGGAAATAAGCACAGGACCCCTCGGTGAGTTGATAAGCCTCAGGGAGGAGCTGAGCAAAAACATGAAGCTTTTAGACAAACCTGGCCTCGGGCAAAATATAAATCTGACTGAGTTGTCTTCTACCGGTCCGTCTCTGAGCCTGGCACCATTCTTCCTCCCCCAAGGTCCGCTCTTTCCCCAAGTTCTCACAAAGTGCTGTCTGTCATCCTTTGTGGTGCCTGGAAGAAACTAAAATTGCTTCCTTTTGTTGGCGTTGCGCATTTCACAACAGACATCAAAGCCGTAAGGTAAAGGAAATTTCATTTTGGAAATGGTCTGCAGGGCAAGGCAGTCTCTACTCTGGACCCACTTAAAATCCAACCTTGTGCTATGGAGAGGAAGGCCCAACTGCCGGAGAAGCCAGGAGAAAGGAGACAGGCAGCCCAGCATGCTCTTCCTTCCTTCCATTCTCCGCATGTGGTGGGGTGCAGGTTAATCCGGAGCTGGCAGCCAGTCATTTTTCTCTCCCCTTGGGACTCATTCGTCAGTTTCCAAACTCATGTGATGGATGCCACCCCTGCCCTCCTGGGCCTGCATGTCCACCTTTTGGGCCACAGTGAAACAAAAGAACTGAAGGCATGCTGCTGGTGGGCCTTGAAATGGCTCTTTGCACAAAACACCAACTCAGTCACCCCAGAGAACATTTACGCTTTCTTCTATATCTGAAACAAATCATTCTATGAAATTCTATCAACAGAACATTTGACAAGATATACCGAATTCCAATGAGATTATTCAAGAACTTCCACTTCTCTCAAACCATCCTGCCTCTTCACTGAGAGGAGCAAAGCAGCGTTTGATTCTCTACTTGGGACACAAAGGGCAAACCACAAGGTCAATAGCTGTAGGTTTTGCATTGCTTCTGTTGTGCTGTGTAATGTCAATGTGATGACGACTTCCTGTTAAACAAATTTCATTAAAACAGATTGTTAATAAAAAAAGTCTGAAAAAAAGGACATATTTTTTGGACAACTCACTTGCAGTTTTGTGTGCTTTAGATGGTGAGCTCACAGTCAGTAATTTAGCTTAAGTGTAATAATTGGGTTCCAAGTTTTATGATTGACACATTTCATTTAAAATAGCACGCTGAGGTTTTTCCAAATTAAAGATGAAATCTAAATAAAATTTTAAATAATCCACGTGGAAATACTTTATTGTAGTTAATAACCAAGCACAAATATGCTTATTTTGTTTGTAGAGTCGTTCCAACAGATTTTACCTATTGTTGCTTCCATGGGAAAGGCATCACGCTTGGCTTATGTAAAAATAATAGCATTCCTAACTATTAATAGCAAATCAGAGAGACATTTATGGACATTCATACATCATTTATAAATGACCCTTATGAATAAAGTGTTACAATGATTCCATTAGCATAAGTTCCACAATTATGGCCTGCATAAGAGATACATTTTTCTTTCTTGAACGCACATATAAAAAGCTGTCATTTACTTTGTGAAATTTTATCCATAATGCTTCAGTATTTTTCTATGCTGCAAAATGATTATAAACCTGAATTTATAGGTGTGGATGTATCCTATGTGTACATGGAAGTCCATGCAGGCTTTAGCAAGGGTATCTCTTCTGGACCCGGAGCACCTGGCCGTGTTTACCCTTTGAATCGTGCATTTTAGAAATGAGCTCAGGGTTCCAGGGATGGTTTCGACACAGTACTAGGATGTTAGAGCTTCTGATGAAGACCTTGGTCTGTTTTTTTCTTTTTCCTTGGCATTTCTCAACCCAGGATCTCCGGTACTAGCGTCTCCTTTCGTAAGAATGTCCAACTTTGGAGTGAGGTACTCACTGCAACTTTCAAGGGAAGAGCAAACCAAAAGAGAAATAACTGTGAGTTTTATGTCCCCCTCACTATGCCAGGTAATGTCAGTGTATGATAGCCGTGACTTTCCCTTAAACAAACAGATTAAAGCAGATCACCCTTCGTTTAAAAAAAAACCTGGAAAACGACATCTTTTTATAACAACTCACTTGTGGTTTTGAACCATACTTTGAATAGTAAGATCACAGTAAGTAATTTAACTGAAGCGGGGTTCAAGCATTAAGATTGATACATTTCATTGAAAATTACACCCTGAGTTTTTTTCCGAATTAAAGATGAAATCTAATAAATACTTAAACCTTAAATACTTCAAGACTCCAGCGTTGGAGTAAGGTAGTGTCTTCCCTTGGCGACCTGGTGAGAGACGTGTCTCTGTGTGACGGGAATGCAAAACATGGGAAACGATCATTACAGAACTCTGCTTGGTGTCAGCCGCCGCAGGCTCGTTGTCTTGCTGATTCCTCCCAAGCACCTTATGCCGATGTACATTTTGATTATGTATCTAGGAGGTACCTCTTGTTAAACTTTTTGTCTTGCTGAGGAGACCAGAGATAAAAAATGATATACATTTCTCAAGACCACGCAGAATGTGACAGAAAGGGTTTGACCCAAACCTAAGCTTGCCCCGAAATATACATCTCCTGACCCCACAATTCTGCCTGAGATCAAGGCACCGGGTGTCTTGACCCCCCCCCCCCCCGCCCGCCCGATGAACTCTCTGAGGATCTAGAGCTACTTTGAACAGAGATGTCTCTTATGTAGGTCATAATCATTAATTTAGTCTCACAGTGCCAGGAGACTGCCTGGGCTCTGAGCTGGAAAGCTTGACCCAATGACAAAGCCAGTAAGGAACTTAGAGCGAAGCACGCTGTTCAGCTATTGAGTAGTTACTGTTATCCCGTATCATAGTTCTGTATCTCCATAGCAAGGCCATTTGAAGTGAGCAGGGTGTTCTAGCTGTGGCAGGGGTCATTATCACTAGCTACTGCTGCGGCCCCATTTCTCAATTTGCTAAAATTCTTGAGTGGAAGGCTGTAAACCAGCCACGGTGCCCCTTCCCCATTTCTCTCAGTGGTAGTTCTACACCCGTCCCCTCCTCTCTCCATAGTGACTGGAAGCACTTGGGCAACAAAAGAGTATCTCCCTTATGAAAGAAAATAAACACAGTTGGAGAATTCCCTGCTTAGGGGTGCATATAGAAGTGAGGAATAAGCGTTTTTAGAAGTGGAGGGTGACCATGAGCTCCACCCTCAATATTTACATGAAAGAAACATATTCATGGTGGTTAAGTTCTAGTCAGACCTGAGTTTCAGTCTTCTTGACTCTGCCACTAACTAGATGTGCAACTTCAGGCAAATGTTTACCTCCTTGTGCGCAATTTCTCATCTGAGAAATGGGAATAATAATGATACCTGCCTTATAATGATTACATAATAATGATACTTGCTTGTGAAGAATAAATGAGATGATCTCTTGTTAAAAAAAAAATTCCAATACATGGCAGCTATTATTATTATTATTATTATTTATTGTTATTATTGCCCTTTAGTCCAACTAAGCTCATACAGCTAGTGTGTAGCCTTTCTGGCATTGGTGCTGACACCCAGGCTTCCTACACAGACCAATTCTATTTTCTCTCTTTTGCAACCTAAGACAGATCTATAATTTTGATATTAACATTGCCACCAACTTGTAGTGTCAACCTATAAAATTCTTTCATCTGATCAAAAAGAACAGGCTAAAAGCATTATATCACTAATTTTGGTTTTATTAAATAACTCTAGTTGTTGCTTTAGAATGAACTGTTTGCCACTTTGCTATCAGCTCTATCAGCATTCAATCCACTCTAGCAAATATCTGCGGCTACATATGTTACTAACCATTAACTAAGAAAAGGAATAAGGTTTTTTCGTTTGTTCCTCATTTTCATGTCAGGTTGATCCATCACATAATTCTCTAAGAGTTTGTCACTCCAAAATTGTACTTTCCGCTTTGAGAACAGGAGCAAGACAGGTCATGGTTTGTTTTGAAGAAAGCAATTGGAGCATCCAGCACTGATGGAAGTCACAGTAGGGAAGCTTTGCTGAGATTTACAAAACAAATTCCAGCTTTACGAATAATTTATCTTTACTTTTTTGGATTATTGCCTTAATCCTTAAAATTTCCTTCAAGGAAATTGTATTTTTTAATGAGAGTATTTCCTTCTCCATGAAATTCATCAATGAATAAAGTATGATTGTGAACAAAGAATTACTGTTTTTTCCCATAAAATATAATGGTGATGTATTTCTTTAATGTCTTTAGAAAACCTTTCACACTAATGAATCCTAAATCCAAAATACCCCTGCAAAAAAACTGGAATCAGAATAAAATTTTAAGGTTAACTGTATTTATATGCATGAGCGATTATTGTATAAGGATATTAATAATAAATCACAGAGATTTATAAATAAGTTATCCATGGTAAACTAAACCAGGACTTCTAATTTCCTTTTTTACTTTGCATACATTGAACTGTTATTTAACTATAAGTTATTTAGCAATTAACTACAGATGTTTTTGCAGTTTTACGGCTCTCCTCTGATGATAGGTAAAACCAAATATCTATTGTAGAAATATTAACTGTATAACCTTTATTTTATAATGAACAATTCTTTTGGGATTGCTTCGTTGTTTTATAAAGTTAGGAATATTTATGACAAGCAGACATATAATTACAGTCAGCTACTGACTTGAGCAGTGTGAAAGCCCTTATTTTCAAAAGATCAAGGTAAACTGCATGTAAATCATAACAGACCCTCAAGTAGTTTTCAGAAATCATCAGACCCGAAAAAGGCCATCTACTGAACATGATTGAAATTGAACTGCCTGGGCTAACCTGAGCCTCCCTTCTCCTCCGTGGTTCTGATCTCAATATCCCTAAGAGAATGCAAAAGCCCTCCTGCCTCTAGCATGTCCTGTTAAATCAGGATTTTATGAAAATGTCTGAAGAAAGAGATGGGAAATATAAAGTACTATAATAATTTAAGTCTCACAACTTGGTACTTACTAGGTCTACTCTGACTACATTAGTCATGTTGTACAAAAGGGCCCATCTTTATTGTCGTACTTGGATGCCTTTATTAGAGCGAGGATTGCCAATTTTGTGGTCAACTGCGTGTGTCAGAGATTTGGATGGGAGCCAGCGTGAAAGCAGGCACATAAAATGTGTTTTTACCGCAGGTGAAAGGAGGCTACACAAACTTGCATTGTTTCTGTCAGCTCGATGATAATTAATTTCAACCATATTATATGAATTAAAAAGTGACATTTATTCCCTAGACTAATTTCTTGGAACCTTTCCAATTTTCCTACCCTACTTTGAAGAAAGCTTGGCTAACACATGAACAAATCATTAATTACTGACACATACGTGATGTACGGAGTCATATAAAAGATGACACCTTAAAACATGATTTTTAAACAATGTTAGTAGAAAAGGAAATGTATATAGGAATGGACCATAACTCTCCCTGGCACAGCTGGAGGGCCATGCGATGGAAAGCAAAAAAAGTGAAGTATTAGCAGACCCTGTGGGCTGGAGGTATGGATACCCATTCCTCCCATAAACCTGCGTGTGCTTGTTTGCTGATGGCTGGGATTGACTGTTGGGTCGCATTATCCCCTGCTGATCCTTCTCGCTCAGTTCTGGGGGTATCAACAGCGGGAATTGTCTGTCCGGGCTCAATTGATTATCCTCAAAATTTGCTCCTGCTCTTGACCATAATGGTGGTGGGGTGGGGAATTGTGCCTCTGAATTATTCAGAATGAAAATATACACAGAAGAAATCGATAAGGCACATCTGATATTAAAGACAAATTAAAACAGGCAGGAGAAGGGAGCTCGAGGCAGCCATGACATTCAACGAAGAAGGCATTTTGGAAGTAGAGGCAAAGTGTTTCTGCTGTTTGAAAAATGATGTTACAGCTTTTAAAGCTTTTCAAGATTAATGGAGGCATTAGGGCTTCTGGGCCAAATAGTTCCTTATAACTGTTGGAATTATACTTGAGATGCCAGCTCTGTGATTTCTTCCTCGTTTCTGCTCAGTCTGTTGAGCTTACCTGCAGCATGCCATGCTAGAGGGGTACCATTCTGGTAGAAAGCTCAGGTCAAGGCCAGGACTCTACCATCTCCATTTAGCCCCCTTATGCCACTTGGGGGAGCTGAGTGGAAAAGGTGAAAGGATTAAGAAATACAAATTGGTAGTTACAGAATAGTCACAGAGCTATAAATGACAGCATAAAGAAAATTGTCAATACTATTGCAATAGCTACATAACAGGAGAACACTGCGAAGTACATGATTATTTAACACTTTGCCGTATATCTAAAACTGATACAGAATAATATTGAATGTAAACTGTAATGGGAAAAAATTTAAAGGACAAAATAAAATAAACTTCTGGCAAAAACAAACAAGCAAACAAACAAAAACCTCTCAAAACAGGACACTAGCAAATAACTAGGGCCTGGCACTAAGAGAAATCACACAAGCGAAGGAAAACGGGCCCATCTCACTGTGGTAGTTGCAAGGTAGTTGTGTAGTAGTTGTGATACACGTAATCTGTATCACAGACAGAAGGAGCCAGGCTCACAGAGGCTGTTAGAAGCAGGTGGGGAAATCTCTTGGGTAGAAATTTTGTCCAATTTGATCTGGACTTCTGAGAAGAGAGGAACGTAGTCAGTTATTTCAATGGCATTGAAGTGGACAACTTTCAATTATCTGGAAATTTGATTCCCTTTGCAAACTCCATAGAACTTCAAATCTCTTTTCTCCTTTTTCCTTCATTAACAGGTGTGTTTAGTTCAAATTATCTAAAATAATTGTTCAGCTTCTCCATCTCACTCTGTCTGTGAGGCTCTAGTTATTCTTCTGCTCTCTGCAGGTTACACATTTAGCCAGTTCCCCAGGGAAACTTGAGACCTGCCTACCCACCCCCTGCCCCTCGCCCGAGGGTAAGGGACCAGCTTGAAGAACAAGGAGCTTTATTAGGTAGGCAGTTACCATCTCCCTTGACTTTTGGTTGAAATGTCACTCAATCAGGAGTTTTCCTCTGGACTACCGAGTGGAGAGAGGCAATTCTCTTGGGATGGCTCTCTTTTCCAACGCTGCTTCTGAAGTGAGGCCCCATAACTGGGGCCACATACCCTCCCTGTGAAATTAGCTGGGGCCCAATATCACAGGCCCCTGCTTTGTGGACTGAAGATGGAACTCTTCATTTTTTTCCCAGCCCTCCTCTTGGACTTTCTGTGTTTAAGTAATGTCACTGCTTTAAAATGTTGTAGAATCTATATTTTTAAAGTATAAGATTAAATGCGTAAGTCTGTGATGTATAATATGTTCAGGTCCAACAGGGGACTGGGAAGCATAATCTGACTTCTGCTTCATAGCGGTAGAGATAGTTCTAAAGGCAAGTTGGAGTCATTTTTTAGGTGTGTGAAGATTTTGGTAATGGTTTACTGGGACACTAAAACCATAGAGGAGGACTGTGCCATTGCCTCAGGCACTCCCTTTGACTTGGCTTGTTGATTGGAGTTACTACTATTGATAATGATGAGAAGAGAGAAGGGTAGAAAGCCAACCAGTTCAGCCCCGCTCTCCCAGGCCTTGGGCTTTCTTCCGTGTATGCAGGTTAATTACTTTCCTGCATCTCAATTGCTATCACCAATTCCTCTCCCGACTCTCTGCGGGACTGCTTCATTCCTTCTCTCTCTTTCTCTCTCTCTTTAAAACTCCAACTCTCCTGCTTCCATCCTCACTCTCATCTGGGACCTTGCTCCTCCCTTCAGTGAGGAATATGAAGCAATGAGACAGCATTTGATGTCTACCTGAACATGGTAGCAGCATTCTTCCACGTGCCCTTCGTGAAACAGGCAAGCTTGGTAGCATCCCCTCCCTCTTCAAGGACATTGCTTCAGTGATGCTGTTCTCTTTCCTGCACCATCAGTTTTTTTTAAACCTTTCTATCAGATGATTCTCACTGGCATACAGACATGGTATAGTTTCTCCTAGCTTAAAACAAACAAACAAACAAAGAAACAAAACCAAAAAAACCTTATTTGACACCATTTTCTCCTTAAGGTACCTTTTTTCCTTACCTTTTCAGGAAAATTCTATGAAAGTGTTGCCTATACTACTATCTCCAATTATTTCTTCCCATGTATTGTTTCCAACTTTTTATTCTGAAACAATTTTAGATTTATAAGTAAGTTGCAAAAATAGTGCAGATAGTCTCCATATGCCTGACACTTAGCTTCTCTGAAAGTGAACATCTTATATAATCATTGCACAATGATCAAAACCAGGAACTCCCTTAACTCTTGATCTCACTGCAATCATGCTTTCTTTCTTGTCTTCAAATAAAGTTGCAATGACCTCCACATCTCTAAGCCCAAAGGTCAATTCTCAGACCTTATCTTATGGAACCTATCAACTGCATTTCCTATGTTTGATGATTCTTTCCTCCTCAGCACACTTTCTTCCTTTGGATTCAAGGTCACTACCACCGCACTCCCCTTCTTTTGCTGCATTTGCAACCCTTGCCTTTTCTTCGAGTTTTTTGCTGTTTCTCTTTGACTTTTCGACCTCTTAACGTTAGAATGCCCCAGAGCTAAAGCTTTGGAGACAGTTTCTCTTTCTCTACTGTTCACATTCAGTTGGTGACTAAACAACTCTCATCGCTTTCAATACCATGTATATACTAGTGACTTACATGTTTTCTACCTCAGTGTGGGCTTTCCCTCCAAACTTCAGACTCATGTGTATAATTGTCTACTTTTAACCTTCACTCAGATGTTTAATGGGCTTATCAACATAACCCTTCCAGAACTGAATTTCTGCTCTTCCCTATCCCTCCAAATTATGTCTTACCCCATATTCCTATGTCAGTAAATGGTAACTTTCTCTTCCCCATCATTCAAGACAAACATTTTGGAAAGAAATGTTTCTTTCTTTCTCATATCTCACATCCAATTTCCCAGACAATTCTATTGGCTATGCCTTCAAAATATTACTAGAATCCAGTCATTTTAAAATACCTTCTCTGTCAAGACCCTGTTTGCAAGCATCATGATCTCTTTCTTAGGATATTTCAGTAGCTAACTCAGTGATCTTTCCTCTTTGTCCCTTGTCTGTTCTCTGCCTATACTAATCTTATTAAAATATGAAATAGATCACTCAACTTTGTTGTTCAGAATGGCTCTCTGCCTTTAATGGTACCAGACTTTAGCCATAGTACTAACCAAAGTCCTGACAAAGGCTCTCCGTGACCCAATGGTCCTCTCTGTTACCTTTCTGAGCTCATTTCTTAACATTGTCCATGTGGCTCCCTTTATTCCAGCTACACTGGCCTTCTTGCTGCCCTTTGAACATTCCAGCATCCTCTTGCTAGGGATCTTTACGTTTGCTGTTTCTATTTTCCTGAAATCCATCACGAATATCTTCACTCATACGGCACTTCTTTGAGAGCTATTCTAATCACCATATTTAAAATCACCTTTCCTCCTTTCCAAGAGTCCTTGCCCTCCTTTCTGTTTATTTTTCAAGTTGCACTTCTAATCATCCGAGTGCTATGTATTTAATTTTATTATTCTCTGTCTCTTTCTACTAGAATGCAATTTCCGCAAAAGCAGCCATTTTTTCTTGGTATTTACATCCCCACTTCTTATATATTGCCTGCAACACAGAAGGTCCTCAAGAAATATTTATTGAATGAATGCATATTTCTCTTACATCTTTATGAGACAGGCCAGGCAAGCATTGTTGTCCCTATTTAATGGGGGAGGAGAAAGCATTTAGAAGTTAAATAACCTGTCCAGAAAAAAAATGAGAAGTCTGAGATGAGAGACAAATTTTCCCAACTTCCAGTTCTTGGACATTTCGACATGTGTGATATTTACTTCAGGAGAGGCTATCTATCCAAAGATCTTGAAGAACTTTGGTCGTCAAGGGTTATAGGAATAGACACAGTACAGGGAAATGAACTAGTTATTGGTGGCCAGCCAGTTAAATTATTCGGATCCAAACTTCTTTTCACAAGAGAAGAATTCCAAGTAAGCTTTCACTGCAGGGTGGCAAGAAGGAACATTAATCTGCCAGAGCAGCTGTTTGCTCTTATAAAATACATCAGTCTTCATAATAATGGAAAATCCAAGAGGCAGCTTTGCTGATTGAATTGAAAGTCAATGGGAATCAAGGAATTGTCCATGCTGAATTATTAAGTAACTATTTCTAAATTAAGCCTTTGGATGAGCAGCAAACTGGATTGTGGCTTGCTCAAATGTATGTTTTCCTCACTTTCCTATTAGGAAAGTTACATTAGATGTATGCCAGCCAGCACATCAATCAAAGACCCCAAAACAGGTGTGTGAAATGACCATCCATCAAATTGGATCTTTGGCCCCTCCGCAGCAGAGTGCTTTGGAACTCGTTCAATGGATAATGCACAGGAAAAGGGAGAGGTTGTGCCGAGCTATTAGTTGAATTCAAAAGAGCATGGAAAATACAAATTGATGCTGGAACAAATTCAGACAACATACTCAGCAGTTTGCTTATTCTGACTTAGACTGCCAGTTGGGGAAACGGAAGAAATAATTCAGTCATGTGCGGAAAATGCCTATTTTAAAAAAATAAACATTTTCTTTGAGAGTACTTTTAGATCTATAGAAAAGTTGCAGAGATACTACAGAGTTCTCCTATATCCTAACCTAATCGTCCCATTATGAACATCCTACAGTAATATGGTACATTTGTCACAAGCAAGGAGCCAATATTGGTGTATTATTATTTGCTAAAGTCTGTATTTTATTCATATTTCCTCAGTTTTAACTTAATACCCTGTTTCTGTTCCAGTATCTTACCCAGGAATACCATATTACATTTAATTATCATATTGTCTTAGGCTCCTCTTAGCTGAGAAAGTTTCTCAGATTTTCCTTTTTTCGATGACTGACAATTTTGAGGCACACTGGTCAGGTGTTTTGTAGCATGTCCTTCAATTATGATTTTGCTTGATTAAAGTGGGCTAATGTGTTTTTGGGAGAAAGACCATTAGGTGCTATTCTTATCGTATGTCAGGGGTATACACTACCATTTTGGCTTATTACTTTTGAGGCTAACCTTGATTACCTGGCTGAGGAATATTTATCAGATTTCTCAACTATAAAGTTACTCTCCCCCCCACTCCCTTTTCATACTGTACTCTTGGGAAGAAAGTCTTTATGCGCAACCTCCACTTAAGTATGGGAAGTTATGCTCTACCTCCTTGAGAGTTGAGTATTGATGTAAAATTTGGGATTTTTCTATGAGGAAGATTTCTCTCTTTTTTTAATTCAGTATGCACTCAGAGATATTTACTGTATACTCTAGGTTATAATCCAATACTACATTATTTATATATATTTTTAAGCATTTCCCTTTCAATTAATGTCTTTACCATCTCTACCATTTTACTTTTTCAATAGTGTCATCTAATTGAAATCATACAGTATGTAGTCTGAAAGATTGCTTATTTCACTTCGAAATACGTATTTAACATTCATTCATGTCTTTATGTGTTTTGGTAGCACATTACTCTTTTTTCACTGTTGAATAGTATTCCATTATGTGGGTGTACCAAGACTTGTTTACCCATTCATCTGTTTAAAGGCAAGTTGGCTGTTTGCAGTTTGGGGTGATTATGACAAAAGCTGATATAAACATTTGTGTGCAGGTTTTCACATGGACGTAAGTTTTTAAATCAGGTCCTGGTTGGGTAGCTCACTTGGTTAGAGTGTCACCCCGATATGCTAAGGTTGTGAGTTCCATCTACAGTTAGGACACATACAAAAATCAACCAATGAATGCATAAATAAGTGGAACAACAAACAGTTTTTAAATCAGTTCAGTAAATACCTAGTAATGTGATTGCTGCTCATCTGTGAAGACTATGCTTAGCTTTGTATGAAATTCCCAGACCATCTTCCACAGTGGCTGTACCATTTTGCATTCCCATCAGCAATAAATGAGAATGCCTGTTATGTGGCATCCTTACCAGCAATTGGTGTCAGGGTTTTTTTTTAATTTTTTTAAAATTTTAGCCCTTCTGAAAGGTGTAGTGATACCTCATTGTTGTTTTAATTTGCACTCCCCTGATGACAAATCATGTTGAGCATCTTTTCATGCTTATCAAGAAAGGCATATTTTTAAGGATCCCTAATCCCTTACCTGATGTGAACTGGCTTTTCTGGGCCTGGAGTTTATCACTATTCAGTCTAAACTTCAACTCTAAACTTCTAGTTTAGACTGAATCAAGTTTTCTCCCATATAATTTCAAAATAGCTGAAAATATGTCTTCAATTATTACAAAACGAGTGATTGGGAGATGGCAATATCCTCGCAGACAATGAATCTATCTTTGCATAATTATTTGAAATAAAGTTGATTCGCATTCCATATAACATAGTGAGTTGAATAAACACTGAGTTTAATAAAACATATTAAATTTTACCTGTTTCTTTTCATTTTTAAAAAATACATGGCTACTAGAAAATTTAAAATTACACGTGGGCTCACACTGCATTTCTAGTGCCAGTTCAACACGCCAAGCTTCCTTCTGGCCTCAGGGCCTTCGTGCTTGCCTTCTCTCTGCCTAGAGTGGTTTTCTTTCAGCCTGACTTCCTTGTGTCTTGTTATTTGGATCACAGTACAAGTTTCTTGTAACTGACTACTAAACAGTCCCAGCCCATCTCCTTTCCATTGTATTATCCAGTTTTATGGTCTTTGCAGCACTTAACACTCTTTTCTCCATCATGTTTACTGTCCCCCAGACCCTTTCCATTCTGAGAAATGTGAGCTCCTTGGAAGCTGAGCCCTTGACCATTCTGGTCCCTGTGGACTCCTTGGTGCACACAGTAAATATTTGTTTAATGAATGTTGAGAGCCTGGGGGTGGGTGGGGGTAGGGGGACCTTTCAAGTGCCTTTGTCTTCAAGATGGCTAAAGTCTAAATTCTAGTCTGTGTGCCTTCAATGGACATTCTCATGGATCCTTTGTTTTGTCTTTTCTGCTTGCTTGCCCTGGGAAATGGAAAAGCAAATGTGAATTTGCATGTTGTAACAGTTCTTTCTTTTGTTGATTTGTAATTGAGCTTCCAGGTTAAGAGTTCACGCTTGAGCCAAAGGGTTTCTATTCTTGGTCCTGCCAGTCAGTCTTGTAACTTTGGACAGGTCATTGTCCCATACAATATTAGTTTAAAACTTGTAGGTAAAGAATATGGCTTTTTAATGACTTCCCCCAAGTGTTTTACAAAACTCTTCCTCACCTCTGATTACCCTTTATCCTCTAATTAAAGGGCACTGCACAACTGCAAGGACCAGCTCATAGATTTCAATGCTTCTAGCTTTAATATTCTGTGCTAGATTCGCAGAACTCTTTTACAGATGCTAAGCAGTCAATCCTGAAGGCTCCACTTCATCATCAGGTAATTAGTATTTTCATTAACTTGCTTATTGTCAAGGAAAATGAGCCTTGATCATCTAATTTTTCCTCAATGAGTTGAATATTGTAATATATCTATAATTAATGTGCTTTATGCCACAAACGTGTAATGGAGTGGAAATCTGAGGCTGCTCCCAGCAGTCACTGTCAGTAAATGTTTGATGAATAAACAGAGACTTTCTAATGGGAAATGGTGGCGACTTTTATAAGCAGACACAATAAAGACTTTATTAACATACTTAAGAAGCATTCTGGGAAATAGAATTGAATGCATTATTACTGTAGGCTCCTTTTGTGAAAAGTAAATTTTACTGTCACCATAACAAATGTTTACTTCTTTGACTCAAGTTGTAGGATCAGTATTTTATGGTGTATTCTACAGTTTAATACAATGAAGCTTGAATTAGCTACATATTCGTTATGGATTTGAGATTGTGGAAAAAAGTACCAATAATTCTTTCTGTTAGTTATTTGCAGAACTGGTTTACATGGAAAGAAAACTGTACCTGTTTCAAGCTTTCTAAGAGCTCAAAGACAAATTTCAAGATATTTATGCTAGCTAATAAGTAGAAGTCAATATGAGTCTGTGTTTAGTTCCACATATAAAAATGTAGTTTTAAATGGTAGATCAAAATAAAAAGGACAAACTTTAATTTTATACCATATATCTGCCTGCTCTAACGCAGAATCCAAACATGTAAATTTCCTTGTATCAACATAGTTTTCTCTGCCTGTGGAACCATATGGTGGTTTGGCTTAAGACCTGCCCTTTCTTCATTATTTGTTCAATAGAATCAGAAGGGCATAAGAGAGCCTCTTCATTGTTCTGCCTTCATTCTGAAGATGAGACATCTGCAGTGGGAAGATTTTCAATGATTTTCCCATGGTTTCATAGCCAGAAAGTGGCAGCCAGGGAACTGGAACCCAAGTGACCTCACTTTTCTCATTGCACACCCTCTGCCAGGCATGGATTTGTAAGTGGTAAACACTTTCACAACTTTTACTTGAACAGCTCTCACAGAGCTGCCCCCAGTCCCAAGGGGACAGCAGCCTGCATCTTATATGGACACACAAGGGTCATTTCCAAGTCTGCTCTAGCTTGGTCCAATCCTGACTATCAGCACTCTGCAAAGATGAAGAGAAAAGAAAGTCAATTTGGGTAAAGAGCAGCAAAGGGTAACTTTTTAGCCAATGTGAGAAAGGAGCCAACCTGTCCTTCGCATTGTAGGTAAAATGGGTTTCCCAAGATGAAAATTGGATCCTGTCACCTCACTGTTCAAACTACAGTGGCTTCCTATTGTTCCTGGATTGAAGACTAAAATTTTTTTTTTCTGATGTGCATTCAAGTCAGGGAAGCGCTGTTTTTTTGTTTGTTTTGTTTTTTAAGATTTTTATTTATTTATCTTTAGAGGGGAAGGGTAGGAGAGAGGGAGAGGGAGAGAAATATCCATGTACTCTCATGCGTCCCCTGCTGGGACCTGGCCTGCAACCCAGGCATGTGCCCTGACTGGGAATCGAACCGTGATCCTTTGGTTCACAGGCCTGCGCTCAATCCACTGAGCTACACCAGCCAGGCCTAAAGACTAAATTTTTTTACAAGGCCTGTAACCTCTGCTTACATCTGCAGCCTCGTTTTACAGCTTTCCTTTCTCTCCACTCCTGTGCACAGCCCAGTCCTATTTCAGTTCCTGAAGGGCCTCATGTTCCCTCTCACCGCTGGGCCGTTTTCCTACCGTGTTCACCCAGCACTTATTCATCATTTGGTTCCAATATCACTTTCATGGGCAAACCTCTAGAACAACTTTTTTCCTTCTGTGTACTCATAGAACTGTAAACTTTGTCTTCTTAGATTATCTGATTTCATCTGCATGCTTAGTTGAGTAAGGTCTGTCTCTGCCTCTACTGAAAAGCTCTTTGAGCTGGACTTACCTTTATTTTTGCTTACTATTATATTCCTAGCACCTAACACAGTGCCTGGTACATAGCAAGCATTCAGAAACACACCTTAAATAAATAAAGTCATTCCTCTCATAGACAGGCTATTTAAATTACAAACATGTTTATAGTCTTCGGGCTATTGCTAGTATATAGTTCTCGTGGAGAGGTGCTCAATACACAAATTCTCCTCTACTATATGGAGTGAGAAACTCATTGAAAGAAAATGTGATGTAAACACAGAATGATGGAAGAGGCAAAGAATTAGTTCTCTGTTTGCAAAGGCTTATGAACATGCGGATTCTTTCAGAGCAAAGTATACGAGTCCAGTTATTTAACATAAATTCATTTGAAGCTCTGGATGCTTACTTCCAATGGCCTTAGAGACACCCAGCTATATATCTTTGTACACTTTGCAAGCAGCCAAATACCACATACTGAATTTATTGCCTTCTTTCTCAAACCTGGTCCTTTTCCTCTCTGTAACACAAAAATTACTTGCCAGACCTTCTGCCCTCTCAGCTCCCAACTCCAGCCCACTTTTAAAAATTCTTTTCCCAAATAGCTTCCCAGACTGTTCTATCCACCCTGAAGTTGATGGTCTACATTTGAACCACCTTTAGCAAGAACCATTGCCTCAGCTTTCCAAGTGTTCTCTCTGCTACCAAAGACTGTCCCCAGCAACCTATCCTCTGTGCCGCCTGTGTTTTCCCATCAAAAATTAAACCCAAGCATGCCACTTTCTTATTTGAAATTTAAAATCCTCTTTCCACCCCCCTCTTTGGCTAGCCATGGCCTCCAGGATAAAGTTCAAACACCTTAGGACTACAAATAATGCCTTTCATAATATCATCACAACTTGTCTTCCCAGCTCCATCAACATCGATAGTCATTCTGGAGGCACACTCTCAGCTCAGCACACTCTCAAAATAGAACACAGAAGTCAATATGAGTCTGTATTTTAATCTGCTCCTCTTGTTTTTAATATAGTATGGTCTTTCATTTTCAAGAATCATGACATGTTACTGCTTAAAATTTTCTACTAACTTCCCCAAACTATTACAATCAAATAGATCTAGAGATACTTTATTTTTGTAAAGATTATACACATCAGTGGTAAATAGTTCAAGTTTTAGGTCCTTTAAAATAAAAGGTTAAAATATGAAATCAGATGCTTTATAGTTTGTGATCAATTAAACTTGATTATAACTTTCAAGATATGGCATAATTAGTATAATAGGTGGCAGAGATAGCAATTTCAAATATTAAATACTATTCAAATAAATTTCCTTTAGCCTTGATACCTGTAGAAAGCACAGTAACACAGTATAAAGGCTTAGAATTACATCTATGAGATTTTGAGTCAGACAGTGCAAGTTAGAAGTCGTCTTCTGTTTCTTGCTTATGACTCTGGGAAAGTCATTGTTTTATTAATTTTAGTTTTTTTTTGTGTGTATATGGATAACAGTAAATAACACGGGAGTATTTTGAGGGTCAAATTGAGGTATAAAATGACTTATAAATGAATTTATTCATATTAGGTGCTTGAAATATCTCCTTCAATTTTTGTAATTCATTAAAAAAATTCCAGACAATAATCCATCTTCCATTTTAGAAGCTGCAGTCTGGTCACATGGATCAAATCAGGAGAATTTCTGAGTGATGTTGAAAATAAGTTAATAAACACTGCCGTCGAACAACAGGAAGCTAGAACTTTCGTATTTTAGGCATATTTTATTCCTGGTCTAAATTTTACTGTCTTATTTGTCTCATTTATTCTTCATCACACTTTTGGTCAATATAAGCTGAGTATTACTTGCATTCTTACTATATTTCCAAACTGTCTTATACATCCTTGCATATTCTGTAAAACTTTTAATGCAGAGCTTAACCTGGTGGATTACAAGAAATTGTTTGAACTTAATAAAAACATAAAAACACTCATAGAGTGGGTAGTTGCTGAGTTATGGACCAGGCATTTACATTTCTATTATACTTCTTTTCATACTCAATAAAAATATGTTTATACGTATAATATTAGGCATAGGATTTGAGAAGAAATACAGAAAAGGAAGAGTTTACAGGGCCTGTAACTTGGTAGATCACAGCAATGTTTAGCATGTAGTTTATTTTTAAATCTTTTACTATTTTCTCCAAATAATTCATACAGTCATTAACAAGAATTGTGTATTTTTGTAATTATTCCTTGTCTTGGCCACCTGCCTTTCACCAAAAGCTGTCTCAGAATGTTCATTCATGCCGAGCGAGCATTACAGTGGTAGAAACCTAAAACATACGCAAGTTAGAGGACTGAGAGAATTAAATGAGAATATGTGTCCTGTCCCTGGCCCATAATAGGCCTTTGTTAATAGTTTTTCCACACTCTTATCTCTGTGCTTAAGACATTTGAATTCTGATCCCCATCAAAGTCTTAAACCAGCGTAATTAAGCTTTTATATTAACATCTTAGAGAATGGAAGGCTGGTACCTTTTTTGAGTGTGGCATTGAGAGGCTACAGGGAAGGACCCGGTGACTTTGACAGCTGGTTTGCTGACAGCCACTAATATACTCCAGTGGGACCCTACGAGGCTCAACCAGCATGTGGAGAGAGATCCTTTTAGGTCTGCAGCTCAGAGGCTAGGTGGCTGCTAATATTTTGATTACTTTTCCTGAGTTACTATTTCTTTAAATGCAAAATAAGTGACAGGGTTTATGGAAGCATTAGCAATAATTAAGTTAAAGTGCCTAGCACAGCACCTAACAGCTAATCACTTCTTAATTAATAAATAATAATAATAATGTGCCACTCCTCTTCCTTTCTTTTCTTCCTTTTTTTTCTCTTTCCCCATCAAGAAAACTATGAGCAAGTAGAAGACAATTAATTTAACAACCTGAAAATATTTAATTAAAAACAACCCAGGCATTTAAAGTACCTTTATTAGGGTTAGAGGGATTGAGCAAAAAAGAGAAAGGACTGTGGACAGGGACAACAGCGTGGTGATTGTGGGGGAGGGGGATGGGGGAGGGGGATGGGGGAGGGGGATGGGGGAGGGGGATGGGGGAGGGGGAAGGAGGTGTACGAGGGATAAATGGTCATGGGAAAGGTGCAATGAAGAAAGAGAATAAAGTACCTTTGAAAGGAATGAGAGATATTGACCAGAATAAAGAGAAGATGGTACAAATGTCTGTAGATTTGTATGCCTTTCCAGTTGTGGCTGGAAAATCAAATAATTGAGCAAGGGTCACCACCATAATGGAATTTCAAGGAGCAAGATAAAGTCATAAAAAGGAGAAGATATTTTTATATGTGTCTGCTGGGTAGAGATGCAGTTTTTGCCTTTCAAATTGAGAACTAAATTAGAAAATGCAGCGAGTTTGTTCATTAACTCAATTATAAAGCTATTAATAGTGTACCACTTAAAATTCTCACGTCTTTGTAAATATTCTACTAAACATACAGAACACATCTTACTTCCGCAGGGTAATAGATCACCATTTCACATAAAGAGGTTGCTATTTATCTTATTATCCTGGGGTTCAACTCAATAATATATTTCTGAAGGGACAGTAACAGGGCTGAATCGGAAGAGGCAAACATTCCAAAGAACATAGTTCAATAGCCTATAAGAATATATAAAGCAGATTATGCTGTTGATATAAATAGTAATCCTCAAATGATGAAAAGACTGTATGTGACTTATTTTCTTTCTAAATTATTTCTAAATAATTGTTCCATATATTACCAATCACATTTTCTTATTTTAACTTTCTACTTTTAAATGGGTTCAGTGACACTAGCATAGAATCCTTCAAGACAAGAATATTACATGGAATCCCAATTTAAAATGTAAAATACGGTAACTTTAAAAATATCTGAAATAAAAGTACAGGGCATGTGATTTTTTTTATTTTGCTGTCTGAAGATGGAGGAAAGAATAAAGTGGGTAGAATAATCCATGTAAAAGCATCCGAGTCCTAAGGCACACTGACACTTCCCTAATGGACCACAGTGCACATAAAAATAATTAATCATGTGGAGAAGGCATTGCCAAGGTTAGAACTGAGGTCTCCGGTTTTTAATGGAAATGTTTGTGTGTGAACTAGAAGAACAACTTTCCTGGCTCAAGCATTAGGGCATCTGTCATACTTAACTCAGAATAGTTCAGGAGTTCAGTAAAATATCAGATAGGGTTCAGCACTTTTATTTCTTAGGGTATTAAAACTATATATAATAAGAAAAAAGGGGGGTTGTGATGAACTACTCAACATGGCGGGTGGAACATCAAAAAGGTTAAACTTAGAATTTCTGAAATCTCAGGCAAAAAAAATTACCCTATTATAGCTATTTCATTTTGTGGAATTAATGTGCTAGTTTATGTGTGCTTTTGAAGGCATTGAAGTAAATGATAAGCAAATACATAAGGAAAAACATAAGCTGAACTAGAAGGAAGAAGGCTTGAATATATTTCATTGCTTAATTCAATAAACCGGGTTAATGTCCTCATTTATTTTTGGCTTCTGGAGAAAGTGTAGACAGGCAAAAGTAGTATCTTTGAGGGTCGGGGTACACAACTGATGATTAAATCCTGCTGTTCTTTTCTCAGTGGTTGGGGGAGTGGGGAGGATGGCTTCTCAGTGGGCAAGGGGCTCCCAAGGGGTAGAGAGAGAATGGATTCCTGGGGAGAGCTTACTAGGTGCTTTGAGGGCCAAATGCACAGATTAACAGACTGGATTTCCTTGGTCCGTTAGAGTCAATGAACACACTGTCATCACCCAAAAAGAAGATGAATTCTTTCAGTCCATGGAAAGACTAATTCCTGAGAGCGGTTAATACACTGGTAGTTTGAAAATTTTTACTCAGTCAGCAGGATTCTTTGCAGAAGTAGCTAAAGTTGGGATGGAGATGCTGGATCCATGAAGGGCGGATGATGGTTTAGGATCTCTGTTCGAGACGCCGGGAGAGGAGTGTTATGTAAACACTTAGACGTGGAGGTTGTGCAATGATTAAAATGCCGCTCGAATTTTTGAATCTATAAGCTGGATTTCACTCTTCTGCCTCATTTTAGTTTCATGTTAGCACCCCATGGTTGGATGACAATGTTAAGACCTTTGGGTCTTTCCTGGACAGGATGGGGTAGCTCTGCCCTCCTCCTCCTCCTCCCTCCCCCCCCCATGGAAGAGGGGAGGGGAGGGATTGCTGGGGCGTACCTGGGACCACGCTGAAGTCCTGAAGTCGTGTCTAGCTTCCCTGGAAGCCTTTTTTTGTCAAAATGGTTTGACGCTCTGCAGTTGAAAATTCTTCTTTTCTTTTTGGTTGTCCATCTTCTCCTGATTCTGCCTTTGGTGGTTTGAGATCATTGATGATTATCTTGGGAAAGGAGAGTGTTTCTTCTCTGAATCAAATGCACACGGAGAACACCACATGCTTTGCAAATGCTTTGATTTGTTGCAAGAGCAAGTCCCAAGGAGCAGCTATGGGGAAGGTGGGAGGAGGGCGATCAATCTTTTGCATCCAATAAGCACTGTGTTCTAGGTGCCTTGGCTCACTGTATGACTTGATCCTTTGCTGGGTGGAAGATTGCATATTCATATTTTGAGAGAGCTAGAGAGATGTGGTTTGAGTGATCTGGGAAAGAAACTTGAGAAGATTTGCCTGGCCTTAAAAAAGGCTGGTTCTTTGAAATACGTTGAGTTTTCCAAAGAATCAATTAGCTCAGATAAAAATGCAAATCAAAGAAAAACTTTCTCAATCTTTTAAAATATAAATTCATCACTTAGTTTCCCAGATTGTCTTTTAGGTGTCCCTACTTCCCACTTCCTCTGCAAGTGGGATGATGTTACAGTTTTAGGTTTACCTACTATTTTTGGAGGACAGTTTTTGAAAAGAAAAACAAGAGACAATGATTTTAAATATACACATACTAGAGAGTTTTGGGGGAGAAACTTAAGACACTCACAATACACAATTTATTGACATTTTATAAAGATTTTGAGTCCAGATACTAACGTCATACAGATACAGGATTCAAATGTTGTCTCTGCCACTTAATACTATTGCGACTTTGAACACATTTATCTCTGAATCTTCATATCCTCACCTATAAAATGGGATGATAATGGAACCTATTTCTTAGTGTTGCTATGAGGCATAAATAATACATTTAAAATAGGCCAGGCATGCTGCCAGGAACCTGAGAACATTTTACAATACATTTTTATAATTGTTATTGTTATCATCATTTTTATTCCTCAGGTCTGTTTTATTTTCTTCTCTATTGCAGAAATTTCTATATTCAAGGATTCCACTGAATTGAATCGAACATAGAAATATCCTCTTGTCCAGTTTTTATCTGCAATATCTGCCATGACCCACACTGTTTATTTTCACAGATTTGCGCTGTGTCACAGATTTGCAAATCATTCAGATACAGAGGAAGCCCCTGGGACACTGGTCACGTACAGGTACTAATATTTCAGTTTGAACAGCTTGCTTGCTTTTTCTGGTTTCTTTCACATTCCTAATTTTTAAAGTTTTGTTTCTCTAATGCATCTTTTGATTGAGTTATTTTTTTTATCATAGCTGTATGGTATCTATAATGAATATTTAATTGCTTCACCCCTCTTTCATCTGAATTCTATTAATTAAGCTTGTATATGTTTTCCTTTTCCCTCGTGTTCCCAAAGCAACCATTTAAATCGTAGCTACTTTCCATTTAAAAAATACCAATCTTCTGTTTCCTCTTTTTTTTTCCTGTGGGGTGCACCTGCACCAGAAGGCTCTTTGGCTGTAACATCCCGGAGGCAGTGAACTCCCTGCTGCTCCCGTCAGCACAGGGCCTGAGACCCGCAAGTCTGAGGTTCTGATCCCTGCTTAAAACGGTCTGTTTCTGATCTGCAGAATTATGGCTTTTTAGTAACAATTTTATTTTTTAAATTATATTTTATCGATTATCTATTACAATTATTCTTCTTTTTCCCCCTTTGCCCCCCAGCACCCCCACCCCCACACTCCCTCAGGCAATCCCCACACCATTGTTCATGGCCACAGGTCATGAGTACAAGATTCTGGCCTGTTTCCTCTTCTTCCCTTTCCCTTTCTCCTGTGTCTGCTTTTTGTCTGGGCCACAAAGTAAAGCAGTGAAAGCCTGTTGCCTCTTGGCTGCAAACCGCTGGGCTGTGTAGGGGCCTGCCCACCATGACAGAGGGGATTGCTAGAAACTTGTTCTAACACAGTGCTGTTCCTTGTAATCCCTTCCTGTATGGTCAGCGTCCTGGGTACATTCTCTGCCAATTACTTTCCCTCATGTGGCAGAGCTTCCTGCAGGACAGGCAGAGAGTCACAGTGTCCAGAGGCCAGCTGATGAAGACTGCCTGCCAGCATCGTCCTTCTATGAGGCTATTATGCTGAAGAAAAGCTTTAGCAGCCCAAGCATCAGCTTTCAAATACCAGGTTCAAATTCCGACTCAGCCATTTGTTCTCCGTAATGTCTGAGCAGTGCTTGTGTGGCTGTGCATTTGGGGACAGGTGTCTTTCTAAGCAAGAACACTGCTCTGGCTCCATTTCAAATTATTCCAGGACTGGGGAAACATTTATATTATCCTTGCTTCATGGACATAATAGCTGTTTGTTTGTTTGTTTTTTGAAATAGTATTTCATACATCTCAGAACTTTGTATTTTGGGAGAACTCTGACTTTTCTCCTAAATTTTTCTTCTGTTGAAAGTGGATATAATGCTGTTTTTGCCAATTTCTAATGGGGCCAGCCGATCCCTTAGATATTTCTAATGTTAGCAGGGTGTAGAATCAGGAAAATGCCTTCCCAACCATTATTAACTGCTCATTTATGTTGCTTTTGTGGCATACCTCTTTATTTTCACATTGAAGTAAGTAATTTCATAAGGTCATATAGGACATAGCTGGGATTTGATCTCGGTCTGCTTGTTTCACCCCACCTTGCGGGGAAGTCTCTCCCACCAGCGTGCTTCACTCATGCATCCTAGCCTTTCCTCACCTCATGCAGCTCCGGACATGCACGATGGAGCGATAGCCCCACCCTCTCAGGAAACATCCACCAAGTCTTGCTGCAGCTCAATGGTGGCCTTAGCAGGGAGCTAGAAACAGGAAGAAGGCCACAGCTGACTCCAGCATGGAAAATATCCTGAGTCAGGGATTCTTCTTTTTCTTTAAGCCCTGCCCTTTCTAAAGACCAAAATTACTTTTATTTGCATTTTAGCCTTTAAGTTAATTAATGGGAATTAATACATGTATAAGAACTTCAGAAATTTCCCAAAGGCTCATTATAAATTTAGTGTAAAAAGAGCAGTGGATATACATTTTTTTAAAAAGATAGGGCTTTCATTAAATTTTAAGGTTGTTAATAAAAACATTTTTATCAAGGCAAGTTTAGAGTGAGTGCTAGCATGAAGATACCAGTTTATGCACTTTAGCCATGTTAATTGACTCCAACGAGAGAAACCATAACATGTATGTGTGTGAGCAGGGGAGGGAGAGAGGGGAGAGGAGGCTGGTAGTGAGAAGTACGAAAGGCTGCCAGAAAAGCACATATTTGTAATTTCCTTTCATTAGGAAAAATGTTCCCCATGATCTCCTCACTTCAAACCTCCTCTGCTAGCATCGGATGTAGCGGAGAGAAATAGCATTTGGTGTATATAAAACCAGAACTGAGTGTCTGCTTGTTTGGGAATTTATATCTGTTTATTCATTTATGATCACCAGCCAGGTAGCCTGATCAATGATAATAGGAAAGCTTTATGAGGAATGTTGCAGGCACCAATTCCACTGTTTCCACAGAGAATAAATGCACAAAAGTAAATCTTAGTACAAACCGGAAAGTGACTTAACTTATGCCCTCTCTAACTGTCTTTAAATATAGGCTCACACTGGCTGGGCCTCAGTGGACTTTCCCCCGACCTGAGGAGTCAGAAAGCACCTTTGAGGCACCAACCTCATGTTGCAATTTTCATCCAGGTCCTGTGGGATGTGCTTGCAAATCCCAGTAATGGTGGCTCACCCATTTGCTAGGGAGAGCATCCTTTTATTAAGCTAGAGAAGTAGTAGATCTTTGTTTAGAACACTCTTCCCCTTGGGGTGACGTCTCTCTCCTGTGAGTTTCACTTGTGCATCCCAGGCTTGTCACTCACAACCACCCTGAAGTGACTGTCTTAGTTATGACATAGCACTTCCAAAATCTTCCTGGGTTATGCAGCTCCATTTCCCTTAATCATTTTTATCATGTGCTCTAACTTTTGGAATTTTCCATATCCTGGTTGTCTCACCTCTGAAAATCCTAGAGACTGAAAACATATTTCCCAAAATATGCCGCCCAGAAGTGGGCAGTCCCAGCCGAATGCGGTCCATAGGATGACAGGGGGACACCATCACCCACCTGTGTCCGAAGCCTGCACCTCAACTGTTGTAGCTAAAAGTAAGACTGTGGATTCCTTGCAGGCAGGAACTGGCCCTCGTCACAGTAAGCAGAGTAGTACATAAATAAAGTTGTACGAGTGCTTGCTAAAAAACAATAACCACACTTCACAAACCATTAGTAAGTCACTATTTCCCCTTCCTGTTCACAGTTAGATGATTCCCAGGACCCTAGCAGATGTTCAATCTGCCCTTGTCAGTCCAAACAGCATCTCTCCAGACCCACCCTGATGTCACTCCAGCTGCCTTAGATTGCCCCAAGCACTCTTTGTCTTCCAGAACTCTTGCTGCTCCACTTGGTTCTATATCAGATGCAGACCTGAAAAGGATGTTTTCTACTCTTCATGCACGTTACCGTCAAAAGTATCAGATAGGACAGATCCTTACATGTGCTTGGCAGTCGCTGGTCTGCCTTTCTCTTCACCCCAGTTCTGAATCGGCTTAATTGCACTACCACAGTTATCACATCTGCATGGGAGCCATAGCAGTTTATTTCTCCTTCTAAAATAATGAAAAAAACCCCCTTCAACATTTGGTCATTCCTTACATTCCAACACTTAGTCCTTAGGTAGCAATTGAGCCTCTTTCAAATATCGTGCATGACATGGGGTGCTGGGAGTACACTGAAGATCAAAGTGGACAAGGTCCTGTTTTCAAAGAGTTTATATTGTGAGGAACAAAGTAAACAAATAAAAAAAATCACAATTGCTGTTACTCGTGCTATGAAGGGGATAATGAGAGTGGTGAGATAGAGAGTTCGGGGTGGAACCTACTTTATACAGGCAGACAGGGCCCGGAGGAGTGACGGCAAAATGAGAAGGAGCAGCAATGAAGAGAGTTTGGGAAGAACATTCTGAGCAGAAGGAACAGCAACACCCAGTAACCGGATGGTATTAGTGTGTTCCAGAACTGAAAAAGCTCAGTGGGCCCGGAGCAGAGTGAGCCTTTTGTGTTTTTTATATGAGACACAATAAGAAGCCATCGAAGAGTTCACATAGTGGAGCTATATGGTCTAGTTTGCATTTGTGGATGGGCCCTAGCTGTGTGTATGATGAATGGATTGAACAGGGAGGAAAGTGGAAGAGGAAAGAGATAGTAGTAACAGACCTTGTTAAGTGAAGCTTGTGAGGGCTTGGACCAGTTGGTGTAGGGGAGACGGGAGGACAGAGTTAAGGTTAAATGTGAGGAGTGGAGTGAAGGAGCACGTAAGCATGACTTTAGCAATCAGAGTAAGCAAGACTAGCAGAAGCTGTCATTTTGGACAGGTTAATTTTGAAGTGAATCTGTGACCAGAACATAGAAAACAAAGGAAACAAAGAGATTAGATCATTTTAATTGCCATAAATAATTTTAAACGCATTGGAAAGGATAGGCAATCACTGCTTATCCTATGACTTAGCCTTGACTGGTACACCCAGTCAAAATAATGTCCATACTGAATGTTGACCTAATCAGACATTTAAAAGTAACTATATTGCGAGGATGAGGCAACAGGAAGAAAGGAAAGAGTGCTAGGTACTAATATTACACTTGGGAAGTCAATAGAAAACGCCCAGAATTGGAAAAGTTAAGAAGCAGCAACATAAGCTTGTTATTTAGAAATGTGGAGGTAAATACTAACAGAATCAGCTAAAAATATTAAAAGTGGATGGTTACCTCTGAACAAGGGGAGTTGGGGTCAATGGGGAAAGGATAATAACAGCTGATTGTTAGCCAAACTTGTAAACCTGCTGGCTCTTACAAGTATATGCATGTATAAACTTAATAACAATAAAAGCTTAAAAGTTTTAAGAGAGCCAACCATAAAGTTAGTCAGCCCTACAAGCATCCCTACATCCCAGGGCAAACCCAGAACTGGTGCAAGGTGACAAAGAAAGGTGCTGCCATTAGAAATGCCCCCACAGATCTAACGGCCCATTCACTCCTGGAGACAGTGCCCTAAAAGAGATATTGGTGTCACCACTCTGCAGATGAGATCACTGAGACTCAGTGAGATTGAGTGACTTGTTTGAGATCACCAGTCATTCACTTATTCACTTACTCAATATGTATTTATGGATCATCTCTTCTGCACTAGCCAGACGAGAATTTGGCCACAGACTTCAAATTCTAGAGTCTGTGTTCTTTCCCTGATACCAAATAGATCCCCAGAGCTACAGAAATCCCATGATGTACTCTTTAAAAGAATATAATTTTTAAGAGAATGAGAGGTTTTTAAAAATATATAATTTCAACTGTGCAAGTGAGACTCATTTAAATGAGAAGGAAATGAGATTAAAGGTCAAAATACTCAAAATAGCTACAAAATTAACTCCCTCATGAGCTCAGAATTTTTAATATATCAAATAAGCCAGCAAGAGCTCATGACCAAGAAAAAGAATTGAATTTCGGCACAAACCCATAAAGTTTGAGTCAGAATGGTTGTGGATCAATATAAGGTAAGATTTTATAAACGTTCAAGGTCACCAAGAGTGGCTACGAGGCATGTGGAAAGGCAAGATACGTGTGTGCTCTTCAAAGATGTTACAATAATAGATATCAAAGTAAGAACCAAGCTACACCTCAGTTCAATTGTTTCTATTTTCTTCATCAAGGAAAAATGGTTTCTAAACAAACAATAATAAAATAAATATTGCTAAGAGGCAGTCGAAGACCAAAGCATTAGAAGACACAGTGAGTTGATGCTTGGAGAATTTAGTAGAACTTAAATAGGTTCAATTCCCCAAACCTGATCGAATTGCATGTGAGTTTTTTTTTTTTTTTTTTTTTTGTATGTTTGACTATGGAGTTATCTATGAAAATCAAATGATTTAATCCTGGCACATGAGGACTAAAACAGAATAGTGAGAAAAACTGTGAAATGCTGATATGTTATAGCTGAAGACACAGGAAGCGTGGGTTGGCTAGAGCTTGGGCTGAGAGGAAGCATGGCTTCCTAGAAAGATGAATCACCTCAACATCAGGCATCGAACCCACTGGCTGCGAAGCTGGCACTTGGATGGCAGAGATCTCCACGACAGAGCCCTTGGTGTCCTCAAAGCACAGTTGTCCCTTTGGTTATCTGTAGCTACGAGATGATCAAAATGGGGTGCACCTGGGTAACCCGGAGAAGTTCCCGCTACACAAATGAAAGCCCCCTTTGGGAATTTGCAGAACTATATCAAAGTTGAAGAGAGTTGGGTTACTTAAAAATTTGGTGGGAACAGAGCTGTGAACATTCTATTTTGTCACCATTGTTACAAGGGTTTGGTCAAATCCATTCTTTATGGTTTTTCAGAGATATTATTGCCCCTTCTTGTGAGCCTAGCATGCCAACAGCTGGTCTGTGTTCACATTCCAGGTAATTGGGTACATTTTTACAGAGCATTCCTATGGGTTGTTTTGATTCAAAGGGATGAGTTCTTTATGGTGGGAAGTTAGACCCTGAAAAGGTATGCCGTAGGAGAGGACCATTGCCCTGTCTCTTTCACATTTCTTGTATTTTTCATAAGGTCTCTTTGGATCCCCCACCTCTTTCACTTTATTGATGTCTCTGAATGACTTCCTGATTTTCACACGGGTGCACGCCCATTGAAGTCGGAGTTTATAGATATGCTTGTAAGGTCCAGAGACCCATTCCCTTCGCACTATTTAAAGAGGTACAAAGAACACGCTAACCGGATTGACTTCATGTTTTAGATGTTTAACAAATGTTACGAGCCCGAGTGTGAATCTCAAATGTATATTTATATAGTTGAGCACCGTGGAATGTGTCTTTAGGGTGCTATTGTAAACAGGCTGTCAAACCTAACTGGGTTATCTTGGGGGATAAAAAACAACCCTTGTTGAACATGTCATTTACAAACCTCATAAGAAACGTTTGCTAATCGAATCGATTGGGTGACTTCAAAACGGTGGAGTACAGTGCTATCTATTCAGAAAGCCAAACATTAGGCCTCTGTCTGTTTAGCACTTGGAAAGCTGTTTTTAAAATTAAAATTCAGTCAATTAATATGTTGTCTCAAAATGTTTGTAACTGTTACTGTGTTTTCTTACTTCCTTTTTTAAAATTGATTTTGAATCAATTTATCAAGTTAAATTGATTTTGAGTCATTATATAATTTTGAGAATAAAAATCAGACTTTTGGAACAAGGTAATATAGTCACTTTCTGATTCTAATGCTTTCATTAGTGAACAAGCAGCCTCAAACTAATATCTCAAATACCGTGATTAAATCTGAAGCCATTTTCATCTTAAAAACAAAACACTGGAATTACCTAAAATAAAATTTTACTCATTACATTTCATTTTAAGGGTTCTTTGTGAGGAGAATTGATGGAGAAGTGATTTTCAGCCTTTTTCACGTCATAGCACACTTAAGCTAGTTATTAAAATTCTGCAGCACACCAAAATATATATTATATTTTTTGTTGATCTGATAAAAATAGGTATAATTTTGATTCATTCACACTGGACAGCTATTGTTGTATTGACTGTTGTCATATTTTTGTTTGACAATTCAAGGGAAAAGAGGTCAGTATCCCTGACTAAATAGTCAGGTATTGCATGTTTTAAAAATTCTTGGAGCACACTGATCAAAAATTGCTGGATTAGAGGATCAGCTTCAGCAGTATCAGAGTTTGGAATAGGGGAGATCATAGCCAAGGGTATCAGGAAAGGCTTCCTGGAAGAAGGGAGATTTGAACTAAGTTTTGGAGAATAAAAAAAAAAAAAAAAGTCCACAAATGAACTCAAACATGAGGACTCAAACAAGAAAAAAAAATCTACGCATGTCTGGGAAATAAAGACAAATGCAATTTAGAATGAAGTATATGTGTATAAGTAATGGATCCAAAGAAGGGCCTCTCAGAGCAATTGGGAAAGAAAATGAGGTAGAGGCAATGTGCTCTTCCATTTACTGATTCATTCGTTTGGCAGCTGTTTATTGAGCACTTCCTACATGCCAGATACTGCTTTAGGCAGTAAGAGTAGAAAGGAGGGTACGCATGACAGAAAGTCTGAGAAGCTTTCAGACAGAGCACTGTGACATATTAGTATAAGGTGTGCAGGAGAGGGCGAAGTCCTCCAGCATTCAGAGGAAAATCATCAATGCACACGACAGAGAAGTGCCTTATACTGTAGCGTGAGGAGTTAAAATAAGCTTAAGCAGAAAAAAACTTAGAGCATTGACTTCCATTCATTAATTCAGCAGTGGATTATTAATGGAGCCCCCTACTCTGGGTATGGCACCATGCTAGCAGGGGAAGGAATTCTGAGCAGTGAGAATGGGTAGTGAGATAAATATCAAGCTTCCTTCTAGGATGTGCTGCAGAAGAGCACAGGCTTGTCTGGAGTGATTGGAACTCAGGCCACAAAGGGCATGTGACCTCCCTTGATGGGGCAGGAAACTCTCCAGGCTCTTGTGGCCCTCAGGTCATCTTAATGGACATCTGCTATCTTTGCACTCCAGGTCTGCTGAAGTGCCAACTATTAATAGACAGTAGAAGCAGAGCTTACTGTAAGCGGCTGACGAATATAGATCCGAGATATCATTATCCTGCTAATTCCTCTTCTGTCCGCAAAAGCTTTGCTGGCCCTTGTGCTTTTTCCTTTCTCTTGCTCTTTGCACTACAACAGCCGAACACAGGCTGCTGGGTACAGCATATTCCACCTGTGTCTGTCTGCAAACACAGATAGGGCACAAAATAAGCAACATAGTGTTGTTATCTTAGGCCTGGTTTCTTATTTTTATTTACTTCTTATCTGACTTTTTAAAGAACCAAAACATTTTTTTTCTCTATCTTTGCTCCTCTCTTCCCTCCGAGCAGCCCAGAGCATGATTTATGAGCTTACTTTTGGAGAATATTGAAGCTAGGTCCTTCACTAATAGAGAATCCTGAAGACATGTCAGGGAAAGATATGCTTTTGTTTAATGAAGCAATAAACTGGTTATGGAATCTCCTTAGAACTTTTTAAAAAGGCTGCTATAGGCAATAGTTTGAATGCCTTCCAAATTCTGAGCATGCCTTTTTCAGTCTTAAGTAATTACTGAGCTGGCACATTTGTGTGATTACCCCAGTGATGGACTCATCCAGAAATAGAGAAAAAGACTCTTAAAATATTGTTAATGCTACAGTTCTTTACATGCATAAAAGCTGAAATAAAATAGTTGAAACTTAAAGGAGTTTCAGCTATAACCCGAAGAAATATCTGTGTGATTCTGTGTCTCTACATGTGAAAAAGTTGAGATAAATTTCAGATATGCTTTTCAAGGGTAATATTATAAAATTTTGCAGAGGCAGAGCATTGTGGATCTTTTAAAAAGATCTTATTTTATTTATTTATTTTAAGAGAGAGGGGAAAGGAAGGAAAAAGGGAGGGAGAGAAACATCAATGTATGGTTGCTCTCATATGCCCCCAACTGGGGACCAACCCCGCAACCCAGGCATGTGCCCTGACTGGGAATCGAACCAGTGACACTTTGGTTTGCAGGCCCACACTCAGTCCACTGAGCTACACCAGCCAGGGTGCATTGTGGATTTTTAAATGAATGATAAATGCCAGTTCATAGTTTCTACTGTGGGTTGAATTGCTTATCTAGAGTAAGCTGTGGTGGAGTTACAATTTGGGACTTTAAAACATCCCCCCTCCTACAGTTCCTTTTTCTATCACCTCAACTTTGCCCTCTACTTTGTTAAAAAAAAAAGTATTCTATTTTGTTTTCCTTATAGATTTCCTTGTCTGTAGGTTTTTATTTTTAACATTGTGGTAATATAACCTTTTCATGGTTTGCACTTTGGTCATTTTAACCCTGAATTTAGGACTGTTTTTCCAGTCTTTAATTAGGTATATTTATTTTCTTTATCCATTTATTTAACACCAAAAGATTTAACTTGCAGTTTTGCTTTCTTAAAAATGCATTGTGAAATTACTAGATGTAATTCATATTGCAAGTATGATAATATCTCTATCAGAAAAGAGTGAGAAAATAAATGAATCAAAAATCTGCTGTTACCAAACAAACAAACGATCCAATTAAAAAAATGGCCAGAGGATCTGAACAGACACTTCTCCCGAGAAGACATACAAATAGCCAACAGATATATAGAAAGATGCTAAACTTCATTAGTTATTAGGGAAATGCAAGTCAAAACTACAATGAGATACCACCTTACACCTGTTAGAATGGCTATTTTCAACAAGACAGGTAATAGCAAGTATTGGAGAGGTTGTGGAGAAAAGGGAACCCTCATTCACTGCTGGTGGGAATGTAGACTGGTGCAGCCACTATGGAAAACAATATGGCGGCTCCTCAGAAAATTAAGACTAGAGTTACCGCATGACCCAGAAATCCCTCTTCTGGATTTCTACTCCTCCCAAAAACCTTGAAACCATTTATTCACAAAGATATATGCACCCCTATGTTTACTGCAGCACTATCACAGTGACCTAGACATGGAAAAAAACAGTGTCATTTGATAGATGATTAGAGAAAGAAGATTTGGTATATATATACTATGGAATACTACACAGCCAGAAGGACAGATGAAATACTGTACTGCCATTTGCAACAACATGGAGACCTTGAGAATATTATACTCATAATGTAATAAGTGAAATAAGTGAAATAAGTCAGTCAGAACCATATGATTTCACTCATATGTGGCATATAAAACTGAAACTCATAGATACAGACAACAGTATGGTGGTCACCAGAGGTCAGAAGGGTAGGGGGAGAGTAAAGATTAAAGGGGGCCAAATATATGGTGATGGAAGATGATCTGACTTCGGGTGGTGGGCACACAATGCAATATATATATCATGTATCATAGAAATCTACTCTTGAAACCTTTATAATCTTATTAACCAATGCTATCCCAATAACTTTATTTTTTTTCTCTGTAATTATAAGTTTAATAACATTAACATTTATAAGTTTAAGTGTACAGAAAGAGTTTACTTCTTTTTTTTTTGCCTTATGTTTAGAGATTTATTTTTTTTCATTTTCTTTTTTTAATCAGTATTTTTTAATTGTTGATATTGTACAGTTTTCTGTCTTTTACCCCGCCCCAGCCCACCACCCCAGCCCTCCCCACCTTCCTCCCATTTCCACCCCCCATAGTTTTTGTCCATGAGTCCTTTATACTTGTTGCTCTAAACCGTTCCCCTTTTCCCCTGAAATTCCCTCCCCTCCCACTCTGGACACTGTCAGTCTGTTCTCAAATTCAGTGTCTTTGTTTATATTATGCTTGTTTGTTTGTTTTGTTGATTAGCTTCCTGTTAAAGGTGAGATCATATGGTATTTGTCTTTCACTGCCTGGCTTATTTCGCTTAGCATGATACCCTCCAATTCCTTCCATGCTGTCGCAAAGGGTAGGAGCTCCTTCTTTCTTTCTGCTGCATAGAATTCCATTGTGTAAATGTACCACAGTTTTTTGATCCATTCATTAACTGATGGGCACCTAGGTTGCTTCCAGCACTTGGCTATTGTAAATTGTGCTGCTATGAACATAGGGGTGCATAGATTCTTTTGGATTGGTGTTCCAGGATTCTTAGGATATAATCCAAGCAGTGGAATTGCTGGGTCAAAAGGTATGTCCATTTTTAGTTTTCTTAGAAAATTCCATACTGTTTTCCATAGTGGTTGTACCAATCTGCAATCCCACCAACAGTGCACTAGGGTCCCCTTTTCTCCACAGCCTCTCCAACACTTGCTGTTTGTTGCTTTGTTTATAACTTTAATACAAAAAGAAAAGAAAAGAAAAAGAAATCTGCTGCTAGTGATGATGCATAAATATCATGTTTGTTCTATTTATTGTTTCTCAGTGAAATGTAGATTTTTGTGATTTTTCCCTCAGCTTTATTGAGATATAACTAATAATGTGGACTTTTGAGTAATTATATATGTCTGTGAAAGTATTGTGTGTGAATTTGAGAACTGTATTAAATATTAAAAGATAATATGATATGTAATATTTGTCTTATTGACAGGCACTCATATTTATGAAGAAACACTGTTTGAATAACAATTTCTTCTGTTTATCACATGGTAACAAATTGCTGGGCATTGAGAAGGATGTTGGGGAGACCCCAGTAAACAAGATAAATCTTTGGCTGTAAGGACTTAACATCCAGCAGGGAGAGAACCGTGACAATACTGTGGGATAAATTATATCATGAGAAAGTACAGGACACGGGAGTTGGAGAGTAAGTCAGTTGTAGGGAAGAGCAAAGAACTCCTAAATAAGTAATGTTAAGGCTGATGTGGTAGGCATAACTCTAAGATAAACCCCAGTGAATCAAGGCTTTGTATACTCCCCTCCCCTTGAGTGGGGCTGGGACCGGTATTTTACCTCTATCCACAGAATAGGGCAAAGATGATAGAATATTATTCTTGTACATTATATATGTATGAAACATTAGATGGCAAACGTGGAGGGATTTTGCATATGTAATTAAAGATCCTAATCAGTTGACTTTAAGTAACCGAAAAGATGATCTTGGATAGCCTGACCTAATTAGGCGGGCTCTTTAAGAGACTAGAAGTCAGAGAATCGCCTTCCAACTTTGAAGAAGTAAGCTTCTGTATTGTGAGAGGGTCTATCCATGCACCCCTGGCAAAGAATTGTGGGGGCCTCTGGAAGCTGACAGAGGCTCCTGGTTTACAGCCAGCAAGAGAGCAGGGCAGTCAGTCCTATATCCACAAGGAATTGAATTCTTCCAGCCACATGTGAGCTTGGAAGAGGACTCTGAGCTCCAGACAGGGATGCAGCCCAGTCCACATCAGGCTACAGCCGGTGACACCTTTGATTGGAGGACACAGCTGGGCTGCACTCACACCGCTGACTCACAGCCACTGCAAGATGATCCGTGTCCATTTTAGACAGCTAAGTATGTGGAAATTCATTACACAGCAATTAAAAACGCTAACACACCTGAGATGTGAACGATGGTACTCGTATGGGGAGAGAATGTTCCAGGATTTGTAGTAGAGTGGTTAAAATAGAGCCTTTCTAGTCAAGATGAACTTGGCTTCCCGTTTAGCCAGGTGACTCTAAGCAGGTTACTTAACCTCTCATTTTTTTCTACTTTGTAAAATGAATATTTTCCTTATTACCACCATCACCACCCTCCTCCTCACCATTTTCATTATCATGACCACCATTCATCCTATTTATCTTCATGAAAATCATCATTATTCTTTCCTTACAGAGCTATCATGAGGATTAAGTGAACTAACCTGTTGAATGATTTTAAATAGGAGAGTGGCAAGGACAGAGCCAGAATTCTAACTTAGTCTGACCCTGAATTCCAGAATGCTCTTCTCAACTATAATTTAAACAGGGATTGGCAAAAGTAGATTTTCAGTTGAGAGTACGTGAAGCAGAGTTTGTTCATTCTTGTATTCTTATTAATTAATCATTGCATTATTTATCTTCTTATTGTTTCATATCCTTACTTAAGATTTATCTGTTCATGGTGGCTGATATTTTAACCTCCTTTTACCACACTTTGCTCCCGTGTTGTGCTTCTCTATTGTTATGAGCTAAGGCTCAGCAATCTGACAGATATGAGTTTAAAATCCAGCTTTACTCTGAGCAAGAAATTAAAGTTTTAAGGCTCAGCTTCCTCATATATAAGATAGGAAATAATAGCCTCCTTATAGGGCTGGGAGGAGATTATGTATATGAAGTGTATCGCAAAGTACACGCTGAAGAATTTCTTCAATTACTTAAGAACTGTTCGTAGGTGTTACTCTTTGCAGACTTCATTCATTGTATATATGACACGCAAATAGTTATATCTACACATGTACAAAAAACTTCTCTATGCAATGAATAGATCATGAGAAAAATTGTAGTCTCTTTAAAGAGCACTGAAACTAAAACATATTTTAATTGGTCTGGAATGCTTTAGGTCAGGTAAATACCAAAAATTAGTTATGGTAGATGTTCTGAGATTATGCTGTCAATCATGTGTTTCTTAATTTTAAAAATTCTTCACTGTAATTATTTCCTGTGTGTGGATGTAGCTGAGCTGACTGATTTATATCCCTCAGGTCCTTCTTCACGGACTGTATAATTATTTGGTCTTTGATTTTCAAGGGCTGAATCATTGCTTTCTATTTGTATAGCTCCTCTTTTTCAGAAGAGCGGTCCTTGCTCTGTGAATGGGTCCTGGTGATGTTTAGTTGTCTGAAAGCAAGCTTCTTCATATAATGTGACTTATTATTATTGTTATTATGATTTTCTAAGCTTGGTTACTGCCACTGCACTAATCCAGAACAAGCTGAAAATCAAAAATGCTGAAATTTAGGATGAGGAATGAAAAAGATTTGCTTTACTTTCTCATGCTAACACAGTCCTTCAGTTGGTTGCTATGCTTGTTTTATTGGCACTTCTGCCTCCTCTTCCTTTCTGTCTCATTGGTTTATTGTTGTCTTATAAGTTATCCTTCCACTTGGCATTTGCTGTTGCTAATTGCCTACTAACTTTCTCCCCATTCGAGTGATGAGTGGCAATTTTGCATCCCTCTTCACTCGGATATTATGATTTCTCATCATTATTGCACTGCATCTATTTCTCTCTTACACTCTATTTTACGTATATGTATATACTGCCTTTCTTACAGGAAAGAAGCAGAAGCCATTTATATTCATAATTATTCCATCTTTTCAAGAACAAGTCAGAAAAGTATATTCAATGTATTCTATATAGTTATTTAGGTTAGGGAACTGAATTACAGTCACTAAAATTTCCAATAAAATTTGAAAATTGTGCAATTGTACAAATACAGCAGTGCCGCTTTATCATTTCTGTCAGGGCAGAGGGCTAAAGCCTGTATTTGCCTCGGGAGAACTGGTTGGGATTCTCGAGTGCCTGTGTGAACGGACAGTTTTGTCAGGACCCCTTTATGGGTCGGCCAGTGGCACTTTTCACACTTTCAACAGCTGTGCCCACGGTACCTTATTTTTCTGGTATAGTTGGGACCACTGAGAGCCATGAGACAAAGAGCAATAGAGGGCAGTGTTCTGCTATAGGAAGATTAAATAAAACATTACATAAACAGTTATTATTCCGTGGTTTATTCGAACATGCATTTCTTCTCATATTCTCATGATGTTGGACATTAGATTCCACAGTCATGCTCCAGGGGGTAGCTGATTATTATTGTGATCACTTTTGACAATGCTGTTAGTTTCAGGTCTTTCTCTTTCCTAAACTGAACTGATCTTCCACTTCTCTTAACTCCAGGTTCAGTCCTTTCCAATACACTCTTCTCACCACTGCCAGAATCCTCTATTTTCAACAGCTATCTCACTATGTCACCTCATGCTGAAAAACCTTGCAATCTCCCAACTGTAAATAGGAGGTGATGGTTAAGAGCACAGCTTTGGAGCAAGGGAAACTTAGCTGGACAACCTTGGGATAGTTAGTCTCCCTGAGTCTCAGCTTCCTCCCCTGAACTTGGGGGTAGTGATACCTCCTGCATAGGATCACTGCATGAATTAGAAATAACATCTGAAGTGCTCAGTGGAGCCTTTGTCCAATGTGGACTTTCAAGAAATACTAGCTCTTAGCTATTTTTTATAAGTATGATTGATTTAAAGTCAGTATTCTTTTCAGAAAAAGGAAAAGCATCAGGAGAGACATTTGTGCAATTTGGCCTCTTCCTCCCATCCATCAAAACTTACTGTGATTCAACTGTAAAGTGACTGTAATTCACCACTCTGTTTTCTGTCGTGCCAGGTTGTTTTATATTCAAGTGATCATGACTACTACAGGACTATTCCATTTTTAGAATCTGATGGGAGGGGCTTGACAGAAATGTCAACAAAACATGGCCACAAAGAAGTACCTAAACAATCAGATCAAAGAGGCTCAGCCAGAAGAGAATAAAATTCAGAGCAAGAGAGAAAAAATGTTCAGAGGAAAATTAAAGAGGCTGACAACAAATTAAATATCGTCGGCAAGAACATTTTATCTGGTGCAAGATGCTTCTGTTCCTCTTTCAAAAACCCTTGCTCAGAAGAGTCCCTTTGCATTTGCTGGCCATCTGCCCGGGAAGACCTCAGTCTATCCACAGGAACATTTTTGCCCATTTCATATTTCGTATTCCCTAGCTGGGCCTTCTCTCCCTGTCCCATCTTAAGGAGCTGCCCCCAATTACACTGGTTCATCTTTATTGTCTTGCTCTACATTATTTTTCTATATAACATTTTTCCATACTACGAAATGTGGAATACTTTTGTATCATCTGTCCCCCCCACTAAATGTACGCGTTGCCCATGGGGGAGAGTGTAGTACAGACTGAATATTTGTGTCTCCTCAAAATTTGTATGTTGAAGCCTATCCCCAGTGTGATCATAATAGGAGGTGGGACCTAGGGGAGGTGATGAGGTCAAGAGGGTGGAGCCCTTGTGAATGGGATTTGTGCCCTGAGGAAAGAGGCCCCAGGGAGTTTCCTCCTCTTTTCTTCCAGGGAACGTCACAGTGAGAAGGCGGCCATCTGTGAACCAGAAAGTGGGTTCTGAGCAGACAAAAAAATCTGCGGACACCGTGATCTTGGACTTCCCAGCCTCTGGGTCTGTGAGAAATAAATTTCTGTTGTTTGTAAGTCACCCAGTCTATGGTGTTCTGTTATAGCAGTCCGAGTGAACTAAGACATAAGGGTTTTGTGTTATTCAGATTTATACCCCTGTTATAACTAGAAGAGAGTCTGGCACCAAAGTGGCTGCTCAGTAAATACTTGTGGGATGACTAGATAGAGAAGTTAATGTCCAAAGTCCCAAGAAGACAGGTTTTAAAGACCTTCTTCTTAGTTAATTGTCAAAGAAACCAACTCCTAGATTGAGATTTCCTCCTAAAGAACTTAGTAAAGGAAAGCTGTTTGGGCATTTTCTCTGCAGATGATGTATAAAACTCACATACTGCAGTTATTGGGTGATAGGATTTATAAAGTACTAGTAATCATTGTTATAAGTATGTTAGATGAAATGTGAGATTTCTATTCAAGAATACAGCCTGCATTACAGCAGCATGAGGGAACCCCTCAGGAAGGTGTCCCTGACCATTGACCTTCTAATCAGACCTGAATGACCATACAGGGTGGGGCAAAAGTAGGTTCATAGTTTGTTTGTAAGGAAAAAGACATGCAGGTTATTATTATGACAGTAGCCTGATTAACTCTGTGTTTTGCATATTCACAGCTGTAAACCTGCTTTTGTCCCACCCTGTATACTAGTGTGAAAAGAGGAAGGGGAATGAGTAGTTAGGGCCTATTGTCAGCAACATAAAAGCTGCATTGAATGCCACCAACAGAGCCTCAGAGCCAACATTCCTGGGGTCCCTCCAAGCTCTGAAATACAGAGGAGTTCTGCCTGACAGAGGTTTCAAAGTTCTTCCCTATTTTTCTTCATTATCTACGTCAGGCAATCCACAGCGGTGCTCAGAACAGTGCAGAGAGACATGGGTTCCCGATGTCGTCCTGCCTCTGTGTCCTCCTCCTTAGACACCACTTAATCTTCTGGTACCTCAATTTCCTTGTCTATAAAACTACTGGCTGCTGTAGAGTACCCCAGTGAAATATTGGGAGGAAAAATGAAAGGCGGCATGAAAATATATTGACAAATAAGAGCACAAGGATCTTCAAAAAAGAGCAGCATTTAGCACAGTGTTGTTAGTCTCTCTCTTGCATCATTAAAAGAGACAAAAAAGGGGAAACAACTCTACCCTTACTTCAAAAAGGCAGTTCTAAGAAGGACACTCAATACGTGCATCCTGTATTAAATGTTAGCTCTACCAGCATAGTTTTCAAACTATCATTGATATCCACTTCTGAAGTGTGAAGATGAAGGGCAGATTACAAAAAATAAGGACTAAGACCAAGGGAAGAGACAAAAGAAAAGAGACGCTGCGGATATAGACATGTTTCCATTTTGGCGCATGTCAGCGAAAGCACCAACGGCACTTGCATTTATAAGATGCATTCTTGTCTTTTCTATTTCCATCTCCTCTCTCTCCTCGACTTCTCTACAGATTTTCTAAACTTTACAGAGGCTCTCTCTGTATATTAACCTTAAGACAACTTCAAACACAAGGGAAACAACTGTTCTAAAACGTTTTGTTCAATGAAGGAAAAAGTATATGACTTACCACATTATTATTTTTGCAAAAAGCTATTATGTAAATATACAGGCTTTTATGAGCTTAAATAGTCTGCGGCGAGGATGCAAAGAGAAGGAATGCATACACATCTACGGAAGGCCCGCTCACGGCAGCCAGAGTTTAACAGACAATTGCATACCCTCACTTAAAGGGCCAAGAAGAAACCATATGTCTATTTTAGTGACTCCATCCTGAAATGGTGCACTTATTCCTTTTATTATATCTTCAAATAAATACATATGGGACCCTTCAGATGTCAACAGTGGCTCTGAAAAGAGTATGAATTAGTCACACTGGCACACAGGGCTCGGGAACAATGAACGGTGCTCTGGAAGACCCTTGAATACAAGCCTATTTTCCTCTTAATCCAAATGAATAATTAATGATAATTATCATGCTGCAGTTATTATCTGTGATAATAATATATCCGTAAGGTGAATAAATTCAATCTGCTCCTATGCAGAAATGGCAACTCATAATATTCTTAAGAAATACAGATACAATTATCAGTATTAATGGTCAAGGGAAAAAAGAGATTTTTATATAAGGAATTACAGGAAGAGGTCTGAAGTAAGGTGGAAATGAATCTTCCTGATCGTATTTTTTCCACAGCCCTCACCGCCATGGCCCTGCTGTGGTGACGTTGGGGCTCCTACTTTTGTGGGTATGCTCCATTTAAGTAAAAGCTTTATTATGCACTTGTGCACTGCAGTCTGCTCCGAATGTTTCCATTATTGCCCTTTAGAAAATGAATCCCGTTAAGTTTAAGATCCTGTAAAAGAGCTTGTGAAACATGTTAGGACCGGTGGGGGTGTTTGGGCTACCAACTAGACAATTTAACACTTAAAGGGGGAAAAAAGTGCAAAAATCCAAATGAGATGAAATGTGAAAAGCTTGCTTCTGTGACTGCGGGTGGAGGTGGGGTCGTGCTAACTCATGGTGGTTGTGGATAGTAGCCGTTCTTTTTAAAATGACCTAATTGGTACAGGGTCAACCAGTGAAACAGGATGTAGTTGTGGCTAGAACGTGAACATGACCTGATCCTTCCCAACACTTCTCATCACGTCAGAGGGCAAGCTGCTTGGTGCACATGGTGTGTGTGTGTGTGTGTGCGCGTGTATGAACACACACATATCCTTTTGAAATGTCAGTTCTATTGAGGTATAACTTATATAAGGTGAAAGTAATCTTTTAAAATATATAATTCAAATTTTGAAGAAGTGTACAGTGATGGAATTTCCATCACTATTTAGATACAGAGTTTCCCTCACTTCTAATGCCTCTTTGATGTGCCCTTCTTACTCCCAGCCCCTCGTAACCACCAGCCCTGTTTCTTGTTCCTATAATTTTGATTTTTTCAAACTTTTATAAATTGAGTCATATGTAGATTTTTTTGTATCTAACTTCTCTCACTTAGCATAATGTTTTTAGGGTACATTCATGTCATTGTATGTATTAATAATTTGTTCTTTTTCATTTTCTGTGTAAAATCCCACCGTGTGGTTGTATCACAATTTACCCACTCGCCAGTTGGGTATCCAGTTGGACACTTGGGTATCCAGTTTTTAACAATTATGAAGATTAATTGTTAATCTTAACAATTAATTGGCTGCTATGAAAATCAGCCTACAGGTCTTTGTTTTCCTTTTCAGTGCCTTTGGACAAATACCTGAAAGAGGGATTGTCATACAGTAAATGCATGTTTAACTTTAGGACCGCCAAACTCTTTTCCAAGTGGCTTAAACATTTTATATTCCAGCAACAGAAGATAAGAAGTCCAGTTGCTCTACATTCTCACTGACACTTGATGTGGAGCGTTTCACACTTTTTGCCTTTCTGGTTGGTTTGTAGGGATATCTCAGTGTAGCCTTAACTGGCATTTCCCTAATGGCTAATAAGGTAGATATTTTTTTCATGTGTTTATTTAGCACCCAGAAATCTTTTTTGGTGAATTTCTCAAATCTTTCTTTTTCCATTAAAAAAAGTGGACTGTAGACCTTTTAATTGAGTTATGATAGTTTTAAAATTTGTTTTGGATGCAAGTCATTTATCACGTGTATGTTTTGCAAATACTTTTCCCCAGTCTGGGGTTTATATTACAACTTTGTAAACAACATTGTTCAAAGAGCAAAAGTTCTTAATTTTTTGAACCTGTCTGAATTTAGGAAACAAAGGCAAATGGAGAGATTGTTCAGATGAAGACACCTCCCTCTTCCCAAATAAACCAGTGATATTTTTTGAGCACTGACTTCACATAAAACTCTAAGCTGAACTAATAAAAGCACATAAACACTCACTTTAGAAAAAAAATAACAATAGTAATTCAGTAGCTTTTATAATTTCATTAAATGACATCCCATACTATGCTATTTTGTCTTTATAGACACAGCTATGGATAAATATTTTACTTAAGGGAATATGTATAACCATGAACATGGCATTTCCCTTGGATCAAATATTATATTCAATAAATTTAGTTGAATTCTATCATTTATAACTTTTATACCCTTGCGGTTTATAAGTGAAAACTGTTACTGGTTACTTGGTATGTTTAATAAGTTAGCACTGGGAAAAGTTGCCTTTTATTTGACATTGGTGGAATAAGTCTAAAGCATTAAAGAAATATACTACACTTAACTCTAGATGATATTTAAAAACCAGATTTTTAAAGCCACTTTTCAGCCCTGATTGGTGCGACTCAGTTGGTTGGTCATCATACGGCAAACCAAAAGGTTGTCGGTTCGATTCTTGGTCAGGGCACATGCCTGGGTTGTGGGCCAGGTCCCCTGTTGGGGGCAGGCGAGAAGTAACCAGTCCTGGTTGGTTGGTTTGTTTGTACTATTTCTGAGTTTTCTTGCATTCATTTGTTCTTTCCCTAAGTATTTTTCTCAGGGGTTCTTGAAGGTAATCTGGTCTCCATGTTCAAGGAACTAAAGTCTATCTTTGTAGAATCAGATTTTGTTTGTATTTTTTCTTTTAAAATTATTTTTACTGGTCCTGGCTGGGTAGCTCAGTTGGTAAGAATGTGGTACCAGTAAGCCAAGGTTGCGTGTTCCATCCCCTGTCAGGGCACATGCAAGAAACAACCAATGGATACATAAGTAAGTGGAACCACAAATTGATGTTTCTTTTTATCTTTCTCCCTCTTGCTCTCTCTCTTCCCTCCTTTCTCTGTCTAAAAATCAACAAATAAAAATTAAAAACCCACTTTTACTACTTCAACTATTTTTGTTAAAAAGTGTAAATATTTAAAATTTGGAAACATCAAAAATTAATTTGTTTCCTCATTAAAAGTAAAAAATACATAGTCTCTCCAGAGATATCCTGATGAACTACATACATTGTGTGTTTACTTTTTTGGAGGAATAAGAAAATCCCACAGTTGGAATGCCTGTTCCATGTTGGGGAAGGAATAACAAGAAAACGGGAGTTCGTCTTCGTGAGGTGTTTGCCTTTGACAATGAAAAAAAGATTAAAAAAATTCTAAATTCTAAAGGAAAGGCTCCACGGTGACATATAGTCATTTCACTCCCTGCCCACCCCCCCCAACAGTTGTGCCCTGTTTGTGCCTTTATGAAATCAATTCATGTCACTGGCATAAAGTGACTCAGCAGGTTTGGGGGAGGGAAGAATGTCAGAATTCGAGCACAAAAATCTGACTGACTCTCTTTAAACAAGTGTCTATTTCCCTAGTTCAGGACAAACTTTAGGTTCTTACAAGGCCTAACAAAATTAAATATTTATTCTGGTATCATTGATAATAAAATTTCAATATTGCACTGCTTTTCAGTTGAAGAGCCCTTGAAATGAGGATACGGTGTTGGATGTCTGATATTTAAATATCAGCTGTACAGGGGGAAATTGTTTTTCTCTAAATTGTTTGAATAATTGATACATCATTATAGAATCCCAGGTAATCAAGAATTAACGAACTAGAGAACTAGAGAAACCATCTTACCCATTCCTCTCATAGGTACATAGAGGTGGAAAAAATGATCTTATTTGGAAGCATTTTTTGAAAGGGAGTCCTTAATGCACCTCATTGTTTGAAACAATTATTCAATAGCACTCAAAGCCAGGTAGTGTCTGACACCCAGGCGTATGCCTTGTACTTGGCATCGATTCCCCGCTCCCATGGCTGCTGTACTCTGGGTGGGGCCTCCTCACACACCTGAAACCTCTCCTGAGCTTTTCCCAGTACTTTAATCATCTCAGTGGCAGTGTTCTGAAACTTCCTGGAATACTCCGTTTCTCCTTTGCAGAGCATAATGTGGGGTACCGAATCTTGATAAAGGTCTGACTAGAGCTGATTAATGTGGAGAAAGTGATTGCTTTTATGTCTCTTAATATTTGAACTGTTTCATAAACATTACAGCATCATGTTATTAACTTACTGCCAGTTTATTACTCACTGTGAGCCTTTAATCATTTCTTCCCTGCACTTATTTTCAGCTTATATTTCTGTACTTTGAAAGTCCTTACTGGTTTCTCTCCCCTTATTCACTCCGAAGTTGGAGCCCATCCTGCAGTACAATGGAAGGTGCTACTATGTGAATATTTCGCCTCTCCAAGATTCACACCTTTGAACCCTAGCCCCCACGTGATGGTGCGAGGAGGCGGGGCCTTCGGGCGTGAGCCCTCCTGAGTGGAATACAAGCCCCTGTAAAAGAAGCTCCAGAGAGCTCCCTTGCCCCTTTTGTCACATGAAAATACAACAGTAAGTCTCCACTTAAAGCAGAGCCTTCGCTTGGTCATATTGGCACTCTGATCTTGAACTTCCAGCCTCCAGAACAGTGAGAAATAAGTTTCTGTTGTTTATAAGTCATCCAGTCTGTGGTGGTGAGTTATAGCCATCCAAACAGCCTAAGAAGAACTTGATGTGTTGGCAGAATGTTCATTTTTTCCATGTAACCTTTCTGTTATTCAAAAACACAATACGGAAACTAAAAAACTGAAAAGACAGAGAGAGTGTCAGAATCCACTGAGAGGCATCGAGAATGGTAAGAAGGAACCCGATAGCATTGCCATGCCCTAAGTCCAGACTGTCCATAGGCAATCTGCAAGAGTCAGTGGAGGCAGGAGTTCTACTTGTGATGGAGGAATTTGGGATTCTGAGTGATTTTGGCACAGATATTTAGGACAGATCAACTAACTGAGTGCTCCAACTGCCCAATTGCTTTTTCATGCTCTTGGGCACTTCCTAAATTATAGTTTCTGTGATTACAAAGTCAATTATAATTTCAGTTCCAGACATTGGTCTGTGTACAATGTATTCACATAGCAACTCTACTAGTAATGTTAAGACTAAATGATACTAATGGTATTTCTTTAATATAGCAAGAAAAATATGTGCTATCTATTAAATATAAATGTTCCATTGGTCTTAGAAATGGAGTCTTTTGAAAATTTGCGGAATTATTTTGTGTGGCTCAAAGTTATAATGGTGTGATACTTAGGTGTTTTCATAAGTCGGTCTCTTCATAATCAGATGCTAAGTGTGCTGCCTGATGTATGTGGAAGTGATACTCCAGTGATAACAATCATCTGGGTTTTATACTTGGAGGTAATGGATTCACCCTGTTCTACTTCTGTTCTCTTGTTTAGGAGCGTGCATTTGTGACCAAATAAATCTTTAAAATGGTTGGCCAAAATTAATGAAGCAGTTGTAGATGTGAAACAAACTAAACGCATGGACATGACATTCAGGGGTTTATAGAATATTTTTCATTTAAAATTCTACAGTAAGGCTTCTGATTTGCATTTTTTATGAGGACCCCCGAGTTTGTCACCTGATTGGGCATACACAGACACACACACTACCTTTACGGGTACATAATTGCCATACATTTCGGTAGCAGGAGGTGGCCTGCTGTATGGACTAGAGCACGTGCGTATTCACAGGGCTATGCCGTGCTGTCGTGTGCAGCGGCCCAGGGCAAGATCGCCTGCTTCTGATTTTCACCGTGGCCGTCCTCAGTCAACACTGTGTGATAACTGAATTTGTTTTTAACTCTCTCCATTTCTCTTTCCTGACTCTCTTTCTTTTATCTCCCTGACCTTGTTGTAGTCCTCAGTGACTTAGCATTCAAGCTGTTTACTGGTTGCTTATATTCTTCCACTAAATAGCACTTGGCCCGCTCTTCTTCCCGGGGCCCTGAGATGTGCTTCCTCTTCTCTCTGCCCCATCCCAATGGATCTGCCCTGCGTCTCACTGTCAGTATTCTTAGATGATGACAGCTAATGTGATTTTTTTAAAAAAGGTGAGCCATTAAATTCTTCACCTACAATGGTTGACATTACGGGAGTTTATATGCTAAACTAACTTGATAAGATCGTTGGAGGGATATTTTGTGGGTAGAGAGTGATGTGGATACATGTGTGTTGTGCCTTTAAATTGACATACTTCCTTCACACCTTTGGCTAACTCAGAAGCAAGGCTGGGAGCAAAGCAGGAAGAACAGTTGATTTTCCAGAGCCCATGGTGCTGTCTCCTTCAAATGGTGCTTTTCAAAACCATTTTCAACGTTATATTCATTGACTTGGTGATATTTAATAGCATTATTGAAAGCCTTTAGAGAAAGCAGACTGATAGACATGAAGTCAACATGCTGGAGAGGGTCAGCGTTTTGCTTCCTCTCCAGTCAGGTGAGCTGCACCCCAGCTGCTTCCCCCTGAGAACGGCTCCTCCTGGTGTTAGAACTGGAATTGGTTCTGGACTAACTGTGCCCCTCCAGCTGATTAGATCTGATTTGTTTTGGGAACCTGTGTAGCTTCCAGAACATTCATTCCTGGTATGTGTCAGCTCCAAAGGAAAATTCTCTGACCAGGAAAGCTTATCTTTCAATATGCATGTATGGGCAGAATTTTATTTCTATTGACAGAAGAGAGACACTTTTAGGCATTGTTCTGTTGCTAAGGAACTATTAATTTAGAAAGGAAGGAAACGTCTCTGGATAAGTCTGGATCTAGCTATTCATTTAACACATTTTAATTGAGCATTTGTTAAGTTAATGTCTGAAAGATAGAGATGAGCAAAAGAGACATGAGCATTTAAAAAGCTTACACTTTATTGGCACTAGAGTCCTTTATAAAATTTAAATCATGATAAAAATTACTTATCAGTTATAATTTACTATAAATAGTCACCCAGTAAATATTTAACAAGCACTTGATATTTTCTAAGCATCGTTTGTGATGCTGGTGATACATGAGGATGTAACGGTGCCCAAAAGATAAGTTTTATACTTGAGGAGCTTGCAATCTCGGATAGACCGTTATTCAAACAAATGGTCAAAATGTCAAGAATTAAACTCTATGAGAGAGGCAAGTACAGAGTGCTGCAGGTCCATTAAGATGGATATTCACTGCTAACTACTTGTGAAGGTCTAGGCAGGCTTCCGCTGCGGAGAGGGTATTTGATTTGGAGTTGAGGGACGAGAGGGAATCTGTGAGGTGGGAGACAATCTGGGTAGATGGCATTTGTAGAAAACTGAAGGCAAGGAACTCCAAGGATGGAGGTAGTTTCCAAGGCGTAGAGTGCTATGAATTCATTTGTGTAAGGGTGGTGGGATTAATTTTGCACATGAAACTTACCTAGCTACATGCCTCTCCTCCAATTAACACAAAAAAACAGTTCTTTCCCTTCATATCAGGGCAGATTACAGTCATAGTACCTTGGCTTTCACAGATAATTTGCATATTCTGCTTATTGGAAATCAACACTATCTTTGCATTTGCATAAAATAGCTCTTATTCAAGGGTAGTCACCAATAATGAGTGAGAAATAATATATAATAAAACAAAATAGGAAATATTTATAGTAAAATAACATGAAGTTATCTCTTTGGATGATAGATGTTATCACCTAAGAAATTTCTGAAAATTCTCAATGCCCATAAGTGCTCATATGCCCTTGTTCTATCTCTATATTATCTTTTTTCAACACAGCTCTTGAAAAATTCCCGACTATGTTCTTTTTCTATGCTGTGATTCCTTCAAGATCTAGATACAGAAGTCCGAGGGCACATCTGGCTGAGAGAACTGGACAGAGAAACCGCATGCTGGCACATTGACACTCCACTAAGCAAATTACGCTGGGTCAGCAAATGTGAATTCACGTTGCAGCAGAGAAATGTCTGCAAAGATTTGCCATCTATTTTCATGGCACCAAATGTCACATTTTGTCCCCTTTGGAAAGAAATATCCCTGTCATTCAACACCTGTAAAATTCAGGTCCTTAACATTCTGTGATCTTGTAACTTTGCACTTGACACAATTGGAGTTTTCCATATTTTCCCTCTTAACTATAGTCTCTACCCTTCATTTCCTCCAACTCACAATCTATGAGACTTTGTCATTGATATTCTCTCCTCATAACCCTCTTTCACTTCTTCATTATGACCCTATCATTCCAGGACTCCTTTACCTTCAGTTTGCCCCTTAAGATCCCCTAATTTCTCTTCATCCATATTTTTCCATTCATTTCCCTTTCTTTCTCATGGTTTTAGAGACCCTGAACTCCTTTGCTTTCTCATCATTCACTAATTAGCATGTCTCCATGGTAACAGACAGTTGCAGAGCAGGAATCATTCTCCGTACCAGCTACTGCTGAGTAACCTCTGGGCCTAGCAAGGAGGGGCCTTGACCTGATTAAGATAAAGACTTTCCTCTTCTTGGCAGGAGAGGATCCATACATTTCAGAGAAGACCCTGTTTCCTAGGGGAAGAATAAGTCAATTTGGTTGAAAAGGAGTATATACTTGGACTCAGGCATGCAAAATCAAAGTATGAGAAAACTAAGAAAATATTGAAGATGTAGGAAAAATATCTAATGCTGACACTCTGCTTCTAGTTTGTAAAGATTAGCTGTGCTTTGATCTGGAAGATGCTTATGGAGCAACTGGTAGCAAATATTTGGTAGCATTTACCTTCTAATTTTACATGTACAATGCAATAAAAGCATATCACAGGACCGACTCTAAGACAGAGAGTGACCCTACTTCCAGATTTTTGAGGTTTATCATTATTTTAAAAATTTATGTTTACTGTTTTAAGCTATGGATCAACTCATAATTATATATTAACTAAGCAGCTATAATGACATTAATTAAGAATTTATTGTTGCAGTTTTTTATGTTATATGGCATTATATGGGGAGAGATCCCCCCAAACAAGAATTATCTTCTGGAGGCTGGGCCCCTTCTAGTTCAGACTTCCCCCACTAGTTAAGTGTTCTAGGAGCCCAACTGTATCAGTGTACTAGCTGGCATTGTTGTGAGAGGCTGCATTCGGCTTCGGTAAATTTTTTTTGAAGACTTTCAACCCATTTGCCCATATCATGATAGGTGATTCATGAGTGTACCTGTTACACTTCACTGCGCTTTCAGCAGTTTTTGACCAAAAATGGCATGACACACATTCCCCACCCTCCGTATTCATGTGATCCTGCCTGAGCAACATTTTTTGTTTCCCCAGATGAAAAGTCCTTGAAGGGAAACATTTTGCTGATGCAGGAGAGGTGAAACAAAAAGTCAGAAGCACTAAAAGTCGTCAAAATTGAGGCATTCAAAAAATGTTTTGAACAGTGGAGAAAACACCTTGATAGGTGTATCGTATCAAATGCAGAATAGTTTGAAGGTGACTGAAGTTTAAACGTAAGAATAAATACACAATTTTTTATAAATAAATTTTGTTTTGGGAGGGTCCCCTTGGACAGTGCATGTAAAAGAACACTTTTCCTGTATATTTTCGTAGAGTTAAGAGGCTACAAAAGATATTATTTGTTATAAATTATTGAGCACCTGTTATGCTTTAGACGCTGTACTATGTGATTTTGCATATATTGCCTCTAAACCTCATGACAACTTTTCAAGGTAAGATACTATTATTTCAGGTTTGTATGTAAAGAAACTGAGATTCACAGAGGTTAAGTAATGTTCTCAAGGTCAAAAAGCTAGTAAGAAAGAGCCTGCTATGGGATTCCCATATACCTGAAACCATGTCTGTGTACAGATGTGTATTACCTGTTCATTCCTGTATAAAAATGTTTTTATGAGAAGTGGAAAGCTATAAAGATGCAGAGTGGTAGACTTGTGTTTTCACAGGAAAACACTGATCAGTGAGAGAGAGAGGCTGAAGTTCCAGGTCTCCTCTGTTGGGAGGGACAGTGGCTTGAGGGTGGTGACCAAATGCAGCAGCAGTTTTTATTGGCTGTCAGGGAGTGAACTGTTTCAGCCCATGAGGAACCTAGAAGACTAGGAGTTTGTTGATTGAAAGCATGCTAGTCGTGATGGAAGCTTGTGTGCGTTGGCTGGAAACACTTTGTCCCCTACACTATGAATCTGAGCACGACATTGTCCTTCTGGGAGCCGGGCCCTTGGTGGTGAGTTGGGATGGAGAACTTGTGTTTGCTGGGAGAGCACTAACCTTTCATCTTCCCTCTTCAATGTTCATGTTTAAAAACATCCTTTTGTCAGACTTGAATGAGATGTTACCAGTTTGTTTACTACCTTCCATCAACTGAAGGTCAACTTCTGAAATTTAATGAAAACTACAGTCTTCTTTCAATCTGTGAACAAAATGTCTGAGATCGAAGGAGAGAAATACATTTGCTTGGTCGACTCCTCTGTGCCCATCACTGTGCAGAGTGCTTCCCTATGCTGTGGATGGTGGCTGTGAGCGGACCTCTCTCTGATTTCCTTCAGCAGCAAGTGGGGTCATCGGGCTGCTGCGCTCGGAGTCCTTCACTAGGTTTGCATGGAGGCCTAAAGGGTTCTGGTAACTAATTCTGATGTGATATGTGTGTGTGTGTAGGAAGTTTATCCACAACACCAGACAAATTTTTGGACGCTAGCTGGGTGAGGTAGGATTCAACTTAATTCTGACACGATTTACCTGAATATGGTGTCGGATCCCACAGGTTGACTCATTCCTTCGAGACTGCCTTCCTTACCATTTCAGCTTCTGATGCCAGCTGCAAGGCCAGGTTGTTCCTGGTACTTCTGACTGCCTGGCTATAAATAGAGGTTCTCATGACTCCCTCCTTTGGTTTGATTAATTTGCTAGAGCAGCGCACAGAACTCAAAACCATGTTACTGACTAGATTCCTGGTTTATTATAAAAAATATAACTCAGGAACAGCCAGAGGGAAGAGATGCATAGGGCAAGATACAGGAAAAAGGCTCAGAGTGTCTACTTCCTCTTACAGTACACCGCTCATCCTGATTCTTCATCAGTTCGACAATCCAGAAGTCCTCTGAACCTGTCCTTTCAGGTTTCTATGGAGACTTCATTGCATGGGCTTGATGGCTGAAATCATTAGCCTTGGCCATTGATCTCAATCTCTAGACCCTTTCTCCTCCAGAAAGGTATAGGGGATGTGACACCCTACCTTGTTCCAATCCTTTAATCACAGGGTTGGTTGGGACCATTCCTCCATTTTTAGGCAACTTAGGGGCATTCCAACAAGCTAACTAATTAACATAACAAAGACACTTTCATGGCTCTCATCATTTAGGAAAGTCCAAGGGTTTTAGGAGCTCTGTTCCAAAACCAGGACCAAGACCAAACACTACTATATATTTCTTACTATAAACCACAGCATCACAAGGCTACACTTCCCATGGGCTACTCCCCGCCAATGACTGAGCACTGCGGGATGCCAAGGCAGCTCTGTTTCTGGAAGACGGAGAACTCTCTGAGGAGTGGCTGAAGCTTGGAGTACTTTCCATTGGTAGCGCTACACTTTCTTAGAACTATAATGGAGACTCTGCCATCCACGCCTGCTGGTGTGGCTCAGTGGATTGAGTGCTGGCCTGCGAACCAGAAGAGCTATCAGCTCAATTCCAAGTCGGGGCATGTGCCTGGGTTTCAGGCAAGGTTCCCAGTAGGGGGCACTCAAGAGGCAACCACACATTGATATTTCTTTCCTCCTCTTTCTCCCTCCCTTCCCCTCTCTCTAAAAATAAGTAAATAAAACCTTAAAAAAAAGACTCTTCCATCCAACCATCCTTCTTTGCTTCTCTACTTTACAGGGACCAAATGCCTTTTGGTCTGAGCCTCGCCGGGCCTCTACTTGCTCCCTTCTCCCTTCACTTCACACTGTTTTCCCTAAGGAACTTTCCTGATGCCTGCTTCCTGCAGGACCTGCATCAATACATCCTCTAATTCAAGTTTCCCAATCTTATGAGTTATTCGTGGTTCCAAGAAATCGAGTCTCAGGGATTTTGAGGTACTCACTTAGATCACCCTGCTCATTAGGGGCAGGTTTCAAACTCCTCTCTGCTCCACTGGTCTGCTGACTCCTCTTCGTGTACCCCATTGCCTCGCACACCCGATTGTACCCACCGCTACTTCAAGCATTGCTTTGCCTGTTGATAAGTTCTATGGAAAAAAGAATAAGCAAAAAATGCTCACCCTTTTTCTTGAAGAACTTGCAGTTTTTGCTTTCTCATATGTATCACAGAGCTGTATGGCTACACGCGTATGTTGTTTTCCTTTTTCCCCCCCTTACACCCCTTTTTAGGTACATCAGAGCTTCAAGTGCTGTATCTATTTTTCAGAGATAACATGTGAATTTGTGACATTCCCTGTGGAGTTGGAGGTCTAGGAACCAATGAAGAGATCACAATGAAACATGAGCATTAGGTTTTCGAGTGATAGAGTAATTACCGTCTGAAGGTCGGAGCCTTGTTTAAAAGGCAGCTCTTCTCATTCCGATCAGGCAGTGGTGGGAGTTTTCCGAAGGCGAGACGGCCTGCCTAGCAGGAATAAAAGCTGAGTACAGAGTGGGGCTGCGGGCTGCTTGTGCTAGCGTGGTGGCCGGCAGCAACAGCGGTAGCCGGCTTCGGGGAAGCTCCAGCAAGTGTAAGGACTCCTAATGAATCGAAAGCCCAGCGGGGGAGCGAAGAAAACAAAAGGAGGCTTTAAAAAAAAAAAATCCGCCCTCCTCTCTCTCTCTCTCTCTTTTTTTTCCCCATTGGGGGTAAAAAAAAAGTGCAGCTTCCTGCAGTGCACTACTAAACTTGGCGAGGGTTCCAGAGGACAGGAACCTGAGGACCTTCTCTTGAAAGATGCTGCGTCTAAAGGCCTCTGTGCGGAGAGAGCACTGACTGGCTTCCTTCTTTACTGGACAGGGATCCTTTCTTGTAACTCAGGAAACTTGATCCTTCTCAGAATCGCGCCACTGGTGCTGTGGGGGCCACACGCTGATGTACAGACAGAGCTCCGCTGCTGACCCGTTCTCTTTCCCTGGTCGGCGGCCGGAGGGGAAACAAGCTCAGGCACCTTGATCTTTGATTTATTTCCCCCAATGAAATAAATTTCTGCCGCAGAGTCTGAGTTCAGAGGTGGAGGCCTCCATTGTTGCTCTCATCCTGCCTCCACATTCCTATTAACTTGGTAGTGTCTTGCTTACCTCTCCAGCTTCATTTCCCATGGCTTCTTCACATCAAAAACCTTGCTTTCCGTTCTAGAACCTTCCCCTCGCCCCACACTAACTCCCACCACTCGTTTTGCTTATGCGGGGCATGTCTAATTCCACGAGACTAAGTTCAAACGCATTGTCTTTAGTAAAGCTGTCCTTGACCTCTCCAAACTCAATTATTTCATTCTCTGCGCATTTCAGTCATTTTGTTGAGCCGAGATTAATTTTACTTCTCTTTGAAGACACACATTCGAATTCAATAGATATTGTTTGAGTGGCTACCAAGTGCCTCATACTGGCATTATCACCACATAGTGCTTCTGGAATTTTTACTTGACAAAAACGTCAGAGAAGGAGATGATTCTTTTGGGTAGAGATGGGCTAATATGCATTCTGAAGTCATTGAGCTGTTGACTCTTCAGAAGACAGGTGAATGTAGAGATGACGGACATTTTTAGTCACTGCCCACGAACAAAACAAAATGAAATAACAAAAACCCTTGCTGTTCAAGGTCTCTGGTTGCCTCAGAACTTTTTGAAAAGTGTTCTGGAATATTGTGAACTCCCCTTCCAGGGATCCTCTGCCTCTGGGTCAGGTATCAGTCGTCTGTGCCACAGGGCTTTGGAAGATGCATGATTGGGTCACACCTGGGAGCTCCACGGGCCTCCAGGCTGCGTGAGCACGAGCAGGTCCCGCTCTGCGTGGCCCCTGAGCCACGAGCAACACCGTGTCAGCTGCTCCTTCCTCCTGTAAGGTTGCAGGTGACAGCCAGCATATCTACACAGTGCAAGAAATCCCAGTATTTAATGCCTACAGGGCCTTTTATTTACTTCTTGCACTCTGCTCCCAGCCATGACAAGTAGGTGATCAGCTCCATTAAACGATTAACAATGAAAAAGAGCTTGTATTTTTCACTAATACGACTGTTAAAAATATCTTTTGAAATTGACAACTCTACTTTTAAGGGACATCAGAGACAGTAGGCTGGTAAACTATAGCCTACAGGCCAGATCCAGCCTGCTGCTTGTTTTTCTAAAGTTTTTTTGGAACACAGCTGGACTGTTAATTTACATAATGTCCGTGAATGCTTTCATGTTGTAATGGCAGAGTTGAGTGGTTGCATGAGGAATCATATGGCTCACATAGACTAAAGTATTTACTATCTGGTACTTTTGCAGAAAATGTTTGCTAAGCCCTGACATACCCACCTAAGGATCTGTCAGAAACCATGAATGCAAACTTTTTCGTATCCGGTTCTGACCAAAAGTTTGACTATGAGAATATTTCTTTCCAGGTGTATTTCAGGAAAGCAGTGCTCCTTCCTGAGCCACTGGCGAGTTTATAATCTTACAGATACTCTCCATCTTATGGTGCGTTTTGCTTCTTTCTCTCTTTTGGTTAACAGGATGTGCTCAGTCAAAATTGCAGTCCTCTATAGGAGGCACCTATCTTTACTCACTTTTAGTTTTACCTGCTCTTGAGTCCTCTTCTCTCCAATTTCCTGACTATTGATTTTCGGCTGGCTTTTTATGTATGTACTTTTTTAAAAAAAGATTAGATATGAATAAATATGAAAATAATATGTACTCCGTGTTGCTTGTTTGTTTATATTCTTTAGATTCTTCATATAAGTGAACTCATATGGTATTTGTCTTCCTGTGACTGACTTATTTCACTCAACATAAATGCCTTCTAAGTCCATCTATGCTGTCACATTGCTAAGGTCTCATTCTTTTTTTACGTATGGAGGGAACACTTTGTAAAGTGTTTGATTGTCTAACCACTATGCTGTACATCTGAAACTAATGCAAAATAGTATTGAATTAAAAAAAAAAACTACAAATTTTTAAGGGAGAAAATAATAATAAAATTAAAAATAAACTGAAAAAAGAAATATGTACTATTTGAACTTCTGTATAGAACTGTATAGAGTTCATTGCTTATATGTCTGCCTCTACCTTGCAGTTTAAAAACTCCTTGGGGGTACTGACTATGCAATAATGTGCTTCACACACAGCACATATTCAATGAATATGTGGGGTTTTGGCTTGCTTATTTTTTTATTTGTTAATAAATTAGTTTTAGAAAATGTTTGTTTAAAAAATGAGCACATTGTCCATTAGTCAAGATGTGGGAGCAACCTAAGTACCCACCAATAGCTTCTTGGATAAAGATGTAGTATATACATGTATAATACAATATTACTGGGCTATAAAAGAGAATGAGATCCTACTATGGATGGACCTAAAGGGTATTATGCTCAGTGAAACAAGCCAGTCAGAGAAAGACATATACCATATTATTTCACTCATGTGTGAATCTAATGAACAAAATAATTGGGCAAACAAAATTGAAATAAACCCATAGATACAGAGAACAAACTGATGGTTGCCAGAAGAGAAGGGTGTTGGAGGACTGGGTGAAAAAGGTGAAGGGATTAAGAATTACAAATTGGTGGTTACAAAACAGTCATTGGGAAATAATGTAAAGCATAGGAAATGCAGTCAATAATATTGTAGTAACTATGTATGGTGCCAAATATCAGGTGTAATGCTTTGTAAAGTATATGATTGTTGAACCACTATGCTGTAGACCTGCAACTAATACAAAATAATATGAATGTAAGCTGCAATTGGAAAATACAATTTAAAAATAAATTCATGTTGAACAACAACAAAAAAGGTTACCACCTTGTCAACTTAAGTTAATTGGCTGCTGTTAGTGTACGAAATAGTCTCTTGCCCTGACTGGTGTGGCTCAGTGGGGTGGGTGTCGACCCACAAACCACATGCCTGGGTCACAGGCCAGGTCCCCAGACGGGGTTGTGGGAGAGGCAACCAATTGATGTTTCTCTCACACAACAACGGTTCTCTTCCCCTCTTTTCCTCCCTTCCTTTCTCTCTAAAAATAGACAGATCTTCAAGGTACCCTGCCTGAAGGGCATGTGCAGAGCTACGGGCACCAGGGCCTGCAGGAGCCTGGCGAGTGATGTGAGTGAGTGAAGCAGGTGGGGGTCGTTCAGTGTGGGGTCATGGGGACCAGTGAGCGTGTGCTTTGTCCAAAGGGGCAGCTGTTCCTCAGCCATTGTGCTCAAACACCAGCTTGCTGATACTTGCGTTTCAAAAATCAGAAATCCCAACTTTCACCGAAATGTCTTAACTTGAAAAAACACTGCTCAGGCATAATGTAGCATGCTGTGGGCCAGGTTTGGCAACTGGGCCACCAGTCATGACACCCTGGAGGAAGACCACAGAGGCTGGGGCAAACTGCTTAGGCCTGAATCCTGACTCTGCCACATTCTGTGTTACTCTGAGCAACTTAACCGCTCTAAGTTTCAGTTTCCACCAGCTGAGACTAACAGTAGCACTGACTTGTACCTAAGAGTTCAGGACGCTTAAATCCTAGAACACACACATCCGTATCAGACATACTGTCAGAAATGTTGATTTCAATTATATTTTGACTTCTTGGGGAGTTGTGGTCACGTGTTTAGCCCATGCTGGTCACACAGAACATATTTATTAAATGATTACATACTCATTATGCTTATGGCTTAAGGATCTACAGCTAGTAATTTCATATCTAGGATTTGTAGCCAGGTCTTTATAACCACAAAACACACCCTTTTCCCAGTATAATCCTCTTTCTCAATGAGTCAGTCTTTCATTTTGTTTTGTTCCTAGCTCTAGTTTTCCAGTTGTTTATCACAACAGAACCTGGCAACAGCTTTATGAACCACATAAGCTTTTTTACTGAAGATGTGTAACTCAGTAAACAAATGATCGTTCTCACTTTTACTCAAAAAAGTTTAAAAAAATTCTCTTGATTAGCTCTAAATTTAAAAAGCTAAACTTCTTATACATACATATATAGTCCTCACTGATTTCAGTTGGGCTCGAGAATCCAAAGATGAAATGTAGCCTGAAGAATTTTAATTTTCTGTTTATTTACAGCAACAGATAATAAAAATGGTATGTTTTCTTAGAGCGCATCAACATTAAGTTTTCTTGCTAGCTGGGTCAAGTACAAAATTATGACTGAAGTTCAAAGCAACGAATTTCTGCATTTCACTGGAAGACATGAAGATGTTTCCTTGTAAATGAGCAAACGCAGTTGTAGGCATCAAAGACAACGCCACTGAGTAGGAGGAAGTGTTTTAATGAAGCGAAAAGAGTGGCCAAATCTGCAGCACAGCTGATAAACAGCTCTTTACCTGTATCTTTTCATCTCCTATTTTTTATTAAGGGAAATGGTTAGCATAGTAACAATATTTTTTCTAAGAAGATAGTTTTATAGAAAACTTTACATATTTGCCTGCAGGGTTATTCTATTCTGAAAGAGTTGGGTAAAATACTAGCATCTTGATTAACGGTAGCCGTATACAGCACAGAACTGGATTTGGAAATGGAGGACGTACGTTCTAATCTCAGCTTTGCACATAAATCACTGTGATTTAGGACAATTCACTACCTGTATGATAATTGAAGATAATAAATCTTAACTACCAAGAGTGAGAATATTTGTGGAAGCATTTTGCTTCTAGATAAAAATACAGTGATATTCCTATAGTTATTTTTATGTTGTGATGGTGATTGTAGCATACATGATGTTACACTTCTCTACTAAGGAATTAAGCAGTTTCAATTACTTTCATAACAGGCAGACATTTATTTGTATTTATTTTGATTTTGGCCTCACAGAAACAGGTAAGTTGAGGTGGTTTGTGTTTTTCTTTTTCCCCTGAAAAGCGAGAGTAACTTGGCTGCCAATAAAGAAAGTAAAAATGAAGGGCTCGAGGAAAGAATAAGAAGGTTGGAATAAGTAAATGAAATGTTGGGTATAAGTAAATGAAATGTCAAGCAGACTGAAGACCTGGGTTGTGTGTAACTTAGGTGGCTCAGTTAGATAACTTTTTCTTTTGCACATAAGATGTATGTGTGTATGTGTTTGTGTGTGTGTGTGTGTGTGTGTGTGTGTGTATTTATTTATTTCAACATTATCCTGTAATCTGGGAACAGGAGCAAAAAGCAAGCAATATGCATTCCTGTATTACTGGTAATTATTTAGGGGGATTAAGGAAGAGGGAAAAACGTAAACATATTGAGGGATTTGGAGAGGAAATTCTTTACGACAGTGTGTTTCAAACATAATGAGAGCAGTAATGAGATGTGAAGATCAAAAGGAGACTGCTTGTTGTAGAAGATATGCATATACTTTAAAATTTTTTCATGAAAGTCTATGAGTGACAAACTCATAGTTTTTGATGTCTGGAGAGGTTTTTATTGTGTTGATTATGACAGTTTAGCTGGGTCTAAAGCTATAGGTCAACTTATTTCTTCTCAGAAATTCGAGAAATAATATTGTATTTAGGCCTGTGGTTTGCTGAAGGGAAATATACTGTTTAATTTTTATTCTTTCACTGGTAGATTGTCTTTAGTAGCTTTTAAGATTTTATCCTATTATTCTTAGGCACGGGATTACTTTTGTTTATTCTAGAAATCAGGTATTTCTTCAATTTTGGAAAATTCTTGATTATATGTCTTCATTTTTTATATAATTTTCTTCTGAAATGCCTATTAGACATGTTAAAGATCCTCATTCTATCCTCCATAACTTTTTGAAGAGTTATTTTTGTCTATCTATAATGTATTAAAGTTAATTTTCATAATATTGCCTCTCAGTGAATTAAATCCTATCTAGATCTTGGCTCAAATTTTTTTTTTTTTGGTTTTAAAATTTCCATGAGAATTTTAAAAATACTATGTTTTAACAAGCTATTTCCATATCAATTTTTTCTTTTTCATTTTTGCCTGATTTCATTTTTTTATATATATATATATTTATTTATTTCTAAACTGTTTTAAAAGTTTAGAGTGCACAAATGTGTAATTTAATGTCCTAAGAAAAATACCTTTATAACTTCCATGAAGGTCAAGAAGAAAACATTGCCCACATCCCAGAAATCCCCTTTCAGGATTCCTCCTAATCACTATCCTCTCTCTTCTCCGCAAAGATGACCAGTATCCTGAATTTTGGTACCATCATGTAAATTTGCCTGTTTTTAAAGTCTATGCAATGGAAATCACAGAGTATGTATTTTTGTTTCTTTCACTCCATATCATGCTTGTGGGATCATTTTATTCTATTGTTGCTGATAACTGTAGTTTATTAATTTTTATTATTATTTAGTATTTAATTGTATCCATATAGTACAATTTACTTATCCATTCTAATGTTAAAACACGTTTTGTTTTTTCCAGTCAGGATATATAGTTTTAATGATGCTCTCATACTCACTTTTGTACATATCTCTTGGTGCACAGGGCAGATACTTCTGTTAGATAAGTATCTAGAAATGAAATTATTAACTCAAATAATATACATATCTTCAACTTTAGTAAACAATGTCAATTGTTTATTAAAGTTAATTTATAAATTTACATTCCTACTAGAACAATATGAAAATTTGTATGGCATTACATCTTTGTTAACACTTGGTATTTTTAGTTGTTTTTAGTTTTAACCATTCTAGCTGTACTGTGGTACCTCATTGAGAGGGTGGTAGCTTTTCATAAACTTACTAATTCTTTGGATATCCTTTTCTTATGAATTCCTGTTCAAGAGCTCTATTACTTTTTATTGGTTAGTCTGTATGCTTTTCTAATTGATTTTTATGAGTTTTTATGTATTTTGGATATAAACTCGGTGATAGTTAAATTGCAGAATATATCTTTTCCCATGCTCTGGCTTCCCTTTTCACAATTTGACAGTGCTTTTTTACCCCTTCAATTAACAGAAGTTCCTACTTTTAATATAGTACAATTTATCATCCTTTTCTTTACTAACGTAAGATTTTTTTCTTTCCCAAGTTATAAAAATATTTTCCTACACTATTTCCCACTATTTTTTTAAATATATTTTATTGATTATGCTATTACAGTTGTCCCGTTTCTCCCCCATCATTCCCTCCACCCTGCACACCCTCTCCCACCCACATTCCCCCCTTTAGTTCATGTCCTTGTGTCATAAGTTCTTTAGCTTCTACATTTCCCACACTATTCTTACCCTGCCCCTGTCTATTTTCTACCCACTATCTATGCTACTCATTCTCTGTACCTTCCCCCCCTCCTCCTCCCACGCCTCTGTTGCTAACCCTCCATGTGATCTCCATTTCTGTGGTTCTGTTCCTGTTCTAGCTGTTTGCTTAGTTTGCTTTTGTTTTAGGATATTTCCCACTATTATTAATACTTATCCACATAAATATCTATATATCACTTGGAATAGATTTTGTATATGGTATAATATAGAGATTATTTTTCCGTCTTTGGATATTAAGTTCTACCAGCATCATTTACTGAAAGACTATTCTTTTTCCATTGCTCTGCAGGTGCACCTTTATTAAAATCAATATCTGGATATTCAGAGGCCTGTTTCTGTGCTCTTTATTTTCTTTCATTGGTCTTTCATTGTCTATCACTGTAACATCATCATACCATCTTAATTGTTATAGCTTTATAATAATCATTAATACCTAACAAAACAACTTCTTTTATCTTTTTCCTGCTTAAGTTTAGTTTTTTTTCTTGGTTATTCTTGCCTTTTGCATTTGCAAATATAAATTTAATAATACTTTTAGAATCAGCTTGTCAAGTTATACACACAGAGAACTATGGGAAGACTGAACTCACTTTGAGCAAAACTGACATCTTTATAACATCAAGAGTCTTCAATCCATGATCAAAGATTAACCACAGGCATTTAGATTTTCAAACTTTCTCTTGATATTATTTTATAGTTTTGTGCTTAGAGAGTTTGTATTCTCTTATATTTATTTCTAGGTATTTGACATATTTTGGTGTTTAAATATTTAAAAAATTATTTATTGTGTCCTTAGTGTATACAAATTCAACAGATTATTGTATATTAACTTCTGTCCAGGAATCTAAAATTTTATTATGGAAATTTTCACACATACAAAAATGAGAATTGCATAATGAATCTCCATTGTACATTATCTAGCTTCAACAATTACAGCTAGTTTCTTAATCTCCTAACCTTTTATTTAATTCTAATAAATTTTAGTAGATTCTTTTGAATTTTCTATAAACACAATCATACTATTTGCAATAATGATAGTTTTATTTCTTTTAAAGACTATTTATATCCTTACTTTTCCTGCTGCTTAGGGTATTCAGCAACATGTTGAAAAAGATGTTTGCGAACCTGACTTTGCCTTTTTATTTTCATCAAATGACACTTAGTGAAAAGAGCTTCTTCTGTATTTGGCAGTCATAGGGATCGATATTTTAACTAAGTTAAGACACATTTATTCTTAAATATCTGTATAATTTGAGCAACACTAGTTATAACTATAATAAATTCAAAATGAGTTTAAAAAACACTAAAGACATGGCAATAGGTAGTTCCCAGGTTTAGACGTAGTTGCATATTTAAACTTAATTCTCAGCACTTACTTTATGGGTATTGAAGTAAGTTATTTTACGGTTACTGAAGTCTCATTCAAAAGCTAAGATATACCACCTACAAATGGAAATATTTATTTTTCATTTTGTGAAAATGTCGTTAACTCTTTCACACAAAGAACACATTTCAGCTTCCAAAGTATTCTGTTTTATAATTCTCAACTACGTCCAGGCAACAGCAAACATGAAAGAATTTTTAACTATGAGAATTGAATGTTAAAAAGACTAGCAGTTCATTAGATTGTCTTAGATTGTATTTTATTTAACAATCTAGGAAGTTCACGGCCGTCAGCAGTTCCAGTGTGATTTCCAATGCAGTTGGGAATCTGGCATTCTCGATGGAAGCTGTTAGTATAGCAAATCTTATGGATGAAATAAGTACATTTAATATCACACATGAAGGGACCTTTCTAAAATAGACATCCATGGCTTCATTTTTCATGTCCGAATTACAGCACTCATCGTGATTCTTCTGATATTAGGCCATATTTTTTTCTATAATACATTTATGACCATCAGAAGATATCAACTTGATATTATACATGGCATCATAACCTTCACGATCTGTATAGGATTTTTTTCTCTCCATTTGTTATAAATAGAATTCTTAAGAATTCTGTCTCATTGTCTAAGTAACTTGAATAGTTTTTTGTCAGCCTCTGCAGCTGGGTCCCTGTGCTCTGCCGTATTCCTACTCTCCTTTACCCAGTATTTTTTTATATTCCTTGAAAAAAATATATTATATATAACCTATATTATTGCTCTGTATTTGGAGTGGAATTGATACATCAAAGTGTGAATGTTGTTTGACCTTGACCAGAAATCAGATTTGGGGCTCATTGCCACAGCAAGGTGAAGGTCAAATTGGAGGTGAAGAAGAAGTGGAAGCTGCACAGGTGCAATGGAGGTGGAGAAAGGAAGAATGATTTTCAAGCCAGTAGGCAGCTACACTAGAGATCTCCGAATCTGCTTTCTTACCCAGAATTCTGGGGACTACGGGTGTCTGAGAAACAGCTGCAGGGCAGTTATCAATTAAACCAAAGATGTTGGTGGGTCTTACTGTTACTGATTTAGGGACTTTTTTCCCTAATGGAGTAGAAATTGCTGAGAGACATCAATTAGAACCCAGGTATGGTGTGGCAAGATGGGGACAGGATAAGAGATGCAGAATCAGGCTGAGCTGTCCTTTGTCTTGAGGAGAGGATGGCATTGTATACTTAAAAGATTTACAGTAACAGCAATAAGACTTTAGAAGAATGAAAAGAGATGGGGCTTAATCTGGTTAAGTAATTGTAGAACAACTTCAAAAGACACTAACTAAATCAGGGAGTCAAATAAAAGTAAGTATTTCTGTTATTCCAAATTCCGCTCAAAGCTGAAAGGAGCTATGGAGGTGTGGCTTGGCCTGTGACAGTTACACGGACTGTTGTTTCTCACTCATAAGGTTTGAGAGTCTAAAAAAATGGAGGAAAATGACAACAATGTAAGAAAACACTGATGCCTTGTTTTCAAAACACATGTCAGAATTCTTCTCCCATCAAGTTTGATTTTTTAAATATAGTAACATTAATTATTATTAATTAATTAGTAGCAGCTAGCTCAATACTTGTATATCCCCTTATAATTTGAGTAAACCAGAGTTCAGAGACTAAGGAGGCATGACCTGATGATGCCTATGTAAGAGGAGCTGTTCATTCATTCACTTATTCACTTGTTAATTTGTTTCTTCAGCAAATATCTATTAAGGGCTTATTAAGTGTCAGGATGTAGTCTATGCCCTGGAAGTGCTTCAGTGAGTCAGACTATCAAATTGAATTTGTAGTAAGTAAGAGAAGTAAAACAAGGAAATAGAAGTGTGTGTACTTTCTAAAGTCTTCCATAAGTGGTGGAAGAATACGTACCAGGACCAAGTTTGTTAATGACCAGTTTTCTGGCTCTTCTTTCAAATAATTCAACTTTGAAACAAAATATATTGAAATCATATATTCGTTTACATGTGGCTGCTAGGAGTTGGGGGATACAAAAATAAAGTAGGATTCCAGCCCCTAAGAAACAGGTTCGAAGCCAGGAAAACAATTCCAAACACATGGCACGATCATGGCTTTGATACGGCCAAGTGCAGGGAGGTCTGGAGCACGTGGTAGGCATGCTTTCCTGAACTGGCAGGGGTAGACAAGGCTTTCTGGAGAAAACCCTGGGAGCTGACTCTGGAGGGACTGGGAGCGAGCCAGCATTATTGGTGAGGGAGTAGGGTCCAGGCTGCGGGGAATAGGATGCGCCAAGCCTTCCCTCACTCACTCTGTTCTCATGCCGTCACCTTGTTTCAATCCGCCAATCTTCCATTCCCATCTTTCTGGAATTAAGTTCTTTCTTTTCCGAGCACATGAGAAGGTTTTTCTTCCACAGCCAGAAGGTGTTCCATTGGACAATCTCTCTTGTACAACAGAAGGCATGGCTGTGATTACTTTTGGGTGTGAGGTAGATGTTGACTGGATGGAAGCAAGGGGGAGACTTCTGGGGTGCTGGAATGTTCTAGATGTTGACCTGGGCATGGGGTGCATAGGTATATACATACTATATGCATGCTAGGCCTCAATAAAGCAAGGAAGCACTTCCAGCCCAAAGATCGCACTCAGGTCAGTCCTGTGGTATTACGTTATGTGATACTACTGCTCTTGATGTCAGATGTATCCTGGGTTTTGTCTGTCTGTTATTCTCTGTTAATCTCCTGTACAGTAATTTTTTCAGAGGCCAGATTATAAATGCCTCTTAGGACTTTGATTTCGTCTTAGGCTCATGCTTGCCCTCTGAGAAGGAGCCCTCCCTGTCTTTGATTGGAGACACATGAATCCACACACAGGGGCAACTCCTTTTGTAGTCTATTAGAAACTCCCCTCGCATGCACCTCTGGTCATGTGGTTTGGTTTCTCTCCTTGACTGCATTGCAAAGAGAATAATTCCCCTATTTTTCTTACAGTGTCGGAGAGAGTGAGCTCTGCACACAGTCTGAGTACCCAATAAATACCGTGGAGAGGGAACAGGTGTGGAAAAATCCAGAAAGTATTTGCTTCTATTTGGATTTATGAGCTGCATAGAACAGAGAGGGAAAGACCTAAAGAGTACACGGAAGGTATCTTATTTCTTTCCTACCCCTTAAACAGATTAAAAGAGGAGAAGAAATAAAGCAATTTTGAAGTTTGAGGAATAAAACACCCACGGAGCAAATTGGACTTACTCAAGTTTTACGAATCTCCAAATAGCAAGTTTAAGTAGCTTTGCTGGAGCTTCGATATACGTGTCTGCCAAGCAAGAGGACTTTTAAAGAAAGGAGTTATTTGCATTTTCTCAGGTCAAAAACTGAGTTGGTAGCTTAGCTTTTGCTCTTAGAAAATATCAGGTAAAAAAAATGCCATCTAAAAAAGTTGCTTTAGAGAGCTGTCTAGAAAAATGATAAAAATAATCATAGCATGTTATTTTCAGAGTAGATACTAATATGACTTGGGTATCAAAAATATCACTCAAGAAAAAGGAAAAGAACGGGATTTGATTGATAACTTTGAACTAGATTTTAGGAAGAAATGATTTGACCTGGAAACAGAACATTTCCATTCAATGTTAGCATCTGCTGTCTCTCAGTGCTATGTATTACGGGAGATGCTCGAGTGTCCACTTTGGCAAATGCAAGGGAAGTGGCCTGGTATAGAAAACTCAGTTTTGTGGGTTTTTAGAGGGAAAACTAAAATCGGACAGGTTCTCATTATAATTAATTTTATAACGAATTAAGATTCTCTCCAACCCCACTACATGGATAGGAAAAATAAGCTACAAAAGGGCACGTGGCCCTGGACCTCCAATTCCACAGTGTGGCTGACATTAACCTCACTATTGATGTTCATCTAGACTCTCATTAACCTCTGACCCGTGCTGAACATGCTTCAGGTGAAAAGAGATAAAGATTATATTGTAATATGAGCAAATTACCCTGTTAAATATTTAAATGTTTACTAGTAGGACATAGGCCGAGGTAACTCACACAGAGTCATTGGATATTAAACTGCTACGTAGTTGCCTATTTACTACAAAACGAGTTTGACGAGAGATTAATTTTTAACAGTTTTAATTAACAAAGAGTGAGCAAGATAAAACTAAAAAAATGAAGAGCCACACCGAGTCTTAAATGGTGGGCAATTCAGAAATAGTAATTCCTGTGTTTTCTTTTCCATGTATGAAAATGACCCAGCATGGTTAAACATATTTTGCTTTTTAATATTTCCTTATCAGAAGGGAAACACCACCTCTATATGATTGTCCAGCTTTGCTATATGTTAAGATGGAAAATGTATAGGAATATTTATGATCCTATTTCATTACATAATAGATTTGATGGATAAACAGTTGGGGAATGATAGAGCAAGTTGTAGAAGAAAAACACGTCTAGTTAGAAAACTTTTTCACTTATGAAATAAGCTTTCCAAATGCCTGTGCATTTTTATTAGTCATACGTTTCTTGCTTTGGTCCAAGCCTTATTATTAGAGGTAAGATTAAATTTTATTCAAATACACACACACACATACACACACACACACATTTCATCAAAGGTAGAAAAATTACACTCAGCCAAAATAATCATGGTTCCCATTAGTAGAAATTTAAGATGGTTGACATTCAGATGTGTACCCATATAAGATAGTTATTAAATCATATTTTCCTTTAAATTAAGAATATCAAAGGAAACATGATTTAAAGAGGTAACTTTCAATTTCTTCCCTGCCTTTGAGAAATCCTAATTTTGTTTTTTCACACTTTTTAGCATTTATAATGGTCTCGTATTGAGAATGATTTTTGTTTTGGGGGTGCCAGTCCACAGAAAAACTGAGTTGACACGATGAAACTTAGATTGGCTTCAGAAATGCCATGTGGCTCTGTCTTTGGTTCCCATCCTCCCTTATCTAATTTTGCCAGTCTTCTGGTTGCCTGTTCATGGGGCAGTTTTTGTGTTTTGATGACAGATCAAAATTATGACATATTTTACTAGTAATTTTAGATGTCTTTACACAAACTCATTTGGGTAAATAGCTTGTTTTGAAAGTATCAGTATCTGTCTTCCCCTCCTGTCCTTACTTCCTCCCTTTCTCCAACTTTTTGAGTGTGTTCCTCTCTCTTACGTACATTTTCTTTTAAGTGTGATGTCCCCTTAACCTTATCTAATCAAGTTTAAAAAATATTACTCAGCATGTGAAATGACCTTTCAACAGCAGAGCAACCTAAAGTCTTTTCCATTCTAAGAGTCAGATGTTTAGGTGGGGTGCCTTTTGTCCCTTTCTCCTAACTCTCTTCCAGGGTGACAATGGAGGGAGGACGTGAGGTCACTCCGAACACTGGCTCCGCCCGTGGGTTGTCATTTTGTCATTTGTTCTAGTTCCTTATTTCTCAACCCCTGCCCGTCTTTCTCTGCCTTTCCCGCTCTCTTTTTCCTTATTTCTTTCCTTTGACTCAAAAAATGTGACTCATATTAACTTTTAAAATGATAAAACTCCTCTAGCAATTTTATGCTAATACTGTCTCTACCCTGAGAATCAACAACCTAAATAATTACTTTGGACAGAGGAACTGATATAAATGAATGCAAACTGCAGCAGAGGGCTTAGCTCTAGCCCACGTTTTGTCCATTGCTGAGGCCCACAGATGTGTGAGCCTGTCAGCTGGACTGTTGGGCAAGTCCACCAGAAGGCTCTTCGTGGGAGGGACGGGGATCTTTTGAGAGGATAACTTATCCAAGGCACAGGGGGAGGCGTGATATGCTTGGCTTGGTAACAATACCTCATATTTCTGAGGGGAAGGATGATTCTGGCAATTTCTCAGGTGGCAGTGCCTATCAGCCCAGCAAATTCTTCCCCCTCTCTGAATTGTACTCATGTCTAAGGCTTATGATCCTGTGAGCAGGATCTGTGAGTTAAAATGGAAAGACCTATTTGGTAAAGCCAAGACTCCGGGGCACAGCACACTGTTTTGGCTACAGCCATCTGACATAATGCAATCCATGAGGAGACAGATTCTTATTCATTTCAAATAAGGCAGTCAGAGGAAGACAAATGCCATATGATTTCACTCACATGTGGAATCTAATGAACAAACTGAACTAACAAGCAAAACAGAGACAGACTCATAGATGGAGAACAGATGGCAGCTAGTTGGGAGGGGTTTGGGAGTGGAGGGATTGAGCGAAAAGGAAAAAGGACTCATGGACATGGGCAACAGTGTGGTGATTACCGGGGCAGGGGCTACAAGGGGACTAAATGGCAATGAAAAATACAATAAAGATTTTTTACCAAGCCAATAGCTGGTGACCATGGAGCTCTGCGGGCATGTTAGTAGTTGTGGGAGGCTGTGGTGTATGTGGGACAGCCATGTGCAGAGAGACAGGCGGTCCAGCAGGCACGGTGCCTGGCAGATGGAGATGTCTGCACAGTTAGGGCAGCAGCACGCTGCAAAGGTGAAACCGTATGTCTGGGAAGCCAGCAGGTAGTACATGGTGGGGAGACACATTTATCTGTGAGCCAGCTGGAGACACCTAACTGTGTGGAGGTGAGAGATTTTGCAGAGGTCTGAGCTCTCGGAGGGAAAGAGCAGTGATACTCAGGTTGTTACTACAAATTGAGTGTACTTGCTACAGGTGGGATTCCCGAAGCAGCTCAGGCTTGCAAAAGCAGCAGGCCTCAATATTTAGTCCCCGCACCAATTTCCATTCGGTCTACCTTTTTAGTAAGGTAGGATAATGAGTGCTATGATGAGAAAAGACCTTGACATTTTGATAAGGAAGAGGATGAATTGTGAAGTATGAGGGGAAAATCCCCAGAATTAACAAAGGTAATGAAGGTAGTAAAAATGAGAGAAGTTGATTTTCACATTACCAAGTACATTTCAGTGGAACTAGGAAGAGAGTTATTCACATACACGTATTCACAGAAGGGAGAAAGAGAGCAAAAATAGCCATGAAAATTGACACTAAAAATTAAAGAGGAGGAAATACAGTAGTTAATTTTTGTGCTCAGCCTAGTTTCCTTCCAAGCTTTTGAAAAATGATAGTGGATTATATAAATAGAGCTAGAATAAAATTACTCTGAAAAAAATGTTAACTTTTAGCAGTCTCCCTTAAGGGCATCTTTTTTATTTGTCAGCTCACCTGCCATGCATACAAGAACATTAATTTTTTTTCATGAACTGCCCACAGACTGGGCAATCTTTGCACACTGAAAGCATGTGTTTCTTCATGCAATGGTGCATGCTGAATGGGGCTGTCCTTTTTCTAAATTATCATCTGCTTGCCTGTGCAATTTCCATGAGCAAATATGTGTATTTGCACATGCAAATGGAAATGCATGAAAATAATATGTGCTTCGTATTAGTGGGTCCAGCCAGGGTCTGGATATTTTGAGTTAAAAGCTCTGTAAATGTTGGATGATTTCTGAGAAAGCTTCACTTAGCAAGTACAATTTATGAGCCTAGGCAAGGAGTTATAATTCCATTATCTAAATATCCCTTGGTGAAGTATATAGATGTATACATAGGAATTGGAGTTGTAGAACACTCTTAAAGACAACATTTTAAGAGGATATTATATAGCTAACTTTTGCCTTTAAAGAAATGTGTGGGCAAAAGTAGATTTATAGTTGTGAATATGCAAAATAATTTATTCTTGTATTATTATTTATTAATTATTGTATTTTTCTTACAAATAACTGTAAACCTTTTTTGCCCCACTCTGTATTTAGTAATACCTTATGGTTTGAAATGTAGTATAAATCTTCCAATTTCCTTTTAAACTATAGCTTTAAAGATTGTATAATTATGAAAAAAACAGTGGCGGCTAAACATTCAGGGTTATATTGCCCAATGATATCAGAAAAGGAAAGCATTACAAAAATTAGTAAAAATTAGTCACTGCCCAAAGCCAAGCTTCCTCTTAGAGGACACAGTATTTTAGGGTGTCTATTCACCATTTTACTGGAGCCGTATTCTAATGCAGTTGTGTTACGGCTATACTTACCCCCATATCTACATACCGTGAGAGACCTCGTAGTCTCCTCTGGTCTGAAATCTCCCAGCCACAGCCACAGAAGTGACTGTGGGTGCCCCTTCCTGTCTCAGAATCTTCTGAAGCTGGTCTGCTGAGAGACACATAAGCCCGAATCTCACCTTCACAACACAGACACAAAATCCTAAACTATATTTCTCAGTTTGTATTTTCATAACACTATTTTCTTAGTCAAGCTATTCTGAAGCATTATTTAGAATGTCTACTTCCTCATTACATTGCTTCTGATTATCATTCAAATATGGCATTTTTTAAATGAAAGAGAACAGTTTACAAAGGGGGGAAGGAACATTTTAACAGGTCTTCAGGATGCCAAACGATGGATTGAAAAGTGAAAAACCAAACTGATGAGTTGGAATTGTTATGAATCATGATGAGTAATGATTTAGATGATTTCCCCCTTTACTTATTGTCAGTTGTTTTTGGAAGCCATGGGGCGAACTGCCTTTTCCAAAGACCCGGTCTGCGCGGGTCTGCGCAGGCGCGCACACGGCCCTGCCGGCTGCTGTCAGAGGCTGGGCCCGGCCCTCTGGGGAACCGCCCGCAACGTCCTGTCCTGCCCGCTCTTCTAAAACCCGCTGCTACTCTCTCACAAGTGGGATCGCATTCTCCAGTTTTTTTTTCCTTTTTTTGCCTATTTTTTCTATTTTTAATTCTAGTTGAAATAAAATTAATTATTTTATATTAGTTACAGGTGTACAGCACAGTGCTTAGACATCTATGTAATTTCTGAAGGGATCCCCGATGAGTAGTACCCACTGGCACCATACGTAGTTAATGCAGTACTATTGACTGCATTCCCTATGACTATTTTTTCCTTTTTTAAATAATTTTCATTATATTTTTCCCACTACCATTTAGTCCCCTTGTACCCCTCTTCCTCCGGCAATCACCGCCCTGTTGACCTTGCGCATGAGTCCTTCTTTTCTTTTTCTGTTTATTTTTACATCTGGGCAAGGTTATGATTTGCTTACAACTGGTGGACTGTGGTTCAAGTGACACTATGTGATTTCTGAGGCTCGGTCATAAAAGAAAGTGCAGCTCTGCCTTGCTGGCTGGGACACTCGCTTGGGAGCCTGACCTACCAGTAATGGTGAACAGCAGGCCACAGGGAGAGGCCGCATGTAGGTGCTCCTGCCTTCCACCCCTGCTGAGACCCCAGGCCACAGCTGACCTAGGATGCCAGGCACGAATAAAAATGCCTCCAGATGACTTCATCCCCCGACTGTGGATCCATCCCCGGCCTTTGAGCCTTCTAGCTGGGATCCCACACATCAAAGAGCAGAGAAAAGCCATTCCCACACTGTCTGAATTACTGATTTACACAAACTGTTAGCATAATGGAATGCTGGTTTTAAGCTCCTAAATTTGGGTTAATTTTTTACACAGCAATAGTAACCCAAGCTATCAACAAGTTACCTGAAATATTGCAAAGCCCATTTGGGATAAGATGTTGGGCTGTTTATGTCTAAAACCCAGTGATACTTAATAATTTTTTCAGAGACAAAATAACTGGTTAATTATTTTTAGGTCAATATTTTCAATTTAAAAAGAAGTTGTATCTAGAAAAAGTATACTCAAAGGTCTGTTTTGAAAAGATAATTAATAGATCAGTCAGACCAAGGGAGACCCTGTCCAAAGTGCCCTTGGAACACAGACAATCTGAGCTCAGCCAACAGACATCTTGTTAGTACATGTGGTTGAGGGCAGTGCTGATCTCACTGGATGTTTACTGTGTCTCTTCTCTCCGTTTCAGTCAGCAACCCCTGGAAGGTGGGCTGGTGCGCTCGTGGGGGGCTGGGTGGTGTGGGACAGAGTGTCAAGTGAAGTGATTCATGCTCTGCCCCTCATCATGCACATCTGATGGTGGGAGACATAACTTACATGTACAATACACATAAACTTTCTATGTTGCCCCACAAGTCCTAGTGAGAAATAGCCAATAGAATCTCTTTACAAAGTATTTTGAAAATTACAGTGCCTAATGCTAAAGATTCATGGCTAGAGAAACCCAACCGAAAAATGTAGTAATGACTTTCTACTACCTGACACACATATTTTGGGGACAGAAATGAATTCCAAGAGGAATAAATAGTTTGGAGTGGAAAACGAAAGTGTGAGTCAAGTAAACAAATGGCAGCGAGAAAACATTTCTTAGTGATAGCTCCCTGTTCCTGATACTTCCCACGGATCCCCAGATGTGAGGCTGCTTCACCTCCAGGCTGAACACAGGACAGTTGTCTGTCCTTTTGGACTGAAGTATTGTGGCTGATCTGAGGCGGACTCAGTGCCACTTCAGCATTACACGTGCTTTTACGTTATGTGTGGAATTTCACTTCTCGGGGGGGCGTGTAGAGGAGAGTGGACACCATGCCTAACGGAGCTGGGACATGTTGGTTCCTGGTCACTATATAATGTGGTCCGAAATCGGTGTCTTTCTGAATAACCCCACCATCTAAATGATCATTAAAAAATTAATTTTGCTACCCTTTCTACAGTTACTTTTGCATCTCCTAAAAATAAAAAACCAGTGATGTATTTACAATATACAGAGAATCGTTGCCCCTTATTACGTAACTTGAGATCCTTTTTTTGGAAGGAGGGCAGGTGTGGGAGAGACCTCACTGTAGAGAGGCTACAGAGGGCACGTGGCTGCTGCCATTACCTCTTTACTTTTGTGTCCAACACATCACTTCCATCGTCATTGTCATGTGGCTATTTAGAAAAGAATCCCTGACTTATGAATTTAATGACACATCCTTCTGACCATGCCATTGAACCTTTCGTCCTGAATTTCTATGGTTCCTCCTGTGTAAGAGGCAGTATCTGCAGTGGAAGTCATGCATGCACTTAAATCATCTGGGCTCTGGTTTTGACCCTGGGATTAACCAGAGGGGTCGATTACAGTCTGAGATGTCCACAGTGATAAATGAATGCATATCCTTCATGGGAAGTTCCCTCCTCCCCTGCTAATCATCACTAACATTCACCGAGGTTTACCTAGTCCCAGGCACTGTGCTAAATACTTCACATGTATGATCTTATTTAATGTTCATGGCAACACTATGGGGCAGAGGGGTCGTATCATTGTCTCAAAGAGAAAAACGAAGCTGAGAGAGATTCAGCTCCTTAGTCACATAGAATTTGAACCCAGTTGTAGCTTAATCAATGTTAAAGTTCCTATTCTTAAATACTAAAGATATTAACAATGTTTTAAAAATAATAAATTTATGAAAAAGCACTGGGATTTGACTCTTTCTGCACTGGGATATGGCTCATGACTTACATCACATGCTTTTGTTTCTTCTTCTGGGCTCCTCTAAATATACCTGAGATACTTATGATGAACTTATACAAATTGGTTGCACACTGGTAAGTTTTCTGGATTATAGCTTTTAAATGTCCCCAAACATTTGTGAAGTCCCCAAATGATGTGTTTGTGAAACGGACATAACAATTGTGCTCTCGTTCATTAAGACAGATGTTAAAGAGAGTGGAAAACATTTTTAAATGCTACTCTTTACAACATTTTTTTGCTTTGGAAAATATAGTTTTTTTAAGTAAAAATATGCTATTTATGTTACCGTTTCATGGATTTATTATTCATTCTTGGTTTTCATTACTTAATAAATTAATATTTAAAAAATTTCTCAGATTTAAATTTCCAGTATTGTAAATATCAATATAAATAAAAACCTTTGGGATGAAAAGGTTTAAGAATGATGGACAGTTATTTACAAATCTGTGCACAGTGTATTTTTTGAAGCCCACTAGCACCACGCTAGATATTGGAAATAAAAGAGTAAATCTGACAAAAGCCCAGCCTTGGAGTAGTCCAAAGTGGTTGACATGTAAAGATAATTACATGATACATAGTACTGCTCTGGTGGTTTATAAAAAAATGCAAATCATTCTGAATTCAGTTCAGTATCCCAATTATAACCCCATAGCACCTGAGGTATTTTGAACACCCCCATTTTATGGATGAGGAAACTGAGGCTCAGAGAGTGAGGTGGCCAAAGTTTACAGCTAATGAGTGGTAGACCAATATAGCCAATTCAATCAAAAGGGTGTGCTTATAACATCATCAGAATTTTCTTACCTTTTTTCTTTTTTACCTGCAATGTTCTTGGATTGTTTAATAAATAAAAATCTCAGAGAACTCAGATTGTTAAAGAAAATTAAGCCAATAAGCCTCTTTGGAGACAATCTGTACAGTAAAGTAGTGATCTTTATTAAAACTAAACTAAATCACTCCGTATAAATTATGTTTTAGAGAATGAGTGATTACTGTTTATGGAAGATGTCAATGTATGAGTTTCTCCTTTTGTGGGGTAAAGAAAGATTTGATTTCACTGATGAATGGAATATATGTCGTGCCTTAAACTTTAAGAGGAATTTTTATTTTACTACTTTGTTCAATTTCATTAAAATGAAAAAAAAAAGACCCCAAAAGAATCAACCTCTAAATAAACATACAAACAAATAAAATACAATGCAATGAATCCTCTAGGAAAATCACCCATGCCAACTGATACTATTTCATTCAGTGCAAAACCATGTCCATTTCAGACAGTGTTCAATGCAGTAGACGTGGCTTAGCATAACTCTTATTCAATAAGGAAAACTTCATAAATACAGACCTTGTGCATTTTACTTGGTCTGCCACAGAAGTGTATTTTGAAACATAACTTTTAAAAGCTTATGCAGACATTCTCATATATTCAGAAATACCACTCATGCAGCAGAATACAGAAGCAACAGTAGCTTATGAATCCTCTAATCATGGGCATTAAAAAAGATTTGTTCCAAGATTGCAAGGCTGCCGATTCAAGTTAATATTTTCTTGGCTCCCTTCTGGGCTGCTAGCTCTCCTCCCCTGTGCATGATACTGATGTAAAATGACATTTGCACCTGTTGTTGCCATCCTATGTTAATTAGCAGAGTGCCCTAAGTAGTATCTGGGCCATCACATCCAAACAGAAGCCATTAACATATTGCAGCTGTCATGACTAAGAAAGGTACAGGGGCTGGAAGATGAGTGCATCTCTGCGCACCTTGGCTCAGTTTAGCAAAGCTCTGCCACTTGGACTCACTTGGGAGAAGAAAACAAGCGTGGGATGTAGCCAGTCAGGAGTGAAAGAATACATTTTACTGCAGGTTTACTTTCATGTATTATGCATAGCCTTCAAGGTCACTGCATGATCATTTATAAGATTTTAATGAGATATCAAAGTGGAAGGATGGAATGTAATTAATGGAATCTTATTGAAAAGATAGACAGGTATAATAAAAAAAACCCCAAATACAATGAAATCTTTTAAATTCTAGAGCTAAGTCGGAAACCAAATATCAAAATCATCACTTTCAGTGAGGCAGTGAGGGTTATCATATGGAGATCGGACTCCATTTTCAAAGGTCTTGAACTCTGTTCAGCAACACAACAATTCCAAAAATTAAAGAGTGCACAGAAGTTTTAGTAAGAGAGTAATGATAGGTGTTCGAGTTAGAACACACAGATCTTTTGTAAACCCAGTGGAGGCAGATGGCTTATTCCAAGACTTCAAGAAGAAGAGGTTCTGTTAGGTAAGGATGTCTTCTTTGAACCATTGGAACAGCGCACACAGGTCAGCTACCTGATGCCAGCCAGCATCTACTCCCCAGAAGGTGTTTTGTTCAACATACAGTCAGGTGTCTTTGAAGTTAGTTTGGTTCTATATTTTTTTAACTTATAAAAATTGGTCAGATCATACAAATGTAGATACACGGCATAGGAAAAGTCTAGATTACTGAGAACCTGGTTAACTAGAAACTTCCTTCAACTGACTTTTTTTTCCTTACTGATCCAAAAAAAAAAAAAAAAAAAAAGGCAAATGAAAAGAAACTAAGTGGACTAATGGGGTTTAATAAAAAGAAACAACCTCTGGGACATGTCCTGTGATTGATATTCATGCTACTGAATTTTCCAGAACCGTATACCCACATTTTTGTTCAGGGAGACCTGATGTTAAAAATAATGATCCTCAGGCCCAAAGGACTTTGCAGTCTTTCGTGACTCAGCAAAGAAAAATAGATCCCATTCAGCTCATGGTTCTAACTAAGTCTAGAACACGTAGTATGGTTTAGAAAGGTTTCATGGCTAAAAATCTTGGGGGAAGAATAAACACTTCTATGCAAAATCTAGATATTTAATTCCTTAAATAGCTGGTTAATTTAGTTTAGTCCCAAATTCTGTCTTTTGAAAGCCAAGTTGTATAATGTGAGTAAAACTGTTTTTTTTTTAAAGATAATATTGAAGAATGGGCCCTGTACTCAAATAATTTAATTTCATATGTATGTAGGTAATTGGGCAAAAGGGTGGGAGAGAGGCAAACAAGTTCAGTTGAAACTAAACCAAATATTGATTGGCTGAATGAGTAAATTTTTTACTTTTTGGTAGTAGTAGGTTTGGGGTAGAAGAGAAAAAAGCCTTTATGTATGTGTAAGGCTGTCATAAACCAAGACAAAATATTAGTATTAAAATTGTTTAATTTTTTAAAATGCTAATATCATGAAAAATGCAGTAAAATCATAGACTTTTATTGATGATCTAAGACTTTTTATACAAATATCACACAATACTTTCAAAATTGTACCCTGTCTTCTGGCTTCATGACAGTGAAATGAACCGTGTTCGAAGGACACTGAAGCAGTTGATGAAAAATGAAATAGCAATCCTTACTTTTGCAGATATTTTGTGTATACAGTATTTGGATGTGAAGAAATAACTAGAAATGAGCAGATATTTTAAATTTTTACTAAGATATGATTATCTCCTTTGATCAACTCTCGATAAGTAAATAGATTGATTAATATCAAGGATCAGTGTGAGAACAGAAAGCTGTCTCGACTTCTCGGTCCACACTGGGCCCTGGGAACGCCCTTCTCTTAGCTGCGTTATCATGTAAGTCGTTACTAGTGTGTCTCCTGCCCTTTGTTGGCACAAATCCCAGCGCTACGATTTACATTCCCCCTAGCCATGACTCAACAGAATTTGGTATTTGGGGAGAGAAAGCAAATAATCATTTTAATCTAATGAACAATACTAGACATGTGAGCTAAAAATAATTTAAAATTCATGAAGAAACCATCTTCCCATTTTTAAAAGGTTAAGTTCCCCTAAGCTATGAAAGAAAAACACCCTCTGAAGACCTAGGGAAGCAGTAAACACTGGTGGCAAGTGACAGGAATTGATCCTCCTTGGCTGTGCCTGTCATGTCTCTAAGTTTTATTTCCACCCCCCCCAGAATGCTATGAAAAGAGAGAGTGGGCGCCGGGCTATGGCCCCAGGGCTTGGTACCTAGGTCTCTGACTTTCCCTCAATTAGGAGGCCTCTCCGCTTGATGGAGAGCCGAGCGTCTGACTGGGGGCTTGGACAGTTGCAAGGTATTGATTAGCCATAATGTGAAGTCAAATCTGAATAAGAAAGCCCCATGATCAAAAGACCTTCATCGGAGACAGCATGCCCTCCAAGTCAAGGGTCCAGAGATTCTGATGAGCTCTGTTTCCTTCCTGAGAGAGAGAATTCCAGTTTCTTTAGAAAGGTTCTCTTGATAAGAAAGTCCAGTGGACCCCCTGTCAGAAAAGCCGAGGTTTCGGATTTGACAGGCGCTTGTTAGTTTTTCATCCCAGATCACTCAACATTCAGAGAAGAGAAGAAAAAAAGATTGCTAATATTGCTGGGCGCCACTAGAGCCAGCCTCGCGCTTGTACTAGGAAGCTACTGCTGCCTTCTTCTACATTAAAGAAAACACAAACCTCGCCTGGTGTGGAAAGTATCCCTTTCCACAATGTTGGCCTCACCACAATGCAGCACACAGCACAATCGCCAGTTACAGAGGACAGCAACCGATCCACGGCTTTCAATAAAATTTTACGAGTTATTTCTCTTTAAAGTGATACCTTGCCTTCTTTTAGAGGATCTATTATTCTGACCTTTTAAATTAAAAATATCTTGGTGCCTTTCATTTGTACTCTGTTTTTAAGACAGTTCTTTGCATCATCTACCTTGAGACTTTACCATAAACCTGTGAAGTAGAAAATTCAAGGGTCATTATCCCCACGTAGAGGATGGACAAAGATATTTACAGAAGCCACAAACTTGTCCGGGGTCACATGGATAATTCCTGGTAGAGTCAGGATTAGAACTCAGACATCCTGATGCTTAGCCTGACTTTCTTATCAAAGAACTAGAATTAAGCCATTCTGATTCCCCAGTGATACATGTTTGCAGGCACGACCGAACGCTGTATTAGTAGACTCATTCGAGAATTGCCATATTTTAACAACCCCTTTCAGCAGCTATTGTAGATTCTCTAAAATGATCGAGAATAGAAAGTACTTTCTGCATTCTCGCTTCACTTAGTACATTACTATTACTTGGTAATTAACCAAATTCATATTCCTACTGCAATGTTCCCCTTTTCTTCCAATAGTCTCTTAGTATGTGTACATTTATTTATTCAGTCATTTATTGCCCTTGATTTTAATTTCCCTGTGTTTCTGGTCTATGTTTGTCCTAGTCACCATTGTATGCCCTAATTCAGCCCCATCACTGGCCCAAATAGATATTCCATAAATATCAGTCTCAGGAATAAATGAACAGATAAGTGAATAGAAGTACTAGGAGCCCCTAGGAGAACCATAAGCAAAATAGATATTATTGATAGAGTTCTGTAGGCATTAACAGGATACACTTGTGAAAACTAACATCTCTGTCAAATTTTAAAGAACTTTATTAGAGCTTTGGGAACTCTTACCAGAGGCTGGAATCCCTTAGGATGGTAACCATGTCCTGTTTCCTTTTATGTCCCCAACTTCCTGGTGCAGAAGAGGCCCTCGATATGTACTTATCGAAGTGACTGCTGACGGCAAATTCTTTCTACTCTTTTTCCCCGTCTGTTTCTAATATACGTGTAAACGTTACTAAGCAGCAATTATTGAGTAATGTGACATCTAGGTTGCCATGCACTTAGTGTGCATTATTCCTTTCATTTCTCAAATAATTCCAAGATATAGGTACAGTTATTATCCTTGTTGCACAGATGAAGAAGTTGAGGCTCAGAAGGTCATGTGACTTGCCCCAAGTTTCATAGCTAGTAAGGGGTGGAGCCAGGGTTTTGACCTTGATCAGATCCAAGGTGAGCATTCTTGACTGCTCTGCAGAATGACCTCTCAGACATATTACACTGTTTTTTTTCTAATGAGTAATACATAGTAGCAGACACTTATACCGTCATTGTTCTTAGCACACTGCATGTATCACCTCATTTAATCTTTATATATCCTCATATTAACCTTCTGTGGGAGATTCTATCATATACTTATGGTGCTAAGAAAAATGGACACACAGAGAGCTTACGCTCTTTTTCTTTTTCTTTTTTTAAAAGTTTCCAATCTCTCTAACTCGATTTTAAGCTTCTGGAGGAAAAATGGCTGCCAAATCCTTAGCATAAGGGTTGAAATTTGCTATAATTCCTATTTATAGGCTTGATCATGATTAGAAAACCCTGCATTTAGGGTATATCATATCCAGTAGTCAAGAGATGTTGTGATATACTCATTAACTAATTTATGAAAATGACATATGTGTTCATTTAGCACTGTTGAAGATTTCCATTATAATATGTGTACACCAGAGAAATGAGGCGGAATTAATATACTGTTAAGCATAGGTAACAGTCTGAATCTATTTTAGACATACTGGAGTTGTGACTCTTAGAGATTTCTTATGTAAAAAAATATTTGGTATTCACCAGCATGACATTCTAGTGCCATGAGTAAAATTATTTCCCTCCGACACATCTCATTCCACTAATTAACTATTTGGTAATGTGTGTCAAGCTCTTAAAAATATAAAAAGAAAATGGTAGGAAGTAAAAAAAAATAGTTCTTTGAATATATCTACTAGCATTTCTTGAAAAGCAGTCAGTACATGTCTGATGTTCAAAAGCATAGGAAATACTTCCCAAACACATGTTGAAGTATATTTATTATTAGCCAGATCAGAATGTCAGACCACTTACGGCTCATAGGAGATACTGGCAAAGTCCTCATGCTTTGCCTGAAACCTTCTTTGTCTTTATTTACATAAAACTTCTTTTATCACAGTGTTTTGCAAAACCGGTCTTTCCAGATGTTAACCCAATGATAATACATGGAATGTCAGTGCAAATGTCAGTTTAGGTGTGTTTCTGCTGACTTGATAGAAAGAAACCCTTTGAAAAGGAAATGGTTGTGTTTTAAAGCTTTCTTGGCTGTTGCTAATTTGAAAGCCAGTAAGACTTGCTGTTCTATGTAGTCTGGGTCAGCTTCATTAGTTGCCTAGTAAAGAGATTTCAGGAGTATCCAAATATAAGAAATTTCACATTACGAGGTCTATTTTTAGCTCAGCAGGGGTGACTTTGTGCCCCAGGTGGCATTTGGCAATATCTGGAGACATTTTTCATTGTCATGACTTCATGGCTGGGAGTGCTACTGATGTCTAATAGGTAGAGTGTCCAGGATGCTGCTAAACATTGTACAACATATGGGGCACCGCCCCCCCAAACTTACCTGGTTCAAAATGCACTAGTGTTATAGTTGAGAAACTGCTTAGTTTAAGGCCTCTGGCTCCCTACTTAAAAGGGCCAGTGACCTCAAACAGGGAATATTAATGCTGTAAATCATATCAGTCATTTACATTCTAGTGTGAGTTACCCTTACCTTTGGCCAGAGAACTTTTTGATGGGGTTGGGGAGAGGCTTAGGGGAGGAGATGATGTCTAGAGACACTGCATGGGTAAATAACATCATTATAAGAAGAGATACAATGCAGAAGAAAGAGGTTGAAGGATAAAGAAGATGGTACATTTTTCTTTACACACAGCTTCTATTATAGTTTAGAAAATAAAGAATGGAGATGAGTTTGTATACAGAGCATTATACAAATATGCAAATGAATCATAACATGCTAGTAATCAGAAGTCAGCATAAAAATGTTCCAGGCAATGTGGCAGCCCTTGAGAATCTGAACTTACCATTCTAAACTTTTCTCCTATTTCTCTCCTATGTGATTTCTACATTTTAGCCTGAAAATATTCTTTGAACTTTATTATCTCCACTTTGGCTTCCATATCTTGCTTCTGCCTGAAATACGTTTTACTTTCCTTCCCATTTATCCATATCACAGATGACAAAGGATTTTACATGGCAGGCCAGCTCTCACCGATTGTCATTGGTTAGTCCCGTGTTGAGAAGGAGTCTGTGGTGTAGTCTGGGTTCAGCGAGAAAAACTCTCATGCTCAACTACGTGTAGAATGGTTTAGGAAGGAGTGGTGACTCGGTCACAGCCAAACAGCAGCCATTTCACACTTGATGTTTCTGGGCTCAGGGACAACTTTCTCATGAGTCTACACCAACCAAATCAGCTCTCCTCCAAATATCCATGGTACACTTAGCCTATGTCTCTTGTTTGGAACTTACTCTAAAGCGTGGTGAGTTTGTCTTGTAGTCTCCAATCTCTCTAAACAGATTTTAAGCTTCTGGAATAATGAGGGCACTGAATTTTAAATCCTAAATCTTTAAGAGTTGACTCCTGCTGATACTGCATTTGCCTTTCCTGCCCTCTGCCAAGGACTGGCTTCAGAATCACCAGGGAAACTTTTTTCAAGAGGTATATCATTGGCACTACCCAGGCTTCCTGACCTAAAATCTTCATGGGTGGAGCTTGTGTATGTGTTTGTAAGTCAGTGATTTATACTCAGTCTCTGGTTTACAACCATCTCGGTGCTATTGGTGACATTTTCTCTTTCTGAGTTCTAATCTTCTCCTACGTTATAGCTAGTGCTGGATTTTTGCCCTCCTGTGGGGCTTTCCACATTGTGTTCTTGTCTTCTAAACTCTCACTATCCTTTCCAAGTCCAGCTCAGAGACCACCTTTTATTGAACCTCTTGATGTCCATCCAGAGTCAGACACTTTTATTTACTTCTTATGAACTTTTTTAGCCCTTAAAGAGTACTTATGACATGGTTTCTGTCTGGAGATTTTTTGTGCACACATCCCATACTTTAAGCTGTAATCTCTTTGGATTCAGAGATCACATCTTGTACATAAAAAGTGATCAACAAAGTCTGTGATAAATAAATAATAAATTAATTTAGCATTTTTATAGCCTCTTATTTTTACTTTTGCCAAATAGAAAAGATAATCACAAAGGTGGTCCTGAATGGAATATTTTCAGTAATGCATTTGCTAGATGTAGTCAATAAACCCTTGTCATGCTTCATTTCCAATTCTGATGGCCCTGTCAAATTATCGGCTTATGTAATCATTTCCTTATTTTTGTGTCATCCATGGTACATTATTTCAGGCACTGCTCTAGGTACAGGAGATATTAGTATTAAAATCCTTAAAGGAGATTTTGACTGGTAGAGAATATAGCCATGTGATTGAGCATTAGGCATACTCTGCAGTTTATGTATGGACACAGTGGGGACTCAGGGATGGAGGAGCTGATTCATCTCAGGAGGAAAGAGGTTTAACCATTTCAGTGTTCTAGTTTATTTCAATGTTAACACATACCCCATATAGTGAAATACATATTAGGGGCCAGGAACTGTCCAAGGTTCTGAGAAGACAGAGCTAAACAAGGTATGAGTGGTAGATCGAAGAGCAAAAAGTATAACATTGGGGATCATCTGGGGTTCAGGTTGCTGAGGAAAAGGGAAAGTCATCCCAAGCATGAGGAGAAAAGGGGTTAGGGTATGAAATGAATGAAGCTTCTCTATCATTGAGTAATCACAGATGGCAGCATAGTATGTTCACAACAATAAGATAGGATATGAGGTTGGTCATAGGAGAGATTGTAAAAAGGGCCAGTGACCAAGTCAGGAAAGATTTCATATCACACATAGGAGGGTTGAGACTTGGTCCCATAGGCAATGAAAAGACAGAGAAGAGCTTTAATCATGAGAACTTGATGGAGTATGTGTTTTAGGAAAGTCACTCTGGTGGCTGTGAATAATCCAGTGTACCAGTAATGACAATAAAATATTAGAGAACATGATGTTCCAGTGTACCTTCTTGAAGGAAAGCAGGAATATTTTCTAGAAAGCATCTTTAGCACTAAGCTATAATTACACATAAATAACTCAGACAAGAATTGCACAGAACCAAAGAAAGTATTCAGAAAATGTGTAAATACAACTATATAAATATCTATATAGTTTCATAGAACCGAAAGTATCAAGGAACTTCTTTTCTCAATAATTCTCTCGCCAAATAGAATCGCTGTATTGGTATTGGCGTTATATCGGTCAGCACTCACATTTGCACGAGAGATTTGTGATCATGACTGGTACTCTGTGTGGTGTTCAGAGAGCTGGATCAAAACAAGGGACGTGCTGACAGCCACAGCAAATGCACCTCCATCCCCAAACCTCAAGAACTCCGATGAGGCAACAGGCTATTTTTGAAAGCTCTTACTCAAAAAAGCTTTTAAATCCGATATTTACTGAAGAAGAAAAATTAGCTAGGCCAGGCCTTGGACACTTAAAGTGAATGGTTTTGTCCGTCTGAGTACTAGTTCATCTAGACATAATATTTAAAACCATGGCATTCAGTGGGGGGGTCAGGGTGGCAAACAAGCCTCTTCTTTAGCTGTAGATGCCTATGCTTGGAACACATGCAGAGACATATTATTCGCTTTTTACTCTGATGCTGCACACCCCTCATTTTCAACAGTTGCTGCTTCTCACCCTCCTTTCCTGGTTCCTTCTACTCTATTCAACCCTCAAACTGGAAAGATCAAGAATTTGGCTCTAGGATCTCTTAAGGTGTTTCAAGCACAAATCTATGTTTTCAGCTCTGCTATCTCCCCTTTACTCCAGCATCATATACCCGAGTTATTACGTGACACCTTCATGAGGGTGTCTATGAGGCAACTCGAACTCAACACGGCCCTAAGAGGATGGGGTTCACGCTCTTCTTTTCCTCATCTCAGTGATTATTTAACAAGCTGTTAAAGACAAATTATAACTAACTTCTTGACTTTTTTTCTTTTTACCACACCACTTCTAAAATTCCAGCAAGTCCTTTGAACTCTACAGCTAACGCGTATCCTAAACTCCTACATCTCTTCCTATCTTTATCACTCCCACCCTAGTTTGAGCCAGGGTAAGTTTAGTAGCGTCTGCACTACCACAATGCTTTCCCAAATGGCTCTTCGCAAAAAATTATACAATGAAATACTACTCAGCCATACGAAAAGACGAAATACTGCCATCTATGACAACATGGATTGACCTTGAGAATATCGTGCTAAGCAAAATAGGCCAGACAGAAAATGTTCAGAACCAGATGATTTCACTCGTCCATGGGATAAAAAGAAAATGGCTCCTTACGCTCATTCTTAGCTTCACCCCGCTGCATATAAGTAATCTTCCACAAGGTGGCTGGAATACTCTTTCTAGCAAATAGTCATAAAGAAACTCAACCCTTTCCAAAAACTTTTAAGGCTTTTGGTTACACTTATTTGCCATACAATCTAAACCGTTTTTGGCTCCTGCCCTCATACATAACCTCCCCTGGCACCACCTCCCTTAGCTTTTACCCCATCTCACTGATTGCTGCTCCTCAGTCTCCTCGTCTGGTCTCCCCTTTCCAGTCACACTGCTCTTCTGCCCACTCCTCCAGGAGGCTGAATTCATGAGGTCCTGGAACCTTCGCTCCTACTTCCTTCTCCTTGGATTGTTCACCCCTAGGTGTCTCCTGGCAGCTTACCTCTTAGAGCAAATGTCAGCCTTTCAGAGATAGGCCTTTCCTAAACAACCAATATCAAGTGGCCATCCATGAGTAGAATATTTCTGTTTTCTTCATAACAATCCTCTGATATTTTCTTGTCTGATTATTTATATATTTTTCTGCTTTTCTTCACCAGAAGAAAACACCTTGAGAGTAGGAATTTTTATCCATCTTATTTAACATTGTATCCCTGACATGGAAAACAATGTCTGGCACATAGCAGGTACTTAATAAATGTTATTGACTAAATATTGTTGAGTAACCATTGTTGTATAGATGGTGTTTGTCAGTAATCACACATATTACCCTCTTTGGGGAATACTATGAAGTGATCTGTTGGGCTGTGGCCCTTCCCTAATTAAGGTTCCAGACTTTTAGACTCACAGACAGCAGGGGAAAACCATTAGAGTGGTCTCAGTAATAGTCTTTTTGCCCCTGGGTCAGGGTGATATAAAGAATGGGCTCAACCTAAAGATTTTCCACCTAGCTCCTGCTAATCGAAGATGTAGGGTTTAATGTAAGAATTAAGCTAGGCATAGCCAGCCATAAAGTTTTTCAAAATTGTTAGAGGTTTGGGTTATATATGGATGAGGAGAGAAGTAGGAAGCATTTATTATATTACTTATGAGTCACTGGACTATTCTGAATTCCATACACACTGTGTTATGCCCAAGAAATACAGAGTCTGTTCTCTCTACCCTCTGGATGAAAGATGGGCCAGAGGTGGCATCAAACACATCCAGCGTTTGAACTATGCTCCTTTTAAAGTATATGACAATGATTAAATAAATAATACAATTAGAAAGTAATTATGATGTTGCTGATTGGTGGGTGTACCAAAGAGCTTGCCACTAGCTAACAAAGAGAATGGTAGCTAAAACGATCTTATTTTCTTTCAGTAAGGAAACTTGCACAGAGTAGAGATTTCACTTACTGTTGTATGAGTCTCTCATATCTTTGCAGCGGCCATAACATTTTAGGGCAGATCACATGTAATTTTGTGCTGTTCTTGAGGACCCCCAGTCATCCTCTGTCTATTGTCTTCACGTATTAGTGGGATTGGTGGAGTAAACTTCCCTACAATCAGAGCATATTGTTTTCTAAGCTAAATAGGTATAACAAACCCTCTTAACATCAAGGCTGCTCCTAGGAAAAACAAAAGGATGTTTAATGCCAGTGCTGGGTGGAATATTTGGCTTCCTGGCAGGGTTGGTTAAGGAAACTTTATCCAAGAAGCATACACTATAAAATTTTCAATATAAGGAAAATGAATGGTCACAATAAAGAAGGTTTTGGAGTTTCCATGGCTTCAGATACTAGAAAATCTGCTGCCTCCACACTTTCCACACCTTTTCCTCAGCAAAATGTTACACAATTGTGCTGAGAACACTTGTGGCCTCTAACGGCCAGATAATGGACCACAATAAAAGTTATGGCTCCCCAGCTGGGACGAAGCTCATAATGGTTGGCAAGATCCATTATTTCACCATTAGGATCTACAGAAAAGGGAGACAATTGTCAACCAAAAAGAAAAATATGTCATTGCACATATTCCTCTTATTTGAAGACAAAAATTCTAATTCCCCAAAGAGTTGGTGGTAATGCCTCTATGTGTACAAATTTCTATATACCTATCTTGCATACTTTTAGAAAGCTTTCAATCCATAAATGCATTGCATGTCAACCCAAGTTGATGGATTATTATCGTGGCTTTATCCTGGATTTCAAAGTAAGTAGTTACAATTTTCACTGCTTTTTAAAATAGATAGATAGATAGATAGATAGATACGTACATACAATAAGAGGAAAGATAAAGAGTAGATTTGGTCCAGGTTATATGTTTGAAGGATTTTTCTCCTCCTTCCCCAACTCAAGTATGTTTTGAACCTAACGTGCAATAGTTCTAACATTATTGTGTGTACTGGAGATCTTTCTCTGCTTCAGTAAAAGCCAAGGCCCTTTCAGTTGTGAGGGTGGTAAGTTATTATTCCAGTGTCTTGGTAAGATTTCCTTAGAAATCAATAAGTACATCTTTAGCCATTTCACTTAGCCTTGAGGGGCTCTTGATATTTTAGTTGTGTCTTCTAGTGAACGTAATGGTGACATGATATTGACATCCTTTCTTTTTCAAAAATATGATGCAACTATGCCTTTTCTCTTGCCTTTGAATGAAATCAGTCAGTGTACGTAGAGTAATCCATTTTCTATTGTGTATGTTTGGGATAGAGGGATGGTAGCAGGGGAGGCTGGCATTACTGGCCACCTTTTGTAGATCTAAGGATCTATTATAATGAAATCCTAAAATTGTCCCTCTTGAGAGACTGTGAAAATGATCTGTTTGAGATCCTTCCATATTAAAGGAAAATGCAGCGTGATCCTCAGGGATCTCAGAGTTTCAATCCAGTCGTACACATAGCCTCAGCTGATTAGGGGTATACATTTTAATAAGTTTATTTGGAAATTTAAACATTCTTTCTAAAAATGATAATTCCTCCAGTACAAATAAATGATGTGGCAAAAATATTTTCAGTGCTTTTTATAGTTAAGCCCATCTGAATCTCCCCACTCTGTTTTACATAAAAATGAATTTCAGTTCTTAAATAACCTCAATATTGGTTCAAAGATATCTAAGGAAATTAGAATCTTTTTTGTTGAGTTCTTCATACATTGTGGGCCCAGTGATATTTAAATAGTTTGTTCTAGTATATTTACTTATCAATAGCTGAAGTACAGTGGGTTTTTTTGTACTATTTTTCATTGAGTTTCATGATTTTATGTTCACAAGTCTTAGTTTTAGCCCCATGATGATGCTGTGATCTTTCAGGGTTAGAGGGTTAGCAGCTCACTGTTTCTGTGTCTATAACAAAGAAGGCTGACCAACGGTAAAAGTGTTTGAATTGGAAAAATGTATGGAATCATGAAACAATACTGATAGTTCAATATTTCTTAATTTTTTTCAGGACGCAAGTCATTTTACAGAGACCAGTTTGCACCCTGGGTATTGTGCGAGGGTGGCCGGGATCTGGTTTACAGCATTCCGTAGAGCAGAAGGTCTGCAGTCTTAATTCCACAAGTTATTCTGAAAGAGCAACACAGGCACCCTAATTTAAGAGCAGCCCACCATTCTGTATTCATATTTTTGCTTGTTTATAAGGGTTTAGCCCTGGTTAGTGTGGCTCTGTTGGTTGGAGCATCGTCCGGTAACAGGAAGTTTGAGGGATCCATCAGGGCACATACCCGGGTTGCAGTCTGACCCCCGGTCCAGGTGTGAGCATGTACAGGAGGCAACCAATCGATGCTTAGTTCTCACATTGATGTTTTTCTCTCCCTTCTTCCCTTCCTCTCTCTCTAAAAACAATGAAAAAAATGTCCTTAGGTGAGGATTGAAAAAAAAGAGTTTAGATTTAAGCTGTCAGAGGCGGATAGTTCTCTGAAGCAAGTGGTTCGAGTTTATCTTAGAGACGCTGGGCCATAATTCTCTGAATTGTGTAACTGATCATGCTTTTCCTTTCTCTTGGCTGCCAGAAATCTTGTAGCCATATTTGTGGCTGAATTTTCATATATCTTTAAATAGAGCTTTTAATCTTTTTTGCTTTTTTAAATAAAGGAACTGTTTTCACGACTTAGGATTCAGAGCTATATTGCTCACTACTGTATCCTCAGTAAAGAGCATGCCCAGACATAGAAGGAGGGAGAGAGAGAAAGGAGGAAAGACAGAGGAAAGGAGGAGAAGAGAATATAGGAAGAGCAAGGAAAGGAAGAAAACTGAGACGAAATGAGCCGCTCTGTGCGTGCTTGTATTCTGTGCTATCCGTAACGGTGCCCCTGGTCACGCGTGCCTACTGAGCACTTGAAAGGTGGTCTAGTCCAAACTGAGATGTAAGTGTAAATATACAATGTATTTTGAAGACTTAGTATGAAAAAATAATGTGAATGTCTCATTAATAATTTTAATATTGATATGTCGAAATTATAATGATTTAGATACATTGGGTTAAGTAAAATATTTTATGAAAATTAATTTTACCCTTTTGCCCTGGCTGATGTGGCTCAGTGGATTGAGCACCAGCCTGGGAACTGAAAGGTTGCCAGTTGGATTCCTGGTCAGGGGCACATGTGTGGATTGAGGGCCAGGTCCCCAATCGGGGGCCTGTGAGATGCAACCTATCAAATGTTTCTCTCACACATCGATGTTTTTCTCCCTCTCTCTCTCCCTCCCCCTCTCTCTAAAAATAAATTAATAAAGACATTTACAATTAATTTTATCTTTTTCTTTTTAAAAGTAGCTACTTGAACATTTAAAATATATGTGTGTGACTCACATTTATAACTTGCATTATATTTTTCTTAGAATTATTTGAAGTTGCTTTAACAGCTTTTCAGAAAAACTTTTTCTATGATCTCATTCTCTCTATTTCACTCTGTGGGTATGTGTTAGCTATAGGCAAGGCCTGTTTGTGACAAAAAAACTGAAATTGACAGAATCCTTCACCTCCTAATTTCTAGGCTTTTTCATTTTAATAATTTTCTCCCAAATTTTACACAGAGAGCCAGGCATTATATGATATTGCCTCCAAAGGACTTGGCCATGTGGTATTCATGCTTTAGGAAGAACTGCTCCTTTTTTAGTGCGTACAACCATGTCTGTCCAGAAAGTATCCAGCCATTCACTATGAAAAAGAGACATTTATTGAAGAAGATACAAAATACATGAGCCCTGGCTGGTGTGGCTCAGTGGATTGAGCACTGGCCTGCAAACCAAAGGGTCGCTGGTTTGATCCCCAGTCAGGGCACATGCCTGGGTTGTGGGCCAGGTCCCCAGTATGGCGCACGCAAGAGGCAACTGCACATTGATGTTTCTCTCCCTCTCTTTCTCCTTCTCTCCCTCTTTCTAAAAATAAATAAATAAAAATCTTGAAAAAAACTGAAAAAAGAAAGAAAGAAACATTAAAAAATACACAAAACATTGGACATAGGACAATGACTCTTCAGTCCCTTTCAAAGCAGGCAGCTTGGGACCTCACACAGTTCTCCCAGCATCTCTTTCACTCTTCAAAACACTCTGCAAAATCCTTTGTTGGAATCACCATCAGTTGCCTCATCATATTTTCCTAAATTTCACTGATGGTCTGAAATCTCTTCCCTTTCTAAGGGGATTTTAGTTTTGGGAAAAACCAGAAGTCACAGGATGCCAAATCTGGGGTGCAGTGAGGCTAAGTCACCTGCGTGATTTGATGTATTGTCAAAAAACTCTGCACAAGACATGGTGCCTGAGCTGGCATATTATTATGATGAAGCTGTCAATCACCAAATGCCCATAGCTGCTACCATTTTTGTTGTATTGTGTCTGTCAACCAATGAAGAACACTGAGATAGTACTCCTTATTGATTGTTTGGCCTGGAAGGGTGTACTCATGATGGACAACACCTTCCCAATCAAAAAACACAGTTAACATGGGCCTGCTGCAACTTTGCTGTGCCTTGTTTGGGTGAGTAGAGAACCAGGCAACTTCCATTGGGACCACTGGGCCTTTATTTATGGATCATAGCTGTAGACCCACAGTTCATTTCCAGTCATGACCTTCTTGAAGAAGTCTGGTTCATTGGTAGCAGTTTGCATCAAGTCATTAGAAACTGCAGCACGATGTTCCTTCTGCTCTGGTAGCAGAAGACATAGAACTAATTTTTCCATGACACGTTTCATGCTAAGATCCTGTGTCAAATCTTGGACACAGCAGTTTTGGGAATCCCTAGATCAGCTTCAGCTCTCACACTGTTAGCTGCTGATCTTTGTTGATGGCAGCCTACGCATGTTCAATTGTCTTAGTGTTCTGCTTCTTGCAGACCTTCCAGAATGTGGATCACTTTCAACTGATTTCCAACCATCTTTGAAGTATTTGTGCCACACTTTTATTTGTGCTGCACACATCGCGTTGTCCCTGAAAACCTTTTGAATCATCCAAATAGTTTCCATGGAGGAATGTTCAAACTTAACACAAAATTTGATGCAGATTTGCTCAGTCATTTTGAATGTGACAGCCACACAGTGCACATGTTCACCCAAAGGCATCGACCACACCCACTGACCAGTACAGTGAAGTTGTCATTGTTCACACATGTGCATTCCAGCCCACTCTCCTTGGCTGCCAGGTCCATTGATGTTGTGCAAACCTTTCTCATTATATTAACAATGGCTGGACTTTTTCCAGACAGACCTTGTATACATACTTCCAGTTTCATATACTTGAAAAAAATAAACATGGTGAATTGTCTGTGTCTACCATAAATTAACAGAATAAATAAAACTATTCACTTTCCTAGAGAATGAACAGGCCAAGGGTAATGTCTTTGTATTGTTTTTCTGAGCCCTACAATCTGAAATAGGTTGCTACTGTAGAAAACTCCAGATGGATAGAAACTTAAAAATTATTCTGTATAAGAACATTTTCTAAACTGGAATATGCAGCGATTTTATTTGACTGCAAATTGAATATGGTCATTAACTTTGAGGCCGTGACTACCACCATATTGTGCAGCAGTACTTAACACGTGTGAGTGAGCATGTTGGACTGTGGAATACGGCCTCTTTCCCTGACTTGAGTTACTTAATTTGTGATCATTTAAATATGAATGAAGAATTTTCGGGAACTGCTTAAGCATGGATCATTGAGAATGTCTTAAAATAATTTATCTCCATATTTTACTTTAGGGCCTCGCCCTTTCTGTCCCTATTCCTGCAAATGACAGTGAAAGTAGTTCCCTGCGGGAGAAGATAAAACTACAAATGCTTTCTCCACAAAACTCACGACCAATTAATGCAGTTATTTGGGGGTCAAGCCCTGGTCTGCAGAGGGTCCAGGTACATTGTCCGCATTAGACAATGAAGCTGTTGCCACTGGCCTTGGGAAATAGGAAGCACGCAGTCAGCTCGAGAATAGTGCTCCGGCAGAGAGCGAAAGAAAACTCCATTTGAGAATAAATTTCAAGGTACCAGAAAATGTTTTGCTGGTAATATAATATTTAATGTTTTCATGAATAAAATATTGGTTTGTAATGTGTTTTTAAAAATGTGAATGAGATGACCAGTTTAAAATTCATGCGTCTATTTTTCCTCTGGAGTGATCAGGGGCTTCTGATTAGGATGACAAAGATGGTTATAGGGCAGGTGCCATTCTGGAGAATTGCTCCCTATTAGAGGCCATGATACCAGGAAAATTAGATTAAGGTTAAGGCAGGAATGTAAATTTTGTTAATAAGGTTTCTATATTTTAATTCAAAACCAAACACCCTTTGGGCCTATTGATGGTAATCCTATTTAATCTTGCAAAAAGCTGTTCTGGTATCAAGGGATCCAGATCAGTGCTGCCCTTTATTACCTGGAAAATGAAGAATTTTCTTAAAATTTCACCTCTAGGTAGGACAAACATAACTGTAGAATTTCAATGACTTTAAAAAAGCAAATATATTCATGTGATTATGTATAAACTTAAATGAGTATGTTATATACAATTTATGTGCTAGATACTTATATCTAACACATAAATAATGAAATAATGTATTAATCTATTCAACAGCTCTATGTTTAAAATTACTTTACTTGCAGTTAAAACATTTATGCCTAATTTACCAGCACATGCCTTTCTGAGGTGGTAAGAGCTCGAAATGTTTTGAAAGGACTTAAAAAAAAATTAAGTTGAAAACACATCACCACAGCCCTTGGGTTTCTCACTTGGGTGAACTTCTCCGCATGGGGGAGGTTTTGCCATCTACTCTTTCAGCTTTATTTCAGGGCTTTCTCTGCTCTCTTCTGACTGTGTCTTTCCATCCCTGCGGCCTCCACCGGGGCCCTCATGGTATATCCCAAATGTCTGCATCTTTTTTGGATGAGATGCTAAACAATTTTATAATAATATATGTATATATGAGTAATTGCAAACACACATATATGTGTGTGCAAATGCCAAAGAGAATGACTACATATATATTTTAGAAGATATATATATGTTTAGAAGATATACATACCGATGTATCTATCTAGCTATATATACATCTTACAAAGTCTCAAATGCTGACCTCCTAAAAAACACTGACTAACAACGAGGCAGGAAGAACATAAGTTTTAGAGCCAGATGAACGTGTGTGCGCTCTACCGCCTTCTCTTTTCACTTAACCTGAGGCAGCTGCACAGACAGTTACCCTCTCCTTCTCTCTATCATTCCTTCCATCATTTGCATCATCATAGAATATACAGTATTACCTCATATATTTGAAAAGCCCTGGTAGGTAACAACTTCGTTGGTAAGAAGAATAATGCTTGGTTCAGACAAGAAGACAGAACTGCCTCCTTGATTAGGTTAAAGTCCCAAGGACGCCAAGGTATTTGCCTGTCTTATTCAGTGATACATACCCAGCACTTGGCACACTCCTAACAGTGGTCTAGCATCAATTAAGTTCTCAGCAAATATTTTTCAAATGAATGAATGAATGAGTGAATGAACAAACAAGGCTTGGATCGTGATATAGGCTCCATCAGTGCTGGCTCTCATTCCAATGGAACTGACAGTGTTGGAGCCAGTTATTTGCTATAAATGCCAAGAAAACTCAGAACAAGCATGTAACAAAGTTTGTCTAAAAGCATTGTATCACTGAAGTCTGGAAGACGTGCATGCACATGTTTCAGTGGCCATATGGTTTAATAATTTTTTTTTGAGATTGTAGAAGGAAAAGTCTGATGTGAAATCTTAGAACTTTCTATTTCACTTAACTCCCTATTAGTTTGAACATGGTATACAGTTTCCGTTTCTCTAAAATTATAGCACATATGAATAATTATTACAATTGTACTAAGTTCATCTATGTAAAATAGGTTGCAGTGTTTAAATACTAATTGGCTTACTGCACCTATCTTTTTGACTTAGGGAGCAAATAGCAGATGATGCCATCCACTGATGGAAAATACAGGACCCACCAATCTAGGTTCATGAACTGAAACAAGTGAGCCATTCTAGTGGGGGACATTGATAATGAGGGCTGTGCATGTGTGGGGTTGGGGGTGTATGGGAAATCTCTGTTCTTTCTCAATTTTTTATTGAGTTATAATTAATAGATAACATTATATTAGTTTTAAGTATAGAACATAATGATTCGATATATGTATGTATTTTGAAATGATCATCATGGTAAGTTTAATTAACATCCATCACCTCACACAGTTAAATTTTTTTCTTGAGATGAGAAATTTTAAGATATAGTCTCTTAGCAACTCCCAAATATATAATACAGTATTGTTAACTGTAGTCACTATCCCACACATTACATCCCCAGGGCTTATTTATTTTATAAATGGAAGAATGTACCTTTTGACCACTTCCTCTCAATTTTGATGTAACCCTGAAACTGCTCTCAAAAATAGAGTTATTTTAAAGAAAATACAGGGCACATCAACATTTCTACCTTAATGCCTTTCAGTAGCAAGTTAACCTTAAAACTCTCATGTGTTTGGCACTTCCCCTAAAGGAAGAGTAAGAATGAACAATGTGGAAATTTCTTTTGATTTTGTTCTTCTGATTCAATCACCTGTGTTTGGTAATATACAATAGATAACCTCAGTGTGAATTAAATTTTAATAAACACACTATAATTAATAGCACTCCTGGTCGTAGTACATGTATCCTAATAAGACAAATCCACTAAAACAGAAACAAAGTCATCCCAAAGCACACTTCGATCAATGCCACTTCCCTCTCCACACAACCCCAACGCCACCCCGTGACCTAGAGGGTAAAAGGCGGACTCCCTAGCCCAGACAGTGGTGTGTCCCTCTCCGCTCTAATCCCAACTGATCTTCACGCCTCATTTCCGGATACGCGCACATAAAAACCCAGTGTAACAGCAGACCAATCAACAGTCAGGTGGAGCCAGAAGAGAAGCCACAAATCACGAGTTGTATGACTTCAGGGAGGTTTGGATCCAGCTCTCTGGGCCTCAGTTCTCCCACCCGGTGAAGAGCACCTACCTCACTGCACTGCTGTGAGGCCTGCGGTCGTGTCTGGGTGCACATGCTCCCTGGTCATCAGAAGCTCTCAGTAATTATGTTTGTATTATCATCCCTCATCCTGTCTGTTTAATTCCAGTCTTGGTGTCTTTGTGCTCTTCCTTGAAATGCTGCTGAAAAGTCAAAGATTTCCTTCCTAATCATCCCCCAAAGACCCTTCTCCTGTGTGAAGCCCTAACAGACTGCTCTGGCCCAAGGTGACTGCCTTCACTCTGAACTCACAGTTCCCATTTTCTGTGTCATTTCTTTAAAAATACATTGTCTTGTACTCTCTCTGATAGTCTTCTCTCACAGTTTATCTTCCCACGTAGTTATTTTATGAATAGGGTTGGTTATTTAAAGAAGTTGTGGTTGGGAGCCAGAAGGAAATAAACAGGTGACCAGAGCAGTGGAGCCTCCTTGGAAGACACATGATGAGGTGGGTGGGTGCAGTGGTATTTGCGGGGTATCGCATAAGTAGCACTTTGGGTCCCATCCCCAATTTCTGCTCAAAGAAACCTTTTAATTACTTCTTCATATTATTTTTTATTAAAACTCATCTTATAAAATTAAATACTGGGATCTCCAGTAAGAATTCATGGACAAAAGAATTCCATTCCTATACAAAATCCTGGAAGTCATTGATCCAGTGCAACCTTCTAAGCTGTAATAAGGATCAAGACTTAGAGTATAATCAAGATCATGAACCTAGGGGCCAACTTTGAAATGATTTTCCCAAACCCTGCTCCTGTAGTTTAAAGTTTGCCTGTTTGTTCCATTAGATGACCAGAGTCTTGGCGGCAGAGACCATCATCCTATATCTTTCTTTCCTTCCCAAACCTATCACAGGACCTTCAAATAAGAGGGCAATAAACAAATAGAACAACCTTGGAACAAAAGAAAAGACTGTTCCTGTAGCCTGAAGGGACACTGGACAGAGTAACATAGGAAGCAGTTATGTGGTAAAGAACTGGTGGATAATGAGATCGAGCTTTTCTGGTAGTAGAGCTTAGACTGGGTACCGTGTTGACAAAAGCTTAGGGGCTGAAGGTTAGAGCTGCATCACTAACATTCCCACCAAAGCTGGAAACCCTAATGGTGGAGCATGGCCCCTGGCACCTTGAACGTGGGCAGCAATGAGAGCACAACGGCCTTTCTAGCACTCTCTGACACCCGTGGAGTTGCTCATGGGAATCAAGAGGTAAGGAACTGCAGGAAATGGCCAAAACAGTAATCAGAAAGGAACTACACAACCCTTTGTGCTGTTTGCAGAGAAAAGCCTTTCTCTTGGGAAGTGAGGCGGGCCCACAAAATCCACTAACCCTGTGGAGAGACATTAGCTGATATTCTGGGCACACAGTCGGAAGCTCACAAATGAATAAACGGAGTTGGATAAATTATTTGTGGGGGGAGCTTTGATTACTTGGTAAAATAACATGTTAAAACCTCATTTCTTCAATATTGGTTTATTTTAAATAAAATGCAATTCATGGAGATTACTATGCTGTTCTTTGAATAGAAAAGGGCAATCTGTAACTTGGTTAACTCAAACCCTGTTTTGTTTCTGTGAATTTCAAATTAGGGAAATTTTAGTAAATGACTAGATTCAGTTCGAGTTTAGTAAATGGCTAATAGTAAATGACAACGTTCTCTCTAGTCACTGACTATCTTTCATAGTTTTGGAAAAGCCAATTGTCTACTTCTCATTTCCCTTTGGCCTGCTCATTCCATCTCTGCCCTCCTCACACAGCTTGCATAAAGTCCTTCCGATCCTTTCTGTATTTTGTGAAAATTGAATATTTATGGGCTGTAATTTTAGGTTCTATTTTCTTAACAGCCAGAAGCGGCATCTTAGCTCAATCATACCTTGCTCAGAAGGATGCTTAATGTGAATTTCATGTTTTTTTCCTTCTTGGGTACTTAAGCAATTTTTATATCTCCTGCCTGTACTTGGCTCAGAGGTCTGTGTTCATTCCCTAGGGCTATAAACATTTTAAATTTCTATGGAATTGTGGCTTTACTCTGGGTGGCCTCATGGACACCAAAGTCCTAATTTTCACTCATTCAAACACAAGGCTTCCTTTACTTGGGCTCAATTGGAGATCCCAGATAATTGCCAACATAATTTTTCTTCTGCCATCCTGACCTTCTGTGGCTGAGTTGCCCTCCTTGTTGTTTCTATTAATAAATCCATCGCTAGTCACTTACACGCATGCTGTCACAGGAACCCCGGTGTTATTCCTATTAGCCGACCACTCAAGGCAACTCCTTATGCAGAAATGACCCAACATGCCAGAGAGAAAGCATCTCGCGGCAAAAGGAGCAGCAGCCCCAGCCCCCAGTCATGGTGTGCATCATTCCAAAGCACTTGATTGTAACTATGAGGCAAACTAAGAAATACAGTTTTGTCTACCAGTGTTTTCCATATGTGTGATGCAAAAGCATTTACCTCAGCAGGGACACCCTGTGACACAGGAGTGGGCTCCTAGACTGCTACTTTTGCTAGTGTTTCTTCCTGGGCCACTAGTAAGATTAGAGGATTTGTGGGCTTTTAGCCTTTTTCCCTTGATGTCAGTGGAATGATGGTAATTCATTAAGATTTAGAGTGGTTTCCTAAAAATTCAGTTGAACTTAGAATTCTGTTACAATTTGTGATTAGTGACCAAGAAAGAAACATCACCCCTCACAATAAGGCATATTGTGCTTCTGTGCCATTCTTTTTACTTAAGCTAAAATGTGCTAAAACAGATAGTTACAGACAGCTCAGCTGACATGGCCACCAAGGCCAAGAAGTGTTGCTGCAGGCCAATTGGTTTTGCTGTGTCTCTAGGCCACTGCCCCTTATGGGATCCAGTTTACACATGTGTCCTCTCAGTCACAGGCAGGACCCAGGGGCAAAGTGTGGCAAGGTGTGGATTAGGGCAAAATCAGTATAGCCACTTGGAAGAATGCTGCAAACATGTGCTTGTGCAAATGGTGTGAAGCGGCATCCTAGTTACAAGTTAAAGATTGTAAATTATGTTCAAGATCAACTAATTTTTCCCAGTTATTAGATCTTAGATTAGTTGGTCTCCCTGGGCATCACTTCACCAAAGAAATAACTTTAGTTACCATTGTAAACAACCTATTTTAAAGACCATAAAGGAGAAAAAAGATAATATGTGTCTAGTATTATAAAACATACATTAACAGACATCTAGGCTAGTGGAATAAATTCTGAAGAGAGCTTGTTTTTTTTTTTCTTCTTTTTTTCTCTCAAATCCCAGCTGTGTTTTTAGCTACTGGACCAAGGAAAATGTTCTTCAGCTGCAAAAGGGTAATGATGGTATCTACTTCATAGAGTTGTTTTAAACATTAAATGAAGTGATACCTGGAAAGAATGCATAGCACTGCTGGACACATTATAAAAGCACATTGTGAAAAGTCAGTAAGTGTTAGCTACTTTAGCTATTATTAAAACATTCTTTAAACCAGCCAAAAGACTGATCTGAAAAATTGTAAGTAGACTATTAGAAAATATTTTTAAAGCAATGACATCCAACATAATTTTCAATAGAAATAAATAATTGCATTGATAACTAAACCATAATTTTGGCAATAATAAGAACTGATTTGCCATGGCTGCATTTCAGGTTTATTTTGGACTTAAATACAGTAAGTATTGTGGATTCCCTTTTAAAGCTATGTGGCACTGCTGGAAGAAAAGACAAAACAAAACAGGTATCTCTGATGGCCTACTGTTGGTTATATGTTTTCTTAATGTGAAACAAGTGTCTGAGCTTATTATACTAATATGAGCCTGCCATTCCTAAAATTTATGACTCCAAATTAGTGGCATTTGTGTCATTGCTAGTGCACTTGCTAGTCAATACTGAAATGCATTCATTGGTTCCAAATGACAGAAAGTGTACTACACTACGATTTTTTATTTTTATTTATTTTTATGGTCAGCCTGACTGTTCTTCCTTTGGAACAGAATAATGAGATAATAGTTAAGTGGGGAGTCGATGAAGATCTTATAGCACTGAGATAATCTTCCCACAGCAGCACCAAGGTTTCGTTCATTTCATCAATTTAGTAATATTCACAACATTGTAAAGATAGCATATCTTTTCCTAGTATAATAAGGATATGTTTAGACCATTCATATTAATTAAATGAGCTCATCATAATGTTAGAACTTATCAAATTTATTCAAGACCTATTATCAAAATAAAGTATCTGCTTTTTAAAGTCTTATACATTTTTTTAAAAAAGATTTTATTTACTTGTTTTAGAGAGAAGGGAAGGGAGAGAAACATCAATTGGCTATCTCTTGCAGGCCCCCAGCTGGGGAACTGGCCCCCTGGCCCACAACCCCGGCATGTGCCCTGATGGCAAATTGACCTGGCGACCTTAGGTTCGCAGGCTGGCACTCAACCCACTGAGCCACAATAATATTCACTTTTTGTGAATATTACACTCTCACTGCCAGCCTTACACTTTTTGAATGTATTATTTTCTACTTCTTTTTATTCAAAATGCCAAGTGTAAGCATTTTGAATTGCCTATAAAAATGAAGAGAGGCTGTGGTAGTAACTAGTCATTGGCATTTGCATATTATTCATAGCCTGATAAATAAGTCTCATTAACATGCACCTCTCCAGTAATAAAAGCAGATTCTTATCTGTGCTGAAAGTAAAGGCAATTATTTGGACAACTTAGGCCCATCCTTCCCAAACTCTTGTTTAAACTAGTAGTTCTCAACCAGGGGCAATTTTGCTCCCGGAGGGCATTTGGCAAAGCCTGGAGACATTATTGATCGTGCAACAACCAGGGGTGGGCAGTGCCCCTGGCATGTGGGTGGGGACCGAGAAAGGGGCTGACTCTCCCACAGTGCACTGTCCAGGCCTCACAACAGCACATTATTATAATCTGGTCCAAAATGTCAACCGTGCCAAGGTTATGAAACCACGGTCTGAAATATCCTAGTCTCTCATTTATTCCATTAAAGATAGGGTTTAGATTTTGAAATATTCAGAATATTCAGATAAGCTTCCTAAATCTCCACCTCCTTGTACCCACGAAGGAAGAACTAGACATAATTTTTAAAGTGTATTGGTCAATATATTGACATGTTGAAGCTGTTTTTTGAAAGAGGATAATCGAAATGAAATAGGAATGTATGTATGTTTTCCTTCAAAGTGATTTTTTAATTATGGGAATGAAGCTAAAGATATGAAGTCCTTTTTATAAAGGATCTTCTCATTAAAAATAATCTAGAGAATTCTGTATTTTAGGACTCTTACCTTAAAAATATCAGGTAAATACAAAAAATGAACAAAATTTATTTCCTTTTTTAATCCTCACCCAAAGATATGTTTATTGATTTTGGTGGGGGCAGAGAGAGAGAGAGAGAGAGGCATTGATGTGAGAGAGAAACATATCGGTTGTCTCCTGCACACGTCCTAACTGGGGATCGAACCTCAAACCTAGGTATGTTCTCTGACCTTTTGGTGTGTGGGACGATGCTCCAACCAAATAAGCCACCCAGCCAGGACCCTTTCCTCCGCCCCCCACCCCCCACCGAAGTGCAGTGCTTCTGCCTCTTTAAACAAATGCATGCTGTGTAAAGACTGACAATTGAATCCTTTTATCTAATTTCTGAGTATTAGATCACTTGATATATAAGAAAATGAAAGGTACATCGACTCTTAGAGAAACAGCCTATATCATAGATAAACACACACGTACACACAGATACAAATCAACAAAGAAACAAAACATCCTCAACCCCAGGCCTTTTAGGAAAAGTAGATATATATATATTTGCAAAACAAACATAAAATGCTCTTCTAGACATTTTTCCATTGAGCATCCAAGTTGTGTCGAACGCTCCATTTCTAACTCTTAAGTCAATTTATGGGAGGGGTTTGTAAAAGCACTTTAGTGAGGGAAACCAGTGATCGTAATGCATCAAAGTTAAGCGGTAGCGAGGTTATCATTCCGTGAAAAATCACATAAACATTTCACATATAAAATATTATTCATCAGGGCAAAACCCTCTAAGGGGTTGAAAGATAACAAAGATTTCATGAAACCTTTCTCTTTGTTTTTTTAAAAAAAGAAAGAATATATTCCTCAACCAAAATGGAATCTGCAGTCACGTAGTAGGTAAGAGGTGAGTATAATTGAGAAGAAAATTAGCAAATCTTAAATATCTGCCTCTGCAATATCATTACCCATAAACTTGCCCTTTTTCCACCCTCTTTTCCCCGAAGACTGATGTCCCATATCTGAACTGAGGGAAATGTGTGCTTTTTAACAGCTAAATCAACAAGGTTTCACATGAGTAGTGCTGTTCGGTGTGGTTGACTGATTTCATGAAAAACTAATCATGTATTCATCATTGAGATCAAACACTTCCCAAGTAATTATCATCTAAACCCAATCTGATAGGATCTGAAAAAGTGGCACCGCTGCTACGATCAGAGACTGAGCAGAACAGTTCTCTTAGCTTTTGTAAACCTTGGGTAGGAAAGCACGAAACTGAAATTGTATTTTATAATTAAGAAAGGTGAAGCTGGCAGGCTGCAATCAATTATTTCAATCAATCATAAGAATTTTAGCGTGCCTGGTTATTTACTGAAACACATGTAAAATTGACTTTTTAATACATGGTCTTTGGAACGTTTTTTAATATAAAAATGCTAAGAAGTTTTTGAATTAAAATATGAGCCCTTTGTGTACCTACTGTAAATAATGCAATATTACTTCCACAGTTTCCTTATTTTGAGCTGTGGTTTTATTCTTTTTGATAAAGGACTATTATTAAATTGAATTATATGTCATTACAAAATGACTGCGTTCAGAAAACTTTATTTTAGGTTTATGTCTGTGATTGTAAATTTAGATGAAGATAAACAATGTAGAACATTTAGTTACTTGCATGCATATCACCACGAATGATTAGGTGTCAGATAATGGAGGTGCCTTTCTTGTGCAATTTCATTCAGTCTTCAAACAACTTAATGAGGGAAGTCAAGTTACAACCCCCCATTTACAAACAAGAAAAACAAGTCAAAGAGATTCTGTGTCATGCTCAGTGGCAGAACTGGGCCACGACCCCAGCTCAGCGAGTCGCAGCCTAAAGCTGGCCCACTTGACCATTGCTCTGTCATACTTGCATGGAAGTCATTTGATCATAGTTAACAGTATTTTATAAAGAAAATTTTATATGCTAGGGATTTAGTAGTGCATTTTCGATATTGCTGTGGAATTTCTCTGAAGCACACTGTCTTAATTTGTAAAATTTGATGATCCCTAGTTCCAAAGTTAGACATATAGTAGCTCAAGGCCCTTCTATTGCGCCTACAAAGAATGGGGAGCATCGTTGAATGAATTGTGTTGGGTCCGATGGCCAGCAGACAAAAGGGTCTGCATCCAACTGTGGTTGGATTCTCAGATGTAAGTCTGAGACGCTGGCAGAGCTGCCGCCACGATTGCTCCATGTGAGTACAAAAAACATCACCCCTCCTCAGGCAGGAGAAGAGTACTCTTTCCAAATAGATCCTGCTACCTTCTGGGAAAATAGGCACGACATGAAGTTTAACCAATCAAATCACATGATTTGTTTTACAAGTAATTGGTTTTGTAGATCTAAATATTCACATTTTATAATTTCTAGTCTGTGCACCCAGCACACATATTTTATCTATATCTTTCTGAGTTGCTATTCATTGTTCAAGATGAAATAAATTTCTGAAACCTAGAAAATTTGATTCATTATTCATTTTTCATTTTCTTTCATTTATCATTATAGAACATAAACCAAATTCTACTCTGTTCAACCATATTGATTATTTAACTCCTTTATCAAACTCAGCAGTGTAAGACATCTATTAAGTGCCAGCCACGAAGAAGGTACCTTATATATTTCTTACAAAACTGGGGCGTGCAGAAGCAGACCTTCTTTCTAATAGTCAAGTTCACTGCAACAGAGAAGAACGGTGGTTGCCAGGGGCCGGAGAGGAATGGGGAGATGTGGGTTGAGGGGTGAAGAGTTCCAGTTATGTCAAATGAATGGGTTCAGGAGAACCGATGTAAGCACGGCGGCCATAGTTGACAATAATGAACCGATATCTGAAATTTGCTAAGGTGCTCCCACTACACGCATCCACAAGGCGACTACGCGAAGTGATGGCTATGTTAATTACCTTGTTTGTGGCAACTATCTCACATGCACATGATGATATCAGAACATCAAGTATATATAATTTTTTGTCAGTAATACCTCAAAAATATGGGGAAAAATAATAAACCTCTTCACTGAAGTTAAGTTCTACTCATTTAAATGAAATTTATAAAAACCTAGTTAGAAAGTTGTATTCTTGGTGGGCACAAACAGATTTCCTCTGTGTTTCACTGGTTTCAGATCTATTGACAGGAGAAAATCACTCGTAAGTCTTTGAAGAATCACCACTGGCAAATGGGAAGATGCATTCACTCACAAAGTCCCTGAAACACAAATCAGGCTCCTTGACAATAAGGTCAATTCCACGCATTTCACTTTAGGTATTCTTTCAACCAAATGTTACTCTCACCTCTTCAAAAACTAAGCCAGCTACTAGCTGAGAATGCCCTGTTTCTCGCTGCATCATTTGTTAATGGCTGACATGCATGCAGGTGCAAGAGCCGGCTGATTTCTCTGCCAGTCAAACGGGCAACCACTCTTCGTGTTGTAGGGGAGAGTTACACACTTGCTCCGTGGTTCAGGGCCCTGGCCGGTTTGTGGTTGACTAGTAAAGTTCTTCTTGAGGCCGTGTTATGCAAGTAGGCCTAAAAGTATATTTATATCCCTCAAAGGCACCATCGGTGTTGATTTTTTTAAATTTTAATAAATATGCTTAAGGCATAGCAATAATGTTACTGCATTATTAGCAAAAAGCACTGATTAGACTATTACCCTTCAAATATGTCTGAGCATAGAATGCTTGGTATTAATTAGTTAAAATAATTTCAATGGCCAGCACAGAGTGTTTTTAAAGAGCCATTTTCACATTAATTTTAGATTTTTAAGGATGCCTTTTAAATTCCAATTTTGCCTAGATTTCTTTGTCAGTGGTTATTTGTGGGCTTTAAAACATCTGAAAACAGTCCAGACCTTGATAATGGTCTATGCGGTATCAAACTTTTAATGAGTGTGATGGGCTGGCTGTTACTTGATGGGTCAGTACATCTAACAAGCAGCTGTTGCTGGTTTTATTCACACACGCTCATTCTGTCTGAGCAGTATTTCATTCTCAGATAATGTGTGTTGCTACCGTGATCACGAATGAAGGAGAAACATCAATTATGCTTGTTAATCAGAAATTTCAAAAAAACTAACTCATGACCATAGACCACTTTAGAGAACAGTTTCAGGAGTACCTGTAGAAGAGTAAATTTACCTAAATATCCAAATGTTTGTCATCTGATATAATGGAACTCTATGCTTTAATTAAACTTGTTGGGGGGACATTGGTAAATAAGGTCATGTAGGTTTCAAGGGCACATTTCTATGACGCATGATCTGCGTTCTGCACTGTGTGCCTCCACCCGAAGTCAGATCATCTTCCATCACCCTGTATTTGGTCCCCCACCCCCATTTAGCTTTGACTCCTTTCAATTTGCTTTCCAGCATTTCTTTTTTGTTCCAAATTATTTAACAGTGTAGTTGCGGTTATGGTAGAATGGCTGTGTTTTCTCTCTGGTGCTCCCAAGGGCTCCCTTTCATTACAGACATCTGCATAGCTGGAAACACAAAACATTATCCTAGGGCTGTGTGTACCAGGTACAAGTAAAAATAAGGCAAACAGTAAGGGGCAATTCAAGACCTTCATGTATCAACAGTAACATGAGTCATAGATTACTTTGTGGAACATGACAAAAAAGCTCTGCAAAAATAAACATAAAAAAGGGGGGAAATCCCATGGATAGGGCTAAACTGGGAGAACGTCTAATGCTGATCATGAACAACAACCAGGTTTCTATCACAAAGAATATATGTGTTACAAGGGGAAAGAAGCAGGACTGCTGAGACAAAGTGGTAAAAACACACGAGTCAGCCATGAAAGAGGCTTTAGAAGGAGTGAGGTGATAGGAGGTGCGAAGAAGCAAGAGGCAAGAAAAAACAGAAAGGTCACGGTCCTTCCATCTTTTTTTGAACCTCTAAACTGGATCAACACCAAGATGGCATAAAAAGGAAATTGGAAGTCCCCCTCTCGAAGTTGTAGCAGTATTTGCTTTATCAATTCATTCATTTTCATAGTATTTTCTGTATTCTCCTAAAAATAATTTCTTGGGATTCTACTATGGAAAAAATATTGAGTAAAATCAAATTTCTTCTAGCAATCAGTGATTAACATTTCAGCGAATCCAGTGGCATTTTAATTAGAACCTTTTGGAGGTTTTTACATTTCATGGGAGCCGGTTGGGGATAGTCAGGTCATTCCATTTGTGGGATAAATTAGGCTTTAGCTTAGGTGAAAGAAGTTGTGAGGCTATGTGAAAGCTTACCCCTGTTGGTGCTGCAGAACTTTTCAGGGAGGGGTTTTCATGCTGGGGTCCCAAATAACAGCGCCTCTGTCCACAGAGACTCCCTTACTCATTTATTTACCACCTTTTAAAACTGTATCTGAATTTAAAAGTTGTCACTACTACTGGAAAATAAGATGAACAAAATCAAGCAATCAAATCAACATCAAGTGTCAGACGCGGCAGAACATCCGAAGGTCTACATAAAATAAATAGAAATAGGGAAGTCAACACGGCACTGGGAAGAGTTTCTTATTCTTTGGAGCTGCTGGGAAAAATTCCAAATAAATCACATGTATTCATGGTAATAACCACACGCACTACAGGGTGGGGCAAGAGTAGGTTTACAGTTGTGAGTACACTGAAAACAGAGTTTATTCTTGTGTTTATTCTCAGAGTTTATATGATTTTCCATACAACCAACAGTAAAGCTAATTTTGCCCCACCCTGTGTAATTAGTATTCACCAGAGTAAAGCTGAACAGTCTTTTTTTTTAAAAAAAGATTTTGTTTACTTATTTTTAGAGAGGGAAAGAGAGGGAGAAAGAGAGGGAGAGAAACATCAATGTGTGGTTGCCTCTCATGCACCCCCTACTGGGGACCTAGCCTACAACCCAGGCATGTGCCCTGACTGGGAATCCAACTGGTGACCCTTTGATTCACAGGCTATCACTCAATCCACTGAGCCATACCAGCTAGGGCAAGCTGAACTTAACTGGGTTGCTTTCACATTTAATTTTAGCCCTGATGTGCTAAAATACAAACCAAAAAAGAGACCCCCACAAATATATGTGTATATATATATCCTATATATATATGAATCTTTTATATATAAATATCTTTTCTATCTATCTATCTATCTATCTATCAATCATCTATCTATCTATCTATCTATCTATCTATCTATCTATCTATCTATTTTTTAGCTGCCTCTTCTTTTAAGTGATAGGTACAGGAGTATGACTTACTGGTAAAAGTAGAAAGTTGTCCCTTTAGAAGTTATGGCCTCTGGCTTCTACAGGTTTCTACCAGTCTCAGCAGACACAGCCCTTAGACAGCATCTTTTGCTGAGCGAATCTCAATTCACAACCTTCAGTGTTTTTAGGCCATCTTCACACAAAATAATGGTCTTTCACTGGTGTATATTAAGTGTCATATGTGACTAACAGATTTAGAAATGGCTTAGCTTAGTTTTCCCAATAAATGACATTAATGAGAGCTAGTGTTTTGACTACATTGTAGGAAGACAAAGGAATTCAGACTTGGCCATGACTGTGTAGAGCGCCCCCCTTGGTTGCCTGCTTTTCCTACTTATTTCACATCTGTAAGTGGGGAGAGTGTGCCAGTTTTCAGGAATGGATTTTGTGGGGCACTGGAGTTTCATTTTATTAAGATTTTATGTAGCTCTTGGTATCTGCAATGTGCTTTACCACCATCTATTGGTAATTAGTTATTTAATTAAGTTCTGATGATGCAAAAGCTTTATTACTGGAGTCACTCTACTTTCCAAATGCTCATTCCTAAAAAGATGCCATCTGAAACAGAAATTACAAGTCCTTTAATATCAATACTTATCAGAGCCAGATAAAGCTCCTTTCAAAAATTGACAATCATTAAAACAATAAAAATAACAATTATTTATTTTATGACCTATCACCATTTCAAATAATCTGAAATATACTGCAGAGTGATAGTTGGACCATGATCCTTTTTTGGTCACTAATTAAACCCTAAGCCCATTTTGTATTATTTTTTTATTTTATTTAAATCAAAGATAGTTGTAGGACAATATGCTTCTTTTGTAATCCTTTGCTTTTTAAGTAACTGTGTGGCTACTTTTAAAAAATCATGACCGCAACAATTCCCTGCCCCCAAGTCACTTCTCTGCATTCCAAAGGCAGAAAACGGACACCAAGTTGACTGAAATCCTATACCCCTAACCACTCTGATGTTTCTAAAAGACAGCAGAAAATGTTAGATCCCTGATTACCAGTTCATAAGTGAATATAGTTTGGTCCTATACAAAGGAAATATGCTGGCTATCCAATGAGGATGATGGCAAACTTGCTTTTTCCCCCTTCTATTAAATAGTTAACTTCTTTGTTTTATTAGCTTAGTTTGCAGGTGCTAAGGATAGAAAGGATTTATGCAGGAAGTAAGTGTAGCTGCTCAGGCTAGAATCCAAATATTTTTAAAATAAATATGCAAAACAGAAAAAGGGATGACAATTTCTTGACCTTTGTTGGATTCCAGATGAGAGAGCTCCTTCTCTGTAGTAGACAGATTGACCTCGTGTGTATGCATGAGCTAGGAACCAGATGCTAAACTACCTGGGTCCTCACCTTATTCATTTCCACTTTATCTCTGAAATTCAACTATTGGGCGTTGTTGCTCTGGGGGTCAGAGGTATTGGATGCACTGGGTAGCCTAGGCTCTGCCTTGCCTATTGCAGAAGTGAAAGGGTAGTTCTAGTTTTTCTTATATTTTTACCACACCCACCCCACCCATTCTGGTTTTCAGTACTGACAGTTGTTTATTGTTCACTTACTGTGTGCCAGATGGTTAATACTACATGAACGTTCCCTTTACTTCTTTGAGATAAGCTGGCTTCACCTGCTCTTTTTACCTTCAGTGGGATAAGAAGCTGGCAGGGCTATTGATCATTTATATGAGTTTATCCATTGACAAACTCACGTGAATTTTCCCTTGGGAGGTGCTGGAGGGAAGGCTTGGTCCACTCAGGGTCCATGGAATTATGGGAGGTGAGATGAGGAGAGAAATTCTGAGAAGGGACCACCCTAACTATCAGGCTATTTCCCAAAGCAATATTCCTTCTGCCAGCATCCTTTTGGTACAGCAGGGCATGCACGAACCCGGCACTGGGCAGACCCAGGAATCAACCTAGTGCTGCCGCCTACTAGCTGAGTGATCTTGGGCAAGAGATACAGAAACATTGTAAACCCATTTCCCTACCTTTAAATGAGGCTAAGACTACCTTCTGCAGGTGTTTGTGAGAATTAAACTAAATAATCCGTTAGGTTTGATATCTGTTACACGGTGAGATCTCAGGCAATGGGAGCTAATATTTTTTCCATATCGCCTATCCCCTTCGATTCTGAAGTACTTACACGCAGGGACCATGCATGTGCCCTCTTTCCCGCCCGAGTCTAGCAAGTCAGGGGCAGAACAGATTCCCAATAAATGTGTGTTCAATGAATCAAGTCAGTCACCCAAAAGAACATGGGCCAAGGGGTCATCGGCTTAAGAACACACAAGATGCCACACTGTGGCTATCTATTTTATGGTGGCTTTTTCTGTTTGTTGTTTGTTTTTTACAGAAAGAGTGAGTAGATACTCATAATGTATTTTTTAAAGATTTTTTCCTTATATTTTACTGTTTATGCTATTACAGTTATCCATTTTTTTTTTATTGTAAAACACAGTTGCCCTTTTTTTGGAAAGCGTAACACAGACACGTACACACACGCGTGCGCAGCCTCAGTTCATCCTTGCCGTTTGGAATAAGGAATCCATGACACTTTCCTGCAGTGGACAATCAGCATGTTACCACTATACAAAGGGAAAAGTCCAACACAATTACTTTCATTTTGTGCGGTGTTGGTGCTTGTTGTACGTGTGAAAGCAACAGGGGAGGGGATGTACTTATGGCCTGGCCCTTCGTAACAGCCGACTAAATCTGGAAACCTAGTCAACGGACAGTGGACAAATGAAGAATCACAGCAAGTTGCTTCCTCTGGGCAGGTGAAGTCACTCAATGTGGCAATTTTCTTTGAGTCCATCTTCGATATGTCATGGGGTTAATTGATACACCCCTGTTTCACGGATGAGTGGGTGAAGCCGAGCCAGACTGCGCTGGTGCTGACATCTGTCTTGCTAAGCGTAAGGCTCCCCTCTCTCTGGAGTGATGCAATGTGCAGCGCTGGACTCCAGCTGCAGCTACGGAGCCTGGGGAGACGTGCTGGCGCTGGACTGTAGACTCAGCTCTGGGAAAGCCCCAGGGCTCCACCGTGGCCAAGCGCTGAGCCCAGCCTGCTGCAATCTGGACAGCCGCCTTCGAAACCTGACTTTGCAGCTCCACTGTCTGGTGAAAAGCCCGCAGGTGACTGGAACACCACTGAGCAGACCTTGCCGAGAACACTGTGGGCACCGCTCGCTGTATGCAGGATGGGCTGAGCAGCTTTGGCGGGGGTGGGGTGGAGGATGGACTCCAGTGAATGGGGTTTGGAGGGATGACAGCATAATCACACAGACATGGAAGTACTGCCTTCATTAGCGGCACAGCCCTCCACATACTCTTTTCAGAGGGTGTTTACAGTGTTCAGTGTGCAAGCTCTGTTTCTGAAGACCGTGGAAGATACAAAGGATTGTTGAATGCACTGTGCTAAGTATCGATACTTGTACCTACCAGAGCAGAGGGGCCTTAAAGGGTCATCTTGGGAGGGGAGCACACCAATGTGTGTGGTTTCAGTCACAGTCATAGATAGCTGTCCACAGTTCTCACATACAGCATGAAGCATGGGCCAGATGTGAGCCGTGCTGTGACCCACACGGGTTTATACTGCAAAGTGCACTCACGTGTTCATTGTGAAAGATGATCTGCCGCTGAAATCTTGCCATCAGTTCTTACTGAGGGGCTCGACTCTTGTTGCAGATTATTTAGATGTGGACTTCCAATGGCTCTCATGGAAAATAAAGTGACCTGGAGGAACAGTGGTTCCACAGAAATTTATGGGTTGGGTTCTAATTCCGCCCTGCAACGTGTCTCCAGCTCAGATGAGGGAGATGTATGCAAGTTTCATGGGAGAGGGCGGAATACGTGGGGTGTAAAAGCACCCTGTGGGTCAGTTCCTTCATCTGTGAAATGTGGGCAATGAAAACATCTACCTCATAGCGAGCTATGAGTATCAGGGATGAAATATATGCCAAGTACTTAGCACAACACTTAGTACATGGTCAGTTTCCAATAAATGGTAACCACTTCAATTTTTAAAAATTGTATGCATAAGTTTTGGAGACACAGAAACTGCGGCCCCAACCCCTACTTTGCCATTCCCTGGTTGTACGATCCTGCCAAGTCACCTCTCTACTAAGCATCAGTTTCGTAGAGATGTGACAAAGTTTAAATAGATATAAAGACAATAAATGCGAATAATAATGGCACATGTTACATAAAACCATTATAAGGAATTGATATAAAATATCAGAGGGCCTGGCATATTGTAAGCACCCAGTAACTACTATGAATTATTATTAGAAAAGAGCTCCGTAACCAATTTGCTTCGCCCATGAACAGCTATTGAGTGCGGTAATGACTTGTGGGGCCACCATGATGCTTTCTGTAAAAATTAGCTTTTGTGTGTATGGATAGGAGTAGCACAGGACCGAGTAGGCTGGGACTTTTTGATGCTGGTTTCATCACAGAGACTTGCCTTCTGTGTGACCATAGGGTATTGGTTGACCTTGTGCCTTAAGGCGTGTAGACATATGCCTTCTGCCTGGCTTCAAAAGCTCATCGCTTACATGGCCCTTTTGAAGTTGGGTGTATGTTCTACAGAGTGCATAGTGTGGCCAGAGGCAAATCTGGCTCTTTGCTTAAAAAGAGAAAAAAGGCCAAGCTAGCATATTTGCTGCTGATCACATGAACTGAACAAAGCACCCATGTGAATGTGGGTTTATCTGTAAACCTATGTGTGTTCAGAGGATATAGATGTGCATTTAAATTATATGTGTGTATGTACATGCACACATAAACATGTATAGAATATATGCACACAGACATGTGTCCATGGCAACTGTTCTATAAAGTGCAATTAACAAACTTTCTAATTCTTCACTGGTCAAGAATAGCATATGTATAGCAGTTTGAAAATGCAAAGTATAACAATATGGTAAAAAAATAATTTGCAGTGATACTTCTTTAAGTAAATTTAAAGTTGCATATATGAAGAGAAAGATCATTCTAAATATTTTAAGTTAACTGAGCACAATCTTTCATGAACTTGACCAGCATTAAGGCTTTATTTTATGCACAGCCACACAAAGTGAAAGGCAGAACTGAATGATCACTGCACTATAGAGGCCCAAACCCATCTGCCCCACAAAATGGTTGCAGAGGTCAATCAAAAGGCACCAAGTCCTAGATTATTGTATTTTTTAAAGTAATGGCCATGTGGTGAAAACACTGTTGCAGAGAGAAATAGTGATACTTGTATATTTTGCTTTACTAATGTAAAATGTTTTGCTTTGCATCCTTTTGTAGATCAAACATTGAGTAATTGGATAAATATTTTTCCCATCTAGATATTTCAGTGTTTAATTGTCATCCAAGTTCATAGAGATACAGAGCCTAAGGAGTGTGGCAAAACGTAGATGATAGTTTTCATTTTTTCAAGGTGTGAACATTTTGTACTATTCGGGAATATTCCAAAATTTTCTCTTTATATCTTTTTAGATAAAGGGAAGAATGAGTTTTAAAAAAATCTGTTCTTTGGGTATACAGAAATACATTTTCTAATTTTTTTCTATAACAGCACAGACAAGCTTTCTTTGTTGTGCTAGTTTTAGCCTGCTCTCCGTCTTAAATTTAGAAAGTGTGTATACCCAGCAAGCAGCTATTTGCATGGATGTGAGAGACTACCTATTGCTAAAATACACTTTCTTTTGAACCTCTATTTTCTAGCTATTCATGTACAAGCCACTTTCAGTAACCATTTTAATTTCAGGTTTTAATTCTCGGAAGCAACACAATGACTTCAGAAGGTGCATAATATTTATTTAACCCCTTACTGAAGAACTCATTGGCAGTGAGAAGTGCTCACAGACATTACTACCCGAAGGTTTTAGCAGAGAAACGTTCCCTCATGATGATGGGGTTATGAAAGGCACCGCCTCTGTAATTGACTGAAGTTCAGCTTTAGAACAAGCTGTTTCTTTTATGTACAAAGCTAGCAATTCACAAATCCCAGCTGAAATGCATTTTTTTTTGTTGTTTGTTGGAATGTTTCAAAGATACGGCATTTGGAAATTCCTTAATTAGATTTAAGATTTTAGTCTACAGTGGGTTCTCTTTGTAACCAGAATGTATTTATTTGGCAGCTGCTTTATTTAGTGATGCTCATTTCACACTGTGAATAACCAACAAAAACTCTAACATGCTAGCACTCCAGCAGCTTTTTTTTTTCTCTTTTGAAAACAGAAAGCAGAGATATCAGAAAAGATTTATGGAGAGTGGCCCAAATTGAAACCTATTTGGAAGCACCTTTCCTATTTGCACAGCTAAACATCTTTGTGTTTTATTTTAAATGAAGAAGTACATAGACAGATAGTTCCAAGTTTGAAACACACATTAGGATCTGTTTCTATAAAAACACATTACACAATCAGCATTCACAGAGGGCTGCCAGCCCTGGAAGACGTGAGTGCCCATGGGTCAGCCCTGGGGGACAGGCTGTATATAAACACCAACTGCCAGTTCACGGTTTGTGCAAATATAAAGTCTGTTAGGCCAAGATGACATGTATATAGTGTGACATGGCAGTACCTGGCTGCGTCCGTGGGCACCTCCGTGTATCTAGTGCTTGACATTGTTTCGATTCTCACTGAAGCAGCTTGCTATTACAGACAAATTGGTAAAAAGACAACAACTGTATGACATGTGGGGCGGAGAGAATTGAACAACAGTAACGACTTTCTAAAAGGCAGGGAGGAAAGAACTATGGGATATGAAGTCTGTATAACTGGACACTCTTTTGTTCCCTGAAGCATTCATGAAAAAAGGAAGAGAGTTTTGACCCCAGAATCTAATGGTATTTGGTGCATAGTAGGTGCTCAAGAAACATTTGTTGAAACAGTGATGTTCTATAGCTTCTAATTCCTGTGACTTACTGCTTTGCTTCACAGTCACTGCCAATGGTCCATTCACACATTATCTCTTTTGAGGTGATTAAAATAGCCTCCCAACTGCTTTTCTTTAGCCAATTGCAGCTATTTTCATCGAGTGTGCTGCAAGAATTTTTAAAACATGCAATACCTGAGTATTTAGTCAGAGCACTGACCTTTTTACCCTTTGATTGTCAAATGAAAAAATAACAATGACTAACAAAATAGCTATCTGGTGAGTGAATCAGTATTATACCTATTTTTTTGGTCAGATCAGCGAAAATGTATATTTTCAGTGTGCTGCAGAATCTTAGTGATTATACATGCCATGACATGAAAAAGTTTGCAAATTGCTCATCTATTGTCTCTTCAGTCCAATCTAGCCCTCCAGGGTCTAGCGCAAAGGATCTTTGCAACTGGTTGCCTACCTCCCTCACTCTCTGTAAATCTGAGTGAAATTATTTTCTGAGCGTGTTTCAGGCTGTCCCGCCCCCCACAGTTGGGATCATCCTGCCCCCTTCCTGCCCCCAGAGGATTGGCCCCACCATGTTGCTTTGCTGTGTGCTTGGAGGCACTTTGCAAAGACCAGTGTTTTCCTGCTGGACATCTTCCCTCTGAGAGGCATCTGTTTCTCGCCCAGACACTCAAAAGCATTTTGTGTATATCTTTCTTAGGGGCACTTTTAGTTTTCTGTTTTGTAGTGTACTTGTCTATATGAGGGTCTTATACATTCTCCTCACCAGACACTGTTTCAAGGGCTGGAGTTTTTAACCTGCTCATCTCTCTGGCCTACATGATGCTCTTTCATAAGCCTCCGTGGTTGGAGTAAACTGGTCAGTAGTTCTACCTTTTCATTCTGTCCGGTGCTTCTTATTTGTTCATTTGAAATTGAAATGGTAGAAATGGTGGAACAATTTGCTTTGAAGGCTATTGAAAGAATGTCAGGTCTGCATGGGCTTTTGCTTACAGCCAGATTCCAAGTTCCTGGTACATCCTCAGTGTCTTGTACCATGTTTTACATCAGACATTCAATACATGTAAGTGTAGAGGTAAATAGATGATTGATTGATCAGGGATACAAATACTCACATATCTACGGTCTCATGTGATCGTACGACTGCGCTCTCTAAAAGACCATGATCCAGAAAGCAAGGGTAGTCTATCGCATACCACCCTGAATGCACTGGATCTCAGAGAGCAAGGGTAGACAACTGGCACACAATCCGTACCTAATTCTCCTATCCACTCTATGTGGTAGATGTCTTTGTACTTGTACCTTCTTTCTTCAAGTGCAGGCTATCCCTCGACCACACTCTCTCTTCCTGCTGTATAGTTATGGTTTCTGAATCTTTATCTCCTATCAGGAGGGCTTCTCTTGAATTCTGGAGACCCCTGCTTTCTGGACATCTTTCCTTATTTGTCCTATGGGAGGGATAGGTTAGTTTTTCACCAAATTATTTCATTTTCTTCTTTCTCCTCATTATATATCCAGACCATATTTCCAGCCTTTTTTATTTTTATTTTTTATTTTTTATTTTTTATTTTTGCAGGTAGGTGTAGCCAAGTGATAGAGTTTGGTTAGTAGAGTGTTGATTAAAGTGGTGTGCACATGACTAGGTGTGGTCCACAAAACTACATTTACCTTCCGTTCTTTACCCCGCTGTCTGCCAGACATGGCTGGACCATAGATGGAAGAGGCTTAAACCCCTCAATGACTTTGTGGAGCAGAGGCATTCTATCCTTAATAATTAAGCTTAAACAAAGTTTAAGCTTTCATTTGTTAAGCTATTGAAATTTTGAAGTTATTTTTGTAGCAGTTAGCCAAACCTGTGTAATACATGCTTTCCCTTAGAACATTCCCGATCTCTGTCAGCACCCTTTCACCTTTGCTCAGTTAGATTGCTATGAGTTCCCCAAAGTATTTTTCTCTCATCTCTTGCTCCTCATCAACCAACATTCCGTGTCCTTTATTCTTGCTCTCACTGTTTTAGCTTAGATTATCATCCTGTCTCGATTGGTCTATTGAAGTAATATTTTGAATGATCTTTCTACTTTTTGTCCTGCTTATCTCAAATTTATCCTTCACATAGCCCACCACTTTCCTTTTGAAAACATCAGATCTTATAGTTCTCTCATATGAAAAAGTTTAATTCAAGACGAATTAAATTTTCTTTAGCATGCTATCTGGTTAAACCACATCATAACCCGTCTATTTACTAACCACCTTTCACCTACACCTCTAAATATCATAACTCAGGCTCTGAAAACCCAAAAATAGCAAACACCAACAGAAAAACAGAGATAGACTTTTCCCCTCACAAAGTACATTTTTTCCCCACAAGTTTGATTCTCTGCATAAGCTAGTACCCAGCCTAAAATATCCTCCCCTGCATTTTCTGTTTAACACATTTTTATTCTCTTAATAGGGCTCAATTAAATAATCCCCTTTTCTTTCTTTTTTGACCTCCATACTAAGTTGATTGCTCTCTCCTTTGTATTTTTATGGCACCTTGACTATAACTCTCTTACAGTGTTAATTCCTTTGAATTTTAATTATATATGTCTCTAATTTGATTGTGAGACGCGAAAAGGCAAGGAATTGGCTTTATTTATCTTTAGGAGCCCTGTGCCTAATTTGGTGAGTGGCAACAAAGAAAGTACTCAAGAAAGCTTTGTTGAATAGATTTTTAACTATTACGTAAGGCACTATCAAAGAAAAATGTGGCCTTTATTTTCCACTGTAAGATTGCCTCAGCAAGAATGTGTAACTCTTTTCCATTTGCAATAGCTATGATAAAAAAGACTAATCTGTTTAAATAATAATAATGGTTACTGATATTTAATGAATGGTTATTATGTGCTAGGCCTGGTGCTAGATCCTTTATGTGCTTCATCTTCTTTAATCCTTGCAATGACCCTATGAAGTTGATGTAATTTGCATCTTAGAGTACTGTGTTAGCTTAAGATGGTGTGCAGTTACGAACAAACAAAAACTGTGAGACAAGTAGTCTCCTATAGGAGATGCTGAGGAATGTACAATTAATTTTGCCTCCAAGGTGACAAATCATTTGATAATTTCCTGAAATCTTCCTCAACTACCAAAGTTTTATACCTTATATATAGGATACTATGGAACATAGCCAATTCCATTCAAAATGATTTTAATATTTTTTTAATAACTTTGTTTTCTCTAGATATTTTTCATATACGTATATTTGTAGAATGCTTGAGATGGCAGTCTTTGAAACTGAATTGTGAAATCAAAGCCACAATGAGACACCATCTTGCACCTGTTACAATGGCTATTATCAATAAGATAAAGAATAACCTGTTGAAGAGGATGTGGAGGAAAAGGAACCCTCATACACTGCTGGTGGAATATAAATTGATACAGCCACTATGGAAAATAGTATGAAGCTTCCTCAATAAACTAATTAAGAAGCACATATTGGTAGTTACAAAACAGTCACCAGGATGTAAGTACAGCGTAGGGAATATAGTCAATAATTCTGTGATAACCATGTATGGTACCAGTTGGGATACTGGGTATATTGAAGGGAACACTATGTACAGTATTAATGTATGATTATCTAACCACTAAGCTGTATACCTGAAACCAATACAAAATTGAAAGAAAAAATTAAAAACAGAGCTACCGTAGACCTAGCAAACCTTCTTCTGAGTATTTAACCCCCAAAATTGAAAACACATAAAGATGTATGCAGCCATATATTTATTGCAGCATTCTTCATGGTGGCCAAGACATGGAAATAACCCAAGTGTCCTTCAATAAGATGAAGGGTAAAGATGATGCGGTACATACGAATATACAGTGTACTACTACTCAACCCTAAGAAAGGTGAAATACTGCCGTTTGTGACATTGATGGATCTTGAGACTATCATGCTAAGCAGAATAAGTCAGACAGAAAGAACGAGAACCACATGCTTTCACTCATATGTGGGATATAAAACAGAAAACAACAAACAAAGAAATGAAACAAACTAATACAGAGAACACTTCCCACCTTACCAGAGGGAAAGGGGGTGGGGAGAGCTTGAAAGCGGTAACGTGGGTCAGATCCATGGTGACAGAGGTAGACCAGACTTCGGGTGGTGGGCACACAATGCCACACACAGATGAGGTGTCACAGAGTGGTACACTTGAAACTCATATGACGCTATTAACCAATGGCACCCCGATCAACTTAATTAAAAAATAAATTGTAACAAAGATCCTTTTTGGCTTTAAACCTTGTGTGAGACTCAAATACACTGACCAGGCTACAGGTGTTGTGTCATTCTTGAAAATAAAAAGGCCCACAAACTGATGTGATCTGAAAACTGAAATAACTTAAATCTCTGGTATACTGGGATCCCAAGAAAATCCAGCCAGTATGAAATAAAACTATAATAAAGGGGCAACATGGATTGAATTTCTATCACTTACTCCTTTTAAAAGTATTTTATGACACGTATATATTGGCCAATGAGAATCTTTATGGCGCCCCTGTTAACGTATTCCAAATGCACTCATGAAACCAACTCAGATTCTATTGCCATCCTGATCAATTCCCTGTAGTTTATTCCTTTATACAAATTCCTTCCCTACCTCAACTCCACTCGTTATTTTTGGCCCTCCTAGATGGCATTGGGTAATGATGTTCTGAGCACTGACAGCATTGGAGACGGAATTGAACACTGAGGTTTCCGGGCAGGCTGAGTCACCTGGCGAGGGGTTCGTAGCAATGGGCAAGCGTGCTGTGGCAAATCAGCCGCTCTTCCGTATTATCTACAGTCATGGTTTTTCCCCGTTCGAAAGATAAGAGAAAGTTGAATAGAGCAGCTGCTACACCCAGAGCTAGAAGTTCTTTATTGGCAATTGTAGAGTAATTTTTTTGAGAACCTCAAAAGGCTGCAGACATATACAGTGATTTATTGTTTTATATCATCCAAATCTTAAGGACACCAATAAATTTTTAAGAGCTTGTCTATTTCCAAGGCTGGTAGAAATATGATTCTATATTTATCTCAATATATAATTAACAATAATTTATAAGTAATGGGTTTCACTCTCTAAAGACAAATTACCGGTCTTTCTTTTTTCCCTTTCTTTTCCCTCGTATAAGCAGTGGCTGGGGGTTGGGGTGCCGCTCCGCGATTTCCATGACGCCCAATTTGGCATCTTACATTGTCAAAATGAGCTCACGACTTCAGGTGAGGAATAAGCGGGAGCATATGAACCCTGAAGCTAAAGAGATAAAAATTTCATCTGAATGTCCTAAAGAATAAAAATGATGGAGATAAAAACAGAAAATACATGACATGGACAAAGTTGTTTCTAACTAGAACATTTTTCAAAGTTTTCTGGGGGCATCAATTGCTCCCTGAGCAAATCATTTAGTACAGAGCTCCAGTGAGAGCATTAGCCCACGATCTTCTCTTCCCTGCCTGCAATTAGATTAGTCATGCATTGTTGGCCAGAATTTATGGTGATTTGTATTCCAGAAGATTCCTTGCACCATGCTCTACAGAAATTAAATAAAGAAAACTAGTAAAACATGAACCGATGATTGCATATTTCTTTTTCTTTTAAATTGCTCATTTCTCTTTTAGTTTTAAAAGGTTTATTTCACAAAAAAGAAAGGTAAAGACACTGTACTATAAACATGCCCAAACCCCAAATAGATGGTTTGTTATTGCTGTCAGGAATGTCACAAGCATTCTTTCCATGTATATTTATGTATTTACTTTCTTGATTGTCTAGTTTATAAACTACCAGAGGGGAAAACCTATATACCTTTCTGTCTTCCAGGAATATTATTTTTATTATCATTATCATCATCATCATCATCACCTACATCAATATTATCATTTGCACACAGTAGGTCCTCTGTAGGTAATTACTAGTGTTTTAAAAATTAATGTAGAGCCTGCAGCAGGAAAGGTGCTGTATGTGTTTGGAAAGTGGAACTTGAGAAGGGTAACTAGTTGTTCAGCCTTGTGAATTGTGTATGATCTTGCCCTGTGCCTGCACAGGATGGCCCTGAGGTCTGTTCCGGCTGTCACGTTAGACCAAGTGGATCAGCAAAGTTTGTGTGCAGGCATGGCCATAGCTGGTATTTTTGGGCTGCCGTGTGAAAACGCTCATCATGTTGACTGATCTGACCAAACGTGATTATCTCAAGAATTCCTGAAGCCATTCTGCTCAAGGCACAGAATTTCATCTTTTACACATCATCTATTTTTCTAAATTGCTTTCTGTTTCCTAAAACATAAAACATACTGAGTATGCCCTTGTATTTTTAAGCATATGATGAAATCTCAGCTTGAAGTACACAGTAATGCTAGCCAAATTGTCCACATTTATCTGGGGTGCCACCTGGCTAGGGAAGTGAAATCTCTTATCCATTAGGTCGCTACTCCTATGTTCCATGTACCTGAAGAGCTGAGAGTTTAGAGGGAAAGTGGTTGTCAGTATAAAATTATATAACAGCTGCAACAGTGAGCACACGTACAAAGTTCAGAAACAGCACAGGAAGATAGACTTGCTTCAAGTATATTTAAGTGCTTCCTGAGAATTATTATAATGAGAAATGTTATGTGAGAATGAAAATATTTTATGGCCTAATTAAAACTGACTATAGCCTGACAAAGTAATATTTTGCTATTGTTAATACCTTTGTTCTCGAATTGTTTAAAAACTCTTACGAACCAGAGTTTCAAATGATTATTATAGCTATTAAAGAGCCAAATGTTTGTTTAAGTAGGGACAGTGTTGATTGCTATATGAAACATATTTATAATCCACATTAACGATTGATTCCTTAAAGGTGAAAAATAAAAGAGATTGATTTTCTTTAGTTTTATAGTTATTAAGAGCTGTAATTTGTTCAGGTTTGGGAAATGTGTTCTGATGGGAGGAGTCGGTAGGAATTCCAGGCAAACTTTGGTGAGCAGGTCATACGCTTTTAGGTCTTGGATTTTGCCTTCTACCATTCAGTGATCTGGGAATACTTCCACAAACAGGCACAGTTATCCAGCAGGCACTGTTATGCTCCAGGCACTGAACAAAGACATTTACATCCTGCTTCTCGAATGTGGTCCACAGAGCAGCTGCATCGGCATCTCCTGGGAGCTCCTGAGACGGGCAGCGTCTCTAGCTGCCCCAGACCTGCACTGCAACGAGATCCCCAAGTACATGTTACAGTCCGAGAAGCTTTGCTGTCACATTTTACTTCTGATTCCTCACCAAAGACCTACAAGTTTGGAGAAGTTAAGTCAAGATGCAGAGTCACAACACTAGTAAGGGGCGGAGCGGCTCTCTCCACTCAGATTTGGTCATGTTTGCATCTACCACCATACCCTTTACTTGTTGAAAGTTTACCCCTTCAGTTTCCAACTCAAATACTACCCTTCACTGAGATCTTCCTTGATGCCTCTTGGTGCAAGTAACCTTTCTTGTTTAAATATCTCACATTATTTTAACTTTTTCTGTTTTTGCCATATAGCATAGTCTTGTCTTAGATTATTATTGGTAGTGTCCAGGAGGATAGAAACTATCTTTTTAGGCTTGCATAGTCTATTGCAGCTAGTGTAGCCACTGCTGTACAATATGTGCTTGATGGATGCTTGAATAAATTAACGACTGCCTTTGCCCTTTAAATAAAGCCATTCCATAGTTCATTAGGACAAGTAAATCCTATTATAGTTATATTTAGTGAATTAACAGCTGCTAATTGCTTGAAGGTTATTACTGCCTGGTTCACATTAATATTAATACTGATATTCCTACCATGTGTATAGGATTTTATAACTTACAAAGTACTTTAACACCTACGACAACATTTCATCCTCACTACAATCTTATGGCATAAGAATTCTATTATCCTCATTTTACAGATATAAAAATTCATGTAGAAATTGTGACCTGCCCCATCCCTGCACCAGGGTTTGCCATCCAGACAGAGTACCAATGCTAGGAGGGGGAACCCCCATAATAGCTGGCTTTGAAAACCAGTGGGGATTCTGGCTGTCCAGGTGAGATGAAGCCTGCTGGAAACCCAGATGTCCTTTTAAAGGGCCCATGTGCAGACGCACTTGCTCACTTGAACTGTCCCTCGGCTCCAGCAGGTGGGCAGCACCCAGGGAGGCACCAGAGAGAAACTGACTTGTGTAGCTTCCGGGCAAGGGCTGGAGAGCCAGCCACCGCCGTCCCTGTGTGGAGCCCTCCTCCCACCCAGCCAAATCCGAGTCTGCCTTCGCCTGCTGATCTCCACTTGCTCCACCCTGATGACTCCCTGAGACACCACCCCACCCAATTTGAGGACCACCAGAGGCTATTTTGGTGGCAGGAAGCCAACCTTGTCCTGTACCCCAGTCTTTTTTTGAAAACTCTCAAAAGTCTGCAGGACCAGGCAGGTGGTGACTGGCCTCAGTATGCCCTGTGCTTTTGCTTGATGGTCCCTGGCTCAGCACTGGCACAAAATCTGAATCTGTATTAACCTGGTGAACACCACTCACCTCTCCCTGGGGACTCCCTGAGTACCCAACTAGCAAGCAGCCCAACCATCTTTCAGCAGCTGAGACTTATGGCAGCCAGCAGGTGGTAGTAGACCTCTGGGTGCCCTGTGTCTTTTGCTGAGCTGCTCCAGGTCCCAGTACTGCTGGCAGCCGACCTCAGTTTGCAGTGTGCCCCTCTCACTTGCCTCCAGGCAGCCACCAACTGCAGATAGTTTTGTAGCTTTTACCAGATGGCCCTGGGCTTGTCCCAGTCGATGGCTTGCACTGGAGCCTCTCCCAAGAGGCCCCATAACCAACACACCCAGTGGCTGACTTCAGACCACAACAGAGCACCACCCAAGTAGCTCCACAAACAGCACTCACAAGGTGGTCCTGGCAAGCACCAGAGCCCACTGGGGCAAATCCTGCCTGTTCTGTGGGGCCACTGCAGCGTAGCTTGTGTGCTGTGGTCATGGCCAGTCCTGACAGCCAATCAGCACTGACATGCCAGCAGCCATCAAGGCTCTTCTACAACTGGAGGGTGTGCACAACACACACAAGAGGCACTCCTGAAGCACTTGGTGCAGGGGGTCAGGGGGACTGCCACTGGGCCCCGAAGGACAGCTACTCTATGAGACATCCCTGCTGAGACTGGGAGACACAGCAGACCTACCTAATACAGACAAACAGACAGAGAGACCAGATGGACTTCATTTACATTTTCAGAGCATTTCACACCAAAGCAGCAGAATCTGCTCTTTTCAAGTGCATGTGCAACATTTTCTAGAATAAACCATATGTTAGGCCACAAAACAAGTTTCAATACATTTAAAGAGATTGAAATTATATCAAATATCTTCTCTGAACTCAGTGGTATGAAACTAGGAATTAATTACAAGAAAAAAACTAAAACACACACACAAACACATGTTACTAAACAATGAATGAGTTAACAAAGAGATCGAGAAAGACATCAAAACATATCTTTAGACAAAAGAAAATGAAAACACAATGACCCCAAATCTACAGACACAGTGGAATCAGTGCTCAGAGGGGAACTCGTAGCAATACAGGCCTACCTAGGGAAACAAGAAAACCCTCAAATAAACTATTTAACCTTACACCTCAATGAACTAGGAAAAGAACAACAAACAAAACCCAAACTAAGTAGAAGAAAAGAAGTAAATAAAACAATCTAAAAATATATAAAAGATCAATGAAATCAAGATATGTTTGTTTGAAAATATAAACAAATTTGATGAACATTTAACCAGACTCATCAAAAAAATGAGAGAGAATCCGAATAAATAAAATCAGAAATGAAAGAGCAGGAATGACAACCAACCCCACAGAAATACAAAAGATTATAAGAAAATAATATGAACAACTATATGCCAAGAAACTGGACAACCTGAAAGAAATGAGTAAATTCTTAGGATAAAAAATCTTCCAAGAGTGAATCAAGGTGAAATTGGAAATCCGAACAGTCCAGTTAAATTTTAAAAAAATCAAATCAGTAATCAGTAAAGCTTCCCAGAAATAGAAGTCCTGGACCAATAACTTTACAGGTGAACTTTACTAAATATTCAAAAATAAATTAACACATATTTCTCAAACCAGTCTAAAAATTCAAGAAGAGAAGAGGCTTCCAAGCTCATTTTATGAGGCCACCATACCCTGATTCCAAAATCAAAGACACTACAAAGAAAAATAATTATTGGCCAATAACCCTGATAAACATAGATGGAATAATACCCAACAAGATATTAACAAACCAAATTCAGCAATACATTAAAAAGGTTATACAACATAATCGAGTGAGATTTATTCCTGAGATGCAAGGCTGGTAAAATATTCACAAATTTAAGAGCATGCTACACCACATAAACAAAATGAAGGATAAAAAAATCATATGATCATATCAATAGAAGCAGGAAAAGCACTGGACAAAACCCAGCATCCATTTATGATAAACATTCCCAGCAAAGTGAAAACAGAGGGAACAAAACTCAGTGTAATAAAGGCCGTATCTATGCAAACACAGCTAATGTCACAGTCAATGGGGAAAAGCTAAAAGCATTTTCTTTAAGATCAAGGATGAGACAAAGATGCCCATTTTCACCACTTTTATACAACCTAGTATGGGAGGTCCTATCTACAGCAATTAGACTAGAAAAAAATGAAAATCTCCTAAACCAGAAAGAAAGAAGTAGAACTGTCATCATTTGCCTCCTGTATAAGCCCTGACCATGAATCAAACCCACAACCTAGGTATGTGCCCTGACTGGGGAGAGAACCTGCCACCTTTCAGTGTGCATTACAATGCTCCAACCAGTCAGGAAAATTAATATTTTTAAGTAAATATTAATTAAAAATAATGATGAAATAAAATTCATTTAATATTAAGAAAAGAAATTAAATGATGTGAAAAATATTACAGGGAAACACATGATACAGAAACGTAAAGCCTTCTGATGCTCCTCCTGGTGTTCTTCAGAAGCAAAAACATGGGTCTTGTATGAAGTCAAGAACTATTTTCTCAAATGGTGTTTTTAGTAGAAGCTCTCATATACAAGATGCATTGACCGTAAGACATTATTCCTCAAATGAAGACACTGAAATCAGAAATAGAAGAAAGGAAAAATCTACAGAATTTGTTAAATGATTAGCAAGGTCTGGAGAAGATGAAAGGATAGAATTAAAAGCAGCCTCAGATTTGGAGCCCAGGCACCTGAAGTTGTGATGATACCATTGGTTCAACGAAGGCAATCCGGGGGCCTGGGGGCGAGGAGAACTCGCGGGAGGAGAGCGGTCATGGATAACCCGTCCTTTTTCCCCCCTGTTTCTGTGGTATAGATACCCATAATCCTTTTTTTTTTTAAGATTTATTTACTTATTTTTAGATAGGAGAAGGGAGGGAGAAAGAGAGGGAGAGAAACATCAATGTGTGGTTGTCTTTAGCACACCCCCTACTGGGGACCTGGCCTGCAACCCAGGCAAGCGCCCCAAATTGGGAATCAAACTAGTGGCGACCCTTTGTTTCCCAGGCCGGCACTCAATCCATTGAGCCACACCAGCCAGGGCTGGATACCCATAACCTGAGCGGTTATGTCAATCACAGAATCTATCACATAGTGAGAATTAAACCTGCTTTTTTTAAGGCACGGAGACTTTGGGGTTCTTAGTAATTACAGTATGGTCTCCATTCTAGGCCACCATGACTCACAGATACATACAAAGAACTTGCCATAGGCAGTTTGTTGAGTACAAGAGCAATTCAGGTTCTTGATTTTGTACTGTTACAACTCCTCTCTCACCTCCTCATTGGGAATTAGCATCCTGTCAGTCAGATTCATAAAAACAGCAGGCTGCAACATTGCTGATTTCTTCTTACTCATCCAGATTCCAAAGACTCTCCATCTAATTGATGATGGTACTGAGTAGAAAGATCTGGAATCTGAAGTAAGAAATCCTCAGTTACAATCTCGGCTCTGCTTTTCTATAGCTGTGAATGAGAACAATTCACTTACCTAGTCTGAATGCAATTCATTAATCTACCAACCAGGTGAGTAATGCTATGCTGTTTTTACGGCTGTGAAGAGCCAATGAGCTCTTGTGGATGAAAACAGTGTGTAAACTTTAATATGTTGTATCAATGTAGTTATTATTAGTGTAAGAGCAGAATGAAGGACCAAAGAGTTGCTATCAATGTAAATATCTACTTAAAAGCAAATTATATATATTTTAAAATTAAGATGTATTTTTTAAATATTAAAGTGCTTTACATACTTTCATTTCAGTATAATAATAACTTCCATTTTAAGTGTATGGGAAACAGAAGTTCCTAAAAAAAATTCAACATATAACTACCAAAGGATCCAGTAATTCTACTTCCGGGTATTTATCCAAACTCACTGAAATCAAGATCTTGAAGAGATATTAGCACTCCTATGGTCGTTGTAGCATTATTCCCAATAGTCAAGATGTTGAAACAACCTAACTGTCCGTTGACAGATGAATGGATGAAGAAAATGTGGTACATACATACAATAGACTGTTATTATTCCATCTTAAAAAGAAGCGCATTCTGTAAGATGCAACCAAATAGGTGAACCTTGAGGACATTATGCTAAGTGACATAACCCAGTCACAGATCTGCTGCGGCTGAGGGGCTTCCACTCTCCCCAAAGGCCATGACTTGGTGTTCATCGGATCCCATGCCCTTTTCCCCACCTCTTCTGTAATTAATGTCCCTCTCTTTCCTGGGCCATTGTTGTCAACATGCACACGCACTCTCTCCCAATTAAAACTATCTTCTTGGCTCTCATATTCCTCCTGGCCACAATTCCGTTCCTTTTTTTACCTTCACCAACTTCCTAGTAGCTGTCCGTAGACCCCACCTGGGCTTCCTCATCTCACATTCTCTCCTAAACATGCCCCATCCAGGCTTCCTTCTGGCTTCACACATTATTGAAATGGCTTTAGTCAAGGTCACGATTGACCTCCATGATGCTAAATCCAATGGGCATTTTGTCTCATTGCATCTTATTCAACTTCTGATTACAATTCAACACAGCCAACTGCTCCCTTTTTCTAGAAACCATTTTTTTTTTTTTGTTTCCAGTGTCACCCTTCTTCATAGTTAGTTGTGTTTGTTTGTTCCTTGCCTTAGTCTCTTTTGCAGGCTGTTCTCTGTCTGGGTAACTTCACCCCAGGACTCCTGCTCTATGCTACACATGCTATCTACAGGAGGTAATTGGCCAGTCCATGGTTTTGAATACCAATTGCAGGATGATGCCCCTCTATTTTATATCTTTGGCCCCAGAGTCTCCCTTAATTTTCAAACTCAAATAGCCAACTTTCAACTTGACATTGCCATGTGAATGTTTAATAATGTATTCAAAATTTCAATATTGTGTACAGCAAGACTTGTTGAATCTACCCCTAAATATATTTTGAATCCAGAAGGCTGGACTGACTAAGAGATAGCTTCTGGAAGACATTAATGGTCCCCTACATGGTCTCATTGCTTCCACCCTTATAATGTCATACCCTTTGACTTCTATTTTCCAAGCAGCAGCCAATGTGATCTTTGGAAACTGTAAATTAGATCATTTCCTACTTAAAACTTTTCAGTATCATTTTGGGCTCAGCTTAAAAGTCACCTCCTTGCAAAGGTTTTCTCTCACAAACAGTTTAAAGTAGCACTTGAGTATCTTCTGTCACTGTATTCTGTTTTACTCTCATCATTGCATTTACCAATAACTGGTGTTTTCCTATTCACTATGTGTAATCTCCGTGAATCGAGGGACATGGTCTGTGCTGTTCATTGCTTTAGCCTCAGTGCACAGTGTTTGGCACATAATATGTGCTCAACAAATAAATGAATGGATACATTTATTCAGCAACACCTGTTATAACATGTCATAACTTTCTTGGCTATGCTGATACATCAGAACTACTTTAAGGAGATTTTTCAATTCTTTTGGATAATTAATCTTTCCCCAAGTAACTGGAGTAAATTATTTGACTGGTTCATTCACATCTATAACATGGTAGTTTTTACCCAGCTGTAACTTATTTAGTGCATGTTGCAAGGAGGCCAAAAGAAGGACCATCTTTGGGATGTTCTTTGTAATAATCATATATAATTTGGTATTCTTAAAAAAACATGTACCCTGTGGTGATGAGAACCTTTACTTTCCATGGGTTTTGCTGTGTCTACTTCCTATTTGCTTACCTAAACATTTTGAGAGCGTGGCATGGGTCATTCCAACAGATAACTTTTGCTCATATCATGTACAGTCTTCATCCCAGAAATAGCTATTCCCAAATCCTTTTTTCCTCATTGTATAACTACAAACATCTAAAACCACAAGGTCCAATTACTTCACATGCTTTCAGCATCTACAATGGTACCGCAAGAGGGTTTCTCCACAAATACACTGCAATGCACTCCGTTCAAACCGAGCCTAGAAGAACCTTGGTTTTGTGTTTACTGGCAGACATGAAGGAGGTAATATTTACTTCCTCACCACAAACATAGGCGCTATCTCGTAACATCACCGTTGGGCTATTTCCCCTCGGTCTCCGCTCCGCGCTGTACGGGTGGCTTATTTAAGAGTGTTTCTGAGGGGCTGTCTCACCTTCAGAGGAGTTTCATCTTCTGAAGTTCTAATCTAAGATTCCTCTCCTGTACGGTTAGAGTTTCATCCCAGCGCCAGTGAATGCCATGTCTTTATTACTGTTTTGAGTGACGGTGGTGCAGCGGAAGGCACAGGCATAATACGTCTTTGTCTTCCCCCAGCTAATGACCCGGGGCGGAGCAGGTCAGGTGCGTCTTTACTGTTTGCTGCTGCTCCATTTATCTGTGCTGTATAAACTCCTCGCGACAGCCTGGCCCTCCGCATTGTTTTCAGAACCTTGACTCTCCTTACCATTCTCATCATCCAAATTTATTTAAGGATGAAACTATTAGAAACACAATTGGTGAATTAATGTCATAGGGACTGCTGCTGGCAGCTCATCAATTTTTGATATGCCACTCAGACAAATGAAACATAAGCCACCCAGAACAAGGGGACCTTTTGACACTTCAAAGGAAACCCCTATGGGTGGTTTCCTCTTGAAGCCACACTAAACTGGCTCGATCTCCTCAGCTGGAAGCTGCCAATGTCTCATTAACCCCTAAAAAGGCCCGGCATGAGCTTTCCTTTTCAGCTATAATTATGCCATGCACTTCTGTTATGCTGCACTGAATCGCAACACTGTCACCAGCACATTATAAACATCCCCCCTAATTGAAAAGCAGATTAGACTCTTGTGTTAATTAGCCAAAGAGCCCGCCCACTTGCATGCATTATGATTGCCTCTTAAATACTGAGGATGTTGAAATCCCTCAGAAAGACAAGGCAGACTTAATTGCAATAACCTGCAAATTAAGTTTAATTTACTTTAAATTTACCGGTTTAGCAGGCTCATTTGATGGTGTTAATGTTCTAGCAAATTAATTATCTGAATTAGTCATGCCTGGTGGAGTTTTGCAGCGGAATACATTGTACAGTGGCCTATTAATAACAGACAAACAGGACAGGATTAATGAGAAGATTATGCTCGAGTTCTTAAAAAAAAGGATCTTGCATGAATTCAAATATAATCACCAAAGTGCAAATAAAGACACAGAATATAAACAAACTGAGATTTATTACACTCTGTGGCGTGCCATGCAGGAGAAACAGTAAAACATGACGGTGAAATATCGGACGGTGAGAGTCCTATTCCATACACTCCTGTGGAGCTCCCCTCACCGCGAGCCCTTTCCTGCTAGCAAGCACGTAGGAGTCCCATAGAGAGGCATTGGGCTGCGGAGATGACACCAGCAAATCAGTTGGAAATATCTTTGCTTCAGTTAATTCTGTTGCCCTCTTAGTAGTTTATAAAACATTAAGATGTTTTCTGGAACCCACTTGTAACCATTCTTCTTGGCCAGATCAGGATACTATTAATGATAAATAATGTAGAACAGTACTAACCTAGCTGCCACTCTTCTCTCTGTCCCAGTATACATCTGTCGAGACCCAACGTAGGAAATTTGGGGGGAGGGATGAAGAAGGACGAGAATGGCAAAAACATTTGAGGGTTAACAGCTTTGGAGAATCTTCCAGATTCACCCCTTTATGAACATATGTTTGTCTTATTCCTCTTGTATCCTCAGGTCCTACGACAGGGTCTGGAACATAGTAGGCGCTTAAACCATTCTTTTTTTTTTTTTTATAATGGATTAAAAAAAATGAGCTTGGTGACAATTTTGGAAGAAGAATTACTCAGCCTGGAGAACATGGTAGGGCAGTACTCCTAACAAATATGGAATCTCTCTGAAAATCCTGTGCCAGCGCTTCTGTTGTTATAAATAGTTAGGCTTCCTCCATTTGGTTCTGAAGAGACACAGGCAGGCTTTCTCTCCGCCATCCGCTGCAGAAAGAAATAGCCTCTGGGTGTCAAACTAATAGTCTTTGACTGGCTCGAACTGAACACGGCCATGCAGTGACTGACCTCAACATGCCAGATTATTGATTGGGCTGGAGACGCCTCAGCCATCATTTTCCTGGAGCAGTCACCGCTTTTGTCTTGCTCCGTCCACAGCTGTCACGCTGTGGTGAGCCATTGAAAGAGCCCACATTTGCATCCTTCGTGCATTTATGCTTCTCCGCTTAAAATAAAAATGCCACCACTTGAAAGTCAGGCTGAACCATTGGTTCTGGTTTTTTAAAAATTATCTTATTAAAAGCCAAGGGTTTGAGTTTCATTGGGAGTGGGTCGGGGAGGGGGGCATGCAGAATATGTAAACTTGCTTTATGAGGCGTATTTAATTTTGGGAAAAAATAATGAGAATAAAAATTGTTTCAATATGTTTTCTGTATTGTGTCAATATATCACACAGCTCCTTTCTAGAGTCGCATTTGCTGTGAGGGTGGTTGGGTTTTTCGCTGTTTTTGTTGTTGTTCTCTGTTGAATTACAATTTGCAGCAGCAAATGAAACTGGCACAAAAGCAGGTGTTATTAAAACTGGGCAGGAAAAGGACAATAACAACATAATTCCGCTTTAAAGGCCGATATGTGTGTGGTGGAAACGACTTTGGTTGGAGCCCATAGGGAATAGAAAATACACCATAAACAAAATGGATTTCAGTGACACATAAACAAAAGGCAAATGACTAATATATTTACATATAGCATGTGGTGTATTCATTGCACACCATGGTGACAGAATTGTTTATTTCATTTATAATTTATACAGCAAAATCTTATTAAATGTGTAACTAGTTTGCCAGATGATAATATACGTAGGAGATTAGGCTTCTATTATAGAATGTCATTAACAACAAAAGATTTTCATTTGTGAGCTAATTTTTTCCCAGTTCATTCTTTTCGGCAGTGTTTGCTCCGAATAGAAGCCTGCCTCTCTTCAATGATGCTGACACTATGGCAAGAAAAAGGTAGCTGTGAGTTTCTGGAGAAGAATGCCCATTGGGCAATGTAAGACTCCTTTTCTGGTGTTCCCTAGATAAGAACATCAGTCTTCAGAATGTATAAGGGAGAACTGAAGGGTGTGTATGAACTTTAAAGGGGTTTTAGAGATCCTAGAAAAACTCTTTGACAAACAGTATTCCATCAAAGACCAGAAACACCAGAACTTGGTGTTTCTGATCAACATTGCTTCAAAGACAAGAGGAGGCCGTAAGTATCGTGAAGGGAATAATCTCACTGTGCTGTCCTTTATTTCCTGATGGACCATCAGGCTAGAGGCTTTAAGGAAATTCCAGGCACCAAGGGTGCATGCAGAACAATCTTCTCAGGATATTAACTGAGAATTTAAAATTTGTTTTTGTTTCCGTAATCACTACCACATGCACACTATCTCATGTGATCTGTTCCTCTTACACACACAAAACTACTCTGAGCTCTTTCTCGTTACTCCTTGTGAATAAGAAGAGAAAAGTCCCCTTTTGGATTTGCCTTCGCTCAGTGTTCTGTAGTGTGGATTGAACCATTTCAGGATGTTTGCGGTGCGTGTCATTCCAAGCCAGGAGAGCGCTGCCTGTGAGGGGCTACGGGATGGGTGGGGTTTGGGAGGGGGGATGGACGTGAGGTGGTGGAGAAATGCTTTTAAACAATAAAATGTATTTTACTTTCAGGCCTTGAGCTGTCAGGCCTCATTCCAAATAATGTATCCTGACAGTTCATAGCTACTCTAAAAAACTGGGGGAAGCTTTTGCAGTTGCAAACTACTGTGGTAAAACATGAAAATACTTTATTCAGGTAAAGTGGAAATAGCTGTTCAGCCTGGTTAAGTTACACAGAAACCTTTTCCTCTCTAAATTAATATACTGTGCAAATATCTTGCCTGTGACATCCTAGCTGTCCACTTAATACAAGCCCTTCCAGGGAGAACTGTGTCTCAGTGCATCAAAGCATTAGCGAACATTCCCAACCGAAAGCCAGATAAACTTGTACATTCAAAACAAGCGTGTGAGGAAGTGAATCTTGGTGTTGCCAATCATAAGTGGAAAATGCAAAGAATACATATTTATTCAGTTTCTACTCTTGGCCTCAAAAAAAGACAAAGAACTGCTGTTTTATTGTTTGCACATTTTCCCTTCGTTAGTTCCATAATCTCCCAAGAAGGGAAAAGGCAGCTCAAGGGCATCTTCCTTTGGGTGCCATAGAGTGTCAGAACAAAACAAAACAAAAACAGGAAAAATAAAAATAAGGAAAAAACAGAGAATAATGTTATTTTCCGATTTAGGTTCAGTGTGGGCCAGGAGTACAATGCTACTGATGCTGTAACAGCTAAAATGTGCCTAGGTCCGATTAACAGATGTATGCAGTCTAGAATCTAGGAGAGGATATTACTGCTTAGACCTCATCTGGACTATTGTGCTCAATTTGGGGCTCAAGAGACTCAAACAAATGAGCTAATATTTAGGGTGAAAGGGGTGGTAATAAAATATGAAATTATGTTATATGAGAAACAGTTAAGGAAACAGGATAAATTCCTAACTCAGACCATGTTCTAGCAGAAGATGAGTGGTCACTTTGAAGAGATTCTGCAGAGGCCTTTTTGCAGTAGCATTTTTTCCTTCTCCACTGAGTAACAATAAAAATAGTAGTAATAGTAATGGTAAGGGTACTGGTAATAGTAATAATACCTGACATTCGTGTGTGCCTTTGAGTTTCCAAGTTTTCTCTTACAAATACCACCTTATTTAGTCCACTCAACACCTCAAGGAGAAATAATTATGCCTCTTGCAGAGATGAGCAAATGGATTCAGCGTGGCTTAGTCACTTGCTTGGGGAGAAGAGACAATAAAGGAAAGTCTTTGGACTCCAGGTCTACTGACTCCAAATCACAATGAGGAACTGTACCAGATTATTTATAGAATTCTTTTCAGTCCTTGGTTTTATGATTTTAATAAACATGGAGGGTTAAGGACATTATTTTCTTATTTATCCATTTATTCGAGTAGATGTTTATTACTAAGTGTCAAAACTGGCAGGAACTGAGGCTAGTACTATGAGCAAGTTATGGTCAGTTCCATTGAAAATCTTGCCCAGTGAAGGGGAACCAAGGAAGTAGGTAATTAGAATTAGTCACGGGAGGCATGAAGAAATGCTGTGTGGCCTTAAAGGGGCAATTAACACACTATTGGAAGGGGGAGGCCAATGAAAAGCTTACAGAGAGAGTGACAGTTGAGTCACTTTCAACCATCATGATGGTTGAAAAGAGAAAGAGGAAGAGAAAAGGGCGTGGGAACTAGAGAGCACATTGGGAAAAATTTCTTTTAAGTACTTGGGATTTGCATTCCATATATTTACTTGTGCCTCTGTGAAGTGACTCATTCCTCCTAGTTTTCCCAGGACTTTCTTGGCTTTAGCAATGAAAGTCCACATCCCATGGAACCCCTCATTCCCACGAAAAACAGGATGGTTGGTCACCCTCCTTTGTGGGATCAATGATGGACACTCGCACTACAAGTACAAAGTGTATGCAGAGTTCCCGATAATAGTGAGCTCTGATGGTGTGAAGGATAGGATGTGGCCCAGTATATTAGTTATTCCTAAAATAACATTTTGCTTCAGCTTTTTTCTGTATTGTCAAAAAAGTTAAATGCTAGGTGGTTTTGGAGTACTCATTGGTCCCATTAAGAAAGAAAAGGGGGAAAATGCCGAATTAGCCCTGGCTGGTGTGGCTCAGTGGATTAAGTACTGGCCTGTGAACCAAGGGGTCATGGGTTCGATTCCGGGTTGTAGGCCGAGTCCCCATTTGGGGGCGTGCAAGAGGCAACCACACATTGATGTTTCTCTCTCTTTCTCCTTCCCTTCTCCTCTTTCTCTAAAAATAAATAAATACAATCTTTTTTAAAAAACCTAATTAACCTTAGGATGATTAATTCACTAGCACTAACCAAAATTGATTTTTGTCATTCAACTCCTAATATCTATCATATGAATTACTTTATTTGGCAAATGAATATTATAAATAGCATGTAGGTGACTGTAATAAAACACATCTATAGTTTAAGATGGTAGAAAATGGCCACCTTCTAAGAATTAATAGTAAAAAATCAACAAAAATGTGTTGAATGGATATTTCTAGAAGTATCTTGCCCTAAAAGATGCACATTAATGTGTGAAATTGGGGAAATATCTTGGCCCTATCCAAGTGACTAGAAGTATATTCAGGTCTGAAATGTAGGCTTGCTGAAGAATAGTAGATTAACTGAAAGTCAGATATGGTATGAATCCCAGAAAAATGAATGTGGATGTGTAATTACATCTCTGAGATCCTCAGTGGAGAGGATACGTGGTCCAGCTAATTGACGTTCCTAGCAGAGATAATATAATAGCCCTTCAGCACTCACCAGCTACTAACGTAACTGTGCCCTGCTTTCCCATAGTCCCTCAACTTCCCATGAGCATTTTCCATGCGTGTGATAGTAAGCTTTGTGGGGGCAAGAACTGTGTATCTCTGTGCCTGGCCTAGGGGATATGGTATAAAATGGAGCTCAATATTAGTTGAATAAAATGGATATTGCTTTCTTTTTATTTTATAATCCTGTATACACTTGACTAGTATTTGATTAGTATCAACTTTGAGTAATTGGAGATCTTGAGTTTAGAGTTCTGTGAACTGGTGAACCAGAGTGTCATAGGCTTCATTACATTCTACCACCCCCTGAAATTCATATGTTGATGTAAAACCCCAGTACCTCAGCATCCAACTGTTAATGTGACAGCCTGAGTTAAAGAGAGGTCTTTGGGGTGGGGGTAGGCCCTAATTCAATATGAGTGGTGTCCTTATAAGAAGAGATTAGGACGCACACATGCACAGGGAGAGCCAAGACCTAGGGGGCAGGTAGCTTATCTGTAAGCCAGTGGGAGAAGCCCCCAAAGAAAAGAACCACACCCATACCTTGATCTTGGACGTCTACTCTCCAGAAAAGTAAGAAAATAAATTTCTGTTGCTTGAGTCACCCAGTGTGTGGTACTTTGTTGTGACAGTCCTCACAAGCTAGTACATAGGTACACTAGTACACTAGTACACTAGTACAGTAGTACACTGACCGTCTGGGAGGAAATGTCACCTGGTTTCTTCCCTTGACACATCTCTTCATTCACAGAGCAAATGACAGTTATGGAATGGTGCAAAGAAAGTTGAGGGAAAGTGCTGCCAGACCTACTTTTCAGACAACCACACTGAGGCTGAAAGATGCTAAATTAATTTCAATCGTAAGTGAGCAACTTGCTTGGTTCTATTGTTGTTTGAAAGTCTGTTCTTCAGAACATTATTCCCAAAAGATCAATGGGGAAAAGAATTCTATGGTCAAATCTGTTTGGAAACACTGCTTACTGTGTCTTTCTCTGAGCTAATTACATAGCCTATCAACCTATTGAGAGCTCTAAGTGGTACTGTATTTAAGAAAGCTGTTTAAGCCCTGGCTGGTGTAGCTCAGTGGATTGAGTGCGGGCCTGCGAACCTAAAGGATCGCGGTTCGATTCCCAGTCAGGGCACATGCCTGGGTTGCAGGCCAGTTCCCAGCAGGGGACACACAAGAGGCAACCATACATTGATATTTCTCTCCCTCTCTCTCTTTCCTACCCTTCTCCTCTAAAGATAAATAAATAAAAAGAAAAATAAATAAAATATTTTAAAAAAAGAAAGCTGTTTAATTTTATTAAGTCTAGTGTTTACCAAAAGTTTTTGACCAGAGAACTTATTTTCCTTAACATCTCATGAAATCCATCACAAGGAGTACTCTGTTGAACATATTTTAGTAAAATCTCATCGATTACTGTTGGTACTCTAATCTGTATTACTGAAAGGAAATCAAATTCTATCTTGGTCATAAAGGAACTCCCATTATTATAGTCTGTGGGAACACTGGTCTAAGCGTCTCTCAGATAAATTGGTGACATATGCCGCGTCCTTCTGGCCAGACTGCCCAGACTGTCAAGTGCGGACTTGACCCCTTGGTCATATTTCAAAATCCTTCTCAAGTTTCACTTTCTTTGTGTCGCCTGTCCCAGTCTTTTCTCCTCCGCCATCCACTGTAAGACGTAAGTGACCACCGTCTTTCCTGGATTGCACTCTGGCACATGTGTTAGTGTCATTTTGTACTGTACTTACTTGATTACATTTCTACTTATCGTCCAAGACTGGGAGATTCTTGAGGGCAAGACGTGTGTCACACTCATCTACCTTTGTAACAGAGCAGAGTGTGCGATGCGTGGTGAGTGCTCAATGAAGGGAAAAGAACAACTTATTTCCTAGGTTTGTGATAACTCTCTGGTTCCATCCTGTCCGGCTATACTCCCTGGTCTACATTTTAAATCATATGAGAGTCATGTCATACAATGAAAGTTTTGTCTTAATAATGTTTTAGAAAAAAGGACCAACACCTTTAAAATATTAAAATCATAAAGCAGTATTGAATTGGAGCTAACGATGATCATTTTGCATTTTTAAAAAGATTTTATTTATTTATTCCTAGAGAGAGGGGAAGGGAGGGAGGAAAGGTGGGAGAGAAACATCAACGTGTGGTTGCCTCTCACACACCCCCTACTGGGGACCCGGCCTATAACCCAGACATGTGCCCTGAACTGGGAATCAAACCAGTGACCCTTTGGTTCACAGGCCAGTGCTCAGTCTACTGAGCCACACCTGCCAGGGCAATGATGATCATTCTTTAAATGAAAATATATAGTTCCTATTTATTATACACCTACTATAAGCCAGGTCTGTACTAAATGCTTTGCACACACTCTTTCCATATAATAATGACTGTTAGCAGACCTTTGTTGCCTGAATTACCAAATGAAAGCAAAACACTGTTGAAAGCATAAGCTGAGCCAGGACTTCTTGTCTGGAGAGTTGTGAGAAAGCAAGTGATAAGAAGAACATAGTTTTCTGTGGCTTCTTTTCCTCCAAACGTGAAAGCAAGCTATATTTGAAAATTCCCAGGTGAGCAAGAGGTATACATCACTTTGTATCCCACAGGAGCAAAAAATTTTGCTTATTTATCATTTGCTTGTGTAATTGCCTGAAGAAAGAAAAAAGACGCACTTATCTGGGAGATGGGGATATAGTTTTGTTTTATCCATTCATTTACTCATTGACTCATTAACTCAGTTATTATAGAAAGACAAATAAGACATGGTCCTTGTTTTCTGGGAACTTTCATTCAAGTAGGAGAGATAGGTATTATCGACTCACCACAGGATAAGTGCCATCTCTGAATAATGAACTGCATGCTGCATAAGCCCAGAGGAAAAAGTCCTCCTCCCAGGAATGTGCCTTGCCTAAGGTATTGTTCCGATCCATCAGTAACTTCCCATCATATGCTTACTAGGGCTATTGTCATCCTCAATTACTTCCTTTCTCTCTCTTAGCATCCCACCTATCAGCAAGTCTTATCTTCTACCACCAAAATGCATCCCAAATTAGCCCATTACATTCCATCTCTAATGCCATCACTCTAGGTCTCTCAAGTCCACCGGGGAATACCTGTCCAGAGTCAGCTTTATATTATGGAATTCTCCCTCCACTGGATTCAATGGGATTATCATGTCAAGGTGTGTTTTAAAGTTATGCAACAAGAAAGGACCACTCACTCTCATTGGTCCACCATAGACCTTGAGGCAGAGGAAATAGTTGGATCCAGCACATTCTGAGGTGTGAGGGGCATATATTAGATTCTGGATATAAAGGCAGTTAGAGCAATTTTGCCATTCAATAAGTGTTCACTTTCTTTTCTCCCCTTCTCTCCATTTTCCCCCTTTTCAACCCTGAATGAAGTATAGAAAAGATGAGCATTCAACAAAGTGTATGTATTCTAGTCTATAGATAATATAAAAATTATTTCTTCTGAAATCGGCATGGGTGAAATGGAGATTTCCTTTGCAAAAGTGTTCAAATGGTGACACTATATTTCAACATGCTGTGAGTTAGTATCTTTTTACTTTATAATATAAAATAATTGACCTGATGATTAAAACAACAATCATGATTACAATGTATTTAACCTATCATTACGCAACCACTTCCCAAGCCGTAAGAGCTGAAATATCTTCAGTGCTCAGAACAAGGTTGGCACATGGTAGTGGCTAACCAAATATTTTGTTAAAAGCATAAAAGGATGAAGAGTTTGTTTTTATTCCTGCCAGATTCTGGCTGGTGGAGAGAAAGTTGGAGTGATAATTCCTAGAAGGAAGAGCAAAATTGTGCCTGAAATCTACTTCCTATCATCATCATCATCATCATCATCATCATCATCATCATCATTCCCTTAAGTGCCCTTCATTTGCTAAGCACATTCTACTTTTGGAAATACTTTCATATATGTTATATGTAATCTTCACAGTCCTCTTGTGAGGCAGGAAGTTTTCTCTTCCTTGTTTTATTGCTAGAAAAATTGCAACACAGTGTGTTTAAATAATTTGCCTTCTCTGTTCAACAGTTTGTAGCAGATTCAAGATTAAAACTGATTTCCTGATTCCAATCAAGGGGACCACCTGAGGGTGACACATATGTTTCTAGGAGACGATGAAGAGGCTGCAGAAGTCAACATTTTGGGACGAAATAAGAAGGCTGGCGTTAAGGTTTTTAAATAGGGCTGATAAAGAAGAGCAATAAGTGCTGGAATTATCATCTCCGGAAAAGTGACGAGTGAGGCAAATACTTAATGATGGTACCAAAGGACGATATGTGATTATTATTACCATATGATAGATTGTACAGATAAATGGAGGTGTTCCCATCTTTCCTGGGTACAGAATTAGACTGAAACAACTCCAGTTGAAGGCTACGTACATTTAAATCAACAATGGCTCTAGAAAACAAGAGAATGTATCCTAGGGACACTTAGAAGGCCAGTTTCAGCGCTGATGTGGTGCTGGCTCCAGCGAGACCCCCTGAGAGACCCTCCACCCATCCTTCTCATGGCCCAGACCCAGCAGAATCACTGGCTGGTTAGTTTCTCTAGCCCATCAGTCACACCCTAGACATCATAGTCCAGATTTACTGTCGATTTGATGGTATACTAATCCAGAAATTGCTTCATGGCTCCCTAGGTGCTTACCATTGGGCATTGAAGTCACGAAGTATGATGCTGTGAGACAGGAAGGGACAAGTCTTCTGTCTGTATGCCTGATATGTGAAGACTTGGGCTGAGCTATTCTGGCATTCAATAAAGCTTAATTTGTCTATACGAGCTATTGGCCATCGGGACTCTACAAATTAAATAGGACTAGGAAGACCCTAAATTATCAGATTCACCAAAGTTTTTCGTAAATTCTTTTGCTTCGTATTTTTGCAAGAATTACTTTCTCAAAACACGGGTTTGTTAATGCCTTTCTTCACATCAGGGAATGAAACGTGGTTACAGAAAACAGAAAAAAACTCGGGTTTCTTGCTTGTCATTCATGGCCATTTGGAACGTGGTTCTAATCCCCACCACACACCCCGATTTTATTGAGGTGGGAAAGACTTGGCACAGAGACCAAGCTGGGTTTGCTTTATTTCTCTGGGCCCAGTGCGGGCTCCGACTCAAAGCTGGGTGCGCGTTCACTGCACAAAGGGATGAGAGGTGTGGGGCAGTCGCTGCACCGTGTCTTTCACCAGCATCTCCATCGCATTGCTCGCACTGCGCTTCCTGCCTGGGAAGTCTGTCCCCATCATTTCCAATATCATTCCCATTTCTCATAGCCCGATCTGTACAGGGTCCAGGTCAAATTACTGCTCCTACTGAGAAATGGATTGGAGAGTGGGATGGAGTCAAGGCCCAGTCCGGGCAGAAGGGGATTGTGAGGCAGGCAGGGGACCAAGAGCCGGCATGGGGGAGGGGCTGAGACTCTCCCTACTCTTCTTTGTTGAGGCTGTAAAGAAGAAATGTTACACGTGATCAGAGTTCATTGAGATCCATATTTTCCCATCTTGGTCAGGTCTACTTCCCTTTTTCTTCACTTGGACCAATATACTCCCCTTTCCTTAAATACTTGTATGCATTCTCTTCTTCCTAACTTGGTTTCCTAGATGTTTTTCTGTCAGAACCTGAGTTTCTCAATTTTTAAAAAAAATTTTGGTCCAAGTCTACCTGAGTCATAGCTCTGTCTGAGGCGGATTCATATCCTCAGCTGCTACTATTCCCATTGAAAAAGGGAAGGCTTATGGCTGGAGGGGTCCCTGGGATCTTATTCCACTTTCTGGAATTATCTTAAGGAAGTCTGTCACCAGGAATGGCATTTCAGAGTGTCCAGGACAAAGGAGGCTAGTGACCTGAGGCTACCTGTCAGAAACTATCAACAGGTGTGAGGCGGCAGCCACCGAGATAGAAAAAGAGGAATCAGCCACAGAAGGGGAGTCAAGAGAAATACCATTCCTATGGTCTCGAAGCTGAGCGACAGGATGGAGAGGAAGCCTTCTTATGAGAAGCCAGGAGCCCAAAATGGCAATTTTTTGATGCCACATTGAAAGATCATGGTCTCACACTCGCTTTCTCTAACCCTCCCACAAACTGAGCTAACAAAAAAAAATGTCTATTAAGAAGGCAGACATGTGAGCAATCTAGTTAACTATTTTAAAAAACTATCATGGAGTCCCCTTATTTTTCCTTCTTTTACTCACCAGTGAGCTACTCTGTGTCTTCATGTAACTAGTGTGTACTTGGAAAATCATACCGTACTAACGTATGAAGAATGAGGGCCATTTAAGAGTGGAATGAATCATGCCAATTTATATAATAGGTTTGCTGATACCAAAGGTGTATGAGGGTCTGGATCTTACATTACTCTGAACTTCCAAAAAAAAGGTTAATTTGCCAGAATTGGAGAACTGTATTCCTTTGTCACTTTTCCAAATGCTTATAAATCAAGGGCCACTTGACAGGACGAAAGGTTTTTGGTGTGTGTGTGTGCGTGTGTGTGCATGCACGCCAGATTATACAGAATCAGAAAGACTTCATGGTCAGATGAGCTTTCAGGAAGAAGTCCTTTTATGGACTATTGCCAAAAGCTTATGCAACCAAATTTTATTATCTGGGCCACGAGGAGCTCAGACTTGGGAAATACTGGCTTCTGGAGATCTTCTCTGTGTTACTTTCTCCCATTCCTCTAATTCAAATCCACCTTGAATTTGTACATGAAGCATTGGCAAGCGTGAATAGGCAAGAATGGACAACCACGTGAGTCTTGGCACTCTTTGTTTTGAATAAGCCAGCTACACTAATTAGAGAGCTGTAGAAGTCGAAAGGTCTCTTGTTCTCTTGGAATGGCTTCCCACCACTCAGCTCTGTGTCTACATCTTGCCCATCTTCTGAAGTGGAGCTCCCTCTCACTGGCTCCGAGGGACCTTCTCTGACTGTGTGGTTCATGGCGCCCCCCCACCGAACCTGCACTGCCCACGGTGGGTGTCTTCATGAACCATTTTTGACATTCTCTCTGCACCGCACTACTGTGTTGCATTGTGTAGCCTTCTAAATGCTTCATAAGGGGAAATTTTGTCCTTAATTGGACTGTTTACTTAGAGCCCATGCATCACTCATTATTTTATGTTTTCCACTTTCGAGAAGTTATACTTTGAAATCAGTTAACACATAAGCAGTTGAATCAAATTCAGTAATGTTGTGGATATCTCACAGAGGTATCTTTCTTTTTCAGCCAGTATTTAAAATTTTTTCTTAAATACATTTACTGATTTCAGAGAAAGAGGAACACCAATGTGAGAAACATCAATCGGCTGCCTTCCACAGGCACTCCAAACGCGGATAGAACCCGCAAACCAGGTACGTGCCCTGAGCAGGAATTGAACCCTCCACTCTTGGGAGTATGGGATGATGCTCCAACCAACTGTGCCACACTGGCAAGAGCCGACCGGTAATTTTAAAAGTAGAGCTTTTTGATTAAAGGTGCTTTGAAAGATCCCAGGAAAATATAAAATACCTCAGGACTTTATTTTAGTTTTAAAAGTCAAGAAATAAGGTAAATTCTAGTACTGATTTTGAACTCTTTGCCCTCCTTTGCCTTATCTTTTTGACATGGGGATGAAGAGTGGAATGGTGTGGGTCTGTATCTGCAGTGGTAATAGCACTAGATAAACTTCATCTAGAGCAGGTGCTACTGTGCTAAGCACTTCACATGTGTTTTCTTCCCATTAGTCCTTTGAGATGGGCACTGTTATCATGCTCACTAGACAGGTGAAGATGCTGGATTTATGGAGGCCGAGTACCAAAGGTCACCCATCCACGAATGAAAAGGAAGAACCGAGTTTTGAACCCAGGTTTATCTGAGGCCAGATCCTAACTCTTAATCACTGGTCTATACAGGCTTTCTTCTGTCACTAGCTAAATTCTTGCATATATTCCTCTTGCAAAAAGAGATTGAACCCCTTTATGTACTACAAATGGATGCTAAGTTCAGGACAGTGGCATTTAGCTTCTGATGTGCTCAGAGAGTAAGCTTCCACTCAGTTCTGCTGCCATGCTCAGATCTGGTCCTTCCAGGATTTATGATTTTTGAAGTAGGCCAGGTTATAGTTCACAGGACGATATACTATGTTGGAATATACTAAAATGCTGATATAGCCTGTTAACTTCATGATTTCTAAAAATGTTGATACAAGCAGCTATAAGGTATTTATCATATAGAGAGACAATTGAAACAGTTGATTTCTCTTTAGCCTTCACCCTTGGGGACTCAGGGAGTTGTTATCTTAGGGGATCTGTAATACAATACAGAACTTTTCATTTCTGGGTCATTAGCACTGGATACGAACCAGGATGATAATGGTCATAAGTAGTTATTCTGTGGCTATCTAATGTTCTGTAGGAAATAAATTTATATTCTGGTGGATCCTAGGAATACAGCTACAGAATATTCTAACATTTATCTAAAATCAAAAATACTTTTTAAGAGTATTTGTTATTAAAGTTGATATGATTTCCTCAAGTTTGTGTTATAAATGTGGAAGAAAGCTTGAGTTCTCTCTACAGACATGGGAAATGGTCTCTCTCATTGTAATATCAAAAGTAGTGCTGAATTCAGTTGGCAAAGTACCATGTAAATAAAGAGGGCTGCATATATGTCCTGTACACCCACATGGACAGCTTGAGAAATAGGCTTTCTTTCTCTACGAACCATTTAGAATTGCTCAAAAAAAAGAGTTATCAGTTATTTGATGTGAGAACCATCTGCAAGTAATAGGACAGTTTAGCTACCGAAGAGGCCATACAGTGTAAGAGTTAAGAGCAGGGACTCTGGAGCAGACTAAATGAGCTCCATCACTTACCAGCTGCACGGACTTGGGCAAATTATTTAGCCTCCCTGCATCTCAATTCCTTGACTCTAAGATGTGGTCGTAATTGTACCTTTCTCACAGGATTGTTGTGCAGATTAAATGAGCTGATTTACATGAAGTACTTAGGATGGCGCCTGGCACCTGTAAGCATTGCCTATTCTTACTAGAGTATAGAGAATAATACTGATATTGTTCAAAATAAATGTAGCTCTTGAATCTCTGTAGTTTTTCAATTCTCTTAAGTAAGCTAGAAAACATTCTACATCTATTTGACTTTGCCTGGGGTACCAGGCACCCATAAAGTTTCTAGGGATTCAAACCTGAAAAAGTCATCATCTTTATCCTTGAGGGATATGTCGTCTAGAAAAAGGCAGATATGCACACTGAAGATTCTCAGTCATCATGTTAAGTGCATAAGCAGAGATGTCAAGCTGTTTCCAGGACTGTGTGTAAAGAGAGGACTGAATAATTTTCCCCGGATGAGTTGCTTAAGCAGGTGATGTTTACCTGCTCTCAAAGGATGTGCAGAAGTAAGTCCACCAGCAATCAGCACCTGATGATCAATATTTTCTTCAGAAGATGCTGTATCAGGATTGTGCCAGAACATTGTGTAGACTTGATCACAGAATAGTAGGCAACATTTGCTAATCAACTGTGACATGATAGGTCTCTTTACTAGGTTTTCTATTAGAGACAAAAGGGAATTGGGAGGAAGAGAAAGGGTGAAGAGAAAATTAAAAAGAAGAGAAAAAGGAAAGAGCATAATTTCCCCAAAGGTAAAGTAAAACATATGAAGGTAAAAGGCCTTCCTGTGCAATATCCTACTTATGGGCAATAATGTCTTGTGGCTTATTTTAGTAAATTAATCAGACACGTGGATGCCAAGGAAGGAGGCCTGTTTTTCACCATTATGATTGAAAGAACTTTAGTTAGAGATGATCTCTCCAAGGAAACAATGCTGTTTTAACTGATTTCTCTGTGACATCCAGATTTGTCCCTCAATAGGTAATATACAGGCATTTAAACTGCAGTTTGCCCAGTTCTTCTTCACTGGTCATTGGGGAAATTCATCTAAAGCTGCAAAAAGGACTAGAAATGTTTGCATCATATTAATAAATGGGAAACCGAGGAAGCTGCCAACTGGCAGCAGAGAGTGTTTTGGTGGTTTGATAAGGCTACTAAAGAGTTTATGATGTGACAGATGTTTCACTGCACTATTGTGAAATGAATAGATTATGAGAAGTAATTAGATGTACATTGGAATCAATGCTGTTATCATCGAGGCCTTCGGGCGATGCAGTAGATGAGAGTCTTGGCAGCAGGTGGTCCAATGGCTCAGAGACAGGAAGACACACCGCAGGAGACTGAGTGACAGGTTTCACAGATCCAGGGGGTGAGAGATCTGAGCTGGGGCTTGCATTTGTAATCTTTACTCATGTATAAATAATAACAACTCCACCATTGACTTCATATGCTATGTCATAGCCTCGGTTACCCTCACACACATGTAGAATAGTGTTGGTTTCATCTACTCAAAGTTATTCTTGGTCTGCCTGCTTTCAAACGTGCATATGGATGCTCGATTGTAACTGACAGCTCTATCATTTTTTGAGGGGAGACTTTTAGAGCTAATCATGTGATGATTACATTTATTTTTAATGGCTGGCATTGAGCCGCCATTGTACAAAACTTCCTATAGCGTGCAGATCAGAGGCTGAAAAGTACTTTAACTGCCTTTTATCAGTTAGGCGGTTTCTTCTCTCTGGCTCAATGACTCACATTTAAAGAGACACGTTTGTCTCTCTGCCCTGTAAAATCCCTTTGCAGGGGACTTGGCAGGGTCACCTTCCATGCTTGAAGCAACCATATGGAGCCTGCTGCTTTCAAGAGAAGGTTTTGGTTTCTGCCAGTTTCCAGGGTCAGCTATTAGCACACTGGGGAATGTTGAAGTTTCCAAGCAAAGAATGAAGAGGGAGGGAAGAAGTGGGTGATTAGGGGGATTAAGTAACTGATTCCTTGTGTACATCTGCTACCCCTGTAGGAAGAAGAAACAGCTGGTAGGAACATTTATGAAGCCCTATCTGCTTAAAACAGCAATGGTATTTATGTTAAAAGGAAGGAGGTTTTATTTAACGATCTCAAAACAATATATCAGATCTCTGATAATTAAAGAGATCTTAGAAAATGCACATATGTAGTGTATGGTTGTACACTCACATATAAGTGCAAGTTTTCATGCTTCTACTCATATATCTACCCAATTTGGTAACTAATTCTTCTGTTCATTTTTTCATAAACCTTCATTAAACCTGCACTGTATTCCTATTACTACTGCTGTGGAGATAAACCTAAGTGATCATGTCATGTAGAATTCAGTTGTCTCTCTTGGGCGTATGTGTGCATGTGTGTTTGTTACTCCTTGTCTACCTTCCATAAGAAGCTAGATGTTGGTTCGTGTCTTTCCTTTGAAACTAACATGCACCGTGTATACAGTTCAGAAAAAGGAAAGTGGAAACTAGAATAATTTAATGAAATAATACAAAGCTATGATATGCAAAACACTTTAAAAATAATGTTCTTAAGTAGCTCATGAATATTTTCATATACCCAGTGTCTGAAAATTATTTTCAAAAATTTTTCTTTCTGCTTAAAAATCTGCTTCATAGAAGTCTAGGAAAAAAAACTGATATATTCTACTTGCCATATGTTAAAGCAAGAATGATAAAGATCTAAATGCACTAAACATAAAGCTTTTGCCTTTCAAAGGTTTGCTGTATCAGATATCTGTGTCTGGGGATTTGTAGCATAAACCACCAGCTCCTCTGATTTTGATACAGCCCATGGCTGGTCAATCAGGGCTTCCTGGGAGGGCAATAAGGCTGAATCCTTCATAGATAATAGGACCTTGTCAAACAGGCCTGAGGAGCAACCTGAAGGGGAATGCTCTGTGCAACTGGTCTGTCTCTAAATGAGCATGAACTTTCAGCAATAATAGCAACCACTTACAGAGTACTCTGCTAAGTGCATCCCAGACGTTATCTCATTTAATCCTCAAAATAGCCTTAGAAAGTAGATCTATGATTACCCTCATTTGATAGATGAGTACGCTAGAATTTGGGTAGGTTAAGGAAATTGCCCAATGTTGCCCAAAGTGGCAAAACCTGGATTTAAAACCAGTTTTCTGATAGCAAAGTTCATGTGTTTAATCACCACACTTTCTGTCAAATGGATTTCTTCAAGTCCTTTGCTTTTCCTATAGGATTTAAGGTATGATAGGTTTCAAATAAAGGAGAAAGTTATTCATGAGACAATTCATATTACTCTATTATCTACTTGAATAAGAAACACTTGCATAAAATAAAGCTTAAGGATATGTATATTTATATTCGTTAATATTTGTGCTATATTGACTTTGCTCCCAGTACTAACTGTAGAGCTTTGGGGGAACTATGCCCAGGAGTTCCAGTGAGGATGAATTCGTCCACCTCTGCCGTGGTGAATACATCAAGCTGTATCCTCAGGTGATTAAATAAAACAAGATCCTCCAGCAGTTCATATGCACATTAAAGTTTGAAAAGCACCAGTCCAGCCTATCAATGTTTGAACATTTCTACCAATGGGAGTGTCAAAAGTTCTGTCTTTGGATGAATCTGACTAATAAAACTTTAGAGCTAAACTTTGTCTCTCAATATATTTCATACTTCAATTAAAATTCTCAATTGATTTTACCCTTAAGTTAAAATTCTATGTTGGGGACTTCTGGTCAAGATGAAGGCATGGGTAAACACAGCTTGCTTCCTTGCACAACCGTGGCAAAAATTACAACTACACTATGAAACAGCTGTCACCCAGAATAGTCATAAAATCAAGCTCTATGGACCTCCAACAACTAAGGAATAAAAGAAATCACATTCATCCAGACAGGGAGGAGGCGAGAGGTATGGAGATGTGAAGAGGTGGAACAGGCAGCCCCACATCCATGTATGGTGGATAAAAAATGGGAGGGGTACCTCGGGAGCGAGGGATCCCAGTCCCACACCATACCACCCAGCCCAGAGTTCCAGCGCCAAGAAGATAAGTCCCCATAACTTCTGGCTTAAAAACCAGTGAGGGTCAGAGCAGTGGAGGAAATTGTGGGATTCTCAGGAGCTTCCTCTTAAAGGGCCTGCCACAGACTTGGGGCTTATGCAGACTCGCTCCCTCTGGGCTCCAGCATGGGGGCAACAGCTAGAAGGGCACCAGTGGCATACAGGTTGAAACTGAAGTATCTGGTATGAAGGAGAATGCCAGGGGACAGCTGTCATCCAGACAAAACTCCAGAGGCCAGGCAGCACCATTGTCCCCTTTCTGAGCCTTCACCCACACAGAGTCACAGAGCAGCAACACCCTGTCAGAGGCTCCATCAACTTGGTTCACACAGGTTGCCCCACCCAGGAGATTACCTAAGGCTCCACCCCATCCAACTTACCAGTGTGCTTTTCTGTAATAGGCCACACAACTAACACAAGGAGTCAAAGCAGCTTTAACTAATACACAGAAACAAACATAGGGAGGCTGCAAAAATTAGGAAATAAAGAAATATGGCCAAAATGAAAGAACAGAACAAAACTCCAGAAAAAGAACTAAACAAAATGGAGATAAGAAATCTATCAGATACAGAGTTCAAAACACTGGTTATTAGGATGCTCAAGGAACTCACTGGCTCCTTCAACAGCATAAAAAAGACTCAGGCAGCAATGAAAGTTATACTAAGTGAAATAAAGAAAAAAATTTCAGGGAACCAACAGTGGAGTGGATGAAGCCAAGAATCAAATCAATGTTTTGGAACATAAGGAAGAAAAAGACATTCAATCAGAAAAGCAAGAAGTTGAAAAAGAATCCAAAATAACAAGGATAGGCTAAGGAGCCTTTGGGACAGCATCAAACATACCAATATTCGAATCATAGGGATGACAGAAAGAGAAGAGAAAGAGCAAAAAATTGAAAACTTATTTGAAAAAATAATAAAAGAAATCTTCCCTAATTTGGTGAAGGAAATAGACATATTAGTTCAGGAAGCACAGAGTCCCAAACAAGATGGACACAAAGAAGACCAAGACATAATAATTAAAATGCCAAAGGTTAAAGATAAAGACAGATTCTTAAAAGCAGCAAGAGAAAAGCAGATAGTTATCTGTGAAGGAGTTCCCATAAGACTGATAGCTGATTTGTCAAAAGAAACTTTGCAGACTAGAACGGTCTAGCAAGAAGTATCCAAAACGATGAGAAGCAAGGACCTACAATCTAGATTACTCTGTCCGGCAAAGCTATCATTTAGAATTGAAGAGCAGATGAAGTGTTTCCCAGACAAGGTAAAACTAAAGGAGTCCATCATCACCAAGCCATTATTATATGAAATGTTACAGGGACTTATTGAAGGAAAAGAAGATAAAATCTATGAACATTAAAATGATAATAAATTCACAACTGTCAATAATTGAATCTAAGAAAACAAACTAAGCAAACAAGCAGAATAGGAACAGAGTCACAGTATGGAGATCACTTACAGGGTTATCAGCTGGGAGGGGGAAGTGGAAGAATGGGAAAAGGTGCAGGGATTAAGAAGTACCAATTGGTAGGCACAGAATAGACAGGGGGATGGGAGATGGAGGAGTCTAGGAAATGGAGTAGCTAAAGAACTTACATGCATGACCCATGGACATGAACTAAGGGGGTGGATTACTGGAGGGAGTAGGGGTACCAGGTGGAAGGGGACAAGAGGGGGGAATTGGGACAACTGTAACAGCATAATCAATAAAACATATTTAAAAATAATGAAAACTAAAATAAAATAGGAAAAATTCTATGTTGGTGCTTTTTAAAATGAACTTTAAAGAAGTTGACACTAAAGTTCATACGAAATGACAAACATGGAATACTGCTCGGAAAACACTGAGAAAAAAGTGACAAACATTAAAACATATTATGGAAGCCTCTGTAATTAAAAGACTATATTGTACAGGCACTTGAGAAAAGAGATCAACAGAACAACAAAAGCCCAGAAGTGGACCCAAGGATATAAGTAAGTTTAGTATGTAGTAAAGGCAGTAGCTCAAATGACTTGAGCAAAGATAACTTTTAAAAACACTGGCACAGAATTGTCATTTAGAAATAAAATTAGATCCATTCCTCATACCATGTGAAAGAATAAACTCCAAATCTATCAAAATGTGAAAAATAATCCCATATAAATACTAGTTAAACTCATGGTTAAATTCCTTTTCAATCAAGATGCAGAAGTTGTTTTTCTAAATATTTTCTGCTAAGAGGACCTAGAAGAAATGATACCTCAGTATCAAGTAACACACTTAGCACCCAGATCTTGTTTTTTATTGGCATACTCCAGAAAAAGAAACCAGATTTATTGAAGAAATGGCTGATTCTACCACACACACAAAAAAAATGAGAGATAAGGTTTGAAATGTCTTATGGTGCCAGAAGTGAAGCAAGTGAGGTGTTCAAAATTGATAAATATATGTTGAAAGGATGTTGAAAGGACACTGGAGCCAATATAATATAATTCCCATGGTAAAATACATATCCATGAATTCTCTATTAAGATAAAAATATTGAACCAATATTTACGTAGGGGAGAGCAAAACTCTTCCTTACAGTAGCATCTTCATTAATAAGTGTGGAAGGAACATTCTGAATAGATTCATCATAGAAATTCAACAGACACACCATACTAATTTCTGCAAGCAGAAAGCACTAATAGTTGCTAAAATTAGTGGATGAAAATATGATGAGAGTCTGAATATTTACATACTCTCAGCATATTTCTACACAGGTATTTACTAACTGCAAAGGGAAAAGCAGCAACTTCACAGTGGAGAGACCTGGCAGACACCGCCTTCGACATGTAAATGAACTTAACCTCCCCAGCACTACAGCATATCATGGACCTCCTGATATGATGCGTTGAGAAGGGCACAACATCACTTCTGTAGAGTTCTTGCTAACAATGCGCAACCTAAATTTAATCAGGAGGACGCTTTAGACAAGCCCAAATTGAGGAACCTTCTACAAAATATCTGGCTGGTATTCTTCAAAAGTTTCTCTTATTTCTCAGCCTTATAGAGGTATAAGTGACAAATTAAATGGTAAGATATTTAAAGCATGCAACGTGATGATTTGATATATGTATACATTGTAAAATGACTTCCCCCATTAAGTTAATTAACACATAGACTACCTCACATATTTACCTTCCTTTTTTTTTTGAGAGAACATTTAAGTTACTCTCTAATATATAATAAGAAAAGGATAGTCTTTACAATGAATGGTGCTGAGAAAATTAGACAGCCACAAGCAAAAGAATGGAAAAAGTCAGCTAAAGTGAATTAAAGACTTAACTGTAAAACCTGAAACTGTAAAACTTCTAGAGGGTAAACTACGTAATGTTAGTCTTGACAATGATTTATTTTTTATTTGACACCAGAAGCAAAGGCAACAAAAGCAAAAATACATAAGTGCAACTATATCAAACTATAAAGCTCCTGCACAGCAAAAGAAACCATCAACCAAATGAAGAGACAACCCCTGAAATGGGTTAGTATCCAAAACCTATGAGAAGCACATAGCACTCAACAGCCAAAAACCAAATTATTCATTTACAAATGGGCAAAGGACCTATATAGACATTTTCCCAAAGACAACATACAAATGGCCAACAGGCACATGAAAAGTTTGAAGGCCTTGAAAAACAAAGAACAACCCAGGAACCGCTCACAGACTGAAGAAGACAAAGAATGAGTACCCTATCACTCCGTGACAGGCTAGTAAGAAGCTGAGAAAATTCCTGGACGAGTGAAATGGGAAAACTGAGATAAGACAATTAAACAAGCCGAACAACCTGAACAACTAAACAGCCAGCTGCTGTATCACAAGACCTTATCTTCTCCAACCAAGGACAATGGTTTACACCTCTCCTCCCTAACCAGAGAATACATAGCTTAAATCACCGTGGTCTCAGGAACAGACAACACAGATATAATTAATGCCATTTGTGCCAGCTAAACCCAAGGACAGACGAAATCAGGGAACAAATAACAAAACCCCATTAAAAGTCAGACAGACCCAAGATAAAAGTAAAACAATATATCAGACCGAAGAATAATCCCAAACCCCACTATGTGCTCATTTTGATGCATCAGCATATAAAAGATGCACCTGGAAGGCTGATGGATATTCTGCTGTAACCCTCCCTAAGATACTCACCTGCAGAAAAAAAGATAAAAAGTCCCCAAGACAAAGAGTCAGAGCTGGTTTTCTTCAGAGCATGCCCATGTCCGTGCCCCTTCTGGGCATGAACTTTTACTTCCTCCTAAACTCTAAGGGTCCCCACGAGACTTGCAGCCAGGAGAGCAGTGGGCAGTGGCAGCTTGACCTGGGATCATCCCCTGATCCTGTCTTCAAAGCCCCCTTTTCTCTGACTTCCCAGTGAGCTAAACGCAGCCCCACCTTGGCTCACTTCTTTCCCATAACATTTCTAGGAGCCAAAGCAGAGCACCGCCTAGGCTCTCTCCTGTTCCTTCTTCTACCCTTAGTCCTTCCTTTGTGTCACTCTCCCCAGCTTCAATAGACGTACTATCAAAATCACCTGGACTCATGTCGTGAAATCCTTCCTACTTGAACTCGAGAACCCGCACAAGCCGGACTGAGGCGGTCTTGCTTCTGGCTGGCCCGTGTCTGGCTGGCCTGTGTCATTCTTTTACTGGCTTGACTTTAAGCCCACCCATTTCCTGTTTAAACTCTTCCTAATAAGCTCCAGTTTGTCAAATCTCTAGTAAAGGAAGTCTCTTGGATTGAAAGCCTTAGTCTAAGTGTTATTAAGTCTTAAAAAAAAAAAAATAACCAGAAAGAAAGAAAGTCTAAAGTGAAATTGTCATCTCCTTTATTTCTAATATTTGACTCCTGTAGTGGAGACCAAAGGTGGTAAAGTTTAAAGGGAGCTGTATGACACTGTTATCTCATATTGAGGCATTGTCTTCAAACAAGGCAGAGGGGGTGCCTGTCAAGCCACGGTTGTGTCTTCGCTGTTGTGACACTGTTCCCTACACCCCACATGTGCAGCAGGGGTGTTCTGGATCCTCAGTGCAGAATCTTGCATTCATTCCCAGTAAAGTTTATCATACTAGATTTTAGACCATTACTGCAGCCTGTTAAGATCTTTTTGATTCCGAAGCTGTCATCAAATTTGTGAGCCATTGTGACCTGTAAAAATTGTTGAATAAGCCTTCAAAGGCCTATGTATGGCTTATAGATCTTTATGACTTTTTAGCTTAAATTAAAAATAATGGAAGAAACCACAATGAAAGAGATGTGTAGGTTTGATTCTATTTAAAGTCTCTACTTTAAAAGTATTATCTACTGTATATAATAAAAATAAACTGAAAAATATTGATAGCAAAAATTACAAAAGATTAATATCACTAATATGTACAGTACTGATACACAAGTTCATTAAAAATGTTTAGATTCTAACAAGTCAATGAAAAAAGATATGATGACAATGTTCACAAAATATAAATAATACTATTTTAAAGTGTGTAAAGAAAGATAAAATATCTCAGAGATATAATTTTCACTAATTCTGTTAGCAGTTATTTAATGTGAACATCTTTGGCTGGTGAGAATATGAACTAGTACAATCTTTCTGAAGGAAAAATTGGATAAAATATATCAAATGTGTAAAAAGTGGTTATACTTCTGGTGTAATAATTTTATTTCCTAAGATCTACTTTAGAAAAATAATATTCTAAGTAAATAAGACAAAATAGTAAGAAAAATAATACAAAAAGATTCTAGAATTAGGATCATTTATAACCAAGGAAAGTGTCCAACAATATGACTATAGTTAAATTATGGTAAATTAAATAAAATGTTATAAAACTCCTAATTTATAATGTTAATATGAAAACAATATATAAATTATATGTACAGAAGATCTTTATTTATGAAATAATACACATAGGAAGAAAGAAATAACATATTTACAGCACTATTGTGTGCCTTTAACTTTCTTTTAAAACTTTTTCTGTAAATCCTACACTTTTTCAGTGAGTCTTTTGGAAGCATTTTGGTAAGCATTTTGGAAGATTAAGTCATTGACCACTTAGCAATGAAAAAGTATATGTGAAAATGCTTCAGACATGAAAATAATCCCCTACCAATATTTATAGTATAAACAGCAATAACAACAATAATACTTAAAATTAGCAGCAATGTGATCCAACTGATAAAAAGAATCTCCCAGTTTCAGAAGTAATACAAGGCATAGTTGAGTCCCTAGAGAGTAATATACTTCTTATTTAAGGGAGAAAAATATCTCTCAAAAATGCTGAAAGACACTTCATTATTACTCTCTGTTTCTCTAGCATTAATGGTGACCTAGAGTTCTTAAATATTTTTCTATCTTCCCAAATACTCAACTCACTACTACAAGATTTCTCTTTCTTTCCCTCTTTCTTTCCTCTCTGTTATTTCTAACTGGCCAATTGTTATGGAAATGTATTAGAAAAAATTGAATTGAATGGACGAGTTAGGAATTCATGGTGAGGGTGCCCAAGGTTAAGTAAGTTTCTCTCAGTGAACTTAGTGGTAATGCATTTGACAAGGATAAAGCTGCTTTTCAACTGGGAATGAGTAAGAAGTGGTGCTTCATTGTTAACCATAAAACAATAATATATGCAACCTTTTGTTTTGTTTTAATACAGTTGTATATAGCAATTGTATAACCTGTATAACCTTTTTTGCCACTTTTTGGTTAAATTTGATTATTCTTAAAGTTTCAAAGACCAAATTTGGGCTAACTTTTATTTGGCAATACCTCAGAATGAGAAAAAAAATTTGCTAAGCAAAATAATAGTTTAATAAAATGATCAGGCACAGTTTTAGCCACTTCCAAGGCAAACAATTATAGACACACAGGATGATGAGTGTTCTATTCTCCCGTAGAGACTTGTCAAGATCCCTGCTTGCAACACTTCTGTAGTATTTAGGTCAACTTTTGTTAAACACCAGTAGTGATATAACTTCATTTCTTTAAAAATATTTCATAATTCTTATTTATTCACTAATCTTGTTTATTTAGTCAAAATAAACAGTTCTAATCAATACAAAAATCTGAGCACTCTAATGGAAAAATGGGCAACGCACACAGAATAGGTAATTCTGAAAGGAATGCAAAGATCCAGTAAACACAACTAGATAATCAGTCCCATTATAATCAAGGAAACGCAAGTAAAATTGAAACACACTTATGCTTTTTACATTTGCAAAGATATGGTAAGAATAACAACTTCAGTGAGTTTAAAAAGCTGCACAGACAAGAGTAAATATAAAATTAAAAAATCTGGAAAATAAATGCTTATTGATAACAGATTTATAAAGTAGTTTATAGTATGTCTATCTAATGGGACACTTTATGGCCACTTAAAATGGTGAGCTTGACCACCTTTTTTTAAATTAGGAGTTCTCAAGACTTCCTTTAGGTTCAGTGACTTACTAGGACTCGCTGAACTCAGAAGAGCTCTTTTACTCACACTTACTGTTTATTACAGCAAGAGGATGCAGCTTAAAATCAGCAAAGGAGAAGGAGCATGGAGTGCGGTCAAGGAAAAACCAGGCACGAACTTCCAGTTGCCCCCTCCCTGTAGAGTCACATGGACAATCTGTAATCTCCCAGCAATTATATGTGACAACACTTGTGAAGTGTTGCCATCCCAGGGAAGCTCACCCAAGCCTTGGTATCCAGTGTTTTTATTGAGGGCTCAGTCACATGGAGCACCCAAATGACTAACCTTAGCCACCAAGTGTCCATTTCCACAGAGATCGAACTGATATGCAAAGTTTCAGGCATAACACAGACAGACATCCACCAAAACCCGGTATAAATATGATGGTTGTAAGCCTGAACTAGCTGGCATGGCCCAAGTTCTCAGACATAGAAAGACACTCCTATCAGGCAGGAAACCCCATGGGCTCAGAGGTTACATGCTAGGAGTCCATCAAGAGCCTGTTCTGAAGTTCTTTAAAATGGGGCAATCCCTAACCCTGCTAAGTTAATCCTTTATCATATAGCCTTTATTTCTTGTTTGGTCTACCAAAATACACCACAGGGACACAACACATTCTCATCAATAACCGTGACTGAGTAAGGCAGAAATTGGCAATAGTTATGGAAGGAGCCGTGGATGTGACTGGGAGAGAGGAAAAATGAAATGAGTGGGTTCCTGCTCCTGCGAAAACCATCTCTGCATCATGGAATGTGTAGGCACTTGGTTTATAAACATTTCTGACCCACCCTTGTTTGGATGTGGCCTCCAAACAATTTTTTTCTGCAGTCCACAGTATAAAATATATTTTACTTTGTGATTTAGTGCATGGTTGCACTAAGCAAACATACACAAGTGAAGCAAATTTTACAAAAAACTCTTAACATTGTGCACGCAATGAATGCACTCAACATTTCTCATCCCTTTTCTGTCCAGTCCATCCTATACCACTTATAACAGGCTAGATTAATTTCACCAAATTGACACCATGTTCCACTAATAGATAATAGCTTTCAGTGTAAGAAAATTATCTACCTACTCCTATATTGTAGGCATTCAGTTTCGACATAGAACTTTCATGAAATATTATGGATAAAAAGTCAAGTTAGGGAGTAACATATACACTATTATGATTCACTCTGTAAATTAAGTAAATATATAGTTATATATGTATACATATTTAGAGAGAGAAAATGGTGCTTAGTAAGTAGTTTACCAAAATGTTAATACCATGAGAGTAACTTTTAGTTACTTTGGAAGAAACTCAAGGAAATGAGATTTTAAATATTAGTCTTATTGAACTTTTCTATTTCTTTAATTTACTTTTAGGTGCAATGATTTTTGTTTGTTTGCTTTATGAAAACTAGAAAGCTGTTTGTAAAAATAAAATGAAGTCTCAAGTTATATAAAATAAAAAGGATAAGTAATAATTCTCATGCATGGCAGAGTATATTTACTAGACTGTCCTGATGAAATCACCAAGATTTAAAATCAGTGTAATTTTCCAAATATCATTACTTTAGAGTATTTATTGAGGGTGAAGGAGAAGCAAACTGTACCTTTCTGGTTACCACTGAACCTTTTTAAACATCTACCTCTTCAATGCTAATAAGTTATTATCCTTACCATAGTGTTAACTATTATTAAAGTTTAAATATATGATTAAACAGATATGTAAAACTATTCATCTTAAACACATAACTAAAACAGCGTTCTCTGGTACCTGACAAAGGGAACTTATGAGTCAGTAACAATAAACTTTGACAGTGACAGTTTATTACTGCTATGATAGCACCGAAGCACTGTAAGATTCTTAACCTATTCATGTGTCAGGGATTGATGTTAAAGAAAAATGCTTCCACTCTTATGGAACTCAAAGAATAAAATTTCAAATTGTGTTAATCCTATGTAGGATCATTTAGAATTGAGTACTCTGTATTCTTTGTTAAAAATCAGAACTCGTATGCTTTAAATTGCAACTCCCTGCGAGTTTAACTGAAACCAGCCATTTTTCATTCAGAATGGAGCTTGTGCACAAGCAAAGAGGCTCATTCATTCTGAAGCCAAACCTGTATCTCAGCAACTTCTGCTGCTCTCCCCGTCTCATCAAATCAGATGGCCGCCTGAGTGACACATGAAGAAATCGAGCGGCTAAAGAATTGCCAAGCCACCCTGAAGAAATCATTGCTGATCCTTCTAAAATCAAATTCACATCCCTAAAAATGTTACCACTTTCTTTTGTTCCCATTGTAAAAGATCTCTGAATGAACAATGACATGGCAATCAAATCTTAACTTTTATTTGCATAGCTACTTTCTACCAAGATTACTGCCCTCTGTAAACACAGTGCAATGGAAGGAAAACCATACCCCCATATAAAAGGTTCCCCTTTCTTCATTTCCTTATATGTTAACCTTTTATAGCTGAAAAAGTGTACCTCAGTGTCAGGATATGGGTCTACCTTCATTTATGTGGCTTCAAAGGCCAATGCTCACTCAGAAAATATTTGAATTTCTCTTCATCTTGTGAAGATCTTCTTTTGTTGTGTAATTAAGGTGGCCTATAACCAAACAAACATCTAGCTGAGTCCCCTGGGAATTAATAAGCATGCCTTCCAATGATTTGGGATTAGTGGTAGTTTTTTGAAGAATTGGTCTTAAGCTTAATAATGAAAATTTTGGAGTGTAACTGGATTACAATATTAAATGACCCAAGAGAATAAAGAACGAGCACATAACCCTAAGCTATATGCCACTTACAGGGGGTTATAGCTTCGGTTTACAATATAAAAATGGCATTGTAATTGTTACGGTAAAACGAGTTCTCGTAAATTGATAACACGAATGTAAAATTTTTAATTTAATCTTCGCATGTGAGATACTATGGTGAAATCTAACGGAACGAATTCCACAGTCTCGCGAGATGGCAGTGCTGTGGTTCCCAGCAACGCTGTCGCGAAGCCAGGTTGCAGAACTGTGTCTCCAGCTCCTTTTGGAGCATCATCATCCCTCCATTGTTTCTGTAGGTGGAACATGTATAAAAATATAATGAGTCTACCACTTCTTATGATTCTACAGTTAATTCTGAATACCGAATGGCCTGCTCACAAATCTGCTCAGTTTATGAAGGAAAATTCAATGAACACATATTTTAAAAACAATAAATTAGCCCTGCCAAAGAAAACTGTCTTTTGAACAGTTAATAATAATCAAAGCCGTAAAAATTATAATAAAGTTATGAGCCATATGCCTGGAACAAATGGGTTTTTTTCTCACCTTTCACTCAAGACAAAAAAACAAAAAGAGAGAGAGGAGGTTTCAGTCACACTGAATTTAATCCAATTTGCTTTGGGTTTAATCTCCAAAACAAGGCTGGTCGGCTAATTCCCAATTATAATGGCACATGTAATCAGAGTCCTCATTAACAAAGACTGACTATATTGTCTATTAGGAATGAAAATTTGAAATGCAAATTCAGCAAATCAAAACGTTAAATGAGCTCTTGCCCAAGACGGTTGGAGCTCCTGCCAGGACAGCCCACGCTGGCCGACACCTGCCCTAGATTCTCCCTCCAGCTGAATGTTTCCTTCGGTTCCAGTCTTTGCCTCCTAATTGACCTGCTTATGATCTCTGCTACAATTAACATATGCTTATTAGTAATGGCTGGTTAAAGATTTCAACGGCTGCAGTTTACAAAGTCTAATAGAGATGGCACTCCGCAGGAGAGACGACACCACTATCTCCCTCATCAGCAGAGTCGAAGTGGTTAGAGCGCCTGTGGTAGAATTTGCAGGGTTTTTCTCACCGTCTGATGTATGGAAATGGGGCCTAATTGATATTGGAAATGAACGCAGACATGATTCCTGATTGATATTGGAAATCAATGCATACATGATCCACTAAGGAAGATATAAGTACTTGGTTAGTCCCTTTGCACTTTGAACAAGTAATTTCTGATTTGATTTTAGGAATAAGACAAAGCCAAAGAACTTCTCTAACTGGGCAAATGGCTAATGGCCTTGGGTTTAGTTTGAATTTGAAATCAATCACCAAGCCATTATTATATGAAATGTTAAAGGGACTTATCTAAGAAAAAGAAGATCAAAACTATGAACAGTAAAATGATAACAAACTCACAACTATCAACAGTTGAACCTAAAAGAAAAGAAAAACAATGAAAACAAAAACTAAGCAAACAACCAGAACAGGAACAGAATCAGAGAAATGGACATCACACTGAGGGAGTTCAGTGGGGAGTGGGAATAGTGGGGAAAAGGCATAGGGAAGAAGAAGCATAGCTGGTAGGCACAAAATAGGTGGGGAGAGATAAAAATGGTATAGGAAACAGAGAACTCAAAGAACTTATATGTACATCCCATGGACAGGAACTAAGCAGGGGGAATGTGGGAGGGTTGGGGAGGCAGGATGGAGAGGGGATAAAGGGGGCAAATTGGGAAAACTGTAATAGCATAATCAACAAAAATACTTAAAAAAGAAATCAAAACGTTTCCCTTCAGAATAATTTCATACAGCACAATGGGAAATTTTGCACTTGACAAACATCTTCTTGAAGTCTTAATAGGGTGATGATGTTTTTAGAAGATAATGTTCAGAGTTTATATTCTTAGTTTCTAGCTAATACCACTAGATTTGAGTGCCGAAAAGTTGGAGCCGCTTCTTTTTTGCTTCTAGTCATGTAATTTGATAGAAGAGCTACTCCATTCCCCATGAAATAGTTTCCTTTTATTCAAAATTAATGTTTTACCAATCATCAATGTTAATTTTTCACATCCTTTCATAGATTAGGAGATAGTATGTGTTATTTTTAACCCAAGGGACAGCTATACCTTGATTACGTAACTTGGTGCTGGTTGATCAAATTCATTCTTAAACCATTATCCCTAGTGATCATCCCTGTCTCTAATGAGAGGTAAAAAAGACTTTTTTCTACAATAAAAAAAAGTTAAGAAAAAAAAATCTTAAGGACTAAAAAAAAAAAAGACTTTGTTCTGAGTCTCAGGAGGCCTTGGGCTGTCACTCATTTACAATAAGGTCTTAAACAAATGTATTAGTTTTCTGTCACTGAGTAACACAGTTACATAAATTCAGCAGTTTAAAACAACACCCATTTTTGCCTTGACTGGTATAGCTCAGTGGATTGAGGGTCCTGAAAACCAAAGGGTCGCTGGTTTGATTCCTAGTCAGGGCATATGCCTGGGTTGCGGGCCAGGTCCCCAATTGGGGGCATATGAGAGGCAACACACATTGCTGTTTCTCTCCCTCTCTTCCTCCTTCCATTCCTCACTCTCTAAAAATAAAATCTAAAAATAAAACGACATCTATTTCTTAGCTCACAGCATTGCAGGTCAGAAATCTAGGCACAGTCTGAATTTCTGCTCAAGGTCTCACTAGGCTGAAATCAAGGGGTCATTCATAGTGACAGTTTTCTTCTGTAGCTTAGGGTTCTTTTCTGAGTTCATCGGTTGGCAGAATACATTTCCTTTCAGCTGTAAGTAAGATTGAAATGCCTGTTTCCTTGCTGGCTTCCAGCCAGGGGCTGCTCCCAGCCCCTAGAGGCTGCCCACATCCCTTGCCATGTGTATCCGTCCCTTTGCTAGCCAGCAATAGTGCATTCAATCCCTCCTGTCTTTCAAATTTTTCTCCCTATTTTTTTCCAACTAGTGGAAGAAAACTCTCTGCTTTTAAAGGGCTTGTGTGATTAGGTCACACCTACCCAAATAATCTCTATTTTAAGGCCAACTGGGCTAAATAACAGAGGTTAATCATAAAAGTAAAATCCATTACATTCACAGCCTTGAGGATTATACAGGATGTGTACACCAGGGAGGAGAGAAATCTTAGAATTCTGCCTACCACAGAAAGTCACATAGCTTCTTTTAGCTTCACTTTCCTAATACGGAGTTGTTAGGACAAGGGTCTCAAGGTCTGGACCTTTCTTACTGAATGTTATTCTTGCTAAATGTTAAAATGTAGCACAGTATTTTGCAGACCAGCTATAAAAAGGATACATTTGACAGGAACTCAGCCAGATAAATATAGCCAACTGCAAAGAGAAATCAATGTGTAATTGACCAAATCGTGTATATAAGCAATGGCTAAGCCTGCCCTCCCAGAGACAGAGTTATGGATATGAGTCCTGTCTTGTTTACCGGCCCAGGTAAATAAAACTACCTTGCAACAACAGAAATGTCTGGGTCTTGAAGGAAGCATGCAAGTGGCAAACCCCATGTGTCTGATAACAAAGTGAGGAGGTTGGAGTAGATAATCTCTGCCTCCTTTTCCCCATGTCTCCAAATTTCCAGGGCCAAATAGTTACAAATGCATTACTCACAGATACAAACCACCAGCTAATTGCTATACACTCAAATGGGCTGTTCTACTTGGTTGGTCAATTGGTTTTAGAAAAATTAAATGGTGATGTCTGAGATTTTACTGCCTATGTTTTCTTCTAGGAATTTTATGGTTCTGCAACTTATATGTAAGTCTTTTTATCCATTTTGAGTTTATCCCGTGTCTGGTGTAACTTGGGGGTCTAGCTTCATTTTTTTTCATGTACCTGTCCAACGCCATTTTTTGCTGATATGTCTCCTAAAGCAAGGGGAATAAAGGAAAAAATAAACAAATGGGACTATCTCTAACTAAAAAACTTCTGCACAGCAAAAGAAACCATCGGCAGAAATGAAAAGGAACCCACTGTATGAGAGAGAACATATTTGCCAATGATACCTCTGATAAGGGGTTAATTCCCAAAACATATAAAGAACTCAACACCAGGAGCAACACTCAATGCAATTCAACACCAGGAAGACAAACAATCCAATTAAAAACTGGGCCAAGCACCTTAACAGACATGTAAGTCAGGATAGGTAGGAAACCAAGGCAGGGAGGAGGAGGGGGACATGACTTACCTGTGGATTCGGCAGTCCTCAGCCTGGTCTGATAAGATTGCTAGGTGTTCCAAAAATCACAAGCAAAGATAGTGCAGGAGGAAGGGAGACCTTGAAACTCTGTGTACTGGGAAAAGTAGCCTCCATAGTAATTTCATTAACTAAGACCAAAGAGCCTTTACTAGCTGAGAAAGAAAGCCTTTGTGACTATACATTATTCCCAAGGTTTAGAAGGGGGAGAAGGAGGGGTACCTAGAAACTGACTGTGGTATATAACTTCTGAACCCCAACAGAGCACTCGGATTAGCTGGATGCCCACTTGTAGCCTCCGCTGAAGTGTATAGAACAAATGTACTAACAATTTTATTTCCTCCATATGTGGGGCTTTCAGACTAGCTGGGTGTCTGCTTGCAGCTTTGTGCTCTTATGTATGTCATAAATAAACTTACTATCTCATTTCCACCATCCATGCTTTTCCTCTCTCTTGAATCTCCCTCTTTTGAGCAGGACAAGACCAAGGGACAAGCTGGGCAGGGGACCCCCTGACTCAGGTCTCTCCCAGGTAACAGATGCTTCTTCACAGAAGACATACAGATGGCCAATAGACATGTGAAAAAATGCTCAATATCATTAATCATCAGAGAGATGCAAATTAAAATCACAATCAGATATCACCTCACACCTGCCAGAATGGCCACCATCAATAAATCAACAAACAAGTCCTGGCAAGGATGTGGAGAAAAGGGAACCCTAGTGCACTGCTGGTGGAAATGCAGATTGATCCAGCCTCTGTGGAAAGCGGTACGGAATTTCCTCAAAAAATTAAAAATGGAACTGCCTTAGGACCCAGCAATTATAATTTTGGGAATATATCCAAAGAACTTAAGATCACTAATTAGAAAGAATATATAAGCCCCTATGGTCATGCCAGTATTATTTATAATAACCAAAATCTGGAAACAGCCCAAGTGCCCATCAGTAGATGAACAGATAAAAAAGCTGTGGTACAATTACATGATAGAATACTACATGGCCATAAAGAGAAGGAATTTTTACTTTTAGAAACAGCAAGGATGGACCTGGAGATAACTATTGTAAATGACAAAAGCCAGTCAGAGAAAGAAAAATACCCTATGATCTCACTTATATATGGCATCCAATGAACAAAATAAACTGATGAACAAAATAGAAAAAAGAGGCATGGAAACATGGAATATGCTGACAGCTGTCGCAGGGGAAAGGGGAAGGGGGAGTGAATGAAAGAAGGGCAGGGATTAGCCAAAGAACATATATACATGACCCATGGACACAGACAACAGTGTGGTGATGGCCAGGTGCAGGGGTGGGGGTGGGAATTGGGTGGAGGTGGGAAAAGGGAGAAAATGGAGATATCTTTAATCATATTGATAATCAAAGGAAAGAAAAAAATGGCAAAAATATTAAATGGTGATAGAACAATTCTACTAGTAGACTTTCTAGGTAAAATAAAAGATAATGACAGGTGGCCTCTAATTTAATAAACAGCAAAATAGCCTTAAAGACAAAATAAAAATTTATGTAGGATACAAAGAAAATTATGAGATGAATCACATGCTTTTTCAGAGATGAAAACACAATGTTGGCTTAGAGGTAAAGAAAGTGTTGCTTGAACATGTATTTTTACCTTGTTCTGTCAGTAGCATGGAATACTAACAAGGCAATGACCATGGATTTTTGATGAGGTACTTTTCCCAGAGTTTTTCTGATATATTTCAAAATGTATTAAATTTCCTAACAAAAATCCATCTGTTTAAAAATTCTGTTAAGAGCACTTCTCTTCCACACTTGCTTAACCCTACGTAAAGCAATCACATTTTAATACACCTGGCTTTCTAAAGTACAAGTCCGATTTTCAAATACCACATAATCTAACTTTAAGACTTGAGACACGTATGTATTCCTTGTGTTTTTAAATTAAATTTTAGACAAAATGACGAAGACTTCCTGCCAAGATGGAGAAGTAGGTAGATACACTTTGCCTCCTCATACAACCAAAAGGAGGACAACAACAAATTTAAGAACAAAAAATAACGAGAACTTTCAGAAAATTGAACTGTATGGAAGTCCAACAACCAAGGAGTTAAAGAAGAAACATTCATCCAGACCTGTAGGAGGGGCAGAGACAAGAAGCTGGAGTGGAGAGGACTCACAGCAAGGCAGCAGCTGGAGGAGTGGGCAGTTCCACATTTTCATGTGCATAAACTGGGAGGAACAACTGGGGAGCAAGACAGACCGTGCAGCCCAGGGTTCCAGTGTGCAGAAATAAAGCCTCAAAACCTCTGACTGAAAAAACCTGTGGGGGTTGCGGTGGCGGGAGGAACTCCCAGCCTCACAAGAGAGTTCATTGGAGAGAATGTACACAAAACCACTCACCTGGGAATCAGTACCTGAAGGGCCCAATTTGTTTGTGGGTAGTGGAGGAAGTGACTAATAGCCAACAGAGAGCTGAGCAAGCAGCATTGTTTCCTCTTGGACCCCTCCCCCACATACAGCACCACAACTCAGGGACCTGGGTTGCCCTGCCCTGGTGAATACCTGTTTCCACCCCTTACAATGTAACGGGGTGGCCAAGACAAAAAAAAAAAAATATGGCCCAAATAAAAGAACACATCAAAGATTAAGAAAAATATAACTAAGCGATGAAGACATAGCCAAACTATCAAATGGAGAGTTCAAAACACTGGTAATCAGGATGCTCACAGAAATGGTTGAGTATGGTCTCAAAATAGAAGAAAAAGTGAAGGCTATAAAAAGTGAAATGAAGAGAAATGTACAGGGAACCAACAGTGAAGGGAAAGAAACCAGGACTCAAATCAAGAATTTGGAGCAGAAGGAAGAAATCGACATTCAACCAGAACAGAATGAAGAAACAAGAATTCAAAAAAATGAGGAGAGGCTTAGGAACCTCCAGGACTACTTTAAACATTCCAACATCCAAATCATAGGGGTTCCAGAAGGAGAAGAGAAAGAGCAAGAAACGGAAAACTTATTTGAAAAAATAATGGAGAACTTCCCCAATCTGACAAAGGAAATAGACTTCCAGGGAGTCCAGGAAGCTCAGAGAGTCCCAAAGAAATTTGACCCAAGGAAGCACACACCAAGGTACATCATCATTACATTAGCCAAGATGAAAGATAAGGAGAGACTCTTCAAAGCAGCAAGAGAAAAGGAGACAGTTACTTACAAAGGAGTTCCCATAAGACAATCAGCTGATTTCTCCAAAGAAACCTTGCAGGCAAGAAGGGGCTGGAAAGAAGTATTCCAAGTCATGAAAGGCAAGGACCTATATCCAAGCTTACTGTATCCAGCAAAGCTCTCATTTGGAATGGGAGGGCAGACGAAATGCTTCCCAGATAAAGTAAAGTTCAAGGAGTTCATCATCACAAAGCCCTTATTATATGAAATGTTAAAGGGACTCATCTATGAAAAAGAAGATGGTCAAAACTATGAGCAGTAAAGTTACAACAAATTAACAACTATCAACACCTGAACTTTAAAACAAAAACAAAAACAAACTAAGCAAACCGCTAGAACAGGAACAGAATCACAGAAATGGAGATCACATGGAGGGTTATCAGCGGGGAGGGGTAGAATGGGGGAAAAGGTACAGGGAATAAGAAGCATAAATTGTACGAACAGAATTGGGTAAAAAATAGTGTGGAAAATGGAGAAGCCAAAGAATTTATATGTGTGACCCATAGACATGAACTGAGGTGGGAGAATGATGGTGGGAGTGGGGTGCAGGGCGCAGAGTAATAAAGGGGAGAAAAAAATGGGACAACTGTAATAGCATAATCAATAAAATATATTTTTAAAAATTAAATTTCAAACCCCATTGGGTTGGGGAGTGTGATCTGAATGGTCTCCTGGTGTTTGCGTATGTGTAACTTTAATAAATAAAGACAGTAAGAGAGAAGAAAACGGCTCCTTTTCTTCTTTCCAGGCTCTGGGATTAAGTCAAGAAAAAATTGAAGTACTAAAAATTCAGAAAGAGCTTCGTTGCCTGGTGATGAATTACTTCAAAACATTGTGTTAATTTGAGAATTGGAGATTGCAGCTTTATCCTTTTGAGACTTTTTATGTCTCAAAAAAGCAGCTACATTTTGGGTATACATGAGCAAGAGTTAAGAGCGTATATTCTTTCTTTGTTATGGGTATGTAACTTCTATTTTTCTCGCTGAAATAATGAACGAAGTCACTGTGGTCAAAGAAGCTTTTGTAATGAACTTCAATGAAAATACACTTGATGTGGACTTTTACATGATAAACACTGAGATGCTGACAATCCATCATCGATCACTCGTATTGGGCTCTGAAAACATTGAAAATCCGGGTGAGAGTTCAAGTTCCTCAGATTTAATCTGTGGGTATATTTTTGTCAACATCCCTTTTAGAAACACTTTCCTCCTTCTCAACATGTGGTCCTTTGTTCCGCTTGAAATTCAGTTTTAGTCCCCTGACAATCAATGACTACTCATGAGCATCTGCAGTTAGAATCGGGAGCTGAGTCCTAAACGCTATCACCCTAAAATGATGATATTCTGCTTTTCGTGAAGTTATTCCAGGCATCTCTACAATCAAATGTATTTATTGGCTTTTTCTCCTTTGACTGATAATTCATCTAGCAACTGGTAAAATATTTGGAACCTAGTTATATAGACCTAGCCACACTGGGTTAATACTGGGTTTTAAGCTCTTCTCTAAAAATAAAACAATAAATATTTGAGAGATTATAAAATATTTTGTGTGCTTAGATTTTTGGAAAACCCCAGACACCTTTGTCTCCCCAGCATGGAGAGCGAATCGGTTTCTGAAGCAGTAAATTCTGCATTCCTCTCCTGAATTTCAGAGCCGCTGCAGCCACATGGGTAAACGACTCAGGAAAATGTACTTACCTTAAGACATAGTTTTCCACTTGTAAAATAGAGATAATTATAGTATTCACCTCACTGAATTGTTTTAAGATTTAATGAGTTAAATACATGTAAAATACCTAGCACAGTTCAGTGCACAGTAAATGTTTAGCGACTGTTATTGTCATTGTGCTTCCTGTTTATGTCTGAATTAAAAAGGATTGTAATTTTAGGTCACCTCAATAATATATTAATCGTAGTGTTATTAAAAATAATTGAAGTATTGGGGGTATAGTAATCTTTTTAGTTCTTACAAATGCTGAATAGCTTAATTTGGTTCTGTCTCAAAAGCTCCCTGAAAATTTTAGGATGGCGTCTCATCCCAAAAGTCAGTAATACTTTTAATCACCAGCTCTGAGAAACATTCCCACACAGACCCTCAAACTAAGGATTAAACAGATAACGTGAGCAAAGGGCCCAGGATTTGCCTGGAACAGAACTCAAGATGTGCTCACCGTTTGTATCCTCAGAGTGGCCCAGTGATGCCACCTGCCCAGAGTTCATTCCTACCAACATTTGGAAATATTTTTTCCAGTCAGTTGTGGGCACATAATTGTGTGTGTGTCCTATATTTACTCCATCATTCCATGATTAGTCACCCGCTATAAAACACAAAAAGTTAATAATAGCATTTACAGGCGAAGTAGAAACGATAGTTGTAGCTGGCAAGATGATGTATTTCTTGTATCTCTATGTCCATCTCCCCATTTATTGATCATCATCTCTTTTGCTTTTGTTACCTCTAATGCTTATTGACAAACCTCACTCTCCACTTTATCCTGTTCCACTTCCACTAGGCTCCACTCCAAGCCTTAAGACCCTTGACCTTTATTATACCTTATAATTACCAAGTGGCAGAGAGAGAGAGAGACAGACAGAGAGAGAGACAGACAGAAGGAGAAGGAGGAGGATGAGGGAGAGGAGGAGGAGGAGAAAAGCAAGTTCAGTTTTAATAAAAATCCAGATTCTTGCAGTCCAGTATATTCAGAATACCCTTAAGGTTTATCATATGTTATAAAACAAACATTTCATTTATTTTGGGGGGTATAGTAATCTTTTTAGTTCTTACAAATGCTGAATAGCTTCATTCGGTTCTGTCTCAAAAGCTCCCTGAAAATTTTGGGACGGTGTCTCACACCTTCAGCAGACTCAGCCACGGCCACTGGGACTGTCCCTCAGGGCAAAGTCGTTGGCGCTTCACCATCTCTCTCAGTTCTTTTCTTTTTGGTGGTGCCCAAAGAACACAGCTTCCTGGTTAAACTCAGGTGCTTGCTCCATTTCTGCCCTGCCCCCAAACCTGTACCCCTCAATGCAGAAGGAGCGGGTGGCACCCTGTTGGGAAGGGAGGTCCCTAGATTAAAAGAGCACTTTATCCCAGGACTTTGGCTGCTCTTCCTCCTGTGGTCTGGGACAACATTTCTGACACGAGGTCCAGAGAACGTGCACTCTGCATCCGGTTGCTCTGAAGTTAAGGGCCGAACGTTCCCTTTGCTTGAGGATTTATGTAAGTCCTGTTGGCCTCCTTCAGACACTACTCCATTTCACCTCAGCAAATAATGCACAGTCAAAACTCAAAACCACACTTGATCATCATGTAACTATTGTTTATATTTTTGTTCTAGACACTTCAACTAATTTAGACACTGGTCTGATGGCCATCTAACACAGAGGTTCTCAATCTCGGCTGTACAATGAAAACATCTGGGGAACCTGAGAAGCTGTCAGGTCCCTCCCCCAGAGATTCAGGTGTAATTGATCTGGGGTGAAGGGTTGTGAAAAGCTCCCCGGGGGGTCTAATTGAAGCCAAAACTGAGATCCACTAATGTAAAGAGAAGTCTAAATATATGGATAATGAAATCAGAGGCTGCCCGATTCAGAGAGGTTTCTCTGGCTGTCCTCCAGCTATACTGCTCCACGTCCTGACCTCTGCACTTCAGCTGCTCTGAATTTGCCTTGGTTCCTCTACGGCCCCACACTGCTCACATTTCAACCCTTTTGCACAGTCTGACCTTTCTACCTAAATCAGCATACCCTTCCGCCCACATCAATGCCGGCTTCATTCCCACCAGCGTTTAGATCTCATTTCAATTGTAATTTCCTTGAAAAAAATCGGGCTTGATTTCCAAGACAACATGTGTGCCCTGTCATAGGCGCAAGTCCATCCCCTTTATAACATGCCTCTCACTGGAGAGGCAGCCGGCCGAGGTGCTCGGCACCTGTGTCTTGGAGTCCCACTGCCCGGGACCAAGTCCTAGCATCGTCACATCCAGGCTGTGTTTACCTTATGAGTTTGTTAGGAGGGGGACAGGAGCTAGTGCACAGAGAATGCTTAGCATCGTGGCTACAGCACAATAAGTACTGCAGTTTTCCTGTTTAATTTCAGTTAAATAATCCATTGCTTAATGGCTGTTTCTCTGGAATGCAGGCTCCTTGAAGGCAGGCCCACCTATGTCTGTTTGTTCTTCACTTTATTTTTACTACTATGTGCATATTAGACATACGGTGAATGCGGCTTGATTGAACACATGAATATATAATGCAAATAAAATAGTGGTGGACATGATGCACATACTCTTTATCACAATATTACTGAATAAACATTCTCGTATCCATTGTCATGCAAATGTATGACTTGTAAAGCCTGACTAATTGCAAATGAATAACTTCCCAATATGAGGCTTGTTTCTAAGTTTTAATAAAGCTTCCAAGTACAATGGGATTTTTCACCTGACATTTTTTTTTCTCGTGAAGAGCCAAAGTTTAGAATGAAATAAATGGCCAAAGGTTTAATTGCAGAATTGAGCAGCCTACATAATTTAAAAACTAGGTAATTGGGTCTTGAGTAAACAGAAATTGATGGTACCTTGTTAGTGTGTAGGAAATATTAAATAATAATCACACCCGTATAAAGTTTAGTATTTCTTATATATTTCATGAAACTAAAAAACCATTGAACACCTACCTGAGGGCTACTGCCTCTTAACTTTTAATTTAAATTGATTTTGTGTTTAATTTATGAACACTCAAAAAATATGAAATGTAAAGGAAAATGCAACCTCATAAATCAATGTGTTCTGGATTGCCAGTTTAATTTCCATATTGATTTGGTGCCCAGACGAGTGGTGTCTACAAGAAGGCAGGAAACAGTCCTCCTTGGGTAAAAGATCAGGTAGAGAACACGAGTGCGATAGCTAAAGAGCTTCCTCTGATTAACCTCATGACACGAGAAATAGGCCCATTGAAAAACTGGAGTTTTGATTTGCTTGATACCTTATTCTGACAGCTGCTTGTGGTAATGGAATTTTTTGCTTTTTTAAAATAGCTGATGGCATATGAGAGTGAGTAGTAAGTTCAGCCTCCTGATAAAACATAAATAACACCTTTGAATTTCAAACATTTTTCTTTAATATGAAATATTATTTCTAGTTATAAAGTAAAAACTTACTTTAGTTGCCACTAGATTTGAGAATTGTTGATACATAGAAAACTTTCTAAACATACATTTAAAGGTATTAAAAAGAGTTTAGTTTTTATTGGTAGCATAAGTTTTTATTCCTAATATATGTAATGTTATTGTATTCAATGCATCTTTGTAAGCCAAGTTTAAAATTCTTTTTTGGAAAATATTTCCTTTTTCAGAAAGAAATACTATAAACAAACCAACTGAAAGTAGTAGTAATTCTGGAATCAAAAATCATTGAATTTCTTGCAGCTCTGCTACTTAATATTTAGGTGATCTTAGTCAAGCTATGAAGTGACATAATGCATGTAATGTATTTGTTACGGTGCTGGTCATATTATAAGTGTTCAATAAATGTTAACTATTCTCACATAACAATGGCAGCAACAACAGCAGCAAAAACAAAAATGATAATATATTAAGACATAAGATAACTTCAGACTTTCATAAATAATAGCATTTTTATTTTATTTTATTTTTACTTCTATTCTTTTTCATTTTGAGTAATCAGTCATTTTATGCCATACCTGTTTTAAAGTATTTCCCATGTATTACTTATTTAGTTTTCACAGATACCCATTAAGATAGATGCTAGTTCCATTTTCATTTTAAACGTGAAGAAAGGGAGGCATGAGAGTGAAGTGACCTGACCAGAGTCATGGACGTTTGGATGTAGAAGTCCTCTTTACTGGTCTTTACTCAGTCATCTCAATGACACCCCCCTTTTAATTTGGCAGGGAGGTAGGGCCTGGCTGGTAGCCACTGCGTGTGGAATGCTCAGTCTGCAAGCTACTCCCTCTGCCTCTGTCAGCTGTACCTACTAGTTGTGGGACGGGCTTCTGAAAGTCAGATGGTGTGTGTGCCCACGTCTGTTACTGTGGTCATACTTGTCAATGTCACATAAACTACCTATTACTTATATGCTACATAAATCAATAAAATGTGTTAATAAGGCAGAGGATTGTTTCTGTGAATACAAAATTGAGTTCTTCATTAATGAATATTCTGATTGGGGTAGATGAGATAAATATGCAGATTAAGGAAAACATCATAAAACTCTACAAAGTGTCTACATTCAGATTCTCTTTAAATTCTAAATATCTCAAATCTGAGATATATATTTGAGCCTTAAAAAGGAAAGAAAATCCTGTCATTTCTGACAACCTGAATGAACATGGATGCACTTCTTTTTCTTAAATCCTCACCCAAGGATATGTGTATTGATTTTAGAAATTTAGAGAGGGGGAGGGAAGGAAATAGGAGAGAAGAGAGAGAGAGAGAGAAACATTGATTGGTTGCCTCCCAGAGGCACCCCAAGAGAGGATGAAACCCACAACCTTTTGGTGTATGGGATGATGCTCCAACCAACTGAGTCAGGGCTAATCTCTTTCTTAAAGTCAACTGTGTCATACATAAAACATAGTTTGATGACAGGAGTAGAATTCATCAAATTCACTGTACGGGGATTATGAAAGACAGGAGCACAGTGGAATGGGATGGGTTGCAGGAAATCATGAATGTTGGGTCACATTTGGACATCACATTGACTAATTCCTCTTGAATTCAAGCCCCTGTTTTGCCTTTGCTACGTGTTATTCACTTTGTTGTTGTATCACATTACATGTATTTCAAACAATAACAAGTGTGCTATGGACGTATTAGACAGGTTATTCTGGCATTAGAAAGTAGGAGAAATGATAGGAGGAGTTGTTTCCCTGGAGAAGAAAAATCATTTGAAAGGAGATAGAAATGATGAGGTGGGTGTGAGCCAGTGCAATACCAGTATGAACAAAGAAGAGAAGGGAAGAGATTTAAGGAGGAATAATCGGTAACACTTAATTACTAGTTGAACTGAGGGATGGTAATTAGGATGATACTCATATTTCTGTTCTCAGTAACTGAATAGGTGATGGAACCTTTCACTGATGATAAGGAATACAGGAGAGAAATAGTTTTGGAGAGGAGGAGGGAAATTATTTGTAATTCAATTTTGGGCCTGCTGAGTTTGAGTAATCTATAGAACATTACCTTGGCAATGTTTAATAGACATTTGGATACATATACCTTGGGCTCAGAAGTCTGGGATTCATAGATTAAAGAAAGGACCTGAAACCATAGGAAGGGTAAGCATGTCAATGATAAATATCTGGAATAAGAAGAGAAGTGGTCCTGGAACAGAACACTGTGGGGGCTTTAGAATTTAAAGAATGAGCAGTAGAAGAAGGGGAAAAACAAAGGAAAACATTGTGTAGAAAGACGTCTTCCGAATAAACCCTAGGAAAGAATTTAAAGGGGAAAGAAGCTGCCAACTTTATCAACGGCGGTAGAGATTTTGATAACGATGATGATAGATAATAACAACTATATTTAGTGAGTGCCTAAAAAGTGTAAGATATTTTGTTATCACACTCAGAAAAAATTATTGTCTTTCAACATCCCCAAATGGTAGGCATTATCATTCCTGCTTTATATATGAATAAATTAAGGCCCAAGGAGCCTAAGAAACTGGCATACTGGTCAAAGACAGCCACAAATCTAAATGCTGCTGGGATTTAAACTCAAAGAGACCTGATACTGAAACACATGTTTATTAACATACTATACTGCCTCCTTTAAGACCTAAGAGTGTATTTCACTGATGACCACAAGGTCACCTTTAAGTAAGAAAGATTATTTTTTACTGAGTCAGGGCCAACAAATTTGCATGTATGTGTGTGTTGGGGGTGCTTCAAACATCTGGACAGTAGAGTGGCCAAAATGCGAACGGGAGGTAAATTATTTGACAACACGAACTGTGTTTTCAAGCAGCCTAGCTATAAAGGGTATGTGAGAAGCAGTAAATAAAATAAGGGCAACATTAAGAGAAAACTCATCATATTTTAATTATTATTATTGGTGGTGGTATATTGTTATTATAACTCGACACATTATGCTGAGGTCCTATGTTTTAAGGAAAGCCCACAGAGTTTGGACTTGAACGTACGTAATGCTAACTCAGTCCATGTTCGCTGTGTGGCCTTTCGCAAGTCCCTGAAGCCTCTAGTTCCCACTCTGCCATAGAGGTAATGACACCCAACACAAAGACCTTCTAGGAGACTTAAATGAACTAATATGTAAACTGTCAAACATGGTGCTTATAATCAGTTCTTTACCCACCCACTGTAAATATGTAGAAAGTGGTAGTATTTATTTTTGTATTCTTAAAGCCAAAACCAGAGCAGGTACTCAATGAATAGATGATATAGGGTGGGTATTTGTTTACTTATCTGCATCTCTTCTTTTGATGCAGAAGGAAAATGTTTTATCCTCCTCAACACGGTTTCCCCAGTCCTATACTGCTGAGCAAAGAGGATAAACTCTATAAAGCTTCCCTGATTGATCTAATGAAAAGCTACGAGGAAGATTAATGTCAAACACTGAGAATAAATCAAATGTAATGGGTTTATCATTGTGCCAGGAATTAGATATCAATGCTAAAAATAGATGGAATACATACCCAGAATATAATAATTGGTCCTTGTCAGGATGTAACAGTGTTTAGCTGATAATGTGAACATATAAACAGAGAGATAGCGAGCCACTACTATTGATTGCTTTCCTATTGCTGGCTTTACATGGAGAAATTTAGCTGAAAGATATACCTTAACGTTCCTGATCAAATCAGAAGCAGGCAATGTTCTTGGGAGTTCTCATCTGATTCATCCCCATAAGGCCCAGTGTTCCCCATGGTTTCCCTTTGTCTGTGCTGCTTCATCTTCCTGTCCTTCTTGGCCCTTACTGGTCAGCTAAAGGCCATTCGCCCACTTCTCAAGGCTTAACCTCAAGCCTCACTTCTTCTTTAAAGGAGATCTTGATCCTTAACCCCCGAGAAGATATACACCCCCTGTAGTTCTGGTTTAGTTTTCTGACAGAGCAGTTATAGTATTAATTTCTTCTGTTTTATTAATGTTTTACTTGCTTATATTAAATGTTTTACTTGTTTCCAGTTTGCTGTCACTTACTATACTCTAACTCATGTAGCCAGTTCCCATCTGACTTACATTTGCATTCACAATGCCTACCATATGTGCCTAATATATATAGAGCCTAGGTCTCTAAGATGCATTCAATAAGTGTGTGTTAAATTAAGAGGTTTATTGTTATTTATTGCTAGGTCACGAATTCTGTTGAGCTAAGATTTAAGCTTTTAAGCAGGCCTTAAATCAATTGAAAATCCTCAAGACATAGAATTATTTTTTTCACACAGTACGTTTTTAATATTGCTCGGCACAGATGATGTTGATTTTCTGTGAGATCCTGAAAATGTGACATGATCACTTTCCCAAAAGGCATAGCTAAATTCAGTGTGAGTATCAACAGTCTTGTGAAGTTTCCGGCGTAACGTAAGGAACTTAGCATGGTACTAGCACATAGTAGAATAGCTGCCTAATTAGTATATATTAAGTAATTAAACCACATGGAACAACCCCACACAAGAAAGGATGGAGCATTGCCTCTGGGTTGGAATTTCATTGGCTCTTGTTATGGGTTTCTCCAATGACACTGCTAAGTTTACTGACAACAGTGTCTGTCAACACTCTAACACAGAGACACTTGGTTAAAAAATAAACACCTTGACATTTTAGTAGATTAAGTATTGCCATAAATTCCTTGCAGTTTCCCTTATGGAGAGGTAGAATTTGTTTTCATTACCCATGCACCTTGGGCTGACATTATTTGTGGCACACTGACAAACAGAATGAGGGGAAAATGACACTGTGCGAGTTCCAGAACCAAGGCCCCCATAGCTTCCGTTTGCCTTTTTGGAACGCTGCCCAGGGACCACTCTGTGGAGAATCTGGGCAAGAAAGGCAACATGGAAAGAGAGGCCCAGTTACCCAGCAATCCCAACCCAGCTGACCTGGCAGCTGAAGGCAACCATACGCACAGGCCCAGGTGTTGCCCGCAGAGGAATCACCTAGTCAGTCCATACAAGAGTGGTGAGTAATAAAGCACATTGCCTTAAGCCTCTGAGTATTGGGCTGGTTTGCTATGTAGCCAGAGATAACCGGTAGAAGCATGAAAACAAATGGTAGCTTCTGAATTCCTTTTCCTAACAATCAAAGTGGAGGTATAAACAACCTGAATGTCTTTTTAGGGGCCCTAGAGATCCTGAATAAAGTAAGGTCATTCAGTGAGGCTACGAAAGCATTTCCAGCTCATTATGACAAGTGACAGAAATAGAAAAGGCTTGAGCAAGCATTTGTTCACACACACTGATTTTGTAAATCTTCAATTTTTGGCACACAGGGATAAAATATAAGAGTAATCAAACCAATGTGAGAATCATCTAACTGTTCCAGTGCTTCAAAATTAAAACAGTAAAATGTTAGACAAAAATGTTTAAAAGCTAGCGAAAGAAGCCTGGAATTTTGAAAAAGAAATGCTGTGAAGCAAAAATCCATTAATATTCAATAACCTTCCCTCAGCTTCTCCAAATGTGAAGGAGTCAATAATAGGGTCAGTTCTTTTCTTGACCCAGAATTCTGGTTCCCTTAAAAGCAAAGCAAAGCAAAACTAAACAAAACACTAAGAAAATTTACAGCTAAACAGGTTCTTAACTGAGATTAATAAGAAGACCTCTCAGGAAAATCTATTCGCCACATTTTCTTCTTACAGCACATGTGCACAAATAAGGTTTACAAATTCCTCTCGTTTCTGTAGTAAGCATTTTGCTTCTCTAGTTACTTATAATTAATCATAAAATGCTTTCAGAACACACAACAAATTTTGTAGATGGACTTGAATCAATACGTTTAAACTTGATGTATGTCCAGGGCCCAACAACTTACAAAACACTAGAACATTCCTGATTTCACACACCATTATGAGCCTGGGAATTATCTTCTCATGAAGGTAAGAAAAATGGATCTCAGAGAGTTAATGGTTTTTCTAAATTTAAAGGTGATTCAGCAGGTCAAAAATAACGTTAGCACTCAGATCTTTTCTTTCTATTCCTCAAGAAATGGATTACACAGTGATACGTTAATAGCTAATACTTACACAGTTTACATTCCAGCACTATTCTGTTGGAATATAAATTATGTAATACACTCACATGCACACGCACACACACACACACACACACACGGAGGGGCAAAAGTAGGTTTCCAGTTGTTCCTATGGAAAATAATACAATAATCAATAAATAATCATACAAGAAGAGACTTTTGTATACTTACAAATGTACACCTACTTTTGCCTATCCCTGTGTGTGTGTTGACAAATTTAGCCATTATACAACAATTCCGTAAGGCATATATCACCTCCATTTTACTGATAAAAAAGCTGATGCAGAGAGAGGTAAATTAATGTGTCCATGTTACACAGCTAGTAATGACAGAGTTGGGATCAGAGCCCTTATAGTCCATCTTAGACTATGTGCTCTTAACTATTGTGCTATAATTCCTTTCTGTGCAAATGAGTGATATTTTATTGTTAAATTATAGTTATAATAATTGTAGATTTTTTTCTGGAATCAAAAAACCAAGTGTTTTAGTAGCTCCAACAGCCCCACGTGAATTGAACAGAGACTGATCCTGCACAGGCAATACTTACGCCAACAGGGAAAAAGGGATTGGAGTAGATGCTTTTTGAAGAGCGTTATGAAAAAAAAGGGAATATTCATAGCATCATACCATTTTGTTCATAGGAATCTCAACCCAAATTTCAGGGCTTCCAGAATGCCAAGTGAAATGGCTAAAGATGTTTATTAATTGTTAAAGAATGATTATCAAGCCATTAAAACTATAGTTTCCCACTTTTGAAACGGAATTGTTTCATCTCTTTCAAAAGTCTTGAAAAAGAGGTTCATACCAAGGAAGAGATGAAAACAGACCATCGTGTGGGGCATGCACGCGCCCATTTTGGCACTCAGCGGACAGAACATGTACATGTTACTGCTTTTTATTATTTGATTTTCTATCATCTTTAAAAGGTCAGTTCCAAAGAGAAGAGATGATTTTAAAATATGTTTGCCTTTTAATCACTCTCTGGCACTTTATAGGCAGAGAAGTGATACACAGAATTTAATGTGTCGGGGATTCTTAGAATTTTGAGGTCATGGGCTATTTTGAGAGCCCACTGAAAACCGTGTACCTTCTCACCTACCAAGGTGCACATGGACAAGAGATTTTTCAGTTTCTTTCAAGGGGTCAATGAACTCTTTAAAATCTACTTACAAATCTAGGTATTAAATACCTCACCCTATCCTCTATGTTTCTTAATTTACCAAATAGAATGAATAAGAGTTCTAAATATATCTACTGTATATTCATGTCAACAATGGCCATATCACAGCCACAGCACTAAACATATCTGGCATTTATTGCATACTTAATGTATACCATACTTGGTGACCATATGATACATGTGCTGATATTGTCCTCATTTCACATGTCAGAAAACTGAGATATGAAAAGCCCAACTTTCTCCAAGAAGTACTGAAGCAAGGGTTTGAAACTGGGGAGTCTGATTCTACAAAATCATGCTCTCTACCAAGGCAATTTGCATATTCTAGTGCTCAATAAACATTAGTTGTAATTACTACTGGTATTATCATTTTGAGATAAAAAATGGTACTTGCAGAAAAATGTACAACACATAAGTAAAAATAATTTTTCTTGAATAAGTGAAAGTAATTTTTTTCTGTGATTTAATAATTGTCTCCTTTTGCTCTAGGTTCTAATAGTTAGATAATGGATCCTGTCAACCATTATATGTCTTCACCTTCAGCTGGGGACACATAACTTTTATTGTGGTCCATTATCTGGCCATTAGAGGCCACAAGTGTGTCCCCTGACCCTCTACCCCATATTATGCTGAAGAAAAGGAGTAGAAAATGTGGAGGCAGCAGCTTTTCTATCATCACATGTAAAAGGAGCTACAGAGCCTCTTATATTGAGGCCATTCATTTCCTTTCTGCTATAAAGTCCATCATGCAAGTCCTGAGGACAAAATTTAGTCTGTTTCCTGATTCAATTTTCCAGCCTTTCCTTCTTGCTCTTTCACTTCATGAAGTCAAATCTAGTAATAGCCAAACTCTACTCAGTATATTCAGATATTCTTTTTAACAGAGGGCATTGAACTGCTCATAAGATTTAATAAATGCGTTCAGCTTAGTGTTTTATATTCTCATCACAAACCACTGATCCTAAATTTAGAGCATTCATGTAATTTTTGACAGTCTCTTAATGGGCTTGTGTGGCATATTTTTGCTTCTGAAATGAAATTGAGCTACAACTAATTCCAATTAGATATTTATTTTTTAGATTTCATAAACTAGAAATAATTGCAAGCACCATGAGATGTTACACCCAAGAAGTGGGAACTGATACAGAGAACCAGTTTAGAGCAATAAGAACAGCTTTTACTGAAGAACTTTTATAATAGAAACTTCGGTGCAGAGTGGGGCTCACTTTCGAATGCAGCAAGAGTAATTGGGGATTCAGTCAATGAGCCGAGGAGGGGTTCAGTGGATGGAAAATTACTAAGAGGAGATATGAAGAGCAGAGAAGGTTCTGGCTAAAGCCACTTAACAAGATTCTTACTAAAGACAGACCAGGGTGATCAGATATCTAAGGCAGGAGATGAGAAATTTGCATAGATCTTACTAAGCTGGTTTACCAGGATTCTTGCTAAAACTGGGCTATGCAGACTCGGGACTGGGGCCATGGTCAAGGCCTTGTCGAGAAGAGGGCTCAGAAGTGCTTGACTAAAGTGGTCTAGAAGAGTGTCTTTGTCAGAACCACCAGTATTTTGACAGGTGTTTGCTGACAGTATCTATGTAAATCTGTCAAGATTTTCCATATTCTCATCTGGAGAAGCAGGATATTTAGAGGGGCCAGGTAACTCAAAATATGTGAATCAGATGATCTCTTTCTTTCTCTGTTTCAGAATATTGGGAACCATTGCAAGAGAATTGTTGGCTCTGTCAATAGCCCTTGAGCCTGCCTTTTTTTATTGATTGTAAAATGAATGAAATCCAAAGACACTGTCTTATTGTCCTAAGATAAGAACATTAAGGGTTGGTCAAAAAGGTCATTTCGTTTTTTCTGTACAAAGGCTCTAGTAGTGCTTAGTTGTCTTCATCTTAATTCGAAACAATTTTATTAGATGATACTGTGACAGTTGTTACAGCAGCATGCATTAAGACAAAACTTAATAAAACTGATGAATTTTGGTGCAGCCATTTTTACATTGAAGGTGGAAGAAAATATGCAACATTTTTGGTGTGTTATGCTTCATGATTTCATGAAATATAAAAATGCAGCTGAAAAGCTAAAATAGACTTGTGAAGTGTGTGGAGAAGGTGCTGTGACTGATCAAACATGTCAAAAGTGGTCACTAAGTTTCTTGGTACTATTGATATTTTGGCCAAATAATTCTTTGCTGTGTCTTATGTGTTGGAAGATGTTCAGCAGCATTCCTGGCTTTTACCCACTAGGAGCCAATTGCAGGAGATAGCTGACATACTCAAAATACCCAAATCGATAAAATTATTGGTAAAATGAAAAATGTCTCTTATTTTACAGAAAAAACTAAGTGGGCTTTTTGGCCAACTAATAATGCATCTCCTTCTGTTTTCTGTACAGGCCCCCTCTCGCTCCCTTGCCAGTGTTAGCACATACTAAATCCATCGCTTGCCTCTCAGTTTATCCACTCATGGCCAAGTTATAAAGGAATTTAAATCTCTATTTGTATTTTATAGTTGTCCTTGTCTTTTTAAATCAGAAAAAAAATGTTTCTTGGAGGCTAAGACCTTGCATAACCAGATGCAATATATAAAGTTTTCTCACTGTTGAGTATTTCAGGAATTTTAAAATAGTTGACTTTGTCTTTTCTTTTACCACTTTTTTATCTACTACTCTCTTTTTTCTCCAACCCCTCTCTTCCCCCACCACACTCTATACCTCTAACTGGAAATCATAACTGTGGGTAGAAACTAATGTGAATTTGTAAAATTCCAAACCCACATACTTTGATAACAGAGATATCATTGGAAAGTTGTGTTAAGGGACTTTGACAGCTTAAAGGGATCACAGTGAAGTGGTAACGCTGATGGTCTGCTACTTGTGACATTATTCATTAGTTATAGACATTATTCATTAAAGGTCATCAACGACCCACTCCAATAAATGGTTCTATGATGTTATTGAGGAACCACTGCCTGTATGTACTTTTTAGACCCCATAAGAGCTTGTATTTCCTATCAAGTTTATAAGGTGATGGTTGAGAGTACATGTAAAAATGGGTACTTTCTCTGCCCCTGACCCATATAAAAGTGGATATTCAGAGGTTAATCTTAAGATAAAGATAAAATTGAGGGTCTTTCAATTAGCTTACCAGGTCCCATGGGGAAGCTAATGCTGCCTCATGAAGCTTCAAAATAAACCAGAGAAATAGAACCTGCCATCTGATTATAGCTGGAAGTTCTTAGGAGGATGAAGGGAAACAACTCATGTGACCTAAAGAAATGGAGTGTTCCTTTACCATCCAGAGAATTATACAGTAGAAGTAAGCTTAATAAGTAGCCTGCTGTTTTGAGAATACTATAGTTCTTGATCTGCCCTTGGACAACAGCTTCTTTCCCAGTAAGTATACAAGGTCTAAATTAAGAAGATCTTGAATGCCTGCAGACAGGCTTGAACCTGTCGGCAATGCGTTGTCAGTAATAGGTGTGAAGCCAGGCATTGCCGTGGCTAGCCCTTTGGTTCAGGAAAATTGGTCTGAGAAAAGTACATAACATGAGTTGGGAGAAAGAAAGACAGAAGGCTGCTCAGAAAGACTTTCTGATCTTTCCAGAGACAGAATGGAGATCAGAACTAGAGCAGGGGCAGAGTACGTGGAGAAGAGGTGGCAGTTGTGAGCAAAATAATAAAGGTAGAATAGACAATGTTGGCCCCAGATGGGCGAGCAGGAAAGAATCAACACTAATCCTGAGATTAGGAAACATAAAGAGAGAGCAGATTGGGAGAAAAATAATGAAATCAGTTGTGAAAATATTTGACTTTGAGGTGCCAGCGGAATGTCCAAAGAGAGATGCGGAGGCAGTTAGAAATGCATGCCAAAGATTTGGGAAAGAGGTCAGATCTGAAAGTAGAGTCCTTGAATATCAGATGATGAAGGAACAATGTACAAAAAAATGACAAGGCCAAAAACAGATGTTGGGCAACATCTGCATTTACAAGAAAGAAAACAGGAGGGATTAGGAAGATGCAGAGCAGAGTATACCAGAGGGCTGGAAGAGCAGAGTTGCTTCATAGAAGCCAAGGAAGAAGGATGTCTTAAAGGATTCCCATGGCATACTTTAGTTTATAAAATAGAAATGGACTATTGTTAATTATTTTTGAAAAATTGTTTAGACATTCAAAATACTCAAGATTACTGAAAGTAACATCCCATTCTGGGGAAACAGAAAATTAAAAACTATGAAAAGGGCTATTGGATTTGGCACATAATGGTTACCCTTAGAGACTAATTTTAGTAGCATGATAATGACAGGAGCCAAACTATAAGTGAACAATGACTGAGGAGAAAGTAGGGACATGGGACATAGATTTCTTTCTTCCTTAAAAAAAATCTATTAGGTAGTTTGGCCAAGGCTGAAAGGAGAGGAGAAAGAATAGATTGCTTAAAAGGGTAACAGAGAAAAAGATTTTATTTACTTGTCCATTGATGTTAGGATGGAAAAACTTGAGCAGAGTTAGGGTCACAGAATCACAGATAGGACAGAATGTAGATAAAAAGGGAGATGCTTGGGAGAGCAATATTCTAAGCAAGACTGGCAGGGAGTGGTCAGGTCGCAGAGGAGGGGGCTTGCAGAGAAGGATATTGTCTGCCACACGAGTGGGAAAGGAGAGAGGTCACTCAACAAATATTGATTGTCCATTTAGTGTGTGCCAGGTGCTGTTGTCCCCATTAGGGATATAGCCAAGCATGCACAAACCCCCGTAGGAGAGGAAGTTAGAGAGGAAATGGGGTAAAGAAGATATGAGATTATGAATGAAATTGCAGGTCATGTTAAGGACTTTACCTTTTTTGTTGAGTAAGACCTAAGAGCCCTAGACATTTTAAACAGAGGAGTGGCATATTTTAGGAGGATCTCTTGGCTGCTATGTTGGGATGGAGTGTAGAGAACAACGCCGATTAGGAGGCTAGTGCAATAATGCAAGTGAGAGATGAAGGTCCTTGGACTCAGGGGGTGGACACCGGTAGGGGAAATATTGATGGGAGAGCTGATAGTGTTTACTAGCAGACCAGGTGTGAGAGAGAGGAGCCAAAATGATTTCAATATTTTTGGCATGAGCAACTGGAAGAATGAAATTGCCCTTTGCCGAGATGGATAAGATTGAGGAAGGGGAACATTTGAGGATCTCAGCTTGGGACATGTTAAGATTTTGAAAGGACTACTAGGTACCAAGTGGAGATGTCAGGTAAGCAGCCAGATATACAAGTCTAGGTTTCAGGAAAGACATATTAATTTAGGAGATATCAATATTTGGATGATATTTAAAGTCTCAAGAATAAATAAGATCAGCAAGGAGCAGGTCTAGGTGAAAAAGAGAATCCCTGAGCACTCCAGTGTTGAAAAGTCAAAGACATAGAGAAACTCATAAGCTTCTTAGAGAACATTATGATTTGGGACAAAAAATGAAGGACCGTAAATATCCTCGACTCCTCCATCCGGGTGGAATTGGCTGATTCCTTTAAGATGCCTTCTACATCCCTCCAAGCAAGTATTATTTTTTTTTTGAAGCATGAAATCTTTATTGCAAGACCAAATTAAAAAACAAAATAAAATAAAGGACAACTAGAAAAGGGATAGAATTCCATATTCTAATGGCATGGAAGAATCATGTTGTCTTTAACTTGGGTCCTTCTTTGTCATCGGTCTTTTTTTTTTAAGATTATTATTTTTTTCTCTTTTTATTGTTGTTCAAGTACAGTTGTCTCCATTTTCAAGTATTCTTTTTCACTATATACCACATAGTACCCTGTATGTAAGTTTTCACAGCACTAAACACCTGATAGTTTTTCTGCACCTTCCACAAAACTGTAAGCTACTTGAAGGACTGAGTCTTTTGGTTTAGCATTGAATCCACAGGGTCTAACATAATGCCTAGAATAAACCAGGAACTCAACAAAAACTTGCTGAATGAATGAAAGAGAAGAGTCAGAGCTTGGTTGGATGTAGAAACACATGATAGGGAGTCAGTCAAATAGAGGAAGACCAAGGCAGTTAACCTAAAGATTGCATATGGCTTCCTCATTTCCATGCTTAATCTATTGCCTTTGTCTGCTTTACATCAGGATCTCATGACTTCCACAACACTAAGGTATCCCCTTGCCTTGCATACACATTGTCCAACTGCCTCCAAAGCCAGCCTCCCTAATCTTACAACAACTGTTTCTCCCACCATCAAGTCTACCCTCGTATTCCTTTCCCATTTAGTCTGATGTTGTTTCTGTCTTCAGCAACCCCCATGTTATTTTCGAAAAGTCCAATTAAAATCTGTGAATGCAGTTTCCTGAAATATATAAAATAATGTCACTTCAGGCTGACTTCATCTTTAAAATTAAATTAATTTCAAAATCCATCAATTGGGTTAAAAAAGCAGTTTCATATTAATTCTCTTCTTTTCAAGTTCAATGAAAGCATTTAAAACTTATTAACACAAATTTTACTTTTGTTAACTAGAAAAAGATGCCTTTTAAATTAACTTAATTATTCTGAAATGAAATTTAATTTGAAAAAATCGAGATAATTAATTTCAAACTCTCTCTCTCTCTCTCTCTCTTTTTTTTTTTTTTTTTTTTTTTTTTTTTTTTTTGCCTGTCAGCTTTAAGCAGGGTTAGCTTACTTGGAAACATTTCTGAAATGTTCCTGAAGACAAAAAAAAATAAATAAATAAACATGTTTTACTGGTTTGAAAACAGTCTATAAATTCTTTACCTTTTGAAAGGCAGATAGTTGAGTGTTAGCTGGGGTTACTGACTTCATTTTTTTTATATTGTGGTTAAAAAATCACACAACATGAAATTTAGCATCTTCACCATCTTTAAGTGTACAATCCAGCAGTGCTCAGTGTACTCACGCTGCTGCGAAGCAGATGTCCAGAACTTTTTCAATTTTCAAATTAAAATTTCATGCCAATTAAACAACCCTCCTATTCCTCCTCTCCCAGCCCCATGTAATCACCTTTCTGCTTCCCATTTCTATGAATTTAACTCCTCCAGATACCTCATGTAAGTGGAATCATACAGTATTTTTCTTTTGGTGACTGACTTATTTCACTTAATGTAATGTCCTCTAGGTTCATCTATGCTGTATTATGTAACAGGATTTCCTTCTTTTTAAAGGCTGAATAATATTGCCCTGTATGTATATACCACTTTCTGTTTATCCATTTATTAGTTGATGGATATCTGGGGTGTTTCCACATCTTGGCTATTGTTAACAGAACTGCTACAAACATGGGTATGCAAATATCTCTTCAAGGCCTTGCATCCATTCCTTCTGGATATATACCGAGATATGTATTCCTGGTTTGCTGAGTCATATAGTATCCCACATATATCATATGGTATTCCATATATACTTGGAATTGCTGGATCATGTGGTACTTCTATTTTTAATTTTTTGAGAAGCTTCCACACTCTTTTTCATAGCAGCTGAATAAATTTGTAATCCCACCAACAGTGCACAAGGGTTCCAATTTCTCAACATCCTCACCAACATAATTTATTTTTGATAGTAGCCATCCTAATCAGCGTGAGGTGATAAGATATCTCTTTCTGGTTTTGACTTGCATTTCTATGATAATTATTAATGTTGAACATCTTTCCATATGCTCGTTGGTTATTTGTGTATCACCTTTGGAGAAAAGTCTATTAAAGTCCTTTGTCCATGTTTTAATCTAGCTATTTGAAACTTTTTGTTGTTTTTAAGTTTAGGTCTTTATGTATGATGGTTTGATTTGAAAATATTTTATTGGATATATGATTTGCAAATATTTTCTTCAACTATTCAGATTGTCTTTTCAATCTGTTGATTTAGTCCTTGGATGCAATAACACTTTTAAGTTCGATGTAGCCCCATTTGTCTATTTTTGCTTTTCTTGCCTATGCTTTTAGTGTCATATCTAAGAAATCATTGCCAAGTCCAACATTATAAAGATTTCTCCCAATGTTTTCTTCTAGATCCTATGTAATTTTGGATCTTACGTTTAGGAGTTTAATCCACTTGGAGTTAAATTTTGTATGTGTGGTAAGATATGGATCCGAGTTCTATCATTTCCATGTGGATATCCAATTTTCCCAACACAGTTTGTTGCAGAGACCATCCTTTCCCTGTTGAGTGGTCTTGGAAACCCTTGTCAAAGTTCATTTGACCATATATATGAGGTTTACCTCTGGTCCTCTATTCTAGTTCTCTGTTGTTTTTTTCTAATGCCAGTACTACACTGTTTTAATTACTGTAGCTTTGTAATATGTTCAAAATCAATAAGTATGAAGCTCTATTTCTTATCTAAATTATTTTGGATATTCAGGGTACCCTGAGGTTCCATAAAAATTTTAGGGTGGTTATTTTTTATCTCTCTAAAAATTTTAGGACTTTGAGAGATTGCTTGGAGTAGCATGTGCAGTTTAAAAATATTAAGTTTTTCAATTCATGAGCATTAAATATCTTTTCATTTTTTGAGTCTTCTTTAATTTCTTTGAACAATGTTTTTAGTTCTCAATGTATAAGTCTTTTTGCTTCCTAGTTTAGGTTTATTTCTAAGTATTTTATTCTGTTGGATGCTATTATAGATGAATTTTTTCTTAATTTTCTTTTTGAATTGTTCATTTAGTATATAGAAAGCAAACAATTTTTGTGTGTTGCTTGTGTATTTTGAAAATTTGCTTAAGTAATTTGTTAGTTCTAGTAGTTTTTTTTTTATTTGTGTTTGGACTCTTTAGGGTTTTCTACATATAAGACCATCCCATCTTTATATATTTTGGAGATTAAACCCTTGTCTGAGGTATCATTGGCAAATATGTTTTCCCATACAATTGATTCTCTTTTTATTTTAATACTGTTTTCTTTAGACATGCAGAAGCTTTTCATTTTGATGAGATCCCATTTGTTTATTCTTTCCTTTATGTCCCTTTCTTTAGGGGACATATCAGTAAAAATGTTGCTGTGTGAAATATCTGAGATTTTCCTGCCCATGTTCTCCTCGAGGATTTTAATGGTGTCACAGCTTATATTTAAGTCTTTTATCTACCTTGAATTTATTTTTGTGTATGGTGTAAGTTGGTGCTCAAGTTTCATTTTTTTTTGCACGTAGCTGTCCAGTTCTCCCAGCACCACTTGTTGAAGAGACTATTTTTGCTCTATTTTATGTTGCTGCCCCCTTTGTTGAATATTAATTGACCATAGAGACTTGGGTTTATTTCTGGGCTCTCTGTTCTGTTCCACTGGCCCATGTGCCTGTTTTTATGCCAGTACCAGGCTGTTTTGATAACAGTGGCCTGGACTCATGGACAAAAACTATGGGGGGTGGAAATGGGAGGGAGGTAGGGAGGGCTGGGGTGGTGGGCTGCGGTGGGAGTAAAAGACAGAGAACTGTACAAGATCAACAATTAAAATAAAAAATTAAAAAAAAGACCATCCCATCTGAAAGCAGAGATAATTTTGCTTCTTCCTATACAATTTGATGTCTTTCATTTCTTTTTCTTTTCTAATTGCTCTGGCTAGGACTTTCAATACCACGTTGAATAGAAGTGGCAAGACTAAGCATCTTTGTCTTGTTCTGATCTGAAAAGTTTTCAGTCTTTACCACTGAGTATGACATTGGCTGTGGGCTTTTTATAAGTGGCCTTCATAATGTTGAAATAGTTTTCTTCCACCTACTTTGTTCAGTGGATGACTTTCTCTTAAAGAATAGAACAAAACAAGAAGTAAGAGTGCTTCAGTTAGGAGATGAGGTCATAAAAGACATTGTATCTTCCTGCTTGCTTTCTCTCTCTCCTATCATTTTCTGTGGGGGCAGCCAACTGCTATGTGTTAAGGCTCTGTGGAGAGGCTTACAGGGCCAAAAAACAGACTTTGGCAAGGAATATCCAGCATGCACTTGCTAGACGTTGAATGAGACATCTTGGAGTCCCAGGAAAGCCTTGAGATTAACACATTCTCAGTGAACATCCTGAGTACACCCTCATAAAAGATGCAGAGCCAGAACCAGCCAGCTAAAGCCACTTCTAAGTTCCTGCTCCACAGAATCTATGAGATAATAAGTGTTTGTTATTTTTATGCCACTAAATTTTGGGGTAATTTCCTTTGCAGCAATGAACATCAAATACATGCATGAATGAAAATTTGTTACGTGTTTAGCACCTGATATAATTTTTTGTGAAAAATAAATGCTTAATAAATGCTTATGAATGAGTGATGTCACAAAAATTCTCTCTCTAAAGGAGGGTGGGTATACATTGATATAACCTGAACAATTATGATGACTAATAGATTGATGAAAAACTGAATGGAGATTTCCAATGGCATGCCTTCAAACATATGATTTATATGAAAAAATTACTATTAGGTCTCAGAATCTGGAGGAAGTGTATTTCCAGGTTTTGTAATATTACATTGAATTTTGAGACATATATTTTACTTTTGACCTTTTGTTTGGCCCTATGTGTTATGAAGTACCATGTGATGTACATCTGAGTACTGATTTTGCCTTGATTCACTGATTAATTCTACCTTCAATCTGATTTCATTTTAAACATCATTTTGTATTATTTATTATTATACTCAAATTATTTTGCGACAAAGCAACTTATACATAATTGAATGAAAACAACTTCATTGAAAATATGGGAAAGATGCTTATAAAAATCTTAGGTGATAGAAAGCTAAATCTAACAGAATTTGCTGTTAGCAAAGATCTTAATATTCTTAACTCTGACCCTAAATTAAAAAAAAAAGAATTTTAAATTTATATTAAAAAAGAAATTATAAAGAGATTTGAGAGAGACCTGACCTAAAATGTTTATGTTAAAAAGACAGGAAAGAGATGCCCTAGCCAGGTGGCTCAGTTCTTTGGAGTATTTTCCCATACACCACAAGGTTGTGAGTTCCATCCCTGGTCAGGGCACATACCTAGGCTGTGGGTTTCTTCAGTCCCCAATAGGGATGCGTACAGAAGGGAACTGATGTATGTTTCTCTCTTACGTTGATGGCTCCCTCCCTCCCTCCCTCCCTCCCTCCCTCCCTCCCTCCCTCCCTCCCTCCCTCCCTCTCTCCCTTCTTCCCTCTCCCTTCTTCTCTCTCTGAAATCAATTTAAAAAATACCTGGGGGAGAGTTAAAAAATAATTTCAAAAAAAGTTAAAGAAGGGATTTTGATATGAGATAACCAGAGATGAAGCCACTAAAAAGTGAACACAACCTTGGCCTCTGCTGATAAAAGTGTAAAATTCAGACCTAAAAAGGGAGGAACAATACCTTACTCTGTAACATAACAGGTTATTTTGCTATATTTTTATTTCTTTGTGCTTCACCTTTAGAGAACTATAGAACTATTGCAATGCATGTTGAGAATGAGTGGCAAGCCATGTTAAGAAGAATTAATATTTAACTTGTAAAGGAGATATATGAATATATTATAATTGTTTCAACACTCTGAATTAGAGAGTTTGTGGGGGAAAAAGATCAAATTTATTTTGTGCTGCTTCAAAGGTTACAAGTAGAACCCATGATCTATGATTACAGAAAGATATATTTCAGTTCAACATATGAAAGGGCTTTGTGATAATGAAAGCCCTTCTTCAGTGAGTTCTTTATCCCTGGCAGTGTTATTGCAAATGCTGGGTGAAGGATGCTGGATGTGAGGCTGGTCTGAGAGGGCACTGAGCTCCCCTTAGTCTCTAAGACTTTATGTGAGTCAGACTGTGGTGGTCTGAAAAGTGAACACAACCTTGGCCTCTGCTGATAAAAGTGCTCAACTCTTCTGCCATAAAGGTCGTTGCAGACTTGAAGGGCAGACAGATTTAAGGGAGATTAGTTAGCACCTCACAATGATAAATTATTCTGAAAGGGGTGCACAAGTCTTTTGGGGCTTAATTTAAAATGCAGATTTGTGAAAATATCTGCTTGTAACACTAAATTCCGGAAACATAAAGTCAATTGTAGGTTATTATTGATTTTAAAAGCATTCTTCCTGAGACAAATATTTCAACATTCCCCCCATTTGTAAAATATGATAAATTCAATTTATTGATATTTTGCATGGAAATAAAGTGAATTAAAAACAAATACAGCAATTTATTTTTCACAAATGACCCTCTTAGATTTGTGAGAGTATTTTTAAAATATATTACTGTTACTTGAGAGTTGAAGTGGACAAGAACAAATATTTCTAAATATTCAATATTTTCTATTTTCAGAGACCTGAAACAAAATACTAAAAATTTACATAATGTCATTTTTATTTAACTTTTGAATGTCTCATTCCCTGTCTTTCTCTCTCTCTTTTTGTTTCTCTCTCCCTCTTTCTCTTCCCCTCTCCATTTTCCTCCCCCTTTTCTTTTGCCATTTCTTCTACTACTACCACTCTCTTCAGTCCCTCTCCCTCACTGTCTTCTTGTTCACTCTCACTGTACACTGTCGATTCTGGCCTTGGGGAATTAGGTAGTATAGAACATGCAGAATGTATATGTTCTGAATGCAGAATGCAGAATGAATAATGCAGCCCTAAATTTTGAATCTTACTGCTATAATTTCCCTGTTTCTTTTATTTTCTGGAAAAAAGATGACTTTCTAAAAAAATGTTATGGAATTTATTATGTAATAAATTGTTTAGCTTATTCATAGCTGTATTTGTGGTATATGCCAGGTTTCAAATGGAAAATGAACTATTTTCTTTCCTTCTTTTCTTCAAGCAAAAATACCTCTTAATGAACCTAGTGTACTTTTCATAGATGACTTTTTACAACAAAAATGGGTCTTAGGTGACAATGACAATATAATAATACTTACAAATAAATGTAAATATACACATTAGAATGATACTAAGACAATAAAATTAGAAAATTTAGTGAAAACTTGTGAAGAATTTTCTATAGATTTGGCTACATTATATGTTACCATATTTGAATATATCCATATAACTTCCATCCATTTTTCCATCCACCTACCCCAAAACTGATATTTTTGCAAAATGAACACAGATATAATATATAAAATTAAAATTTATATAAAACTAAATTCGTAATTTTTCTTTCTCTAAATGAAAATCATTACCATAAGTAAGTGGCTTCCTACATGGTAAATGTAAAATCCTTTATTATTTGATTAAGAAATAAAAACTAAAGCAATATTTTATACTTTTGCTTGTCATTAAAATATGTGGTATATGTGTGAAATGACCAAAGGCAGGAAGACTCAAGTAGGCCAATAAGGGAGATCTTAGAATATCTCTGATCTTACTAAAGTATGTATTTGCTCTGCTCATTTTTAAAAATTCCCGGATTGTATCATCATGCCCCTTCCCATCCCTGAATGTATCAGAAACAGAAAGGCTATATTGGATTATTCAGTGGACTGATAACAGCCTTCTAGCTGAAGACTATGGAGATTCACAGAGCATCCTATGATAATACTAATAAAGTAAAGTTGTTTTTTGTTTTGGGTTTTTTTTTTTTCTGGATCTAATGATATTGAGAAACAGTAAGCTTTTTTACAACTACATTTCTGGTTTAGAAAAAGCCCCATGAGCCAATGTTACAGGCACTTGTCATATTCCAGAATTCAGGATTTATCCTGGGATCATCTTCAGAACATACACAATTCTCCCATCTCTAGTTTTAGAATCGGTCCACCAACCACCCTTCCTCTTTCTGTCTGTTTACCTTCGTGGTTTGTCAGCATTTCTCTGCTCTAGTCCACGGAACTGTTGTCTTTTTTGCTAACTTGGTATCTTTGATTTTAGGACTCTGTCCCATGGGTAGTCCCTGAGAATAACATAGTATTCAGAAGACTCTTTTCTTCCATTTGTTTTATGTATTTATGTATTTATTTATTATTTTTAGAGAGGGAGAAAGGAGGGAAGAAGAGATGTATTCTCTCACACATTTATGTGTGAGAGAAACCTCAATTTGTTTCCGCTCGCATGCACCCCAAATGGGACCTGGCCCACAACTCAGTCATGTGCCCTGACTGCAATCAAACCCGTGACCCTTCAGTTCGCAAGCCAGCACTCAATCCACTGAGCCATACCAGCCAGGCCATTCTATTTGTTTTAACCTCTTAGAAAAAAGTGTATTAATTCAATCAACAACTGTTTACTAAAATTCAGATATTGTCACATACAATTCCTCTAAAATTGCAAAAAAAAATATTTACAAGTCTTAAATTCTTAATTTTATTATCTCACTGTCATTATGATGGTAAGTACCTAAGACATCGTTGAGAATCGAGAGTGTTTATACTGGTCATATTCTCTATTAACTCTCCAAAGAGAGTTGTTGCGAACGGCCATGCTGGCAGGGAAGAAACAGTGGTAAGTTTGCATTTCTGTCTGGGTGTAATGTACACAGGCATTTCATGCAGGGTTTTGACTTTTCTCTATTCATGCTCAGAGCCTAGGGCTCAGCCACAGTATCTCTGCCAGCAAACAACACAAAAGAGGACACAGCACAAATTCTGCTACCTGGAAGCCAGAGTTTACAAGTTTGTTCATGAGGTCTACTGTAACTAACCAACTTATTCTCTTTGTGTTTTCAGGCTCTGGAAAATTTTCAGTTCTTCTGGAGGAATAATTCTCCCTACATATTCTCTGGTTTAATGTGGTACTTAGGTAATATTCTGGAATGTGTGGCTAAAGAAAAGGGAGACTATCATTTTTTAAATTTAAGACAGTGTCCCCCAGAACCTGTGTGAGTCCCATCACCTAGATTCCTCTGGGGTATCTCATGCCCTGAAACTTTGTGTTTTGCCAAATGCTCTAGCTCTCAAGACTAGGATGAATTGACTAAGAAACATGCATAACTTCCCAGAGTTGGCTGGTCAGCTGCTTTTCACAGCAGGATGGTAGAATGCATACTTTAGTCCATAGAAAAGCAGATTGTTTTCAAGCCCTCTGAATAAATCAGGTTCAATGTTCAAGACTACACAGGCCAGAACCTAAGAGCATTCATACTAGACAAGTGAAAGGCTAGAAGATATTCAGAAACTAAGCAGGTCCAGGTAGATTGCTGAGAGTTTAGCACAAAATGAGGCAACTATGTGCTGGGCTGTATGTAGGTAGAATCCAGGAAGATGGATATTTTTCAGGAAAGCCCTTGGTGAGGTGGTGAGTTCTATCTGAGAGAGTCAGCGTGAAATACAGTGAGAATGCAATTTAACCAGGAGGCAGAAAAACAAAGGAAACTTAGAGTCTGTGATCTTGGACAAGCCCCAGCAAAAACGGAGCATAATCCCCTCTCTTCTTTGCTCAGGCAGTTACTATGAGGATCTGAAGAAACAATTCAAGGGCCATGATAAATCGTGCTATAGATCTTAGCTACTCCAGGGTTTGGTCGGTACTGCCCTTGCATTCAAAAACCCCTGTGAATCTTATTATGTCCAACACCTAACTATGCATTAGGTACAGTGGAGAAAACTCCATTTTCTGTATACAGCCTGCAGAACAGTCTGAAAGCTATAGATTTGGATAGTGGTCAGAGACCTACACGTGCACAGAATCAAGAACGGAGTGACTAGACTTTTCTCCCACTTCCCTGAGTCTGCAGAGCACTTCCAACTCTTCATTCACCTGTGTGAACTGCAAACTCCTGTTCAGTATGCTTTTCTTCTTCACTTAATGACAATGGTTCTGAATCGTAATGAGACATCAAACTATCCTCACGTTTTCCCAACCACAAATTTTGGGGGAAAATGAATTCACTTTTTGAAAGGTTGACATAAATTTTCTGTGGTAAATTTATGTAATGAGCAATATGTCAACAGCAAAGCAAGAAGCAAGAACTTCAGTTCTGGCACTAAGATGTCACTCCACTAATACTAAACTAGTTCACTAAATCAAGACTGTTCCAAAATGGACAGCTCAGCAGGTTTAGTGATATGTCTAGAACACTGGAATAAATTGGGCTTCCCCACTTCAATGTGCACAGCTCATTGTAATTCTACTGTGCTTGCATTCAAAACCCATTATGAACTTTCTATGTCTAAGGCATTCTACTAGTGCTGTGGAGAAAACAAAGATAAATAACACAAATTCAAATTCCTCATCACCTGTGTCCATCAGTGTGTGCTAATGTTAATAGACAGCTCTTGGAATCACCTTGTTTTCTAACCTTTGACCAAAACTTTCTTTTTAGATTGAATTTGCTGGGGTCACACTGGTTAATAGAATCATACAGGTTTCAAGTATACAGCTCGATAAAATACCATCTGCATACAGTACCATGCACCTCTCTCAAACATTCTGGTGATTACCCTAGTCACATATCGTGATTTTTTATTTTTTAAATTGGTAATTAGTGTATCATGCAGTGGCTTTCAATGTAATAGTGGAAAGGCTAGTGCAATCAATTATATCAAAATAAATGGTTAACAGTTTCACCTAAACTAAACATTTAATCCTGTGTGTGGGTGCTTATACAGGGTGGGACAAAAGGAGGTTTATAGTTGTTCATATGGCAAATAATACAATAATAAATAAATAATAATACAAAAATAAACTCTGAACTTTACATACTCACAACTGTACACTTACTTTTGTCTTGCCCTGTACGTGTGCATTCTCACATTCTGCTCATGACTTGCTATAAACTTTATTTATCTCTTCTCGTATTGCTACTGACATATGATGAAAGCTCATTGTATTGCAGAGAACATGAAAAGAGTAATGCATTGGAAACACTTGTGAAGCAAATAAAGATTTTAAGTGTCTTGTGCATTGCAGTTATATACTGATTTCATACATGTACATGATGTTATTTTGACAGTCTCTTACAAGAAAGTAGACTTTTGGATAGCTTCCGAATTTACCAGTGATTCTCAGATGCCCTCCCCCACCTCATTTATTTATTTTTACCTTGTTATCCCTTTCAAGGAAGAAAACTCCTTTGATCTGTATGTGAATTTTGCTTAAGGCTTAAAAAAATTCAATAGCTGCTAACTTTTTCTTTCTGCTGTGCATGCATTCATTATTAAATTATTCAAGATTTTATTCTGGATTAAAAATAACCAGAGTATTGGTATATCAATAAGTGCCTTGATTCTTAAATTTGAAGCATAAATATTATATATGTGCCTTTTTTTTGTAAAAATTGAGAGGTTCTTTGGGTAGTTACCTAACAGGCTGAAAGTCACCAGAGGGGAGAGGGGAGGGAATTTCAAGGGAAAAGGGGAAGGAACAAGTATAAAGGACACATGGACAAAAACTATGGGGGGGTGGAAATGGGAGGGAGGCGGGGTAGGGTGGTGGGTTCGGGTGAGAATAAAAGACAGAAAACTGTACAAGATCAACAATTAAAATAAAAATTTAAAAATAAATAAATAAAAAAGAAGTTTCTTAATTGTAGATATCAAGTAGTTTTTAATTTTTTCTTACTAATAAGGATGTTGTAGTATAAAAGTTGATGTGGTACAAAAGTTGAATAGGCATTTTCCTTACCTTCATGAATAAGAGGTGTGAATCAATGGGTAAATTCGTATGCCAATAGTTTTAAAATATGAGAGGATAGAGGTAAGAACACAATGGCGGAGAGGTTACAAAGTGAAAAAGACAAAACTAAATCTGACATCGCAGCCTATACAGTGGAGGAATGCCTAATGTTATTTGATCCTGCCTACGAAACTCTCAGTCTGATTTCCAAGTGATACCCCTGGTGTCGGCCTGTGGAAACATGTGTAACACCACCACTCAATCAATAACAACACCTCCCATTTCTGATCACTCACTGGGTCCCAAGCATTGTCTCATTTCACCTGCATCAGCCAGTCGAAGAGATAGGTGCTATTAGTGTTATTTTATTGCAGAAAATGGCCCCAAAGAGGTAGATCAACCTGTCTGTGCATGGTCATACAGCCGAGAAGTGGAGGAACATCAATGAAACCACTGTCGGTTTAATGCTGGAGCCGGCGCTCTGTGTTGGGTCCCTCCCATCCCAGCAATGGCAAGTAGGCAGAGGGGCAATGGAGATGGGAAACAGGCTGAATGGGGTGAGTGCTCTTAAAACCCATCTCAGCGGTGGGGTCCAGGGGGAAAAGGTTTCTGTGTCTAGAACGAGGGCTTATCATAGAGAAACATATAATGCAGTTTCATGACATAGTTCCTCTCGTAAACTCTCAGCTTATACTGGTTAAAGAAGATTTTTTTTTTTTGTAACATCCCTAGCTAAATAGTACATTATTATTTTCTTTGTTCTCATCTAAGAATGGAATCTGGAGGCAGGGTCACTTTGACTGACAAGCCAGACTGACGAACAAATCACTTGGGCTTCTTCTCTTCTTGAGTAAAGTAGGAGGAAACAGCCACCGAAAGGTGGTTCTGAAAATTAAATCAGATTATCTAAGCAGTGCAGCTGGTCCTACTCAAGGCATGTGTGCCAGTGAAGTACCTAACAGGGCTGGTGGTAGGTACCCAATTTACTCAACCTATAAAAAACATTAGTAACTGGTTTTGTTCCTATTCATATTTGTAGTTCCTGAATTCATACTGTAGCTCTTATTTCTAGTGATGTTGGATGAAATTAGGACACTATAAGTTTAGAAATCTTTAGCATTACACAGAGTAAGACAACTAATTTTCTGGCTCACTTATTACACGGACCTTCCTAAATTTAGGCCAAAAAGAGCTATGGTTCCGTTCACAGCTGCAGCACATTAAACATAGATCTAATTTGCAAATTATTATCACCATTAGACTGATTTCTCTTATTCCCCTGCCTGGAAAGAATTCATCCCATTTCTCCCATATTCAGTCATTTACATTCTTGAAGGCCAAGTTCCTTTTCATGTAGATAGTTCTAACTTCTTTGGATTATATCTCTGGTATCCCTGGTGTTTGATACCGCCCCCAAGCTAGGATCATCTTAAAATTTTATGAATCTGTTCTGAGATACGCATCTTCCCCCAACACATTAATAAAAATATTGAATTAGAAAAAAATCTTACATACATCTCTATGGTAACCTCACTCACTTCCTACATCTCTCTACAATTCAAGAAGATTTTCATAAGAATTAACTCAATTTACTTTAACAAACATCCATGAGGGTTTTCTGTGTACCAGGAACTTGAAGTGAAGAGTTGGATAAGCCCACATTTGCTGTTTTCAGTGATTTCACATGTGAATTGCCACATGAAACTGCTTAGCATCTGAGGGACATCTTATAATTTTTCAGTTAGTACAAAAGTGGGAGGAAATACTTCATTTGCTTACATTCAGCACAGTTTAAAAAGTTAAAGAATTACTAATAATACATCGAACATGAGGATTATTGACTAATTGCTATGTGTTTGTCCTATTGCATATTATTTATAGATTACATCATAATTGAAGAAGCAAACAGTTTTGAAAGACACTGGAGAGGTGACTTTGTGTAGGACCACAAAAGCCTGGTGAGGGTTCCATGATCTGAACACAATTACGAAGGCTGTCAGCCAGAAAGCCAGTCGTGTTGCATCCTCTCCTTCTACCACTCAGCCTGCCTCGGTAAACGACCTCTGTGATATATGTCATCCTCCCTTAGAAGGTAAGGTCTCAAGGACTTGGTTTCCATCAAAGATAAAATCCTATCATATTTTGAGTGTTAATTATGAATTGCCAATATAGTCACTATTTGATATTTCACATTAAATAACAGTTATGTAAATTTGTATTTTGGTTGTTGTGCAGAGATACCTAACAGTTCACCAAAAATTCATGCTTTCTCATCTGCAGGATGAAGTCTGCTGAAAAGTGGTCACCCAGCTAGAGACTACATTTCCCAGACTCCTTTGTATCTAGATGGAGCCATGTGATTAGTTCTCAAACTTCCAATGGAAATACTGTGTGTTCCTTCTGGACAAGACTGTTAAAGAGTGAGACTGACTTCTATCTTCTCTCCTTTTTTCCTCTAGACTTAAAAGATCTATCCTAGGCAGGGTGATGGAGTCCCCAAAATTGAGGAGCTCCCCCCCTCAGGGGACCTCCAGGGTCTAAAAATTATATGTGGGGGAAAGCTACCTCCTGACCAATAACACCTGCATTGTTACATGAATTCAGAATGAAGTTTTTCTGTGTTAAGACACTGGTGGTGGTGGGTTGTGGGGTGGGGGTTGTTATGTCATTGAGAAGGCTCCTCAGGTTAAAGTAATAGGTACTTGCATTTTGAAGGCATTATATTGTGTACACTAAAGGGAAATAAATTACTTCCTTTTCAAATGACTTTTCTTTCTGACTTTTTGTCTCTTTCTGAAAAATTCTTTCAGGGACAGCTTTTCCTGATTTAAAAACATCTTAAAAGACAATCAACTCTAAGATGGTATTTTTGATGTAATCAGAAGAATGTGGACTTCCAGCCAAGATGGCAGTGTAGGTAGATACACTTTGCCTCCTCTCATGGCCAAAAGAAGGACAACAACCAATTTCAAAACAAAAATTATTCAGAACTGCCAGAATATCAAACTGTATGGAAGTCTGGCAACCAAGAAGTTAAAGAAAAAACATTCATTCAGACAGGTAGAGTGGGTGGAGGTAGGCAGCTGGAGCAGAGAGGACAGGAGGCAAGGCAGTGGCTCACGAGGACCAGGAAGGTCAGGTGGAAGCTGGCAGACCAGGTACTCCCACATTCAACCACAGATCAACCAGGAGGAATAACTGGGGAGCAAGACAGACTGTGCAACCCAGGGTTCCAATGTGGGGAAATAAAGCCTCAAAATCTTTGGCTGTAAAATCCTGTGGGGGTTGCAGCAATGGGAAAAAATCCCCAGCATCACAGGAGAGCTCATTGGAGAGACCCACAGGGTTCTAGAACATACACAAACCCAACCACCTGGGAAATCAGCACCAGAAGGGCCCAACATGTTTATGGGTAGCAGAGGAAATGACTGAAAGCCAGCTGAGAGCAGAGCAAGAAGCCTTGTTGAGGCCCTTGTCTGACCCCTTCTCCACATACAGAGCCATAACCCAGTGATGTGGGTTGCCCCTCCCTGGCAAATACCTAAGGTTCCATCCCTTACTACATAACAGGCCCACTGAGACAAAGAAATATGGCCCAAATGAGAGAACAGATCAAAATTCCAAAAGTAGAATTGAGCAATGAAGAGATAGCCAACCTATCAGATGCATAGTTCAAAACACTGGTAATCAGGATGCTCACAGAAATGGTTGAGTATGGTCTCAAAACAGAAGAAAAAGTGGACTATAAAAAGTGAAATGAAGAGAAATGTACAGGGAGCCAACAGTGAAGGGAAGGAAACCAGGATTCAAATCAAGAATTTGGAACAGAAATCAACATTCAACCAGAACACAACGAAGAAACAAGAATTCAAAAAAATGAGGAGAGGCTTAGGAACCTCCAGGACTACTTTAAACATTCCAACATCCGAATCATAGGGGTGCCAGAAGGAGAAGAAGAGCAAGAAATGGAAAATGTATTTGAAAAAATAATGGAGAATTTCCCTAATCTGACAAAGGAAATAGACTTGCAGGAAGTCCAGGAAGCTCAGAGAGTCCCAAGGAAGTTGGACCCAAGGAAGCACACACCAAGGCACATCATCATTACATTAGCCAAGATGAAAGATAAGGAGAGAATCTTCAAAGCAACAAGAGAAAAGGAGACAGTTACCTACAAAGGAGTTCCCATAAGACAATCAGCTGATTTCTCCAAAGAAACCTTGCAGGCAAGAAGGGGCTAGCAAGAAGTATTCAAAGTCATGAAACACAAGGACCTACATCCAAGCTTACTGAATCCAGCAAAGCTTTCATTTAGAATGGAAGGACAGATAAAGTGCTTTCCAGATAAGGTTAAGTTAAAGGAGTTCATCATTACAAAGCCTTTACTTTATGAAATGCTAAAGGGACCTACTAAGAAAAAGAAGATGGTCAAAATTATGAACAGTAAAATTACAACAAACTCACAACTATCAACACCTGAACCTAAAAAAAAAAAAAACCCCAAAACAAACTAAGCAAACCACTAGAACAGGAACAGAATCACAGTAATGGAGGTCACATGGAGGATTATCAGTGGGGAGGAGAGGGGGAGAATGGTAGAAAAGGTACAGAGAATAAGTAGCATAAATGGTAGGCACAAAATAGGTAGTGGGAGGTTAAGAATAGTATAAGAAATGGAGAAGTCAAAGAATATATTTGTAGGACCCATGGACATGAAGTAAGCGGGGGACAAATGCTGGAGGGAGGGGTGGTGCAGGGTGGAGGGGAACAAATGGGAGAAAACAATGGGACAACTGTAATAGCATAATAATAAATATATTTTTTAAGAAGAAGAATGCAAAAGTTTTGAAAAAAGAGCTCAGTAGGGCCATTAGTGTCATCTCACATCCCATAACTCTCTCCTTAAACCCATGGAAAGAATCTACCAGCTGCCCCCTTGCAATTAGCCAGGGTGAGATGATTAGTTCCACCTAAAGAACGAGAAAAGAAATGAAATGGAACATATCACTTCTGAGCCCCGAGACTGAAGAGCTGGCATGCCCCCTCTTTTCTCTACACTCCAGAGGTTATTTGTGTCCATCGTGTCTGCAGGTGCACGTACTACACAATGTGTGCTTCTGGGTATCTCTTCCCCACTCTTTGTTCAGTGATGTCACGTTGGTAGCCTAAACTGGCTATGATGGAAGCATTTTCACAATTGAAATAGGCAAAATGGGGCGTTTTACTTTTCTTTTTTTTCCTCCAGAGCGCAGGGGGCTCAATACTTACTAGGACATCATCACTGGAGGTACCGCTTGGTTGTTTAGGTTGGTGAGGTAAAGAATGAGACATGTTTGTATTACCTCAGACCATTTGTGTTCACCATCCCACAAAAAAACCACACAAAGGGGGAAGGGGCAATGTTCAAAATAAAATTAGAGGAATGCTAAGGAGGGGGAATGAATGTTTCATAATAAAAAAGAGAGTTCACTGCTCCAAATCTACCCGCTCCCCTGAACCCCCATCTCATATGTCCAACTATCTACTTTACTTGTCCGTGCGAATGTCTAAAAGAAAGTTCGTATGTAGTATTTCATAAACAAACACGTCCTTTTTATTTTCTTTCTCCTCCACCAGCATGATTCACTCAACTGGAAACAAACATAAATTTTTTTTTTCTTTCCCGGATTCCCAGACTCTCCACTTGCAACCAAATGGCAAGTTCTGTTGGTCCAACCTAAAAGTTCACACCATGACCGTCTCCACATCGCTCCATCTCTGCTGCCATCACCTGGACCTGGTCACCAGGGATGCTGGCTCAGCCTACATCAACGAATTTCTAACTGGCTTCTAGCTTCACTGCTGGCCCTGCTGACCTCAATTTATTCACCATACAACAGCAGAGAGAGCTGTAAAACATATCGGATCACGCCATTTCTCTAAATAAAGTTCTTGAAAGGCTTCCCATTACATTGACAATGAAACCCCTCAATCTTCCTAATCTTACTTAATCCAACACCGTCTTTCCATTGCTCAGGCCGAATATATTGGCATGAACATTTAATGTTCCTCTTTGTACCTCACAGCCCATCTGTCATCTGATGCCGTTGGGTCCACTTTGAAAATTATATCCACAGTCTGAAGACCCCTCACTACCTCCCACTGCCACCACCTGGTTCCAAGCCTCCGTATCTCACCTGGACTGTTTCAATAGTCCCTTGCCTCGCCTCCTCGCCCCAGCAATCGCCCCACACCTCTTTGCCGTCACAATTAGAAGCACGAAAGCGATCCTGTTAAGCCCGAAGTCAGGTTACGTCCCTAGTGTGCTCACAACACTATCCTAACTTTTTCCCCATTTACTCAGATGAAACTGTACATTATAGTTTGTCCATTTACTTCTCTGAATGCCCCTCCTCCCTCTCCACGCCTCCCTCTCCCTGCGGCAGCCACTCAGCAGGCCAGGCCTGCTCTCACCGCAGGTATCTGCACCTGCTATTTTTCGGCCTGCAGTATTTTCCCCAAGTAACCACATGGCTCTCTTCCTCGCTCCCTTTGGGTCTGAACTAAGAAGTCACCTTTGCTGTGAGGTATTTCATGGTCCACCTGGTTGAAATTACATTTTATATCCTCATACCTGCCTTTTTCTCTGTCCTTAGTACTTATCATCTTCTAATACAATATGCCTTTAACTTGTTTATCTTGTTCATTTTTTTATCTCCCTACTCTAACGTAAGCCACAGAGGGAAGATTTTTGTTTTCATGTTTGTTTTTCCCTACAGCAGCCTCACTGCTTATACCAGTGCCTGATGCATAAAAGGCTCTCAATAAACTCTTTTTAAAGAACACCTAAATCCTGAAAGCTTTCAGATCCATCATATAGTACAAAGGATCCGGAGCTGAAATAATCATAAAGTTAATAAATAGCAACATTGAAAATTAGGAGAAAATAATTCAATACCTTCAAGAGTATAAGGGCAGTTATATTTCTACCCTAGAACTTTATACCAAGTGCATTGAAAATGAATTGTGCAGGTAAAATAAAGGATTTTAAGACCCTCCATGTCTTAAAAAATGCCCCTGAAGCCTTTCTCTAGAAGCTACAGCATGATGTACGCCTCTAAGTGACAGAGTAAAGCATGAAGCAGGAAGTGATGAGGATGAAAAAGGGGAAAACTGGGACAACTACAATAGCATAATTAATAAAATACAATTTTAAAAAAAGAAGTAATGGAATCCAGGAATAAAGAACTTCATATAGGAGAAGGGCACAGGGATTTCCTGGGTCCTAGGGGTGTCAAACTCATTTTCACCGGGGGCCACATCAGCCTCACGATTGCCTTCAAAGGGCCAACTGTAATTTCAACTCCTTAACCGTTAAGGAGTAGTCACATTTATACAGTCCTAAAATTATTTTGGCCCTTTGAAGGCATCCGCGAGGCTGATGTGGCCCCCAGTGAAAATGAGTTTGACACCATTGTCCTAGGATGATGCTAAAGGGAAGTCCCTGAAGGCTAGCCGAACTGTATTCTCACAGAGCAATGCACAGTATACTCACAGACCGGTACCTCTGTGACCAGGAGCCAGTGGAAATGATAGGTGGTGATAGATATGTGTGATTATATTAAAAAGAATTTTATAGTTCCACAGTGGAAATTAGGTGATTAATTAGAGGATATACAAAACTAAACAAAAAAGACAAGGCCAGTATTACTTCTACAAAAGACATGTAGAAGACGAGAAATATACACAACTTTGAACAGTTTTCTTGTGTTTGTAATAATATAAATACTCAATATGGAATCTGTGCTAGAGTTTGATTTGAAACATTGAGACAAGGTAAATAGTAAAATTTTCATCTTAAAAATTTTTTTATCCTCATCTGAGGACATCTTTTCCATTGTATTTTAGAGAGACAGGAAAGAAGAGAGAGGAATATCGATTGGTTGCCTCCCATATGCACCCAGACTGGGGATTGTACCGTCCAAATGGGGGGTCGTAGGCACCTGCACCCAGATCAGGGATTGGACCTGCAACCTAGGTACCTGCCCTGGTCAGGAATTGAACCCGCAACCTTTTGGTTATGGCATGACACTCCAACCAATTGAGCCTCACTGGCCTGGGCTGATATTTTTACCTTTTATAGCAAGAAAAAGAGAAATAATTCCTAAACTTAAAAAACTAAGCAATAGCTTTATAAACATTTAGAAATATAAGGATAAATATCAGAAGAAACAAGTAAAAGAGTTGAAAATAGTACTTTTCTTTGTGGATCATTGAAGTGGGGAGGGGAGTGGATGTTTTATTTACTATAAACCTTGAAACATTACTTGAATTTTTAAACAATGCATGTATTATTTTTTGTTTTATTCTCATAATTTTATTTCATTTAATGTAATACCAATTTTATAAACAAAATTGCAGAACATATTTTGCACTTTCACAAAGAAAACAAAATTCTAAAACTGTATTAGAAATTATGTAATTGTGTTAAACTTGACCTAAATCCTACTAAAAATGGATATAAGCCACGGTAGGAGTATTTTGTCCTTTAAGTAATTTTTCATAGAAAAGAATAAATAGACATATATGTGTATATCTGTAAATCTGCATATATTTGTATGTGCATATATAATATCAATAGCAAGATACTTTATTAATTTGATAAAATTTAGCCTAACAAATAAATGGTCGTATCAATAGTTACATCTATACTGTCAATAGGTAAATGTACCTGCAAGTAGTTATAAAAGTGTATTTGATGGAAGAACCAAGTAAATCAGGGACAGTAGAGACAGTCTGGGTGTTATCTGTCAGACGACTGGCACTGTGGGTCTCTTTTCCATAATTACTGTATGCATAAGCAAAGAGAATTTTAAATAGGACCATGACAGTTACTCAGTACCAAGAAATTTATATCGATATTTCACTTTTTTGACTTAAATAATATATTTTCCTTTTTTCAATCTTGTCATACATCACAGATATGTGTACTTAAAGGAGAACAATATATTTAAAATTATATGGCCACGTGATTTCCTAGTTAAGTAAATATATTCTTGATCTATTGATTTCTTATACTTTTAAATTTAAAAATAATATTTGTACATGGTTTGTGATAGAAGACATTTAAATTTTCTACCAGGACTTTTTTCTATCACATTACATTGCAATCACTGAGACTGTGGGCAAGCGAATTTACTTCATTGAACCACAATATTCGAAAACTGCATGAGACACACATCGCATGCCTGGCTCAGCCCTTGGGAAATAGTGAGCACGTAATAAATAATTGTTATGATTCTTTATTAGTACTTTCGTTTTCTACGTTTCTTGGTAGGACAACAAAATATTCCACTAAAGAGCATGATTTCCTTTGGTACCACACAGTAGATGTCTTAGGATTCACTTTTCAAATGTCCATATAGCTCTTATGTAAAAGCATTTCCATAATCAGTAACCTAGTCGACACTCATCAAAAATTAGACCACAAGTAGATTTTTGAGCAGAGTCTCCACACGGTGAGGTCATGGATACAGATGTTTCCTAAAGACTATTACTTGGTCACTTTCACAATAGCACAGTATTGTCCACAGGAAGACCCCACCCACAGGCACGGAGCAGCTGATGTGTGAGTCAGCCAAACCATGGATGCAATCACTGTGGGAGAATCTCAGTGCCACCTGGAGTTACAGCCCTCCTGAATCATGGTCTGTATGTAGCCATGGAGTTGCCAGCTCATGAGTGCCGGGGCATGTTGGAAGAAATAGAAGTTAGAAAGGGAATTAGAAATGTATGGGTTTCAAAGAGCCACCAAGCACCTACAGTTCTTAAAATTCTAGTCACATCCATAACAGCTTCAGATTTTTATGTGATTTCCATAAAGATAAATCTATTCAATTTGACATAGAGCAGGATTCATTCAGAAATTACGTGCTTCTGTACCTTTTTATAAAAGTCCTTTGCACTAATTTCCTAAATACTATTCACAATTTGTAAAGTACTTCTAAGTCTAGTATTATAATTATGGCCAGGTTTAATGATATATATAACAAGATTTTTTTTAAATAGGAAAGGAAAGCATAGTTCATTTATATAGGTCAAGGTAAAAGATTGGAATTTATTCTTGGCAGAATGAGAAGAGTTACAATGAAGAGGGGAGATGATTTAATTGACCTTTCTTAAAATTCAATTTAACTTAATTTTTTATTGTTGTTCAGTTACAGTTGTCCTGCCTTTTTCCCCATTGTTCTCCCCTGCCCCATCCATCCCCCACCTCCTGCTACCACAGTCAATCCCCACTCTATTGGCCAGGCCCATGAGTCCTCCATTCATGTTCCTTGACTTGCCCCTTCCCCTTCTTTCCCCTATTATCTCTCTCCCCCCTCAAACATATGTATATATTAAGGTCTGTCCAGAAAAGGTCCAGCCATTGTTAATATAATGAGAACAGCTTGCATGACATTGATGTAACCTGGCAGCTGAGGAGCGTGGACTGGAATGTGCATGCGTGAACAGTGATGACTTCACTGTACCAGACATGGGGGCAGTAGATATCATTGAGTGAGCATGTGTACTGTGTGGCCATCTCATTCAAAATGACTGAGTGAGTAGAGAAACGAATCTGCATCGAATTTTGTGTTAAGCTGGAATATTCCTTTGAGGAAACTATTGGGATGATTCAGAAGGCCGAAGCTATGGGCAACTAGTGACTGACAGCTTTGTCATGACAATGGCCCACTCATGCATCATGTCTCATGCAGAGATTTTGGGTGAAACATCAAATCACCTAGGTGACTCAGACCCCCTACAGCCCAGATTTGGCACCCTGTGACTTCTGGCTTTTCCCAGAACTGAAATCACCTTTGAAGGGAAGAGATTTCAGACAGTTGATGAGATTCAAGAATATACAACTGGGCAGCTGATGGCAACTGGGAGAACTGTGTGAGGTCCCAAGGTTCCTACTTTGAAGGGGACTGAGTGTCATTGTCCTGTGTACAATGTTTCTTGTATCTTGTATCTTCTTCAATAAAGGTCTCTATTTTTCATATTATATAGCTGGATACATTTTGGGCAGCCCATTTTCTGTGTGTGTATGCATCAAAATTAGAGTTTTCACTAAAACTAAGCAAGCAAACTAGCCTTTAAATGTTAACTAAGATTTTTCTCCATGAAAGCTTACTATTATTTTTTAATGTTTTTCAATCTAAGCAGTTAATTCTCTTTTTCTCCTTTGCTGGCAGCTACCTTTGCAATTTTTATTTCTGGGCTCAGCTGCATTCTACAATATTTCAAAAAACTCCATTTATATTCTTAGTCATCTAAGAAGCTATGAACACACCTGCATTTATTTCATTGTTGTTGCTATATGTTAGATTTCACTGTTTTAAGCTGCAATTTCCCCCACCATATGCTATTTCTCTAAGCATGTTGTCCATAATGTGTTCCAAGTTTGCTTTCTTAGGTACCTTTATTTTTTGGAGTTTAAAGTTCCCATATCTTTTACAATGTCAGGTTACTCCTATTATTAACAAGTTTGGTTTGGTGTTATACTCTGGTATTTAATGCCTCTATTTTTCCTTGTAAGTCTTTTGAAAAATAGTATATTTGTCTTTTGGAAAAGAACAAACTCAATTCTCTAATGCAGCTCCCATGCCAGCTCAACATATCCCGAGGCTGCTCTGGCAAAAGGCTGTAAAAGATCAGTATTGATATTCTGTGGCATTCAAATTGTCAAGCTTCCCATCAGAGAAAGAGCATTTAGAAAATCCAGCCATGTGGCATCTAATTACACTATTATAAACTAAATTTACAACAGGTGACTTAGAGGCGATGAATTGACAACAAGCATCCAAGCTTTTCTTCAATGACTTTCCCGTAAATCAAGAGGCAAAAGCAGAATTCTTTAGGGGGTGCCTCAGTGCAGGTATCTCCAACATTTGCACAAGTTCTACACAATTTTCATCAATTCACATACAGCTCCTTGTGCTTGTTTACTTTCACTATTTTCTCGCTACTCTTATTTAGTGTATTCCTTGTGTTTGTCTATGATCTTTAAACGGGAGGGTCTCATTAAAATCATTAGATCATTCAAAAACAACTAAAAGAGATGATGCACACTCATACGACTCTGAAAGTTTCTCAGAGCTTCCTTCAAAGGTGCTCTACTTCTAAGTGAGGAGTGCAGAATTGGTCTTTATATCTGAAGTCAGCTTTGCCTATGCTTGTCCTTTAAAACTTATAAAGCATCGAGGGAAATGTGTGCTTTATACTTGGGCGTGATCCTTGTGTCACTGACGGCAAAGATCCAATGGGCTGTGGACATTTCCTGGTGCGTATTAGAAGCTGTTGTTTGCCATCCTGGCCGGATAATCCTGCCTCATTTATTGGAGGGCCGTTTCAGCTGCACTGTCAACAGCAGAGGGGGAGCAGGTCACCTTTGCCTGGAATATTATGTGAAAGCTGTCAAATGTTCAGGAATATAGGCACATTTAATGTTCTGCAGATTTCAGGCATCTCAGGATTAGTGGAGATTTAATGTCAAGTTTGCCATCATTCTGCTTTGGATTTCTTCACTTTCATGCCAAGATCTTGTAATAATATGACCAAGATTTTACCAGAGCCAGGCTTTGTGTAAGAGGAACAGATGTTGGCAGGTTTATCTGGCTACTCTTATAAATGTTGAAGTAAGTACATTTAAAAATAAAAAATGGCCTAATCTGTCTTATCTTTCAGAATTAAATACGTGCTCCCTCTCTTTTCTAGCCATACAATTCCAGCATACCAATACAGACTTTTCACATTTTGGAGGGCCAGTTATTAAAAGCCACGATAAATTTAATACAGAATTTTTCATTACGATACCCATTATAAAAAGCACAGCTCCCAAGCAAGACTATAGTATTTCTTTTTGGAGTGTATTTACTTTTAAGTTGTGAACATTTCATTACAGCATTAAGAGACAATGGCTCCTACTTACTATACATCGTGAATGCAATGAGCATTAGTAAACAAACAATATTGGCAGCCTTTGAACATTTCAAAATGGCAAATTGTGTTTTTGAGAAGTTAGTCTATCTCATTCATGACTAATGTTGCATTATTGCTGTGGCAATCTTTCCGTACCTCTTGGATCAGATCTAGGACTTGCATCACTTTTCAAAAAAAAATTAGCTGGAAGATAAATCATGCTACTACGAAGTCCTTATGATGAGTTCTGCCCTTCACATGGCAAAATGCCATTGCATCCCTTCTTCCTGAGGGCCAGCCCTGCCGTCTTTTCCTTGATCCTCTCACTTCCCCACCCCTACTGTTATCTACATGTATGTAGTTCTGTGTATTTAGGACACTGAACAATCACTCTGTTATAGGGTTAGTCCTGATAGTTTAGGTCCTTCACAGAAATGTGAAATCCATACACTTGCATTGTTCATTTCAAGTTTCAGTTTGTATAACAACATAGAGGGGGGACTACACCTGGATTCAAAGTCTTGTTTCTTACTTCCTTCTAAGGTTTTTGACTTTGAAGTTTACTAGTTTCCTTAGCAGCAGCTCTATGTTATCAAATGGGTCCTAGAGATGGTACAACACACTCTGCTCCAGCAGGAGCAGCCTTTAAGTGCAAACAAAACTCAGTGTGCGTGTTGGGCCACAGACACATTTTTATTGCCTGAAAATGCATTTCAAATGTTCAAAAGGGTCCGTCGTAATGAACAAAAATATTAACAATCATTTTCCAAATACAGCGATATTATTAAATACAATTAATTTGCATTTAAAAAATAAAACAGTTGAACCTTCATCTTAGCGGGAACTTTTTAAGGCATCTGGAGTGTGTTTTTCCAGGTAGGAGCAGAGTCCTGAGGGGTCGGGGTTTGGCTAAGGGTGAAGAGGGGAAGAAAATGGTTCCAAAGCACGTGCCACCTCTCAGGCCTCAGAGGTCAGCATGGGGGCCGAGCCTGGAGCAGTTAGAGGACTGGGCCCGGAACAAGTGGAGGGATCCCAGGGGGGCCATATACTTCATCATCCAACCATATGTTCTCCCTTTTCCACTCAGTCCTTGTACTTGGTTGTATATGAACTAGTAAGCTAATTTGCTGATTTTAATATAGTAAGGATGTAAATGTATTTGGTTTTTCATGCATTATTTTAAAAAACTTTAAATGTCCTTTTACTATTAGGTCAGCATCCTGGTGTTGTATAAAGAGCACTAGTGAGGAACTCAAAAGGCCTTTGTCTTGTTGCTGTCCCCCGGGCCTGAGAGAGCTGAGACCTGAGCTCCTGTCCTCTCCCATGGGGAGGGGAAAAGCAAACCAAAGGCTGGGCATCCCGTCCGTCACCTACGATCCGTGCTTCAGCTGTCATATAAAAAGCGTGCTCCTTACTTGGCACTAAATTTAACAACTTTTAAAATGTTATTTTAAAATCCAAATGTTATCTTTTAAGGGATATAACCATCTGTATTCACTGTGCTGCAGTTTTACCCTAATTCCTTCAAAAACTTTCAGTAAACACGTACGGATACCTAATCAATTAATGAGACATTGCTCCATCCCAATGAACAGAAGTCTACTCCTGGCATAGAAGGCTGGAGTCTACTGCTCGCCCACTGCCTAGACTGGGAAACTTTCTGGCTTTTTACTCTCTGGCTTTTTAATTTTTTATTGGATTTATTGGGATAACATGGATTAATCAATATATCCCCTTTCCTGAAAATGAATACTTATTTAGGGAGTAGGAAAATCTTTAATTCTCCTTCTCCTGGAACCACAGGATATGGTTGAAGAAAAAATTCTATGGTAATTTTGGTTGTGAAAATTAATAAACCCAGCATAATGGAAAGTGGCTTGTAAACAACGGAGAGAAATTAGAAGTTCGGGTTCTTCTCCAAATCACTGGAGTCATCTAAGGCAGTTACTCTGCATTTCACGTTTTCGTGGCTATGAATTGTTTTTGATAATCACACAGCTGTCTTCTATTTCTCCTGAACTGATGTCAGTTACGGTAGTAAAAATAAGCTTGGACTCCTGTAGGCAAGAGGGTTTGGTATTCCTGCTGGCTTGAGAGACATGTGGGCTTTTGAGAGTGTCTTTTGTAGTTGGTTTTTGACTGCCAGTCGGCCCAGGCCCTCCCGGAGCTCAGAGGGCCACTTCCCCCCTGGACAGACGGTGGTGACCTCACAAGGTCAGCCTTGTGAAATGTGAAGGAACTGGTTTCCTCGGCAGGGCTGACAGCTCACTGCAGCCAGAAAATATAGGCTAAGATCAGAAGAAATCCCTCACATCCGAGCCCACTTAACTGCCCAGCAAGAGAGGAATCAGAGCATTGATAGTAGCAAAGAAATGCCTGCTTGATTTTAACAGGAGGAGAGTAGCTTTCATAGGTGGATTTTTTTTTCACTTCTCCGTGAACCTTTGTATCTCGTTTTCTCCTCTGGGCTTCAATTTCTCTTCATTCAGATTCACAGCTTCTCTTTCTCTGTTCAAACTATTTTCTGGAATTCCCCCATAAATGCCATGCGAGGAAAAAATCGGACATCTTCCATCTCCTTCTCTGACCAAAGGTAAAAGAGAGGAAGGGAATATGCCTTAAGAAAGAGAAAAGCAAATTTCTCTTCAACTAGCAGACTCCTTCTTGTTCTTTTTCTTTTGGTCTTAGATATTGTAAAAGATTCAGAAAATAGTTTTCGATATTCTTTATATTATGGGCAGAAGAAGAAAGTCACAGATTCGGCTCATCAGTTGCCCCTAAGGAAATCTTTGTATCCAGAACCGTTGGAAGGGCCCCTTCTCTGTGTCCCTTTTTAAGCCGGGTACTACTAGTGACATAAATAGTAATACTAATAATTGCTAACGTTCATACAGTGCTACATACAAGAAGCAGTTTTAAGTACTTGAACTGCTTAATCCTCACAGCACTATGAAGTGGGCATTATATTCATTTTACAGATAAGAAAACTGAGGCTCATGGAAATTAAAGGACCTGCCCAACCTCATAAGCAAGCAGAGTCAGGACATGACAAAAATAGTGTGTCACTATTAACCAAGACGCTCAGATTTCCCCTGCATGTCCTTTTTTTTTTTTTTTAAATCATCTGAAATGTAGTGGCCCTTCAATTGGGCATCTGAAAACAAAACAAAACACAAGATGTCAAGGAGTGATTCCTTGAGCTTTTATCATTTAAATGAAGGCTGGTAACATTATCCGTAGACTGCTAAAAATAGTCATTGTGTACTTGAAACAGTTAGGTTCATACCTACTCTCTCAAGCTCTTTCACGTCTCAAAAGTGCCCTGGTACACCCAATAACACACATTACACGGCTACCCTAAACTGGAAAAGATTACATTTGGAAGAACAAAGAATAAATTGCTACTTTGATCATTGAACTTATTTTGTTTTTCTAGAAATGAGAGCTTTTTGTTCTTCGCCAGACTTCTAAATTCTTAATTCTGGTTTGGAGCCAGACCAACTTCTCAGGTGTGGAATGGGTGCATTCTTAAAAGAATGCTGGGGTGGAGGTGATTGTCATGTTCTCTTTGGGCAGATGGAAGTTTCACTCAAGCTGGTTTTGATGTAGGGAGGCTTACTACAGGGGGTGAGGCATTTTTTGCTTGCTGTGTATTCTTTCTTGAGAAAGGATGGATTGTTGAGTCAGGTGAAAGACTGGCCTCGATGGCAAAGAATAGAGAGCCTGCTTCAGGATGAATAAGAGAACTGAAGAAATGAAAGCACGCATGATACTTGAAATATAAGAGTGAGGAGAAAAAAGAAACTTGAAATCTCATGTGGGTGATTCGGATGTACTGTGAAAACTCAGAAGTTCAGGGGGGAATTTTGAACACAAAGTTTGATGTTGAAAGGCCAGATGGTTGGAGATATGAACATCTTTGTAAATATCCATGTTGCTTTTCCACAATTAAATAAATTGTGTTAATCATTAGTCTCTGAATGTATTCCTAAAGAAATAATCTGGATTAAAAATTAAGATACAGAATTTGAGGAAAAATGGACACTGACAGTATCCTCAAAAGGTGATAAATCGTATGGGGCAAAAAGGTTGGAGATGCTTGCCTGTGCTTCTCGGTGAGAATTTATTTATTTATTTTTTAGAGGGAGGGGAAAGGAGGGAGAAAGAGAGGGAGAGAAACATCGATGTGCAAAAGGAACATTGATCGGTCACACACCCCTTACCTGGGGACCTGGCCTGCAACCCCGACGTGTACCCTGATTGGGAATCAAACCGGCAACCTTTCAGTTCTCAGGCCGGCACTTGCTCCACTGAGCCACATCAGCCAGGGCTCTAGGTGAGAATTTTAGATGTTATTAGACTCAGTGTGGAGCGATATCTCTGGAGTGATAAAAACTAATTGACTTGTATTATTTTCTGTCTTTCAGATTTTCTGTCTCTCCTGATCAAAGTGGCCATTTATGATGTGTCACAGACTTCTGAGAACTTAGGCAAGTATAAAAAGAGCTCATTGCATATTTTAAGTAGACCTCACCTCCCTCTGCAATCTTTGTTGATCAATACCTTGCACTCCTCCTTCACTCCCCCCACCCACACTCATGTAAATCAAATTGACCGCTATTTTAGCATAAGCTCCCTGCATAGCAGAGGCTAAGGGGAGGCTAAGTTGCCAGTGCTTTATAGGGAAATAAAATCCCAAGGCTGCAAGAGTACAAGGAAAAAGAAAATAAGTCACGGAAGGATGGCAGGCCATGCAAGGGGATGTGTTGCTATGCTTGCCAGACACTGCTGCAGGATGTTTTCTAACAGGATGTATGGAAGAGCCATGACTCAGAAGAGTCTAGGAAAAGGAATGTATCTACTGTATTATCCTGATCCTGTCTCCCATTGGTCTGTTTGCTGCATGAGGTGTCAACTTCCCACGTTTTGGGATTGCATCACTTTGCCCCTTGGGAAGTTACTGGATGTGGTGATTTGTCTAGTCCACAATGGTTCTGAGGAGCTAAAGGCTCCAGGCATGTAGTTAAACTACCTCAGGCACCAGAATCTGTGAGTCCACAGGAGGTCTGTGGCCTTGATGTAAGCTGAAGTGAGCAACTGTCCAAGGTCTAGGGAACAGACAAGGTTAAAAGGATCAGTGTGTAAGGTGTGCCGGATGTAACTCATAGTCCCACTCTCCAACTGTAGGTTCTACCACAGTAGCTATAGTGTTTTCTTAGGTATTTGCTGCTTCTTGCACATCAATGAGCTTAGGAGGGTCAACTACCTTGATTTTTTGTACTTGTAGGCGTTAGCACAATGACTGGCACATAAAAATAGTTAATGCTTGTAGAAAAAAATGGGGCTACATATAATCCTTCTCAAAAAACAAAATTCCAAATTCCAAAATAAGGTACCTAAATTCATGCCACATTCCATTTACCATATATTCAGACATCAGACATTCATAGCTAAAGCAATAGGCATTAGGTGTTTATAAATCCTCTGATAATTTAAGCTTATTAAAAAACAAAAACAGCCTCGGCTGGTGTGGCTCAGTTCACCGGGCGTCATCTCAAAAACTGAAAGGTCATCATTTTCATTCCCAGTCAGGGCGCATGCCTGGGTTGCAGGTTTGGTCCCTGGACTGGGCACATTCAAGAGGCAACCACCTGATGTTTCTCTCCCTCTCTTTCTCCCTCCCTTCCTTTCTCTTCAAACAAAAGAAAAAAGGGAAAAACAATAAACAAAAACCATAAACAGGATACTCCTATCAGTTTTGAAAGGGTCAAACTAGCTTTCTTTATAGATTATTGGACTAAGAATAGGGACTAAACTGAGCATCTCTGACATACTGTGCTAAAAATGTTACCTCCTTTTTTCTGTGTTATTACATTAAAATCTGGGAATAATGACTAACAGTTATTTTTTAAAACTAGTTTATTATTTGTAAATAATTTTCACACTATTCCTTACATATGACCATTTAAAAACTAAATAAACCAAGGTTAAATAGTTTAAAGGTAGAGATGAAGGAAGTTTCATTAAATGCTTTATTAATCAGTATCTTCTCTGCAAAAACACAGGATGACTTGCAGACACAGATGCGCCCAACAAGTTATCCTACTCTTGTCACCTAATACCTCAATGTGCACCCAAAATGCACCTCATTCAAACAGTCATGGGAAGTAATACATTTAGAAAATGGTAGTGACAGGCTGGACAGAACTGTCTAAGGGCAGTGGTGTGAAGGGAAACTACCACACGTTAATAAGTGAAGAAATAATGTAAGACAGTACGGACCGAACTACAACTTCAAGCAGTACACCCCTCAGAGTGTATCTCAAGATGCAAGCCCACTATTTCATCTTCACAATTTTTCTACATAAATATAGAACTTAACATTAGTTTCTATGTCTTTGAGTGAAAGAATACTCATACATGGTAAAATAATTGTTGTGTCAGTAAGATGGAATCCTGTAATAGATGATACCATGATTAACAGATAGTCATTTCAGAAATCTATGCCCAAAACATGGAGAAAGATAATAATATTGAGATAGACAAAGTAAAATGAAGGCAAATCTTCCTGTTTACTACTGGAGAGGACATTCAGCAGCAGCTGACATTCAAAGCCATGTAGACTGTAGTTTTAAGGAAAAAAATGATAGGCTTTCAAAGATGCAGTTATAAATCGATACAGATATTTGCCTTTTGTGCACGTGTGGGAATGCATGTTATTTTTCTACTCTGAGCAGAACTTCTTTTCCTAGCATAGGGATAAAGCTCACGGTGCTCTGCGGACCAGAGATGCGTGCACTGAGGTCATTATCAGCTTCCACAGATCAATTTCTTTCTTTGATGCACACTATTTCACATGTCATCAGACCTGAAAACCAAAGTGCTCACGATCCCTCTTCTTTTGTTTCTCTTCTTCTGTCATCGAAAAAGAAAAAGAGTGCTAGCATGGTCTCAAAAAGCCAAGAGAGAAAAAATAAAAAGAATTAAAATCCAATTCTTGTCCAAATTAACTGAAAGGTAATTAATCCTAGGGGATTCGAATAAAACACCCATTTGCCAGTAGTAAGTGAATTTCGAGTTTGGGCAAAGTTTTTTCCTGAGTTTTAGAATATTAGCATGTAGTTACAGTGACACTTTGTGTTCACTTTTAGGGAATGCAGTCAGTCAAGTGCTAGATAAGTGGATACCCTAATGCACCAGATGAGGAATGTTGCTACAAAGTTTATCTTTGAGAGATCCAAGGAGAAAATGAGAGGCAGAGTGAATCAAAATAAAAGGTTTAAACTCGGCTTGACTAGAATAACATAAACATGATGTGTCATTAATGCATGGATAGCGGTCTCTCCAAACTCACTGATATTCTTTATATTGTCTAATACAGAGTGCTCTCTCCCTTTTTTAAGTTGACTGACTTGAAACCTCTGCATCTAAAATGTCTGTTCTACATCATTTGTTTAGAAACGTTATTGTAGGTTATTTCAATTGTTTGTTAAAATCTCAATTGGTAGTAGGACTTACGTGCTGAAACAAAGTCAAAAACTTGTTTGTATTCAAAATTAATTACTTCATGAAATGATACAGTTTTATTTATATCTACTGAAGTAAATGATAATAAATTTCAATGACTATTAGTGAACGAGAGTGATTCAAAATGTTCAAATAAAACATTCCACAACAACTGGTTGAGGATATTTAATTTTTTAATGTAACAAATAATTTTATTCTAATACTGCAGCTATTTTATAAGGGTTGTATAATAAAGATTTAGGGAAAATTATTTTTAATGCAAAAAGGGAAAGTTGTATTTATTAAATTATTAATATAATAATAAAGTAGTTTGAAAAGAAATTTCAAAACCCTTCAACATTTAAATAAATCATGGAACTGGATTTTAAGGCAAAGCATTCATTAGTATACCTAGACACCAAACACTTAACTAGCCTTGGCTGAAAAAGGAGCACATAAATTACTTGAGCTGAAAGGTCAAAAGCAGGACAGCTAGGGTATCCAACACATTCATCCTAGGTGCCTGATACAACCTTGTCTAAATCACAGCTTGGAAATATTTGGAAAATAAGAACTATCTAGATAGCTAAGTAGGGACATTTGATAACTCTTGGCAGAAAGTTTTAACAACTCAGATGATATATATAATGCACATACACATGTATATACAAACGTACAAGTTTATACTTACAATATTTGTGAGATAGATTTTAAATTAATTTGTATGTAGATTAAGTCCATTGCAGAGTTAGGCAGAAAGGGTGTACTAGAGACAGAAGAGCAGGAGAGAGGGGGGAAAGGTACAGAGAATAAGTAGCATAGACGGTGGGTAGAAAATAGACAGGGAGAGGGCAAGAATAGTGTGGGAAATGTAGAAGCTAAAGAACTTATGATACATGGACATGAACCAAAGGGGGGGAATGTGGGTGGGAGAGGGTGTGCAGGGTGGAGGGGAATGATGGGGGAGAAATGGGGCAACTGTAATAGCTTAATCAATAAAATATATGTAAAAATAAAAAATTTAAAAAAAGAAGAGCAGAGTTTTGGAGTGTTAAAAATATGTAGATCAACCATTTTGTACTCATTAAAATTAGCTGATTTCTTTACTTTCTCTGTTAGCTTCCCTCCAGATAATTTTTTAAAATAGTAATTGAAGCTCAGGTAATTAAAAAGATTTGCTCCAAACCTGGCAACTGATAAGGAGCAAAGCAAAGATTCAAACCCAGAGCCAGCTGGCAAACTCCTGTCCAGGGCACAGCTGCTGTACTTCCGGATTTACTTAGTAGATCTGCCCATTTGCATCTAGAAAAGCTGTGTAAGTTCTGTTAATGTTTCGTAAACAAAATCTCTCCCCACCAGTGAATTCACTTGAATTTGAAAGAATCTTTGTGGAGTCCCTTAAATTAAGTAGTTTCCAGCCTGAAATATTCATAAATTCACCGCAATTTCCCAAAGAAGGAGATATTTGTTATTTTGCAAATATATTCCTTTGCACCAAGTAATCAATGAGTTTAAAACTACTGAACAAATGTCAGATAACAAAACAAACTATGGTTTAAAAAAATCACTAAAACTATAGTTATGTCTTCTTAAACTCAGCAAACCCCAACTTCATACTAAGAAGTGGAGTGGTTAGGAGAGTCTATCATTGGTTCAAACTGTCACATTTATGGGTGAGAGTTCCATCAACAAATGTATCAGAGCAATGGGAGTGCAGGGGATAGACTGGACTGAACTGGTCGTACCATTTGTGAGGGCAATCCTTGTGAGATAAATTTCATTTTGCACACTATCGAATGCAATCAATTCATAACTGCATATATTTTAAGAACCAGTCAGAATTATGGAAGTATCAAAATTGTTATCATTTTGTAAGCGAAACAGAATTGATCAAGCATATGACAAAAATGCAAGATACTCCAATCTTATAAAAGAAAAAAAATGAAAGTGACTGATTTGTTTTAAAGTATTATTGTTTGTGGGTAAAGGAAGAAAACACTAAGTAAATATAACACGTAAAAATAATCACCATTATTGTTCCCACTAGCACCGCTCCATCTCACACCATCACTTCTATTGCAGCATATTCCCATGTGCCAGAAACTGTTATGTGCATCGCAAACATTTTCTTATGTAATTATTAGAAATACATATCTATATATATAGAGAGAGAGATATGCAAACTGTATTATCCATATTTTACATAACAGGAAACTGAGGCTCAGTGAAATGAAGTAATTTTCCATGATCAGATTGGAAATGATACACCTGAAATTTGAGACATAACTGAGAATTTTTTCTAAAGCCCATGCTCTGTACTAAAATATCCAAAAAAGAAAGTCTTGGTATCCTAAGTGACAGTTGAATCATGTACTCAAATGAATTACTCTTAATGTTATGAAATGTGATATCTGATCTATAATTAAAAGCAGGTGATGTTTCAGTAATAGGATCATTAGGTGGAGAATAAGAATATAAAATCCTGCTTCTGGTCCTTACACTGTTAGTGAGGTGTCAGGAAAGTGTCTGCTATTCTCTGGGTTTAGTTTCCATATTTATAAAATTAGTTAATTCACGCAGTACACATTTTTGGAGCCCATTCTTTATTCCAGTTCCCATTTCCAGTGTTGTGAGGGACCTGGAAATGAATGAGATGTAAGTCCAAGTCTACATTAATATTGTATTTAAAATGGCTGTGACCTCTACACAATTATTTCAGGCATTTTGATGGATAACACTTTTTTTTAATCTGCAAATTTTGGAAATCAAATCTTAATTCAGGGATTACTAACATTTCCCAAGTGATTAAAATGTGTCATATATTACCTATTGAATCATCATAAAGGTCCTCCTGGAAGGTGGGTATTCTCAGTTCTGTCTTACAGATGAGGAAACTGAGTTTCAGAGATTAAATTACTTTCTCAAAGTAATATAATTTGGAAGAAGATAAATTTGAAGTCAAATTTAGATCTATCTTAATCCCAAATCTATGTTTTCTATTCATTCATTTATTTGTTTATTAAACCAACAATGTTGAGTGTATAACAATGTGCCAAGTGGTGTCCAACCTTTTGGCAACTCTGGACCACACTGGAAGAAGAAGAGTTGTCTTGGGCCACACATTAAATACATAATCACACAAAAAATCTCATAATGTTTTAAGTAAATTTATGATCTTGTATTGGGCTGCATTCACAGCCATCCTGAGCTGCATGTGGCCTGAGGACTACAGGTTGGACACTGAAGTGTTTAGAAAAGAGATCAGAGCTCTGCCCAGATGGAACTTACAGGCTACTAGGGAAATCATGCATTAAACACATACACATTAGAATTATAGTGATATAAACTGTTGAAGGTTTAATTGAAGGAAAATTGCAGGGTACTATGAGAAGGAATAACAGGCAGAATAACTTAGATTGTATGGTAGAGAGAGAAACCACAAGGAAAGCCTTGAACTCTGACAGTCTAGTTTTCAGTGTTGGCCTCATGCCACCTTTATGCCAGTGCAATTAATATGAGCAAAACTCTGTACAGTATGGTCACTTCAATAACATTCAGCCAAGGGTAAAATTTAGGAAAGGCATTATGTTTATCATAGAGCATATTCTCCTACCTGTGCAATGACAGGCAACCTAATTGATATGTAGAAGTGCTTTGGATAACGTAAGTCTGTGGGAGAGGCAGTAGGGAGGAAGAAGGAGGGAATAATTCAAAGGGAGTCAATTCACCAGCTGATGGCTCTCACACCTTTAGAGCCAGTAATTGCGCTGTTCACCTTGTGTGATGATGAATTGTTATTTTCCGCATGTGGAACTTCGTTTTCTCCTTGTCCCATCGTCTTTGAAAATCTGCTTCTCTCCTAGCAGGGTTCTGAGGGTTAACCATTTATTTAGTGTATAGAAAAGGACTTTGGGCATCTTGAAAGAAATATCTTATATCGAGAATAAATAATACAGCAATAACAAGCTGGTGAATTGTAGTTAGTATGCATCTTTCATCTGAGGTCCTGCCTAGTCCTACTAGTTCTTCACCCCTGCATAGGCAGAATGAATTGCCGAAGTAAAACACACACTATTCCTGGCTCAGAGAGTAAGTCGAACAGGCAACAGCCAAAGGGTTCATAAGAGTTGAGCTGAAATGAGGAAGATAGACAGAAAAGCAAGATAACCCAAGAAGTGGATTTTGTATTATTCAAGATATCTTTCTAGAACATTCATAGGGGCTGTGCAGGGCACTGTGGGCTCTATTCCTTTTTTAAAGGTTCTGAACCACCATCCTCAGAGTACTTTTGAAAATGCATTAGTGACCTGCAGAATCCCTTTTAAAGGTAGAGTATAAGCACTTTTCTCTCCCAATGAATTTACACTGGCAACCCCAAGTACAGATCTAGACACCAAAAAGACATTCTCGGTCTGCAGAGACCAACTCAGCACCAGTTGTTCTCTTCCCTTTTCCACTATCATGAATTCCGAGAACCTGATCATATAACCACACAGAATAGATAAGTCATCCGTGGAGACCAATCAGCTGTGAACTGAGTTCAGCCAGGAGCTTTGGAAGTTTGGACTCCAGGACCAGCCCTGTTTTCTGATTCCATCCAGATTCCTCAGAGGAAAAGCCAATGGCTGGGTCAATTCCTGTGACAGTGAAATGGACGAGAACCCAGTGACTTACAAGCACTCCTCTCCTGGAGATGCCTCCGTTAAGCTGCCAACAGTCAGAAAAGGTTGCTTACCTTCTTGGAGGAGATAGTTCAGTCAGTTTGGTACCCTTTTTCTTAACTCTAATTGAGCTCCTTCCCACTGAGAAAGTAGGAATTTTGACGGAAGAAAGAGGGAGAGAAGGAAAAGGTGTTTTTTGGAATAGAGGCAACCTGAGAAAACAAAAAGGGACTCACTCTTTTGAATCTCTCTTCATATAATTAGATCCTCGCCTACTTCTAAATAAGAATTAAGAGTCTGATCCATGCATTAACTGATGGGCACCTAGGTTGCTTCCAGCACTTGGCTATTGTAAATTGTGCTGCTATGAACATAGGGGTGCATAGGTTCTTTTGGATTGGTGTTTCAGGGTTCTTAGGATATAATCCAAGCAGTGGAATTGCTGGGTCAAAAGGTATGTCCATTTTTAGTTTTCTTAGAAAATTCCATACCGTTTTCCATAGTGGTTGTACCAATCTGCAATCCCACCAACAGTGCACTAGGGTCCCCTTTTCTCCACAACCTCTCCAACACTTGCTGTTTGTTGCTTTGTTTATGAAGGCCATTCTGACTGGTGTCAAGTGGTATCTCATTGTAGTTTTAATTTGCATCTCTCTGATAGCTAGAGATATCGAGGTACATTTACACAATGGAATTCTATGCAGCAGAAAGAAAGAAGGAGCTCCTACCCTTTGCGACAGCATGGAAGGAATTGGAGAGTATCATGCTAAGCGAAATAAGCCAGGCAGTGAAAGACAAATACCATATGATCTCACCTTTAACAGGAAGCTAATCAACAAAACAAACAAACAAGCATAATATAAACAAAGACACTGAATTTGAGAACAGTCTGACAGTGTCCAGAGGGGGAGGGGAGTGAATTTCAGGGGAAAAGGGGAACAGTTTAGAGCAACAAGTATAAAGGACTCATGGACAAAAACTATGGGGGGTGGAAATGGGAGGAAGGTGGAGAGGGCTGGGGTGGTGGGCTGGGGCGGGGTAAAAGACAGAAAACTGTACAATATCAACAATTAAAAAATACTGATTAAAAATAAAATAAAAAAATGGAAAAAAAGAAGAAATATTCATGAATAGTTGATAGGCGTTATTAAAATATTCTACCACACTTAAAAAAAAAGAAGAAGAAATATTCATGAATAGTTGATAGGCGTTATTAAAATATTCTACCACACTTAAAAAAAAAAAAAAAGAGTCTGATCCAAAGGCAACCTGATTATAGGCCTTGATCAGGTAGAGGAGGAACTGTACTGTGAGGGCTGGAGCAGGCTGTGCAAAGCCTTGGAGGATGATGTGGGCAGGATGTGCAATTGTGTCTAGGATCTGCATTGACCTTCTCCAGGAACCCAGAGGCCTGATGGGAGGGCTTTACTCAAGACTCCCCACCTTCCCACCTCCAAATTAACAAAAGTCACTCCATTTCTGCAGTAGACTGTTTTTTATGTTTCTATTCAACTTTTGCTACAATTCTTAGCATGGTCCCTCTAGAGTCCCGCTCGACAGAAAGAGTGGGAGAGAGGAGGGACCGACTTCTGATCTCCCGGAACCTGAGCCTTCTGTGCTCAGAGAAGCAAACCAGCGGTCACTGCATGTTAACTGCCTGCCAACACGGTTGCCTGGGCCGGGGCTCAAGGTGAACTGGTTAGCTGCAGCCCAGAGCAGCTCTGAGAAGGATTTCTAAGGCCACTGGGAGTTGGATAGGAATGCTCGGTAGAGGAAGGAGAGCCAGTTAGGATGAGGCCTTGCGGCTGCAGTGGGAGATCAGAGACGGAGGTAGATTTTTATGGCTAGGCCTATAGAATGATTGAAGGGCAGACATGGGAATAAGAGAGAGTGACTGTGTTTTCCTGTGTGCTTAGGAAGGTGGTATTGCTCGTCACCTGGGCGCCGAGAGGACAGGAGCATGTCAGCAGGCCCTGGTGCCTACTAAAGTTTATGGTCACTGCAGGCTCTATTCAGCAGTGAGGAGGCCGCTAACCCCTTAAGTTCCCTAAGGAGGGGTAACACACGGACTTGTGACAATCTGCCTTTAAGATCTGTCCTTTGTGTTTTCATGGCCGCAGTGTTCCAGGCCCGCCCCTCCGGGGCTGGAGGGTGCTCTGCAGAAACTCTGCCTGGACCCAGAAGTTTAGCGGCTCCTCTGTCCATCACCTCCCACTTTTCTGAACACGCACTGCCCTCAGCATACTCTAGTTGTCCATAAAGTCATTGAGCTGGGTTCTCTCCCACGGTACAAAATTATCAATTCTTCCCTCCCCTCTCAGATAGAATCGAAAGCAGCTCGCTATTCAATAGATTAAGTAAATGTGTATTTTGTGGAAGGGTGGATTGCAACATTCGTCAGCTGGAGAAATCAATAATCCAAATATTAGCAGGCCTCATATCCTCTTAATAGCCTCATGTTCAATCCTGCTTACTCCAGAAAAACTTTCATTTCCTTTGGTGAGAAATCTCCATATGTGAGGACGATAGATCCCATGCCTGAAGCAAGGACTACATGCTTCTATAAACTAGTCTGCAGTTGTATGAAATAACTTGTTTAATTGCTAATATTGAAAATATTGGCTTTTAATGGTGCTGATTTTACCATCAGACATAGTTGCTTATTTATTCATTTAATCATTTAAAGCCACAGATCGGTGGGTAAGAAATTATAATATCTCAGTACAATGTAATAATATTCAACTATTTCACTCATGCAAATTCCAGCAACATTTGAGAAATGGCGTGTCCAGGAAAATTAGATCAAAACTTCATAAAAGTACAACAGGAAAGGACTTATTTCTTCATTCTCTGGACATTTCCTCTGAGTCTGCAGAGCACATTTAGTAAGCGAGTTATGTAAATCAGGTCGCACAAACTTTTAAGTGTAACTCTGATAGTACTGATCACCAGTTTGCTCTCATTTTCTCTTCCTAGTTTGAGCCACTTGCAGAGCATGAATAGACTTCTAATACATCCTCATTGCCCCCACGCCACTTCAGAATCGTCAAAGCCCTTCACGGAGCCAGTCCTTTGGGTCTTCAGAAGAATCGTCCAAGGCAGATAAAACATCTAAGGAAAGCAATTAGAATCATTCCCACTTTACAGCTGAGGAAATTGAAATCCAGAAATAAAAGGATCGGCGGAGCCAACAAAAGACTGGTGTTACCTTTCCTAAATTATTTTGAGCACAATTCATATGTCTTTTGCTTTTCCATTTTTTTGTCAATGGTTGATGGGCACCATTTGAAACAAAGCTTGTTTTTGTCGTTGTGCAAAACAATAATTTCGGCAGGTCGCTGAGCTATGGAGGTTCCGGCTCGCTCTCGTTTCCAGCTCTGGCCCTGCTCTTTGCCTGGTTTCTCTCCAGGTAACACTGTGCGAACCAATTTGTACTTCAGTTGCTCTCCCATGCGCCCAGGCGAGGCGTCAACGTTTTGACCACAGATTTCAAAACAACTTTAGAAAACAATGATAAAAAGTAGATTTGTCTACCGGAACTAATAGGTATTCCCAGGCAATTCCTCTCATATTTTTGCGCAGCGTAGGCTGTTCATAAATAATGTCAGAAGTGGGCCTTCGCTTCTTTGGTAAGGTGGTCATTTAATGTAAGTAAATTCACATTAAATATTGAAGATCAGAAAAAAGCAGCCTCTTCAAAGAGGTCACATTTAAGTGAAGAAAAAAACAATGTGTGAGGAGAGGACCCGCCTGGTGCTGGGTGGCACAGAGTTAATGGCTCATAGAGAGCATATACATGTTTTTTAAAGATGTTTTATTGCTTACAAAAGGAAGTAGTCTTGAGAGACTGGATACAGAAGCAGCCTCCAACCAGCTGCGGCTGTCAAACTAGGAAGGATCCTGTTCAATTAGTGTGGCAAAATAAAATACTTTGTAAAGGAAATAAACACTATGCGAGCTAAGATTCATGCTTTCAAATATACACAAGGTTTGAATTTTTAATTAGGGCTGCTAATTACAGTCATCAGAAAGCAGAACAGAATAGATTTTACCTTACATTTAGCAGACAAGCCTTCAACCCCAGTGTATTTTTCAATTTCATTAATATTTTATGAAAATGGCCCTTGCAGCTTCAGCCTATTCTAGTCTCCTAGAAAACTGCCCCGCATTATGGATGCCAGTGCCTTCAAGCCATGTGCATTAGTGTGATGACAAAATGCAAAACAGCATCTTGTCAACCACCGCATCAATTGATTCTATTAGATAGTGTAAAAACAGTTGGGTGTGAGTTATAATCTCAGTGACACTAACGATGAAGCAAGACACTGGCTGAGAACAGCCATTAGCTACAACCCAGAAATTAATGGTTCTAATATTTTTTGAACAAATTAACCTTAATGAACTGGTCTTGCAAATACTGTATTATCTACAGATAAGTCAGTGAGTGGAACAATGCCATTACAGGTATACATGGTAAACATATGGAAATATGGATACTAAACAAACAAAATGCACAGGTAGGTGTTTCATACGTTTACCCATCTCTCATGCCCGTTTGTTCCTTACGTACTCTATAGATACAACTAGTTACTCCCCCATTTATAATGTAATTGCCAGTGATTTAATATTTTATAAAATTGCCTGTAACATAGTAGAAAGGCGAATAAAACATTTCCCAAAAGTTAGAGGATTACAGATGGTCAGAAAATAAAAGTTTTATATTTAATATGCAAAGAACTTTCTTAAATGTAAGGTGAATGCTTTTGTATAATAATCAGTTTTTCTATTATTATGAAGAATATCACCTTTCCTCCTTATATGTCCATCTGTTTAGTTAGGTTTTTAGTTTTGTAAATAAGGTTTTCATAAAATAAGCCATGTGCGGTACTCCTTGAAATGAAGTACATATTTGCCCTCTGTAAATACTTTGGAAAAGTTTATCAAAGTGATACCAAACCACACACGGATGGCGTAGCTTTGAAAAGTAAAATAAATAAGGACATGAGCACTTCTGTTAATTTCTACACAGGAGCAAAACACCGTGAGACCCATCCTTGCATTCCCCATAATTACTAGGGTACCAAAGTTAATGGAATTCAAGCAGCCATAATAGATTTGGTAGACGACTCAAATGGACCAGACCACCCTAAAATAGTGGCCACTGCCAAATTCAACTGTAGCTCAAAACTGTAATGGTATTTTAACAGTGGGTTGTCTTTTTTTAGTTTAGTTTCCTTCACACAATGCTACTTCAGTTGTCTTTCTTCATCTCAAATGCTTATGTAAACACTCTTTTCATCATAAAGGATCTCTACTTAAAAAAAACAACAACAAGCATTTAGTGCCTACTCAAATCTGTAGTCCAAAATCCTGGAAACTCATTGACAAATACTGTACAAAACTCAAATACTCAAATGGCTAATTTAAAGAAGAGGAAACAAAAGTAAGGCACTTGCCAACAACAGTTTGTTGGCTTAACTTTGACTTGCTTTCCTGGGAAAGAAGAAAACAGAATTTTCAATGTGAACTGTCAGCCCTCGTTACGGCAGAAGCTCACTGGTGAGAGATCCGAAGTCCCCCTTCCATTGGCAGAGAGAAGCAAAGAAACCTTCCACACAGAATTCTTTCAAGCCTCCTCTACAACTCCACTTAAATAATTTACTTTTCATTTTTTTCCCTCAGACTATTCTTTTTAAAGTTGGCTGACATGTGTGTTGACAAGCACGCTTTACTGCAAAAAATGACTTGTGTATTGGAAAGGGGAAAAAAAATCACAAAAATTCCTCCAACTCTGAGAATAAAAGAAGTATTCTCTTTACTTTGGGGAATATAGTTAGCTTGGACTCTGTCTTAAGCTAAGGGGTACTAAATATAAATTAATATAAGTTAAATAGCTGCTTTTTAAAACAAAATCCTCACTCTAGGATATGTTTATTGACTTTAAAAAGAGAGGAAGGGAGAGAAAGAGAGAGAAACCTCATTGCCTTTCTTACCTGCCTCCACCAGGGATGGAACTTGAAGCCTAGGTATGTGTCCGGACTGGGAATCAAACCAGCAAACTTTTGGTGAAGAGAATGACACCCCAAACAAGTGAGTCATCCGGCCAAGGCTAAAATAGCTGTGTTCGAGGAAGGTTGTTCACTGCTTTAAGAAACAAAGCCCTGGCTATATGCTTAATTCAGCAAACTAACTGGAAATAAAAGTGTTAGATTTAAGCAGAAAGGCCTTAAATCTATTTATTCAGACTTAATACATGTTTATTTAATCCATGAATGCTTAATTTTAAAATTTATCCTTTTAAAGTTCTGACAGTTACCGGAGAATGTAGTAGATAAATAAAATGATATGGAAATAATGGCTTAAGTGTAGCTGCTGATTCTCTAGGTCCTCGGTTTTACACTTTAATATTTATGATGATACTTAGAGACCAAAATAGAAGGTGGAAAGACAACAGGCTATTTAGGTCATTCACATACATTTGGATTATAAATAAAATGATTGACCTGTGCTGGCTCAGTACCTTTACACTGATATACTACAAAAGACTCCTTCCTACTTACGTCCACCTGTAAAGGGATTAAAATCGCTTTATTTTACGAAGAACATTTTCTGGACTAGTAAAAAAATGTGTTTACAAAGTAATAAAATATTCTTTCAATAAAAAGTAATTTCTCTCCTATTCCTGAAGTGTTTTTATGTACTGCTTTTAGAAATGTTTCATAGAATTCTGATATGCAATTTTATATTACATAGAACATACTTCATAACATAACTTATTATTGAAGATATCTTTACATTTACTCTTCATAACATCTTCCTCCTTTATAAATCTCTCAGTTGTAACTAGGGAAGAAAAAATATGACAGAAAGAATGCTGCCTGGCTATAGGTGTTTGACACTAACCACTTCTAGCTATAAGGTCTTCACCATAGGATGGGAACACAGAACATAGCCTTCTTACTACCAGACCTGAAGTTATAGTCAGACCAAAGCAAGAAACCACACAATTGCTCTAGGATAAATTGCCCTGAGTTGTATTTTCCTCTTGCAATGGAAAAATGTTGCTAGCATTATTTTGAGATTATAATGAATAATAAGCCTAGGGAAATCATTTGTTTCCCAAAAGCCTATAAAGCATTTTATTATAGCAAAATGTTTTCAAATTTATAGTTAATAAACATTATGGAATCTATGTGCAAATAGTTGGTGGGAAAAATTTTTCAATTAGCTAATAATCCAAGTAAAAGGTATTGTAAAATTTTGAAAAGGTTATTTAAAATTTGACATATCCACTCTTTAACATCCCATCTATCTATCCAATAAACATTTTTTTATGAAGACCTTGGTGGATTATAATCTCCATATATGCCATAAACTCAAAGTGATTATTTTTATATCTACTTCAATATTCATTCATTCACATATCACTCATTTATTCATTTGTCCACATATCACTCATTCATTCATTCATTCATTCATATATACCTTCTTTCATGAATTCTCATCACATGCAGGAATTGAACATGGAAAGCTGCACTGTCCTGTAGCCACATGACTCTTGGGCATTTCAATCGTGCCCAGTCCCAACTGAGATGTGCTATAAATGAAAAAAAAAAAAAAAAACCCACCAGATTTCTCAGTAATTTAAATTTTATTTTAAAATTGTTGATAGGTTGAAATGGTATTATTTGGGGTCTATTGTGTTTAATAAAATATATCACTCATTTCACCTGTTTCTTTTTTAGATGTGACTATTAGAAAAACTTCAGCTTACGTATGTGTCATATGTCCTTACCTAGAGCAGCGATTTTCAACTGGTATGCCACAAGAATTGTTAAAACATGCAGTACCTGACTATTTAGTCAGGGGCACTGACTCTTTTCCCTCAGATGGTCAAATTAAAAAAAATGACAACAGCCAACACAGCAGTAGCTTATTCAGTGTGAATGAATCAAAATTATACCTATTTTCTTTTTGCCAGGCCAAAAGTATAATACATTTTCTGGCGTGCTGCAGAATTTCAGCAGTGTACGTGTGCTGTGAGATGAAAAGGATGGGAAATTGCTGACCTACAGGGAGGTGAGCACTTCGGGAAGCTCTGAAGTTTCTATGATGAAAACAACAGTGACCTGGGCTCTAAGGAGCCTAGTTTAGTGCTAACATGAAAGGTCTGCAGTACGAATTCTAACTCCATTATTTTCCAGTGGCTTGACAGCTAACACAAAACCTTTCTTGTGTGTTCGTTCTGTTGAATCAGTATTCCTATAAAGTATGTAAGTCATTTAATACTTGCAATATGGTACAGAACTCCCTGTTGTCTGATTACCCTGACGCAGAGTTTGGATCCCTGGATGCTTAGTCAAGTTGACTTGTTAGCTTAACCTCTTACTTTGGGAAAGACCTCAGTCGCTATTCAAGTTCTCAGGTTAGGGGAGCCTGAGCCACTGCCAAGCTCCCCAGGCGTGCACCAGGAGTCCATGACCAGCAACGGAGGCTCCTCACACTTGGCATTCAACAGCCTCACTCTGCTTAAGGTCAACGACAGGGCTCTTCAAGGACAAAGTACTCTCAGTTGTCTGGCAATAGTTTTTCTTTTCTTTATAAGAACCTAATTGGCCTGTACAGCGATTGCAGCTGTAACTTTGGCCTCATTAGCACCATACTTCCACCATTATTGATCTGGTTCAAATCACTAATAGAAAAAGTACACCCTGCTTGGAAAAGACACATTGCAGGAAGAGCTCTCACTCCATAGAAGCAGAGGCACCTCACTATATTATATCATGTCATTGCCGGGCCACAGTGATTTTTTTCTGGAATCATGAACAGTAATTTAGCTTACTGAGAAATAGCTTTGTTTATGTCGTAGCCAGATGCTTGCCTTAACCCCACAATGAACCATCTCAATTATTACAAGCAATTTGTCTCTTCCACCGACATCTTCCTCAGAATAGCTTTTATTAAATTAATTTATGCTTGTACATATAGAAAACTTAATTTCCAAGAAGGGTAAAGGAAGTTTTGACATCGCAACAATAGCATTGTCTTTATGACAGTTCCAAAATGTTTTGCCTGTGGGGAAAAAAGGTGGAGTTAGTACTTGGTAGTCGTTAAGCCCACTGCAGTCTTGTTAGGAGAGACAAATCCATTTGCTCAGTGTTTTACCCTCTGGTCTGCGTGTTCCCCTGCTTACCACTTGATTGGATAATGGTAGGAATTGACTGACAAGTGTGACAAAGGCCACAGGGCCATCTCTTTGTGATGGGAATTGATGGCTCTGTAAATACAGTCCTTCACTTTCAATACCTTTAAACACCGGATGATTAACCTGAAGTATCTCAGCTTTGCTTCTATTCCTATTTATTCCCCCTTTAAAACTGACGTAGAGCCCCCATGTCAAGAGTACTGACGGCCAACATTTCCACTGTTCCGATGGTCAACCAAAATACTTATTTCCTGTAAACTTTCGGTTATGGATGATAATACTGTATTTTATTAAAATGTATACTTGGGTCTATGGCTACATAGCAGGAAGTCAATTGTCTCACATTTCTAACATATAACCAATTTAATATGTTTTGTTTTCTACAAATATAATTATTAAGAATCATTGTTATAATATTAACTAGAAGAAGAAAATAATATTAGGCCCACAACTTATTCTTCCTCTCTTAGTTTATGCAATAATATATTATTTATTCTGGATATACTTCTAGTGAACTCAAATAATCTCTTTTGAAGGAATTTTATCACAATGGTAGATGAGATGAGGTTTAGCTTCTCAGGATATAATTTTTTATCAATAAGAATTAGACATTGTATCTTCATTTTAATATTTTGTTCCATTAGAGTAAAAAATGCTTGAGCTAGCCACTTGTAAAAGAGACAAAGCAAAGTATTAGCTGGAAGCTTTAGATAAAACATGCAAAAGCCCCAGGTATTTTTTGTATTTCAGTGGGAACGATGTTTACATAGCAATTATTTTAGAAAAACTGATCATCAGGAAATTCTACAGTTGTCTTCAATAAAATCAAAGCCAATTCTATATTAAAGATCTTTTTACTCATTTGAAACTTTAAAAAAGGGTTTTATGTATGCATAAAAATGAATGAGTTATCAGAGCAAGTTTGGGGAATATTTTACTATTTAAATAGACTTACATTTGCATATAATAGCATTTTAACAATAAACAAAACACAAAGACAGCAAGGTAAGGTTAAAAATCATCATGTAAACCACCCTGCCACTTAGGTGGTTAATAGATTCAAAATTCTAATAATTTAATTACAACTACATTAAAACTTAATTAGAAAGTAAGTTAAATAGTTAATTAATTACATGTATCCACAAGCACTTAATATTGTAGCTATCACTAGGTGCCTTAAGAATGAATTACTAATATTTTCTACTGTTAATACATGGTTAATTAATGATTTAACAGTGTTTTACTGCTCACTCATTAATGATTTATTACCATAACTTAAACAGTTTCCCAGCTTCAAGTGCCTTAAATAGACATCTTAAGACTACTTTCCAGGTTTACCTTCTTTCTAATGTATTGGCTATTACAGTTTCTATTGTATTACTCTGATCTCCTTTCACTATGAATATTGAATATCTTGATGACTTGGTTGGGAAAAGCTAGTCCATTGTAGCCACTGTACGAATCGGACCAATGTAGCTGCGTATGAAAACGGGCACAGACCTGCTTGTGTCAGCCAGCTTTGCTCCCCTTCCCACTACAGGTGTTCTTACACTGTGAGCGGGAGAAGGGACCGCGGGACATCAAACCAACTAACCCGACTGGCAAGTTATTTTAGAAGCTGCTCCCCATTCCAGCACCTAAACTGCCCTCATGTTGATCGCAGTTCTGCCAGAGAAGAGCATGCTATAGAGGTTTGTTTAGAGAGGGAGACCTCTCCTAGTGGTGGTTTAGGGGACTCTGTAGCCCTTCTCCTAGTCATGTGGTCTGAGGCCCAAGGCAAGGCAGGTTGTATTGCCAGGCACGCTGGTAGTTAAGATTAAGAGAGGGGTCTCTCGCCAGGCAGGTCGCTTAGAGAGGGCCCATATCCTGAGACAGAATAGGGATGGAGCTTGTACTCGCTGGGAACTGATTCTTTAACACAACCGTGCTTGTTATTGCTTCTGGATTTGCCTAGAGCCTCCCAGAATGCAATTATATCTTCTGATATGTACCTGACAATTGTATTGAGGTGCTTTCCCCCCCATTTTGGGAAACTACATGGAAATAGTTCCTGGGGTATGCTGTTGCCAGCTTAGTGCTTGTCTTTATGTATCTACATGTACTTATCAGGGGACACTGTGGCTGCTAGGAGACTATTTAGTTGGTTTAGAAGTGACAGTAAAACTCCAGAAATGGCTTTTCTTTTGTAAAAAATGACAGATATGCAATAGGGGTAGAACTGCTAAAAGTAACTGTCTTTCCTTCCCACCTTTCGAAAAATAGAACTTTAAATGTAGACTTCCAGAGAGAACGTGCTTCTTTTACATTTGTTAAGAGAAGACAGAGAAATCTAATTTTTTACCATAAAAGCCTTAGAAATATTGATAAGGCTCATCCAATGGAAACTTGACTATATTTCTGCACTATGAACCACTTAGCAATTAGCTGCTAAATATCAAATTTTAAATAAAATTCATATAATTTCTATAACTTTACCTTGTCCTTTTAAAAATGATTTAATTTCAAGTATTTAGACCCCTTTATGTCTCTAGGAATGGAAGAAAGACAAAACCTCTATGGCAAATTTAGATGGAGATACCAGAGTGTTGTAAGATGGTTTCTGTCCTCCATGATAATGGTGCTACAACTGAGGACAGTCCAGAATAGAGGAGGAAAATCAGGTTAAATATAACCGATTAAAACTATTTTTTAATTGCAATACCAATGTATAAAGGCTGGTTCCAGTTACATGTTTGGGTCAAGACACATCAATTTTAGTATTATGAAATGTAATATAGATTCGATACATGATAATGAGTAAGAATTTTGTATTTAGTTATATGTAATAAAACAAAAAAGTTAATTTTGCTGTATATTTCTAGAAACTATTAGGAAAGGGAATATTTACCTTGACCATTCAAGTGTTGTTTGGGATTAGGACTTCAAAATCATTTGACACCAGCAAAGTTATGACAGGGCTAGAATTTTAAAAATCAGTGAGACTACTGGTCAAGATGGCAGTGTAGGCAGACATGGATCATCTCTTTGCACAAGCACATCAAAATTACAACTAAAATATAGAACAATCATCACTCAGAACCATCAGAAATAGAGTTGAATGGAAGTCTGACAACTATGGAATTAAAGAAACCGCATCCATCCAGACTGAGTTGGCAGTTTGGTGCCATATTTGAGACTCCATCAACCTGGCTAACACTGTTTGGTCCATCTTGGAGATCACCAGAGACTCTACCCACCCAACTTATGGGCCCACACAAGTTTCTTTTCCATTGAATGGCTGGCCTTGGTTCCTGCTTCACAATTTCCTAAATCTTATCAAACAAGCAACCCCTGGCTCAGTGAGCCCCAGGCCTGGCACCACCAGCCAGCCTAGATTCACAGCTTGTTTTGTCTGGGAATCTCTGAGCCCAGCAGAAGCAGCAGCCATCTCAGATTGCTTCGTAGCTCAGGCAGGGTGGTCTCAGGCAAAACAAAGTTGGGGGCTGAACTTGGACTGCACACCTGGGAAACTGTAGGGCCAGCATACCCAGTGGACAGATACAGACCATGTTGGAGCACCACCACCCTGCCCCTGCACAGCTGATCCTCCACGGAGGGCAGAGATTGGTGGCAGAGATTGGTTATAGCCAATCCTTGCAGCTGACTGGCCTGGGTAAATCCCTCCCATTGATCTGCCAACAGCAACCAAGGCTCAACTACAAAGAAAGGTGTACTCAGCCCACATGAAGGGCATACCTCAGTTTCCCAGCTTGAGTGATGAGGGAGGTGTGCCACTGGGCCCTACAGAACACCTAACTACATTAGGCCACATTACCAAGACACAGAGTCAAAGCAGCTCTAGCTAATACATAGAAAAAAAAAATACAGGGAGGCTGCCAAAATGAGAAGACAAAGAAACATGGCCCAAATGAAATAACAGATCAAAACTTCAGAAAAAGAGCTAAATGAGTTGGAGATAAGCAGTCTATCAGATGCAGAGTTCAAAACACTGGTTGTAAGGATGCTCAAGGAACTTAGTGAGGACCTCAGCAGCAAAAAAAAAAAAAAAAAAAAAAAAAAAAAAAAAAAAAAAAAAAAAAAAAAAAAAAAGAAAAGAAAAGAAAAGAAAAAAAAAGATCCAGTTGGAAATGAAGCATTCAATAATTGAAATAAAGAACACTTTACAGGGAAACAACAGTCAAGTGGGTGAAGCTGAGAATCAGATAAGTGATTTAGAATACAAGGAAGCAAAACACAACCAATCAGAACAGTGAGATAAAAATATGAAGATAGTATAAGCAGCCTTTGAGACAACTTCAAGCGGTCCAACATTCACATCACAGGGGTCCCAGAAGGAGAAGAGGAAGAGTAAGAAACTGGAAATCTATTTGAAAAAAATAATGAAAGAAAACTTCCTTACTTTGGTGAAGGAAATAGACATGCAAGTCCAGGAAGCACAGAAAGTCCCAAACAAGATGGATGCAAAGAGGCCCACTCCAAGACACATCATAATTAAAATGCCAAAGGTTAAAGATAAAGAGAGAATCTTAAAAGCATTAAGAGAAAAGCAGTGAATTACCCACAAGGGAGTCCCCATAAGACTGTCAGCTGATTTCTCAATAGAAACTTTGCAGGCTAAAAGGGAATGGCAAGAAATATTCAAAGTCATGACAAGCAGGGAGCAAAGTCAGGAAAAAGCCAAGATTGTTCTGCCCAGCAAAGCTATTATTTAGAATTGAAGGGCAGACAAAGAGCTTCCCAGACAACAAAAAAAACTAAAGGAGTTCATCATCACCAAACCATTATTATATGAAATGTTAAAGGGACTAATTTAAGAAAAAGAAGAAGATCAAAACTATGAACAACAAAATGGCAAAAATACAAATCTATCAACAATTGAATCTAAAAACCAAACTAAGCAAACAAAAACAGAGACAGAATCATGGATACAGATGGCATTTTTTTGGTTGCCAGATGGAAAGGAGGTGTGAGGGAATGGATGAAGAGGTGAGGGGATTAAGAAGTACAAATAGGTAGTTACAGGATAGTCATGGGATGTACAGTACAATATAGGAAATGGAGTAGCCAAAGAACTTATATGCATGACCCATGGACATGAACAATGGTGGGGGGATTGCCTGAGGGAGTGGGGGTTGCTGAGTGGAAGGGGGGCAAAAGGGGAAAAATCAGGACAACTCTAATAGCATAATCAATAAAATATAATAAAAAATATCTTTGTACATCTCATTAACTGTCAGCTTATGATGAGGTAGAAATTGAACATTTGGAAACTTAAAGGAAGACAATGAAGGAGGGAAGCAGAGAAGTAAAAGCCAGGGCTGTTTAGATGTTGTGAAAATTTATAGCAGCCTAAAGCAAACAAGTATTGGTTTATGATAACTTTGGAAGGTCTATTTAGATATCTTTATTTTGTTACATAGGTGGATAACTTTCCATTTTCCACTGAGATGGCCTCTTGAATTATAGAATCACTATTCATTCATTCACTGATTTTTTGTCACTTATCTGCTATGTGGCAGGCACTAGACTGAGCAAAGATGAGGAAATTGATTTGAAAATGAAACCAACAGTCTCAAGAGAAGTGGCAAAATTGTCAACTTTTTACAAAGTCGATATGGCTTAGTAGCAAAACAAAATATCTGTTTTGTAGCAAAATATCTGTAGCCAAATACTTCTTTATATCCTCCTTATTTTTTATTACCGTAATGACCTACAATGAATCTAATATAAGTTGTTTTAGATATTGACAGGCTCCTCATTCAAAGCAATTTTGTGTAGTGGCCCCTGCCCTTGTAGAAAGGCTAGCCAAGGATAAATCCTCTTACAGTAACCTCAAGAAGATAGAGTTCTACATGGTTCAAATATAAAAATGGACTAGAGTTCTAAGACATGCAGTCTCCACTTCAGAAACAAAGAAGTTACAATTTTAGTTTTAAATATTCAGTTCTTTCTTTCTTTTCCTCTTTTTTGGATTGTTCGTCATAGAACTAAACTACTGTGTGGTTTGTATGAGGGTCCTCTTCTTTGGAAAGAAATGGCACGCTTGTCTGCCACCTTTAGAGGAAAAAACCATGGCCAAGTGACCCAGTACGAGCAAAGAGAGAGGGATCTAGCAAAATGTTGCTTAGGCGCTTATTTGTCTTGAACCTCAGGAAAAAATAATTTATAAAAGGTAAGTTTGGGGCCAAATGTAGGGGTTTTGACCTGTAGCCTTTGGACCTACATAGGTAGGTTTTAAGTTATCTGTGGACCCCCATGTAGTATATGCAAAATGTTTAGTGTATATGAGTTTTTCAAGAAAGGTCTATAGCTTTCCTCAGACTTTACAGGGTCTATAGCTTTCATCTCCCCCAAATTAAGAACAATATCTTTCAATAAATTATTTGAGTGGCAATACTAGTTCATCAAGGTATATTTCCACTAATTTTAGAGTTTTAAGCTTTTTATATGAAATTGTTTTCTTAAAGTAAGTGTATGGAGAATCTTGCCAAGGCCTGCTATTGTCCGATGAGGCTAAGGAGACTGACTTTCATTATTTGGGTCACACACTTTTATTTCCATATTCTGCTCTTGCTTGGGTAAGTAGACATAGCTGGGAAGTATTTCCCACTGAGGGACAAGAAAATAAAGTCAAACAAATTTCTCTTTTGGTATGTCGATAGGTTTCATCACCTAAAATAATTACTTTGGTTTTGTTTACGTGGGTGTCATAGGTCTTTATGTCACTTTTAAACTTAAAGAAACTTCAATGTTTCTTGGGCCTCTGAGCATGAAAGAGCTTTCATCTTCAGGTATGGGTAAAATAAGTATTTCTACATTTCCCAGTTATGAATAGCTGTAGTTTGTTCTCTGTTAGCATATTCTTGTGACCTCCCCCTCACTGCTCAAAAACTTTGCCCAGTAATATTTTATTCTATCCCAAAGGTGCCGTATGTCACCTTTCACCTTCCTCAGAGAGACACCAGGTGCCAGAAAATGTCAGGCTCTCAGTACTTAAAGTTGAGGGTAATAGTTCTTGGCATATCTAAATGCATTTTAAGGAAAAAAAGTTTTTCTATGAATAAAAGATGTGGAAAAATTAATCATGCTAAGATATTTTTCAGCATATCATCATTAGGATAAATCAAAGTTTTCTATAGGGGTAAGATTTTTTTTATTTAATAAGAGATCTTATGTACACATTAATACAAAAATTGTATGAGAAACAAAAGTAACCTATAACCACTGTATTATCTTCTCTTGGACTCTATGTGATGGAAAGTATACATTCTGGCATTGAGTTTTGAAAAGTGTGGTTATGTGTAAGTATTCTAGTGAAGGAAGAGAAAATATATCTATTCAAATCTAAATTATGTCCTTAGATAACATGGTGATGACTGAATTTACCACATCCACCAAGTGCATTTCCATTAAAGGTACCAGACACAGGCAAAAAGCTCAAATAACTTGTAGGTACAATGCGTTAACATGGAAAGTCAAGACGGAACTTTTATAGATTCACAAACAGAATGGCTTGCTGTAGTGGAATGCTAAATCCAAATGGCACATCCCTTTTGAGGTAACAGTTTAAAGTAAAACAGACTTATTAATAATCAATGCACTCATATGACCAAGAATGTTATCAGCGCATCCAAGATGGAAAACAACAGGAAACTTGAGCCAAGATTCATTTTATTTTTGCCCCTTTTACTATATGCATTGGAAAGGAACCCCGTTGGCCCCCTTTTTTTAGCTAGTAGTGTCTAATGCAGGAAGACAGGAATAAGCAGAGTAGAAAGCACCTGTCAGCTCTATTTCCCACTCTCCTTGATTAGCATGAAACATTAATAGGGCTCTCAGAAATTCTGGCCTGAAATAAGCTTTGCCTGAGAACGTGTCTGTCTTTCTGCACAAAAGCCACTGTCATTAAAAAAGGGCAGATAACTACAGAAGACTCTTTCTTGAAATTTATACCTTTTTTTATACGATGACAAATTATTTTAATAATGGGAATCACATGCACTGCCATTTGTATAATGTTTCCCATAAAATTCCCCCATTAAATTTGCTCCTTTACTTGACTCATCTTTTTTTTTAAAGAATGACACACACAAAATGATACATCATGCTTCCTTACAAAGAATTGAAAATGAACATACCATAATGGGTTAACATACATTTTAATAAAATTTTCATTGTTGTGCATTTCACTTTTCGATTCTGAAAACTAGGGATGTTCCAGTAACCTCAGGCAATGCCTAAGGATAAAACAAATCATATGGTGGTGAACTATTTTCACCTATTTATTCTTCTACAGAAAAAAATATTCATAAATACCAAAGAAAATCTGATATGCACCCAAAATATTATGCTTGCTGTTAATTACATTTGCCATAAACGATATATCACTATACACAAAAATAAAACCAAAAATGCTTTTAGGATTTCTATTACTTTTTTAAGGGCTTGGTGCATTGTTAATTTCCATTAAGTTGAGTGTCAGATTGATTTTGGTTTTCCACAATGGCCCCAGCAATCAAGGGACATAATGATTCAAGTAAGAAGGTCATAGATCACAAAATACAGCTTTCAATCCCTGAAAAATATTGTATCCAAATACAAACACCCATAATTTTGGGGTCTAGAGACTTTTGATTTGCTTTTTAGCCTTTGTCATGTAATCAGGTCACAAAAAATATGCCTGTTATCGAACCTGCCATCGCATTACAATGAGTGTCTCAGCCAGCACGCTCCATGCCATTATATGAGTCTGTAAGAGGACGAACACAACAGAGGACCGCCCTAGGTGAAATGAGGTTCCACCAGGATGTTACTGAAGAACAACACTCTGCGGAAAAATCACACCAACTGCTCCATTTTCACCACTTGGCTATGATGGGGCAGCCCAAATTCAATGAGTGCACATTAAATGTGTTTCCAATTTCTTTGTGGGGAATTTGTAAGTGTGGAACTCCTGCAGTATTTTATAGGCAGATTCAGCAAATACCAATGATAAAGCTAAAAGAATAAATTTAGTTAAGAAAAGCTGTTATTTGAAACACTGCGACCGATTTCTATCCCATTAAGAGGCAATATTTTTCATCAGTTCTCAGAGGAATGTTGCTGATAATATTGCTTTCAAAAGTAGACAAAAAGCAGAATCAGAAAGCAAGGGGGAAGGCAGTTAAAAATGACACTGTGAAAGTCATATCTTATCAAATGAAATTGAACAGTAAACTGCCTGATGGTAGCAAATCTACACAGATGATCAAACACACCCTAAAAGTAGTTTAAAGTCTATCACATATTTTTTCTTCCAATAAATAAACAAAGTATATAAAGAATACATATCTGATCTCTGTGTATTCTTTTAAAGCAAGTCTATGCCCACGATACATAAAGCACAGTTTGCAAAGCAAGACACACCCGTCATTGACACTGACAACTGAAATTGACTTTCAGAGCCGGGACCCTGAGGAGGAACTCTTCCAGTCATAAGTCCTGATGAGTCCCTGGGTGACATTACCTGGCACCCTAATTGTCAGGAAGGCAAGTTAAGGTTTTTCAACATAGCATTAAATCCTTTCCTAATCCTAAGGAGGCAAATGAAAACCTCATGTATTTGAAATACTAACATGAAAACAGGCTGTGAATAATGGCCGAGGGATTTCAAATTATTATTATAGAGAGGCAGGGAACCGGGAACAGGCACATGTACATCTCCAGCTAAATGCTAATCAATAGGGCTATCGAAACATAAAGCTTAATTTCAGAACTATTAATGTGGAGCTATAGAATAAAAGGAATAATGCATATTCACTGCCCATGCTGCATTTTCTAGTAAAAATGCATTGCACTCTGCTAGCTTGTCAATCTTTAATAGAAACTCATTAATTATTTGTGGGCAGGAGATTGAAATGGCTAATAGCTCAAATATATTCCTCCATTTCATTGCATCAGTAGCTCTAAATTAATGCCTATATTTTTCCTTAAATTAAGTTAAAAAAATTAAAATGGAAATGTGTGCTCTATTTTAGCGTACACTTAGCATACAGGTAAACAAACAAACATTTGTTACTGTCCCCTAACAATCGGAAAAGAGAAACAGAGTTGTTGTGTTTTTTCCAAGCAGATGAATGTACAAAAAAGAAAGAAAAAAATGACATTTGCACTTTTCGACATTAAAATCCTTATAGCAATCCAGCTTAACTAAAATTTCATGACACAAACACAGCATAGACAATGCTCAAAACTTACTTTGCTTCTTTCATATGACTGACATCATCTCAGAACCTGTGCTGCACAAAGTATATATCAAAATATCATGTAGTTGGAATACAGAGCGTTCTCCATAAAACAAAGCCTACTCAATTCTCCCTAATTAAAAATGAAGCTTCTCTGACATTAATAGGCAGTAAAGCAAATTTATAGGCAGACACAGAACATTTCAGTCAAAAAAGTTAGCCTACAACTTGAGAGAAGGCAGCTTTTGCCAATCACATGCCAAGAATCTACCCTCTCTGACCCCAGCCATCTCTCAGATAGCAGATACTGGCATTCTTTGCACATCAGAAATATGCCAGCAGAGACCATTCAGGAGGGAAATAGGAAAGCAAGTCACATTTGAGCAGACAACAAATGCTCCCAAACCTTGACCCAGTACATGCAACAGTGAGTGAGCCGCGCACCCAGCACCCAGCACCGTGAGAAAGAGCAGGCACTGCAGGTACTCTAACCTACTCCCTGTCCTGCTGCAGGATGCTCTATTCCCTGCACACAGCAGGGTTACAAAAAAAAAATAATAAAAGGAGATCTGCATTATCATTATAAGCTAGTACCCGCACAACAGCACAGAACAGATGACACACTTACTGTAATGTCCCATGAAGCAAAGTTCCCATCTAGAGAGAGGCACTGTTTGCATTATTCCACTCCCTGAAAAAGGGTTAACCATTATGAAGAAACATTATGCCAGACATTAGCAGACAGCCTATTTAGAGATTACATTTTTCCATACATGATAAATCCTGAGTAAACCTGTTTTTCTTTTTAAACACCTTGCAGAGTGAAGTCTAGCACTGCATCTAGTTGCCAAAGCACAATCAATATGGAAGGAGCGGTATTTTATGATTGGAGAAGTTGTTGTGTTTTTGGTGGTGAAATTCATTATTTAGTATCTGAACCCTCAGCATTTCAGTATCATTTATTCATAAAGTCCCTTTTTGCCAGGAGGAAATGGATACAGCTGTAGAGAGAGAGAGAGAGTGCATGAGAGAAAGGGAGAGAGAGAGAGAGAGGGAGAGGGAGTGAGACGGATTGATGATATTGATCAGGTACCATCTTGAAACAAAGGCTAGGTGCTCTATTTTAGTTGACAACTGTGACACATAAAAAAACAAGCAAGAGAGGGGGAAGGCTAAGGCCTTGAACATCACAGGCTTTAAAAAGCGTTTGAAGAAACCATTATGACAAGCAGGTCTAGGGAAGCTGCTGCAAAAATGTATTCAGAAGAGTCATTAAAAAATGATGCTTTGTTTGCCTTGTGAATATGAGGTTTCCAGCTCGCTGCAGTGCTTGCTGCTACAGAGGAAACGAGGAGGTCCGCACACCGCAGTTACCTCGCTTTCTTTCTTGGGGAGTAGGGGGCGGGAAGGGGTTACGGAGGGAGGATCTAACGTTTTCCTTCCTTTAAACCTAAATAGATTTCTCTGAATCATGATTTCCCAGGATTTTCCTCATTACCCAATGTTTCCCCCCAAAGTTGATCATTTTCATATTGGAATTATGTATTTGTCATGAGATAGCTGAATAATTTAAACACATTTGAAGGAATTAACTAACATTAATGCTTCCTGTGCTTTTCGTACAGAGAATGCGAGAAAGAAACATGATTCGAACAGCGTGGAGCTCCTGGCATCAGATCACAGGCACTGTTTCTTTCTGTCCAATCACCCGCACGGGTGTGCGCCCTGGGGGCTCATCGGAATCAGGCAGAGATTCAGTGCTTGCCGGATCTGAAAAGAAGCCCGGAGATCTCACTGATTTCTCAACTCCAGGAGCGTATGTGCTTCTGTAGGACTTGTGGCTATCTGTTCGGACATTAGTGTGCATCCTTCAAAAAGCGCCCTGGAGGCTCTCCGAGTCAGCCCAGGGAGGGCTTTCTCTGGGGTTCAGGTGAAAACGGTCCCAGAGTAGAAAAGATTATACGAACCCCAATCAGGAAGGTACTCCTAGTTCTCTTCTGGTAACCGCCTGTGCCAGCAAGACTTAACCGTGGTAACAAACAACACTCGGTTATCAGGGACTCAACATGGTCTTGCACATTGTACTTGTTCCTGGGAATGACGGGACCAGGAAGAAGGGCAGAGATTATTGCTTCACTGTCCACTCTAGCTCCCTTGTGGATATTTGCCAAAATCAAAACGTCATTGTTATCAACAGACCTATCTTACAAACTGGCATCTCTGTGTGACCTTATGAAAGTTCCTTAACTTCTCTGAACTCAGATCTTCATGTCTCAGATGAAAAAAGAACAGTATCAGCTTTGTTGCCAGAAGTAAATGAAATGTGTGTACATGTCTAGGATGTGCTTTGCGCAGAGCATTGGTATCATAAATATAGTCACCATGAATTTTATGAGTTGATACAACTAAACAGACCTCTTTTTATTGTTATTCTTAGAAGGTAAGTCTTCCCATATTGTTCTTTTGTTTAAAGAGACGCGTGTAGAAGATAGGGATGGCTTCTGTGCGTTTAGTTCGGCAGCAGTGTGGGGAACAGGTCCCATGAGGAGGACTGGCAGTAAATAAAGACAGTGAGATGGTGCCTAAACACAGGGACAGTTTTTCTGGATTCGATTGCTTCTTCTTCAGTTATATTCAGTAAAATATCAGTGATATGAAATAACCAGCTTGTATAAAGTTTTCCTTTTGTTGCATTTTTTTTAAAAATAGAAACACAATTTGAATAAACTCTATAACATCATTGCACCCATTTGTGCATATTTTCAAAGATCCCAGAATATATTTCATTTGTGGAATCCAACCAACACTAGAGTAGAAATGCAGATAATTTTTATGCTAATTTTTGAGGTAAAGATTCAAATTTCAGTGCATTATTTTCTTAAGGCAAAAGTGATATAAGCTTAGAGCTCAGATGTTCAGTGCTTTTATACTACTGCATGTACTCATTCATTCATCTGCCTCCTCCATCTATGAAACAAGCATTTATTTTATCTTATTGTGAGCTAGATACAGAGTTATGCATTAGGGCATTATGAAAGCTAATTATTAATATTTGAGAATGCCACTAAATCCTAGAGATAGATGCTATTTCAAGGGAATGCTTAATGTATTTAGATCTAAGACACCAAAGTGATCGCTATATTTGTGCTCTTAATGATACCCAGGAGAGAAGTGCTGTTACCTATTAGTATTTTGGAGGTTTCTAAATAGCACCTATCTTCCCTGAGCAGGTCTTGGTCAGGTCTCACTCCATAAAATAAATCAGCTGAAGGAGAAGAGAAGTCATTCTCTCTGGGTGTAGACTCCCTCCCAAATCCAAGGGACACACAAATGCAGAATTTACCAGTCAGTAAGTCATGACTCTTCCCAAGCTTGTGGGGTAAGTGAAGGGAGGACAAGAGGGTTTAAGGAAAATCCATTCTAATTTAAAACATGAGTGGGGAAAAGGAATTCCCCTCAAGCATAGCCAGGATCCGAGACTCCTACAAATGAAACCCTATCATTCTCATTGAAAAATCATTGGCTACAAAACTTTGACACTTATTGAAACTTCTGGTTTTTAGATGGCATGTTGAGTATATGGTAAATTCAGTTTATGCCCCAACAAGTTATAAAATGTGCATTTAAAATTAAATTAATAAATATGCAACTGTACTTGAAAACAATAAGGGAAACTCTTGCTTGGGAACTGAGAATAATATATCCCTAAAAGATAGAGGCAAATATGAAGACCTAGCAATAAGCTAAGGTTGCAACCATCAACAGAGGTTTTCTCCATATGCCCGTCTGAGAGGCTCCGAGGAGACTGTGGCAGAAGACCAGTGTGCAATGAGTAAGCACTTAACATTTCAGGAAGAGTGACACTGTGAAAGAGTGATACAAATCCTGACAAATAACAGAACTAGAACATAGGGCATGGTATTAATAGGACAATGAAAAGACATTTTAAATAAGTATGTTTCACATAGTCAGAGAGATAAAGAAGTAAGTCATGTGCACAAAACAAGACTGATGAACAATGAAAAAGTAGGCATGCTCATATATATGTATTTATATATAATGTATATTTGTTGAAAATAATATTCAATAAATAGACTTGAAAATATCTGACCGTAAGTTTAAAATGAAGTAACATGAAATCACAAAAAAGAATAAGCAACGATGGGTAAAATGGAAGAGAAAAATTAAGATACATATAAGAGACAGTTAAAAGGCTCAAACCTTAGAAATCCAGAGAACAGAATTGAAAAAAAAAAAAAAGGAAAGGGAAATATTTAAGTCAATAATACCAAGAGTTTCCTAGAACTAAAGAGCTACAAATATACTGATGTTTGTAGCAAAAATTTCACATTACTTTTGTGGGATGAGAACTCCCCAGAAGAAAATTAAGTTTAAAATGGCAGGCATCTGGCACACACAAATCCTCTTTGGAGGACTAAATTTTAAACATAGGGCTTAAGGATTTCCTACAAATAAAATTCAAAGGAACATGTTCTCATGATAGAAGTTATAGAACACTAGGAAACAAATCACTATAAGTCAATAAAAACCAGAAACTGTTGAATCAGATCTGAAAATTATATCAATCTTAAAATTAACAGATTCAAAATATAAAATAAGCAAATTAAAATGTTTCAAAATGTAAAATGGAATACTAATACAGTGAAGACATTATCAAAAACATTCAAGTAGTTTTATTTATTTATTTTTTAAAAAGACTTTATTTATTTTTACAGAGAGGGGAAGGCAGGGAGAAAGAGAGGGAGAGAAACATTGATGTGTTGCCTCTTGTATGTGCCCCAACCACAGCACTGAACGCACAACTCAGGCATGTACCCCCACCGGGCATCGAACCGGCTACCCTGTGCTCTGCGGGAGGATGCCCCACCAACTGGGCCGCACTGGTCAGGGTCATTTAGGCAGCTTTAAAAAACACTTGAGTGGAACTTATGAAGTTGAAAACTACAGTAATTTTATTGGAGTGACATCAAATTAGACACTATTTAAGAGTGAATAAAGAAATGGTTGACAGATCTGAAAGAGTTACCCTAAAGGCATTAAAGAGGGTTAAAGAGAAGGAAAATGAAGAAGGAAAGAGTTTTAAAAAGGAGTTAAGAGAGAGAGAAGACGAAGTGAGGCCTTCCATCAGTCTGAGTAGTTTCAGAAGGAAAGGAAAACCAAGGATGAAGCAGAACTTTGGAAAACGGTTTGGAAGTTTCTGAAAAATGTTAGACCAAGATTTGTTATATCACCCAACAATTCCCCCCAGTATCTACCTGAAAAAAATGTGCCCACACAAAAATCTGTGCACAAATGTTGTTAACGACCTTATCATAGTTTCCAAATAAGACAACACAAATGTGCATCAAATGACACTGGATAAATGTAATGTGATATAGCTTTGCAATGAAATGTGATTTGGTAATGAAGTGCTGATACATGCAACCACATTGATCAACCATGTGGACATTAAAGTATCTAAAAGAAGCCAGTCACAAAGGTTCATATATTATGTGACACCGTTTGCATAAAGTTTTTAGAATAGAGGAATTTACAGAGATAAAAAGTAAATTACTGGGTCTCTAGGACTACAGGGGAGTAAGGAGCAGGAGGAAGATAATAGGGAGTGACTATTAATAGGTATAAGTACCTTGTGTGTGTTGAAAAGTTCTAATTTAGTTAGTTGTTTATGGGTGTATAACTCTGCAAATATGCTAAGCAAAGGTCAAACTGAATACTTCAAATGGGTAAACTATGGTATACGAGGTCTGCCTGGAAAAACCCCAGCCATTGTTAATATGAGAATGGTTTGTGTGCCATCGATGCAGCCAAGGAGAGTGGACTGGAATGCACATGCATGGATAGTGATGACTTCACTGTACTCGTCAGTGGGGGTGGTAGACGCCATTGAGTGAGCATGTGGACTGTGTTGTCATCACATTCAAAATCACTGAGCAAGTAGATTTTAATGCAAAATCTGCATTAAATTTTGGATTAAATTTGAACATTCCTCTACAGAAACTATTAGGATGATTCAGAAGGCTTTTGAGAATGATTCAACGAGTGCAACACAAATAAAAGTGTGGCACAAACTTCCAAGATGGTCGAGAAAGTGATCTTTCTTTCAAAAGTGATCCACATTCTGGAAGGCCTGCAACAAGTAGGACACCTGAGAATGTTAAATGTGTACGGTCTGAAGTCAAAAAAGATTGGTGACTGATGGTGCAAGAACTAGAAGCTGATCAGGGGATTCCAAAAACTATTGTGCCCAAGATTTTGACACAGGATCTGGGCATGAAAAGAGTTATGGCCAAATTCATTCTGCTACCAGAACAGAAGGAATATTGTGCTGCAGTTGCTAATGATTTAATTCAAACCTCAACCAATGAACCAGATTTCCTCAGGAAGGTCACAATGCTGGGAGAACTGTGTGAGACTCCAAGGCACCTACTTTGAAGGGGACTGAGACATCATTGTCCTATGTACAATGTTTCTTGTCTCTTGTATCTTCTTTAATAGATGTCTCTATTTCTCATAGTATACAGCTGTATGCATTCTGGATATACCTTCGCACATAAATTATATCTCAGTAAAGACACGTAGAAAGAAAACAAGAAATTTTAAAAATGGAGCAAAGGCAATAATTTCAAATAATAATAATTTTCCAAAATTAACAAGAGATAGCAATTTTTAGATTTAAAAGTGCGAATGAATCCCAAAAGGGATTAATACATTTATAAAAATCCATATTGAAACATATCAGAATGAAATGGTGGAGAAAGAATGTTTCTCAATGGATTCATCTGCGTGTCTTAATGATTAAATTCAAAACATGCATTTTGAAGGAATATCACAGAAGTGAGTCAGTGCTCTTCTTACAGAACTCCATCAGGTGATGCACAATGTCAGCTTGTCCTATCACCCACGATGTTGACTTTGATCGCTTGAGTACGGTGGACTCTGACTATTTTCTCTGCTGAGAGACTTACTATTTTTCTCTTGGTGAAAAATATTTTGTGAGGCGGTCATTTGAGTAAATATCCCATTCTTCACCCAATCCCCACCCAGTAGTTTTAGTTCGATGGTCACTTTCTAATTCCATCATTCCTCCCATATCTTTCGGTGGTACTCTACTGTAGGAGTTTTCTTTCTTCCTAGTTTATTTATTCTTTTGTTTATCTATTTACATTAATCTATTTACATTAATTCATGAATATTTATTTCACTTAATGAGATGTAACACATTACTATCACTGTTCATTTTGATGCTCAAAATTGTCCCATATTTGTCCAGTGGAAGTTCCTACAAGCTTTAAATGTATCATCATCATTTTTTTTTTTTATCACTTTTTTACTTTCTGTCACAAAAAAGTGTTAGGTTTGTCTTCTGCATTTCCTGACCAGCTCTAGAATCAGGAATTTCCCCAAGGATCCATAGTTCCTTTATTGAAGGTTGGTATTTAGAAACCAAGATCCGGGCACCAGGAGTGCTCATGGCCACTGCAGTTTTACTGGGATTTTCCCAGGTTTGTGTGGTGAACAGTCAGACAATGTATGTATGTGTACATGTACATATAATTATATTTGTGCCTTTTCTACATGTACTTCTATATTTTGAAAACTGTCAACTCCTACCAGTAGCTCCATTTCTAATCCAGTACATATAAGGTTCATTCTAGGTTTTTTTTTTTCTTTTTGTTTTCATAATTTTAACACCCTTCTCTGAGAATGAGAAAACTGGCTTCCATTACCTTCAACGGGTATATATGTTTTTCAATATTCATGATTGTAGCCAACATCCTGACCTCCGCAGACTTACAATTCTACGTAGCCATCCTCCTCTGGAGCCCTTGACCCCAAGCTGCTCTCCTGCTTGTCCGACTCCCCCTCGGACGCTATGTCTGCTGAGCCCTGATTCAGTCAGCTCCACTCAGGCACGTAGGCCTCAATCATCGCCTGGCTCCCTTGCTCACCCATGTCTGCCTGATGCTTTTTTTAAAAGTCATTTTGCCCTGGCTGGTGTGGCTCAGTGGATTGAGTGCCAGCCTGTGAACCAAGGGGTCACCAGTTTGATTCCCAGTCAGGGCATGTGCCTGGGTTGCAGGCCAAGTCCCCAGGACCGGGCATGTGAGAAACAACCACACATTGATGTTTCTCTCCCTCTCTTTCCCCCTTCCTCTCTAAAATAAATAAATAAATAAACAAATAAACAAACAAACAAATAAAATATTTAAAAAACAGTTATTTTTGTTTTAATAAACATTGAAATAGTCACAAATATCCATTTAAAAAGGTAAAGCAGTATGAGATACTAAGAGTATGGGTGCTCTTTATTTTGTATCTTAAGATTCCAGTTATAATTATAATATACTTCTAGATAAAAACTGTCCACCAGCTCTTCCAACACATGGGAAGATAATATTGTAGTAAGCCACCTCACATGATAAATGTGCCAAATGCCCATTCTTTAGATCCACTGTGCATTCCATCTGATTTTTTTAAATAAGAAAAAGGGCACATCTGTAATTCATAATGAATCAGCTACCTGATTATTATGGAAGTATGAAATATTGCCTGTCAATTTGCTCATTAAATTAAATTTTTAAAAATGATGTAACTTATTATTTAAAGCAATGTTGTGGACATGAGACATTTAGAAAAGTTCATAATGAGTTTAATTGAACATGACAGAAAGACAATACACATATTTTCCAGAACAGCTTAGGTGATAGCACCAAACTATGAGGTTATCTCTTTTAAGAATTGTGGGAAAAAGTAATATAAACTGAAGCTTCATTTTCAGATGTCTTAAAATTCCTGTAACACTTTTTGTCCTAAGATTAAACATTCAGCCACATAAAAGACTACATGACAGGTAGTGAACACATAGCCAGGTGCCAATATGGAGAAACCCCTATTTTATATAATAAAACCCTCTTCTGATCCATTTTTCCTCATGTCCTGATTGTCTGAAAGCAGATTCCCTGAAAGGCATAAGGTTGTAAGAGAAAGTATCATTTTCCTACGCAGCTGGTGTTCTGGTCCAGTTTCAACTAGGAAGCCGTTTCCAGAGCCTGACCCAGAAAAGAGAGAAGGTACCTCTTCTTTAAAAAGAGTCCTTTAAGAATGAGGATTATTTCTGTATATCTGTTTAGTCAAGACAAATAATGGTCCCTTTTCTTCCATTCAGTTTGCAGAGTAACCGTCTGGACTACAGCAAACTCGCTGGTCCGTGGTTCTCCATCGAGCACAATCTTGTCCTGAAGATTCCACACACAGGACCCTTCTACTGCATTTGTGCAGCTTTTGCATCCTGATCAGCCAACTCCACGCTTTTTAAAAAATAATAATCTAAGATTTTATTTTAAATTAAGAATATGGATTGGTGGTTCAAGCATCTGTTCAGTCAACAAATTTATGAACTCTCTGATACAAGTGAACATGCTAAGATATTGAGGGAAATATACAACATGAAATTGTCAAGTTATCAAAAGTGCTAAGATATTGAAAGGAGTATACAACCTGAAATTGTCAAGTTGTCAGAAACGTGTTATTGTCCTTAAGACTTCCTAAAGTAAACTTGACAGTGAAGAAGACGCAGAAGAATCCCAACACAGCCAATGAATCAGTTACATGCCACTACCGTTAATCTTAAAATGAGAGGATGACTTTAGATGTGTATTTAAATGCTTTTTAGCCTTCTGCATAATACTCTCACAATTAGGAAAGCAGTATAGTGTTCTTTTGTCCCTTTTAGAAAATATCTCCGAACCTCATGCACTACCCAAGATTCATGTCACAGTTTCTTTGATTTTTGTGTCCTTTTGGCTTTGAATGAGCTAAGAATCAAGAGCAAGGGTAGGTTCCTCTGTCATCGGACTGCTGGACCTCGGAAAACATGTCAATGGCCACTCATTTTCCTGCCTCTGTGCAGCACAAAATGCTCTGCCAAGGCCCTGCACTTAGGAGGGCTTCCAGCTTGCTTAGATCCTCCCTTTCCGGAAGCGGAGGCTGGGTTCCCCAGAGACCAAAGTATAGACTGTGAAAGCTTAAGACTCTTTTGTGTACAGTAGGGCCACTGTCAGGTCCGCCGACACCCTGGTTCAGCAGAGGGGCTTAGAAATGGCTCCTGATGTCCATACAGCCTGGAAAGAGGCAAGTGAGTTCCTAATTGCCCCTTTGGCTGAAAAGCCTTTACAGTTGCTCTTCCCACAGTCTGGAGTGTCCTTGCTCTAGGGAGGCATGTGATCAGCTCCTTTTCTCCTTCAAGACTTTTCATAAATGTCACCTTACAGAGGCTATCCTAACCAACTTTTTAAAACTTATAGTCCTAACCCCCATTTTCCTTCTCTCCTTCGACTGCTTCACTTTTCTCCACAGCATGAGAAATAATAATTTATTATGTGATTTTACTTGTGTGTATGTTTTTCTCCCAGTAGAATCCAGACTGGACTGGAAAGTTTATGAAGGCAGGGTTTTTGTTTCATTTGGTCACTGTATGTCCAGTGTCTGGAAGGGTGCCCGGCACATAGGAGATTTGTTAAATCAAATGAAATGAACTCAATTTCCTCCATTTTTTTGTTTTTTGTTTTTTTAAGCATCAAAGATTTATTTTCTTCTCGTACAAAATGAATGGTGCCTCCTGGACATCTGGCCAGTGGAAGACCCATCTACTAAGCCTTGTAAACAAGTTTAATCCCCTATACTTCTCTTTTACAGGCATCAGTGTGTTCAATTCTCTATTACAATAGAATTCTGACATAATAGTATACAGTGTCAGAAGGGATGGTTGTTCAATCGTGCTCTTCCTGTAAGTTGATGAGTCAATATTTCCTCTCTCTTACACCTCCAGTCTTTTCTTCTTCACTTTCTCTTCTTTGTTTACTGAGAATCATATTTAACTAACTGCCCTTTCTTTCAACCTTAATTCTTTCTTCCTTCCTACTCACTTCCGAATTTCAATCATGCTTCATCCGCTGCTTTCACTTTTTGGTCCCATTTATCCACAACTCATTTAGTCTCTTCCTTCTGTTCAATCATGTCTTTCAGTTCTCATATTACTGACATTTCTGCAGCCTTTTACTTTGCTGATTGTTTTTGTTTTAGGGTAATTGTCCTCTCTAGAACTTGTGATATCTCTCCTCATTCCTAACCCTGTGTCTGTGCTTTTATTCTTTCTTGTAATTAGTTTCTGTTTTTCTGACTTCCTCTTAAATTTCCAAGATGTCATCCTCAATTATCCTACCTTTCACTCTAAAAGCTCTACATAGGTGATCTCAACAAATCCCTGGCATCAATCACCAACTAGAATACACAATTCTTAAATTTATGTTTCCTGCCTGGAGCTTTTTCCTGAATGCCAGTATTATAATTCTAACTAGTGTACCGTTCTGTTGAAAAAGAAGAATATGTTAGAGAGAACAGACACATAAATTGATCATTTTATTAAAATGTGATGAGGACCATTTCTCATCTCATTTTCAAAGGATAAAAATAGGTTGTTATGATTCTTTCACTTTATTAGCTACGTGACCTAGAAAAGGTACATGCACTCTCTGTCATCATTTTTCATCTCATTTTCAAAGGACGAAAATAGGGTGTTATGATCCCTTCACTTTATTAGCTGTGAGACTTAGAAAATTTACATAATTTCTCTGTCTTGTCATCAGCAAAATGGGAATGATGCCCGTATCAACCTAATAGGACTGTCAACAGAATTGGATGAAATGGTTACATATAGCATTTAGATCAATGTCTAAAACCAAATGTTCGGTGTTAGCCTGCATTATTGTTTTTATTATTTTAAAGGGTTTTTTTTTTTTAGCACATAGGAGAGTCCTTGAACTCATATCGGGGTGTCAGGTAAGACTTCCTGGAGGAGGTTATCTGTTCGCTAAACTTTAAAAAATATTTTATTTATTTATTTTTAAAGAGAGAAGATGGGAGGGAGAAAGAGAGGGAAAGAACCAATGGTGTGAGAGAGAAACATCAATCGGTTGTCTCTCATATCTCTCATACACACCCCAACCAGGGACTGAACCCACAATCCAGGCATGTGCCCTGACCAGGAATCGAACTGGTGACTTTTCACTTTGCAGGATAATGCCCAACCAACTGAGCTACACCAGTCATTTCTGTTTGCTAAATGTTTAAGAGTGGGTAGAAAATGAACCAGATAATGAAGTGTACGAAGGGCATTTCAGACACTTGAAGCTGTAAATCATGACCCAAAGGAGGGAAGCATCTGCTGTGTGGGAAAAATACAAGCAGATGTTTATTTCTAGAATGTAAATTTCAAGATGGACAATAGTTGGAGATAAAGCTAGAAAATTAGATGGAGGTCAGGCCTAGTAATGGAGAGCCTTGAATGGTATATTAAAAAGTGTGGCTGCCCTCCATGGGTATTCAAATTTGAATTCGAACCCTGGAAGCCATGAAATCATTATTTTTTCAATTTTGGTAAATTCACTTTGACAGGATGTCATTAAGAGTAACAAATCAGAAAGTAGTGTGGATCTAGTTATGCAAAGATTGAAAGGATTATGTCCATAATAACATGTAAGACATCCCTTAGAAACTCCCTAAAATAATTGAGAAATGACAGAATGTCGTACTAGTTATCTGGGGCAATGTCTGAAAAATACTGATTATGACTCTTCCTGTGGCTGGGTCACAGATCACACAATTAACTCGAATGTGTCAAATAGAAGTAAGTGCAATCATAGAAATACAAGTAAAGTACAATGGGAACAAAAAGAAAGAATTGGCTTACAGAGGTAGAGATGGAACATCATGGAGGCCTGAAATTTTAAAATGTACACAAGGAACATCCATTGTGGTTAAAACATAGTGAGGAATACGGAGAAGTGGTATAAAACAAAACTTAAAACCCAGCATGGAGGTAGACTGTGCAAAGCATTTATTCTCTTGCTAACAATTTTTAGGTTTCTTTTATAAAGTTATCAAAATTAATATTTTATCATATTTATTGGTTTCTGAATGTGTTTTCTGTATCATTATGGAAAAATGGAATGAAAAAATGAAATCACTATGGTAAATGCTGGACAATATATTTAAATTCTGATCTTCTGATTATAGTATATATTAGAAAGTAGATTTAAAATCTCTTCAGGAAATCGGAGAAAGAGAATACCAATCAGATGAGAACTCAGATCTTAAATTAAAATGTTCTTGACAATATATTCATTACATTTGTAACTGACCCAAATAATAGGTTGACCGTGTTTACTGCAGTTATTAATTCAGGATGTCTACAGTGTTAAGGTGAAGTAAGATGTCAGAACTATTTAGTGAAGTCTATATTCTGATTAAGAATATGTGCGCTGAGTTGTTCATTCATTCAAAGCAATCACAGGTGATAATAATCTATCTTATGTTTTTATACCTTATTTAGTCATGCGAGAGTCCAGAGCATTTGGTAAACTAAAATGATTCAGTGTTCAGCCATAACAATAATTGTTATGTTACTGAATGAAATAGCACAATACAAACTACAGAAACCTGAAAAATATCTTAAACATGCATGTGTTAAAATAAAAACTGTGAATTCAAATTAATGATCTTGTTTATATACAGAATAGAATCTTAGAATCAGAGCATCTTAATAAAGCCGGAAGGGACCTTCCCCAACCACTTCATTTTACAGATGAGGAAACTAATTTTTACAATTTTGATTTCTTGCCATTTCCTATTAAATTGCAACATTATCTCCATGCCATTGCTTGCAAAAAATGATATCATATTTTTACTAAAGTGATATGAAAATTATATATTACTGCATTTGCATTACTACCACCACCACCCAATTCAGAAATTCAGATACTAAAAGCTCTATCTAAACTACTCAAGGTGGTGCCAAGTTCATTGCCAGGAGATACTTCTGGGAGTCAGAAATGGATTAAGGTAAGGAGTGATAGTTGTGTAAACTTGGGGTGCTTGGGGTGCCCCCATCCCTGTGTTGCCTTTCCAAATGTGCAAATGTGCTTGCCTCTCTTTCATCTAGAGAAAGAGCTGATGACAAGCTCTTTGTCATCATTTGGAGGGGACATACATAATGCTCCATTTTAACATCTGGTTTCACCTGCCCACTCGGCTGTGCTAAGAGCAGGCCCTGAAGTTCAGAGAACTAGCCAACGACGCTGGCTAATTTCAGGCAACTTCTTCCCCTTGCCTCCTGCCTTGTCACTTTTTAAAACAAAAGTGTCGATTCGAACTCCTTCTATGAGCCACTGGCCATGTTTTGTGTTTTATCTTCCCTTCTCCATCTCTTTTGCACATCTTGGTCCTTCCTGTTCTAAAAGTCCCAGCTGACAATTCCTCTCTGTCTTGTTCACTGCAGCCAGCACTTAGGATCTAAGCCTTCCCATAAACTCAGGGTGTGTCTGTCATCTCTGTCTCACTTAATTTCACGTGACCACAACTTGTTATTTAACTGTTTCATGGGTATGTTTTGTCTTCTTAAATTAGGTTAAAAGCTCCTAAATGGCAAACACCTGTAAGTCTTACATGTTCTGTCAGTGCCTACCAGTGTACTAAGGACATCCTGGGGCCTCGATACATAAATATTGGTGGTAAAGCATGAATTCCATTTACACGTCTTATTGTGTCTACCAGTGATGTGTTCATAAAATGAATATTCCAATATTTTTAGAATGTTATAAGAATGACTATAGGAGATACATTTGATTAAATTCAAAGATTTTAATTATTATTCAATAATTTTTCTATTCATAGAGTTAAGGCCATAGATTCACACAGTGCTTCAAACTCACTAAAACAGAGCTGTCCTAAAAATATATTAAAAGAAAACTTTTTCTTTATTAAAAGTATCAACAAATATCTCATGAATGAAGTAAGAACCACTTTCTTAATTATGCCAATGAGCCTAACGTGAAGTTCCATGTCCAGAACTTGGGCTTTGGGTTTAGATGGACAAAGGATGAAGTTGTAGCTCACTCATTTATCAGATGTCTGACTTTGGGCGTACTGCTCTACTAAGTCTGTGTTCACGTGTATAAAAGGGAAAGAATAATATGCCCCTCACTGGGTTTAAGAATATGAAATGAAGTGAGAAATGTAAATTACTAAGTCTGTAATTTACATATTTCGAGTATCTGCTCAGCTGAAAGTCAGACTGAATGTTTAGCTGTGCATGCTTAACACGGAAGTTGGTAACACCACTACACTGATGATACCTACATCGCGCACACACACACACTGACACCTCTTGTGCGCATTGACATGCATGGGGAAAGGGAAAGGTTTGTTCGTGGCCTCTCACATAGGATCCGTTCTTTCTCTCCTGGATACATGTGACGCTCCTCGCACTAAGAGGTGGAGTATCTTTGAAACTGGGCTGGCCTTGTGACCTGCTCTGACCAAAACAACATGGTAGAAGCGATATTGTGGGGCCTTTGAGCTCAGTCCTTAGTGAGTCTGTCAGCTTCTGTGTTCTCTTTTTTGGAAAATTCTGGCTCACAAAACGGACATCGTGTCATGAGGAATCCCAGCCTAGAACAGTTAGTACGTAGAGACTGCATGGAAGAATGAGAAGCCATTTTTGACGTTTGAGTCCCAGCTTGTGATCCTAGCCAATATCATATGTAGCAAAAGAACTGCCCATTAAGCCATCTGTCTTGCCTTAATTCCTAACCCACAGAATCTTAAGAAAAAGATAAATAGTTATTATTTTAGAACACTAAGTTTATGAGTGGTTTGTTACATATTGATTCTCGGAACAACTACCCACACCTATGAAGTATATCCAACAGTTATGGAAAAGAGTTCTCCCTCCCACCTATGCAAAGTCAGGATTGCTCTCACTCAGTGAGGCCTGGAGGATATGTGGTATCCTCCAGGAGGATACAATGAGAACATGTAAGCCTTGGGGGCCAGAGGGCACTGCACCCTGAAAGTGGAAGCAGCGTATCCAGAAGCAAGGACAGCAGTGGCCTCCCTAGGCTGATCTTCTAGATAGCAACCTCAGCAAGGAGGCCCGTGCACAGTTGCAGAAGCACACCTGAGCACATGCGAGCCTTCCCCAGAGGCTGCTACAAACAGTGGAGAAAGGGTTTGAAGGGAGATATTTAGGTCCAGTGGGGTGGCAAGCCAGTGGGTGTGCTGAATATGAGCTTGCAATGACTACAGCGGCAAAAACCAGAAGCCAAGTTCCAAGGAAGGATTCTAATTGGTTCAACTTAGATAGGTCCCACCTTTGAACCACCCAGCTTGGGGGAAGGGGGTGACTGCATCGTATGAATGTGGCTGCTCAGAGCTATGCGGTGGCACATGTTGATGAAAGGAGTGGAGGGAGGATATAAAAATGCTGGTCCCAGTTGCTTGTTTGAATCTGTTAAAGCTTGTTTTCTGAATTGCGATTGTTTGTTAACTTGCTCCTGATTGAAGACTGGGACTCTGTTTATACCTCTAGAAAATGGAAAGCTGCTGGTACAGCAGCCACTCTGAAAACACCGGTTCCCTTTTCCCTACACCTATTGGTACATTCCATGCCTGTCACTATTCTTGTTTTTAGCAATATGGCCACTTATTAATGGAAATAAGTAAGGTGTGTTTGATACTTTAGTATTTTTCAAAGTGCTTTGACAGACATAGTTATAGAATTTTTCTCTATACAGCAGAAAAGGAAGACTTGTGGAGAGGCTTCCTAAGAGTCAGAAGAAGCCAGATAAGAGTGGAACACCCTTGTCCTGGCTGTCAGAAGTACCAGTACGATCAAAGACACAATCACATTTACAAGGAGCCCATCTTGAAACTGGGAAGTTTCTAAGGCATATGTAGCAGAGTTAGTGATTCTGAGAGTAGGGAACAGGACTGGGCCCCGTGGACCACGCTGGTTGCTTTGAGTAGATGCAGGACTTTGTTATTAGCAGGACCACCTGTTTAAATAGCTCCCCAAAAGAGTTTTAAACATAGAGATGTATGGTTGCTTACAGAAGTCTGAGAGTATGGCAGAGCTGCGTAGTGGTCGAGGCTCAAGAGGTCCATACATTTGTGCGGCCCTCCAAACCCTCGCAATCTGTGCCTCTCCGAAGTCATGGCATCCTGCCGCAGCCATAGATGTGCCCTGCCTCCGACTCCCAGGCTGCCATTGGCTAAATGTGAAATCATGGTCACTTGCTTGACCTCTCTGATGCCCAGCTTCCTTCCTGGTCAAATGGGATTATGCTATGTCTCACGTGGAGAGGAGTGCACGAAGCAACAGATAAAGCCCTGATCCTAATGCCTGGTGAGAGAGGCCTTTCTACACATTAGCTCCCAATGACAGCAGGTTGAGATTCTGAATGCCCTGTAATCCTGTTCCATTATTAATAATGAGAAACTTTTAGTGGAAAATACTTCCCTTCTCCAAATTACACTTGGTCCTGAAGGCTCTGGGCTTCTTGGGATGCTGATTGTGAAGTGAAGCTATTGCAGCAATGCATGGCACACACCACATCTTAACTTGAGGAAGTTCCTCAGCTATTTAAGCCACAGTTTCCTCATCTTTAAAATGAGTATAATAACAACACCTCCTTCCTATAGTTGTTGTAAGGGTTCAGTGTGCATTTAGCAATGCAAATATAAATGCAAAGCATTTATCTCAGTAATTTTCTCCTCACTAAGTGCTCCATAAGTGTTAGCTAATGTCAGGATTGTTTAAGCTTCAGTGTACTGACCTGTAGATTCCATAGCATAATATTCACTTTGAAGGGGACTTTGAGAATTAAAATGTAAATTATTTACATAAATATGTGTAGATTAATAACTAGTACATAGTGAGAACAGAGCAAACATTGCTTCATTCCTTCTCCTTATAAACCATTGCTTATTAAGACAGATGCTCAAACAAACACTAGGTTTTTCTGTTCATAAGTACTTGGAATTCGCATCCAATGGAAGACATTCGTGATACCTAGAAACTAGAAGACAAGTATCTTTGGCTGTCTTTTGGGACAGGGATGCAGATGATATAAGTAAGATAAGGCAATTTAATATGCAAAATCATATCCTTTACTGAAAAAAGAAATTTAAAATTATTATAAAGTAGAATTTAAGGTGGCATTAATAAAAAAACTGTCATAGACTGTGGTGTCCTAGCCACACGCAAAGGCAATTCACACCATGTTCTCCACACCCCAAAGGAGATGGTGGCAATTTTGTCACTGTCTCACACCTTTGAGAACACAGGAGTTGTGAAATGTTGTTGACTCTAACCCTTCCTTTCATATATAAGCTAGGCTACACAATAAATTCTGGCGTGGCTCAAAGAGAGCTGAAAATAACATTCCAAATGGGCTTAAGGTGTTTTGCATCCTGTTTTCTGCCATATCAGCAATAGAAGAACTATATGAGAGAAGGGTAGAACTCAGCGAGAAGACCTACTTTTCCTGGTTCGTCTCAGTACTCAGTCGACTTTGTGAATCCAAGGGCTGACTTCTTTCCATTAGGCTGGAACACAAACTTTTCACTGTTTAAGGGTCTACTTTTACAAAATATGCCAGTTCTTGCTATGCTGCAATTATGCACTTCTGTGTTCTTTTCCTATCATTTAGCTTGCAGAGACATGGCCACTCATGGCCTGCCAAAACATGTCATTATTCACTTTGTAGCACAACAGCTGGTATGAGACTTTGATCATCAGCTTGCAATCATTTTAAAATAGTTACTCACCTTTATACAAAGAATTGCAGAATAAGCATTGTTCTTGTAGTTCTTATATCTTCTACATAGAAAGTACCCAAGAGGTAAAATACCAGCATCTAAAATTATAGGAATAAAAAATGCATAAGCTATTTAATGTATAGATAAAAGGAGAATTCAAAGTTTTCTTCATAAGGAATTCATTTTCTAAGAAATAACTTCAATTAAAATATCTGATAAATAAAGCCACAGCAGATTTTAAAGTGTTTTAACAAAAGATTTAATAATTTAACATTTTTCTTCTTTTACTTTGAAAAAATATAAAAATGTAAATCTCATTTACTTAAATGCAATAATGTAGCCCTATAGAATTGTACCTAAAATGAATACGATTTTTAAAGTTATTTTATTGAACAAGACTGGAGACATAAAATACAACAAAGAAAAGGAAAATCTAGTATTGTGGAATAAAATCAGGTATATGATTGACACATGAAGTTATAAGGTGATATCCATATGCTAATGAAGAAAGATTCAGAAGAAAATAGAATACTATGTAATCCTAGGACTTTTTGTGGCTATTTAGAAAAATCCTAGAAATGTTAGGCCTTAAGCTAAAAAGTAAAAGTTTAAGCAAACTGAAAAATAATTTAAAGAAGTTTTTAAAAAATAATTCGAAAGAAACATCTGTGAACCTTACATCTTAAGAGGTGGTGAAGTTGTACACATGCAGTTATATGTATATCGCCATTCAAGCCATTCGAACTTCATAGGCACATGGGTCAGGCAAATGTGTCACCCTCCTGCCATTCTGTGACGGAAGGGAAGTTTGTAGCCACTGCACAGCTTTCACTGGTTTTTGACAACTTGTATACCGGTGTTTTCCGTACCACACGCATCCATCTGTACTCAGAAGTAAGGGAAGGAAAAGGAAAGGACTCTGGCTCTTTGTTCCTGTTGACAGGACCTTCCCTGCTGTCCTGAGGTGCCCTGTAGGGAGCAAGTGCTCTAGCAGACCAGAAAGAGAGTGGAGCAATGTGCGAGCACTTGAAAAGGCTGCGGGAGGCGTCCACCAGCACATTTGCCGTGGACTTTGATCCACTACAATCAAGGGATTTTCAAGCGCTTTCTTCAGCTACAACGATGAGTGTGAATAATAATAACCAAAAATTATTTCACTATGCTTGTTTGTTTGTTTTGTTGATTAGCTTCCTGTTAAAGGTGAGATCATATGGTATTTGTCTTTCACTGCCTGGCTTACTTCGCTTAACATGATGCTCTCAAGTTCCAAAGACACAGAAATTGAGAAAAGGCTGAAAGTCACCAGAGGGGAGAGGGGGGAAATTTCAGGGGTAAAGGGGAAGGAACAAGTATAAAGGACACATGGACAAAAACTATGGGGGGGTGGAAATGGGAGGGAGGAGGGGAGGGCTAGGGTGGTGGGTTTGGGTGAGAATAAAAGACAGAAAACTGTACAAGATCAACAATTAAAATAAAAATTAAAAAAATTATTTCATAAATAACTATTTACTCATTATCAACTCTTGCCTCAAGGATCTAAGTTTCTACTATACTACCACTTATTGTGGTAAAAATTATCAAAGATAATAAAAAAAAATGATGCCAATGTTTATTTATTGGGAAACTCTTAGGATAAAACTCACTTTATCATTAGGTTTATTATAAAGAATCTGCAGAAACAAAATATTTTTATTATAACTTTTTTATTTATCTTAATTGTTGATCTTGTACAGTTTTCTGTAGAAACAAAATATTAAAATAAGACGGGGGAAAAGAATATTTCCCTAGTTTTACCTCTCTTGTTCATTACATAGAATAACTCCAGAAAATGGAACAAGTAATATGTTAATTGTACAGACAAAATCCTACTTTTTAATTGACTTCAAAGTGGCCAGGACAATTGTCCTAAACTTCCTGGATACTCTTAGCTCAGAGGAAACCATATTCTCAGGTCAGGAGGGCCCCAAACTCTTCTGCCAGCACTGACTCCTACTGAAAGGGAAGGAAGATTCCAAACAGTAGCATAGACCGTGATCTTTAAGTACGATTTTCCATAAAAATAATGAAAGGTTCTTGGAGAGATAGCCGGTTGGAGGTCTAGGGAAGGAAAGACACCCTGTGAATCTGGTACATCTTGTTAGTCAGAAAGGAAGGAAGATGCCAGACTCACTGGGACAGGCGGAAGCAGGGCAGGGACCTGTGTGCAGTGCTCCCACTAATCCCACGGAGAGAGCTAGAGTATCAGGAAAAAATCACTGCCATGGAGTTAAAAAGGCCAAGTATTTTAAATTCCATGAGTTTATAAACTAAATAAAAAAAAAAAAAGAACCCTTATTGATCACCATGAGAGATTGCTAACCTACCAATTTATTATTTAAAAAGCTTTTAAAGTTGGAATACAGAGAAAAACAGCATTTACAAAATTAAAAAAACAGCATTTATAAAGTTAAAAAATGGCATTCCTATAAACTGTTTGATAAACAAAGAAATGATGAAAGAAAATTCTTCAACATTGAAGAATTCTAGCTCATAAAAGCAGAAAGAATGAGATACTTGTACCATTTTGCAACTCCTAACGAAGGGATGTATCATTAGTAATAACCAATGGTTGATAAAACTCATTTGAAAGGTCATTGAGTAACTTTGAAATGGATGGACTAGGCTGGCAATATCCAACCCAGTTTTAATGTGGGATAGCCAGACATTGCTGACATAATGTTTCCTCATATGATATAAAGGAAATATACAACACCAGTTACACAGTTTTCTTGCCAAAATATTAAACCAAATCTAATCTACCCCCTAAATCTAAAACCAGTTAACACAAAAACTCTACAGATAGAAAAACATGGCATAGACGCCCATGAAGATATATCAGTCAAATTCTATATGTGGTTAGTTTTATAAGGCAAATAATTTGGCAAATCAAAAGCATGAAAATATGGGTTCTGGCACCCATTTCCTGTCAAGATGGAGGCATAGGTAAATGTGGTTCATGTCCTCACACAACCACAGCAGAATTACAGTTAAACTACAGAACAAGTATCATTCAGAACCACTATAAAATCAAGCTGCATGGAGGTCTGACAACTAAGGAATTAAAGATTCACATTCATGCAGAAGGGTAGGGGGCACAGGGGTGGAGACACAGAGATGTGGAATGGGCTCATCCCAAGCCCACTGTGTGGTGGATATAAAATGGAGGGACATCTCAGGAGGGAGAGATCCCAGCTCCATACCAGACCACCCAGCCCAGGCTTCCAGTGCCAGGAAGATATGTCCCTATGATCTCTGGCTATAAAAACCAGTGGGTGTTGGGACAGCAGAAGAAACTGCTGGATTCTAAGGCATCTACTCTTGGAGGGCTCTGTGCATGGACTTACTCAGACTCACTCCCTCTGGGCTCCAGCACCAGGGTAGCACCTTGAAGGGCACCAGTGGCATACTGGAGGAACTGATGTGTCTGCCTTCAGGACCAGAGCTGGAGGACAGCTTCCTCCTGGAAAGAACTGCAGACAGAGGTCATTGTTCCTTTTGTGAGCCTGCCCCAACACAGAGCCACAGTGCTGCACCATATCTGAGTCTCCATCAACCTGGCTTATATCATTAACCCTGTCCTGATGATTACCTAAGGCTCTGTCCCATCCAACATATGGACCCACCCACGCTGGTAACAGTGGCTTTCCCATATGAATGGCTGGGTGAGGCACAGGCTTCAGATCTTCCTAAATCCGCTCAAATAAATAGCTCAGTCCAGATCCATACCACTTGCTGAGTGACTCCAGGCCCAGCACTAGCAACAGCCATCTTCAGATCACTTTATAGCTTATGCCAAGGGGCCCCAGACAGAACACATGTGGTAGCTGACATTGACCTGCACCACCCAGGAAATCCTAGAGCCTGTGGGTGGACCCAGTAGACAGTTGGAGCACGACCATCCAACCACCTTCACAAGCCATAAAGGGAGGTGGTTTTTGGCCTGTGGTCATAGCCAATCCTACTAGTCATCTGGCCTGAGTGAATCCCTCCTGTTAATCAGCTGACAGCAATAAAGACTCAACTACCAGAAGGGGGGGTACTCAGCCCACATGAAGAGTGCACCTAGAGTACCTAGCTTGGGGGATAGGGGACACCTACTTTACAGGGGGATAGGACACCTACTATGTTAGGCCATGCTACCATGACACAGAATCAAAACAGCTCTATGTAATACATAGAAACAAACACAGGGAGGCTGCCAAAATGAGGAGACAAAGAAATATGGCCCCCCAAAAAGAACAGAACAAAACTCCAGAAAAAGAACTAAACAAAATGGAGATAAGCAATCTATCAGATGCAGAGTTCAAAACACTGACTATAAGGATGCTCGAGGAACTCAGTGGGTACTTCAACAGCATAAAATGATCCAATCAGAAATGAAGGAGACAGTAGTTGAAATGAACAATGTACAGGGAATCAACTGTAGAGTGTCTGAAGCCAAAAATCAAGTCAATGATTTGGAACATAAGGAAGAAAAAGATATCCAATCAGTACAGCAAGAAGTAAAAAGAATCCAAAATATCAAACATAGCATGAGGAGCCTCTGGGACAACTTTAAGTGTTCCAACATTTGCCTCATAAGGATGCCAGATGAAGAGAAAGAACAAGAAACTGGAAACCTATTTGAAAAAATAATAATAAAAAAAAAAACTTCTGTAATTTGGTAAAGGAAGTAGACATACAAGTCCAGGAAGCACAGAGAATCCCAAACAAGAAGGACACAAAGAGGACCACACCAAGACATATCATAATTAAAATGCCAAAGGTTAAAGATAAAGACAGAATATAAAAAGCAGCAAGAGAAAAGCAGATAGTTAACTACAAAGCTGTTCCCATAACACTGTCAGCTAATTTCTCAATAGAAACTTTGCAGGCCAGAAGGGACTGGGATGAAGTATTCAAAGTGATGGAAAGCAAGGACTTACAACCTAGGTACTCACTCTATCCAGCAAAGCTATCATTTAGAATTGAAGGCCAGATAAAGTGCTTGCCAGACAAGAGAAAGCTAGAGGAGTTCATCATCACCATATCATTATTATATGAAATGTTAAAGGAATTTATTTAAGAAGAAGATTAAAACTATGAACAATTAAAATGGCAATAAATACATAACTATCAACAATTGCTTCTAAAAAAAACAAACTAATCAAACAAGAAGAACAGAGGCAGAATCATAGATATGGAGAACATTGGGATGATGCCCAGTTGGGAGGAGGGGTCTGGGAGGATGAGAAAAGGTGAAGGGATTAAGCACAAATGGATGGGAGGGGTGTTAAGATCAAGTACAGGACATGGAGTTGCCAAAGAACCTATATGTATGACACATGGACACAAACAATGATGGGGGGATTGGCAGAGGGATTGAGGGTTGCTGGGTGGAGGTGGGCAAAGGGGGGAATTTGGATAAGTGTAATAGCATAATCAATAAAGTAAAAAAAGAAAAAATGCTGAGAGGGGGACATATGATGGGTGAAAAGAGACTTCTCTCATAAGACCAAACAAATGCAAACCTTGTATAGATCCTAATTTGAGCAAAGTAAATAGACAAAAAGTATCTTTGAGAAATCTGAACATGAGCTGAGCATTAGATTCTTTTAAAAAGTGTTGTGGAGCCCTGGCTGGTGTAGCTCAGTGGATTGAGCGCGGGCCTGCGAACCAGAGGATCGTGGTTCGATTCCCAGTCAGGGCACATGCCTGGGTTGCAGGCCAGTTCCCAGCAGGGGACACACGAGAGACAACCCTACATTGATATTTCTCTCCCTCTCCCTTTCTCCTACTCTTCCCCTCTAAAGATAAATAAATAAAAAATTAAAAAAAAAAAAGTGTTGTGGATTTTGTTAGGTGTGACAAAGTCATTGAAGTTATATTGTTAAGAGAGTATTTACCTTTTAGACTTCACTGTTGAAGTATATATTGGTAAAATAATAGGGATTTGGAATAAACCACATCAAAAAACAATGGAGGGATGAATGAAACAAAATTGACAAAATGTTGATAACTACTGATGCTGGATAATAAGTAGAGGGAGATTTATGGTGCTATTATTTTGATATATTTATGGTATGGAATTTTACATAATAAAATTTAAAAATAAAATTGGGGACAAGGAATTGCTTCAGAGACCATGCCTTCTTAACATGTATCCTCATTATTTTCCATATTAACTTTAAAGATTCAAATTTGTTCTTTGTTCATACTTGGGAGTCTGGCCTTACCCTTAGGTCAGTCTCTTTTCTGCTGACTTCCTAGTTCTCACACTCCATGGCCTACTGACCTGATCCCTGGCTAAATCTAGGACATGCCAGCCTCTGAATACTGAGACTCAAGAAAACCCTACGGACTAATTGTCTATACCTTTACTGTTCATTGGTTGTTTAAAGAATGTTTGAACTGTGGTTCCTTGACCTTCTGACAATGTTCCTTGAATCTCCTCACCCTGACTCTGAGAGCAGGACTGGTTCTAATTTGTGGGGCCCAGCAGAAAATAAAAACGTAAGGCTCTTTATTTAAAAACCACACACGTTCAGACAGTGACAACTGAGCGGCAAAGCAAGTGAGGGTTGCTTTTGGATGTGAAGGCACAGGCAGCGCCTGTGTTGTGTGATGGTGCAGGCGGTGCCCCCATGAGCTCGCTCCGTCTCAGAGCAGCTACCGAGTCTAGCCTGATGTCTCCACAGAGCATGACAAAGCACGCAGAACATACACGGGAATGAATAAATGGGTGAAATAGGCTCTTGATACACATTTTTTAAATTGATAAATTAAACCATTAGTGAAGCATTCGTTGCTGACATTCATAGGTACACTCACAACAAATCCAAGAACGAAACACTATTTTCCAAGTTGATCTTTCCATATTATAAGAGAGACTCTCTGTGGTCTGAACGTATTTCCATCAGTGATTCCATGGACCTGGCCACCAGTCAGTGTGACTGTCCTTTGAAACGTTTACCTCCCAAGCTTCAAGCCATTGACTGCTCCCTTCTCGCTTTTCTGTTAGCGCTCACTGTTCTTGGTCCATTTAGCTTCCTCTCCTAAGAATGAGTATGATCGGTGGACGCATCTGCTAATCAATATGGCCCCGTCAATGCTGTGAACTCAGACTAAATGCACGAGCCACGTCTCCGCCCTGAGGGATGAGAGAGAGGAAGGCGGTAAAAGGAAAGATGGGCAGAGGACTGGGCGTGTTTCACTCCCCTACACTAGGTGCAGGAATGGCAAATACAAATAGGAAATTGTCTCTGACCTCAAGGGGCCTTCCACGTATTTGCCAAAGTCTCCCAGGTGTGAAGCTTTACAGCTTTCGTTTATTTGTCTAGTTGTCTTCACCTTGCTCCTTTTTGCTCTTTCCGCTACCACCTTCAAACAACAATTCTGAATTTTGTGAAATAAAATAGATATCCGTCTCATAAATCTGTTAGAGAGCCGTGTTCTGATGGCTTAACAGGTGAAGCCCAGACAAACAAGTGGAATTTCTTCGGGCGAGGAAATGGGTATTAAAGGCTTAGCCGGACGTGCTCCAGGGAGGTCGTGGCAGGGTTCCGTGACTCCGGTGTGCAAACAGACGGGGAGGAAGGCCTGCTGCCGTCCCTGCACCTCCGTCCGCTGTGCCGCCTCGGTAGGTTGGGAGCTCTTCGAAAGCCCCGACCCACCGTGAAGTATCACACTGTCTACGTTTATCCTGTTATGGCAATGGGCTCTCAATAAATACTAGTTCAAACAGAGGATATACTTGTGAACCTCCCAAGGTTTTGAAGGGAAGCACCATAAAATTGAGGCTTTCTAGAATGTCAAGGTTTCCATCTGAGCTCCATGCTCGTTGATTGGTACGTTCAAAACGTAACACAAGGTTTGAACATGAGAACTGCACTCGTAGCTCTTATTTTTCATTACCATGTTGACAAATTTCCTTTCTGCTGAGTGTTTTCCACCAATAATTTCTCATTGGTCCCTTGCTTTGTATAGTTGTTTTCTAGCTACTAAAGACATTTATTAAAATAAGCAATGGAGATCAGTAGAAGAATAGGATTTTTTTTAAATTTTTTGCCTAAATTTTAGTGTAACAGTGGAAAAGTTTAACAGTGGGGAGTTCTAACCCACCCTACCATTCTTTTGGCATTATTTCTGCAAGTGCTGACTGACTAATGTGTAGCTTGTACATAAACCACATAAGAATCCTAGGAATGAACTTCAGAAGATACAGACTCCGACCTTCAAGCATCAACTCCAGGAAATTTGCTGACCTTCAGCCATGCAGCCAGGATTATGTAAAGCCAGGATGATGCACCGTACACCATCACTCGCCTTACTGAAATGGACTGTGCTTGTCTGAGTGTAGAAAGCTTTTCAACTCCCTCCCTTGATCTCTTTGTTCTGTTCCCCTCCCTCCTTATAAAAACCTCTGCCTCCACTGAAATGGGGGAGATGAGCTTTGAGACGTGACTTGCCCGTTTTCCCAGGTACATGGTCTTTGAGACAAGAGTCTCCCATTTTCCTGACGGCTGGCATCTGGCTTTCAAAGCAGTGGGCAGCCGGATCTGCACTTGGTTGCATTAGGTGTCATTCTCTTATCCCTTCCCAACTGTGCTTATAATTGCAAGCAGACCTATTTTCCTGGCATGTCCTTGTAAAGAAAACCATTCATTTCTCAAAGTAGAGGGTGTCACTGCCTTCCGAGTAACATTTTCACCAAGTGCTTTGTGACCTAACTAGATGCAATCACAGGGAGCTAAGACCTAAATGCTGGTCTGCCCTGTATGAGGCCCGTGCCGACGGCAGAAAGTGAGGGTCAGAAAAGGGAGTAAATGAGAAACAGCATGTTTCAAATACAGGCCAAGAGGCTGGGGAGGCTGAATAATCTCCTTCTATAACCAAATCCACATACTCTCTACACAACCACATTGAAACAACAAACTGAAACAAAGTTAAAAGCAATAAGAAGGTATTTTCTCTTCTTTGGTTTTCTATTTAGTGGGAAAGTGGAGATATCATAATTATCCGGTGAATTGGTTCCCTCTACACTAGCAGAATGAACTGTTCAGGGATAGGGTGGTTTCTGAATCATCTGGACTGCTTACCCACACTAATCATGAATATTTATGAAATCTGAACTTCACTTTGTGCTCTGTAAACACAGACTGAATTATTCAGATTGTTTGTCTATACTGTAATAAATGGAAATTTCTCCTTGTACCTTATTTTTGGTATTAACAAATAGGCGCTATAATGTTTTGGGTATAAGGGCAAAACAAGACAAAGGCGTTTATGTCCCTTTATTATAGCGCCCCATTTGTCTCATTTGTATCTGTGAAATGAATTGTTTATGTTAAACATATATTTTGTGTTTGAGGGTCCAACAGTGTTTAACCTATGGCTATGCTTCAAATTAGTTAAGCCTTTAAAACATTTCAGTGATTGTGTAATTCAATCAGAGAGCCTAGCAGGAGATTAATTAGAGACATATGTGCCACAGTGGCATCGCAAGCCCCTCCTACCGCGGAAGAGAAAGGGACTTGCTCTGTGCTGCCCCAAAGCAGCGTGGCCAAAGCAGTGGCCCACGCTTCAGTGCGGCTGGCGTGGGCCCATTTGCAGGGGGCCCCAGAACTAGGCTTCAGCTGAACATTTAAACATTAGCCTTAATGAGACATTATTTCATAGTTAGAGCAGCAAGAAGCCTGACTCGTTATTTTATTTTAAAGTCGATGTGTGTGCATACGTGTATATGTAAATATATCTAGATATAGAATTTATATGTACATATATATTTGATTTTCCTCAGCACAGTACCTTCAAGATTTCAGCTTCAGCATACCAATAAAATAAAGCATGTTTTATTTTGCAGGTTTGGCACACTTCTGCACGTAGCTGAATGGCAGTTCCTCTGGTGTAAATTGTTTTGTTTCTGTTTTTACTCTGCAATGAGATTGTCTGGATATAAATAGACAAGACAGTCACTTCTTGAGTTGCATGTGGACTATACTGCAGTGCGGTGTAGCATAAAAGAGGAGTACAGCAAGTCAACTCTCTGGGCTGCCACAGTAACATGGTACTTAAACTCTGGGACCTGATGTTTAAATAATGAGGTAGAGCTAGGTCTATTCAAAAGAGAGGGCATGTTTGAATCCAAATGCTATGCATTCTATACCTTTCATCTTGCTGCACTTGGTGCTGGTTAGATGTGGCATTTGTGTTATAATTTGTATTATTTATATAATAGGGGTTAAAAGAATAAAAAGGTCTTCTACCTTATTTGCCATAGAACTTCCACAGGTAGCTATCACAGTGTGGTAATTTATTAGTACTGGAGGGTCTACACTGGGTACTGACCCTAGTCAACTGTGAAAACAAGGGACTCTGCAGATCACCTAGCCATATGATTTAAATAGAATATGGGGTAGAGCTAACTCTACCCCTCTACACTCTAATGAATAACGAAAAAAATGTCAGACCGGGCCTTGGTTTAGTAACTTTGGCACTTCAGTTCTGGCTAGGAAAGAATTCAGAGTCAAGACTCAAACTATAAAGGAAAGTTTACTTAGAAAGTCACAGAGGTAGACGAAGTGAGCCATAGAAGAAATGGGCTCAGGAAGCCTGTTACGGAGGCAAAAGAAGGGCCCATGGAGCTTAGGAGAAAGAGAGAGGCAAAGACAATGCAACTGGAGGGAAGAAAAGGGGAAAAGATTCGGACCTGCTGAGGAGGGGACGAGCACTCCGGAGAAGGAAGAGAGTAGGGAAAGGCTCGTGCATACTTACGAGAGTGAGCTGCACTGGGTTCCAGTTCCAAGGCTTTTTTCTGGTGGCCTCAGGGGAGAATCCCAATAGAACATCAACTCTCCGGTGTGTCCCCCTACTTGTGGTATCCACTGATTCATTGGTGCCAGGGGGCCGTCAGTCATTGCAGCTGGTCCTGACATCAGTCACGGCGTCGCTCCACCTGATATTGCTGCTTCTCTGGTCCTGGAGCTGAAACACAGCTGAAGCCTAGCTGTCATCTCCAGGAGATAATGCTTAAGAGAGCGGCCATGCAAGGGCTCACAGTTTTGTCTGATGCTGGGCACCTGGGGCTCCCTGCCCTGGTGCCCCTCTGCACCCGGCCTATCTAACTGCCTATTACATAATGAATAAGAAACTCTTTAGTGGGGAAAAAACTGAAAATGTAAAAAAAAAATGCATCTAGGTTATTTTGAATTTGAAATAAATTGCTAAGAAATCCATCCCCCTCCCCCAATACCATTAAAATATTAAAAAAATACATGAAAATAGTCTATTTCTTTTTATTTAATTCTAGGATAAATCGGTAGCTTTGTTGCTATCAATAAGCACATCAAATCTGAATCAAGGGGAATTCAAAAGTGGTTCAGTCAGGGTTTCACTCAACATTTGCTGAACACTATGCCTAGTAGTCTTAGAAGAGAGCTCATTTTTAAGGAGCACATTCTACCAACAGAAGGTGAACCAAAGTCCCCTTATAACATTGGAAACATGTAACAGTGGGGAATTGTAACCCACCCCACCATTCTTTTGACATTTTTTCTGTACCTGCTGACTCTGACTAATATGTAGCTTATAGATAAACAGCATGTTTGTATAAGAAGCCGAGAAACTAACTTCAAAAGATACCAAATTCAACCATCAGTCATCTCAGCTCTGGAAGGTTTTCTGACCTTCAACTGTAAAACCAGGATGATATAAAACCAGGATGAGGAAAACTAGGATGATGCACACCAGATCATCACTTGACCAGTTGTGAGACCCTCATCAGAATGCACTGTGCTGGTTTGCACACTGAGAACTGTTCAGCACCCTTCCCCTTAATCTTTCTGTTCTGCTTTCTCTCTCCCTTCTTATAAAAACCTCTGTCTGCACTGAGATATTAAGGTGGGCTTTGATACAAGACCCCCCCCCCCACTTTCTTAGATTGCTGGCATCTGGATAAAATGCTTTCCTTTTCACCAGCACCTGTGTCAGAAGTTTGGCTTTTGCTGTGACAGGCAGCCAAACCTGCGTTCAGTTACACTCCTTCTTTTTTCCTTACAGGCTTAGTCTGCTTGGGCTGCCGTAACAAACTGGGACAAGAAACAGATATATAGTTCTTATGGTAAAACACAATGTCACAGTCGGGGTGAGGTGGCTGGGATGCAAGTCTTGAGACTAACCCAGGTGTTCTGTCTTAAGCACAGGGCCCACATGGCTCTCCATGGCCCTATGCAGAAGGTCACTTTTGTGGGAGGCCAGTTTCTCGCTCTTCAGGAACACAGCCTGAGAAGATCAGGCTGGGAAAATTTACCTCTACCTCTCATACAACCTGCTTATAATCCTCCTTATCGCACTTACTAAACTTTCAGTGTCCCATGCTCAATGGCAGTTCAAAAATATGAAATGATATAATCCAAGCAGTGGAATTGCTGGGTCAAAAGGTATGTCCATTTTTAGTTTTCTTAGAAAATTCCATACAGCAATTCCACTGCTTGGATTATATCCTAAGAATCCTGAAACACCAATCCAAAAGAATCTATGCACCCCTATGTTCATAGCAGCACAATTTACAATAGCCAAGTGCTGGAAGCAACCTAGGTGCCCAGCAGTTAATGAATAGATCAAAAAACTGTGGTACATTTACACAATGGAATTCTATGCAGCAGAAAGAAAGAAGGAGCTCCTACCCTTTGCGACAGCATGGAAGGAATGGGAGAGTATCATGCTAAGTGAAATAAGCCAATCAGTGAAAGACAAATACCATATGAGCTCACCTTTAACAGGAAGCTAATCAACAAAACAAACAAACAAGCATAATATAAACAAAGACACTGAATTTGAGAACAGTCTGACAGTGTCCAGAGGGGGAGGGGAGGGAATTTCAGGGGAAAAGGGGAACGGTTTAGAGCAACAAGTATAAAGGACTCATGGACAAAAACTATGGGGGGTGGAAATGGGAGGAAGGTGGGGAGGGCTGGGGTGGTGGGCTGGGGCGGGGTAAAAGACAGAAAACTGTACAATATCAACAATTAAAAAATACTGATTAAAAATAAAATAAAAAATGGAAAAAATATGAAATGGAAATTTCCAGAAATAAAAAAAATTCATAAGTTTTAAGTTGCTCACCATTCTGGGTAGCATGATGAAATCTGGGAACATCCCGCCTAGGACTTGACTCTTCCCTTTGTCCAGCGTCTCCACGCTGTAGGCATTCCTCCCTACCCTTTAATCACAGAAGTAGCCATCTCAATGATCAGATGGATGATTGAGGTATTACAGAGTTTGTACTCGAGGAACCCTTATTTTACTTAGTAACAGCCCCAAAGCGCATGAGGAGTGCTGCTGGCAATTCAGATGTGTCCAAGAGAAGCTGTAGAGTGTTTCTGTTAAATGAATAGCTGCAAGTTTCAACTTAATAATGAAAGAAAAAATTGTATGCCAAGGTTGCTAAGATCTACTTGTATGGCAAGAATAAGTCTTTTATCGTTGAAATTATGAAGAAGGAAAAATAAATTCAACAGCCAGTTTGGCTGTTGCACCTTGAACTGCAAAAGTTGTGGCCAGGTGTGTGATAAGGGTTTAGTTAAGATGGAAAAGGTATTAAATTTGTGGGGGGAAGACATGACATCACCCTGGCTTAGAGATCCTCCTGCTGACTATTGCAGGAAGGTCAGCACAGCTGTGAGCCACCACAGAAGACGGCTTCTGTCGATGACAGACTGAAGGTAGGATGGTGGTTCCATAAGATTATAATGGAGCTGACAAAGCCCAGTTGCGTAGTGGCATGGTCGCCACCTAATGTTGTAGCACCTGCGGGACCTGGAGATGTCTGTGAGGTGGCCAGCTGATGTCCCACCTGACTTTCTCCTGGAACTCATTTTTCCCTTCTTCTTTATTCCCTCCACCATCCCACCCCCACTGGGCCTGGGCACAGTCTAGGTGGTGCCATCTTGGGACAGAAGCCATGCCCCTCGGACACCTCCCTGGAAAGCTGGTTGTAGTAGTGAAAGGAATTACTCATGTTTTTGTGCTGATGCAGATGTGAACAAACCTACTGCGCTGCTCGTCATATAAAAGTGTAGCACATACAATTACAGTGCTGGGCTATACCATCTAGGTTTATGTCAGCTCACTGTACGATGTTGGTCCAAGGACAAACCACCTAAAAATGCATTTCTCAACTCGTAACCCCCGTGGTTAAGATGTGCATGATCTCAAGGGCCTTACGCCATGTCACAGTGCCTACATCATTCCCTTCAGTGTATCTCATCTTGTAGCCTTGTGTCATCTCACATGGCCATCATCATCATCATCATCATCATCAGAGGGTGAGTACACTACCATAAGATATCTTGAGAGACATTACCATAAATTTTATTGTTACTATAGTTGTTTTATTTTAATATTAGTTACTATTGTTAATATGTTACTATGCCTAAAACATTATCTATACGGTTTCATGCTATCAGTGGTTTCAGGCACTGACGGGGGTCCTTGGGATGTATTCCCCAACAGTAAAGGGGGGCTACTGTTTAAGAATTTTTAATACATTCCTAGACTCCCGCTGCTTGTATTTCAAGAGTTTTTGCATGCATGTTATTGAGTGTGATGACTCTAAGTTTCTTTTTCTCCTCATATTGTTCTTGTCAGGCTTCATTATGGGGTGTTCCTCATTTCTCTATTATGTGTAATAGTTGGTATAAAACTAAAATTATTTATGGCTCAAAATACTGTTAATATTCATTTATTTCTTTTATTTTGTTACTGTGGAAAATTACTAACTACTGATTCAGTTACTTGCGTGGTTATAGAATTATTTCAATAGCTGTTTCTGACACCTCGTGGAAGCTCTAGTAAGTTCAGTAATTTATGGCTTTTTAGAAATGTGCCCATTTCTTCAAAGTTTTAAAATGTGTGAGGGAAAATTATCTTTACTATTCTCTTATTTTTTTAAAAAAAATATCTGTAGTATTTGCAGTGGTCCCCACTTTTTAATCCCTATTATTTTTTATTTATGCCTTTCCTATTTTCTTCTTGTTAGTCTTGCCAATGGTTTTTCAATATTATTAATTATATCCATGAACTATATTTGCCTTGGTGGAGCTGTTTTTTTATTTATATGTTTCAATAATTTTTGATACCTTCTTTTTTCTTCTTCTTTATTTAGTTTCATTAGTAACTTTCCCCTAACTTTTAAAACTGGATACTTAATACCACAAAGACACTTTTGCTACATTCTATGATTTTGATAGATCACATTTTTATTATTTTTTCTTGACTATTGCACGGCTGGGACTACCAGTATGAAGACACATAGGACTGGTGGACGCAGACATCCTTGATTTGTTCCAAATCTTAGGAGAAATTAATTATTCTCCTATGAAGGATGATGTCAGTAGGCTTTGTAGATGCCTTTTATCAAGTGAAGAGAAAGCACTTTATTAAGTTCCCTTTAATACCTTCTTGCTGAGAGATTTTATCGAGAATGGATGTTTAATTATATCAAGTGATTTTTCTGTCTCTATTAAGATGATTATGTAGTTTTTCTCCTATAGTTTATTGCTATGATCAATGACAATGATTGGATTTTAAATATTAGACCACTTGTTCATGACATATTTTTCATTTTATTTATTGGTGAGTTTAATTTGCTAATACTTTCTTGGGGGCTATGTTTCTGAACCATATCAGTTCATAACTTTCTTTTTTGTAAAGTATTTTATTTGACTTTTATAGAAAAGTAATGCTGGCCTCAGAAAATAAGTGAGGGGTGTCTTATCTTCTACTATTCTCTGAATGAGGTTGTGCAGAACTGTTTTTTTTTTTTAACTCAAATTTGAGTAAAATTCATCAGTGAAACCATTTGGCCTTGGATTTTATTTGCTAGCAGGTTTTAACTACAAATTAAATTTCTTCAATAGATATATGACTATTTCAATTATTTATTCTTTAGTGAGCTTTGGTAGTCTATGGGTTTTTAGCAATTGGTTTATTTCATCTAACTTATCACATTTGTGGGAGTTAAGTTGTGATATTTCCTAAGTAGCTCTGGAATATCTGTAGGGTGCGTATGATGTCCTTTCTTCTCTTCCCAGTATTGGTCATTTGTATCTCCTCTCTCTTTTTTTTTTCTCTTGATCAGTCTGTTAAATTTGTTGGTTTTGTTTTAAATTTTATTGATTTCTCCTATTGTTATAATTATTTCCTTACTTCTCCTTGTTATTGGGTTTAATTTGCCAGTTTCTTGACATATTGCAGAGTATGTAGCATACACTTTTCCTATCAATTTAGGTTAATTTTACCCAAGTTAGTGAGGATATCCAATCAAGCAGAGCACCCTTAATTTAGATTTTGAGTAGAAAACAAAAGAGAATCTTTAGGGGAAAGAATATTAGCTTTAAAAAACAAGGTTTGATTTTCTAATAAAAACCGAAATAAGGAAGAAAAAGCAAAGGAAAGACCAGGGATCTGATTCAGCAAATAGCTCTGGAGAAAGCAGGATAAGTGTGAGGACAATCTACCATGATGATGAGGTCCTACAAACCCAGCTGGACCTGCGTGAGAAGCAAAGGGAACAGTAGAGATTGACACATACGTATTTCAGTTCTACTGCCTCAGGAAATTAGATGACAGAAAAGAAGAAATGTTGTTTGCTATTGTAATAGCTAATGTTCTCAAGTCCTAGAAAATTGATAAGCTCCGAAAAGGTTAGGATTGAGAGAAGAAATTTTGCTATACCCACAAAACTAATATAAAATAATATTGAATGTCAAGTATATTTGAAAAAAGTCACCACTGGGGAAAAAGTAAAATGGCATTTCTTCTTTTTTAAAAAAATTATTCTAAACCAAATCTTTAAAATTTTAATTAATAATCACAATAAAATGAAATCTTGATATATACACATTGTACTAGATTTTAAATTATGGAACGACTAATTTGAGGAATAAGTGTGTCTTATTTAAAATGTGACTTTGAAGCTAGAAAGATATTTTTATGGTTCTAGTTAAAGGCAGCTTTATAAAAGATGCCTCTTATTTTTCAGTTCTTTGTGGTGGGTGGAAACCATAAATATATTTGAAAATAAATAATTGGCTATAATCTAATAAATAATAGATTACACAGCTCACCCAATCTGAGCACAAAGTAAATATGAATCATACAGGAAAATTTGCCACATCTTAAATAATCCCTTTAGAGAAATAGTTTGGTTTGGTTTAGAGCCTGCTGACTAGCCTGGGGAGGGACAGGAGTGGCCCCGATGTGGGGTACACAGACACAGACACCGCTGCAGAAGAGACCCCCCACCCCCACGTACTCAGTGAATCACAGACTCGGGCAAAAACTACCTCATCATTACAGCCCTTCAGCTCTCCTCACAGACTTCCTGCAGAGACCAGGAACATGCTTCTGACAAATTCCCAACAGTTTATTTGTCAGATATTTTATTGAAATTGCTTCCTTCTCCTTGCAAAGTACGCAAAAGAACAGTAATATCCCATCCCCTCTGTACCTTCGGAGTGCTGTTTCAAGGGATAATGAGCAAATTCAGATCTTCATTACAATGTTAGTTTGTACAGCAGACACTGTTTATCTTCTCTACCTTGCTATTGTAACCACCACAACAGGAAGACTGACTCTGGATAAAAGTATTTATTTCGGGCCAGTTGCAAAAACATTCATATATTGAAATGGTAGGAATAGTAGGCGTACTGCTATCTTGTAGGGAGGACTGAAAACTCACTATGTCTCAGCCACACAGTGTTTATGATTATGCATGCTCAGATGGCATCTAAAAGAAGGATACTTTAAATTACAATCTTTTCTCCTTCAACGTTTTCAAACAAACATTTATCCCAAATATTTTCCTGCCTTTTGGAGCTGGGATCTCAGTTCCAAATATCCTCTGCCTGGGACCTCAGTATAAGACTTATTGATACAGTGCACTGGAAAGATTTACAATATAATCCAAAAGAAATACGAAGGGGAGAGGAAGTGGGGGAGCAAAAGACCTAGAACAATTGAGGCTTACTTTGACTCTCATGGGAAATATTGGTTCCGCCCTGGCCGGTGTGGCAGCATTGTCCTGTGGAGCAAAAGGTCGTGGGTGCATTTCCCAGTCAGGGCACACAGCCAGGTTGTGGGTTCGATCCCCAATCCAGCAAGAAGGCAACTGATGTATGTTTCTTTCCCTCTCTCTCTAAAAGCAATGAAAAAAAAATGTCCTCATGTAAGGATTAAAACGTATATATTGGTTCTGAGGACTAATATCTAACTAACACACAGCGTGGTGACTACAGTTAACAATGCAATGCATGCTCCAGAGTGGCTGGAAGTAGATCTGAAGGTTCCTACCACACACACAAAATGAGTTAACCACTTGAGTTGATGGATATATTATCTTGGTCTTGATTGTAGTAATCATTGCACAATGTATATGCATGTCAAATTCACACACTATACACTTTAAGTACGTAAAATTATATTTGTCAATTATTCCTCAATAAAGTTAAAAAGAAATTTTGCTAAGTACTTGTTGAAAGAATAAAAGCATTTCGAGATGATAGCAAGCACATTAACAACCTAAATCTGTATAGCCCTTGACAGTTTGCAACACACTTTCAAATTATGCAGCGTTAGAAACTTTTCTTAGCAGATCAAGAATACTTCTGTAAATGTTGATAATTAAGTAGAATTCTGTAACTCGGAACGATTTGGGGATTTTAGGGGATAAAATTTTACCTGAGGCTATTTACTGCTAATGTTGCCATTCCACAAGATAACTGGCCCTTCCTTTTTTTCTGCTTAACCTCACACAAAAGTATTCTTGGTTTCTTCCTGTAGCTTCTTCTCTTCATAAACACACGTTCCCAGTTTCCTTATGCTTTTGACAGCCCAGTCTACGTGTCGGATGTAAACATCTCTCACTCTCATCAATATTTACTGAGTTCATGGACCTAATAATGAATATAAAAAGTAGAGTGATCACAGATTCAAAAAAAATTCTACAAGAAAATTTTTCTGACCTAAAGAAAGACTTGAGAAATCACATTACTTGGGTCTTCTGACTGAAAAACAGAAGGAATTGAAAGAAAAGATTATAACTAAATGCATGGATGTCAGAATTTTAAGGATGAAGATAACCTAAATCTCCCAGAGAGAGCAGTAGTTACCAATGGAGGAATAAAAATAAAGTTGACATAAAACTATTGACATAAAATTAATTCTCGAGGGTAGAAGAAGGAAAAAGTGGTACACAGTAAATATTTACAATGTAACACAACAGAAATTTCAGGTGAGAGGATGTTCTAAGTTCTCCACCGTCTGGCTCAGACTTTTTATTCATTGAATTTTTTAGGCCATCTGATGATGGAGCCAACTTGTATTTTTGACAGGAAACAACTCTCTTTTGGAGAATGTCATTAATTTAACAAAGAAACACAACTCTAAGTTCTTGAGGAAACATGTTTTTGAACCTAGGCAAAATAATGATCCATAAAGAGGCTCATAGCCAAAATCACAAAGGGACTTTACAGGTGTGATTAGGTTTGTGGACCTTGGGATAGAGAGGTTAGTTACACTGGAATAGCCACACGGTCACACTTTGTTAGAAGAACGTTTTCTGGCTGGGTCAGAGAGACATGTGACAATAGAAGGGTCAGAGACACGTGATGTGAGTGTTCACATCACGAGTATTCAGCCCGCCATTGCTAGCTTTGCAGAGAGAAGAAGGAGGCAAAAAGCCAGGGAATGCAGTGGTCTCTGGATTCTGGGAATAGCCCTCAGTTTACAGCCAGAAAAAAAATGGGCACCTCAGTCTCATAAGCACAAGCAACCAAATTCTGCCAGCAACCTGGATGAGCAGGAAACAGATTCTCACCTAGATCCTTCAGAGAGGAACGCTACCTCCAATGAGGTTCATGCTGTCATCTGACCTACAGACCTGCAAGATACGTAATCTGTGTTGTTTGGGCCAAGTCTGGTCTTTTGCTATAGTCACAAATTAATACAATTTTATGCCTAGCTTGTTGGTTAAAGGACAAGCAAAGTGTTTTCAAATATGTCTAGGATCTGTATGCCCTCATTTTTAAATGACACCAACCACTCATAGCCAATACTTTTGTGTTTCATATTGTTTAAAAACCAATTTTAACGTAGTGAATCAACTTATGAGAAGTACATTGCATTACTTGTAGAAGTACAAGTACATCACTTCTACTACAACTTAGTAGTAGAACATTAATCTGAAAGGAGACTATTTTGGTCCGAAATTATCCTTGACTACATTTAGTTTGTGCCCTAGTGTCCAAACGGTAGATTACAGAGTGACTGGGAAAATGTGGTTGCTCACCCAGCAGACCGGAACATGCTGTGCACTTTCTCCTTCCTGGGAAGTTAGTAGGTACAGTTCTTGAGCAAAACATGAAATCACAATGAGTTACTATAACTCTTTCCAGTAAGGAAAGAATTCCTTTCTAGGTCCAGAGTGATCAAAGGAGTTCTTAAGAATAGAAGGAGCGCTAGTAACACACTGGATGCTGTACTTTTGAGGTTTTCTTCCAACTGATTGTCATTTAGGAATCAAAGCACAATCTCTCAGAGAAGATTTGACAGGGCATCACATGACGCGCCACGTCCTGTGAAGATCGTCTCTGGTGGAAGAGGTGCCAGGGCACTGTTGGCCTCTTGTCATCTGGCTGCGACTTTTTGTTTATTGAATATTTTTACACCATCTGATAGTGGAGCTAAAGTGTAATTTTGACTGGAAATAACCCTCTTTCAGAGAATGTCATTGATTTAGTAAAGATGCAACTTGCAAGTGTTCTGCAGTACCGCTGAAATTCCACTTACCTTTTAGCTTTAGGCCATTGGTTGAAGTCCAAGTTGACAATTTCAGCTTGTTAAGTGTCTGGTGGACAGACGTCTTCAACATAAACCCATTGTACATAATCTTGTAATGTTCTTCAGTCTGTGTATTGGAGGGGTCTGAAAAGGCTACTGTGCAGAATACATTACTCTGAACAACAGGCAAGAGGGTGAGTGAGAAAGATGTAAAAGCCTTTGCGATCAGAAAAATACAAAAAATAAAGAATCTGATCTCTCCTTTCCATAATTATAATACTTTCATTTTAATATTGACATCTTTTTAATAAAAAGAAAATTATTTTATTCTAATTTTATTCCACAAATACTAATAAATGGATATGAGAGGATGATTATGAAAACAGTCTACACATTATGTGCAATCATTTTTAAGTCTACTGATAAAAAATTGTCTGTATAAATAAATATCGTTTTTTGCATTAATAACACTTGTCAACAAAATTACATATATCTGCACAAATACATTGCAGATAGGAGGAACTATAAATATAACTACAACTGCAATTGTAAAATCAACAAAATGCTTAAAGTAGAAATGCTTGCTTTGAAATTCATTGTAGCTCTATCAATAAATTTATATTACATTTTGCAAAATTAGAGAGATGGATAAATTTCCTGTTTAAAAATCTAGAAGTCTCATTAAAATAGAGAACTGAAAATAACTATTTGTTAGCAAAATATTTAGTGGAGAACAAACCTGTATTCCATTTTGAGTAATTATTAAGTCTAGGTCAGTCGGTTAGTGCAGGACTGGTTTGATGATGAGGAAGTCAGCTATTACCAACTGTCAGGGAAACTGCTAACATACAATGTTATTTCACACCTTGCCCTTAGATTTGACTGAGAGGCATAATGAAAACTATCCTGACACTCTAGCTGTGAACCAGCTTACCTGCAATCACAAGTTATTTGACAGGTGACCTTGGGCAAGTCATCAAACCCACCGGGCTTCAATCTCTTTATCCATAATATGCAAGTTTCATACAAAGGAATAGAAATGAAATAGCAGAGTATTTCTATGAATATAGCCTCTCTCTCTCTCTCTCCCCGCTCTGTGTGTGTGTGTGTGTGTGTGTGTGTGTGTGTATGAATGAATTGGGGTGATGGATATTTCAAAAGCTCTTTGCTGCTCTGTGTGTGTCTCCTGATGTATAAACATACATTCCCTCTTCCTTGTTTAGTAGAATATAGCAATGATAACTTTGATAGTTTCTATCTGCAAAAATTTTTTACTAAATAATTAAGAAATCTGTTCTCAGAGGGCATCACAGTTGAGAGTAAGCCCTGTTATGCTATTCTCGTGATTGTTACAGGCCTTTATGTTATTGGTATGAAGAAGCTTTTATTTTTAATGTCTGCTCATGCTTGCTATTTCTTCAGTAGATTTCAGAGAACCTGCTTTTTATGGCAGAGTTATTACCCTAACATTATTATGTTGAAATTGCTAAATGACTTTTTAAATGATGCCTGTGGTTTTAGAAACTTTCAGGGGAGGAATTCTTAATGCCTCTTAGGCTCACTACAAAACCCCAAGTGGGTCTCACTAACAAGGGGAGCCAGGCTCGGAAAATCCCCTTCCTAGGAAAAAGTCCCTTCTTCTATAAGAACTCACAGATTTTCTTTTAACATCCACCTTAGGTATAATTACCAAATAGGCAAGCATTTTATCCAAAACAACAACAATATACACACCAAAAATAATTTATCGTATTTTAAGTCATCATCGAATGGAGTCCAAACACTCTTATTTGCTTCCCTGTCACTTCCATAGATCAGGAGTTATGATATTTACACTTCTGTTTTGCTTATTTTCCTTTGCTTTCTAAATGTTTTGTCTTTGCTATAGGAGGTCATTCAATATTTATTAAGTATATTAACATTTGAAGTGACTCATCACTTTATAAATTCTGGTGGGAGAATCTTGTCAAACTTGTTGAACATTACAATGATTCATCATATTTGATAGTACCTGTAAACAATAAAATCTAGTAATCCCATTGTTGAAATGGTGAACACTGTGGAGAACTACTCATTAAGCACAAATTGAGCAGACTGTATATCCCAATCCCTAATTGGACAGAGGTTATTTGAATTTATACAACTTTCATATTTGCCTCTCTAAAGGAGAAATTTCACTGTACTACTTTCCTACTTAAAAGACTTTATTGCCATCTTCTGCAGAATACCCGAATTTTATTCTGAGAAATAGTCCACAATGGAACAGATGATGCTAAGGATGTTAGGCAAAACTAAAATTTTTGAGATGAAAAATGGTGAGAAAGGGTAAATTAAACATGATTATATGGCATTTTTAATAGCAGATCTTCTTAGAGTTCTTAACATGCTAATGTGTGTGTAAATCTTCAGGAGGGGGCCAGGATCGGCAAATAATTCCAATTATTTAACCACAAGTCTTTATCCCTGGTGTACAGAGGAGCATTTAGAGAAATGTTGATCTATAGCAGTCGAATCCATAAATTCTTGTTAGCATTTCATATTTGTTACTTTTGCTTCAGATGAACTTCGGTTACTTCTCTGAGGAATCTTTATTGAAGCCAGACTAGCCAACTCACAGTTCCTCAAAACTAGCTCGTGTATCATAACTCAAAGTCTTTACACATGTTCATGCCTAGCCTCTTTTCTCCGTTCACCAGATTCTAACCTCTTTCAAAACCTATCCACTTTCTAACTTCCCCTCCTGGTAATGATATTTTTAACAAATTTAATTTTAATTGTATCCTTTTTATTATTTTTCAATTTGAGTGTGTGTATGTATTTTCCTAATAAGATGGTTAATTCTTTGAGGCCAAGGATCAAATGCTTTATATTTCTTTTGGAGTTCTACCTGAATCTGATGCAACATTTTATGAAGACAGCCATTATTTAGTTTGTTCATGAATGAATAGATAAATACTTGAGTACCATGGGTACTCCTCACAGCTAGGAAGAAGTACAGCCATTCTCTAGAAATTACAGGCAAATTTGAGAGTCCCAGACATGTTCTGAGTTTGAATTCCTTAGATTTGCTTTTCACTAAGGAGGCGTCTGAGTATTTCTCACTACTTTGTTTAGACTGGTTTCTATTTGTTAGAGAATAAAAAATAGAATAAGAAAAGAGGTAAGACTAAAGCCACAAATTTCAACATGGAAGAAAAGCAAAGAATGTGTCCTTTCACATATAATCTGATTTATGCTTGGTTTCAAGTGACTTTAATTTAGCTTTACCTCTGTGACCTGGTTCCTCAGTGTATGAAATCTATCGATACAGAGGAACTGAGGTGGACTCGGGAAGCAACTCATTAAAAGGAGCATTTGAAATAATAGAATAAAATTCTTCTCTGCTAAATGATCACTTGGAAAATTAATTTTTCAAAATAAATACTAGTACAGATTGGTGCATAAGGAAATATTGAACTGATGTCAGGAGCTGAATTTTGTATAGAAACAGCTCTTCCTTGTTAGCCAGCTCTGTGACCTCAGGCAAGTATCAAGGTCACTAAGGCCCAGGTCCCTGCATGATCTCTGAAAATTTTCCCAGTGCTAAAAATTCTATGATTTCATGAATAAAAGGAATCCTTGCTTTCATGTATTAGAGGGCATGAAAATTATTAGACTATCATTAAAATACAAAAAGAAAATAAATCTTCTCAATCTGATTAGAGCACGCGGTAGTCAGCAGATAACTTGGGCGCCTGGCAGGGCTTGAACCGCCCTCCGCACTCCCCCCACAGCACAGTTACATGTGACAACCCAGAGGCGGGCACGTGCACATCCGGTCCGATGGAAGCAGAAAAGGAGAGCAATCCATACTTCCCCAAACACTCAGATGCCTTTGAGGAGTTGGCTGTCCCTGCCATGTTCCTATCTCCATTTATAAGTTAATTCTAATTAGTGCCGGTTCGACTTTCACCATTCTGAAACATTTTACGTTGATACAAATGAACGGTGACTTTTTCAATTTTCAAATAAACCTTTCATATCTGTTTTTAAAAAATCAGCCTGTAGTGTGATCTCAAAGATCAAGGCAAAACCCCACACTCCCCCCTAGCGATCAAAGTTTGATGACCTCCAAATAAGAGAAAACACAATAAGTGGACTTTAGATCACAAGAACAAAAAAATGCCCAGAAGCTACACAAGTCACTGCTGGTGTTCTTTACTTAGGATCCTTTTTATGAGAGAAGAAGAAAGCTCAGGCTGTCAAGAGGCAGCAACTTCCATTCCTGGTCTGAAGCCTCAGTCTCAGTAACCAAACAAATAGGCTCCATGTACATACATACGCTCAGGAGAAATGATATAAAACCACAGAGGGTGGGGTGAGCCTCCAGGAATAAGATTTGAAGAAGAAAATAAAACAACAGGTCAGAAGCAAAGATGCGGACTTGAAATGAGTAGTCAAGTAGCTCACACAATTCAGGTGCGCTGAAGAAATTTGGAGTCGTGGAAAAGGTTTTCTCTAACAAGTGTTTCAGGGGTACAGATGGAATATTTTGATAAATAATATAATTTGTGAAGTATGAGGGAGTTCTTGGTTCTCCCGCTTGAAAATATTATTTCATTTCCAGAATTACAGGATCACTACTGATCAAGACAACATTCACTGAAGTCCCTCACCCTCCCCCCCAAAAAAAAAGAAAGAAAGAAAGAAAGAAGAAAGCATCCTTGTTTAGAGAAATCGTAACATTTAAATGTAAAGAATCTTTCCAGTGAAAGAGAAAATATATCTGTAAATTATTAGTGTTTCATGTTTCTCTTTTTACAAAAATAAGAAGAAAATAAAAAAGGAACTCAGATAAGTAATCTGATTCTGCTTTGGAAGCAGTTTAAGAGTTTTTCAGGATAAGATTATTTATGAATCTGACATTATTTTTGTTACTTTATCCCCTTATGACCTTCCTTGTGCTCACATTGAAATATTCAAGATGCCAGCTGCATGCCACCAAAACGAAAATGGACCCAGGGATGCCTTCTCGTTCTGTGCTCCTCTGACAGAAAACCCCTTTCTCCTCACTGACATGTGGGTGCCTGGAGTGTGGAGGTAAAACGCCAGCTACCACATAGGACTTCTCCACAGGGTGATAATGTGAGATCACGTGCAGCCAGCAGTGAGAGGGAAACACGGTTTCAGCCTCTGCTCTAAAATGGTATTTACCAAAAAACCCTTGGGAATAATGAGAATTACATGCATAAACCCCTGAAGACACAAGTTAGTGCTGAATTGTGAAAATGGCACCCATCAATAAACACACACAGAAACCAAATTGCTTATAAAAGTGAAGAGATAATTCTTCTTTTCAAATGAATCCTTTGCTTGCAATCAGACAAATGGGAATGGCTATATATATATATATATATATATAATGCTCATGGCTGATCATTTTCTTTCTGACACGTGGACTTGTGCATGTAAAAGTTTGGAAAATAAAAATGTATGTATATTTATGCTCATTTTAAGTCAGCATGTTGTACTGAACATAATATTTTTCCTTGCTTGGTATTTACATAGGATACTAGTTACCTTTCACTGTAAAGAAATAAATACTACTTTAATATCTATGGCAAGTTCAATGTAGATTTCTAAGCATTTCCATTCTCCAGGAAATATTTACTGAAATTGTTATTGATGCCATATTTTTATTGATGTAGAAATTTTAGTTTAAAACAAATATGTTTAAAACATGAATTTATTTATAAATGATCTTTACTTTTTACCATAAAATTCAGAATACCTAACCCTCTGTCACCTGAGATCAATAAGCATGTCTTTGGGTGAGGATAAAAAAAAAGGTTCACTGAAGGTAAGCTAAAGCCAATGTTAGCAGGCAACCGAGGGGCCGTTCGGGGAAAATAGTTGAATGACTGTAGCAGAGGCCCCTTAGGGATAACGAGAAATCTCATTGTCAGTCACATGACCCTAGAATGTATAGAATATCTCTATGATAATTTTCTATTACCAAATTAAGAGTCTGGATAGAAGAATAATCATACATATTATACGGGTTTGACCTCTATTTCCAAGAACACAAGAAAACCAGGGGAGGAAAGGAGTTTTTCCTCTTTCATTAAGAATGGGCACCATATCCATGACCAATAAGACATAAAGAAAACTGGTGATCACCACGAGAAGCCTGTGATTTTCTCTTAATTTTAATTGTTGTGATTCAGCTTTATCTTCCACATTTTCCAAGGTTATTCATTGTTTATTGATTTTTAACACTACTGTATTATTACTCGCTGTGTCCTTTTAAATATTATATTTTGATTCAGGTAAATTTTTTCGCTACTATATCTGGACAACTCAGAATCGATATAAAACTAAATTCCCATAAAATGATGGACTGTTTGATATTATTTCTATTTATCCAGTTACAGTTTTAATTCATGAGCTCTTTTTTGTCCCCCCCTGTGCCTTCATGATGATCTTCAGGTTTATGTAAAATTTTACGTGGTATTTTGTTTTGTTCAGTGACTTCACTAATGACTTTCAGGTCACGGGACTGCAGGCTCCGTCGCGCTTGTTCTTCCTCCTGGCCACATCACCCTTCACTGTCCTGCAGCCTGAGTCTTCGCCTTGTCCTCTGACTTCCGCCTGTTTCTCTGAGCTCCGCCCGGCTCAGATGTCTCCGCTCTGCAAGGCCTCCTGGACATCGAGGACCAGATTCAGCATTCCTAAAAGCTCTGAGCTTTCTCTTATCATCGTACTACATTTCATGATTTATTTGATTATCTTTCTTCCTTCTTACACTCATTCCCCTTGGAATTTTTAAAAACCTATCATCTTTCCTTGCTTAATAGTGAGTATATTTCAAGACCCACTTGTTGAATGGTGTAGGAGTGAATGAATCTTTGAAACGTTTCCCAGAAAACTAGTCCACTGCTTATGGTATGATACCATCTAATTAAAAGTCAAAAATCAACTCTATTCCTTATATAATTGCCTTTGGCCCAGTTCGGTAGCCATCCGTTTATTACTTTATACAAATTATATTGATTAAGCACCTATGGTGTGCTAGGCATGTCGCTAAACACTGACTTCTGAAGGCCTGATCCCTACATGGAGTGAACTGCATGGGCCTTTCTAGATTCCGTACAAACCATGGTCCACCCCGCTAGTGAACAGATCAAGATAAATGATTGAAAAGTTTTTTTGTTTTAACTCTGGCTACATTGTTTCTACCACTTAGGAGCAGGTACCTCACTTTTGACATCTTGGATTTAACTATCCATGCAAATACGTTTACATTTTCTACTCGTAAAATGTCACAGAAAACGGATGCTTTACTGGGGAGAAATAGTAAGGAAAATTAAGAAGTCCTTCCCTAAGACAAATGAATAAAATCAGAACTTTCCTTAATTCAATGTGCACTTCAGGATTTCGTGTCTCATAAATAGCATTATATGGAAAATTGTCCATTGCATCCATGGACTATCAAAGAATTCTACGAACTTAGTTTAGAAGCACGTTTCAGATACTGGAAGAGCCAACGAGGACGCACCGGGGCCGGGTACGCGGGCACGCCCTCCCTGGAGCGTCAGCCTGGGCACCGCGAGCCCGGCCACTCTGCCCTCTAAGCCCCTCCAACGTTTGGGCTGGTGTGCGCTCCTTCAGTGCCTGGCTTGCCTGCATTCTGCATGGAGAACCGAACAAAGCGATTTATTTTTTATATTTTTCACATGGTCTTTGAGATAGCCAGGCAGCCTACACTTCAGACAAAAAACAGCTGAAGCTACTCCAAACAGAATCAAAGGAACTAGTTCCTTTATTATTAAATAATTCTTTGTAACGGATTATTATCATGTAGCTACTGTATTAATTATCCACCAAATATGCCTCAGACATGAAAACCATGTGTATTTACCTACTAACAATAAATTGTGTTGTAGTAACAAACTAATGAGACTTTTAGTAAGAAAACATGGATTTAATTTGGGTTTCACACCTTTAAAAGTAGGTTGTGGGGTTTTTTGTTTTTTTGGTTTTTGGTTGGGATGAGTAAACATAACAAAATGAACCCTGCAGCCCTATAGAGATTTTAATTATTTCCTGTGGACTAAAGCCACTTCACTCCTCACTTCCCATGAATGCTTTACGGTCTGTCAATAGTCTTACAGAGCAACTTTTCACCTTTCTTAATTTATCTATTATTAATTAACCTGAGCCTATTGAAAATAAATAATGCCACTCATTTTGTTTGCAAGGGACCTTATAGAACTTTTTTTTTTTTTTTTTTTGGTGCAAAAGTGATTGAAGTAAGGATAGAGATTTATCCACTTCTGGATAGAAACATGGGAGGTATTCAAGAGTACCAGAAACTTGTTACCCCAAATTTAGACCAGTAAGTGAAGAATGACAAATTAAAGTGAAATTGAAAAAGAATGGAAGGAAGGATACAATTACCCAAACTGGGATGTTGATAGGACACCAGCGCTCTTTTTAAGCAAGTCAAAGTATCTTTAAAACTATAATCTGTCTGTTTGAACATTTCACCCTAACCTAGCTATCCACCTGGGAAACAAGCCCACCCTGAGGGACTTGGACCCAGCTGACGGCCACGCCAGGGGAAGAGCGCCACCTGCTGCAGCTTCGTCAAAGTCCTTTCTGCCCTGTTTGACATTTTTGGGGGGAGAGCTATCTGCAGACCAACTGAGCATTGGGAAAGTACTTTGCCTTTTCATTTTAGCTCCATCATCTGATGAGTATAGCTCCAAAGAATGCATAAAGTCCCAAATGGGCAATAGAAAAATTAATAACATCAAATCAGTCGACATATTTAAACTTCACAATCGAATAACATTACAAAATATGTATTTTCTTTCATGTTTTTTCCTTGCTGGAACTCTAGCTTTGTCATCCCACATTTCCAACCCGATGGCATTTGAGTAAATTCACTGTGTGGTTTTACTTAGTCATCTTTCCATTATGAAGAAGCAGCTCTTCCTTGAGCTGTCTTCATTTTCAAGTGTTGGGAACAAAGATTTTTGCACTTGAAAGATCAGAGTCTAGTGAATCTAAAAATGGTATTTTCTCAGCAAATCAATAGAACTTATTGTAAAGTGAACTCACATCACCTCCTTGGCTTCTGGCTTTTCCACTTGGATCTGAATGCAGAAAAAAACATTGTCTGGCAGCCTGAAGAAGATTCTCTTTTAAAAGAGTTGCAGATTAAGGGAGAGGTTAATTGGATATTAGCAGGCACCTGAAAATGATGTTTCTGCTTCAATATGGGCCTCCCAAGGGTATAAAGGAAAGGTTCCAAGTGTCAATTTCTTATTGTAAAAGACCAGTATTTGGGTTAGAAAATGCCAGAAGTGTGTCCCAATATATAAGACTTTAAAAACAAAATCACCCAGAGAAGTTCCATGGTGCCTGAGCTCCAGTTAGGGCAAATTTATGCTAGTATCACTGATGATTCGAAAATGAAAATAAGAGCACAGATAAAATTTAACATTTAGCTTCAATTTATACTCTGAGGATTATATTCTTTAGGGATGTATCCTGGCTGGTGTGGCTCAGTGGACTGAGCACCAGCCTGCAAACTAAAGGGTCACGGGTTCAATTCCTAATCAGGGCACATGCCTGGGATGTGGGCCATGTCCCCAACAGGGGACACGTGAGAGGCAACCACACATTGATGTTTCTCTCCCTCTCTTTCTCCCTCCCTTCCCCTCTCTCTCAAAACAAATAAGTAAAATCTTTTTAAAAAGTGAATGTAGATGTAGCCCTGGCTGGTGTGGCTCAGGGATTGGAGAGCCGTCCAGTAATCGAAAGGTTGCAGGTTTGATTCCCAGTCAGGGTGCAAACCTAGATTGCTGTTCATCCTGGTCTGGGAGCAGGCATGTGCGACCCTGATCTGGACAGTGACGATCCCCTGTCCTGGCCCAGATGTCCTTTCTGGGTGGTCAGTGGATCCCTAGTCTGGGCGTGCATGACACCAACCAATTCATGCTTCTCTCATGTTGATGTTCCTCTCACTAAAAAACAAATGAAAAAGGCCCTGGCTGGTGTAGCTTAGTGGATTGAGCGCGGGCCTGCGAACCAGAGGATCGCGGTTCGATTCCCAGTCAGAGCACATGCCTGGGTTGCGGGCCGGTTCCCGGCAGGGGACACACGAGAGGCAACCGTACATTGATATTTCTCTCCCTCTCCTTCTCTCCTACCCTTCTTCTCTAAAAGATAAATAAATAATAAATTTAAAAAAAAATGAAAAAGTACTTGGGTGAGGATAAAAAAATGTTGATATAGTACACCTGAGAACTATATTTTATTAATCAATATCATCCCAATACATTCCATAAAAAGAAAAATAAATAAATAAATAAAACAAAAATCAAAAAATGAAAAGAATGTTGAGGTTCCTGATTGAAAATGGGAATTAACCATTACCAACTCTCAAGTGAACGATCCACAGAAAGTCTTTTTGATTAGACCTCAAGTCGAGACTTTAGATAGACCCCTATTCTGCCTCTTGATTTTTGTGTCAAAAATCTGAAAATATGAAATTTAGTGACACCATTCACATTATGCTATTAACAGTTACACAAAATATCTTTGTTTAGGGACCTAATAAAATTGGTCATATGAAGAGGAAATGAGATTTTTAATGCAAAACGAAGCTGACAGTGCTCTTCTATTACCAGGGTCTTATTAGGGAAAAATTCTCTGACATCTGTTTATCCCCTGCAGCCAACCTTGTATTCAGAATACAGTAATTGATTCACAGCATCCACTGGGGATCTAACTGGCTCACTTTTCCACACCGCACTACACAGGTATCTCTGCAGCTAATTCTGAATGTACATCTACATCGTTATCTCCTGGTGAACTGTGACCCTAAACACTTTGGAGGCCCAGATGAAAGTGCTTCCTCCACCCTCCAGTGCTTGGGGTGTAGCGGATTCTGCAGCATGGCAATTCACACAGGACATCCAATCAGAACCATCCCCTTTGAAGCCCTTCTCAGCTGGGAGACCATGAATGATTCATAGCTTCTCTACACAGACTAAAGAGGAAGAGCAAAGCTAGTGTGTATTATTCAGGACTGCATCCTCAATAAGTCTCCATGTTCAGCAAATTGCTACAATGTTTTCTTGCTTAGTCTTTACTTCCATACAACATCTCTTTTGTGTGCAAGTTTTAACAAAGAAAGGTCATCTGTTTAAGCAAACTAGTTGATTGGGTTATATTCCTTCCCTTTAATGAACATTAGTATAGGCACAGATTTAATGCGTAGAAAAGTGGCTGGCGGGGACCCAGTTTCCAAGGAGGACCCCAACATCCCAACTTCACAATTAACTTAGAAAGTGAGTTTGGTGGCAGCTTTCCATTTTTTTTGTGACTGGGGTCAAAAATACTAATTTTGCAGTCTACCCATGTGCAAAAGCTACCTTCACAATGCCTCGCGTAAAACTAAGAAAAATATTTCACCCTTTGGAAAATCCTCCATACCAGCCAGGGCTGCTGTGCTGTGTAGCAGGCCTGACGCCGGCCCCTGTCTCTCAGCAGCGGTACCCAGCGATCATCATGATAGCGATTACTAAGCATCTTTTCCATCTCGGGATTTTGCGGAGACAATAACTGGATATTACCCCCCAAAGAACCATCAGTTCTGGAAGCTTCATTATTAAGCAAGTGGGATTTTCCTTGTGTCATCACTCACAGAGGGTTTATTTTCCAAGCGGAAATATAAGCACCAGGAGAAAACAGCAGAAATCCTACCTGAAAGGGACAGGGTCACACTCAGCATCCTGGAGGTTTGTTCTAGAAATGCCAGTTTTCTTTCCCTTGTGGCCAGATCTAGAGATCCAACGTTAGGATTCACAACAATAAACTTGGTATTTGGAAGCATCTTTTACCAATCCCAAATTTTAGGATTTTTCTAAGCATCCTTAATGTCATTGCTTCCACATATATAAGACTTCCCAGAAATAGAGTGCCAAGAATTTTTTTAAATTGATTTCACCACAGAGTATTATTGGGTAGTTGGAAGTACTTTAGTTTAGCCTGATAATCTGAAAAAATATACAAAAAAGAACAAAATTAAACAGAAGTTCTGAAAATGTATGGAAAAAGTTATTAAAAGATGGTAAGCTGTATTTGTTTAAGCATCTAAATTGCCCATATTCAGACAACACAATATGCTTTTTTGAAAAATATGGCCTTAAAAATAAATACATGAGGGTTTTCTCCATCTCCAATCACCTTGCCTTTTTTTCCTTTGGCCCAGGTTCCCATGTGGGCTACCTGATTTGCTCATTGCTGGAGCTGATTGACAGGTGTGGTGACAAAAATGCAAATGATATGCAAATAGACACATTAGGGCAGTTCTTTGTAAATAGAATTGCTGCTTATGTACATATGGTACCTTTTAACAATGGGCTTTCTATCTTTGTAAATGCAAACCCTAAATTTCCACAAACCATAAGATGTTCAGGTTTTCTTCTATTATTTTGAAGAAATGCAAGGTAACCAGATTACTAGATATGAATCATGGGAACTTCAATATATAGATTTCTTTATAATTATATATAATTAAAGCATCGTCCTTTCTTTCATTATACATATGCATTGTGTTGTGTGCGTGTGTAAGGCTTATGACACTGTCTTAGGTGTCATTAAAAAGGCGGGCCTGTCAGGATAAACTTACATCTCTGTATATTGCCTATGGAACAGCTTAGATTTTGTTACTCTATGTTTTACTTCTAACATTTACATTTGATTCTTCTTGGCGTCTTCCATCCCTTCACTAATTTGCTTGAAGCAACATTTTTGTAATAGCTGCTTTCAAGTCTTTGTCGGGTCACTTCAACATCTGTGTCATGTCAGCCTTGATGTGTGCTGATTGCCTTTTACTGAGATCCGAGATTTTTCTGGTTCTTCGTAAATTGCATAATATGGGATTATTCATGGGAGGCTTTGAAAATTATTTCATGAGACACCAAGTTTCCTCTCATGCTGTAGGTGATGTTGATCGTTTCGTTTTAGAAGGCAGTTGACCTGGGTAGGTTCTGGCTGTAAGTTCTACCTGGATTTCTGTGGGCTGCTGGTTCAGTGTTCGTGGCCTTCACAATGCTGTTTTGATCTGTCCTGAATGTGTGCCACCCAGGCCACCTCGGGAGGTTGGTCCATTTATTAGTTTAGATCTCAAAGTCTTCAGCATGGTGAATAGAATCAGTCCCACACATCCACATTCACACATGTGAGGTCAGACCTGAGCCCATAAATTCATAAATAGCTTTGTAGAATCACTTTTTTCCTCCAAATTCTTCTCTCTCCGTGATCTCTTTAATACTTCCAGTTCCTGGGGCAGATCGTTTTGGTTTTCTGGCTAGAAAGGTGGGGCTTCACTCAACCAGCTCTGCTGTGCACATCGACAACTGTGTCTGCATCTAATGCTGAGTGACAGGAATAAAAAGAGAGAGGGGGCTAGCTCATTCCTGTTATCCCAGAGGACCACTGAATGTGTAGAGGGAGGCTCTCTGCTTCTCAGATTTTCGCCCCCTGTAGTCCCCAGTCACCACCACTCCCATGACAGGAATGTTTGGGGGCTGGGGCGTGGAACACTGGAGAGGAGAGGGAGAAAAATAAACTATTCTCACATTCCCTCTGTGTGTCATGAGTTTCCTTTCCTGCTTTTTTGAGCTGGAACTGAGGCCTTTTCTTGGAACACCTTGTGGCTGCACAATGGTGCCCATTCCCACACTGGTAGACAGATGCTGGAATAAAATATTTTTATTGGGAAATTCATTTCTTAAGGGTAAGCAAGCCCATGCTGGTTCAGCGGTAGTTTAATTCTGGTGTATTTCTCTAAGCCACATGCTACTATTTCGTTTTAGAATTCTTGGATAGGTATTTTCCACTTCTGTCCAGGTATCTTATACCTTGATTTGGTGGAAGTGTGAGGATATTCTTGCTTTCAATCACGAGAGAAGAAATTGAATTTTCTTATCTAGAAATCAGAATTGAGAAGGCAAATGCTTATTCAGGTTGCATTGAGGAAGGGAATATGCTGCTTCTGGCATTGCCCACAGAGATGACAAGAAGTCCAGGAGGAAGTTGCCAGGTGATTGTGTGAGAGATGATGCCTTCCCTTTGAAATCAGACAAGAAGCCTGAAACGGTTGAGACAATCCCGTTGACTATTGTAAGACAGCTGATAGAAGCCCGGTATTCCATCTAGGTGTGTATGGAGGAATAAGTTGAAGGGATTTAAAGCAGTGATATCTCTGTTATAAACCTACCCTTTTATCTCTTCTTTCCTATTTCTTGTTCTTCAAGAAATAATGGAATCGTTTAGAAGCGCCATCTCCATTTGTCTGTGGGAAAGGGAAATGAGGAAGGAAGATTTAATTCCACAATCATGCTGCAAATATTTTTGAGGAAGCTTTAAAATTTTTAAGGATCTAAGCTGATCCTTACAACATGGTTGGAGATGATGAGAAGAGTATTTAGTTTGTACGAACAATATAAAAAAAGCAAAGAAGGAAAAAACAAGGCTTGAGACAGTATTGCGATTTTGTATATTAAAACAGATTTTGGTAGAGAGAAATCTAGGCTTGAATTCCAGCTTGATCATTACTGGCTATGGGAACACAGTCAGTGAGTTCTCTTCTTCAAGCTTCAGTACCTGCAGCTATAATATGGGGGGAAAATAACATCGACTTCAAGGGTTGTGAGGCTTGAATAAGATGATATATGTAAAGTATAAATACAGTGATAAGCATCAAGCATACACTATGTTTGTAGCTTTTCTCTTTTCCTCTTTCTCTTCCTCCTCTTCCTCTTCTACCTCCCTCTCCTCTTCCTTCTCCTCCTCCATATTTTGGTAATAATAATTACTACAGTTATTGTTATTAATGTGTCTAGTGTGAGAAGGAAAGAGGTACAACATAAAGGTGGAAGGAAAGATGGAGGTTAAGTCATGTAGGATCTTGTACTTCTTTCTAAGGAACACAGAGTTTGTCCAGTACTTCATAGGGAGAAATGAGAAATCTTTATCAGGGAAGTACACCTGTGGCAATCTGCATTTTCTACAACAGATTTAAGTGTAAAGAGGCAGAAGGTGAAAACTGGGAGTAGAAAAAGAAACACAGAAAGTAACTGAAATAGTTCAATAATGATAAAAGCCTCAAAAGATAGTGGGATAAGAAGTAGAAAAGTAGAACTGATTTGACAGTATTCATAAGTAAAATTTGCAGTAATTTACAACCGAATGTAGAGAAAGCTAGGGAGAGGGGAGACAATAGGATGATTCCTAGGTTTTTGTTACATCTGAGTGGATGAATGATAATAGTATTATTTTCCCAGCCTTATTGATATACAACCAACAAATAAAATTACATATATTTAAAGTGTGCAACGTGATGATTTGATATATGTATATATTGCCAAAAAATTGTCACAACCAAATTAATTAGTATTTCACATACTTATTTTTTTGTGGTGAGAACATTTAAAATCTATACTCTTAAAAATTTCAAGCATAAATACAGCATTATATACAATACATTGTAATACAATACAAATATTAACTGTACACCATGCTGCACATCAGGTCCTCAGGACTTATTCATCTTGCAGCCTTTGACCCATATCTCCCCACACCACCAACCTCCAGCCTGGCAGCTACTGGTCTATTCTTGCTTTCTACGAGCTCGACTTTTTTCTTTTTTTAGATTTCACATATAAGTGATGTTGTACGTTATTTGTCTTTCTCTGTCTGACTTATTTCACTTATGCTAAGTGAAGAGTGGTATTATTAACTGAGTAACAATGCTGGAAGAAAAGTAGTTTGTGGGTAAAATGTCGTGAGATCAAGGGGAAGAAAGACGTGAGTTTGATTGGGGTCAGCATGAGCACACCCTCCAAACACTTGCTAGCTGACTAGCCCAGAGCTCACGAGAGAGGTGAAGACTATAGGTACACATCTCAGAGGCACCTAGTTGGTGGGAAATTCTGTAAGAGTGCGTGAGGGAGGACAGAAGTGTGATAAAAGCAGTAGTTAAAACCCGAACCCGCTGAACAGTAACACTTAAGGAACAGAAATGAAGCGTGCTTTCCAAATGAGAGACAGACAAGGAACGCTCAGAAATACAGGTAAATGGGAGTTAAATGAGAAATAAAGAAGCAGAGAGAGAAATTTTTAATTTTTTTCTCAACATGAGTAACTGTTGCGTAGATAAGAACAAAAGGAATTTTTACTTTGGGGGGTTATTTATCTTTAAGCATTTAGCACAGCAAACACAAAACAGAGTATTATGCTCCTAAAGTTTTTTATAAGGACCAAAGAGTACATACAGTTTTTATTCAGAGACACGGCTTTAGAAAGAATGTTATTAATTCATATGCTAATCCATCGAATTGCAAATTTACCAGTGCAGAGTTTGTGATTTGATTTTTTGGGGGGTAATTCTAATGGTGCCCAATGCATTACCTTGCACAACACTAAGTGTTAACAAATGAACATTGGATCAAACTGATGTGCTAGGCGAGTGGTACTCCAAGTTGCTCGTCCAGGAAGAGGTAAGAAGCTTTCCAGGTAAATCAACATGCTGCTTCTTTCACCCAGAAAACGCAGCTATGAATAAAGCTTCAAGGCTTAATGGTATTGTTGGTTAAGTTCCAAACCAATGGTCTTACTTATCTTTTCTAAGGTTAATAGTAAACAGTTCGCAGATTTGTTACTTTGAGGAGTGCTCCTCTAGGTGACTGATATTTGAAGTAGAAGTCTTGTTACAACAACCCCTGATGGGTGCTCAATATAGTCCATTGGGGCATATGAAGAAAACAACCATTGTATTTTATTTATATTTTTATCTAAAAAGAATAAAGAAATAGAGGAGAATGTATCAGTAATTTATCCATCAGTTCATAGAAGTACAAGTGTATAATTTATAAGTGAATCTACATTGGGGGTCTACCTCATTCATCATAATTTTATTGCAGTAATAATCATGACTTGAACAGCTATTACAAGCAAAATATTGTTCTAGATGGATTTGGGGATAGAAAGATTAGGGACAGAATCTACCCTAAGTAGATTTACGGACTAGTTGGGTAGATATGATATAACCAAGTGCACTGCAAAATACAGTACAAACAAAATAGATCTTTAAGGAAGAGTTCTAGACAATAGAAAAACTGTCACCAGAAAAAATTTTGTACTGTTGCAGTTTAGAGCAGGGGCATCAAACTCATTTTCACTGGGGGCCACATCAGCCTCACAGTTGACTTCAAAGGGCGGAAATAATTTTAGGACTGTTTCAGTGTAACTACTCCTTAACTGCAAAGGAGCTGAAATTACATTTGGCCCTTTGAAGGCAACCACAAGGCTAATGTGGTCCCTGATGAAAATGAGTTTGACACCCCTGGCTTAGAGGATGGATGTTACTCCAGATGAGGATGGATAGAGGAGAGGGTAGGCATTTTTATTTGTGTTAAAGGACAGGTAGTATTTAGACAGGTGGAGAGGAGACCATTTCAAGAGCTGGTGAACTGAGAGATCAAATGGAGACAGAAATTCCAAATGCAAAGAGCCTTAAATTTTCAGGTAAACACTATGGGCATTTGGAAGATTTCTGCTTATGTAAATTATGTAATAAATGGGGCTACTTTAGGGATTTAGAAAGAAAATTTGTACATATGGCTATAATACAATATTTATAGAGAGAAATCTATCACAAAATATATATATTCATTAAGTGCTTAATTGTGTGTGGCGCTGTGCCAAACAATTTTGTGCATCTTTTAATTTGCCCGAGATCATTCAGGTAATTAGCAGCAGACTTGAAAGTCATCCCAAGCACTGAGCCCAAGACCATCATCATCAGAAACACAGCCTTCATCTGCAGTGAAGGGTGCTGGGTACAGGCAGGGTTAAAGGATGGGAGGGAGTCGGGAATGGTGCCAGGAAAAAGGAAGTAAGGGGGTTTTGGAAATTATTGTGATAAGGGTAAAAAATAAAGACCTGACATGTATATATGGCAACGGGTATACAAAGGAAGAAATGGATTGCAGGGACATATCCAGTGAGGCACACAGCCTGGACCCCACGGCCATGCCTGCGGTGCAGATGGGCATCAGTACGTCAGAGCTCGGCTCCCCAGCAACTCCCATCGCGCACAATTCAGTTCCTGAACAGCCTTCCGGAACAAGTAAAGCTTGAGAACTGAGGTGTCACTGTGTATGACTGATTGATTGATTGATTGATTGATGGCCAAGTAAATGGGAATGATTTGGAAGCAAGGATAATGAACCACTGGAGAACGCTAGCAATATAGCCTAGGAAAAATATTTTATTATTGAAATTTTTAAGCTGATTAATTGAATTAGGCATGTGGTGGGGGAAACACCCAATCCAGATTTGTGCAAAGATGGGTGTAAAACAACTGATTTTGTTCTAAGGATGGAAGAGCTCAATATTTTAAATGTATTGGCATGTTAATCAAAGAACAGTGATTTCAATGAGCTTATAAGGATTTTTATTAGTCATTATGAAATTCACTTTTCTTATGTGATAGAAATAGTGACAGAAGTTTGTAGTGGTGCACCCGTAAAAGAATGACATTTTCATTGGTGTAAGAGGAACATGAAGCAAAATAATATTTTTCTCCTTTGAAATGCTACTTCGTTTCTCTTCTTGATGCAAACTAAGAAGAAAGAGCAAAGATTGTATTAGCATGGCTAAATGATATAAGTTCTCCTTTCACCTCAGAAAAATTTAAGAGCACACATTTATAATCTGAAATAAAGCAAGAAAAAAGGAACTTTAAAACATTCTTGTGCCACAAAGCAGTATTACAATGATGCACCAGGCTTTTTATTAGAACCAAAGTCATATTATTAGGGAAAACATTATATTGCATATAAATATCTATACCCAAATCACAACCTTATTAGAAATCTCTTAAACTTCATCTAGTCATAAATATTTGACAAAGTTTAAAAATATGTAACAGTGGTAATTTTCCAACATATGTCTAGGTCAAGAACTCTCATAACACAACCTGATTAGGGAAATAGACAAGATAAATGGTATTGTTATTATTTACTCTTAAAAACTATTATAAACTTACAAAGTTTGATGCTTTATTTTTATAAGCAGATCCTCATAGAAACTGAATTTTGTACCTGGCTCTCATTTTAGATGGTTTGGATTCACTTAGTACAGATTTCTCTAGTATTGGCCTGAGATGCTTTTTTGCAAAGACTATCTCTGTACCCTACTCCGGAAGTGAGGAGTTAGACACCGAGGGTGGGAGCTGGGACTTTGTAATGCGATGCCTGCCCTACGTGATGTCAATGCACACTGTGTGAGAACCAGCGGAGAGTATTTTGTGTCCAGAGATGAAATAAATGTTTGCCTCCTATCTCCTACCCTATGCCTCCTTTCATTTCCCTATCTTAGCTACAACGCCTGAGTTGTCAAAATAATTAACCTGGCGTGTACTGTATATTCAATGTATATTTTTAAATGGTAAGTGGGAAATGGTGGCAAATTATGTCAATAAAAATATGTGAAACACTTCTAAAAGTATAAACTATAATAATGTTCATAATAGGGCAATATTTATCATCAATCATTTCTTATTTCTCTATGACACAGAAAATGCAGATACATTGCTAGAGTTAGGAGTTCTCTTGGATAACAATGAGGAAAATGGCAGAAGAGCCATTCAGCCTCTGAGTCACCCCAAAAATAGTGTAACAATGTATGTGACCTCTGTCACAGTCATTTACTATTTTGCATTGTGTAGTGTTAAAAGAGCCAACTTAGTAGAAATGGCAAAGTGCCTCTATATAGGCAAAGAGAAATTCATAGTTTAATAATATTTGGATGAATGTGTGTTATGATAGTGAATAAATAACTACCTTCTTTTTAAAACTCTAATATAGTCTTCCTACTTCTGTTCCAGTCCCAAGAATGAGATAAAAGCTGCGTCTGATTTTTTTTTTCAGTAAGATCTTCTGTGCTGGTAATGACTTTAATGAAGAAACCAATGCTATGTTGAGTTTTCTAGAATTGACTTGAAATGCATATTTCATTGTATATTCAATAGAAACAAACACATTTCTCACTAAACTAGGAATTTAATTATTGTTATACTTTATATCACATGTGTGATGGAATCCCATATGAGATATGTGAATTTTACAGAGTTATTTGGATGTTCATGTTTTAGAATTTTAAGATTTTATACATAACTAGTTCACAGTTACATGATAAGGTTTTTAAAACATTTGTAATAAAAGAAAATATTGAATATTAATGTGCTTTATAAAATAACACTCATTTTATCCACCAACATTACAGAATTAGAAGAAAACTTGAAAGTTTAAAGAATGGAAAGAGATATAGAAATAACTCATATATTTGGGAATGTATTATTTAAAACACTGTGTTTTTGAACATGTGGATATGTGTGATGAAGAGTTTGTAATGGAGCCACTGGGAAACTGTTTGCCACAATGTTAAAACCGTAAATGGCATTATATTATAATGATATCTTTGAAAAAGAACAAGCTTTTTGCCCACTGTATTCAGCAATGTATTCTTTCAAATAGAGAAACATATTCAAACTAAAGAATGCATGTACAGTCTATTACATGACATGTAATCTAAAAGTTTCTAAAATCTACCAGGAAAACATGTCCAGAACAGTTTATTGTTAGTCTTCAATCTGCTTTTCATTGCATAAAAGCTGTGGTGAAGTATTTGAACACTCTTTTTTTCCTTTTTTTAAATTTATTTTAACTGTTGTTCTTGTACAGTTTTCTGTCTTTTACTGCCATCCCAGCCCACCGCCCCAGCCCTCCCCACCTCCCTCCCATTTCCACCCTCCTAGTTTTTTGTCCATGTGTCCTTTATACTTGTTCCTGTAAACCCTTCCCCTTTTCCCCTGAAATTCCCTCCCTTCTCCCCTCTGGTGACAAAGACACTGAAATTGAGAAGTATTTGAACACTCTGAAGCTTAATTCATACCAAAAAGGATTTTTGAAAATTCTTTTAGGCAGAGGATATAATCCCTAAATGCTATCTCTTCTCATTTTCTAATAAGTATTTGTGATTTCAGACATAATAAAACCTATATTTTAAAAGAAAAAAAAGTCCCAAACAAATGGCCTTTCAAAATGATGATTGTGATCAATTCAAGATAATCATCGGGTCTTGACCTTGACAGAGTTCTGGACGTTGCCCTTCATGCAAACCACTACTCACCCATATTTTCAGAGTGTTCTGCCCCTGCTATACCAGATGGGAGGCAAACAGCTTTAAAGCCCTTGCAAGAAAATATATGGGAAAAAGATTCTGTTCACACCAGAATGATTCCTGAAGGCTAGGGAAATTGTATTTTTGTCTAAATGTTGGATAATTTCAAACCATTTGTGAGTCTGAGTCAAACCATGATAACAAAAAATAGTCCCAGAATTTGCTTTATTTATCCAAAATCAAGCTCTAAAAATAATCTTTAAACTCATTTTTATGCGTCACATACTGAAGATATCCATGTATACTAAATGTTGGAAGATGACAGTTTATTTTAAAATTATGATCCAACTTACATTGACTTATGAATAATCTGTTTCATTTTACTCACCACTTATTATAGATCATAATAAAAAATTCTTAACTGGTATTACATACATTTGTTATTAGAACCATTGATATGTGAGCAATTCCTCCATCATTTCATGATGCACATACAGAAATTAGAATGCTACTTGCCATCATAGGCCATTTGCTTTTTTGTAATGGATAGTGGCTAATTAAACTTGCGATGACCTTGTTGTTCTAGTTGCAAATACAATAGTGTCTTGAGTCATTTACTCAGTTGTCAGTGATGGATGGAGGTGCTTCCCAATAATTAGGTGGTAAACAATGTTAACTGAGCAGTAATTCACACTGGCATTGCTAAGGTATTTTACAGTAATCTGGCAAATGACTCATCACTGCCATCTTTGTAAAATGTTGCTAGCCCCCCAGATAAATCATATTCTTTATCAGTACAAGAGGTATTAGGAGGTTGTGTATTTCAAATAAGCCAAGTAATATATTCCACTATCAAATTTGTCCTGTGCACAGAAAAGTCTTCCTCTTAGAAGCTGTTCTGATGTGCAGTACAAATTGGCAACTTTTCCAGAATGGCAAGACAGATGGCAAACATTTTTATTATACTGCCTCCATTGTTGTAGCTGACATGAGGGATGTAACAAAAACACAGTGAAAAGAGTTCTGATGGTCCAGATGGGCATTCAGAAAAATAATAAATAGAATAAATTTGTTGATTAAAACAAATATTTGCCCATTTTAGCGTATTCAGTCATTTTCTTCTTGAAAAATCACACATACTTTGGTATGCATGTCTGATATAACTTCTTAATATTCCTCAAAGTTTTAGTACATATTTTTTCTTCTCTTTTGTAGATTAAGACACCGTGGTATAGTGTGGTTAAACATCAGACTGTAACAAAGTTAAACAATTGGTACAGAGAACATGACCTGGGTCTTTAGATTTCAAGTTGAAGGCCACTGTTCATGTGATGGATTTCAACTTGTGACTTCAATACTAAAATTACATCAATGTCCTTAAGCTGATTCTGAAATCCGGTTTTCAGGAAGCATAGAAGTAATGCACTGCTCCAATGCACAGGTCATCAACTCTCATGCTAGGAATAGAAGGTTCTAGGTCACTAATCCCTTTATTTTTAGAGGAAGAAATTGAAAGGCATAGCTTTTTGCTTGCCTCAGGATATGCAGGAAGCTGATTGCAGAATTTGGAACTAAGTGGGGTGGGATGGAATTCCAGTGACTCAGTGGCCAGTCAGGTAACCACACGAGAGAGCTGAGTGTCAGACCATATGGGTATGGTGCCCACTTACAGGAATGCATACTCGCATACTCAGACTCAATACATTCAAACATAGCCCACAGTCCACCAGCTTAAAATGTTTACCTAGAACTTAGGTTTTCTGGTTTCCTGTCAATGGCCACATTCACCTTTTCATCATACCACAGGACCTGTCTTAGCTTTTTAAGAATTTTAATCAACTATTTACTACCTCTTATACAATACAATAATAATGTGCTATTTCATGTGCAATTTTCTTTCTCACTTCAGAAATATTTCTTGAGGCAAGCAATGTATGCATATGTTTCCATAGTAAATGTGAATTTGGGAGGAACTAAAGAAATGTCTTTTTGAAAGGCCAGGCATTTGGATTTTCCTAAAATGGTTTTAACTCCAGCCTGTTATTTTTTTCTAAATAGAAAAATTTATCAAATTCTATCACTTTTACATCAGATACACTTCTCAAAACTCATCCAGCTTCATTTCCTCTAAAAGCTGTCCCTCCATAATGACTGCCTTGGTTCAGGATCCATCAGCTCTCACCTGGACTGTCACGTTAACTTCCTACCTGGCTCCCTATGAAGTTCGAAACTTACTCTCCTCTGAATTCCCAGCATCCGGCAGAGTGTCTGATACCTAGTAAGTACTCAATAAATTGTTGATTGAGAAAAATTCAGAAATAGCCGAATGCCAAAATGGATAAAATCATCTATATTTTTTTAATCCTCACCCAAGAATACTCTTGTTGATTTTAGAGAGGAAGAGAGAGGGGAGAGAGAGAGATGAAAGAGAAACATCAATCAATCCGTTGCCTCCTGTACACACCTGGACTGGGGACAGAACCCGCAACCTAGATATGTGCCCTGACCAGGAATCAGACCTGTGACCTTTTGGTGCACTGCAGAACTCTTCAACCAATCGAGCCACGCCAGTTAGGATGAAAATATCTATTTTTATATACAGCCTCAGGATTCAGAAGCCTGATTCTCAGACTGAGAGACCAAATCACTGCCCCAGCAAAGCAACAAAAGAGATGCCAATTCTGTTATTAGTTTTGATTGTAATTGATACCTAGGAACATTGCTTTAAGAGATTTAAAAATGTAGATTCATTTATGAAAAAATAATAAACTCATAGGGAAAAATCTTGAAAATTAAAGTAAAAATTGTAATTTAAAATTGATTTTATAGGCCTGGCTGGTGTGACTCAGTGGATTGAGTGCTGGCCTGAGAACCAAAGAGTCACCAATTGGATTCCCAGTCAGGGCACATACATGCCTGGGTTGTAGGCCAGGTCCCCAGCATGGGGCACACAAGAAGCAACCGCACATTGGTGTTTCCTCTCCCTCTCTTTCTCCCTCCCTTCCCCTTTGTCTAAAAATAAATAATAAAATCTTTTAAAAAATATTATTGGTTAAAAATTGATTTTATAGAGATGCACGCTGTTTTACAATGCATATAAATGTCAAGACTATGCAACTTTGTTGTTTGAGCTCGGCTGTTTATTTGGGGTCAAATGTCTCTGTAGTCATAAGAGAAGATTACATCTTAGTACTCTTTCTATTTGTAGATTCATCATTTTAGGGTTTAAATACTAGTTTCTTCATACATACAATTAAGTCTGCTTACTGGACTTAGAATCAATTGAGATGGAAAGAGTGCTTCTAAGAGATTTTTCGTATGCTAGATCCTTTAGGGGAAAAAATGGGTAACTACCTTAAGATCAGATGCTATTAAAATTATTGGGGCATTTGGCTTTGAACCCAAGCAGTAAGTTAGAAAGTTACTTACCCAATATAACTCACATCATTTATAAAAATTCTTCAGACCTTTGTTGAGAACAATTTATTATGTTTATAAGATCTATATTTTTTCAGGTTACTTTTCTTGTGAATTACTTAGAAGAAAAACTGCAAAATGTGAAATTAGATAAAAGATGACTACTCATGCTACATTTTAGAATTCTTTTGATAAATATTTTGGAGTATGACAATGTTTTAAAGATTTCTAGAGGGCAGGAACTAAACACCACACCAGTTGGAATTGTTGCGGTTATTATAGAACCTGCTGTCTCCCTGGATTTACAAATACATTTCAAGAATAAAGGAATAAGTGAATTTCAAAATGACATTTTCCCATTGTGGTAGGGAACAGCCAGGGATACCACGCTGAAATTTGGAGTAGGCTCAATGAGATAGTAAGGCGTAACCACCACGCCAACTCCAGGGAACTAAATTATATAACCGTGGTTGCAGCAAGATATTCTGTTTAATAGTAGAAAAGTGGACCATTGACATTTTCTTCTTCCTTTCCTTTGCCATTTAAGATGACATAAAAAGGTGGTGAGCCTACACACAATTCTAACCTGGTGATTCCCTCTTTTCTGTAGCTGCTCTGACCATTAACTTCAGGTCCACATCCACAAGCAACAGAGGGGCCCTGGGGCCCTGAGCTCCCTCACACCTCCATTTATCCTTGACCGTAAGTAAGTATGCCCTTGACACTGCTCATTTGCTAATTTGTTAGCTTTCCTGCCTGTTCTCAGATCTGGACCAAACTCTGTGAGGTGGCCAGGCTTGCATATCAAGAAGTCAGGAAGGAGAAATATTAATGTGCATAAAATATAATTTGAATCTAACTAACTTGTACATTTTATCAAATTTCTAACTGGGACACATGATAAGAATAGTCTTCACTTGGCTCAAACGATAAGCTATCAGGAGACAGCTGCAGCCCTGAACACATATCATGTATTTGTTTCAAATAATGCTTATTCTTTAAACTCTGTAAACTCTCTTTTCTTAGCTTCCTTGTTACTCAGCAGCCCATGGTCATGCTGACCTTATGGTTGATGGAGCATAGAGTTGTTTTCTAAATTTGCATAGAATAGTAGAGTTTAACTTACATGGAGAGAAGTGAAAAAAATATGCTCAATAAATAACCACAAAATGAACACAGGTGACTACCACTCAGGTCCAGAAACGGGTTAGCAGTCCCCTGAAATTTCTGCTCGGACCCTCATCTTCCCATGCCCACTTGTGTTTCCTCTTTTCTCTCCAAAAGTGAACACTAGCCTGACCTTGAATGCTGTAGATTATTTTTGCATATGTTAGCTTATATAAAATGAATCATGTGACCTGTATATCCTTTTGCATGGGGGGCTCAGCTTTAAGTTTGTTAGATTAATCTGAATTGTTGCATGTAACTTTAGCTTTTCCCCTCCATTGTCATTGTTGCATACTATTTCATAAGCACGTCACCACTTGTCCAATCGATTGTATGTGTGTTGGAATAAAGTTCCTGGGCCATAAGATATACGGCCACTCGGTTAGATATACCAACCAACATTTACATTCTACGGGAGGCTGGCATTATCTACATCATTACCAACACTAAAATTGTTAGTGTTTTTCATTTGAGCTCTTCTAGTGGATCTGTAGTTATGGAATTGTCTTTACTGAGTTTCTTGTTTACTGACATACTCTCCTTTGTGAGATTCCTGTTCAAGTATCTTGCCCTTGTCTCTACTGAGTTATCTCTGTTTATCCTATTGAACTGAAGGTGTTCTATATATATTGTAGGGATAAACTACTGTTTGTATGTATAGCATATATTTCAGCTCATGTGGCTTGCCTTTTCATGCTAAGTAAAAGTTTACCGGTTTAATATAGCCTATTGTGTAAACTATTTTTATAGGTTTGCCTTTTACATTTAGATCTATTGTCTACCTAGAATTATATATGGTGTGAGGAGGAGGCCAAGTTTAATTTTCTCTATCTGGTTATCTAACTGACCCAACACCATTTATTTAAAAGGCTACCTTTTCCTCAGCACTCTGTAGAGAAAACACTTTGTAATAAATCCAGTGCCCATATATTCATGGAGACTGAGCAATTTCTCTGCTAAAGACTAGGGCTGGAATAGGAAGGCACACTTCATCTTTGCTCAGTTGATTGTAAACATCTGGGGCAGTGTACCAGGAAAGAGTGTGAGGTCACATCTGGGCTCAGTGAAGGAGAACCATGATTGATTAACAATGCCTGCCATTGCCTCGGGAAACATAATGAAGAAATTTTTATTTCCTTAGACTACATGATAAGAAAAGGGAAATAAAATAACAGGAAAAAAGATGTATTAAACTATGTTTCACAAGTCATATTATCTTAAATTTTATTCCTTCCTCATTCCCAACTTCCTCACTATGCTATATAGGTCATATTTGAAAATAGGAAGAATTATACCCCAAAAGCATGAGGCCAAAAGAGAGAGTATAGGTTTCTTTCTTTCACTCACCTATTTCAGCCACGCCTTCCATGGTAGGTAGGCAGCATGTAAGACGGACTGCAATTTTCTGTCTCCTGAATTGCTGCTTCTGAGCTTAGGTTATAAAAAGACCTGGCTCTGTCTCAGATGCTCTGACTGGATTCACCGACTCTAGGGGAAGACAGCAGCCTTTCGGGAGGCGGTCCTGTGCAGAGAACCATGCGAGTTTAGGAAATGGTCTCCTGAGGCTTGCCAGCAGCCAACAGTGGAAGCATATCCTCCTTCAGTCAAACCTTGAAATGACAAGAGCCCCAGACGATAATTTCATTACAGCTTCCCGAGACCCCCGAACACACACCACCCATTCTTTAAACTGCTCCAGGATAATGCTGAGACAGTGAGATAATAGCTGTTTGCAGTTTTTAGCCACTAAAGTTGGGGGTGATTTGTTATATGCAGTTTAGGTAAGTGAAAGGCTTTCTTTGTTCTGGTTTCTGTTCAGAGAGTACTTGAATATAAAATCTACCGCCTTCAGAGTTCTGGAATAGTAACACATACTCACCGATATTTGTAAGACATGCATCTACAGAAGATGAGTCAGAGTCTTTTCCTTCATTTGAATGTCTTGTTACTACCTCTCTCCTCCTAAACATTCTTTCCCACTACCTGGAATGTTCTCAACTTTTCTCTCCATCTAACTATGTGTTGTTACCCATTCTTCTTCAATTGCTGCCTCTCACATAAAAACTTTTTACTATTAAACCATGACTTCCTAATAATCCTCGAAAATCCTGCGATATATATTCTGCAGAGTACCTTTCAGCAGTAAAAATGCCTTGTGCTTTTTGTCAGCATCATTCATTTTTGTCATACCGTCGTAACTAAGCTGTTAGCCCTTGAAGAGCTTGTTTGAAGTTAGTTATTTTACAATATTTAGGATCATCTAGTTTTGTGTTAAGCACATATTGGACATTTCATAAATCTCTACTATTTATTGTCTTCTTCAATAACAGTATCAAACTATCCCAAACTTTATGGTTCTAGTGAAGCTTTGGCAAACTTCCGTTGATCTCACCATTCTCTTATTTCTCCCTGTCTGGGAAGCAGCATTAATAGGTGATTATTATAGAATTCTAGGAATGTTTTACTAATCAAGAAAATAATTTTTAAAATTTGGATGATATCAGCATAAAAACCAATACAATCAGAAATACTTTAGGGTCCCCGTTTACTCAAAAATGTGTGTGTGTGTGTGTGTGTGTGTGTGTGTGTATTATGTCCAGTTGGACAGGGTGGCTTTAGAGGTAGGGTCGGGGAGAGAAACAAACCGGGCTTCACTAAGTACGATGTTCCAGTTACAAATAGAAGTAAAGTTAGTTATTTAGCCATAATTTACCAATAGGATAGCTACGGTGGAAACTTTAATGATTTATAAAATGCTATTTTTCTTCCTAATTTCCCATGGGTCATACAGGTATTTTAGTCAAGGTTGAAGCAAGTAATGGACATTTCAGTACACTGTGTGTTTTTCCTTGCTTCATGCCTTCGTATTACACTTATAAGGGCCAATTTTAGCCTATTTATGCATATGCATAACTCTCCCTCTTATTAGGTACATGCAGTTCCCTAAGAGTTCTACTGCTATCTATACAGATTTCCAATTAGGATATTTCTTAATTATTAGAAATGTATTATGTACCAAAGCACCACTGGCCAACTTCACCTGGAACACATCTAAAGGTGCAGATTATAAGTATCATTTGGGGAACAAGTTAAGGGGAAAATATAACAAGAAGTGTTCTGCAGGGGTCAGTTCCCAGTTCGGTGCTATTTAACATTTTCCCAATGAGCAGAGTGATGGAATATCAAGTACGCTTGTTAAGTCTGCTGATAACATTAGGTAAGAAATAGCCGATATCTTGGAGGATAGAACTAGAATTAAAAATGACCACAATAAATGTGAACATTGATCAAAAATGGAAAGAATAAAATTGAATGTGGATGCATTCTTGTTATGTATGTGCTGTAGAATATGGAATGTACAGGTAACAAAAGACAAAAGAAATATAAATCAGTAAGAAAAATACATTTTTAAGATCAAAGGAAATAAATCAAATACAATATCATTTCAATTTCAAGGCCATGTATCTTTAAAAAGGAGGGGTGTAAAGTAACAGTTAAAATGTAAAATTAAAACAACAACAACAGAAAGTTTTTAGGGGTCAATGTACATGTGTGTGTACCAATCTGTCTGTTGCCAAGGCCAGTGTGGCTTCATTGGTTGGAGCATTTTCCTGTAGACTGAAAGGTCACAGGTTCGATTTCTGGTCAGGACACATACCCAGGTCGCAGGTTTGGTCCCCAGTCAGGGCATATATGATAAATCAAAATGGCCACTTACTACAAAGATGCCCTTTCTTCAAGTGTTATCATTTTAAAAAAGGAATTATCTAAGACAGTAATAACTAAAGTGACAAATACAGCAAAGTGAGAGCATTTTAACAAATTTAAAGAAGTTGTCCACATGTTTTTAGTCCTGTGAGTCATTGTATTACAATTTTGACCTCACAAAACACTCTGTGAAGTTTTATTCACATATGCCTTGTCTCACCAACTAGATTGCACAGTTCCGGGGTACAAGGACTAGGTTTTTTAAGCACGCAGAAGTTACGTAAAATAGATATTATATTTTTAAGATACTAACTGGTTTGGAATAGTAGAATTTGTATTTAAATTAGGTCACACTTAGAAATAATACCTGGATTGCCATAACCTAACAAGTCACCAAGCACAAGTCACCAGTGACAGAAAGTGTTTCTTTTGTGCATCCAAGTGTTTACTTTGTCTTAGCATTTTGTAGGCCGAGGGTAGGGGTTTGCTATCTTTATGTCCACCTGTACCGTGAGGGTTATTTCATTATGCCAGCAGTTCTCAAAGTGTGGTCTGAGGACTTCCGGGGGCTCTTCAAATCCCTTGCTGGAGGTGTATAAAGTTAAAGTATGTTCATAATAAGGTGTGTTGCATGCCATAAGCTGGCTAATACACCTGGTGACCCTGCGAATGGGTGATATCCTCACGTCCTGTCTTCAACAGCCTTGCACAGCTCCTGCAGACTCATGTCTGCGGCTCTGAGTCAGTCTCCCAGCTGGTCTTCCTCTTTTCCTGCTGCCTTGGATTTCTCTGGAAATATTGGTTTTTCCAAAGAACCCTGCTTTCTCAAGATGTGCCTGAGGTGGGACAGCTTCAGTTTTGTCATTTTTGTGTGTGTGTGTGTGTGCCTCCAGCAATGCTTTGGCTTTCATTTGCTCTGGGAACCACTCGTTCATCTTTCTTTGCAGAGCTTTCCTCTAACACCACATTTCAAATGATTAATTCTTTTCTTATCAGCCATCTTCACTACCCAGCTTTCACATCAGTACATAGTGATTATGAATCGAGGGTATGGATGATCTCTGCCTTGGTCTCTAATGACGCATCTCTGCTCTTCATGAACTTTTCTAACTTTTCTATTGCTGCCCTGCTGAGTGAGCCTCAGGCTCCTCTTGATTTCTTGGCTGTGATCTCCATCTGAATTAATCACTGAACCAAGGTAAGCAAAAACTGGTAACAATTCCAATGTCTCCATTGTCTCTTTAAGTTGTGCCATGATTTTTGCCTACTTGGTGTCCAAATGCAATCCTTCACTCTCTTCTTTCACTTTTTTCAGAAGCTGTTTCAAGTCACTGATACTTTCTGTCAGTCAAATGATATCATTTGCATATTTTAATTTTTTTATATTTCTTCCACCAATTTTTACTCCTCCTTCCTCTCAGTCTAGCCCAATTTTCTTTACAACATAATCTACATACAGTTTAAACAAAAAGATAAAATGCATCATTGTCTGACACCTTTGCCTATAGGAAGTCATTCTTCTTTTCCAAACTCTGTTCTGACAGTGGCTTCCTGTCCACGATGCAGATTATGCATCAGGACAATCAAGTGCCAAAGAATGTGGTTTCTTTCAGAGCACCCCATAGTTTTTCATGATCCAGGCAGTGAAAAGCTTTCCTGTAGTCTACAAAACACAGGCTAACCTCCTGCAATTCTTTGGAGCAAGTATCCTGCCAAGGTTCACAATGAGATCTTAAGCTCCTCTTCCTCATAACAATACTGAGATATTATTTGCCTTTTTTATTCTTACTCTCTCATAAATGCATAGTAAAGTTCTCCAGACTTATGTTATTGTAACAGATTAAATGCAGAAATACATAGGAAAATGTTAAACATTACTACTTCCATCACTGATATTTTTTGTTTTACAAAATACAATGATTATTTTATAAAAGTTATGTTAACATGTAATAAGTTTATTGTTTTTGTTTTGAAATTAATTAATTAATACTTTTAAATTTCACAGTTTCAATTTCTAATAGAGTACAAGTCAAGAGATAAAACCCACATGAACAAAAGCTCTTTAGGACCCTCAATAATCTATAATTGTGAAAAGGGTGCTGGAGGTGAAAGGCATGAGAACCCTTGAACCACCCTATTTTGTGAGAAACTTTCGGGTCTATGAAACCATTTCACATGGACTTCTAGTTTGCCAAGTAGAGAGGAGAGTTAATGCAGACAAACAGAGCTCAGGTTTGGCTGTGCAAGGAATCACCTGAAGAGCTTCAAAATAGATATTGACGCCTCCTTTGTTATTATTACTTGGGGGGTGAATTTACACTTGGGCATCAAGATTTTAAAAATCTTTTCATGTGGCTGTAATATGCAGACCAGGCTGGAAATGTACAGTATGGACCTTCCTTCCTCTCTGCTAGTCCGATGGAGCCCAAACAAGCCTTGGCCATTCCAATGTCATTGCCTCTGAGTAACACCTATGAGGTACTGAGTTCATATGTGCTCTCTTTTCTTGAATATTGCTTGTGAAGCTCAAGTAGTTTCTGATGGTCCGTATTTTTCCTCATGATTTATAGTACAGATTTAAATTATAAAAATAAATGGGTTTAATGATTACATTACAATACCAAAGTTAAATGTTTAGCTCCTATTTTCAACACCAAGACATAAAGAACAATTTCTTGTCTTGTAAAAATGCAAATGACCTATAATCTTTTTCTTTGTTAGATCAAATCTAAGAAGTCAGACTAAAATTACATTCCTGAAAGAGCATGCTATTTTTTATTATTATTTTTAATCCTCACCTGAGAAAATTTTTTCATTGCTTTTGGAGAGAGAGAGAGAGAGAGAAACATCAATATGAGAAAAACACTGATTTGTTGCTTGTCATACATGCCCCTCCCAGGGACTGCAATCAAACTGCAACCTGGGTATACACCCTGATCGGGAATTGAACTTGCAACTTCTTAGTTTATGGCATGATGCTCCAGCCAACTGAACCACACCCACCAACCAAGGCAAAGCATGTTATTTTAATTATTAATCAAATAACTGAGTGAGTTTCACTTCTCATCTGATATTTGGTGACTGAAGTGCTCAGATATGCTGGCTTCCTTGCGCAGTGGCAATTCCACAAAGTTGTATGATGACAATTTCAAATTTTATGGAGAAGTTAGACAATTTAGGTTCAGGCTCTACATCTCTCCCCACTTATTTTGCCCTCTACCCCTTTTAATAGAAACAATTCATACTGAATTCAGTCACTGTGGATTTCTTCCTCTTCTCCTTTACATTGACTCCGTATTAGTTATAGAGTATGTATGTTGTCATTAATTTACACTAATTTTATAAACTACAGTACTTAATGGAAAATGGTATTTTAAAAATTAGAAAAAAATGGGGTTTTAAAAATGATCATATATCTTTATGAAGATGGAAATCGATAACCAAACTTACCAAAATTACTTTTCACTAAAATTCCATGTTTTACAATTTATTATTTGGGCCAGTCACAGAACTTTGTGCAGACACTGCTTAAATGTCATTATTATGCGCATTGTGGTGCAGTGCTTTCTGAAGATGTACAGGACCTCTTGTGAAATAGTATGTAAAGATGAAAAGATATTGTTTTATGAACTGTTTTCCATTTGAAATTGAAAAAAGTATTAGATTAATTTAATTTTCCCATTTCATGCTCATTTCCAAGTTTTTCTGTATTATAGAGTGATTCCTAAAGACTTAAAATTCAGGTTACTACAAAAGAGGCATCTTTTACAAAAAGAGTGTTAATAAAATGTTAAAATGCCTATTAAAATATTTTAAATGATTTTTTTATATGTGAATTTATGATGGAAATAAAAGGAAACTTTCCCAATGTGCAGCAAATTAACACTTTTAAAGTATTAATGCATAATAGAGTGAAGAAAAATATGTTTACCATGCACGTATACTTATAAATATATATTATTAGATGTAATCCTTGCATAATTTAATATTATATCAATTTCTAAGCACTTAATGAGGAAAGCAAAGATCCCACTTTGTGATTAAAACATAATATTTTTTAAAGTATAGCTTGATTTTAGTACACTACTTTCTTTCCCTTTTCTCTTAATTACTGTGTTTTTATTATGTTCTAAAAGATTTTGTATTTCTCAAACAAAATAAACTCCATTTTTTCTTATGCTAATTTAACTTACTGCTCATGAACTGCCACCTAATTTTTCCATGCTTTAGTAAATAAGCATAAAATATTAATTATCAACAAGTGAAGCATCTAAACTATTGTGTACAATTATATAATAGCTATGCAGAAAAACTTTGTCTCTCAGTAACATTTTTTAGTGTTGATAGAAAACTGCTTGTTTACATATAATTCTCTGGCAAGATGAATGAGTAGAATTCTATAAAGACAATCAGATAATGAGTACTCTAACAATCAACATCTAAGTAAAATATGTTTATTAAATAAAGCATGTATTAATTGTTTGCTAGTAAGAATGGGCACTCAGGGCTTTAGTGTTACTTTGCATGCGTAGTTTGCTGTGAGAATTTTTCCCTTTATTTGTGCACTCTATACTGCACAAAGGTTTGAAACAATAAAGAGCAATATCCAGCTCATTTCTTCATTTTTCACTAGTTTCTATTTACAGATTCATTTTGGGGTTTCCCTTAATTTTGTTGGCTTATGTTTTCATATCACCAACTGGTTTTTTTTTCTTTTTATTACTTAAGTAGGGAAGAATATGTTATATTCCTCATGGTTGCTTTTTCCTTACAGAATTCCCCTGGCTCATCACTGACAGATCTTGATATCCAAGAGGGAGTTGGCTTGCAGGATTAAAGGCAAGAACCTCAATTAGACACTCTCTGATTTCTTCAGATGTTTTTTCTAATCTTTTAATATGGGATTATAGGCAGCTAGAACCTATGTTGCTGATATAAAAATTGTGAAGACTCTTTGTTCTAAATCATCAGCACTCAACATTTTAAAAATGTCTATTTTTCTTAATTTGAATTAATTCTGGTCTAGATGAGGATAATGAACTTTGGTCAGCTCTTTGCGGTTCTGAGTACAAAATAGCTTGATGAGCAATGTGAAGTGCACACACTCTCCTCGGAATCTGCTGGAAAACTCCCTCAGAGACTGATTAGCTCATGCTTGTCACAAATAGGGGAGATAATTATGGGGCTTAACCGTCTATGTGGTGGATCTTTTGAGAGGCAATGGGTAGATCTAAGACTGCCTTTGGATCAACCCTAATTCTTATTATTGCACATATCTTGTGAAGGGTTATTTTATTTTATTTTATTTTATTTTATTTTTGCACATCCCCAGAGACTAAACATTGTCTCTTCCCAAAGGATGACATCACATTTCTTTTCCAGAAGATAAAATTGTCCAAATTAGATTATCTTTAATTAGTCTAATCTTATGAGCCATTCCATAAAGTTTATTGCACCCGAGCTGGCACCATGTTACAAGATTCTTATTGAATGAACTAATCTTTTGCCATGGAAATGATGCTTATAAACAATGTTGCTGATTCCTTTATTACAATAAAGATTTCCTTCTCTGAAGCTTCAGGTTTCAATGGCTGTTTTATGGTTCTCAGAAATATCAGATGGCTTTATTTTAATGAGAATGTTGACTTATTCCAAACTGCCCTTGTTACAAAGTTATTCTACTGCAAAATGCCTTCAGAGAGACAAAAACATAAATAATTAAAGCTTTGGAAAATTTTACTTTTATAAAACGTTATTTGGAATTATGTTACTCGCTATTTTAATGTAAGGATTATCCCCTTTAAAACAGCTTTAGTTTCAGCCCTACTTTTTGGTGGAAGAACTGGTCGAGGGGCATCTACTTATACACAACATGAAAAGATCCTTATTCATTAACAAGTAGTTTCTAGATAGAAAGATAGAACAAACGTCCATCGCTAGAAATTATGCCTGGTTTTTTCAATTCGTTTCTGTCTCAGGTGCCATCTGCTTAAAACGTTATCTCTTAGTATGTTTCACAAGTATGTGCTTATGTTTTACAAAATCATGGATTGAAATAAATTACAACCTCTGAATTAGAATTGTTGACGAGATGATCCCAATGATATTCCAAATAAGATGAAAATGTCATTAATTTACATTTTCAACTTAAAATCTTCTGCATCAAGGTCTTCACTCTTAATTTTGAGAATTTCAATTGGTTTGTGACTTGGGTCAAGTTCCTTAACTTTTTGGTTTTCAGGTTTTCTGATCTTTGTAATTAGAAGATTGCAAATGATGGTTTCAGAATCTCTAAAGCCCTCTAATTCTATAGTATAAATGCTGTTCTCTGGGGACTCTCTTCTTTCCAGAAAATGTTGCCTGCTTCTTGAGAGTTAAAAGGAATTTCTTTTGCCAAAGGGCTCCTCAATTTCTTGAGTGATTATAGTAACTTAAGTTGCATAACTTCTAATACAACTCTTTTAACACCAAATCTAGTTCCTTAGACCCATTTTTAAATCAGTAAGTTTTCTCAGGGGGAAAAAAAAACCCTAATGCTTTAAATAGAATAGATGTCTGTCTCTCTCCTGTATGAAGCCCTTCAAAATGAAATCATATCATTTGTTTCCCTTACCTCTAACGTATATAAGATAATGAGGATAGTTAATATACTTTGCTCCATGACAATGTAAACGGAGCAAAGAACATTTCGATGTATCAGTATAAGTGCATCTGTTTCACAGCAGTTTTTGTAGAATGAAAAATGAGAATGGCCATATACTTATTTTTCCTTTATAATTTTCCTAGAATTAAAGAAAATATTTTCAAATGGAAAGTTTATTTTGGAGGTCTGAATTTGTAAGTTTGTTTACTAAAACTAGAAGAAGAAAAAAGAGTGAGATGATGATAATGGGTATTCTGAGTGCTTTTTCAAAATTAAAAGACCGCTTCATCAGAGAACATCAACACTTGGTAAAACGATGAAACCACCTTACTTCCTTGGGCACAAAGAATACCCTGTTCCATTCCCATTCTTGGTATGTTTGCTGTTGTTATTGCTCCCTCCCTGACACTTGAATTTAAAAAGACGAGGCCTCTGCTGGTTTCTGTCTGCCTTGGTTTGTGTAAGCAGAGAAGACCAGCATAAGGCTAATTCCACTGAGCAATTGAGACTCAGTCAATCAGACTCAGGTCATTGATTTTGGATCGGAGCTGCAATGGCGCCTGCTACTGCCAGCCACCCTGGCGAGGCTGACTCAGGCCTCTAATCCTCTTACCCAGCAGTCAAGGCATTGAGATAAAAGCTGGCAGTTCAACGTGTTCAAATAACAGATTTGACAAATTAGGAGGTTTCAACCTTATGGTAAAAAATATTTAATCTTTGGGGTTTATCATATGCTGTGGTGCAACAACACAGGTAATATGCAAATCAGGTTATTAAAAGTAAACGGACACAGTCATAAGAGAAGCAATTCACTTTATTTTGTATAATGGAAAGGTAATTACGTTATAAATGAAATGTCACTGTAACAGAACAATAATCCTCAAAATTCCAAAAGTCAAAAATACGTATTGCATACTGACTATTTCTATGTCATCTTATATGGGAAAAAAACTAACATGAAAAATAAAAGTAAGGTTTAAAGAAATATTAATTTTATTTATTTATACACACACAGTTTTGGCCTAATGGTATATTTAATTTAATTCTGTCAGTAAACTAAACAAGGGCCTGAGCAGTTTTAGCATCTATGTAAATATAAACAGTGGAAATATTTATCCTGAGTTACCATTCAAATAAACTAATAAGTTCGGCCAAACAACTTATTTAATATGTTCATTGAATTTGCTAAAATTATTGTTCTATTTAGTCAAAAAAATTGAGATTCTTGCTTGAACAGATCCAGTCAATGGCTTTCTAATGAAAATTATGCTCTACCCTGGGTGTTACCGTAGACGTACTCTGCGTTTGCTTGTCCATTATCTTGCATTGTGCTCCCAAGTAGCACAGGGTGCCCGCACATGTGCAAGAGAAAAAAAAAAATCTCTAAATTTTAACCCTACCTGCTATTCACTTTATCTCACAAAAAGGAAAAAAACCTTATTTTTATGAATTTCATAGTTATTTGATTGCAGGTGTTTAAGCCTGTACGTCCCAAGATTAATCATTTCAAATACTTTTCATTTTTTCTTTGTTTCTAATGGTTTTTCTACCTTTGCGCATCCAACACTAAGAATGATGTCTGGAACATAATAAGTTGCTTGGTAAGTGCTTTTCTTATTGAATAAATAAATGAATAAATGATTCATTTATTCATGGATGAATGAATGAGATCAAATATTTAAGCTAGTTGAGTTTTAGGAAAGAAAGTAGTTGTGTGGGACATTCCGTAGTTCTTATTGGGCATTCGGAATGCCATTACTTCCTTGGCACAAGTGAGGCTCAGCACATTGCTTCCATCTATTTAAATATTAAACTGTCATTCAATGACTAGAAATTAACATTTGGCCAAACCTATGGGTCACCATTCTATACAGAGTCACTGCTATTGCATGCTCCTGTGACCAGAGATTTTATCTAATTTGTACATATATTTCCAGCACCTTACATGTGGTAAGAATACAGTAAATATTAATTAAGTGAATGAATGGATAAATGATTATGTGATCAACTGAACACTTCAAATATTAGTTGTATCCATTACACAAATACATTGAAAAACTGTAGCTAATTGGTTCAGATCTGCTGCCCTGGGGAGGAAGGGCAGTTGAGGGCAGTCAATGCTTATTCAATTTAATTTTCCACACATTTATCGAGCAGATATTGAGCCTGTGTCCCTTCTTTACAGAATTATATAGTTGGTCGTATGGGAAGACACATAGATATGAGGAGTATATACTGAAGAGACCAGCTGAATGCAAAAATATGCTTACAAATCTACTACAGATATTCCTAAACAAGCCACCAGGTGGGCCACACAGTGCGAAGTAGGGTGGAATACGTGTAACTAGCTTTTCAGGTAGGTGCTTGTCTATCTGAACTGATTTGACATACAAATCTGGCCTCCAGCGTTCTGTATTTATTCTCTTGCTAGTTTATTACTTCATTTGACCATTCATCTTTTCTCGCAGATTTATTTTTTAATGAAAATAACTTCAGGAGAGGTGACACAGCCAAACTCCAATGTTTGGGTGCCTCCTTTCCTTTGTTAGAACTACATTCTCCACCAAGGAGGCTTTGGGACTTGGGGTGCAGGGAAGAAAAAAGTGCACTAATAAGAGAAAAGTGCATTTGACAGAGGAGATGAGGGTCTGTCATGAGTAACTTACTTAATTTCCAGCTGTTTGGCCCTAGGTGATAGTAGATGAGGATAATCTCATCATTAGGAGCACAAAGCGCTCTAGGTCTAGTTCATAGTTTTGCAGTATTGAATATCCCTGCCCCAGGGCCGCTGAGAGACTGTCACAAATGAAAGTAAGATTAATATATGTTTGATGCCCATTATTTATTCACTTACCTAACAAAGTTACATAATCCAAACAGCTGCCATTTTTTTTCTGATATGGATTAAAAAATCATTAAAACTTCAAATAATGGCATGCCTTTTGTCTTTGTTAACCTAAAATAAGAAAGAAAATTTGCTGAATCTGGTATTTTTACCACCTATTGAAAATGATTCTAATAAACAGTCATCAAATTTTCTCAAAGGAGAAAACTTTCAGGCAAAAAATGCCAACATGCTGATCAAATCAATATAAATAAGAATAGTATACCTGATTATATCTCTTAAGGAAATATATACATTTATACAATTTAATGAGAATGAAATAACTGGCCAGAATAGAATTCCTTTGAGCTCATTATTTGGCATCATAAACAAAATCATTGAAGTCAAAAGTCATATTGCCTGCATTATAAAATAACAAATAAAGTCTGACATAGAAACCAGCCCTAAATTATTTGAAAAATGTGTGTGGCAAGAAGAAAAATATTAAGTTAGCCAGAGTAGTATGAAATTACCAAGATCACTAAACAATGGCAGGATTTCACTATCTGGAACAAAAATATGTGAAATATTGCCCTGTGTATGGCTCTGTGACATAGGTATTTTAGTCATTCATAAAAATTGTGGTGTCTCACCTGTCAATCCCCTCGCATTTTCTCTGCCTTTTATTACCCCAATGAAAAGTCAGGCCATTTATTGAACACCTAATGCATGTCAACTGTTTCTATCCTCACCAGTGTCATCCAAGGCACGTGTCATCCATATTTTATAATGTATAAACAGCAGAGCCAGGGATTCAATATAGATCTGTCTGATGTCAAAGTTATGTATATTTTTTGAATTACTCAATGCTCTCTTTTTCTTAATTAAAATACAATCATATGGAGGGTTAGCAACAGGGGCGTGGGAGGAGGAGAGAGGGGGAAAAGGTATAGAGAATGAGTAGCATAGATAGTGGGTAGAAATAGACAGGGGCAGGGTAAGAATAGTATGGGAAATGTAGAAGCTAAAGAACTTATGACACATGGACATGAACTAAAGGGGGGAATGTGGGTGGGAGAGGGTGTGCAGGGTGGGGGGAATGATGGGGGGAGAAACGGGACAACTGTAATAGCATAATCAATAAAATATAAAAAAAATAAAATAAAATACAAATGTTTTACTTCACAGAGAGCATAAACATGGTACATTTGGGATCTAGAGCTAATAAAAAGCGTGGGATGCCCTTCTTCTCTGCAAGCGACAGCACTTGAGAGCTGGATGAGAAAATATGGGGCAACCCGGCTGTGCAGCTCCCAAGTGTCCCACCAATGTGTGCGGAGTGCCTACTGTGTGCCGCAGACTGCCTGATGCACTGGGGATACCGCAGTGAATAAAAACAGGCAAACAAGTAAAATAAATACGTAAATAAATACATATTTTACTTCAGATGAGAAAAATGAAGCAAGTAAGTTAGTCGAGGCTGGGATTTTCAATAAGGTGGCTGGGCCAGAGAAGGCTTCCCAGAGGAGGTGACTTTTTAAATAAAAACATGAAGTGAGAGAGCAAGTTGTGTGATTAGCTGGTCAAAGAGCATTCCAGAGAAAAGGAACAGTAAGCTCAACACTGGGGAGGCGGGACTACAGTGATTTACCAGAAAGATGAATTTACCATCGGTTTAAATAGAAGAGATAATATACTTCAGATTTACATCACAAGATACCTATAATCACAACTATTCACATCTCCCCCATAATAACTATGGAACAATGTGTATAAAATTTTTCCAGGTTACAGATCCCTTGAAAAACTTGGGAAAAATTGTTGGCATGGTTGACACTTTGCCCAGAAATATGAGCTTTTTCACACGTGTAGAAACTTGTATTCCATCATCAGACCAGAGAAAAAGGGTATTTACAGACTCCATGAAGTCACCCACGAGGTTGCTGTTTTAGGAAAATAGACCTGATACCCACTTCTGTCTGGTAAGGCAAATGTTGACAAGCTGGCCTGCATTTTAGTCATCTCCGTGGGCCCTTTTACGAGATCCTTGGGGTACTGTTGAAGCGTCGGTTATATCCCTGACTATCCATGGCTTTTTCCAGCTTTCACAAATAGTCTTTAAAAACCCCACTGTTCATTAACATCATGTATTTGAAAATGAAGTCCATCATTACTTCTTATCACTCGATTATTTCTTGCTAAGTTTCCCCAATAGCTTGAGAATCATACTTTCTTTTCCAGGGGAACAGAAAGACAAAATATTATTTCTGTTACAAAAATTTACCCTTCACCTTTTGTTGAGGTTTATTTCACTCAATGACTAATGATTACTAAGTACCTCCAGTATGCTAACTGGGTGTACAAGAGAAGGTGAAAAGACAGGTGAATAATATGGTTTACTTGAAGAGATAAAACAAACATACTGAAAAGTGTTAATATGACCTTCTTTGTTTGGCTAAGTGGTGAAAGAGTTATTGCAAATAATGGCAAACATAAGACTTTGAGCATGGCAAGCAAATTCCCCAACATCTTTGCCTTCCTGCTTTCGTGAAACTGCTCACCTCTCAGAACAGCGCTCCATCTGCCACTCTCAAGTGGAGCCTCTTAATATCCTGTTTCCTGAATCTTGTATCCAGAGTCAGTTTTGGCATCTATCCAACTCTCTAGTGCCGTTATTTTTTAGCACCGCTGAGGCACCATGAACTTCTCCTGACATAGCACTTCCCCACAATTTGAAACATCCAATTTCCGAAACACAAAAGACAAAACAAAAACCCTATGCCTTTTACAATTGCAGGAAAGTTAACATATGAGAGCAAAACCATAGCAGTTCTGCCCACCACTGACACAGGCTGATAGTGGTTCTAAATAAATAGACTTACAATCGAGTAAACTGTACATAGGCAGGGGCCCCTAAGTATCCATTGTCTTCATGTTCTACGGTGTCCACACCTGAAGACAAACTCCTGTATGGTGGAGATGGGTCCATTTTGGTCCTAGCGTTGACCTTAAACAGCTAACCAGATATTCCTCCAGCACAACGGGTTTATTTGGGGACAATAAAGAATTGTGACTTGGGACATGTGGTCTAACGGCAAACTATGTGCAAGTCCAAAGAAACAGAGGAGAGGAATGTTCTTTTACGGCCTTGGGACGGAGGGCTCTAAACAAAGACTCCTGTGCAGGAACCTGAAGGTTTAAAGTAGAGCGACTCTTCTGTGGCTGAGCTATGGCAGTCGCCCTAGGCTGAACTGTTACTGGGTGAAAAGGAATCTTTTCTTCCTTCTGCTAAGATAGTAAAGGACTATCCCTTTCTGTCAGCGATGCACTGAACACTTCTTTTCCTGCTGGGGTCAGCAGGGTGCATTGAGTAACACTTGTTTGAGAGTTCTCTCTTCTAGCCTCCCAACTGCATTTTAAATGAGGTTTCTGTTTACTGATTTTCACATTAGTTAGAGCTTCAGAGCTGCAAGTAGGGCTCAGCCTGTATATAGGATATTGCCATATTAAAGCAATATTTGCCTGCTTACCTATTCTTATTCTGGGAAAAATTTAAGCCACAGTCCCATATTATCTCACTTCCCTCCCACTTCCCTCCCACTTGTGCCAACAGAGACCATCCCTTCCCATTTTCAGTTGTTTTGGGGGAGAGAGGTGGAAGGTTGATTTGACTTAATTTTAGGCCTGAGTTCTAACTGTCTTAAGCAAACAATTTCTCCCCACCCCAATACTTCCAACCCTTACCATAACCTTTGATTGGTTTAGGATCTCCCACTTTCCCTAAGCCTATGGGAGGCAAGGGATTTTTGAGGGAGAGAAGTTATTTTACGTTGATGCAGGGATATGAGATCCACACCTGCGGTAGACACTGTTGACCATGAGTGTGAGCGTCTGGATTTGCCAGGGGCACCGTGTGAAGCATAAGAATAAAGCCAACAGTGAATAAGACAAACAGGAGCTCTACACTCACAGAGTTTACTTGTCTACATGGAGTTTATTATATAGTATTAATTATGTGAATCAATATATTTTCTTTACTAAGTCACTTTTTTAATTTATTTTTTAATCGGTATTTTTTTAATTGTTGATATTGTACAGTTTTCTGTCTTTTACCCCGCCCCCAGCCCACCACCCCAGCCCTCCCACTAAGTCACTTTTTACTTGGGTTCTGTGTCACTTAAAACGTAGAGTCCTAATGGATACAACATTTTGCCAATGAACTTCCTCTTTCCCCCATGAGATGACTTGAACAAGTCTCTTTTTCTTGAAACTGGAAGACTCTTCACTAAACAAAGAGTGAGAAGAAGGGAAGGACACTCTCAGCTTGAGTAGCAGGGAGAGCTTCAAGGAGGATGGGACTTGATACTGGATACCAGCAATATATTAACAATAGTTTCTACCTATCAAAAATCATCTGTATGTTACATTTTGTATTTCTCATCTTTACTCATTGCCAAGAGACATGATTAAAACCATTTACACATGAGAAAACTGAAGTTCCAAGACATTAAATGACTCAAAATAATGTAACTAGTAAGTGACATAGCTGGAATTAAAAATTAGCTATTACTAGTGCTAATCATGACTACATAATGCTGGCTCTAGATTGCATTTGATACATATTGTTTCTCAGTGTTATTGTTACTGGCATTTGGGTTATTTCCATTTGGTATTTGGGGTGATTCATCATTATGCAAGATGTTCCCATGCAGTATAAGATATTTAGCATCTCTGGACTCCTCATCATATGTTAACAGCGCTCCCTAGTCATATCGTAAGAACTAAAAATGTCCTCACATACTTCCAGATAACTCCCCAGTTATTAGTACAGTTAGAAATTCTGGTAGTAGATAAGGAGAAGAAAACACATTTCAGATGTGGCTGGAGTTTAAATGAAGGGGAAAAAATGAGCATGGCAAGTTCAGCTGACTTGAACCTGGCCTAGATCAAATGCTACATCATAAGATGTAATAGAGGTACCTAAAGACAATACTGGAAGGACAGACTGGTACAGGTCATGTACAGTTTTCATTGCCATGCTTGGCAGTCTTTTATTTTTAATAGATTACAGGAAGTTATGAAAGGTAGCATGGGACTGAGTGATGTTTGAGTTTTAGAGTCACACAGAGTTCAGTCTAATTCCAATTTCTTTACACCCATCCATCTGTTATTTAATTAATTCATTCAATCAATATTTTTCAGAACTACTGTGTTCCAGGCACCTTGCAAGATATGCAAATACAATGAATGACAAGCATAGTTTCTGCCATTAGGGAGCTTATAGGCTATCATACACATTAATTATCAAAAATAAATTGAAAATCTTCTAAAAAGATTCACCATTCTAGATGCCATGAAGAATATTCATGATTTATGGGAAGAGGTCAAAATATCACCATTAACAGGAGTTTGGAAGAAGTTAAGTCCAGTCCTTATGGATGAGTTTGAGATGTTCAAGGCTTTAAGACTTCAGTGGAATAAGTAACTGCATATGCAGTGGAAACAGCAAGAGGACTAGAATTATAAGTAGAGCCTGAATATGTGACTGAATTGCTGCAATCTCATCATAAAACTTAACAGATGAAGAGTTGCTTGTAATACATGAGAAAGGAAAGTGGTTTCTTGACATGACATCTGATGAAGATGCTTGTTAAAATGGCAACGCTAATTTATATCAATTAGCCTATGATAAAATTAGTTTTGTTATAGGTGGTGTTCCCAGTTCCAAGAACCTATTGATGAGTTTAAGGAAGGACTTACTCTAGTTCTCTAACATTCTTAGAGAAATAAGTCTTCCTAGAAGGGAGGATGTGCCAAAGCAAAAAATAATTTCAGAAAATACAAACTGTTTTTTCCTCATTGGTCCTGTATGTATTCCTTCTTTTCTATCAAGAGCAGCCTCTATTCATTCCCTAACTCAAACCACCATGACCCCAGCACAGTGATTGGTTTAGGGTGATCACCTGACCAAGCTCAATCAATCACAGAACCCCCTTCCTGGCCTGGAATGAGGAAAAATGAGGTGGGGGATGAGTTTGAAGCTGCTATACAGGGTAAAGGAGCATTGGGTAGACAAGAGATTGATTAGCACTCCAGCCGCTGATTCTAGACTTGCTGTTTCACTTTTGTCATTCTGGCAGTTCCATTTTAAGAGCTGATATAGTCCATGTTTTGCCTAATTTAATCATGTTTATGGCTGTGACACTTAACAATCAAGGCATTCTATGTACTGACTAATACAGCCATCGTTTTTATTTACTTCTCTTTGTCTTGCACTCATTCTCCCCAATCAAAAAAAAATCAGATGACTAAAGTAAAGTTAGCGGAATCAGACTAGTGGTGCCATTTATCATGCATTAGAAACATCTGGAGGATTAATCCAAACACATATTGGCAGTCCCCTACCTACAGAGTTTCTGATTCAGTCTGTATGTGGAGATGGGTAGGGCCTGAAAATTTGCATTTCTAATAAATTCCCAGATATTACTGGCCCAGGCATCAGTTTGAGAATTACTGGATTATACACTAAGGTCTATACGACTCCAAAAACTCAAATACTACACAACAGCATGTTGTCTTCCCAAAATATGACTCATGGAGCTTTATGGAACATTAATTAACAGGTGTTATTGCATTAAAAAGGGAGGATTAAATTATGATATAAACAGGTATTGTTACTGTAGGTCTTCTTAAAGCCTTTATATACAAATCTTCAAGAGACAGTTATAGACTTCTGGCCAAGATGGAGGCATAGGTAGATACACTGTGCCTCCTTGCAAAACCAAAAGGACAACAACAAATTTAAAAACAAAAAATAACCGGAACTTTCAGAAAAATCAAACTGTGTGGAAGTCCAACAACCAAGGAATTAAAGAAGAAACATCATACAGATCAGTAGGAGGGGCAGAGATAGGCAGCAGGGTGGAGAAGACTCATGGTAAGGTGGTGGCTGGAGGACCAGAATGGGTGAGGCAGGAGCTGGCAGAGCTGGTGGTCCCATATTTGTATGTGAATAAACGGGGAGGAACAACTGGGGAGCAAGATGGACAGCGCAACCCAGGATTCCAGCATGGGGAAAGGAAAGAAAGCCTCAAACCTCTGACTGAAAAAACCTGTGGCTGTTGAGGAGGTGAGAAAAACTCCCAGTCTCACAGGAGAGTTTGTTGGAGAGACCCACAGGGTCCTAGAATATACACAAACCCTCCCACCTGGGAATTAGCACCAGAAAGGCCCAATTTGCTTGTGGATAGCAGGGGAAGTGACTGAAAGCCTGCGGAAGGTTGAAAGCCTGCGGAAGGTTGAGTGAGCGGCACTGTTCTCTCTTTGACCTGTCCCTCACATACGGCAGCACAGTGCAGCAACTGAGTTGCCCCACCTGGTTGAATACCTAAGGCTCCACCCTTACTACATAACAGGCCTGCCAAGACAAAAAAATATGGCCCAAATGAAAGAACAGATCAAAGCTCTAGGATAAAAAAAAAAAAACAAAAAAAAAAACAAAAAAAACAACTAAGCGATGAAGAGATAGCCAACCTATTAGATGTACAGTTCAAAACACTGGTAATCAGGATGCTCTCAGAATTGGTTGAGTATGGTCACAAAATAGAGAAAAAAGTGAAGGCTATAGGAAGTGAAATAAAGGAAAACGTACAGGGAACCAACAGTGAAGGGAAGGAAACTGGGACTCAAATCAATACTTTGGAGCATAAGGAAGAAATCAACATTCAACAAGAACAGAATGAAGAAACAAGAATTCAAAAAAATTAGGAGAGGCTTAGGAACCTCCAGGAATATTTTAAACATTCTAATATCTGAATCATAGGGGTGCCAGAAGGAGAAGAGCAAGACATGGAAAACATATTTGAAAAAATAATGGAGAACTTCCCTAATGTGACAAAGGAAATAGACTTCCAGGAAGTCCAGGAAGCTCAGAGAGTCCCAAGGAAGTTGGGCTTAAGGAAGCACACACCAAGGCACCTCATCATTACATTAGCCAAGATGAAAGATAAGGAGAGAATCCTCAAAGCAGCAAGAGAAAAGGACAGTTACCTACAAAGGAGTTCCCCTAAGACTATCAGCTCATTTCTCCAAAGAAACCTTGCAGGCAAGAAGGGGCTGGCAAGAAGTATTCTAAGTCATGAAAGGCAAGGACCTATATCCAAACTTACTCTATCCAGCAAAGCTCTCATTTAGAATGGAAGGGCAGATAAAGTGGTTCCCAGATAACATCAAGTTAAAGGAGTTCATTATCACAAAGCCCTTATTATACAAAATGTTAAAGGGACTTATCTAAGAAAAAGAAGATCCTCAAAAATATGAACAGTAAAATTATAACAAACTCACAACTATTTGTCAATTGTCATCAAACCCAAGGAAAAAAACAAAAATAAAAACAAACTAAGCAAACAGCTAGAGCAGGAACAGAATCACAAAAATGAAGATCACATGGAGGGTTATCAGTGAGCAGGTGGAGGGGGGTGAATTTGGGAGAAGATACAGGAAATAAGCAACATAAACGGTAGGTACAAAATAAACAAGGGGAGGTTACGAATAGTATAGGAAATGGAGAAGCCACAGAACTTATATGTATGACCCATGGACATGAACTAAGAGGGGAAAAAGGCTGGTGGGAGGGGTGGTGCAGGGTGGAGGGACATAAAGGGTGGAAAAATGGGACAACTGTAATAGCATAATCAATAAAATATATTTAAAAGAAAAAAAGAAGTACAATAGGTGTGGGAAAGACAGGGTAATGTTAAGAACAGTATAGGAAATGGAGTAGCCAACGAACTTCTGTGCATGACCCACGAACATGAACTAAGTTGGGGTGGCACATTGCCAGAGGAAATGGGAGGTACTGGGTGGGAGGAGGCAGAGGGGGGGAAATGGGGACAACTGTAATAGCATAACCAATAATATATATATGTATATTTTTTTAAAAAAGGGATGGAATATAGTTGGCAGTGTTTCCCAAAGTTACCTCACTCTGGAAATCCCCTCTTTTATAGTAGAGCATGTCCTGGAATTGGTGTTCTACAAGAATTTGTGTAGAAAATGCTCAGAAGCACATAGGTTTTAAGGAAGGCAAATGTTTTTAAGGGACTAGTGAGGAAAGGACTTCTGAATTAGAAGGTGAATACTAATACTATCAACAACTGTAGCTAATCAACAGGTTACACTGGCACATGCTAAATAGGATCATTACTAACATAAGATATGCATAAAACTAGGGAAACTAAATATCAAAAAATGTAGGCTTGAGCATACAAAAATTTTTAAATGTGAAGTGGAACATTTTACTATTACAGCTTTTTGCTTCTTTTGAACAACACAATAGACAATTTCATATCATCTCTAAATTTTAATTGTTCTTTGATGGTTAAAGAACCGGAAGAATCTGGATTGAATTGGGAGTTTGGTTGTTAGCAACACTCATAAACTGGTATGTAACACAGGCACAGTGATGAATAGGATGGGGCAGGTTCTGCTACTCTCCAATAGCTCATATTTTTTCCAATAATGTCAGATCTGAGTTTAAGCCAGATGAAGCCAACAGCTTGCAGGAAAAATAAAAATAAAAACTTCATTAAATTTTCCATTATGTCCAGTTTACATTAGATAAGATCAGAGAAGAAACAGCTATAATGCTTGGCTGGTTTTAAAAGTCCTTAGGACAAAGAATGGTTTTCTAAATGTTTTAAGGCCCTGATATTTTCATTTCTCTTAAATTATTTTCAGTAAACATTCTTGTATGTAAGTTGCTCAATTGGAGGTTATGTTTCCTTATTCTGTATTTCTATAAAGAACTATTAGGTTGATCCAAAATGGTATTGTGACTCTCGAGGGGGATCTGAATAGCTAAGATATGCTCTGGAGAGCACAGAAAGCCCTAGAGGAGGTCTACAGAGCCCCGCTCCTGGCATTTGGACTGGCATCTTTTTCTTCTTACATCAGAAGTAAGACGGCTGTCTCACAGACCAGTCATGATTCTACCAAATTACCAAGGTTGTTCCATTACAAGCTATCTGAAGGGGTGTGTGTGTGTGTGTGTGTGTGTGTGTGTGTGTGTGTGTGTATCCGTTTCTGATGGCAAATCTCTAGATATAAGAACTGACCTGAAAATACACTGTGTATACCCAGAGGCTCTAGCAGGTGAAACTGTCTAAAAATAAAACAAAATGTAAATTATAGGACATAAGAAAATTGAGCAGTGCGGTGGATTTGAGAAACATTTAAATTAGTTTTTAAATGTTAAAGATTGATTAATACTAGAACAAGTTAGTCCAAAGGGAAATTTAATTCTTCACTGATGGCTTTACTTGGGAATCATTTTCTTGATGGAATTTGTGGTATTTTATTCACAAATTTATATATTTTGAAACACTAGCTAAGTTTATAGAACTTTAACATAACAGAAATTTAAACATGATTATTACTTGTTTTGAGAGCAAAGTTAGTTTTTTATATTGTTTTGAAATGATATTTTACCAGAATTTAAAAAAAAGAAAACAAGATTGGCTACCTTTGGGAGCCTTCAGAACAATATTTGAGTTAGAAAAAACATCCTAGGGTAATATACATACTACAAGTTCAATCTAAATACGAGTCTCTGTGTTCCAAGTTCAGTTTTTTCATGTGTTTAAAAAAAAAGAAGAAGAAGACAATTGGCCTAGGAGAATCTTAAAGGCCCTTATATGTCTAAAAAGTTATATAATAGTGATTATTTAACTTTTTTTCATCCAAAGAAAATTTGAATGTGGGGCAACTTCCACCTCAAAAAAGGTAGGTCATTTCAAGACTTGGAGCCTATGGGCTTTACAAACAGATATTCAACATTGTTACATGAACAGTGCATAAAATTGCTTTTTCACCTATCCCTCTTTACCAGTCCTACGCATTATTTCTGGAATTTCAATTTTTACAAAGTAAAAGATTGGATTATGGGGTCCTTCTCAATGCGAATTTAAACAAAAACATGCGCAGTACAGCATTCGAATATACACTGTATTTCATCCATCAGTACTCATTTGTTCCTAATAGTCTCAGTTTTCCATATCTACAGCTATTGAACATGTAGTAGTCTCTCTACAATAAAGTCCTTTTATAAATCTATATATAAATATATGACATACACAAGGTCTGTCTGGAAGGTATCCAGCCATGTCTTGTGAAAAAGAGACTTTTACTGAAGAAGATACAAAATACAAGAAACACTGTACATAGAACAATGACCCCTCAGTCCCCTTCAAAGTAGGCACCTGGTGACCTCACACAGTTCTCCCAATCGTCATCAGCTGCCCCATCATATTTTCCTGAATCTCATTTATAGTCTGAAATCTCATCCCTTTCAAAGTTGATTTTAGTTTTGGGAAAAGCCAGAAGTTGCAGGGTGTCAAATCTCAACTGTAGGAAGGCTGAGTCACCTGGGTGATTTGATGTTTTGCCAAAAACTGTGTGAGACATGATGCATGAGTGGGTGCGGTGTTATGATGAAGCTGCCAATCAGTTGCCCGTAGCTGCAGCCTTCTGAATCATCCAAATAATTTCCGTGGAGGAATTTTCAAACTTAATGCAAAATATGATGTAGGTTTGTTGCTCTACTCGCTCAGTCATTTTGAATGTGATGGCCACACAGTACACATGCTCACTCCACAGTGTCTACTGCCCCCAGTGACTAGGACAGTGGAGTTGTCCTTGTTCACACATGCGCATTCCAGTCCACTCTCCTTGGCTGCCAGGTTACATCGATGTGTGACAAACCATTCTCATTACATTAACAACGGCTGGACTTTTTCTGGACAGGCCTCGTATATAATGACCATGACAAACTATAAAAAGTTTGTAATGTAAATTATAATAGAATTAAAAACATTATATAATGAAACAATAAATAGGGTAGCTGTAGTTTTTCTAAAGATATACAACTTGAGAATTTAATAAAATACAATATGATAAACACCAGAATAAATGTAGGACTAAGTCAAATCCTTTGTTTCATCAGAAAGTATGTGGAACTACAAAGATAGGGACCAGTTTGTGACTGACCTGAGTTGCTTTTGTGTGATTACTTCGGGTGGTATGGAAGTGGTAAGAGCCCATAGTCATTAACACTAAATCTTGCCAGAGATGACAACATAATTCAAGATGCCACATTTTTCGCCCCCAGCATCTTCAAGGGAGGTGGGAGAATGAGCAAACAAAACCAGCATTTCTCTCTGGGTACATATGTAAGCACGCATGTATCTGCACGCATGGATAAGTGATGGCGCTCAGCAAGGAGACAGCGAGCCTGAGCACACAGTGGTGGAACACCAAGCTCATATTTCCGAAACGAAGACACACTGGGCGGCAGCAGGAGGCCTGGCAGAGAAGCAGCACCACTTTCAAAACTGGAGACACGCAGGCTAGAGCTCCCTCCACAGAGCGATGGCTCTGGCATGAGATTATGGTGCAAAATGTGAACCTTTGCAAAAGCCACGTAATCAATGGGTGAGCCCCTCTGTCCCCTGTATATGAGCACCTGCAAAAAATGAAAGCCCAGAAGCAGGAAAGAGCCCCCAGAAATTCTAGGTGGGAGTGTTAGGGCTTTTCACTTTCTTCCTTAAAAGATAAATGTCATGATTACATGTGAATATGGGGCTTTGACAATTATCATCTCCACGCTCAGCTAGAAATGTAATCACTACTCATTTTTAACTCATCTTTGTTTATTTAGAGAATGGGAATGTTAAAGGAAACTTTAAAGAAATTGTCTCACCAAAACCTCTCTAATTACAGAGCAGGAAATTGATAGGGCAAGCGGTGGTGAGGGGGAAGAGCTGGGGAACATCTGTAGTAGTGTCAACAATGAAAAAATAATTTTATCTGCAAAACGTATAAACTTTTTTAAAAAGATCATTTAGGTGGAGAGCTGAGACCATAACCCCTTCTGTAAACAGCTTTCTCTAGACCAATGCTTCTTTTCCTATTCCACTTTATTAAGATATCATCAATGAACTTCATTAAAATTTTAAAACTTCTTGCTGTCAATATGATATGACGTACTGCCAAATTTTTTTTTAGAACTGATTGCCTTCCTTTGCAGTTCTAACAATGTAAATCACATAGTGTATACAACTGAAGAGACTTAAGGAGGGGACCTTAGCCTGATAATCCTTAAGGGCACACAGATTCCTCTGAAATCCACTCACCACAAGCAATGAAAAGTGGCTGAAACGTGGTCTGGGCAGAAGGCAAGTGGACAAAGAACTTTTGCAGCTTTGGGTATAAACATCAGATTGATTGTGCAATCAAGAACATGGTTACAACACTGTCCTCATGAAAGCATATAAAATATTTACCCCGTGTTACGTTCTTTCTTAAAATTACAACGAAGAGAGGTCTCATACACAATGCCCAGAGCCCACAGGTGACACTGGCTGAGGAAGTAACAGAACTCTGTAGAAATGAAGCTGAGACTCAGAGCAAGCATTGCAGGTTTGCATATGGAATCAGAGCAACACTATAAGGAAATATGCAGCCCAAGGTTATGAGACATCAGTGAATCATTTATCAAGAAAAGGAGAAAAAATAGAAATATCTCATTGAATATTATCAGTCTCAAATTTTGCCAATAGATTTATGGCTTTATGTTAGTAAGGAGGGTAATAACAATGTCACTTATGATGCTATATTTTATATGTGTAAGTATGCCTATACTTAATAGAATTCATCAGGCAGTAGGTCTGGGCGCTATTTAAAACATGGGTCAGAGGGGCATTAATTCTATTCAAAATGTCCATCTGTTGCCGCCCAACTTGCTAGGAGTGTTGCATAGCAACCCATAGAACTGCATGGATCTAGTTGGCCTCCCTCTGTTGCTTTTGTTTGCCCTCTGAGAGAGTTGCCCTTGATGGAGAAACAGTAGGTGTTCTTTTATTTATATATTTATTTATTTTTTTGGCTGGAGCTTGGCCTGGTGAGTGGGGGCTCATTATAGCCCGCTGAGCTAGATAGCATTGTGAAGCAATATCTGACATATGAATGTAATTTATCTTCCTGGCATGGTTCTGAGTCCCAAATTGATTCCTAAATTCCTAGGACTGTGGAAGTATAGCAATTAAAAGGAAAATAGCAGGACTTCTTACTTTTATACCCAGAAAAAAACACTCAGCAGAGCTGGCAGGGAGAAGGTTCCAGAAGTTTGAATCAGTTTTGTAGCACTTAGTCACCAGTTATACTATTCAGTTTTAGCATATTTCTGAACTGACAGCTTTTTCAACTCTTCATACCAGGCGATTTGTTAAATTAAAGATTTCCCCAGGAAATTAGACTTCCTTTTTTTTTAATCAGACATTCTTAAATACCTCTTTGCAACATGTATAAATCTCCAATACTTATATGTTCTTAACTATTATCAGATTTTTTAGCTGCTCAGTAAAATTTGCAATGAATTTAAGCATCTGTAATCCTACACAACGCAATCATTTACCTGGCTTACCTTCTTCTCAGTAGCAGCTGTAATTTCAGGTGAGGCCACAGAGTTCCTGTCTGCTCCACTGGCATCAGGGGCAGGACTGTGTGTGGGTTACTTAACAGATCGTTGCAATTCAAAACCATCAATTCTTCTAGCTGTTTGCTTAGTTTGCTTTTGTTTTAGGTGTGGTTCTTAATAGCTGTGAGTTTGCTGTCTTTTCACTGTCATATTTTTGATCTTCTTTTTCTTAGATAAGTCCCTTTAACATTTCATATAATAAGGGCTTGGTGATGATGAACTCCTTGAACTTGACCTTATCTGAGAAGCACTTTATCTGCCCTTCCATTCTAAATGACAGCTTTGCTGGATAGAGCAATTTTGGATGTAGGTCACAGAACCACAGAAATGGAGATCATATGAAGGGTTAGCAACAGGGAGTGGGAGGAGGAGAGAGGGGGAAAAGGTACAGAGAATGAGTAGCATAGATAGTGGATAGAAAATAGATGGGGAGGGCAAGAATAGTGTGGGAAATGTAGAAGCTAAAGAACTTATGACACATGGACATGGACTAAGGGGGGGGGATGTGGGTGGGAGAGGGTGTGCAGGGTGGAGGGGAATGATGGGAGAGAAATGGGACAACTGTAATAGCATAATCAATAAAATATATTTTAAAAAAACCATCGATTAAGTGCTGTGGAAGAAAGCAAAATTGTTGACAGAACAGAACTGAAAACACCATATTTTGAGAGAAACTCCTTGTTATATCACACTAATAGAAGTATGTAATCATGACCCCAGCATGTTTTCCATTAACGGGTTGTTGTCACTTGACTTAGATTTTTATATTTTGTTCATAACACATTTTCAGAAATGCCTCTCCTTTATCTCTGATGAATTCACATATTTCCATTTTAAGAGATTTTAACCCTTACCTTTTTTCATTAATAATCTTTAAACTAACTTTTAACACTAACCTGGCTGTCAGGGGAACCCTTAAGAATAGTTCCTAGGTGTTTGGTAACATAAATAATACCCTTTACCTTAACTGTTATAAAAAAGATCTGGTTTCGATGCTGAAGTGTTTAGTCATATAGTATCATATTAGAAATACTTTGTTTTCTTTTCACTTTTGTTTTTCTTCTAATATTTTTCCACAACAGAGATACGAGAAATTAAATTTTCATATTTCAAATTCCCACATCTACACATCAGAGAAGCTACAAAGGCCCCGGGTAAGTAGACTTGGACCTCATATAATGGACTGGCTGACTCTCAGATATCAGTTTAATTTCAATTCATATCATTACTAGCAGCCAGTAAGGTAACTATGTATTTATTCTCTAATGTGAGTCCCTTTTGAGAGTGAAAGATGGACTAACCAACATAACACTAGAACAATTGGCGTGAACAAAGCAAAGACATTCTTAGGAGTCAGGTCATAAGGTCACACTAAATGTAGGGTATGAACCAGGGATACAGTTGCACAAATAGGCACCAAGAAAGGTTATTTGTGGAAGGAGAAACTAGGGAAAAATGAAATTAAATATGTGCTTTCATCAAAAGCCAAGGGCTTAAATTAGGCACACTAGGTTCAAATTCTGGCTCTGTCATTAATTAGCTTTGTAACTTCAGTCAAATCATTTACTCTCTGAGATTCATCTTTTTCATCTGCAAAATGCAGTCATTGTACCCACCTCTAAGTTTTAAAAATTAAAACAAACATCTCATTCAAGGTGCTTGGTGTAGGTCCTGATCAGGTAATTACTCCATAAAATAATAGTTTTATTTTTCAGATTCTTTTCCAAATTTAAACATAGGAACCAGAAAAGGCAGCCAGGTGGAGAGATGTGAGCAGGAATAAAGTTTTGGGTGACTTCCCTACGTACAACCCTCTGTTTGGTCCCTGGAGCATCATTAATGGAAGTTTAGAACATAAGACATTTTTCCTCTGGTGAAGAGTGTTGCTCTTAAAGGTACTACTTAGTCCCGATCACTCGGCTAACAATATAAAAATGGAAACATTGCATATCTTGATATAGATCCACTGTATTGGTGGCTTAATGCTATTTGAATCTCATGAGCAGAAAGGGAGACACATCTTAAGGTCTTAGTATGACGAGTGTTGGAGATAAAGCTGACACAGATTTAGGACCATGTTACACTGGTGGAATTTTTAGTGGGCCAGTGGTCTGGGATATGCCATGGTAGCATCTCTCAAACGAACCTCCTTCCACTAAGAAAGAGCACAGCATTTACTGAACTCTGGATTTTGGAGCTAACATACAATACATTTGGTGATGCTGATCCAACCTATTTATCTGGTGACTTGGAAGGCAGCCAGAAAAAGAGATTTCTTCCATGAATACAAACTATGATGTAAATGTCTGCACTGCTTACGTAGTCCACCCCTGCAGATCTGACAGTGGTGATGGGAAGGATGTTGTGTGGAGTCCCGGAGAAGCCCGACCAGGACAGTTACAGAGACAGCACCTAAGTTTCTGGGGCAAAGCCATGACTTCTGAGTCAGAGAAATCCTGTTTGAAAAAATAACTCCTAGAATACTGCTAAGTACCTAACTCTGGTGCACCAGGCAAGTAGAAGGACAACTCACAATGGAGTAAACTTCTGATGAATGGGAAATAAATTCTTCTTTCTTTCTGCTCCTGACCAGGCTGTCTATAGCGGCACTCGTTCCCGTGGTTTCTCAGAAGACAGTTGGGTGAGACTGAGTGATCCGTTGCAGTAGAGAGCTGAATAGCGTCCTCAGTTCATTCATGCTTCTGTCTCATATCACTTCAGTTTTCCCTTACTTCTGCTTTTGTGTGATATTTTCTAATAAATCGGTAGTACATCAACTTTGCCGCCAGCTTTACTTTCTGGGGGAACCAAATATAAGACATCTGTCCTACTTAAGACTCTTTAGTGGTAAAACCTATTATTTCAACTCCACCTTTCTGATCACCTCTCCCAATACTCCTTGCCTTTAAATTTATGCTCTAACGATATAAATTGCTTTGGCTTCTGCACTGAAAACATGCTGTATCAGCATGTTTAGACACAGCTTAAGCTCTCTCCTCAGGAATGCTATCTTTCATTACCATTTAATTATCTCGTAATGAACAACACAGGGGTCATCTCCTTCTTTTTTTATTTTTTGTTTTTTGGTGGTAAGAGGTATGAAGTGTGGCAATCTATCAGTTGGCCTTAGAGGGAATGGTCCGCTGTGCCCTGGGCCACTGATGTACTAGAAGTTTCACCACTGTGACAGAATCCTGAATCTTCATGATCTTTTCCTCTCACCCTGTGGTATGCATGTGTCATACCAGAAACTCTAGGATAAACTGGACAGCCATTTGGAGACAATATCAGGGAGAGTATATCACCTGTGAGAAAATACAAAGTGTATTTTGAAGCTGTTGGTTAACGCCTGTACCCTAGAATTCGAACTCTTAATTGAAGAAAGATGTCCATACTGTGTCTCCAACTTTGGGCAGAAAGGCAGAGAACTAACTTGAGAGGAAGCAAGATTCAAGAATATGTGAAGAAGAAAGGAGGAAGTCTTTAGGCCCAGATTTCTGGCTCAGAATTTGAGAGCTTAAAGAACTTAACTGAACAGAGAATCAGAGTTATATTTTACAAACCAAACAAATGTTCCTGATCAAGTGATTTGATTCAAAAACTCTTCACATTTAGAGTAAAATTTACCTTCTACTTGGGGGGGTGGCACGGATAAGCTGATTCTTCCTTTAGGTAAAGGAGTTTTGAGTACTTTATTTTTGCTATGTGCTATGCTGGGAACTGAAGGTACAGAGATGAATCACACGGAGTCTTTGCCCGAAGGGAGCGTACCACTGAATGCAGGACATAGAACCATTCTAGTACTAATGATTGGACAGCGTGCTGTGAGAGGGCAGAGACAAAGCCTGATGCACTGTGAGCTTGCAGAGGGGGCCTCACCAGGACCCTCGCCTATGTACAATAAGACAAGACTGTCATGAACACTCCTAAAGACTGTAGCAAGTGGGATAAATAACAAACAATAAATTTGAGGTATGTTTGTGATCGCAGCATATTCTGCTGCAAAGAACTGAGATTTTAAAGTAAAGTGGGCCCATTTAATATTTTCAGTGGTCTTTCTCTCTGATAACATTCGTTCTCTTTTCTGCTCTTTTCTAACTCAATAAATGACTTCGGAGTATGATGCGGGTGTTTCTATCCCCTGTTCTGCTTTGTATTCCATATACTTAGTTTCCTTCTAACATTTTTAAACAGTCCACTCCTTTTCTGTGGTCTTATGGAGGTAACCTCATTCACTGGTTTTTGTAAGTAAGCCAACATTTCTTTTCACGTTCAGCATTTGAAAATTTTTCCTTCTAAAATTAAAGTATTATTTTCGTATAATATTATATTAGTTTCAGGTGTACAATATAATAATTGAACATGTATTTACCTTTCAATGTTATCATTACAATAGGTCTAGTAACATTATAACCATATTACTGACTATATTTTCTGTGCTGTACATATTTTGTCCCCATGGCTCATTTATTTTATTAATGGAAGTTTGTACCTCTTATTCCTTGTTGGGAACTGCCCTGCCTGGTTTCAGGAGTTGTAAACTCCCCATGGCTAAGGCTGAGTGAGCAACCTTCAGACTGTGAGCCACTAAGGAGACAAAGCTTACCTCCCTGGCAGGAGTGCTGCTTCTGCTTCCTCCATAACTGGCCCCCAATTCTTGGTCGGTTAGCCAATGACGAACAGGTAAGATTCCCTCAAGGGAGGGGTCACCTAAGACAGGCATGACTACTTGGAAGGCCCTCATGGAAGGACTCTGGGGGGCTGCAGCAAAGAGGGGGTGATGGACCCTCGCCTCCCAGCTATCCTGACATAGCCTGAATCTGGGAGAAGTTTCCTTATCTCTTGGCTACCTTACTCTGCTCCATTTAAGCCTGAAACAATGACAGAGGGAGGTGTAGCCCTGTGCTGGCTAGGGTGGGCTCCCCGGGTGATGGGCACAAGAAAGAATTCATAAAATCCTGTGAAACCTGCTTTGCTAAGAATGCTGTCATTTAAATGATAAGCATCTTGAGCAGGAAATGAGTTTGTCTCCCAAAGTTTTCTAACCCTTTAGCTGACAGACCCTGATTCAGATTAAGCCCTCAGAGTTCTTTGCATGTTATCTATTGTTTGATCCTTGCCACCTGACAATGGTTGATGAGCTTTACCTATATTCCTGTGTAAAATAAACCTAATAAAAACCATTGAGGAAGGGGCTCTTGATCCTTCTCCTTAGAGAGATCGGCCACCTCTCCTCCCCAAGCAGATCTTGTCTTGGTAAATTTTTTCTCATCCATGGCGGATGGGGGCTTTGAGTGCAAAGCTGCCCCACAATTTCTCTTTTCCATTTTCACCTATCTGAATGTTTTGTTTTTTGCCCATTCTCCCATCCACCTCCCCTTTGGCAATCATTAGTTTATTCTCTGTATCTACGAGACCGAGTCTGTTTTATTTGTTCATTTTGTTTATTTAGAGTCTACATATAAATGAAATTGAGTGGTCTTTATCTTTCTCTGCCTGACTTATTTCACTTGCATGATACCCTCTAGGTCCATCCATGTTGTTATAAATGGCAAGATATCATTCTTTTTTATGACTGAATAATATTTCAGTGTACGTATGGACCACCTCTTCTTTATTCATTCATCTGCTGATAGACACCTAGGTTGCTTTCATATCTTGGCTATTGTTGATATGATGCAGTGAACTTAATAAAGGTTCATATATTTTTTCAAATTAGTGTTTTTGTTTCTTCAGGTAAACATCAAAAGTGGAATTGCTGGGTTAGATGGTGATTCTATTTTTAAAATTTTGAGGAACCACCATACTGTTTTCAAAGGGGCTGCACTAATTTACAATTCTATCAACATTGCATGAGGGCTTCCTTTTCTCTAAATCCTTACTAACACCTGTTATTTGTTGACTTTTTGGTAATAGTCATTCTGATAGGTGTAAGGTGATAGCATGTTGTGGCTTGATTTGCTTTTCCTGATGGTTAGTGATGTTCAGCATATTTTCATACATCTTTTGGATATATATACATATATATGTATATATATATTCATATATATGTGTATATATATATATTCTTTAGAGAAATGTCTATTGAGTTCCTCTGCCTGTTTTTTAATCAAATTGTTTTTTATGAGGTCTATGAATTCTTTATATATTTTGGATATTAACTACTTATGCAAATACCTGCTCCAATTCAGTCAGTTGTCTTTCATTTGGTTAATGGTTTCCTTGTTTTTTAACTCATTTTTTCCTTTTATTAAAAGTTTATATTGAATTTATTTGGGTGACATTGGTTAATAAAATGGTGCAGGTTTCAAGCATACGATTCTATAACACATCATCTGTACATTGCATTGCGTTTTCACCATCCCAAGCCAAGTCTCCTTCCATCACGAATTATCACCTCCTCCTTTACCCTCCCCCACCTCCTTCTCCATCTCCCTTTTCCTCTGGTAATCACCATACCGTTGTCTGTCTACAAGGGTGTTTTAACCTAAATCCCTCCACCTTTTTCACCCTGCCTCCCTCCACTCTCCTCTCCAATAGCTGTCAGTGTGTTCTCTGTATCTGAGTCTGTTTTGTTTGTTAGTTTATTTTTTTCATTAGATTCCACATATAAATGAAACCATATAGTACTTATCTTCCTCTGACTGGCTTATTTCACTTACCATAATACTTTCCAGGTCCATCCATGCTGTCCCAAAAGGTAAGAGTTCCTTCGTTTTTATAGCTGAGTAGTATTTCATTGTGTAAATGTACCACAGCTTTTTTTATCCACTCATCTACTGATGGATACTTGGGCTGCTTCCAACTCTTGGCTAACACTTCAACGAACATAGGGTGCATATATTCTTTTGAATTAATGTTTCAGGTTTCTTCAGGTATATTCCCAGAAGTGGAATCACTACTTCAAAAGGCAGTTTCATTTTTAATTTTTTGAAGTAACTCCGTCCTACTTTCCACAGTGGCGTCACCAATCTGCATTTCCACCAACAGTGCATGAAGGTTCACTTTTCTCTACATCCTCTCCAACACTTGCTGTTCATTGATTTGTTGATGGCAGCCATTCTGAAAGGTATGAGATGATACCTCATTGCAGCGTTTAATTTGCATTTCTCTGATGATTAGGGATGTTGAACATCTTTTCATATGTCTATTGGCCATCTGCATGTCCCCTTTGGAGAAGTATCTATTTAGTTCCTTTGTCCATTTTTTAATTGCATTGTTTGTTTTTTGATGTTGAGTTTTACAAATTCTTTATAAAATTTGGACATTAACCCCTTATCAGATGTATCATTGGCAAGTATGTTTTCCCAATCAGTGGGTTTTCTTTTCATTCTGTTGATGGTTCCCTTTGTTTTGCAAAACCTCTTTAGTTCCATGTAGTTTGTTTATTTTTTCTTTTGTTTCCCTTGCCTGAGGAGATATATCAGGAAAAAATATTGCTATGAAAAATGTCTGAGATTTTACAGCTTATGTTTTCTTCTAGGATTTTTATGGTCTGGAGTCTCATTTTTCTCCCTTCCAGAAAATATCTTCCTCCTCTCTTATTGCTAATTCCATTTGCTTAAAGTCCTACCTACAGTTTCTCCTATGCTGTCCTGTATCCTGGGTAGTGGAGAGAGCTCTCCATCTATAACAGTGATTGAAGTAAACATAATATGCTGATCAGGTGGTAATTTATAGATATCAGCAGTTGCAGATTAACCAAGGGATGACCCTGACCACAAGAACCTGAGCGAGCAACTCAGGTCAGAACCAGCAGAAATGCTGCCTGCATGTCCCATTCCCAGATATTAGCAGTAAAACTGCAGATGGAGCGATGAGACTACAGGAGAACACACGAAGAAGATAACATTGAGACCACCCAAGAGCAGAGCTAAGAAACCACATGTTGCTGGAAATTCTTTAGTACCCTTCTTCCCACAGTTCCCTGCATAAACTAGCCAAGTTGCCTGAGATGTTGCGATGGGTTTTGAGAGTCCCTCACCTTCCAGGTGGCTGGCACCTGAATAAAACCACTTTCCTGGACATCAGCACCCACCTCTCCAGTATTGGCTTTCGAAGCAGCAGGCAGCTGGACCTGCGTGCAGTTACACATCCTTGTGGATTCTGGCCCATTTTATTAGTCATTTTCTTCCAGTAGTGAGCACACAATTATAAAGACTATAAACTTTTTTGAATTCTGTTTGATATTGAATAGGGTGGTTTACTCCAATGTTCTGGAGGTTCACACATTTCAACTGAACATTTCTGTGGTCAGAGAACCGTATGGGGCTATCATCTGAGCTGGAGCACGTCTGGGTGGAGGAAGTGCATGTTGACTGAATGTGGGAAGCAGTAAGCACAAGTGTTCTCAAGACAGATGAGCAAATTTGCCACCTTCTTTCCTGCTGAATGGAGCCTCTTTTGTCTCTGATTGTCTTCCAGCAAAAAAAGAAGTCACTTGGCAACATATAGCCCACGTTTTATTTATTTAGTTCCCCCCTGTAGTGTTTTCAAACCATGCTGTCTTATATGAGGGAATCATGTCTACTGATTAGTAAGGCTAGACTGTTGCTTAGGAAGTTTCCTTGTGACCCCTGAAACAGATTGTTTGCTGTAAAGAAGTCTCTTAACCTTATGATATTTCCCTTTATACTCTTCAAATAGAAGATAATAATGTTGGAAAAGAAAAATGACTTTGTATCTATGAATGACAGCATCTCTTCAATGTCTTCACTTACATAGGGTTCCTGTTACAATAACAGAACTATTTGGCCCTATTCAGAACAATTCAGGAGAGTTCTAGAACTCTGCTCTCTGCATAATAAAAAGAATCTTCCCAAGTGTTGGCACTGTATCCAAATATTTTAATTCATCTGATGAGAACTTTCGGATAGAAAGTATTTTAAATGTTCTCGTTATTTTAAAAGCATAATTAATATAATTTTACAAATGGCAGAAGGTTGATAGAGCACAAATACTGCTTTACAAATGGACGATAAATATGAAGTCCATAGCACTAGTTCCTGTAAGAAATATAAGTGACGAATACAATTTTAAAATGGCAGTGTTTGCAATTTGGTCCACGACTATGTCTTATAAGAAATATTAATTAGGATTGAGTGGCAAAACCAGAAAGAAAAGAACCAAGGGTAGGACATCAAGTACTCTTTTGTCTGGTGTTTGAAAATGCTGGTTACATGGTCTTCAGAGAAGATACAGAGAAGTATGCAGTTCACAAACGAAAGGCTTGTGCTATGTGGTGGATACTATAAAGGAAGCTGTCCAGAGTAGCTTTAGAAGTCTGAAGAAGAGCAGTCACAGAGAATGAGTGCCGACCAAGGGGAACATGACGTAGCAGCAATGTTTCCAGAATGACCACTGCACTCGTTACCAAAGGGCAAGTGGGGTCCTGCTGCCCACCACCACCCTCTCCCCGAAATTCCAGAGGCAAAGGTTTGGTGGTAAAGGAAAGGAATCTTTATCCAAAATCTGCACAATTTTGGAATAACAGCTTTCCACCTGTGTTAGTCACTTAAGCCTATCAATTAAGGGTAAACTCTTTAACTCTTTATTTATAGCTTTATTCACTTAAACCTACCAATTCAAGCTAAATAAACTCTTTCACATCTGAGTTCTCCTATCAGTCTCCCTATTAGTTTTTAATTATCTTATTGCATAGGGTTAGTTTACAAACTAAAAAAACCTAAGATACAAAAGCTACACAATGGAAGAATGGCAGTTCGTCTGCACCCGGAGCTCCTTTGCATTCAAAACCAGCCATCGGGAAATGCAGGTGGCTGCAGCACCAGCATCCGGGCATCCTTGAGGAAGCAGTGAGAGCCAGAGAGAGCCAGCCCAAGAGGCTGAGAGCCCTTCTTTTATGTCAAATCTTCTAGCCCATGATTCCATGTGCTCTGGAGGTGTTCAGCTTCTCAGCCAATCCCGTCCTAGGCCATTGACCATTGCCTCAGGCAATCTCCTCCTAGGGCCCCTCCCTACTCCTCCCCAATGATCTGACCAGACCTCTCTGCATCCTACTTGTATGCAATGACCATTTTCTTAAATCCAAATTTTAATATTAAGGTTCACTAAATTGTAAAGCATTAGAAAACTCTTATTTAATAGAAATTTGTTTAATTTTTAAAACTGAAACAATTTTGATGCCAGCTTTTGACAAACTGTTATACAGGAGACCACATTACCATCTTAAATCAAGTTGTTGGAGGGATGAAGTAAAATTTTATCCATCTGCACACTTGGTATGGAGCAGAAGGAATATGTGAGATGATGCTCCAGTTGCATCAGTCTGTGGGGAGTCTATCAAATGAACATGCCAATTGCATCAGTCCTCATATAAATAGGTTTATATTTTATAGTTTTACTCGATTTTCTGTATTTACACTACAAAGCTACTCTGAGTTGAAGCTTTAACTTTATAATCTTTATCACTACATTTACTTTTAAAAACCCATTTTCAAGCTACTCACCAATTGTGAACTAGAGAAATAACAGTGACATTAAATCATGCAAAATTAACATATTTTAATAATAGCATACAATTGGGATGAAAGCCTGTTAGTAGAGATGAACTTATCCTGTTAAGTAAATGCGAGTTGACACAACACAATCAATGCAGATCTTATGCCATACGTGCAAAATTTAACACTATGGCAACTACGAATACAGCATGCATGAGCCTTGAGGACATTATGCTAAGTGAAATAAGGCAGTCACAAAAAGACAAGTACGATAGTCCCCCTTACCCAAGGTTTTACCTTCTGCAATTTCTGTTACTCAGTGTCTGAGAATATTAAATGGAAAATTCCAGAAATGTCACCTCATTAACAAAACAAAAGAAGCCTTTATTCTGCTCACCACTTAGCAAATTTCAAAGGTTTTAGGAGCTCTGTGCTAGAAACAAAGACAAAGACCAAGTGAAATGAGTGACACCAAGCCATTTCCTGCAAGTACAGTATGGTTACACAGGTTCAGGAATACACGTGGTATTGTATCATGTCACATAGTCAAAAGAATAACTTTACACATATGAATGTGATAACTTTTATGACAGTTTCTGTTATAATTGTTGTATTAGTCATTGCTGTTCATCTCTTACTGTGCCTAGTTTATAAGTTAAACTTTATATGTATAGTATGTATGTATAGGAAAAAACATAATATTTATAGGATTTGTACTATCTCCGACTTCAGATATCCACTGGGGGGTCTTAGAACATATTCCCTAAGGATAAGGGGACACTATTGTACTATTGATTCCATTTGTGTGAGGTAGCCAGAGAAATCACATTCACGGAGACCGAAAGTAGAATGATGCTTGCCAGGGGCTGGGGTGAGGAGAAGGCGAAGTGGGATTGGAGAATTATTGTTTGATGGGTACCAAGTTTTAGTTTTGCAAGGCGAAGAGTTCTCGAGAAGGATGGTGCTGATGCACAACAATGTGAATGTACTTAATGCAACTGAACTGCACATTTAAAAGTGGTTAATCTGTTACATTTTGTTATGTGTATTTCATAATACAATTTTTAATTGTTAATACTATGAGATTTCTGTGAAGGTTTTTATTGACATAATTAAAAAAATGGTTTCCTTTCCTGTTCTGCTGGGACCACATGCAGAACACTCTGGGACCACCTGGCCTGGCAGCGGTGGCCCAGGGGCCACACCTGGAGATTCGCTCAGGACAGGGAGCCTTGTGCTGCCAACCCATCCCCTGCTTCTCTTCTCCAGGTGAGGGGGAGCTCAGATGTTGACAGGGCATTGAAGAGGCAGCAAAGTTCTATCTTCTCTATACAGTGTCTTTTTCCTCTGGGCATGGCTTTGCTCTCTTGGAAAAGAGCTGATATAGAATTACCACATTGGACCTTCTCCAGACTGAAAATAATGAGAGGAAGGGGACTTTCCATTAGTCTGGATTCATGTCTTTGGTTCTAGCCTAGAATACAAAGAGGTAAAAATAGACACGAGGCCTCACTCATGCTGCAATGTAGCTCCCTACATGTACATAGATAGAGGTTCTGGGCCACAGCCATAGTTAGTGATCCAGGGTAATCTTCTAGACATTTTTCCCATGGACAATAACTTGACACATTAGGATTCGCATGGGCTAATCCTGGCCATATGTAAATTAGCATTTTTAAAAGGACCTTGTTTGTTTTTGAGTATGTTAAGATCTCGATGATCTGTGAGAAGATTTTGATTACTGTTCAGGAATCTGTGAATAAGGAATAAAGCACAAGTGTATTATTTTAGTGGTTAAAGAGTCTCCTACTATTCAGCTTGGTGCATCTAGAATTCATTTTATTTTAAACATTAAAACCTAAAAGTAATAGTTGACTCAAGAACTTCCAAATTAACTTGTGCCTCACGGCAACCTTACCTCTTCAAGAAGAAAAAATGTGATCTCTACAATATCATTAGCATAATACCAAGATCCTTGAACTAAATATGAATTAGAAAGTAAACATTCCCTTAAACTTTCTTATAGTGGCTATAGTTATAAAACTTTTCCAGTGATTTTCATTTTCTCAATAATATTCATCATGAATATAAATGCACATAATCATGATGAACATTATTGAGAAAATGAAAATCACTGGAAAACATATTTATAAATAAAACCAAAATTTTAGTTCCTTAAAGTGAAAGACTCCTCCTTCCCTTTGGCCCAGCCACATTAAAGCTACCTCAGTCAGCCAGCCGCACGAAGGAGGTACCCACTAGGGCAGAGCCCCACATAAGTTCTTTGAATTCAATCAAAATAGAATACATAGCCCTTGCTTTAAATGCTTTCTTCATAATCAGTCCCCATTAGCACAGAAGCATTAAAACATATTCAGAACCCACAGAGGCTACACTAAGGTTTATACAATTAATATGTAGGAAGTTGAAAGAATAAGGAAGCAAGGAAAAGCCCAAAATGGAATCAGGAAGTGCTAGCTTTGATCTCATCAAAGTACCAAACCCCATCAAGTTTCCCTGCTCCGGGAAATCCTCCAGAGTCAAAAACAGCTATGAACACAAGCAGCCAGCAATGAGAGCTCAACCATAGGTGTTCCCGTGGGTGTGTTTGTTGTGCCTACCCTCGGTTGGCTAACAAGGAGCTGCTTGGATGGCTTATGAGGCTGGAAGATCAAAACCAGAGGAATTAAGAAGTTTTCTTGGGGAGATCTGACAAGAGATGGACAGCCTGCCTGTTTCTAGACTCCCAGGCTGGGGAGAGGGGAAACCCTATGGGTGTCTGATGACTTCCCGGCTTTAATGATTGCCATTGCTTAGGAACTCCAAAGCACAGATATGAGCCCCAGTGAGTTGAGAAATAAAAAAAACATCCATCTGAAAAAGATCAGGCAGTGCCAATGAAACCTATCCCCAGACAATAGAACAGTTTGAGCAAAGACTTGACAATTTGAGTGAGTAAAGAATAAATAAAAACACTTCCAGAACTTACAAGACTTTCTAAACACTTGGGAGACTTTCTAAAGATAAAAATTATTTCCCATCTAAGAAATTTAATACATGAATTATAGGAGATATGCAAGAGTGGCCTCAAGTATCAAGGGCAACAATGCTTTCCAAAGACATAAGAGCATAAAAGGTGAAAATCATGAATGAAAGCTAATATATTAAAGAGAGGTCCAGGAAACCTATCATGCAAGTAATGGGAGTTTCACAAGGAGGCAAAAAACTGACAAGGGAGGAATAATTAAAGAAATGATGGGTGAACATTTCTGTAAGTTAAGGAAATGCAACACCCCCTTGCCTCAGGGTTGATTAAAAAAGACATAAATATAGGACAAAAATATATATCTAAATGTATTTTCTAAAATCTCTGAATATTAGAAAAGGTTCTGGACAAGAGATAATAATAAAACTTTCCAGTAGAACAAGTTACTCACAATGGGGAAAAAACTGACAGGGAGTAGGCTTCTTATAAGCAATACTGCAGGGAAGAAAACAGTGAAATAACAGCTTCAGAATACAGGGGAAAATTATTGCAAGTCATAAGATCATATTATAAACCCATGTTACTTAAATAAATATGGTATTGGTACAAAATTAGACAAACAGAAAAAGTCAAGCAATTTATAAATAAACCTACGTACATAAAAATGTAATATAAGACAAAGGTAAAAGTTTAATTTACTGAGGAAACTGTGGATTACTTGAATTCTGATAATGCAACTGCCAAGTGACTTAAAAGAATATAAAATTGTACCTTTATCTTACACTATATTCAAAACTAAATTTCAGGTGAATGAAAGAACTAATTTTTGAATCCTCTGAACAAAATATGTGCAATTCAGATGACAGACAAAATGATTTGTATTCAAAATATACAAAGAAATTTAGTTTCCTCACCAATTGAAAATACAGTAAATGTGCATCAATAAGGAAATTTATGGTCTATATTTCAAGAATTATCACAAAGTCATTAAACAGGGGTTGGAGCTATGCTAATTAACCCAAAATGATTTTTGCTGGTCACTAAATGAAAGCCAATAAGAAAAGAAAAAACCCAACAGAAAACCAAGTTTAAATCTACATGTTTATAAAATTTTTAAAAGACTTGATTACATCTACTATTGGAAAGCATGCAGGAAAAAAGTATGTGTTCATTCACTGATGTTTCAATTTCAAGTTCAATTTCATCATTCACTGATGTTTTCTTTTATTGGAAGTATATGGATTGGCTTCTTTTGGCACCCAGCCAGGCCCAGCAAAGGGAGCCACAAGCTGTGGGTAACTGGCATCTCCAAACAAGTTGCCCAGGGCCAGTCACAGGCAGTGTATGACATAGGTCACACCAGAGTCTTTGCAGATCTACCTAATATGTAGAAACAAAGAGGCAGCCAAAATGGGAAGACACAGAAACAGGCCCCAAAAGAAAGAACAAAATAATTCTCCAGAAAAAACAATGAAATAAAATGGAGGCAAGCAATTTATCAGATATAGAGTTTAGAGTAATGATTATAAAGATACTCAACAGCATGAAAAAAGACATAGAAACCATAAAAAGGACCAATCAGAAATAAAGAATGCAATATCTGCAATAAATGATACATTGGAAGGAACAGATGAAGCAGAGGATTGAATTAGTGATTTGGAAGATGAGGTAGAAAAAAATACCCAAGCAGAGCAACAAAAAGAAAAAAGAATTTAAAAAAATGAAGAGTTGAAGAAAGCTTTGGAACAACATGAAACATAACAACATCCACATCATGGGAATACAGAAGGAGAAGAGAGTGAGCAAGGGATCAAGACCCTAGCTGAAGAAATAATGACCAAAAACTTCCTTAACGTGGTGAAGGAAAAAGACACACAGGCCCACGTAGTACAGATAGTCCCAAAAATACAGACCTAAAAAGGCCCACCCAAGCCACATTATAATTAAAATGGCAAAGCTTAAAGACAAGGAGAGAATTTTAAAAGCTGAAAGAGAAGAGCAGTTAGTTACCTACAAGGGACCTCCAACTAGACTGTCATCTGATTTCTCAGCAGAAACATTTCAGGCCAGAAGGGACTGGCATGAAATATTCAATGTGATGAAAAACAAGGAACTACAACCAAAGCTACTGCACCCAGCAAGGTTATCATTTAAAATTGAATGAGAAATAAAGAGCTTCCCAGACAAAGAAAAGATAAAGGAGTTTGTTAACACCAAACCAGTGCTGCAACAAATGTTAAAGGGCAAGTATTATATGATCTCACTTATAAGAGGAATCTAATGAATAAAATAAACTAATGGACAAAAGAATTAGGATGTGAAATCAGGAAAGAGACTGACAGCTGTTAGAGGAGAGGGGGGAGGTGGGAACTGATTAAAAGAAGGTGAAAAGATTACTCAAAGAACATAAATGAAGGACCCATGAACATGAACAACGATGTGGGGATTGACTATGGAAGTGGGGGTAGGGGGGTGAAAGGGGCCAGAGGAGAGGCATCTACAATAGCATAAACAATACAACATCAAAATGAAAAAACTATTTAAAAATAAAATTAAAAAGTTAATAAAAGAAAAAAGGAAAATAGGAAATAGGAAAGGAAACTAAGAAAATAGGAAGGAAACTTCTCAAACTATTTCAAAAAATTCAAGAGGAGGGAAGACTCCCAAGCTCATTTTACTGGGCCAGCATTATCCTACTCCAAAACCAGAAAGACACTACAAAAAAAAGAGACAATTTTAGACCAATAACCCTGATTAATACAGATGCTAAAATCCTCAATAAAATATTAACAAGCCGAATAGAGCAATGTATCAAAAAGATCAAATACCATGATCAAGTGGGTTTTATTCCAGGAATGCAAGGTTGGTACAGCATGCACAAATCAAAAAATGTGATTCACCCCATAAGCAAAATGAAGGGTAAACACCACATGATCATATCAATAGATGCAGAAAAAACATTTCATAAAATCCAGCACCCATTTATGATTAAAAAAACCTCTCAGCAAAGTGGGATTAAAGGGAACATACCTAAACATAATAAAAGCCATATATGACAAACCCATTGCCAGCATCATACTCAATAGGCAAATACTACAAGCGTCCCCCTTAAGATTGGAAACAAGACAGGAATGTCCACTTTCACCTCTTATTTAACATAATACTGGAAGTCCTAGCCCATCAAATAGATAGAAGAAGAAATGAAAGACAACCAAATTGGAGAGGATGAAGTAAAACCATCTTTATTTGCAAATGGCATGATACTTTACATAGAGAACGCCAAAGGTTTCACCAAGAAACTCCTAGAGTCTGATGGAGAGCAGATGACAGCTAGTGGGGTTAGGGGGGTTAGGGAGTGGAGGAATTGAACAAAAAGGTAAAAGGACTCATGGATGTGGACAATAGTGAGATGATTGCTGGGGGGAGGGTATAAGGGGACTAAATGATAATGGAAAAGATACAACAAAGGTTAAGCTAAAAAGAAAGTACTAGAATTGATAAATGAATTCAGCAAAGTAGCAGGATATAACATTAACATCCAGAAATCAGTTGCAATGAACCAATTTAAATTCAATTGAATCAAAAGAAATCAAGTGCAAGGTCCCATTCTCTCTGCCTCGGGTCCTATTTTACAAAGCAAAGAATGGAATAGATGTGAATGACTACATGCTAAATTTAGAAAGTTTACAAAGGAGATCTGAACTTTTTAATATAAATTCTCTGAGTTATTCTGAAATTGGCTTATTCAAAAATACATTGAATAGGTGTAACACATTTTCTCAGATACCTAAAAAGAATACATAGCAAGAAAAGAATTAAATAGATAATGCCACACATTGTTCTCCAGGAGTCCATGGTCCAGTTAACAACTTCTTACTTTAAAGCACTTCGGAAGTTGTCATCTTGTGAACCAGCTTGTACGTATACCAGCATTATAGACACATTGGATCCATTTAATGCATATGTGATTATTTTAAATTTTGTTTTTAATTATTACAAGATACAAATTTATGCTGCAGTAACAAAATAACTTGGAAATTTGAATGGTTTATCAAAACTAAGGTTTGTTTCTTATTCATGTGTTATGTTTATCACTGGTCTGCTCCAAATAGTCATTCAGGAACCTTAGTTGTTGGTAGCTTCACCATCTTTCCCTGCAGCTGGAACCCATGCCAAAACATTTGGCAGGTTCTCCTATGGCTACAATTAGTCACGTGTTGCCGTTTGACTGTGAAAGGATTGTTAAGCAGTCTTCGCAAGAGAAGGTAGAACTAGAATTGTGTGATTCCTTGAATTCCCTACCGAAGATTGTTTTGAAGATTTGAAACTCTGTTTTGCTTTGGTAAAATATTTCTAATTTATAGGTGGTGGTCATGGAAGAAAAAGCTACAGAAATAAATTTAGAAATAATTAATAAACAAACAATAGATCAGAAGTAAGTACAATAAATAAAAGTTTTATAAGGTAAATTTAGATACGAGCTAATGGGACTGAAAAGAGAGGAGACGAAAAGACGGCAGGGAGGCAGCTGGAGAAGAGGCGGATGCCACGCGCAGTACGAACAAGGTACGGGGTGAGGCCACAAACACGACGTGCAGGCCTTGCAAAGGAGGGACAGAATGGTAGCGGATACAGAAAGCAGAAGAGGCGGCTATCAAGCGGGGCAGTATAACATGACATTTAAAATGGTACAGTGGGAAAGAAAAGTGAGTTTGTTTGATTAGACTGACTTTAGCAACCGCAGCTGCTGCTGGGTCCTCAGGTTAATGGGGAACCCCGTGTACGGTACTTAATTTGACATGTTGTTTTAAGATTTATCTTGAAGTCAGGCAGTTAGCTACAACCCTTAATTCTGAATAAGATATTAGTTTGCTTTTACTTGAAGCATTGAGATCTTTTTCTCTGAAAATGCCAGAGTTGCAAAAGCTTGGGAAGAGAGTTCACATATGTCCTTGAATTAACATTGACAAATGCCTTTTTTCAAACAGAGGTATCATCAGACACTTCGCTTTATGCCCCAATATACATCCAATGTGCATAACCATGATTTACCCAGTGAACTATGTCTGTAAACACCACGAGCCAAGTGAAGGTCTCCCAGGAAAATTAGACTCTAAAAGTGAATATCACTGCAGGAACTATGAATTTAGATGGCATCATAGAATGCAAAACTTTAAAATATATATAGACCTCATAACTCTCTATTAATTTATTTTCTTTATGGTATCTGTCTGACTCACCTCTGCTATAATTATTTTAAATTGTATTTAATACATTGTCATCTGTATCACAAAACAATTATTAAACATTTTCATAAACATTAACACTCTTGAAAAAGAAACAGTTCATTAGGTAACTGTTAAAATCAAATTTGAAAATTCGTCCTAATTCACTACCATGGACAAATATATGTCAATAGTGACATTTTAATATAGGCATTTGAACAAACATGCATTTAAAAATTGATAAATTATTACCAAAATTATATTTTCTAAAACCTAAAAGTTTAGGTAAAGGACCAAAAGCCATTTTTAGTCATTGAGATAGATAATTTCCTTTATAGACATCTTAACTTCTCCACTATAGCCAACTTATTTTCAACTTCCCTATTATGCAACATAAAAGATGGCTAGGGATTTTTAGACAAGAAAATCTTATAAAGTGAAAATTATCTGAGTTACTAATTATGCCAGCAGTTTCAGGACTTGGAAAACACAAGATCTTTATCATACATTTTACTGATAACCAAAATTAGCTTCCATATATTCTACTAATCATGCAAAACCTTACGTGCAGTAATGAAGGGACCTACTCATGTTACTTCTAGCATGTCACCTACATGAAGGAATTTAAAGTGATGCAAGAATTGCGGCAAAAATTAAAGATTTGTTTTTTTTTTTTTAAATTATTGGTTTTAAGAAACAGGAGCAATGCAAATGAAATCACTATTCCTAACAATAACTACCAATATTATTTTTTGTTGGAAAATTGATACTAATTTTAATGTCTATGTGCCGATGACTTTCAAACCTTACAGCTCTTGATCCTGAGTTTCAAGCCTTCAGGAAGTCGCCATCTCATCGTCCCACAGGTGACTCACTCTCAGTTGTTTCAGAATTAATCTCATCAGCCTCCATCTCCTACTTCTACCTTGGACCCAAGAATCGTGCTCCTTCAGTGACATCTCAGTGAATCACACCAATTATACACAAAATTACTCTTGGCCTCATCCTGCACTGCTTCCCCCTGCATACTTGCCACTGCCCGAAACATATTTAATCACTGCCAAACCAGTTCTATCTGCAAATTGTTGTTTCTATCACAATATTCAATTCTTGAATGACATATAGGGTCTCAGAGATACCTATGTTGCTGGCTACATTTACCTCTTTACATTAAAACCTGGCATTCATTTCATTTGCTATCCATCTCTGTGCAGTGTTACAGAGAATTCAAAAGAATAGGTGAATGTGAATAGTCCAATCTTATCCTGGGTGCCTAACTCCCATCAAAGCAGAGACTGGCACAAAGGTTTCTAAGAAGCTAGCTTATTTGATAATATGCATCCAGAAAACAGGGCTGAATGACAGAAGAGGAAATAGAGAATTTGGGAAAGCGAATACAGAGGAGCATTATTACATACGTCATTCTTACAGGCAACAGTTTTACGATATGAGAAACAGCCACGCAGGGAATAAAAGGGAGCAGCATTTACCCATTCATTTGTTGACTTCCAGCGTTCTTTGGGTTTGGCTTGGCCCATAGGTTGTTATCTTCTTCCCACTACTGGGATGTTCAGGTATTGGGCTCCCAAGGCAATCCAGGCTGTGGCACCTGAGAAGCCCTGGGGCAGGAGGGAGACCTGAGGTGAGGCACTGACAGGTGGAGTGGGGTCAAGGTTTCCTGGATTCCCCCCCACAGCCAGGGCAAGGACCAGATTTGAGGTCCAGAAAATGTATGATGATGCTTAACAGGCATCTTTAATTTTAATAACACATAAAATATAAAATGTATAAACTATTCCCTCACATTAAAATGTGTATCTATATAAAAATATAAATTATTGACACCTCCTTAACAATGGGTACTCAATAGTTATGGTTTCATCTGTCCTTTGCCTTCTTTCCCATCTGTATCGCATTAATTCCTTCATGCTTTAATTTATTATATAAGTCAAGAGTAATAAATTAAAATAATGTTTACATATTTTCTCAGTTTATTCAGTATCATGTGCCAAAAACTCTGATAGAGATGAGACTGTACCCTGTTGGCAAATAACAAGATTCTTAAATGCTGGGTCAGGGTTAAAGAGTAGGTTATTATTCACAGAAATAACAGTCACTTGAATATCACCATTTTTCCATTGCTTCTCTGTGCCCCAATTCCCACCAGACGATGTGCACCCGACTGGAGAACTTGCACACACACACGGAGGGCTGTTTTACAGGAGAGGAACCCTGAGTTTAGCAAACTCAATTCTTTTATAATCGGCAGAAAGCATACCTGCCCTATGCTTCAGAGGGAGATATTATCTTTATTATCCTGAATAGTAAGCCAGCATGCCCTTGACTTTGGAAAGAGACAGTATTTCTGTCTTCAAAGATGATATCTCACCTTCCACACTTCCTTGCAACGGTAGACCAAAACGACAGACCACGAGTGCCTCACGGGCAATACATGCGGAAGGCAAGAAACCCAGGGACAACTCCTAACATGTTCTTAGGCAAGACTCCAAGGTATTATTCAAATAAAACTTACTAGTCAGCAATAAGCTCCACTTTATCTAGATAAACTGGCGCATGTATTACGGTGGTAGTTCAGGGTGCTTGAATAAAAAAGTCCTGTGATTAATATTCTTCTGTGAACAATAGTCTTATTCTTGGTGCTGACATAACAGAAGCTGTGATTGTTTTTCAGTCAAAAGCAACCAAATTTCAGAAACCTTTGGTGATTCATTTTTTCATTCTTTTAACATGCCCCACTTCACCAATAGTTTATATTTGAGATAGAACAAGGATAGTAGGGTGACGGTTGTGGAAAAGATGAGGACTACTTAGTAATATGGTTTAATTTAGATGCTCAGGAAAAGCAAGGCATAAAATGGACTTCAGTTCCAAAATAGGCTTCATTGAAACAATGGATCTTTCAGAGGATTTTGTCTGACGACCTTTTGCAGAGCCAAGCAATTCTGAGATTTGATTATTACTGTCTCAAGAGTCAGGCAGTAGGAGGCCTAGCCCAGAGCCCCTGCCAAAGGTGGTGAATTCCTGGGAAAGGGCTCTGTGTAAACTTAGGACCCGAGTGGTTAATAACCTCATCCTTACAAACCCTCCTCCCTTTGCAGGAAACTAACAGGAAAAAAGCCTTGTGAGAAAAAGGCAGCAGATTCTCCTCTGAGAATTTACAACCACAAGCCAAGTTTCAGGGGATTTCCAGCCCAAATTTCTCTTACCTGGTTGGTCAAAAAACAAACAAAGAAGCGAAAAAAAAAACAAACAAACAAACAAAAAAAAAACCACCCATAAATCCTTTAATTTAGTAAGAATGGCCCTGAGATCACAGTGCCTCCCCACCCCCAGACATCTGACTAAAGCAAATACAGATTCTCTCTGAAGGAACCCATTTTCAAACCAAGCCACAAGTTTTTCTCCAATTCCAAGAAATATGAGCTCTCAGTAAAAAAATTATAAAATAGAGCATATGAGCTAGAGCTAAAAAGAAACAACATAAATAGACTCAGTTTGACAAGTATTAAAAATAAATAAAAATATAAAATAAGTATATTTAATAGATTCAAATAAATAAAAGCCACAATCCACAGATTTTAAAGCATGATTAATACCAGGAAAGAACAACTAAAAATTTTACAACTTGGCACATCATAGTATAATTATAGAATATCTAAGTTGGAGAAAAGACCAAATTAGCCAGAGAAAAAAGAAGAGCATTACCTCCAAAGTACTGACAAGAATGCTGAAAGTCAATCTAAAAGTGTAAGCCCAGCAAAATATCTTCCCAGAATGACAATAAAATACAAGTAAAAATTTTCCAGAACAAAATGGTAAAAATCAAAGGGACCAAGTGTTTCCACCAACAGACCCTCACTAAAAGAAATTCTAAAGCGTATACTTTGGCAGAAAGTGATCACAGATGGAGGCTCTCAGAGTCAGCAGAAATGATGTGAAGAGAATGTTATAAATATATTTTAAAAATTAATAATGTCATTGGGAATGAAGCACACAAAATAGAGCTAATATGCACAACAAAAATATATAGCCAGATGGGGGAGATTGAGTTGAAGTGTTCAAATCCTGCATGCTGTTCAAGAAAGTGGTAAAAGTATGGATTAATTCTAGACTCAAACTTAAAACAAGTAGAAGGAAGAAATAATAACAAGAAGAAAACAGAAATCAATGAGACAGAAAATAAACATATACAGTAATAAAGAGAATTAATAAAATGTTAGTTGTTTGAAAGGAATAATAAAATTGGCTGATCCACAGCAAAACAGAACTACAGAAAATGAAGGAGGCACAGTAAATATTATTAAAAACAAAAAGTGACGTAAGTATGCATACTGCAAAAATAGGAATGTTATAGAGACTTAATGTGATTAAATTTGAAAAGAAATTGACAGATATTTATAAAGTTTGCCAAAATTGATTTCCAGAAGCAACAGAAAACCTATGTAATCATTTATTTAATTTATTTAATCATTAGATAATTATCTTCACACAAAGAACATACGAGGCCCAGATGATTATATTGCTAAATTGTAACAAACATTCAAACAACAAATAGTTCCAGTCTTACTCAAACTATTCAGTATACACAAAACAAAGGATTCCTACCCAGTTCATCCATGAATGAAAATACAAAACTCCAAACCCAAATATTAACAAATTGAATCCTGCAATGCATAAATAACATAGTACACCATGTCCAAATTAGGTTCCTTCCAGCAATACAAGATTGGAAAACAATTTGTGTAACTCGTTCTACTAACATATTAAAAGAAAATAAACAAATAATCATTTTTGATAGATACAGAAGAACACATCGAAATTCAACATTCAGTTTTGGCAAGCCAAGAGTCACTTAACAACTGGCATCTACCTCCAAAGAGCTGTGCAGTAAACATTGTATTTAACTATGAAACATCAAAAAGATTTCCAAGATTAGAAATGGTATGCCCATCTTCATCACTTCTATTAAACATCTTAAACTCAATGTCCTAGCAAGCATAGAAAAGCAAGGAAGTTGAAATATGGAAGATTTAGAAACAAAAACACAAAATTGCTTTTATTTGAAAATATGACTCTGAACATACAAAACACAAAGGAATCTACAGATGAATGATGAGAATTAGAACTGGGCTTAGCAATTTTTCTTCTTAAAGACATATAAAAAACAGTTGTATTCCTATATATTAATAATATTTTAAAATATAATTTCATAATTTATTGCAGGCATTAAAAACTTTAAAGTACATTATGACCCATCTATCAAAAGACATACAAGACTTCTAATGAGTAACTAGAAAAAGTTTTTAAAAATTATAAAATACCTAAATGAAGAGCTAGGATACCATATGCATGAATCAAAAGACACAAAATTTTTAAAAATGCCAATTATTCATCAATCGATCTATAGACTCAATGCGATTGTAGTGAAAATCCAACTTCTGTACAACTTGCTAAGTCTATTCTAAAATGTATTTGGAAGAGAAATATGCCAAGAATTGTCAAGGCATTCACAAGTAAGTAAATGAATGAACGAATAAAGGGGTTTGCTTTACCAGAAACTATGGTTTCTTGCACAGTGAAATAATTAGGTTAGAGTGGTATAGAATGATATGGTATGTTCTGTTAGTCTCCAGCTGACCAACAGAACACAACAGAGTCTCTAGGACTGGAAGACCAAACAGATGAATTAGTGTGTGTGTCACAAAGAGCCATTGAGACCAGGGAGAAAAGGGTGAATTTTCAGAACACAGGACTGGGATATTGAGTATGCAAATGGAAACCGATAAATTAAAATTTACTTGCAATTGGGCTACTGACTTAAATCGTTTTTATCAAAATTATTTACCTGTTGAGACAACATAGGTTAATACCTTGATAGCCTTTGCATAGGAAATTAAGTCTTAAATAAGACAAAAGGTTAGATAAACAATAAAGGAAAAAATGGATAAATACCATCACATTTAAAATTGAGAACTTTTTTAATCCAGTTACCATAAAGAAAGTAAAGAGACATACTGTAGACTGGGAGAAAGTATTGTACTCACAGGAAAGCGTTCTGGTTAGAATACATAAAGAGCTCCCATGTATCTGGAGAAAATGACAGCCCAATATAAAAATGGCAAAAGTCTTAAACACTTTTCACAGACAAAAAAAAAAAAAAAAATCCAAATGGTTGTTAACATAGGAAAAGATTCCCTCACCAGTAATCAGGAAAATGCAAATTCTAATCACAGCAATATGATATTTCATACTTACCACATTGGTAAGAATGACAAAGTTCGACCAGTTCAAACGCTGCAAAAACAGGTACCTTATCCATTGCCTGTGGAGTATGTCCATTAAAATAGGCTAACAGTGTAACACACAAACTGAGCAACATTGTAATGGTTCAGAAATCATAGAAATGTATTTCTTGTTTACATAAAAACCAAAATAGACATACTGATTGTCCAGTGGCAGGGGCCCAGGCTCCTTTCATCTTGTACCTCAATCACCACTATGTGGCTTCCGGACCATCTGAGGGTGGTCTCCTATCAGCCAGCAAAAAGTGGGAAACACTTCAGGGGATTACACGTGTAAGGGTTCCATGGGCCGTGTGAGGAGTGGCACGATCGCTCCTGCTTAAATGTCCTTGTATAACAAACACTCAGTCACATGGGCTCCTGTAAGAGGGGGGCTGCCAAACGGATCTAGGTTACCTGCGCACACGGGAATAGAAGCAAGCACAGAGCCTTCATCTCAGTACGCAAGCTGTTAGAGATACTTGAGAAAACCATTTGCTGTCACCTAGTGAAGCTGGACGCGTACAGAACCTCTGGGTCCCTTGTATGCACACCAGCACACAGTAGCAAGATGTTTATAATATTATGATATTATGTGCCATAACAGAAATAAACCAAATGTCCATCAGCTTTAAATAAATTATAGTCTTAAAATTGAATATTATACAGCAGTAGAAATTAAATCCTAGCTGTTTTTAACAATATGGATGAATCTCAGGACAACGCGTTTACACCTAAACCAAGCAAAAATATTCACCTTATAAAGTGATCAATGTTAAAAACATATGTTCACTATAAAATTTCATATGATTCAGGGATACAGGTATAAACAGAAGAACCGCAAAGATAAACCCAATGTTCAGAATAGTGGTTAATTGTGAGGAAGGAAGGGAGGACATGGGATGAGGAGGGAAATGAAGCAGATTTTTGCGCATAGGAAATGGTAGTGTGATTTTCCTTCAACAGGTGCTATGTGTATGAGTGTACGTAATACCGTGACTCTTCACTCTCTATGTTGTACATAGATTTTGTACATGTTCTTCTCAAGCACTCAGTATTTCATCTCTAAAAACAGTGTTTAATAAAAATAGTTACAGTTCTTATTAAAGCACGTTTAGGGAAAGGCCACACAAATGAAGTGTCTGTTGTCTGCATTTGTACATGTGTGGGCGAGGCCCTTTCCAACATCTTCAGCGGATGTTTTACACTCTCACAGGCATCTCTGTTCTGAAGGTTAATATCTACTGTTAATGTAGCCATTATGTTTTAATTTAACACAATTACTCTTACACAGGGTAGCATCACAGTTACCTTGCTATTAGAACTGTGTCCTTGTTGATCATGAACCTGATTCTAATTAAAATTATATCCTTATTACATTAAGACAACAGCGCATCCTTTATTTCCCTCATTTCATATTGACTTACTTTACTGGCAACCTGCTTTTTCTCTAGCAAATTATTTTTACATTCCCACTAAACCTTTTCTCTATTTCTTCTCATTTTAATAATTTTGTTGGCAAAACTCTAATATCTCCAAGACTAGAATCTTAGAAAACTTAATCAATTCTAATTTTAATATATTTTGATGTCTTTGTACCTTAACTATAAAATTTAATACGATGTCTTGTATTTAACTGCATGTAACTATATTATTTCTCGCATGAAATGGCATCCTTCCACAGTCTCTCATTCATCATGGTGAAATACTTCCCCCTCAATTAATTATTTATACAATTTTAGCATGGAGAGATGCTGTTTTATATCACATGATTTTTATAATAACTGCATTCTCATGAAAATAATCTTCATAGAAAATTGAAAGTAGTTTAATGCATAGTAAATTGTGCAGTCTTCCTAATTGTTGACACTGTTCAGAAAATATGGCACTAAAGAAAATTATAAGTGAGGAACAAAATTTTTCTGGAATAGACAAAAATCTCTCCTTTTAAATTTCTTTTATTCTTAGGGTAGATAGCTTAAAAACCAAATATTTGAGTATTTAATTTAAAAAATTTTACTTAAGGGAGAGGGTTCATATAGTATTTTCTGGTTTAGTTGTATCTATGAGAACTCCTTAAATTAAATTGCTACCCCAAGATTTCCCTAAGAAGACATTATGTTACATATTGGGGTGGGGGGGGAAGGGCATGAGAGGGAGAGGGAAAGGATATAGATAGGTTAGATAGATACCAATTTTTTTCATTTTTTTAAATTTTGATTTTCGGATACTGCCAGTATGTGAAGGAGTCCAGTGACCAGACTGGTTACGAGAAGTTCCATGATGAAGTCCACGTGCCAATTTCTCACTCCCAATAGCCGGGCCTGTGCCTGATGCATTGGGCTGCAGCATGATGAAAGAGGCATTCGAATGTCAAGCAACAAAAGAGACCCAGTTAGCTCCATGTCAATACCCCATTAACATCCCAAGGCAGCCTTGGGGGAACGATAAACTTGCTTTGATCAAGCATCCCCTGCATGGCCAGCCCAGACTAGTCCTGAGCATATCTATTCCTGTCTCTTAATTGCAAAACCAAATCAGTTTTCTAAGAGCATTGCTTAACTACAAATACCCCAGAACTGCCAGACGACCAAGGTTCATGTCTACGACCCAGGCATCCCAGAGTGCTTCAACTGGATATAGAATATAACCAGATTGATGTCAAGGGGGGCAAAGTCAGATCTGGCACCTCATTTCTTGGGGCCCCTTTGAGGAATCCTGTTCTTGAGCCCAACTTTGACCCAAGGTCTTGGGAAAGCTTCTGTGAAGAGAGGGTGCCACGCTCTGCAATTTCCTCCACCGGATGCACGCCATGTCCCAAGCACCTCTCTCTCCCCGACTGCTCAGAGTCTCTACCATTTTCTCTGGAAATGTCATGGAGACTCTGTTCCGAGGCAGGGAGGACTCTAGAGAGTTTAACTTAGGATATTTTCTGGGCAATGTAAATGTTCTGAAGATATTCAGGAGCCAACACTGTGACTGAAGCCCTCACATGAGTCTAGAAAAGAAATCATCGTATGTACTGCGACTCTTGGATTAATCTTGAGAAACACATAGAAAAGGTGGACTTGCCTGCAGATAAGCGTTTTCTTGTCTCCTGGAGAATCTAGTCCTATAGGTCCGCTTCATTTAACCAAGAAATAAGATGATCATCTCTCTTTACCTTCTCCTGTATCTCCCTCTCCAAAAGCCAGAATCCCGCCCCCCTCAACACACACACACTTCTAGATAAGGAGCAGGATATTTCAAAAGGCACATGCACAGAGACGAGGCAGGCCAGCCCCCCTTAAAAAAGCCCTGTGTCCTGCCTCCCTTTCCTTTCAGTGCTATGGTGCACTGACTCCAAGTTCATTTCCACCCTCTCCAGTGCCTCGGGGTTTAGGACACATTTTCAGCAAAGGAATATTTGCATGATTCTTTAGACATGTGTCATTTCCCTCACTGCGTATTGAAAATAATTAAAATGCCTCAGAAAGGTATGGCCCAAGGCACTAACTCCCTGCTGATCACATTTACCTGCCTGCGAGAGACCAGTTCCGGACCCTCTGACTGGCCAAGGAGGAAGGCTGAGCTGTTATAAATGATTTTAATAAATGCAAACTACATCCAAACGTTTTAGGCCTTCTAGAGTGGCCCTTTAAGTTGATTATCAGTTTGTAAGTTATTTTGTAAACTACATACATGAATTTTACATAAGTAATGATATTATAGGTACCGAACCCTCATTCATCAGTGAGATGGCACATGACCCAGTACTTAATTTTTATGACCCAAGAAATACCAAAGGCTCTAACTAGTTGGAAACTGAAGAATGAAATGAAATTCAGCCCTGATTTGACTCCATAGACATTGAGTGGCAACACTTCAGTACGGTTGCTACATATATATCAGTTTCTTCCTCTGTGTAGGTGGATTGGTAAAGGTCACTCACATTTACCATATTTTGTCACGTATAATATGCACTTTTTTGCCCAAATTTTTTAGGGAAAAGTAAGGATGTACATTATACACAGATGGTATAAAACATGGGTGTGCAGTATACACAAGAGTACATTATATTTCCCTCAAATATTTGGGCAAAAATTGTACATTGTACATGGCAAAATATGGTACTTACTACTGTACAGCATCTTCATGGTTTTGTGATGCTCTTTGACACAAATTCATAGCTTTCCTTCATTTGCACATTTGACTTTGTATACATTTCTTCCTGCATATATACCATTAAATTTATGATATTTTTATTCAAGTGTTCACATTTTTTCTCCTTGACTTAAAAGAAATGGCCAATTTTGCATTATGGCTGGTTTTGCTGTGGAGAGATATGCCTAAAAAATTGAACAAATGTTATGTGCAAAGATTTGCATGTTCATTATAGTTGACCTGATGGCACCTGAGGCAAAGATCACAATGGATATCTTCAATTATGTTTTACTCTGCACAAGGCATACCAAATAATCTGTCTGTGCTATTGATAAAATCTAGAGCTCATTCAGATTTCTCTGGTTTATTTCAAGAGAAACATACTATGTGTTTATGTTATCAATGATCATTTACTTATTTGAATTTAAAGTTGAAGTACAAAGATGCTAAATAGTCAAATGGTTAACTTCTCCTTACAAAGCTACTATTTCTTTATTTTTACTACTATGGTTAAGAATGTCACAAAGAAAATGAATGGTATTGATAATATTAATAACATGCAGAAAATATAAGAAACATTAAACTGGTGGGAGAAAAGCAATTTTAAGTAATGCTTCTGTGCTAGTCTCCTTTACACTTTGGTGTGTGCAGCTAAAGGAATACACACATAAGTCTTTTAGTGTTAATGGTCTTCATATCTGAATTCTTTGGCACGTTTCTGAATATTTAAGTCAGATTGTAACAAAATCATGTACTTGTTCACTTTGCAAAGGTGCACCAGGAAGATAAAATGGCAATAACTTATTTTATCTGTAAGGTTTCAGGTTAAGCAATATTAATGGTTGGTTAATGGCTTAATGAGTGGGATACAAACCATTTAAGCATGCAATGAACCTTAGCTTTTCAATGGCTTTCCTAATGAAAGATCTATATGACTGCATGTCTGTGTCACAATAGAGATAGTAGGAAAAGTACCTAATCAATTGTGATGGTAAATCAATTGATCTGTAACCCTGTTTTCATACAGCAAGGAAGATATGGAGAGAGCATTTTACTATAGCCTTATTTCTAGCTGAACATCAATAAATAAAAGAGACAGCTCACTATTTGAAAATGTTCCCTTTTACTGTGTGCTTCGAAAGCCAAGGAAGGCAGATTGATATCCTATTTCATAGATGTGTCAGTTTCCTTTGTCATTTCTCAGAGATTTAAAGTTCTTCCAAATTAAATATATGATAGAGAATATCTGTGAGTCTAAACTTTATTGTCATGATTAAGGTTCAGATTGAAGATAAAGCTGTGGCATGATAAAAATTTGCTATATGGTTTTATAATATTCATGGATGTCATTTTAAAATTGTCCATCAAAAAAGGTTCTATTATTTCCATTTTCTTTTAGAAAAATATATAGTGCTGATAGCATTTCAAAGTATAATAACTTGAGAAATAGGTAAACAATTATAAACATGAGCCACAGACTGGGAGGAAAACATATTTATGATATGCTTTGCAAAACACATTTATGATAATGTAACTGTGCCCAGAAATATACAAAAAATTCTGAAAACTAAAAATAATCACCTAATTTTAAAATGAGCAAAACATCTGAATGGACCTTTTACCAAAAAGATACCTAGATAGTAAATAAGTACATGAAAATACATTTGACAATGTTATTCATTAAAGAAATCAAAATCTCAATGATATACAACTATCAACCTATTGAAAAGGTTAAAATAAAAGGAACAAACAATACCAAGTGCTGATGAAAATTTGAAGCAACTGAAGCTCACACACATTACTAGTGGGGATTTGGTGGTACAGTCTTTACTAAACGGTTTGGCAGTTTCTTAGAACATTAGACAAACGCCGTACAACCCAGTGATACTACTCCTAAATATTCACCCAAGAGACATGCAATTTTATATTGAAACAAGAGCCTGTAAACAAGTGTTTATAATGGCTTTATTCATCATTGTCCCTCAATGGAGAAAATCCAAATAGCCTTTAAATGGAAAATGAAAACACTTGGAAAAGTCCATGCAATGGAAGAAAGTAATAAAGAAGCATAAACTGATAGAAACAATATTTTGTATAAATCTTAAATACAACATGGTCAATAAAAGAAGCCAGTCTCAAAGGGCCACATACTACAGGACTTCATTTCTATGACATTCTTGAAAAGGCAAAACTAAGGGGACAGAAAATAGATCAGTGATGTATAGGAGCTAGGACTTGGGGAAGCGGTTAACAACTAACAAGCATGAGGAAAGTTTAGGAAAGATAGAACTTTTCTATATATAAACTTTAGTAATGTTCATTTTTAAAAGATTGTATTCATTTATTTTTAGACAGGGAAAGGAGGGAGAAAGAGAGAGAGAGAAACATCAATGTGTGGTTGCCTCTCACGCGGGCCCTACTGCAGACCTGGCCCAGAACCCAGGCATGTGCCCTCACTGGGAATGAAACCAGTGAGCCTTTAGTTCACAGGCCCACACTCAGTCCACTGAGCTACACCAGCCAGGGCAAATTTTAGTAATGTTTATACAGCTGAATGCATTGGTCAAAACTCATAGTATTTTACACTAAAAACAAATAAACTTTATAATATGTAAATTATGCTTTAATAAACTTGAAATTGCAATAATATAGAATTAATGCTAATACTTAACCAAGAATTATGATCTTTCAAAAACTACATGTATGAATTCTTAAGTTCTTTAACTGTAGATGAGATAGTTAACCTCAAATTGGGCTAAGGCAGAGACTGGCAAACTGCAGCCCACTGACCAAATCTGTCCTACCACTTATTTTTGTAAATAAAGTTTTATTGAAACACAGGCAAATCTTGTTTATGAACACTTTCCCACTACAATGTAAAAGTTGAATGTTTGTGGTTGGGATCATATGCCCCCCGAAAACTCAAATATTTATAATCTGGCACCTTGAAGGAGAAGGTTGTTGACCCCTGGTCCAGGGCTAAATACTATACTCGTTAAAACCCTTGATTGTCCTATAAAATTTAGTGTTTTCTTAAAGATACTCACACTTAAACAAATGCAAATAAAGGCGATGCCATCATTAATAAAATCAATCAAGCTTTATAATAAACATTTATTAAAGGTTTTGATGCGCCAAGCATGTAAATGTGAAATAAACATCTTCACCATCACAGAACTTAAAATTCAAACATAAAATTAGACTTTTTTCTTAAAAGGTGAAAAAGTTTATAATCAAGTCTCAAGGAAGAGTTATTTATTAAACACTTTATTCTTTCGTTGCATTTCCACTGTATCTATTCAGACTTTGGGTCATTAATGGACTCCTGACTTGGTCTCCATGCAGAGCAACCTGTCCACCTTCATACTAATGCCAAAATCTAATGCCTACCACACCTCTTCTCAATAAAGTTTAAAGGCTCTGTGTCCTTTAAACTTTTAGAATTATGTCCAAACTCCATGTTAGCATGCATGCATGGAACTTCATAATCTGACCCCAACTTATGTTCACATTAACTTATTATTCTTACTTTTTATATCTTATGTTTCTGCCTCTCCAGACCATTCCAGCCCTCAAACAATAGTTCTCTCCATTTATACTTTTTCTTCTTTACCCTACAAGGTCCTTTTCTATCTTTGCTGCCTCTGAGATTCCAATTACACATCAAGATTAAGCTAAATTCATTTGCCAAATTCTCTGTCAAGTTTTTTTTATCACGTATGTGGTGTAACTGCTTTTTCCTGAATTTCCACCTGTAAATCTAACACTAATGATATATCTTGTTAATTTTCCATTCTTTGCCTATCTCCATTACACCTGCCCTGACAAGAGGAAACACATCTTATCATTTTGTGACCTTCCTCCATCACACCTAAGTATGTACATTCCATGTAGCAGGTAATTGATAAGTACTCCTTGACTTGAATTTAATTAAATTTAACTTTTGTAAATTCTTATTTATAATAATCTATTTTTAAAGGTTTTATTTATTTATTTCTACAGAAAGGGGAAGGGAAGGAGAGAGGGAGAGAAACATCAATGTGTTGATTGCCTCTCATGCACCCCCTACTGAGGACCTGGCCCACAACCGAGGCATGTGCCCCTACTGGTAATCAAACTGGCAACCCTTGGTTTGCAGGCTGGCACTCAGTCCACTGAGCCACACCAGTCAGGGTATTTTTGTAAATTCTCATTAATAGTGATGACAAACTCAAAATTCATTAACTATTCAAGAAAGACCCCCCCGCCAAATAAGAATTATATTCCCAAGGGTGGGTCCCTGATAGCACAAGCTTCCCCTGCTGGGCGGGTGTCCTAGGAACCGGCCTGTATCAGTGTACTAGCTGGAGCTGTTGTAAGAGGCTGTGCTTGGCTTCAGTGAATTCTTTTTAAGACTCTTTCAACGTGTGTGCCCATTTCATGATGGGTGATTTATGAGCACGCCTGCCCACACCACACTGAGCAGTTTTTGACCAAAAATAATATGACACCCACCCCCCACTGTTACCCACCATCCCTATTCACCTAATCTTGCCCCGAGCAACTTTTTTTTTGTTTCCCCAGACAACAAGAGTCCTCAAAGGGAAAGGTTTGTCCATGTAGAAGAGGTGAAACAAAGCACGACAGAAGCACTAAAGGGCATCAAAATCAGTTCAAAAACTGTTTTGAGCGGTGGGAAAAAATGTCTCGCTACTTGTAGTGCATCAAATGGAGAGTACTTTGAAGGTGACTGAAGTTTAAACATGTCAGAATAAATACACAATTTTTTATAAATAAATTCCAGGGTTTGGGGGGAAACTCACACTATCTTATATTGCCTGCATCTCCAGCAATATACCCATTTTTACATTCTCAACAGCACAGGAGTCATGGAATTTAGTGCTTGTTTTTAAAATCCTTTGACAAAACTCATCTAGTCCCTTTACTCTTTCTGACCATTTTTATGTTCATTCTAATCTGTCCTTAAATCTCTCTACATTTTTAAGTTCATATGGAGGCACAGGGCAGATGGAAGCTACGTTTCACTGGGAGGCAAAGAAAAAAAGAGTTGATACTTTTAGCATGTAGGCAGGTCAGCCTCTTTCCCACTTTCCCAGTGGGGTTTACCTTTTCAGCCAAATATGTCTGGGCCACCGAGGTTGATTCCACGTGCACCAATCTGCGTGTGTGGTGGGTTACATCTAGCGTAACTTTTCTGTGTCACCTACCCTCAGTCCCCACTGTCATGGGGAAAGTGTCATTTCTTTCCGCTGTTTCTCTTTTGCTGTTGGAATGAAGCCCATTTTCTTTTTCATTCCATTGAAACATCTTTTTATTAATTGATAACTGCCCTGTTCTCGATCATTCTATGCGTTGAAATGCGATGGCCAGCTTCACCCACTCCCTGAGTGGGGCAGGCCTTCAAACCCACACAGCCGGCAGCCATTAGTGATGACTATGCTCGCACATGGCCTCCGGAGACTGGCATCCAGGTCTGGGCCCCCTACTTCACTCTCAGCATCGAGATCTCTGGGGCCCACAGTGGACAACACTAGACATGTTTTAGTTCTTTAATTTTAATGTGATTTCTTCAATGTGTTTTCTGGATGTTACTGTCCATCCAGAAGACATTGCACTGCCGAGTTTACCACCACAAAGGCTGCATCATTCCGCACTCTTTCCGAAAATGTAGAGGACTTGCCTTGTCAGCAAGAACTTTCTGATTTTTTGCCAGATGGGTGAAAAAAGACACCTAGTTTTGTTTCACAAATGACTTTTTCATATTTTTAATGCTAGTTGTATTTATTTTTCTATGAACTGTCTATATGTCTCTTGGTTATTTTTATAAGGAGTTATTGATCAATTTTAACTTAATTTCTGGTAGTTATTTATATATTATAAAGATTAACCCTATTTAGGATATAATTTTTAGATATTTTTCCCTATTTGACATTTGTTTTGTGACTTTGCTTATTTACAAACAAATAATTTGACATTTGTTGTTTGACTTTGCTTATAGTGAACTTTTATCTTGATGTTATAGTTTTTATTTTTATGTAGAAAAACTCATTAATCTTTTCTTTTATGGCTTCTGGATGCTGGATCATTTAGTTAAAAAGCTTTCTGTTTCCAGACCAAAGTTATAAAAGAATGAGCCCATGCTTTCTTCTAATGGTTTTCCTTTTTCCATTCAAATCTCACATTCGCTTGTCTTGACGTATAACACAAAAAAGTCCAGCTTCGTCTTTTTCCCAGGTAATCCCCTTGCTCCAATGGCATCTATTAAAATAGTTGATCTGAGTTGTCGCCTTTATAATAAACTACATTTTCATGTATAGTCGTGTCTATTTCTATGCTTTCTATTCTGTTTCTTCGTTGGTCTATTTGTCTATTATACACTCTAATTACATTTTTATATCATGTGTCCCTTAATTAAAAGCAGCAGTGTCCATGGAGGAAGGGAATATGGCTTGCATTTGAATTAACAAGTATGACACTGATTTGTCACCGTGTCTCCAGCTCTTCCTAAAGTTTAGATTACCACCCGGATATCATTTTCTACTTTTGAGTCCGGCAAATATATCATTATAGATCACATTGCAATACAGAAACATTCTCTTGGAGCTTTAAGCTCTATATCAGCATTAGAGATCTTCAGGCACATATAGGGTTTCTCTAGAGCCAGCGGATGCATAACCTCAGCCTTCCGAAGTCAGACTGTGGGTCTGTAGCCCATGCTGACAGTGCAGTAGAGTCAACAATGTGTTTCATGTCATCTCATGTGTACTAGAAGGCTGGAAACATAATCTCTCCTCAGAGCGCTGGAGATACGGAACAATCACACAAAATACTATCAACACAATATAACACAACGAGCTACACCTCTCACATTCCCAGCCAGCTCAGCATGGTTGGTGAATATCAAGCTGTAGGTAGAAGTAAGCTTACCAAGTATCTGAATGTTACCTCATGTTGACAGAAAAAAAAAATACATTAGTCATTTTAGTGATGATGTAGATGCTTGGAGGTTGTTCCTCGTGGTTATTCATTTGCCTGAAACATTGTTCAAATCACAGCAGTGTTACCACACTAATACCTGGTATCACATTGTTAGTATTATTTCAGAAGAAAGTACTTGATACAATAAATTGCAGGTAATATATTCAGTCAGTAGAGAAGTACCCAGGTGCCTCAACAGAACATTTTTCAATTCGTGGCCATCATGGTTGCTTTCTAAAAATAGGCATTTAGGAAGATACCTAATAATAGTAATGGGAGTCACAACTTATTTATCTCCTGGGACATAACAGGCTCACCCTCACTCATCAATACTGACTGAATACTGACAAACTTGTTCTGCATCATGTAGAAATCTTAAAACTATGAATGTCTATATTTCCTCATGTTTGTTTAAACTTTGATTTGCCAATAAGAATTGCAGAGGATCGACTTTGTGTTTAAACATGTTACCTTCCAGTTTCTTATACTGAGAGCTTACTGAACTATCCTCAGTCTAAATAATTGGGTATCTTAAGTTTTCTGACTTTAAAACTTTCAAGATTTAGAAGCGTTTACTATTTAAGTACATGCTCTAATGTCAAGGTATTATAATTTGCCACAAAGCTAAAATCAGTTCTACGACCACTAAAATTTCTTATTTGAAACATCAAATTTCATATGTGTCTTAGCACTATTTATAAGAGGGTGACTTGCGTATTTGCGGAAGGCAGAAAATGGGTGAGAGGTAATCCCCATGCCCCTTTAGAAGTTTACAATCTAATGTCTTCATTAGAGTGTTTCTTGCTCCTGACTCCTTCTGCTACACGGTAAGGGTAGGGCTCTTCTACACAATACAGTTAACTATGTATTGTCACGGCACCGAAGATGGACCTCTCTTAAGTGTTTACTGCTAATAGTGTCAGAAACAACTATTTGTTTTCAAAAAACTTACACACACACATATATATATAATCCAAATTAAGAAGCTATTTATAAGTTAATTTCCCTTTTTAAGACAGCAAATATGGCTCCAATTGAATATGACATAAGAAAATTGGAATGTCAACCTATGTATTCTGCGGCCCCTGTCCTGCTACGAACAAGATAACAATGTGAACAACTGCTAATCATTGTAATCTGTAAAAGTGCCTTCTCTAAAACGTGAGTAGAGAATCTTCTAACACTTCAGAGCTGTACTTTTCAAGTTTTATAAGATGCCTATGAAAGTGGCATTCTTAGGAAGAATGGAGAATTAACCTGGAAATCAGTAGCTAAGATCTGATTCATCAGCTATGGGCTATAGAGTGCTGGCTACCTAAGCTTTATTTTATTTTTTATTTTTTTTAAAGATTTTTTTTATTTATTTATCTTTAGAGAGGAAGGGTAGGAGAGAGGGAGAGGGAGAGAAATATCAATGTGTGGTTGCCTCTCGTGTGTCCCTTGCTGGGAACTGGCCTGCAACCCAGGCATGTGCCCTGACTGGGAATCGAACTGCGATTGTTTGGTTCACAGGCCCGTGCTCAATCCACTGAGCTACACCAGCCAGGGCCTGGCTACCTAAGTTTTAAATGATGGCCACAAAGCTTTATTTATATCCAGCGTTAAAGTAGAAGCTTACCTCTTTCCTCTGAAGATGTGATCATCTACCTTTTGCATATGCATAAACAAACTCAGAAAGGGTAGGAAATATACCTAACATCACACACCTAACTAGTACGACAAGTTGGAAATAAAAGAAAATCATTGGGGAATGAGGGGGAGAGGAGCGAAAATGGAAAAATAAGTGCAAAATTAGCAAGTGTGGCTCTAAAGAGACGGCCTTAAAATATTTACTCAGATGAAAGTCAAAATGGACCCCTCATTTTTATGACCTGTGTAGCAATAACCTAGGTTTATGGCTTACATACTCACCTCAGGAAGGGGTAATAACAGCCATTATTTTCTGTGGAAGCAATGCCTGCAACCATGTCATCCTCTGATAAATCATACCAATTGCATCTTATTATCACACCAATGGTTCAATTAACTCACATCACCACTCAATTTATCAAATTAAAAAGGAAAGGTTTTGTGTGTTCTAATAATTGTTTCATTAACATAAAACTAGTTAAAAACCATGAAGCTTCAGATCTGGGTTCGTACTGTCTTTATGCAATTTTGTTTTGATTTGCTCCAAGAGTCATACACTGACAGGACTCGTATTCCATTAGTTGTCATGATTATTCTTTCATTAACATACATATGGCTATTGAATGTGGCAGGTTTTCACAGAAGACAAACACAATATTATGGAACAAAATGGTAACCATAATTTTGAAAGTCTGGTCATGTTTTTAAGCCTTCTAACAGCTTTAAAATAAGCATTGCCATGAGTTTAGTATGGGAGTATGATCTTTATGAAAGAGATGCATTAGCATAATATATGCAAGGAATCTGAAGACTGGAGATCAAGGAATTTCATAATAAATTTTAAATGATTCTTAAAACTTTTTGTCTGACCAGAATAGACAAGTCTGTTGTTTCATTTTGCATAAATAAATCAAGGGGAAGGAATATTTCAGAGGTATTTGTCCAATAAAAATTAATTTTGAAAAATTTAAGCCAGATGACTAGAGACTATCAGCCATGCTTGGATTCTTTTGCAGCTCCTCTGCCGAGTATGGTTGTACAACTGCATGTTCCAAGCAGTGTGCTGATCGCTGCCCACTGGTAATAACCGCTCCGTTCCAGCAGTTTTGTTACACAACAAGTTATACACCCTTTCACATTATTTTAACCTTACAACAACCATGTAAGTTAAACACTATGATTCCCACCCCATAGATGTAGGAGCAGGGGTACAGAGGGATGATATTGCCCAGGCTGAGTTAGTTGCCCAAGTATGTGTAGACAAAAGTACAGGTGGACCGTAACAGATGCTGGCCTGGGAATCAGAAGACCAGCTTTGCTGCTCCTTAATTGAGAAACCTTGGTTAATTTATTTAAAATCTATGTGAGTTTTCTTACCTCTAAAGTGAGCGTTCTACCATCTTGCATAGTGATTTTGTTAAACAGGATGTGGAGGGAAAAGCACTTGGCGTGTTGCATGAACATGTAATAAATACCCTTTTTAAAAAATTTCTCTTTGCGTGATGCCTTGCTGCCTTCTTTATTTACCTAACCCACTACCGAATGGAGCCAGGCATGTGGGCCACGTTTCCGGTAACCCTTGCAGCTGGTGGCATGCTGATCTCTGTTCCCTTTTTACCAATAGTGGATTTTGTGTTTTTGCCCATGGAGGCAACAGAGAATGGCGCTTTTGGCCACCTCCCCTTGGGCAGTCATCAACTTAACACTCCTCATGCTGAATGCATCAGCTCTTCACTGTATTGGTTATTATTTAGACTTCCTCTCCTCGTGACAGCCCTGCAATACAGATATTCTTGTTCTCAGTTTGAATTCATTTTAACACCATAGTCTTGCTCTTGAAGACACACAGCTTTCATGCTGTTCTCAACTCGCCTCCCTAGTCTTTCCCCAAATCCAATTAGATGCAAAGTGTGGTCTTGCCAATTTTAGCTTTGAATTGCCTCTCACATCCTTCACTTCCCTTGTATTTCCAATTCCCCCCACTCTGGTTGAAGCCCTTTGGCTACAAATCTGGAATATTCCAATTGTTATCTAGCCTCTAATTAATCTCTATATCAACCTTACCATGTTTATTTCTAAATTAACCTTCTAAAATAGTACTTTCATCATGTCAACCTTGTGTTCAAAACCTGTGTCTTCCCGACCCCTTTAAAGCCAAGTCTAAATAAACCCTTTAGCACGGCACTAAAGGTCTGCCCTCGCTTTTATAATTTTGTTTCCCCATTGGGCCCATGTAAAATAGGTCTACAGTTATTTCGAAGGAACATTTAGTGGTCGTGTAACTATGGAACTGTATTCTCACCAAACTGTGTTCCTGGAATTACTCTTGATAATACGTCCAGACTTTCTAACCCCAAACTGTTCTTCAAAGTCCTATACAAATTTCTTGCCTTCCATGAAGCCTTGTAATTAATCTTAAGAACTTCTTTCCTCACTAGTTAAATTGATCTCCATAATATTATCTGTTAACTCTGTGTATTTCTAGAGGCATCTTTTTCATTCTCTATGGAGTCTTAAAGCAGACCTTCTAAAATTCTGTCTTCAGCTCTTTGTATTATAACTGGCTACTGTGTATCCTTACTCATCCATCCTTATCCAGTAAGCCCTGTTCTGGGGGCAGGGGGAAGTCCATTAAATTTTTTTATCCTTTTCAGATTATCAACTGAAATTAACTAGAACAAAACCTGAACTAGCATACTGGACCCATTGATTATTTTCTAATTAAAAATCTTTGTTGAGTACAGAAACCACTTAAGCTCACAAAATCCTTCTGCTTTTGAACATATCTGGTAAAGTTTCTGTTTAATTTATTATATAATTAATTGTCAGATGCAAAAGGAGAAAAATATTGAGACTTTACTAGGACCCTACACTGTAATTATACAGCTGATAGGAAAGTCAGACTCTAATCCAAGTCTTAATAAAATATGTTACTCTTTGAAACATGAACCTTTCTGATCCCAGAAACACAGCTATTGAATATGGAAATGCAAACTACATAAGTCAGATTAGCAAAATAATAACTGATATTATAGAGTATTTTTTATCTTGCCCTATTTTAATATTTTTCCTCACTTTCTTTGACATCCTTCTCTCCACAACTATATACTAAAAAAATGTAAGGACTACGAGTTTCACTAACCTCAAACACACATAGTGCAGGACACAGAGAATGTGTTCAAGAAATGCATGCTAATTAAATTGCCAACAGCAATTCATGTAACTAAACCAATGCAGAATGGATGCTCAAAATATATTTCTGACTTAATTTAAAATAACACTCAACTTTTTTCCTTGATTGAATTTTTTATTAAATATTTAATTGTTATTCTGTTACAGTTGTCCCAAGTTTCCCCCTTTGCCCTCCTCCCCCCAGCCCAGCCCCCACCCCCACTTCCACAGTTATTTCCCACCTTGTTGTCCGGGTTCATGGGTCATCCATACATGTTCCTCGACTAGTCCCTTCCCCTTCTTTCCATCCTTATCCTCCTCCCCACTCTCCTCTGGTCATTGTCAGTCTGTTCCTTATTTCCATGTCTCTGGTTCTATTTTGCTTGCTGGTTTGTCTTGTTCATTACATTCCTCTTATAGATGAGATCATGTGGTATTTGTCTTTCACTGACTGGCTTATTTCACCTGGCATAATATTCTCCAGTTCCATCCTTGCTGTTGCAAAAGGAGTTCCTTCTTTCTTCCCACTGCATAGTATTCCATTGTGTAAATGTACCACAGGTTTGTGACCCACTCAGTTACTGATGGGTACTTAAGCTGTTTCCAGCATTTGGCTATTGCAAACAGCATAGCTATGAACATGGGGGTGCATGAGTTCTTTTGAATTGTTGTTCTGGGAGTCTTAAGGTATATTCACTCAACTTCTTTACAAAGGACAAAAAAGCAAATTTTATTTCTGTAACATAAATTACAACTATAAGAGGGAGTAGTCAGCACCAAGATCCACTATCAGTCTCTGAATTTGCACCAGAAATTAGTCCAACACTGAATATTCTCTATTTTTAAATGGTATAATAGATGGTTTAATGGAAGTGAAGGTATTCATTCACAAGCAAAAGAGAATAGTGAACATAATTATCTAATCAATTTGAGGACAAAAACCCCACAGCTTCAGGTCACTTACTTAGGTCTCATCTCTGTCTCAAGCCATTAACAAGAACCCTTGTTAACCATGGCCAAAGCGTTGATGAAGTCAGAGAAGACCTCTCAGATAAAGCCCAGTGCTTCCTCAGGCAGTGACTTGCTCCTTTGAGGGTCACTGCCAAATCAAACATTTGATGGAAATATTTCCAATTTTTATCAAGATAATTCTTATGGTAATTTTAAGCCTGTGTGTTAGAAAGTACTTTGACAAGTCACTAAGCCTTTGCTGTTAGTTTGAATGTGCCATCTTCCTCACATCTCTCAAGTGGGAAACCACCAGAGATCTAACCGGTGATTTAGTGCGCATTTGTGCCACGGAGGGGCTTCTGTGGTTCGTTAACAGAGGCCGGTTCCCACTCCTGCTGCCTTTGATTCTGGTTTAACATCAGCTCCCTATCAGTGTGACGGTCGAGGGCACAGCCCAAGCACAGAGATGACAGCTGAGAACCCAGAAAGGTATTTTCAGTCACATAGAGGCAGCTTCATTAGTTATGCCAAAAAGATGATAATAAATGTAACTTTTTCATATCACCCAAGTGACTGTCTTCAGTAGAGTGTTTGTAAGTGGTGGACAACATGGGAAAATCTCTCCTGTTGCATAGGGAATGAAAAGTGATTTTCATCCTGAGATCCCTTTTAGAAATTTATGTTAATTCTGTATTCTCCTTCTGTTCTGAGTTATCCTTTTCCCGGCTAACGATTATTTTGTATGACCCACAGAGCACCAGGACACCTTTTGTTGTGTTGATGCTGAATGACTCATGATCCTGGAAAACTAGCCAGAAAACAAAGTCAGATGACCAAGGCAGGGGCGCCTGGATTGTATATACCAAAACTCTTGCTAGAGAAAACTTCTTTAGTATTCTTCCCAAAGAAGCAGTGATCCACTCATTGGCTAAACCAGGCCACAATGAAAAGGAACAGTGTCAAAGGATGCTTTAAAAATCCATTTGTATCTCCTCAATGGTAAAGTATTGCCTAGAGATTTCTTCCTTCCTTTTTTTTTTTAACAGATGGAATGAAAAGGTCTCCTTTTAAGTAGCTCAGTAAGGTAGGGGAGCAGAGAAGTTGGAAGGATCTTAAGGCACTAACACAATCTGAAGTGTCCCAGGCCTCGGTTTGCTCAAGCTGGGTTCCCGTGTGAACCAACACCCATGAGATTTGCATTAACTACCTAGGCTTTAAAGTGCTTTACATCAAAGTGAAATGGCAGCAGAAGATGGGAAGGATGCTGCTACCTCATGTTTCAGCACTAATTAAGTTGAAAGAGGACACAAATGAACCATGGTGTTTGGACTGGGTCCTGGAACAAAGAACATTATTGGAAAAGCCAGTGCAATCTGAATAAACTTTGTAGCTTAATTACTAATATTTTACCGAAGTTAATGTCTTAGTTTTGACAAATGTGCTATGTTAAGTAACATGTTAACATGAGAGAAAACTGGATGAAGGGTTGATGGGAACTCTTGTACTGTCTTTGGAACTTTTCTTTAAATCTAAAATGATTCCAAAATTAAAAGGTAACAAAAAAGAAATAACAAGAAAGGTAGTTCTATTGCTCTCCAGCTTTTGGGTTGTTGTTATAGGAGGCATAGAAGATGGAAAATAAGGTTATCAATAACATCCCATCAACACATACAGAAATTGCAACCATTTCCATAACTGGCCAAAGGACAACTCTTATCAAACTGGACTCACATAACTATTCATGCCAGTTCCTTTTTCCTCCTTACGCTGTGTACCTGCACAGTCTGACTCATTATCCCACATTCGTATGGAACATACAAGCTCTATCTTCTAAATAGCAATTAATGAAAATAATTGTGATCCCACTGTGCATACTACCCATTATTCAGAACATGCGTAAGTTTCAGGGACTGCTTTTTAACAAAGAAGGGAAAAATATGAAAGTGACCCTATAAGCATCCATTAAGTGAAGGTGTAATGGTTTACCGTGTTCAAACTCAACTACAAATGAAATTTACACACAACAGAAAAAAATCCTTTCTGAATGGTCTTTGAGAGTGTCTTGAGTGCCCTATCCTTTAGTGTTAGAGGTCACTCTTCTCAGATCAAAGCCTTCAAGGGCATCTCTTACCTCCAGTGACAGAGCATCACAAAGTGTTTAACCCCACCGATCAGCAGACACTGCCACGTCAGTCCCTCAAGTGCCACTTGCTTGTGGGATGTGAGAGCAGTGCGGCCAGATCAGCTCAGCACCTAGGGTGGTCCCGAGCAGTGCTGGGAAACGTGGGGGCACCCGCTCTCAGAGCACTTTCTTCCCGTCCAGTTTGCCTTCCCTGAACTCACGGCCTCCACAATCTTCCTGATCAAGTCTGCCATCTAGTGGGCCCTTTCCTTCTGACTACTTCTCCTTTTGGGCCCTTCCAGTCTGATACAATTAAAAGCCAGGTATTCATGCTCACAGTGTGAGCACCACTTGGTAGTGGGTGGGAAAGTGTGGGAAGGGAAACCATAACCCTCCCATAAGAAAAGTAATCATTGCATGAAACAAAAGGCAGAGGTTCCTGTAGCCTTACCTCCAGAAAACCAAGCAGGTTGGAGTCATGCTGAGCTGTGTGTCTTCAGATCAGCAGAGACAGCAGCAGGCACAGAGACCACCTGTTAAGTGAAAATCCAAAAATCTTCAAAGACCTTCCCATGCTGAAAACCTGTGATGAAAGTCCCCCTGGGTTTCTACCACCTTTGAAGGCAGCCCCCTGTTAGCCCTGGCCCCTCCTTCCACGGAGGGCTGAGTGTGTGCCACCCTCTGGGCTCCACACTGAGTTTTTTGAAGAAAAAGAAAGGTTATTTGTACTTCTACAGACATACAGGGAAAATATATGATTACTTCTCGCTCAACACTCTTCGCTTTCTAATGTAATGTACCTACCTTATGTCTGAAAGCTCTGATATTAATGAATTGCCATATATTTTAATCATCAGATTAAGACAATGTACTAATAAAAATTTCATATAATTAAGACTGACATACCTTTTCTATTATTTTTAGAAAAGAGGAATAGAGGTCTTTGGGACCTCTATACTGAGTCAGAAAAATAATTATTTCCATGATTACTGAAGCATTTCCAGAATGTTGATTTTATACATACAAGCAATGGAAGGGCATTCGAGAAAAAAATAAAATGTTGTTACAAACCAAAATATTAAGGTTTCATGCAGCATTTCACATAAACAAAATTCAACTGGAAATATTTACATCTGTGTCACCATTGACTGGAGAGAAACGCTGAAAGATTTCCCCAAGAATTAGGATGTTGAACGCTACAAAGTGGAAACCTTCACAATATATTTTCTTGTTATAAAATAAATACCAGTTCCTGGTGAACATTTTACAAACTAGAGAAAAATAAAAATTAGGAAATAATGATCACTTGCACTCCCACTCTCCTGACTTGAATATTAGTGACATACACATACTTTACACTAACCCTTTGATCTTCATTGAGGCAGTTGTTAGTGTTTCTGCTGACTTTCCCTTCTGGTATCTACTTCCCTACATAGTTTTACATTTTTATTGTAAGCCCATCTTCAGTTGGTGTTTTATTGTTGCGGCTGTTGCTTCTGTAGTCTGCTGGTTGGTTGGTTGGTTGGTTGGTTGGTTGGTTGGTTTCCTGTGGAAGACTTGTGAACTCCACATCGTGGAAGAGCCCCTCCATTTGCTTTCACAGAATGCCGCAGAGGTTTTGTTAGTCTCGGACTAGACAGTCCGTTGATCTCTCTACTTGGGAATCATGTGCAACGTGGATGTACAAAGTTGGACTCCACACTCCATGTTTTTATTTATCCTGGGGATTTATTTGTTTGTCTACAGAAAAACATTCTTAACTCTTCCCAGGATGTTCTTTAAGAAAGAGGCAGTGCTTCTGGACTCCTGGCTTTGTCCTCCATGCCTACCAAAGTAAGTCTAAGGTACACTGTCTCTTTTCCTCCTGGACCGATACTACTAGATTGTCAATATCCCAAGGACCAGAGCCCCACTTGCTAGCTTTTCACTCTGCAGTTAGGAATTTTCTTGTCTTTCTAACTCATCTTCGTATTGCCACTAAAACAATAGTATAATATTTTATACAGAATATTATGAATTTTAGTTAAGGGAAAGTGGTTCATATTAAGTCAGTCTGCCATATTGCTGGGACTCAATTTTTTCCTTTTTTTATGTTGTTTCATATAGTTCAAATAGTACTCTTTGTCCTTACACCAAATTCCATCTTAAATTAGAAGAAAAAAATAAGTCTTGTCATTCAACCCTCTCTAAGCTTCCAGGGTTAAAATATAAGTCCCGCTCCATCTGGCCTCCTTAGACACACCCAGCACTGCCATCTGCTTCTGACTGTTCCATGGTATGGTGTTGTGACCATTGCTTTTTTGACAGTTATCAAACACCACTATGATGTGAAAGTATCAAAATGTACAGATGACAGACAGACAATAATCTTGTAAATCAAGGCATTCACCACACAATTATGGGATATCACATTGAAATCGATGTACTCCGTAGTTTAGATCTGAAAACTACCTTAGAAACCATCTTGTCATAGCCAACTCTTCCTTAAATTTGAGAAAACCAAGGCCCTGAGAGTTCAAGAACAATTTTCTAAGGTCTTTGCAATACCTCTACCAAAGAGGTAGCGCTGTGGCACTGAATCTACTGTTCTGAATCAATCTGACATTCTAATGTTAAAATAAGTGTACAGATAATCTCTTCATTAAACATTAATATATAGTAAAGCAATTATCTGGGGGTGTGGAAAATTGTGCAAATTATAACCTTTTTGTTTGAGTTTTCTATTATTTTAGATTTTATTCATGTTGTAGCTGGTTCAAGCAAGTCCATCATTTACTTTTTAAAATTTCAACATTATTAAAAGAATCATAACTAAAGGCCAACTAAGCCTTTATAAATCAACATAAGCTATTTTATATGTACATTTGTAAATGTTTTTTCAATAGTTTACTATATTATTAAACTCTCTGAATATATGAATTGCATAAATGGGCTTCTCTCATTTTGTTAGTTTTATATTTGTATAATCCATGTTTCTTTTTTTACATTTTGTTTGCTCAGATGTGGATTTTATGGGAAAAGGGAATTCTCTAAAGATGGCATGACAAGTCCAAGACATTTTGCTAGAACAGTTACCCTACTGCCTTGAGGAGATCACAGTTCTCAGTAAGAGAGTTTTAGTTGAAAGCGTTCCCCAAGTGACTCAATTCTTTTTTCCTGAGAACTTGGAAATAATTTGTTTAAAACTTCCAATTGCTAACTTTTTCTCTATGGAGAAAGCAATAATTCTATACCTATTTTCTTAATATGCCAGAAATACAAATGTAGTATTAGCAACAAGGTTTAAATAGATTGACTCATTTCCGGGTAACTGAAAAGAATACATAAGCAATGATTTTCCCAAGGGCCAATGCTAATTCTGGGCCAGAATGGCAATCTAAAATTCATTTGGTATTCAGATTAGGGAAGATATTAGTTTCCACCCCCAAACACATAACCCCCTGGCAGGCATTTTGAATTCACACTCATTCAAGAGGTGATATTTAGAATGTGGTATTTTCAAAAACTGGCACAAACATTAGGTAACTAATATGTGAAAAGACACATTGATATTAAAATGCTACAGGAGGTCTGACTCTCCAAGGTTTGGTTTTAGAAAGTCGTGCATGCCAGATGTTTCAGAGAAAAGCATAAAATCTACATTATGTGCCTAATTGTACTGTATTACATCACAGGGATGGGGATTTTTTTTTCCCTGACCACAGCTGGTGATGACAATATGCCCCGGAGCATGAAAGAATCAGGCACCCTGCACATAGGGCAGACCCTTACTGTTGTTTGTTTGTTTGTTTGTTTTTCCTGGAAGGGTGGAGAACATTTTTAGTTTAAAAATCTATATACACATGAATGATACCACTCTCCACTTAGCGAATCCAGTCTGTGGATTTGGGCTGAAACATGAAACTAACTGGATTGGATCACTGCTGTGGAGAACGATCTGGAAAAGGAAGAACCCGGCAGTACTGCAGACCTGGGTGCTGGACAAACCATGTTTATGAGGGGCGGGGGGTACCACTGGGGCTCCAAAAAGTTCCCAGCATTAATTAGTGAGGATCACGCCTTGTTAAAACATGTCACAGCCTCAAGCTGGTCCCAATAGGCTACTTTGCTCTCATTATGTCAAGAGCTGGCCATACAAAGGAAGGAGAAGAGTAGAAAGTGTTTAAAAAATGGATCAGTTTTATTGTGCCCTCCAAAACTTACATTCGCCATTGACCAATTTTAAAAAAAAAAAAAAATAGAGCCTTCCAGCTTTACTATCTTCTACATTCCTACCTAGAAATATACTGTTACTATATCAGCCAAGAATACTACCCAGGCATGGTGTCTATTGTACTATGTACAAAGTAATTTTTGGTGAATAAAGAGTTTTGAGTTCTCAGTGTTTTTTCTTCCTGTTAGCACTTATAATACAGGCTGTCTATAAGAGATGTCAAAGCTTTAGAGTAAGTTGCATTTCATAACTATATTCAAATTTTGTATAGAATAACACCTATCTGCAAAAGCAAAATTGGATTATTTTGAAGAGTTTTATTAAACCTAAATCTTCTTTTTAAAAAAGATTTTTATATGCTAAATCATTATCATACAAAATTATCCTAAAGTAAATGCCCAACTCTCAGGAACTATTAGAGGCAACACCTCAGAATGATTAAATGACTTTCCTTTTGCTTTTTAAAATAAAATAATTTTGTTTTAAACATTTACCAAACTTTGCAATGTTTGTATCACATAGTCCTTAAGCCATCAGGGTAGATAGAAGTTCTGTTTTGCTTCCCAGAATACATCTTCAATCTGTATTTCATGCTTTTATTGCTCTTTCCCTGTCGTTTCCCCCTTTCTTTTCCTCTTAGTTCTCTCGCACTCTCTTGAATCAGAGTCTCTGATTTGCATTTCAGTTTTTAAATTTAAGCACTTATTATGAGTACAATGCAGATGTGAATGTAAACTGAGCTGTAAGCTTTCAATAGAAAGAATAGTTCTGTGTCATGCTGCCATCTAATGGTGCCCAGAACCTCTTCCATAATTAACTGCACACTATAATGGAAGAACAAGTTATTAATTAATACATAAGTCGTAGTTTTTAGAATTATCAGAGAAAGGTTTTATATAATGCAAAGGACCCATGAGCACATTTGGGAACAGTCTTAGTGTTTTAAGTGGTTTTCATGTTTAAATAGTTCATTCTTCATAGCTAATTTTAATATCAAGCAGATTAACCCAGGACTTTCACTTCTGCAGCTTGTATTCTGACCTCTCTCTGAGTTTTATCCAAAGATTTTCAATAATGATCAACCTACCCATTATGTTTATAATTCACAAAGAGCATAAAAATTTATTCACTTAGGTACATTTCTGTAGGTTTTGCATTGGTGCTGGCCATAACCCATAGATATTTCCTCTTAAACGACAAACCTGTATGCCTTTCCATGGTTCTATCATGGTCACATGAACTACTAATTGTTACGGTGAGAGAACAGAACACTCTGACCAGCTGCTCTAGTTCTAGTTTCGTAGCTAACAGATTTACTTCTCTGAATTTCAGTTATCTTATCTCTAAGTTGAAAGTGTAGAATAGTTGATTTCTAAGTTGCCTTATAGCTTCCAAAGTATGCCATTTTAATGGCATACCCCACTAAGATGCATACAGCATCATAGTTTAATTCAACGCCATGGACCAAAAGTCCTTAGAGTAATAGGTCTATTCTCAAAACCACTTGATATAGCTAGAGGTAGAAAATAGTGACAATTTATCAGGTATATGAATTCTACCTAGCTATTAAGAATACCATTATCCCAAGATGGAGGCATAGGTGGACACATTGTGCCTCCTCACACAACCATAATTAAGGACAACAAAGATTTAGAAACAAGGAAACAATCAGAACTGATAGAAAATTGAACTGTATGGAAGTCTGACAATCATTCATCCAGACTGGTAAAAGGGGCAGAGTAGCAGCAGGAAAAAATGGAGGTTCCACCCAGGCACGCAGGCAATGGCTGCCAGACTCCAGGTGCACAGGTGGCGGCTAACGGACCCTGGGCACCGGGTGGCAACGAGCAGACCCAGTGAGGCCGCACAAGGCGGCTGGCTGACCAGGCGGTCCCACATTTGCACGCAGATAATCCAGGTGAAAACGGGGAGTGAGACAGACCTCGCAACCCAGGGCCCCAGTGCCAGGAAATACAACCTAAAAACACCAATTGAAAAAACTTGCAGGGGTTGAGGTGCCAGGAGAGACTCCCAGCCTCACAGGAGAGTTAGTTGGAGAGACCCACAGGGTCCTAGAAGGCACACACACCCACCCACATGGAAACCAGCACCAGAAGGGCCCAATTTGCTTGGGGAAAGTGGCAGAAGGGACTGGAATCCGAGAGAGAGTGGAGCAACCACCATTGTTTGCTCTCAGACATCCCCCCCCCCCCCGCATACAGCATCACAACCCAGCCACTGGGCTGCCCCACCCTGGGGAACACCTAAGGCTCCACCCTTCACTATATAATAACCGCAACCAGACCAAAAAAAAGAGAGAGAAAAAGACTAAAAATGGCTCAAACAGGAGAACAGATCAAAGCCCCAGAGCCAATTCATCTAAGCGACCAAGAGATAGCCAACCTATCAGATGCACAGTTCAAAGCCCTGGTGATCAGGATGCTCACAGAATTGGTTGATTTTGCTCACAAATTAGATGAACAAATGAAGGTACAACAAGTGAAATGCACAAGGAACCAATAGAGATGGGAGGAAAACTGGGACTCAAATCAACGGAGTGGACCAGAAGGAAGAAAGAAACAACCAAACAGAAAAGAAGGAAGAAACAAGAATTCAAAAAAATGAGGAGCAGCTCAGGAACCTCCAGGACATCTTTAAACATCCCAACATCTGAATTATAGGGGTACCAGAAGGGGAAGAGGAAGAGCAACAAGTGGAAAACTTATTTGAGCAAATAATAAAGGAGAACTTCCCCAAGCTGGCAAAGGAAATAGACTACCAGGAAGTCCAGGAAGCTCAGAGAGTCCCAAAGAAGTTGGACCCATGGAGGAACACACCAAGGCACATCATAATTACATCACCCAAGATTAAAATGAAGGAGAGAATTCTGGAAGCAGCAAGGGATAAGGGAACAGTCACCTACAAAAAAGTTCCCATCAGACTGTCAGCTGATTTCTCAAAAGAGACCTTGCAGGCAAGAAGGGGCTGGAAAGAAGTATTCCAAGTCGTGAAAGGCAAGGACCTACATCCAAGGTTACTCTATCCAGTGAAGCTGTCATTTAGAATGGAAGGGCAGATAAAGTGCTTGTCAGATAAGGTCAATTTAAAGGAGTTCATCATCACCAAGCCCTTATTATATGAAATGTTAAAGGGACTTATCTAAGAAAAAGAAGATAAAAAATAGGAAAGTAAAAAGACAGCAAACTCACAGCTATTAACAACCACACCTAAAACAAAAGCAAACTAAGTAAACAACTAGAACAGGAGCAGAACCACAGAAATGGAGATCATATGGAGGGTTAGCAACAGGGGAGTGGGAGGAGGAGAGAGGGAGAAAAGGTACAGAGAATAAGTAGCATAGATGGTGGGTAGAGAATAGACAGGGGGAGGGCAAGAATAGTGTGGGAAAAGTAGAAGCTAAAGAACTTACGACACATGAACATGAACTAAAGGGGGGGAATGGGGGTAGGAGGGGGTGTGCAGTGTGGAGGGGAATGATGGGGGAGAAATGGGACAACTGTAATAGCATAATCAATAAAATATATTAAAAATTAAAAAAAGAATACCATTATCCCAATATTGCTAATCTAGTCTATCATATTATCTGAAAAATAAGAAATTATAAGATGATATTTTTAGCCAAGAAGCAAAAGAATATACACAGAATAAAAACCAGTCTCATATGAGAGCCTGAAGTAAAATGCAAGGTTCTGTTTTTCACAAATGCATGTGTATGCTCCGTTTACATAATATGCATGGAGAAACAAAGCAGTGTGCGAACTATTCTTACATACTGTGTTTCAGGTTTAGTAGAGCGTTATTGTAAGTCACCACCAGCATAAAATAAGAGGGAGGAGAAGAAAACAATACAGAGTCAAAAACAGGAATGCAATAACAACAAGCCAAAGTCAGGATCACAGAAGCTGGTTAAATCTGATGGAAATGAGTAGCTGCCTCACTCACAAGGAAGAGCAGGGCTTAGAACCCCATTGACAAAACTCTTTTCCATTTTACTTAAACTCTTAATTAAAGGGCTTCTATCTAAACAGAAATAAATAAATGAACCTAATTTTTCTGTATCTGTCTCAAGAGGTTCATGATTTCAGAAGTCTTAAAGATATATAATTTTCTTTTAAAGTAGTGTACAGGTCTTCGGTTAATTATTCTACTTGCTAAGAAGGCAAAGAGGAGAAAATGTGACTGTGTAGCTATGAAAATTTTCACCCAAGGAGAACCCAGGAGGTTTTGCTAAAAAAAAATAAAAATAAAAATAAAAAAATAAAAAAAGAAAGCTTTGACTGTACAGATAATAGAAAACAGCTGGGAAAGTTGGAGTTTAAGATTAGATGCAAGTACACATACTCTAACACTTTTTCTTTTCTCCCTTCCTCCTTCCCTCTATTCCTTCCTCTCTCTATCTTTCATTTTCTTCTCTTCTTTCCTTTTATTTTTTTTCCTTTATCTTTTGGTAAATTTCAGTTTTGTTTAAGGAGGTCTTAAAGAAATATGAAGTGAGAAAGGCCCATTCACTTGGTTTTCTCTGCCAGGAGGTAACTAAGAATCAGCTTGGGAAAAATAATCATTCTACAGTCATGTATACATCATAAACTCTCAGGTATTTACAGTGAAATAGAAATGTTTACTGCCTGTCTGAATGTGTTTCCCAGAAGCAGAGCAACCAATGTCCAGTTCCGAGTGCTGGGAGTGTTATCTGACACTGCAGAGAAAAAGGCAGTATGTTTTGCAAACACACAAATAATAAAATACTTGAGTGAGTTCTGAAGGGAGAAAGAGCCAGAGGAAATAGGCAGGGGCTAGAAATTATTAAAATGAATTAGATTATAAACCAGAGCCCAATCTGTGCACCGAAAGAAGAAAGAGTGCCAGAATGGGAAGATTAAAGTGTCTTAGAATTTGGCAATATTTTAAAAGCACAATTTTGAGTTCTTTGGGAGTTTGTATGTCCTATTGTGTGTTTCTGACCTAGATTAGCCTAGTTACTCAGAACACAGCAGTCTAGCTTTGCAGTAACGTTGCCCCATGGCTTAATTTCCCAATTAAACTTAAACAAATTTCTCAAATGCTCATAAAACCCTTGGTGGCAAGATCAGTGCACCTGAATATTTAATTATTTGAATGTCAGTCTGAGACATAGATAATTGGCAGCTAATAGAAAATGCCCAAGACCCGAAAACAAAAGATTGTTCTATGGTTGGTTGGGGAGTAAGTGAATATATTTACTAAAAGAGTTTACTTTTTTGTTGTTTTTATCCTCAAGGAATGGAAAGATACTAGAAAACTGGAAAATATTAAAGGTAAATAAGATAGAAGGAAAAAGACTATTTAATTGTAATTATATTCTTGATGCTAAACTTTGGCTGCAGGTAAATGGTAGAACTAATATTCAGAAATCATCTGTGTATATCTCCAGACTGAGTGATTGTCTATCAGAAAATACTAAGGTTAGCCTGGTTAAAGTATTCCTCTCTTCTTTGGCTATAATATTTCAACATAAATAAATATAAAGCTAAATAACATAAATATATGAATCAGACATTTTAAAAATAAAATTAATGTGGTAACTCTGATAAATCAACGTAATTATATACCTAGTGAAATGGCTTGAGACTTGGCTGGAAGAAGATAAACCAGAGGTGGTGATAAAAGAGTTATTAGGCTCAGGAGAGGTCCCAGTGGGAAGCCCGGGGAATTAGTCTTGGGCTCAGTCTTACTTTACATCTTAATTACTGATTTCAAAGAGAGGCTAAACTGCACATTAACTAATTTGCAGATGGTACTAAACTGGCAAACCCGGGGAATTGCAGATTGAAAATCCAAAGGGATTTTTAAGAAATTAGAAATAGGAATCGATGGAACCCAATCTTTTTTGTAATAATAACAAGGATGATGGTGGAGAGAAAACTAAAACTCTGGTTAAATTCTTTCGTGGAGACACCATGTGGAGAGATGTGGAAGACACATTCTTCTTCAAGTCATTGTTGAGTCAGGAAACCGACTGCGCAAGAGCAAGTTCGAAGCAGAGCAACCACTGAACGGGACTCAGTTGAAAGGACAGGAGTCAGAGACTCTGGAAACACCACAGGTGTATGGCCTTGACCAAAAATCAACTTGGCCCACTTCTCTTAGGAGGCTGAGAAATATGATCAATAACTCATTGCCACTATGTCTCCACGTCCTTCATGCCACCTGACTCCTCAAGTAGCAACCTCTACTTCCTAACCTTCCCATTGATATTCCTTTTGGAAATCTAGAGGTCCTTTAACTGGGGATTCTAAACTAGCAAAATAGAAGATGCAATGATTGGAATCCGTTTGCTTCCCATCTTTTTTCAAACACCAACCATAGCAGGCTGAGGCAGTGAGCGGTGTAGGTACAGAGAACAAAAAGAATCCACCAATAGCATCTGAGAGAACAAGATGATGATGGGGGGAAAACTGTTACCAGCGAACAAACATTCAAAACAATGTTTGAAATTTAGAAAGGATAGAAATGAGTTTTGAAATGAAACAATGGGTAAAGTCAGCCTAAAATATGTTACCAGGAAATTGAGAAATATTTGCCTAGTGGAACCTCCAAGGGACCCTGAGTTTAGAATGAGCTGGTGCCCAAGTGTAGGAAAGGGAGACGAAGCTGAAACAAGGGCATCAACAAAGACAGTTTATGTGACCACTGCAGCAGTCTGTGCATCCATGCCCCTACCCCATTCCCAGAACACAGCCCAGACCGTTGGTATTCTTTCCAGTCAATTGCATGGCAATTCTCTACAGAAAGTTAGCCAAAGTCTAGAGAGAAAGTCATAGACGCCAACAAAGGATATTTTATCCCCAAACACAAAAAGCTCTCTTCATTCTGGAATTTGGAGGGCTGGAGGCAGAGAAAAGATTTTTACCCGTATTCCCTAAAGTAAAATTTTACAGCCTAAGGGCTACTAGAGCAGTCTTGTTTAAGTGGAAAAAAAGCGGGGGGGCGGGAATCATACATGGTCACTATCCCCTCCTTAGAAGGGTGGAACTATATTCATATGCACAGAATTAATTAGAAACCTAATCCATCTCTTTGCCTGGGTCATCCCCTTACAGAGCTGCTAGTTATACTTCCCTCCTCTAAAGAAACTTCAGTTGAAAAATGAAATAGCAGAGTAACGCAGCCCCGCTACCCCTTCTTCTACATCAGCCCTGAACGCATAACCAAGCATCACCAGGCATAAGAGGAAAATCAATGGTAGGAAAGAGAATAACAACCAGAGCACAGACCCTGGAGAAAATAAAAATATTCAGAAGGCCTCTAATATAATCTTTTTAGGGATCAGAACATACTAGGTGCACAAGATAAGAACAAGAGAAAAAAACAGGATATCATGAATATGACTAACCCAAGTTAAAAAGAAAGGCAATTAAAAACCTCACACAAAACAAACAAAAAATCTCTGATCCTGAAATTTGCTGGCTAGATAAAACGTGAAATTATGTGACATGAACTTAATAATTGATGAAGTATTGAAAGGAAAATCGATTTGACTTTACCCCTAAAAACATTTCTGTAGGATGACCAAGAGGTGAAGGCCTTGGGCCTAGGCAGAAGGCCCTGACTTGAGCGTACAGCTTGGCTTGATGCCCAATGGTTTGGGCGTGATCAGACCAGTGTGAAGCCTGGTTACAGATTTTTCAAATTTTGTCATCGGTGTATTGTCAGAAGGTACAAAGACTTGGTTAGGGTTACTGGAGGGGTTATAAATGCTAATGCTCTTAAGAAGATTCCAGTGAAAGCAGAGCTGCAAGCCAGGCTTTCAGGAGAGAGACAACTTGTGGGGAGAAGGGCCAGGGCACGCACAGCCTCATCGCACAAAGGGGAAGAGGGGAGGTGGGGCCAGGATTTGATGGAAAAGTAAAGAGAAGTTAATGTTCTTAAGAGTTACAAAGGTAGTTCAAAAAACTAAAATAATGATATAAAATATTTAATCAAGGAAAGGAGAGTAGTATGAGATAAATGGTCTTATTGCATATTAAGAAGTCAAAAGATAATTTAAAATTGTTTTAATCAAGAAATAGGGGTAGAAGCACATCGTTTAGAATTATGAAGGTCATTATCACTCTAAACTAAAACTGTTAAAAGAACTTAACTCTGGGGAATAGAACTGAAGGTAAATATCGTAAGTTCTTTCACTCTAACTGATATAGTTGACATAACACATATGCATGTATTTCTCCAGAAAAAATGATATCCAATTACTTTGTCTCATTTGCTCTAAATTAAAGAATGCAGGAAAAAAACAGTCTAGAATAGGATGAACACTGTTAACAGAGACCACTCTCTGCATAGGTGAAGAGTCGGTTCAGACATAACCTGAGACATCTCTGCAGACCCCACAGAAAGATTGCCATAGATAAAAGCCTGTGCACACAGGTGCCCGTGTGTGTATCAGAGATCACGCCAGCTGACCTTTTGGCCCAGGTCTTCTTTAAGCATTATCTATATTTCACTGACAGCTCAATATTCTGCAAATATTAAGGATGTCTTTCTGCCTATAAAATAACTACATTTTTTAAAAATAGGGACCTTCATTATCTGGTGGCAATTACCTTTTATCTGCCTTTTTTCACAGTGTTCAAGAACACGTAAGTTTCTGTCCCAGCCAAACTGGACCACTCACTCTGCTGAGCGATGTTGTGCATCTACCTGTGCATCTGTGCTGCTCCACTCACCTGAAGCGCCTGCCCTACTCTCTCCGTCCATAGTAAAGCCTACTCACCCATCATATTTATGCTCAAGCCGCAGCTCTTTCATGGAGCCTGAGAACCCTTTCTTGAAAAATGGGAGTCTGCACTCTAATCCTATCTTTTACTCACCTTCTTCATTTTTTCTTCACTTATTTTTCCTGACTTCCCTATCTTTTTTTTCTCCCCGCAAACATTTACCAACCACCTATCAGGTGACAGGATAATGTGACAACAAGTCATAGCCTGTTTGTAAGTCTTCTGCATTGCTGTTGAGGTTTCCAGTTTCTCTGATTGGTCTCTCTAGTCTGAATACAACTTTATGAGGGTAAGGGACCATATTCCATACTTCTTTGTATATCCCACAATGCCCAGGACTATGCCTCAACAAAGTAGACTCTTGATGAATATTTTTGGTTAAATGGGTAAGTGTACAATAATTTGCCTTTATAACTTTGATGACATTAAACTTAATGTAACTAACTTTAAAAACTTGTGAAATTTGATTCATGAGACAGTCTAGCATAGAAACAAAAATAGAAAGAATTTGGTGACTGGGTTGATACCTTTCCACTGTTTCCTAGCCACATGCCCTGGGACCAGTCACTTAATCTACCTTTGCCACAGTTTTGTCACCTATAAAATGTGGCTAATAAATATAAATTATTTGAAACTAGCTATCAAATTAAATGCTTCAATGGATGATTCACTATTGGTCTGACTTCTGGAAATTAATATTTATTATTATCTTTCATAATTTTATCTTTCAAATTTATTCCAAGATCAGAGCTAGAAGAGATCTTGTTTTGAAAATAAAAGGTTAATCTTATATTTAGCTATTATTTTTAGGATAAATCCGCTGAAGTTTTCCATAATAAAGCTGCACTTCTTATTTGCTGCCAGCAAGGGGTGTTGTAAGAACTCACAACTTCCCCACTATTATGCTAAACCGAAAATCTAAAAGGGAATGGGGAGAGTTATAGATTTAAATTAATCACTTCTAAATCAGCAGGCTTCCTGCAGGGGGACAGAAATATTTTCCAGTGCTTTGAGTATTACAACAGAGTAACACACAGAGTAGCAAAGAACACTTAAAAAACAAAAAACAAAAAAAACTTTGTTGTGTGAAGATTCCCCTAATGTTTTTTCTCTGGTTCTGTTTTGTTTTCTCTAAATTAAATTTATGACTGTAGACCCACTTAACATTTTTTGATCAGTATTCTGTATATTTCTGAGATAGATTTGCCAAAACACTTCACCTTTATCTGAACCCATAAATTCCCCAATTCCACCAAAGGAGCTGGAGCCCTTCCCTCCATTCTTGGAAACTTCCAGCTTCCTTACGTTCTCCCAGCAGTGACTTCTGCTGTCCTACAAGTGCTGCACAACTCCCGTTCAGCTGATCTTTCATCAAAGCCCATTCTCTGTGGTTCAGAGGTGAATGCATCCCACAGGGTAAGCATCTTCCTTTCTCTTAACTCAGGAATTTAATGGAAGGTATATGTCTCTCTAGCTCCTAAGAAAAGGTATCTGAATTGTATATAATTTTCACTTTTTCTTGCTAGTTAAACTTGAAAGTCTGAGTGATATGAAGAAAAAATAAAATAGAGTAAATAAATACTAATCAAATCTGCATCTACAATAAATTAAAAATTATTTTATTGTGCTTTTTCTTTTTCACTTTTTTCTTTCATGTCTTTGTCTTTGTGTGCAATTAATTCAGGCAATTCAGATCAGAAAATCATCTTCTTCTCTCTTTTTTCTATGATAGAGGACTTACTTAACTCTTTAGCATATTAATCTAAATACTTTCCTAATCCTTCTATATTATTTTGTCTCTTTTAGCCAGCCATAAGCTATACACCCAATCCATAACTTGGCATATTGTCCATATTTTTATTTAAACAAATCTAATGTCCTCAATGAATAAGGGGATTGTCTAAATCCCCTTATTTGTTGTATAAATATACAGGAAAATGCTTTTAGGCTATAATTACAAAAAGGCATGCTGCATTACTTGGAGTTTTAAAACATATTTCCAAAAAAGTTAAACTGACTGAACTCTATATTCTATCATGCATAATTTTAGCAAAAAAAATCAAAATAATTTTAGTTACTAACATGTTTAGCCAGAAATTATAATTTTTAGTTGGAATTTGCCACAACTTTTCTACTTTCTTTTAAAGGATTGCTCTTAATACTTTTGCTTGAAATGAAGTCTTGTGATAGGCACATTAGCTTTAAAAAAATGCCTTAGACTGGAGTTTCCTTAAAGTTTAAACAGTCCTCCATCAGATGTAAACAGCTTCACCAAGGGGGGAACACCTGCTCATGCAGCTGGAGCCTAAACTATCCAGGCCCGGCTTGGCAGTCTTCCCTCGTTAGACTATTGCTACGGCATCAGAAGTATCTATTCTACCTTGCTAACATCTTTCTCCATGCCGACCCTTGTTCCCCAGTCCCAAGCACACACATTCACTCACAACCCCCTATTCAATGTTTTATAAATAATTTGTTGGCATTCTCTCCCTCTAATATTTTTTAAAAAGGAGGAGTGTGGTGGGGCTCTGCCCACAGAGCCCCATCCGTCTGCCATGGATGAGAATAAAACTACCAAGACATGATCTGCTTGGGGAGGAGAGGTGGCCAGTCTCTCAAAGGAGAAGGGCCAAGAGCCCCTTCCTCAATCGTTTTTATTAGGTTTATAACACACAGGAATACAGGTAAAGCTCATCAATCAATGTCAGGCAGCAAGGATCAAACAATAGATAACATTTCAAAGAACTCTGAGGGTATAATTGAGTCAGGGTCTGTCAGCTAAGGGGTTATGAAACTTTGGGAGACAATCTCATTTCCTCCTCAGACTCTTATCATTTAAATGAGAGCACTCTTAGCAAAGCAGGTTTCACAGGACTTTATGTGAATTCTTTCTTATGCCCCATCACCCGGGGAGCCGCTCTAGCCAGCACAGGGCTGCACCGCCCTCCGTCATAGTTTCAGGCTTAAGTGGATTAGGACCAGGATGCCAAGAGATAAGGGAAATTTCTCCCAGACAGACTGGGGACTCAGGTTATGTCAGAATAGCCGGGGGGGCGAGGGTCCATCACCCGCTCTTTGCTGCAGCCCCCGGAGTCCTTCCATGAGGGCCTTCCAAGTAGTCGTGCCTGGCTTAGGTGACCCCTCCTTTGAGGGAATCTTACCTGTCATTGGCTAACTGACCAAGCATTGGGGGCAAGTTATGAAGGAAACAGAAGCAGCACTCCTGCCAGGGAGGTAAGCTTTGTCTCCTTAGTGGCTTATAGTCTGAAGGTCGCTGACTCAGCCTGAGTCATGGGGGGTTACAACTCCTGAAAGCAGGCAGAACGGTTTGCAGCAGAGGAGGAGGTAGAGGAGGAGAAGTGAGGAGAGGGAGGGAAGAGGGAAAGGATTCTCCACTCCTAGCCACCGGTATGTGGTGCAGAGGCACCTCTGACATCTTCCGACTTGGTCTGCGTCCATCCCTGCTGGTGGACTCTGCTGGTGTGCTGTCTCAGCGGAGACCTCTGTGCTTTCTCTGAGAGGGCACGCAGCTCGCTCTGTGTTGTTCATCAGTAAAAACCCTTCTAAGAGCAGCACTCACTTCCTTTGGCCCTTCCCTTCTAGGAAGATCCATTTTTGTTGTGTGATGACCACTCCATCAATTTTGAAGCTTCCGCTTCTTCTTCTGAATTCTGTTTTCCTTCATGTGGAGTCACAGAAACCACTGAGGTCTTTCAAGTGTTCTGGAGAACAGGACTGTGTATCCTTTTCTTCCCAGATGCACGATCCATGCTAGAACAGTTGGCACCAATAGTCTTCGAACCTCCTAAAACCTCTGGAAGAACAGCAGTCACCAGTTCCTTGAGTACAACATTTTACAGCCCCAAGTGATGCTGATCTTTACCATATTCTGTTTCACTTGACCAGGTCAACATGATGTGCCCGAGGACTTCATGGCTCAGCAAGCATCTAGCCAGGGAGCAGATAGATGCCAGTTTCCCCCTCTTGTGGGCATCCCAACAACTAATTCTGTGGGAGTCTTTCCATCATTTGCATAGTAGAACCCCTCCTCCTCCTCCGTGGGTGGGAAGGTGTAATCTTTCATTACTGAGCTCCCCTCCAAGGCTCACAACCCCAGTGGCTTTCTCTTTTCTGACTCCGCTCTAACTCCAAAAAGAAAGGACGGTTGTGTTGGGGGTGGCTCTGTGGGCTCTGCTGCATTTAGTCTGCTCTGGGCTAGGACTGGGACAGAGGACTCAGTGGCCTTCGTCTCTCTTTACAAAGGGCATCCTTCATGCATCTTTGTTTTCATTTGTGCATTTCTACAAAGCACAAATTCTACAGCAACTGAAAAACCCCATGCAATACCCTGTTGCACATGTCTTATTGCTTTTAATTATTTTAACAAGTAGTGAAGTCTAAATATTCCACATTAGAAAGTAAAAGTTCAGTAAGTGGGTATGACTGTACATATAACTTGGACCACAGGGTCACAGGGCTAAGAAGCAGTTGACTCCAGTTCTGCGTGACCCTGAAGTCCATGTTCTCCCTCACACCTCAGTACTTCCTTTAGCACATTATTCAGTATCTCTGCGCCTCATTTTAAGTTGGGCAAAGCTATAAGGATAAACAGTATATTGCTTGCATTCTTCAATTTAAAGTATCCATTAAAGATTCAATGACTATCTTCGGTTTTCCTTAATTTGCTGAGTGTCATTTAATCAAATATTTAGTGAACACACCCACAGTGTGCCAGGTACTTGCTGAGCACTGGAGTTATAATACTAAAAAAAAACAACCCCCCAAACTAAAACAACACTCTTCATTCTCTCGTAGTTTGCATTCCAGTGTGTGGGTGTGTGTGTCAGATAAGGTAACACATACAGATTTATATATTAATGATATGCAATTATATAAATAGGTAGATATATCAAATATAGTATTATGCAATACATTTTATACAACATATATATTATATATTATTATTGTATATGTTATATATTATATTATATTATAACTGGTTATGGTATGTTTTATGAAAAAAATTAAGGTAGGGTAAAGAGAGTGAAAGGTGAGTTTATATTTTGAGTGATCAAGAAAGGCCTTTGTAAATAATATTTGAGCAGAGATCAGAATTAAGTCCGTCATGCAATTCCATGTTGATATCTGAAAGAAGATCATTCCAGACTTGTGTACTAGTGCAAAGGCCTCAGGTAAAAAATAGCATGCTTGACATGTTCCAGAATCAGCAAGAAAGCCAGTGTGGCTGGAGGCAAGTGTACAGAGCAGAGAAAGGGCAAGAGATCAGAAAATCCACGTAGGGTATCATGGCCATAGTAATGACTTTGGATTTTATTCTGAGTTACATAGTGCAATGGAAAGACATTTTTATAATGATCATCCTGCAGGTGCAGAAGGGAAGAAACCTGTTAAGAAGCTTACACCCACAGCCAAGAGATGCTATATAGAGACTTACACCCAAGCCTTAGCAGTTGAGATGGTGAGATCAGTTGGCTTCCCCATGTATTTGAAAGTAGAACTGACAGAATTTGCTGATGAATTGGATTTGAGGTATTAGAGAAAAACAAAATGAACAAGCTTAATTACCAGGTATGCAAAAGAATTAAATTTGGGGGGAAAATTTTAGAGGTTGCTATTGAACATGCTGAATATTATTTGATTTCTCTATAATCAAGTGCAAATGTTGAGAAGTCAGACTGACTGAAGAATAAATCAAAGACAGACAAATGTTAGAAATTATCTTCATGTAGACAATCTTATTTCTGGGAGAGGTTTTCTGTTATCCCAGAAACAAAATGAAACTGAGACACAAAAAGATTGTTGCTCGTAAATACATGGGTAGCAAGTGCAGAGCTGAAATTCAAACAGATAATCTGTCCTTAGAGTCCATATTTTAACCACCATGGTTAGCTGTTGCCTCCCTGGTTTATTTTTGTTTGGTTGGTTTTTGTTTGTTTGTTTTGGCCACTTCTTCAAAATGTTATTAGCTCTATTCCTGTTCTCAATGTGTCAAGGTTTATAACATTTACATTCTCTTTTATTACCATATTTCCCACAATTGGTCTTTGTTCAAAATTTAAATGTATCTAGTTATCACCACCACTCACTTTAGGTCAGCTTTTCCATCCTTGATATTTTAATATTCACTTTTAGTAGAACTTAATTTTATCATTAAGTTTTTTTTTTCAATTACAGGTGTCACATTCTGAGATATTTCTGGCTTATAAATACATGGCTTTGATGTTATACCAAAACACACATAGTTTTTGAGTTTCACTTTCTCTCCTTGAGAACCTTGCAGACATGAATCCCATGTCTGTTATCACTGAGTCTTGCTGAAGCTTCTCCACTTTATACTTTGGTTGCTCTTTGCCTCAAATATTTTTTAAGAAATATTTATAGACATTCTAATCCTTGTTTTTATTTTTGTGCTGAAATTGCCTGCCTATTATCTTTATACTTAAACTGACAACATAACTATCGATGTTGTTTTAAGTCACATTTCCTTCTTCAATGTTTTCCATTGTTTTCTGGCATTGATTGTTCGCATTTAAGAAACTAAGCTCCAGCCTGCTTTGTTTTGTTTTGTTCGTTTTGTTTTATTTTGTTTTTAACCCTTACAGGTGACTTAGTTTGCTGGTCTAGTGCCTGAAATTTTACTTCTCTACCCTTAACGTTCGACATATTAAATGAGGTATTTTTCAGTGCTGGTTGCTTGGCGATGATGATGATGATGATGATGATGATGAAGAAGAAGACAATGATGAAGATGTATGTTTTCTAAACTGCACTAACTTCTTTCAAAACTATAGGTCCACTTTTTTCTTTATTTCACAAAAAGTAAGTGTTATTCCATTATTTCTTTAAATATTTTCTACTTCATTTATTGAGTTTCTTATTTCAGGGACACTGATTTTTAGTATTATTATTATTACTTTTTATTTTTAGTTTAGATTCTCTTTGACTTCTAAATTTATCATATTCCTTCATTTTTTTGGCATTTTTTTGGCTTTTTAAGATTTTCTAGAACAGCAATTTGATTTTTAATCATCTATTCTGTCCTTTGTCATTATTTTTTATATATTATTTCTGTAATAATATCACTTGCATTCTCAATTCACCAATAATTTCTTGTGTTACTCAATTCATATTGCTAAATTTTTCTATTGTGTAATGAATTTGTATGGAAGTTTCATCGGTTCCTTGGAATATGTTTTCTTCCAAAACTGGTCTTATGAGATTTTTTTAAACATATCACTAGCATACTTCACAACTGCTGTGATAATTTTGTACATCTTATTTCTGGTTGATATGACTAACTCTACCTAAATCTATTTCTTGGACAAAGTATTATAATATTGCAACATAATAATAAATATACTTTTGGTCTATGTCTCAATTGCATGGCTCAGAGATCCTAAAACCCCTGTAATTTCTTGAGCAATACGATCATCTTCTGTAGTCAAATATTTGGTCTTTGCCTGCAGTTCCTGACGCAAGAGCTTTTAAGATCCTTAGAATCTCCAGAGTGACAAGAATGTCCTTTCATATGCTAGCCGGTGACTGGTGGCTGATGAGCCCTAGATAGCTTCCAGATGGGAGCGGGGTTTGCCAGAGAAATCATCCATGTGATTAGAGGGTTGGAATTTTCTGCCATACCTCCTGACCTCCAGGGAGGGGAGAAGTAGCTGAAGGTTGAATTAATCACTAATGCCCAATGAGGTATGGAATCTCCATAAAACCCCTAAACAATGGGGTTTGGGGGGCTCTGGGTTGGTGAATGTATGTACCCACAGGCCTAGAGGGTGGCACTCCCCAAATTCACAAGGATGGAAGCTCCTGTGTGCGGGACACTTCCAGACATTGCCTATGTACCTCTTTATCTGGCTCTGCCTTTGTATCTCTTAGAATATCCTTTATACAAAATCATTAAATCTAAGTAAAGTGGTTCCCTGAGTTCTGAATCTTTATCACAAATTATCAAAACTGAGAAGGAGGTTGTGGGAGCCCCTAATTTGTATCCAAGTTGGACAGAAGTGTGGGTAACCTGGGAACCTAGTACTCGCATTTGGCATCAGAATGGGGTAGTCTTGCGGGACTGAGCCCTTAATCTGCGGAGTCTGTGCCAGCTCCAGATAGTTAGTATCAGAATTTAATTAAAGTGTAGGATACCATCAGAGAAATACAGAACGCTTGGTGTGCAAAACTCACACACTGAGTGTCAAAAGGGTTTTTCACTTTAAGTATTCAAAATTTCCTTGACACCCACGCTACTGGGTTTAGAACCTCTTTGTCCCAGTGGCCACCTTAAAGGCTGAGGTGGCAGTCTGTCTGCCTGTCTGCAGTCTGGAGGTGCTGGTGAGTGTTGTGAGAGAAAAAAAAGTGGGGTCGGACCTCAGCTGGGTCTCTGCATTTCCTTCCTCAGAGATCACCAGCTCTGCTCTCCGTTCTGGATTCTTCTTAAATGTTCTGTATCATTTCATTTAGTTGGTAAGGGATTTTAGTTCTGAAAGGGAATTCGCTTGGTGTTTGAATTATTTTCAGAATTTATCAGGAAGTCCTGAATAATCTCCAGCCTTCTCAATGGTTTTTGGATCCATTTCTAGAGGCTCTGTTGAGGTGGCCTTTTCTCCACAGAATTTGGCCTTGCCTTTTTCTGGGATAACTTCTTCATCTTCCCAGACTCAGCCTGCTTACTGCTCTCGAACCTGGTAGTGGTGACCTCAGACAAATCTTAATGAGAACGCTGAGAGTTTCGTTGTTTCAACTTTTCCACCCAATCCGACCACCAGAATGTGGCAGTAAAGCTAGGAGCCACCACGTACCAGGCGAGAAAGTGTGCTAAAATTTTATTAGAATTTTATCCTCATGGCACAAGAAATATATGTTTATAAACATATGCACTGTACAAAAGAAAAAATCTGTAATTCTACTATGAAGTGATGATCACTAACACTGACATAGGATTTTTCTATGATAATATAGAGAACTTTTTTGTGTGAGGAAAGTAGCTCTTTTTTAAATTTTTTTATTGAATTTATTGGGGTGACATCGGTTAATAAAATTATATAGGTTTCAGGTGTATAATTGTATAGTATATCACCTGTATATTGTATTGTGTGTTCATCACCCCAAGTCAAGTCTCCTTCCATCACCATTTATCCCTCTTTAACCTCTTCTGCCTCCCCTCATTGCCCTTTCCCTCTGGTAATCACCAGACTGTTGTCCGTGTCTATAGATTTTGGGTTTTCTTTTTACTTAATCCCTTCACATTTTTCACTCAGCCCCATACCCTCCTTCCCCTCTGACAGCTTTCAATCTGTTCTTTGTCTATGAGTCTATTTCTAGTTTTTTCGTTATTTTGTTCATTTGATACCACATACAAGTGAAATCATATGGTACTTGTCTTTCTGACTGGCTTATTTCCCATAGCATGATGCTCCCTAGGTCCATCAGGCTGTCACAAAGGGTAAGATTTCCTTCTTTTTGTGGCCAAGCAGTACTCCATTGTATACATGTATCACAGTTTTTTATCCACTCATTTGTTGATGGACACTAGGGCTATTTCCAAATCTTCGCTATTATAAATAACACTGGAATGAACATAGGGGTGCTCACAGGGGTGTGTATCTTCTTTCAAATTGGTGTTTCGGGTTTCTTTGGGTTTATTTCCAGAGGTGGAATCACTGGGTCAAAAGGCAGTTCCATTTTAAAATTTTTGAGGTAACTCCATTCTGCTTTCCACAGTGGCTGCACCAATTGCATTCCCACCAACAGTGCACAGGGTTCCCTTTTCTCCACATCCTCGCCAGCACTTCTTGTTTGTTGATTTATTGATAACAGCCATTCTGCCCGCTGTGAGGCGATATCTCATTGTGATGGTAATTTGCATTTCTCTGATGATTAGTGACATCTTTTCATATGTCTAATCGCCATTTGTATGTCTTTTTTGGAGAAGCGTCATTCAAGTTCTTAGCCCATTTTTTAATTGGATTTTTTCTCTGCCGAGTTGCAAAAGTTTTTTTATAGTTTTTTGAATATTAACCCCTTATCTGATGTATCATTGGTGACTATGTTCTCCCATTCAGTGGATTATATTTTCATTTTGCCAATGGTTTTCTTTGCTATGCAAAAACTTTTTAGCTTGATGTAGTCTTATTTTTTTCTTTTATTTTCTTACCAAGAAGTAAGCTCAACAGATAATTTGAGAGGGGGTCACATTCAAACCCAGGTAGCAAACATAATTTTTCTATAATTTCAGTTAGCCTACATGATTTAGGTACTCCTAGAATAACTACACACGGTTTCTATAAGAACTAACTTTTGGACCTAAAAAAGACTGTGTAGAGTGTATAAAGTTACAGAATTCAATACATCAATTGTTCTGTACCTCAAGCCCTCATGACAAGATCCTGGACTTTTTTTTTTAATTATTAAACAGCTGGTACTTAGCTCATGTTCAGCAGGATCAGGACACATCCAGTGTTCATCTTATAATTAGTAATTTAAAATAGCATTAAAAATTCTAAGACTGCATTAAAGTGACCTAAAAAATACCGTGTAGTACCAAGATTACTAGTTTTGAAGAACAATGTGTGAGGTAGCAGTGAACCCTCAAAAAGTAGCAAACTCATCACTTGTTTCTTCTTTGGTCCCAACCATTGGGATACTTCTCTTTCTCCCCAGCACTACCAACTGCCAGAGAGGGGGAGGGAAGGGAAAGAGAGAAACTCACAAACTCCTAAACTTTTCCTGATGCATCTGTAAGGTCAGCCCATAAACATTAACATCTGCTGGGACTTGGGTGGTGCAGTTCTGAAGGGAAGTTGCAGAAAAGAAGGGGGCTGTTGCTCAACCTTGACTTTCCTTCATGAGTAGTTCTGGTTCATCCTTTATAAAGCACTAGCAATAGAACTTAGTCCAAGATACTGTCATTTTGACACTGATCCACAAGTCATAGAATTCCCAGGAAAGGGAGCAGAACTCATCCAATTCCAGCTTGGACTGAGTCATTGAGCCATCATTACTGGTAGCAGTGCTAGAGTCACTTTATTATAGTTCAGGTGCCTCACGCTTCCTGGGAGCAGAGCGATGTGCTTCCCAAAACACAGCGATACTGGATGGGATCCCAAATTCCCATCTCTCAAGGAAAGAATTTTTTTCTGAGCCTGACTGAGAATTTTTTTCTGAGGTTTATCCCCCTCCCCCCATGATGATACTTAATTCCTCTTACTTCATACTATTTTGAGGGTTTATCCTACATGTTTTATTAACCCCAAATTCCAAGTTCATGTAGAAATGCTCCAGAAAGTGACTCCTGAATAGCTTCCTTGGTGCAGTCACAAGATGGGCAGATGCATGGAAGTGCCTCTCCTAAGAACATCATGTGCACTGATGCGTCTTTGTCTTCCTGGTAACTTGAATAAAGCCAAGTGTGTTGAACAAACAATGCAGTGAGGGAGAATTGAGAGACATGAATAAGCAGATAAGTTTGCTTCAAAACACAGGAAATAGTGATTACTCAGGAATACCCGTCTTTTCCAACCTATAATCTTCTGTTACCCAGGAGAACACATCAGCTCCAGCAGGTAGGGGAAGATCCCAGAGTAGGCATTGTCTAATCAGTCAGTGAATCTATATGTTATTGAGTTCAGCCAGTCCTGTGCTGGATGACTTAGGAGAGTCACAAGCACATCAATGCATATGCTCATGCACACACACACCCCTCTGTTGTCAAGTCATTTGAAAAGTGCTAAACCAATAAATCAATTTTGGGTACAGTGTTTGATGTTTGGAATGCTCTTACTTAAATAAGGGCTGTGTAGTAAATGCAAGCAAGTTTTGATTGGGAAGATCATGAAATACATTTTAAAAATATAGGAAATCATATTTAATAGGGCTAAAATTAAGATGCAACTGGAATCCCATGATGTCACTGAGTAGGCAAGATTTGCCAGGCATGCGGAGATGCTGTGGACAGAGAAAGTAGCAGGTGTTTGCATGGGAGCCCCAGATTAGAACACAAAGGGGCCGATACTTTGAGATGGAATCCCTGACTTGTGCCAAGCTGTTTCTTACTGCACAATTGTTAGAGCTCTCCACTGTGAGCAATGGCAGAGTTGTATGAGCTGCTATATCAAACAGACTCAGGAAATGCGTTTATGAATCTTACTCAAGAGTAGTTTATTTCATGCTTCCCGACAACAAGTGACTGGGCGGATAAAAAGTGTGGCATGGTGCCAGGACAGCAGACGCTCTGCCATCTTCCACGCATGGCTTCCACATCTCAGATCATCGCCCTCCAGCTGGCCAGAAGCACAGAGTACTTGCAGGAAGTCTTTCATGTACCAGGCCTGAAATGCCACACATCACATTCTTTTGGCCAACACCCAAAATTAGTTGGGAAATAGGGTTCAGCTGAGGATCCAGAAAGAAAAAGAGGATGTATGCTTTGGTTAGCAGCTTACAGGATCTGTCTTAAGACTATTCTTTTAATTACATAAGGTTAAATAAAGTTTCTCCCACACAATGCTAAGTGGTACAAAGAACAGATAATAACAGACAACATAACTGAGTGTTCACAGTGTGCTAGGTACTGAGCATACGTGTACAATTTAATTCAATCCTCACACACATTTGAGGTATGTAGTGCAATTTTCCCCATATCCATACAGATGAGGAAACGAAGACCCCCAAAATTTAAACAATTTTTCCAAAATTGTATAGCTTGCAAATGGCAAAGCCAGAAACTCACCTGGGCTTACTCTGGACCTTGTACCTATGAGCAGAAAGGTAGATCAGTAGATAGGTGGATTTATACTTCTTTCTAGACATTTGCAATCTAACTGGGAATTCAAAATCAACAGGTCATATGGCCATTTATAGCCACACTCCCTTCCTTGCCCTCCTCCTCATGTCCTCCTTAGCCCCTGGCAACCACCTCTGTTCTTCATGTTTATACTTGGGTCATTTCAGGACCATTTTAAAGGGAATCGAGGAATGTAGCCTTTTCGGTTTGGCTTTTCTCGTTGAGGTTACATGATACAGGTTTCCACGTGTATCAACAGTTCATTTATTTTCATTGAGGAGTAGTATTCCGTGGCATGGACACACCACTGGTTGTCTAACCATTCATCAGTTGAAGGACATGTGGGCAGATTCCTGTTTTGGCTGTTACAAATAATCCTCCTATGCGCATTTGTGTCCAGATGTGAGCATACGTTTTCACTTCTCTAGATGGAATTTTGGGAGTGCTTCATTACAGCCTGGCAAATGCAGAAGTCTGGGCGCACCACTTCGGCCTTTGCTGGTGGTGTTGGGGAGGTGTCAAAGTTAATTCTGTGTTGTTTGTCTGGAATAGAGCAGTTACTGTGTTAACGTTTTCTATCTTTTTAGGTTGTTTCTTTCCTGGTTCTTGGCTAGAATGAGCAGACTTTTAATGTTTTTGTTGTTTGTCTGCGTTCTTTGGCATCTTTGGGTTTCTGGCTTCTCTAACTCCAAGTCTAAAACCCTGGGAACTCACTGCCTTGTCATTCTCTGTGTCCCAAGATGCTTCATTGGTTCTACCTTTCTAAGGCTTCTTATGTTTGTTTCGTATATAATATACAAGGTTTTTACTTATACTTAGTGGAATAAATAGGAAAAATATGTCTAGTTTGTCTTTTTGGAATTAGAAATGTTCTGACAGGCTTTTAAATGTGGATTACTGTCTTCTATAAAATCTGCAGACACTCATATCATTTCCATCAACTTCACTAATTCGTTCCCCTATCAAGGCATACTAAAGATATAAATGTGTAACCTTTTTAACATCAAGAAATACCATGTTTCCAAAGCCTCACAAAATCTCAACTACATAACCAACTTATTGGTGCTCCATTTGCTTCAATTTTAAAGTTTGTATTTAAATGGAGCTGTGATGGGATAGCTAATTTACTTTGAAGGAAATTCTTTAGTAGTAAAATTTGCAATTCCATCGAAGTCAAGGTCCTTGTAAATTGAAAATACCATGAACCTATTTACTTGTAAAACGTGAGGAATGCACCTTTTTAAAGCACATACTGTTGAGTTTCTCTTTTAGGAAACTCTTTAATTAGATAATACTCGCAGGCTGTCAGAACTAAAATTAACATAATAAAAGATATTTCCTTCAAACCTTGCTTCCTCTGCCTTAATTTAAAACTATATTTAAAGTTGGAAGATACCTTTTTTTAGATTCACATGTTAAAATGATAATTAAATTTTGAGTCTAGTCACTAAAAATTTGCAACCACTCAAGAACTGCATCAGCTTTTAAAAATAATACACAATAAATGATAGAAGAAAAATACAAAGAGTAATTAAGAATAAAGCCTTAGAGAACAACCTCCAAAGTAATGCCTACATTTAGTACTGTTAATGAAAAAATAGGAAGCATATATTTAGAAATGAATTTTGCTTAATTGAAAAACTGTACTCCTATTTATACTTGATGCCTATATTGCAACATTTTCTCATCTAAAAGAAAAAATAATTTAGGAATTCAACCGGATATTCCCCATCATCTAAATACCATTTTTCTAATGTTCAATAGCTGTTTGCTATGCAGTTACTGGTGGCATGTTCTGAGGATCTATAAGACACACTTGAAATTCAAACATTATTCTTACTTTCAACACTGTCCAAAAGAAGTCCATGTATCAGCTAATTAAAAAGCCAGTCAGAAAGCATTATATCTAGAAAGCACTGTACTCAGATGATTCACTTATCCACGTTTATTCATTTATTTAATGTTCATTTACCAACATCTTAGGTACTAGGCTTTGCTAGATGCTAAAATGCCAAATAACCAACAACTCTTATCCCTGAAGAAGTCATGCTACCAATGCAAAGAAGAATCTAGATAGAATAATCTAGAAGTGCAACTTCAATTTCTAGAAATAAAACTTAGCCCTGGCTGGTGTGGCTCAGTGAAATGAATGGCAACCTGAGAACCAAAGGGTTGCAGGTTCAGTTCCCAATCTGGGCACATGCCTGGGTTGTGGGCCAGGTCCCCAGTAGCAGGTGTGCAAGAGGCAACCATGCATTGATGTTTCTCTCCCTCTCTTTCTCCTTCCCTTCCCCTCTCTCTAAAAATTCAATCAATCAATGTTTAAAAAAGAAATAAAACTTAATACCTCTATGTGAGTCTGTTGTTCAAATTATTTGCCTGAAGGAAATAGACAATTACAGTGTCTTTATCCTATTTTGCTATGTCAGTGTAGCCAAAACTTTATAACTAATGCTAAACGCTCCTAAGAGCAATGTCACCAAAGGTGGTGTGTAGTGCCGTAGCATTGTGGCCTGCATTGCATTAGTGAGTGTGCCACAGAACACATAAACACTAAAATATGCATAGAGTAGATCTTCCTGACAAGACAATTTCACTTTAATTTTGAAGGGGGAAGTTATATAATAGTATTCATAACTAATTTTAGTGTTATGTTTACATTAAAATTCACATAGTAGGCAAATTTCATGCAAATTTTTAAGATTAAAAATAAGACTTCAAAAAATCTGCATTTGTGTAATAAAGGATTTAGCTTCTGCAGATTCCTAGAAAATTACCTTTCAATGGAAAAGTTTGCATAGGACACCCCTACATTTTTTTCCTGTTATGATTAATTCATTAAAATGGAAACCACCAGAAAATATGATCTGCAGTGCTTTTTAGTCTCTAGAATGGCATCCAATATATTTCTTATTCTCCCCATTTCTTCCACCCCTCCTCCAAAGTACATCATCAAACCTGCTCTTGAGTCTTAACAGAAACCTAAACAAGTTATGATACACTAAATAAAATAATTTAGATATGTGTTATCCTCCTTGATATGACCTGCTTTACTCACTTTGCTTCTTATTTAATCCAAAGATTCTGGATTGCATTGCTGGAGGTTTTCCGTAGCCATTGGAGTCTGTCTGTTGTCAGTAACATTTCAGCAAAATTGCAGGACTCCAATAAGGAGTAAGGCCAATGCCAATTGTAAGTTTTGTGTGCCAGGCAATATAAATCCCAGGTCACGTATGAGCGAAACTGTATGAGAAGACAGCACATGAAAGGGAAACAGGAAATTATAAATCTTCATGTATTTTTTGGGGGGGGAGGGGAGTAAATGTTTTATTTATTTGTATTTACACTTATAAACCAACCAGCCAAACTGGTATTATCGTGATGCAGCAAAATACAAAACACCTTTAAAAATACGTTGAGTAATAAACAAACTAGGGGTTGTGGTAAAACAGCAAAGGGCAGAGGGAATCAGTGAAGCATGTTGCAGCTTAACCAGTCACCTGAACTGAGGTTTTTAACAAGCTTCCCAACCCCAGAAAACACGAATAATCTTTTATCACACATCTTTGTACTCTTACTGTCTGTTCTTGAGGTTGAGATTCTACACCCTAGAGTAATTCAAAATAATATTATATTTAATTATCAATAGCCAGAGACGTATGTCTACAGCAGCAAGGCTACAGAAATCCTGATTAGACTCATCACACCTCACCCCCACCCCTCCAAGTTGGCATGATAGGCATAATGAAAAGCAGCATATCAAGGCAGGAATACACAGAAAAATCCTTGGAGAAAAAAATCCTAGGCTATCCATATAGCCACTGCCCAAATTGAGATTGAATAATGTGCTCATCATCATAATGAATGTTCATGGCTATATGTTCGTGGAGTCAGCCTGCATGTTCATGGAATAATCTGGGAATAAATTTGTGGTTTGCTGGGTACTGTCACACCTAGGGGTTTGCAGTACTGCATCGTGGCTTTCCCCAGCAGTTTCCAAAGTGGCCTTCAAATCACAGCTGGGAGTTTGCTGGAACTGGATCTGGGGCTGCAGGGATTCCTCTGCATAACTACAGAACTGTTTGCTGCAGGCCTGGTTGTTCCAAGACTGGTTATTCCAGGCTTGGGGACATCAGGTCTGACTATCCCAGACCTGATGAACTATCCCAGGAATGGTTGCTCCAGGATGGGTGACTGCAGGTCTGGCTGCTCCACGCTGAAAGGTTTCCAGCAGCGTTCACCAGACATCCCCGGCGATGACAGGAAGAGAGGCCCAGGCCCTCTGCACTTGTGGAGCTCATCTGAGTGACACTGCTGCTATTCTTTGGCCAGTTCTATTTCTGCCACCTCTTATATTTCATTATCTGGTTCTGGAACCAGACTTTAATCTGTCTGTAGTTAATGTTCTGGATCTTGGAAAGTTCTTGCATCTGCTAAAGATGAGATGTTTCTTTCTCTGAAATCACTCATTGAGTACACAGAGCCTGGTCTGCGAGAAGACAGTTTTGATCGTCTGTTTCGTGACCTGGCCTTTTTCCTCCTTCACTGTACTGTCCTCTACAGAAGTGGGCAGTATTACATTGGGACTGGTGGAAGAATCAGGGCTATTCTGACTAAGCAGGTCCACGGAAGAAGGAAGAGGAGAGACAGTCTCCATGTGGAGTGTCTCAGCAGATGACATTTGCAAGGATGCATGGTTTTCTTCAGGATCACAAATCTCAGGCACTGGGGAAGTTTCCCTAGAACTGGATGTTTGGGGCAGGCCAGGCTTTGGGAAGAAGCAGAATCCACACTCATGTTGCTGAGTTGAAGGAATGAGAAAAACACCCCAAGAGCTAGATGGTAGGTAGAAGAGCTTAGAGAAACACGAAGATCTGCAGATACAAAAATATCAAAAAGACAGGATGAAGTGAATAGCCTTTGCAATAACAGCAGCTAACCAGCTCAATCTACGGAAAGGTCTAAATCTTTATATTAACATCACCCTCAGGTCTGTCATAAAGGGAAAAGAAAAACAACAGAAACTGTCTACGGTAAGACCACCAACACCAATAATGCAAACTGCAGGCACTAATAAATCATTTCTTAAAATATATCTACAGCCAAGTTTTAGTGCATACATCTTTGAAGAATACAGCTTCCACAAAATTACTACTTTCACATGTATTATCAAGGGATTATCTAAAGCGTTTTTAGAATATAAAAATAATGTCATATATTGCATTATTTCATAAAACTAAACTGGTATCATTATGTTGAAGGTAGTAAAAAAATGAACTATAGGATAAATCTTCAATAGGTGAATTATGACTTAATATGGGGTAAGGACACTATTTTAAAGTCATATTTATAATACTTATATATAATTTAAATATAGTGATTATATATAAATATATATTAAATATCTGTGTATATAGTACTCATAAGTACTTTTATCACTTAACCAGTACTTACAATCTATACTTTATCATAATATGTTGTGTGCTTTTTTTATTATATGCAAATATGAGAAGTAAGAAGGCACTTCCTTTTCTGTTCTTTCGAGGTGATCTTTTTCTCAGCCATAGCTTAAGTAATAACTCACAAAGAGATATCACACCATGTCGTAACTTCAGCCTAGATCTCACTTCCGAAATCCAGACTCACACTTCTACTTGTCTACTCTACACCCTTTGGTTCTTTGAAGTCCCCTAAAACTCAATATATCAGAGTCAAATTCAAGCTGTCTGGCTAGCTGCCCCATCACATTTTCAAACTACACCAGTGAATGGCAAAACCTTCCATCCCATCCCCAAAGCGAAAATATCAAATTCATTTTAAGCAGCCCCACTCTCTCCATTATCTCCCACGCCAAGGCCACCGCCAAGTCTGCTGTTCTTACGTTCTCAATATATCCTGTATCCATCTACTTCTGAGAATGTTCACTGATAGTCACTGGTCTAAGCTACCAAATGCTCTTGCCTGGATTTCCCCGATTACCTTCCAGTTGCTCCAATTGTATCCACTCTTGCCAGCCACCTTCCCTTCTTTGCTTCTCCAATGTGGTACTCAAAATGCAATCTAGTTATTCATGGCCCTGTTTAGAATATAGCAATGATTGCCCTTTGTTCTTAGGATAACAAGCAAAATTCTGACCGAGGACTGCAAGGCAACTCTGTCCCCAGCCTTACCTGCACCAGACAACCCTCCGGTCACTGCACGCCAGCCTCACTGGCTTTCCTCATTTCTCCAACCACACAGTACCGCAGACCATCAGAGAACTTTGATGCCTCTTCTCAACCTGGGACACACTCCCACCTCCTTTCTCATCAGACACTGAGCTTCCTTCAGCTTCTCAGGGCAATTACTACTTCTTCAGCTAACTTTCCTTAATGCTCCTTTATTATATAATTTAACATTTATGAATGTAATTCTTTCATCTGTCTCCTTGAGGACAGGCTATATCTGATTTTTCTCCCATTGCATGCCTCACACCTCCTAGAGTATCTGGTACCTAATGAGCACTCAGGATATTTGTTGAAAACATGAAGAAAGGTAGGAATGAAGTGAATGATTAAGGAATGTCTACTTTACGTTTTATGTATTTTACACTTAGTTTCCATAAGCTCATATAGCAGGTGAAGAAACTGAAGTTCAGAAAAGTTAAAGGACCTTGCTCAAGGTCTCAAAGTTAGTAAGAGATTTGCAAGGGTTTATGCCTAAATCTCCTTACTCCATGTCCAGAATGCTGATGTGGTGGGCGTTTTTGTCTCTAAGTGCCCTGCATCCATCTACCTTGTTCTGCTAGTGATACCTCTCATTTCCCTTGGCACAGGCCCTCTTCTCTCCATGTCATTTTGGTAAGGCTAAACTAATTCCTCATAAAGGAAGGAAGAAACAGGCTTCAAAACAAATGTAACTATAAATAATATACTTTATGTGTAATGTGATTATATATAAAGTTACATTTGCATAAAAAGATATTTAACATGATAATCATTGAAAATTAATGTTGATTATTTCAGAGTGATACAAGGTGATTTTTAAAAATACACACCCTTTTAAGTTTTGTTTGACTTTCTAAAAATGTAGATATGCTATTTATATAACCAGAATAAAAAAAAAAAAAAAAACAAGAGAAATTTAGAGAGTAAAATAAATGCTGAGCATTTACAGGTTCTAGCTTGGATGGAAAAGCCCACGCAATAGCTGAGATACCACTCTTGCCGCCCAAATTTTACCTGACAGGCGCACCATCCCTTCCTCCCTTTCCAATTGTCTCTCTGCCAAGATACACATGCACTGAACCAAAAGTCCATGGTTTTTATATGAGTTTTTTAAAACTAATGTATCTTATCATCCTCAATCCCGTAATCATTTCATTGTTTTTCTGTGAATTCTTAAGTATTTCTTTACTCCTGTGTTTTCAACCAAAACCAGTAATTATATGTGAAAACGTATAGAAATTAAAAAGTCTTTAGCATAGACAGGACCAAATACAAGTGAAGAAAAACCAAACAACTTTGAAAATGAGCAAAATTAATTCTGATACATGCTGTCATGCAAATTAATTCATACTAATGATGATGAATCTCTAAGTATATAAAAATAAACTGGATGTCTACTTTAGGGAAATAATGATTACGATAGTAGAAACTCCTTAATGTGTGAACATGGCAAGAATTGCTTTTTACCTTAACAATATCCACTACCTAGCATAATACCAGACATGGTTATAGTAAACATTTAGCAAACGCTTATTGACCAAATGGACGGAAGTTATTAGTGTTAAAAAATAACTGAAGATTATTAACAATTTCATTATGCATAGCTTTGTATAGTGACTTTCAAAATATCCCAGATAAAAAGGAATTATTGTTGAAATATTATGAAAAGAGAGACTTCCATTTCTGGCCAAGATGGCACCCAAGGAATCACATTTATTCTTCTGCTATTTTATACAAAAAAAAATTATATGAGAAAACAGTTTTCAAACACTGGACAATAGGCAGTGTACAAAATATGATCCCTAAAAGAGGGGATACAAATGATGGGAATCCTATTTTTGTACGAGGTAACTTCTTGGAAATGTTCCCAGGATTTAGAGCAGGGAAAGGGAATGTACATAGAGCTCTGTGGTCTTCCTGAGTCAACAAGATGTAATTCAAGTCCACAGAGGCCAAGGAGACTAGAGTTCTTAGGGCCAAGTACCAAAGAGAAGACAGCCACAATGAGAGAGAGCCCCAGAGACCTGCGGAGTTTCCCTCAGCCCCATGCTGGGGAAAGAACCACTGGAAAACCACAGGGAGAACAATGCTTGCAACTCACGCCGACTAGAATAGTTTCTTTCCAGCAGCCATAGAGGAAAAACCTCATAATTCACGGAGTGCAGAGTAGAATGCTCAGCTATTATTGACTGCCTTAGTAATGGGGGAATAATCAATCCCAGATTAAAGACTTCTCTGAACCTGCCAGACAAAGCTTAGAAGCAATCCCTGAAAAGATCAAACTCTTTCCAATTAACTTAACCATATGTCACAGATCAAAGCTCAAGAATATAGCATCGGCACCTGCACACAAATACGCACAAACACACAGGCATATCCAGTGCTCGTTAAGGTGAGATCTAGAATGTCTGGAATCTTATATAAAATTAAAGGCAAGCAGAGACTAAAAGCAAAACAAAACAAAAAAAACCCCACCGAAAAATGGCTCAAACCGGAAAACAAAAGTTCCAGAGCCAATTTCTCTAAGCAGTGAAGAGATAGCCAACCTATCAGATGCACAGTTCAAAGCACTGGTCATCAAAATGCTCACAGAATTGGTTGATTTTGCTCACAAACTAGATGAAAAATGCAGGCTACAATATGTGAAATGAAGGAAGACGCATGGGGAACCGATAGAGATGGAAGGAAAACTGGGACTCAAATCAATGGAGTGGACCAGAAGGAAGAAACTAACAACCAAACAGAAAACGAGGAAGAAACAAGAATTCAAAAAAGTGAGGAGAGGCTTAGGAACCTCCGGGACATCGTTAAACGTCCCAACATCCGAATTATAGGGGTCCCAGAAGGGGAAGAAGAAGAGCAACAAGTGGAAAACTTATTTGAACAAATAATAAAGGAGAACTTCCCCAATCTGGCAAAGAAAATAGACCTCCAGGAAGTCCAGGAAGCTCAGAGAGTCCCAAAGAAGTTGGACCCAAGGAGGAACACACCAAGGCACATTGTAATTACATTAGCCAAGATTAAAATGAAGCAGAGAATTCTAGAAGCAGCAAGGGATAAGGGGACAGTCACCTACAAAGGAATTCCCATCAGACTCTCAGCTGATTTCTCAAAAGAGACCTTACAGGCAAGAAGGGGCTGGAAAGAAATATTTGAAGTCTTGAAAAGCAGGGACCTACATCCAAGATTGCTCTATCCAGCAAAGCTGTCATTTAGAATGGAAGGACAGATAAAGCGCTTCTCAGATAAGGTCAAGTTGAAGGAGTTCATCATCACCAAGCCCTTATTATATGAAATGTTAAAGGGACTTATCTAAGAAAAAGAAGATAAAAATATGACAGTGAAAAGACAGCAAACTCACAGCTATTAACAACCACACCTAAAACAAAAGCAAACTAAGCAAACAGCTAGAACAGGAGTAGAACCACAGAAATGGAGATCATATGGAGGGTTAGCAACAGGGGAGTGGGAGGAGGAGAGAGGGGGAAAAGGTACAGAGAATGAGTAGCATAGATAGTGGGTAGAAAATAGACAGGGGGAGGGCAAGAATAGTATGGGAAATGTAGAAGCTAAAGAACTTATGACACATGGACATGAACTAAAGGGGGGAATGTGGGTGGGAGAGGGTGTGTAGGCTGGAGGGGAATGATGGGGGGAAAATGGGACAACTGTAATAGCATAATCAATAAAATATATTTAAAAAAATTAAAGGCAAGCAAAGAAGCAGGAATGAGGAGAAAAATCCATTAATTGAAACAGATCCAGAAATGACACAACTGATGGAATGTATAGACAAGAGTATTGTGAGAGTTATGAGTTATTATAATTTCAGTTCACCCTTAGACAACACTTGTTCGAACTGCATGGGTCCACTTATACTAGGATTTTTGTTTTACGATAAATACAGTTGGCCCCTCCTATCCTCAGGTTTTGCATCTGTGGATTCAACAAACCACAGATCAAAAACAGCACGTTTTCATCCCCAACTGCAGATTCCCAATCTCAGATTGAAAATACTGGTTCCTGTCCCTCATTGGTTGAGTCTGTGGATGTGAAGGGCCAACTGTAGTTAAGTTTGGGGGAGTCAAAATTATACGTGGATTTTCGACTGTGCCAGGGTGGGTGCCCCTTCCTCTCTGAGATGCTCAAGGGTGAACTATGTATTTCATGTGTTCTAAAAACTACAGCAAAACATAAGCACGTTAAAGAGAAAAATGGAAGATATAAAAAGAGCCAAATTGAATTTCCATTGAGAAAAAATCCAATGTCTAAGGAGAAAATCAAGAAAATTATCTTATGACTTTGTTGGTCATAAATATGGAGGTTTTGTCATTTAACATGAAATGTCCTTAAAGTGAAAAGACAGCAAACTCACAGCTATTAAGAACCACACCTAAAACAAAAGCAAACTAAGCAAGCAGCTAGAACAGGAACAGAACCACAGAAATGGAGATCATATGGAGGGTTAGCAACAGGGGTGTGGGAGGAGGGGGGGGGAGGTACAGAGAATGAGTAGCATAGATAGTGGGTAGAAAATAGACAGGGGTGGGGTAAGAATAGTGTGGGAAATGTAGAAGCTAAAGAACTTATGACACAAGGACATGAACTAAAGGGGGGAATGTGGGTGGGAGAGGGTGTGCAGGGTGGGGGAGAATGATGGGGGAGAAATGGGACAACTGTAATAGCATAATTAATAAAATATATTAAAAAAAGAAAAAAAATAAAGTTATTCTTGCTAAAAAAAAAAAAGAAAGAAAAAGAAAAAGAAATGTCCTTAAAGTAATTGAGCCAAAGTATTGTGGTAAGGACAGATTTTCCTTTTTTGCTCTCTACCTTTTATCCTACTACCCTAATCTCCCCTCTACCTTTTTGGTTGTTTTGGGGGGTTGGGTTTTTTTGGCCTCATAAACTCCTCGGAGACTCCTCTGGGTGGCAACTGTCTCACAGGTTTTCTTGGTCATTGCTCACTGTTCTGCTGTCTCCTTGCCTTGAAAGTATCTGCTTCCCCATGCAAAATGGCATAATGGCTTCCAAGGAAAACAATTTATGGGAGAGGAGGACACAAAACATCAAACTACTGTTTTCAAAATATTCTCTTAGTCAGGTAACAATTTGATTACAAAGAACGTTCATAACTAATTCTTTAACAGAGAGCTGTACCAGAACAGCATTCTGTGAACTGTTCACACTGGAGACTACCATGCCCTAGGGAGCTCTGTGGAGAATCCTCTCGTTTTTCTACTGACTGTATACAAAATGTGTCATCCGGGAAAAATCCTGTTGTAGATTATCACTAGCTACAACCAGGCCTTTGTTAGTTGTTAAGGAATGGGATTAAGTAACATTTTGTTTATTTACTTACTTAAATACTTTTTTCCTTGCCAAATAAATTATGTTTTAATTGGTTTGAATTCAAGTTCATGCTCTCAACATTGATTTTTCCTTTGCTAAAAGAAGTAACTTCCTCCAAAGTTCACATGTTGTTTTAAGAAATAACAGAAGATAACTCTAGAGGATTCTGCCCTTTAATATGTTATCTTTACAGGACATTGACTTCCATTTTATTTTCAAGTATTTTTACACATTTCACATCCAATCCAAGATTGTCTTATTGAAATATGTCTAAGAGAAAAACAAATATATTGTTGAGTGATTTATGTTTTATGATAGATACATTTATGGAAAGACTTGTGAAGAATGAACTAGTTTGACGCACTTTGGCACCAGCAATTAGGCTTTCACTGTAATGGATGAGTTTGTGAGTTTTAGAACTGTTTCACACGGACAAGACAAAGATTTTCTTTCATTTTATAGCTAAATATAAATAATACAGAGCGTTTCTTTATCCCTTATAAGTCAGTGATACAAATTAAAAGTAGAATTTGGCCTAAGAATTTCAAAATGGTTACTACAAGCAATGAAACAATCATTGCTTCTTAAAATGATTTGTAAATGAGTGCTTTTATGGCTAAATCCCATTAACTAAAGACCACAAGATTTTAAAAATGACTGATAATTGACCTCTCTTTTACTCAGGCAAACTACATTCTTCAGACTTAACTATTCATCTGAATCATGAAAATGACCATAAAATACACCTAAATTACAAAAAAATAAAGTTTAAAAGAACCACCAAACAAAGTGTGTCCAACAATACTGATTTTCAAATAAGTTAAATTCAACTAACATTTATAGGGCATTAACAAGTGCAAAGCATTATACAAAATCTAGAGGAGACACAGATGACAAAATATATTTCCTGCCACTGAGATGCTAGAATATATCAAGACACAGAAATTACTTTTACAAGGTAGAAATAATGAATTTATGTAATAAAAATATGTACTGACATGTATGAGCTACTTCAATAGATGTTTTTTAAATAAATTAATGTATTTGATCTTTCCACAGTCCTATGAAATAAACACTCAATATTTCTGCTTTACTGGTGGAGACACTGAGGCTTAAAGTTAAAGACCGAAAACCAGAAAAATCAGAGGCAGAATTTGAATTAAGGCAGAGAGTTTGTAGAAATATAAGCAAATTTCTGCAGGTAGCCACATGCTAAAAGAAGAAAAGAATGGAATGTGAAACCTAATCATATAGATTGGAGTTTATATTCTGGCTGTGGTTTTCACTAGCTATATAAACAGAGTAAATACTCAAACCTTTCTGAGGTGTATTGTCTGTAATTCTAAAGTGGTGATTTTATTAGCTATTGCTTAGGGCTATTATGGGGATTATATAGTTAACATTTAAAACCAATCCAGTATAGTATACTGCATTTGGCTCCTCCCTCAAATATTATATTTATTTTTAATTTATAGTGTTTATATTAGAAATAACAGTAATACCAAAATAACAATAACTCAAACACTTGGGTAAATTTTTCTCATGTAAAAGAAGACGGGTATTAGAAAGTCCAGGACTGCTGTGACAGGTTCATGAAGCCACCATGAACCTGTCTTAAAAGATGGAAGACTCTTCTACCTTTTTGCTGTATCATTTTTGGTGTGCCGATTCCATAAGGTGACCTCATGATCCCAAATGAATGCTGGAGTTCCAATGTTCTCACCCACATTCCAGGTAGCAGAAAGAAGAATAGGAGAAAGCAAAGGAGTTTACCTCTAAGGTCCCTTAGAAGGGTCTTCCTGGAAGGTTGTCACAAAACATTTACTCTCACACATCTGAACTGGGTGAGTACAACATCCCCAAAGTGCCTGAGAATTGTCGTTATTATTTGAAATGACCCTACCGGCAGCTAAACATTGCCATTCTGTTAGTAAGAAAGGAGAGAAGGAGTCACTCTGTCATGACTCTGATGACAACATATTAAATAAAAATAATTTAGAAGACCGAGAAAAGAAAACGCTAGATCCAATTCTCACCTGATGTGAGAGCACACGAACACACACTCATGCAAAGAAAGAGAATGCTCTCTCCTGTAAGTGTGGGGATACGGGAAGGCACAGAGTCTGACACTGACCTTTGGGTAAATAATTATACAGCCCCCAAAGATGGCATCGTAGAAAAGAATTTCCCAGAGAATACGATAGCTGGCATTCCCACCACCTTGACTGAATAAATGAGGTGCCATCAGTCAGCCTTGGAGCAAAATTTGTAAGCAATTGACTGGAAAAAAAACCCCAAAAAGGCAGAATGAGAATGAGTCAGTATGATTTCAGTGGCCAACTCGGATAGAGTGAAACATGAAAAGGTAAATCGTGCCTTCTTCTTTGATCTAGGTTTTGGGAAAGGAAGTGATATTCCCAGTTGCCATTTAAGGCAATTTGAGAGGTAATTCCAGGAAGGTACAGCAGGAGGAGCCCACGGGACAGGGAGGCTTGCTTGCAAGTCAGCCTGCAAGCAATTCCCCTCCCCATTTCACCAACTTCTAACATTTGCAGCTTTCCTAACCATTGGAAGGAAATAGGGTGGTCTCTACCCAAAGGGGTTCTAAAAAGCCCCCAAATTCTGCTCACAGAACTGGATTCATGTCCCATCTCCAAGACCAGCTGGCCTGCAACCTTTGACACAACTGCTCAATTTAAGCTTCGACCCACTCTCCTCTATAAAGCAGGGTTGGTACTATTAATCATACCTACCTCATGGAGTTATTTTGCTAATTAAGAACTTGTAGAGTCCTTCATACTTAGTAAACATGCAACAGATATTAGTTATTCTGCCCTTTGGAGTCATACCGATGTATGGTGGAACCCACTCTAATAGCTAAATAACTAAAAATCTTCTAAGTCTCGAATTCTTGAGTCTCTGGCACCTAGAAAATTTGAAAGGAAATGTAATGATTTTTGTGATAATTACCATATTTACTATTTAAATTTTATATACAACAGGTTCTCAAATAAGGTAGTTTTTTTAATAACGTTAATGAGGAAAAAGAATCGATTCCCTGTCGGGGGCATCGTCTATGTGGAGTTTGCATGTCCTCTCCACATCTGTGGGTTTTCTCCAGGTCCTCTGGTTTTCTCCCACAGCCCAGAGATGTGCGTGCAAGATCACAGATGGAGGGTCTCCCTTGCCCCAAACTGAGGGAGTGTGGTTGTGTGCCTGCCTGGCCCTGCAGTGGAGAGGCGCCCTGCTCAGGCTGGCTCCTGCCTTCTTCCCGGAGCCGCTGGGATAGGCTCTCGCCCGTCACTGGAAAATAACTACCTCATTTGTTTTTATTATTTTTTCATAAATTTATAGATAGCTCACATTTTTTTCAATGTTTAGTATTAAGAGCATTTTGGGTGTTTACTTAGAAGTGTGTGATGTTTTTGTGATCAGAAATACTCCACAGGGACTTAACTCATTTATATCAACTCGCAATATGTGTGTGTGTGTGTGTGTAAATAACAAGTCTTCCCAATTTGAGTTCTGAAAATTTTCTCTTACACCTTATTTAACTGCAAGTGTACTTTATTATAGTATCCTAATGAAGTAGTCTGCTATATTTCCTTCTGTCTTTATACCCTCTCAAAATGATGATGTAGTGAAATATATTATTTAGAGGTCAGATATGCATTTGACTTTGTCAAAAACCAGTGTAATATTTTTTTTTAATATTTTATTTATTTATTTTTATTATTTATTTATTTATTTATCTTTAGAGGGGAAGGGAAGGAGAGAGGGAGAGAAACATCAATGTGTGGTTGCCTCTTGTATGTCCCCTGCCGGGAACTGGCCTGGCAACCCAGGCATGTGCCCTGACTGGGAATCGAACCGCGATCCTTTGGTTCGCAGGCCCGCGCTCAATCCACTGAGCTACACCAGCCAGGGCAAAAACCAGTGTAATATTGTATCACTGCACCTTAGATCTGGCACAAACTTCTCTCATTAAATAACAATGCAGAATGTTAAAATAAGCCTGGACCTGTAAAGCTTGTGTTTTGATTCCATTAGAATGTGCAAAACTCATTGTATTTAAGCTACAGTCTCAAATGAGATCATCATTTGTCTGCCAAATTTTAAAGTCTCCAAACTTCTTAGTTCCAGAAATGAGTCCACTGACATAAATATTTGGAAAGTGGGTAAATACATTTTCCCAAAAAGGGAATAAATCTACCACAGGAAAATTAACCAGGAAGGGAGAAAGTTTACCCTCAAAACAAGCGCAGTCGGGCCTATGCACAGTGCATTAGTCAGGGATGTACTTGGTGCATTCTGGTAGTCAGAGAAGGCACAGGTAGGCCAGGACTCTGTGTGCAGGAAGGTAAAGCAACTGTTTGAAAGGCTGATTGTTGTTGGCTATGGATTCTCCTGCTTTGGTTTTTCATGTGGGCAAAGTACTAACCATTTCAACACCAATGGCATGTTTTTATGATAAAAATCCAGAATTATTTTGCTGATGAAGTATAAATTCAGAAATTGGTAATTTACTTTAATATCAGTGAAAGTCTACTATATTTAGAATTGGAGTTTCAAGGAAGGTCTCTTCCTATGCGCTAAGTCTGAAAACCAGAGGCCAACAGATGACAGGTGAGATCTTCTCGGTGCTCCTTTCTTTCTACAATTTTAGGTCAAATCCACATCAATAGGTATTGCTCCAAAGCTTCAGTTTCAAAATGAAATGTGCTAGAATTATTTGGATGCAAATAATATTCATCTCCCATAGATCTCTTCAACCTCATATTCACTAGACACTCGGAACATAAGCAGTGCAAATGGGACCCAGTAACTCGGAAACATCACCCACTGATTATGGATTTTCCCCACACCCCAAACAGCCATTCCCATCCTTCCCCTAAAGAAGGTTTCTATCAAGCACAGGTGACTGTCAGAAGCAGTTATTTAACAATAGCCTATTCAAATATTTTTCCAAGGAAAAATTCACTATTAGAATGTTTTATAAAATAGCCTAATAACCAAAAAAGCACTTACACAAATAAATATGACATTTTTGGTGTAGTAGGAAAAACACTGGGTTTGAACTAAAAAATATCATTGTTCAAATTTTGCCTCTGATTCTCAGGATTGTAAACTTGGACTACTCTTTTCGTTCCAGTTCTTCGTTCATCAGTTTATTCACTGAATGCCCAATATGTTCCAATCACTATTCTGCACTTAGTTGTATGGAGGAGAAATACAGACAGCATTTCCTGCTCCTTTGGACCTTATAATCACAAAGAAGAGAAAGACATTTAAGAACTATAATATCATGTAGCAGTAAATGTCATCAATAAAAATATAGCAGTGTGAAGAAGAGTCCCGTTGTAGAGGGTGGCATTTTTGACAGGCAGGTAAAGAAAGGCTTTTCTGGGACTGAAATGAAGAGAAGACAGGAATGTCTAGGGGAAGATTATTCTAGGCACTCCAGGGATAGGGAACAGTAGAACATGCACTCATGTTTCAGGACAAGCAGGAAGTCCTGTCTGGCTGAGGGAGAGTAAGTGAGAGGTGCTGGCAGGAGACCCGAGGGTGGGTCTAGTGTCAAATCAAGTGGGTCTTGGAGACTAAGAATTGAGATTTCATCCCAAATGTGTTGAGAAGCCATTGGAGTAACCTGAGTGAGTGGCATTCCTGAAGGATCGCTTCACTGCGTAAAGAATGGATTTTTGAGGTTGACATGGAAACCGGGGGACGGGGGTTTATACAACAGAAGATGTGAAAATGCTGTGCACACTTCATACCGATGCTTACACTTCTGAGAGCTGAGAGGGAAGAGTAAGCTGAAGCAGTGAATGGGTTCTTCATCCAGGAATTCGGCTGTCCTCGAGCACTCGTCTGTCTTCTTGTGATGCTGTAACTGGGCCTTTCAAATCTTGGGCTCGGCTGCTTTCCCAGCAAGGTGTTCAATACTCCCGAAGGCTGGTTTTGCAATCCTGGCCATGCTCTGCCCTGTCTCTCCTAGGAGTGATTTTTAAGTGATTTTTCTTAAATGAGTGTCATCCCTGGAAAATCTGCGCTCTGCTCCTCCCTGGGCTTTATCTTCTGACCAGTCAAAACTGGCTTTCCCGACACTCAAGTGAAGCATACGGTATGGCCCAAAATCATTAGCTTTGTTAAGACAAAATGTTGTGAAGGATAATGCATAATATTTGCCTACACTAGCAATAGCTTCTTGGTTCCATTTTTCCATTCAGTTTCATGTTGTCCGAGAATATAAAAATGTACAATTCTTTTTAGAAATTGATTTTAATTCCATAGGAAATGCAGAAATAACCTTTTTGTTAGTTAAAAAAGAATTAAAATATAACAGGGTAGACTAAGTCCCTTCTGAACACTACCTATAGTCTTAGTCTCTATTCTGGGTTAACTTCAAATAAGACTTTGGTGTGTATCCTTTCAGAACTTTTCCTATGCCTATATTTGCATAGCGTATGGCATGCTATATTATATAATTTTGTGTTTGTTCTTTTTACATATTTAAATGTATGATATACTTTTGTGAGCTATTTTCCTTTTGTTTATATAAATAAAAAGTACCACTGTGTCATGCTGAAAATTGCATGGTATTTCTACTAACACATCTACCAGAACATTCTAGGAATAAGTGTGTATTTATTTCTTTTAATTGTTGCAATGCATTTTACAACATGAATACATCATAATAGTTCAGCCATTTACATTTCGACAACAAAGTTTCTCTTTTGTTTTGCTATTAAAACTAAGACTACTGTAAACAGCCTTTTATACGGTTACTTCTCCACATGAGAACATCATGTCTATTAATCTGGAATAGAGTAGATTCCAAGAGTAGTAAATTGCTGTATGTATTTTAATTTAATTAGATAGTATTAAATTGATCACAGAGTAGAACTAATTTAGTCTTATAAGCAGAGTAATTACCTATGTACTGACCAAGACTTGATCTCACTATTATTTATTTACTTACTTATTTATTACCATTCTAGCAAGTGAAAAAGGACTATCTCATTTTTGGCCTAAAGAGTTTCCCTTATTCCTAGAAAGCTTGGATAGCTTTTCATATTTTTTTTTTTGAATTTTTTTTAATATTTTATTTATTTATTTATTTATTTTTAGAGGAGAAAGGTAGGAAAGAGAGAGAGGGAGAGAAATATCAATGTATGGTTGCCTCTCATGTGTCCCCTGCTGGGAACTGGCCCGCAACCCAGGCATGTGCCCTGACTGGGAATCGAACCTGGATCGTTTGGTTCACAGGCCCGAGCTCAATCCACTGAGCTACACCAGCCAGGGCGCTTTTCATATTCTTATTGACCATTTGTAATTCTATATTTGTCAATTATCAGTTTAATTCTTTAATAATTTTTTCTGTTATTTTTCTTTCTTATATACAGGGTCCAGTAGAAGTAATGACTGCTTGAGTGTGGTTGGTAGGGTAATAATATGACTGTAATAATTTATAGTTTTAATTTGAACATTTCCCTTAAAGTGTCATATGATGTGCTTGAGTATGATATTGTTACATTAAAGAATTACATACTTATGATTTTGTAATAAAAATGGGCATAATTTGTGCTGGACCCTGTATTTGTAAAAGTTACTTAAATGTATTAAATATTAATTGTTATATATTCAGCTATTATTTTCTCCTGATTTACTTTTCTTTTAACAATTTTAGACAATATTTTCTTTTAATAATTTTCTTTTAACAATATAAAGCTTTGAATTATTATTTAAAGAACCAAATTTATTATTTTCTTTCATGATTCTTTCATTATAACTATGATTTTTCTTCTAAAAAGCTATCCTTACCTGAATTAATATGTATATCTTTTATGTTTGCTTCTGAGATCTGTCAGTTTACTTATTTATTTATTCATCCATTTACATTTAGATATTTGAGTCATCTGGGGTGCTTTTTTACTAATACTAAGGAGTGAAGGTCTAAAAATAATTTTTCAAATTAAAAGCTAATTATCTCAAAATTATTTTATTGGTTTGTCTATTCTTTTTGCCCAGGTTAAAAAAATTTTACTTTGATTACATGCTAGATTTCCATATACACTTGTATCCATTATCAGTTTTAATCTGTTCATTGATCTAATTAACTTCCAGTTGCCCCCTCCCCTTCCTTAACCTGAGACTTCACATACACAATTGCATTAGTCTGTTTTGCATTGCAAGTCATGGAAAACTGAATTGAAATAGATAAACAACTAAAGGAATTATTCCAAAGTCCAATGAACTGAAAAGTTACTGAAAAAGTCCAAAAGTAGGACAGGATTCAGGCCAGACCTGGTCTACTGCCTCATGTGATGTTACCCGGAAACAGTTTCTTAGCTACAAAGAGCTCTTTCTTTCTATTTCACAGCTTTGCTTCATTACAGCGGACTTCATTGTTGGAAGTTCCCTGCAATGGTGCAAGAAGCTGGAAAGAAAAGTATGTGACCAGAATTTTCAGAAAAATTCTCTGAAGTTCACTGTGATTGAATCCCTGAAACAAATTATTTTTAGGTGGCTTAATGTGAAACGCTTGTGAGACAGCTAAAATGGATATGTTAAGTAGATGATTTGATATATAAATCTGAAACTCATCTGAACTCTTTGGGCTAGAGATAGAAATATGGAATTCATTCTGGATTTATATTTTGTAGATGAAATATTCAGCTATGGAAATAAATGCAGTCTAGGAAGAGAATTTAAAGAGAAATCAAAAGAGAGCCTAAGACTTAGCTTTGAGGAGCTCCAGTGTTTAGAGGTTGTAGAAAGGGCAGCATGTTGTAAAAAAAGCCTGAGAATGTGGCCCAGTGAAACAGAAGTTAACCTACGAGAGTGCGATTCCAGAGTCTTGGAACATAAAGCAGGTAATCTTTTTTTTTTTTTTTTTTTTTTTTAATATTTATTTATTTATTTATTTATCTTTAGAGGGGAAGGGTAGGAGAGAGGGAGAAGGAGAGAAATATCAATGTATGGTTGCCTCTTATGTGTCCCATGCTGGGAACTGGCCTGCAACCCAGGCATGTGCCCTGACTGGGAATCGAACCGCGATCCTTTGGTTCACAGGCCCGCGCTCAATCCACTGAGCTACACCAGCCAGGGCTAAAGCAGGTAATCTAACACATGAATATGCATTCTTGCAAACAAGAGGCACAAGTAGAAATTAACTAATTCATGTGTGGACATTAATGGACATTGCTTTCAAGTTCATGATAAAAGTGTGTTAAGAGGCATCTAGATGCATTTGGTGATGCCTCATAACTTTGCGATCATATAGTCCAGTGACTGTCTACTTGCTCAAGTTTCTTGATTTCTTGAAACTAATACCATGTGTTAAGTGGGACTGTTCTGCTTCACAGGGTTATTGTGACGATGGGTTATAAGAGCTTTGTGAAGCCCTGGTAGGTGTTTTTTTTATCACTAGGACTAGGGGATGAAGTTGAGAGGGGACTTATCTGTGGTATATAGTGGGGAGAGTCACTCTGCATATCCGCGTCTAGACTGGTTTGACTGAAAGGTTAATAATTCTTTAATCCCTACAGTAGGGCTTCATTGAGGATGTGACTCGTCAGAAGCTATTTACATGACAAGAAAGGCATGGTCTGGGCTAGCTGTTCCTTCTTGATCTTTTGATATCTTTACCCATCCTGTTCCTGCCACACACACACACAATAGCTCTAGCAGTCATTTCATATTTCAGTGTGATTTTTAATCATTTAAATCACATCTAAAGGAACTACAATGTCCATCTCTAGGAGATGTCTTCTACATCTTGAGTATGTCTGAGTTTCTATTTACTCCAGGTCACTTAGCCATTGCCTTCTCCAACTCAAAATGACTGTGGCAGTGTTTTATATTCCATATTCTTTTAATAATTGCTTTTCTCAATGACTTCATGCATTCATAGGCTTCTAGGCATAGATGGTGCTTTGAGAAGTAATCTAATCTTCCATCACTTTGATTTACTTCACAACTCCAGGGTTACAAGATATTTTTGCTCGAACTTAGCCTTGTAGAAGAGTTTGACTTTACAGCACACTGAAGGGTATATTGTACCAAACAATGCTGTCCTCAGTGCAGAGATCAATCGGATGACCCAATGTGTCTTTCTAGCTTCTAACTTCTATGATATCTTACAGTATGGAATCTCTTCATCACATAATAGTCCTTTATATGAAGAAATGAATATATCATCTAATTATTTATTTCCATTTTAAACCACAATGTAGCTTCTGATTGAACCACACACTGAAGTTAGAAAGCAGATGTACATCCTTTAATATCTGCTCTAGTCTTTTCATTTTAAAAGGTAGAATTAAAATTGATGAGATCTATACATTTTTTTCTTGTATAGGCAATAAAACCATGAGCAGGAACACATGGTCCTCTTCACCTAAGTTGTATTTATGTTTCATCAAAATCTTTCACTCCTTTTCATCAGCTCTACAGTCAGTAAATCATCTAGTGCTTTTTGTTTCTGCACATCCGTCACACCTGCTCCACTAGATAACAGTATATGAATAATGTGCTGCTTTGTCGTTACCAGCATTTAATTATAGCTAGCTTTTTAGAGTTTTAAAAATATTTATCATTGTTAATTATAATGATACCATTAGAAAAAACAAAACTTGACTGACGTGAGTGGGTCTTTCTTGCCAACAGTTTCATTTTGTTAATATTTTCCAAGCAGTTTAAGAAACTTTTAACTCATACTTTGAAAAATATTATATTTACTTTTTTGACTTGCTCTTTTATACATTAACAGGGAGGAAAAGTGCTAAATTCCACTCATTGCTAAATCATATATAAGACCTGTGAAGATACCTTTTACATACCACATGAGACACATGTTCATCATAAAATCCAGTTCCCAAGACAGCCCCTGACAAATGGCAACAAGGTTATATATACATACAGCCATGAATAGTAGTTGATTACTGCATGACTTCCATTCCATCAAAGTCATTAAAGGGAAATGATTTATCATAGATCATTAAAAATGCTTTTATGTGTTGTTAATAATTTTAAACAACTTTTTTTAGAGCAATTTTAGGTTCACAGCAAAATTGAGTGGACATACAAAGATTTCTTATTACTAATTTTTTATCCCAACTGAGATTAGGACTGTCAAAAATGTAAAATCCAGGCTACTTTTCTAATTGAACTGAATTTAGTAAATTTATTCAAGAACAAAGACAAGAGTAAAGGTGGATGTAATTGACACAGCAGCATCAGCGGGAGGCCTCGCCGTCCGTCCTTGCCCCCGTCCTTGCCCACAGCTGAGGCGGGTTGACCTGTTTGGCAGTTGGAACACAGCAAGTAGCCAGCCTCAGCCTTGGGCGTGTGGCTGGTTTCCTGGGAGCTGTGAATAAGGGTGAGGGAAAGGGCTAGCCTAGCTCAATGAAGGGGAGCAAAGGAAGGTCTTCAGAGGCTGTGAGAACCCAACATCAGGGTTGTAACACCTGCAGGTCATTCCAGACAAGGATATTTTAAGTAAATGTTTTATACATCACTCTGAAGTTCTCTGTTTGCAATCACCTTGCAAAAGGAGAACACCCTAGCATTCTGAACAAAGTACATCTGTGAAAGGCCTAAGGCCTTTAAGCAAGCCTCCTTAGGACCTTGAACCTGAGCGCAGATGTATTCAATAATGCTCATCAAAGCTCACTAAAGTAGGGGGGTCCAACCTTTTGGTGTCTCTGGGCCACACTGGAAGAAGGGTTGTCTTGAGCCACAAATTAAATACATTGCAACACATAATCACAAAAAAAAATTCTCATAATGTTTTAAGTAAATTTATGATTTTGTGTTGGGTCACTTTCATAGCCATCCTGGGCTGCATGCAGCCTATGGGCAGCAGGTTGGACACAGACTAAAGGTGAAAAGATTAAGTAAAACAAAACAAAATAATACAAAAAAACCCACCCTCATTGACACAGACAACAGTGTGGTGACCACAGAGGAAAAGGGGGTGGAAGGAGGTAGAAGAAGGTAAAGGGGAGATTAATGGAGCTGGAAGGAGACTTGGGTGGGGGTGGTGAACACACAATACAATATACAGATGATGTATTATAGAATTGTACACCTGAACCATGTATAATTTTATTAACCAATGTCACCCCAATAAATTTAATTTTAAAAAAACTCACTTGCTCCTGGACTCCCTTTTCACTTTAACGTTAAGTATGGTTTTGAACAAAGTAAAACCCCCCAAACTGCCCACGGAGCCATCCCAACCTGCCCTGAGAAACCACGGACACAGGGTACTCGGTCACCGACACGGTCGGCATTGGTAGGAACTACATGCTATTGCTTTTTCTGTAACGTCACCACAATTCTAACACGAAACAGTTTCCTACCCTTGATTTAAAGAGTACTCAACTGGAATTGATTAGTAGTTTAATGTTTCTCTTCATTTTACCTGTGTAAGATAAAACTGCTCCCCATTTCTGAGGCATAAAAAAGTGTGAGAAATGGCAAATCTGAGCACCAAAAGCCCATCTTCACAGGGTCTGGATTTAGATATGTTCCATAAAAATGACCAAGTTGCAAAAGCATGAAATTGTTTTAAGTTGTTCTTTCTTAAAATCACTTATACAGTAACCTAGAGAAGATTGGTGTCAAATCCCCCTATTTTTTAAAAGCACAGTAATGAGGCACTTTAAATAATCTTGTAACATGTCCTAAAAATAAGTAAAATTAGTGTACCTCCACTGCCCGAAAGTTCTTTGCATTTGTGTTGATTTATCACCTTTTCTCATGACTGCCTCGTTATCGCTATTCAAATCACGACACATCTATTAAATTCTATCTTGCATGTCTATAATGAGCCACCAGAAAAGTATGTCTAAGGTGCAAGTTTGATTGTGTTAGTTCTCTGCACAGAAATCTTCAGTGACTTTCCTCCATCCCTACAGTACCGTAGTAAACCCTAACATGATTTTTCCAACTAAAATTTGAACCCAACCCACCTCTCCGGTCTCGCAGGCTCCTTTCCACAATCCACGTGTCCTAGAGAGCTGACGACTGCTTCTTCCGCAAACTTGCTCAGGCCCATTTCATCTCCGCTTTGGCTCAGACTCCTTTTGCTGATTTAGAATTCCCTTTCCCAGTTCGGTACTTCCCAACATCAACACCCCTACTTACCATTGCTGTCTTTTGTAATCTACCATTGCCTTAAGTTTCTATTTAAACATCACCTCTTTGAAACCCTCCCTCCCTGAGGCTATCCTGCCAGAAGTAACATCTTTGTCCCTTGGGCTGCCATAGCAGTCGGTTGGTACCTCTCTGACATCACATATCACTCTGCACAGCTTTGTAGTTATTTGTGTACACATAAAGTGGCCATCGCTACAGACCCACACCTCATAGAGAATGTCTTCCACAGTAGGCCCCTCCCTGACCATGTCTTGAATTTAACTGACTGTATAATTAAGAACTACACCTCTTAGGCTATATTAACACTCTGAGAGACTTTGGTACAATGTTAAAATAATATTTCTTCATCAATATATTTGAACTTTTTCAGAGTCTGTTCTCAGCATGTTTGGAGGCAAGTTTGGTAGCTGATAGTCAAAGAAAGATATCCAACTCAAGTGATTAAATAAGCATTAAAAAAATAACTGTAGTGACAAGGAAAGCCTAGTATTAAGGCCAACTTTGAAGATAACAGAGCTGAATAAACAAAAAACCCAGTATAATTAGAGTTTAATAAGAACAACTTTCTACAAGTTCAAAAAAAGTATTACGAAATATATTCTCTATTAGTGAGTAAAGGGGAAATAATGTGTGATAACAAATATTCATCAGTTGCCACCAGCCCCTGAGGCTGGCTTCTCCCACTCTGTTCACCCTAATTTCCTGAGGAAACATGTATAATGTGAACTTCTCTGATACTATTTGGCCCTATCAGGAGGTAGGAAGCCTTGCAAAACTTTCAAATGTTCCTGATGTAATCAATATCTGCATCGCAATTATGCCAAGACCTACCATCTGTTAGAACCTTCATATCTGGGATTCCTTTAGTAATTATCCAGTGGCTTTCACTCAGAAAATGATTCTTCTCTTTCAACTCACTTATGCCAAAAGCAATACTAAGTTGTACTAAAGCTAGCAGTCTGGGAAAATTCCCACTGTCATGAAAAGCATTCTGGCCTACACTTTAGCCTTGAAAGATCTTGCCTCCCTGTAAATCCTGCCCTGCTTCTAACTTCTCAAGCCCTTTGGGAAGCATAATGCCTATTGTTTACATTTCCCCTCCTTAAAGCCATCTCAGAAATATTAAGGAGATAAGAGTACCTATAAAAGCCCTTAAGATACTCTTTCATTTACAGCAAACAATAGACTATTTATTTGCCTTATCTGAGGATGGGTGTTCCCTTCAGTTCATGAGAGAAGGCTGGGGCAGAGGAAATTTACACAAGGGACTCTGGGCCTCCCAAATCTCCTAGGAAGGGGCCAGACATTCAGGGCATCAGCTCCACTGACCTCAGCCAGCTTAGCCATTTCTAAATGCAACACACTGTTTTGGGTAACGCCCTCTTCTCTGCTTGTTGAAACTACAGATTTTTTTGTAAGTGAAACAAGATAAAGCAGATTTAAGACTATTGTGTCATTCAGGTATAGAAATAAATAAAGACCACCCAAATGTAACATGCTACGGCTATTTATTTGGTACTTGCAAGGGATTCAGACACCATCAATCTTGTCTGGCAGAAATCAAAGTAGGCAGGCTGGGGAGTGGGAAAGTTTCAAAGTAAAAAATAAGAAGGGCTTCAAAGACACTCTGAATGCAAGTTTTTGGAATGGGAAAGAAGGAGGCGTGTTACTAAACAGAAATAGGGTCCTGCTGCCCGCTGCCACCCTCCAGGCACAATCCTGGAGAGCTCTTGGTTTTCAGGCTGGTGCTCCATCCACTGAGCCACACCAGCCAAGGCAAGGCCAAACTCTTTAACACCAGAGTTCTCCTATCATTCCCCCTGTTGGTCTGTAATTATTTCCGTAGGGTTATTTTACAAACGAAAACAACATGAGATACAAAAGCTACACAATTTTGGAAGAACAGCAGGCTTCTGCCTCAGAGCACATCCCCTCCAGGACATTCAAAGAAGAATAACCCTGCCACCCTCTGTCAGGCCAGCCGCATCCTAGGCTGGGCCCAGAGTTCCTTCCTATCCAAAATAGCATCTGTTGGGGAATGCAGGCAGCTGCAGCCCAATCATCCAGGCTTCCTCAAGGCAGAAGAGAGCCAGATAGCCAGAGAGCCCTCCTTTTATTTTAAATCTTCTGGCCCATAATTCCAAGGGCTCTGGAGGCATTTAGCTTCTCAGCTAATCCTATCTTAGCCTGTTTACCGTGGCCTTGGACAACCTCCTTCTATGGCTCCTTCCTATTCCACCCCAGTGTTCTGATCAGATCTCTCTGTACCAACAGCTCCATTCTATATATGGTCTGGCCGTTGTCCTCACATTCAGGCTCTCACACAATGTTGTCACTGTTCATTTTGTAATCATTTTAAAAATAATTTTGTTAATTTCACCCAAAGATATGTTTATTGATTTTAGTTGACTCCTGTAAAAGCCCTGACCAGGGATCAAACCTGCAACCTAGGTATGTGCCCTGATTGGGAATCGAACCCACAATGTTTTGGTTCATAGGACAACTTCCGATCAACTGAGCCACCCAGCCAGGGCTATTTTAAAATAATTTCTAAACAAAATAATATCCAGGAAATCATCAAAAAGAATAGAAGCAAGCTATAAATTCATGCCTCGATAGTAATTTTAGAATCATTTGTATTTTAAAGAAGAGCATTGGTTTTCCGGCCTAAAAGAACGTATTATCTTGAAACATGTTTCATCAAAATAGCATCAAAAAAATCCTTTGATTATGAGCTGGAAACAAACACTGTGCAAATAGTATCTGTTTAAGTTGATCCAGTTTCAAACTAAAAATATAAAAGGATAAGTGGTTTGATAGGTCAACTCTTCCACCAAACAGGTATTGGAAAACAAATGAACAAGGCCTCCAGAATTAAAAAAAAAAAAAACAAAGGAGCGAAAGGATGAGACAAGCAGACTTAAAAAGTGGCTGTGAGGGTAGTGAACCACATAGATGTGATACATGCATTGTAAACTAAACCAGCAGGACTTGGAGACTGATTGGATATGGAGAAGAGGAGGAAAGAGAGTTCTAGGATGACTCCCATGTTTCTGATTTGGGCGATGTAGATTATGAGACTGTTAGCTGAAATTGGGCATATAAGAGAGAAAACATTCAGAGGGTATATTCAGGAAGAAGAAGAAGGGGAAAAAAAAAAAAGAAAACAAACAAACCTCCAAAGCTCTAGGGGAGAGACAGAACTAAAGATACAGATTTTGAGTCATTTATTCAACACATATTTTTGAATGGGGAATTTAAATATTAAACAACTAACTAATTGCAACTGTAATAAGTACTGCGATGGAGCCAAGAGAGCATCTCACAAAGGGAAACATCACTATTTTGGAGAATCAGGAAATGCAGAAGTAATACATAAACAGTAAGCGTTATGTGCATTAGTGGGAGTTAGCACATCACTGGGACGGCAACTATTCCTGGGAGAGGGAATAGTGTGCACAAAGGCAGTAAGACAGAAACAAGTATGTTCGAAGAACTGAAGGGAAGCTGATGTGGCTGAAGTAGAGGACATGGAGGGTTGAGTGGCTCCAGATATGATTGATGAGATAGACATTATATTATACAGGACCTTGTGATCCACATGCAGAATTTGGGATATTATCTTAATACAGAGGGAAGGCCTTAAGGTAGAAGAATTACATGAATGGATCTGCGTTTTCAAAAGATCATTTTGCCAACAATGAAGTCAGAGTATTGAAAGAGTGCAAGAGCACAAGTAAGGGACCAGTATGGAGGCTATTAAAGTAGGCTAGGTGAGTGGTGACAATAGCTTGAATGACATAATCATCACACAGATAAAGGGAAATAGGCCAATTTCAGAAATCATTAGAAGAAATTGGAACTCTTGGTGAGTGGTTCGAAAGGGAGACCAAGGTCCATAAGATGTCAAAGACAATCCCCAACTATCTAGCTTGTGCAATTGAAAAGATAACAGAGTAGTTCTCTGAGATAAAAAATAATGGGGGAGAGCCAGGTGTGGAGAGGAAATTATGAGCTTGGTTTTGGAAATGTGAAGCACAGGATGCTCATAAGATAAACAAGTGGAGAGGACAAGGAGGCAGTTGGTTCTATAGATCTGGAGTTCGGAGAAGAGTTAAAGTCAACAGAAAAAAAGCAGAGAGTTATAGATGGCAGTTGAAGCTATGGGAACAAAGAGTAAGAAATAAACCTAAGATAAAACTTTCAGAAAGATCAACTATTTAAGGCCAGAGGCAAAAGTGAAGAGGAAGAGAAAAATCCAAAGAATGTAAGGTCATCAAAGGCAAAAGGAGTGTTTCCGTAACAAAGGTGTAGTAAAATATCTCAATACTCCTGCAGGAACAAGTAAGAGGAAATTTAAAAAAAAAAATAGCATTGGTTTAGTGGCATGCATATCATTAATGACTCTTAAGGAGTGCTTTTGGTGCTGCAGTGATGATAAAAACCAGGCTGGAGTAGGTTCAAGACTGAGCAGGATTTGAAAAAAATGGGGATAATCAGCATAGACAATACTTTCAAGAAGGATAGTGATGAGAGCTGGATGGAAAAAGTGGATTTGAAGCAGGTTTTGCTTTTATTTTTAAAATTGGGAACTTCCAGCCAAGATGGAAGGGTAGGTAGACACACTGCCTCCTCGCACAACCAAAAGAAGGACAACAACAAATTTAAAAACAAAAAATAACCAGAACCCCCCCAAAATTTAACTATGGAAGTCCAACAACCAAGGAGTTGAAAAAGAAACATTCATCCAGACCTGTAGGAGGGACGGAGAAGGGCAGCTGGGCAGAGAGGACTCGCGGCAAGGTGGTGGCTGGAGGACCAGGGTGGGCAAGGCGGCAGCTGGCAGAGTGGCCGGTCCCACATTTGCACTTGGATAAACCAGGGAGAACAACTGGGGGCGGGGCAAGACAGATCCCACAACCCAGGGTTCCAGCACAGGGAAATAAAGCCTCAAACCTTTGACTAAAAAACCTGTGGGGGTTGAGGCAGCAGGAGAAACTCCCAGCCTCACAGGTGAGTTCATTGGAGAGACCAACAGGGTCCTAGAGTATACACAAACCCGCCCACCCAGGAATCAGCACCAAAAAGGCCCAATTTGCTTGTAGGTAGCAGAGGAAGTGACTGAAAGCCTGCTGAGAGCTGAGCAAGCAGAATTGTTCCCTCTAGGACCCCTACCCCACATATGGCACCATATGCAGTGACCTGGGTTGTCCCACCCTGGCAAATACCTAAGGTTCTGCCCCCTTCTACATTAACTGGCATGCCAAGACAAAAAGAAAAGGCCCAAATGAAAGAACAGATCAAAGCTCAAGAAAAAATACAACTAAGTGACAGAGTTAGCCAACCTATCAGATACACAGTTGAAAACACTGGTAATCAGGATGCTCACAGAATTGGTTGAGTATGGTCACAAAATAGAGGAAAAAGTGAAGACTATAAAAGTGAAATAAAGGAAAATGTATAGGGAACCAACAGTGATGGGAAGGAAACCAGGACTCAAATCAATGGTTTGGAACAGAAGGAAGAAATAAACAGTCAACCAGAACAGAATGAAGAAACAAGAATTCAAAAAAAAAATGAGGAGAGGCTTTGGAACCTCCAGGACTACCTTAAACATTCCAATATCCAAATCATAGAGGTACCAGAAGGAGAAGAGGAAGAGCAAGAAATTGAAAACTTATTTGAACAAATAATAAAGGAGAACTTCCTCAATCTGGCAAAAGAAATTGACTTCCAGGAAGCCCAGGAAGCTCAGAGAGTCCCAAAGAAGTTGGACCCTAGGAAGAACACACCAAAGCACATCATAATTACATTTCCCAAGATTAAAGATAAGAAGTGAATCTTAAAAACAGCAAGAGAAAAGGAGACAGTTGCCTACAAAGGAGTTCCCATTAGACTATCAGCTGATTTCTCAAAAGACACCTTGCAGGCAAAGAGGGGATGGAAAGAAATATTCAAAGTCATGAAAGGCAAGAACTTACACTCAACATTACTCTATCCAGCAAAGCTAGCATTTAGAACGGAGGGGCAGATAAAATGCTTCCCAGATAAGGTCAAGTTAAAGGAGTTCATTATCACCAAGCCCTTATTATATGAAATGCTAAAGGGACTTATCTAAAAAAAAAAAAAAGAAGAAGATAATAAAAAATATGAACAGTAAAATGACAACAAACTAAATTATCAACAACTGAACCTAAAAAAAATGAAAATAAAAATAAATAAAAACAAACTAAGCAAACCACTAGAACAGGAACAGAATCATAGAAATGGTGATCACATGGAGGGTTATCAGTGGGGGAGGGAAGGGGAGAATGGGGGGAAAGGTACAGGGAATAAGTAGTATAAATTGTAGGTAGAAAATAGGCAGGGGGAAGTTAAGAATAGAATGGGAAATGTAGAAGCCAAATAACTTATATGTACGACCCATGGACATAAACTAAAGTGGGGAGGATGCCGGTGGGAGGGGGCATGCAGGGTGGAGGGAATAAAGAGGGGGAAATGAGACAATTGTAATAGCATGATCATTAAAATATATTTAAAAAATAAAGTTGGTGAGGCTAGAGCAGGTTCAATTGCTAGTAGGATGGAAGCAGTAAAGTCAAAGTGACTGAAAAAATAGTTGTGAGAAGGGCTAATAGACAGTGTAGGCTTCCCGAAGAGGAGAGTGGAGAGAACGCAAGTGGAAAGAGGGAGTCACCGGCATACAGTGATGATTAGTAAAGCACAAGGTTGAGTGATCAAGAAGTATGATTGTCTGATCAGCATGAGTGGATGTAGATCTACTATGTGATCTCATAATCATGAAGGGAGGGACTACTGTGGAAACCACTTCTGAAATTGAAGCCTCAGAATTGTCCAATTCATTATTTAAACTTTGAGCTCTGTTCATCCACTTACCTCCATTTATTTTGTACAGCTGAATATTTTATCCAGGTACACTAGGAGTGTGGTGATTTTACAATGGCAATAGAAAAGTGAGATGGAGTTTCAAAATTTAACTACTGCAAAGTTAGTCAACAACTGGAATCCCTTGTATCTCTGAATTCTGCTGCCCTTTGTGTTTGATTGCACAGCATTCTGATTGTGCACCAGAAGGAATGGTGTGTCGTTATCATATAACAGAAGCAACACTGAACTAGGAGGCAGGAGAATTGAATTCTTGCTCTATTTCTCACACCAACTCCTCCAGCTTTCAGCGACTCACAGTCACTCTGGGGACTTAACTAAAAGATATTTAAGAACTCTGACAGCTTAGAGTCCATTATCCATGATGAGCTAATAGCTTGATATGGCAATACTTATACTAATGAAAACAATGTGCTCTGGGAATATCCTTTACCAACTGGAAACTCTTAACTAGAGGAGAAATCATCATCATAATTCCGATTAATTGAGTCCCAAATGATTCTTATTATTAAGGATGTTTAGTAAACACTCCTCTCAGACATCAAAGTGTTGGTAGAGAATGAGAACAGTAGACTAATATATGATGTAATATTAAATACTAATTGTATTCATACTCACAGAACTGTATTAAAGCAAGTGAGTTCAGGGTAAAGTTGGAAGGTAAAGGAGGTGGATGTGAAAGTTGATCTTGGTAGGAGCAATAGCATGGAGTTTGTCAACCAGTCAGTCCTTAAAAAGGTCGTGAAACAGACCAAAGTGAAGCTCATCTGTTTCCCCAGCTGAGTCTAGGATTTGATCTCAACTGCATCAGTCTTTGCTTGTCTTTTCTTAGAAGCAGAGGGCTATCCTCCAAAGGAAAAAAGAAACTATGCTTATTACAGCAGAGATAGCATGGAGATATTATAGTAGAGTGCTAAGAACTCCTAAATCAAGACTTGAACTTAAAGACTAGCTTTAATATTTTCTGAGTGACCTTGAGCAGTTACACTATTTGTAATCCTTAGTTTCTTCATCCATAAAATCAGTGTAATAGTACTGTTCCCATAGGGCATCATGTGAGTTAAATAATGTTAGATATATAAAATGCTTAGCAGTTCCTGCAACAAGTAAACTGTAAAAATTTTAGCCATTTTTGCATTTGTAGCTGAACCAGAATTGTAAACTTTCAATTATGGTGACCAGCAAGGAGCAGTGTTAAATACAGTACTCCTTGTCTGTATTGTTATCTTTGCCTTTTCTGTATTGTTATCAATGCCTGGTGGATACACATAGGGAACAAAAATGGCAAAATAGTTTACCTATTCCAAATAGTAAACATAATATTTTAGAAAAGCAAAAGTCATCATACCAATACCAGGCCTGTGAAAAAAATTGATACAATGTAGGCAGGAACAGAGGGACCCTAGAAAACCCATGTCAAATAACCTCTTAGGTCACATTACCATTTTATTTTAGAAAGTGTCTCTGCTATTATGTTATAAGCACAGAATATTTTTCCATTCATTTCTGGTTTATTCAATTGTCTTCATGTCTTATAGTTTTCAAAATATAGATCTTACACCTCATTGGCTAAATTCATTTCTAGGTTTTTAAAATTTCATTGATGCAGCTGTAAATGGGATTGTTTTCTTAGTATCTCTCTCTGATAATTTATAATTAGTATGTAGAAATATAACAGATTTTTGTGTATTGATTCTGATCCTGCACTTTACTCAATTTGTTTATTAGTTCTATTCATTTAGTTTTTAGATGAACTCTTTAGGATTTATGTCATCTACAAATAATGAGTTTTACTTCTCACTTTCCAACTTGCATGTCTTTTATTTCTTTTTCTTGCCTAATTTCTGTAGCAAGGACTTCCAATACTATGTGGAATACAGATGATAAGAGCAGGTATCCTTGTCTTATTTCTGATCTTAGAAAAATATCTTTCACCTTTTTACCACTGATTATGATGTTAGGTATGGGCTCGTCATATATAACCTTCATTATTTTGAGGTACATTCCCTCTATACCAGCTTTGTTGAGAATTTTTATTATAAATAGATGTTGAATTTTGTCAAATGCTTTTTCTGCAGCTATTGGCATGATCATGTAATTTTTGTCCTTTTTTTTTTGTTAAGGTGGTCTAGCACATTGACAGATTTGCAGATGTTGAACCATCCTGGTATGAAATAAATCCTACTTGACCACAGTGTATGATCCTTTTAATGTATTGTTGAATTTGGTTTACTAATAATTTGTTGAGGATTTCTCCATCTATGCTTATCAGGAATATTTACCTATAATTTTCTTTTCTTGTGGCATCCTTGTCTTAGTAAATCCTTGGTTTTAGTATTTGTTGATTTTTTAAAAAATATTCCATTGGTCTTTGTCTGTTTTTCTGCCAATATCATACTGTTTTGATTATTGTTGCTTTTTAGTATAATTTTAAGCCAGGGCATGCAGTCCTCCTGCTTGGGCTATTCAGAGTTTTTGTTCAATTTCCTCAGAAAGTGCCACTGGAATTTTGATGCAGATTGCATTATGTCTGTATATTGCTTTGGTTAATATGGGCATTTTAACTGTTAACTCTCCCAACCCATGAATGCAGAATATCTTTCTATTTTTTTAATCTTTTCAATTTCTTTTAAAAATGTCTTATAGTTTTTAATGTATAGGTCTTTCACATCCTTTGTTATGTTTTTTCCTAAGTATCTTATTCTTTCTGTTGCAATTTCAAAAGGAATTATTTATTTCTTTTTCTGAAATTTCACCATTAGTGTAATATATAAGAATGCAATGGACTTTTATAAATTGATTTTGTATCCTGCAACTTTACTGTATTTGTTTATGGTTTCTAATAGTGTACGTGTGTGTGTGTGTGTGTGTAGCCTTTATGATTTTCTATATAAAGAATCATGTCCTCTGCAAAAAGTGACACTTTTATTTCTTCATTTCCAGTTCGATGAATTCTTATTTCTGTCTCTTGCCTGATTACTCTGCACTATGTTGAATAACAGTGGTGAGAGTGAGCATCTTTGTGCTATTCCTCATCTTAGAGGAAAAGCTTTTGGTTTTTCACCATTGAGTATGGTATTTGTCATATATGGCTGTTTTCACTTTTTTCATTGATTTTATTTCTGAGTTCTTTAAACTGCCTATCTGTGTTTTTTGTATCTCACTGAGTTTCTTCAGAACTGCAATCTTGAATTGTCTGCTATTTAAATCACACATTTCCATAGCTTTAAGTTTGTTTATTGGAGATTTTTTATTTTATTCCTGAGCTACCTCATTACCTTGGCTATTCATGGTATTTGATAGATTCCTTCTCTGTCTAGGCACCTATGGGAATGAAATTATTTTTTTAAGGGGGGCAGTTCTCTAATGGATTGATAGGAAGTCTTTTTTTTCATTTTCAAGTTGTTTTTGCTAAAGAACAATTTTTTAGTTTCTCCTTCAGTGCTCTGGCTTCTAGGATCTCTACAGGGTAGTGGGAAATGCCCTGTACTCCCTAGGGAAATGGAAGTCTCCTCCGTAAGCAGGTCACCTCAGTCTCAAAGCACCACTGCCGTGGGGGAAAGCGCTGAGCAAATGGGGTTCCGAGTGGTGCAACTCCAGTGCCATCCCCTAAACCAGAAGCAGCCCAAATGGTTGGGAGCGGAATGAGCTCGGAGAGGCTGCGCGGTGCTTTTGCAGCTTTGTCTCGTCCCGTTAATGGTGACCGCCAGACCGCGGTTGCCTCCCCTCTGTATCTCTACTCAGTATCTCCACTGTCACTGGGATTAACCGCAGCGTGCCTTTGCCACAGGGGGGAACAATACTTCTCTTAGTCTACGGCGCAGGGCTGCAGAAAATGTGCTCAGTTGCCCAGCACTCACTGCTACAGATTCTTCTGGGACCCGCTGCTAGGTCCGGGGTGTGAGTGGAGGTGGCCAGGCACTGTGCCTTGGTTCTGCTGCCTGGCAGTGGCACTGCCAGACAGCCATGACTTTTAATAGATTTTTATTTTTATTTGCAAAATGTTTTATGAATGGCAAGTATCTATGAGGTTTTCATGGATACTTTTTTATAAAGATTTTATTTATTTATTTTTAGTGAGAGGGGAAGGGAAGGAGAAAGAGAGGGAGAGAAACATCAATGTGTGGTTCCCTCTCACGTGCCCCTTACTGGGGATCCAGCCAACAACCCAGGCATGTGCCCTGACTGGGAACCAAACCGGCAACCCTTTGGTTTGAAGGCCTGCACTCAATCCACTGAGCCACACCAGCCAGGGCTCCTGGATACTTTTTGTAGCTGCCTTCCAAGTAGTCATTAATTTAGGACAAACAAAAAGTTCGTGCATGCTGATAATTTTTTAAAATCTACATTTGTTAGGTTATTTATTTTTTTTATCAAGAGTTATCTATCTAATGTAAAAATCTTTGCTTTTAAGTTACCAAATTTAGTTTGAAACCTTTCCCGTTTAGGCAGGAGAATACTTTGATTTTCATCTAGTCCCGATTTAAACAGTCTACTTAGTCCCTCTCCTACTGCCAAAAAGTCTCATAGACATTTTTGTTCCCATACTTTTTGTTATGGTGTTTGTGTGTGAATACTCATCAAACGGACTTTCTGTTTTGCAGGCCAACTCATCTGTTATAGCCACTTAGGACGGGGATGCCCCGTGTCTGTTCATTAGGCACTGATGGTGACCTGACCTGCTGTGTTTTCAACTTCCTGAGAACATGTTTCAGATGCCCCAAGTTGGAAACTTTTCTCTTGTCTTATTTCATAAAATGACTCTGGAACAGTCAACTTGTCAATACACAGTTTTGCATTTTCTCATCCTTCACTGTGTAAGATTGAAGAAAGGCTTACAGGATGCAATGCCTGTAGGCTCTATTTTGGTCTCAGTTGTGTTCATACCTGCTCACATGGTTAGATGGGGAAGAAAGTGAGGCATAGTCAGCCTGAGACCTCCAACTGCCTTTTTCTCTCCACAATCTTTGACGCATATAGTTGATACTCATATATATTGTTTAATAAGTGTGATACAGAAATACCTTAGATCCCCCCATTTCCAAAATCTTGGAGTAGCCACTGTATTTAGGAAACCTGAAATCCCAGACTCCCTTTTTCTGATTCTTTCATCTCCTGGTCTGACAACTCTGACCCTAACATTACATGCGGAGAGCTATGGACATTTTCTGGATGTTCTCATTTTCTCCTCTTTCCTTTCCTCCCCCTCTTCCCCCTTCTCCTCCTCCTCTTTCTTCTTCTTCTATTGAAAATGTGGGCTCACTGAATGGTCTCCTAATTTAACTTAATCTCAGTTTTGGTAAATTTTGTCTGTCCTTTGTTATCCCTATGAAGTATTTTTTCCTTGGTTTTGCTGCTAGAAATTCTGTCCAATAATGAAAGCTGTTTAACTATTTGAGTTTTTGTTTAAAGAAAAGATAAAGCCATCATTTTACATGCTCTGTACAATGTTAACTATCAACTTCCGATAAATAGGAGACAATTTAAAATAGCATATATGAAGTTTCTATAGGAGGAAGATGTTTGCTTCTTCCTAGTGTAATAAGAATTTACCAACTGCTTTACTTTTCAGACCCCTTTGGAAAGCAATCCAAACCATGTTCCTTAGTTTTCCATTACAAACAGCTCTTCAAACATGTTATTCTCATATCAGAAGCAGAATGACAACCTCTTACATTCCACTTAGTGCAATTGTAGTTTTCCTAGCAAAAAGAAAAGTCGACCTCAATATACCTAAAAAGCTCTGTAACTCTGAGACCAGTAATGAAAAGCTTTTCTTCCTAAGAAAATAACACTCTGCACATCATCCGGGGGTGGGGCATGGAAATGGGCCTTCGGGTTATCTGTGGTTCCCTAAAATATATAACATCTTTTCTGACAAGTTCATTTGTAATTTACAATGCACATGGATAAGCTATCAGTCACGTGAACATTTGAAGAAAGACCAAAACCAAAAAACAACAAAAAACTCCACTATTAAATGAAAGATCATTAATCTTAATCTTTTATAGTAAGGTTTCAAAGCATATATGAGCACATTTTTTTTCCTATTCACTGAATGTCACACTGAACACATCTGGTCTTTGGGAGACAATGAAATATTAAGTCCTGGTTCCCAATAAATAAAACAAAATAGAATGTCATTAAGCTCAGTAAACAAATATTTGGCTTGAATAGTGTGTATACAATAAACCACATTATTTCAGGAAGTAACTCAGCTGACCTAATTTAATATGTAGAGAAAATGCAACAACAATGTCATTGCCTGTCCAGTGGCCACTGAACCACTTGACTATATAACAGCAAGCATAATATTCAGAATGCAAAATACTTCATTTAAATATATCTGACTTTCCATTTTACTACAAAAGTGAACAGTGTTAAGTCCACATGTAAAAAATTCATACCCATCTCCATATAAATTTTAACTGAAACAAAATAAAAGAAACAGGAAATTTAAAAATCATCTCAAACATAAGATATACATCTTCTTGATTAGAAAATAGAAAAGAAATACAAAGCAGTAGATGGGGTTTGTTTGTTTCAGAACCGAAAGCAGGTACAGACTGCTGGCAGGTGTGGTTCCAGTGGATAATAAAAACTAAAAATGTCACATATGATATGGGACTAAGCCAGGACTCACAGCCTAACACTGAGGGCCGCCCTGGGTCATTCCCTGCCATGAATGGAGGTTCAGAATAGGGTACTTCCTGTTTTGTGAACCAATGGTTAAAGCTTTTATAACACCGCATCACTAGAGGGACAAGAGGAAGTAAATAAGGCCCAGAAATCAGGGCAAACTTCACTATTCACAATCTGGGCATTTAGATTTGCACTATTAATAGTATCACTATGGGATAGAGGCCCTAAGAAATACTGGGGAACAGGAGAGTCTTCTAGTCAAGATCACCCTGGGAACCAATTTTCCAAAATTCACAAGAAAAACTAATTTAGGAACAATAACCATGAAATGAATTCAATCTAATAAAATTTAAATTTAATAGAGCACTATAAAAATTAATTTAAAATATAAATGTTAAGGATCCTCAAAAAGATCCTTAAGAAGACAGGGGTCTGCTGGACTAAAAGTAAAATACATAGAATAAAAACAAAGAAAACAGAGAATGAAAAATAGTGAGGTAAAAATACTACGAATGAATAATACACTAATAGAAATTTTAAATATCAAAACCAGAAACGTATTTAACTACAATATAAATGCTCATTTTATATATACCATCTTAGATTTACTGCACTAGAAGCTCCAGTTCTCCATCCCTCTCTGTCTCTTTTCCCTGTGATAAGAGATTTTGCAGTCTGGCGAAGAGGAGTATGTGTTCCTAGTCAAGGACTTTGGGTTCAGTCATATGACTTACAATGAACTATTATTGGGTGTCATGTGACCAAAGACTTGAAAAGCACTTCCATTCTTGAGCTAGCTCTCTTGACCATTTGCCACCACCATGAGAAGAACACGCCTGGTTGAGCAGAATTCAACCACCCCAGCCAGATACAGGCTAAATCAGCTAACCTCCAGCTGTACCCGAGACAGGAGCAAACCCAACTGGGAACAATGGAACCACTCAGCTGAGCCTGTAGGTCAGTGACCCACAAGATGGTTGTTTTAAGTTCCTGTGTTTTGAGGGTAGCTGGTTATGCAGCACTTCTGTGGCAACAGCTAACCAATACACAGGGCACTATTTTCAACAATCTTTTATTTGGCCAAACGTTCAACCAACAACTGCTAATTAGAGTGTTTGGCTTCAACCATGATTTAGTAGCAAAAAAAAAAAAAAAAAAAAAATTAACAAAATAAAAAACTGAATCAAAGAATATATAGTTTATACTTCCTGCATTAACAAAAATGGGACTTGTAATTTTCTCTTTCCATTTCATTCAATTCAATACGATAGAAAAAGAACAACAGAACAAACATAAAGGAAAAAGGAATAAAATTATAAAGAGTAGAAATGAATGAAATGAAAAGCAAAAAATAAAAAGTGAGATCTTAACTAAAACTTTAAGTTGACTGTTTAGATAAATTAATAGCATAAAAACATCACCACTGATTGAGGGGAATAAATGGAATTCCTTAAAAACATATAGCAAAGAACGGAATATAAATGCAGGTATAATAAAGAAAAATAAATGACTTCAGTAAAGGGATAAAAATAGTGAGTTAAACATTTATGAAATCACATTCTCCATATTCTTATCTTCACATATACACCCTCCCTAAACAATCTCCCTTATGCACATAATTTTAATGACTACATATTTTCTAATAGTTATAAAATTATTATTTTGAGAACACACGATATCAAGATTCAGATATAAAATTCTGATTGTCTCTTACTGGACAAATATAATTGGATATAAAATAGTTTCCTCAAAATCAACATATTGTTCAATCTCTACTAACCTTTCCAGCAATCATTTCATAAATTTCCAATCTGAATTTCCATCTGGGTTAATGAAATGACCACTTGCCCAAGTACTAATAGATAAAACCTTAACTCCTTTCATTCCTTCTTTCATTTCATTGGTAATTTAGTTCTATGAACTCTTCCATTAACTTTCAAGGAAAAATATTCAATGATAATAATCTATTTTGTGCAAAACATTTAACAACACTATGAAAAGTTTCCTGACAAGAGCCTACAATATCTTTATGTTTTATTAACTATTATAAACTTAACATGATTTTTACTTTCCAAAAATGCATCATTTTGCTTTCAACATAGTGAATGGTATATTAAAAACTAAACTAAACCAAATTTATACCTTACTGATTAAACCTTGAATATTTGCAATAATCCCTTCATAGATTATTTGTAACATTAAATATCCCTTCCATGCTTCCAGGATACAGAAATAGAAAAGGTATATTGAACTACTCTAAACAAATTTAGAAGAGCAGTATATTTAAGGAAAAATATTTTCTGTTGTTCATCTATTAATAGATTTTTTCACTCAAAGTCAGTGAATATTATGCTCTAGGTATGGAAATTATATCTGTGGAACAATAAAAAATACATATATTGGTCTCTTCTCCCAGTTCCTTACATATAGCTCCTAAAACTCTTGGAATTTTCTAAAAGCATCATTTGTTCTAACATTTGGTCTTTGAGCTCCTTAATCCCTTGAAATTTTCTTGGTAATGGAAATGTCATTATTCTAATGAGATGATTTTTGGTGGGCTTTTGGTTAGGAGCTTGTTACCAGAAAGGCCAAGTCATGATTGGAATATTGGAACTTTTAGCCCTTCCCTCAACCTTCTCATGGGGATGGAAATTGAGGTAATAAGTGCAGTAAAAGAGAATAAAACAGGGAAAGAATAAAAATTTTAATAAAAGTACTATAAATAGGGTGGTTTAGGAGTCCTTTCTGATCAAGGGATATTTTAAGCAAAAGCTTCAAGGAAGTGAAGGAGCCATCCATGTGGAATCTGAGGAAAGAGCATCCCAGACAGTAAGGTTAACAAGTGCCAAGGTCCTGGGTCATGGGCATGTTTGAGAAAAAGCAAGGCAATCATTATAGCCAAGAAGAATGTGTTGAGGGAGGTGAAGCAGGAGACAGTGGGTATCTACACAATGGGCTGGAATGACTAGGTCTATCCAGTAAAGCTTGATAGACCTTTGTAAGAACATTGCCTATTTCACTGGGTTACATGGAAATCTATTGATGAGACAAAGACAATTATTTAGGACATTCTGTGTGAATTATCAGAATGAAACCAGATCACCAGTTATTTGAATAGCCTTGAACATACATTTAGTATTTAAATCTAAATTTATAATTACATTTATTGACTATAAAAAACTAAAAAACATACTTCTTCAATCCAAATGTAATTTTTATAATGACAAACTGTTTTTTCCTGATTATAACAAGAAAATGTTCAACAAAATTCATGATTTAGGGTAGCTATTCCATTAAAGCCACAAAGTCTTTCTTTCCCAAGAAAAGCACTTAGAGATGCATGAAAGAGCTAAATATCAACAACAATGGATATTACTTTTATGAAAAGAAAAACTTTACCAATATGGTATACCCATCTTTTACCTCATGTAAGACAAGGTCGTAAATTCAGATCAAGGCAGCTGACCATAGTAGTGGGCCCTGATTGTACAATAAGACTCAAGGTAAGCAGACAGCAGTGAATCTGAGTTACAATGTAGCCTGAGGGAATGGACGAAAAGACTTGCATGCAAGTAATATCATAACAGAAAAATAGTACTTTTTAATAAAAACAAGAGATATTTCTCAATATATTTTCCAGACATTTTAAATGCTAGGGAAATTGCATGGATTCATTTCAAAACCAAGTATTGGGAGAGCTACTTCTAAATAATTCTTGAATGCATTTGCTCCTCATCAACCACTTCCTCATGTATTTTATTTTGGTAGGCTCGTTGCCTGTCCCCGCATCCCTCACACTACACTAGAATATTCTCAAGGCTGTGAAACATAGTGGTTAAGAGTGAGGGAGCTTAACAGATCCAAACTGCCCTGGTTTGAGTGAATAAACTCTGGACAGGTTCCTAACTCATTTATTTGTAAAGTGTGAATACCAATAGCATTTCATTCACAGCATGATTTGATAGTGTATTTAAATCAAGCACTCATAGATAACTTGATGATGATGATGATTGCCAGAATAATCTTCTAAAATATTAATCTGATCTTGCCTTTTTCTTGGTTAAAAAATAATCATTCGATGTCTCTCCATCACCAAGAGATGCAGAAACATCCCATATAGCATGTGGAGCCCCTCATGACTGCTTGGTATCTTCTTTTTGAGGCTTAATTCCCATTGCTCCCCCATTAACCACATGTTCCAGCCATACTGAACTATTAGTCTTGGGTCTCATCACTCCCTGCTACCTTTGTACATACCATTCCCTTCGTTTCGACTGCCTTCTCCCTGCTCCAACTTTTCTAAATGGCAAAACTAACATTAAAAATTTAGCTTGACTGCCCTGGCTACTGTAGCTCAGTTGGTTAGAGTATTATTCCCTAAATTGAAAGGCCATAGGTTTGATTCTCAGTCAGGGCATAATGCCTAGGTAGGTGGTTTGGTCCGGATAGGGGCACCTGATTGATGTTTCTCTCTCACATCAATGTTTCTATCCCTCTCTTTCTCCCTCCCTTCCCCTCTCTCTAAAATCAATAAGCACGTCCTCAATGAGGATAAAAAAAATTAGCTCAACTTATACCCCTTCTCACTGAGAAGCTCTTCCTGAAGAAATAGGGATCTCTCTCTCTCTCTCTCTCTCTCTCTCTCTCTCCCCCCCCCCCACCCCGCTTTCTGGGTACCCATAGATCTTTGTACATCTCTCAGTTATGACAACGAACTAATTTGATGTTAACTGTTGACCTCTCCATTCCCCTTCACTGTCACCATTACCAGTGGAGGGTGATCTTCTGGGCCTTAGAGTGCTGTGTTCCCCATTTCCACATCCTCGCTGACTGGTAGAGGGCCAGGCACATACTACACCTCTGATTATTGTTCATTGAATGAATTTAAGCTTCAAATATTTTTTCCCATAAAGGGAAGTTTTTTTATATACTGCTATTAGAACTCTGAATAATTTTAAAGATGTTTAGAATTTCAGTAACCATTGTGATACCTATGGTGATGGAAATGATGAAACAATAACAACACTTTTATTCTATGAAACTTAAGAAATAATTGGTGTAATAACAGGCATGTCTAAACCAATGACTATTACTGAAATGAAAGTTGGTAAAAATTTCTTAAATATTGCTATAGTTTTTTTAAAAATTATTTATTTTTTTGAGAGAGGAGGAGTGAGAGAAAAAGAGAGGGAGAGAAACGTCAATAGGTTGTCTCTTGCACGCCCTCAACTGGGGACCTGGCCTGCAACCCAGGCTTGTGGCCTGACTGGGAATTGAATTAATGACCTTTCAGTTCACAGGTCAGTGCTCAATCCACTGAGCTTCACCAGCCAGGTCGACATTGCTATAGTTTTGATGCATCATAAAAATAAAGTATAAATTGACTGAATGACAGAATAATTTGCACAGTTAAATGATATAGTCACAACAACTTTTTTTTTTACTATTAGTTTTAGCAGTTACTTAGACTTTAAAGAACAAGCTTGGTAGATTGTTTTGTATATAGCATCAACTTGTCTTTAAAAATATTCTGAAAGTGTAAAAATCAGAGCAAATTTTTAATATAGAATTGTTTTCCCCCCTTTCTTCAGAATAGTAAAATTCAGGAGCTCTCTTTTTTAAAAAAAATGTATACTCTAAAAGAACTTACATAGAAAATGAATTCAATCTTAACTGTTTTGCTGGGCATTTTTAAAGTTCCATGAAAGGGCATATATTTAAAATAACAATTCCTCAAAGTTTTCAATATGTTGACTTGATCTAGTGACATTAAAATTTTGGGTGTATGATGCCTGGAATTTCTAGATTCTATAACTGTTCAAATGTTGACTAATACAGAGTTCACTGTTGCAATAAGCTCTAGTGTTTAAGTAGTGTAATGCAAGAACTTTCAGAGTGTATTAACCACACATAAGATAAGATTCTGGATCATCATACAAGAGATATCCAAAACCGCAGAAAAGCACCCCACTATAAATGCGATAGTGTGGGAAGACATACAGAGGCTCTTTGCCTCCTTGGCCACCCTGAAAGTGAGTTTGCTCGCCAGGGCGGCAGTTAGAAGCAACCGACTTTCCCTTCCACATGCCTGTGGAGTGGTGGGCTCCTGGCTGCAGCGGCTCCCTTTGCCTTCTTCGAATCTCAGGAAAAGTAGAGGGAGCAGTGTCCTGGCAGGGTGGACCTCAGTTCTAACACTACTCCTCAAACTTCCTCTGCACCTGCAGTGCACATCAAGCTGTGTATAAAAGGAGACAAAGGGGAACCGCAATTCACTAAAAGACCATTATACCTTCCACTCAATCATAAAAACATATTATATTTTGTGTATTGAGAAGTAATCAGTACAGAGATGGTATACTGGTAGCATAGAGGCAAATAGGAAACTGGAAATGAGAGTTTTTACAAGTTCTGGTTAATGCTTATTCCCCATGTGAGATATACCGGTTATATTGTGCTTATGTTGACACTTCTATTCTCCATCCAGTGATTTACATATTGATCTTAAACTGAGTTAATTTTAGCTAGGTTAAAAATTTTAGCTATTCACATGTACATATAGACATTACACTGTGAGGAGAAAAAAAGGAATTTTTCATGTTTGTAAGTGATAATATCAACAATAAAGAGAATTTCTATTTTTTTTTCAGGCAAGGCTAGTCATTTATTTTACTAACATTTTCTGCATTGATTAAAATAGCTCCCTTGAGTCAAAGAAAATGTTTGAATTTCGTAAATACATTTCAACTTCATAGCCTTGCATTTAACAATGGTTACCAGGACTCTATTCAAAGTTCTCTTTGAACCATCAAGACACAAATAACAAACATTTAGTGACTGTGGTGTGGACATAACCCTCTTTTCTTTTAATATTTTAGGTAAGTGTTTTAGAAAATATCTCTTTTGAATGGGCAGGAAACCCACGAATGCCATCTACGCATCAACATCTGTCTTTGTACACAGTTTACAAAATAAAATCTATTCATCGTCCTCGGATAAACAGGGTTTCTTCCTAAACAATTCTGTCAACATTTCTTGGAACTCGCACTCTGTCATCATCACAATTCTCTGTATGTTCAGCTTTTCTCCTGAACATTTTTCTGCAGCTTGCTGCTCTGAAGGACATCTGGCTCTCCCCTTACACTCTCTCCCTCACTGACGTCTCAAGGGGAGCTCTTCTCTCCCACAATCTTCTTGTCTTGGCTCTGCAGATGAGCATGTGTAATTCTTGCTCCTTGTTGCCATTTCCAGATGCTTGCCCTTCCTTCTTAAAAAAGCCTCATTTTTGAAGCTTGCATCATCATATTAGAATATTTGTCACTGTGCTTTTGTTAAGCATATTTACCAATCCCTGGGCTCTTCCTATCATCCTGAAAACAGAAAAGTCGGTGTTTGTGCTGCCTGTTGCTACCAGAACCAATGAGTAGAAATAAGGATTGAACCTTTATGGGTGCTTTTCTAAGATGCCGGTGATCTGAGAAGATGGTGGGTTATGTACCCTCAGAATCCATCTTAAAATCTCATCTCAACCTTTTCATAGGGAGAAGGCAAGAGTAGGTAAGGGGTTTGGGAAAAGATTAATCACATGAATTGCAGTCCTGTGACCATTTTCTTAGCATTTCTTTATCTGCTGATCAACCTTTCTTCACCTGAGTCACAACAATGTTCCTTCCCTGGAACACAAGGGCTCAGATACCATCTTGATCCCTTGCAGACCCTGTGGGCCACAAAGGTTGAATTGCTTGTCCTCCTCCTGAAGTCACGTAGGTCATGCTGTCCAGTTCCTGGAATGACAGCTTTCCACGTGCATTAGTCACTTAAGCTTCTTAACTGTAACTGAAGCTAAAATCTGTAACTCTTGAATTTCCTTATCAATCCCTCATTAGTTTTTTAAAAATTTTTTAGCAGACCATGTCACTATCTTACAGGATTGTCATCATTCTTAATGACTTCAATACTTACATGTTTACCATTTTAAGAAACTGCCAAAATGTTTTCCAACATGATTATATATGGTAGTTCCTTCTCATCCTTGAAAACACTTGGTAGGTCAGTCTTTTTCAATTTTAGCCATTCTTATTGGTGTATAGTGGTATGTCATGTGGTTTTGAGTTGCATTTACTTAATAATTAATGTTGAGCAACTATATTTACATATGTGTACCCATCATCTGTATAGATTCTTTGGTGAAATGTCTGTTCAAACATTTTGCCCATTCTTTAAAAATGAGTACTTCATTCTTTTAAAATTCAATTTTGAAGAGTTCTTTTTATATTCTGTATACATGGCCATTATCGAATACATGATTTGCATATATTTTCCCCCAGTGTGGGGCTTGTCTTTTCAAAGATGAGAAGTTTTAAATATTGATTAAGTCCAATTTATCAATTTGTTCTTTCATGGATTGTGCTTTTTAGGTACTACAGCTAAGAAATTTTTGTTTAACCCAGGGTCAGAAAGGTTTCCTCTTATATTTTCTTTTAATAGTTCTATAGTTTTATGTTTTATCTTTAGTTTATTACCCAATTTGAGTTAAGTTTTGTATATAAGTTATGTTGAAAGAACTATCCTTTCTCCACTGGATTGCCCTCCACTTTTGTCAGAATCCATTTTTGTTTATGTCTGGTTCTATTTCTGAACTCCGTGTGATGTTCATTGATCTAGTTTTCTATCTTGGTGCAATGCTGTTCTGATTTGTGCAGACTTATGCATCTTGAAGGCAGGTAGTGTTAGTCCTCTAACTTTGTTCTTCTTTTTCAAAGCTTTTTAAACTGTTCTAAATCCTTTGCATTTCTGTATTTCCAAATAATTTTGTCAGTTGCTACAAAGTAGTTTTTTAGGAATTCCATGTGAAGTGTATTCAACGTAGCTAGCAGTTTAGAAAGACTTACATCTTAACAATATTTTGTTTCTGATTCATGAACATGATGTATCACTACATTTATTTTGTAGTTTTTGATATAGTTAGGTTCAAATCTTTCATCCTGCTACGTGTTTTCTATTTGTCCCATTCTGTTCTTTGTTCCCTTTTCTTTGTTTTTCTACCTTCTTTTTGAATAATTGAATATTTTTAATGATTTCATTTTACCTTCTTTTGGTTGGTTTTGTCACGTTAGTGGTTTATTTAGGGTTAGTAGTATATATACCATTTTAAGACTCATAGTATCTGTAAGTGATATTATGCCATTGAGCACATAGTGTAAGAAACATACTATAGTTAGTTTTTCCCCTACTGACCTTTGTGTTTCGTACATATGATGTAAGGCACATGCAACATGCTTTGTTTAATCTGTCGATTATCTTTTAAAGATATTTAAATAATGAGAAAAAATAGGAACTAGGCACCATTTTCTAATGCTTTTCATGCCTTGCAGACCTACAGATCACTGTGGTATCATTTTCCTTTTGCCTTAAGGCTTCTTTCTAATACATCTTGTAGTGAGACTCCATCAGCAATGAGTTTTCTCAGCTCTTTATATCTAAAAACAGTCTTTTCTTCACCTTTATTTTTGAAAGATATTTTCATTTAGCATAGAATTCTAGGCTGACAGGTATTCTTTTCTTTCATTACTTTAAACATATTGCTCCAGTGTCTTCTCACTTGTATTGTTTTTGACCATAATCTGCCCTCATGCTTATCTTTGTTTTCCTACATGTAATGTGATTTTTTCTCTGTGTACACTGAAGATTTTTCTTTACGGCAGATTTTAAGCAATTTTATTATAATGTGTATTGGTGTAGTTTTCTTTATGTTTCTTATGCCTGAGGTTCATTGAACTACTTGGATCTGTGAGTTTATAATTGTCATCGAGTTTGGAAAAATCTTGGGCATCATTTCTTCAAGTACTTGTTCTGTCTCCAGCTCTACCCTCTTCTTAAAGGACTCCAATCATACGTATACTCACTTGAAGGTGTCATGCAGCTCACTAAGTCTTTGTTCATTGTTTTTGGTTGTTTTTTTTTTTTCTTTTTAATTCTCTCTTCTTTATGGATTTTATTTAGGGTAGTTTATATTGCTATGTTTTAAAGTTTACTATATTTTCTTTCACAATGTCTTATCATGGTCAAAGCCCATCCCATGTATTTTTTATTTAATGTTTTATGTTTCAACTCTAGACATTTGATTTAGGTCCTTTTTGTGTCTCTATTGAAATTTTTGAACATACGGAATACAATTACAATTACTGTTTTCAAGTTCCCGTCTGTTGACTCTAACAACCGTGTCAGTTCTGGGTTGCTTTCAACTGGTTGATTCATCCCCTCATTATGAATAGAATTTACCTGCATGCCTGATAATATTTCTTTTCTTCAAGGCCCTTTGAATCTCACCTTATTGAATGCTGGATATTTTATATTTCTATAAATATTCTTGAGCTCTGTTTGGGAAGCAGCTAGGTTACTTGGAGACAATCTGATCATTTGGTCTCCCTGTAAAGATTTGTTGGGTAGACCTGGAGCAGTGCTCAGTGTAGGGCTATTTGTTCCACACTATGGAGGCAGGATCCTTCTCTATACTTCACCAAATGTCTTGTAAAACTTCCGATTTGTCCAGTCTGCCTGGTGGGCAGTTCTTTATGCCTATCGGCAATATTACTTCTAATCCTTCTGGGTGATTTAACAGCTCCAACCTCTATCATGATGCACAGATGGGCAGAACTCTGCCGGATACTCAAGGAGAGCTGCCCACAGATTCCCACAGTTCTCTAACTGGGTAGCTCTCTCCTTTTAGGGAATCTTTCCTGAAATTTCTGCTTACCTTGGTCTTCTAAGGCTATCAGTTCTATCTTCTCGAGTCAGGGAGTCCATCGGCTTGTTTCTCAGTTCCCCCTTCTTGCACCATTGCTTAGAAACTCTCCCAAGACAGTAATCGCAGGAAATTATAAGACAAACCCTATTTGTTTCTTATCTCACAGCTATCATCACTCTTTGTTTATTTTTTAGTTGGTTCAGGTGGGAGGGTAAATATAGTTCCTGTTATTCCATCTTGGTTGAAAGTGGATGTCTACAGCTCTCACTAAGTTTTAAATTTCAATTGCATTTTTTGGAGTATCTATTAATGAATTTCCAAATATTTATGGTTCTTTTTTTCTTCATCTTTTCTAATTTCTTGATCAATTCAATATTTGCTTCTTAAATATTTCAAACTCTCTAATTTTATATTCTATATCCAATAAATTGATTCTTTTAGGTTTCCAAAGTGCAAGTTTCCCTTTAGGTGTCCCTGGTGACTCTGCTTTTTGGAAGCTTCTTTTCTATGTGTTTTGTTGTTTTTGTTTTTAGAGATGTTTTAGACTTACAGAAAAAAGGAGCAGTAAGTACAGAGAATTCACATATGCTTCCTCCCTCCACCCCTGTCCTGACACACAGTTTCCCCTTATTAACATTGTACATTAGTGTGGTACATTTTTTAAAAATATATATTCTATTTATTTTCTTTTTAGAGAGAGGGGAAGGGAAGAAAAAAGAGAGGGAGGGAAAACATCAACGTGTGGTTGCCTCTCCTGCGCCCCCTGTGGGTGGCACGACTTGGGCTGCAACCCAGGCATGTGCCCTGACTGGGAATCAAACCGGTGACCCTTTGGTTCACAGGCCTGTGCTCAATCCACTGAGCCACACCAGCCAGGGCTACATTTTTTATAATTGATACAAGTACTGCTGAATTATGACTTGCTAAAGTCCATAGTTTACATTAGGGTTTACTCTTTGTGTTATACAGTTCCGTGGGCTCTGAATGTGTATGTCGCGTATCCACCATGACAGTATTATACAAAATAGTTTCACCGTTTCAAAAATCCTCTGGGCTCTACCTATTCATCTCTATCTTTCTCTCTTCCCCTGCACCTCTGACAACCACTCATCTTTTTACTGTCTCTGTACTTTTGTCCTTTCTAGATTGCAGTAAAGTTGGAATCATGGAGTATACAGGATCTTTCCAGAAATAATCTGTCCATGTACTATGAAAAATAGAGACATTTATTCAAAATACAAGATACAAGAAACATTGTACATGGAACAATGATGCCTCAGTCCCCTTCAAAGAAGGCATGTTGGGACCTCACACAGTTCTCCCAGCATCTCTTCCACTGTTCAAAACACTCTGCAAAATCCTTTGTTGGAATCACTATCAGCTGAACTGTCATATTTTCCTGAATCTCCTCCACAGTCTCTAATCTTCCATTTCAAAGGTGATTTTAGTTCTGGGAAAAGCTAGAAGTCACAGGCTGACAAATCTGGGCTGTAGGGCGGCTGAGTCACCTCGGTGATTTGATGTTTTGCCAAAATGTCTGCAAAAGATTTGATACATGAGTGGGTATGTTATCATGAGGGAGCTGCCAGTCACCATTTGCCCATAACTATAGCCATTTTTGTTGTATTGCATCTCTCAACTGACAAAGAGAACTGAGGTAGTCCTCCTTATTACTTGTTTGGCCTGAAGGGGCATACTCAGATGGACAACACCTTCCCAATCAGAAAACACAGTTAACATGGTCTCGATCTTGCTGAGACTTTGCTATGCCTTCTTTGGGTGTGAAAAACCAGGCAACTTCCATTGGGACTACTGGGCCTCCATTTCTGGATCATAGCTGTAGACCCACCATTCATCTCCAGTTATGACCTTCTCAAGGAAATCTGGTTCATTGGTAGCAGTTTGAATCAAGTCATTAGCAACTGCAGCACAATGTTCCTTCTGCTCTGGTAGCAGAAGCCATGGAACAAACTTTGCCATGATGCGTTTCATGCCAAGATCCTGCATCAGAATCTTGGACACAATAGTTTTAGGAATCCCCAGATCAGCTTCTAGTTCTCACCCTGTCAGTCACTGATCTTTGTTGCTTACAGCTGGTACTTGTTCAACATTCTCAGATGTTCTGCCTTTTTCAGGCCTTCCAGAACTGGATCACTTTCAACAGATTCTTGACAATCTTTGAAGAATTTGTGCCAAACTTTTATTTGTGCTGCACTCATTGCATCATCCCTGAAAGTCTTTTGGATCACCTGAATAATTTCTGCTGAGAAATGTTCATTTTAATGCAAAATTTGAGGCAGATTCGTTTTTCCACTCAGTCATTTTGAATGTGACGGCCACACAGTACACATGCTCACTCAACAGTGTCTACTGTCCCCACTGACTAGTAGAGTGAAGTCATTGATCATACATGCGCGTTCCAGTCCACTTTCCTTGGCTGCTAGTTTACAGCAATGTTGCACAAACCATTCTCATTATATTAACAATGCTGGACTTTTTCTGGACAGACCCTGTATAGCCTTTTCAGACTGGTTTCGTTCACTTACAGTATATTTTTAAGGTTTCCCCATGTCTTTTCACGGCTTGATAACTTATTTATTTTTATTGCTGAATAATACCTCTTTGTTTAAATGTATCATAGTCTGTTTATCCATGTTAGTGGCTTACAATTTCAGCAATTATGAAGAAAGCTGCTACAAACATGCCAGTGCACATTTTTGTGTACTCATTAAGTGTTCAATTTATTGGGGAAACACCTAGCAATGCAATTGTTGGATCACGTGGCAAAACTATGTTTAGTTTTGTAAGAAGCTGCCAAACTGTCTTCCAAAGGGGTGTACCATTTTGTATTCCCACCGATTACACGTGAGAGTTCCTATTGCTCCACGTCCTCATCAGCCTTTGGTGTTGTCAGCATTTGGATTTTCACAAATCTAATACAGATGGAGTGGCATCTCATTGTTGTTTCAATTTGCATTTCCCTGATGATGATTTCTTTGTAGCTTATTTGCCAGCTGTCTATTTTCTTTGGTTATAAGTATGTTCAGGTCCTTTGCCCATTTTTTAATTGCATTGGTTGTTTTCTTACAATTGAGTGTTAACTGTTCTTTGTGTATTTTGGATACGAATACTAATTTTATACTAAAGCTTGATGCTTTATCTGTGGAGTTACAAGGCTGAACTTGTATCACCATCGACTGGAGCTGTGTTTACTTCTGTTGTACTCCATGGGGTACTATCAACGCCTACCCACTTCATTTCTTAGCTTGATGTTAGATGGATATCTCCGCTGTAGAAAGTTCCAATTTCAAACTCAACTAAGGGCAATCTATGATTGCAGGTTCTTGGGGGAACTTCCCCTGACCTTTCTTGAGCTGAGGCTGACCCTGGTACAGACTCCTGTCTTTTCCCCACTGCAGCAGAAGACCTTCTTGGTCCAGCCTTTCACCAAGGATGCAACTCTTCAAGGCCTCCGGCTTCATTCTGGGATGTCTGTTCCAATGTCTCATCCTGCTCAGGCTCAAGGCCTTGTTTTCTGAGCCCACTGAGCTGTTAAAACCTAAATCTCTGAGCAAGATAAATAAGCAAGTTTTACTGGGAGAGCTGCAGCCTCCTGTTCAACTTGAGTTACCACTTTTGTTTTCAAAACCCTCTTATGTTTCGTTTCTGAGGATTTCTCCAACTTCATCAGGAGCTCAGCTATAAAGTTTAAAATGTAATTTTGCTGCTTAGCTTTCATTTCTAGATGCTTATTGAGATTTTTTATGATGTCTAATTGATACATTGCCAAAAACAGAAGGTTAGTGGGGTTTAACAACATGCTTTCAACTTCTTTTTCACAAAGCAAGCAGTCTATCCAAATATGTGCTGGTTGTCTCCAAGAAGGAATGGATTGGATTCCATTAGAAGCAATAATGTTTTTCTCATTAATCTCTCATGAGGGTAGAATCTACATCTGCTTTCTCTTTGTATAATTCTACAATTCTTACACAGAGCAGGCATTCAGTAAGGTTAGTTGAGCAAAAAATTGTTTAATTGAATGATAAAATAAATGAGTAATGTGGCTACTTTTTATACAGCTAAGCCTGCCTAATAGACCATTAACAAAACTCGCTTCTAAGCCAAGAGGTTGGATTTTCACTAGTAATTAAAAATCCAGCCTTCCAATACAGCTGGGCATTTCCATTTGGGGAAGAGCTGGTGGGGTGCCGGAAGAATGCTGCGCATTAATTCTCTGCAAACACTCGGTATACAACTACCATACAGGTGTTTCCTGTTGAGACTCCAAGTTTCCATGCAAGAACTCAGAGGACAGCTGAGAAGAAAACCCAGGCCACTTAATTACATTTGCCCAGTGCACTGCACAAAAAGTCATTGGCCAAAAATAACCTGTTTCAGTAATGTTCAAGTTGAGATACAAACCAGCAACGGTCAGGAAATTCAAAATTAAATCTGGTCTCCGCCCTTCACTTGCTTCATTGTGCCCAGGCTGCAGCAAGGCCAGAAATTAATAGGAGGCCCTGCAAAACACACAGCCTGCAATATTTCAGCCTGGCAAGGTCACAAGGAAAACTTAGTTAAAGCCTTATTAGAGCAGTTTACAGGAGCACATTACTGTGAATATGAAATTAGAGTTTTGCCTTGATGGATGTGTCACCCACCCAAGGTAATTTCTCAGGAATAATTTGAAACTGTAAGTGAACATAATTAAGCTTCTGTTTTATGGTGGTCTGGTCATTTGTCTCCAGGTGCACCTGTCTCTGTAGATTTGACACGGCAAATGCCTAGAATGTAATGAGACACATTGCAGCCACTCAATGTTAAGTTAAAATTTGGGCATCTTGAATTAAAAGAGGATCTTGGAATTAATTTTAAAAGTTGCAATTGATATTCTTACCCATGTTTTTTACTCTGTAGCCATAGTATAAGATAAAATCTCAAGGGCAGTATCACCATGAACATCAGTTGCGTGCCACGGGACATTCCATACCAGAGTACAGCCTGTGGACAGTCCTTCCCCAAATGACAGATGCCACCCTCAGCTGGGATCGCTAAACATGTGCAGTAGTCTCCTCCTTAGATTATCCTTTAGGTATATTGGTGCTTAACTTTCAGAAGTCTCTCTAATTCCAGAAAAAATCATCCATTTCTTTCAGTTTCATGAAAGGCTATTGCTTAATGTAAAGCTATTTCCTTTACATAAAGAAAACAATATTTTTTTAAATTTATTATTTATTTATCTTTTTAGAGGGGAAGGGTAGGAGAGAAGGAGAGGGAGAGAAATATCAATGTACGGTTGCCTCTCGTGTGTCCCCTGCCGGGAACTGGCCCGCAACCCAGGCATGTGCCCTGACTGGGAATCGAACCGCGATCCTCTGGTTTGCAGGCCCGCGCTCAATCCACTGAGCTACACCAGCCAGGGCTAAAGAAAACAATATTTTTTTCAAGAAAGTGTAAGGCAAAGAGTAAAAAAGAAAACAACTGTAGAAGAATGTCAGATAGTAACAGAAATGTTATTTTTTATTCAATGCTTAATGCTCTATAGTACACTAATTAAAGAATATAATTTAATTTATACTAAAGATTCAAATAATACTTATGACAATTGGAAACAAAGATAAATATATCATTGATTCAAAATAGCTACAATTTCCTGACTTACAATTTGCTATTTTTATTTCATGATACAATTTAAACTAGAATAAATTATTTTGAATAAATTATTTTCATTTTATAATGAAATAAATTATTTTATTTTATTATAAATTTAAGCTACAATTATTTATATTTAGTTATACTCCTACATTGTTACAAAATAGATTTATGAAACTTTTAAAGACATAATAATTGATAGTCATATTTATAATCTATCTTTCAAAATGAGATTAAATATTTCTAATACATTTGCTTTCCTTCGCAATTATCTGTGGTGTTGCAACTACCTGTATTTCATGGCATGGAAAAGAAAATTAACCAGAAAAAAGTACAATAATATTAAATATTCCTTTAAAAGTCAGACTGATTATTATATAAGTAAATATGTTTTATTATTCTACAAGAGATTTTTAAATATAAATCTAAACTTCTTTTTGCAACATACCTGTTTCCTTTTTACATTACACGTATTGTTTTGACTTCCAGGGTCACTGTGTTTATTCTTTTCTCAAAGGACCTGGGAGAAGGGCTCTTTATGAGACTGTGCCATTGGTTCAGTATTCAGATATTCCAGCTCTTCTAGTGGCTTTTCAGTTCTCTGGCTTTCCTGTTAAGTTGTTGTCAATAGTCTTCTATTCTTCCAAACAGCAGACAAGCACATAGTGCTGAACTCTATTGAAATGGCTAGTTCCCTGACTACCAGGGAATGGCCTAAGAACAATTCTGTATTCACCATTTCCAGGCACAAAGGAAGAACAAAAGCCCACCCCAAAAGTGACCTGCTGCACAAAATACCTTTTGTTATCAACTTCAACACTATTCTGAATCCTCAAATCACCCATTGATAGATCTTTCTTTTTCCCACATACACAATTTATGTCATCTAATTAATCCTTCATCAGTTAAAAAAAGTTAATATTAGTTCCTGGCTTTCATAAATGGCAAAATATCTTTCCCCACATCTACTTGAAATGCATTTTTTTTTCTTTCTCCAATACCATATGGAGCAGAGACTTGAATATCTGTAGCCTTAAGTTGAGCAGCAATCTTAAGAGAATCCCTGACCAGACAAAAGTTTCCACACTATGAGCAAGTCTCAGCAGAAGATTGCTTAAGGGGAAATCCCATACCACATGATGTATCACTGACCTTTCTCCTCTGTCCTTGTTACGCAGAGAACTGAAACCCTCCTCTGTCTCCATTTATAACGTATTTGACAATGACCGATAGTTCTATTTTTTCATAGCTGTCACTGCATTAAAATGGAGTTGCTGTTACATGGAGTACTAGAGAGCAGAGCGACTCTGAACAGAGCTGGGAAAAAACGTTGCATAAAACCTTCATCAGCCAGGATGCCTTAAGATCCACCATCTCTAATGATGAGTAACTTAAACTCCAACATATAACAAGAATGAGGGACAATCATACACTGCAACAAACAGAATTATTTGAAATGCAAACTTGGACTGTTCTGGCTCCTGGATTGAACGGGGATATGAAACTGTAACAGGCTTTGATGACTTTTTGCTTTACACAGAAATCAGGGAGAGGATTAAAATCCTCAGCTTGGAATCAGATGAGCGGTTAGCATGAAAAAAAGCCAGCATGGGGAGTGGGATCTGGTCTCCAGAGTTAAGTAGAAACCCCCTCCATCTTAAAAGATGTGATTATAGAGTAAAAGAGTACATTGACTCACCCTCTCTTTCTAAAGTCACTAAATTCAATTGCCACCACTTAATTATCTCTTAAATCTGTCCACTTCTTCTACAATCACAGCCATTACCCTGTTGGGCCTCCATTACCTGGTCTCTGAATTCCTTACACGAAGGTTACACAGACAGCTCACCTTCCAGCAGCAGGGAGGCTGGCATTGCTCCCATACGCATGCATTCCCAAGTTTGCTTATTTTGGTGCAATCATTCAATAAAAATTTCTCCAATCATTATATGCATACATTTTTATCAAAACAATGGCACTCGTTACAAAGTCTATAGCTCTGTTTTGGTTCTTTTAAAGGTAATTTAAAACTGCATGTATTCACTGACTTCAAAGTATGCACTTATGAACATCACCACACCTCAGGTGTGCCACTATCAATCAAATGCCAGGTAAGACTCACTTCTGTCTTCTCAGCCTCTTCCTCTTTGCACATTGAGAACAGAGCACAAATTTCATATGTGCGTGTGAGTGTACTTGTGCGTGCGCCTATCGTAGACTTAAAAGACTTTTTTAAATAACAACTTCGAGCAAATGTTATTGTTTGTACAACATCCCAGCTTCAATCAGTGGTTCGCTATCGATACAGAGAAGTTTATAAATGTTATATATCAGTTAGTCCTACAGCTTCCAAGTGTGCGTTGTTTCAATCGGGGGCAGAGAAGAAGAGGCAATGGGGACTGTGGCTGCTCTTTGGACACAGCAGAGAAGAGCTGGTTGAGCTTTCCAAAGAATTCATTTCCACCGCTTCTCAGAGACCAGTGACCGAACCATCTGATATCCGAGTTCCGAAAGAAGGATTCATGCGCAGCTGTCATTGCGCCCCTCCCCGCAAACCCACCACAGTGCCTGGCGTGCTGTAGGCAGATTAGTTTTCTAATTCCGTCACAAACTACGACATATTTAGCAGCTTACCACGCTACCCATTCGTTCTCTCTGTTATGTATGTCAGAAGGCCAGCAGGCTCACCTGATGCTCTGCTCAAAGACTCACAACAGCAAAATCCAGGTAGCAGACAGGCTGCCGCGCTGCCTGCAGGCTCTGGAGGATACTCTTTCAAGCTCATTCAGGTTGTTTGTAAAATTCAGTCTCTTGTGGTTACTGGGCTGTGGTTCCCGGGCTGTGGTTCCCATTTCCTTGGTAGCTGGCATTCCTTGCCATGTGAACCCCTCCATCTTCAAGCAGGCAGTTCCTTCTCAAATCCTTCTCACGCTTAGAATCTCTCTGACTTCTGCATCTGCCACCAGGAGGACACTCTGCTTTTAAGGGCTCATGTGATTAGTTAGGCCCACTGAGGAGTCTCCCTCATTTAAGGGCAACAGATCCATAATCTTAATTACATCTTCAAAATGTCTTTTCCCATGTAATACAATCAAAGGAGTATCACCAAGCACAAAAGTCATGGGGCCATGTTAGAATTCTGCCCACCACAGTAGGGATGGAGTTTATCATCCCTCCTCTTTCTATCATGCTTTCTAGGGCGATGGACAAACAAGAGATTCTTCCTGATGGCCGAGTGTCAGGTGTTTGCAGCAAAAGCCTGTTCTGCCTTTTGTGGATGAGCACTGCGTATTCCCAAGCAAGCACCGTTATGATGGTGAATGTGAAGAGGCCTTTTGAATTAGGTTGGTCTTTCTATTCAATTCTCAATGGCTCTACCTAGGGATCAACTGAGTAACACAAGTTTGAACAGCACGGGTCCACTTATATGTAAATTTTTTTCAATAAATGTGCAATTGCCCCTCCCTGTCCCTGGGTTTTGCATCCATGAATTCAGCCGACCCCAAATCTAAAGAATTTTCAATCCATGGTTGGGATCTACAGATGCAAGGGACTGTATGCATTGTTCTTACATGATTTTATATAAGGGACTTGAGTGTCGGCAGACTTTGGTGTCCACAGGGGTCCTGGGACCAACCCTTCAGATACTATGGGATGACTGAAGTATTTGAGGAATGAACAGTTATATGTAGATTTTCAACTACATGGTGGATCGACACCCATAATCCCCACATTCTTTAAGGGTCAACTGTATGCACAGTGACTGTACCGCATAGTTCGGATTCCTTGTCTGAATTCTAGACTGACTACTTGAAATACACACATGGATATTTAGAAGGTATATAATCCTTCACTCTTCATTTTCCACACAACCCAAACCTATCCTCACAGCCTTCCCCAAGTCAGTAATTGGCAATTCCACAACACAACTTCTCAAACCAAAGGCATAGGAGTCAGTCCCAATTTATCTTTCTCTTCCTCTTATCAAAAATTCTACCAGCTAGCCTTGCCCATACTATCTCTATATTTTTTAAACAAGCTACTTCTGAAGTAGAATTACATTATCACTATTTTGTACCTCTGATTAATTAAAGCATCTAAGAGATGATTCTCAATCATGGCTGATACCACCAAAGGAGATGACCTGGTTTTACACACGAATGCCTCCTATGTAAGGACACTTACCTAAGAAGAGGAAAGAATCAAACTCAAATTCAATTAAACTAGATCTAATTGCCAACTTAGAGGAAATACAAAAAATAAAGAAAAAAAATAACATGCTACCATTAAGATGTAATTAGGAGAATCCAAACTGATGAACACTTTTAAGAAAGTGACCCAATTTCTTCAATATATAAATTACAAGAAAAAGAAAAAAATATTTAAAACAGATATCATATGCGGCCTTCTTCACCTTGTCTCCTTTCGTACCCTTTCCTGAGCTTCTCATTCAATTGGACTAAAATCTAAACCCTGAACCCGCAAGTCTTTCATTACCCGAATCCTGATCATCTCTTCAAACGCAACCTGCATCACCTTCTCCGATGCCCATGGTCCTCCAGCCACCCTGCGGTCTTTTCTGTCCATCAAATATGTCATGCTTGTGGCTGTCTTGGGATCTTTGTCCCAGAAACTCCCTCTGCCTGAAAGGCTCTTTTCCCTGGAGCTTCTTCCAGACTGGCTTTTTCTTGTTATTTGGGTTTTAGGAGGCCTGTCTTGGCACCGCCAAATGCAAGCAGATATTCTGTCATCGCCTGTGACACAATCCTGTTTCATTGCTATCGTTTTATCACTGGTAGGTAGCTAGCTTGTTCATCAAGTACCATTTCATCTAGGGAAATGGAAGCTTTATAAGACAAGGGAGATTTCTATCTTTTTCAGTATTATGTCCCCTATGTCTAGAACTGCCACTCAACAATATTACGTGAATAAATGAATGAATGAATTCACACAGAAGGTAGGTTTCTGTTTCAGTGCCACACTGTAAAAACATTGCTTCAATGAGTATGTGATTAGGAAGTCTGAACATAAAAGAGTAAATTGCCCGTGTTGCAGGCGTGTGACTTCGGGAATTAACCTCCCTAAGCTCCTGTCTATCCCTCTGTAAAATGAGAATCCTACTAGGTTGTGAGCATTGACTGAATCAGCATTCCTCATCTTTCTCGTGAGGGTCCAAGCAACTGGTTTCTCAAGCTAGTTTCCACATTTAGTCTATCCGTTCTTCACATTGCAGCCAGGGTTATCTTCAAAAGACCGGATCATGTCATATCAGGACTTACGAAACTTCAACAGCTTCCCGTTGCTTCTTAAGACACTCTGCCAGGCCCAGTGGGGCCTCCTTCCACACCCTCAGCCCTCTTTGTGGAGCCCTTCCCAACACCTCTCTGGCTCCCAGATCCTTCAGGAACTGCTCTCCGTCTAGAGGGCCCACTCTCCTCTCTTCTTCAAGCTCTTTCCTGCTCATACTTCACATTTCAGTGCTCTCTCAGACAGTTAGGGCCCCTAGCTCTCATCACATTTTTCCTTAATGTATACCCACACTTATTTAGGTTGTATCCACTATAGGATTAATACATATCTGTCTCACCTTGCTAAGAGAGCACAGACCATGCTGTTTTACTCACCACCGTACCCTAGTAACTATCATAACATGAGGCACGTTCGAGGCTCAATACCTGTCTACAGAATAAAGGAACGGATGAACAAATGAATCACTGTGTTCTGGCCCATAGTGAGCCCTCTAGGGAAACTTTTATTATAATGATAGAAGCAGTGGTAGTTCCCTTAGCACTAACCAGAAGGATGATGTGAAGGAGGCTCTACGACCAGAGCGCCGACGTTGTTATGTGTGTCAGACCCTGCTGTGGCAGGCAGAAAACTAGACGGCAGCTTGCCACACATCCACCTGAGGCTACTGCCCCTGGCGGGACAGGCTGAGTCTGTTTCCCTCTGTCTCTGACCCGCCAGGGCCACCTGCCTCCGCCTGCCTGGGTCCTACGCTCTCCCTTCCTGCTTGCTCACTCAGTATTATGCCACATCCTGACTTCTGTGTTATCACCTCAGCCCGTTTCTCTGGTGACCTCCTGACTTTCTAGTGTTTAAAATCCTGCCCCAGATTCTGAGTAAATAAGTGCACTTACAGTATCCCGGCATGAATGATACAATGAAACACAACATCCTCCTGTCGTAACATAGAGCCATAGGAAGGCTTCCCAGTGCCTAACACATTTGGCAGATCACAATGATTTGGTATGATAATACCAGCATAGTTCATAAAGTTATTTTACTCATACCTCTTATTTAGTTCATTAAAAACAAAATGTCTTGGGTTATTCTCCTCCTACTATATTTGTATCTAAACTTTTTTGTTCCCCATCTACCATGTCTTGGCTCTTGCTAAATGTATTCTTTTTTAGAGTAACTAATTTTCTCAGGATTATCTTGTATTTTATTCCTGGTTTCTAAAACATTAAAATTGTTACTTGGTCTAGTAATGTCTCAGTTATATTTTCTGAGATATTTTCATTGCAATTTTCATGAGTTTGATCAGCATGTCTGCCTGAAGTTTGGAGGTTAATTATGTTAAATATTTCAAATATTTGAAATCATACTGGAGAATCTTTCAATAATAGTAAAACATGGGAATATATCTAAATTTCTATGTGATCAGAGACTTAAATCTAGACCAGAAAAAAATATATAAGAAATATATTTAAGGAATATTTTATCACCTTTAGGATTAGGTTAATTGACACTTTACATGTTTGTTTTTTAACTTCATGATTTTACGAGGCTTTATTTACAGAATTTATAAGATTTTCAGTCCAAATGCAATTCATTTATTTGCAACCAAGTTATTCTCCTTTTTAATACACAGCAGTTTTCACCCTAATGTAGCACACTGATTTAACATTCTTTTTAAATATCATTTTGAAATTTGAAGTGTATAAAAATAGGTGTGAAATTCTAATCCTGGCTTATGTACATGTTCCACTTGAAATTTATACGGAAAACAGAAGAAAAAGAGCTCCTTTCACTTCAGAATGGTTGTCATGTCTTTGATAAGAAATCAAGAAGCCAAACTGCATCCTGGGATGTGGCACCTTGGAAACAGTCCATGTTTTCATCCAGAGTTATCTGAAGAGACACACAGACAGAGGCAGACCGTACCACAGCTGAGAAGAGCCGTCTAGAGAATCCCGATGGGGCCCTTGCCCACAGTCCGTGGGGTCATGGCTGACCTCTGACCTTGCCTGACAGCCAGCCCCCTTGTCATCCTGCTGTGCAGCGAGTCAAATTAGGATCTAATTACTCTGCAGACAACAGGCTGCAATTATACATTCAAGTCCCAGAGTCTGGAAGGGGCGAGATGACTGTGGCTGGAAGGGGATGAGGAGAAGTCAAAAAGTCACAAGACAAACCGCTTTTTGATACTTTCCTCTGAGAAAGCATGGCTGTACTGTGCGCGCCCTAAACAGGGGCTCACACCACACTGGAAAGCAGCTGTTCTCTTATTCAAAATGCCACGAAGACATGACTTTCCTCAGCTTCGGTAGATGGATACACTGAGGGCTGTGTGCCTAATAAGTGAAAGGAAGGACAGCTCTGGTTCCCAGAAGTTCCTGTGCAGACATTGTTCACTGTCACTGATTTGCTTTAATTAATTACACAATAAATAAATAAATACATACATATATACATACATACAAACATACATAAATAATAAGGGACCACATTGGGACTTGGAATAATAAGATGCACAGTTATAATTATCACTGTGTTTTAGCAGATCAACTACTTAGTTTTTACTGTTTATTGATAATTTATGTAGAGTCTAGGAACTGTTCATCAGAGCAAATCACAGTTATTCTGGGTAAATTTATTCTCAATCCCTATTTTAAGATATGCAAAATACCTTGCACCAGAGAGTTAAGTAGGCTAAACAGCATAGAAATACCAATGGAAATAGGATTTCCCTGGCTACCTTTGAGATTGTCTGCAAAATTATTCGCACCTTCTACCTTTTCTATCTAAAGTTATAGATTTACTACATAATTTAGAGTTTTCTCAGGGATGAGGTAACTCATATTTGTTTACCAAATTCCTGACATTTGCTTGTTTCGTGTCTGCATGGGTGTCTCTAGGGCTCAACACCAACTCCTAATGAGGCGCACAGCCTCCTAGAAGCAGTGCCATTAAAATCACCTTCCTTACACTAAAACAAAGCATTTTGCTTTTGTTATCTCTGTGTACTAGTCTGTGGCCACACACTACTTAGAAAATCTTTTAATATTTAAAGATAGTTACGATGCCCAGACATTTTTTTCTTTTTTCTTTCCTCTATGACATGATTAGCAATCACGTATAGACACAAATCCACACACGTTGCAGCACAGGGAAAGTACAACAGCATTCCAGAGGTGTTCTGACAGATGTAGAACAGTCTGGCACTGCCCCCTTCAGAATTCGATTGTTCTATTAATAAGCTTGTGATCACACACGTTCTCTGGACGTTAAATCAAAACATTTCCTCTCTTGGAAATTACTCTGAACTAAAACCGCAAAGTCTTTTTCACATATGCTCTGATGTGTGGTTTCAATCCCACACCACAGAGCAATTAACTCGATTCTGACACTGTGTATCTGGAAATAGCATCGGATTCCAGACTAAGGGCTCAGTTTCACAACACTGTCCCCACTTCAGACGCCAGCTGCACACGTCCAGTGCATGTCCTGCATGCAGGTTCTGTGCTTCTGACCATTGGCTGTAGGAGTATAAATGGGAAGTTCCCATGACTCCTTCCCGGAGGTTGACGACTTTGCTGGAGCAGCTCACAGAACTCAGAGACACATTCACTTACATTTGCCAGTTCATTGTAAAGGGGGCTATAAAAGTCACAGACAAAGAGATACATAGGACAAGGGATGTGGGAAGGAACAAGGAGCTCCCACATTTTCTCGGGGTGCACTGCTCTTCCTGCACCTCCACAGGTTCACCAGCAAGAAAGCTCCCTGAACCCCATGACCTTTTGATGTTTTATGGAAGTTCTATTACATAGGCACTATTAAGTAAATCACTGGTCTTTGGCAATTGATTCAACCTCCACCCCCTTTTCACCTTCCTCTCCGGAGGTCAATCACATGGTTTGGTTCCCCTGGCAACCAACTTAGGTTACCCAGGAGCTTTCCAAAAGTTGCCTCATTAGCATAACAAAAGAGGACTTTATCATTCTCATCGCCTAGGAAATTCCAAGGGTTTTAGAAGCTACCAAACAGATATGAAATATATATTTCTTACTATAAATCACAGTATCACACATGCTAAGCCATACATACTGTTTTTTCTTCGAGTGTTCTTGCTTTGCTTTCTTGGGCCCAGCAGCCAGACATTTATCTTTGTTAAATTTCATCTTATTCATTTCAACCAAAAAAAGTGCCAATTTTTAATATTATTCTATATTCTGATTGTGTCACTTAAAGTATAAGTGGCCAATAGTATTTTATTAGTGGAATAAATTAAGCAAAACTACCAAAAATACAAATAAATGTTCTATCATTTTATATCAATAGATTTAAAGTTATATAATAATACAATTACATCATTGGAGCTTGCCCTCCATATTTCATTCAAGGAAGGTAATAAAAGTGAACTAATGGAGTGAAGCTGAATTCTAGACTCTTCCACTAAGATTATATGAATCTAGTGGTATAAAGTATGGCTTTGGAGTCAAATAATTTATATGAGGCCTGTAAGGGAAAAAGCCCTGCCATTGTAAATTTAATGAGAACAGTTTGTGCAACATCAGTGTAACCTGGCTTCCAAGGAGAGTGGACTGGAATGCACAAGTGTGAACAGTGATGACTTTACTGTACTTGTCAGTGGGGGCAGTGGACACCATTGAGTGAGCATGTGTAGTGTGTAGCCCTTGCATTCAAACTGATTGAGCGAGCAAAACCTGTTCAGCTTGAACATTCTTCTGCAGAATCATGCGGGGATGATTCAGAAGGCTGTACCTATGGGCAACTGATGATTGGCCACTTCATCACAGCAACACGCCCACTCATACATCACGTGTCATGCAAATTTTTTTGGCAAAACATCAAATCAGTCAGGTGACTCAGCCCCACTATAGTCCAGATATGGTGCCCTGTGACTTCCGGCTTTTTCCCAAAAGTATAATTATCTTTAAAAGAGAAGAGATTTCAAATCATTGATGAGATTCAGGAAAACATGATGGGGCATCTGATGGCAATTGGGAGAACTGTGTGAGGTCCCAAGGTGCCTACTTTGAAGGGGACTGAGGCATCATTGTCCTTTGCATAATGTTTCTTGTATCTCATATCTTCTTTAGTAAATGTCTCTATTTTTCATGTTACATGGCCTTGCCTTCTGAACAGACCTTGTATTTATATAGGCACCATCTTCTGCTTGTTAAGTAACCTTGGAAAAATTTACTTTCTCTCTACCTGTTATTTTCTTATCTATAAAATTGGAATATACCTCTTACAGCTTACATTAAATATTAAATGACATAATGTATATGCTTAGTTTAATACCTGGCACATAGAAGGTATTCAGTAAATGACAGCTATTAGATTATTATTATATGAACAACTTTTGAATAAAATCATTCCATTCTTTTTAAATCTATTTAACTGGTGTAATCTAGTCCATACTTTCATTCTCTTCCACTAATACCTCACAAGAAAACTTACCGAATGCTTTGCTAATGCCTCCACATATTTGTCAAGTGTCATATATAAATATACATATGTTCCTGATTATTCAGTCGTAGAAGCCCAAAAAGATGAATGTGAGCTTAGTTTGATATGACTGCATCCAAATGTCTTAAGGGAATCCGTGTAATATCCCAGTAATTCTTTCTTAAATATTAATAGTCCTTTAAATATTCATTCCAAATCTTGCTTGGAATGAACATCAAGCTCATATGTTTGAAATAAATATCATTACAAGAAGTTGAAGTTTAAGGTTTTTTCTAAATATTTATTCTCACTTAGAGTGCTTTAACCAAATATCTTGAAAGTTACTTTTAATGACAGGAAGCACTAAAAGAAGAGTACGTGCAGAATTTTGTAATCATCTACTATTCAGCTTCCTTACATAACATTATTTCACAAACAGATTTTCCTTCTCAAATCCGGGGTAAGTGTCCAACTTGCATAAATATGTCAACTAGCAGAATTAATTTATGGATTAATTTCAGGGCAATGAATTCATCCTTAGTAGAGTAAATTCCAAGCCTGGAGGATATTTAATGTTATACATTCAGATAAATATAGACCTATATGTGTTTCTGTCACTAATAACCCTAAAAAACTGAGGAAATATTATTGCCATGCACTGGGATGGGCACTGATTCACAAGGTCGGGGTTTAGCCACTAACCTTCAGTTGGCTTTAACATTACTTCCTTTTGAAGCGTGTATTTCTTCCAATTGACTTTAACATTATTGCATCTTGCAGCCTCATATTTCACATCTACTAAATGCAATGAGATGTGTGGATGAGATGGAATTGAACCAAACACCAATATTAACAACAAAATTAATAATTATTGTAAAATTATTAAAGTCTCCTCCAGCACCAAAATGTTGTCTCTGACATTATGACTTTTATGGGCAAAACAACTCGAAAGTAATTAAGCACATGTTAGCAGGCATCTTTCATCTTGCGCAACACTGATAGATCAATGTTAATGCTTCCTTCCCTGACTACCTAGCAAAACACATGCATGTATAAAGGTAGATAGTCACAAAAACTGTTTGAGAAAAGAAAAAAGTGAAAAAAAATTGGTTTTCTAATTGCAGAGCTCCCTCTGTTAATCTCCACTACTCTTCTCTAGTGATGGTTTACATTCCAAAAAGTAAAGCTCGATAATATGCTTTTGTTGCCTTACTTTCTCTACTTCCATCCCTTTCCCTATGGCCACTATTTCCATCCTGAAGTATAGAAAAACCAGTATTTATGGAAAGTGGTACAGTACGAGTAAGTGAAGATCTAGAGCAAAGCATAAAAATGAGTGAACTGTCACGAATATGATTTATTCAACAACAATAAAAAAGGGCCCTGGCTGGCGTAGCTCAGTGGATTGAGCACAGGCTGCGAACCAAAGGGTCGCAGGTTTGATTCCCAGTCAGGGCACATGCCTGGGTTGCAGGCCAGGCCCCTAGTGGGGGCCACATGAGAGGCAACCACACATTGATGTTTCTCTCCCTCTCTTTCTCCCTCCCTTCCCCTCTCTAAAAATAAATAAATAAAATCTTAAAAAAAAAAAAAACAATAAAAAAGGGAGAGGAGGGTGGGCTAATGTTGCGAAGCCTTCCATTGTAGTCCCCACTGACTGAATTCTCTACAGGCAATGACGGCATCTCACTCTGGCAGAAAGAAAAGCTCATCCATTCAGTTAATTTGAAGGACACAAACTTCAAGTGAGATAGCTATGAAAACCTGCAAGGTGGGGAAAGGCCGGGAACACAAGAGTAGCCTGTAAGCTTCGTTGATTTTCAGGACCTTTATAAATATACCATTGGAAGTTCAATGAGAACACAAGCTCTCCATCATGTGTGATTTAATGATGCTAACACTTCAGAACACAGGTGGCAAACACAAGGCCCGTGGGCTGAATCCACCCCTCCACTTTATGTTATCCAGCTTGGCACCTTGTTTCTACCGGGTGGCAACGCCAAGGTCTCGCTTAACTGTTAAGGAGTAGTTACATTTATACAGTCGTAAAATTACATCTGGCCCTTTGAAGGCAACCACGAGGGTGATGTGGCCCCCGGTGAAAATGAGTTTGACACCCCTATTTTAGAATTAGGTGAGTCAGTTGTATGCTCATTCTGGAAGTTTCTCAGATACAATCACCTGGAAAAAATGCAGAAATATAAAGCAAGAATGAAACCTGGACAGAACCATCACTAACCAAATTATCTTAGAACATTAAAGATTGTTCAGGTGCTACTTGGCTTATGCCCTAGGCAAAGGTCAAGCCAGTATTTAATAATTGCCAGAGACATAGCCTTTCCTATATTTCATGTACTAGCATGCTTGATGTTTCTTCCTGATGCTGAGATTAAGTACTGTGGATCTAAAACACTCAAGAAAGAAATTTAAAAAAGGTGAAAGTGAGTCACTGATACCAAAATTAATTGGTATCAAATCACAAAATGGATGATGCAGACATGTCAAATTCCCATTGAATCCTCCACATACATTTATTTAAACACATTTTATGGATCATTTACTCTCTATTATGCACTGTCCTGTGACCTCTGAATAATTGGTAAGATAAGAGCCCTGTCCTTAAAAGCTTACAATCTAAGCAGAGAGCACAGGATCTCCTATTGAATAACACTGGCAAAATTGGCATTTACATTTTGATATAAATAAGAAAAGGACGACTGACTTAGATGAGGCTTTTTTGATCGCAAGAAACAGAGATTCACATAATAAGTTAATAAGAAGAATGGAACCTATTATAAAGCTTCCCTCTAATCTCTGAATCCATACCGGCAAGAACACAGGGCTGGCCAAGAGCTTGAGCTGGAACTAGGCAGCTCTCAAGAACATCGGTTGTTCCCCAGAAGTAAAAACCTAGCTATCTCTTTCCTCTTGTTCCTAGTTATCCAGCAACCTGCTGAAGACGATTTCTCTCTTCTCATCTCTCACGGTGCGCTGTCCCAAACTGGGTGCCCAAATGGCTGCCCAGCCTCAGCAAAGGCCCCAGCCCTAGGTTCTCGGGGAATTCAATGTCTGACACCCACAACTGACCCCAATTGCTGTGTTCCAATTCCAGAATCAGGGGGCAGAATGTAATCCGCCCAGATGAGCACATGTTGCTGTATTCCAGTCATCTGGTGTGAGGGATAGAGTCACATATTACAAATGTGAATGGCAGTTCTCGTGGAAGGAGGAAGAACTGGATGGGCAACAGGGATTGTCTGAGCATTGTGTCCAGTCTCCACAACTGCAAATATCTCCTTCGATAAATAATGTTTATTATATATGTGGTAATATGCCGACTCAGTGTAGGCTGCAAAGAAAAGAGAATAAATCTAACTTGTTCAAACCAAAGTATGTTTCATTTCCTCATCATATAATCTTTTCAGGCTACTATTCAGAACTGAAACTCTTCAAAGATGAAATCTCATGCATTTAAGCTATTAATGGAAACAACTTTATTCTATAATATTAGATATTTAAAACTAAGATTAATTACTAACCAAGATGAAAGAATTTATGATTATTCAAACTGAAAATATGTTCATATGTTCTATAACAAAGAGATTTTTTTCTTGAATGCCCTGATGATATACGCTGACATATTCTGTATCTCTGTAACCACTGCTATAAACACATATGAATAAAGTATTTATCATAGATCATTATGGTATTGCAGTGACTTATTTTTGTGCAACCTCTTTACATCTGTTTCTCTCAGTAGTGTTCAATCTTCTTGAGACTAGTGCCTGTGACCTTTAATGTAAGTTACCTGTAAATGAGAAATTATGCTGACTCAAATAGACTTAGTACTTTTTCCAAATTATGTGTTATTCCTTTTCTATCTGGGAGAGAAAATTTCCAGCAACCTCAACCATCTATGATAAGCATGATCCTAAAAGTCAGGGGAACAAAACACACCTGTCCTTACTGGTAACACATAGAAGTAATAAGGTGCATACACTTAAATGTGTTTCGCTTCATTGGAGGTAAGTAGAGGTGTTCCTTCCCTGTCTGACTTATTACCTTAGCACAGTGTTTTCAGTTACCGGCCCTTGCAGATATTTCAGCTGTATTTGAACTTGCTCTGGGTGACAACCAGGCTCGGGGGCAGTTAAAAGCGGAAGTAGCAGCAGTGAAGACAGGGACTTGAGAAAGCAGCTTGAAAAGTTGATTTAGAACTTTTAAGTTACATTTTTAAAGGCTTCATAATATTTCACATTTTAAAGTAATTACTAACCAATAAAAATAACTTTAGTTTTGATATTTTATTCCCCAATATTAGCATAACAACTATAAAATTTCAGAGATAAATAAACTATTGGAGAAATGGGTGGGTTGCATAGGTATTTGAGTGACAGACGTACCTGTAAATCAGCTGAATAGATAAGGGGCTAGGACCAGCTTTCAAGAGTAGTAACCTCTCCAAGGAGACAGGCAGTTTTCTTTTATGAAAAAATCCATTCTAAATTTAGACACTGGAAAAATAAAATAGGAAGAGGAATGCAAAGTTAATCATTTCATATTTTAGTTTTCTACATAGTGTCTGACATTTATTTTGTATTTTAAATACCATTTATAATTCTGATGATGTGGAATTGAAACAAATAAAGAGTATAAATAACCAGAATGGAATTTTATTTTGTTCCACTCTTTTATAGGAACACCGCAAATTAAATTAAGCTCACATCAGGATCATGTTAAGGAAAGAACCCATAGGAGAAGTGTAATAAAGTTCGTAGAGACTATTTCTTTCCTTCTCTATCCGCGTAGGACTATAAAATGACAAGTATTGCTGAAAGGCCATAGAAAATCCGAAAGTGCCTTTTAAATAATCGAGAGGCAATTAAACTAAAGTTAATAGGGGTTTACTCTCTCCAGCACACACTTATTTTTGCAATGTATATGCCCATTATGAACATATGAAAATAGTACAGATAATGGAGAAAAAAAGGATCTAAGATGGCAGAGAAGGTACAAGGTACACTCACCTCTTCTGGAATAACAACTAAAATATAGAACAATCAACCAGAATAACCAACGGAGGTTAGCTCAACAGAAGTCTCACAGCCACATAGAGACTGGTAGGAAGGGTGGAAACGGAAAAAGGGCTGGCCCCACTCCCACAGGCATCGGCTGAGGTTCCAGAGGGAGATCTCAGCTGCAGAGGTTTCGCCTGAGAAGCAGGGGGCCTCAGCCCCACACCAGGATCCCCAGCCCAGAGCATCACGGCCAGGAAGAGACACCCACATAACTTCTGACTGTGGAAATTAGCAGGGCTGCTCTCCATCAGAGAGAGACAGGAGTCCTCTAGAGACACAGTCACACTTGTAAAAAGCCAATACACAAAATTTGGTTCGCAGCCACTCACTCCAAGCTCTGGCAGAAGGAGAGTGGGGGGGTGGACTGCAGTTGTATGAGGGGAGACTGGGATTGGTGTCTTTGGGGGGCAAGCTGAGGGGACAGCCACCAGGACCCCAGTGCTGAGTCTGTCCCCACCCCACAGATGCCATCTCTGTTTCCATTTATCTCCAATTATTTATTATAAGTAATGCTGTAATAAACAGCTTTAGACTTGATGTTTTTTCTTTATCATTTCCTAATGGTATATTCTCAAAAGTGGAATTACTCAGTCAAAAAATTTTTTAAGGTTTGTGAATTTAAAGTAACTCAGCAGAACAAAGTGAAAATACATCTTAATTGAAATCAAGAGATGCGGGTTCTAATTTCAGCATTTCTTCTAAATTACTTTGTGGCATCGGTAAAAATGAGTTTGCTGTGTTTGTCTTCACTTCCCTCACCTGTAGTATAAGATGGCTAAACTAAGCTGTTTTAGGGTGCCTATTTGCTTTATCTACGACTGCCTAACAAATTGCCTCAAAATCTGGAGGCCTGAAACAACAACCATTCTGTTACTTCTCATGGTTTGTGAGTTGACTGGGACTTAGATATACGGTTCCCCTATTAGTCTTTCTTGTAGTTCCTAACGAAGCTTCAGTTAGATGGTGGCTGCATAGTCAATGTCCAGGATGGCTTTATTCATGAGTTTGGCACCTGACATGGACAGCTTGGCTTAGCCAGGAGCTTGGGATAGCTGTTTCTCTCTCTGTCTCTCTCTCTGTCTCTCTGTCTGTGTGTGTGTGTGTGTGTGTGTCTATGTCTCTCTGTCTCTCTCTCTGTCTCTCTGTCTGTGTGTGTGTGTGTCTGTCTCTCTCTGTCTCTCTCTCTCCTCTCAGGTATCTCCTTTTCATAAAACCATAAACCATTCGACATAGTATCTGCATCTTTTCTCTCCATGTGGCCTGTTCTCTAGAACAATAGGACTTCTAGCAGATCAGGCCCTTAGAAATGCAAGCACATCATCACTTCTATCCCATTTTGGGGGAAAGCAAGTCCTGTGATCAGCCCAGCTTCCCTGCGAGGGGGCAACCCACGAGCATGGATACTGGGAGCTGTGGGCCATGAGGAGCCATCTCTGTGAATAGCTACTACAGAGTACCTGACTGGACAGTGTCTTCAGAGATCTAGGAATTATTTGAAAATGTGCAATCCATGTACAACAAGTTGTATGATAGCCTATGTATCATATTAAGGATAGAGTGTTATGTCTCTGTTGTCAAGGATGCTCATTTTGCCAGAACACTCAATCCTCAACTCTTCTGAGGGAAAAAAAATGCACTCTGCAATTTTCTCCAAATATTTACACTCCCTTCTTTGTGCTAACAAGCTCCACATTTACATGCAGCCATCTGCTGCACAGAACATATAAATAGGTTGAGTTTCCCTGGCCCCCACCCCAAGGACAGTATATGGGAGGAGATTCACCAGTTTCTGAGTTTCCTCATGTGGACGTTAGGGAAAGGTAAATGTGACTGGATTTTACTAATCCTGTACATGATTTCGGAAATCAAAAAGAGATTAACCAAAAATGAGTCCCTAGAGCAATGCAAAATGAATCAACTTTGCCTAGCCTCTCCTAATAAAAGATTATACTCTTTCCAATAGATTAATTTTATTACTTATAGCTGAATATATTCACTAAGCCCCCCCCAAACAGAGACTGCCCATGATAAAACCCAGTAACCATTGTTATGAACAGATAACAAAGCCAGACTAATAACATGTTATTAATCCTCAATGCCAAATTACATATGCTGCAGAAGAATATTTTTTTCTCCCACACTCCGGAAAGTGGCTGCTTTTTATTAGGTCTCTCTCTTAAAACTTAAATATTTGTTCTTTCTCCCTACTGCCTAACAGTGAGAGCTAAAGCTTCTGGAGGCTTTTATTTATTTATATGGCATTTGCCTTGACACTTTCCAAGTAATAATACATAGTAACAGAGACAGATGAGAGTTCGGTATCATCCTTTCCCTCAGGGCAAGCTGGGCACAAATAGACCTCTAATGAAAGAATCCACAGAGCAGGACAATAAATAACAGGACATAAAATGGAAAAAAATGGTTTTCAGGCACACTGTTTATAAAAAAATACAGAACAGAACAATATTCTGCTCAAAGTGAGATAAGTCCGCTTCAACTTTCACATCGTATAGTAAATTTTAGCTTCATTACTAGACATTCTTTCCCACTAACCAGGTTATTTCTAAATCTACTATCACTTTCTTTGGTTTCAAGAAGTAGTGATGACTTTAATGGTGCTTCATTAATAAAACGGCATTTGTTCCTAACTAGTAGCTGACATTTAGAGGGATCTTTAAAGAAAATATAAATATAATTACTCAAGCATTGTTTATTTCCTACTAAACAATTATGCATTTATTCAAAAAATACCTTGTGATGGTCAGCTCTGTGCCAGACCCCACACTAGGTCCTGGGAATACATGAATGAACAAGATATGGTTTCTATCTTGAGGAGACTTTAGTACAGAGGAGGCAATAGGCTGCTAAGCAGGCTAGAGCACAAAGAAGCGGTCTCCAGTCAGTCTTAAGATTAGTGGGTGATGTATATGGTCTGAGATAAGAAAGACAAAGAGGGGTTAATCAAGGAAGGTAAGGGGGTGGTATTAGGATTCTATAAAGAAAGAGAACCAAGAGTATACGTATGTCCATATATATATATATATATATATATATCTCCATATATGGATATGTATATATATAAAGAGATATAAATCTCATTATCTCTCTCTATATATATCTATGTATATATAGGGAAATTATATATATAAAGAGATTTATTATAAGGAACTGGTTCACAAGACTGCAGAAGCTGACAAGTCCCAAGAACTTCAATTGAACAGCTAGAGACTCAGGAAAGATGATGGTGTAGTTCTGTAGGAGACTGTTCTGTGTGGCATGGGCCCAGCTCCCACTCAGAGATGCACAGGACCCACGCCCACGGATAGGTTCTCCTGTGGGGAATCAGGCCTGTACTATGCCTGGACTGCTGTGAGACTTGATTTTGCTAAAACCCCCTCACCCTGAACTGAGGAGACAGCAAGTGCTTACTATAACTTCCTAAAATCCATGCTAAACCTTCCAAGGATGAGTGTAACCGGTCCAACCACTTTTCCCTTTTCGTTTGCAAATATCCTTCTTCTGTGATGTGATTAGTGGCATGGGCTCCTTTGTTTTCTGTAAAAAGTAACCATCTAAAGCGAACCTGTGCATAAAAAATGAGGACCATCATGTAATGAGGCAGAAAAAGAAAGAAAGGCTTGTCATGGCGGGGGCTGGGGCTTTTTCTCCCCTTGAGAGAGAAGCCATGCTGTCCCTTTTCCTCCATGGGACTACTAGTCCATGTGAATTTCTCATATTGCATCCACAATGTGGTGGACCCCACGAGCCGGGGTCCGTATCATAGTTCCAATCCAGTCTGAAGGCCTGAGAACTGGGAGAACTGATACTCTATGTGCCAACTCAACCCATTAGGCAGGAGCTGCCTCTCACTTGAGAAAGGGTCAGCATTTTTGTTTCATTTAGACCTTCCATGGCTTGGATGAGGCCCACTCACATTAGGGAAGGCAATCTGCTTTACTCAGTCTACAAACTCAGAGGTTAATCTCATCCAAAAACACCCTCCCAGACTCACTCAGAATAATAATCGACAAATCTGGGTATTCCTGAGTGGCCTAGTCAAGTTGACACATAAAAATAACTATCACAGAGGGTGTAATAGTGGAGCAAGGAGGGTGGCATAGGGCCACTGGCCTTAAGGGAGGACTTTTTAAGCAAAGGAACAGCAAATGTAAAGGCCATAAGGGCCAAAACTGGCATTATGAGGCCTCCAGACTTTTGAGATTCAGAAGATAACACCTACCAGTCTGTACTTCAGAATACTCAATTATATACTATACCAAAAGAGCCCTAAACATCCTTCTTTTGTGCATGACCTTCAGGTCTTGTATCTTATACATGAACTTGTGTTCCACCAGCTTGTCCCTCACCTGCTACTGAAGGGCCTCTAGTTTTCCATGAAGTCCACCCTATGCAGTTATTTCTGGAGGCCCTCAGAAAACTATCCTTATGGATCAATGTTTCTCAATCAGGGATGATTTTGCTCCCCTAGGACATTTGGCATCTATTGGGCAGATGCCAGGGATGCTGCTAAATGCTCTTCTGTACATAGGACATCACAAAGAATTATCTACTCAAATAAATAAGTGCTCTCAGCCACCACAGGTACTTCTGCAATGATCAGCCAAGTCTAAACATGGAACCTCTTTGTAGGTACATTCCAGCTACGGGGTGGTTTGGAGTTACTCCTTCCAAAATCCAGGGCTACAAGCATTCATCCCTGATAGTTCACGTTTTGTGGTCTTCTTGACCTTGACTTCCTCCAGTAGGGTCCACATCCTTTCTTCCCACAGATAGTTGCTTGCCCTGAGCACCTGCAGTTCTTATTGGTAATGTCTCCAAGTGTATTTTTTTAAGATGTACAATAATTAGCCCCTCAAGGCCATGTAGAAAATTCTGTTCTAAATGTTTTATAGACATTGGTTCATTTATTCCTAGAGAAAAACAATGTTTTACTTATTTTCCAAATAAATCTATTAACCTGGTGGAAATCAAGCAGCTTTCTTAACATGCACTGCTAATTTAAAAAAATGGTTTCCGGTTAGAACCAATTCTGACTTTGAAACTGTCCTCTCAACCAGTGAACTAAATTGCATGAAACTCAGACAGGTGGCCACACGCTCCATGGTTTGCTGTGGCTTTGCCCTGTGTCCATGCCGAGACCCTCTCTCATTCCCTATTCCATCACCCTGACAGAGATCCAGCATAATGAAACATGAGCAAGTAACAGAAGTTTGTGGAAAATGTTTTTCACTGTAATTTTTTAAAATTTCATTTAAACCATGTTTGTTTTCCTCAAGTCTCCTTTTCCAATGCAGGTTTCTCTTCATCCATCTGCCCAATACATGTACAACCTCTATAATTTTTTTTGTTGTATTGAGCAATTCAGCTTTCACACTCAGCTTGCAAAACCCAATTAAAAAAAAAGGAAAGGAAATCAGAAGTTATATGTTCTTTCCACTTAAAAAGGCAACAGGAGTCTTAAGAAACAATAGAAACTCTTGGGAGTTTCAGTCTCAGAACTTTATCGAAGTTTATTCCAAAACAATTCCTTCATAGGATTAAGGGAATACATTTGTCAAAACACCTCAAATTTATACTTGAAATACATGATTTTTATTCTGGGTAAATTATTCTGCAATAAAACTGATTTTTAAGTGTCTGCTTAGAAAAATACTCTCTGAAACAATAAACATATACCTAATACCTAAATAAATTATGGTATAACTCTTAGTCATTGAAATGTTGTCAGCCCAAGCTGAAGTTTCTTTTAAGACTTTTAATTAGGAAAGTGGAAAAAAAAACAAACAAAGCAATGTTTATACAACATGATTTTTAAAATCAAATAAAATATCTGGAAGAAAAAAACAAAAATAGCCTTCACGGTTGTTTTTCAATGTCACATTAGCAGTAATTATAAGTTTTATTTGCTTTCCCATTTTGTAAAATGTATTTGTGTTACTATTTTAAGCAAAAATAAGTGAACAAAAATTTTCAAAAGCTTTTCAAGAACTTCTAGCTTACAGAATGAAAATAAAATGCCTTAGCCCTTCTTTCCCACAAGCAGCGTGAGGTGACCTCTAAAAACGGTTTAGATTCACTTGACCCAGAAACCCCCACAAAATCATGTAGATTAAGAGATTTAAAATTTCTGTTCACCTTAAGAACATGTGTGAAACTGTCCAGGCCATCAAGGATGTGCATATCTGAAAAGCCACCAAGTAAGTGTCTGAGGGATGTCACTTTACAGAAGTGATGAGTGCCATTCCGTCATTACAAAGGGGTGGGCAGACCAAATAGCGGTGCTGAATGCAGGGTCGGTGGCCCAAAAAAAGAGTGCTGAATTTTTGCTGCACATCTAAAAAATACAGGGATTAATGCTGAACTTAAGGGTTTAGATGTAGATCTCTGGGTGTTGAGCACATCCAGGTGAGCAAAGCTTCCAAGATGGGGTGCAGAACTTAGAGAGCTCATGGACAGATTAACCCATCCATGAGCTCTCCCTGCACGCTGAGATGATCCTTACTGAAAAAGAGCAGATTGTGCCTAGACAAGAACAGGAGGTTGCACAGAAGGAAAAAAAGATATCCTGGAAGAAACTGAAGAAGCAAAAACTTAACAGCATGGAACAAATTCAGCATAATATAAATGGTAGTAAAAGTAAAAAATAAATAAACAACAAAAATGCCTTACAATGGTATGGAAGGTGCTCCACCCTCTAGCCCTGGCCATTAGTCTTTGCTCCTCAGAAATAGTGCACCTTCTCGGTCCAATGGCTCCCCTAGATTTCTTGGCTTTTGCATGCGTTATTTGCCCTGCGGGGAAATGTTTGTTCTCACACCTTATCCATCTCAGGCCTCTAGTCCCCTTTAAGAACCAATTTAAATGTTTCCTCTGTTCTTCTTCCAAAGAGCTTTCTGCTTCCTACTATTAGTGTATGCAATCACGTTATACCCTGGAGGATCGCCTATTTCTTTTTCTATATTAGTTACAGAGGATGAGGCTATATATAGTAAGAAGAAATAACTCCCAAATCTCAGTGGCTTAACACAACAAAACTTTGGTTCAGTGGCCCACGTGAATCTGTAAGAGGGTCCACTGTGCAGTCTTGTAGGAACTCAGACTGCTGGGAGTTCCACCACCTCCTAGCTGCACACGAAGGCAGACAGCAACACTAGAGAACCACACGTCATTGTTTTAATGACTCAGCCCAGAAGAGACACAGGTCACTACTTCCCACATTTTATGGCCAGCCATATCCCTGGGCCTGCCTGCCTGTAAGGAAGCTGGCAGATTTAGGAAAATACATAGTGAGCTTGATTGTCTCTAGCACAACCCCAACCCTCAACGAGTTCTCAGACGACTGGGACTGTCCTATAGTCAACTTCGTATGTCCCGCACAGAATGCGAGGCGTACCCATGGGCTGGACGTTTACCACGTGCCCCCTCATGTGGTGTGCATCAGCACAACTCTGGCACAACTTGCTGCCTTTAAGTCGTGACAACTCTCATGAACAGAATCCGAGGCTCTGATTACACAACTCATAGTGCTGGAGTTAGCACAAGTCTTTTGGATTTCGAAGTCTCTAGAATATTTTCCTTGAGGAAGTGGGTGTTGTTATTTTTTAAATAAATTTGAGAACCAGTGATAGAGAGAAAATGAGAGAAATGAGAAAGTAGAATAGATTTCTAAACCCTGCAGCAACGGCCCTCCAGCCTAGCACGTTGCAGGCGCCTATTTATTTGTTGAATTCCATTTGTAAGCTCTGACTGACTGTAAGCCCTTCGTGATTCTGCTGTGATAAGGGACTCCCTCCAAAATGATTTGGTTCATTAAATCTTTAGCATAACTTCTTATTCTGACAAAATCTGCGAATGCATCATCCTGGAATCTCTTTTGAAGCAATTTCTAAGAATACTCTACCCTACAGTTATCTAGCACAGAAGAAAGGTAACACATCCTCAGTGGACTTTAAGGATCTGGTTATTATTCTTACTTATTATCTCTAAAGTTCAGAAAATGAGTGTGATTTTAGCAAGAACAAAGTGTTTACTCTTTGTGTTAAATCATTACAGGCTGAACTGGGAAAAACAAAACAAATCCGGCCCCAGATATAATGCCCAGGGCAGTGGCTAAATGCCAGAGGGGCAGGCGTAACTATTATTTATTTATTTATTTTTCTGGCTCTGCTGTGGGAACCTCAGGTCTGGATCCCTCTGAGTTTCAGAAATCACAATCTTCAGGAAGGGGTTCCAGCCACACCTCTCATCCTAATTCCTAATTTAGGTCAGGAAACCAATAAGCTACAAATGGACACGACAGGATGTTTTCTTAACCCTCAGCAGGGACGACCCAAAGGCAAGCATGTTATTCATCCCTGTGTTCCTCCTTATGTCCTGCTGGGGTTCATACATCTGACCGGGTATCATTGTATCTCCACGATAGGCTCATTTTTATTGGCAACTAAGTATGTTCTTCATTTTAATATAAATATAATAACACTCTATCCATGACCAAAACAGAGAAGTTTGGTCCTGGGAGATCCTGGGAAACAGCTGGGAAGGGTGTTATAAACAAGAGGGAAGGCATACCTTTTAAGGAGTCAACAGATGAAAGTGTTTTGCTCTCAGGTAGCATTTTGCTAGCAGAAAAAGAAAAAGTTTAATTCCTATGCCTCCCAGAAGTAAAAAAAAAAAAAAAAAAAAAAACCTTAAAATCTTCCTATGAGTCTAGATAAACCATAAAACTCACTTTGTGCTCGAAATCCTAGCAAAAAAGCAAACTCTATATTTTAATATTAGTCATTTTTTAAATGATCTTTTAAAAATAATGAACCACTGGCATTTAAGTGTTTGCCTAATGTCCTCAGAATGTACTATGAATATTTGAGGAAAAAAATGGTTGGCAGGGCTACGCTTTCCCTTGACGCAAATCATATGTACTTTTAAAGTAACTTGAATTGTAATTTTTTATTTGTCTCCTTTTTATAGATTTTTGATGAGTCATTTTACTTTTATAATATCATGAAATGCTTTTTAAAACCAAGTGGTCAAGTGTTTCAGAATTTTTAAAGTGTAACTGAAAATTTTAAGCTTTAAATCTCAAATCTATAAAATTCAGTGACTTTCTTGCAAGTCAAAGGCTATATAGCCTTATTTGATATTCAACCTTCAAATCCTGAACTTCATTAAAAAAGTTATATATGTGTATATCTATCTATGTATATACCTCTGACTACTCTTACCTATAGTCCAAATTTTCTTTCTGATAAATCTCTTTAACAATAGCTTAGAAATTATATCTGATAAGTTTATTGAACTATGGTAGAAGTAGTTATAGACAAAAGGAAATTATCCAAAATTATTTTTTTCCATTTGAATTACCTGTAAATTTGATATCTGTACATATAAAAGAGATCTAATTTTGATCAGCTGATAATTAATCTTGTATTAAATCAAAATTGCATATTTTGGAAAGGGGAGAGATGTTACAAATCATATTCAAGAACAATTAAAATTATAATATAGTAAAGCTTTCTATATATGGGCAATTAGCTTATATTTTCACCAAGGTTTTGCTTAACAGACTTTTTAAAGCATCTCTTTCTTTACTTGTTTTCATAGTCTATTAAAAAAAGAGAGAGCCCTGGCTTGTGTGGCTGAGTGGATTGAGCCCTGGCCTGTGAACCAGAGGGTCACTGGTTCGATTCCCCATCAGGGCACATACCTGGGTTGCCGGACCAGATCCCCAGTAGTGGACACTCAAGAGTAAACCACAAATTGATGCCTTTCTCCCTCTCTTTCTCCCTCTGTTACCTTCTGTCTAAAAACAAATAATAAAATCTTTTTAAAAAACAAAATAAAGAAGAGAGAAACGTTGCCTTTATCCAAGATCTCAGTGTATAAAGAAGTCAGCTACTCAATTTCTTAGAAAAAGAAACAGATGCAGCAAAGGGAACACAAATTTCCAAGTTTCAGTCACTAAGAGCCGTACCTGGTGTGTAGACAGAAATAAACATGTAATTTAAACTGATGTTACAGTCACAAAACAAATAAAACATTTTGGGAGAGCTTGGTCCCTGTCTTAGCATTGGTGATAATTTTTAGTAGAGGCCCAAATGCTGTTGTATGTTTAATGAAGAAAGAGAAACATGTTAAGATAATAACAGTAGGTTTTCTTTTTCTCCTTGTGAGAGAATAATCTCAAGTGACTTCTCCCTGTTACTTTGGGTGATGAACTGATCCTGGAATGTTGGAGAGAGAATACAGCACAGGGTGTTAAGGAAATGTGGATGGAACTGATGTTCCAATCGATGTACTAAAAATATTTCCTTGCTAGGAATTTCATTTTTATCAAACAACACGGGGGCCAGTTTCTTATCCTGGGAATGCCCGTGTGCTCTGTGGGAAACAGCCTACCTTTTTTATATTTAAAACTTATATTGTGCCTTATTTGGAAATCTAAATGAAAAGTGCTACTTGGTTAAAACATACCTGGAATCATCTTTCCATGAAACAGGACATGGCTGTGATAAACAAGGCCTGACATATTTTGAAGGAAACCAAATATTCACACAGAAAAAGCTTACTTATACTCTCCTGGAGGAAAGAGGAAGTCATTTGGAAACAAATATTTTGCAAGAAAAGCAACTCACAAATCTTGCCACAGATGATCTAGTAAGACTATTCTCTTTTTCTTGCTCACAGAAATTTATAATCATGACTTAAGTTGGAAAAAAACCCTAAGGTTTATCTGATAAAATAAAATGAAATCTGATTAAAACCTGATTTTATTGTACAAAATCTCTAGGGCAAAAAGCTGGCGGCACCATCAATTCTAAATAAGAAATGACTTTCACACTGTAAGTTATAAAACTTAAGAAAAACATTTTGCATGTGAGAAGAGAATGCCCTAGACCTGGTCCCAGGGCAGATCTGTTGTCACTCGCAGATTTGGCAGGGATGGGACCAAATCCACCAGCATCTCCCTGATGTTGGAGGGAACATCGCAGTCAGCTCGAATGGACTGAATGCAGAGTTCTAAACTCGTGCTGCCCCAGCATCCGCCTGTCAAATGACAGCATGAAACACAGAAAAGTGTATCCTCGGATGTGGGGGAGAGTTTTAATTCTGAACCGTAGTCTGCAGTAATGTTCTAACAGATTTACTAGACTTGGTTTTCAAATTGAAAAGGAATTTATTATTTCTTCTTATTCAATGAAACTCTCAGAGACTAGAAATACAATTATTTTTCTCTGTAAGTTAGTATTTATTTTTAAAACACTGTATGAGAAATGGAAGAATAATAACAATAACTTAATTTTACCAAATACTACCCTATTCTAGGCTCTTTTTAAAGTGTTCCTACTCTTAATTCATGAAACCATCAGGAAAAGCTGATAAAGTAGGCCCAACGCGCATCATCGTGCGAGATGGATAGGACGCTGAGGCAAGCTGCCTGGCGCTAGGGAAAGGGCTCAGCGGCAAAGTTGGGCTTTAAAACCAGACCATTTGGCTCTGACATCGTGCTCATAACCGCGGTGCTGGTCGGCCTATGACTTTTAAAAAAATAATTAATTCCTCATTTCTACCTTACTGATGGATCATACATTTGCTATAAATCAATGGTTGTCAATTTTCTTTTTCAAAATGTTTCAGTTGAGTGCATATCCTGTGCACCTGTCCTTCTGTTTATGATATTTTGTGTTTTTAAAATGACATTTGATTTTAAACATGGTTTTAAACATGAAATCAAATGTGATTTTAAAAATTACAGTTTTTGTTTTTGTTTTTTTTTTTACCCAAAGGGACAACATTATGGAAGGAGCTATTGGGATCACACATTAATATTTGCATTCTTTTCAGTTTTTTTTTGTAATGTAGTTATCTTACTCTTATAGTAAGATTTTAAAAGTGGTAAACTCAGGATTTTTTGTTAAAGAATGAGAGGAAAAAGTCAACTCCTTGAATTTCCAGTTCCCACAGGTCTGCTTCTTTCTCTTTATAGTGCTCACTCCTGTGCTGATCATAGTTTTGAAAGGATTGTTGATTAATTCCAAGTGATTCACAAAGGGGACCTTGCATTTTTCCTATTCCCTGAACAGATTAAGGACTTTTGGGTGGAGACAAATAGGGAAAAATACTGTCTGTGGAACCTTGCCTGGATTGGCCAATGGGAAGGAGAAGGGAGCTCTACCAGCTAAAACTAGTAACTGTGGTTTCTCCAAAAATGGAAGAACCTTCTGTCAACAATCACGATGGGCAAGCATCTCGTTAGACCACCATGGAAGATGGATGTGGGGAAGAATTGCATTATGTCCTTCAACTAAATAAACATAAAGACTTGGCTTTAGTAGCATTTTGGGTACTTTCCAATCTTTAAAATACACAAAATTCCATCACCTAAGTTTGAGAATAATTTAATAAAAATTACACATGCTATTCTTGTTCCTTTCTGTTGCAAATTAGAGAGAAAGAGAAATATGCTTGTATTATAATGTTATGAATGTAAGAAAGTGTTGCAATCTTCAATAAACTATGATATTTTTTGGTCTTTTTACTATTTAAATTCATGAGTAATAGCATTAGAAAGTATACAAGTATAAATAGAAAGTGGTCTATACTAGCAGACATGGGGTTTTTTTCTCTCTGGAGCTATCTTCAGCAACTGCAAAACACATTTTCCTATATTCCCTTCATTCAATAAGTTTATAAACAGCTCATTCTCTCTTTCACCCCTGTCTGTCCCAAACTGCCGACTCTGGTTGTGTTTTGATACCACATGAGTCACACTCGTGGGAAGGATAAACGGAGAGCCCCTTAAATGTGCCCATTTTGTCAGTGTCTTGTACACCTATTAGTGTGATGTTCTGCTTGTGTTCTTCTGCATTTCCCTAAAGTGCTCGTAGTTTGGAACATGTGGCCACAATGACAGGAAAGGGTACTGTCCACTGTGGTCTTGAACAGACCTAATCTTGCCCTGGTAGGAGAGCATCCTCATTCGTGCCTGGGATAGCCTGCAACCCTGCTGGCCCTCATCTCCGCCTGCCCTGCCTTGGCAGGGGATGCAGTACACCAGCGACCGAGCAACCGCAGCTCGGTGAGGGGCAGCTTTGCTAAGTCCACTCTTGTGGACACTCGCATCTGGCATATCGTGGGTATTTGGTGGCTTTTGGATATTTTGATACATGCCACAGGCATTTCTGTTTCTAAGAGAAGGGGACTCTTCTTCAACTAAGCAGGAGTGTGATGAAGGGGTGAGCGAGAGGAGCACAGAGTTATGGTGGCTTCTGAGAGGCCTCTAGAGACAAACCATAAAGATGGAGACCGACAAGCCCTACGGTAACAACAAATGGGAACCTTCCTTCAGGGTGTTTTTAATGATTTCTGACTTTTACATTTATTCAAGGCTGCCATTCTTCCCACGCCTTGAAACTAACACTGAGAAGCAGGATTCAGGGACAATCCTTCAGGAAACATGTACTTACACCTTCTCTGTGCCAGCGAGGAAGAAGGAAAGACAGTGCCTGTCCAGGAGATTACAGTCTAGTGACATGTCGAAGAGTTGAACTGAATTAAGGAGAATAAATTAAGTTTCTTAACATCCGTGACAGTAACCTACAGATACATTTAAAGATCAGCAAGAAATACAGTTTTAGTTAATTTTTCAAACCCAACAGGCAGTAGAACATCACTCACCCAGTACTGAAACAAAGCCGAAGGCTAACTGCAGAGACACCAATTTCTATTTTCTCATCAGCTAATACTTCAGGGTGATAGCTTCATGATAATATTACCATTAACCTAAGGCTTAGATAAGTGCATTGTCTTGATGTCAGTAGTCAGCATGAACAAAATGATTTTTAAGGAAAAAATGAGATGTTTATAATATTTATAAATATTATCATATTATCATATTTTAATATATAATCATATGCACACAAGCTATACAAATGTATATGACATAAATGCATGTACATTCCTTAGAATTCCCAAGCGATTACAAGGGTGGTGTTAGTGTGGCTGTCTGCAAAGAGCTAGTAGATTAATTCCTAGTTATTATAATAACATTCAATTCTCAGTTCTGGAAAATAGCGTCTTTATTTTTTAAAGATTTTATTTATTTATTTTTGGAGAAAGGGGAAGGGAGTGAGAAAGAGAAGGAGAAAAACATCAATGTGAGAGAGAAACATCGGTTGGTCGCCTCTTGCGTGCCCCCAACTGAAGAACCGGCCTGCAACCCAGACATGTGCCCTGGCTGGGATTCGAACCTGTGAACTTTCAACTCTCAGGCTGACACTCAATCCACTAAGCCATACCATCCAGAGAGGGGCATATTATCTTTTAATTTCAAAAGCTTTCCTTATGAATATGTAGTTTCTGATGTTCAATAAAACAAAATTACTTTTAGTTTTTTTTAAATAGGTAAAGTGTTTTACAATATGAAAGCTTATCCATTCAAAGTTAAAATTCTGCATGAATTTAATGATAACATGATCCGAATTTCTGAAGGTGGCAGTGTCTGGGCGGCACTCTACTACTCCCTCTTACACGAGCTGTGGGGGCAGGAGGGGGAGAAGTGGGGAGGAGAGCCAGGCTGCTGGGAGCACAGGCCACACACGCTGATTCTGTGCCCCGCCCTAGAGGTCCACTTTGGGACATTCAGATCACTCTGGCAGGGTTCCCTCGGCCCCAGTCTGCTGGCTGCCTCTGCAGTTGCCACCACCCCTCATATCCCCTGGGAGCACCCCCAAATGCTGAGAAAACTCTTCTCGAAGTGGGTTGCATGGGTGTCCACCAAGCAACAGCTGTCAGGAAATTGGTTGTCAGCCTGACTAGGATTTATGCAGAGTGGATCCAAAGTTTCAAAGATCACCCGAGACCAAGGGTTGGTTTGTGCCCTGCAGGGCCCCAGAGAACCCAGAGCCAAGGCCGTGCTCCCCACCCTGCACCATGTGTCGGCCTGGCCTGCCAGCTGCCACTGTGTGGTGTCCGAGTGTCTTGTGGTCCAGCTTTCCCACAGTCGCATAGAGACTGATGGGAAAATGGCTAATGCAGCTGGACAACGTCAAAGATCATGCTGCAGAACCAGTGCAGGGCTGCCTGCAGCAAGACCTCCGCCTATGTCTTCATTTAGCAACCAGAGCCTTGCAAACCTCGCTAGACACAGAAAGTTTTATTTTCAAAATGCTGCATTTGGAAAAAACAGTGCTCATTGAATGTGCCAGTGTTGGAAAGTTATCTCTTAATATGTCACAGCAGACGCGGTATTTTTGGTAAGTTATCTGTGGAGCTTTACTCACTGGGCAAGACATGTCATGCCCTTTTACGTAACACTCCAAAGTTCAAGACCTTTTCTCAAAAGTCCCTTTCTCCATGTGACAGCTCTCATCGCTGTCTCTAGGGTGTATGTGATTGCAGCCTCAGCAAAAGGTTGTTTCTGGTTGATTCCCCAAATCCCCAGGAAAAATATATCTTTCGTACATATCTTTTTTGTATGCCATCAGAACAAAGAAGATACATTTTTTTTTTTTTTTTTGGTTCTGATGGCACACAAAAATGTACCTCTCTGAAGTGTCCTCAGGTTCCTTTCTCTCCAGTCGCTCAAGTTAAACTAATCTTACTGTTTCAGCCACTATGATGTTTTCCTTTCTTTCTTGATTTTACATTGAGAGAAGAAGGGAGAGAGAGAAACATGGATCTGTGTCCCACTCGTTTATGCATTTATTGGTTGATTCCTGTACGTGCCCTGACAGGGGATTGAACCCAAAACCTTAGCATGTAAAGATGGTGTTCTAACCAATAGGGCTACCCGGCCAGGGCTATGATACTTAAATTCTATTATAGTGTTTTAATATTAAATTACAATAATTGTATTTTATAAATATTTTTATGGCTCTGTTCTCACCAGGCAATTAGACATACAATGAATGTGAACCAGACAGGTAAACATTCATGCACTCATAAAGCATGATTTAGTGGGGGAATCAGACAGTTAATGGACAATGCAGCACAGTGAGGAGCATGCTATCATACAAGGACAGGGACTGAGAGCAGCCATGGGGAGGTCCCCACGGAGAAAGCAGTAAGAGCAGACTTCAGAGCTGGCTGGTGTGGCTCAGTGGGTTGAGTGCAAGCCTGCAAACCAAAGGGTCGCCAGTTCGATTCCCAATCAGGGCACATGCCTGGATTGCAGGCTGGGTCCCCAGCGGAAGGCATGTGAAAGGTAACCACACATTGATGTTTCTCTCCCACTCTTTCTCCTTCCCTTCCCGTCTCTCTAAAAATAAATAAATAAAATCTTTAAAGAAAAAAGAGCAGACTTCATTGAAGAGATTATTTCTAAGTTGAACTTCATCAATGAGATATTGCCAGGGGAAGGGCTAAGATGTAGAAGCTGGAAGTGATTGCTGAATGGAAAGAGAAAGCATTTTAGACAAGGAGAACGTCATGTTCAATGTCAGAGAATAGAGCATGGAGCATGGTATAGAAAGCCACTCAGTATAGCAGGAGGTAAAATTTGAAGGAGAATTGCTGGGAGAAATGAAGCTGAAAAGGAGAGCAGGGGCCAGATCCCAGACATGTTAGACCATCTTAGGGAGTTTGGATTCTATCATGGGCGATGTGAAATTACTGAAGGGTTTTAGGCTAACGATGATAGGATTTGAGTTATATTTTAGAAAAATCCTGGCTGTAGAAGGAAAGTTTGTGCCCCCCACCTCCACACACACCAAATACGTATGTTAAAACCTAATCCTCAGTATGATGGCATTGGGAGGTGGGCCCTTGGGAGATAACCGGGTCACAAGGACAGAGCCCTCCTGCATGGGATTAGCGCCCTCGTAGAAGAGACCCCAGAGACCTCCCTTGCCTTTTTCACTGTGAGGACCCCATGAGAACACAGCCATCTCTGAACCAGGAGTGGGCTCTCACCAAATTTACTGGCCTTGATGTTGGACCACGCAGCCTCATAACTGTGACAAATAAATTTCTATTATTTATAAGACCGCCCAGTCTATGGTAATGTGTTATAGCAGGTCAAAGAGACTGAGACAATTACTTTGCAATAGCACAATTAAATCAAAGGGCTGAAGTCAGAGAGATCTTTTGGGAGGTTGCTGGAGCAGTGAGGTCATTCCGGTGGCAACTGGAACTCAGACTGAGGGAGTTTGAACAGAAAGGAATGAATGTGTCCCGGAAGTATTTAGGAGATAGCCACCTTGAGAATGGTGACTGGCTCCTTTGGGCCACTGGGTTGGTCCTTGGATGCCATTGAGTAAAGTGGGGTCACAGAGGGAGAAACAAGTTGGGAAAGAGAGAAGTCAATGAGTTCAGATATGTCAGGTTTTAAGTGTGGGGTATTGACTATGTCCAGGAAAAAAGAAAAGATGTTGGATATGTGCACCTAAAGTTCAAAAGAAAGAGCCAGGGTGGATTTATAGTTTGGGAATTAATAGCTTAAAAAAAAAAAAAATGAAGGCATAGGAAACTGTCAGGTTATTTAAGGACAATGTATAGTGCAGGAAAACTAAGATGGTCCAGGAAAGACAAGCCCTCAAGTATTGCCTCTTACATATTGATTCATTTGTCATATTTCTTGGGTACAATTACTTAATTGAGTGTTAATTGAGTGCAATTTCTCAACAAAGATAATTATGTGAGTTGCTATAGAAGGAAAAATAATACATTCTATAAAGGCCTCCCTTCAAGGAATTTCCATTCAAGTTTTAAAGAAATTATCAACAACAAAACAATAATACCATCAAAGAGACACACATATAAGTTATCATTAACAATAAAGTGCCAGATGAGTAGGACTGGCCAGTGGTGTGATGCTAAGATAAGGGGTGAACTTTTGTGGAATGCAGCAGATTGAAAACGCTGATGAAACCTGGGAGTCCTGAGCAGGATCCTGAAATCTGAGTAATAGTGATGGAGAAACTGACCACACAGAGCTGAGGATGCTGAGGGGTCTTTCAAGAGAGCTTGAGAGTGTCATGGTCGGAACTGAGGATCCAGAAGAGGTATAAGGAGACATGTGGCTGAAAAAGACTGGGACCCAACTGTGAACACTTGCTTATCTACCTTCATCGCCCAAGGAATCTTTGGCCAAGGAAAGACAGCATTCTTTCCTTCTGAGGACGAAAGACACTCCCTCAAAGTTCTTTTTTTAGCACTGCTTTTTGATGAGTGGTTCTCAAAGTGGAATCTGCAGACCACTGGGGTCCCTCGCTGCTCCTCCTTCAGGGAGTCTGCAAGGTCAAACTATTTTCAGAGTAGTAAAAAGACACCCCTTTCTTTCTCACTGCACTGACTTTTCCACTGAAAGGAAAACTGCTTGCACGTTAGCACGAATCAAGGCAGTGCAACAAAACTGCGTTGCAGTCATTGGATTCTTGACCACCAGGCACACAGAGGGGAAAACGCAAAGCTGGTTTAAATTAAGGATATCCTCGATGAAGCAGTAAAATAATTAATTTTATTAAATCTTGGTCTTTGAGTCGTGTCTTTAGGAAGTCCATGGGATGCAATGGAACTACAAATAAAGCACTTCTACAGCCGACAGAGGTAGGATGGTCTCAGAGAAACTCAAGAGTGTGATTGAGTTGTGAGTGGAACTAGGTGCTTTCTTCGTGGAACTCCATTTTTATTTGAAAGTCACTTAACAGGGAAACTATGGTTATTTGAATATGGCTATTTGGCAGACATTTTCTCAAAAGTGAAACAAGTAAGTTACTTCAAAAAACAACTGACAATATTTGTTGCCAGTGACTGAATTCAAGCATTTAAGTGAAAGTTAGAATGTTAGAAAACTTATATTCATAACCCTGAGTTAGATAGCATTGTGATACTTGAAGATTTGCTGGTGTGATAGTAGTGATATTAAAAATCTGTGTTTTTTAAAATTTTGTACATGTTAAAATTGACTAATAAATGATATTACAAAATAATGCATGGGTAAAAATCCATTTAAAGAGCATTTAAAGTGATATCCATTTAAAGTGATACCTTTTTACTACTGTGAAAAATAGTTTGACCTTGCAGACTCCTTGAAGGAGGAGTAGCAATGGATCCCAGTTGTCTGCAGATCCAACTTTGAGAACCACTCATCAAAAGCAGTGCTAAAAAAAGAACTCTGAGGGAGTGTCTTTCCAGAAGGAAAGAATGCTGTCCTTCCTCGGCCAAAGATTCCTTGGATGATGAAGGCAGATAAGCGAGTGTTCACAGTCAGGTCCTAGACTTTTTCAGACACATCTCTTCTTACTCTTCTTGTAACAAATTTAATATAACGAGCAAGAAAAGGTCATTGATATAGGTTCACTGTACCTAACCTTTAAGAAGTTAGTTTATGAATCAAAGAAGAATATCCATCATTATCCAAAAGAACTAATACATATGTGTGAGACCAGATAGTCCTTATTTTTCAACCAAAAAAAAGTATTTCCACAGACTGAATGCAGAAGCAGATATGAGAATTCATTAAGTCAGATACTGCTTTACATATGGGGAAAATGTAAAATAATACCATTCTTTTAACTATATATTGTTTTGTTTTGAAAGTAATTCATTGGGAAAATATAGGTATTTTATATGTGTAAGATATTTATATTATCATGTAATGGGTTTTTTCTTTTAAGAAATGAATACAGAATGGGACAAAAGTAGGATTATCATTATGAGTAGGCAAAACACAGTTTCTTTTATTATTATTTATTAATTATATTTTTCCATATGAACAACTATAAACCTACTTTTGCCCCACCCTGTATTTGAAAAATTGTTCTCAATGTGATTTCCTAAAACAACATACCCCATAGACATAACCCATACAAACAAAAGATCTTTGGGTTCCTAAATATTTTAAGAGTGTAAAGGACTTCTGAGATCTTAAAATTTAAGAACTGTCACTGAAAGGATGTTCTATAAGTTTAGTGATAATACATACATAAATATATAAAGTGTTATACCACTATCTCTTGAATTTATATAGTATCTTATCATTTGAAAGGGCTCTCACATGCAGTAATTTGAGCTACATAGGTTAGGAAACTGAGAGTCAGAGGGTTTAAGTAGCTTAAAAAGATAACACTGCCAATAAAGTGTGAGAACTCAAACTAGTTCAGTCTCCCAGTTTGAAGCTCCTTCCACTACATCCATTTATCTCGGGTGTAGATTAAACATACTTTTTAGGACTCCCCAGGGCTCAAAATCCTCACTACTGAAGTACCTTTGTACTTTCATTGGTCTTGCATTTTTTGTACATCGACTTTGCCAATGTCAGTGGGCATAACACCTTTTAGATAATATATGGTATGGACACGTACTTCCTCTTCAGAGGTTCCTGTTGGTCTTGGTCCCACCTCAGTGCTTCAGGATCAACACTTCCTAGTGCTCTAAACAGGACGCTGTCCCTTCGGCCCTACCTGGAGATCACTGGTTTATTTATGTAAGCTTGGTGCTCCTACTCTTGTAAACCTCTTCAGTCCAGACCAAACTGATCCCATAGTACCCCCAGCCTTCGATGTTCTTGTTTGAGTTCAATTTAGCTCCAACTTGGTGTGATGTGATTCTATGAGAACTTTTTATCATTTTTTCTTGATTTGCTACAACTGATAGTTCAAATGTTCTTCAGTTTGCTCAAGAGTTCTAGTTTGCATTTATTGTCCCCATGTGAAGTGGTTGAGCTATTCCTGATACTACTTCTCAATATGGTTCTTATTATTATTCTGATAATCTTTCAGTATCATTCTGGGTTTCAGAGTAGCTTCATCTCCTCAGTACTTCTATTAATACTTTGTAACATCCTCTATTAGAGCTTATCCCCCTGAATTATTATTTGTTTAAACATATATTTTTAAGCACTTTAGAATAAAAACTGCTTTATTGTTGTGTGCCTAGCATTGAGCACTGTGACTAGTACACAAGAGGCATGCAATGATTATTTAATAATAAATGCATGAAGGAGTAAATGAAGGCACTGCTTGATCATTAGTGATTTGTCTAGGTCATCTTTGAGTCAACATTATTCAAAATTCTCAAAATATCATATGTAGAGGTATGGATGAAAATATCTTAATACCCTGGACTTGTTTATAATCACATTTTTAAAATCACAAAATATTTATAAATAAATCTAATAAAAGATAGGTAAGGCCCCATACACTGTAAACCACAAAAAAATTACTAATAAAAAAAGTTTAAATAAATAATGGGATATGCCATATTAGTTCAACTAACAAAATATTATTTTTCCTAAATTTATCTATAAATTCAATGTAATCCTAACCAAAATTCTAGCAGGTGCTTTATGGAAATTGAGAAGCAAATTCTAAAATGTGTTTGAAATCGTAAAGGGCCATGAGGAGCCCCTGACCAAGAAGATCACTGTAGGAAGTCGAGCCTTATTGTAAAGCTATAGTATTTAAGACAGCGTGACGCTGGCTCAAGGGTGAACGCACGAGTCGGGCACCAGTGAAAAACAAGAGCAAACCTAAAGCCTGGCCCATAATTAAAACTGTCCCCTGATTTATGACAGAGGTGACAGTGCAGTGCAGTGGGGGGAAATAGACTTTTTAAATAAGTGATTTGGGGTCAGTTGAATATCTCTGTGGAAAAAGGTGAATCGTGACCCCAACCCTGACCTCGTACAGTACACAAAAATGAGTTTTGGATATTAAGGAGATCTAAATGTTAAAGTAAAATAATGAAATAGTTAAAAGAAAATGCCCACATCTTCATGACCTTAGGCTAAGCAAAGATTACTAAAATAAGATACAAAATGCACTAGCCGAAACAGAAAAGATTACAAATTAAAATTAATTATTAAAATTAAGAATGTGTGCTTGTCAAAACATGATTAACAACAAAAAGGCAATACATAGAGTGGCAGAAGGCATTTTTACAAATAAGAATATCCAAGTGGCTAATAAACATATGAAAGGTAATCAACTTCAAAAATCATCAAGGAAAAAGCTAACTAAACTACCACCAGCGTACCATGTACATTCCCACCAGAATAATTATAATGAGTAAGACAATATGGTATTTACTGAGATCAGGAAGCAGCTGGACAGCTCATATCCTGCTGCTGGGAATGCAAATCAGTTTAACCAACTTGAAAAACTATAGTATCTACTAAATTCCAATTTACTCGTATCTAATAACCTAGCACTTACTCTTAAGTATATTAACTCACACAAATGCTATTATAGATTAAATTGTGTACCAACTCCCCACCCTCCCACCCACCACCATCCCAAATTCATATATTGAAGTCCCAACCACTAAAGCGACTATATTTGGAGAGAGTGCCTTTAAGGAAGTAATTAATGTTAAATGTGGTCATAAGCATGGGGTCTAATCCAATTGAATTGGAGTCCTTATAAGAAGAGGAAGAGACCCCAGAACTGTAGGTACAGAGGAAAGGCCACTTGAGGACATAGCAAGGAGGCGGTTGCTGGCAAGTCAAGGAGAGGGGTCTCTAGAGGAACCAAACATGCTGACACCTTGATCTTGGATTTGAGCCTCCAGAACTGAGAAAATAAATTTCTGCTGTTTAGGCTACATAGTCTGTGTTATTTTGTTATGGCAGCTCTAAAAGATTTATGCATTTGCATTCAGATGTTTGAAAAAAAAAAAAACAGTGTAAGAATGTTCCTAGCAATACTCTTGGGAAAAACCAAAACCTAGAAACAGCCCAGATTTTCATCCAGTGTAGAATGAATAAACTGTGGTAATGTGTACAATAGAATAAAATTAGGCAATGAAAACCAATAGATTATGGCTAGACACAACAACATGAATGAGTCATCCAAACATAATGTTGAGCAAAAGAAAGCAAGTATAAAAGAGTATATACGGAATGATTCTATTCATATAAGGTTCTGATGAATCAGTCAAAGTGAATCTGTGGTGTTGGAGATCAGGACAGTGTTTAACCTACGGGGGGACAGTAATAGGAAGGGGAGTGCAAGGGGCCGAGATGCGTGTAATTCTCTGATTCTCCATTTCAGTGAGTGCTGGTTACATGGATATGTTTATTTCATGAAAAATCACTGAACTGTAGCACTAGTTATGCAGTTTTATATGTATGTTATACTTGAACAACAACTGGCAAGTGGTAGGTCTGGGATTCAAACCCTACTTGTCTGGCTCCCAATGTTTTGATATGTCCTGACACTATTAAATAGTTCTATATTCCAATCATGTCATGTAGTCTTAGATGTCTATGTGCAGTTTTCCATAAGCTATTGTGACAACTCATAAGAATAAGGATCTAGAATTTTCCTCTGACTAAATGCTCCCTGTAACGAAGTGCTCTTCAGCAAAGCCTCCCTTTATTTTTTCTGTCAGAACATTTTTGTCCCCGCCCATTCGGAGAGCAAGTATCTTCCATAGTCATTGTTTCCTCTCATGAAGCTGAGAAGCAGGAAGGGTTTTGCCCCTCACAAAACACCCTGCACACTGACACCAACTTGAAGTTTCCTGTGCTGAGTCATCCTGGGAATGTGGCGAAGCTCACGGCTTTCGAGGTTCTCAGAAACCATTTAACCTCCAGTTCACCAGACACACACACACATTCTCCTGTGTGGCAAATGCAGCACATGGGTTTTCTCCTGTTACTTTTAGCTCATAACTTTCCATTTAAATGTCCCCAGTATTTACCCTTTCCTTCAATGATTTTCCTTTGGATCTAACCAATCTCTTTCCCCGTGAGTAGTCAGTCATCTGAGTCATGCTTCTCAAAAGTGGCCCAAACCACAGGAAAGTACATGCACCCCGCCATGTCCACAGATTTTTCTTCTCCTTCATTTAAAATTAATTAAACCCCCAAGATGTTCAACTCAACATCTTTAATACATTTCATTGATTATCAACTATTCCAATTTCTAAATGTACATTACTTTACACTTTAAAATAACTATTTTATCAAAGAAAATACAACTAAAAGAAAGAAATATAATAAAAACGTTTGGTAAGTAAAAATATATATTTGTATCTTTTTTCTACTTATTTTCTATTATATTATCCCACTTCATTAGTTCCATTGGAAAGAAAATTTCAAACCTCAGAATTCGCTGGGTCAGCTTTTCTGCTCCTTTGGCACCTTCTTGCTGGCATTTTATTGCTGACAGCCGTATCTGCCTCTCTGCCACATTCTCAGAAAAGATGCTCATTTGCACACATCCTCTCTCAGCTTCCACACAGCCGGCATCCAGAGTTCTCCAAACACTGCTGCCGGAAGTCACCGTGTTCCTGCTGATCCAAGAAGGAAAATGCAATTCATCTCTCTCTTTCTCTCCCCCTTTACATTTGGAAAACAATTGTGTGGTTCATTAGAAAGACCCAAACATAAGATATTTTCCAAATTTAACAAGAATTATAAAAGACACACATTTTTCCTTGAGATACATAGAACAAATGGATTTTCATATGAGGAAAGTAAATGCATTGCAATACTTTAAGAACAAAATAATAAAATTGTAGCCCGGACCAGGCATTGGGTAAGTCATAGATGGGATCTTGTACTCTCAACCATCAGGGGCTGTAACCTATAGATCACTAGCCCTTTTCTAAAACATATGCTAACTCGCTGTTCCAAAATTCAGTTTTTCTAACCACTCTTCTTGTTCCACGTCTCATTCCTTATCCTGTTTTCTATGACTGCCTTTGCTACAAATGTCATGGCCCAAATTACCATGCTGCTTCCCCTTATTGCTTGTATCATCAGAGAGCCATTCTGGCAGTGAATCATCAAATATTTATGAAGAGCCTACCATGTGCTGGGCACTGTTTTAGGAATTAGGTTCTACAGGTTTGAACAATACAGTTCAAAAAGAGTCATACTAATGAACATATAACAACAGAAGAAAGTGAGGAAGCTAAAAACAAACGTATTGGTGTAAGACTAGAAAGCCAAGTGTTGAGCAACTACGTTAGAGAGTATCACGGGGATGCCTCTCTAAGCAGAAGACGTGAGAAAGGAGATCTTAGCGAAGTTGGGGATGAGGACAGTCTGAAATCTGGCGTAGTGCTCTTTAGCCTGGGGCTGTAGAGAGTAGTTCAGCCAGAGCGCTGCCCCGAGGAGCGGTTGAGTTTGGCTGGTCAAGGATCAGCGAGGAGGTCAGTGTGGCTGGAGTCGTATGGGGGGGAAGGGTAGGAAAGGCGGCTGGGGAGGTAGGTCATCAGGACAGACCATTTGCATCCATTTAGGCAGTGGCAAAGAGCTAGGAATTTATTTGGCATTTTTTCTTCCAAATTACATTTAAAAACATATTTGGACTTTATTCAGTTACTGGAAGACACTGAAAAGTCTTCAGCAGGAGATCAACTTGAACTTAGATATCTACTTGGTCTGCTTGGCTGGGGTGTGGGGAACTGACTGTGGGGGTTGAAAGTGCGCAGCCAGACTCCGCTGGCACCCCTGTCTCTCCTGGTCACGCAGCGTTGGATGCTTCTCAGGTGCTGCTCCAACACTCCATCTTAGCAGCTCACTCTTTGGCCCCCTAAGGAGGCGTCCACCTTCCTTACCTCTCCTGCCTGACTCAAACCCAAGACTCCACCATCCTTCTTCTGCTCCAGTGGGGCATTCCTTAGCTGGTGCCTGACACTGGGGAGCACCCCACACCCCACAGTCAATATACACTGATGGGAATACACTCTACGGCCCCATCACCAAGGCACTGGAATATTCCAGAATCTTTGTTTATTTCTTACATTTGACGATCCTTGTTTTACAGTGGACCTAGAATTTCAAGCTCTCCACAGTTTAAACCACTCAAGTTCAATGAGCATGCACATCAATCAGTTTGGTACTGGTATCAATTTTAGAAAACTTTTAAATAAAGTAAATGTTCTTTCTTAAACTTCCACATCAAACAATCTTTTTTTGTTTTGTTTTGTTTTGTTTTGTTCTATTTTTATTTATTTATTTTTGGAGAGAAGGGAAGGGAGGGAGAAAGAGAGGGAGAGAAATGTCAATGTGTGGTTGCCTCTCATCTGGCCCCCACTAGGGACCTGGCCTGCAACCCAGGCATGTGCCCTGACTGGGAATCGAACCTGTGACCTGTTTCGCAGGTCCATGCTCAACCCACTGAGCTACACCAGCCAGGACTTACATCAAACAATCTTAATGAGTTGCACAAACCCACTAGATAATGGAGTAGACATTAGTTCCTGAAAAGTCTTGGAACTTTACCTTAATCCATAGCCTGAAAAGGCAAGTACAAATTCTACAAAAACATTCCAGCTGATTTTGCACAGGTCAAGGAAAACCACATTTTTTCAAACATCTTTAAACATCATGTGCCTTATTTATTTACAACTCCAGATATGTGCAGGCTTCTGGTGTTGGTGGAATGCAGCTGACCTCAGAAGAATTTCTGGCTGCTCAGTTACACTTTGAAGTTTTTTAAATTTTCCAGAGCAAATATCCCAAATTTCTGATAACATGAGGTATATTATATACAGCAAATGCACTGAGTCAAGAGTCAAACTCTTGGAAATAAGATAGTAGCTTTCAATAATAAAAACTACTCCTATTTTCCCTGCTGAATGAAATGAAATTGGTAGCAGTGGGGACTGGAGGCTTTGAAAGCAGGATAAGTGTTCCTCATGACTTTCCTTGTGAACAGGGGCCTCAGATCAGCCGGCAGTGGACAGCAGAGAGATTCACGTGAGCCCAGTGTGATAAATAATGAAACACAATGTGTAATTGTCAGCAAGTTCTTAGAACCTCCTCAGGCCTGAGCTACCATGCAGAATGCATTACCTCAGGCTCCACGGGGTCACAGGGGAGGTAACCAAGTGTTGGGACAAGTAAATAGACATATTGTACTGAGCTCCTGTCTCCAGAACAACCCCTGAGAAAAACTGGAATTCCATGTTGCTCAGCTGCTTTTCCAGCTCTGTTGGGAAAAATTAAATGGTCTTAGCAAAACAGCTAGGTTGAGCTTGCTAATTCAGCTTTTTTAAATCTTACGGTTGAACCATAATAGACCTGGCTACAGAATTAACTTTTGAAGGTAACATTTTATCTTTTATTCTCACTTAAAACATTCCTGTAATATGAAAAATGCTATATGAAATGTTAATATTTACAAAAGAAAAAGGTAATGACACAGAAGGCCCAATTATGTTGCAGATATAAAATCAGTAGGGATTCTGGTACCTCAGGGTGGAAATGGAACTCAGGGCTTCTAATGAAACAGGTGTCAAATTCTCCTACTTTAGGGACCAATGCGATGCTGCTTCACAACACCAAGGGCTATCGTAACTCTAAGGACATCCCAAATTGCGGAAGAGTGAGTGAAGACTGTCTCCTGTTACTCCCGCCTGTTTATTCAATTTCAAGGGTAATCTGAGGCCTAAAATGAATTAATGTCATTTCCCCAAATGCCTAACTTCTTTTTTCTGGAGCAGTTTACAGTTTTGCCCATGTATCTGTATAAATCAGTTGACAGAGCACCACCTTAGGAGGCAGAAGATGTGAGTATGGCCTTGACCTACCAATGGCCAGCTGACTATGTGACCAAAGCCCTCAGCTCATTGCCCTATTTATTTAATATAATTCTCTACTCCCCCTCATCCCCTCAGCATGCACTTTTTATTTCCCTGACAGCAATTAATAAAACTTACAGTAATTTTTATTTTCTTATTTATTTACTATCTCTTCTATTATCAAATAAGTTATATAAGGGCAGAAAACATGCCTGTTTTGTTCAACTTATGGTTCCCCAAGACCCAGCATTTGTCTGATACAAAATAAAAATATAGTAAATATCTGTTGAGTGAATAAGTCTTTGAACACAGTTTTCTCAACTGTGCATTGGGGGTGGGGGGTGGGGGTGGGGAATACTATCTACAAGATTTTTTCATATCAAATGAGGTCATATATTTAGAGAATTTTATGAAGTAAATGTATAATTAAAATGAGCTGCTGTCACTATGTACTCCACAAAGAGACGTACTAATTCCAGCGAGAATAGCATGACTTTAAATGACATAACATCAGTTTTGGTAGTGTAATACCATCTAGAAAGCAATCTTTTACCTGAGTTCAGACAACTTTTCATGAATTGAGGAAATAAACTTGAACTCTTCACAATACAGCAACTTTTTTCTCATATTTATAAGAAAATGTATCTGCATTCCTTTTATATTAGAAACAAGACATTAAACTTTATTTCATTACCACTTTGAAAAGGAAAGACATTTAAAATACTGAGATATTTAAGCCACAGTTGTTAGTGCTTGGACTATTTTGAGAATTTCCTAAGAGTCTTAAATAATAAGACATGTCATCCAAAAAAATATTTTCAGTCCCTTTGGGAATTCAAACTGTTTAGGGTTACATAATACTACTTCGATACATATGTAGCTTACTGCTAATAAACTGCACAAATGTCACCAGTTCAGCTAGACATTCTCAGAAGCAAACATAAATATAGAGATAGAAAAATAATTCTTTTGCCCAAACAACCCCAGCCAGATCCCATGCTTATCTATGTTGAAAGACCAATTGCGTAAAAGAAGTTCCAACTTTTATTTTTAGGAGACTATGAGAAAAGCATCCGAAAGGACATCCATGGGACATTTCTCCCATGTATTTATTTAAAATTGGCATCTCATTGCTTAAGAGTTCAGTTATTTTGTTAGTCTGGATAATATCATTTTGAGAAACACTTGTGAGAATTAGTTACATTTTGTCATTAAAATCTAGTTCGGATCAATTCCATTTCATTCAACAGACACATTGGTCGAGAGCTTCATAGGTGCTAAGTGCTGCTCTGGACGCAGGGGAAGCACAGAGAAGCTTGCACTGTAGTGGGGAGAAGAAAACATGCACTTGGTGTCACGACAGGATAGTTTGTGCAACCCTGGGAGAAGGACAAAATGCTTTTGGAGGGCACAAGGAAGGGCTACCACCTCAACACCACCCAACTGAGCAGGTCGAAAAATAAGTCCAGGGGCAAAGTGCCCCATCCTGCAGCCCTGAGGGCAGATTCTTATGGAGCCCTAGATAGTCATCATAATCAGCAATCCCATTACTTTCTCTTCATTTTAAGAAGCTGATTTCCACATTTAGATCCTCGCATTTTCCCTTCTCAGGTATTCCTTCCCTGTGCAGGCACAATATTTCCAATACATGCCAACCAATCATCTGACTATTCCCTTAAAGTTCCCACTTTTCACAAAAGGACCTGAAAGAACAGAACATGCGTAGGAAGAAAAATTTTAATTTACCTTTGCTCTTCTCTTTGTTATTAGGTTGCTGTAAACTTCAGGGCAAATTTTAAAATCCTAGAGTTCTGGACAATAACGGAATTACATTACAAAGCCTCCATTCAGTTAGTTCTCTAGTCATTCCGATCCCTGTCTTCCCCCTACATGTGACTATTTTCTTCACCTGTTCTAAGCTTTGATCATTCTGCCTATACCAAACCTACAATGTTCTTGGTCATTTCTTCAGCTCCTCAAGAACTAATTAATGTAAATGAAACACAAAAAGAGCCTTTTTAACTAAATGTTCACACTTATCCCTAATGCTTACCTTTCACAAAAACTGTGATCAAGATATCCCTGACCCTTGGCATTTTGCACAGCTACAGCTACCAGTAGCTAAGAGCAAGGAGGCTGAGAAGAGTAGCCCATGATCTGGGGCTGTGAAACACTGGGAGGACTGTTTTAAAAAAAAAAAAAAAAAAAGATACACAAATCTTTTTGTGTCTGTGGACAAGTCCATTTTTCAGAGGAGAGATGCATCGCTCTCATCCGCATGTCAGGGACGTTGAAGGCAGAGGGAAAAAGATCAAGAATCATTTGATCAGAAATAACAGTGATGCATAACTAAGGGGACTTAAGCAGGTGTATTGTGATAAAGCTAGTCCATCTCTCATCAAATTCTCCTTCCAATTTCAATTCTTATTTATTTCTCTCTCTCTGATTTTAGCCCTTTGTCTTTTACCATTCATGAGAGCCAGCCTGGAAACCAAATGAAGTTAGGAAATCACCAGGTATGGGGGGTGTTGCCAAATCTCTGTGACTTACAAGTAATGATAGAGGATGACCCGAGAGAGCTGAGTATAGGAGGAACTATATTATCCATGCCCATCTTCCTCTCCCTCAGCCGCCCAATAATTTGAGAGTCCTGTGGAGGGTAATGCACTCCTGACACCTCACCTCCACATTCCCCTCCTCTCCCTAAACACTGCTTTGCTGGTGCAGCTACTATGCCTCAGCTGCAGGCAATGAACCGCCATGTTGTAGATCACGCCCTACACCACACCCCATTCAAAGTGCTCAGACCAGATGAGACACGGGAGTGAAGTCAGTGGTGTTTTGGAAAATACACTTGGACATAATGTTTTACATTTCCATGAAGTTCTTCCTTCACAGCACTCACCCGAGGATGACTCACTGCTCAAAACTTCTGTAGAACATCTTCAGATCTGGTGTAGCCTCCTCAATATAAAGCAGAGGTTCACAATGTTGCTTGCAGTTTGCAATAACCTGGGGAAATTTAAAAAGTACTGATACCAATATTTCAACATGAAGAGTCTGATTTACTTTGGCTAAAGCAATGGCTCTTACTCTGGGCCATGCATCAGAATCACCTGTGGGTATTTTTAAAGATACAAATACCTGTTCTCTAACTCTAGACAACTAAATATGAATCTCTGGAGGTGGGATCTATACAACTGTATTTCAAAACCTTTTCAAGTGAGTCAAATATATAACAAGGGGTTCAGATTCACTACTCAGCTTTCACATTTCATCATTGATCCAAAATATTAATAGCCTGCTTTATTCAATAAGATGACCTCCGCATGGATCTTAGCTTTTTCCCAAAACTGAATCTACCGCTCAGAATTTTTTAAAAGTTTGTCACAAACCCTAGCAATATAGTAAAAACAAAATGGCGGCCTTACCGTGAATCCATTTACAATCCTCTTAGGTGATTTCCTTTGAGGGCCAGTACTCCAGGTGTTCTAAGTAGATAATCCTGGTCAACGGGCATCCTGTTCGTGGATGCTGCCAAAATATACGGTTTCTTCCATGCGAAAGAAAGAGTACTACTAGCCAGTTCATCCAGAATTCCTGACGAGCAAATAAAAATAAGAGCTAATATATATTGAATGATTATAATGTGCATAAGTTTCTCTGAGAAATTTATGTGCATAACTTTATTTTCACAACTTTTTCCTGGAATAGTGTTATTATCTCCAAATTACAGACTGAGAAAACAAGGCTTAGAGAACCAAAGCGATAGTTCTGCTTATTAGTTTCATAGAACTTTGATGCCAAAGTAACATGACAAATTACTACATGGCATTGACTATCAGGGCAAAACCAATCTGTGATCTTTATGATCATAAATAATTACTATCTTTATGCCTATCAGTGCCAAGACTTTGTTGTTTGCATTCTAGTGAGTATGTTAAAACACAAGTCTGTGAACTATTTCTTGTATCATGTCAATCCTTTGCCTTTCAAACCTCAAAGTCTATGGTAAGAACTTTTCTTCTCAAAGTACATTTTCTTAATTCTTTCAGTGGGGCTGCTTAAGCTGAAGTTCAGAGAAAACAGATAGTGACTCAAAATTTCTACAGAATAGTAAATTCATGGTTAAAGAAAATACACACAATCACTCCATAGTAACAAAATTCATTGTTTAATGATTTATCAATATTGTATTATTACAGTTGAATATATAGATTGATAAAAGTTTTCACTCAAATCACAAAGACACTGTTGTAGGCAGAATAATGCCCCTCGCAAAGATGCCCATGCCCTAATCCCTGGTGCCAATGCATATGTAACCTTATGTGGCAAAAAAGAAGGACCTTTAGGTGGCAAATTATCCTGAATTATCTAAGTGGGCTAAACCTACTCACATGAGTCATCAAAGGAAAGGGAAAAAGAAGGGGTCAGACAGATGTGGCTTGAAAAAGATGCTACTCGCTTTACTGATTTTAAAGATCAAGGAACAGGGACATGAGCTGGTAAAGGTAAGAAAATAATGTTCTCTTAGAGCCTCCAGAAGAAAACTCAGCCCCACTAACACCAATTAGACCTGGTTTTGACTTGTGATTTACCGTACAATAATAAATTTGTGCCATTTTAAGCCACTAAATTTGTGGTAATTTAGTAGGACAGCAATAAAAATCTAGTAGACACAGCCCGTTAAATTGCCTTTAATTGTGGAAGAAGTATCACCATGCCTTCAACTCTAAGTGGATAAAATGTAGCATTTTTCAAGAATAAATATATCTCTTTGTCACTGCTTATGATTTGTTAAAATTATATGCTAGTCTTTATATTTACTTAATAGCGTCACCCAGAACAGAAGAATTCAAACAAATGAGGAGAGGCATAGGAACCTCCAGGACAACTTTAAACATTCCAACATCCAAATTATAGGGGTGCCAGGAGGCGAAGAGGAAGAGCAAGAAATCGAAAACTTATTTGAAAAATAATGAAGAAGAACTAGTTCCTTCTCCAACCCAGCAAAGGAAATAGACTTCCAGGAAGTCCAGGAAGCTCAGAGAGTCCCAAAGAAGTTGGACCCAAGGAGGAACACACCAAGGCACATCAGAGTTATATTACCCAAGATTAAAGATAAGGACAGAATCTTAAAAGCAGCAAGAGAAAAGGAGACAGTTACCTACAAAGGAGTTCCCATAAGACTATCAGCTGATTTCTGAAATGACACCTTACAGGGAAGAAGGGGCTGGAAAGAAGTATTTGAAGTCATGCAAGGCAAGGACCTACATCCATCATTACTCTACCTAGCAAAACTATCATTTAGAATAGAGGAGCTGATAAAGTGCTTCCCAGAATAAGGTCAAGTTAAAGGAGTTCATCATCACCAAGCCTTTATTATATGAAATGCTAAAGGGACTTATCTAAGAAAAAGAAGATGATCAGAAATACGAACAGTAAAATGGCAATAAACTCACAACTATCAACAACTGAACCTAAAAAAACAAAAACAACAAACTAAGCAAACTGCTAGAACAGGGACAGAATCACAGAAATGGAGATCACATGGAGGGTTATCAGCAGGGGAGGGGAAGGGGAGAATGGGGGGAAAGGTGCAAGGAATAAGAAGCATAAATGGTAGGTAGAAAATAGACAGGGTGAGGTTAAGAATAGTATAGGAAATGAAGAAGCAAAAATACCTATATATACGACCCATGGACATGAACTAATGATGGGGGGATGCAGGTGAAAGGAGGGTGCAGGGTGGAGGGGAATAAATGGCGGGGGGGAAGCTGGACAACTGTAATAGCATAATCAATAAAATATATTTAAAAGAAAAAATAAAAAGACTGCACATTAAAAACGGTGTCCACATACATTTTTACTTAAAGCCAATTTAAAGGGAAGTTGGAAACAACTATTTTTTCCCCTACAAATTGACTCTTACTTCTGTTCTCTTCCTTTCCTTTTACCTGTTCCTGCCACTCTAGTTGAGACATTCATTACTTGGTGCCTAGATTTCTGCAATCAGTTCCTCCCTTATACCCTTTACCTCAACCTCTCCCCAAATTCACGCCTTTTACCACCGGCACGCTCTTCTTTATGCCAGTACAATGTGTGTTAAGTTTTTCAGGACATCTTGGACATAAATTCCTCTGCCCTATTTTTAAAGGCAGCCACTCTTTGACCCAAGCTATTTAACTTCTCCTCTCTCTAACCTGGCAAATACTAGGAAGTCCGGCCTCCTCATTCTGCAGAAGGTGCCATGTGCACATTTGTGTCCATGGGTCGTCCTTCTCCTCTCGACAAATTCCAATTCTACCAGTGGTTTAAGATTGATTTACTTCCTTGAATATTTGCTTTATTTTTGAATACTGAAATGAATGGATTATAAAAGATATATAAATATGCAGGGTGGGGCAAGAGTAGATTTACAGTTGTGAATATGCAGAACAGCTTCTTGTAATATTATTTATTAATTATTGTATTATTTCCCATATGAATAACTGTCAATCTACATTTGCCCCCTATTCATATATCTTAATCTTAAAAAATACATATATAATATACATACTTTTCATCTTTTTTTTAAAGATCTTATTTGTTTACTGGTAGAGAGCGGGGAAGGGAGGGACAGAGGGAGAGAAACATCAATGTGTGGGAGACATCGGTTGCCTCTCATGTGCCCCCAACCCGGGACCTGGCCCACAACCCAGGCATGTGTCCTGACTGTGGCCTTCCAGTTCACAGGCCCAGGCTCAATCCTCTGAACCACATCAGCCAGGGCTAGAATATACATATCTTTCATCTTAATAGGCCTGTGGTGTTCTCTTAATTGGAACCACTTAAGAGCATCAATTTCTTAGGAAATGATCATTTGAATACTCAAAATGAAAGAAGCTACTAGAGTTCATTGCTTCCTCAAATCTAGTTTTTGTCATTAAATCTAAACCACATTTGATAAATTCTATCCTTTTGAGGTGTTGCTTAAGATTGTGGTTTACTTTTTGGTTGTTTCAAAAGTATCCCTAAGGATAAACAACCAAATAATAAAGACGATGAGAAATACGAGATGGGTGTTCTTCCTTTCTCTCACAGTGGGAATCCAGTGTCTTTTGGGATGTCTGTCTGCTGAGGATGCAGGCTGCCTAGAGGGTGGCAATTCAGGGGCCATTGTCCTTCGTGCAAAGCTTTGCATAAAGCCTTGTCTGGGTTAACCTCGAAGGAATGCAGTTTGCCTGGGGGCCAGACTCTGCAGCACATCCAGGAAAATCAGCAGTGCAGCGGAGTGTACAATCTACACTTGAATCTACAGAGCCAAACAAGAGCCCCTTGATAGGATAAACAACATCTTAGGTCCAGGGCATCATGAGATTAAGGGTAAAATTGGATTTCTACTTGAAAACTTAATCACATTATCTAATAAATGGCCTCTGTCCCCATAAAAGAGTTTTGCTTCATCCAGAATATTTCTACACCAAAACACTATACAATAGTGTTTTAATTGCTATGGTGTTAAATGAGCTTTCTGCATATGGGTTTTACCACCTTGTTTGTTTTCTGGGGGATTTGGTTACTCGCATATGAGAAGATCTAGCGAAATTTGTGAATAATCTCAGAATCACTGTGAGAGTAGGCCCCTGGGAAACCTCTGTGGAGTCCTGGAGTGACTTCTCCCCAGAATTTGATGAGCTCCGCCCTTGCACCCTGACACTACTCTCCCTGTTCTCCCCTCTACCTCTGGCTTCTCATTCCCCTCCTTTACGCTGATTTGTTTTAATGTAGTTTTTGATGTGTGCCCAACAAACTTTCTCACTGTTCACTTTCAATGACTTTTCCATTTGGTTCAGCTACCAGGCACCCCGTTTTCTCCTAAGCAGCTCCTTCCTGGTTTTATTCCCAGCAGCGTTCTTCCTGGGCCCCTCTGGCGTACTCTGTGACCCTCAGCTCATCTCTCTGATGACACCAACTTCTGATGGTGAGGATGTGGGACAACGTGAACTCTCATTCATTGCTAAAATGAATGCGAAAATTAAAAATGGCACAGCTGTTCTGAAAGACAGGTTGAGTAAACAGTCTTCTGCCATGTGATTTACCAATCGCACTCTTTGGTATTTGCCCGAATGAGTTGAAAACTTATATCCATACAAAAAACCTATAGCAGATTTATTCCTAATTGCCAAAACATGGGAGCAACTAAAACATCCTTCAGTAGGTGAACGGATAAACAAACTGCTACAACGGATACGTTATTCAGTGATGAAAAGAACTATCAAGCCATGGAAAGACATGGAGGAACTTTAAATACATATTGCTGACTGAAAGAAGCTAGCATGAAAAAGCTGCATACTGTGTGATTCCAACTATTTGGCACTCTGGAAAAGGTAAAACTGTGGAGACACTGTAAAGATCCATCCAAGGTTGCCAGTAGTTGGAGGGAGAGGAAGGAATAGGTGTAGCACAGAGGGTTTTGAGGCAGGAAAACTACTCTGTACGATACATTTGTCAAAACCCATAGAATGTGCAACACCAAGAGTGAACCCTAATGTAAACTATAAACTTTGGTTGATAGTGTGTCAGTGTATGTGCGTGGATTGTAACACGCGTGCCAGCCCGGTGGAGGGTGATGGTGGGGGAGGCAGTGTGGAGAGGAGGCGGTATGTGAGCACTTTCAGCTCAATTTTGCTGTGAACCTAAATCTGCTCTTAAAAAAAAAGGTCTACTAATTTTTTTTTTAATTTTTAAAAATCCGCTCTGATCGATACAGCAGAGAGCTGCTTACCACCGCAAGGAAACTGGAGCAGCCACACCAACAGTACGTCTAGGATGGATCGTCTTAAAAAGCAGGACACTTGGTGCTGGTCTCCAGGTCCCCGCTGGACCCCTTTTCACTTGCATCTTTCCACCCCGACTACACTTGGACTTCTCTTAAAGTTTCCTACTACATCTCCTTTCACTCCAAATATATTCCCTGAGAAAATAAAGGTCAATAGGTAAGATTCGTCAACAACCTTTCTCGAGGATAAGCTCTGAAGGCACCGACATCTGTCTCTCCTCCACGCCCCCCCCATTCCTTCTGTCTGCATGGAATGGGGGCCCTTCCTTCTGTTCCAGGCTAACCCTTCATTGTGCTTTAAGTTCCCATCCCCTTTGCCTCCAGTGGCCTCACCCAATCATTCCTATATATCATTTTACCAAATCCTTGATCCCTCCATCAAATGGTTTTCCCTCCCAGCATAGACATGCTCAAATCTTTCCCATCTTAAAGGAAACTCTCCCTTTATTTCATTGCCTTTTCATTTACTGGTAAGCTACGAGCACCATTTGGCTGTAGTGGTCAGGACATGTTAGTGGAAAGTGAAAGAAAACCCAACTTGCACTGACTTATGAAAAGGGAAATTTATCTACCCCTCTAACCCAAGGAAGTGGTGAACCACCAAAGTGTGAGGAGAGATTGGGCCAAGACTCGGGAACCATCAGAGACTCATTTGTTGCCTGGATTCTCTCCCCATCCTATAGATGAATCTCCATCATCTGATGTTGCTCAACATCAACCTGCACTTGGCTTTATTTTCTCTGAATACAATTGCGCTTTCTTCATATGTTAAGAAACCAGGTCCTGAATTTCACCACGTACAGCTCCTCTCATCAGGGAGGGACTAAGCTTTGTTCTCTGAAACTCACATTAAAATTCCTGGAAAAAGAAGAGTGACAGAAGGAAGTCAGGGTAGGCAGAGTCTCAGACAGATGGCAGTGCAGCTCTGAGAAAGTCTCGGCCAGCCCACCAGGGAACTAACTCCACGGCAGACAGCCACAGAAGGGCTGTGTTGCCGAGTGCTACAGAACAGCTCCGTGCTGGGCAGTGGCCAGCCACCGTCTCCAGGCAATGTTCACTCCCTAATGTCAGCTGTCCAGGAAGAGTGCAGCACCAGTTCAGACATGATTGGCAGATCCTAACGCTGCTGCAGCTGGAGGCTGGCACCTAAATGCCTTCCTCGTTTCAGGTTTTCTCTTGAAGAGAAATTGAAGTGACACACCTGTATGGCTGCGTACTCTGTAATATTGTAGACAGCATAATACTGTCACTTAGTGTACTGGTCTTTCTTCTCCATTAAGTGCCTTAAAATAAACAAAAACTTTGAAAAACAAGTGATAAACTCAGAAGGCATTAATTCCATTAATTTCATTAATTTTGGACATAGGTAGGCATTCCCTTATTTATCTTTGCATCTCCAGGTGTACACTCAGTGTGTGCTAAATAAATGAGTGAATGATGGATCCAGTGAAGAACAGTGTGTCAATCTCCATGTCTTACCTCCAAAAGGGTATTTTTTAGCTTCATGAGAACACTATAAATGATGTTTAAAAGCCTATTTTCTTCCCTGATGTCTACTTGCATTACCTTCATCCCACACACCATCCGGCTGTGGGTTTTTCAGCAGCAGAAATGTGACTGTCATGTGCCCTGAGCTTGAACAAAAGAAACCAGAACATCAATATTCTTATAATAAAGGTATCAAGCTCATGTAGACAGAAGCAAAAAACTATGCTAAACCTTCATTTCAATTTTCAATACACTTGATAGTCCTAATAAGCTCCCACTTCACTGAGAAGATAGTATATCAGGTGTGAACTCCTGCAGATTCATTAATTACCACTTATTTTCAAAGCTCCTTAAACACCACTACTATGTGAAGGCATGGAGAATCGCAGAACCATCAGGTTTTGAGCACCTCACCATGGACGAAGGCGTGCGCTCTGAGTTTATCCCCAAGCTCCAGGACGGATATGGGCCTCAGGGAGGACATGTGGGATTCCAAGGCCAAGTTCAATCCTATTTTTAGAGCAGAGATTTGGAGCCAATTTTTTTTGAATACCAAACCCAAACATGTTATTCCCACAACAGCATTGATTCTAGCTTTAAAAATTCTACTTGAGCCCCAAAGAAATCTAGTTCAATCAAAAGACAAATTCCCTTCCACCTCTCTAGAAGAATTTGGTCTAGCATATCAGAGACTTTAGGAAGAATTAGACTGGTTGGTCCCTGAAGGCAAAATTGTTCGAATGTGACTTGCAAGACACCATTAAGTAGTCTAGGTAAGGCTTACAGGTTTTTAGGAAAAAAGCAATTAAATCTTCTCTCACAATTAGTACCCACCCCACTTTAATTGCTATTAAGAAAGTTAAAAGTTCACCAGATCTGTTTGACTGGGGTGTGTTGGAAAAGTTTTATAAAGCTAAAAATGGATTTGATATATCTTTAAAATTTTAGGGAGTTGTTCAATCAGAAATACAGTAAAAATCAGCCCCTTTATTTTTGCATGAATGCAGAGACAATATAAAATCAATAAAATTTTCATTAGTGTTATTATTAATATACATCCCCAGTTTAAATACACATTCTCTAATTGGTTATTCTTGGAGCTGTGAGCAATGTTGACTTCAATAAAATGTTTTTTTCTTTAGAAAAGTTTAATTATATTAAGGTTTTTTAAGAGTACTGTTAGATTGTATTCTCCATCCTGTATAGGACTTGTTTGGATTTTTTTTCCTCAAGTAAATACTTGCTTTAAAAAACCAGTTTTCACCGTTTCAAGTGTGGAAATAAATCATTTGTATAAACTTGAAACTGCCTAGTGTGAGCCTTATGGAAAGAACAATGGCAGTTCAACAATGGAAGTGAGGGTGGGCGCACCGACTGTTATAAATACATCACCAATAACGTCAGTGTATTTCCCTTGTCTTTCCCACAGCTATCTCTGGGGAAATAGAAACTCTGTTACAGCCTGACTTGAATTCCTGTCATTGTGCTCTACACATCAGTCTTTTCTAGTCTCAATCTCATGGCCTGCGGCCGAGGTTATCACCTACTGCTTCACACCCCGTCACTGACATAGAATTAAAATCAATGGAAAGGTTGTTTTTTTTTTTTCCTTTGCTTCTATAGAAGAGGCAAATGATTCATGAGATCAGCAATAAATCAGAGTGAACAAAAAACAGCTGAGCAGCAGGACAAATCTTAGCTGGAAAAACGAAAGATTTCCCAGGGAAACAATATTAAATATAAACCTTTTCCTGAGTGTTGATAACTATATTTGTTACAAGTTACTAAACTATTGAAAGTGATGACACATCTAGCTTTACACCATGCCAAGTGCATCATTTCCTTCCCTCTTGCTTCTCCCCGCCCCAACATTTAAGAAAAAAGCTGAGGACAGCATACTCTACAAGATTTACAGGGGCTTCCAACCTTTTGGCATCTCTGCGCCATGCTGGAAGAAGAAGAGCTGTCCTGGGCCACACATTAAATACATTTCGACATGTAATCATACACACAAAAAAATCTTATAACGTTTTAAGTACATTTACAATTTAGGGTTGGGCCACATTCACAGCCGTCCTGGGCTGCATGCGGCCCGGGGGCTGGAGATCGGACAGCCCTGCAAGTTTGGTCTGGCTTAGCCTGGGGGGGTTTTGGCTTTTTCTTTAGCTAAAAACTCTTTTGTAAAGAAACAAGTGTACGATTTCCCCATAGGGATTCTGGGCTCCATGTCTGTGGTATTTCTACATGTATACAATAGTACAGACACTTGCGGCTTTTAAGAGAGTCTTATTTTGTAAGTATTAGTGCTTTGGACATGAGTCAGGATGTGTGACACAGTAAAACTTAAGAAATGACTAATGATGCCAAATAGTGGCACAGCCTAACTGTCCCAGTCTGACAACCCTAACAGCTGTGTCATATAGGAGTCTGCTTCTGGTGTCTGCTTTGTCTCTTCAGATCGTGTGAGGTTTCTTCTGGGCTGTTAGCATGCCTTGTAGCATTTTGTGAAAAGTTGCACATGGGCTATCAGACAATAGAAACCAAGGGAAAATACCGGTCTTTAGTGCGATATTTTCTATTAATCAGCTTAGAAGTTGGGTTATGTTCCATATTTGCTATAGCTATAGGTGCCAGAGGCTTAAAATTTCTCTAGCCTCCTTGATATTTGTCTCCTCTGTTGACCTGGACTTCCCTAAATATTCTTGCTCATGGAGAGAGTCTCAGTCTGGCAGCTTCTAGCTGTAATCTGATCTCATCACACTGGAGCCTAGTTCACGCATGTTCAGTCCCGGGGAAGCAAGTATTAGCTGTGACTCTGGATTTACCTGCGTGTCCAGATTTTGGTGTCACAATTTGCCCTGTGATTTCAGTTCTCTGGAAATTTGTTGAATTTCATTTTTTTCATCTTTTTCTTGTTGTAGGAATGGAAGTGATAGCTTGTAAGTTCTTTACAAAATACTGGAGCCAAAACCAGATGTCCACATTACTTTGTTGGGAATCTGCAAATAGGTGCATTTGTTAATTTGTGTAATCAGAATGAGCCCAAATGATTGTCTCAAAGATCTATATATTTTCAACCCTGGCTGGTGTGGCTCAGTGGATTGAGCACCAGCCTGGGAATCAAAGGGTCACCTGTTTGATTCCCCGTCAGGGCACATACCTGGGTTGCAGGCAAGGTCTCCAGTGAGGGGTGTGAGAGAGGCAACCGCACATTGATGTTTCTCCCTCTTTCTCTCTCCCCTCTCTTCCCTTCAAAAATAAAACCTTAAAAAAACTATTGATTTTCAAACGTAAAATTAAAATCAGGTGTACAAAAACATAACACACACACACACACAAGTCAATAAATCATAAATCCTTGAGACCCAAAGTATCAATGCAGAGCAGCACTACCGCACCCCCAGTTGTAATCCAATTAATCCTGCATTCTAAGACCAAGGACATTAGGTTCATAAAACATCCAAGGTATTCACTCAGTCTTTCAATAGTTGTACCCCTCCAAGATCTCACATTTAAAGTTTTTTATACTAAAATACAACCCTTAGCCTACCAACTTTTCTACTTCTTTACCCTGGGTAGCTATAGCAAAAGTATTTTATTTGTGGCTTTTTCAATCTAGTCCAACATCATAGTAGTTAGGCTTAATTCATCCTAGCTTCTGAGATTGGTTCCAATTTGCAAGTACCAATCCTCTAATGACTAGGTAAAGTGGATGACTTACTCCTCATTAAAATATGCCTTGGCAACTTATTCATGCTTCTTCCACTGCCTGGAAATTCCACTCTCTCCACTCTGCTTTTTCAAACCCTGTTCATCTTTTAATTCATGAAAACAATTTCATGAATCTATGCATTTCTGTCTTTGATCTGCATAACCCTTTATTTATACGTCTACTTTGCTTGTGCCATATACTCTTCATTTTACCTAAATTTAGGTTCATCTACTTTATCTCCTTTAGTTAGTGATCTCTAATTTCTTTTAACATGTAGCTTATATATGGTGCCCTATGCATTGTAAAAATCAGTCAATCTAGTGCATGAAGGAAGGAACTTAAGTTTGTGCTGGGGCAGTGATTCACTAAAGCTCATTGAGTTATATAGGCTCAGAGTTGACAGGAATGGCACATGTTCTAGGCAACAAATTAGATGAATGGATTCAGATAAAAGATAAAAATGTATGAAATCATTAACTTATTGAACAGAGTAAACGTGGCTAAGTAACTACATTTTAGAACAATAAAACTAGGAAACGTCCTTTGAAGTTTGATTGAAATCAAAAGCAGTACTACTTGTTTTGTCCTGGCCAATTCGGCTTAGTTGGTTGGACATCGTTCCACAAAAACCAAGGTCTCCAGTTTGATTCCTGGTCAGGGAACAAGCCTGGGCTGCAGGGTCTGTTTCCTGTTGGGGTACGTGTGTGAGAGGAAACAGATTGATGTTTCTCTCTCACATCGATTTTTCTCTTCCTCCCCATCTCCCTCCCTTCCTCTCTCTCTCTCAAAAAAAAAATAAATAAATACTAAAAAAATTAAAATAAAACCAGTACTATTCAATATTTATGAAATACTTAAACTGGTAAAAATTATCTAATATACTTACCCAAAAAGTTAAACAGGCTAAAGAAGAGCTTCCAGAAAGTAGTAGATGAGTTCCATGGATGATAAAGAGAAAGATGAAATCCAAGAGCCTGCAAGAACCCTTCGTTGTTATGGAGATTATGCCAACACACTTCTTTATGGCCACGGGTTTTAAAGATGGTCACAGTTCTATGTGAATATTTAATCTGACAAGATACATATAATTCAATAGAGAAAACATAGGTAAATTAGAAAAAGTAGATTAGAGAAAACATAGGTAAATCACTGTTCTCAATTATTATATCCACACAACAAACTATTGCTCTACAGACAGAGTGGTACACATTTTCAGAAAAGTTAAGTCAAAGCGTAGCTTTTGTAGGTGAAAGAAGAGTGTTTAACTAGAATGTAACATCTACAATAGGCAGCAATTGTTTAAGTTGGGACTTGGTAGCTATTTAGACTGTTGTTGCCTTAAATGGCAGTCTAAACGTTTCCATCAAAGGAAGAACATTTATACTTAGCAAAAGCAATTTATAATATATTAGGCAGATCTTTGCAAAGATATAATGCTCCCTGAACTAATATTACTCATACAATTAGCATACAATAATTTAAGAATAATTGAGTCTTAAGAAAAAGTTTGTGTAATTTAGAAAACAAATAATTTTTGCTTAATAACAATATTTTTGAAAATGCCTCTGTTCTGTTTCCTGTTTTTCACTGACTCAAGTCAGTGTCTTGTTAACCATCTAGACATCTTCAATTAATAGAAAAAATAAAGATATTTTTTGTTTTTATCTAGATGTTAGGTATGGGTAAATGTTGTCATTACTGAGATTGGATAAATTAGTAATTTTTATATGACCTTTATTTGTGGTAAACACTGCTATAAATGATTCAAATCGTCACCCTTACTAATCTGTGCAATACGATCTAGCCAACTCAGGGAAGTATTACTAAAAGCCCGTTTGACATATCTGAGAGGCATGCATAACCTAGTGGCTAATGACGCCTGGCCTCCAAACTCGGGTTTCTTGCTTTTTTCCAAAGGAGCTTTATCTCTGTCTAGCCTTGAGCAAGTTATTTAATCTCTCTTCTCCTGAATTCCTCGTCTGGAATCAGCCATCTCTCACAGTTGTTGTGAGGATTAAATAAGCTAATACAGAACACCAGAACTAGGATTTGGTTCATTGTAAACACTTAAAAGGTATTATTATTTCAAGCTTTTCCTATTAATGTTACCAGTAATGAAGTACTTTATATGACAAATTGCATTAAAATATTGACAAAGCCTTCTATTCATCTATCTCTCTTTATAGACATTTATGAAATTGCAATGTAATACTGAACTTTCCCTATAACTCTATACTCAAAATGGTATTCTGTATAATTATGTTGGTATTCTTAGCAAGGTTTTCAAGTATCAATTGAACATGTGTCATATGCCTAACAGATTCCAGGGTGTAAGATAATTGTTCCTGTCCTACTGCCCAGATTCAGAAGATGTTCAATGACAACCGTCATTCTTTTTAAACAACTATGGTTCTTGTCGTACACTGAATGTCTGTGTCCCCTGCCCAAATTCCCATTTTTAAAGCCCTGATCCTCAGTGTGCTGGTATTTGGAGATGGGGACTTCGATAGGTAATTAGGTTCAGGTCAGTTCATGAGGGCAGACCTCCCCGTTCTGGGATTAGTGCTCTGATTAAAAAAGGAAGAGACACCAGCACTTCCATTCTCTTTCTCTCCCCCTCTCCCTCCTTACCAGCGAGCATCAGCAAGCCCCGAAGAAAGCTTTCACCAGAACCCAACCGTGCTGGCACCCTAACCTCACACTTCCAGCCTCCAGGGCTGTGAGAAATAAATGGGTGCGTCTAAGCCCCCTGGTCTATGGTATGTCGTTACAGCAACTGAACTAAGACACTTCCGTCCCAGCTTTCTCAACTACATCTGATGATCTGCGCCCGCTCCTTTAACCTATTTAAAAGAAACTTCCTCATCTATAAAATAAATATGAGGCTGTTGTGAGAAAAATAAACTAGCAAATGTGAAAGGATTTTTGTGGACATTTTGTACATGTTAGTTATTTAAAATTATTAAAATCACTACAACACTAGTTATTAAACACTAGTTATTAAAAACACTAAAATAATTTTGACATTGCATAAAGAAAGACTAACCAATTAAGATATCACAGCAGTTGCATTTTAGAGTGAATACTGGTCATTTCCAGATATTTATTTTCCTCAGAACAGAGAATACACGAACTAATGATTCCATCTCTTTTATCCTAGGATACTTTCTTCTAGAAATAATTGTATGTCTACGGAGACTTAAAAACAAAAATTTATCCAACAGGCTTTTCAATTACCATCATGCTGAACCTTAGGACTATTTCTTGACTCTCTTCCCTCTGCGTCTCTGCCTCCCCTCCTACCTCCTCAGCCACTCCTTCGCCATCGTGTGTGAACTAGCTTCTACTCTCACGCCCCACACCTACCCTGGATCAAAGCATCAAAACTGAATGCTCATAACTGCCACACATGTGTCTGCGTCTAAGACGTGAGCCCCAGACTCACAACTCCAATTTCCAACAAGGTATCGCACATATGTACTTCCCAGGCACCGTAAATTAAACTGGTCTAAATTGAACTCATCATCTTTCCTCCAAAATTTCTGGGCCTCTCTAATGATAGTACTAAACATGCACCCATGTCGGAATGGCCTCCAGCTCCTTTTCTCATTCCCTTCTACCCAAATACCAAGAGCACATACTGTAAATGTGGAGTCATAAATGACCTCCTATACCTTTACCCATCTCCTCTCTGGATATTTGAAGCCAAAACTTCTTCATGTTGATTATGAACTTTGACAATTTTTGCCCAAGTTATCTCTGTCCATCATGACTTAACCCTTCACATGCAAACCCAATTCATCATCAACTTGGTTTTGAATGAAATTTTCTGGTCTAATTTGCTCCTAACACTTACCGTGACACCCACATGCTCTCCACACCTAAGTGGTAAACATGGTCTTCTTATGTTGGTGCATTAGAACTTTTATGAACCTTTATGTACCTTACCAAACTTATTGCTCTGAATGCCCCTCCTCCATCCTCCATTCCAGCAATACTAATGCTGAAGTCCCCTGAGTATGGAGTATGTTCTAGGTTTTGTATCTCAGGGAAGTTTATTTAGCTGGTCCATTTCTCTGAAATTTCCTGCTTTCTTCTTCTTCTTCTTCTTCTTCTTCTTCTTTTTTTTTTTTTTTTGGTCTGGAGAATATCTCTCACGCTTTACATCTCAGCTCCATTGTGACCATCCCTATGAAAAGTTTTTAAACTCCTTTCTAAGGTTAGACTTAATCATTGCCTCCTTTGTGCCTTCTCTCTGCCCTTCACACACCTACAGTGAAACTCTTCTATGGAGACAATCATATCTATCTCTCTTCTGTACTTTCAACCCCTAGTACCTAGCATAGTGTCTGGAACATAGTGGTTAATAAGTATTTGTTTGCCTGAATGAATTAATGGATTGATAGCTGTAGTAATGGTGAATATCAATGTGGTTTGCTTTCCATAAGAACATAGGTCTGTACATAAGAATTTTAAGTCCAACATGCTACCATAATTTAAAAGAATGTATAGAGAAGAGAGTCAGATACCTTTACTGAGTGCTCACAATGTGCAAATCCTTCAGAACATTATCTTATAATTTGCACAGCAATTCTAAAAAATAGGCATCATGGAGCACTTACAATGGACACGGCATTTTTATTCATGATCTCATTCAATCCTTCCGACCAATTTGTGAAAAAGGTATCATTTGACAAATACAAAATGATAATATTAAAGCTCAGAGAAAATAGAATTATCTTAAGGTCACACAAGTTAGAATTTTCTGAAGGTCACACAAGTTAGAAGTTCCAAAGTCAAGTTTGCAGTCTAGTTTTCTGCCCACAGAATAAATGTTCCACAAGTTAAATTTTGAAGTTGAGCCTATCCATGTTATACCTGGGTGTTTTGAAATGGACCTATGAGTTGCTATTTTCTTAAGGTTGTTACAGAAACAAATATTTCCAAATAAGGCTATTTGCAGAGTCTTTAAAAAGCCCTGTCATCAACATTTCTTAACTATATGCAGCACAAGGGAAATTTGCATGTTTTAATACTTGGCAAAACATCAAAGTTTGCTTCTTTAATGTGATATATATCCTTTAGTAGGTCATGACAGATTTATTGTAACTGGATGTCTTCCAAAAGCCATTATGCTTCATGATTTGTTCATTTGTTTTAATCTTGAAGAGATTTGAACTGAACTTCAAATTTGTATATTTAAAACATTAAAGTTGAGCTCTGTCAAAAAAAGGGATTGAAAGAAAAACTGCTCTGGCCAACACTGATCATTGGAACGTTTCACTCAGTGTCTTGGGTTTTGAGTGTATTGTCTTCCCCCATCAGTATGTCAGCGGTGGCAGACAGGGAAGCTGTGAACGGACCTTGGCGTGCAGTGTCAATGCGAGCATGATCAGAGCATTTGGCTAAGAGTGTGGAACTGGAGTCCGACAGACCTGGTCTCAGGTTCTTGATCTTTCACTTACTTGAACTACTGTGAGAGGCACAAACTTACCTTCTCTGAGCTTCAGTATCAACTTTCATGCTGGAGAAATACCTACTTCACAGGGGTTTTTTCAATAAACTAATGTACACACAGAAATTAAGTGAATGATACATCATTGAGATTTCACTCAATAAACGGACACTATTTAAATAATAAACCTGGTTAAATAAGCAACAGAGATTGATGTTTCTCATATCTTTTCTACATGTCACTGGGTAGGAATGTCCTAATAAATTAGATGCAGGGAGACACACTGCAAAGATTTGGGGAGAAGTAAGACTGTCTTTGATGTCAACGTTGCTCCCAGACTCTGAGTACCTTTGGTCCCCTGAAGCTCTGACATGGACGTTGCCTAAAATGCAGGACTTCTGTCTCCACTTTGGGTCTGTCCCTACTCTGTTCTTAGCTGGCTCTCTCTTCATATTTTTCGGACAGTCTAATTCACCAAAATAGGTACGGTCTGGTTATACAGTTGGATTCCGATTCTGATTTATTTGATCTTTGAATATAAGAAATAGAATTGAGTCTTTCAGAAAACAGGTATATAAAAATTAGTTTGTGAGCTAATGCTTTTTAGTAAAGAGAACTGTTATTGTATGATTTGGGCTATGCTAGCCTATCTATTTAACTAGAGATTATAATTATTAGATGAGAGGAAATTTAACTTATTTAATAATAACATGGAAATTACTTCATCTCCAGTAGACATAACTAATCAATCCTCCTATACTCCCAGAATAAATAAACTCATAATGTTCTTCCTCTCATTTTTTCTTTCAGCTTGTAGGAGAGGATAGGACAGAGAAGGTATTGAGAAAGCAGTGCAGATTTCCAAATAGTCAAATACCTGGTGGTTCAAACAAATGTCATCTATGTAAATAACCCAGTTGAAGAAGGAAAATAAGTGACATTTATAAGTCTGCTAAGGGAAGCAGTCTTTAGGGAGTTTGCTGTTACATTGCTCTAATGACATGACCTAAATCCTATTTATGACAAAGATTTGGTTCAAAGACATGTTTCAGGGTGAGTTAATGAAAACCATGCCTACCAACAGCCAAAGGATTATAGATCATAGTCGAATCTTATTAATAAGCTAGTAGTGACCAGGTTCTAGATATTCAGATGCTTGTCTTCTTAAATATTTTTGTGGAATTTAAACATTTTTTAATCCTCATTTGGGGATATGTTTATTGTTTTAGTCAGAGAGGAAGGAAGAGAGAGAGAGAGAGAAAGAGAAACATCCGATCAGTTGCCTCCTGTACACACCCCAACTGAGGATCAAACCCAAAACCTAGGTATGTGCCCTGACCGGGAATCAAACGGGCAAACTTTTGGTGCACAGGATGATGCTCCAACCAACTGACCCACCCGGCCAAGGCTAAATATTTGTTTTATAAGATGATATTGTATGCTATTTTGTGTTTTCTCTGTTCAGATGTTTAAATAATGTTATTTTTAATTTGTATAGGCTGAGAACAATTTATTGTTGTACTTCTTATCTGAAAAAAATCACACTCTTATTTAGGGTCACAGATCATATACAGTGTGTGTACTGAGAATTCAAAATAAAATTTAAAGATGATAAGGAAACTTCCCCCTCTGAAAATTACTTAATACAAGCCTTTGTGGGAATTTTCGTAAGAGTTTCCTGACAGTGGGATTATTAACATCTTTGTCAGTGGGCCAAAATATTCCAAATATCATTTAGGTTTTAAAATGTCATGGTGAGCCCATCACACCCTATACATAACCACCTCCTTTTCAAGGTGGGCCTAATCAAAGGCATCAAATTTTTATCAAATTTCCACCACAGGTGAAAAAAAATACAGATAGACCCTTGAGAATCTAGAAATCCCAAGCAAAATTTTAAAACATAGAACATAAAGATGCTCCCAAACATGAAGGTAATTGGCATCATGTAAATTGATTGTCTTGGAAATAGATTGACTTTTTATCAGCATATTTTAACAAGTGATCAAAGAATACACAGAATTTAGTTCTGGAAGAAAGCATCATCTAACTCAACATGAACCCAAATCCTGTAGCCAAGAGTAAGAAATAACATCCCTGTCAAACCCATGAAATGACAAAACCTAAAGGCTGAGGGAGTCTGCAAGGCCCTAACCGAGAGGGAAGCAGTCCAACATACAATGTGAGCGGAAATAGGAGGATACAGCTGAGGACAGATTAATGGAACTGTAGTGTGAGGTCCTGAGGAGGCTGGACCATGCCTGCTTCATTTTTTTTCCTCCTGTGCTTGTGAATAGTTAACATGTGTTTACTGAATATGTTATTAAAACAAAGACAGAAGAAGAAAGGGTCTGAGATGGCTGCATCTGGCCACTGGCTGGTGAACTATTGCCAAAGTTCACTGAAACACACAAAAGAGAGTGATGTTTTCAAAAAAATAACATGTGAAAACTTTTATCTGTGCCATGTTTACTGGTAGCTATAATAATTGGAGCTCTTCAGAACTGGTTGCTTGAACATTTTCAGTTACCTATCCACGATATAGAATCCTCTGGCATTTAGTTTTATTTTAAGGTTTGCCTTCCAATGTGATTATGTAAAGTACTTACAACAAGGTACAATCTTCTTGAAAGCTGGGTTTTCCCAGTGAAGAAATGATTGCCCCAAATAGCAGAGCATGTGATCCAATAAGCATGTAGACACAGAGAGAAAGATGTGAAAGGAAGCAGGTGAAGAAATAGTAGCCAATGAGAAACAGCTGCATAAATTCTTAGTGGCCTGACAGACACTTCAACGTTTCTTGACGAATGAATGAATGAAATGAATGCATGAACTGTATTTAATTTGACAAGAATTCTATTAGGAATCTGAGCAACAAGGAAGAGAATTATTATATGGAGGAAAAATTATGAATAAAAAGTGTGGCAAACCGTTCCTTCCTCAGATATGAAATGTATTTTGAAAACTAGTCAGCGAGTTCTGCTTCACACACTGCCTGCTGCCCCCACCCCCATGCAGGGAGATTCAACATTAAAGCAGAAGATATCAAGAAAACCCTCTCCTAAATAACAAAGTAACTTGAACAGTCATGCCTCAAGATCAAAGCCAGTTTCTCAGGAAGTTTCCCTAAATAATTGTACAGTGAATTCTTTTCTGGTATAGATCTCTTGCTGTTGTTTACCAAATGGCTCTTCCCCTCATCCACATCAGGATCATTGGCTGGTTAATGTAGTCATGTGACCCAGTTGAAAAAGTTTGTCCAAAGTGCCCTGGTTTTCCATGTATCTAATAAACACTTATCTGTAAATAGGTAGATTTTTCTGAACATAACCTTATACCTCCCAAATTAGAAAACAAATATTGATATGTAATTTTTTTTACTTTTACTTTAATGCAGACTTTAGTTTATGTTTAATTTTAAACAATGTAATTTATATTAGTATATCAAATATGTGTGTGTCTAGCGTATATAAACACACACATGTAGAAGGCCATGTGACTATACATGTTATAAATATTTATATATGGCCATGTAAAAAATAAACCACTTTACAAAAAGCAGTTGCTTTTCTTTGAATCTAAGTCAGAATCACTTCAATTTTATAAACGATGGTCCATTACAATGTTTCTAACTCAAGAATGATATTTACACTTACAATACTAATATATTTCTTATTATACACACACCTCCCATATGACAGTAGTTTTGCTTCTCTTATCTGTAGACTGAGACCACACATCATGGATAAAGCTGCAATGAATTCGATGGTTTTCAAAACTACTTCCTCATTTTTGTGTGCATCTATGTATTTTGAGAAATCGAATTTAATTCAGGCATTTGTTTAATAAACATTTAACTGTTAGTTGTAGATTTCTATATATAACTAAATGCCAAACGTTTACTAGAGCACATCGTCTCTAAGGCCGAGAATCCAGAAGCGGCATAGCTGGGTAGTTCTGGTTCAGGGCTCTCACCAGGCTGTTGTCAGGTGTTGACTGGAGATTTAGTCATCATTTTGTAGCTTGACTGAGTCTGCAGGATCCACTACCAAGCTCATGCTCATGGCTGTTAATAGGCCTCGTGGACTGTTGGCCAGAGGCCTTAGTTTCTCTGTAGGAGGAGCTTCATAGCATCTCCATGGGGATATTCACAACGTGGTAGCTAGCTTCTCTCACAAGTGATGAGACAGGAAGAGAGACCAAAGTGTGGAGGAGAGGAGTGAAGAAAAGAGAAGAGGGAAGATGTAACGTCTTTTATGACCTAATCTTGGAGGTCACATACTACGAGTTTGTCGCATGCTCTTGGTAACACAGATCAGCCCTGGTACATTGTAGAGAAAAACTGCACAGAGATTTAAAACCAGAAGACAGAGTTATGGGGGGTGGGTTCTACCACAGTAACTAATTGCAGAGTAATTAAAGTATGTTCTAAGTAATGCATACTTCTAAAACTAAAAAGTTAGAGTCATTCATAAGCTTTCGCTATACTTCACAACCCCAATGTAAATATTATAAATGATTTGGTGTGTATGGTGTTTAACTTTTCTTTATGTTTTTACATATATGCCCATATACATGTACGTATACATGGACATATACCTTTCATAAAAATGTTCAGAGCTATACAGCCTGTTCTGAAGCATGTTCTTCCATGTAAACTACTGTGGATATCGTCCCATGTAGATCTACTTGATTTAGTCACCATTGACTAGGATTCCATATGTTGGATATAATAAAATCACATTTTCACCAATTTTTAATGGCTACAGTAGGTTGCTTCTAATTTTTATTCATTGCAATTTATTTCAATAAATTCATGTTATGTTAATTACAGTAGCACCTACATACATTTAAAATAGAAAATAAATAAATTCAGGTAATTTATTTTCCAAAAAAACCCCTAGAATTTCTTAAGGAAATTTTTTCTCATTTACGTTTTAGAGACATTAACCATATATTGCTACTTCAAACTCTGACACACAGCTAAGCATATCTGTTCAAAAACTGCCCTGTTTCTATGCATGAACATGGCCCCTGATTTCAAGGGATCTATAATCGTTGGAAGTGGTGAAGCTGATGGTGATGGTGACGGTGAGGATGGTGGGGGCGGTAGTGGCAATAGTGATGGTGGTGATGGTGATAGTGAATGTGATGGTAATGGTGTTAGACGTGGGGGAAATTGTAGACTGCATTAAGGTAGGCAAGCAAATGAGCAAATTCAATGCAATGTAATTATTACCCTAACAAGAAAGCATTTAGAAGGCCTAGTCTATTTGGGGTGTAGGGAAGAGTTCTCCCTAGAAAATTTCATGGCAGCAAAGACATAAAGGATGTAGGTTAGCCAGGTCATAGGAATCATCCATCACTAACTGAAAAGCTGGTTTCTGTCTCAGTTCTCTTATTTTCCAGTTCACACACACACATACTCGTTTTTTGAATCCACTAATATTTCACAGAGATAAACACCTCCCTCTTGCTCCTGGAAAAGAGATATGCTAATGACTACCATCTTCAAATTCAGGTAATGTATTCACTTACCAATATTTGCGGAAAGCCTGCCATGTGCCTGTCACTGTTCTAGGCAAATGAACATGGTGATGAACAAGAAAAAAACAGTTTGAGCCTTTGTGGGCTTACAGTTTAGTGGAGTGAGACAGATAAACAATCAAGTGATAAGGTGTATAATTTTTCAGATTAAGAGGGGGCAAATGATGGAATCGGTTTTAGGTTAGATAGGTAGCTAGTGCAATTCTTACTCATGCTTTTTGTATTGGTCATAATTATTTCAAAGATGCCAACACAAAAAACCTTCCCTTGTTTAGATATTCCACTATTTTAACCCTAAAAAAAAATAGAGCTATAGTTAGGCCTCAAAAGCCTAGACAAAGGGACTCAAAATCAAGAGCTCTCCCTCATGCTTTTGGCTAGTTGGCTCCATTATACTAATTGCACACTGGCCCTGCCATTTGATAGGGGTTATGAAATATTATTTTCCTGTTCTACTTAAAAAAATAACAACAGTAAAACTAGGAGAAAGACACTGATAGAACAGCTTACGCTTACACCTCCCTACCAGTCAGCTGGGGCCGCCAAGGCTCCATCATCATAAGAGACAAAGATGGTCTCTTATGGGATCCAACCCTGTGTGGTCAAAACAGTTCCCAGGGAGGAAGAAACATCTGTGGGTCAGGAAATTTCTTGAATTCTAATAATTATAAGCAGGTTGATTAGAAGGTTTTATTTTATATGACTTGTTATATAAAATTTGAGAAATTCCTCAGCAATATGAGGAAAGGCAGACTTGGGGGCAGACTTTAAATATAAACTCGCCACTTCATCAATGTCCTTACAGTATTAAAGTTTCATTTTATTTTGGTCCCAATTATGTATGTAAGTGTGTAGATGTATTAAAAATAGAAATCCAGCTTTATATAATGGCTTTAGGAAAACAGGCTGCAGTTATCTTAGTCAACATTATCATGACATTGGACCGCAACTATTTAGATGCTGCTTTTCAAAAACAGCATCTGGAGTCTAAATTTCTGTTTCTCTTTAACTTGCAAAAATCATTAGTTTGCTGCTAAATATAGGCCTAAGTATAATACACATTTGGAGGATGAGTCTTTACCTTATAAGGTAAAAGTAGGTATGGAAGTGTCATGAAACAGACAGTGTTGCAAATTCCACTGGCACCAATAACAAGACCCAGCTGTCTGTGTTAAAATCCTCAAAGCCCAAAGTTTAGGCACTGAAAACGTTTAGCCAAGTCCCACTATTTCCAAGAACATCTCAGAATTTCAAAGAGTCCTATTTTGGCATGTAACAGATAAATCAATACATGCTGGCTTTAAATTAGCTTTGTGCATGTTCTTTTGAAAAGTTAACAAGTTACAAACTATCAGAGTTTCTGACCCGATTTTGGTCTCAGATCTTCAATGATGTGGAAAGTCTATGGTCCCCGTTGTGGAAGCTCCCACCTGAAACCTTGTCTTCATCGCAAAGCTATTGTATTCCTGAGAGCAAACATCCAAAGAATGGAGAAATCATTTGTGCTGATTTGTGGTACCACATTACAGATGTTTAATAATATTAAATATAAAATTAAAAAGAAGTATGCGGAAGTAAAATCTGGAACCGATACCATTGTGGTCCAGTTTTCTACATACTCTTCTCCAAAAATAGCTTACTGGGAGCACACTTCATGTACAAATTCTAATGACTGAACAATCAATTCACAAATGCATCAGGTCTGTTAGAAGTAAGCTCTTGCTGAAGAGCCTCCATTGTTCATTCTAATAAGTGTACCCACCTTAATATTTACCTTCCAGGAGCCAGAAAATGTATTAATAAAAACAATCTCAGATGTTTCCTAGACTGTCATTTTATTTTAGGCTTTCTCCTGAAGTTTTAGAAACTTTATAGAATTTAACTTTTTCAAGGAGGTACTATTCTTATTGTCCCTATTATCTAGGAGATACATGGTGATAAAATGATTCACCTGAGCTTCTCAGCTAGGTAAGTAGCCAGGATTCAGAGCTGCCAAGGTCCGTACTCTTTTCACTCTTCTGGGCCACCTCGCTTGCAAAGGGGCAAGAGTCTCTCTTATTTATAGTCCAGAGGTTTAAAAAAAGGTTGTTTCCAGGAAAGTTTTGGAAAATTTGTGTGCCTTGTCCAAATCAGTCTTGTACAAACATCTAGCCTACTTAAGCACTTAGAGAATTAATATGGTGTTGCACTAAGATACATGAATATTTAGTCCAGAAAATTAATAGCAAATATTAGCCCCAGAAGGAGAAGTCTATTAATGTACTTTTAGGAAAGTAAAGGCCACCTAAAGATGACAGAAGCTACATTATAAAACCAAACTAAAGCCATAGAACATTTTTAAGTATCAAAGAATATTCACATGCGTATGGATGAAAAGGTACATCTGACCAGAATCCGATCTTATAGGTTCATCTTCCCCTCTTCCCCTTACCTCATATTTGTGATGGTTTGGGAAAATGGAATCCTGTATGTTTTGGTCCTCTCACTTGTATGCTGTGAGGATTTCTAGTAATCAAAACAGCCCAGGCTGGGTGTTTCAGATGGATGGATCGTAGTCCCATACACCAAAAGTTTACAGGTTTGATTCCGGACAGGGCACATACCTAGGTTACCGGTTCCATTCCTGATTGGAGCACTCATGGGAGGCAACCAAGTGATGTTTCTCCCTCACATTGATGTTTCTCTCTCCCTCTCTCTCCCTCTCTCTCAAATCAGTAAACATATCCTTGGGTGAAGATTCAAATAATAATAATAATAATAATAATAATAATAATAAACAGTTCATGGTATTGGTATTGGGCCTATGTTATATTTGTTCCTGTCACACAAACGAGACCTTTCCATGAGTATTTTCATTGTCAGTCACTTCCGGTAATCTGCTGAAAGAAGCAGCATAGTGACAGGAAATGAGTAACACTAACTTTTGACCTCCATCAAGGTCTGAACCTAAAATGTAAAGCTAATACATGTTTAAATACAACTGAGTTTTTCAAGTGAAAATGCTTATGACTAAATCAACCCTTACTGCTTTGGAGTCTACTTTGCTTTTTCCTTAGTACTGACTTAGGCTCTAAGTAAATTTGATACAGAAATTAATTTAAAAGTTAGAAGTTAGTTAGAAGGTGGTTGTTATTGTTAAAGTAAGCATTAGAAATATTTTAAGAAACACTCTGAAAATTCTTCTTTAATGACTTGGTGAAAATGTTGCTAAGACCATGATATTTTGCCTTTGGGTCTTCTCCCTAGGGTAAATGCAGCTTTTTTCTAGAGTGCAGGTAAGGACAGCACTGTTCTCAGAGTTATCTTCTGATTTCCAAGAAGATGTGCTATGCCTGGAATTCCGAAGGAAAAAGGTCAATTTTGTTTTTCAGGCAAACCCATTATATTTCAGATTGAATCACTTAAATGTGTTTTTAGAGCTAATTTTAAGCCTGACACATTATTGATGCCTTCAGTGGTAAACATTTTCAAGAAAAGACATTGTCTTTAAAAACAAAGTTCCTTAAAATATCATGTGTTCTAGTTAAATTTACACACACCAAAAAACACTGTCATAAAAATATATATATACAAAATATTTGGTAACAATACCAAAACCACCCTGTGGTGAACAGAAGGATGAGATATTTCCTCAGAATATTTCTTGGTGGAAAATGAGAACCACCAACAATCCAGTCATTTGGTTCTTGACATAAGACAGTGATTAACATGACAATATTAAAAAATATGATGGTGCAATATAGTAATAAATACTCAACACATATATGTATATATAACAAAAGTGATATCTTATTTACCCACAGATTTTTATAAGGTAAAAGATTAATTGAATTGCCGGTCTACTTACTTGAATATAAAAGATTAAATATAACCTAGTAACAGTATTTTTATACAAATATTTAACTCTCTCAAAAGATGAATTATTTATTGTGAATATCTAGATGGATGAATGGGTAAAGTTGCTACAAGGCAAAAATGTGACAGTCTAAACATGTCACAGCTCTTACTCAGGATAAATTCTGTCCACAGCACCCCAGTGATAGTAACCATTCACCCACTTTTTCAACTTCCTTGGAATTGGAAAAATATCACGCAAAAATTTCTATCAAGTTTTTGTTTGTCAAATTGACCCACATGCCACAGCTAGTCTCTTTCACTATTATCAGAAAAAAAGAATTTGTTTCAAATGTGTTTGAGTGCCCTTGACCTAATTCCTCAACAGAGACATCCCCAATCCTCACATCCCTAGATAAGTCTGTTAATAGCCTTCTTGTGCAATTCAGGCCTACCCAGATCCTATACCAATCCAGAAGGATGGATATAGTTCAAGAGTTCCACGTTCTTCTTATCACAACTTGGGAATTTCTGAACTTGCCCAGTCTCGCGGATCAGGAACCTGAGGACTCAATGCTCCCACAGGGATCCTTAAATCCCAGATTTCTACAACTCAGAATGGAGAATTAGATCATTGAAAACAACCTTTCTGTTGAATATGATAGATAATAGATAGATGATAGGTAATCATATATGTGTCTATTTTAATTAGCTTGAAGACACTGAAGAGCTAACAAGGTAATGGATTATTGGACCAGCTTCTCAGAGAAGTATGTTATCTTGAAGCCACTTTTGCTCTGCCCTCTGGGCATTTACCAATTTAGTTCCAGGTGGTGAGCTGTGCTGTGCAGGAGCCAACGTGACAAGAGACTGACATCTCTGACCGGTGAGGACTTGTGGCCTGCCATTAGCCATGTGCGGGCTTGGAAGTGGGCCAGCTAGAGCCTGTCACCTAAGTGAGCTGGAAGCACGTCCTCCTCTAGTTAAGCCTTGAGATGACTACAGTTCTAGGTGATACCTTGTTGTCACCTTGTGGGAGACCCTGAGCCAGCATGGCCCACCACCAGATGCCCCTTTCCTATATCCTTCCTGCCTGCATGGTGTTTGGTGCCATTGTCCCCAGTGTTCTTCAACACCATTCTCATGTCACCCGCCCACTGTCAGTCTCCAAGGTGAAATCAATTCTTCCTGGCACTGTCCCACCTGACAATTCTCTTTATCTCCCTAGTAGGAAAACCTGCTCTTAAAAAAGGAGCGTGAATATGGAATTCCAGACATCAGGAAGCCAAAGGGAAGGGATGTGTTTTGGTGGTGGCAAGGAAAAGAAGTGGTAAAGCTTCACAGAAGTTTTGACCTCATACCATATTATAAAGCCAATTACACTCCACACCACCCACGTGTAAATACCTTCCCATTGCCACAGCCAAACAATTTTCTTTTCTCGTGTAAGCTCTATAAGAAAGGATCATTAAGGATTGGTGCTGCAATTTACATTAGAAATTAAATTATTTATTTATTCTTTTATTTAGCTGAAACCTCTTTGTTATCAAAGTAAGAAATGAGAGGGGGGAATCTTTAAAAAAAAAAACCACCCAGCTATTTCAATCCTGATGCATTTAGAAATAGCTATAGCATGACCTTCTAATTTAACTATTCACATTTTTCTATTCAATGGTTTTATAAACTATTTTCTGAGAGCTAGTTTACTTTAAAATTTAAATAATGCAATTATAAAATGGTACAATTGCTATGGAAAACAGTAGGGAAGTTTCTCAAAAAATTAAAAATAGAACCACCATATGATCTAGCAATTTTACTTCTGGCTATATACCCAAGTGAATTAAAAGCTGAGTCTCAAAGAGATATTTGCATATCCATGGTGGGACGGCTAGAACAAAAATACCATAGACTTGGTAACATAAACAATTGAAATGGGTTTCTCATAGTTCTGGAGGCTGGGAAGTCAAACAAAGATCAAGGCCGAGGGACTTGGTGTCTGGTGAGAACCGCCTTCCTGGTTCAGCCTGCCATCTTCCCGCTTCATGACCCCAAATGACAGAAGGGGTGAGGCAGGGCTCTGCAACCTGTTTTAGAAGGGCACCAATTCCGTTCACAAGAGCTCCACTTCCCACAGGCTCACCTCCAAGTACCATCACCACGGGGATTAGGTTTCAACACATGAATTTTGGAGGCACATGAACATTCAGCCTACAGTACATGTTCGTTGCAAAACTATTCACAATAGCCAAGACAGTGAAACAACCCACTGTCTGTGGGCAGATAAATGAATTCACAAACTATAGTGCTGTACATGCATGCAATGGAATACTGTGGGATATTGCTCAGGGGAGGCAATCCTGTCACATGCCACAACATGGATAAACCTTGAGGACATTATGCTAAGGGAAACAGCCAGTCACAAAAAGACAAGCATAGCATGGTTTCATTTATATGACGTATCCAAAGAAATAAAACTCCTAGAAACAAAGTAGAATGGTAGTTACTGGAGCCTGAAGGGAGGGGAGGAAGGGAGGTTGTTTTTTATTGGGTTTAACGGGTACAGAATTTCAGTTTTGTAAGATGAAAAAGTTATGGGGATCTGTTATACAACAACATGGATGTATTTGACACGACTGAATTGTACACTTACGAATGATTAAGATAATACATTTTGTGTATGTGTTTTTACTGCAATAAAAAGTAAACAGTGTACATATCCAAAGGATTAGCCACTCTCCAGATTCCCCGTCGCCATGTCCTTCCTGCCTCCCTGCCCGGTCGGTACTTTGCTCCCACCCCTTCTGCAGTGACCCCTCCTGGGCCAGCCGCACACTGCCCTGCTGCCCTTGTAGGGAGCGAGTCTCCGAAGCATTTCCAGTGAGATTATGGGAGTAATTACATTTGGCTAATCCACTGCTGATAAAACCATTGCAGAATCCCTGTGTCCATGGGTCATGACAACTGTTCTTCCTAGTAACGCTGAAAGAGAAGAGGCAATTTCCTGCACAGGCATCTCTACGGGAGATGACCAGAAACAGCTTTATGAAATTGGGAATGGCTTCGAAAGCCCCCGCTGGCCCCTGACCTTGACAAAGCTATGTCAAAGTTCTGAGCTATTTATTGTTCATTAGGCTAGAGATCAAATTATTCATCTAGTGTACAGTAAATAAACTTTTAGGAAAATCATCATTTCCCTTTATATTTTGGTTCATGTAGTTTTATTCTGGAACTAGATCTCAAAGGATAGGACACTTTTTAAAGATGTTGGCAATTTTGACTGAAAAGCTTTTCATTAAAATCCAGATCTTAACTATTAGTGGAAATGAAATAAAAATATCTCACTGACTAAATTCAGTTATTTTCGTTTAAAAATATCTTTCTATAGAAATTCTTTTTCTTGTCTCCTAGAATACTCTACTTCGTACTCCAAAAAAACTTTTTCTTTCTTTAAAGAAATAGCAACTCTTCTTTATTCAACAATAGATTGTTAAATCCCAAAGCTTCTCTTTTTAACTTCCTTTGACTATTGCATACCCCTTTGCACACACCATTAGGATATTAAAAGAATGGAAATAAGGAATGGTGAAAGTTAAAGAAAATAGTTACAAGGGATGACCCAAAAACTCATCATAAATTATATCTCATATGAAATAACAATCTCTCAAAAAGGTACCTTACTGATGATTGAATTTTTCTGCTATAAAGTATTGGCAGTATTTTGTCTGTGATTGAATAGCTTAAAAATAATATTCATATATGTCAGTTGTCCACTGATAAAGCAAGAAAACACAGGTTGGATTGCCTGCTTAGACCGGAATTTCTACTGTTGATGCGTTTTTAAAGTTGTGCCAAAAGAGTTCTTGAGAACAGTTTTAAAGAGGTTGTAGACCAGGTTATACTCTTTTTTTATTTAACTAATGTTGGTGTAAAGAGAAAAAAATACATCAAAGAAAAAAATATAAAAATCACTTAAGCCATAAACCAGAGAGCAAAGCCTGTAATTAAATCATTTAACTAAAGTAGACCGTAGCCTACCAGTAGGAGCAGCTCAACTATGTATGCTGCTTTTTCAGACAGAATAAAGAACGTGTGGCCTTGCTGTTTCTCATATACTTTGTAAGCAGAAAAGAATGAATTATATCTTATTTCTAGTTACTGAGAGTCTATCAAATTTTCATGACTTTAGAGGCAAGAACTAGAAATAGGCACCATCAGGCAACCATTGAGGAAGTTTAAAATCTTACATTCTCTCATTTATTGTCACACCCCTAATTTATGAATTATGACAGAGCTGATAATAAGTATAAAGTTGCTAAGGCAGAAATGATGCCTTCATTAAAATTTTAATAGAATTAATATCCAAATCCAAAAATTTCAAAATTTGAACTTTAGAAGAATAAATGCATTTTCATAAAAGCTTCATGAAGTAGGGGTCACAGGTATGCCCACAGTTGTCAAAACTCTTCAAACTGTGCACTTATGCCCTGTCCACTTAAATGTATAAGATCGTAGCTTAATGTTAAAAGAATAAAAAGAGCATCCTTAACCATAAGGCCCAAAGAGCACTTAATCTGAGCAAAAATCTAAGCAATAGAAATTCTCAGGCTGTTTGCTATTGATTTGTGCAGTCACTTGAAATCTTTATGCTCTCACTTCAACCACTATTTGATCATTGCATTTGTTCCTAGGGGAATGTGTGGAGCAGCAATTGAAGCAACTTGCTCTGCGCCTTTCACACACCTTGTCCCTCAGCATTCATGATTTAGAGGATGCAAGGTAGATTTCGAAGGGTACATTCATATCAAGGGGATTACTTGAAAGTATTAGCTTTTTTTGTGTGGCTAAAAGGGCTTTTCTTTGTTCTCTTACCAGGGGAAAAGGTTTGCTTTGGGCGGGCTCCCCATGGCAAAGCTCTTTGAAGAATGAATTCTGAAGTGCATTCAGCCCTGTCTTCCAGACCTTCTAGTTCAAGCATTTAAAAGGGATAGTGGGACATTGTCCTCCACCCTTTCTGTCTTTGACGGGCGATCTTAGCCAACATGGGATTTTGATGCACCTCCTAGGGCCACTTCAAAAAGTGTCATTCTAAAAGTAACTTTGTAAAGCAGGTCACATTGACTACATCAAAAAATAACCCTTCATAAATGCTAAATGCCAAATTAGCTCATGACCAAAAATTTTCAGTAAATGGTTATTAAAATTTGATACAACCATTTGCTTCTATTTACAAATAAAATTTACACAGTACTTTAACTACTGGTGAATTTGCAAATAAGGTTTATCAAGGGATTTTAAAGCATAAGGTGAAAAACCTTGTACCGGTAGTAGTATTGCCCAAGGAATGAATAGAGAAATTAAAAAGGAAGGAAAGAGTCTGGCCTGAGATCTATTCTCCCTTTTCTGCTCTCCAACGTCAGTTAATTTGCCTGTCAGACTGAGGTGTTAGAGCAAGAAGTAACTTTAAAGATCATCTAATTCTTTCCCTCCACTTTACAAAAGGGAAACTGAGACAATTCCTTGTGATTTGATTACAGTCATTCATGAGGATCAAAGAATAAAACATTCACGTAGTTAGCTTTACATTTTCACTCAATTTAAGGTGAAACTTCAATGAAATATTAATGATGTCTAAAACTCTGCTTTCTCAAAATAAGAAAAAATATATTTAGGTTCTATGTAATTAAATTAATTAAAGCATAGTCTCTGTAATCAGATAATTAAATCCTAGCCCCAGATCATTGCCCCACAACTAACTAGCCATTTGACCTTATGTGAATTTCTGAGACTCAGTTTCACTACTTATAAAATCATGAAAAATGCCCTGGCTCGTGTGGCTCAGTTGATTGGAGCACCATTGTTCTGTAAACTGAAAGGTGGTGGGTTTGACTCCCACTCAGGGCACATGTCTAGGTGGTGGGTTCAGTTCCAGGTCAGGGCATGTATGAGAGGTAACTGATGGAAGTTTCTCTCCCTCTCTCTTTCCCTTTCTTCCCCAATCTCTAAAATCAATATGCATGTTCTCAGGTGAGGATTTGAAAAGAAATCATGAAAACAATGCCTAACTCAAAGACTGCTGTGAGGGAATAAATGAGATCCTGTAAATGAGGCACCTAATGTAGGTAGGTAGTGGACCCTATCATAGGTAGCTGACATTATATTTTAAAATTCCTTTTTGAGTAAAGTGTATTTTTACCTTAAAACTATTTTATTTTGTTCTTGAGCCCTATAGCTAGAGTTACTAAAATAAAGTTAAATAACTTAAAATATAATGATCAAATATATTTTAAAAAGTCTTGAGTTCAACCTGTGGCAGGCATTGTGATAGTACCAAAACAACATACGATTCTGTTCCTATCCTGGAAAAAGAAATGAATTCACATGAAATCAATAGTGCTCCGTAAAAGCCTCTACGTGATCAAGTGCTCGGTTGTGTTTAACAGTCATTCAGTGCTATGGGAAAAGGGAAGAGAGAGAGCTCAGCGAGGCTCAGAATAGACATCCAAGACTGGATGGAGGCAAGATGAATACAAGTGGCTGTGAAGGTGGGAGAGTGAATGGGGAGGGAGAAAAAAATGGCCTCATCAGTAGGGTCTCCACAAATGGTGGGAAGAAGGCTTGTATAAGAAGGCAAATTCAAAACTGAGCAAAATATTCATATTCCAACGAATCTATGGAGCACCCTTTTAATCCCTCATTTACATAGCTCAGTACATTGTTATTTGGCTCAGCTTTGAAGCAATTCAATGTTGACCTTGTTTTCGCCCAGACAGGGAGGGTAAGTACTGCTCTCAAAATAGCCAGATTTGGAATTAGCACTCACAACCCTAGACCATATTTCTCATTCCTTTCGCCTTACTTCTTAATTGGGCTCTTTAGACCATGCTTCACACTTAAAGTTCATCTTTTAAAATAGAAATTGATTTTCTACTGCTCTTACCCCAGAAGCCATTGCACAGAAGTCAAAAATTCAAGATTCTTCTCTTGCCTGTGCCATTAACTAGCTGCGAAGCCAAGAACTAGCCACCTCGCCCTCAAGCGAGCTGCTACGTGAAATGGTTCCTCCTGGGTCTGAAATTTCACAGATGGAACCAATTGACTGGAAGACAGCAGAGTAATATCCGATGTGCATCACACAGCCTAAATTTCTGACTTCTGTTTCATACACCCTTCGAGCAAAACCGTCACTCTCTACTGTTTCTTCCCCTCCCATAGAAAGTGAGTTCAGGAATGCGTAGGAAGAATCTATTTTATGGCTCTGCCTGACAAATATGATCCTGGATTTGAATGGCAATTTTCCAATTATTTTTATGTTCCCTATAGGTATCAGGTACCTGAGACCGTGGGACAATAACACTTTAGGACAGAATAGGAAGAGAAAATAGCCGTCGCTGGAGAAGGTAAGGGAGACGTTTTAGTCCCTGGTTCACAAAGGTCAGTGAGAGGGCTTGGGAAGAAAGGGTCCATCGCGCTCTTCTGTGTTAGGGGCGATGTGGACCCGAAATTGACGAACAAAACCAAAACGCAGCAAAGAGCAGCGCCCCAAAGCAGCCAGGTCTTAGATATCACGCGGGGTATTTAATGGAGTGGGGGCGGGGGGCGGTGAGTCACACTAGGCAGTAAAAGTCCGTGCTAACAGGTTTAATACAGATCCCGGTTCTAGTAGGGAGCCCAAGCGCGTCACCGAGTGCGTAGAAACTTGACCTTGGTTTACGCACGTGATTTGAGAAACTCAGAACTCTAACTAATAAACGGCCCCTCGGGACGCGCAGGGAACTCTGACTGTCCTCTCCGGCGGGCAGCTCCTGCTGATGCTGTCCAGGCGTTGCCCAAGGGGAAAGGTTGCGGCGCGGTCGGCAGGCGCGGAAGGACTCACAGTGATTGATGGGGAAGGGACGAATGAATAAACGTGCTTGTCTAGGGACAGTAAAGACCCCGAGTAAACTGTGTGTAGGCTACACGATCTGGCATTCCCTTGCGTTTCGTCAGAGCCAGACCCGCCTGCAGCTGAGGGAGGGGGACGCGTCCTCTGCTCCCGGAGCAGGAGGAACCGAGCGGCTAGCCGAGCGCGTCCGGGAAGGAGGTCTCCGCTGGTCGCTCGGCACCTGGTGCGTCCCATCAAGAGGTAAACATTCTTCGTGTTCTATTAAAATCAGTGATTGAACCTTGTCCTGGGGCTTCAGCTTGGATAACTAATTTGGGGGTTAAAGAAAAAAAACATTTAGACACACGAATTGAGGTTGGAATAAAGGAGGGAGTGTGAGTGGTTGAAGCCACCTGGAGGGAACAGAAGTTTGTTAATGCTGATAGTCTTCCCAAGTCGGACGGAACAGAGAAGTCTCCGAGATTTTCCGAGTCAGCCCGCGCACTTCTGCGGGCGTCAGGGAACTTGAGCGCTGGCAGCGGTGGAGTAGCGGCTGTCGCCCGCCAGGAGGAGTCCCGGCACTAATACACAGTCTGGGTTCCCTGGGGAGCGAAATGCAGAGATTCCCAGAGGCGCTTGGCCTCCAGGTGCCTTGATTCCGGAGTCGCAAGCGTCCTGAGCCAGAACGTTTACGCTTCCTCCCGGCACACCAAAGAACTCAGATTTGCCTTGGACACCCATCCCTCTCTCCTGGGCACACCCCTTTCAGAATGTCCCGCCCCACTGCGGGTCCTTTACCTCTGAGGGGTGGGAGGTGCGGGTGACGCAGGGAAGAAAAACATTCAAAAAGCTGGCTCTGGAAGGACAGAAGACGGACGCGGGCGGGTCGCACCGGCCTGTTTGCTGGCGCGCAAACTTGAGTTACTTTCGGGCGCGGATCGTTGCGGCGCTGCTGCGCTCGGGTTTGCAGGGGCGTGGCTAAGGTAGCTGACCAAGTGTCCTGTCTTCCTTCCGCCGCTGGTCTCCAGAGCGAAAGCTGCGGAGCGGCCACACGGTGCTCACTGGAGCCGGCAGCAGCATGCAGCCGCTGCCAAGCCTCTGCGGACGCGCCCTGGTGGCCCTGATCCTTGCCTGCGGCGTGGCGGAGGTCCAGGGAGAAGAGATGGGATTGCCGATGGCTGGGGCCACCGCGCTACTTCTTGGGACCGGAGAGGTAACGACGCCCCCGTCTAAGCTCTCCTGGCCCACGAGGTCCAACACCAGCGTGCCCTGGTCCTCAGTACCTCCGCAGATGCCTAAAGCAAGGAAGCCGGCTGGAGCCCCGCCTCGAAATCTCTCCCCTCCCCGGTGCGAGAGACCCATCGAGATCAAAGATACTTTCAAGTACATCAACACCGTGGTGTCTTGCCTAGTGTTCGTGCTGGGCATCATCGGAAACTCCACACTGCTGAGAATCATTTACAAGAACAAGTGCATGCGGAACGGCCCCAATATCTTGATAGCCAGTCTGGCTCTGGGAGACCTGCTGCACATCATCATTGACATCCCCATCAATGTCTACAAGGTAAAGGACGCCTGCTACTGTCGCAGGAGGGGAGGGTGACTGGTTAGGGAGCAGGAAATGGGAAAGCCTTTTGAGGGAAGCTTTCTTGAGAAAGTCAGTAATCACTGGAACCAAATTTCCTTCTGGTCTTCAGTAGCCCCCGCTAAGCGTAGAGCAATTGCAGTCCCCAGACCAGCAGCATCAGCATTACTTGGGAACCTGTTAGAGATGACACTTTATGGCCCCACCTCAGACCTGCTCTGGGGTGGACACTATATATATATATATATATATATATGTGTGTGTGTGTGTGTGTGTGTGTGTGTGTGTGTATAAAATTTTAAAAGCCCTCCATGTGATTGTGATAAACTGTGAAGTGTGAGAACCACTAGTCCTGGAAAATCTTGTCCCTAAGTCCAGCTCACTGGATGCATTCTCTCTGCTCAGAGTGTGGTCCAAAAGCAGGACTGATTTCACCTGAGCTTGTTAGAACTGCTCCCTAAATCAAATCTGCCTCGTAAGATACTTAAGTGACTTAAGCAAACTAATCTTGAGAAGCATTTTCTTGGAGGACCCTGCGAGCAGAGGAGTTGCAATCTATTTTCAGGGAACAAGTGGTCTAGAAGAAAGAGACCTAGGCTGGTAAGTAGGAGAGCGTGGTTCCCCTGCTGCGAATAATCCATCTTTCATACTTTTTATTGGAGGTCTACAGTGAGCCAAGCACTGTACATTTACTCTTTCTGACAGCCCACAAGTTAATATTGCTGCACTTTACAGATGAATAATGGGATAATCAAGGTCTCAAAATGAGTAAGAAAGAGTTGGGGGCAGGAATCAGGCTAATCTGTCAGGTTCCAAAGTGATGGCTGCACCCCACAGATTACTTCTTGGACCAGACCAAGAGCACTCAATGTAGAGGTCTGCAAAGAGTGGTGTCAGCAGCTCACGTTATTATGTGAGTACCACGGGCATCAGAGAAATCGGGCATGGAGAGCAAGGCCAGGACACAAACCCCGATACTACTGGACTCCAGACAGCTTCAGAAGTCTGGACACCCCAGTGTCTCTGGGTCTCAGTGTGCTCAACTCTGCAATAGGCTGCTCGTGCCCACTTACTGAGGTTTTGTGGTGGTAAGAAAAACTAGCCTAAGTGAAAGAGGTGGAAAATTTGAAAGAACTGAGCAAATATATAAAACTGCTTCCCCATCATGATCAGCAGTAGAAAGTGGTACATAAAAATAGAAGCAAAGTAGAAGGGTATAGAAATGTGTTTTGCAGATTTGTCTAAAGCTAGTCCTGGACTCAGTATAGGAGGAAAAAAATGTGATGTAGGGTTGGAAAAGATTTGTAAGGGATGCGTTGATCTTGTGGCAGGAGAAATCATCATAAGGTATAATTTTAAGTTGCCCTCCATGAATCTGAAGATCCTAATCCAAATAGCCATGTTTTAAGGCAATTCTAGAGACTCCTGAGGTACAGAGATGGGATTCCAATTACAATCCAGGTTGTAGAAGGAAATACTTCCAGAAACAGGGGATAAATAGAAGAAATTCTAAAATTCTGCATGACAACTGGTGCTTTATAAACTCAAAGTTTTCTGGAAGAAACACAGGTTGAATTGGGCCCCTTAAATACAGCCGTAGTTCCATTTGGGCCAGAAGTAACCCATTTATTTCTGAAGGAGTCCCATAAACCAAGCCTTACCACTCCAATTTGGCAGAGGAATTTCCATTCAATTCATCAAAACTGACTTCAATAATGTCAGAGTAGCAGGTTTTGTGAGAAATTTGAAAATACTCAAAATAAGATCACTCTCAAAAGGGAGATTACATCTAGTTTGCTCGGCTGGCACAGAATTTTGTAAAACCTTAGTTTAGGGAGGTCCCAATAAATTCCACGTGTCCAGCCCAGTTAGAAACCTTCCCAATTCAGCCAGCAGCTGAAGGGCTGTATGGAGTTGGGGTTGAGACGCTTTCTGTCAGCGTGCTGCTTTCAAGCAAGATGTAAATCAGCTGTTCCAGGACCAGCCTGCCTACTTTCTTCTTCTCATCAAATTATTACATTCAATAAGCCAAAGAATATTCAACTTCCAAGAGGGCACACAGATTACTTTCATTTCAAATTCCTTTAGGGTTTCCCTAAGGAGTTACATCTTTTTTGTCTGAAACCATTTACCATAGTCTGTTAATCCTGTTTTTACCTCTGAGGTAAACAAACTAATGAGTCATTACAACTGGCCATCTACCCTTCTATATTGGTCAAAAAGAGATCTATCAGAAAGAATTAGGTCTCATCACTACACTTGCCATCATTGAATCTTACATGGTAGCCTATGGTTGACTTTTACAGTATGCATAAATAGGTGTCATTTGAGGTCTAAAATAACAATAACACCAGCTACCATCTATTATGCACTAAGTATTTGGTTTATTTCACTGAATCACTGCAACAAAACTTATGTGATCCCCCTCCATTTCATGGAGAAAACACATGTTGGAGAGGTGAAATACCTTACCCAGCCACACCACTAGAAAGTGATGAAACAAGACTTGAACCCAGGCCATCTAGCCCAAGAATCTGTGGTCCTCTCCATCCCCTGGCTGTGAGTGAGCTCAGACACACATGTCTTTCTCCAACCTGGAGCATCATTATGGCTGCATCAGAGAGCGTGGGCGGAATTGTGACATACTACCACACAGGGAGATACTTGGCAAGCATTTTCTGTTTTAATTTGAGTCATGTGAGGACTTCTATCTCCTGAAATCCCCTTCCAATGGTCTGGAATATGTATCCTGAAATTCCCTTCAGATGAAATTACCCTCAGATGGTCTGGAGTTTATAATATTGATAATAGCTATTTACCAAAGGCTTTATTTTCCAAAACACCTAATCTAGGACTTGTTAAAAAGCTATTTAATGTGCTAAATGATTGTGACATCATATAAGTAAGTTTTTAAAAATGGATTTAGAATTTCAGAGTAATCAGGTATTATACTTCACAGAAAGTACTCTAAGTAAATTATGAATGCCATTCAAATTTATTCTAAAGTGGAGAGTTGAATCCCTAAACTAGTGATTTCTCTTTTTTTTTGGTGGGATGCTACAACTGTCTTTGAGGATCCAGTTAATTATATTATATGTAATTAATATAGTATATATAATTCACATGTATATTATAATTAATATATAATATATTATAATATACATACATATGCACACACTCGATGTTTCTGGGGGTTCAGAGAATCTCTGAACCAATTTGTTGGCACATCCAGGAGCCGAGAAATGTCCATGTGAATGTATTCCATTAATCTGGAGCTCAGTAAACCTGGAGTTCAATGAAGTGGACAACCACAAAATGTCATAAACCGTGCTGGAAGCCATAGTCCTTGATACCGCGGTAGAACGGGACGGGACATCGCAAGGGTGCGCTGCTGTGAGGGGCTGACAGACCTCAGGAAATGCGTTGCTGCCCGACCCTCCCAGGGAGCTGGGGCCCTGGAAGCGTGTAGGTAGAGGTAGGCGGTCCGCTCACCAGGTCGCCTGTGTCAAGGAGGAAATCCTGTGTCGAAGGCCAGAGAGGTACTGCAGGGTGTTCGGCACAAATATTCGTGGAAACCTTCTCAAAATAACAGCCTCATTTATCCTCCTCGGCAGCACATATCAGGGTTATTACGTATTATGTTGCATAAGATGTCCCAGAGGAAAGATGAAAAACACAATCACCCAAAGAGAATGTTATATATAATATTCTATATAGACAATAGATATATAATATTACACATATATTATGTATTATATATGTAGATGTATAGTTATACATATATATTATACATATGTGTATATATGTACATATACATATACCTATATATGTATGTGTATATACATATATAATATAATATATAATATATATTTTATGTAGATGTATAATTATATGTAGATATATAATATTACACACACACATATATAAATATATAATAGATACATAAGTAGATAGGTAAAGATCATTTGGTATAGTGCCTGGCAAATAGTAAGTAAATAAATTGGATGGGGGCATGTGTATGAGTAAGGATGGAAATTTGTTTAGGTTTTTCTTTAAGCTTTTGCCATTATAGACATGACTGCAAGTACGTCTCTGTACATATGGCTTTGCACACGTGTGTGACTCTATCTGAAGAGTAAATTTCCAGAACTAGAGTGACTGTTCCAGTAATAAAGGATATGTACACTTGTAATTCCGATAGATATTGTCATACTGTGCTTCAAAGTTATTATACCCCTAGTTTGAATCACTATTTGATATAACATCTCCATGGAGATACACATGTATTGATGTCCATCTCTAATTTACATATGCCAATATTTACATGGTCTGACTATGTACCTGACCCAAAAGCCAGGCACATACACAGTCTTTGATGTGAGGATGCATCTCTCCTTACGCACAAGCTGCTGGTATGTGGCCTTCCTGTGTGGACTAAAATGAACGGGGTAATCTAGATGTTTGTTGCCTTGAGAGCGTGTCTGACTCCTAAGTTAGAACCAGCATCGAAGCTGTGGGAAAGCAGAAGAGCGGGGTGCACTTGTGGATGCTGTGCAAGTTTTCATATTGTTAGTTTGCTGGTTAGCTGCTTCGTCCTGGTTTGGCGTAACAGTGATATTCATCACGTACTGATTGTGGGTTAAAATTAAAATTTCTTTAACTTAATTTAACTTCTCTAGAAGTTATAATTTCTTAAGCAAATAATGCAATTGTAAATTATTTGTGGATTTTATTCAACAGTTTCTCTCTGTGCTGTATTTACATGGCTGAGTTAATAGAGTTAATTTTCAAATATAGCTCCCTTCATGCGTAAGCAAATTGCTTTTGAAAACAAATATGCTTGTAAGCTGATAAGGTAAATATTGCTATGGACACTAGTTTGATAAGGATCTGAATGTAATCAGTTTCAGTGGTGATGGAGAGCTTATTGAAAATTAAGCTGGTGACCTGATGGAGTGCCTTCAGATGGCTTTGCTGTTAAGACTCTGTAGGCTCATATGAGAGGTAAGAGGCTGCCTTTATAGCTCCGAAAGGCAAAACTGCTGATCTTTAATGTTTAAGTAGTTAAGGAAGGGCTATGTCTATCATTAAAATGCTGGCGGGTCAAAATGTGGGATTGCTTCACTGAGCCCACAAATGAGTGTGGAGTCAAGTGACCTTGGCAGGTAATCAGATATGTTCTCTTTGTGACACAATCAAAATTCTCTCGGAACAAAGTCACCTTTCTTACTATTTGACCTTGGACTGCCTGTAGTCCTTAACACATTTGTGTATAATTAACCAGTTTCATAAGTTAGAGGTAAAAGTTAATGGAAAAACCATCCAATTGAACTTTTGAAGTTATAATTTTCCAATCAGTAAACAGAAGCAATGGTGTCATTGGGTAGGAGAGTCTAATTCCTTCCAGGATAATAATACCATTTCCACTGCCAGTTAAGTGAGATATTTTACTAATATTTTATTAATATTTTGTGATGTCTAGCAGCAGAATAGTTTCAACCTAAATGCCTTTTTTAAAAAGATTGTATTTATATATCTGTAGAGAGAGGGGAAGGGAGGGAGAAGAAGGAGAGAAACATCGATGCGAGAAGGTTGCCTCTTGTACACCCCCTAGCTGGTGATGGAACCAGCACCCAGGCCTGTGCCCTGACCAGGAGTTGAACCGGTGACTCTTCACTTTGCAGGATGACACCCAACCAACTGAGCCACACTGGACAGGACAGAACACAAGATACCTTTGAAATTCACTTATTTAAAGCAAAAAAAAAAAAAATTTTAATCAGAACAAATTAAGCACATTTAAAGTATTATCTTTTGAAAAGTACTAATGAAAAGGAAGACTGTTACTTTGAATGACCTCAACTCTATTAATTTAAAGAAAACAGTCCTGCCGACCTCACATAGTGCCTGCAACAGGCACCAGCAGTCAAGCATGCGCTGACAAGAGGTATCATACGTAAGGTGTGGGGTTTCTCTAACTTAAATTTTTATAACTGTTCAGATGAAAAAAGAAGATGGGAAGTGTGTTCCCCTTTCTGTATGAGGACAGTGGTCATAAGTAAATAACAGGACAATAACAGAATTCAAATCACCCAGAAACCCGAGACTTCATTTTTCCAACTTACGGCTTCACACATGGATTCCCATGACAAAACGGTCGGCAAAGACTTGGCCTCAGGCACTGCAAGTCTCCTTAGGTTAACTCCGTGGTACGCATTGTGTTTGTCTTTGATCTACAGCTTGGTCACTTCATAAGTCTAAGCCTCTTAAAATGTTAAGGAAATGTTTCTTTCAATAGGGTAAGCCTTACATATCAAAGGCTTCACATTTTTCCTTTGTTCACTTTAAATGAGTCGTTCAAAACCAAAGATATTTCCATAGCTGTGCAAGAAGATGCGATAGCCAAGGCCCTGCTGTTTCGGGGCCAAGACCCCATGTTCTTCACCTCACAAAGAAAACCATATAAGGTTATCTCTGTGTGGCCAATACGCTGTAGTTGACTGTTTTTGAAGAGACATGCCAAATGCTAATAAGTGATTAAGTGCTTTAAAGGGTGTTGACAGATAAAGCCTGAGCTGAAATAAGATTCAAGATGTAATTTATGATGTGAAACATTTTCCTTGTGTACTTGACCAAGTTAAAAAGAGGTTGGTTATGTTTGGAAGATAACTGAGTGTGGTGTACGGGTATACCTTTGCCAACAACTTCTCTAATTTTAGACTTCTTTTCCTTTCAGTGCTTTTATGTTAGAGATTTTGTCTTCCTCTTTCCCTATAGATCCTCGGGTGACAAAAAGTGGTGGTAGAAGAGAGAGAGAAGGAGGATCGTTCTTGAGTCAGAAATGTATTAGCCAAGTTGACTGAAGCATTACTCAAGCAATTCTCTGTCCCTGGGACTTGCAGCCATACTCACGCCTCCTGCCTGTGACTCTTCTCTGCTTCTCTCCTCTTTAGCTCCATCGCAGTTTCCAGAAAGGAGGAAAACTTGCTCTGGATGTTTACATTGTACCCTGTCTTCTTTCTCCTTTCTCCTTGTTTTAAAGGGCTTTTGGATATCCTAGCAAACTTTTCCTCTTTGTAGCTTACCAGTGAGTGTCCCATAAGGTATGCTCTGAAAAGAATACAGTTTAAGTAAGACATAAAATTACTTAATAAGGTTTGTTGAATTCACTCAGTTTGAGTCTCCTTGTGAGCCATGAGGACATGAGATCAAAATTCTTCAGTTTCTTCAAGTATCCTGGTGGTCCTCTCAGAAAAGCCAGCTGAAATAAGTAACTTTAATATTAAGCTAGGTTCATAAATAGCATTTCTTGATGCTCTTAGGTGAAACTTTTCAAAATATGTAATGTTAATATGTCAGTGAAAGTTTTTAAGCGCAAATTGTGTATATATTTTTTTAATTCAGATAATTTATTAATTTGCCTGTTACAGACTTGGGAATAAATTTCAATGTAACACTGGCAGAAAAATACATTTCAAGTGAACTTAGATTTCTCCTATGACTTATTTATTTATCTCTTTTCTATCTCTTTTCTTCTTTTAGCGATTTTGTTTCAAGAACCGTAGTTCAGATTCGTGGAGTCATTGCTCTATGTCAGCGAGTCATAAGAATCTTTCAAGAGTAGCAGAAGGCCCTCTGTTTTGTGGGTACACATGCACCAGGTTCTCAGAGAGAGAGCCTCTGTCTCGCACAACGCCAGAGGGCGGTGTTCACATTCTGCTCCATTTAAGTGGCACTCCTGGGAGATAACCTGACGTTATATCTGACCCACAATTTCTGAGCCGCATGACCTAATCTTTAAGTGATTAAGTGCATTTTAATGGATGCAAGATAGAACTTGGAATTGATATTTGTCCCGTAGGGCACTGGTAAAATGTATGCCAAGAAAATATTTCCTATGCCCTGGACCAGCAGCTTCCCTTAAATTCTCTCTGTACATCTGACTACAAAAAGGAAGGGAGCTCTGATGAGAAAATCCTTGAATGAGCCTGCCCTACGTTATTAAAACGCTAGTCCCAATGCAGAGGAACTCTTATCTCCTTCAGGAAACAGGGATTTACAAACAGAATTCACCCTTTTCTAAAGTTGTGAAATACAACTACTTCATTCATTCCCTCTTCTGATTTTTACTATAAAAACATAATACCAGTCACTTGAAAGGACTTGGTCACAGTTCACCATGAGCTGGAACAGACAGCAAGCTGGTAAATGAATCCTGGTTTGTCTTCATTAATACCATTCTCATCCACCAAACTTACACTGAAAGCTCCTCACAGACCCCCAGTAGATGGTGAGAAACCGGAGGTTCTGCTTTCTATCAGTCATTCCCTGACAGGTTTGAGAAGGAGAGTGAGGGTGGAAGAGAGATTTTTGCTCTTGACCTTGTCCAGCCTGCTCGTAAGGCAGAACTCCACAATGGAACAGCCAGCCTTCACACCTCAAGGTTCTGGTGCTCTGCATCACCAAGACCTGCTCGTCTTGAAGGGGGAGGATGTGGACTAGATGAGGTGAAACAATAAATGCAAAGTTACCTCCATTCTCTAAGGAACTTGTTTCAAATATGAGAACTGGAAAGCTCATGACAAATGTTTCATAAGATTTCTACTTTCAGATTCAATGCATTTATTCATCAGGTCATTCATTCACTCGTATTATTCAACAAGCATTTAAATGAGCGGCCACTGCATGCCAGGCACCATGCTAGGCATTAAAATTGCAGTACAATATTCTGAAACAGAGAAGCAGCTAAACTCAGTGTTTAATCTTAATTTAAAAGAAAAAGTAAAAGAAAATGGTGCATATGGTTAATGAGGTGAATGAACATTTGTTAGCATAAAATTCCAAAGTCAAGGGGCTCGAATTTGGAATTTTCAGACTTTAAGGGGCTCGATTCTTTGGGGCATTAAGAGTGGTATGCGTTACCAGGTTTTCTCCATTTAATTCCTCAAGAATGTAATTTTTAATTAAAAAGAGACATGAAAAATGTAAATCCCCCCCAATCTGGAGAGATTTTGTAGGACTCGCTTAACAATACCCTGAAAGAAAAGATATTTATTTCCTGTTCATGCTATTTATCCTTTTAGAAATTAAAAAAAATCTTCATAATCTAAAACTTATTTTATAATGTAATACAAAAATAATTTATTTGGTTCTGTTGTCTCTTTTTCTTTCTTAAATAGCTGTTCCAACATAAAATTATGAAATCATGGCCATCCTTGAATAGAAAGTTTATCATCATTATGGTCATGTCTCTCTTTAGTCTAGTGATTATTTATTTATTTGTGTTTATTCATACAACAGAAATGTTCTAGGGAAGCAGTAGAAGCCTAGGAAAAGGGGTTGGCACAAGCAAAGGCTATCACTTGTCAAATGGACACCACACTGCTTACTGGACCCAAAGTAACAAAAGCTCTCCCTTGGATGAGCCATTACAATGTGAAAACCAGCATTAGTTATGGGAGTATTTCCTATCCAGTTCACATTTGCTAAATGATAAGTAATAGATACTCAAACTTAATTTTAAACAAGACCTAAAAAATTAATTCATGTGGCACAGACATAGAAAATATCAAACCCTGGTATTCTTTTTTTGATTAGAGATTTGTTGGATGACATGCTGGATTTGTTTTCAGAATTCAGACCTTGCCTTTAAGATATCTAATTTAATGGGGTAAAGTCCAAAGAAAAAAAATGAAACATAAAGAATGAAAATGTCATCACTGGGTTTAAAATTATAGTTGTTTCCTCTTGCAATAAAGGAAATCAATGCCTTCCACAAAGAGGAGAGCTATATTGTTCGACTTCAAATTGTAAGTGTTTTGTCACTAAATAGTGAAATGATTAATTTCTAGGAATTACAAAAACCCATAAGAACATTTTTAAATGAAATTTTAAAAAGGACATCTTTGTTGAGAGTGATTTTTTTTAAACTTCACCTTTTTTCCCTCACCTAGGGCTTTGTTTACCATTAAACAAGAGGTTGTTGTCTCTGCATTTTAAATAAGCTCCAAGCACTACATTGCTCAGACCTTCTTACTGGAGGCCACTAAGATAGAGCTGAGCGTCAGTGATAGGTGTGGTTTCTGCCATGGCCATCAGAGTCAGTGGTAGGTTTCTGCCATAGCCATCAGACTTTTCTCTGTGTCTCCACAAAGCCTTCTGATCGGAGGGGAAGAGATCATCAAAGCCATCACTCTCACTACAAAATAATAAACGTGTCAGTGGTCACTCAGTCCCCCAGCGTCTGTGGCCCCTAAGGACCAGCAGCATTCAGGTCTCACCTGAAACCTGAAGTCTTGAAAGCTGGAAAAGGTTGCTGCTTCCTCTTCTGCAGTTCCCTTTGCAAGGGTAGATTCAAAAATTTTAATCCCTCAGTTATGATCAACTGTCTGGCTATCTCTGTGCAGAACGTGAAGAAAATTGTTGTAACTTTCAGTTTGTGTTTCCCCATCCTCTGTGATAACTTGGGTCAGAGGTTGAGCCGCAGGCCTCCCAGTGGTATGAAGAGCAATAATCCAGTTCCTAGACAGAGCCAAAAACAATAGAAACCACAAAACAGGGCCTGGACTCAGTGCAGAGCTCATTTTCATTGGCCAGACTTCTTTCCCTTCGGTGGCCTGTGCACTCATTCATCTTGATCCACCTGATGGCTGTACTTCTGTGATACTAATATTTGCATATTTGGAAACAGTTTGAGACAATAAAATACTTGAAAGTATCCAAATGTTTGGACATAAGTCAGTAAAATAATTAGGTTGTTAGAAGAAAATTTTGACACATAGCCCCGGTCATAAAAATGCTAATATTGATTTTAATTCTAAACATTCTTTTTTTTTTTTTGCAAGATCAGCTTCTTAAAAATATTGCAGACTACAGAATCAGAACACGTGGGTTCAAAGGTGGATCTATTAAGTGAGAGACGAAGGACAAATGTATTAGTTGTCAAGTGATGAATAGCCAATTACCCCAAAATTGAGTGGCTTGAACAATAAACATTTATCATCTCACACCATGTCCGTGTTCAAGAGTTCAGGAGCCATTGGCTCAGGGTCTCTTGTGGAGTCCAGATATTGGCAGGGGTCAAAGTTATCTGAAGGTTTACCTAGGGCTGGAGGGTCTTTTTCACTCACACACCAGGCAAATTAGCGCACGCTCTTTTCAGGAGGTCTCAGGTCCTTGCCACCTTGGCCTCTCTGCAGAATGCATGAGTGTCCTCCTGGCATGGCAGCTGGCCTCCCCCAGAGTGAGTGACCCACGAGAGAGAAAGGAGGAAGCCGTAATGCCTTTGATGAACTAGTCTCAAATGTCACACATCATCACTCTCACCACATTTAAGCAAATCATTAATAAGTTCAACCCACATTCAAGGGGAGTGAAATGAGATTTTGCATTTCGAAGGGAAGAATTTTACTTTCCTTTTTTCCTTTTTCCCCTGATATATCTAAGGACAATCAGTATGATTAGACAGAATATTGTGTGGATAATTTATACCAAGCTGGGTCTGGCAGAGTCCTTATAATTGGCTGAAACATTTTTTGTTTAATGCTTCCAAGGGCTACTGACAGTTATTTCAAAGCATCTTGAGTTCATAGTGCTAGGGCAACTCAAGAGTTAAAGATTTTAGCTGTAGTTATAGATGATAGGTTTAAGTGATTAATGCATGTGGAAAGCTGTTATTCCAGGAAGTGGAATGCATGAATTACATCACGCCAGGAGGTCGACAAGCAATTAAACCTTTGTGCCCCAGGGGTCTGTAAGCATGGAGGTAGAGATGGTACATGAGCTACTATGTTCTAGGGAGGGACTGTCTGTCTGTCCCTGATGCAGACAAAGAATTGTTGATCAGCAGATAATGAAATACTAGGAAAATCTCCAGAGGGCTGAAACTCTTATCTGATTAACCTTTGATCCAAACCCCTTACCTACGCTTTTCTTCTCCTTATAAAGGTCAGCTGGAGATGAGATGTTAAGATGGATTTTAGGGTATATAAACCACTGTCAAATCTGGCATCTGAGTAAAGTGCCCATGAAGATTCAATCCTTGTCTCTCCTTACTGGTTCTGGTAGTGACAGGCCACACAAATGCCACCGTTTCCAGTTTCGGTAGCTGGTTCAGACCTGTGGTACTCTGAGTCTTTCCTATTTTACTAAATGGCTCCACTTTTCACATGATAAATCTCTTTGAGTTTGCTGACTCCTCACACCTGACGTCCAACCCATCGGCAATTCCTACTGGCTCTACCTTCAAAACGTCTCCAGTCTCAAACCCATTCTCCTCAGCTCCAGGGCACCACAGGGTCCAGCTCAACCCTGAGCTCTCATCCAAGCTTCCTTTTTTGGCCTCTCATAAATGTTACATTGAGCAGCTAGAGTGATTTTTTTAAAAAAACATAAATAAGATTACTTTATTTCCCTTTAAAAAAACTTGCAATGGATTTCAGAAAGAAGGAAAGAAAGAAAAAGAAAGAAAGAAAGAAAGAAAGAAAGAAAGAAAGAAAGAAAGAAAGAAAGAAAGAAAGAAAGAAAGAAAGAGAGAGGGAGGGAGGGAGGGAGGGAGGGAGGGAGGGAGGGAAAGCAAACATTTTCCTCTACAACTTCATTTCCTAGACACTCGATCTGGATCACTCCACTACAGCGTTGGTGGACTTCCTCCTGCCCTTTCAGCTTATTTCAACCCCAGGGCCTTTGCACTAGCTCTTTCCTCTGCCCAGACTGTTCTTTGTGTGGCTTACTTTCTTATTTTAGTTGGGTTCTACTCAAATGTTGCCTCTTCGAAGATACCTTGCTCCAAGGCCTACCAAAAAGCACTCCAAATTCTACCATACTCCTTTAACAGGATGACACTCCCTGTGCGACAGCACATTAATTATGTGGGTTTTCTTCACCTCCCTCACTAAACTGTAAGCCCCGTGAGATCAGGGAGTTTAAGTTGTTCACTGATATGATGTACACCCTGGACTCAGAACAGTGTCTGGCACATAATGGATACTCAATAAATGTTTATTGAGTGAAAGAACAAACAAGCAGTTCTGTGTCAATTGATTAATCCAGAAATCACAAGATAGAGGCTCTAATCTGACCCATAGATATATTTTGTTAATATAATGTTATCTGATAATGTTTTTTAAATATGATTTAGTTGACAACTTTTATAAATCATGGCAGTTCATATAAAAATTTCCATTTTTGGTTAAAAATCAAGAGATTTTTGTATCTTGAGTCCTTTGGCAAAAATCATGTCATGTTTACTAGCAGCTGCTCCTTTTAGACAGTATTTATCCCAGACCCCACCATTCCCTATTATCTTCCTAATACCAACGACTTTCTTACGCCCAGCTCCCTTCACTCCTCTGTATTACCTGGCTGGCCCTTTCTGCCTTCAGGACCCTGGAATAAGCATCTTTATGGAAAGTTTGCCAATATTTGTCGTACATATCAGTGTAATTTTTCACGTATGACTTATAAAGGAAACTGGTCCCATGTTGGATTTCCAACTTATATTCATACTAAGACATACATTTCAACCTTTGTGGCCATTCTGGTTATAGAACAATCATCCAGCTTGACAAACTCCACAAAGAATTTCCACTAATGAAAGAAAGGAAAGACTCAATTGTGTTTCAAAATAGTTTTCACTTTTGGAAGGTTATTTTTAAAACATTGAAAAAGAAACATAGATTTCAAATATTTTTCTTTATTTTCAAAACCTCATGAATATTAGATCCAGATGTTTACCTAAAGTGATTCATATACCAGTGTGAGGCACACCCAGTTGTCCTAAGAAAGAAAATAACTGAACTTAACAATAAATGGTTACATAACCTAAAGTCAAATGAAGAGAAATATATATATTATGTGTATTATAAACACACACATGTATATGGATCATAGCAAGAACTGTGTCTGTTTGCTCACTGTATAACCAGTGCCCATACATGTTGGGGGCTGGAATATATGTTAAGCCTTGGTTATGAGTCAGGAAGTGTATCAGGCAGATGCAGAGCCCATATTCTGGCTTATATTCCAGAAGTGCCAGGCACAAAACCTAAACAAAACAAACCAGTAAATGTTATAATATAAGCAATGGGAGTGGGTAAGCACCATAGACAAAAAGGAAGGTGGAGTAAGGTAAGGGAGATGGGAAGGCCTGACTGGTCACTGTTCTTCGTGTGGTCAGGGTAGATCCTGTTGAAAAGATGAGATTTGAGCAAGATGGGAAGGAGGCAAGGGAATTTGCCTACTGGCTCTGTGGGGGCAGAGCCTTTCAGGATAGGGAAATGTCTAGAGTAAAGTCTGAAGGCAGGAGTGTGCCTGATATGTTCAAGAGCAACATGCATCTCAGCTGAGCTACTGTGCAGTCAAGTAAGTTGACTAAGGTAAAGAATTAGTTCTCCATGGGAGTATCCTTCCTAGCTAAGGAACATGTATCACCTGTTTTTAATTAAGCTATATTTTGATTTGGCCATGACCTGAGCATTGGAGACTCCATAACATAGTAAGCGACATTCTCAGCACTTCAGGTTCAGTTTTGTAAGGGGAGCTTCAGTGACTGGCCCCAGCTGGCCTGGTGGTGGAGATCCTACCCTAAGTTACTATAGATGCATAACAAACTCGTGAACTGGCTGCATTTTCATTGTTCCCAACATATTCTCCTGTTTCATATGTCAAACACTGGTGCGTTTCAAAGGAGTAGTCCCGGAGGAAAAGAATAAGAGCCGAAATGTGTCATCTCACTCCGCATGTTAATTGCTCTCCACTAAGTGATGCAGTTCAGAGGGTGCATTGTGAAAATCTCCCTAACAGAACTTCACCTTCATGTCTCCGCCATGCAGCTCCTTGCCCAGGACTGGCCCTTCGGACTTGAGATGTGCAAGCTCGTGCCTTTCATACAGAAGGCCTCCGTGGGAATCACTGTGCTGAGTCTGTGCGCTCTAAGTATTGACAGGTGAGGGTGTGTGTTTAAGTCAGATACATCCTGAACATCCTTTACTAGTGATTGCTACGTTACTTAGAAAATAAACTATGTGATTCAACAAAACCAGGCTCTGCCAGCTAGACAAAGAATTCTGTTTCGCCCTGCAGATATCGAGCCGTGGCCTCATGGAGTCGGATTAAAGGAATCGGGGTTCCAAAATGGACAGCAGTAGAAATTGTTTTAATCTGGGTGGTCTCTGTGGTCCTGGCCATCCCTGAGGCTGTGGCTTTTGATATGATCACCATTGACTACAATGGAAATAATCTGAGAATCTGCTTGCTTCATCCCATTCAGAAAACTGCCTTCATGCAGGTAAATTTTTCTTTCCCCCCGCTTCCTGTTCTTCCCTTATAAATATTTAGCTATTTCTCTTCTGATTTCCCCTTCTTGGAGCCTATTGGTTTATGACTGTCTTTGGCATAAATTAAGAGCGTAGGTCCAGGACTGCAGGGTCAACAGTGACTAATGACCTAAGTTGCAATAAGCTGGGCCCCTGCTTCTCCAAGAATGCCCTGGCACTCAGGGATACAGATAAACCAGGTTCACATGAGAGAATGGATCTGAATTTATAGCTTTTCTACTCAAATCCCCACAAGGACTGATAGCTACTTCATTTTCTACATAAGAGGGAGTAGCTAGTTCAGTGATTTATCAACTAGAAGTCACCCAGGTGTGGATGGATTCTGAATGGGCAGGTCGTCCTCTCTCTAAAGGGAAAGATGCCATCACAACACAGCTTTCACCTTGACCAATTTATTCAGGGACATTTAATTCAGCAATAGGAGAAGAAGGGCAATGCTGGTTATCAGAAGATAGATCCCAAGTGCAAAAAGCTCTTTCCAACACAATGGGTGACAAGGAGTTAATGCAAAGGGGCTCATCTTAGGATCACCGATGATTATTTTCCATTCCACACATGAGAAGACTATATAAAACTTTATGAAGGATATGTATGATGGTAATCTGAAGGACAAAGAGGGACATTAATGTGAAATTGAGGATGAAATTGCTTTTTCTCATTTCTTATCAGCTCCCACTGAGATATATCTGGAGCAACAATTTAAAAACAAACACAGAAAAGGTATAAGAGAAAAGGCACATGTCTTAAGCAACTTCGATTTTTCAACTGATAGGTTAAATTTATACATTACTGAGCTAACTAACATACTAAGATTAACACAGACCTTTTTGGTGTCTGTTTTTTCCATGAAATAAATGTGTTAAAAAGTGAAAATTTCCCTTAAACACTACTATGTCTTTACGAGATATATTTCATAAAAAGAATAGCTTAAAGATAACTAGTTTATGTGAAGATCAAAATACCTGAATTACCAAATATTTTAAATTTTGTCTGACTGATTAAATTTGAAGGCATATTTATAGCACATTGCTTTTGAGAATTGAAATGCCCTTTAGGAAAAGTTTGTATTACTTAATATAAGTATTTAATTATTTGTTCAGTAGATATGATCTGAAAGATTCTGTATAGTGTTTATAAAATGGATCTACTTTAGAATATAATTGCTCCATGATGAATTGTTATAAACATTTGTCATATAAGAAACTCTTATATGACAAATATTCATAGAAGAGGACTATTAATCACAAAATTCTCTCTTCCCCATAGTTTTATAAGACAGCTAAAGATTGGTGGCTCTTCAGCTTCTATTTCTGCTTGCCATTGGCCATCACTGCATTTTTTTATACCCTGATGACCTGTGAAATGTTGAGAAAGAAGAGTGGCATGCAGATTGCTTTAAACGACCACCTAAAGCAGGTAAGAAAGTAGAAATACTTGCTGACTCATGATTACGAGCATGATTACGTAAACCAAAGGCATTATGATGATAATGTAAAGTCATTTTAAACCAGAACACATCTCCTTTTTCTTGCTCTGGTATTTTTCGCATTACGTATCTAGACATATTCTATATAATCTATGGAATCTAGAAAGAGCCATTACTTTTTAAAGGTGAATCTCTAGTCATTTTCCTTTTAATTCACATTAACTATTCGACGTAAAGCTCGGTGTCCTGAATTTTGACAAATACCGCTGACTTCCTGTAAACGATGTTGGCTATTTCGTGTGGGAAAGGAGAACCCTGTAATTGTGAGGAGCCGTGGTTCCCGGGTCTGACTGTGGTTTGATTTCAGAGACGGGAAGTGGCCAAAACAGTCTTCTGCCTGGTCCTCGTCTTCGCCCTCTGTTGGCTTCCCCTCCACCTCAGCAGGATTTTGAAGCTCACTCTTTATGATCAGACTGATCCCAAGAGATGTGAACTCTTGAGGTAAGAAAAGTAAAATAGAGATAGTTTGGCAAATAAATGTCATGCAGCGGTTTTCCATTGATTCCTTTTATAGGCAGAAGCAGGGAGTACCATTTTTCTGACCCTTAAGCAATTAAGATCCCCATTTTTCACCTCCACTCCTATTTCAAAGGAAGGAGTAGAGGGGACCTAGGAGAACTCTGGGGATAAATAGAGAGCCAGAGTTGTCCAGACAAACGAGTGGCATGCTTGCAAATATCAGGTCTGATTCTTCTTTGCGCATGGTACAACTTTTCTTTTTTTTTTCAGCCAGACACAGCACTTCTAAATAAAATTTTGTTTTAAAGAAGAGAATTGGACATGGTGTAGAGGAGAGTGTATGGCATGACGGGGGGGGGGGAGAGAGAGGGAGAGAGGGAGAGAGGGAGAGAGAGAGAGGGAGGACGTTACCAGCAAAGACCATTAATAACGTCAAAACCATTGTATATGGGTAATTTTTTCCTTCACAAAAACACAAAGGCCTGTAAGGAATACATGCTCAGAACAGCATTTTTTCCACAGACATGTTTTGGTTTATATTTTGCAGCTTTTTGTTGGTATTGGACTACATTGGCATCAACATGGCCTCCCTGAATTCCTGCATTAACCCAATAGCTCTGTATTTGGTGAGCAAAAGATTCAAAAATTGCTTTAAGGTAAGAGAGCATTTCAAAATAAAAAGGTCTTTTTAACCTGGCATCCAATATATCCCTTCCAAACTATTATTTCTATTCATCCAAACTGTTAATAATTCTATCTGTCCAGAGAGCTCTAGTAAATTTTCAGTTTTCCCTTGTGTTACACCGTGGATGACTTTTTTAAAATGTGACTTTTGTTCACAAATCACTGTAATTGATTTCTGTGTGTAAATCTTAGTCAACCAATCTTTATTGCCTCAACTTCTCAGTTATAAAATTAATAGCTTTTACCACTTTTAGAATCGCTTATACAATTAATAAAATGTATAAGCACTGAGGTCTGACAGACATCAGATGATGAATAACAGCTACACATAAATTAAGTACACTGACCCTGTTCTGGGTAGATTTTGGACTATGCAGCACAATTTGGATTATAACCACATTGACCTCTTTTTCACATGGACATGAGAATGGCAAGTCAAGCAAAGAAATTTAATTCAGGTCTCATCTTCTCTTCTCCTGTTTCTTAGCAGAGATATGCTTTTCACTGTGGAATGTGTCTAGTTATTCCTCATTTGGCCGCGTGCACTGCAACATTCTTACATCTATCCACTCGCTCCTTCAGTGAGCCAATGTACAAAAATGTATTTCCTCCCCTTCTCTGGGAATGATCCATTTGTTCCTGGTAGTTCATTATTGGAAAGCCAAGAACTTAACTTCCCTGTGAACTGTAATGCAGTCTATAAACTTCTTTGCCCGCTCATAAATTCATCGATTTTAGAGCTAGAAGAGAATGTTCATCTAGAGCAACACCCTCATTTTACAGAACAGAACACAGTGGGCCTCTCATTTCCTTATACATATAGATTCTCTGAAAACAAACAGAGTGAAAGAGGTTTGAATTTTTTAAAATCCAAGAAACAACTGGATAAGTAATGCAGAGACACTTACATACTTTATAACCTGATTATGTAACAGTATTGAATGAGATTAGCATGTGGCTGAAAAAACCAGTGATGTAATATTAAATTCATTGATAGGGAAGGACATCTATAACACTGTCAAGTGAGAGAAAGCAGGCGAGGAAGTAGTATGTGTAGTACAGTTTTATTAAAATTAATTACACACACTTCCACACACATGCTCATGTGCAGTCACACATATGTGTGTGGTGATATTTCTACTTGCGTAGGAAAATGTCTTGATTTACATATTTATAAAATGTTAAGACCCTTTCTCAAGGAGTCAAGATTAAACATCAAGAATTAAGAGTGGCTTTCTCTTTTAATTTTAACTAAAGTTGAGGGGATTTTAATTATACATATGTTTTCTTCTGTGTTCTTCTCATTAAAAAATCATTATCATACACTGCTTATGTGATTATATGGTTTTAAGGGGAAAAATAAGAGAGCGTAGACAGAAAGTGGCCCAAGAATTCCCAATCGTGCAAGAAAGTGGGAACCCTGGAGAGCAGGAGGAGCCGTGACATGGAGCCGATGTAAATATGTAACCAGTGACTTTGTTTCCTACAGTCCTGCTTATGCTGCTGGTGCCAGTCATTTGAAGAGAAACAGTCTTTGGAGGAAAAGCAGTCGTGCTTGAAGTTCAAAGCTAATGAGCACGGATATGACAACTTCCGTTCCAGTAATAAATATAGCTCATCTTGAAAGAAGGAATATTCACTTAATTTCATTTTCTTCCTTGTGGACAGAAGTCATTAAAGCAATGAGGCATTTGCCAAAAGAAAACAAATTGTGTGTTTGCACAAAACAATGTAAAAAATTAAGAGTGATTATTTAGTTACACATGCCATTTTGTAAGCGGTGTGCAGATTGAGAAGAAAAGCAGTGACAATTAAGAAAGCTTCCTTGTGAAAGCACTTAATTTGTGACAGTCAGCACTTCAATGTAGCTCTGCATAACTTCCAGTATGTTCATCCGTTACTTACATTTAAATTGAGCTCACTCAGAATTTCTATTAAAGAGGTTTATTTTTAAATTAATGTGAATCTGACATTAAGGAAAAATGGGACACTGTAAAACAGGATTTTTAAATGCAGTTTAAGTCACTTAGTTTAAAAATTTTTTTAATCCTATTAAAAACTTATGAATAGTGTCACACCATTGGATACATAATGTATAAGCAGTTTAGCTGGTATATTTTCTTTTTACATTAGAGACATTTAAATGATTAGAAGGGAGTATCAGAGAGAGGGATCAAACTTTTTTGAAAACCATTTCATTTTCTGCATTCAGAAAATATCAAATGCTTTGTGGCAGAAGGAGAGAGAAAGCTCGGAATGCTGTGCCAAGACTACTTCAAAATCTCCCATTTAAGTACTCGGCGAAGAAAATGCTCACCTATAATTTTTTTCAGGAGCATTAAAACATTCTTCCTTTCGTATCACTCTTGCAGTTCAAACACTACATGTCCGGTTTTCTCATCTGTAAATACTTCGCCACCACAGCACAGCATGTAGGCGATTAAACTGAGGGCGGGTCCCAGGGCTCCTACCTTTGCAGAAGGGGATGCTGGTAGCCCCACTGCTGACAGAATGTGAGTTGCCTGGAGCAAAGTTCACATGGCAAAGGAAAAGGCAGCGTCCTCTCCCACCCATGTTGTAGTTAAAATGCTCCTTGGCCTATGTATAATAGGATAGTTAAAATACTATTTTTTAAGATCACACTAATTAGGCAATTTAACAGCTACCTGTAAAGCTTATTACTAATTTTTATACTATATTTGTAAGTAACTAATAGAAATAAGTTCTTGACATGGTGCTTTTCTGTCACTTACAAGGCAAAACGTTTTTTTGAGATGGTAAGAATCTCTTACTTTGTACATTCTTGCCTAGTTCTTTCATCTGCCTAGCAAAGTGCCTTCAGTTAACTTGGGACGAGATGTGTGTGAAAGTGCAAGAGAAAACGGAAGAGGGAGGAGATGAGGTGGGGGGTGGGAGGAAACCCACAGGGACAGATTCCCATTCTTAGCCTGACACTCGTCATTGCCCTGTCACATCAATGCAAAAGGTCCTGGTGCTGTTCCAGCAAACACAGCGCAGTGTTCTCAGAGTGACTTCAGGGACAAATTGGGCCCAAGAATTTTCTCTCACTCTTAAAATATAACAGAGTTTCTCCTTCTTTTTCTTTTGCTAACCCAGGGCCACATGCTGGAAATAAGCTGGCGATGTTGTTTTCTGCCAGCATGTGATAGATGACACAGTAAACCAAAGTCCAACAGTGTGGCCAAAATGAAAGGACACCAATTAATGCACCTGTCGCATGGATTCTATTTACCAGTCCCCTCACAGCTTGTCTATCAGTTTCTTCCCCACCGCTGTCTCCATTGCCTGTCATCACAACAGATATTTCAAACTTTGGATTTTAAGCAAAAATCCAAAAATATATATTAAACTAATATTTTTATAGTTTGTTAATATATTTTTATTTCTATTTAAGTTTTAGCTCATTTTTTTATCATGTACTGGGTTTTGGTTTTCCCTCCCCTCATTTACATCCTTAATACTTTATCTTTCTCCACATCAGAACTGAGGTCTGTAATCATCTTGCCAAATTTTGAAACTGTGCATAGAGTATACACATGCACTATTTATCATGAAATTGCGTTCAGAAGCTTTTCTAAAAACGTTTGGTTCAAACTCTTAACATACTGATAAAGGTTGATAAGAAACAAATATAATTACTTGGCATAATTAAGATCAAGATAGGAAAAGGTACCACTGTTTAATGTTAAAACACATTCCCTAGTATTAAGAACTATACAATACAGCAAAAGACAAAAATAGTGTTAACATGGATGTTAAAAGGTAAAATACTTATAAGCAATTTTAGCCTATTTTCTCCTTTATACATTGCTAATAGGGGTTCATGTTCAAATACCTTTCAGTATTGACAGCTTACATATGGCCAAAGGAATATAGTTTATAGCAAAACATATGTATGCTGTAGCTAACTTTATGAAATTGTAATGATCATGTAAAATAATTATATCTTTTGTTGTTCCGTGGTCACTTAAAGTGGCAACTTCTATAGTCATGGGTTCCTTATTATGCAAACAAAATCAATAAAAATTTAAATTGTTTAAAAAAAAGACCAGCTTGTTTTTCATTGTGCAGGCAACAATTTATTAAATATGAATTGAATAAGTATTTAGAGGAAACACAAATGTTACAAGTAGACAAAATATTCATGTTAAATATACTATTATCAAGAAAATATGAAAGTTTTTCAATTAAAATGCCAAATTTCTGGTCTCTACGCTGTGTCGCCGTTATATTTTATTGGTCGCAAAGAACCAGGCGCACATACAGACATTGTTCTCCGAGGTTGCCACCCTGGCTGGTAGTTCCCAGTGGCCCTTCACGTCCGTCTTTCTCTGGTTGCCTGCTTTTGGAGCATTTGATTGTTTAATCACTTTGTAACTGATAAAGGTCATGTACAGAACAAAGGTCAAGGGTAAAGGTTGAAGTGAGATTTTGGGTCTAATCATTTTATTTCACAATTTCCTTTTGAGTCTTCACTATGTCCAAGGTGTGATAAAATTAATGAAATTCGAGGTTCCTACTTGATAGGAGACAAATGATAACAAAAGTAAATACAAGACAAAATGAAATGAGAACTAAGTAACTACATACTGACTGCTCTTGAAGTTCACGTGTTGATGTCTCTTAGCACATAATCCCTTTCTTTACCTGCCAAAAATAATCAAGAATTAGTATTTATCCTTTTCCCATGTAATTATGTTAAACTCAGTTCCAAAAGTTTCTGTGATTCATCCCTGACCTTTGCTGAACTTCAGCTGCCTACCTAATTTACCTAGCTGGGCACTTGTTGATAGAGGAGTTCTGAATTCCAGAGGTTATATGAGAAGTACAGGTAAGGGAAAGATAGGTAGTACTCTCTTGAAGTAGTCACCAAAAAGAGCCCACCTTCATTTTAACAGTTAGTTGTCAAGTAACAATAAAAATAATAGTGCCCACACAATGTGTTATAGTAAAGCAGGCAGGGGCTGTGGCAGTCCTAAGATCGGCGTGTCTAGAAATCCAAACCACACAGAGGCTGAGCTTGTGAGGAGCAACGACCCTGGACCTTTTGTTCTCATTCTTTAGTCAGCCTCAGAAGTGACAGCACTAAGGAATCAACAGATCAAAGATAAGTATACCCAAATTGGAAAATCCTACTGGACACCTGGACACTTCCACGATTCAAGGCTTACTTGAGCACAAGGGATAATCTCATCGCATTAGAAAGACTGAATTTTGAATGGAAAAGCCACCCTGAGTCAAAAACAATGTGATAACCTTCATTGTTTAGGCCACATGGTTGGCCTGTGGCTAACATCTCACAGCCTCAGTTAAATTACCTATAAAAAATAAATAGAAATATCCACAGCCCAATTTGTACAAAAATTAATAAATTTTGAGTTGTCATAATGTATAATTTTAGTGTACTCTCTAAAATTTAGGCATGTAAGAATGCAGAAGTTATAGTCCCTGCCCTCCAGAAACTCACAATCTAATAGGAGAGGTAGACAAATAAATAAATAAAATCAGTTCATATGCTCTAGGCACCAGAATATCAATAAGTATGGGATAAGGATTGGGAGTTCAGGGAAACTCGTGAGAAGAATTGCTACTTGAGTTGAACCTTAAAGGAGGTTTCCAAGAAGACAAGAAGTTACTGACATCGCTGACAAAATGACTGTCTTGTGGAAAAACTGAAAGGGATGAAACAGCATGGCCAGTCCAAGAAAAATGTTAAATCCCAGCATGCTTGGGGAGGGGCTATGGGAGGTGGGGCAGGTGAGGCAAGTCAGGGAGGGCCTCGAGTTCCATGCAATGGGGCTTGCCCTTTCCCATGGCCCGTGTTTCTCAAATGTCTGAGGACCACATGCCACCGACTCATCCAGGACGTCTGTTTAGAATGTAGATTCCTGGCCTCTAACTCTGAGTTATACAATTAGAACCTCTCAGGTGGGGCCCAGAAGTATTTAATTTCACCAAGATTTCAGGTGGCACTTATGCACCTAAAATTGGGGAAGCTGTGAAGTTAGATATTTGCAAAGCACTGAGTATTTTAAGCAAGGAAACATGGGATAGATTCCTTTGTCGTAAGACTGATTTGGAAGCAGCATGGAGCACGAATTAGAGGACCACAACGCAGAAAGGAATGAGACTGGATAACAGCTCCTACAACTGACAGAGAAAAGGGATGAGGGTCCGAGAGAGGAAAGTGTGCTGGGAGGTAGAAACAGGCCGTCACAGGAAAAGATGGGGTCACCTTAACATATGGATCAGATAAGAGTCAAGTTCCATTAGGGGGCTTTGGGCTGGAATGACCATTAACCTAGATTAGGGATCAGCCAACTACGACCAAGGGCCAAATTCTGTTTTGTGGCCTGATTTTGTAAATAAAGTTTTATTGGAATATAGTCACACGGATTTGTTTACCTATCAACTACAGTTGCCTTTCACGATGACAGCAAAACTGAGCAGCTGTGACAAAAACCATATAGCCCACACCACCTAAAATATTTACTATCCGGCTTTTACGAAAAATAATTTGCCAAACCCTGGCTTATACATAATATTAAGGGAAAAGTGAGGCAACAGTTGAACTGGAGGAGAAAACAGGCTCTGAGATGCAGTGAATTCTGCTTTGGATATAACGAGCTTCAGGTACCATGCAGCATCCATAAAAAAAATGTAGAAGGTCTACCTGGATTGATGAGAAAAGTTTATTTATCCTGGTTTAGAGATGCTCATTAAAGAAGAGGATAAATAGAAATGCTCAAGGAGAAGCAAGAAAAGTAGAAAAAGGGGAGAGGAGAGGTGGAGGCTAAAATAACAGGAGTCACAAATACAAGAGAAGTGGACAGGGGTGTGGACAAGGCCCGAAGAGGACTGGCATCATGGAAGTCAAGGAGAAAGTGAAGCAAAAACAGAGGAGACTGCAAATCAGAGTCAAAAACAAACAGAAAAGTGACCTTTGAAACTAGTCATTACAGAGATGCAAATGAAAACCATGATGAGATGCCACTTCACACCCGTCAGAACAGCCATCATAAACAAATCAACAAACAACAAGTGCTGGTGAGGATGTGGAGAAAAGGGAACCCTAGTGCACTGTCGGTGGGAATGCAGACTGGTGCAGCCACTGTGGAAAACAGTATGGACTTTCCTCAAAAACTAAAGATAGAACTGCCTTTCAGTCCAGCAATCTCACTGCTGGAAATATACCCTAAGAATACTGAATCGCCAATTCAAAAGAACCTATGCACCCCAATGTTCATAGCAGCACAATTTACAATAGCCAAGCACTGGAAGCAACTTAAGTGCCCATCAGTAAATGAGTGAATCAAAAAACTGTGGTACATTCACACAGTGGAATACTACATAGCAGAAAGAAAGAAGGAGCCCATACCCTTCACGACAGTATGGATGGAACTGGAGAGTGTTGTGCTGAGTGAACTAAGCCAGGCAGTGAAAGACAAATACCATATGATCTCACCTATTAGTAAATCTAATCAATGAAACTTAAGTGAACCTGATCAACAAAATAAACAAATTTGTATACATGCATGTATGTATGTGATATGATGACAATACATCTCTATTTTCTCATTTCCTATTCACCCATGCATATATACACATTATATATCACATATGATATCACTTTAGCAATAAAGAAGGATTAAGCTTTCGGTTACAGGTAAGTGTATTAAATACATGTTTTAAAAAGCTAAATCTTTCTTTTTTAAAGATTTCATTTATCTATTTTTAGAGAGAGGGGGAGGGAGGGAGAAAGAAAGAGAAACATCAGTGTGAAAAAGAAGCATCAATCAGTTGCCTCTTGTGGCACCAGGGAGCGAACCCTTAACCCAGGCATGTGCCCTGACTGGGAATCAAACTGGCAACCTTTCTCTTTGAGGAGTGACACCCAATAAACTGAGCCACACCATTCAGGGCAGTGCTACACTTTTGAATTTGAGTGAGCAGAAAAAGGCCAGTGGATATCTTAGGAAAACTTCTGAAGTGAAGGAACCTGAAACAAACCAAAAATAGTGGGGAGACTGAGGAAGCAGAAAAACGACAGGAAGCAGAATAAAAAAAATCAGCATAAGTATAACTCATTCTCCCAGAGCAATAAGAAGCAAGAAAAACAGGATGCTATATGAACAAAAGGGACATCCAAAGATTGAGAAAGTGCTCTTGGAAGTTGGAAATATGTTAGGAGAAATAAAATGCAATAAGAGAATTTCAAAGATGAGAAGTTGAGGGAAAATAGAATGTAAAGCTACTCTACCAATGTGTGCTTAAGCAAAACTAAGGAAGGAAATTAAAGAATCCAGGAAAAAGGTGAATCCCAAACAGGAAAGACTCAAAAACAACTCCCAAGATGATAGAGAAAAGAAAAAAAATACTGTTCAAAGACACTGAAATTGAGAACAGTCTGACAGTGACCAGAGTGGGAGGGGAGGGAATTTCAGGGGAAAAGGGGAACGGTTTAGAGCAACAAGTATAAAGGACTCATGGACAAAAACTCTGAGGGATGGAAATGGGAGGAAGGTGGGGAGGGCTGGGGTGGTGGGCTGGGGGTGGGGTAAAAGACAGAAAACTGTACAATATCAACAATTAAAAAATACTGATTAAAAAAAATAAACTCCAAAAAAAAAAATACTGTTCAATCTGTCTACAATGCAACCAATCTGATTACGAGCAGAAGAGCAAAGGAAGGGTATCTCCAAGAAAATGCAAATAGAACTGAGAGATCAAGTGTTATATACGATCATATCGATAGGAGTTTGTAGTTCCATGAATGTGTCTAAGGATAAAAGAATGACAGTTACATAGAAAGTAAGCAAACAAAAAGTAATTTAGGCAATACTTAATCTCTGCCCTCCTGATTTTTTCTTGTGGTGAAATGAGTTATGTAATCATGGCTACATTAATTGGATATAAGCAAATTTACCCTGTGAAAATAAACATGGATGATTATTTAACCAAAATAATGATATAAATAGACAGGAAGAAAAAGGGGAAGGAAAATATACATGATGGTTATGATGCAAGAAAGCTAAATCTTAACATTTTATGGTAAAAACCTAACACTCGCTTTGGAAAACAATTGGGAATGATGGAGAAAAGTTGAAGACATACCTATCCTATGACCAAAATTTCTCCTTGCAGAGAAACTACTTATGTGACCAGGGTACAGACACCAGAATATTCATATGAGAGTTGTTTGTTTCTGCCAAACATGGAAAAACTGAAATTCCATCCGTGATCATTTAAATAGCTAAATTGTGTGGCACATTTATACAATGGAATGCTTTACAACAGCTTTCTCAGCTTCAGCACTAGTGATACTTTGGGCTAGAACTTTTTTTCTTTCTTTCTTTTTTTTTGCTGTTCTTTGAACATGCCCTAAACAATCCTGCCGAGGGCCTTTGTACCTATTCTCCCTGAAAGAATGTTCTTTCTCACTTCCTCGAGGCATCCACTCACATGTCAACTTTTTCAGACTACCCTACATGATGTAGCAACCACCCCTGACCTGGTATTTTTCTATCCCCCATTTTATTTGGGCTGCTATAGCAAAATACCATATACTGGTACCATATACTGATGTCTTACAATCAAGAGAAGTTTGTTTCTTAGTTCTTGAAGCCTGGGAAATCCAAGGAGAAGGCCAGCAGATTTGGTGTCTTATGCAAGTCAATTCCTGGTTCACAGATGACTATCTTCAATCCCTGCCCTCACATGACGTAAGAGGCAGGTGGGCTCTCTGGAGCCTCTTTGATAAGGGCATTAATCTCATGCTTGAGGGCTTTACCCTCCTGGCCTTTCAAAGGCCCATCTTCAAATACCATCACACTGGGGATTAAGTTTCAACACAGAAGCTTTAGAGGGACACAGTACTAATTTTGACAAAGAGCCTGACAATGGGATGCTTATTGTATTAAATATTTTAAAGATCCTACTTTCCCAGGATTTGTTTTATACCCTAGGAAATCTTCGATAGAATGAGAAATCACTGATATTGAGGCAGTCCAGCTTACCTCCTCTCTCAGAGCAGTTCCAGGCTTATAAAAATTAACACTGAGTTAGAGACTCGAAAACTGACAAGCATCATTGACTTTCTGATGGGTGCATCTGCTATCTAGAAGGATTTTGGATAATTGACAATATGCTTCATCTTGCTTCCTTCTTCCAAAGAGCTAAATGTTGTGGTTACAGGGTAATGGTTGAGCAAGTAACATTTAGTGGTTCCAGATTTCTTTGGTAAACTCTTACATGCAAAAACTCAGCAGTGTGACGTACTTTAATGAAGAGGAATGTGCTGTTTATTCGGCTTTCAAGTTTGCCAGGAGATAACATCACCATCCTGTCGGGAAGGCTGGCTCTTCTGAGTGCTGCTGTTTCAGGACAGTGCACAGACAGCATGCAGGCCATCAGATGTCTATCAGAGCTTTGATTCTTCTCCCACCCGTCCTTCCCTCCAAGCACCACTAGTGGATTCAGAGCTGTTCTTTACTACTTTCAGACTAGCTGTCTGAAATTAGCATTGATTCCAGAAGCTATAGGTTAAGATTGGATATAAAACCTCTGGGATAGCAAAGAGGACCCAGTAGAAGTTAAGGAGTTAAGACCCATTCAAATGGGATTTCCACTTAACAGAGATTTATTTTCCCCACGAGTCAATTCATTTGCATTGCCCTAAATGGGAATAATTTACATTGTTGTGGACCTCTGGAGACACATTTGAGTCATCAAATAAAGAATTTGAGAGAAAGTATTTTGGCCATAACTGGAGATATAAAACAAAAGCCCTGAATCCTAAATTATCTTTCACTAGTCTGCAAAGTGCTAGAACTTTTTGTGCAAGTGTTATCAATACTTTGCAGTATTGTTGTCTTCAGAATTTCCTTGCAATAAGGCACCCCTGTCAGATAGAAAGACTGTAATAATTAGCGCAGATGGGTTTATTGAATTTTCTTGTGACAGAGAGTGGGTCTTGAAAGAATGCGGCCAGGCCCAGCCTACTGATCCTAAAAACTTCTTTGAGGACAGTAAACATTGAAAGGCTTTATTTCTGTTTACAGTAATTTCTCATTAATCCATAGTTCTGTTTTCTGCAGTTTCATTTATTCATGGTCAACTGCAAACCAAAAATTTTAAATGAAAAATTCTAGAAGTAAGCAATCCCTCTGTTTTAGATTGTGCACCATTCTGTGTAGTGTGATGAAATCTCGCGACATCCCGTGCCTGTTCCCTTAGGGGGAGACGCTGCAGACGCTCCTTTCGGTTCACTGCTCAGTAGCTGCCTAGGCTATCAGGTTGTTTTTCAAGGTGTTTCTGGTCAAGTAACCCTCATTTTACTTAACACTGGCCCCAAAGCACGAGAGTAGCAGTGCTGATGATTCGATTCATGTATGCCCAGGAGAAGCTGAAAAGTGCTTCCTGTAAGTGAAAAGGGTTGCACTATACAGTGAGATATTTGGGAGAGAGTCAGAGGCCACATTCGTGTAACTTTTATTAAATATACTATTATAATTGTTCTACTTTATTATTATTAGTTGTCGTTAATCTCTTATTGTGCCTAATTTATAAATTTAACTTTATCATAGGTATGTATGTATAAAACTTGGTATATATGGAGTTCAGTACATCTGTGGTTTCAAGCACACACTTGAGGTCCAAGAATGGATCGACTTTGACTTGGCCAGCTACCATCACAAATTTGGTTAGCCCAACCATGCCTAGGCAGGGACTGTGAGGAAGTCATGGAGAGTCAGTCTGCTCACAACAACTTTATTTCCATGTGAAATCCAAGGCAGTCCACAACAAAGAATGTAAGTTAAAAAGTTGGTAACTTAGAAGTAAGACTATATCAAAAATCTTTAAACAAACAAACCAACAAATCAATTCCTATCTGTATCTTTTCTATGAGTGGATATCATTGGTTATGAGCTGGATAATATGTCAATACACTATTTTTCAGTATCAGAAAACAAAAATCGTAAAATTTTCTGAGGGAAGAAAAAGTTTTCATGGGTCCTAAATTATTGGAATTTTTTTTTTATTTGGGACATATATAGGAGACATTGACTAACCAGGGACACCTCCTAAACAAAATAATCCTAAACAAATTAAGAGCCAGTGCAGGACCAGTGCTCCCATGACCTCTGGCTGCTGGAGACTGTGCCTCTCCAGTGTTTGTGAATGAGCAGTTCCCACAAAGAGCCACCAATATTTTGAAAGAGAGAAGACAAAGAGGATAACTATCCTCATATATCCCCCTAAAAGATGTGAAGAAACTCACATGAAAAAAAAATTTTTTTAGTTATACTTTGAAAAAGAAAACTATTTCATGGTATTTTGATGAACTACAAATTTTACGTGAACCACCCTTTACAAGATCAGGGTTCTAAGTCCATCCTATACCCAGTAATTAATGGAAATTGGTCACATTTTTCATATGCAATGATAAATATCAGTGTCATTGGTTTAAGAATTCATATTTTAGAGCTTAGCCCAATTAAGCTGTCACAGCAGTATTTAGTCAAGGAAATAAAACTGATGGTTTTGACTAGCCTGCATCAAATACAAGAAGAATGATATCAGAGGAGACATTTGGAAATCTGTTTATGGCAGTGACTCAGAGAGCAACACTGAAAATGAGGTAAAGCAGAGGTTTTCTTGCAACATTTCCTTCACTATGAACTGCTTTAATCTTTTTTCTATCAAGGTTCTGTAATTTATTACAGTTATATGTTTCTTATTAGGAGGCCCATGCTTTATGCTTTAGGCCATAGAAGTTCATATTTTTTCTAGTCACCTTAAATGTACTTGAGCCAAAATCATTTACTATTTTCATTTCAAACCTTCACTGCAATCTTCTGTTATAACAGGATACTATTCAGATTCTTTTGAACCAAAATAGAAGAGCTTAGTGAAAACGAGAATTTGTCCCTGTGGTATTTTGTGGACTTTAATGTTCTTTCCATTCAATCTTAGAAAAATTGTAAAACTTTAATTCAGTTTATGTAACCATTTTTATTTTAAGAAATGCTTAACCTATTCATTACTAGATTCTTTATTACAAGTAAAAGTGGGGAATGGAGGGCGACTCGAACACGTTCATATGTTCATATAGTAGATACTAGTATGACTCATATACTAACAGCCTTAAGCAACTAAATGTAAACTGGTTAAAATCTCAGGGCTCAAAAATGTCTCATGAGTCCCGTGGGCAGCCGCCTGCCAAGTCAGTGCTTTTAAACTGTAGATCGCGTATGAGTTCAAGGGCTTGACGAGTGCAAACTGCGGATGAAAACGCCAGCTCCACCTGTAGGCTCCATTTCTACTGAAAAACAGTGTAAATGAGACATCCTCCTGAGGCTCACAAGTAAAGAATAAAATTTGGCATCCACTTAATGTGGCTCACCTTTAAGTCTATACAGAATAGCTACTCTGCAAAAATTAAGAAGAGAATTCAATTCCATCGAGCACCTAATAACGTTTCCAAAAATCTGAGACCATGAGACTAGTAATTCTGGCAACACCTAGTTGCCCCAAGTCTTCCCCCAACCCCTCCTGCCTAGGACACCAACACTTGGTTGCCTACTTCCTACTGGCTCTCTTCCATTTGGTTCAAGGGACTGTTCCGAATTCCCAGGCAGCTAGTCCCGCTGGGATGTACCACAGATACCATTAGTCCCTGATCTCGATGATTTAAAAAGAAAAAAGCATCACTTCCCACAAATCCCAATCTAATTTTAACTCTTCTCCGGTCCTCTCCCTTGCACGCACATACACATGTACCCTTCTCCCTTCACGGGACTCAGACTTAGGTAATGGAGTGTGTGAGGGATCCTGGAAAGACCGTGTCTCGGGATTAACCCCATCCGGGGCTCCCTATAGCAGCCTGGTCAGCGGCAGGTCAACAGCTGTGGCCCTCACCAAGCCTTGGTGGCGTTTTCCTTCTCAAAGCTGTTTTTCAAAAGTAAATAAATAAAACAAACAACCAAAAAAAAAAAACCCCACAGCTTCAGCATCTGTTTCCCTGCGGCAGCTCTTGCCAGCACACAAGGGGCCTGGCTTGTTCATCTGTCTCTTGAGTTAACTCCTCAACCCTCCTGTCAACAATGTCAATGCCACTATTACCCGGAACTCAAAGTGCAGTGTATGTTCTAGTGGGACTTTCAGTGGTGAAATTCTCTTCAAAAAGAAAGAAAGTGTGCTCGATCCTACAGTTCTATGACACCATCACTGTCCCCAAAGTTTCCAGAAAAATTCCACTGATGACAGAGGAGACAGGATGTGTGATCTTTGAGGTTTTGAGGCTTAATATGAAGTTGTGGAGATTTATGAAACTTTGCAGGCACAAATGTTATGGTGTCTTATATATTAAGCTGCAAAATCAATAGGATTTAAAAAATTTGTTTCATGATACATTGGTGTATTTTAATGAGAAATGTGTCTCTTCCCATCCCAAGTCTTTCATCTTTTAGTAAAATAGGCACTCCAGAAATAGATTTCTATCTTAGTGTTTCACTATCTGGGAAGCCTTTACATTATAGTCCAGGGATGATGTTGAGGAAGATGATGATGATGGTGGTGGTGATGATAATGATGATGAAAAGTACAAAATCTATGATGACCACAGAATAGCTAATTTTTATTGAGTGATTTCTTTGTGTTAGAGATTGTTCAGTGCCCTTGGCAAACATCATCTTATTTAATTTTTACAACAACTTGTCAGTTACCAAGTATCCTCATTTTGTAGATGATTAAATGAGGCACAAGGAAGTTAAACTACTTGCGCTTAGAAACTGTTAGCTGGAAAGTTGAGGATTCACAATATGAACCTCCACAATAGTGGAAATTATTGATTCCTTTTTCTTATTCTTCACCAGGAAAAGGGACTAACAGTTTCCTACCATGAATCCTAGTGGGGCGAGGTAGTCAGAAATTCAGGGAGAACTCCAACCAATTAAGAAAAATAACCCAATGGTAAAGAGGCAACCAATGTTATCAGAAGGGCTACTTAGGGACAGAACCAACTCCAAAATAAACTTGTCTGTTAGATTCTTTTTCAACTCTCAGATATTTTCAGTTCTTATCGAGTACTTATTGGATGTTATTTCATGGATGACTTTTCTTTCGGATAGTTGTAGAGCAGGTATTTTCATTGGCTACAGCAAGAGCCATGTGCTCTAAGGCACATGTGCTTGGCAAGACTTAGTGGCATGCCCTGGCTGGTGTGGCTCAGTGGACTGAGCCCTGGCCTGCAAACCAAAAAGCGGCCAGTTTGATTCCCAGTCAGGGCACATGCCTGGGGTGCAGGCCAGGTTCCAGGTTGGGAGCATGCAGGAGGCAACCGATTGATGTATCTCTCGCACATTGGTATTTCTCTCCCTCTCTTTCTCCCTCCCTTTCCCTCTCTCTAAAATTAAATAAATAGAGTCTTTAAAAGCATTTAGTGTCACACTTCAGCATGGCCACTCAGATAGATCCCTTTTATTTACAGCCTAATGCATGACTCAGGTCCTTTCAGGGCTTTACCTGTCCTATGTCTCAGAAGTAGCCTTTCCCCTTCAAGTTGCTCCCTCTACGTTCATCAGCCTCCCCAGGCCATGGGTCAGCTTCAGGTAACTCAGGAAGCTGGCTAAAGCTAAGAGAGAGCTTTACATTGTATCTTCATGGAATCCTGGGTCACCTGTGCAAATCAGGTTTCGGGAATATTCCTGGACACTCTCTGTCAGGTCTCCTGGCTTCTTTACCTGGCTAAAACTTTCTTTACAGACCCATTTTAAGAATATGTTCTCTACATCCATAACAGGTCTCTGTAAAAAGTGTTCATGAGAGCAACACACCAGTGTCTTTTATAAGGACTTGGGTGAAGCCCTAAGTCACTTTTTAAGACTTTCTATTAGAGTCTGCCCAGGAAAATTCAATTTTTAAAGTCCATTCCAGAAATATGTCATCTCTAATTAAGAGTTTTATAAACTTCACTTAGAAAATAGAAACAATGTAACATGTTTCCCCTTCAAATTAGTTGCCAGAAACTTTGAACTCACTTAATGTCCAAATGAGCTAATGCATTTATTTCAGGTGCTCGGTAACATCTATTTGAATATTGCAATTTGCTTCAGAGCTCTCAAGCCTGGCTGCACATTCAGATCCTCTTTGTCTAAAAAAGGCTGGTTGTCTGGGACAGAGGCCCACCTGGATCTAAGGTGGAGGCCAGGCGCTAGGACATTTCAGATGCTCTCTGCCGTGATTCAGATGTGGAGGGGAAGCAGAGAACCATTTCTATGGACGCTGTAAGTCTGTAGGGGTTATTCTGTTTCAGTTCTAATCGTCTTATTTATAAAATAACTTGTTTCCCCCAACTCAAGACTTGTTTGAAAGAAAGGAATTATCCATATAAATACACATACCATCTATCTTGCCATATTGAACAAGTCTACATCTAAGTAATCTTTCTCAAGATTAGCTGAGCATCAGTATCTCAGAGCTGCTAGAAATCCTGGTGCCCGGACCACACCACAACCAACTAAACCACAGTCTCTGAGGAGGATAATGAGGCACTGATCATTTTTAAGCTCCTCAGGTAATTCAACTGGGCACCAAGTCTGAAAATAACAGATCCATATTCTCTCTTCACTCTTATTCATGTATTAAAACATTCGTTGTTCATAGACAATGTTATTGATCAAGTCGAGTTTATGTTTGGTTTCCAACCTAAGCTTTTTGTGGTCTTTTTTCTCCGCTAGCTGTCTAGCATCTGGGTCGTGATTTTTGGTATTTCCAGCTTACCCCAGAGACCCTTGCCCCCCTCACCCTGGATCTCCTCCCTTCTCACTGAGCACATTCTAAACCCACAGAGGTGATGTTCTTTCAGTCCATCGAGGTCTGACTAGCTAGTGAAGGGATGCTTGTACACAGGGAACACCTGCTTGTTGTAATAAATTAAAAATGATAATCCATGTCATCCTTCACTCTTCAATTTTCTTTTTTTTCCATTATTTTATTTTATTTTTAATCAGTATTTTTTAATTGTTGATATTGTACAGTTTTCTGTCTTTTACCCAGCCCCAGCCCACCACCCCAGCCCTCCCCACCTTCCTCCCATTTCCACCCCCCATAGTTTTTGTCCATGAGTCCTTTATACTTGTTGCTCTAAACCGTTCCCCTTTTCCCCTGAAATTCCCTCCCCTCCCCCTCTGGACACTGTCAGACTGTTCTCAAATTCAGTGTTTTTGTTTATATTATGCTTGTTTGTTTGTTTTGTTGATTAGCTTCCTGTTAAAGGTGAGATCATATGGTATTTGTCTTTCACTGCCTGGCTTATTTCGCTTAGCATGATACTCTCCAATTCCTTCCATGCTGTCGCAAAGGGTAGGAGCTCCTTCTTTCTTTCTGCTGCATAGAATTCCATTGTGTAAATGTACCACAGTTTTTTGATCCATTCATTAACTGATGGGCACCCCTATGTTCATAGCAGCACAATTTACAATAGCCAAGTGCTGGAAGCAACCTAGGTGCCCATCAGTTAATGAAATGGTTCAATTTTCTTTTTTCCTCCCATATTTGTAACTCTTTCTGATATCTTCTTGGAGAGCTTCTTGCACATCTCTTTTAACTAAGATTTAATTGGCTGAACAATTTTGCTATTTAATTCATTTGTTGACTTCTTTATCAACTGTTCACTCAAAATTTCTAAAATTTTATAGCTAATTTTTATAGTTTGACATCCTAAAACTAGTACTGACCCAATTGCATAAGATTTCTTTGAAATTTCTAACTGCTTCTAAACATCGATCTTAAATAATTGATTGCTCTTCAAACTCTACCATTTCACTATGCAGTGATTTGTCATTGCTCTTACAGAAATTGAGCACAGATTAGTGTTTGCCTGGGCATAAGAAAGAGGTGGAAGCTGCAGGAAAATAAATATAGGTATAAAAGGGCAACATGTGAGATCTTTTTAGTGATGAAAATGTTCTGGATTTTGACTGTATGAATGTCAATATTTAGTTGCAATATTTTATGGCAGTTTTGCAAGATATCACCAATAGGGGAAATTGGGTAAAGAATACACAGGTTCAGGAGTTTCTGGTAGAAATGGCAGCATAGGTAAACATGGTACATGGAATCTCCCACAACCACACCAAAATTACAACTAAACTACAGAAAAAAATCATCACTCAGAACTCCCTGAAATCTACCTGAACAGAAGTCCTACAACCAAGGATAAAAAGAAGAAGCCGCTTGAAGACTGGTAGGAAGGGCCAAGACACAGAACAAGCTGGCCCCACACCCATGCGTGACAGTTAAAAATCAGAGCCCTGGCTGGTGTAGCTCAGTGGATTGAGCGCGGGCCTGCGAACCGAAAGATCGCGGTTCGATTCCCAGTCAGGGCACATGCCTGGGTTGCCAAGCCAGTTCCCGTAAGGGGACATACAAGAGGCAACCGCACATTGATGTTTCTCTCCCTCTCTCCTTCCCTTCCCCTCTAAAGATAAATAAATAAAATCTAAAAGGAAAAAAAATTATAAAAAAAAATAAAGGAAATCTTTAAAAAAAAAAAAAAAAAATCAGGAGGGACATCTCAGCTGCAGAGGTCCTCCCTAAAAAGCCAAGGTTTCCAGCCCGACACCAGAACCCTCAGCCCAGGGCTCCAGTGCCGGGAAAGGACCTCCATGACTTCTGGCTGAGGGAGATGGAAGGCTCCTGGAGTTCCAGGTGGGTTTTCTTAAAGGGCCAGCACATGGACTTACCCAGGCTCTCTCCATCTGAACTCCAGCAGTGGGACACCAGCTCAAAAGGCATCAGAGACATTCAGGGAGACCCTGAATTGTCTGGCTTTAGGATGAAGGCTAGAGGGGCAGCTTCCTCCCAAAGAGAAGTACTGGCAGAGGTCATTGCACCTTTGCTGAGACCTCCTCCTCCTGGAAGGCAGGCACCATACGTGAATCTCCATCAACCTGGCTAATACTGTTCACCCCACCTTGGTGACTCCCTGAGACCCATTCCCATCCAACTCATGGCCCAAACCAAGACCCTTCCAATAGCTTTCATATAAACAGCGCATTCTGCCAACTTTCCTAAAAACTCTCAAACAAGCATCATCTGGTTTCTGCATATCTTCTCCCTCTTGCTAAGTGGTCTCAGGCCTGGCACTAGTGGCAGCCAAACTTGGTTCATAGCTTGTCCTTTCCTAGGCACCTCCAAGCCCAGCACATGTAGCAGTCACCTGCACATTGCTAGCCCATGCTGGGTGGTGGTTGACCTTGACCTGTACATCCCAGCAGGCCCCAGAGCCAGCACACCCATAGACAGTTTCAGACCCACTGAAAGTGGAAGCACCACTCAACCACTTTTACAAGCAAAACACTCCAGGGGTGGACTAAGAAGGTACCTGAGTCCTGCTAAAGTAAGTTCTGCCCTGTGGAGTTAACCCCTGCACAGCTGATCCTCCACAGTGGTTATGCCAGTTCTTGCAGCTGATAGGCTGAGGGCAAATCCCTCCCATTGACATGCCAGCAGCAATCAAGGCTCAACTACAACAGAGGGTGGAAACAGCCCACATGGGAGGGTGCACCTGGAGGGCCCAGCTCCGGTGACTGAGGAGGCTGCGCCACTGGGCCCTATAGGACACCTACTACATGAGGCTACTCTCTCAAGACTGGGAAATGTAGTAGCTCTACCTAATACATAGAAACAAAATGAATAAAAAAGGAGGCAGCCAAAATGAGAAGACAAAGAAACATGTCCCAATTTTTTTTAAAAAAGGAACAAAAATCCCCAAACAAAATGGAGATAAACAATCTACTAGGTGTAGATACAGAGTTCAAAACACTGGTTATAAGGATGCCCAATGAACTTAGGAGAAAAGTAGAACTTAATGAGAAATTCAAGAAAGAGATAGACAATGTAAAAAAAAAATGGAGAGAGAAAGCATAAAATAGAACCTGTCAGAAATGAAGGATACACTAACTGAAATGAAGAATACATTACAGGAAATCAACAGTAAAGTAGATGAAGCAAAGGATCAAATAAGCAATTTGGAAGATAAGAAAGCACAAAACATCCAATCAGAACAGCAAAAAAAAAAATTCTAAAAAATGAGGATAGTGTAAGGAGCCTCTGGGACAACTTCATGTGTACCAACATTTATATTACAGGGCTGCTGGAGGGAAATAAGAGAGAATAAGAATTGAAAACTTATTTGAAAATAATAATGATAGAAATTTTTCTACCCTGGTGAAGGAAATAAACACACATGTTCAGGAAGCACAGAGAATCTCAAACAAGATGAAGCCAAAGAGGACCACACCAAGAAAAACCATAAATAAAATGTCAAAGGTTAAAAGAGAGAATCTTAAAAGCAGCAAAATGAAAGCAGTTAGTTACATACAAGGGAGTTCCCATAAGACTGTCAGATGATTTCTCAGCAGAAACTTTGCAGAACAAAAGGGACTGGAAAGAAATACAGTAATGAAAAACAAGGATCTACAACCAAGATTATTCTACCCAGCAAAGCTATAATTTAGAATGGAAGGACAGATAAAGAGTTTCCCAGATAGGAAAAAGCTAAAGGAGTTCATCACTACCAAACCAGTAGTATGAGAAATGTTAGATGGTCTTATTTAAGAAGAAAAAGAAGAAGAAAAAAAAGATCAAAATGTGAATAATAAAGGGCAATAAATGAATGTCTATCAACAATTACTTTATATGCAAATGGATTAAATGCTCCAATCAAAAGACATATATTGACTGAATGAATAATAAAAACAGACCCTGATTTATTCTGTCTATAAGAGTCTTGCTTCAGATTAAAAGACATACACAAACTGAAAGTAAAGGGATGAAAAAAAGATATTATATGAAAATGAAAATGGAAATAAAAAGCTGAAGTAGCAATACTCACACCAGACAAAATATACTTTAAAATAAAGGTTATAACAAGCAACAAAGAATTCCACTTTTGGGTATTTATTCAAAATAACACCAAAACACTAAATTGAAAAGACATATACATTCATATGTTTGTTGCAGCATTATTTACAATAGCCAAAATATGAAAGCAACCTAAGTGTGTATCAATCAATGAATGGATGAAGATGTGGTGCATGTGTACAATGTAATATGACTCAGCCATAACAAAAGAATGAACTTATGCCATCTGCAACAACATGGATGGACCTAGAGGTACTGTGCTGAGTGAAAAGAGTCAGACAGAGAAAAGACAAATGCCAGATGATTTCAGCTATATGTGGAATCTAAAACAGACAAACAAACAAATAAGCAGAGCAGAAATAGACTCTTAGATACAGAGAACATTTTGATGGTTGCTAGATAGGAGGTGGGTTTGAGGGAATAGGTGAAAAATTAAAGGGATTAAGAAGTACATATTGATAGTTACAGAATAGTTATGGGGATGTTAAGTACATCATAGGGAATATAGTCAACAATATTGTAATAACTATATATGGTGTCAGGTGAGTACTAGATTTAATGGGATAATCATGGAGTTATATACCTGAAACTAATATAATATTGTAAGTCAACTATAAAGATAAAAAATATTTTTAAAATAAAATAAAGAATGCACAGGTTCCTCAGTATTATTTCTCACAAATGCACATGAATCTATGATTATCTCAAAATGAAAATAATTTAAAAATCATCCCTATGGCTTACAAATCTCTACATGAACTAACACCATCTTAACCCCAGACTAACTTGGGTCTCTCTTTCCCTTCACTTTCCGTGTACACAATGTTCCAAAGAATGGACTACGTGGGTAAATTGCACACACTCCCCCTGTGCTAAATAAGGGCACACATGCACCTCCCTCCCTCCCTCTCATGTATCATCCAGCTCTCTTCTCAGTGTCATGTACTCAGGAAGTGAGTCACTTCTCCGTGCCAAGGATAACTCAGCCAGAGGATGGCCAGCATCAGCTGCAAGGGGCCTAGAGCTAGCCTTCTCAAGACAACCCAGGGCCTGACTGGGGTCCAGAATGTCAGTCTAGGCCTATGACTCCCTCATGGTAAGTTTTCCCTCGGGACTCCATGTGTTTGCTTTTCACATTTCAGCCTTTTTTTTTTTTTTTTTGCCTTTTTAAATATTTTTTTTTCTGCTGCTTGCTCTCTCTTCTCTCCTTTTGGTACTCCTATTCATGGATGTTGGTATACTGAATAGTGTCCCACATTTCTGTGAAAGTGTTAATGTTTCATCATTTTTAGCTGTGTTCTTCTCATTGCGTAATCTCTATTGATCTATTTTCAAGTTATCTGAATCTTTTTTTCTGCCACTTCAAATCAACTTTTGAGCCTCTCTAATGAAGTTTTCATTTCCGGTATTATACTTTTCCACATTAGGATTTTTATTTGGTTCTTTTCTCTAAAATAGCAATTTCTATCTCTTTATTTATAGTCTCTTTTTGAAAATGAGACACAGTTATCACACTTTCCCTTATGTCATTAGACATGGTTTTCTTTTATTCTTGGACCATCTCTATAGTAGCTCCATCAAAGTTTTTGCCTGTAAGTCTGACATCTGAGCCCCTCACAGGCAGTTTCTGTTGCCTGCTTGTCCCCTGTGTACAGCCATTTCAGGAAAAATATTTTAACAAATCTAAGTAGGGATTCCCTCTAGGCCATATTATTTTTTAAAGATTTTATTTATTTAATTTTAGAGAGAGGGTAAGGGAGGGAGAAAGAGAGGGAGGGAAACATCAATGTGTGAGAGAAGCATCGACTGGCTGCCTCTTGCATACACCGGGGATCAGCCCACAGCCCAGACATGCGCCCGGACGGGGAATCGGACCAGCAGCCCTTCAGTCTGCAGGACAACACCTGGTCAACTGAGCCACACTGGTCAGGGCAAGGCTGTATTATTGTTGCTGCTTATTATTGCTTAATGATGGGGCTATAGATTTTAATGAAGTCTCTTTTCCCCACAGCCTAATGCCCTGAATGTTGCTCCTCAGAGGGCATTGACCTGGGCATGGCACGGTCACCCTGGGATGGCAGTAGTTTGATTGGGCTCACTTGGACTGTCTTTCCCCTGATCTCTTTGTTAACCTGTCTGCCTCCCTCAGTTTCACAAGCACCTGTTGGGCTCCACTAATGGCTGACTGATTGCTGTGTCGTTTAGACTATGCCTTGGCTATACGAAGTCTGTCCAGAAGGTACCTGCATGTAATACCATGTCATATGCAAAGCAGAGACTTTTTTGAAGAAGATACAAGATACAGGAAACATTGTACATAGAACAATGATGCCTCAGTCCCCTTCCAAGTAGGCACCTTGGGTCCTCATACAGTTCTCCCAATTGCCATCAGCTGCCCCTTCTCATGATGATCCAAAATCTCTTCCTTTTCAAAGGTGATTTTAGTTTTGGGGAAAAACCAGAAGTCACAGGGCACCAAATCTGGAATGTAGGGGGGCTGGGTCACCTGAATGATTTAATGTTTTGACTAAAAAAGTCTGCACAAGACATGATACATGAGCAGGCGTATTGTCATGATGAAGCTTCTAATTATCAGTTGCCTACAGCTGCGGCCTTCTGAATCATCTGAATACTTTCTACAGAGGAATATTCAAACTTAACACAAAATTGGATGCAGGTTCTTGATGCAGATTCGTTGCTCTATTTGCTCAGTCATTTTGATACAACAGCCACACAGTACATGTGCTCACTTAACAGTGTCTACCTCCCCCACTGACTAGGACACTGAAGTCATCATTGTTCACGCATGTGCAATTCTAGTCCACTCTCCTTAGCTGCCAGGTTATATCAATGTTACACCAACCATTCTTGTTCCATTAACAATGGCTAAACTTCTTTAGACAGAACTTGTAAATTGCTTCATAGCCTGATCTGATTAAATCTAGGTTCTTTTGCGAAGGTGGTTTTCGAGGTCAGTCTTAGATTCATGCTGGCCTCGAGAGTTTTTCTTATCTATCTCTTTCTCTGGTTCTCCCTGATATAGTAGCTACAGTCTCCACACCCCATCCACTCCTTTGGAGAGACTGTCAGTGGTCTTTGTTCTATGGCCTGCTTCTCCATTCTGGGCAAATCTGTGAGCCACTTCCTCAGGGTTGGGAGTAGGGATAGCGCCTCCTGCTGTCAGAGGGACACTTCTGCTGTAAGATCAGGGCACTAGGAACAGACTGTCCCCTCCGGTCTTCTCAACTTCTCTCTCCTGGTGGGGCTCCTCCACCCTGTGAGCAAGCCTAGGCCCAGGTAATGGGGGCCCAGTGCTCCCAGCTTGCTATGCCTGGTGCACAGCCTCCACCCAGCTGAGTGGAGACTGAAGAGAGGAAGCTGAGCCTTCCACCTCTCAGCCAGAATGTCCCTTCTGCAGCACAGAGCTAGGTAGAATGAAACTGCTGATGGCCTATCTCTCCTGAGGGAAATACAGTATCCCTTGCCTGAGGGTTGGGGTGATAGGAGTTGGAGGGAGTGGGTAGAAGAAACCCTGCATTTTTGGCCACACCCATCCGGAGTGAGGCTTCAATTCTCATGAGCTGGGGGGTGAAGGGGAGAGGAAATAGGTCATAATGCAAGTGGCATGGACTGTCACTGTTCCAACTGAAATAGGAGATTTCCTTACATAAATTTTTCTTCATTTTCTGTACGACATTATGATAATTTTCACTTTTTTTCTGCTAATTTTCACCAGTTATGATGCATCCCAGGGGAACCGTCCTGTGAAGGTTCTCACATGACAATTCTAAAAGCAGTTCCTTTTGGGGCCACCCTGATTCGTTAGAGAGTTCTAGCATGATTCTCAGAAGAGGAAAACTGAAGTTCTTGAAACTTTTCCATCCATGAAGTTTCTTAGACCTTTATGCAAATCTTCAGTACTTTGATACTATGAGAGGGAATGGCCTCTGTCCAACCCAAAGTATACTTTTCTGTCCTTCCCACGAGACAGTGAGTATGTACTCCAATTATAGCTACATAACCAAAAATTGACATTCTCTCCATAACAAAGAAACTAGAGGAAACTTGAAAATTTCACAAGTCATAAAACTGGAAGACAAAAATTAAACTGCGGTTTTCCTAGCTTAATTTTTTCATGTTCCACAGTATCGTTCACGCAATTGTATCAAGAGCAGCTACATTGATTTACTATCAATCTTGCTACCTCTCATGTAAGGTCTATGGGGGTGGGAACCATTCTGTCTATAGCTCATATCATAGAACATCATACAAGGCATATACCCAATTAATACTAGTTGAATAAACAAGTATTGATTACAAGAATTGGAATCAGGACACTGATACACTTGAATATTTGGGAGAAAACTAACAATCCTCCTAGCTAACATTTTAATTTGAAAGTAGCTTAAAGACGAGGTCATCCCTAAGAATGAATACAAGCTAAAATATCTTCCAGGAGTCTGACCTATGATGTCTCTATTTCTGTCTTCCTCCTCAATTTCTCCCCTCCCTTCAAGTGAAACCACACAACAGTTAATATCAAAGTTAGTCCTGAAAAAAAAAAAACAATATTCCATCACAGAAATCTGGAAAGAAAAAGAAAAATTCATGTTTGCTTTGTGATAGTAAAAACTCTATGGTTTGATGTGCATTTGACAAACTCAGCTATTTTTAAACTATCTCCTGGCCCAATCCATACCTTTTCATCATAAGCTTCCTTCTTTATTCATATCTCAAGACCCTTAGCTTTGGATGAATTGAAGTTGGAAAGCCAAGGTTTTTACAAGATTCGCTGTGCCTGAATGCTCTATGTAGTCCATTGTCAGAGGCACTGACTCCGTTTTTATTTCACCCAATTGATGGGAGAACAAATAGTCCCACTCTGAGGGCAGCTGACATACCAGGTTATCAACACCGAGCCTTTGTTTTACCATCAGTGTACTGAGAGTGCAGTATGGAATTTGTTAGGAATTATTTCACTTCCCTCTCAACATTGAGACTCAGAGCAAGTCCCAGAAAGCTCATGATACATACCAGAAACAGTGAACATCATCCTTGGGGTTATTTTTATGTGGTTATATTTCTTAGCATCTGAATGGTAAAAATTGGAAACCAGAAAAGCAAGTAATAAATGGTAAAATATTAAATAAGCAGTATAACATGTGGTATATATTTTATTATTAAATTTGCTCAATTTCTAAAAATGTTGATCTTCACTGCTTTAAAGAAAGTAGTGAAAATACAGGTTCTTAGGCTACCTACTAGACAAAATGAGAGGAAGGGAATGGAAATTTTCAAGTTAAATTGTGAAAAAGGGAAGAAGAGACAAACACACAAGTCAGACACACCTGCCGATGCTCAAAATAATGGCTACAAATATTCCAATAGAATCTCTCTCCCAAAGGGTCATGAATCCTGTTTCACTATTCTAAGACATTTTATGTTGTTTTGATTTCTATTCTTATACCAAAGCTACCGGCAAGATATTGAACCAGCCGGTTACTGGTGTAATGTTAGTGAAATTCCTCAATTGGTTTGACAGAACTAAGTGATACATGTCCAAAAGCAAATGCCCTGCCAGAAAAATCTATTCTCAGTTTACAGAAGCCTTAATAATGTCACCAATTAATGGTAACTCCTAACAAGGATACATGAATTTAAAAGTGCATAAATAAGCTTTGTGTCTATAAAGATTTTTACAGTGAGGAAGGTACAATAAAAGTGATGTGTCTTTTCTGGAAGCAGCACAAATCACAGACAGACTACAAATCAGTTCCAAGGAAAACAGTGAGCAAAACAATTTTATTTAAAAAAAAGTATTCGTCTCATCTTTTTTGGATTATTCTGGCATTTACTAACTTCAAATTTTTATTGCTTTTATTGCTTTTAGCTCTAAGATACTAAACAGTATTTTCTAAATTGCCCCTTACAAATAAATTTTGTTTATTTATATTCTGAGATAATTAACAAATGACCAAAAAAAATAGATATTACTGAAAATTACATTACAAAAACTTGCTGTGGAGAAATTATCTGTCAACACACAGCATATTGTTCATATCAAAATGACTTTAAAATCCAACCTCCTAGTCTAAAAAGACTTTACTCTTCCAGTAAACTCTTGCTCAGGAAAGTGCAATTGCAAATAACTTGATTGCTTCCTGGAGGAGCTTTGCAAAATTACGTTTGCTTCCATAATAGCCTATTCAGCTGGTCCTCTTCAGAGTAAATACCCCTTCTCCGGACATTGGATTGCTCTACTGAGCTTATCAATCAATGGTTTACTCTTCAAGACTCACTTTAAAACCTTCACCTGTGTCCACCAATTTTAAACTATTTTATTGCAAACTTTCGTCAGTCCCCATCAGCCTACTACCCCACATTGAAAGATGAACCCTCAAAATCCTATAAATATTTCACGTATTCTTCCTTTTCTGAGACATGACAAAGACTTTCAAGGTAGAAGCCTCCCTTACTGAGGTAATAAATACTTTGGCTTTTGCTTCATTAACAACTTATTTTGGTGGTCTTTTCTGGGATTCATGGACTCAGTAATTGGCACTGTAAACTTGACTCTTACTTTATATTACAAAATCATTTATATTGATTATGTCTATTATTCTCATTTATGTACTACATTTATTATTATAACTTTAGTAAGTGTTTTATTGGACCAAGTAGACAAATCTAACATAAAAGCTTAAAAAATACTACATGAGAAAATAATCTAATTACTTTTTATAGGTTATAAAGTATTCCATAAAACCACTGGGGGCTCATTATGGTTTGTTTCATATACTATTCTTCTACCTTTTGTTACAACACTATTAAGAAATCTGTAACTTCTCTAACTTGATTAATTCACCATAATGAGCAAATGTCCCTGTGCTTACAGAAGGGGTAGGGCATTAGACTCACCCTACAAAAGAACTCACTGCCTAGTAAAAACTTGTAGACATCTTCTGATGCAATGTAAATAGAGTAAGCCGTTCGTTTTCTAAAATTGAATGCCAAAAGACTTAACTAGATATTTCTATTCTTCAGAGGTTGTTCTGTCATGTAAATTTATTCTGAAATCCGCAATTTCTATTAAGTCACTCCTGGAACACGCTGTGTTAATTGGGGTTAGAGCATGTCACTGACAATTTATGTATTTATATGTAGAAGCCAGATAGAGTACTTTCTTTTCTTGGGTCTAGACTTTCAGGACTAATAAAATAACTCCACCTTTTCTCATCCATGTTCTAAGCCATGTGAAAGGCAGATGCAAGCGATGGAACTCAAAGTATCATCTCTACTACTGACAAAGCTCTCCGAAAACACAGCTTTACATCTCTTGGTCCAGTGGACTTCACCAGCAACACTTACCCCGAGGAGTAGTACTTACCCCTATACTGTCTCTCAGATGAAAGCAGCTAACCCTCCAGATCCTCAGGGAAAAAGGATTGAACCATATTCCTTGTGAATTTTTGTCTAATTTTTTCTTCCAGTCTCACCAATCAGGTTAGTCACTTCACCTCCCTTGGAGAGGCCTGAGTTTAGGGGTAGAGAAGACCAGAGGGTTTATTTCCAGTGGAAAACCTCCCTGTGCAAACATAAAACCAAGGAAAGAAGTTTGTCCCTCAGCAGAGAATACCTAGATGTTATGGTTGGAGAATGGCCATAAGTAACTACTTATTGTTATACAAACTACTATTTCCTCTAGGGGAGATGCCTAAGATCATGATCACATATAAATTTAAATTAAGTTAATATATCTCCAGCAATTTCCTGTTCACTAGAAAATGTATGTTAAAATATACCTTTTAAAGGGTAAAATTTCAACTCTATACAAAGATAAAATTAAAACATGTCAAAGGATTTCTTTAACTCTGTAATAAGATAAAACGACCAGTCCAAAAAGGATTAAAAAACACACAAATATAGCAATCAGGAATGCTAAAATGAATGCATAAGTAGATGTAAAAATGGTTAATATCCGCAGGAAAATATTAAGTTGCATTTCCATTGATAAAATTCATTTGCATTTCTATGGGCAAAAGTTACTTACATCAGTATAAAATTTAGATTGTAAATTTGCTTAAAGACAATGAATGGCATAAAAAAAAAAAAATCCAGAAGAATGCACTAGACAGGATACCCAGTAGTTTTTTTGCTACATTTCAAAATCTTCCACAATATCCCCTGACATTTCTATGAATGAGAAAAACTAGTAGACTGTTAATCTCTTAATCTACATTATCACGTTAGCATATACTATTTCACAGTAAAATAATTAGATGCAAACTGTCATCATATTTGACAGCATACAGCACCATCACTTCCACATTTCCTCTGGATTCACATTGTTAGTATCCATTCCTACTAGTATCAGAAGAGTATACTCACTCTCTTAACCTGGGGGAAGGAGGGCAGGGCAGAATGTGAGATTCCTCCTTAACTCTTAAATTTTTTTGGCTCTATTTCCCATTTCTTTTTTTAAATATATTTTTAATTTATTGATTTTAGAGAGAGAGACATCAATTCTGTTGTTCCACCTATCCACGCATTCATCGTTTGAGTCTTGTATATGCCCTGACTGAGGATCGAACCCGTAGCCTTGGCGTATCAGGGGGCTGATCTAACCAGCTGAGCTGCAGGGCCAGGGATCCTCCCTATCTCTTAGCTGCCCAAAAGCACTTCTAGGAGATGTTATGTGGCTCCTCATCTGCTCTCTTCCAAAGATAGTCCTGAACCCACTAACTTTATTTTCTGATTCCCCCAAGGCTTTGCTCTTGATATTCAAAACCAAACTTTTACTACCCCAAAAACCTTGTGTTTATCAAAAAGCCTAGTTATTGCAAAATGAAAGGCATTGGCATTCAAAATTTTCTTTGTTTTTGGTTCAAAGCAAATTTTAGTTCACTATTTTAAAACTGAAGTGATGAATTCCAAACTATTACTTTTTCTTGTCATCTCCGCTACACTTATAACACATCCCAGGGCTATGGATATATTTGTTGGAAAAGGAAGACATTTCTGTGCAAGAAAGTATATAACTTTATTCCAAGTACAAGATTGGATTTAAAAGATATATAGCACTTGAAAATATACAAAATATATTATTTTATAATGACATAAAATGTAAGCCAAAAATATTTAGAACTTGACCAATAAATATATGATATTAAAACAATTACAGAAAGAATAAACACTATGCTAATCATTTTTTTAAAACCTGAAATAAAGTCTGTGCACTTGCTAATTCTTGCAAAGAGTATAATATAGATAAATTAGGTCTGCTAACATAATAGGGATATTTTGTTACTCAGATAGATGTCAGCTATATTAATCTGCTGCATTGCCCTCCAAACAAAGTCATTTAATTCCTCTCTGAAAAATATGATTTCCCGGCTAGCCTGTTCTTTTTTCTTTTTAAATGGTTTGCATTTGCACTAACTGTGTTGCTGTTAGTAGACTTGGCTTTGGTTCCTAGTATAGCCCAGCAGCTCTAACTCACAATGGTCACTACTGTCACTTACAAAAACTTTTCAGACTTTCGAATTGCTGTTATATCTAAGGAAGTTTGGGCAAAATAATTAAGGTAAAACAGGAAGATGGGGTTTACAGTTAGCAGAAGCAACAGCTGTTGGGTATCTGGGGAAGGGAATTAAGGATAAAACACAAACTTCTGTTAATCATACAGGCAAGCCAAGGAGATCATTGACTCAGTGAAATGACTCACTTCATTTTAAAGTAAACTTGGTAGCTGTGGATGCTCTACTACTGTGTTAAATATTTAAATTTACCTTTAATTATAGCTAAAGACTAAACATCAAAACTTAAATCATTCAGCCTGCTGCGGAGAAGACATTAAATGCTTTCTTCCAACAATAAGTTTGTTAATTCTGTTACTAAGACATAGACCTGGCCACAGATCCCTTGAAAATAAATACTGCAGGTATCAACTCATGTAATTATTTTAGACAAGCTATAAATGAGTTTTAATGGACCAAAGCTATAAAATTGTTGGAGGTGCTGAATAGTTTTGGGGGAGAATTAAGATGTTTTGTGTGTGTGTGTGTATATATATATATATGGCTGTTAATAATAGTATTTTTATGTACTCAGATAAAGCTTGGAACTATACACAATATATGGCCAAAGAACACTCAATTTTAAATTGAAAAGAAAAATAAAGCAGTTATGATTAAGCACCTTCAAAATATTTTCATTTTTCTATTTTTGCACTAGTTTATTTTATTCTTCATTCAACCTTGAAAGCCTCCAAGGAAGAAAAAGAAGAACATGAGAATAGTTAAGAGGAGGGGGAAGGCCGAAAGAGGAGGAAATAAAAGGGAAGCAAAATAGAAAGGAAGTAGATGAGTGGTGGATCAGTTGGAGACCATTGGATGCAAGCAACAGAAACTGAAAAAGTGAAATTATTGGAAGCATGTGAGTAGTTTACAGAATAGTGGGTAAAGCTTAGAATCCAGGACTTTGAAAGGACAGGAAGGAGGGAAGAAACTAATGGCCACTTTCTTCCAGATGGAATACATCAGTTCCAGTGATTTCCTGTCCTTCCAACACTGTGCCCTGGACAGAAATATCAGCACAAGAGAGGCTGACCAACCTGGTTTGAGCCAATGCCTGCCCCTTGGCTAGCGGAGATTCAGGTGGACGGTCACACGCCAAGACTGCACCTGTTGGGGGAATGCAGGAAGGAAAGCAGGAGACAATGTGAAAAGAAGTGAGAGTGAGAAACAAGTAAATAACCATAAGCCTGAACAAAACAAATAGTGAATTATTTGAACGTGTACATATCCATTAAACTAAAGCACATTTGTTGGGCTTTCACTTGTTTTGTGGAGGGACAAGGAGAGAAAGGGGTAACTGAGGATGACCAAAGGGTAGGTAGAGACTGATATTTCTCAGAAAACACATCAGTAACCACTTTTTCAGAATTTATAAAGAGTAATGTGAATAAAATATATAACTGCAAATTGAAACTTCTGTCTTGATATTGATTTATTTACGATGGATACCAGAGCAATTTGTAAAATCAATATGAGTTATAAAATTGTTTTAAAGAAAATCACTGTTTTGTTTATTTAAACATAGTAATTAAACTAAATGGCCAATAAATCTGGAGTTTCTAGAACTCTGCTGTTTCTGTAACTCTATATTTTTATCACTATAGCATTTAATAGTATACTTAAAGTAGTTTATTTTCTCAAAAACTCCTATCAGCATTTTTATTGCATTATTTATTCATTCATTTTTAAGAATCCAGAAAAAGTGAACTCCAACTCAACCTGGATGAAATTTCTATGTAATTATAATTAGTAGAGTCCAAATTTCAAAGGTTTTATGTTATTTTATATAATAACAATAGAATAAAATTATATTTAAAACTTTGCTTCTTTCCACATGTTTTAAATATTTTAGAAACAATTCCAAATATTGGTTTCTTTTGAAAAATTTAGTTTCAAATATTTGAATGTTTTATCTTTTATTTATTTTTTATAAATCTATTTTTATTGTATTTTTTCAATTACCATTTCATCCTTTTTTATACCCCCTCTTCCTCCCTCTAGCAATCCCCACACTGTTGTCCATGTCCATGAGTCAACAATTTCATGAACATAGGATCAGAATAAAATATAAAGCAAAAAGGAAAATTATTTTGAATGACTCATTTAACTAATGTCATTTAAATAGGAGCCACTTCAGTAAAGGACGTCTGGGTATTAGAGGCAAACGAAAGAAATAGGAATCACATTGACTGTCTGGCCAACACCCTACTATTTCTGCTTCCTAGTGATGTGACCTTATTATGTCATGTAATCTCTTTGAGCCTCAGTCTACTTACCAATAAAATGGGAATGATATCATTGCTTACCTTGTAGGTTTGCTGTGATGGTTAGATAAATGTAAAGTTTATATTGTGATCCCTGGCGCATAGTAAGTATTGGATAGTTATTAAAATTACTGGTGCGGCGCCACATAGATGAAGATTTATAGTCTGAACAAAAAGAAAAAAATGGCATCGTTCCAGATATGTGGTAAAGATTTTCCAAACTATGGAACTGCATTTCTTATAACTAGGCAATTACTATTTATCACTGAGCTTTTATATAATAAAGTCCAAGCACACCAAAGCATCAGTGCAAACGTCCTATCCTGTTCTCTAATCTTGAGTCTGGCAGATGGTGCTAGAATAAACACCGATGGCAGTGACAGGCCTTTCTCTGCTCATCATCCACACGTGGCTGTACGAACTGCTTCCTGATAGGAACTGAAAACCCCCAGACCTCCTTCCTGGTCACTCCGTGCTCAGTGCGCCGCACTTCTCCGACAGTCAAGTCTGTCTCCATTTTCATGAGTAATTGCTAGCTCTTCGAAAACCCCCTTCAAAGCTTCAAAGGCACTGCAGACAGTAACTCCAACACCAAGTGTTCTGCTCAAAAGCAGTCACCACCAGGAGTGCTCTGCCTTGGTGGGCAGCTGGTTAGCCACTCGGGTGTCAGCTCTTTGGTGAGCACTGCACTGAGGCCACTTCTATCCACTAGGCACCCTGGGCTCCGTGTCCAGGGGCAATGAACTTGCCAAACCCCACAGAAATGTTTGCGGCCTTCTGAACTCCAAAATGCAGAAGAAAAACCAAAGTTGAAGTAATAAAAGTTTAAGTAAAGGCCTATTTCTCTTCCATTGCTATTTCTATTTAATTTAATTGCATAAAATAATATGCATAAAAATTTCATTATAGTTGTAAAACTTGCAGATTAGGTTTTTGCACTTTATGTAACTTTCTGACAATTCACAATGATTGCCAAGAAATATCAACCAATCGTAAATTAAATGTTATAACCAAGTAACTTTAAACGCTGAAAAAAAATTTTACAAGAAAAATAATTATTTCTGTGTAGAATATGGGTGCATTGAAATACATGTGCAATGATGTAGCAAGATGACTCCAAAGTAGGTGCCTAGGAACCACTAAGGTCTGTTCCTTCTGGCTTGTAGGCCTTGGGGATACAAGGACAAGACATCTCCTGCCCCCAAACTGCCACCAAGTGGTAAAGAGACCGACAAAGGAACATGACAGGATCCACAATAGAGGTAAGCACCGGTCGTGGGCTCGTGCATAAGAACCAGGTGCACAAGAGGGCCCCCCCACACACACACATACTCGCACTCACACTGGCAGGTGATGGGGACAGAAGGCAGGATCCTGAAGCGACATCTTCACTGATCCAGCAATCCCCATTTTAAAGAGTGGAATTTCGGTCTAGTTAGGGAGTCTTAAATTGGTATCAATATGAATGTGGTCCACGTATGATTAGGATACGTAACAGACCAGTTCTCCACAGTTGATTCTCATCCCAAAGCACAGGAATGATGACTTTCTTGTATGTTATTTTTTTATCAGTTAATGTATATTTAATAACTACTAGGTAAAGCAAGCCTGTTCTAGGTATTAGGAATACCTATTTGGCACTTCCCTATGATTTTGAGGACATTCCTGCAAAATTTGGAGAATAAAGCTCATAGACCTGCAGACTTCTTTTTTAAATATGATATTGACAAAGCCATGGATCAGTAACTTGCTCTCAGTTTCAAGCATAGATAAGATCAACTGTGAGTTGTGGTTATGCTCTAGTTCTTACTCCCCATTCAGAAAACAAGAGAAAGCTGGTGAGTGATAGAGCATTAATCATTCTTTAATCGTAAATAATTTCCAAACATCTGGGCTAAGCTTGTATTAGCAACACCAGACCCCAGAACACTTTTCCCTATGGCTTTCAATTACAAAAATGGTAACTGTCAGGTCAGAAAGGAATGTTGACAGGCGGTTTGACTAGGGGAGGAGGACAAGGATCTGTCCAGTCCCTAGAGCCAGTGGCCATTTGAGTCTCAAGTATTCTGAAGGGCTAAGCAATATTCAGTATTCATGGGTGTCATGGGGGGAATGTAGGGTTCCATGAAAAAAGAAAGAAAGGATGGAAAGCCAGAGAAGAAAGGAAGAAAAGAAATAGGGAAAGGGAAAGAGAGGAGGAAGAAGGCAAAGAAAGGAAAGAGACGGATAAGAAAGGGATGCAGACATTAGAGCGTGTCTGGGAACTCAGTGGCTGAGGTTCACTAACCCACCCCTCCCCATCTCTTCCCTCTACTGCTAGTTTTGCATTTTGAAACCAACAGCAAGAAGTCATAAATGCTTTCTTCCCACTCCAAGTTCTTGCAGATGATGTGAGAGCAAGTAAGGTAACGAGTATATCTAAGTGAACTAAACTCCTGGTCTGAGTTAAATCCAAAGCCCTTTTTCCCTCTGACCTCTTTCAGTTTACTTAAAATATGGATTAAAAAGTTTATCCTCTTTAGTTCTTGGGAGTGAGTGCCATTTCCTGTGACAAGTCATTGCTTTGAGCCCGACAGCCATGGAGAGTGTGGTTAGCATGGTTTTATAGAAAAGTGATTGGCAATCATAAAACAAATGCATTGCTAAATCAGAACAATAGGTACATTAATCCCCCAAATAAATTAGTATTAGATTCAGTATTCTGGATGGAGATGAACTAACAGGATATTTCTGTATTTGGCTTGGAAAGACGTAACTGAAAATGAATCTTCAACTGGCAAAAGAAAGGGAGATACCATCCGGTTTTCTTTTTCAATGTTCCAGTGCTGTTTTGAGATGGCAAAACAGACGTTCTTGTAATAATATGACCTTGTTAACCTTCCAAAAGAAGTTTAAGATTAACCAGAGGGGATATTACTTAGGACAAAACATTAATAATATATACTGCAATGAAACAGTTGCAAAAGAAGCCAATAAGCCCACTCAAAAATAATTATTTAGTAGGCAAAACATCAAAACCCAGTCGAAAGATGTACTCGACACAAGTTTGCATTTGTGCCAGGGCCACTAGGGCCCAAAAGGATCATCGCATTAGCCTGCTGGCAGACGCATCCGAAGAACTGGCCGAGTTGTGTCTTGTCATCACAATGCTTCTTTCTGTTGAATGGCTTCAAATGTTTGACAGCACATTACAAAGCTATCCAAGGAAATGCTTTCCTTCTAGGGATTAGATTCTTGCAGCCAACCATTAACACTGGCCTTTGTCAGTGATTCAGCCCACAGTGGGGGCAGGGTGGGGTGGGGGCATCTCACAGACAGACTGGTCTCAAGGAGCCTCTGAAGGAAACACTAAGTGCTTTGTTGCTGCTTCTTCACACGTTATTAATGGAGGTTTAACTGAGGCAAAGGGGCTTTTCCTTGTCTTCAGCAATTGGTCTTTTTTAAAAATAATTATTCTAATCATCATAGTTAGACAGTAGTCTAAGCAGATTGCAATGAGACTAATCACTTGATTCCTAATTAAATGGAAAGAAATCATCAAACAAAATGGTATTTTTCTCAAGTGTGTACACCCACCAAAAATGTCTTTGGCCAGATTACTGCCAAGAACACCCAGAGCCATGGAAAACAGGATCTGGCTCTAGATTAATGTCTCTCCACACAACAGGGCAATGGAACAGGGATGAATTCTTAGACCCGCTCTCCTTTTTCATTCAGTGTTTATTACCATGGAGTTGCTTGACTCTCGCTTGGTTTGCAATTTGTTTTCATGGAGTCTTGTTTCTAATTAAAAATTGGCCCTATCTCTTATCATTTGTTAATGCTGTCAGATCTTTTCATCTTCTTATTTTATCTCCCCCCTCAGTTTCCAGAAATCATTGACTGCACAGAGAAACTTCGGTGGCTCATCATCGTCCTCAGAAACTGTCCCCCCAACCCACCCTTAAGGCAGACATGACCATGTTTCAGTTGCAAGTTGGCTGCTTGACTCACATAGCTTTCCCTACATTCAATGCTAGAAGCACAGGGAAATAGCACAGGTTCTTGCTCTAAATCATGTGCTCTGTTATCGCCCCTAGTTCCAATCTAAAGGCATATTATGGAGCCAGTACAACACTAGATTTGCCATGGTTCGATCATTTCCCCAGCCTCCAACCACGGGAATGTTTGGGGCTTTAGCACACGACCTCTTACTGACACAATGGCATAGCTGGGATTTATAGATCACTGTGAATTGGAAAAGTCATTCAATGTAGGACATGCATGTGTCTATACAAACACATTGTGTTTTACCTTAATATCATTGCACACTCATTCTTCAGTTTTCTGTTGTAGAACTAGGGTCTTTTGAATTTATTAACTCAAGAGTACTGATTGAATCTATTCTCTGCACAATTCCATACAGACTTATCTATGAAGTTCAAGGCTACTTTTAAAATTCTTTTAAGCAAATTAGAATTTACCAGTATTTGCAAAGAGCACACTTAATGCAGAATCATTGATTTTAAGTTTTCTAATGTTTGACAACTAACTCACCAACGTTTAATTCAATATAATTGTTAAAATCACTCTCTTTTGTGGTGTCTTTTCAACTTTCTGAACTTATTTTCCACATAAAATTTTCTTCTTTTCACATTTTATTGCTTTAAATATTTAACTAATTATATAATTGTACAAGTACAATAAAAAGTACATCTAAAATAAATAGTTTAAGGGACATACAGAACTAACATACAAATTTCTTAAATATGACACAAAAAGCAAGAGCCATTTAAAAATTGATAAATCCAACTTTAAATTAAAATCTTATGCTCTCCAAATGACACTATTAAGAAAATGAAAAGATAAACCACAGACTGGGAGAAAGTATTTATAAATCACATAACTCATAAACCATTTATATCCAGAATATATAAAGAATACTTATAACTCAATAGTTAAAAGACAAACAACCCAATTTAAAAATGGGCAAATTTTTGAATGGTTATTTCACCAAAAAAAGAATATACCAAAGTTTAAGAAGCACATGAAAAAACATAGTTTATTAATATCCCCATCTCATGGATAAGGAAATCGAATCAGACCGGGGGAAAGTATTTGTGAAGCCGGGACCCAGGCAACGCGACTTCAGATTCCCGTTTTTTTTTTGTTTGTTTGTTTGTTTGTTTTTTTTAATCAGTATTTTTTAATTGTTGATATTGTACAGTTTTCTGTCTTTTACCCTGCCCCCAGCCCACCACCCCAGCCCTCCCCACCTTCCTCCCATTTCCACCCCCCATAGTTTTTGTCCATGAGTCCTTTATACTTGTTGCTCTAAACCGTTCCCCTTTTCCCCTGAAATTCCCTCCCCTCCCACTCTGGACACTGTCAGACTGTTCTCAATTTCAGTGTCTTTGGTTATATTATGCTTGTTTGTTTGTTTTGTTGATTAGCTTCCTGTTAAAGGTGAGATCATATGGTATTTGTCTTTCACTGCCTGGCTTATTTCGCTTAGCAAAGGGGGCAGCAACATAAAATGGAGCAAAAATAGCCTCTTCAATAAGTGGTGCTGGGAGAACTGGACAGCTACATGCAAAAAAATGGAACTCGAGATTCCCGTTTTTAAGGGGCTGCATGCGCGCTGTCTCCCGACCAAATAGCCAGCCCGATCGCTTCGTCGGAACTGAGTTTCATGAGATCCGGTGCACTCTCTGTATTTTCCTATACTCCTGGCAGCACAAGGCTCCCAACACCTTACGTATTCGGGACCTCGAAAATGGCAGTTTCATGTGGCTCAATCGAAACTTTATTTTTTTCAAGGATTTCTGAAACTAGAGCTCATAGGTAAGTACATGATACTTTAGATTTTAAAACATTCTCATAAGAAGGGGAGACAGTCTCATCAGGGCTGGGGAGAGAGAGTAATGGGAGGAAAATGGGATAGCTGTAATTGAACAACAATAAAAATTTTTTTTAAACATTCTCCTAAACAGAGTCAAGCATTATCTAATTCTATTAATACTAATTCCATAAAGACTTTGGCTTCTTATACAGTGACTACAAATTGTTCAATCTGTTCAAATCTATTACCCACACTATTGCTGTCTACATAGCCTCCTAGTTTTCATGTCTTGGTATTTGCTCTTTTGAGATTTTTTCATTAGTATTTCTGAGGACATCTGCTTTGCCTGTTCTCATCGTTTTCAAGAAAAGTAGATGGGTGATTGCTTACCAGAGGCAAGGAAGACAACACTGGTAAGAGTCTTCATCTTCAATGACACAGCATTTGATCACCATTGTTTCTTGAAAATGTTGAATATTACTTGATAAGCATAAAGTTCCACATTTATTCTCTTATTTCTGGATCTGTTTCTGTAAACTTCTAGATTCATGGTAAGTAAATAATCTTCTATTTTTTATGTGCCTCCACAGATGCATAGAGAAATATTGTCCTGTGTTCTATTATTGATAAACTGTACAAAATCCTTTTCTAAATAAACAAGAAAGTAAGTTTTTCTCTTCTACCCTCAGATTTTTGGAACAAGCTTTTTAAACTTCGTTTCCTATTTCTATGGCACTTCCCAAAGCACATAAGTATATAAAAAATTAGAAGTCCACTTTAAAATATGCAACTTTTATTCTCTAGATGCATATTACCTATTATTTGTTCACACCAAAATTATTCAATACGTAGGAAGATTCTCTATAAGAGCACCCCTGTTTGCCCTGTGGAACAGCCTGCCATCTTCCCAAGACCAGGGGTCTCTGCAGACATGTGCTGCCCAGGACCGCAGCCACTAGCCACAGGAGGCTCTTGACCACCTGAAATGTGTCTAGTCCAGATTACTATGTGCTGTAAGTGTAAAATACTCACCCAAGTTCAAAGAGATGGCATGAAAAAGAATGTAAAATATCTCACCCATGGTTTTTATATCGATAACTTGTTGAAATAATGTTTGGGATAGCTCTTTCTACATAGCACAAGCACAGTGTTCTGTAGTCTCATAACTCACAGCTTTGCCTGCAGAGAAGAACCTGGCTCAGTTATAAGATTCCAGAGAAAAATGCCTATTGATCCACTTTAGGTCAACTGTTCCACCCTCAGGACAAATCACTATGGCAAGTAGTCAGGGTTCTGTGATGACTGACAAACACGGCTTGAAATACATGGAACAAAGCAAGATAGCTGTTCCTTAGAAGAATGGGGGTACTGGGCAGACGAAAGTGTTCACAGCGATTAGAAAGCTCTTTATACAGGAAATTTTCACAAGTCGGCCTTCTTGATAGTCTTCGGTATAATAAAAACAACAGCATACGTAAAACAGGAAACATTACTATATGCTCTTTTAAGCTCTGTACCAAAATGCAAGCAGGGGTGAGAAATCATAACCAAATGGCAAACCCTTAAGTAAGTAGACACTGTTTTATTTCGTCTTCACAACGACCCTAGGGGGTGATAGGTTTGTTATTTCTAGTTTACAGATGAGCGACTTGAGTCTTAATTTACCAAGTTACTTAGTTACTAGTAGGTTTTGAAAAGGCGATAAGTTCGCAGGAAGCTTAATTCCAGAGGCTGTAGTTTAAAAATTATAATATACATACAGTAAAAATATTTCAGGAGTTTTCTATATGTTGACTCCTCTGATACTTAAAAAACGAACAAATCAAAAAACTCCACGAGGTCAATATTATTATTTAGGCAAGAAAATTTATAGACAAGGAAATTTAGGCTCAGAAAGATTGTATAACTAATAAAGGGTAAGTGTTAGGGTGTAGATTCTTAATCAGTTCTGCCTGGCTCCAAGCTTATTAGAGTGAATTCTGAACAGTGGTTGCCAAGGTGTGGAGAAACAAATTGCTGGCGTGGTGGGGAGGTAAGCAGTTTGGTAAGGTGGGATCACAGTGTGCACGGGACAGAACCATAGAGGGTGGGACTAGAGAAGCCCACCTAGGGTGGGATGGATTGAGAGGTCATTTATTTCATGCAAGACAAGTTTTTAATTTATTCTGACAGCAATCTAATTTAAACCAGAGATTAATACAGTCAATCAGATTAACATTGAAGTGGCATATATGCTGTGAAAGTTTTGACTGTAAGAAAAAGTTCACAGTAAGTTTTCTTTTTAGACCTGGGGATGAAGGGGAAGACATTGATAATACCTGGACTTCGTAAGAGGGGACTTCTTTCATCTTGGTGTCCAAGTTTACTTGCATCCTACAGTGCTTTCATATTTCAACTTGTGCATAGATGTCAGTAACAACTAATTAGTAGTTGATTATTGTCCCTTGACAACTTATTAAGAATCATATTGTGTTAGGTATCCTCTTTCCCAGTCATCCTCATTTGGGATAGTTATAAAATAGTGTGCTTAATTAAATTAAAGAAAAGAAAAAAAAAATAACAGTGATACAGATGAACCTGAACAGCTTCAGGTGTCAAATCCCAATGCAGATTTTACATCTAGTATTATAAACTGAAACAAAAGAATGTCTTCCTGAAATGGTTCCTAGATGATTGTTGTTACTGTAATGATTTTATTATTATTATTGTGGCTAAAAACTGGCCTTGTAGTTTTTACTTCAACTAAGGTACCATTCCTTTTATTAACTAATGGGTCTTAGGAGAAAAAAGGTAGGCGGATGGTGCTTGAATTTCTGCTTCTTTGCACAGTGTCTCCGCATGGTAGGTGCTTACCAAACACTTAATAAATAAATGAAACTCAGTTGAGGTCTTCGCAAACACTGAGAATTTTCAGGATTTTTTTTCCCCAGTTACTGTTCTAGAAGTACAAAGACGCATAAGACATAGTCCTTATCATTAGGCACAAATATTTATTGAAATACTAATTCGGTAAATGCAATAACTGAGTACCATGCAAGCATAGTTCGGCCATCCAGCCCTGGGGCATGAAAAGATCAGAAAAGATTGTTGGAAAATTTGAAGCATTAGCTGACTCTTAAAGAAAGGATCAGAGCTAGGAAAGCAATAAGAGAGATGAAGGCAGCAGTACGTGACCAGTATTAAATTCTCTCAACATTCCAGGGATAAAAGTTGAATATAAATTCACTTGGAGGATGGGGCATATTTCACCTGCCAATGCCTGGAGACCATGGGTTCACCCCTCAGTTATCTCCGCCCACTAAGGCTCCGCCTCCACGGTCCCGGGCAGTCTTCAGTAACCTCAAAGAAATAGCTGGCGTTGATGAGATTTAGTGTGAGAGTCAGGCTCATACAAAGCAAGGCCACTGGCCTGGAAAAGGCCTTTCTTCTCTGTGTGCTCTTCCTACACGTCTCCTGGAGAAAACAGAGTTCCTTTGGATCAAAGAATCAAAGAATCCTGGAGCAAGAAAGAAAAGAGTTACTTTTGTTTTTGTTCAAAACAGTTCCAGTAAACCAGCCCCAGGCTTCACATCTCCAAGTCATAAATAATTGCTGCGGTGTGCCGTAAAAAGCTAGTGCCTGGCGCCATCCCTAATGTCGGAGCAAGGGGAACGATGGAAGTCTGCAAAAGAGGGGGGATAAACTTGTCTAAGCATCCAGAAAATTTCTCGTGGATACCTCACCAAGGGAGGAAGATTAGGGAAAAGGGCAAGGGCTTTGCAGTCAGATACAGGTGGGTGAAATCCTCTCTCTCCTGCATAAATAATTATGTGGTCTTGAGCAAATCACTCGACATTCTTGAACCTTAGGGTCCATATCTACAAAATGAGAATACTAAAACCTTCCCTGCAGGGTTGTTCTGCAATTTAGTGAAAATATATTTTAATTTTTCAACACAGGGCCTGGCACAAAGAAGGCACCTAATAAGTGGCAATAACTGGGTACTATCACTGCAGCCGGCCCCAACTCTAGTGGCTCAACACACAAAGCTTTGCAGGGGAAGGCGCGGCACCAGAATCAACCCTGATAGCATTAACGTGCTCAGGGTCACAGTCCAAGGCCAGACTCATCCCCGTTGCTAATTGTGAGCTAATAAAACGTCCAGCTAGACCTTACAGGACATTCTCTTCTAGTCTTGCAAACCCCGACACAACACCCATCTGGCTTGTTTATTAGATGTGACATCAGCTTTTCCTTGAGAAAGACCCTTCTCTCTGACCAGATTGGCTACATCACAGCTCAAGGGCTTAGCCCAAAATCTGCAAAAAGGGACTAACAGAAATTCGATTTACTAGAACAAAAAATGTTTTTAAAATCAATCATTAAGTAAAATAAAATAGAAAAAAGGCCAATTAAAGTTGCTTTTTAAGCATTTTGTTTGGTTTTGTGTTTGCTTTTGTTTTACAGGGTGTAGAATTAATAGCCAAAGCACTCTCAAGGAAAAATTGCATTAATAAGAAGAGCAGGCACCTTCTAGATTGCATGTTAAAACAGAACTTATGCCCTTTTATAGGAAAGTAGCTTCAGTATTTACTTTAGTTCGTCTTTTGCCCAGTAAACATTTGTGTTTCTACAGTATCCTGTGAGATATATATATATATATATATACACACACACACACATATTATATGCACACACATATATGTATGTACATACACATATATACATATATATCTTTGGATGATATTTTTCTGTAACTTGATACATCACCTGGAATCTCTTGCACACTGAATATTTGCAAACATATTCCAAAACTATAAAATAAATGTTTGAGGGTTTTTTATGCTCTATTACAGAAAAAATCAAATTGTTTTTTTTTCAATTTGAATTCTTCTTCTTTGAGAAGAAGAAAAAATACATTAATATTTTATTTGTGTAATATAAAACAGTGGAAGAGTTTGTATATTTTATATTGTAGTAAACCAATATAAAACAGTGGAAGAGTTTGTGTATTTTATATTGTAGTAAACCAAGTTAGATACTTCAGAGTAAAAATCCGTTCAGTTTATAAGAATCTGAGGTCTACACAGATGAAATTAAGTATTTAATTGTCAGATCTGGACTTTGTGTATCAAAAGCAATCTAAACACTGTGCTTAATAATTTAAACTTTTGCTGTTGTATATGATGCTAGCCTTGTTCTCAAGCATAAAACAGCACAGCAAAGTTTTACTTTACAAAGCGAAGGATTTTTAATGATTGCATTACCATTTTTCTTATTCTCCAGACATTCCACCATGCTGTGGAACGTGGCTGAGAGAGCTTCACCCTCACTTTTCTCAGTGGAGAGTGTTACTTCAGAACGGCTGCCCTGCCAGAGACCACACTTCTAATCCCTCCTTCTTTCACATACATACGGACATATGACTGACCTGCCCTGTGGGATGGGAGCAGCAGAAGTGTATGTCACTGCCCCGGTGGGGTAGTGACCACTCACTTTCCTTGGCAGATGTCAAAACCCAAAGAGACCTGGCATGTTGATGATGGCTGCCAGCTACTTGGCCCTTGTGTAGTTAAAGGGGGCAAAGCACCTGGTCTTCCCACCACGAGCTCCTGCAGTGCAACGTCATGGGAACAAAAAGAAATCATTTATCTGGTTGAGTGACTAGAATTTGAGGATCTGTTTATTACAGCAGCTAGCATCACCATAACTAATCCATGGAAGATATGATTATTCAAACAAAGAAACTGAATTATACAGCAAGTATAGTACACAATATACTTACTACAGATGTCACTGCACATAAAGAATTGGGAGAACTACCAAAATTAAATAACAATGTGTAAGAGGCCAGCGCACAAAAAGCTTCTTACTGCGTGCTGTCTTAGTAGACTCATCAAGCTACAGCTTCTGGCCCTCTCTATATTGAGGATGCAAAGTTCACTTTGCTCAGGTGACCTAACTTACATTAGCCAAACTCACAGGAGGTGAACATACAAGCCTGAACACCAATCCATTCATTTACTATGATAATTGCATCAATTGTACTGTCATTGTTATTGGTAAAAAATGAGTTCTTGTGGTGCTGAGAGGAAAAGAGCCTTCTGAGACCCGCAGGGGAGGATGGGACTCTGGCTTACGGTGTATTGATGATGTAAAATTAAGGGGGTTCCCCTCTTGATGTCCCAGCATCCCATCTCCGTCAGCCTCACCATGGAAAAAGTCCAATCTTGTCTTCAGTAGGGCCACCACAAAAGCCAGTGTCCAGAGTCCCTGCTTCGTGTTGCAGTCCAGTCCAGTCCAGTCCCCGGCGAGCTCGGCGTGTGTTTCCAGCTGCAGTCCACTGCTGCGCTGCGGTCTTCTGGCTCCTTCCTGGAGCCTGCGTGTGGAGTTCCCGCAGTCGTGGGACACATGGCTGCTTGGGCCACATGGTTATGGAGAGAACAGGCAAGTGCGCCATAAGCATGTGGGACATCAGGTTAGAAAGAGAAAGAGTTTAGTCCTTTTGGAGCCCACGCAGCCTGCCACAGGCCCCAGGGGCTCCTAGATGCACATGGTTGTGTGCTCCTGTATGAGAGAAAGTGTGCAAATGTGTGGACGAGGTGGGGAGAGAGAGGGTGGGGAGAGAGAGCGCTTCTTTGTTCCCCTGGGATGATATTACCTTGGGCTTGGGACAGACAGGTGTCTTTTCAAAATGATCCATGAACTTCCCCAGTTTTCATGGGCCTTGGATGGGTTTACACTGCATAGTTAGACTGACAGACTCTATGGTCCGGAACAACCCGCTGAACCCCCAACAATCCGGTACCGGAGGAGGGGAGGGAGGAGTGTTAGTCCCCCTGGTGGAGCAATGCTGTAATTCCCTGGGGTGTGAAGCTATAGCTTCCTGGGTACCAACCGTGCTTAGGCTTCACATTTTATTAAACTCAGTGTCTAATTCCCCTTGCTCCCCTTTTATAGCTAAATACTGGCAGTAACATCTTGAGTACCTAGGGTAAGTACTCCTAGAGACATAGTCACCAATCTTAGTTTTACCCCAGATTCTACACGGGCCTCAATCCTGTTAACATAATTACTTTAAATCATCAAGTGATACCAGAAATGAGCAGATAAATGTTACATCATTATCTCCACAGATATATCTGACTCACCTAGTAGAGACTCGGATGTAATTTATATTGAAAAAATTTCTTAAGATAAATTGCTACACAAATAACTATAGAAATCTTCTTTATGTGGATATTTGCTAGTTTTACTCTAAATGATTGACCGTTTTTTCTGTTTTAAGGAACACATAGGAGACAAGAAGTAGGAATAAGAAAGGGAATTGAACAATTGTGTTGTGAGAGATGAACAGCCCTGATGACAGATGCCCACATCAAATTTAAAAGGTATTTCTCATGACACCAGTACCTGGATTCATGGCCAAGAAGACTGAAGTAACTAAGTTATTTGTGGACTCGCTGTGCTTATGTTTGTGGTATGTATTTGGCTACACCATTCTGCCTGCCTAAAGTCAATGAACTTTTAGAACGTATTTGTAGAACACCTGCCCCATGTCCAAATTTCAGTTAAAAAAAAAAAAAAGTCCCATCAAAAAGAAAAATTTACTGGGCCAGGGAATTAGAAGGCCATTTTAAGTGGACATATTTTTCAGAATAGAAGAAAAAGAGAAACCTTAAAGTAAAAAAAAAAAAAAAAAAAAAGTTCCTTTTAACATTAAATGTAGGTGATTCCAAGAGAACAGAGCATACCTATGAAAAACTTCTAAGTGTGCTAGAACTTATTGTAACACAAGAAATATCTTACTGCAAATCAAAGGTTGTAGATAGTGAAATATATTTTAAAATCTGTGTTTTTAAGAAAATTCTATACAGGGACTCTCTTCTACTATTCCATGCCATAAAAATACTCTTTCTATCATTTTATTTCATTGTATTTACCTGGTCTTCCAGATAAGACCCCCAGTTCATGAAGCAGAGACTGCATCTTATTTTTCCTTTATCCCTCCTAGCCAAATCTCCAGAATGGAGACAAAGGCGGTAAGCAAGACAATCTCCTGGAATGTAGGAATCAAAATATTAGAACTTCTATTAACTTTCTTAACTTCATTCCTCCACTTATCAAATGTGTTATAACATAACATAGTATTTTATTTATAAATAACAATTTGGGGAGTACATGCACAGAACTTCTTAATTAATAGTGATATGGGACTGAAATTATAAAAACCACTGCCAACAGGCTGAAAGTCACCAGAGGGGAGAGGGGAGGGAATTTCAGGGGAAAAGGGGAAGGATTTACAGGAACAAGTATGAAGGACACATGGACAAAAACTATGGGGGGGTGGAAATGGGAGGGAGGTGGGGAGGGTTGGGGTGGTGGGTTCAGGTGAGAATAAAAGACAGAAAACTGTACAAGATCAACAATTAAAATAAAAATTAAAAAAAAACAAAACAAACAAAAAAAAAACCACTGCCATATGGAAACTACCATAAGAGGAAAAAAAAGAAAAAAATTATTAAAATAACGTGCTGACTGGGCTCCTGCCATGCCAGGGGTGTAGCTGCAGAGGAAATGAAATGGATGCCCTTGAGATTGAATTCATCCTTTCATTTAGCAATTATGCATTGGGCATCTACTATATGCCAGAGGCTGTGTGGGGCAGCAGCCACCAGAGAAGCGACTGGGTTGTTAAAAATAGAGTTAAGTGACAGTAAATCCATGCCCGTTTTCCCCACTGGGGATTGGCTTTCCGTTTCCCGAACAGTGCTCCGATCCCTTACCTTCGGTTAAGGACACCCTGGAGGAGCCCTACCGATCCTGTGTGGCCGAGGAACTGTGATCTCTGGTGGCCACTCAGGGAATACTTCCTGACATACTGACAGTGGGCTTGCCAGCACAGAAAACACAAGATAAATTAATCCAATTATTTCAGCATTGCTCAGGATTTTCAAGTGCATATACTTTTCAATTACATGGGCCAGGATCCCAAGAGAGAGAATGTGATCCATATACAGTTGCCATGAATGGCAGTTAATAATTTCTCACTATATTCTAACAACTGTCCTAACAGATACTGAGGAGCCCTAGATGCTACATTCACATGTAACCATATAATTAAATAGACATAAAAACATACTCATAGAACAAGACTGGAATATAAGGCCAACACTGTAGTGATCCCTGAGTTTAATATACATAAGAGAAAAAGTCATAACTGACAAATTACACACATAAGGCATCCATATGATTTAGAATAGTACGCTGCAAAAAAAAGAAAAGAAATATCTGACACGCATTTGTTTTTTCTCTTCTTTTTTTTTTTTTCTCTTTAAAGAACATTCACATGGCTTGCTTAGTCAAGTGATTTTCTGTCTTGAAGACATCTGGCTGAATACATCATAATGTCGTAATTCATTTTGCATCTCTCCAAGAGCAGTGTTTCTCCTGAATTCAGTCCCTGTTTAAACAAAAGTGACATTTTCCCTTCATATTAAAATTAAGATCCAAAGAAATAGTGTGGGGTATTATATTGCCAACCAGCACTTTGCATGTATACAAGTGAAGAACTTTAGAGCAAAATGTGATCCTTCTTCAAAAGATCGATGATACTCAAAGCAAGTGTATTTATATACAGATCACGATGACAAAACATGTGGTTTATTTGATTACCTTAGTTGAGGGAAAAGTAGGAATCAGTCGAGCTCTATCCCACTCTCCTCAGACAAGTAATGAATGAGGACTCACAGCTAAAGATCATGACCTTTCTTGGCTCACAAAATCTGCCAGAAACATTTTCCGCTATGAAATATTAGGAAAACAAAGAAGTTTGAATGCCACTGGCTTTTCTCCATTATCCTTTACTTAGTATGTCTCACAGCAATTTTCAATAAATTCTTCAATAAAATTACCAAACAATCTTATTCTATTTGATCCCTAGAAATAGAATTCAATCTGATTTAGATTTATGTGTTCATATTCAAAGATATCATAATAATTTTTCTTATGGAAAGTAATTAAGAGTTAAGCTATCAAATGCAAAAGAATATATTAGTAAAAACATAAACCCATTTCTCAAAAATTAAGCCTACATTTTAACATATCTCAGTGAATGTATTTACTTAAAATGTGGATGTGTGTGATGAAAATAATATAGACTATGCCTACAGATATTTAGTCTTAAACTCTCAGAGTCACACAAAAAATAATAAACCCTTGTAGACTCACAATACAGTCTTGAAGAAAGGAAAAGTGGAAGCAAGCCAACCTAGGAACCAACTGATTATTCAGCAGAGTTTTCTGTGGCTCTGTCAAAAGGCCTTGTCAGTGCATTTAACTGTCGGGACAAAAGGTTGTTGAAATCACACAAAGGATTTTCCCAATTCAAATGCTGCCAATGAAATGATATTCACACAGAAGCACCCCAGATCTTCAAAGCTTAATAAAGGCCACATCTATTCATTTTATGGCTTTAACTTGCAAGTGGAGTGAGAAATTGAAATAAAACAAGCATGAAAAAATCTCTTTAGGAATGGAATTCCTATTTTTTGCTTTACCTACTTACTTCAAAGTGCGCATTCCGGAAGAGGGCCAGTGCTAGGTCAGACACACAGCGATGTGAGCAGGTTATTTTGCCCCAGTGCAAGAATAGCATCCGTTTCTATCAAGCCTTAAAAGCCTCATTAAGTGAAAAGTGGGCAAACACTTTTGTGTTAGAACATTTGTAAAGAGAGACCTGCAGTTTAGCAGAACAGTCTGAGAACTTACATTCAAAGGAGCCACATATTCAAATTTGGATAAGGACTAAAAAGTAAACAAAACGATTTCCCGTATTTAGTGGCTCTTTGATAAAACTTCTTTGCTTTCATGGGTCAGTGGGTCCAATAGCTTCAATCAGCACTAGCTAAACAACAGAGGGAGGAGAAAAGCAACCAGCCAGATCACCTCCACCAGTTGAGCAGGAGTTCTGTGACCTTCCCGTTACAGTTCTGTGCTAACCCTGTAGTTGAATCATATAAGGGTCCCATTAGAAAGAACTTGGTAACATTTCAGAGAGAATTTCAGAAACTATGCCCCACAGACTCCTGAGCTCCCCAGGAGCTGGCAGGGAAAGAGTGAAAGGAGAGGGAAGCCCTAAGGGCAGGAGCCTCAGCCCAGCCTCCAGAGAGCCAGAGCAGTTTTTGTTTTCTTTCTTAAACCACTTTACAGACATATGATCAACATGCGAAGAGCTGCACATATATCCACAACCTGATGGGTTGGGAGATAAGTATGCATACACCATGAGACCATCAGCACAATCAAAGCCATAAACTTATCCATCATTTCCAAAAGTTTCCTTCTACTCCTTGGGTTTATTTGTTTTATTTTTTAATTAATTAAGTTATTTTTACTTATTGATTTTAGATAGAGAGAGGAAGGGAAGAGAGAGAGAGAGAAAGAGAGAGAGAAAGAAACATTTGCTGTTCCATTTATTTATGCATTCACTGTTTGATTCTTATATGTGCCCTGACTGGGGACAGAACCTGCAACCTTGATGTATCTGGATGACGCTCTAACCAACTGAACTAGCTGGCCAGGACCTATTTGTTTCTTTTTTAAAAAAATTTTGTGTTGATTTTGGTCCCAGGTAGAGGCAACCAATTGATGTTTTTCTCTCTTACATCAATGTCTCTCTCTCTCCCCCCCACAACCCCCCCCACCACTGTCACCTCTCAAATCAACAAACATATCCTTTGGTGAGGATTTAAAAAAATAAAACCAAGATGCAAGCAGCTACAGCATGATTGAATTAAAAATAAAATATTCCTCCCCCATTGGAACCTTAATTTGTCTCTCAGTGACAGAATGCAGACTAAGAGTCTCAGCATCTTTCTGCATCTTGCTCATGACGATGGTCGCAGAAAAACAAACTCTTCTGAAAATTCCTGACTCTCATTGACATGACTCAAGCACGTGGGAGTTGTTACTACATGTGACAGAATACAAAATATTTTCCTCAAGCTAGAGATCTTTACTGAACATCACTGTCATGTTAAAACCACATACATTTTGATTGACTCTGCAAAGATAGTTTGTCCCCAGTCTGGCTGGTGGGAGGTGTGTGCCCCTGCCCATTAATTAGAAGAAAATAAATGAAAGAACTTTTTCAGATTGGATCGCTCCTACAAACAGCTGTCCACCAGGTTATAGAGCAGTAACCTCTCAATTGATTAGGGTGGTAAATGGTTGGGCCCCAAATAACTCCCTGAATAAAATACACTTTTTAAAAGGAAACTAATTGATAGAAATCAAAATTACACAAAGGGGAGCTGAGTTTCAAAATGAAATGACTTTTTTGTATGAGTCTGGTATTTTAACAGTTAAAACATTTATCGAACTAGCATTTTTCTTCAAATGCTTTCTCTTTGTAAGCGGAGTAGTAACAGATGACTAAAAAAAAGTGGTGAGGTCCTCGTAGGATCTGAGCCTGAAGAAACCGCATACATTGTTGCCCACAGCAGCAGTTTATTGTGTCTAAAGGAGGTTATCCTTTGTAAATTATGATCAGGACTGGAGTGTCGTAATCTTACCACTGACTCCTCAAGTTAAGCTAATATTCTGTCCATGAAACTACTGCCCCGCCCATGGCTATAGAGAAGTACTTAGTACATTTCACTTCTTCCTAAAGTTATCATTCAGCACATATTGATAGATCAGTCAGGCTGTCTAGGTTTTACCTTCTCAATCTGCCTCACAGAAAACACCAATACAGAGTCATTTTTAGGACTCAGACTTACAATTAAAAAGATGCTAAATGAACTCTCAATATTGGGAGGTTTCAAGCAATTATGCAACTGGACTTTTTCTTTGTCTTGCACGTGACAGACGGAAGAAACCATTGTTCTATATTGCTTAACAACATCATTTCCCATCTTTAGCCACGTGTAATCGAAATATTGAGGAGTGTAGATACAGCTAGAGCAAAAGGCTTTTTTCATTTAGAAAACTGCTACTTGGTTATGCGTGGTCACTTGTGCATAAATATTTAAATATTTTGTCTATCTCTCCCCACTCCTCCGAAGCAATGCAAGTTGTCTAGGTGACTTTTTAATTCCCACAAAACAGGAGTGAGCTTGCCACACATCTCCTCTTGTTCTCATGTATGACACGTGCTTGCTTAATGAAGTAGACATGCTAGGACAGATGACAAGTTCAAACTGCATGGCCATGTGGCCAAATCTGAACTGCAGGGGGAAGGTGTAAAAAGGTGGATGAATGAGTAAACTGGATGGGCAATTTGGGGTGAGCACTTTGAAAACACAACCTGCTAAACACTGAAACTACAGAAGCACGGCTCACGTGGAGAATGAAGAAGGGTGGCTGTGGAGAAGAATTAAGAATTGTAGATGAGTCCACTGGATGGAGACAGTTAACAGAGGGAATACACTGAAGTTTCCAAAGTGAGGACAACTGTCTTGTTAGCACTTAATTAGGATGATAGGTATATCCCTGGTACCCTATCAGGCCTCTTTTTTACTTTTAAATTGTGAGACTTGGGTTATTAGGCATGGTCTCTTTAATTACCTTTATATTCACTTGTCCAATAAAACTGATAACAGTCATAGTGTCCTTCAGACTCAACACATTAACTCTACCAGCAGGCCAAATGAATAAGAGGGAGAGGACCCGGTTCACCTCTAATGGGGCTCTTCAACCATCCCTCTCATCAACGCTACAGCCTGCTTATTACTGTGAGCCCTGAAGATCGGTAACAATTACATGAATACTGGAAGGGATGCTTTACTTTTCACCTCTCGTGCCCATGCCCAGTCTCACCCAATGCAGCATGTGTAAACTACTCAAGAGACTTCTAGAAAAAGAACGCCTGGCTAGAACCGCATTCAGTATCTAACATTTAGCCTATTCCGTAATATATACCTTAAATCAAAGTTATCCGTTCTTTTGGCAATCAGCATGATGGGGCCTCACTAATTGCCACATAATTCTGGAAACCAAGAACCAGAAGGGATCTTACTGCATAATCTAACTTAAAGTTCATTCCACAATTACTGTCCTCCTCAACCATGTAAAATGGATGATGACTTATGCTCAAAAATAAATGTACAAATAAATAAATAAATAAATAAGGATTCCATTTGTTTTTGTCGGCATTAGTGTCCATGGTTTACCTTTGGCTTGATTATAAGTGTCCTTTATAAGGCAGTTATGAATAATATAAGTATCAAGCTCCTTAATAGATGCTGTGGGTAATTAAAATGAAGACATAATTCCTGACCTCAAGAAACTTACTGTGTGGAGTGACAGAAACAGAGCAAATAGAGGCACACCGGATGTAAAAAGAGCTTGCTACCTTCAGTGTTGTTTATCCTGTGGCCAAGTTGCTACACTGAGCTTCTCCTCCCAACCTCTATTAACTGGTGTCTCAGTTGGCTTATCTGTCACATTCGTCCCTCAGAATGAACCCTGCCCCACCCCGCAACCATGCCTGACCCAGAAGAGTTCTTGAGATAAAAAAGATGCACGGATATAAGAAATTCAGGCCAAGGGATCAGAGAGGAGCTGAGACAGCAGAGGTTTTTACCTCATGTTATTTCCCCCGTGAAAATGAGTAAGCAGTACCTGTCACACCGTAAAGTGTTTATTAATTGACTGCTCAGTCTGCTAATTTCGTTTTACACTATCCTAATTCTTTTAAGGACCCCAGGAATTTCCGCTACTTCCAATGCTGTAGTCACTTTTAAACTTTAGGTCTTCCATACAACTCTAAATGTATAACAACACATTTTCATAATGTAAAAAATAAAGTTCCAGCTCCTGTATGCTATTAGAATTATAATCATAAGTGATGAATGCATTGAGTTGTGTCATGTTTTGGTAAAGTCCAAGGATGTGCCAATCTGGAAATTTATTCAGTTAGGTTCCTGCCTAAAACTGTATGAGGGAAACTCATTTTATTTGATTTAATAAGATGAAAAACTTACTTGCACTACACATTATGGAAAAATATTGGGTATGCCTATGCCTGGATAGAAATCTAAGACTTCAATTTAAACAATTAGCACATTATTAAAAGTAAATATTTTAATAATGTTTCCATGTCTGGGTCACCATAAAATATGTCACTAAAAAGATCTTTCAGCTTCTTAACCATCCTGTCTGATGTCTGTATGGTGGTTAACATACAATGTAATACTCAAGGATGCTCTTACCCTACATGTAAGAATACAATCGTAGATCTGGGTATTGTGCTAAAGGACCTGAACTCTCACATTCTGGAACCTCTGATGGCCTGGAATGGTCATCTCAAATCCTAGGCTCCTCTGGGCTGTGAGAGCTCACTGGAGATAAGGGAGGACAGAGACCAGCACCCATCTGTCCTCAGGACAACTGTACTAGCCAAGGTCCCAGCAAGAAACAGAAGTCACCCCTCAGATTGTTCAGATGAAAAGACTTTAATAAGGGAAATAATTACAGAGGTGAGGGCAGGTTTAAGGGAACCAACAGGAGAAGTTCAGGCACTGAGATATTAGCGACAAAAGCAAGTCAGAGCTATCACTCTGGTTAAAAGAAAGAAGGGGAAGAAATAGAATTATCAGAGACAGTGATGACTGAAGCAACAGGAGAGGACCTGCCAGACAAGAGCTGTATTTCAGCCATTACCAAAGATAGGCCGCTGAAGGGAGGAAGTGGAGAAGAAATACCCTGATTGTCCCCCTTCCGGCCCTTTCGTCTCCTGCCAATGTTTCCCTTTGGCTGGACCTAAGCAGAATCCAGAGAAGCAGCAGTACCCAGGGATCAGCTTTTTAAGGCAAAAAGCAGGAAAATAGGTTACAGGAAGGGCAAACAGAGATCTGGTATAACTACCAAAACCCAGCAAAACCCAAGATAAAGCAAAAATCTGGGCAAAGTCTCCCAGGCAGTCTTCTCCAAACTTTTAGAAACTTCAGAGTACAGTACTAAGAAAACGATATCCCTACACTTTTCACTAGAAAATTCATGGGGCCATTCCAAATGGCTTGTACACACTAGGAGAAAACAGCCACAAGAGGTGAGCAGAGGGTACCTGAGGATGTCGACCAGAGACCAATGGGAACAGAGACAGTGATCAAATGTAGCCCCTTGGTGGCTGAACACAGAGCTCAGGCTCAAGAACGCTGAACAGCCAACGACCTGGATGAAGATACTTGTTGTCATACTTCAGGGACCTACTGAAACTCAGAAGAACAGTCTATATCTTTCTTGCTTCCAAACACCTCCGTAAGGTGAACCATCAGCATTTCAAACTCAACGTGTACAAAAATCAAACTTATAATTTCTTCCTCTCCCTAAACTCTTCCATATCATTCTCTACCTAAGCCCACTACCAAACTTACACACAGCTACCACCAACCAAAAACCTGTTCATCTTTCTATCTTCCTTATTTCTAATAAAGGACTTTATAATACTATAGTCTAAGGAATCTATTTCATCTCATCATCTTGGATTCCTCTCTACCCACTGAATCTGGAACCAACACGTCCAAGACACAACCTGCCCTTACATGAGCCCCCAACAAGAGTAAGCACCAAGCATTGTGCTTTGCTCACTCCATTGTTCCGGTTCGCACTTATTACTCTTATTCAAGTCTATTTTTACCCTTTTTTGCCTGCATTCAATTCATCTAATATTATAATGCTCTTGTATGAAACATGAATGAAGCTCAGCTATGAACACTGAATTCATCCATGCAAATATCTCTTGTCTTCCCATCTCCTGTAGACAGTAGACAAAATTACTTAGCATTGTAGTCAAGTTCTGGCCCCCACTTAACTTTCCAATTTTATCCTATTTCGCTTTTCTTTCATCCACCTTAATTCCAGCCAAACTCATGTATAATTTATTTCTTAAATATACCATGTATTTCTGCCTCTAAAACTTTCTTTTCTATAATGAGTATTCTACCATCTTTATATATCCAAATAATTCTTTTTCATTATTCAAATCATTCATAGCCTTGCTCAAATGCCACTGCCTTTTCAAAATGTTCTCCAATACCCTCAGATTTCAAAAAGTTATAAAGTCACCGGAATACAGTAGGACACAAACTTGTGTCCCCTATCCTACTACCTTTTCTTATTTGCGGAGTCCAAGGACATTATATGTTCCTCCTGTGGGAGTCATTACATTCTAGCTTATATTATGGTTAATTATATATTTCATGTACCTCATGAGGTTATATTCATAAGAGAAAAAAGTAGATGTTATTCAATTTTGTATAGTACACAACATCTAGAGGAGAAAAATTCTTAATAAGTCTACCTTCTACTTTGCAAGCACTGTCTCATTGAGAATCCATAACAACAGCAACTGATCCTAATGGCTCTGCTTTATAGATCAGAAAACTGAACCTCAAAGTGCTCAACTGACTCGTATAAATCAGGGCCAGGACTACAATCCCCATCAGATTGTGAAAAAGCACTTGTTCTGTTTAAGAAAGACCCTCTGCAGCATTATGTGGATGGCTTCTACAGGGGGCCATGATGAGTTCAACGGAAACTAAAGACCCTCTAATCCGAAGGGCATTTCAATTTAGTAGCCATCTTCAGCTATAGTTCACCACCAAAGAATTTAACAGTTTTTTTTTTATCCTAATGCAAACAACATCAAGAGATTTGCTTAAAACAAAAATCTAAGAACATTACAGATTTGTAAGGATAATCTTTTTTAAGAAAAATGCTTATTCAAGTATAACATACATACAGAAAAAGGCACATATCATACGTGTGCAGTTCCAAGTGAACTCACCCATTTATCAGCACCCTGATCAAGAAACAGAACATAATCATGCCCCAATCCCACACTGCGTCCACCTCTAGTCACTCCTTGCACACTTGAGAATAACCGCTATCATGACTTCCACCACCATACACTAGCTTCGACTGATTCGAACTTTATGCAAATGGAAAGAGTATGCTCTCTTTTGTGCCTGCTTTCTTTCATTCAACACCATGCTTCTGAAATTCATGTATGTTGTCGCATACAGATGCTGTGTATTCATTCTCATTGCTGTACAATAGCATTATATAACACAAATATACTTCAACTCATTATTGATAATTCTATTGATGAGCAACTAGAGAAATATTCAGCTTGGGGCTAATATAAATAATGCCACTATGAACAATTTTACACATATCATTTCTTTTGGAGACTATAAATACAAGTGGAATTATTGGATCATTGGATATGCATATTGATATAGCAAATATTTTTCCCAAGGTATTCCAGTGATTATTTCTACTTATATGCAACCAAGAGTGTATAAGAATTCTGGTTGCTTTACATCCTAAAGAGTACTTTGTATTTCTTGGGGTTGTTTTTCTTTTTTCATTTTAGTCATTCTAGTAGATCACGCCTCGGGTTTAATTCACACTTTTCTGATCACTAATATTCATCTCATATACACTTTGACTGTTTAGATATTGTCTTTCATGAGGTGCCCGGCCCAGTATTTTGCTCATTTTCCTATTGACATTTATACTTATTTCTCATTAATTTTTAGGTGTTCTTGCTGTGGGATTGGAAATATTTTCTCCCACTCAGTGGATTCTCTTTTCTCTCCCTTAGTGGTATCTTCTGATGAACAGAAGTTGTTAACTTTAATATAATTCAATTTATTAATTTCCCTTTTATGTTTTAGAGGGGTTTTTTGTCCCTAGTTAAAACATTTGCATCTGCTCCAAAATGATGAAGATGTAGTCCTATTTTTTTTCTAAAATCTTTATTATTTATTTGAACTTGATGTGGAAATTGATTTTTTGGTATAATGTGAGATAGAGTCAAAGTTCAGCTTTTTTCATATGGGTATCAGGTTGACCCTGAAATATTTATTCAAAAGATCATCCTTTACCCATTATAAGGCAATGTCTCTTGTGTGATAAATCAGATGACTACATATAACTATATCTGTTTCTGAACTCTATATCCAGTTCCATTGGTCCCTTTCTTGTCTTCCTTATGCCAGGAACATATCCTGTTAATTGCCTTTGGAAAGCATGATTATTTGAATCTGAGAAAACTTAAAATGGCTTTTCTCTTAAACAGTGCAGACAAGACAAACGTGTTTTTCCCCATAACTGTAAAATCTACATTTATTAATGAGTTCATAAAATCTGTGTTCAGGTACATTTACCTAGAGGTAGCACTTTAGGTACCTAATGGTACCTATAGAAGCACTACCATCAAAAGTAGTCATAGGCTCAAAAGATCTTGCTTCTCTTGGACATACTGATATTGACATGCTCAGTCAGTTTCTTTCTTTTCCTTTTAAGGAAGACGTGTACATGAATGCTCCCTGCAGTTATTCACAACAGCCAAGAAACTGGAAACAGTCCAAATGTCCAATAACATGTTCATCTATTTTGACAGGAAGCTAGCAATCCATCTACACATAACTCTGAAGAATAACCCCTCTAAAATTTCTAAGTTAAAGTAATTTTATGAGTTTCTTTTCTCTTATTTTAAACTATGAAGATTAGAATCTATACAAAGTCAGTATTTACATAAAACAAATGAGTTTATTTTCACACCTCCCTCTGTGAGGTAGGTATCGCCATGACATGAGACCTTTCTTCTGGTCAGTTGTTCTCAATCTGGGTGGCCCATTGGCACCACCTGTGGAATATTTAAAAAATACCTGGGCTTTTTTATTCCATTGTGCTGAGTAAGGTCTAGGCCACAGGTGGCAAACACAAGGCCCTCGGGCCGAATTCGGCCCTCCACCTTGTTTCTAACCAGCAGCAGTGCCGAGCTCTCACTTAACTGTTAAGGAGCAGTTACATTTATACAGCCCTAGAGTTACATTCGGCCCTTTGAAGGCAACTGTGAGGCTGATGTGGCCCCCGGTGAAAGTGAGTTTGACACCCCTGGTTTAGGCAAAGGGACTTTCAAAAACTCCCTGCACCCACAGGAAGTTCTGATGTGCAGCCAAGCTTAAGAGCTACTATTAGCATCCCCATCTCTTGTACAGGTGGCGTGATCAATTAAGAGGATGTGTGGGATATTGGGACAGTCAAATAAGATCACACATATAAAACTGACTTACACAGTGGGCGCTGCATGGTAAGTAGTCCACACATATGTTTATACTATGCCCCTGCTCACCTTCTCATTTGCCCCTAAAATTGCATGTCTGTCTGAGGGAGGCCCTATTCCTTTTAGGTGACAGTGTCATTATCAAATAATACTTAGGCAAAAAAAAACAAAAACAAAAAACCAACCACTAGAAACAAAAATCCTTTACGGGTTAAAGGAAGAGCAACAGCAAAAATGAGAAGAGGCTTGTTCACAGGACAAGGGATAGAGAGTGAAACTTGGGTTTATCTAGTACAGACTTCTAACAGTTTCTTGTCAGTTCCTGCAAGGAAGCCAAAAGTGTGATACACAGACATTCTTCCCTAGTAGTCAGCTTTTCCCTCGAAGATCCTACCATCACGTACTTAACAATGGCCATTAATAGAAACATTTTTCTATTGAAGATTTTATTTATTTTTAGAGAGAGGTGAAGGGAGGGAGAGAGGGAGAAAAACATCAACGTGAGAGAGACACATCCACCTGCACTCCCGTAGGGCCTCAAACCTCCAACCCAGGCATGGGCCCTGGCCAGGGATTGAACCCCTGACCTTTTGCTTTGTAGGATGATGCCCTACCCACAGAGCCACATGGGTCAGGGCTAATAGAAATGTTTTTAAATTGTCATTAAAAAGCACCAGAAAACCCTTTTTTCTGTTTCTTTCTCACCTGCCTGTTAAAGTCACCTTTCATCTACCAAGGCTCAAGTCAAACACTGCATCTTCCAAGAAACCTGTCCACATCCTCTGGGGTAGAACTAATCTCTCCCACTACCTTAACATTGTAACTCTTTGTTTATGAACACAGTATGACATTATTAGAGAGGTTTATATGTGACAGTTTCTGATAAACCATGATCCTAGAAGGCAGGGACCAGAACTGGTCATCTTCATGATGATTTGTATGCCACATACGGTTCCCCTATGATGTGATATTTGCATTTCTAAAAATCATTGTGCTATGCAATGTCTTCCTATATAAACCATAGGGCGCATAGGAAAGTGGGAGGTCAGTGTACCACATTCATTAATGACACATAAAAATGATATAGGAACTTGGTAAAAACAATAGCACAGTTTTACGCATGTTAAGTCATTAAGAAATGCTATGATAAATATGACACTATACTTGAAAACAACCTGAAGTTTGCTGGCAGAAGCAGAGTCTGGAAAGCTGGCAGCCTGTGAGTCATTAGGGAGTGGTGGAAGGAGGGTTTTCTGAAATCGAAGGAAAAGTTGCACAGGCAGCTGTGGATGGGACAGACGCATTAGGTCCCAATGACCAGGGAGATGGTAAATATTTCAAGTATGTGGGGTTGACATTTATGTATTTCTATGCTGCTAGTGCCAACTGAGTATAATTCTCTGCGTTTACCTATTATTCCTAAGGACATAATTGCACCTACCTACAAATTTGAATTTCAGTCACGAACAAATTGTATCCTACTATGTCAATTGCATTGAAGCAAATTCACATTTTCCAGACAAGTGTTAGAGCAAAACTAACTTATAATACTACCTATACAGTGTAAAACATAATTGATTTGTATTCGAAAATAAGCAGAAAATTCTACATAAAGATTCATTTTTAATGCTTCCAAAGAAAGCTAAACTATAAGGTTATGAGCCAAAAATATGAGTTATGATCTTCTTTTAGGATATAATATAGGCAAATAACCTAGGCTTACTCTGCCCTTCTTTTACGTTCTCTAAAATGGGAATAATATGGCATCTCCTTACCAGACAGTTGCGGTGTGATGACTGAATAATGTTCCAGTCACTGAAGATGAAAGTCATTCTGATAAACTCCAAGGACTGAGCTTTTATAAACTTCACAACAAAGGTATGTTCTTTGCATATTCAAGAATGTGCTTCATCAGCATATATGACCTGTAATCTCTAGAGGAAGTTCAGTAATCCAGCAAAATTCAACATTTCTATATAAAGAGATACAACTTCCAGCCAGGATGGAGGTGTATATAGATACAGTTTGCCTCCTTACACAACCAAAAGGACAATTAAAAAAAACAACAACTAGAACTTCCGGAAAATCGAACTGTATAGAAGTCCCACAACCAAGGAGTTAAAGAAGAAACACTCATCCAGACTGTAGGAGGGGCGGAGTCAGGGAGCTGGGTGGAGAGGACTCCCAGATGGAGGACCCAGTGAGGCAGTGGCTGGCAAACCCAGCAGTCCCACATTTGAGTGCAGATAAATGGGGAGGAACAACTGGGGAGAAAGACAGACCACACAACCCAGGGTCCCAGTGCAGGGGAAGAAAAGTCTCAAACCTCTGACTGAAAACACCTGTGGGGGTGTGGCGGCGGGAGGAACTCCCAGCCTCACAGGTGAGTTCATTGGAGAAACTCACAGGGTCCTGGAACGTATACAAACCCACTTACCTGGGAATCAGCACCAGAATGGCCCAATTTGCTTTTGGGTAGTGGGGATGTGACTGAAAGGCTGCTGAAAGCTAAGCAAGCAGCACTGTTCCCTCTCGGACTCCTCTCCTACATACAGAGCGACAACACACATCGACAAGGGTTGCCCCACCATAGGTTGCCCTGCCCTGGTGAACTCCGAAGGCTCTGCCCCTTACTATGTAACAAGCCTGCCAAGACAAAAAATATATATACATGGCCCAAATGAAAGCACAGGTCAAACCTCCAGAAAAAAATACAACTAAGCAATGAAGAAATAGCCAACCTATCAGATGCACAGTTGAAAACACTGGTAATCAGGATGCTCACAGAAATAGTTGAGTATGGACACAAAATGGAGGAAAAAGGGAAGGCTATGAAAAGTGAAATAAAGGAAAATGTACAGAAAACCAGCAGTGAAGGAAAGGAAACCAGGACTCAAATCAATGATCTAGACCTGAAGGAAGAAACAAGAATTCAAAAAAATGAGGAGAGGCTTAGGAAGCTTCAGGACAACTTTAAACATCCAACATCCGAATCATAGGGGTGCCAGAAGAAGAAGAGAAAGAGCAAGAAATGGAAAACTTATTTGAAAAAATAATGAAGGAAAATTTCCCCAATCTGGCAAAGGAGGTAGTCTTCCAGAAGGTCCAAGAAGCTCAGAGAGTCCCAAAGAAGTTGGACCTAAGGAAGAAAACACCAAGGCACATCATAATATCATTACCCAAGATTAAAGATAAGGAGAGGATCTTAAAAGCAGCAAGAGAAAAGAAGAACAGTTACCTCCAAAGGAGTTCCCATAAGACTATCAGCTGATTTCTCAAAAGAAAACATGCAGGCAGGAAGGGGCTGGAAAAAAGTATTCCAAGTCATGAAAGGCAAGGCCCTACATCCAAGATAACTCTATCCAGCAAAGCTGTCATTTAGAATGGAAGGGCAGATAAATTGCTTCCCAGATAAGGTCAAGTTACAGGACTTCATCATCACCAAGCTCTTATTATATGAAATGTTAAAGGGACATATCTAAAAAGCATAAGATGATCAAAACTATAAACAATAAAATGTCAACAAAGTCACAACTATCAGCAACTGAGCCTAGAAAAAGAAAAAAAAACAAAATGAACTAAGTAAACAATTGGAACAGGAACAGAATCACAGAAATGGAGATCACATAGAGGGTTATCAGTGGGGACAAGAGGGAATGAGGGAAAAGGTACAGGGAATAAGTAACGTAAATGGTAGGTACAGAATAGACAGGGGAAGTTAAAAATAGTAGAGGTCAAATGGAGAAGAATGGAGAAGTCAAACCTATATGTACGACCCATGGACATGAACTAAGGAGGGTGAATGCAGGTGGGAGGGGGTGCAGGGTGGAGGGGAATAAAGGGGGGGATGGGACAACTGTAGTAGCATAATCAATAAAATATATTAAAAAATAAAAACAATTCTATATAAAGTATAATGGTCCGGTGGCATCACTTAAAGACAAATTCTGGCCCTGGTTGGTGTGGCTCAGTGGATTAAGCACCAGCCTGCTAACAAAGGGTTGCCTGTTCGATTCCCAGTCAGGGCACATACCTGGGTTGATGGCTGGGTCCCCAGTAGGGGGCACATGAGAGGCAACCACACATTGATGTTTCTCTCCCCCCTCCCTCCCTTCTCCTCTCTCTAAAAATAAATTAATTAAATTAAATAAATAAATAAAGACACATAGCTGGTCAGTTGTTCTGGGGTCAGTGTTGCTTATGTTATGTTGAAATGACTTGAAGCAGTTGGCTTCTCTAGCAGTAAAAAAACTTACAGATTTGGACCATAGTTTAATATTAAATTTGCCTTTCAAGACAAGTGTCAAGGATGCAACTTCATTTTTTTTAACTGTACTGAGGAAATGAACTGATGCTCCTCAAAAATGACTTAAGGCAAAAGACATTAATGGCTCTTCTATTCTCAGATTAGAAGAAAGTGGAGGACCACATGGAATCAGCCAGTCATTTCCTGAGATGCTGGTTTAGATTCATACATAATAAAACAGGAAATAACTATATTTTTTCTTTTATTTGCCATGGTAAGAATATTTATGTAACAAATTTTTATATGTCTTTACCATCTACCAAGTGGCTATTTCCTACTGAAAGTATGAAGATTTTCATTTTTCTGCATTCTACTCCTTGAAAAGTGAGTGTTCCCTTTACTATCTAGTCATTCTATATTTCTGATACACACACTCTGGACATCTTAAACTAAGTTGGAAATTTTATATCAGTTCTCAAAATCTCATACTGATATACCTTTCAAAAGTTATTAAGTTTGATACTTTAAACTGTTATCTAAGATCAATATATTGGCATTCTAATTTTCATATGACTCCTTACTGGTTTTATAGAGAGCTATAGTATTAATAGCAAATAATAACTTAGCGTTTACTAAGTATTGTACTTACTCTGCTCAGTTGTCCCAAGCATTAGGTAATTATTCCTATTTTACAAATGAGACAACTGAGGCATAAAGTAGTTAAGCAACTTGTTCAAAGTCTAAAAGTTTAAAGAGTTAGAACTGGTATTTGAAACTAGGCCATCTGGCTCCAGAATGTATGTATTGAACAACTCTGCTATATTGCTTCTGTGTACATTATAATATAGTATATCTCATCAACCTTATTTTTTTTTTTTTTAAATTTACAAGTTTCTTTGTTGGCCATTTGGGATCTCAATCATGGTTTCAAATCAGCTCAAATTGCTTTTGCGTCAAAACCTACCTACCCTCATTCCTTCTTGCATAAAAACCTACATAGCCTCATCCTTTCTAAGTTTACGGCTCTTCTTTTTTTCTCCACACTTTAGTTGATTTTGGTGATTAAAGAGAATTGTTCATCTGCAACAAAAGCAAAGACATTTCTGCCGACAGCAAAAAATGACGGCAGAAACAGCGTTTAAAGTACATCTTGAATAAATGTTCAAAAGCATGGCCTTAGGGCAATTTCCTGTTTTACTGGAAAATCTACTTTGCTGGTGTCTGATAAAATTGTAGAACAGGGGAAGCTTAATACTCCAAGGCATGTTCTGTGAAGCATTTGACAGCTTATCTGATGAAACCCGCTCGACTACCAGTTCAGAGAGAGCACGTGCCCCTCGTGAGGTAAGCCCAGTCTGAAGGGCTCTTGTAGCCTCGGGACTGAGGTTATTAGTTCCTAAATGAACTGGTTAGTGTTTCATTGACTTATTTCCCGGTGACTGTCCATATGCTTGGTACACCAAACGTTTTCCATTTCATATAATCAATCCACTGTGGAAAATGACTTTCTTGTGTGTCCAAATCTTATTAGAGCTATTTAATATTTTGAACCATCCAGGTGATTCAATAAATTTAGACAAAATTAAATCACAAAATGGCATGAGATTGGATGAAGGGTCAGTTCAAGCCCACAATTAAATGTTCCACTTTGGGGAACTACTGCAAGAATAAACAGTCATTCATAAATGGAGTGCCAATTGGACGGCCCTAGTGGCCTTACTCTAAAATACTCCCACTGCATAAGTTAATAATACATCAACATTAATCACTGGAAATTCAAGTACAGTTCCTTAAGATTTTCTACTGCAGATCCAATGATAAACGTCGGGGCTACTGGACTCTCCTGAGCTCCATTAAGTGTCAAAGTTTATGATTGCATACACAACCAGCATCAGAATCTTTGCACTCCAGGTAGTTGCCAGAAGTTACGTGTGTGGGGGACGGGGTGTATGTATGTGTATCTCACTCTCCTTGCATCAAATGTTAATTGGTTCTGATCAGCTTGATTAGAGAGATCAATATTTGTGAACTGATGTAAACCTGATCCTTCAAAAATGGTTTAAACTGTATCCTTTTGGTTAAGCCATCCCAGAGCCAAGCTGAAGATCATTATTTTGGGGTCCCCATAGAACTTTTTTTGGGTTCCTTATAGAATTATTTCTCACTTAGATGTTGGTGTGCTGTCATGTTATAAGGGATAAACAAAACTTTCGGCTACATTTACCATATAAATACCATGGAAAATATTATTTCTCACATTGCATAGTGTCCTCTTTGTGAGAATAGCCAAGGGTACTTCTCTGGGGTCTCAGAATTGTTCTAGTTTTGAATCACTGATTAGTTTTGCCTTATGAAGAGTGTGAGGAATGTAAATGGTCTTTCTCTTCCACACAACGCATACCCAAAGTTGCAGATCCCCCTTAGAACATGCGCCAGAGTTTCTGATGAGCATTTTGCATACTGAGCTCATTGTGCTTCATCCTACAATTTAAATCTCATCAACTCTTGGGATGCTTTTCCTCTTGTGCTTATTTGGCCATGCATAGTATCTACCTTCAGAGTATATTTCTACCTTAAGGTTTCTGAGACACCCGAAAGTTTTCAAGAGCATGTCCAGGTATGAATAAGTGAATGAGTAAATATTTTAGGACTAAGCACATCAGCTATTCACACTCAAAGGTGATTATTGTGATAGAATGTTAAGGATGAAGATGAGAATAAAGACACAGTTATTGAAAATATAACAAATTCATTTACATAGAAAATTTTATTTCTGGCTCAGTATTACTATAGAAATTACTTAACTTCCCTGAGTCAGATAATATGGTTGTTATGAATATTTTATGAGATAATTCACTTATTTATTCAACCAGTACAGTGGCTACCATTACTATATTTGTTGTATACATATGTATAAAATATACAAGTATAGTGTGTGTGTATATACACACATACACATGTGTATATATGTATATATTATATATACATTTTCTATATACATAAAACAAACTCTTCTGCATGCTGAGATGGAGCAGAAAAGATAGGTAAGGTTCCTTCTCTCCACAAGTGTGTATTCTCCTCAGGGGAGGCAGAAAATCAATATATAAACCAATAAACAAAGTAATTTCAGACAACAGTAAATGCTCTGAATGCTGTGATAGAGAAGTTGGCCATACAAGCCTCTTGAGCAGCTGACATTGAGCTCAGACCCCAGCCATGGGAAGCGTTAATTATCTAAAGCAGGGAGAGGAGCATTTCAAAGTACTTCGGGTAAAGGCATCAGCAAATTCAAAGCAAATTCTGCAAGGTGGAAAGACACTGGTCCCCACCAGAGGACAGGAGGAGGACACCAGAGGACAGGAGGAGGACGGCCGCGCCGAGTGGGGTGAGTGAGGACAGCAGGTGGAGAACGAAGAAGAGGGGTTGGGGCGCTTTCTCTGTGCTTGGCCTGTCTTCTTATCTGTAAATACCCAGTACAATGAGGCAGCACTTTCAAGCAAAGCTGGAAACCAGAGACTGCTTACAGTTATTTGCTGTTTCTGGGAGAAGAAAATCACTTCATTTAGTTCCACCAGGAGCCAGGACATAGAGCAGAAAACAAGAAAGGTGACAGATCAAGTCGGGCAACGTTAGCTCCTAAAGAGGCAGCGGGTTCCTTCCCCGAGCAAGAGCGCACAGCAGGGGCTGGGTAAAGGTGCCAACAGCATCACCAGTTTACCTCGGAATCCACTCCAAGTCCTGACTCTTTCTTGGGGAGGACACCAAACCAGGACGGACTGAGAGTGGAGGCGGGTTTGTCCTCAGCCCACTCCCTTCTGTACTGACTGATTCTCTAGCCAACTCAGTATCCCGTCCCCTTCTGATAAAGGTTGTGAGAGAGAACCATGGTAATACAGCCCCTGCTTTCCTGGAGCCTGATAGCTACTTAGACAAGATATACACACAAGGAAAAAAATGAAATGGTTACTACTTTCTGCAAAAGCTGATTCATAATATGCAGTATTGGCCAAGTGTTACTAACACTCTAACTCTGAAGTAGGTATACAGGAAAAAAAGTCTAGAAATTCCGTATAAAAGAATCCTTTAGAAAAGCAATAGCTATTTATTGCATTAATTAACACAATTGGAAGGGAGCTTTGGGAGAACATGAAGCCTTTTGATTATTTTAAACCACTTAAACTATAGCCCACATCTTGAATAGCCTCAAACTCTCAAGTGGCTTTTCTTTGTTAAATGAGAAAAGTCTAGTAGTCAAACTCATGTAGCTGAACTATCAGAGGCATCTAGAATTGGGTCAAATTCTTCTTTTCTGCCATTAATAGGGTGGGCTTTCCCAATGGTGAATATGCTCTGTGTTAAAAAACTTCTGATCTCAACCCAGAAAAACAAAGCAACGATTAAAGTGCCACCACTCACATACGCTTCCACTTCAGCCTGCAGAAGCTTGAAAGCCCAGGGAACTTCGTTGCAGAGGGCACTCCCAGCCCCCTTCCCTCAGCAGTGTCTCAGGGGCCAAAACAAGCATTTGCTGCTGGTGCTTAGTAGGACTGAGCGCTTTTCACCAGCCACCACACTTAACAACCTCATGAGAAAATATTGCAGGATTCCCCTCCATTCCTAGGAGTAGGTGCAGATATGGAAGGAAGGATGGTAATTACTTCCCACTGTAGGAAAAATGTATAGAAAGTGGTGAAGACAGGACAAAGAACATACCTGCTGATGTGACTTCTGGATATCTACATGTGTTTTTATGAGATAAGAACCATCTGGAAATTGTCGGACAGTTGAGTTTAGGATTTTGGTCTGATTTCTCTGTTGTTGTTGCTGTTGTTCATTTTACGTAGAAAAATAGGAGCCACAGTAGCCCTTGAGACCTTGCTTATAACATTCTCCTCTAAAACCTCAGACCTTTAACACGAGGCCATAAAGTTGATTTATCATGGGGCTTTGAAAACAGCCAAGCCTTTGTGCATTAGCATTCTGTAGAGTTGAGTGAATTTGCTACTGATAGTAAAAAGAACACCAAACCTAGCCTTAAAACTTTGTGTAACCCAATGATTAACCTAGAACAACAAACACATTCATTTGGCTTTATTACTGGGTAGGGAAAAAGTAGGCTTACAGCTGTGACTATGCAAAATACAGAGTTTATTCTTGTATTATTTTAGGTATTGTATTATCTTCCATATAAATAACTGTAAACCTACTTTTGCCCTATCCTGTACAAAATGCTAAGAAGCTAACACCTGCAGGTTTATGTTTGTAAAAGGCTAACTTTTTTACAATTCATAGTATTCCCTTTAGTTATAATTTGTTGTGGGAATAAAAAAAATAAGTTATTTCTTTCAAACACATAATTTACTTTGTAAAGATGAGTTTTTCTAATAGGACTTGATTGAAGTTAGCATTTGGCACTTGGGTTATTCCCTGCTGCTCAACCCGATATGAGCTCTAGAATCTAGTAATGTTGATGGGTGTCCCTGGTTAATGTGACAGATACTTCTTTTCAAAGCATAGATGAAAAATGAAATGCAGGTAGACAGCACTTCAGTTCTTAAGTTTCTCCCATCCCAATCTGTTCCCTAGCAAAGAACTTCAACATTGGCTCCGAGTACATGTTTCTCCAACTTCATACTTTCTGCATTTAAAAACAACTCAGAAGAAAAAGAAAAAAAAAAAAAAACTCCAAGCAATTGTACATCAGCTTACATCATTTGGTCCTCAAGCAGTCTTCTCAAGTAAGATCAAAATCTCCCCCACAGACTAAACCAAAAGTTTGCTTCCCAAACTTGGGCAAGATTCAAAATACAAATTACAGATGCTTGTCAAGTCCTTGTAAGCACGTTACGGCTTCCCAGAAACTCATGCACAGAAAACCTGTCTGGTTTCAAGAGGCAGAAAAAGCCCAGTTCTGGTCAGCATGTGGGTTCCATTTGCTTCCGCACCTCTCATCAGTCCTAAGCCAAACCCACCTGTTCCCTCTTCACAGCATGGCAGCTGAGTGTGACAAACACAACTTGGTCAAAAACAAGATCTATAACCCTGTTCAAGGTTCATCTTAGAGCACATCTTACCTCTACATTTTCATTGACCTCCACGAAACAATAAACAAACAGGGCCGCCCAACCCACAACTCTCTCAGGAGAGTAATCACTTCCCCAAGTGCTCCAGGACTCAACTGTCTGAAATTTGTCACTGGACATGGAGGTCTTCTACCTTCTAGGTGATGAATGTGGAGTAACAGTGCAAGGCCACAGTGCTAGCTCTTTGAAAGTGTCACCGAGCCAGGGTGGAGGACCCTCAGGGCTAGACAACACCCTGGTAAATCAGGCAAGAAGGATAGGAACTCAAACACTCCACAAGTTGTTAGCTACTCAAATTCCACGACTAGCAAAAATAAAAAAGTGGTGAGGAAAAGGGAGGATATTGAAAGAGATCACAGAATTAAGTTTCATGGAAGTTTCCACAGAGGTCTTTTATCATATTTAGTCACAATTGACTAAATGGAAACAGGTATATTCTCCCTGCATTCAACCCTGTGAAGCAGGAGCAGCCAGAGGAGAGTCAGGAAGTCACATGGTGGGAAATTTCTAGAAAAAAAAATTATCTGACAATGCCATCATTGATTTGAACCATCTCATTCCCACCCCCCTAAAATAAATAGATATTATTTGTAAAATCAGAAAATAAAAGAATGTAGAAATCAGGAAGAAAACAAAAGAGAAACGTACAGAAGGATTAAGAGAAAGATGTACAAAAGAGAGAGAAAGAGAGAGAAAGGAAAGGAGAGAGAGGGACAGTGGGGGACAGAGAGAGAGAGACATTGACTCTTTAAAAACTCAGCCCTGGCTGGTGTGGCTCAGTGGACTGAGTGCTGGCCTGAGAATCAAAGGTCCCCAGTTGGACTTCCTGTCACTACACGTGCCTGGGTTGCAGGCCAAGTCCCCAGTAGGGGGCACGTAAGAGGCAACCACACATTGATGTTTCTCTCCCTCTCTTCCTCCCTTCCCCTCTCTCTAAAAAATAAACTCTTTTAAAAAAATAAATAAGGAGAACACAGTAGTATAGTTCCCTTCTAGGAAGAGTTGCCTGCACCATGACTGCTAACTTTGCCCACACTGGGATGAAGCTGAAACTTACATTTTTAATGAAACTATTTTTATTTCTCCAGGATAAAAATCTCAAGGACATGAAAGTCCTCTTTGGCAGGAGCTTCAGCATCAGTGACATAGATGGAGCATTGGAAAGGCTTTTCAATAACCCTTCAGAGAAGGAAGCTAAGTGCCTGTGCCTCTGGTCCCTTTGCTTATGTTATTCCGGGAAGCTCTAGCAGTGATTTATCGACATAGTCCATATTATTCCTACTTTATGCAAAGAAAACAAAACTCAAGAGGTTGACTGAGTGAAGTTTGCACAGCTGGAAGAGCAAGGATTTGAACTCAGGCCGTATGGCCCTGGAAATTGTGTACACTCTGTCTACCCCACGTTGCCTGTGAGCGTGAGCACCTGTATCTCAAGAACCCACTTCCTGTATTTTATAAACTCAAGTTTCATGCAACCGAACACAGACCTTAAACTCTGGCAACCACAGCTATTTTAATCTTAACACTGGTACGTTGCTAACACAAGAATATTGGGGGGGAGGGGTTGCATTCAATATATTTCTTAGCCAGCTGCTAAATTCCTAATAACATCAATTTGTTTAATTCAATCCCACCTCTATACTTTAGTTGCTCTTATCATTCCAATTGTCAAGTGAGGTGAGGACCATCTTCCACTCCACCAAGCCCCCACCAATTCCCTCAGCCAATCCCCCCACCATTGTCCATGTCCTTGGGACATGCATAGACGTTCTTTGGCTAATCCCTTCGCCTTCTTTCAACCAGTCCCCAACTCACCCCTCCCCTCTTACTGCTGGGTTGACAGCAATTGACAGTTAATTATTTCCTCCAATTTGAAAGTCTTTATTCACTTGATTTTCAGAGCACTAAACTGTCCAGTTTTCCCTCTGCCTCAGCTAATGATCCTCTATAGTCTCCTTTGTAAGCAATTTCTCTTCTGCCCTCTTATTTATCTACATCAATTCCTTCATTGATTTGACCCATTGTTTCAGCATCATATACCATCTAGATACCCCACAAACTCCAGAATTGCCCTGACATCTTCCAAAAGACGTCTCACAGGCAGCTCAGGCTTCACATATCCAAAACAAAACCCCTGCGTCTCCTCAAAACATGACCCACCATCAATCCTTCCAATTTTGGTAAATGCAACCTCCATTTATCTGGTGCCTCTGGCTAAAAATTCAGTAGTCATCCTTAAGTTTTTTCTACCTCACACCCTACATCAAACCCAATAGTAATACTCTGGCTCAACCTTAATTTTTTTTTCTACAATCCAAACACTTCTCCAGTGTCTGCTGCCACTTTCCTATCTCAGATACCATTACCTCTCACGTATACAACTGCAGCAATCTCTGCATCCCACCCCCGGCTTCGCCTCTTATACGTTCAGAGTCTACTTCTAACACACACAGGGTAAAATCCAGCTCCTTGCCTACAAGTTCTTACCTGATCTTATTTGGCCTCCCTCTATGATCTTATTCCCAATTCTCCCTCCCTCATTCCTTTCCACTAGCCCTCCCCTTTCTGTCATCCATCAACTCACAAACTCATTTCTACCTTAAAGCCTTTGCATTTGTTATTCCCTTTGCCTAAAGTGCTCTTCCACCGCATCTCATGATTCATCCTCTTATTGAAACAATCTCCTTAAAGAGATCTCCCCTATCCACCCAAATCAATGATGTCTTCCTCCATCTTTGTTCTACAGTGTCTGTTGCATTTGATTGTACTGAATGCATTCCTAACATATTCCATATTGTTTTATTTATTATCTATTTCCCACTAGAATACCAGTTCTACATGGGCAAAGACTTTGCTACATTTGTTCTCGGTGGTAAATCAGTGTACAGAACAGTGCCTAATACACATTAGGTCTCCTAAAATATTTATCAAGTGAAAAAATGAATCGGTGACTAAAAGTAAGCAAAAGAAAATTGATGAGAGGTAATATGCAAAGGTAGACGAGGGTCAAATGACTGTGGGCCTTGAAGGCCACAAGAAGTAGTTTGGATTGTCTCCAAATGCTACGTAAAACCTGCACAGGCTGGGTGGAGGTAGGCCAAGGGGGTAGAATGGGAAACATCCTTAACAGTGTCAACAATAAAATTTTTTTAAACCTACATAAGATTTTTTCTTTTTTATTGAATTTATTGGGGTGACATTGGTTCATAAAATTGAATAGGTTTCAGGTGCATAACTGTATAATACACCATCTGTATGGTATTGTGGGTTCACCACCCCAGGTCAAGTCTCCTTCCATCACCGTTTATCCCCTCCTTTAGCTTCTTCTACCTTTCTCCACCCCCTTTCCCTCTGATTTCTCTCTGGTCATCACCATACTACTGTCTGCATCTATGAGTTGTTTTTTTCCTTAATCTTTACCTTTCTTTCCTTACCTTTTTTACCCAGCCCCGCAACCCTCCTCCCCTCTGACACCAATAGGCTTGTTCTCTGTATCTATAAGTCTCTTTCCATTTTGTTTGTTAGTCATTTGTTCACTAGATTCTACATATGAGTGAAATCATATGGTATTTGCCTTTCTCTGACTGGCTTATTTCACTTAGCATAATCATCTAATGTTTTAAGAGATGACTAACTGCTTTGTGGAGAATGATATATGACTTTATGAAATTTCTTGAAAATCTGTGTGCAAATAAGATTTTGGTACATTGAATAATAGTCTTAAGATATTATAGTGTCCTTAATTTTATAAAGTAAAGAATTCATGATTGATGAAACTGACCATGGTTATTTTATGGGAACAGGTTTTCCTGTTAAGGTGGAATAAGAGCAGAAACAATTCCAGCTATGAACTAAGCAGATTTAAAAGAAAACAAATCCTAATGTAGAGAAAGAAGAGTTATCCCTTATTTCTATCCCCTGCAAACTTGTGGACCTAGATCTTTTTTGTTTATTTGAAAAAGAAGAAAAATATTTCCTCACTGTCAGACTTTTTTTTTTTAATTTTTAAAAAGATTTTATTTATTTTTAGAGAGAGGGGAAGGGAGGGAGAAAGAGAGGGAGAGAAACATCAATGCGTGGTTGCTTCTCACATGCCCCCAACTGGGGACCTGGCCCACAATCCAGGCATATGCCCTGACTGGGAATTGAACCCGTGACCTTTCCATTCACAGGCCAGCACTCAACCCACTGAATCACACCAGCCAGCGGTTTTTCAAGGTACTTTCACCTCAAGCTGGTGGGAAGTAAAGTATAAATATAGAAGCAAAATGTAGTGTGAAAAGACCAAGAGAGAAAATAGTGAGACAAAGGAAGTTATCTTCACAAGCTGGACTCATTTGAGCTTATTTCTTTCCTCATCAGAACAACATAATTTCTTCCAGAATAAGAATGAAGGCCTGCAGCTGGTTAATACATTCAAAACAAACACTGAAGCCCACAGAAGATATAGAAAACTTTACATGTTCTTGCTCTGCTTCATGGAGGTGGGGAGCCATATTTTGTGATAGTCCACAACCTTGAAAGTGATCTAAGCAGAAATAGCGACACCCCATGCCTGTTTACGTAGCCCCTTTCTCATGTCTAACATCTGTGAGATAAACAGAGCCACTACCCTAAGGGGATTCTCAGGACTGGGAAACCGAGGCCAAAGCTTGCCTGAGTAGCAATGGGAAGCCCAGACAATTACCAACAAAAAGAGGCTTCAAACCCTAGGTCCTCGCCTTCCCTTGCCCCATTCATGTTTTCTGTAAAAATGTTTATATGTAGAAAATGGATTCAATTAAGGTAATGCAAGAAACCAATTCAACCCCATGAGTCTGGCACGCAGAAATGTGAAACAGATGAGAAGTTCATTTACAGTCAGCTGTATGTCAACAAACAGAAAGAGGAACACCCCCCCCACACACACACACACACAAAAGGACGGGTGGGTTTGAGGCAGACTTCCTAATTAAGGACTAACAAACCCAAACCAAAGGTAATACATCCCTCTGCAGGGGTGAAGGGAGAAGAAGGAGTTGAGCAAATGGGAGTGGCATGTGAGTTATACGAAATGAGTTTGGAAGGCATGCATACAACAACGACAACATTGGTACACAGAGACAGAGTGGAGCAGAGAATGAAGAATACAATTTTAAATGAAGAGGAAAATGGAAAATGAAAGTGTGGGCTTTTAAAAAATAGATTCTCCTCTACTTAATTGAATAATAATCTCAAAGTTAAATGTTGTTATACTGACTGCAAGCTCCTGAAGACAGGGACTATGTCTTACCCCTTTTCTTTCTTAAATATCAGAAAATCAATGAATGTTAAATAATAGTAATTGAAGAAGAGAAATAAAGAAGGAGGAAGAAGCAAAGAAAAACAGTCAACATTCTTATCAGAGGCCTCATAGCTATTTTGCAGGAAGAAGTAAATAGGCAAATATAGATCCACACAATTTGGGGGCTTTCTTCATTTTAATATTTAACCTAAATTGCTAAGTCAAAATCACTCTGTTTACAGTAAAGACAACTGTCTAAATCAAAACAAATATTTAAAGTACACATTCCAAGTGCAGTTTTGCAAATTGGCACAGGATCCTTTCACATCTCATCAGAATTAGGGTTGTGGTCTGAGCTCAAAGACCCAGGGGAGGTAGGAGGAGGAAAAGGGAACCCCATTCCTCTGTACCCTGCAAAACTTCCCAAGGTCCCTACTGATACCCCAGCTCCTTTTCCTGGCCTTCCCTCTCAGCCAAAACTCTGCAAGGTGGACAGAAGGGAGCTGTCCCCATGACCTCTGGAAGCATTTCACTCCTTCCCAAGATGCTCTCTATACTGCTAAGAACATGACCAGGAGGAATTATTGATCTCTAAGACAAAGATGATCCCCTTTCACTGGATCTCAATGCTTAAACAAGGCTTGGCACTGTAACCTGACAGATGGTAGAATCAGTCTGGCTTCTGCTTTTAAACACAGATAAATGCACTCTTCCATAAAGTGTCTGGATGCTTTTGGTGGTAATAATCACTCCGAGTGATTTGGTTAAGCTTGAATAATAATTCCATCCAATTCAGCATTGCTCGTGTCAGGAGAGACAGGACTGATCAAAAGATTCTGAAAGTAGGAATCTGGTTCAGCAAGTGGGCCTGACAGACATCACAAGTCCGGGCAAGCACTGCCCGAGATACGTGGCCAGTGGGCTCACGAGGAAGAAAGGAGAAACTGTAGAGCCAAGTGAGACACCTGAAATGAGTTCTGTGCAAACAAGAGGATCCTATAATCCGGGTTGACATCCTCAGGCAGCGGTTTCCAACTAAAGGGACCAGATTAAATAAATGCATTTACCCCTAGCAACCACTAAGCTCTAAAATTAGAATAAAGGATAAAAACAATACAATTAACAAAAACAAAAGAGAATTGTGTGTGCCACTATGTCAATAACATTTTAGAAGATGGATATTCCAAGGACTAGTTTCAACAAACTCAATGGAGTCCAAAAGGCAGGCTCCCATCTGCCTAAATTAATTCCCAGCTCAGGTCCCAGCCAGCCAGGTGGGGATGCGGGAGGGGCTGATGAAACAGGAGTCACTCAGTCATTACAGGGAACAAGTAACATTCCAGATCTGATCCCTGACTCTTTTAGCTGGTTGACTGTCCCCCTACTCAGACGAGAGGCAGGAGGTGTATTCTCTGGTGAATTGGACCGAAAAGGTTCTCCAGGGGCAAGGGGGAAGCACCTCACCAAAAACAGGATCGTAACACATTTCCTTGTTGAATGTTAACGTTCTGCTGTGTGAGTGAACAAAAGTTCCCAGGTCTGAGGTTGCAACCTGAGGAGATGGGGAGAGAGGAGTTTATAGGGACCAGTAGACACAAATTATCCTGTGGGCAGAGGGCTCTGTCTTCCCCGGAATCACAGTGGAGCCATCACACCTCATTGCTCTTATTCAGTAATCAAATAAAATGAGAGGACAATGGAAAAGCCAAAACTTTTTAGCATGTAATTTTTTAATAAACAGTACTATAACAGAGAATTCAAACATGTACTGAAGTAAGAAGAACGGCATGATGAACCCATCACCCACATTCAGCAACCATGAACTTCAGCCATGACTAACTCATGGTCTGTCAGTCTCATGCTCACTCCTTCCTTCCTCAGCACTCCTTTTTATCCCTTATTACTGGGAAGGAAATCTTCCTCATCACGTCATTTCTTCCACAAGGAGGTCAGTGTGTTTCTCCAAAAAAGTATAGGCGTGTTAAAACTTTACAGCCCTAGAACTAGCGTGTAGGTACACGCAACCATCAATGATTGGGTTTAGAGGTTGAGTTTTCTGCACTGATTTATTTTGAATTACAAAAACAGGAAGGTAAACCCCAGAGTCAGGATATCATGATGTTAGAAAGCAATTTAGAGATATCACCTAAATGCTCTTAGGTAACCAATGCAATATCCTAAGGTCAGGGTGTTTAAGTGACCTCCCTCAGGTGAGGTGCTAGTTGGAGGTAAAGTCCAGACTAGCACCCAGGCCTCTCTGGAACCAATGAGCTTCAAGTTAGGGCTGCGTGGATTGTGGTGCTTAGTAAAATCTGCTACCTGCTCTGATGACTTGGTGTTATGTCAAATCACCTAAGTGGGGACTACGTTTCCTTGCACGGTGTGAGTCAGGACTAGCCAAAATAGAAGCTGGTCCAAGATTTACCAGGCAGGAGGCACGCAGCAGCCATGTCTGCACCCGGAAGGTCTGCTGCAAGTCAGGCGCTGAGCTCCCACCACACCCAGTGTGGCAGATTCACTGGGTCGCCTTGTCCGCCTGGGGCGACATCCAGGCCCCGGTTCTTCCAACAGCTCCCAGATCTCCTGCTTAGCCTCTCCATGGCCAAGCGCAGCAGCTCGGTTGCAGTCGCCCGTACCATCCAAGCAGGAAGCTTAGAAGCAAAGACCACCCTGAGGTCCAGTGAGAGACAGACCCAAATTCCAGCTCCTCCTCACGGTTCTCACTTGATCGCTGCCCTCCCACACCGCGCCCCACCCCCCGCCCCGCCCCGTGCTTTTCCCCTTTCCAGCCTCTCCCAGCCGAGTTCGGCCCAGCACTGGCACTGGGGGAGCGTATTTACGTAATGTCATACCCGCTCCCATCATGGCGTAAAGTCAAATCTCTAAATTAAGTTCCTTTTATTACTCAATGTGGTTCTTGTTGAACCTCGTTTACACTAGGCTATGACCAAGGGCACTAAAGTCAATTAAAGTCGATGTATGGTTTAGATGCATCTGAAAATTGTTGTCAGCTGCCATGTTTTATCGTGGTACTGTCTTTTCAGATAGCACATTTCTCAAAATCATGAAAAAAAGTCTCTGAAATAAACGTGTAATTTTAATTTGTACACCACCTTAAACTTTGTATAGCCTGCTCACCTTCATTATTTAATTTCATCAATTTGTAAGAATGTGTAGGCATTTTGCAGAGGAAGTTTTGGGAGCTTCTCATTAATAATTGTGAACAAGCTTAATAGACTGGAAGTCAGAAAAACTATTTTGTGAGCAGTTTAGAATGGCAGGGCTGTTCAGCTGAGTTTCCTGCTTTTCTGCAGAGGCATCACGGACACTTACTTCAAAGTTAATCAGTTGGTCTGAAGGTTGTGGGTTATTGGTAAGCTGATTAACAGAGTTAATGTAAGGGTCTGGTTTTCTGTGTGGTGTAAGTGACATGTGAGGCCTGGTTGAGAGGGTTACCCAAAAATCTCATGCAGATAAATACATCTTGGGAGATGAATAAGGGATGGAAGAAGCAGTAGCAAAAATTACTCATTACTTCAGTTATTTATTCAATCCTTTGTCCAAAAATATTTATTGAAAACCTACTACTATTCTCTGAATATAAAGTAGTGAACAAGACAAATGAAATTCTGCTTGCATGGAGCTCATTCTTATTGGAATGTGGATGTGAATGAATAAATAAATGAAAGATAAATAAACAAGCAAAAATGGCATAAATACTATACATGACATAAATACAAAGGGTAATAAAGTGCTGTAAAACTAATAAAATAGGGTAATGGCAGAAGAGAGGACCCTGTGGGCGTCCACTGTGGCAGGTGGCCAGAGAAGACGTCTCTGAGGAGGTGACATTTGCACTAAGTCATGGGCGGTAAGACTGAGCCACACAGCTGTCCTGGGGAAAAGCACTCGGCCGAGGAACCAGCACAGGAGAAGTGGGTAGAGAAGTCCAGTGAGCCTGAAGCATGGGGAAGGCCAGGAGCGGGGAGAGGCACAGCCGGATCACCCAGAGCCCTACAAGCCCTAATTATTGCTGTGGGAAACTACGAGAGATGAGGGACAGAGAAGAAATCTGATCTGACTGATACGACGAAGAATCTCTCTGGCTAGAAAATGAGAGCTGGAGGAGGAAGACCAGGTACAAAAAGAGCCATTTTGTTGAAGGCATTTTCCATGACGTGGTGAATCGTTGCAACAATTAGAAAGGACTAGATTCCAAAGGGCAGTTAGTTTTCCCTCAAGGTCATCAATCTGTGGGTTTCCTTCCATGGCCAGGGGGCGGCTGCCGGGCCAGCCCCACCGCCGTGCAACATCGGGCAGCGACCAGGCGCCAGGGCTGCGTCTTGCTGAGCTGAGCGGGCAGTGCGAGTGGGCGTTCCCCGATGGGGGTCAGAGGGGGCTGGCGAGAGCCTGTGCGCCCTGGAGCAGCCCTGCAAGGTCACAGCCGCACTGAGGAGCGTTGGCCTCTGTCCTGAAGAGGTGGGGAAAGCTGTTGGGACTCACGTGAGGAACTGGGCTGTCTGGGCAAGGTGCGTCATCATTTCAGAAACATCTTAGTTGTGACTGATTTATCTCGTCAGTAGCTTGTTTTGTTATCCTGTGTGTTTCAAATATTTGGACCTCAAGTTTTATTGCTTCAGAAGATCTCGGACAAAACCCTTATGGTTTTCCTTGCAAGGCATGCTGGGGCCTCCGAATGAGCTGTCAGAGAAAGGGGCGTGAGGGCGGCTCTGCAGCAAACGTGAGTCTAACCCAGCAGCGGGATTAGGTCCCCCTGGAATGGGCCACAGCCCAAAGCACAGTGTCCAAGGGCAGGCAGAAATGCAGCTGTAGTTCATCTAAGCTGCTTTCTCTGCTAAGATGTCGGAGCTGGTGGGTTGAGTGGGGCACTGTTTCATATCCCTGTGTGGGGGAATCATGGTGCTGGAGAGCTGAGTGCGGAACAGAACAACAACACACCATCCAAACGAGACATTTTCAGGTATAAGGACAGGGAGAGGTTAAAAAGTTACCCAACCCTGGATGACTACGTTGTGGTTAGAACTGTATCCCAATGGGACAACAGAGGCCAATCTGGACTCCCGGGCTGGTCCTAGAATTGCCCCAGGAACCGCCTGCTGGTGATGGCCAGGCCAAGCTGGTCTGGACTGACTGAGGCAGGAAGCAAGACTGAGCTCACAGCTGAAATCCTGCAGTTGCTGCAGCTGAGTAAAATTGGAGGAGGCATTCCCGAGAGCCACCAGGTAGTTTAATGCTGGCTGTTATGGAAAACATCCTTTGTTTTGTTTGTTATTGCACGTTTGCCTTTGATTTTTCCATGCAATTTTTTTTTTTGCGTGTTCATCATAACCTCTTTTGCACAGAACAGGCTGATAAGATGCAGGATTCTACGTAATGAGATAGCAATCACTATCCAAAAAGTTTATTTACGATCGTTGAGGTGAGATAGTGCTACTTCTAGGCTGAATGGTGGTTAAATATCAATGTTTGATTAAAGGAAAAGCCTTTGCTTCAGAACTTATATTGTCTAGTTCTCCTTCATGGTCTAAGTCAGCAGGTAGCAAGATTTTCTGTAAAAGGCAACATGGGAGATGTTTTAGGCTTTGTAGGGAGTACGGTCTCCCTTGCAGTTTGACTCAGCCTCGGACAACATGTAAACAAATGGGCGTGGCTGTGGTACATTAAACTTCATCTACAAAATCAGGTGATGGGCCAGATTCGGTCCTCGGGCTGTTTAGCTTGACCCCTGGTCTATGTCAGCATTCTCCACACTTTTTTAGTCATGTATCTTATATACACCTACAAACATGCAAATGCACACACACACACATATGTGCACATGTATTATATCCGATATAAATAATATATGTAATTTACAGTCTATATGGAGCAACATGTACACAAAGCAGTAATTTTTAAAAGCCGTGATGAAAATATAAATGAAAGGTCCCAAGTGATCGGCCTGTGTACGCAGCGGGGTATGGGCCCCCCACTGTGGGTATCCCTTATGCTAACACAATGAAAGCACGTGAGTGGACATGTGTAGTATGTTTCCGCACATGGATGTTCTCACTTGCCGTATAACCCGCATCATGGTCCAAGTGTTGAAGAGCAAAGTGAAAATAGCTTTGAAGTCAACTACAAACCTAGATTTAATTCTGTCTCCTCCATTTTACCAGATGTGTGACCTTGGGGAAGTACATTTCTCCCAGCTTGCTTTTCTCCTCTAAAAAATTAGCATAATGTCCAACTACATGTTTGACAGGTGGATTTAAAGCTTCACTTTAGATGCTCAGTGAAGTGCCTAGAAAGTAGTCAGAGTCTCAAGAACAAGTCTTTCCGCCCAAATTAAAAGACAAGTCCAACTCAAACGTCCTATCTGTAGCCGTGAGCGGCAGCAGAGCCCCCCACCCTCCTCCTCCCCGCGTTCAGGCTTCTTCCTTCCCAGCCGCTCACCCGCCCACCAGGCCGCCCGACCTCATCGCTTCGGGAGAAAACCACACAGCAGTGCTTGCGCCGGAAGGGCTCTCAGGTTCTGCTCACCCTTTCTGCCTCCTTGGCTCTCAGGTTCTGCTCACCCTTTCTGCCTCCTTAGCTACTCTCTCGTTCCCACAGAGATAATTCCCCACATCATGACTTGCTGCCTGCTAAAACGAAGCAATGGACTGATGTCTTTAATTTCTCTGCACTCTTTAGAGTTGTTTTTCTGGGTGAGGTAGGGGAACTAGCGGGGAACCCACATCCACCTGACCACCACTGACCGGCCTAAAAAGCGATAGAACTTGCATTATGATATCCAGGGTGTTTCTTTGTCTTCTGGGAAGAAAAAAACCCAAGCCATTGGCTGTGAGTCACAGATAGTGATCAGGAATCAGGGAGGCGATGGCAGAAAGATCCCTGGGACTAAACAAACAGTGTGCTGTGCCCAGGGCTCTCTAATCGCCGGGCTGTGACGTAAATAATCAACTCTAACGGGACAGGGCTGATGCTGTAATTTCTTTTTCTTCTCTTGCCTGCAGAGAATGGCTACTTGGGCCCAGTGGGCACAGATTTCTGGCTTTCCTATGTCACCGTGATGCAGCTCTTCCTTCTTTCACACGGAGATGACTTCCATCTGCAAACGGTGACTTCCAGACAGGAGCCATGGAGACCCTCAGGAACCGGATGGCCGGCTCTGAGAGAAAGGATGCTAAGGCTGTGTCACAGTCAGAACTATCGAATGCAAGTTCCTTTCAATAAACTCCAACGGAGAAACACATTGCCACTGTTCTCGACGTCTCTCCAGCCAGGAATGGAATGAACCAAATGCGATCCAGACTATCCTGTCTCAGCAGCACTTCCCGGGTCATCTCTCTTAAAACAAAGCCGTTCTGGTTCCTACTGAACAGGACAAGACCGTTGTGATGGGATCTGGATCAGATTCCCAGGACCCCAGCAAGGCGACATGAAGGAGTCCATGTGAACCTGCTCTGAGCTGGTCGGTAGGACAACTTCAAGTCTCATTTTTGGTATTTTTCAGCTGCCTTGTGGTCCGCGCACTTGGCTGGATCTGCTGGGTTGGTACAGGGAGATCAAAGACTATCCTTCCCTTCAAAGAGGCCCCGTCCAGGAGGAAATGAAAACCTCCTGGCAGCCGAGACTCGAGTTTGTTTGCACTGGCTCTCCCAAGCAGCTTCTCTCTCCTCCGGCGACCTCATGGCGCCCACGGTGCGGGTGCCATCTCCTCAGTGATGGGGTCTCCTTCTGGAGGGGCTGATAAGCTGAGTCTTTTGCAAATAGTGCTTCTTTGAGGTTAATTTTCAGAGGCTTACATTCATGTGTCTCTGTAATTTTATTTCTATATTTCAAAACTAACAAAAAGAACAAAATATAATACATTATATATCTGTGTATCCATCCCCAAAAATCAATAAATTTTAACATTGTGCCACACTGGCTTCAGAATTCTATTTTTAAAAAATATAACATTAAAATTTCATTAGAGTTTCATGCTATATTTTTTTAAAAATATAACATTAGTTTCATTAGAGTTTCATGCTATATTTTTTAAAAGATATAACATTAGAGTTTCATTAGAATTTCATGCTATATTTAAAAAAACAACATTAGAGTTTCATTAGAGTTTCATGTTATATATTTTTATCTATATATATATTTATATCTAAATGTGAGTGTTCTCATATTTAGATCATTTCATCCATCATACATATATATGCCTTGCTCTTCAGATATTTATTTTATCAGTCTTCTCCTTTCAGGTATATGAAAAACAAAAGAAAAAAGAAATTGAAAGGGGAAATGCTCAGCTCACCCCTCAGCCTAATGTTCACATGTGCACCTATAACAGAAACTTTCTGTGCTTCTCCAACACTTGTTCTGAATTAAGAAAAACTTAGCCAATTTGTTTTCAGCAACTGGTGTATCACCGGTGATGGCAGCAAAGTAACTCAGCATTTATCTGTTAACTTTCTGTGGGTTGTTTTTTTCCTAAGGGTTTGCTATTCTGTGATCAAAGGGAGAGTATGTTCATAGTTTCCCTTCTGAAGGAGAGAAACTATCCAATTTCCAGAATATGGCGCATGTCTGAGTTTCAGTTCATAAGAGAGTTGTTTTCCAGGAGATCTTCAAATTGTGGCTTAAAATGGTTGATGCTGGGGTCCCTAACTATGAAAACGGGTGTCATCCTGTGATCCCCGTGTGGCGGGGCCTGAACTGCTCTTCTTCAAACATAGACCACGGCGCCAGCAAACGAGTAGTTTGGGGGTGTCCCACCAGTGCACTACTGCTCTTCTCCAGAATGTGAGGCTCCTCATCACCGGGGTCCAGTTCCAGCACTCACGGCCCAGAGCATGAGTCCTCTCTGACCTTCCAGCACCCCTTTCTGAGTCGGCACCTCCTCCCCAAGCAGCCAGCAGGCCTCCCGTGCTCCTCGTGGTCACAGCACCAGAGTAATCACCTCTAACCTGACGACTTGTTCCCTGTCTTTCCCAGAACCAAAGCATTCAGCTGGATTTGCAACCCACGCCTCCCAAAATGTTGTCAGACTAGACGTGTCCATCATCAGCTTCTTTCTCATTCCCCACAATTTACTGGCCTCATCTCATCCTGTGTTGGGCACTTCTCCCATGCAAACACCTCGGATCCCCTGTCCCCCTGTTGTGCTGGCATCTTTCTAGATATCAGTCCACCAACTTGTCTATCAATTACTTTCGCTGTTAACTCAAGGTCAAGAACAGCATCAGCCATTAGTCTGATTCTGTTTATATGAAAAATTTAGTGTGTGCCTACCAGGCACCAAGTCAGGTCTGGGAAGAGAGTGCAGCCCGGGTCTTAAAGGGGTACAGTCTACTGCACGGGCAGCAAACACAAAGCCTGTGGCCTTAATCTGGTCCTCCACTTCGTTTTATCCGGCCCAGAACCTTGTGTCTACCCAGCAGCACCAAGCTCTCACTTAACTGTTAAGGAGTAGTTACATTTATACAGCCCTAAAGTCACATTTGGCCCTTTGAAGGTAACCGTGAGGCTGATGTGGCCCCAGTGAAGATGAGTTTGACACACCCCGTCTACTGAGAAAGGCTGACAAGTCAACAGGCACCTCCGGTGCTACGTGATAAGGGGCTACAAGACACAGCAGCCACAGACCAGGCTCCCCAGAGCTGACTGCAGGAGACTTCTGAAGCAGGGAGAGAAGACAAGGAAAGGGCTGCGGGAACATTATTTTGAGCAGAGCAAGCAACCCATTTGGAGGTCCGAAGGCAAGAGAAAGCAGGTCAGCTGCAAAACCTTTCTAAGAGGCACATCGGCAAGTAGAAAACTACGTAGGGAGCTGTACTCAACCCAGTTTAGGCTCTTTGAAAAGGTAGAGAAATGCAATTGGTTACCCCAGCTCCTCCCAAAATAGAATCATCTGAAACAAATACACTCAGCAGGTCGGTGTTACCACCTGTGAGAATACGGGGGTAAGGAAAACAAAGGGAAGGGAATTCATTCCGTATCTAACCACTAACCACAACGTTTGGGTGCTCTTGCCCATTCCTATTGATGAGTCGCAGGGTGAGGTCAAAGCAGTCCATGATTTTAAGGTGGGATTGTAGTGGGTCCAGAGTGAAGGCGAGGAGAAGGCATTCAAAACAGTACGATTCCTTCTATATCCATAATTAGACTTAAGTCTTGAAAGGCCTAATAGTATACGAACCCTTGATGAGGCATCAGGATGCCCTCTCCCACTAGTTAAGAGAGTGGTATCGTTCTCGGTCAGGGACCAGCCCAGAAAGGGTCCACCTCAGTCCGGCCTGTAGTGTGTGGGTTCTTGACTTCCTATAGGGAAGATTTCACAGCATGAGTCCAGGTGACTGTGAGAGTGTATTTACTGAAGCTGGGGAGAGTGAAACAGAGGAAGGACTTAAGGTCGAAGATGTAACAGGAGAGAGCCTAGGTGGCACTCTGCTTTGTCTCCTAGAAACATTATAGGAACGATGTGAGCCCAGACCAGGCTGTTCTTAGGTCACTGGGAAGTGAAGGTCACAGTGACGTAAGTGAGCCAAGGTGGGGCTGCTTTTAGCTCACTGGGAAGTCAGAGGAGAGGGGGCCTTGGAGACCGGGGGCGGGGGGCGGGGAGCCTGAGTGAGACGAGCGGCTGCTGCCCACTGCTCCCCTGGCTGCAAGTCTCCTGGGGCCCCTTGGAGTTCAGGAAGAAATAAGCAGCTCATGCCCAGAAGGGGGCATGGGCGTGCTCGGGGGCAAGCCTGCACTGAGTCTTTGTCCTGAGGGTGTTTTATCTTATTTTTTTCTTGTGGGCGAGAATCTTAGGGGAAGGGTTCAGACAAATATTCATCAGCTTTCTAGGTGTATTTTTATATCCTGATGCATCAAAATGAGCATATGGCGGGGGCGGATTATTCTTTGATCTGCTGGGCTGTTTTACTTTTATCTTGGGTCTGTGTGGCTCTAATGGGGCTTTTGTTACTTGTTCCCCTGACTTCATCTGTCCTTGGGTTTAGCTGGCACAAATGGCATTAATTAGATCTCTGTTCTCTATTTCCCAGACCAGGGAGATTTAAGCTACGTATTCTTTGGTTAGGGAGGGGAGGTATAAACTGCTTGCCCTCAAGCGTCCTTGATTAGAAAAGATAAGGTCTTGTGATCCACCAGCTGGCTGTAAATTCCTCAAATTGTTTGGCCTTGTTTAATTTTTTGTCTGGGTTTCCCTATTCCACTCGCCCAGAAATTTTCCCAGCTTCCTACTCTCCTGTCACAGTAACAGTTCACAGAAGTGACACCACAAGAGCCACTGGTTAGCACAGATAGCAAGAGAGGTGGTGGAGGTCATGTTCAGTATGGAAACAGTGACTTTACAGTGAATCAAATGTTGATGACTGCCATTTTTCCCAGGGCCTGTAGCTATCTGGGCTTATGTGGACCACCTGTGTGGGAACTAGGGGTGAGAGGGACAGCACAGACCAAAAAAAAAAATAATAATAATAGTAGGGAAAAAGAAAATTGAGTGAAAAAAATGCAAGAGGAAAGAAGGAAGAAATAAAATAATTCAATTAATTCTCCTGGATCAGACAAAAAATAAATCATAGCTCCTTTGCTTTTGATGGGACCAATTCACAATTATCAAGCATAAACCCTTTTTGCTTGTGCTAGTACACGATAAATAATTCACTTACCAGAATTCGTGCTCCCTCAAAAACAGCGCTATTAGGAGAAGCCTAAAATATACCTAGAGCAGATGCTGCCCTCCTGTGGACTATAGTGGTATTGCTAGTTGTCCTGTGATTATTTTAAATGCATTTGTGGACCCATCTGCACCTATAATTTAGCCTATATTAATTTATTCTGATATAATTACTTTTGCACAAACATATGTGATTGATATTTTTCTATAAATAAAAATGTTTTAGGTTACTAATTAAAATAAAATTTGTCCTTTAAGACCTTGTTTTTTAAGTCATGGATCAAGAAATCTATTTTGTGAAATTCATTTTGAAAGTCATGATCAGCTTTCTTTTTAAAAGTCATAAAATAGAACAGAAAATATTAGAAGGGGTTGCACAGATCCTTAGCGAGACCCCTGCACAGGAAGCATCGGTCATCGTGAGGTGTAAGCGGCGTAAGCCCCAGCTGATGGGAATAATGTGACGAACGCATGTCTTAGCTGGCGAAGGTCGCCCAACCTTTTTCTCACTAGTATGTCGCCTCATTTCCTAGTCTGTGATAGTTAATTTCACCGTCTACAAAATGGACCAGTGTGGTAGGCATAATTCTAAGGTGCCCCAAAGACTACTGACTGCCCCCCCAGTCGTGTGCAGTCTGTATAATTCCCTCTTGAGCGCATTCTGAACACCTGTGTAAGGTGGAGCATCCACATCACCAACCTGTTGCCTTCTGAGCTAATCAATAGGAAGATGATTCAGGTGAGTCAAATCTAATCCAGGCAGCTCTGAAGAGCATCGTGGCCTCTGCAGAAGGAGATTTGAGGCAAAAAGAGAAAACCAGGTGACAAAGTGGGGTGTTTGGGCACTGAGGCGGACCCTAAACAGATACCCTGCACAATAGTGAACCCAGTCCTACAACTGTAAGGATGTGAATTCAGCCAACAGTGTGAATGATCGTGGAAGGAGACCCCACGTTTCAGAAGGGAAGCCTGGCCAGGGGCTATCTCGATTTCAGCCTGAGAAACCCTGAGCAGAGAACCCAGACCTCAGCAAGGTAACAAACTTGTGTTGTTCTAAGCCCCTAAGTTTGAAAACGAACATTGTACATGGCCCCAAATTTAATTTTGTACTTTACAATTAATTGTGAGGCAAAGCGCAACATAACTTTACCTGCTAGCTGCAAAAACGTCAGGACTTTCTTTCTACTGAGTTTGCGTTACAAACTTTCAGGGTGCTTGTCATGAGCCCTGAGTTCCTGGCAGTTCTAAGTTCTTCATGATAATTGTCCTTCAAACTGAGAGCTTGTTCTCACAAGGTTTCAAGAACAATGATGTGCAAAATACAGAGATGGTCAGGTCAGATTTAACTGCTGGGTTTAAAAGTATAAAATTTGTGTTATAAGAAAAATGATTGTAATCAGAAAATTTTGATATTATTTGATTCTCATAAAAAGGTAAAAAGGGCAGGATTTTGAAATCTCTTGCATTTGTTTTATTAATCATTTAATGAAAATAACAACCCGGGAGGTATAATCTTTAAAATAGTCTTAAATCTGAAATCTTACACTTCTCAAAATTAACCAGATACCTGGAAACACAAAATGTGAATTTATTCATAAGTCCCTTGTATATTATTTTAAAGAGAATACTAATAAAGCTATTGGAACTATTTTTTGCCATTCTACAACTATTAATTAGAAAGCCTCACATTTGTCGTATTTATATCACGCAGTAAAAGGAGGACCAGACAGCAAAATACAGTTCTGATATGCTTTATAAGACTTTTCATGCTAAATAAGCTAGTATATTGAAAAGCCACATCTCCGTACTTTACTGTATTTTACTTACTTATTTTACCGTTTGACCACCTTCACCTGCTTCCCCCTCTCCCCGCTCCCTGCCTCTGGCAGCTACCAGTCAATCTGTTCTCTGTGTCTGTATGAGCTTCCCTTCCTTAGAGCAACTGTTAGAGCCACGGGCGCAATCGGGAAGGTACAAAAGTAGTAAAAAAACAAAAACGGTTCCAAGATGTTAATAAGGGTGTCATTTGGAAACGCCGCTGGCCACCATGCTGCACTTTACATCCCCATGAGTTATTTAAACTGGAAGTTTGTACCTTTGACCCCTTCGCTCATTTCGCCCACATCCCAACCCCAGCCCCGCCTCCGGCAACCGCCAATCAGTGCTCTGCATCTCTGCGCTCAGCTGTTGTTTGTTAGTGGTGGTGGTGGTTTTTTTTTTTTTTTTTTCAGATTCTACATATAAGGATAATCATACGATATTTGCCTTTTTTTGACTTATTTCACTTACTATAATGCCCTCAAGGTACCTGTTGTTGCCAATGGCAAGATTTCATTATTTTTTTATGGCTGGATAAAATCATATATGTATGTACGATTTATATATATATTTTATATATAATATTTTCCTTATCCATTCATCTGTTGATGAACGCTTTGGTTGTTCCCATATCTTGGCTATTGTAAATAGCTCTGTAATGGACATAGGGGTGCATATACCTTCTTGAATGAATGTTTTCCTTTTTTTTGATAAATACACAGATGTGGAATTTCTGGATCATATAGTAGTTGTATTTCCAATTTCTTGAAAATTATCTATGCTGCTTTCCATAGTGGTTGCACCAAGTTCCATTCCCACCTGCAGGGGACAAGGGGGGATTCTTTCCCACACCGTCCTTGTCTTTTTGATAACAGCCCTGTACGCAGGGGAGAGTGATGCCGCACTGTGGTTTGGGTTTGCATTTCCCTGATGACTGGCCACGTTAGGCACTGTTTCACGCACCCGTTGGCCATCTGTGCATCTTCTTCGGAAAAAATGTGTGTTCAGATCCTCTCCCCATTTTTATCAAATCATTTGTGGGGGGTTGCTATTGAGTTATATGAATTCCTTAAATATTTTGAATACTAACGCCTTATCAGAGATGATTTGCAGAATTTTCTCCCATTTAGTGGGTTGCCTTTCCATTCTGTTGATGGTTTCCTTTGCTGTGCCGAAGCTTATTGGTTCGATGTATCGTCCCACTGGTTTATTTTTGCTATTATCCCTTTTGCTTTTGGGGTCAAATCCAAAAATCATCTCCAAAACTCATGTCAAGTTGCTGACCACCTCAGTTTTCTTCTGGGAGTTTTATGGTTTCAGGTCTTACGTTCAAATCTTTAATCCATTTTGAGGTGTTTTTTTGTTTGTTTGTTTGTATGGTATAAAATAAAGCTGCAGTTTCATTCTTCTGCATGTGACTCTCCAGTTTTCTCCATACTACTAGATGATTTTTCCCCATTGCACCAGGTGGGGCACAAGTAAGTTTACGGTTGTGTGCACAAACCAGTTTATTCTTGTATTATCATTTACTAATTATTGTATTATTTTCCACATGAACAACGTAAACTGACTTTCCTTCACCCTGTATTCTTTGTTGTAAGTTAACCAAACATATATTTGTGGGTTTATTTCTAGGATCTCTATTCTGTTTCATTGATCTATGTGCCTGTTTTTATGCTAATGCCATATAATTTGATTACTATGACTTTGTAATATAGTTTAAATCAAGGAGCATGATGTATCCAGTTTTGTTCTTCTCAAGGTTGCTTCGACTATTTTGGGTCTTTTGTGGTTCCATACAAATTTTAGTATTGTTTGTTCTATTTCTGAGAAAAATGCCATGAAATTTTGATAGAATCTGCATTGAGTCTGTAGATCACTTTGGGTAGTATGAACATTTTAACAATGTAAGTTCTTCCAATCCATGAGCCTGGAATATCTTTTCATTTATTTGTGTTTTCTTCAATTTCTTTCACTAATGTTTTGTCAGTTTAACAGGTATTATTTTGAAGCACTTGTAAATAAGATTGTTTCCTTAATTTTTCTTGCTGATAGTTCATTATTAGTCTATAAAAATGAAACTGATATTTGTATATTAATTTTTGTATCCTGCAACTTGACTGAATTCATTTATTCTAACAGCTTTTGGAGGAGTCTTTGGACTTTTCTCTATATATATCATGTCATCTGCAAATAGTGACAGTTTTACTTCCCAATTTGAATGCCTTTTATTTCTTTCCTCCCCCTCTTCCCTCCCCTAATTACTGTGGTTAAGACTTCCAATCCTGAGTGTGTTGAATAAAAATGGCAATAGGCATCCAAGTATTGTTTCTGGTCTTGGAGAAAAGCTTTGGCTTTACACCACTGAGTATGATGTTCGCTGTGGTTTATCACATATGGCCTTTATCATGGTAAGGTATGTTCCCTCTATCCCCACTTGGTCAAGAGTTGTTGTGTTTTTTGTTTTGTTTTTTTTAATCATAAATGGAAGTTGAATTTTGTCAAGTGCTTTTCTACATCCATTAAGATATGATTTTTATCATTTGTTTTGCTAATGTGGTATGTCCAATTGACTGATTTGCATTCTTGTAGCCCTGAAATAAATCACACTTTATTGGCATGTGTTATCCTTTTCATGTATGTCTGAATTTGGCTTGCTGATATTTTCTTAAGAATTTTGGCATATGTTCATCAGGGATATTGACCTATACTTTTCTTTTTTGATGTATCCCTGTCTGATTTTGGTATCAGGAGAATGCTGGCATCATGAAATGTGTTTGGAAGTACTTCCTCCTCTTCTGTATTTTGGAAGAAGTTGAGAAGGATTGGTATTAATTCTTTAAATGTTCAGTAGAATCCACCAATGAAGGTATTTGGTTCAGGACTTTTGGTTGTTGGAGGTTTTGACGACTGATTCAGTCTCCTTACCAGTAATTGGTCTGTTCAGATTTCCTGTTTCTTCATGTTTCCATCTCATTAGGTTTTATTGTCCTAGAAATGTATCCCTGTCTTCTATTTGTCTAACTTTTTACTGTACAGTTGTTCATAGTCTCTTATGATCCTGTGTTTTTCTGTGGTATCAGTTGAAATGTCTCCTCTTTCATTCTGACCTTGAGTTCTTTTCTCTCTTTCTTGGTGAGTCTTTCTAAAAGTTTGTCATTTTATCTTTTCAAAGAACCAGCTCTTATTTCATTGATCTTTTCTGATGTCTTTTTAGTCTTAATTTATTTGTTGTTTTTTTTCTTTGTTCTAACTTCGGGCTTTGTTCTTTTTCTAGTTCCTTGCAGTGTAAGGTTAGGTTTTTTCCTTTTATTGAGATTTTCCTTATTTCCAGTGTATGTATTTGTTTCTGTGAACTTCCCTCATAGAACTGCTTTTTCTGCATTCTGTTTCAGTATATTGTATTTCCACTTCATTTGTCTCAGGGTGTTTTTTTCTCTTTTGATTTTTTTTACTCATGGGTTGTTTAGTAACATGTTTGTGAATTTTCCAGTTTTCTTCATGTAATTGATTTCTAGTTTTATACAGTTGCAGTCAGAAAAGATGCTTGATATCATTTCTACCTTATATTACTATGATTTATTTTGTGGCCTAACAAATGATCTACACTAGAAAATTTTCCATGTGCATTTAAGAATGTGCATTTTATTCATCTGGGATGAAGTATTCTGCAATAGCTGTTAAATGCATCTGGTCTAATGTCATTGAAGGCCAGTGTTCCCTTATCGATTTTCTGCCTGGATGATTTATTCATTGAGGAAAGTGGAGTATTAAGGTCCCCTGCTATTCGTATTGCTCTGTTTCTCCCTTTAGGTCTGTCCACATGTGCTTTATAGTCTATTAGGGGCTTCTCTGGTGGGTGCACAAATATTTATAAATGTTCTATCCTCTCCTTGGGTTGACCTCTTTATCATAACGTAATTTCTTCTTTGTTTCTTAGTACATCTTTTTTAAATGTGAAATATATTTGACATACAACACTGCATAAATTAAAGGTGTGCAGTGTGTGGATTTGATACATGTATGGAGTCTTCTTTGCTGCAAGGATTCCAGATGCGATCAAGGGACCCTTGCAGTGAAAGGGATGTTCTTGCAGTGACAGAGGATGGTTTGGGGGCATCTGAGGTTTTGACTGGTAAGCACAGCCACTGGCATTGGTTTCATTCTGAAGGGATCACTAGCAGAGAGCCCCTCATCTGGCCACCACATTCAGTGGTGGGATACATGGGACCTGTGGCCTGTCCCTTTTCAGTTGGTGCAGATCTGGAGGGCATTGTGACACTGTGGAGGTGGCAGCATCCTAACTGCTGGGCCACAGCTGTGGGACAGTGTGTTAGTGAGGTCCAGGGTCGCTGCAGCAGCTTCCCATCCCCGACTTCCTTGTTTCCGGCAATGTTAGCAGGTCTCCTGGTCTGCAATGAAATACAAGGAGCTGCTCTCAGAGGCCCACCTGTCCTCCCAATAATTTGTAGGCACTAATTCCCTCCATTCAACTCTTTCTCCATCAAAAACATGGCAATCTTGCCTTCAAGTCTTCCCTCAGAGAGCTCTAGCTCCCCATTCTTACTTTGCATGGGCTACAAGACCTTTGCAAAATTAGATCCTTCCCATTCCTTCAGCTTACATTTTTTTAAAGAAGGGAAAGGAGGAAGAGAGGGAGGGAAACATCAACGTGTGGTTGCCTGTGACGTACTCCCTACCGGGGACCTGGCCTGCAACCCAGGCATGTGCCCTGACTGGGAATCAAACCAGTGACCCTTTGGTTCACGGGCCAGCACTCAATCCACTGAGCCACACCAGCCAGGACTCCCACTTACTTTCTCACAGCACTCCCTTGCACCCTGCAATGCAGGCAGATGGAACAATCCTGAATTCACCAAGCAACACAACTTCTGTTCTTTGCATATACTATTTCCTTATATTTACTGCTCCCTCTATAAGGAAACCCACCCCCACCCCTGTGCTTGCTTCCATCCTTGACTTTAACCCATTATCCACATACATTGTATTTTAAATTCACATTTGTTGAAGTTACTGCTTTTTAGCTAAAAGCTGAAGTTCACAGCCAGGCTCTGGCACTTAATAGCTCTGTGACCTTGGGCATATTGTTTAACTTCTCTGTACCTGAGTTTCCTCATCTTTAAAATGGGGATAACAGAGAAAAAGACACTGTACGATTTCACTCTTCTGTGTAATATAAGAACAAAAACAAACAAGAAAAAAAATACTCAGAGGCAGATTAACAGATCTGCGTTTTCCAGAGAATGGGGGTGGAGGGAAGAAGGCAAAGTGGGGCACAGGGGTTAACTGTATGGCAATGGGTGGAAACTAGACCTTCAGTGCTGAGCACGATACAGTATGTACAGACGTCAAATTAACATGCTGCATACCTGATTTCCATCTTGCTGGCAATTCCTCTTCTCATTTGCTCATTCTGACGAAACAAGTCATTGTGTTGCGAGTGCCCGAGAGAGGTCCAGTGGCAAGAACCCGAGGGTAGCTTCTGGTCGACTGCACACAAGCAGATCAATCCTGGCAACACCCACATGGGTGAGCTTGGAAACATTCTTCCCCAGGTGAGTCCCTGCGGTCCTGGCCAACACATCAACTGTACAGTCTATGTGTACAACTAATTTGTAGCTAACTACTACAAACGTAAGGCACACCAGGTTGTCCGTGTTAACCCAGCATTGCCACTCCCCCTCCATGTCTGAGAAGCTGCTCAGGATCTCTCCTGTGTGAGTCCCAGTTTGTTACCCAGTAAGGGGAACCAACTAACGTAAGATAGACGGCGTCGAGTGCCCCAGGTCGCAGTCCGGACGCTCTTTGATCTACCTAAACTCAGCTTGGAAATCTCGGCCAGAGTAAGAGTTCTCCAACCTACTCCACCACAGCCTTGCCCATCTCTGTTGGAGAAACTCCATCCTTCTAACTGCCGGCCCAAAATGTTTGCAATTTTTCTTTTGACTTTTGAATCCATAAAGAAATCCTGATGGCTCTTCTTTTAGACCACATCCTGAAGCTGACCATGTTTTGCTCTCTCCACTGCTGTCCTTCCGTTCCAATTCGTCACCTTCTGCCTAGTTTAGTCAACACTTGCCATCTTATCGTCCCTTCTCGCCCAGTTCCAGGGTGATACTTTTAAAACCAAATCGAACGAGGAACTCTGCTGTTTAAAAAACCATGAACAGCTCCCGGCCCAGAGTGAGATCGGTTCTTATTGTAACCACAGTGCCCTGCATGACCTTCCCCCTTTCTTGACCCCATGTTTTCTACTTCCTTGCTCCCTCTGCTTGTGGCCACACTGGTCTCTTTGCTCTTCTTCAGACACCCCCGGCATGCTTTGCGCTACGCCTTTGCATAGACCGTTCTTTCCAGCAGCTGTCTCAAAGGGAGCTCTGCAAATCACTTGGAGGGCTGGTTTAGTAAGTCTGGGGAGGGCTTGGGAACCTGCATGTCTATGAAGTCCCCAGGAGATGCTGCTGCTGCTGAGGTGGGGACTGCTGAGACCCGCTACCCTGGGGCATTCGTGGTCTCCACATAGTGAGTTCTCTGTGCATCTAGAGTGACAGCTAACCGCCATCCCAGGGAGCACTGTGAAAATACTAACACCATTTGTGTTCTCCAGAACTCCGGGGAAAAGAGGCCTAACTCCCTCTCTTTGGCTCCAAGTCTTTGTCCAAGTGTCAACTCCTTCAGGAGCTCTGCCCACCCGACCCTGCGTGCCAGCGTGATCTCCCCCAACTCCAGTCTCTCAACTCCTTTCCCTTGACCTGCCACTCTCGCTCCCGCTCTCATGGCTCTGAGGCCCTAACAGACTGATTTACTGACTTGTTTATGATTTAGTGTCTGTCCCCGCAGTTGAACTGTCAGGTCTAAAATGTGGGGATTTGTTTATTCCAAGGGCTGAACAGTTTTTTTTTTTTTTTTAATATAAACATTTGATTGAAAATGAACTGAATCCTTTAATTTCCTCAGCAGAATATAAACTCATTTTTAAAAATGTTCTAACTTAACTACATGTGTTCCTAGGAAGAGAGCACAAAAGAGGGGAAAAGACCTTCGAGATGAGGTGAACCCGGATTTGGGAGTCAGCTTCAGTGCCCACTAGCTAAATATGTGCGCAAGGTGAATGTCACATCTCCTGGGCTCAGGGTCTTTCTTTGTAAACTCGTGATGACAATAGATGATTGTTAGAGCTAGACAACTGTACACAAAACATCTAGCACAGTCTTGTCCCTAAAGAAGTGTTTTCCTAAACACCACTTCCTCTTTGATCTCTCTCCTCCTCCAGCTCACATTTCATTTAAAGTACAATGAAATGTACCGTAAAGCCAGTCTTTTACTTTTAGACAGAATTCTATATAAAGGCACACTTTTAAAAATAAAAGTCTCCGATGACCTTAGGCAGAACTCTTAAGTTTAGCATGAAAACTTTTGCATAACCTTTCCATAACTGTACCTTCGGGTGAAAAGCTTTCCAACCAACATCAAATATAATGTGGGATAAAGATAATATTCTGCTACTGTACTGACACCAAGGAAGAATTTCAAGTTAAGCCCCTACAACATGGAAATCTTCTTTGACAGTGTTCATCCGTAAGTGTTTCCGGGCCATGGGCCACTTGAGTTCCAGCAGCCCTTCCAACGGGAATATACATGAACCTTGCAAGCGTTTTAGAGAAGGAAACAGTTTTTACAAACTTGGACGTTCCATCTTCCTGCTTTAGACATAAATGCCCTGGTGAGAACGTAGCAACGACCACCACTTTCACGACTGTAGGGAAACATATGTTTATGCTGCACATTGGTGCACGGCCTGATATTGCTGAAATAGTCTTTATTTCTGAACATTCCAAAACAGCATGTACACAGTAACAAATATTAGGTCATATACCATAAGAAAAGCATTCATTAGTGCAAATGGGTTTTGTAAAAGGTCTATCAAAAAGATTTATTTGCTTGAAAATGCCTTCATTTCCAGAAGCATTGTTAATTAATAAAACATTACAGTTTCATCCTCTGTAATAAAGGACTGAAAATCAGCTGTGGTACAGTAGCAAAATTGCAGATATTAAGTGCAATGAGTTTGTGATGCCTTTGTAAATGTGAAACCCATGTATGACAATGAATTAACAATGAAAAAGACAAGACCACCTAACTCACTGTCTGGCTGTCTCCTCGCAATGCCTCCGACTACACTGTGCTCATTCAACATAAAATTATGTCTCTCAAATTGTATGGTGGATTTTTGTTGATATTATCCCTAGAGCTAAAAAAATAGTACCTTACCACAAAAATATTTTTATGGCACAAAATTTAAGTTGTTTCATAGTGGTTCACAGAGGTGTAAAAAGAAATAGGCACAAAAAATAAAATTCCTGTAAACTATAAAAAAGTAAATTCCCAAGCATACATTGATAAAACATATTTGTAAATATGCAATGTATTAAAATACAGAACACATAATGGGAAGATGTTTAGAACACGTAAGTAGAGTGAAGAAGTTACTTTAAAAACCTCATATGGCAAAGAAAGCATTACTGATACATCTCGATTCTCTCAAAAAGTGTTCAGGTACGTAGCAGTCCTACAAAAACTTCTAGGTCTAAGGGCCACCGACTGCAAACATGGGTCTGAGAGTGCTGCAGTATCTCAGGCGAATACTTAAGTGCAATAATTAGTCTCTGGTGATTGGTCCGTTGAACAACAATGCAGTAAGTACGTTAAGATGCAAAGGAGAAAGAGTATCCCAACGTCCACTGTTACCTAGCCAGCTAGGTAATACGTACAACCCTCATTTCCACTTCTTCCCCATTCTTCAAGGGCACGTAAACTGCATCAGTAGCAACCATCTCTCCAGTTTCCATCCCTCAGAGTGCTGAGTGACGACAGAGGCTTTGGAGGCTGAAGGAAACTGTCAGGGTAAGAAAGGAGGGAAGAGGCTGTTACTGGCCCTGCGCATCACATCGCTCACTTCCCTCTGCTCCCCCTTGCCAGCAGCGCAGCCCGCGGGCACACCCCGCACTGCACACCCCGCACTGCACCTCCACACTCTGGAGCTCCGCAGCACGCCCCCTGCTGGAAACCCAGCTCTCAGCACAGTGCCACGCACACTGTATGGGCATAAGTGAAAAATGATCAACGCCCTTGTTGTATTGTATAAAAAACTCAACAAAAAAATGGGTCCCAAACAAATGGTCACTTCATTGAATACAAACAGCAAATTAACATGAAAAAAATTTTTAAAGAATAATTCCCAGTGTTTGCTTACTTTTGGGAAAACAGATCTTCCCACAGAGTTTGGCAGTGACAACCTTCCCAGGTGTTGGGGACACGTAGCCAAGGACGAATAGATTGTCCTATTCACCTCTGTGTCAAATAACTGTTCAGCCACACACGGAACACAGCTCCGCTGTGTTTCTGGAGGAGGGTAACCCAGACCTGACGGAACAAACATGCACCGAAGTTGTCTCTATCTGGGGAGTAGCTTGTAAGCCAGCCTTTATCTTCTGTGCTTTTCAATAGTTTCTGGATTTCTTTCTGAGCACCTATTACTTCTAATCAGAAAATAAAACTATTTATACATACCACTGCATGAAGAAAAAAAATACTTGCTCCTAAGTCCCTTTCAAACGTTTCCTATGGCTCCCTCCCCCTCTCCTTCACGTCTTCATTTCCTGTAAGAGCTGTCTGCACTGACTGCCTCCAGGGCCGCCGCATCTTCTGAGTTCTCCTCAGCCCACACTCACGGAGTATTTTTTAACCATAAACAAACACTCCAGGATATCTAGGTTCAAGAAGGATACCTCAGGACCACGATCTCATCTAAAAGGTGCCCTGCAAGTACTCTAGAATTTTGAAAAACAAAATAACGTTAACTGAACCATAACCCACTTACCTACATAAGCTAAGAAAGCCCAGATAAGTATAAGATGCTTTTTAAACCGTGAATGTGAAGGGAATGTGCGTGCACACGCACAGGTGACTAACACGGTTTCGCTCCTTTCGATAGAAAAATTACTGATTCAAAAACCATTTGCAATCCTACCCTGTGCTAGACACAGCTCTCTGCACAAGGGGCCTACGGCAACAACGCAAAGATCAGCCAGCCCCCTTCCGGAACATGCATTCTAGTGAGGAGAGTCAGGGCAGGTAAAACGATAAAGCAGAATGTAGAGCCAACAGATGATGGCACTCGCTACAGACAGAAAACGGAGAAGGGAAGGAGGAGGTAAAACCCACAGGAGCCGTGAGTTTGGCCAGAAGGAGGGGCTTCTGGAGGTGGAGCTTCCCTGGTTAAGTTGCAGCAAAGGCAAACAGGCATCAGGAGTCAAGTGATGAGGAGGGCGGGAGGGGGTGAGATCAGAGAGGGGGACCTGACCGCACGGGGGCGCCCGCTCCCCATCACTTTCCAGAGGAGGAGGGACACGAGTCAGGCCCCAGAGGGGAGTGTGACCTGCTGTTAGGGTTGGACTGGACCAAGGAAAGGGCGAAACGGAGCCAGGAGCGATTCCTGACTTCGAACTGCAAATGAGGCCATCTAGACCAACTAACAGAGTTTCTGACCTTCTAACAGGTTGTGCAATTTTGCTTCGAGGCAGGTTACTCCCGTTTATTGCCAAGGAAGGTCTCGGAAGTGCACTGCGGCCCATCACCCCCGAAGTGGCGGCTTTGTTTGGTGTGGGGATCCCGGTGTTGGAGTACAACTGCGGGCCGTTGGATAAAGGCATGCTACTGCTGCCTTGGACGGTTGGGCTCACGTAGGCTGTAGCTTTGAGAGGCTGTCGGACGGACACAGGGAAATGCCCCACGCTGTGGATTCTGTGTTGAAGCTGTCCTGGTGACGGGACTGGAAGAGAAAACGGCAAATGATGTGCACGTGAGAGAAGCTATCGCTGCCCGACTTAGGAAATGTTACGTTCAAAACACCCGCACTGTCTGAAAGATGTGTGGATATAGGAAATGAAATTATTTGTTATATATCACTGTACTTCATTCTGCAATGTTGCCGACTGACAGAAGACTCTCTTGTTAAGAGTTAGAATTTTCTAATACTCTACACATCATTTAGTATTGGAAAATTCTAATTTTTTTTAAGATTTTATATTCGTTTATTTATTTTTAGAGAGAAGAGAAGGGATGGGGAGACATCGATGTGAAAGAGAAACATTGATCAGTTGCCTCTCGTAGGTGCCCTGACCTCCGGGACAAACTTACAACCCAGGTATGTGCCCTGACTGGGAATTGAACCCCTGACCGCTCACTTTATGGGGCAACACTCAAACCAACTCAGCCACACTGGGTGTGGCAAAAATTTTAATTTTTGACAAAAGAACCTTCTATTCTGTCAATGGGCAACAATTTTGAGTGCCTAACTATATTATCATATTCTTAGAACAACCTCCTTTCCTTAAACAAATTTGAATTCTCACAGGACAATTTCTTCCTTGCTTGCTTGGAAGACATTAGGATTTCTTGATGGTTACTTTGGGGGTGATCTTACAAAAATGGAACAAGGGACCATTTAGCTGTAATTACAGGAACTACGAAGTATAGCTCATCACAGACACGCTTCCTAAGGAGCTTTCCCGTGCGTTCGCCCACCTCACAGGGTCGGTGGGAAGACTAACAGTTCATCTACCTGCAGCCGCCTGCTGCGGGCCTGTCCTTACCGGGATCACGAACAGAGGGACCTCGGGGTGAGACTCACACACTTCCCCCAGGCACGGGCCCGACATCACACGCCGGTGCGCATTCAGAAACACAAGCTGAGCTCTCTGACGCCTTTTCTCCACCGGGAAACTGCATCACAGGTTTAAGGGAGCCTCGGGCACGCAGCCCCGCCCACTGGTTTTGCGCTGCTCTGGCCCTCGCTGCCCCCGGCACTTGCCGTTCAGTTGCCAGGGACGCACCCTGCTTTCCAGCACAGTGTAGCTGATTTCGAACTTAAGTGCAAAATATACAGTATCTTTTTGAAATAAAAGTAGGGGAGAAAAATGTCTACAGTTTAATATCTCTTGAAATTATTTCCTTCAATTACATAGTAAGTGAAATCTACATGTAGGAATGCTGATGTGTACATGGATAGTAGTCAAATGCAATAAAAAATAAGCTCTATAACAAAGCAAAAATAAAGGTTTTGCTACAGTTCTGTTCCAATGAAGTTTTGGGGCACAATAATCTGTTGCTGGATGACAAGTCATCTCTAAGATCCTTTCCAACCAATTCTACTTCTAACCACGCATATGTCAAAAACATGGGCTTATCAACTGTTACCACTGTACGGCACTAATGCAATATACCATTAATAGGGGAAACTGGCAGGGTGGGTCAGGGGGGCATGTGAAGATGTATGGGGACTCTCTACATCTCCTTCAGTTTTTCTGCACACCTAAAAACTGCTCAGAAAGTCTTAATGTAAAAAATCAGTATATGAATTTGTCCCTATTTCTTAAGAAACAAAATACACAAAGTACATACTTGTTAAGTACAATGAAATCTCACACTGAACACACTTGTGTAACCACTACTCACATCAAGACACCAAATGTGACAAGCGCCTCACAAGGCTCTCATGCCCCTCCCCCAGTGCACACTGCCCCACCCCTCCAGCAAAGGTAACTACAGGGTTGGCCAAAAGGTTAAGTTTTTTCCCATACAATGGCTCTCCTAGTCCTTAGTTGTCTTTAATTTCATTTGAAACCATTTTGTTAGATTGTATTATGACAGCTGTTATATCAGCATGCATTAAAAACATCAAAATTGGTGAATTTTTGTGCAGCCATTTTAATATTAAAGATGGAAGAAAAATACATGTTTTGGGCATATTATGCTTTACTACTTCAAGAAAGGTAAAAATGCAACTGGAACACAAAGAACGATTTGCGCAGTGTATGGAGACGGGGCTGTGACTGATTGAACGTGTCAAATGTGGTTTGCGAAGTTTCTTGGTGCTATTGAAATTTTGGCCAAATAATTCTGTGCTGTGGGGCTGTCTTATTCATGGAAGATGTTTAGCGGCACCCCTGGTCTCTACCCACTAGAAGGCAATAGCAGGAGGCAGCTGACATACTCAAAACATCCAAATCAATAAAGTTATTGGTGAAAATGAAAAATGTGTCTTTTACTTTACAGAATGAACGGACTTTTTGGCCAACCCAAATCATTGTCACTTTCATCACCACAGACTGGACATTCCTACTTTGAACTTCATACAAATGGAATGACATGGTGTGTTCTCGTGTGTGTCTGGCTTCGCTCACTGAACGTGTTTTCGAGATTCACCCGTGCTGTTGCACTGCTATGTACCATTCTATTGCACGAATGTAACGGCCTGTTCTGACGATGATGAAAAGCTGGGTCATTTCTGGTTTGGAGTTTCATGAACACCTGTGAGTATGTGTTGGTGTTTACACACACTCATCATGTTGGGTATATTCCAAATTCAAACACTGTCGGGATAAACGAAGCTAGAGAAGTCACCAAATACAACATTAACATACAAAACCAGCACACTCACAGAAACTAAAGTTAGAAAAAACATTTAAAAAATCAAACACTTAAGAATAAATTTAACTATAGATTTATAAAACCTCTAAACAGAAAGCCACAAGACTTTCCTGAAACATGAAAGACTGAAATAAATGAAGATATGTTCCATTTTAATGAATTATAAGACTTATTATTGAGATACCAATACTCCTGAAATTATCTACAGGTTCAGTGAAATCCCAATCAGTACCATTTGAACTATTACAGCAGTTATTTAGGAAATAGTCCCATTAATCCTATTAACTCTCCAATACACAATGGATAACCACCTTAGTTTTTTTAAAAATAAGAAGCTATACTCTAAAACTGTAAGGCACTAAAGAAAGAGACTGAAAAAGACACAGATAAGTGGGAGGCTACCCCATGTTCGTGGACAGGAAGAATTACCATCATTATAACGTCCACACCATGACCTAAAGCAACGTATGGATTCAGTGCAATTCCTATCAAAACACCATCAGCATTTTTCACCGAACTGGAGCAAATAAACCTCAAGTTTATTTGGAACCACAAATGACCCTGAATAGCCATGGAAATCTTAAGAAGAACAAAGTTGGAGGAATCACACTATCTGATATTAAACTGTACAAGGCTATCATAATGAAAACAGCATGGACCTGGCATAAAAACAGACACATAGACCAACCTGAACAGAAAAGAGAGCCCAGAAATTAGTCCATGCCTATGTGACCAATTAATCTATGACAAAGGCAGCAAAAATGTATTATACAATGGAATAAAGTCAATCTCTTCAATCAGTGCTGTTGGAAAAACTGAACACATACAAGCAAAAGAACAAAACTTACCACTTTCCTACAACACATAACAGAATAAATTCAAAATGGATTAAAGACATAAATGTAAGACCTGAAATTAAAACTCCTAGAAGAAAATATAAGCAGTAAACTTTGTGACATCACTCTTAGCAATATTTTTTTTGGATGTCTCCTCAGGCAAGGAAAACAAAAAAATAATAATTGGAACTATATCAAACTAAAGAGTTTTTCAAAGGAAACCATCAACAAAACAAAAAACTACTGAATAGAAGATATTCACCAATGATACATCTGATGAAGGATTAATGTCCAAAATATATATAAATATAAAGAACTCATATAACATGAAAAAAAATCTGATTTTGGAACTGGAGAGCATCATGCTAAGTGAAGTAAGCCAGGCAGTGAAAGACAAATACCATATGATCTCACCTTTAACAGGAACCTAATCAACAAAACGAACAAACAAGCATAATATAACCAAAGACACTGAAATTGAGAACAGGCTGACAGTGACCAGAAGGGAGAGGGGAGGGAATTTCAGGGGAAAAGAGGAACAGTTTAGAGCAACAAGTATAAAGGACACATGGACAAAAACTGGGGCGGGGGGCGGAATGCGGGGGAGATGGGGAGGGCTGGGGCGGTGGGCTGGGATGGGAGTAAAAGACAGAAAAATGTACAAGATCAACAATTAAAAATTTTTAAAAATGGACAAAGGACCTGAATAGACATTTCTCTAAAGGGGACATACAGATGGCTAAAAGACATGTGAAAAGATGCTCAACATCAATAATTACCATGCAAAATCAAATTAAAACAGCAAGAGACCACCTCACACCTATCAGAATGACTATCATCAAAAAAAATCAGCAAACAAGTGTTGGACAGGGAAAGGAGGTAAGGGAGCCCTCAGACACCTGATGAGGTTGTGAACTGGTGCAGTCACCATGGAAAAGAGTATGGAGTTGCCTCAAAAAATTAGAAACAGAACTACCTTATGACCCAGCAATTACACTTCCGGGTATTTATCCAAAATCAAAAAAAATTCAAAACACTAATTTGAAAAGATGTGTGCACTCTTATGGTCTCTGAAGCATTATTCACAAGAGCAAAGAGATGGAAGCAACCTGAAATGTCCATCAGCAGACAAATCGATAAGAGATGGTGCATATATACAATGGAGTATCACTCAGCCATAAAAAGAATGAAATCTTGCCATTTGCAACAACAGGGATGGACCTAAAAGGTATTATGCTAAGAAATAAGTCAGACAGGCAAAGACAAATACTGTATATGATTTCACTTATTTTGGGAATCTAAAAAACAAAATAGATGAACACTCAAAACAAAAACGAACTCATAGACACGGAGAACCTACTGACGGTTGCCAGATGGGAGGGGAGTTGGAGGACCAAAAAGGTGAAGGGATTAGGAAGTACAGTTACCAATTATAAAAACAGCCATGGGGATGTAAAGAACAGCATAGGGAATACAGTTAATAATACTGTAGTCTCTACATATCAGATGGGGTGTCAGATGGGGACCAGACCTACCCAGGGAATTGGTAAGTTATATAAATGTCTGATCACTATGCTATATAGTGAAACTATTGTATGTCAACCATAATAAGAAACTGAAATAATTAAAATATGGAGAAACTGGTTAAATTAATAGACATAGTCCTAATTTTAAAAGTGAGAAGGAATCAAAAAGTATACGTAACTTATGATTAAGATGCAAACTCAAACACTGAACACTAATAATCCAGGGTTATTCCTTCTGCATCACGCTGCCTTTCCAACTTTTCTCGGTTCTACTTTGTTCTTTCCAGAAAGTAAAACGGTCCAGAACTAGGAATCTCCATTATGTAAACTTAGGACACGGAGAGAATATCTGCTTTGAGTGCTTAGAAGTAAGAGTAAATGAGAGCAGAATCCTGAGATCCGAATCGAGTTTATGACTGACCTTGTATTGCACATCAATTCTCTTTTCCGGTTTTCTTCTCTCTCATTATGACGCTTGGCTTACGAACAATGAGTTTTCTACTTTCTTCCTTTCATTTATCTTTGCCATTTGGAATTCTAATGTAAAGAAGCATTTCCCCTAGTCTCCATTTATGTATTCAATTAAATCTAGACCCATGGCTATTTATTTTAATCTATGGGTTATAATCCTTTAATATTATTATTTATTCTGTGGCTTAAACTGTCCCAGATTTTGTGTCCCTGGGGGCTTCTTGGAGGTGGTGTTCCCTGTGTCCCCCTGACGCGCCCTCACTGTTTCTGAGCGCCTCGACCCCGGCCGATCTTCACGGCGTGGGCTCTGCTCCATTTTAGGTCACACGCCTGCTCTGGCACTCAGATCCTGCCACTGACCCACACTGTACTGAGAGTCAGCAGGAACCCGGAATCATCCCTGTCTCTGCTGCCGTCAAACCCTATTTTCCCATTCTACGTTTATACACTTTACTTTTGCAAACTGTAAGTATGAAGCCTAAAACTGTGTATTTATCTCCATCTATCTGCGCATTTATCATCATGGTCTACTTGGCCCCTTGCCCTAATCTCCTGACGTAAAATCAGTCAGTAGTCCTTTCTGTTTCCGCCGTTAGCAAAGTTCACAGACTGTCTTCAGTGTCCTCACCAAAGTCATTAAATCAAATGTTAATATATCAAGCCTGGAGATAAACCCTATGGCGTTCATGTCTTCACTCAAACACTTACTAAGAGCTCATTATGTACCAGGCACTGGGGACAGAACATCAGATAAACTATGGCCCAAGCCCAGGGGGAGGTGACAATCAGTATGTAAGAGAAAAACAGTGACAGTGTGACACGAGGAAGAACAGAGGTGAGCACCAAGCACCTAATCCAGTCTAGATATGTCGTGGGGGCACACAGGACAGGCAGGGGCATCCACGGGACCTTTCCAACGGGAGCGGTGTTGGGGCCGCATTATGAAGGCAGCAAGAGTGAACTGGTGGAAGTGGAGGGACCAGCAGCCTGCAGGAGGCAGAGTGCCAGAGTGTCAGAAGCATGAACTCCGGGCAGTCGGATCTGTTCCCACGTCTGCCCCTGCACCTGTGTGGCCCTGTGTGAACCTACCTAAAACCTAAAACGGTCTCCCCATCTGCAAAATGGGAACAACGGCAGAAACGACCTCACAGGATCATGGGCAGAACTTAAGAAAATAATGAGTATAAACCAGTCAGCGCAGTTGCTTGTGCAAAATAAATGTCATTCTGTCTTTAGGAATGAAGACAAAGAAATGAAAGACCATCGCACGCTAGGAAAATACCACTCGAGCCCCCAAACCGGACGTGAGGGAGAAGGGTGACAATCCACCCTGGGGGCAGACTTAGACATCTGGTTGGTGACTCTCGGCCAGCACACGCTGAACACAGCTCAGGCTGCCCAGGGCACATCAGTACTAGGACCGAGTCTGCTTCCCGGGGGGGTCAGCCTCAAACTTGACCCCAACCACCCACACAGAAAGCATGAGCAGGGGTGGGGGGGTGGGCCGGAACCACCAGCGCCCCGCACAAAGTGAACACATGAACACCAGACTGAAGGCTCACTTATCTGTCTGCTGCGGGGTAAAACACAGAAAATGACTGACAGACTGTGTGGTGAGCTGAAATGGAGGGGATACATACTTCTTTAGACACACTAAAATAGAACTTTATTTTGGGGGGGAAAGGCTGAACTGGAGAAAAACACCACCAAAGTAACAACAAGACAGAATAAATATGTTTTCTTCAGAGTAAAGGCACCAAGTAGAAAGAGGAAGATCCTTAAAGAAAACAGATTTTGTATGATAAGCAGACAGACTAATGACCACTGAGTGCTTGTACTGCTATCCTTGGGTATAAAGGATTACATATAATTTACTAATTGTTTATTGATGACATAGGCACTGGTAAAAGCACTACTCAATTTTAATGGTGGTGGAGGGGCAGCGTATCACAAAGCAAGGATAGAAGCGTCCTGTAGTATTCCCAAGAGAAAAAAAAGAAATGGAACAGTATATCTGCCTAAGGGTGTTACAACTAAAAAAAAACTACAAAAAAAAAAAAAAAACTAGGAACTGTTATACTTACTACAAGACTGTATTCTTGAAACCCCATTTCCAGCTCCGTGCAGGCTGGAGTCGAAGCTCTGGCTGTTCCGCACGGTGACCGGGGAGCCCACACCGCTGCTGACGGCAGTGGTGCTCGGCATCCGCGCTAAGTTAGGCATGCTTCTTCTGAGCTTGTCTGGAAGGGAACACAGTTTTACAAAACGTTAAAGCCACAAACTCTGTGCCTATGAAAACACTAGTTTTCAAAAGTAAATACAAGTATAAATCGTGTTTTGCTCGATAACAAATAAAAATGATCATGTATGTCATGCATTCTAACAGGCTAATGGAGTTAACCTTCTGTACAGGAAAACACAGTATCTCCAGAAAGGTTCCACCAAATAGACTGTTAAAAGAAACATGAGTTCTATAAAAAGACGTAGGGACTTATCAATTATCTATTGGTTCGTATACATTAAGTGGATAAAATTGTGTCAAAGTGAGGTTAGAAAATAATCTTATAGCCATTTAGTTAAAAAAAAAAAAAAAAAAAACCATTGTTACAACCTGGAAGAGTGAAAACCAATTCTGGATCTTTTCCTCGCAGTATCATAATGGAAAAAATTATTAAAATTCAAATGAGATGTTTTGAGAAATCGACTGATCACATCAACACAACCATGCAACTTCTGAAAAGTTTTAATTATCATGAGCATGCCACCAAGCCTTAGGAGGCTTGAGAAAAAGAAAGCATCCATTTCTTTCTCCTTGCTAAGTACATCTTCTGCCACTAAGGGGCAGCAGAGAGTCACACGCAGATGGTGTTGCTGAGATGAGCCACAAGACCGCAACTCCACAAATTAGTTTTTCCTTTATTGATTAATACGCACCCCTCCAAGAAAAAAAAACCACTACAATACATAGGTCACTGAAGCTCAGAAAACAGTACGTATTAAAACACTAAGCCAAAACCCACTCCAGTACAAAACCAGATTCATTTCTGTTTCACAGCCAGGTCCTTCTACCTGACTTGGATCTGTTGAGTATAGAGCCCTGCCCTCTAGAAAGTCACCTAATCCAGAAATCTGGAGAATCTCCTAGGATTCGCTTCCCTTCTTTGCCCTTGACTCCATGTCCTCATAATTCTGCCTCATAAATATTCAATGAATCTCCCACTACTACCACCTAGTCCAGACCTCATTATATTTATCACTCCCATTTTCACAAAATCCTCTTAATTGGTCTCCATGCTCCCTGTCTTGTTCTTCCAACCCATCTCGCACAGTTTCATTCTTCCTAGAGCACACCTAGTCACCTTCTTAAAACCCTCCAATCACTTTCCTGCACCTCCATCTCCACATCCAGGCTCCTGGGCATGGCCTGGAAGAGACTCTAAGCTCTACACACATACTCCTCCAGCTTCATCTCCTGCTACCCCCAACCCCCTCAAGCCCACGAAGGAAGTTCCCAAATACCCCACATTCTTGTACCTGTGAGCATGCTGGTCCCTACACTTGGAAACCCTGCCCCATTTTCAATGAATGGACAAACAGGGGACAAGTATTTATTGTGCATATATTGCATGCCAGGCACTCCAGAAGGCCCTGGGACAGCACAGGGTCTGAGACGGCTACCGCCCCCAACTCACACTGTAGTTTACAGTCTAGACCAGTGTTGCTGAACCTGTTTTTCCATATTGATCCTGAGGAGGAAAACTAAAATAAAATTACCACTAAATTCAGTTTTTCCCAAATAAGAAACATTAAGAAATGATATTTTGTGAGACTGGGCTGAATCACAAACAATTACACTATCTCATGTTTTCATGCATCCCACTCTAGCAGATATTTTTACCAATATGTACTGTAAAAGCACTAGGCAGGACACACAAGTTTGTGGTCGACTTGGAAGAGCCGTCTCTTTCAAACCTAGACAGTATAGAAGCTACAGAAGCAATAAACATAAATAATACATTTCTGGTTTATTTTAAAACACATCAATGACTCAACAATTATTTTCTCTTATGTTATTTGGTACATTAGAAAAATATTTGATAGATTGGTTTCAAAGTTACCATTTCTATTTCATAATTTTATTCAAATAATATTCCACAAATGAAGGGTCTGATATTTGAGTCATATGTTAATAAAAGTTGTTTTACGTTTTTAAAGGCAGTGGCTGGGGGAAGAGGGAAGGAGAGAGACACTTACTAACTTTCTTCAACACTTTTACTACTGGCAATGTAACAGTCATTTCATTTTTTCCTTAGGTTAGGAGAATACATAGTAGATGGTGTGATGGAATCACACCTAAGTTTTCTAAGAAAGAGATATTTTGTTCACAATATATAACCAAGAAATTCAGTGACTGGTTCAAGCCACGAGAAACCTGTCAAAGCAATGAGTGGTAGGCGGGACGGGAACTCAGCTCCCAGGACTTCAGAGCCTGAGTTCGGGACCAGTGGGCGAATGAGTTGGCAGTTCACCCAGAAGAGTGCCGCTGCGTTCCACTTCCTTTCAGGGAACCAGGACCGTTCAGAAACCATGGCCTACAGCTCAGCTGCGACAGGGCTCCCTTCCCTAGCAGGAACCGTCAGGGCACAGGTTCAGGGAAATCGAATCCCTTTCACCGCGGTGTTTAACGTAAGTCAAAACCACTTTTCTAAGGTAAGGCAACGATCTCATTTGACAATGCTAATCAAGATGCAGGACTAGCACCTGCTTGACAGCTAGCTATGATGTCCTGGGGCACCTGACAAAGGAGCCCTTAGAGAAACAATTCGGGTGTCCCGCCCTCCATTGTAACATAAGGTGACAACTGGCACTAAGCATATGGGATACAGCCTTTCTGATGCGAGGAGCTTTTAGAAATCAGTCACCACCACATTCTCTGGCTGCCACTATTTTAAATTTTTAAAAAAAGGTACAAAAAGAAATTATGACTAAATTTTTCATTACTTTCAAATTATCTCTCAATTAGTATTAATGGTGCAAGTACACAGAAAGAAAAACATGGTAACAGACCAGCACTAACAGAATTTATATTTGGCTTTGCAGTGTTAAAAAGTTACCTGCTTGAGCACTCCTGTCCCCAGCTGTGGGAAATGGGGCTGTGTGATTAAAAGCTGTACCTGTGTAAATATGGCTTGTTTCTCCGTAGTATGTGGACCACGTGTGACTGATGATTAGTACGAAAACATACCAGGCTTAGAGGATTACATGACTGTTCTCCCTGTCGCTTGTTGGACCAAGGAGTGCAACTCCTGGGAGTGCGGACAAGTGATGAAGAGGAAGACGGAAGAGTACACGACAGAATGACCATGTTCCAACCCCCCCGCCCCCCATGTTGACAGGAGGGCAGATCGACTCCCCACTAACATGCCAAATGCCAGCCTCCGTTTTCCTGCTGCCACACAGATCTGCATTCTGGAGGTCACCCTCCGAGGGAAGGACACATCCCAACTTCCCCCACACCTGGATGTGACAAGCAACACCCTCCCCCAGCACCATCGTCCACGCTAATCACCGTCACTCTGTGCTAGGGGATCAAGCAGGAGAGGCTGACGGTTGGGTGAAAGGCGAGGAAAGGCACCTCGGTGCCTCGGGCTCCGTGGAGATCCAGTGCACACTCCTCAACTCACACAAGCCACCCATCCCACAGCTGCCCGGGCAGCAACATAGAGACGCTCCCATTCGCAGTCTGCCGGCGCCATTACGGTGGTGCTCCTGAAGCTCTGGGTCCATAAACCCGGGACGCGACATCAGAAGTCGGTCAGTTACAGATTTAAATTGAGATCCCACTGAAAAGGTCTTGAGAACGTACTTAATAGATCTGAGAAACACTTACCTATTACTGACAGTGACCTTAAAACCATTTCTTGAGCATAGCAAACACCAAAAGGGCAACACAGCCTACCTCCGTTGGTCCTGTTTGGTTGCTGGTCTGGAGTTTGGGCTTGAGGCGAGTAGCACTGCTGCTGCTGGTAACTGTTCGATGGGAAGTGCTGGGCGCTGGGGCTCCGCCTACACTCCCGAATGCTGGAGAAAGTCTGTGAGTGGGGGATTCCTCTTTGGAAAGGCGAACATCTGGGAAGGCGAGGCTGAGGTGGTGGCAGACGGTCGAATTCTTCCTCATCCTCTAGACTAAATCGATCATATTCTTGATCACTACATGTCCCTTTTTTTCCTGAATTTAACGACACACTGGAACTATGTCTTGACACAGATGCTGAAGTGGAAGCATAATCTTGCCTGAGACCTATAAAACAACAGGAAATAGGACCATCGTAAGAAACATTTAAATCTAGCAAATATTAAGTTCAACTGTTTGTGGAAAATTTGTGCCAAATGATTCCAGTGGAGATTCAGTATCTTGTTGTTAGTTTATTACATCCCAAGAAAACAGATATGTTTTCCAAACAGATGTTTAATATTAGACTATTCCATTTTACAAAAAGACCACCCCAATCGCGGTGAAGATTAAATATAATACTGCTATATTCACCAATCAATGTCAATTTCCCCAAATGATCCCTTCTGAACTCTGGACAGATACTGAGGAATGCTGCTTGGGAAATACTATTCGCCATCATTATAAATCATTTGCTGTGAGTCAAACAACTAAAATAACCAAATCTCTGTCCAAGTAGGAACTCCTCCTGATCCTCACCCCAACTCTCAAAGTCAAAGGGAAGTTCAAAACCTACAGTCCAAGTCGGTTCTAACAAGGTCACCTCCCTTTTGTTCTCTGTTACTAACACTACCTTCATCAAAGCACACTGACATTTCGATACTGCAGTCGTTCTGGGTCATCCTAAAGGACAGCCGTCTAAAAAGAGTCAAACCAGAAATTTCCAGTCATTCGTCTCATTGTCGATACCACAATTTTGTAGAGCAGCCTGTCCCTGACTACTAACCTTCTGAAAACTGGCATCCAATCTTTTAGCCACGCAGATTTAGAAAGAGTTACTGTTAGTGTACTGTTATTAAATAACGACAAAAAGTAACCACTTTTCCCCTTAAAACGGAGCTTGTTAAATTCTGCGTAAGAATCACCACATTCCTCATGGTGGCCTTGACAGACTCTGACAGCAGGACATTGTGATGCTTAAAAGACCCCTGGGTGGTGCTACTCCTATTAGCATGAGAGGGCAGCTCCAAAGCCAGCCCCACCCAGCCCTGTGACTTAGGTCACACTGGGCCTCTGTACACCATTACCATCCTCAAAGTGTCCACTCATTCCCAGGTTAGTCACTGTGACTTTACTGCAGAACCGAGGAAAAGTTTCTTGTTTCCAATGATCTTCTCTTCTATAATCATTTATCCTGAAGAGTACACATCAGTGCTTTTTAAATTGAATTTTTATTAAGAGAACCACTTGCAGTTCTAAGAAATAATAGAGAGAGAGTTCCCTGGTGCACTTTGCCCAGTTTCCCCCAGTGGTAACACTGCAGAATTCTAGAGTAATATGGCAACCCAAATACCAGTAGTGATACAAACCCATCTCAGGTGTTCCCAGTTTCATCGTGCATGCGTGCATGTGTAAGTACTAACCTTGATGCAATTTTATCACCCACAGCATCAAGTGTCCACCATCAGTGCCAAAATACTAAGCAAACAGTCCCAAACCCCACAGAAATCCCTTGTGTTGCACCTTGTAACGACGCCCTATTCCTACCCTGTGGCAACCATCCACTAGTCTGTCCATGTCTAAAACTGTCCCTCCGAAGTGGTATATAAATACAATCACAGAGTATACAGTCTCTTGAGATGATCTTTTTCATCGAACATAATTCCCTGGAGAGTCATCCAAGATGCTGCATCATGAACCAACAGTCCGTTCCTTTTTACCGGTGCGTCGTAGCACTGCATGATGTGGAGGCAGCGCTGTCTGAGTAACCACTCCCCTACGGAGGGACATCTGAGTTCACTCTGGCCTCTGGCTACCACAAACCAAGCTGCTCTGCACACTCACGTGCAGGTTTTTACGCAGACGCAGATTTCCACTGCTCTGTGATAAACGCCTAGAGAGAAACTTGCTGGGCCTGGTGGAAGCTGCATGTTTGGCTTCTAAGAAACCGACACACTGCTTCCCACAGTGGCTACACGGCAATGGTCTTTACGGCAACATATTTGGATCAGAGTGTGTGCTAACACCTTACGATTCTCACGGGAATGTGAGACATGTTAACCGCTCCACCTACAAAGCAGAACAGCATGAGAGAAAGAAATTGCCCGTTACCTGGGAAGAAATACCTGAAAACTCCCCACACCCGGACAGTTCAAGTAGAAGCCTCCAGTTTAAGAACTTTTCTAGTATAAAAAGCACGTACTTTCTTCTTGCAGACGAGCCATAATCTGCACATCAGTGAGGTCCTGTAACTTATATCCCATGGAGATAGAATCGTCCTCCAATTCGGAAGTACTCAGCTCGCTGTCTATAGATGACTGGGGACTGAGAGGGGAGCCCCTGGGGGTGTAACCTGAAACACAAAGGAGATACGTTCACCGTTCAGTCGGAAGAGCTGGTATCTACCTATGCGCTACGATTCATGCTGTCAACAACTGGCAGTTTGTCCTGTGTTCATAAGGTTGACAAAAAGTGAGCCACATGTCCCCACTTAATGGTGAGATAATACTCATAGTTCCATATGTTTATAACTTATATACAAAAATCATGTTTCCTGTTTTTTTCAAATTCAATGTTTACAATTTTTAAAAATCACTCTGTGCTAAACTAAAAATACTGTAAAGATCAATATCATGTTAATTTTTTTTACCACAGTAAGAAAACAGTATCATTAATGCTAAAATCTGCATCCCACTAGAGAAGCATGTACCTAAAGGTATTGTATAAAAATGGATGTTGATGTTCACTTTCAACTAACCATCAGATATACTTGTCTGTGGCAGTGATCAGTATGTACTTTGAAACTAAATTTTACTCTGGTCCATTTTTTAAGCAGGTGCTACAAATGATCAAGAACATCACCTATAAAAGGCACCCACACAGACAGAAGCATCGACAAGCCCTCAGGAACTGAGAGCAGAGCAGCCATAGGAGTCTGGTCGTCACTCGTGAATGTGAAAGAGCAAGGGCTGGAGATAAGGGAGCCCAGGTGCAAAGGACCCAGAGAGAAAGCTGCAGGAATGGAATCACACCAACGCAAAACAAAGAAGGAAATGGCGAGTCCTTCGCCTCATAAAAAGCTAGGATGTGTGTCTATTTTCTATGTAGCCCTGGCTGCACTAAAAGCTAGCAGAAAAGTAAAATTTAAAAGAGTAAGATCTAAAAGCCTTATATTCTAGAGTCATAACGAAAAAAGTACTTGAGTTGTGTCTGACATTTAATATAAAGGCACACGAGGCATCTGGAAACACATTAACCATATGCATACACTGTTGCTAACTCGGGAAGATCGCCTACTGCACACAGCGGAGGGCAGACAAATGGTGTCACAGCACAAATTACCACGAGCCTCTTCTGCAGCCACAGCAAGTGGGCAGCACGAACTCTCCATGGTGGTAGGACACCCTCAAGCTTTTCAGTGGAAGTTGGATATTTACGCTGTGTTTAGTACCTAAATGACAAAGCAAGCAGCTAGTCAAGAAGTTGAAATATTACCTGTTCTTTCGGGTGTTAGTATTGCTTTATTTGAGGTTTTAGAGAAGCTGGGAGTATTAATGCCATTGCTATAAGGGCTGAGTCTTGCAACAGGACTATAAGGAAAAGCCAGGGAGACATGTGAAGAGAAGAGACTCCGCCACCGGCCAGCTGTCACAGAAGCAGAAAAGAAAGAGCAGCAGTTAGGGTTAAGGAAGCAGATGCTGGCTTGTCAGAGGGAGGGAGGGAAGAGGTTAAAACATGAGAAGACAAAGCAACTTTCGTAAGAATATCTTAACTGACTTCCATTTACCTAAGGGAAAAATACGTTAAAAAAAGGCAATTTGTCCATTAGGGTCATATTTATTTATACCTTTAAGAAAAAGCAAATTGGTCTCACCTTGATTTAAGCCAATATGCCTGTATAACAATGAAAATTTGCTTTCAAAAACAAAAAGAAACTTATTGTACAATCTTTAGAAATTGTGGGAAATGTTCTTGATGTTAACTATATAGTCCTATATTTTTCCTAAGATTAATTTTCAACCCATTTAATATCAGAAAATGTTGACGGAAATTTTTATAGAAACTTGGTCTTAAATTACGAAAGAAATTTAAAGTGACTATTGTGTTTCTGAATGGCCTTGAGTCCAACACAAGATCTATGCAAAAATGACACAAAATCGCCCGAAGGGCATACACACCAAAACTTAATGACAGCTAGTTTTGATGACAAGTATGGGGACTAATTGGTCATCTACTGAATTTCTTCTTTTCATAAAAATATTTTCCAAATTTCCATATTGAACATATATTATTCCGATAACATTTAAAGGTCGGATTATACATATTACTTTAATACTATAAAATAAAGAAAAAAGAATTTTACCTGCAATAGACCGATAACCTAATTCTTACATCATCTCAGCTGACTAGTTCGTGTTTTTCTCTCCCCCAAACCACCAAGCCCTCACTATTTCCAAGTTCTTGGGATCACGAACAAGAAGACCCCAAACTGCAAAAACTTAAGTCGCACCAAACGTCACTCCCTCTCCCTTCAAGGGGTACAAATTACTGCACTCGTCAAAAACCCACTTTCCCAAAAGACAATCATTTAGACCCATACAAAGCAGGACGAGGATAAATAAATAATATAAATTAGGTTAAACTTTACATTTAAGCAATAAATAGGAGGTTCATATTTTCTGGAAATTTGACACGGCTTGAAGAAAAACATATAAAAGGACTGCTTTGAAGCGCATTCCCCAAATCACTTTTAATGAGGAAACAGTTGGAAAGTGTTTAAAAATGGGCAACAGGGTGGAAAGAAAGACATGATGGGATGCAGTTTGTCAAGAACAATCAGCTCCAAAATTGGGATCTTTGAGACCCTTGCAAAGTATCACCAAGGTGTTTTAAAAGAGCAAAATGATTCCTTTTACTCTGGCAAGCAGTGTCCGGATGTAACTACCACCCCATTACAAAAACTAAAATAAGAAAACGTCTTTCCCTACGTAGGTGACAGAACGAGGCAAGGCAGCCTCTGCGCTCACAATGACCACACTGTCGGAGTTCATAAGCTTTGCAAAGCGGGCTCTGCCGCAAAGCCTGGCTCCGGACGGACACCAGCCATGCCCCACCACCCCTCCGACCCCCCTCCGACCCCTCTGACCCCCCTCGGACCCCCCTCGGACCCCGCGTAGTGACGGTGGTCAAGCAGCTCTTCAATCCGAGCCAGGAGCCAGGGCAGAGCCGCCCAGAGCAGGCACTCCTGGCTCCTTGACTTCTGGTTGTGTAAACCCGACCCCCACACACACCGAAAAATAGGGGTTAAAACGCTGCACACTTGCGGGCTGTTCTCACATCTTCGATCTCTATTACTCGAAATTTCTCATGAAAAAATTCTGTGTTAAAACAATCAATAGTTCTTTGTGACTGGTGACTTGCCAAACAGACGAGGTTATTCTGCACCAGCCTGGCCGCTGGCCAGGCAGATTACAGTGGCCGGTGTTCTCACCCACAGATGCAGGCTGCAGCGCGGCCCGAGTAAACAGCGTTCAGCCCTCTCCGCATGGCGACTACACGCAGCCTCCGGGCACAATGGCACAGTGACTGCGGCTATGACAGCAAGATCCCAACTAAGCACACAATTAGCATCTATCGCAAGGAAGAATGCTCCGCGTTGTCCTTTGGCAAGAAGGCTGTTAAGAGAAGGGAGGAGGATATTTGTGGAGCAAGCTAAGGAAACAAGGATGCCACAACGGTGCCCGAGGCTGGCGTGGAGGGGAGCAGAAGGAAGTGGAAGGCATCCCATCCTACTTACTCCTCCCTGTGTGGCTGAAGAGCTGTTAACAGGAAGCGTTTTCTTAGAGAAGAAAACAAAAAGCTTTTTACAGGGTAATTTTATGTTTTTTAATCAACTTAGTATTTTTCTAATGTAAGAATGTTAAATTATCTGAGAGGCTCAATGACAAGCTAAATGATTGCAACAAAGAAATTAAGACAACTTTACTCAGAGAAAATGGGTGATAAACTTCTGAGCAACACTTAAGCTCTCCTACACTACCACTCCCAAGTTCTAGGTACAAGTAAAGGACTTCTCATACTTGGAGGTGGTGCAGACTATTCGTTTTCCATTTAGTTGCAACCCCTAGAACAGCAAATATAATGATACATTGATTAAACTTCGTATCGCACTTGGCAAGGTTGTCTTTCCAAAACGCTCAAAGTTCAACCGCTGCCGAGAACACGGCCTTCTGCACACCCCGTTCTGCTTCAGCTGCCCTGGAACCCCGGGCACCTCTCGCCAGGTTGTGGCAATCTGCTCCGCAGCAAACTCCCCACCACCAGCACGGCCCTCACCAAGCCTGTTCTGAGCATCTCGTTACCAAAGTTGTGTTAGTCGCCTATTATTGGAACTCTGCTACTTTCTTCCCTGCAAGCACTGCAGTGGCTTTTCATCAAATACAAGATCTGAAAGGTCAGGTCCCACCGAACATCTCACGGGCACCCCTCACCACGTGCACCCCACGTCCACCTCTCGTGTTTCCGGAACGTCCTTGTTAAGAACTGTCCTCCTATTGGCTGAACTTCTACTTCGCCTCCCTTGTCCAACGAGCATTTTCTATTAAGATAAATGTTATAAATTACTAAGTTGTGGACTGGTCCCTCATCTTTCTGCAAAATAAGTAACTTAAGAGTGTCTAAAGGTCTATTCATTTTTTTATATCTTCAAGTTGCCTGACCTGAAAAATAACATACCTATGTAGTTATTTTTGTACATCATTAAGCAAAGCATTAACCACCAAAATTGATTTGATATATGTTCCAGTGGTGATAATATCAATAATGAAAAGTCACAAAAGACAGGTGACATGATAGATTTAAGAAAGTGTCTAAATTTCTCTGGTTCTCCACACTGAAAATTATTTTGGGGAGGGGCCACAAAAAAAGTTCCACTGGAGAAATAATGACATTCCTACCATACCCTGATCATCTTTGCCTAGACTCACTGTAAATACAATTAATATTCAAATTTTGTTGACTATGTAAGGACCTACATTTAATCAAAATCAAATTTAAGAAAGCAGGATGTGGTAATTCACATAAAAGGAAAAAATAACTGATCTAATGAAAATCTTATCAAAAGCTCAGCACTGCATCAAGCTAAGAGTTCAAAAATAAAGCAACACTACAATAAAGGGTCTGGCAGAAGTAACACCTGCTTGAGTGTGGTTGGTAGGGTAACAGATATATGGGTGTAATAATTTACAATTTTAATTTGAATATTTCACCAAAATATCATATGGTGCACTTGGTGTGATAATGTAATGTTACAGAATTACATGCTTATGATTTTATAATAAAAGATTTTGTAATAAAAAGGGGGTGTTATTTGTGCTACACCCTGTATATTCTGGAAATCATTGTTTTCACTCTTTCTTCTTACTATAAAAGTAGCCACTTCAGTACCTAAACTAACACAATGTATGCAGTCAATAAATGTTCAATGTTATCAGAATCTCAACAATTTCACTAGTACATCTTTACTTCAATCATTGTACCACTCCCACCCTGACATCTAAATGATTTTGCCCAATTTCTTAAACCTGTTATAACTATGATTCAGTAGATCTTTGAAGACAAAGGTGAGTCTAGACATTTCAGCCCTGTCAGAGGCTCAATGAAGAAATGTACTAACTACTACGTCATTGGCCCTTATATCTGTGCAAATCATCTGGCTTCTAGCTAAATGACTGTATCCTGCTGATGGCTAGGACCTGCAACGGGGGTGACCGAGGCATCCAGACTTAACAGGAGTCCCCATCTTGGATGAGCTAGTTCCTACAATGCTGGTCACACAGTTAAAGTGAAAGGCTGTGCCAAGAACGTCAGTTGGTGGTAAACCATGTAGGAAGACAACACATTTTCCTCAAAGTTTTGAAACGCAACCATTTCTTACAAAGAAACCATTCACAAAAGAGCTGAAAGTGTGTTTAGGGGAATTTCTACAAACCTACTATCCACCATGTAGCATCCAAGTTGGCCTGAGTCGAGTAATGAAGTCCTGGAGGACAGCACTCTTCCTCTTCCTCTTCCTCTTCCTGGTGGCTCCTAACACCATGGCCACACTTCCAAATCGGGGTACTACTCTCCGAATGTTTGGGTCCCCCCAAATTGCATGCTAAAATGCTAATGCTAAGGCCATCAGGAGGCACCTAAGTCATGATGGTGGAACCCTCAGGAATGGGATGAGTGCTCTTACAAAGAGGCTCCACAGAGCCCCACAGGCCCTTCCACCACGTGAGGACACCATAGAAGTTTCCAACCCAGAAGAGGGCCCTTGCCAGGCCATGTGGCAGCACTCTGACTTCGGACATCCAGCCTCCAGCACTGTGAACAGTAAATCACTGCTATTTGTAAGCTAGCCAGTCTGTGGTACTTAGTGAAGACAGCCAAAACATAGACTAAGACACAGGGAAGTTATTCCAGACAATAAGCCCTACTTTATGCCTATCCTTTTCTCCTTCCTCACGTAAGACTCTAAAAGGCAAAACTGTAGCTCGCAGAGACTATGACTCACTCTCATTTGCCACATTCTATTACCTGTCTCTCATGCAGGGTAGGTGACCAAGAAGGGGGAGGTGGGAATGGTCCCAGCAGTGAGAAGCAATCAGTCTAAAGTAGCCCTATATTCTTATTTCAGTTTTAAGTCTGATGAAAACTCATGAATAGCAAGTCTTAGATTTTACTCAAATTCACAGAAGTATCTAAATAAGCCATAGTTTTGTATTGCTCCTGGCTCTCTTCTTGGCTACCCAAATTCATATTCTCCTTCAGCATTCCCTACCCCAGGTTCTACCCTGAGGAACTGGCCACCAATCATTTAAATCTTCCAAGGCAAAACCTTGTGTACCTCTGAGCCAAAGAAAAAGTTTAGTACTCCAGAGTGATTCAGAAACGCAACATGTCAGACCACATACAGTCATTCCTTCACTTAGCACTTGCCAGCAGACACCAAAACAAAAAAAAAAAAAAAATTAGAAGTCGGTCTCCCGCAGTTCTCCAAATAGCTTTCCTAGACGCACACAGCACAGTTACTTCCCTGTTCCCCAGTCATTCTGGGGTACCTGCCTGGCCCTATGCTCCCACCTGCTTTTCAAGCATTTCTCTACTCATTTCATAAGCACCCACCACAGTGGCAACAAGAGTACCAGACGCTGCAGACACTGAGATGGGTAAAACACGGTTACTCTTCCCGTCCCAATTTCTGAAGACCAGCTAGTGCAGAAGACAGGCAAGTAAGAGGTGATGATAACATCGTACGGTAAGTGCAACAAAAGCACCGTGGAGTACACTCAGAGCGAAGTGAAAACAATGATTAATTTGGGGGGAATCCAGAGACTTCCCCGGAAGACGTGATGTTTAACATGGTCCGTGGAGGCTGAGAAGCCTACCTCGCAGGGCACAGTGCCATTCTGGACGTAAACAATGGCGAAGGCATGGAGGCGTGAAGGAGCCGTGTGTATTCAGGGAAAGGCAGATGTGCGAGGACTGAAGCACGAGAAGGGCTACTACAGCTGGAGCGGTTGGTAGAATCAACCTCTTGCACTGTCATCTATAGTATAATATTCAGTCGAGTTTTGACTTTGAGAAGAAAAGCATGACTGGAGAGGTGTTCTCCAAAGACAAAGATAGCCATGCAGACAGTGGACTAACCACGTAGAGGCTGATGACTGGAAGGCCAGTTAGAGGGCTTCACAGCAGAGCTGATGAGATGCCACAAGAACTGATCTAAAAATATTAGAACATCCGGTGCGAGCATGTTAAGCTACATCTGAGCTAAGGTGGAGACATCTGGTGACCCAGTGAATACAAGACGTGGAGAAGCTGAGCAATCCAAAGCTAACACCATGCTCTCTGAGACACTGATGCCATTCACTGAGACAGGGAACATGAAATAAGCATGCTTGAAGAAAATGAGTTGAATTCAAGATAGTTATAAAACATGCCTATGTGCTGATGTCGGTAAGGAGTAAAGGGTTCAGAGAAGAGGCTGAGGGAGAAAGAGATCAGCACACATCGACAAACAGGTGTCAACTGAAGTCACGAGCATCAGCGAAGTCACCCAGTGATGATATAAATAAAGCGGAAGAGAAGGGGCCCAAGGAAGAAACATGGAAGAGTGGGAAAGGGAGGCTGAAGCAGGTCATTGAGAGAGAATTCAGGAGGGTCAAGGATGGGTGGACCCCAAAAGGAAAAAAGATACTGAGGAGTTTTGCTATGAGAGTGATAGTTCATAGGGGGAACTACTGCAGAGAGATGCTATAGGATCAAGGCTTAAAAAAGACTACTGGCAGGGGCGGCCAGGCTTTTGGCATCTCTGCGCCACACTGGAAGAAGAAGAGCTGTCTGGGGCCACACAGTAAATACCGTGTGACATGTAATCACACACACACACAATCTCCTAACAGTTTGAGTAAATTTACAATTTTGGGTTGGGCTGCACTCACAGCCATCCTGGGCCACAGGCGGCCCGCAGGTTGGACACCCCTGGGACTGCAGACAACTGGGTCACTGAGAGCAGATTCAACAGAGGAGCTCCAGCAGAAACCCGTGTTAATAGGTCAGGCAGATAAAAGATGAGTAAGAAAAAAATGCCTCTTTTTAGAGAGATTTGGCTCTAAAAAGTACAAAGAAATAGGGTTGCAGATTGAGTATGAAACTGAAAGGAGGACAGTTTTAAGGATGAAGGAGACCTGCATATTTCTAGAATGGGGAGAAAATCAGGGTCCACAGAAAAGAGGAAGTAAGATCCTGGAGCTCAGAGGAAATGGGACAGAGGGAAGAGGGAAGGCAGAGGGAAGCCGAGGGTGACTTCTCCTCTGAATCAAGACAGTGAGGAGACGGAGAATGCAGAGGAGGCAGGTGGGTCCCAGGGCCTCTCGTCTGGCCACCAGCAGGCAGTGCATGTGCTGCGAAGGCAGGGGCTGGAGTGCAGAACCTGTGAGGTGGGGACGGCCTGGCCCCCAAGGCACAGGAACAAGCGATTGCCTGGGGCAGGCTGGACAGCACGTCTCTGTCACAGTGCTGAGCCTGAAAAGAAAGGGGAAGATGTCAGCAAGTGTGCGTTTTGCATAATTCTGTAAAGGACACCGATGTCTTAAAGGTTCAGGTTCAGATAGTTGAAATGTGGTGGCCATGCTGTTTACAGAGATGTCCAAGTGATCAATTGTTGTCATAAATAATTTTTAAAAAACCCACAGTGACTGAAGGTTATTTGCCACTAGGGATTTTCAGAAATCCAGAATAAGATCTTGATTAAAAAAAAAAAGTTAGGGAGGGGTCTGGAAGGGTTAGACACCAGTGGAAATCAAAGACCACAGCAGCAGGCTCACACGAGAGTCGGCCAGGGGTTTCTGTAACGGGGCAGCTAGGACGCATTTCAGGCTTGGCGGGCCATGTGGTCTCTGTTCAGCAGCTACTCAACTCTGTCAGCAGAGCATTAAAGCGACCACAGACAATACACAAATGAATGGACATGGCTATGCCACAGTAAGACTTTATTTATATCCAGTAAGAGTTGAATTTCATGTAAGTTATGGGACATGAAATATTCTTTTGATTTTATGTTCAACCACTTAAACACGTGAAAGGGGCCATACAGGAACAGGCAGAAAGCCAGAGATGCCCACACTTTGCCAACCCCCAAGCTAGCACATGGGCCGGTTTTACGCCCTTCACTCTGAAACATGCACAGGAGTAGAATTCTACCGCAAGGGTACGTCAGCTGTTGAGACACACCAATGATGGCCGACAGCACACCTGTTTAGGGCGAGTTTCACAACATACTATAATAAAGCCCACGGCAGACTAACAGGACAGTGGACTACAAATCTAGATGACAGAGCTCCAGTCTCCATCCTGTCACATGCCCATCCTGAGAGAGCGGAGCATGACAAGGTGACATCAGAGCGTGTCAGTGTTCTCAACGGAAAGAAAGGGCTTGTCAGAGGGCACCAGGCAGGGCTGTGGTTAGGTATAAAGCAAAGCTTGGCTGTGTGCTTCCTCAAACTATGAAGCAGTTTTAAACAACTACTGAAATGTTGTAAGTTGTAGCAAAAACATTCCATAAATGCTGAGGGAAAATGTTCTAGAAGCTACGTGGGAAAAAGCAGCATGCAGAAATTTTCCACTCTTTCATTTTTACTAATTCTTAGGTAGTTTAATCTGTCCTTTCAAAAAAAGAATGGGCATGCTTTATCCATTATATTCATTTTTCCACTTACAGTTGGCCTGCAGTATCAGTTTCAGGTGCACAGCACAGTGGTTAGACATTTGTGTAATTTACAAAGGTCTCCCCAATAACTCGAGTACCCACCTGGCACCACACAGAGCTATTGTTGTATTACTGACTACACTCCCTGTGCTGCACTTTGCAGGCCCATGACTGTTTTCTTACCACCAACCTGTACTTCTTAAACCCTTCACCTTTTTTACCCACCCTCCTGACCCCTCTCTGCTCTGGCAACGGTCAGTCTGTTCTCTGTATCTATGCATCTATTTCTGTTTTATTTGTTCATTTATTTTGTTCTTCAGATTCCACAAATAAGTGAAATCATATGCTATTTGTCTTTCTCTGACTGACTGACTTCTCTTAGCATAATCTAGGTCCACCCATCCATGTGATCACAAATGGTTAAGATGTCATTCTTGGTTCTGGGCAGGTAATATTCCATTGTATATGTGTGCCACATCCTCTTTAACCAATCGTCTATTGATGAGCATTTAGGCTGCTTCCATAGCTTGGCTACTGTGAATAATGCTGCGATGAAAATCCTTATGCATGTATCTTATCTAGACAATTTCATAGACTTAGTTTTTCCTCAGATGTTACCAACTCAGAGACCAAGTACCAAACTTTAAACTTTCCACAATTTGATCAGACAAGGTCAGCTGTTCTCACTTATTTACCCAAAGACTATTTCAGAGGAAACAAATGCCCCAAGTGCCACATTTTTAAGAACTATGGAGGAATTCGGCTACAGGGCCCTTTACTCACACTAGTTACAGAGTAGTCCAAGATCTGTAAAGGGGTGAGGGACAGCAGCTCTTTGAAGACTTTTTCTTCTTCTTTGTACAGGCAGGAAGTTTAATCCAGACCATAGCCTTCTGACCTAAACCCACAAACCACCAGGGCAGGAAGACCTTACTTTTCACAACCAGCCTTTCTACTGTAAGCTTCCTAGGTGATCATACTACATCTTTACATGCCTAGAACCTACAGAGATGCTGGGACATAGATGCACTCAGCTGTTTGGGCTAAGCTTAAACAAACAACTTAAGGACCTCGGGCAGAGATAGTATTTCACTGGTTCGCTCTCATAAACTCTGCACAGACTGAGGTATAAGTTTTCTGGAGAGGCTACACATTTACGTTAAGTAAGCACTGCTGACTCAGCTCCAACCTGAGCAAGCCCCCTGTAATAGTAACATATGGCTGGCAGCTTATCTGATCCACTATTTTCACTGGGTAAACGTGAGTAGCATTAATTTCTCCCCAGCTCTCTCTCCATGGCCTGATAAATAAGCAGATGGGATCTAGGAAGTCCTGCTATGACTTTGAAACAGGTGTTCATAGTGTTCTTTCCCAGGTGTACACAAAGTAAAGAGGATTCCATTGTGATGCATTTGCCAGAATATTCATACTAGGAAAAGAGCTAAAGAAATAGTAAATGATATTCCTAACTAGCATACTTAGGGAGTATTTAATCAGAGTAAGTTAGTCATAACCCCCAAGTCTCTCAATCCTCAAACTCAGCTAGAAAAATCTATTAGGTTAATTTGCATCTTTTCCCACAGTTCTGGCACATTCAACTTGGGATGACAAATGTCATGATTTAAAATTAGCAGCAATGACATATATTCATTTACAGCCCCGTAACACTGTAGATACTCAATAGTTCAACTTTGAGTTGCATTCAAAATGTAATTTATAAAAATATGGCTTCATACCACTTTTAAGATACATCTAGTAAAAGAGTTCATATGTCCATTTAAATAATACCTAGAGCTAATCAAGAAAGTCACTTTCAACATTAGGATTAAGTTTTAAAATATATTAAGTTTGAAAGTAACTCAGGGATTATATACCTCCAACAACCGGCAGATAAGTGAAGTATTTGTTCAATGAAAGTTACAAAATTTCACCATGAAGAGTACTGCTTAATAACATTTATTCCACAGGGATCAGAGGTTTATAGTAGTTCTTAATCTGAATTTAATAGGTTAAATATTTCCTAGGTCTTCAGGAAGTAATCTTGCTGGTTAAAGCATCCAGTCAGCGTAATTAAAGCATTAAACCTCTTCTACTTCTCAGACCCTAACCAGTCCCAAGACCACACGCCGAACGCTCTCCTCTCACTACTGGGTCCTTCTGCAGGTCTTCTCTAACCAGGACAATGGTCTCAAAGGAAAGCTGAAAAGTGAGAGTTGGAAAGGGGGACATTCTCTGGCCTGTCAACTTGTTTTTACTTAATCACTGGTCAGAGGAAGAAAAGCTGTAACCCCACGGACCAAATACCGGGGCGTCCAGGAGCAGAGTGATCTCCACAGCGTCCCCTGGCGCATCATCCGACTTCCCACCTGCAGTTAATAAGGGAAATTTAAAAAACTACTTTAGTCGTAATTACACTTCAAAAGCATGTTTAAAAATTCCCTTTTATAGAAGCAAATTTTCCCTTAGGCCTGACTGCTAAGGTTTAAATCAAATTTAAGAACAATAAAAAAAAAATAGCCTAGCCACAGAATGTGACGAGAGGGCGCCGTGTGAAAGTAATGATTTAACCTGGAAAGAACAAGGGAAGAGTGACCTGATAACCCAGTCAACCATGTGATGTTGTCATGCAGGTTCTAGACAGCTGCTTTCAATGAGGCTCCAGCCACAATGCAAGCTGTGACAACCAGCTAGAATAACTTCCAAGTTCTACACTGCAAGACCGGAATCAGTTAAGAAAGATGCTACAGAATTTAATTCTATGAAGAAACAGGCTAGATGATCTTGTGTAACCAAGTAGTAGGTCCCCGTTCCCCACCTCCAGAAACTAAGGATAGACTAGATAACCACTAAGAGTTCCCTGACCTTGACCATGTGTGTTGTGATGGAAAATCCAAGCCCAGTAAGCTATCAGGTTGCACTGGAAGTTACTAAATAGAAGAGCAATAGAAATGAAAATGTGGACAATCCTTTCTATAACACTCTTCTTTCAGTAAGGGACACAATGCCTGTGCTTATATCCCAGTGGCAGAAAAGGCCTCTGACCCACTAATCTTAAAAAAGTAACAGAAAGTAAACATAAATTTAAGAGTTTTGCCAAAAAAAAAAAAAAAGACACCTTTCTTGGGGGCAGGAGGCCTAAAACTAACTACTTTCATGATTTTATTATAATACCTGCACACGGAAAAACATTAAACTACACATAAAAGTCTAAAACAGCCAGACCCACTTTCCAGGAGTTTTGTCTTAGACTTAAGAGGCAATTACATAGGTGGCGTATAGAACTTTAAGTCGACAACCGCAGCAGCCAACTTCCTGCAGTGAAAAGATCAGACCGTTAGCACACACACGCGCTCCTTCCTGCCACCTCATCTCTAGAATTTAACAGTTCTATTTTCACATTGTCAAGGTTTATTGCATTTCCACTCTGTTCTCCAATTGGGATTATGACCATTTTAAAGCAATCCTGAGATGGCACACCACACAAACGTGGCTTTTCAGGGTTTCGATGCGATGAGTATCACGAACGAAGGAACTGGGTGCTGGAAAAGGACCGAGGGGAAGAAAAGCCATTGCCGGCACCGCAGCCTCACCACCAGGTGAAGAGCATCACAAGCCTGCAGCTCCAGCTTGCTTTCTTCCTCCATCTCTCCTGGGTCATCTCGGGGGCCATGCTCTCTAGACCTCAGGAGTCTTTTTCCTTACACTTTTCCACTATCAAGATAGGGGCACAAAGTAAAATTTTCTAAATCTTTGCAGAACCAAAACCCCCTGCCATTTGCTCCATAACTTATAACTTGCCTACATACAAAATTATAGTTTGAAAATAACTTTCCTTCAAAACTTTGAAGACAAGACTCATCTTTCCTCTCCCACCTAGTATTGCTTACGAAATGTCTGGGGTCTGTTACCATTGCAGATAGCCTCTTTCTTCCTTTGAACATTTTTAGGGTTTTCTCTTTAACTTCAGAAAATTTGAAATTCAGCCAGGATGTCTAGGTGCAGGTCTTTATTCATCTATTCTACTGCATGTGGAGGACTTGCCTTTCTTCAGCTCAAAGACGTTTTCTTGTTAGTTAGTGGTACTTTCTTGCCCCAAACTGTCTGTTCCTGCTTTCTAAACCTGTTTAAAATTAGAGGTTCTGGGATGGGTCCTGTGACCCCTAGCTTCTCTATTTTCCCTCTTCTCTTTTTGGGAGATCCCTTTGACTAAATCAGGTGAGCAGCTTGGTTTTTAAGCCCTGTTCACTTTTTAAGGGTTTCCAAGAAGTGAAAAGTGACTTTAAAAATTATTTGACTGCTTATTTTCCCAGCAACCTGTTCTTCTTTTAAAAGTGTACTACTGCCCTGGCCGGTGTGCCTCCGTTGGTTGGACCATCATCCCACATATCAGAAGGTCACGGGTTCAATCCCCGGTCAGGGCACATGCCTAGGTTGCAGGTTCGGTACCCAGTCAGGATGTGTACAAGAGGCAGCTAATGGATGTTTCTCTCCTCTTTCTCCCTCCCCCGACCTCTAAAATCAGTAAGCATGTCCTCGGTGTGGATGTAAAAAGTGTATTACTGTCCTAACTCTGAGCACATAATTTCTCTATACTCCTAGGTACTCATTTCCTACAAAGTCCGTTGCTATTTATTTATTTATTTATTTATTTATTCATTTATTTATTGCTGTTATTTTCCCCAAAAAACAAGTAAGATTTTGTTGCTGGTTTATATTTATGAGTAAAAACTAAGTTCATCCTAGAGGTAACGAGCTTGAGTGTCCTCTGCACCAACATAGGTATTACCCCCAGGGGCCTCTACCTTCAAGGAGAAAACTGACAGGGGCACAATGTACAGGGTGGGTTCGTCCACAGCCAACTTTCCATATGGTGCGGGGTGGGCCACAGTGGAGTGGCTGAGGACCTCCACAGTGCAAAGGAAGGAGGCCTTTATCTCAGGGGTGGGCTCCTTTAGAAGTCCATCTAGCCCTGCTCCCAGCCCCTGCTCAGTCTAATGTGGGTACTTGCAGTTACCATGAGCTCTGCTTCTCAGTCAGGGGTAGAAATCCCACACCCAGATCTCTCCTTAAAGATAGGTGTCTCAGCCCTGGCCTGATAGTCAAAGCATCGTGCCATAGACCAAAAGGTTATGGTTTGATCCCTGGTCAGGGCATATATGGGAGGCAACTGACTGAAGTTTCTCTCCTACCCCCGCCACACCCCTTCCTGTCTCTCTAAACCAATAAACATATCCTTGGGTGATGATTAAAAAAACAGGCATCTCATTTTATCCTCAAAACTAGACATCTCCACCACTTGCAGTCATCATCTGTGGCTTCCCAGCTCCCACTGCTTAGCGTATCCTTCTGCGGATCTGGCATTCCTTACCTAAAAATGAAGATCACAAACAATCACACAGCATGCACTATACACACACACACACACATGCATATGAATACACACACAACATGGCTATAAATCTCAATTTCCAAAGACATGTTTTACACCACACCCCCCACACACACACAAACACATGTTGTTCCTTGAAATGCAATCTTACAGCTATGACAGTGGGAAAAAATTAAACTCACAAATAGAAACTGACAAGAGCTCCAACTCAAATACATGCAACATGTTACTATATAAAGCTTTAAAGTTCCATGTATTATAAATAAATGAGAACATAAAAGCCTTATGTATCATGGAGAGTTCGGCCACATTTTAAGCTACCACTTCTCACATTAAGTCACCCGAGAAATTCAGAATATTGCCCTGACTGGTATAGCTCAGTTGGTTGAGTGTCATCCCACAAAGTGAAAGATCACCAGTTCAATTCCTGATCAGGACACATGCCTGGGTTGCAGGTTCAGTCCCCAGTTCTATACAAGAGGCAACCAATCCATGTTTCTCTCCCTTTCTTTCTCCTTCCCTTCCCCTAGGAAGGAAGAAAGGAGGGAGGTAAGGAGAGAAAGAGGGAAGGAAGGAAGAAATTCAAAATATTATTGAGAAAAGCAGAAGAAAGTATTTCCAAGTTTATATAAAGAATCCCCCTAAAAATGCTAAAAGCCTAACTTTACTCACATTCCAAAGAATTTCTAAAATCACTATTTCACTCTCCACATCTTTCCATATTTCAACAAAGGCTCAGCCACGTAAGACGATTCAGGCAATACCCTGTAGCTTTCCTGTCCAGAATCATGTCATTTCTTTGCTTAAATCTATTCAAAGGCCTCCCAACCATCTTAAGATGAAGTCCAGAATCCTTAACTGCTTTGAAAATCCTGTATACTTCCTCTAGTTTCATTTAGAACCACTCAGTTCGTGAGTGGCTCCCTCCATTAAACTCCCTCCATTAAACTCCCTCCACAGTGGTCTGCCAGTTGCTCTCACATCAGGAGTCTCGTCCCATCTCAGGGCCTTTGCACACACTGGTCCTGTGCTCTGGACTGTTCTTCTGCCCCGCCCCCACGGAGGCACCTGCGGATCTCTTCCTGACTCTCCACGACATGTCATTTCTGGCCACAGCCCTCTGAATCAGGTGCATTAGCATCATGCTTGTTTAAGGGAAAGGGGAAAAAAGATCAAGAGCTGCTGTATTTACAATGTTCCTTGACTACACGGCATACCCCAAAACCAGAATGGAGTCTGTCTCGCCACTGTGCCCGCAGTGTGCAGCACTGTGCCTGCACCAGCAAGCACTCCGTACACTCACTTCATGATCTAGCATGTGAACCATCTTCGATCAAGGCCCAATATTTCAGAAAAGGGCAGTCTATAAATTCTTACATAAGCTGATTCTCTTTGGTACGCGTACATCCTAAATAACAGGCATGATTTACCAAAATAGATTTTCACTGCCACGGAGGGAAATTTAATCAACCATCAGAGTAGCATACAGAAGCAGTAACAACTACTTTGGGAGAATCTCTATTGCTTTATTTTTCCTTATTGAGGAAGGTAACAAAGTAGCATGTCAATTACACATTCATTATAACAAACATTACACACTGTCACAAGTTACTGCTTCTTTCAATAAACACCTTCCTAATCATGGTAAAAAGGCAAAATAAACAACTACCTTGAAACATGTAAGATAGAAACTGCAAATTTCATAGGAACACAATCTCAATTATTTGTTACTTTCTGTACTAAATAACATTTCCGATAGTGAAGCAAATGCATTGGGACTATTCCAAACGTAAGAGCAAAGAAAATATGTGACAGGAGCTCACAGCCATGAAAATGTGTCTTCGATTTCCAGGACATGGGAACAACAGCAAATGTCAAGAGACTGCGTCTCTACACAAGCATTTCAGTATGGGTCTAGGTCATCTTTCCGACAAGAAAGGGAATCCTTTACAAACTCACCTAAAATGAACTGCACAGACTAAGTTTTAATTTTGTGTTCCAAATTTGACAGAGCACCTCAAGACTGGAAACATGACCTGATGAAGATAGCATCTCGGGCCACGCAAGGAGAGGCTGGACAGGTTCCAGGAGACAGACACTTAGCAAGCTTCTTAATGTCTCAGTTCAATCTGTGGCTTTTACGAATGAAAAGGCCACCTTCAGAGCATGAATTAGTCAACAACTCTCTTCTTCGCTGGCTAAATTTAGAGAGAAACACTCCATCATAACAACCAAGACAAGAATGGAAACTGGTATCGTATGAAGATAAAAGAAAAACTCAATAACGAAGTAATATCTACTCACATTTGCTGAGCGTGATCCCAGAGGACACGAGAGACAGTCACAGGAAACATGATCCAAGACAGTGATTGTGCAGGCTACACTATTTGTGAAAACTACACCCACACTCCCCAAATGTGACCTGTCCTGATTCAATAGTTATGGACATTCAAGTATCTTAAGGCAAGATAAGCTTTTATTAACTGGCCCCAAATTAACTGAGCCACATATTGGGTGTTTCAAATTACTCAGATAAGCTTTTTGATCATCATTTGGTTATTTAACATCCCAGCCTCATGACCTGGACTTTGGCAAAGACTCTAGATTATTAGTCTTATTCCAATTTAGGATATCATGTGAGTTAACGCTATCCATGAAAGTTTTGTGGGTGTTTGTTACCTATATTCTGAAGGGGTAAGGAAAGTAGGGAAGAAGACAGAAAGGCATATTAGAAATGGAACAACATAGACCTGAGAAGAAACAAAAGAGATAGACTAACGAGGTTGTCTGAATTTCCTACATTCTTGAATAAACTTCACTCATAAAACTTTTCAATTTGAGATTCCTAACTCCAACAAATATCTTTATGTATAGGCAGAGAAAATAGATAACCCCTAAAGAAAAAAAAATGCTATTTATTTTCTATAAAGTATAAATAGCTAAACAAAGATGACTTCCTGTATTTTTGGTTTCATTTCTAAATAAAGAACTGCATATTAGGGACCCTGGCTGGGTAGCTCAGTTGGTTAGAGCATCCTCCTGATAGGCCAAGATTTCGGGTTTGATCCCCAGTCAGAGCTGGTACAAGCATCAACCAATGAACACATAAATAAGTGGAACAACAAATCAATCTCTCTCTCTCTCTCCTCCCCATTTCCTCTCTGTCTCTTTCTAAAGTCAAATAAATTTTTTAAATGTAATTTGAAAAAGACCAGCGGCCCTGATTGGTGCTGCTCAGTGAGTTGGGCGTCACCCTACAAACCCACAGGTCCCTGGATCAATGTCCACTCAGGGCAGAAGCCAGGTCCCAGGTCTGGGGGCGGGCATGTGAGAGGCAGCCAATCAATGTTCCCCCGGGCACTGACAGTTTCTCCCTCTTTTTCCCTCCCTTCCCCTCTCTAAAAAAATAACAAAATCATTAAAAAATAAAATATAAAAGAACTCTATGTAAGAAATGTGTCTCTAAGTTTCTAGCACTTCACATTTTTCAAAGTATGTAATTTCATGTTTGACATTTCCTGAAATCTTTACAATAGCTCTGTGAAATCTGTTCAATGTCCCTACTCACTAAGCACAACACCAGAAACCAGCTGACGCACTCCTAGTCACACCGTTGAGTCTGCCCAAGGCATTACCTTACCGGCACTGAGTCCGACCGCTAAACCAACAACCCTTCCAACCCTTCCGCCACATCCGTTCCCTCGGAAATCATCGCTCAGCCCCTACGCTGCCATAGGAACTACTGCAGGCCCTGGGAAGGGGAGAGCAATGAGCAAATCCCCACCCTCAGAACGAACATTTTAATGAGCACCGCGAGGTGATTTTTTTTTTCTTGGCTTGCCTACTCGGATGCCATTTACAACACCAAAATGTTCAATGACTTTCTTTGCTCTCGATTCTAAGGAACTAAAATGTAGTCAAATTAATAAATCACAAAAAAACAAACATTTGCAACTTAAAACACGTTGGAAAGCAAGTCAAAATGAAATTAAGATATAGGCCCTTATCCTCAGGTGCTTCCAAATAGAAAATATCAAATGTTGTTAGGGACCATTTTCAAAAGAGAAGAAACCACCAAGATATTGAGTTTTGTCTAATATTGCATATTCAAATGAAGGTTTAGTGTTGGGGCGGGGGGGGGGTAATTATCATTCTTAATGGACTTTCTTAATTTTAAACCAATAGACTGCAGATTTAGAAGTACCAGAATATTTAACTTTCAGCAAATATTTTACTTTTAATGTTACTTTCTGTACATTATCCAGAAAAGCCAATTACGTTATTCAAATATATTAGGAAAGAGACCTAAAATTTAAGCCTTTACTATGTCTGCTTTGTAAACATCTTTATTTAATCTCTTAAACTCTATAAATATAAACGTAAAAGTGGGTGAAAAAGCTTAAGTAATTTGCCTGCTTTGACAATTTGATACATAAGACTTTATAAATTATGAAATTTGGAATTAAAAAACCAGTTTGAAAAGGGAAAATAATTTTGGGATCCACAGTAAAGGTTTCAGTTAATTTAGTTAATATTCAATTAATTTTCCTATGAGAATTTAAAGGTATTAAACTTACATGCTAGTCATCTGTAAGAATATATACCTTATATACCTTACACCAAAAATAACTTACACACACATTTAACCAATTCACAAAATTGTGGCTATGAAGACAAAGCACTTCTCTTAGCGATACCTTAGAACAATCATAACACCCATACTATCTCCCTATAAAATTAAATCTCACAAAACAACACTTACTTCCCCTCATTGTCTTCAGAAAAACAAACTTTCAGAAGAGCAGCGTTTTAATAAGGTTGTTCTCACAACCTCAAGACAAAACACTTCCCACACACTCTCCCATAACTTGCCAAGTTTTGTTACCTAGAGCCCCAGTCACAAAGTCGCCAGGTGTAACATGAAGGCTTTCTGAGGACCTCCCAAACCAAAGATGGAGGCGGCAAGAAGACAGCCAGCGGTCCTTCCAGAAGTTGCAATCCAGAAGAGCTCATCAGCAGCCACAGCACTAGAGACACCCTTGGGAGAAATGCTTCCAGGTCGACCTTCCGAAACTGAGCCTGACAATTTCTTACTCAGGTGCGTTTCTGCAGGGGCCTCCTTCTCAAGCAGAAAGGAGCTAATTTGTAACCAAGAAAAGAGCAGAGGCCAAGTTCCTGGGGTACAAGAGGGAATAAGAGGACTTAAGACCGAGGAGCCAGAGCGTATACACAATGTCCACCCAATAGATATACTTGGGCTCCTCACAGCTATGGCCCCTCTCCACATATTCTATGGGGAATTAATCTTTAATTTATGAGTAATCTTCACCCCCAAAACATCAGGGGCGAAAACAGAAACCAAATATTGGAACTACTTGCTCTGTAGAAGCAGCATCTTATCCGAAGCCCAGGCTAACACGAAGGAACGCAGCCCTGTTCCCTTTGGTGAAAGAGTGAGTGTGTGAGTGAGATGAGCAGGACAAGATGACGGGACCCTTTCTGCAAGTCTAAGCCCTCCCCTCTCCTTGTCATGTGGCGTTGGGTGGTCTTACCAAACGGTCTTCACATGCATGGAATGGATACAACCACTGATCATTCTGCAACAAAGTGCAGTACAAGAAGTAGGAACAATTATTTTACATTAAGCATTGTGAATGAGACTTCAAGTGATGCCCATCTGTCTTCTGGAAGAAAAAGATGGCTAGTGAGGACAGTGGTGCGAAGACTCTGCCTCGCTGAGAATATTGGAAACGCAAACTGACATGACAGCAGTAGGCATTGCGACGCTGGGTTCAAAAAGAATGAAAAATTCATTTATTTTAGCAACAACACATATGACAGGCCAGGTGCCCTTCCAGCTGGTGTGACCAGCAAAACAGAGTCCCTGTCCTTGAGTATAAACATATACACCAGTGAATGGAAACAGACCCGATCTCAAAGAAAATGCTCAAAAATAGTTATTTCCCGAAAATGCTAAGTGTTCAAGAGAGAAATGAAGTCTACATAAAAAAGAAAATGCTTTATTATAGAGTTATTTCAAACTTCTAAAATACAGAATGTGCACATTGTTCCAATTAAATATTTATGCTATGAGTAAAGTTTAAGTTAAAATTGTAATTTTAATGTATGTTAATTAGCTATCTTTGACAAAGGGCTCCCTTAATTGGGAGCCAGTAAGAATTCTTGAATATGGAGGATTAAATAAGAACTCTTGTCTATTTCTCTTACAAGCCCACACTAGAATGGCAGCCAAACTTAAAGTCTTATAAACCCTAGTGGAAGTCTGAATAGGAGAGGAGACCCTAACAGACTAAGTCAAGTCATTTCACTCAGAAATGAAAAGACAGGTAAACACTAAGTAACAGATTTGGGTTTCAGTAGTCACTGCTCCAGGGGCCCACAGAGGAGGATAAGCCAACAAGAACCTAGGAAGGTTGCAGAGTTGAGGGTGTGATGTGTGACGGAGGGGAGGAGGGATTCTACCGTGAAGCCAGAACAGGACGACTGCTGCAAAGCCTACTGGGAATGCCCTTGGGCCCCCTCCCCTGCCCAGCAGCCGCTCCTCTCCTGCTCTTCTTCTCAAAGACAGGTTTCGCTACTTAAACCGGAACAGAAAGCTGCCAGACTTAGGGTACTTCACACAAATACGCGCATCCTACAAAACAACAGGAGGCGTAAGTGAAAAGTCAGTACATACTGGAGAGTCAACTAGTGAGGGCAGGACCTAACACCTGTTTGCACCACTACTGTATCTCCATTACCACAATGGTGCCAGGCACAAAGGAGGTACTTAATAAATATGCAACAAAGGAGTTTAGAAGAAGGGTGTTTTAAATCTCCAAGAAAGTAGAACATCAAAAAAAATCAAAAAGAAAAGAAAAGAGAAAAATAAAAAATGGGAACATGGATCCAGGAGATTTGACGTCTGACTAAAAGGAGAATCTGGAAGAAAGAACAAAGAACACTGGAGGGGAGAGGAGAATTACACAGAAAAACTGCTTGAAATTTTGCAAAGCTTAGGTTTCCAGGTTGCCTACTAATGGTCTAGCACAGAAATGAAATTTCAAAATACCAGGAAGAAAAGATTCTAAAATACCTGGGGAGTTAATAAAAAAAGTCACAAGAATCAGAAACGAGAATGAAACGGGACTTCAAAAGCAAGCCTAAAGCTAAAATATAATGGAAAAAAAAGCACCTTCTAAACTCTGCTGGAAATGGTTTCTAACCTAGAATTCTATACCTAGTCCACAGGACAATCAAGTGTAAGAGTGAGGGTACAATAAAGGCACTTTCAGACATAAGGGGTTCTCCAAGTTCACCTCCCACGTATCCTGTATCCTCTCCTACTTCCCCAAAGCAACAGGAGAATGTATTCCATAAAAGAAGGAGTATAAAGAAAAGGAAGTCTCTGCCTCTAGGAAGCAGGTGATACGACACTGAAGGGAGCATAGGACTCCAAGGGTGAGAGCAAAGGAAGTCCCACCGTGACAGCTGAGCAGGGGCCCACGGAGAACCTATTCAAAGGGTACTGCCAGGAGGACCAGTGTGGGGGGCAGAAGGTCTTGGTGACTTTATATATCAAAAGATGATTCATTCGGAGAGACTTTGGGAATAAATTAATCACAAAGACCAAAAAAATCAAGTAAGTGTGTTTCTGCCATTAACTCTAGGAAAAATGAAAAGCTAGACAAAGAAAAAACATAATAAAACATTGTGTGGCTGAGATAAGACTTTTTCTATCACAATCGATACATCCTAAGATTAGTGAACAGCTGCATGGGAGAATATGTAAAGACAAAGTATACGGAGGGGTGTTATAAAAATGTTAAGCCTTCACCATCCAAAGCAGAAAGCCAATGGATGATGTTTTACATTGACAATTCAAGCGACAGCCATATAGGCACGGCATTTATAAATAGAGGCAAACGATGATGTCAAAACAAATGGCTTCTGTTAAATAATTACATCTGGGTAATAAAACGGGCAGGGGAGGATGCGGCAGGAACTTGCTGTTTTTCTTACAGTATCCAGAAGACTAATACTTCCTAGACTACAGCCATACTGCTGTATAAAATACACAGTTCAAAAAAATTCATCCGGCGAATAACCTAATCCGCTCGGGTACTTCGTGTCTCATATTGGGATTATGGATCTTTGGAACAAAAGCGTTATTCTCACAGCAAGAGGATTTAGATTTATATACAAATTTAGCAAAAGACTAATTTTAGCTTTGAAATGCTAGTTCTCTGTTTAAAAAAATCTCCTATATGAAATTTAAATAAATTAAATCATGAATAAAATAGCAACTTGTCAATTTATGTCCTCAGAATTCTTGTCCATTCGTGTCTCACAATTCTGCTATAGGCCCCTGTCAATGAAAGTAAAATCAGATAATAAGGCACTTAGTCTAAAATCTCAAAAGCCCCCACAATTAGGATTATTTACATCCAAGTCAACAAAAACCTCTCCTCTATTTTTTTTAAATCGACCTTCTGTGTCAATGTGCCCTTTATGCAAATAAACTAAAGCAGGGGTCAGCAAACCAGGCTTCAGTGCCCAAATCCATCCTGCCCCTATTTTTGTAACACCTACCAGCTAAGAATGGATTTTACATTTTTTAATCCTTTAAAAAAATAAAAAGGATATGACTTTGTAACACATGAGAAAACTCCTAGGACATTCAAATCTCAATGTCGGCAGATGAAGATTTGTTATTGAACACAGGTGTGTTCATTAATGTCTGCATCGACGTGGCCTGCGAAGTCTAAACTATGACTACCTGGTCCCTTTCAGAAGAAATGTGTTGACCCCTGAGTTAAAGAACTGTAGCTCTGAATTTCATTTCAATTTTAAATAAAATTAAGCCAAATCCATATATTTAATAAATGTACATATAAAAAGTCCTTGAATGCAGGGGTGTTCACATAAGAAACTTGGGGATGGTCTGTCTACATGCCCTTGAAAGAGGGAAGTCCAGAGGGCTTAAATGGCTTGCTTAGGGCTGCCGCCCAGGAAAGAGGGAGCAGCTTCAGGACTGGAGTCTCCAGACTCTGAGACGGTAGTTCTCTCAGGGAAGCACCTGATGCCAAAGTCTTAACCCAAGTAACTCCTTTGTTCATATTCCCGTCTTCGACTTTCTGTTACTAAATAACTGACTTGAATCAAAGTGTTAAAAAAACAAGCTTTTTAGATTTAATCTTCCCCAAATATTTAAAACAGATTTCTCGTGAAATTTACTTATGACTGTGCCAAAAAAAAAAAAAAAAAAAAAAAAAGCAGTAGAGGATGTGGGGGCTGTGGAGAGTCTTTGTCATCCCAGGCTTGGGGTGACAAGAGTCTTTTGAGACCCCGGCTTGTCTGTCTTGGCTCCGCCCCCAGGGTTTCGCTCTGGCCTCAGAATCCTCTGAATTTCTCTAAACTCCACTTTTCTCACCTCTAAAAGTGAGTCTAGTACCTACCTCAGATGAGAGTGGCAAGACTGAATAAAAGGAAGGCCACCAAAAACTTAACATACTGTCACAGAATTAAGAGCTCAAGAAATGTTACTACTATGCTTCACCTTATCGTGTCCCAATACTTTTCAATCACCCATGACCCCTGAAGACCTTCACAGGCAGTGTCTCAAACTTCAGTGTCCGCAGGGGCCACACTGGTGGCCCTGTCAGTGCGGGTCCCCTTGGCCTTGCTCCCAGCTACACTGCTATTTCATCTGGAAGGGGCAGGAATCTGCATTTCCAAACCCAAGGGACATCTGGATAGGGGCAGTCCGTGGGACAGAAACAGTGTCCTAGGTCACGAAACAGACACTGCGAGGTTAGGAGGCAAGCAAAGCCCAGCTCCAGTATTTTGCCATGTATAACGCACATTTTTTGCCCAAATGTTTGAGGGAAAAACAAGGATGTGCTTTATACATGGGTAGTACTAATGCCATATCTAAAGAAATGTTTTTAATTCTTTCATTTATGCTTATGCATTAAAAGTATAAGTATGGAAAGCAATAACGATATCTGTGTGGAAAATAATACCCTGGGATACAATTAATCTGTTTTCATTGTTTCTTATATAAGTAAATAATAATTGAATCAAAAACTAATATGGAAGATTTTTTTCCTGAAAGTTTAAGCCAAAAATGTGGGTGCGCATTATACACAAGAGCACACTATATCCAGGAGCACAATACACACAGCAAAATATGGTAAATGCTGCTTTAATTAAGTCGTCTACTTAACCAGAACAGCAAGGAGCTGAGTACTACTCATTCCTTTTTGCTGTTCTTCCTTTTATGACAGTCCTATTTTAAACTTTCGTTGATCTCCATAAGTGAACTTATGTTACATACAATAGAAGATTATTTCCCAATTTATAAAGGTTAGAACCTCCAGTTATACATCCAGCTAAACATTTAAAGAACTCAAAATCATCAGTACCTGGGTCCCAATGGAACCTCTGTTTTCTGTCTTGGAACTCAGCCACACAACCTTGTTACTATCCCCCGAGAATTTAAAACTAACCCATCATGCTTAAGGTCTATTTGCACACAGAAAGAAAAAAAAGAGTCTACGGCCATACCACCCTGAACATGCCCGATCTCGTGTGATCTCGGAAGCTAAGCCGGGTTGGGCCTGGTTAGTACTTGGATGGGAGAAAGAAAAAAAGAAACAGAAAAACAATACGTATTCCTACTTTACCATACGAACTGAAACAAGCTAAAAATATGGCTGAAAGTAAGCACAAAACTAAATTCATTCTATATGAAGAACCCCTGCTGTGCAATACATGTAACGGGAACCGCAGGCAACGGCCACACCTCAGGGTGAGGTTTTCCCACGAAGCGTCTACTCCAAAACCAGCAAAAACAGCTGACGCTGGCAGGAGTCCGAGAGCGTGAACGGGCTGGTGTGCGGTTACCTTGCTCCAGCCTGTGGCACAGGGAGCGCCTGGCTGCTTCCATCTCCGGAGTCGGGTTGTCCAGGACGCGTCTGCACCACTGCAGAGGGCTCAGGGATTTCTCTGATGAGGAGAATGTCTTTGAAGAGCCAACGTACAACCTTTAAAAGAGAAATCTACATTATAGGTATTATACGGATTTACAGAGATTACCGGCCTTCTAGGGAAAATTAACATATATTCAACAATTTCTACCAAAGCAGAACTCACATTTGATTAGTGCAAATACCAAAACTACTTTAGCAGGCAAACGTCCCCAGGTAGAATGTGACACTTTCTGTAGCTTGGTGGGAAGGATTCCAAAAAACTATGAAAGTGTGTCTGAGAGCCAGAGAGCGGAGGCTTTTGTTAGTGAACTAACCTTGAACAGATGCCATGATGACCTGACCACCACACTTAGATTTCTAGAAATGAACATTCTCCTCTCCTTCTTGGCTACAGAATCTTACATGAACTTGGGCTAGTGTATTTAAACATGACACAGCAAACAAGGCAAATCTCATGTGCTTTTTAAAAGTGAAGGTGAGTTCTTCGTTGATTCTCTTAACACTCAAATAATCAGATATTTCTCCAGTCAAAGTCTATACTAAATTTGGTAAGTGCTTGTTTCTCATTAAAGTCAAACAGGCAGCTTTGAAAGATATGTTTTAGGATGAATGGACTTCCAGCAGCTATACCATTACATAATAACGGGTAGGATTCAAAATAACCACAAAGCAATGTAGGTTAAAACATAGATTTCCACCCTGGCTGGTGTGGCTCAGTGGATTAAGTACCAGTCTGGGAACCAAAGGGTCGCTGGTTCGATTCCCAGTCAGGGCACATGCCTGGGTTGTGGGCCAGGTCCCCAGTTGGAGACATGCTAGAAGCAACCACACATTGATGTTTCTCTTCTCTTTCTTCCTCCCTTCCCCTCTCTCTAAAAATAAATAAATAAATATTAAAAAAAAAAAAAACATTTCCTTTCATTGATATACGGTTCTAAGGTAAATTTTAGAATTTCAGTGACAGGGTTATATAAAAAGGCTTATCTTGAGGATTAACCAACAGCTAAGTAAAAAAAAAAAAAAAAAAGAAAATTATAATCACTGGCTCTAGTAATTGACTTGACTTTATAAAGCTGTATTGTAATTACAAATCTCATTAGAGTAATACTCCTTCAACAAAGTTACCGTAATTCTAGTGGGTGTACTTCTTTGAAATACCATCCTTCGTTATTCACACTTTCACTGTTTATAGTCAGGAGCCCCAACTCTTATGGTAATTTATCAGTTATCCAAGATGGTTGGGGAATGCACTATTCTCCGGTCAGTTATTTTAAGTCAGGAGTTGGCAAACTTTTTCTGTAAAGGGCCAGCTAGGAAGTATTTACGTTTTGTGGGTCACAGTCTCTGCTGCAACCACTTAACTCTACTATCGCCACCCAAAAACATCACAGATGATTTGTAAATGAATAAGTTCCCATAAACTTTACCTACAGACATCAAAAGTTGAATTTTCACATGTCAAGAAATAGTATTCTTTTGATTTTTTTCAATAATTTAATAATATTTAAAAACCAAGCTGACCAGGCATACAAACCAGGCCAGTATACCCATAGGATACAATTTGCTAACTCCTATTTCAGATGAAGATTCTAAAATATCCATGTTAGCCGATTTAATAGTAATCCTAATATAGCATCACTCTCCGAGAGTGTGGACATAGTCCTGCCTTCATCAAGAGTATATTGATTAGTTAAAAATTTATATTCCTGGGCCCCACCTTGGTCTACCAGGACAAGATCATCACCTATTATGTAGAGCCATCCCTTTCACCCCACTCTGCTGAAGGCCCCCTGAACTGTTCATTACTATGTAGCTCTCTAGACCCCCAAGGAAAGGTTAGCCTAGGCCAGTTGTTCACAATCTGATGCATCAAAATCTCTTAGAGAGCCTGTTAAAACAAAAGCTGTGAACACCTGATTCCGCAGGTCTGGGGTGGGGAGTCAAAGAACCTGCATGTCTAACAAGTTCCCAGGTGATGCCAATACTGCTGTCTGGAGACCACACCTAAGGATGGATGCCTAGGGCTGAGCCAATGCTAGTAAGTGCATTATTCCTGTTTGCCCAGTGTCTGGTTTGGGCACAAGCCCTGGACACAATCCTAACCAATAAAAACTCAGGAGAAAAATTCTGATGGGCATGTGGACTAGTCTCTCCTCACTTATAATGGAGTCACAAAAGGCCCAGTTACATGCTCCCTACAACATATACACTTAAAATGAAAACATATAGGTTAAAAGTAAAAGGATGGAAAATTATTTTTTTAAAAAACTACCTACGAGAAAAATCCAGACCCAGAAGGTTTCAGCACTAAAGTCTACCAAATATTTAAAGCATTCCAATTCTTCACAAACTCTTCCAGAAAAACAGAAAAGGAAGAAACACATCCAAAGATATTCTATGATGCCGGTGTCACTGATACAAAAACCAGACACAGACATTACAGGCAAAGAAATTAAAGCTCAATATCCCTTATGAACACAGAATCAAAAAGTCTAAATATTTTAGCAAATTGAGTCCAACCATATAGAAAAGATATACTGCATCATTACCAAGTGGAGTTTATCCCAGGAATAAAAGGTTGGCTTACCATTCAAACATCAGTGTAACTTAGTATATATACTAAAATAGAAAAACCATATAATAATCTCAATGGACAAAGAATAAAGCATACTGCATCAGTTTGTCATAAAAACTATCAACAAATTAGGAATAGGAGGAAACATCTTCGATCTCACTAAAACGCAGCTACCAAAACGGCATCCCTAACAGTGAAAGACCACGAATGCATTTCCCCCGATGGCAGCAACAAGACAGCAAGGGGGGCTCCAGCCAGGGCCATCGGGCAATGAACGAAAACAGTTACACTGGAAAGAAGGAAGTCAATCTGTCTTCATTCACAGATGACATGGTAATCTATGTAAAAAATCTGAGGAATCTACAAAAATATCACCAGAAAAGGGAGTTTTCAAGCAAGAATGTAACATACCAGCTCAATGATAAAGAGTTATATACATTGTATATATTGTATATATTGTGTATATATACAATGTATATATTGTATTTTTATATATTAGCAAAAATGAGTGTTTTTGAAATTTCACTTTCCACTTACAATAGCATTAAAAAAAAACATAACATGCCTCAGGATAAATCTGACTAAAGATGTCAAGGTCTAGAAACTAAAAACTACAAAATATTCTAAGAATAATTAAAGAAGATAGAAATAAATAGACAATATTCATGGGTCAGAAGATGAAATATCATTAAGATGTCAATTATTTCTAGATTGCTCTATTTAGCAAAATCCCAATCAAAATCTCAGCAGGCTTTTTTTTGTAGAAATGTAAAAGCTGATTCTGAATTTCACATGGAAATGCAAAGGTCCTAGAACAGCCAAAACGACCTTTAGGAAACTACAAAATGGGAGAGCTACTGCTGACTGAGACTCATTGCAAAGCTATACCAATAGTTTCGTGTGGCATAAAGGTAAACACATTGATGGGCAAAAAGAGCCGGTCCAGAAACAGAACTACACGTATAGGGAACGCTGATTCTTGGCACATTACAAAGCCAATTCATGAAGAAAAGGCAGCCTTTTGAACAAATGGGGCTAGAGCAAACGGATATCCATATGCAAAAGATAAACTTGGATCTCTACTTCCCACAATATCCAAAGTTACCACAAAACAGATGACAAACAAAAATGTAAAACCTGAAACTACAAAATTTTTAGAAGAAACCACAGGTGAAAGTCTTTGTACCTATGGGTTGGCAAATATTTTAGATACAATTTCTTATACCAAAAGCATAATCCATAAAAAAAGAATTATCGATTGAACTTCATCTTAGTTAAAACTTTTCTCTTTGAACACCACTATTAAGAGAATGATGAACCACAGATTGGAAGAAAATATTTGCAAATCATGTATCTTATAAAAGAACTTGTATGTATTGTAGAATACATATGTGTGTGTGTATCTATACAATAGATACATATTCTATTGTATGTTCTGCAAACAATAAGCAACCCAATTTTTTAAAACGAACAAAAGATTTGAGCAAACATTTTACCAAAGAAAACTTATGGATGGCAAATCAAAAATATCCTCACCATTAATCATTGGGGAATTATAAACTAGAACAACCATGAGAAACCACCACACATTTATCAGAGTGGCTACAATTTAAAAGACTGGCCGCAGCACATTTTGGTGATGATGTGGAGCAAATGAAACTCATATGCTGCTGGTAGAAATACAAAATGGCATAACCACTTCAGAAAAGATTACAGCAGCTTCTTAAAAAATTAACATACACCTACTCTCTGTTCTGGCCATTCAAAAGTCATTAAATATTTAGCCTAAAGATACAAATACATGAGTCCATAACAAAGACTTACTTGTAATAGCCAAAAATTGAAAACAACCCAAGTGTTCATTAGAAGATGAATAGATAAACAAGTTCATTGTTATGGCTATGCAATCAAATAGCTCTCACAACCAAAAGGAATGAACTATTGATTCATGTAACAACACAGATGAATTTCAAAATAATTATCTTGATTGTAAGAAGCCTGACCAAAACAAATAAATGAAAAAGATTACATACGATATGATCTCATTGCTCTAAGAGTATAGAAAATGCAAACTAATCCAGACCGAAAGAAAACAGCTCACAGGTTGCCAGGCTGGAGGCAGGCAGGATGAGGGGAGGGGACACGAAGGGCCACCAGGAAGCTTGGAGCACGGGGACACAGCCACGATCTGGGTCGTGGTGCTGGTTTCACGGGTGGATGGATGCACACGCCAAAGCCTATCAAATAGTACATTTTAAATATACACAGTTTATGAACCAGAGGGTCGCGGTTCGATTCCCAGTCAGGGCACATGCCTGGGTTGCAGGCCAGTTCCCAGCAGGGGACGCATGAGAGGCAACCGTACATTGATATTTCTCTCCCTCTCCCTCTCTCCTACCCTTCCCCTCTAAAGATAAATAAATAAATAAATAAATCTTTAAAAATAAAAAATAAAAAAATAAATATACACAGTTTATAGTTCACTTATACCTTAACAAAGCTTTAAAATCAAAGTTACAAGACAGGAACTTCCCCTCAGTGTTCTTAAGACCTGAGATGCAAGTGGCCTGCCATCTATCACACAGGTGAATCAGAGAGACAGAGGTGCTAGAGCCCTAACATAACTGAGCCACTCAACCAGTCCAGTGAGAAACCTCATCTTCAGACTTTAATCAAGTTCCCTCACTGTTTAACGCACATGCGTATCTTGGCACTGTCTGAGCCTTTGCTTCCTCTCAAACCACTCTCCGCTGCGGTGGGAAGCTGCCACCTGAAGCATGGCTCTGCCCGCTACCTTTGGCACCACAAGGGAGAACTGCTCCTTTCTGCTGCTGCTAGGAAGCTTCCACCCACCTGCTAGTCTCAGGACTTCAGAAACTCACACCTATTTTCTTTTGGTAGACTTTACTGCTTTTTGCTCACAGGGGAACTCCACAGGAAGATTTCCTTAATCTCTTAGAGCCTAAGTAACTGGTTCTTCCATTTGACCACCGCCTCAGGGCACATTCAAAAGCACCACTCGCTTCCCACTGGCACCTCAGATTACTCTGTGACTCACTGTGCCATGTTTATGAATGGGGATTTCTCTCTTTCATACCCCACGCCCATCTGTGCTGTTTGGTATAAGAGTATGTCTCACTCCCACCCTGAAGTTCACAGAACATGAGGATGATCATGCAACTGAAAGCAGGAAATTCCATTGAAAGTAGGCATAAGGGACAACTGGAACCCCCAAGTCCCTCCTCTACCCCGTAACAACCAGTCCCACCGCCCCTTCTCTGTGACAACCTAAGACCAGAGGTTTTCTATGTGAATAGGCTGCCCCAGAAAAATTCTGGCTTCAAGCATGCTGAATTTAGTTCAAAGAAGGGTAAAGAACCTTACTGAACCAGAGAAATTAAATAAAGCTCTACCTGCTGACTGGGTAGAACCCTAGCACATTTCACCTTTGACATTCCTAGAACAGACTACCTTTACTTATACCTTCCAGGAGTATGCAAGTTCAAGAGAAGACCCAGTTATGCAAAACTTGAACTGCTACCCACTCAATGACTTAGTAATGTGCACCAGTCAAAACACTCTACACATGCAGAATTTTAGATCAGCTTCAATACCTCCTTTGGGTATGAAAAACCAATGATAGCAGGTATTTGGAATGTTCCTTTTAAATAAAACCCTGAGCCCTGGCTGGTGTAGCTCAGTGGATTGAGCGCGGGCCTGTGAACCAAACAATCGCGGTTCGATTCCCAGTCAGGGCACATGCCTGGGTTGCAGGCCAGTTCCCAGCAAGGGACACACGAGAGGCAACCACACATTGATATTTCTCTCCCTCTCCCTCTCTCCTACCCTTCCTCTCTAAAGATAAATAAATAAAAAATCTTTAAAAAATAAAACATAGTCTTTAAAAAATAAATAAATAAATAAAATAAAAATAAAAACCTGAGACTAAACATAGAGGGGGAGAAAAGAACTCAGGATAAAAACAATGCAGAAAGCAAATGAAAAATCCAAGACAACTATAAATATCATCTGAGAGAAAATGTTGCACTCGTAAAACAAAAACAGGATATTGAAAAGAAACGGTTTCTTCATTCTTGGAATATGAAACTATTATAGCAGAAACAAAATATTCAATAAGTGAGTTTGGAAAAATCAAACTGAAGTCGTCCCCCAGAAACAAAACAAAGACACAGATTTATAACATGAGATAACAAAATTAAATGGCTGTACCAGGCAGGCCTATATCTGATTACAAGTTCTAAAATACACACACAGAGAAAAGGTTATGTTAAAAAAGAAAAAAAGAAGCAGACAATTTCTGAGAGTTAAAGGCAGTCGACTGAGTTCTAGAGTGAAAGCACCAACAAATGTCCAACACAATAAATGAATAGAGAAGCCCATTCTAGGGCACACTGTGTCACATACTAATGTGGCCCTGGAGGACACTAGGGATAAAGAAAGAAATCTAAAGAAAAAGTCAGGAAGAATCATACATCCAAACTACAGTGTACTTCAACATCCAGAAAACAATAAAACTTAAAATAAAAATGGAGCAATGCCTTCAAACAGTTTGCCTTCAAACTGATGATTGATCAGTCTTTTATACCCAGCCCAACTCTGAATCCTGTATGAGAGAATAAAGACATTTCCAAAGATGCAGGATTTCACAGTGCACTTCTCATATATGTGCTCCTACTCAGAAAGCTAATGGAGGCTGTGCCCCACCCACAAGAATAAACAAGATAGGAAGACAAAGAAATTAAGAAATAGGAGATCCTAGGCAGGCCAAGAACCTGAGGAATTCCCTTGACCATAGCACTGGCCATCGAGCCTAAGGAGCAAACAGTAAAGACTAGAGCAGTGGGCTTCAGGGCTCCAGAAGGAATGGCACGACGAAACATATTTTGAAAGACAGGTGTAAGAGATTACCAACGTGTCTGACCTTCTGGCTCAAGTAGTGTTTGGATAAATAGTAATAAGAGATCAAAGAAAGTGAAGGGGCGGGAGGGGAAGAGAGACCATTATTAACTCTCGGAGGAACAAAGGAATTAGACAAAATAAATGTAACATACAATTAACAGGGCTCAGCTAATAACAGTTACAATCATAATGCAGGCATTACAATGAGTTAATATAAAAATTATGAAAAAGATAAGAAGGGAAAGGAGACATGATGGTTTGGGAGTGAGGGGAAGAGAGCTCAGTCTCCACTTTCCGAAACGAGTGTACGGACGTCCAAGTTCCCATGGTGTGCAGACTATGGAAAAACAGCGAAAGAAAGAGCTGGAGGAGTAGGAAGTGATGCCCGTGTGGAGGACTCGGAGGCAGGACCGAGTAGAGACTGCTGCTTTCTGTAGTCAGCGCCACAGATGCGTTTTTGAACTACGTGCATCCTGTTTATCATATCACTTTGATAAAACTTTTGAAGCACTATGCAAATATATGGTATTAAGACATGTTTCAGAGTCAGTGTCTAAACAATGTACCTCAGACAGCCTTGAGCCTACTATTTCTATGGCTAAGACCTGCAGCCAAATTTAAATAAAGAAAGAAGGCAGTTAGAGGTCAGGTAGCTACAAACTCCTTGACTACAACATATCTCTAAAATTTGATAAGCAAAGAAAAACCACCTGTTTCTCCGAAATGGTTCTAATCTTCTAAAAAGGCACTGGTCACCTTATATTATCATTACAATGCCAGAGACATTTACAATATCCTATTCTGCCAGCATTGACACAACATAGTGTACTTCCTAGTGACTTACAAACCACTCTTCCAACTTCTACAGCTTAACTCATGGTGTGTTAGAATCTGGCAAGAGTATTTGAAAATGCCCCACTCTGATTTTCTTTAACTTTTATCCAATAACTTCCACATGACTAGAAACTCATCCTTCTCGTAGAATCTCTTCCTTTCCATGTAGTTCTTATTCTGGACCCCCTTAATGCAGGTTCTAACAATGGGAGGTCAGAAACAATGCAAAGCCCACCAGGGTGCATAATCGTCCTGAATATTTCAGATGAAGTATGACAGCAGTCTAGAAAAAGTATCAATTATTCTCAAGCAAATGTTTGGTTCTAAAGTCATCCTTCTGCAGATAATACAAAAACAAATTATTCAGCAATATCTGCCTATACATATATATATTATACACATACCTGTCACTAAAAAGTAATGTGTAGCAATTTTCAAGTAATTTTAATAGACTTCAGTCACTGCAGGTTTCATTTTAAGGGACGCTAACATATCAGCACTAATAAGCAAAATCAATCACTCTCTAGTCAAATTAAACAATGTTCAATTAACTAGCACCTGGCTAGGGTCAAAGTGGTCAGCCATTGCAAAAGAAACTTTACCACCAGTAAGCTATTTATTACAAGGATACAGGAAGTCCGAATCTCAGTACTGAACTGTCCTACAGCAGCCTCTCCCCTCTCCTCCACAGTTAGATCTGAACTGCTAGTTCTGGGCCTCCCGGCAGTGGTTCAAAGTTACCCATTCTAAAGACACATCAGCACACACTTCACTCAGTTCCTTTGGCTCCTAGAAAACACTGCTGTTTTCAATTAGCATTGTCACAAAGTGAAGCACCCTCTGGTCTTTTCACTGAAAATCAATTATGCAAAAGAACAGTTTAGGTGGTCTAATTCAGCTGCGCCATATGTATAGTACAAGGTGTTCAACAGCTTTGACGAAGAATTGGCAAGGACTTCAGCCAGCTGTCCAGGGTCTTGGTGTTACACGTGGAAGATGAATATTCATTCATTAAGTTTTCTTTAATTTGTAAACAACACAGGTTTTTTCTTATATAATTATGAACTTTCCTCCTGTCCTTTCCAGTTGGGCAAGTTTAAAATCCCTGCCACCCCCCTTCACACAAGTCTCAGTATTCTGCTCATTGCCACTCCACTACAATAAAGATCTCCTTATGTAACTGCATTTTCTATATTAACTGGCATGTTTTTGTCTTGGCATCTTCTGAACACAGACTCGGTTTCCTGGCCAAGGTGTGGAAGACCTGACTTTCCCCAGTGCAACATACACTATCTTGAGAGAACTGTGCTTTCCCACCCTTTTTCTGCAAGTCCATTTTGTTTGCAAACAGTATAAATTGGAGTTTTCCTAACTTTGACCATCACGCAAAAATATATTTACTATTTCAAACTGGGTCACACACAGGTGCAACTAAGAAAGTTTACCCAAAACAAGTTTGTATTGCAAGATATAATGCACTCTGATTTTAAAATCTGCGCTTCATTTTTTAAAAAAGAAAATGTTGATCAATCCACTGAACTAATTTTCCAGCTCACTAACGGGCTATAAAAAGGGGTCCCAGAAAAGCTAAGGAACAACATCAATAGTGTAAACACTTGTGAATCTGTGTACACATATGGATTTTGGTCTCGGTTCTTTCACTGCGTAACTGAGGGGCTTACACAAGTCACTTCACCTGGGAACTCCAGGCCCTTAACAGTGAAATAAGGGAGCTACAATATCAACGCGCTGGGGTTGGAGCAACTGGACTTAAGAATGAAGGTCCTGGAACCACAATCAACTTCAGTTTTCTGAGTCATTTGATTCTGGCAACACTGTGCTAAGACAACCAGGTTATATTTTGGCAAAAATGAAGACTTTCAATCCAACTGAGAAATAAGACAATTGTTTTGTTTCAAAGCTTTTCATCAAAATGAAAAGCAAAATACATCATTCTTCTAACATCAAGATTGTTTTGTTATAGATGGAAGATACTTATAGGTTAAATAATTCTTTGGAAAAAAGACCTAAGAGAACTTCTAGATCATTCATTAACCAATGAGGTATCATCAAGCAAATACTGACTCTCCAAACTCACTGTCTTTCCTCATTGCTCTTGAACCAAGTGTTGTCCAGGTTGTTACTAAGAGGTGAATAGTTACAGTCTAGGGTTTTATTAGAAAAAATAGTTACATGATAGAATATCTAAAATGTTCAATGATTAATCTATATCTGTGAACTTTTTCCCTGAAGACAGGACATCATAGTGGGAAATACTATTCTAAATAAATTATCAAACTTCAGCTTTGTTTAACTTGCTAGGATAAAATCATGACAAAAATACATGAAAAATTGTGGGTAATAGTTAAGAGTAACCTGGTCCTTAATACTGTAACACTAATGTACTTCTTACAGGAAGACAAAGATATCCAAGATAGTGCAATAAAAGTATAAAAAACTTAAGTATATATTTGCATATTGATGTATATATTTGCATATGAATATGTTTTTATCTTGAAGGACCTACAGAATGCTAACAGGGTTAACTGACTCATACTAGCAACTGAGGATTAGAGGGAAACACAAATTTATACCCGCTTCTGTGCTTTGTCTTTTTAAACAAAACTAAAAGACTTATTTTTAACTATTTTTAAAATAATCAGGTACAAATTATCCACTACAGTTGTTTCCTCGTAAACAAAAATAAGCTGCCTTCCTGCAAACATATCAGGGAATCCAAATGAAAAGGACCCTGTTTGTGAGACCACAGAAAAGAACTTCAGAGGCTGTGCAAGGATTAACAAGCAGGTTAAACCCTGGCAGTTACTTGTTCATCAATAAGCCAAAATATTTCATTACCAAAATAGCTCAATGCTATGATAGGAAGTTTTCTGTAAGTCAGGTAACCTTAAAAAATGTTTAAGTCCATCCTACTGAGATTAATAATCCCTCCCTGTTTTTACACCTGGGATTCTATTCCTAGGTTTGTTTTGAGAAAGAATCAGTGCTCTATAAATACTGTGCCATTTGCCTGTAGAAACATCAGTAAAGTGTCAAGGCAGTGATTTACTCATTCCCCTATGTACTTGATGAGTAAAACCAGTAGAACCAGCTACAATTTAGATTTGCTTCAAACCATGTAAAGTGCTAATGGACTAATCGAACTAAGCAGGTGATTTTTTAAAAAGGTATTTCAATGCTATTTTTATTCAAAATAAATACAAAAGAACCGTCTAGATATCAAATACTAGCAATAGTTGGATGATAACTAAACATGGTAGTTCATTCAAAAAAATTAAAACTATACAGCTATGTATGTACTATCACCAATCCAATATACTTATAAAATAGTAATGATATAATAAGATTTAAATGCTAATATTGTAAAGCACAGAACTGATTCCCATAAAAATACAAACAGGTTTTCTTCATTACTTAAATAAACATCTTCACAAAGGGCCAACGTGGGAGTGCAGGGGGAGAGGGTAAATCAATCTAAAATACTATGAGTGGTGTAAGGGCCTATAGTTAGTGATTGCCTAAGATCCACCAGTTCAGCATTTTCCAGGACCATATTCAGGCTGAAACTGGGATTACCATACAGCCTGGGTTCCACAAAAATAAAGGTGTAGCTTCCAAAAAGAATGGTTTAAAGTTCCAGTAAGTGGTGAGTTGCTGTGATTTTTACAACTTGAGCTAACAAGCTCAACAAGGAGGATGTGCTAACAAGGACGATGAATGCCTTATGTGTGAATATGCTCCATACATTCTGATTCTCAGACTCAAACCAATTAGTTAATGTACCTTAAAGTCACAGCACTCTGGTAAGAGGGGAAGGGAAAAGGAACAACACCATTCCCAACAGGAAACCAGTAACGTTCTCCATGTCCATTTCCCTCCTGTGCAATCATGCAACAGGAATATAAAGGAAGTAAGGATAACCCAGCTTTGCAAAAATAGGAAGGGTCCTAAATGAAAGAACCGAAGTTACAAGAGGGACTACACCTACTTTTCTTGTCACTGCTATGCAGAGTTGAGTGCTGCTCATTTCCCCTCCCCCGCATGAACCTAAATTCCATCTCTGAAGCCTCTACTTACCTGACCATATCCCACTACCTCTAGTGACTGAAGAAAGCATATTATTACTCCGTAAGCAAGTAGCATGAAAAAATAAATAATAAAAGAATTAGAACCCCCTCCAAAACTATTCACTGGTGGAAATTAGAAAGAACTGACCAGATTTCAACTGAATAAATGCTGCCAGCCTCAAATTTTCTGTAAACGTAGTTTCTGAAAAATGAAAAGTTCCTCTCATCTCACTTTTTTCAATCACCAGTTCCTAGGCAATACAGTGCCTTCAGCTGCCCACTCCATTACCTGAAAAGCTCTCAATTTTGATAACATTACGGAGAGCAAAGCCAGTGAGTGAGGTCACCACATAAAAAAAAAGTCAAGAGTCTGAAATGAGAAGCTATCAATGAAAATGCAGGGCATGAGGACGCAGGACTGCACAACTCCAAGTGCAAGAACGAATCTCTAAGGAGAGATCCATCGCTAGGCAGCGTGGTTTACCACGGGAGGAGGGTCAACAAGAAAATCCCGACCAGCGTTCTTTTGGGAGGAAAGAGCAGAAACAGTCGCAGACTGAGGCCAACCTCTATCCATCCCTGGTCACTACCAAAAAGACTGGGAAAAAGAGCACTGAGTTACAAAAAGACAAGATAGCGTGGAATTTTCATTTAATGTTATCAAGGAGCTTGGGGCCCAATAATGAGGAGAGAGCAGAGTACAAGGAGATGGAGGGGGCAAGTCCATCCCCAATGCGGTCAGCCTGGGCTTTTAGAAGCAGGTTTCCGCCCTCATGAAGCCTCTGCTCAGCGTCCAACTCTGCACCTGCCAAAGGTCACCACGTCCGGGGGCGACGGCGAGCCCCCCCCCCCGCCTTCCCGCCCACGCCCTCCGGCAGTCCCCGGGGCCTCCGAGGTCAGGGACCTAGAGCAGGGACCAGAGCTCGGCAATACCAGGTGTAGTCGTCCTCGTCCCTCCAGGCGGCCAGGCTCTCCAGGTCCAGCGGCTCCACCTCGTCCAGCAGCGTGGGGGGCGGCGAGGGCAGCGCGGGGGGTCCCCCCGGAGGCGTTCCCGCGCCCCCCGGGTCCGGCCCGCTGCCGCCGGCGCCGAAGAAGCCCGAGGCCGGCTTGAAGTAGACGAAAGGCGCCTCGGGGGGCTGCGCCAGGCTGCAGAGAAGGGAGGGCGCCGGGCTGGGCAGGCAGTAGGTCCCGGGGAACGCGGGACTGGTGCCGGCGCTGCCGCTGCCGCTGCCCGCAGTGCCCAGCGCCAGCCCGAGCCCTAGGCCCCCCGAGGCGGAGGCGGTGGCTGGGGGGCTCCGCGGACCCAACGGGCTGCAGGCCCCGGCGGGGGGCGCCGCGGCGGGCTGAGGCGGCGGCAGCAGCAGCAGGTGCGGCGCGGCTGCCGCGCTGGCCGCTCGGCTCCGCAGCTGCTCATTCTGCTTCTCCAGCTTCCGCACCAGCTCCTGCAGCTTCTTCACCTCCAGCTCTGCGTTCACCACCGGCCCGGAGCCCGCTCCGGAGCCGCCCCCCGCCGAGGCGCATTTCACCTGCTCCGCCATCATCCTGGGCCCCGAAGGCGCCGCGGCCGCCGAGGGCTGCGCACCGTCGTGCCGGCTGCTCGGGCCGCTGCGAGGCTACGGCTCCGTCCCTGCTTCCCCGGCCGGGAGGGCTGACCACGCTGGGGCTGAGGTCGAGTCGGATGCTCGCATCAGCACCAGGGCCCAGCCTCCGGCAGAAGGAGCAGCGGCCGAGCTGCTCTGCACATGCTCAGAGCGCCTCTCCAGTCCCCTGGGCGCCGAGGCGGCTCCGGGTTTTAGCCGCGGCCCCAGGGCGGGGCGGGGCGCGGGAGCCGAGTGGGCGGGGCCTGGGTGGAGGCAGGCCTAGGGGTGCGCGGCCTCAAAGGGGCGGGGCGCCCGCCCCGCCCTTGCTACCTAATCCCAGGTGCCTGATTGGACCTCGCCGGAACTTTCCCGCCACCGGCACATCCTCCCGCAGCTGCGGAGAATGCCAACTTTGCGCACCTCCGGGCCAGGGCTGGGGTTCGGAGCAGCCGCTGCTGCGGGTCCCGCCAGCCTGGGAGCAGCTCACCTTGCGCCCCTTCCAGGAACACGCCTAAGCTTAACACATCCTTTGCTAGCTGATGAAACCCAGAGAAAACCAAAAGGCAAGGGAACGTTATCCTAAAAACGGAAAAGTAAATGCAGGGAACAGAAAGACTTTGGAACAAAGCTATCAACTAGATAACTGGTGATACAGATACAAAATGGTGGGAGAGAGGAGGCTGAGGAGAAAGAAGAAATGTCCCCACCCCCCCCCCAGAGAGGGGAGGTGGCCACGGGCTAAGTTCACTTCTGCTTATTCAAAAGTACTCCTATTTATACTATTCTGTACCACCAGTGTTTACCCCAATAAAATGATCACTTTTCCACTCTATGTATATACACACATATTCATCAAATAAGGCTTTGGGCACCGAACTCTGTGCCTGACACCTTACTTGGCCGTGCAAGCAGTGAGTAAAACAAACAAAAGTCATTATGGGAGACATGTGAGTAAAATTGTGTAGGGCTCCACCTGTTAAATAATTTATAAACAATTAAAGTCAGACTTGCTGGGGGACAAAAGAAAAACAGAAAACTGGGAACTCTACCCCAAAACGCCTCATTTCACCTGCAAACCTGTTTGTTACATCTTCTGGAAAACAGCAAATCTGCTTTAAGATGGGGGAGGAGTGGCTTTCGAGCAGAAGAGTTGAATCAAATTTTGTTCATTACTATTGACTTAGGATTTTGAATGTGAACACAATCAAAAGGTTGTCTTTGATTTTACTACAAGACAAGCCCACACAACTGTTTCTCATCCTCCAATGGTACCGTGTCCAGTGAAAGGCCCTGCTTGGCTCCGGAACTGCTAGCACATTGTATCAGTTGGTTTTACATATGGCTCAGTGCCTACCTGCTTCGAAACACTTGTGTCTTCTCGGTTGTCAGTCTGTATCTCTAATTTCTGTGTGAAGTGGGTGTTCTGTACTTAAATTACCTGGTGAGAGTTTCAATAAATTAGGTCAGTATGTGTGATAACTACACTGACCCTCGCTCCCAGCTTGCTAGACCACCACCTAACCACCTGTATCACCCATCACCTTTCCAAGTTTCGGTGTATCTTCTGGATATTCTGGTTAGTGCTAAAACCTGGAGAAGTGGAGTGATACTACTGAAAAGTCCTAAGTAAAGAATCTATTGAAGGATTTTTCCGCATGCTCAGTGGCAGATGCGGGTAGCAGTATCCCTGCAACACAAAGAAAGGGAGAGGACAGGCACAATGAGAACAAAGAGCTGCTCGTTTCCACATTACCAAAAGAAATTGGGAATAGGCACAGGCTAGTGAAGACAACAAGAATTAAGATGTAAAGAAAAGCAACCACTTTACTGCAAAATTTATACAAGCTAGAGAAAGAGAAATAAACAGCCTGTTCCTCCCCCACTTACCCAGTATGGTCTCTATAGAATGCATGCAAGCAACCAGTAGTCAGGCTTTAGAACTGAGTTTTAAAAGTAACACTGATTATCAAAATCTCTGTTGCTTAAAAAGAAAGCATTCGGTGATATTTAGGCATAAAGTAGCGAACGATAAAACATTCTGCCCTAAATTTTTATTCTTTATTCTTTTTCTGAAAGGACAAATTTGCCCTCTTCTGAACTGTTTTAAAAGTGTGAAATGATTCATGTCTTGAGAAATTTAAATCATTTCTTTCTATTAAAGCACCTCTTTTTTACCCCTTCTGTGAATTACACACATACACACACCAGAGATAGGCAAAATGCACACTGATTTTAACTTGCTATGCCCAGGGCGCCAGTCACTTTAACACGCAATTAGAGGTTGATGGTGTCAAGGTTTTAATTAAGCAGTCTTCATTTTTTTTTATTTTGATGCAAATGTGTAGGCTTTGTGTTTTGAACGAAACCTCATGCATAGTGGCTCAATTTTAATATTTTTTTATTTTAAATGAAATGCACAAGGTGATTTCAGAGGTTTACAAAGAAGATAGGAAAAATGAAAGTGTGTGTCTCAAAAACTTCTGTATGCTTTACAGATACATTTGAAACACCATAAACTGATGAGTAACATCCATATACCACACATTCTTTTAAGAAAGTAAACTTATTTTTATTTTTATTTTTTATATATGCCTCCAATAGATCTATGGACATCAAACTGATTCAGTCACAGAATTGCAAAGCAGCATAGTTTCTTCTTGAATCCGTAAATCTAATTCCCCAAGGAAATCTAGGAACTCCTTGTTATCCCAGTTTTATACATGACCTCACAAGGTTAGGTTACTTGCCCAACTTCAGCCATGAAAATGACAGTTCTCCAGAGTTTCTAGTGGTCCAACCGCTCCTTTCTTTTAAAGTAAAATTCCTCTAAGAGTAAGACCCATATATTTGAAACGTAAATTTTCAATCAGTGCTGTGGACATACGTTTATATGAGCACTACATTCATTCAAGTTGATAGATCCAATCACTGCAACAGAAAAGCACCAAGTGTGTTAAACTAAGATCAAAGATCCCCAGCTGTGTTTTCACATTGATTCAGCCAGACTAGTGTTTGCTTTTACCCCCCATCTTAATGAAGATACCCGTTTGTCCACACAGAACAGACTTGAAAATTGTGAGTCCCCGCTGTCCTTAGGTAGTGCCTAGCACAGTGTCTAGCACAGAGCAGAGAAACACTGAAAGAGGTTTTTAAAGAACCTCTAGATAAATAAATAAATCCCCCAGTTCTAGCTGAAATTTAGACAAGAAGCTTGTTTCTCTAAAACTCATTTATCAAATGGTAACAACCCGGGAGGATCAGAAGGCTTTTTGCAGACTCTGTAATAATTGATTTTTTCTCGTTTCATTCCATTAAAAGCTAGAAAAATGCGTGCATCGAATGTGTGTATTTTCATGTAAAGGGATAATGCAGAGAAAACAAAAATACATGAAGCCAGAATTTATGTAAATACAGGCGTGCTTTCTTTCATGTGCTTCCCTTTATTGTGCTTTTTTTTTTTTTTTAACAAATGGAAGGAAAGACCCTACCAGCAAGAAAGTTACTTTTTGCTTCATTGCTGTGGTCTGGAGCTGAACCCACAGTATCTCCGTGGTACATCTGTAATCCTTGTGTGGGTTGCTCCATTCTAACCGCACCCTACTCTACTACTCAAATTCATGCCAATAACCCATGTAATTATACCCAGTAGAGTCACATGTAGTAGTAGTTATAACAACAATAATAGTAATAATAACAATTCTCTTTATTTGGGAAGCCATACTTGCCAAAGCCCTTGTTAATAAACAGTTATTACATGTCTGTTATGTCCAAGTCACAATGCTAAATGATACTTTAACAGCGAGTAAAACAGCATCTCTGCCACTATGACCTTATCTAGTTGGAGAAAAAGAGCATGTAAAAAACTAACTATAGTACAAGACTTAGTGTGATAAGTATTGTGATGAAAATAACATGAAACAGATGAACAGCAGTGGGGGATGGGGGTGGGGAGCTGGGTGGAAAAGGTGAAGAGATTAAGGGAAAAAAACAAAGGCAGCAGTATGGTGATTGCCAGAGGAAAAGGGGGTGACGGGGGAGGTGGGAGAGGGCAAAAGGGAGATAAATGGTGGAGGAAAGAGACTTGACTTTGGGGAGTCAGCACACAACTCGAGATGCAGATGATGTGTTTTAGAATTGTACACTTGAGCCCTGGCTGGCGTAGCTCAGTGGATTGAGCGCGGGCTGCGAATCAAAGGGTCGCAGGTTTGATTCCCAGTCAGGGCACATGCCTGGGTTGCAGGCCAGGCCCCTAGTGGGGGCCACGTGAGAGGCAACCACACACTGATGTTTCTCTCCCTCTCTTTCTCCCTCTCTTCCCCTCTCTAAAAATAAATAAATAAAAATCTTTAAAAAAAAAAAAAAGAATTGTACACTTGAAACCTGTATGGTTTTATTAACCAATGCCGCTCCAATAAATTCAATTAAAAAAAGAAAATAGCCCTGGCTGGTGTGGCTCAGTGGATGGAGCTCGGGCTGCGAACCAAAGGGTCACCAGTTCAATTCCCAGTCAGGGCACATGCCTAGGTTACAGGCCAGGTCCCCAGTGGGGGGTCATGTGAGAGGCAGCCACATGTTGATGTTTCTCTCCCTCTTTTTCTCCCTCCCTTCCACTCTCTCTAAATGAATAAATAAAATCTTTAAAAAAATAAAAGACCCATGAATTTAAAAAAGAAAATACAAGTCAACAGTCTAGGGAGTGCCCAGTAAGGAGCACTTAATTTTGGCTAAAAATGTGGGGGAGACTTCAAGTAGAAAGCATACATTATTTCATTTGGAGCTCCTTACCAAGCTTCGAGGCATCAGGGCAAGTGTGATAGGCTCTATCAGAGAGAATATCAAAGCAACAATAGAACTAGGACACAGCGCTCAGCTCTAATTCCTAGTTATTATTGTTTCTTCTGTGGTTAATTTATTTTGTTTTTATGAACAGCTCACACGTCTACCACTCCTATTAAAAGGCAACTTTTTACAATTTATCTTAATAGTAGGTGTCGGTGCTTAGTAAATGCCAGCAACTATTCTAAGTCCTTTACTTGCATTAACTCATTTAATCAACAAACAACTATTTGAGGTAGTTTCTATTGTTATTCCCATTTTATCAACGAGGAAACTGAGGCAGAGAGGGGTCAAACAATCTGCCCAAAGTTACCCAGCCAGGAACTGGCAGAGCCAGGATTGGAAGCTAGGCAGCCTGGATTCAGAGCTGAAGCTCATAAATGGCAGTGTCCCTTTTCGATCCTAGGCAGCACCCAGCAGAATATCCTGCTCTGGTCTTAGTGGCTTATCAATAAAAACTATTGGCTAATGCAAAATCAATAGTCAGGAATGCATGGAACAAAGTCCAATTCATTAGCAAGCAAATATCACTGAAACTTTAAAAGTCCCCAAGCACAGATTAGAAAACAGTAGGTTTCCAAGGTCAACCAATTTGCCTGTGCTGGCCAGACATTTCTGACGACAAAATGGCCATTCACGCAATACGTATTTCTGTTCAGATGATAAGCGATTACCGCTTTGTTTTGCATTTCTAGCCATTGGGATTCTTCATAGGTCAATAACCACTCTCACAGCCTATGTCAGACCCGAACAGATCCTCAACTAGTTTGGGAGGTATTTTAACATTCAAAGGTAATAAATAAATTCAGAAACTTTTTTCAAAATCTGAACCTTTTTTACCCAAAATGAATAGACATTTTTGAACAATAAGCATGGAAAATTTGCACAATTACTTCAACCTTAAAGAATAACCTCATCTTTATTATTATTATTTTTTAATTTGTTCAAAGAGAAAAGTGAATCTGATATGCCTTGAGTCTTGCTGGCAAAAATTGGCACCTTAAGTACCATTACACTTGGGGTCTACTCTAGAGCTTCTGAAAGTATTTAAGTTTAGAACAATTTGTGTTCTTCTTTCTCCCAAATGTTTTATCATAAATGTCCACATGGTATGGTTTTCTTTCTTCCGTTGAAAACATTTTTCTCTGATCATTTCCAACGCTTTTATAAAACTCTTTTGCAAAAAAAATGGCAATCGCACTGGAGTGTTCACAAACCAAAGTCAGAAATCACTGGAGAACCTGCGTGACGTGACAGGGCAAGGACCCTTCCTGTGAGGGTGGGCCTTTTAGCTCCCTTTCCAGGGCCCAGCGCGGCTGCAAGGACGTGCTGTTGGAACCGAAGTCAGGGGCAGCGCACGGCGGCACACAGAGAGCAGCGCAGCACCCTCTTGGGCAAATCGCCACTTTCTAGCAGTTATAAGCCAGCCTCAAAGAAGTTGCTGCAAGTTTATTGGAAACAAGTCATCACTGAGTACCTAATCATAGTGTATGCACATAATTAATTTTTAGAAAAGAATAATAATTATACCATAAAGAAGTGATATGTGTTTCAACGATAACATCTTGTGCTTGATCCTTCACAAAAACAATGACGATAATTGTGTCATAAAAGGATTTGTCATAATGATCACAGATGTGTTCTTATTTCTTAACTTCAGGAATATTTTTGTTTGTTTGTCTTCTGAAAGGAAGATTTGTGCCCGTTAGCAGAGGATACTTTTATTACAGATAAGGTGGCCTTCACCAAACAGAATGCAAAGAGCTTCGAAGATGAACGTACCCTGGAAAGTAAGGAAGTGTCAAGTGGTAAGACGGGGCTTAACTACTGGGACAGTTTTCCGGCTTTCCAACCAGTTTAAAGCCGATTTTCAGACTCAGGGCTCTATTTGATTATATTTGTAAGCGTGTTTTATTATTAGTCTGTGGACAACAGTGTCTGAAATCTCCCACATGCTGCTAAAAAACTGGAGACAGAAAAAAAAACAACAAACAAAACATGATTTTAAAAGACCAGGCTCATTAGAAGATTAGGCCAAAAAATTGTAAGAAGAAAATCTAAAGAAATTAGCTCGTAGAAGATGGAAGTCCAGGTGATAACTGGAAACCTAACTTGGAAACGACACGATGGCAGTCTGTCCCTACGATGCTGTTGCGTGCGGCGCACTCGTGGACAGAGTGAGAGGAGGAGAGTCAGGGCGGGCCCAGAAGACTGGCGTGCTCCCTCTGTGCCGAGGCTAAGGGGGGCTCCATCTCCGTGCTTCCCTGATTGCTGATGGAAGAACGAAGGGTCTGGCCAACCCGCACACTAGCTCATAAAGTCCCTGCCTACAACGGGCACAAAATTCCTTCCACTCATTTCATTGACCAAGCAAGTCGTTGGCCACACATCACTTCGCGGCAGCAGTGGTCGGCGATTGTACCACCTGACCAGAAGACCAAGAAATCCTTAGTGCACAGCCCTGCCTACTAAATACGCTTTTATGTAAATTATTTCTGCTACTAAATAAATTAAGGCGACAATTTACCTTAAAGACTTTGGCTGATTCCCATAAGTTTTGGAATCTTCTGCTTTTGTGGTTGATAGGTTATAATTTTATTGTTATTGTATCTTTGGCTCATTCGTAATTTAAGAAATACAATTTTATTTGCTTATATATGTATATTCATCATCTTTTACTACATAAATCTGATTCATTGAATTTTGATGAGACATCCGATGTTCCATGTGTGCCTCAATAGTATGTAAGTATTCTATTCATTAGGTGTAGAATACAGGCACACATATAATTTATTCACATAGAAATATATAACATTTATCTAAACTTACAATATTTATAAATGTATATAACATGTTTAAATCATCTTGCTTACTTATGTTATTCAAATCTTGATTATCCCAGTTTAGAGTTTATTCAGTTTACTGAGTTTTAAAAATTATCTTTTTTGCATAATTTTCCATCTCTTTGAAATGATGCTATTCCTTTTCATATCTCCTTGACAACTCTAAACATTCTAATCTTAAAGTCTTTTAAAGTTAGCACATTTATTTTCATTTTGTCTAGAATGATTTTATTTCCCAATATTTTATATTACTTGCTATCTTTCTTAGTGTTAATTTTGTTTTTATGTTTTGGGATTTGTTTTTAGATCACTTGAGTTGGTAGTCCTCTTTTTCTCCTTCTTCCTTCTCGCGATTTAGAGATTTTGTGGTTGCCTCTGCCCGGTCCCAAAGACCGGAAGTCCAAAACCATTTCTTCTCTGGATGCCAAGTGTTCTCATTCCACCATGACAGTAAGAAGTTTAAAGTCAAATGATAAACCAGCTGAACTTACTTGGTCATGAAGGCTGAGTCTGGCCCCGCACCTGCCTTGGCACTTGAACTCTTAGAAGCTGGAGCTCCGGCTATCACCTTTTCTGCCTGCATTCCCAGGATGGGGAAAAAAGATGGGGGGAGGGGCTTGCCCCTCCATCCCACTTTTCCACGGCCCTGGGTGATGGTATCCCTCGTCTCTGCCACACCTGGTACAGGGGAGCACCATCCTGCGGCTTCTGTCTTGCATTTCTCTTCAGTTCCTGGTGCATCAAAAGGACTTTTCTTTCTCCCACTATTGTATGCTTGGATGTGGAGTCTGTGGGTAACTCGTCCATAGAAGATGACTGACTGCATGCTCGCGGTCCCAGCACGCTGCGGCTCCAGGTCCAGCAGCCTCAGTGCGCCATGCACCGAGAGTGAGAGGAAGCTACGGTTGTTTTACACTTCTCCCTGACAAGCATTTTCTCACAAAATTAAAGATTAGACATGGTCACTGGCATTCAGGGATAGCGATATGATGTCCTGCATCCACCTGGAAGAGCCAACTGGGCAACGGTCGGGCCTACCTCCCTGCAACCACCTTCCACAGCGCTCACCCCCAGCCCCCTGTTCCCGCACGCTGGGCACCAGCTGGGGGGCGCTGACAGAAGCGAGGCACTGGCTCGCAGAAAAGAGAAATGGAAAAAACACTGTTTAATAAGAGTCGTAAGGGATTTCGAAATTGAGGATAAATGATCCCTTTAAAATAAACATCTCAGAATCATACTTGCGATTTTTTTCTCCCTATTTTTGGCAAAGAGTGGAAGGGAGAAGATGAGAGAGGTTTACATTTGGATTTGTTTTAAATTTTAAAAAGCTGTTCTTTTAAATTTACCATCTGCTACTTCAGTGCTTCAAAGCGGCGGCGGTAACCGCCCAGGGTTACCAGACAGAGCCGTGGTCTGATGGGGCATGGCTCGGCCCCTACTGTGTCTTTCTCAGGATGGAGGCTAACTCATTGTGAGTCTTGTCACATTACCACACAGTTTATCTACACACGTGCTAGCCCTCTGGTTAGGGCACGGAGATAAGCAGCTATAGACATTCTTGTGACTCATCTGAATTACCAGGTGCTCATTCTGAGCAGAAAATGGTACCATCCCCCTCAGATGGACTTCTACACATAGAGTACTTCAATGCTTTTCTGCAGATCTCAGATGACACCAAGGATTAATAAATATGTTGAAGCCATACGATTAGTATTTGCTTAAGAAAGAATGATCCATAAGCTTGGTTTTCAAATACCATCCCTTTCCTAGAGAACTTTTGAGTTGAAAAAATTACTAAAAATATCCTGTTGATACTGGTGCTGATAAGGTTATTTTGCGGCTGTGTTGTGTACTCTGTGGTATAAAGCAAATATATATTGTGTTTTTGTCATTGAGAAGTAGTATTGATGGCATGAGAGAAAAGAGATGTCCACTAAGATCGATGAGTTCAACTTTGTAATTCTGAATTGAATTGACTAGAGTATCAGTGCAAACACATTTATTCATTCAGTTAAAAAGAAAACTTTTCAGCATTATCCATGAAATGACCTAGAGATATTAACCAACATAACAGCAATGAGTTGTTACCTTAGTACCTAGATTTTGGTTTTTAAATACATTTTTATTTTCATAAAAAGAGTCCAGAGGTCTTGAAAAAGAGGTGCTGATTGCAAGTCTAAGGTAGAAAGGAAATGGACTAGATAAACCTGGAACTTTTTTTATTGAACCTGGTAGGAGTATGTCAAAAGGACTTACTCAATATCAATAAGTTCCCAGTGTCCGAAGATTAGAGTACTTAAATGTCAAGAAGAACAATAACTCCCATCATTAGCAACACAAATTATGTTGAAATCTATTACTTCAAAATGATACTTAAATACCTAAATGAATTGCTAAGCAAACAAAAGAAAATCATTATGTGCTTCTGATGAAAGCACCCGCTACCACTTAAGTAGACTTCACACACACACGCACATCTACACACCACCACCACCACCACCACCCCTGAATCTGATCAAATCTCACGACATAGAAATAGGGCCAAGAAACAGTTACAAAATGAAACAAAATGAAAATACAAACTGCAGGAAACTATGAGACAAGAGACTCTACTTCTTCTCTTCCCTCTTCCTTCCTGTTTTCTTCTCCTTCTCCTTCTTCTTCTACTACCGCAACAACAATACAATTGCAAAGGAAAAAAGAAAAAAGAGATGGAGAAAGAATCTATAGATGATAAAAGACAAGCGCATATTGACCAAAGGCAATGTACAGAGCTTGGTGAATCACAGTTCAAGCAAACTTCAGTAGAGAACATTTATAGCGTAATCTGGGAAACATGAACGCTGCCTGGGTAGCTGATGAGGGAGATCCGCTGATGACAATGTGTTATGTTTTTAAAATGTAAGCACAGGAAGTGTAATATGCAAGCTTACTATATTAACTATCATTGAACCAGTCTCCTGAAGCTGCAGGTCATGCAAGTGGGCTGGGGACGAAAGAGTGGAGGTGGAAAGGAGGGTTTGTTGCTTACTGTGACCAGTAGAATAAGCTGTAAATCACACTTCAAATTTGGCTTTAGTTTACCCAGCACATGTGTATGAGCAAATGAATTGATGATACCAGTAAAGCACATGTGTAATAGAAAAAGTTTTTCTCTGGTTCATTTTTTTCTCTGCTAAGGAAAGTGACAAATCTGTAATAGGTGTCAGAAGTGATGATGGTTTGGGGAGACCCACAAACCATATGAACAAAGAAATAGACAAAGAGGAATCTTTAAGGCTGAATATTTTGATGCTTACGAATTTTTCTTCTTGTGGTACGTAGTTCCTTGACCATCTCAAAGTGTCACGGAATTAAGCACTTCAGCAGTATATTACTTCATGTGTATATTGAATATACTTCACGTATACTTCAGCAATATATTCAACAATTGCATGCACTTAACAACTCTTGAAATTTTTCCCAGGTTGTAACAATCTTTAAAAAAGTGAGACCCAGAAACATACATATTTAAAGTGCCTGAAACACAGTTGGTTTCCAGTGAGTGGGAGTTATCATTATGCAAGAAGAATATGATTAATATTTGTATATGGTTTGATTTTTCCCTATTTCCCTATTGCAATTTAAAGCAGTAAATCCAAATCTAACTTTTTTTACAATAGTGATAAATATAGTAAATTGGGGGGCATATAATGGATATGACATGTATTTAACTTTAGTAAACATTTTTATTTAGTCCCAGGGTTTGACTTTAGAGAGCACCTCATGTTAAATGAGATTCAGAAGGACTATAAATTCAGCAGTCAATAGTGACGCACACAGAGTACAAAAAGTAACTGGTGAACAAAAGTGCACAGGTGTCAGCTGCCCGATTCTATAACACATCTGCAGGCTGCACTGGGTGTTCACCCCAGGCTAAGTCTCCATCCACCACATTTATTCCCTTTGTACCCACCTCCACCTTCCCCCAACCCTCCCCTGGCATTCAGGCATCACCACACTGTTGTCCGTGTCCATGAGTTTTTTCTCATTTTTTCCCTTTTTGCTCAATCCTATTGTACCTAGTCCTCCTCAACATCAACAGCTGTCAGCCTGCTGTCTGTGATTCTGTCTCTATTTTGCTTGTTTGGTTTGTTCAACAGGTTCCACATACGAGTGAAATTGCATGGTATTTGTGTTTTGCTTATTTCACTTAGCATAATGCTCTCCGGGTCCATCCATACTGTCGCAGAGGGTAACATTTTCTTTTTTTCTCACTGAGTAGTATTCCATTGTGTAAATGTACCACAGCTTTTTTATCCACTCATCTACTGGTGGACCTATATAATTTTGTGAACCAGTGTCGCCTCCAAAAAATTTAATAAAAAGAAAAAAGAAAAAGGCCTCACTGGTGTGGCTTACTTGGTTGGAGAGTTATCCTGTAGACCAAAAGGTCAAGGGTTTGACTCCCTGTCAAGGCATGTGCCTGGGTTGCAGGTTTGGTGCCCAGTCATGCCTTGTATGAGAGGCAACCAATTGATGTTTCTCACATCGAAGTTTCTCTCCTTCTCTCTCTCCCTCTCCTCCTTTCTCTCTAAAATCGATAATCATGCCCTTGGATGAGGATTTTTTAAAAAGAAAAAAATACATATATAATTTGATACAAAAAAAGTAACTGGTGAAAGAAGAAATCTATACAAAGGCAAGCTAGGACAGCACTTACTTTGCAAATGTATGGCAAAAAAACTAATGCAGAATCATAAAAACCACAAGTTAAGTAGGAGTTTGCAATGTGTCACAGGAATTTTTAAAGTTAATAAAGTACTGAATTATCTAAATAAGAGAATGGCATGTGAGCTTTAATCTGTTGCTCTGTTCTGGTGAGATCATTTTTGGATGACTCTATTCACGTGAAAGCCCCCGATTTAGTGACAGCGACTGCAGTATGCTGGTTTCGAATCCCTGCTTTGCCGTGGACAACCTGACGGTGAGATGGAGCTGTTCAGGGATTTCGGTCTCTGCTTCCCTGCATCTGCAGACTCTGTAAATTGAGGGCATGTGCCCAGAACCATTCTTAAATACCCACACAAATCTCAAATCCTTTGCTCGTCAGGAAAAGATATTATTAGCAACAGCGGGATGATCTAATTATAATGTCTTTGTATGTACAAAGAGACATGTGATAGAAGCCCCTGATGAGCTACCTCCGGGGACAGGTTAGGAGCCGCAGCTCACACAGCTCCGTGCTGAGGCGTCAGCCTTCTGCCACAACCCGTTTCTCCATTTCCCCTTAGAAATAGATAGAAACCTCCACACCGGCAAGCAGACACGTGACTGGGAACAACACTTCACAACCTCCCTTGCAGTGAGGTGAGGCCATGGGGACAGGGTGTCAGGAATGGGGGCAGCTTCCTCCCCACATCCTTTTCCTCTTCACTCTGACAGGGGCACAGTCACAGAGCTGGTGAGTTGGCTTTGACCCTGGGCTACTAGAAGAGGGCAGCACAGAAATATGCTCTAAACAATTTCACAAACAGAGAGATGACATCTGCTTTGCTCTGACAAAGAGGGGGAAAAATCTGTCATGCTTGAGCCACAGTATTTTAGAAGATTTTTTGTTATAGCCCCCTAGTTGTGCCCTAACTTATTTGGAAACTGGTAGTAGAAGTAGCATGCTGTCAAACAGAAGCCGAAAACACATTGGCTAACTGCTTGCGAAATAGGGAAGGAGGAAATAAATGTTACAGGCTGCAGATCTGGTGGCCCTTGCTATGCTGCGGCAAAACACTTGGCAAAGTTCTCACTTACCACAGCTATGGAGCCCATTATTCTAGAAAAGATAGGAAAAGCTCAGAATTTTAGTATGCGTTAGCTGCTCCTTACTGCATTTAACAAGATACCATGAGAGAGATGAAATTCAGGCCTAAATTAGCCAGCTTGCAAACATGAATGTTTAAACATTGTAGCTCTGCTCTGTCAGAGTCCTGTAATCTAACTTGACTGAGAGGCCAGTGATAGAAGGCTTAACCAAGCTAGAAAAGCCAATTGCAACTTCCTGACAAAGAGCAGGAGATAACACTGTCTCAGAAATTGTTACAGGGTATTCCGTTAAATGCTTTTCCTCAGACAATAGGAATCAACTCAATTGCAAAGATCATTGAATTGAAGGAGAGAGGGACAAGCCAAGCACAGAAGCCAGTAATAAGAGAATCAGCAGAAAGAGAACTATGACCATCCAAGGCCTTTGCTAAGGTGACTTTCATATGGAACTAACTAACCAGAAGCAAATGGAATAGAAGCTTTAGTAAGACTGTTTCATGCCTTTGTAACACAGTCGATTCATTTGTTATATTCTGCACTCCATCCTGGGATCTTCTGCCCCTGACCATCTAATTGAGATTCTTAATTTGTATGTATTAAGGCTCAGTCTTTGTACTCCTAAGTTTCTATGGGTTTGTGCATAGTGGTATCTATTCACCACTAAGGTATCATATAGAATAGTTCAATTGTGCTAAAAAAAAAAAATTCTCTGTGCTTCACCTATTTTAACTCTCCATCTCCCTGAACCCTCAGTAATCACTTACCTGCTTAAATGTCTATGGTTTTGCCTTTCCCAGAATGTCATAAAAGTGGAATAGTACACTATAGAGCCTTTTTCAGATTGGCTTTATTCATTTAGCAATATCCATTTAAGAAGTATCCATTTTTCTGCAGATTTGATAGTTCAGTTTTTTTTTTTACTTTTCCCCCTAATCTTTTTTTTTTTTAATCCTTACCTGAGGATATGTTTATCAATGAGAGAGAGAGAGAGAGAGAGAGAGAGAGAGAGAGAGAGAGAGAGATCAATTAGTTGCCTCCTATACGCACCCTGGCCAGGGATTGAACCCATAACCTAGGTACGTACCCTGACCAAGGATCGAACCCTCAATCTTTTGGTATATGGGACAATGTTCCAACCACCTGAGCCTCCTGACCAGGGCAGTTCATTTATTTTTATTGCTGAATATTACTCTATTATATGGATGTACCACAGTTTGTTGAGACATTTGTTTATGTAGTACATCTTGCTTTGTTACAGTTTTTGGTGATTATAAATAAAGCTGCTATAAACATTCATGTGCACCTTTTCATATGGACATGTTTTCACATTCTCTGGATAAATACCTGGGAGCAGAACTGCTGAATCATATGGTGAGACTATGTTTAGGTTTATTAGAAAGGGCCAAACTGTCTCCCAAAGTGGCCACACCATGTTGCATTCCCATTGGCCATGAATGAGCATTCCTGTTGCTCCGATCCCTGTCCAGCAACTAGTATTCTCAGCTTTTAGTCATTTTAATAGGTAATGTAGTATCTCATTTTAAATTGCATTTCCTTAGTTACAAATGACGTGAAGCATCTTTTGCATGAGTATTTGCCCCCTATAGACCTTTGGTGAGGTGTCTGTTCAGATATTTTGTCCATTTTCAATTAAAATTTTTGTTTTCTTATTGTTTAAAGTTATTCATACATAGGGGACAAGTTCTTTATCAGATATGTGTTTTGCAAATATTTTCTCCCAGTCAGTGGCTTATCCTTTTATTGTCTTCACAGTGTCACTGAGCACAAGTTTGTTTTTCATTTTAATAAAGTTGAACTTACCATTTTTTTCTTTTATAGATAGTGCTTTTGTGTTGTATCTAAAAATTCTTTACCACTCTCACAGCCAAGTTGATTTTCTTCTATGTTTTCTTCTAGAAATGTTATAGTCCTACATCATACATTTAAATCTCCAGTCTATCGTGAGTTAATTTTTGTCAAAGATGAATATAAGATCTGCATCTAGGTTCTTTTATTATTTATTCACATATGAATGTCAGATTGTCCCAGCACCATTTGTTGCATCTGTTGAAGACTTCTGTCAATCATCAGTAGAGACTATATTTGTCTACACATAATGTAAACCTGTTCATGAAATTAGTAATATTCAGTAATATTTTAATGGCACAAATCTAAAAGTTATAAATGAATTCTACTATATGTCAACATGCATTTGATGATGTAAATTTTTAATGGCCCACTGTGAAACTACCACACCCTGTCTCCTGCCTGCTTCTTCACCTCATCACCCCCTGCTGAGTAATCCCAGCCCTCCGGCACTCTTTCCATCCCTACACCACACGGAGCTGCGCTCGCCGTAGGGCCTGAGCACAGTCCTGCGGGAGACTTTCAGTCCAGTGTGACTTTCTGGGTCTGAAGAGCTCTTGAAGCTCATGATCTTTCCTTTTCTCATGGGAAAGAATGTAAAATTAACAAATTGTGACTGTCAAGAAAGTTGTATCAAGATCTGAATGTTCCTTTCCACCAGATACATTATTCATATCGCAACAAGGGAACACGCAATGTTTACCAAATTCCTGTGAGAATTTTCTCCTAACTCAGAAATGATGCTGCCTAATCTTCTAATGTTGCTATTTGGAAAACAGAAAGGGGTTTGATTCTTAGCACCTTAAAGGAGGTGAGGGAACCACACCAGCCCATTGATTCCATTCCAGCTTGGCGCTGGTGCAGACCACCTTTGACGCAGCCCCCAGAGCTTGCCTGGGGGCTCCTGTGTCCAGGTGTGAGACTTGAATCTGAGGCCCAGGAAGGAGCAGCCATTTGGTGTAACTCACCCTACGGCAGAGAGTTAAAAGCTATCCAAGTAATATCTCCATATTGTCTGGCACGAGGAATAGAGAAAGCTTAAAAATTCTTTGGTCGCTATCTCCTAGAATCTTTGACCTTCCATCGCATTTTATTTAAAACAAGCAAGGGCAGGTTTAGCCCAGAAAATGGTCTGATTTTGACCGACACCATGATATGTCCTCCTGGACTGCTTTCCCCCAGCTGGTTCCTTCTCTTCATTTGGATCTTATTTGAAATACCAGTTGACCACATTATTTTTAAACCCCACTTTCACCTAATCACTGTGTTTTATTTTCTTTCTGGGTCTTCTTACTTTCAGAAAGTGTTGTGTTTGTTTTCTGTCTTTCAAACTACTTCTCAGCTCTCCCTTTAGAATGTCAATTCCCTGAGGGCAGGAACCTTGGCTCTCCATCGGTTGTTACTAAGATCTGGAACACAGCTTCAAAATGAAGTTACTGGATAGCAGAATGAATGAATGAATGAATGAATGAATGATGGTAGATTACGAAGCAGGCTTTCCTTTGAGACAGAGCCTAGAAAACTTGGGCATTTCCATGTAGTAATGAGAAGAATGTATCAAAAAGAATACAGAGGCAATGAAGTAAAAGACCCTGTATTTCTTTCATTTTGCTATTTTTAGAAGGATACTGTCCTGTTGGAGCAATCAATTCTCTTTTAGAGTTGTCTCTTAATGAGCTGCAATATAAGGAGATCTTCCAAACCGTTTTAGGAATCTGCCATTCCTATGACGCAAATAAACCCAGACGGAAGGGAGTGGACTTGGTGAACCAGAGAAGCCCTTCTCTCCCCACTCTGTATTTCTTCCATTTTTACAACAGCGTTTAGTTTAATTTAATACATTGTTGTAGGAGAAACTGTCCATTCAACAGCCGCAGGAAAGTGAGAAGTATATTCCTTTTATGGTTTTTTAAAAATGAATCATTATAAAGTAGAATACTTTAAAAATGACATCCAAATGATTTTTAATTACTACAAAGGCATTTAGATGTTAATACATTTTATAGAAAAGGGAGGGATACGATTCCATTCGTCCTTTTCTGCCACAAATGCCAACTCTAAGAAAATTATTTCTTTTGATCTACTCTGAGAGCATGTAATAAAAGAACAATAAAACATATGGCTCAATTACTGCTGCTTCTCATCAAGCATGAATTAATGAGTATCAAATTATTTTTAATTGTTTTTTCTGGCTCCCTTTCGGTATGGCAACAGTTATACATTGCTGAATTTTGATAAGGATTTTGTGTTTACCACTGTGGACTAGTCTCTAAGGAAAGCAGATGATTGAAATCTTCATACAGAAGAATAATTCTTTAAATTTATCAACATTTGGAAAATACATGATTATCTTTTTTAATCTCCCTAGTTTATGTCAATTTTTTACAATTGCCTTAAATTTCCTCCAAATTCCACCCTCTTTTCAATGTTCTATATGCCTTCCTTCAAGAAGCAGTTGCTATGTACATATAAAATAGTTTATAAGTTCAGTTTCTCAATCTTAAGAATAATACTAGTTCCTCAAATATGATCATTGAATTTTCAGTTCCTTAAGAAAATCTCTTTAAAAATAAAAGTTATAACTTGAACAGTTAAATAATTAAGTTAACCAGTGTGTGGTACAGAACATAATAAATTGTGATCACTTTAATTGACAAAATCAATGTCAATGAATGGTATTTATAGATACTCCACAAAAAAACATTCTGTCACTGACAGTTCATTTTATTTTTATAAGCCATCAGTAAATATAAAGTGCTATGTAATATGAATAGATGTAACATGATAAAGAACTTGTCTTCATAGTCCATAACCATTATTTTCTCATAGATTATTTATATACCCAGATTTTGAAATGCATGCAAAAAAATTAACAAATTATAATATGTAAAATACATGTCATACAATTTTGCCCATTACCCACAAACCAATGTCTTTCTGTTTTTAAAAATTATATCTGCAATAAAATGAAGGGTGACACAAAGATTATATTGTTCAGATGTCCTCTCAAGTTCAATATGATTAACAAACCTATATTCAGATATAGTCTAAAGAGGGAACAGAAACTTGCTTTAGAATAATTTGGAAGCAGAAAGAGACCTCGGGAACAATTTTCAATACCTTTCCTGTTTCAGATACAAGCACAGAGACCCAGAAAGTGCAAATGATTTTCTGAGGTCCATACGACTTTATATGTTCCCATCTTTCTGCCCAACCTTGTCAGGAAATTTCTGTCAATGTTTCTTTTGCACGTGAAGGAGACATATCCTGCTTTCTTGACAGTTTGTCAAGATGTCAATACTGTCTGCAAGGCCAAATTCTTAGGGAAACAACAGTGAGGAGATGAGGGATGTGTTTGTAACGGAAACCACGGGGTACAGCCTGAACGGGGAGCAGGGCTGGACCTGCGGGGGCCCCATGCCTGCAGCCATCAGGAGCACCCTTCCTCTGACATCAGTAACTGAAACCCCTTGAATTTTTGATGACCGAAGCCAGCAATGTAACAGATGGTTCCCTTTATGTGTGTGTGACCTTATTGAAGGTAATTAGATTATTTATGCACCAGCAGAATCGTTAATTGTATACCAAAGTCGATCTTCAGTGGAAAAGGGTTTTCTAAATTACATAATCTCGAAAAAAAATTTGAATTCCTTAATGAATGCTTTCATCTTGATTTCCGCGTGCCAGAATTATTGAATCCACTTTGCTGAAAATGTTAAAGGGAATCAGAGTTAGAGATATAAATTCAGTACAAAAAATAAGCCCAGAACTAAAAATAATTTTAAATACTCATTCATCAAGGGGCCCATGGTAGGGTCGGCATTTTACTTTTCCCTTCCACTGCATTCTCCACAGTGGGGTTCGGTCCTGCCACAGATAGGAAGGGCTGATGGTGCTCATATTTGGGAGATGCCTGAGGTGTGTCTTCACAACTTAAATTTACTATAAAAATGCAATGCCTGTGGGGGCACTTGCACATGGGTAAAATGCACATAGACAGGGAGGAGGACACAATCCTGTGTCTTTATGTGGCCACATCTCCTCAAGGCATATCATGGACTTCTGGGCGACTGAAAGTTTTAGAGCTGCCACTGTATGCATCAAGGCTCTTGACATAATATTGGATCACGATAAGGCTGCTAGATCAGGAAGAAAACACAATATGAGAACTGGCTGGGGAAAGCAGAAAATAGAAGGCAAAATATGAATGTAATTAGTTTCGCTTCTGTAATTGATTCTGTAGCCTGATGGAACGTGGGCTTTTTGAATATTTTTCAGAGCATTTTCCAGATGTAGCCTCCCAGTACCTCGTCTATATTACACAGTTGTCACTAAATTCCTTATTTTGGACCCTATGGAAGAATCACAAATGTGCCTCTTCTGTTCACTACACGAAGACATCAGGAAACTTGCTGGTCAACCAGCTCCCCAATATCACCTTGGTTATTCTATTTACTACTGAATTAAAAATAAAGTGTTGACACTGGCTTAAAAAAACTAATCAAGTCTTACAGGATTTTATTTTACTAACTTACTGGGCACTGCATGTATCTTTTAAATCAACTTTTAAAGCTTTCATGCTAAGTTTAGAGGAAATATGAGTTAAAAGTGCAGGTCATTAATGTTGGCTTCTCACATTGTTTATGCTAATGAAGAGCCCAACTATGGTAATGTTGATCTTAAACCGATAAAAATATTTAGATGCTATATTTAATATATAATTGTATATAATTAAATAACTTTAAATTCCTTGTTTAAAAGAAACATTAAACGTCATTTAGCATAATCAAATTAGGTAAAAAGTATATATTTCAGTGCAAAAGTAAAAGGTCATTGACAAATATGGACTTGAATTCCAGAAAAAAAAAATGGAAAGTATTCTATAATAAATAATCTCCTTGCTTAGTTGTATCTGTCTGATCTGATATCAGAAGAAAATGTAAATGTTTACTGATTTTATACCATAAGACAAAATACTACCATACTGTCTATAGCTGAATTTAACTAAATATAATTAGTAAAATGTTTTTGCTAAATTGAAATCCTTCAATAATTTAAATGCTCAATTAATATTAGCAAAAGTAATAGTTTCTTGCAGAGCTGAACACTTACCCACAACTTTAGAGTAGCAAGGTTCACAGTGTATTGTCTGTCTGTAAATCCAAATACTGTCTCCCGCCTTCAGGTTTTCCAAAGACTGTTTGCATATTTCACACTAGAGGGAAAAAACAACATAGAAAGTTTATATTGCAAGTCTAGATTCTTCACGTAACATGATAGAAGGCACCTTCAGTTCACTCAGTACTGGTCTCCGCATTCACACTCAGATAAAGCCTCATGAGAATCTGCAGGGAGAGGGAGAGTGTCCTTGTCTAAGATCCACATGCAGAACTGTTCAGACATATTCTCACAGCATCTCTCTACTGTGCAGGTGTGCATGTCAGGGTGTGCCTATCACTGAAGTGTCCACTTAACTCACTCTAGGGTAGATATCAATTTTCAAAAATTGGTTATGCCAGGGACAAGACCACTGTTTGATATCTCAAACAGAAATACTAAGGGTATTGACTGCTTGCTTGCTTAGGGGCACCTATGTTGTCCAGGCATACACACTGGACATTAAGCAAAACCAATTTCCGATCGTAGGCAGGGTATAGGGTAAAGCGTGTTTTGAGTTGTGTTGGTCAGGAGGCAGGGCAGGGCTGACATTTGCTTTGGACCTGTGTTTATTGCAGCAAGTCCACGATCAGCTGGCTAACTTTCAAGCACGAGGCTGTCACTGAATGGCTGGCTTTCAGAGGCAGGTTCTTTGAAGCAAATTGCCATTGCTCCATCCGACATGCTTAAACCAGTCTACCTGGTTCTCTGTTATCAAAGCTACACAATAATCCATCGTTTTCCAGGAGAGTGGGGACATTTTTATTCTTAGTGGTATTTTATAAATCATCCAAAATACAATGAAATAAAATTATTTGCATTTATCAAAAGCCATAACCAGGATAATTTCTTTGTTTTAAATAGTTTTCTGCATACTAATTTTAAATAGAGAACTATAATCTTTTTATTGAGTACATTTTAATAACTAAAAGAAAATTTTATTTCCTCATAAGTAAATAATAATACAATTTTCAGAATATATTTTATATAGTATTCTATATATTATGGCCTAAAGTTATATTATTTTTTCCTCAAAATGAGACATTATGCTGCTGATTGCTACGTATCACTGTCTGAAGCTAACTGGAGGAAAAGCCATCGGTTACCAAAGTATTACAGCTACTGGATTGAATGAGGTAATTCCCATCAATCATAGACTGTCAGCGTAGAAAGAACCCATGGATTTGCGCAAGTAGTTCTCACACTGGCTGCCCATTAGATCCATCTAAGAAGATTTAAAAAATACAAATACCCGGCAATCATCTCTGCAACTCTTGATTGAACTAGCGCTAGTCCAAGCATTCTGTTCATCTCCTAACCTACCCTGGTGATTATGATGGACCCCCACCGTTGAGAACCATTCGTCTAGTCAGTTTCCTCATTTTACAGATGAGAAAACTGCGGCCAGGCTCATTTAGGTGACTGTTCCAAAAGTCACACGGCCACAGTTAGTGGCAGAATTAGAACTTTAACTCAGGCCTTCGGATTCCCGATTCAGTGCTCGTCAGTTGCGACAGAAACTGTAATAATGTTGACCTACCCCATATTATTATGGAAGTAAAAGCAATGAAATGTGAAACGCAAACAGTGAAGCGTCCTACTATGTACGCTTTATTGTCACTACACTAAGCAGACTGAGTTTCCACTATCGTTAAGCCTATCAGTCCTAACTTCGTGATATAAGGAGCTGCTAGCTTTCTTCTCAACAATTTCTTCTCCTTTTTGGACTCCATTAGACAGGATCCAGCACAAATGATACCCCTTTTAATTACAAATCTTTTATTACAAAAATCATAAGCATGTAATTCTGTAACATAAAAATACCACACCCAAACTCACCATATGACATTTTAGGTGAAATGTTCAAACTAAAACTATAAATTATTACACCTGTATTATTACCCCACCAACCACACTCAAGCAGGCCTTACTTCTGCTGGACCCTGTATATTTTATGTAATGCATGATTTATTAAAATGTTGTGAAAACTTTTATAAAGAAAACAAGTGCTTATCTTTTTATAAATTTAAATCTCTAGGGTAAGAGGAATAAATGCGTTAGTGATCAACTTGAAGCCTAAGGCCAAGCGAGTAATTACAAACCTTTGAGGTTTGGCTTCAGACCTCTGAGAGATATTTAAGTGGTGCATTATTAATGTGGATGAGAGTGTTTCTGAAAGCTTTAACTTTATCTCATGTATTTCATTACATAATTATCTTTATTTCAGTCATTATGCAGTTATGCATTTAGTTAAATACAATAAACACATCCTTACCTTGAAGCAAGTGGAATGGCAGCAAATTTGTAATTCATCTAAAATCATCTTAGTGTTTGTGCCCAGGGGTTTTCGGCAGTAAGTGCACATATCTCTTTCAATGACAGACCTATAGAGATGTAAGCAATCCAAAACAGGTTTGTCATCACTCAAATGGCAGATGTATTCCCCATAAAGCCCTGTGGAGATATGTTAATTTTGCTGATACTTTAGGAAACTGTGTAAAAATCAAGGGAAGTTTGGGATTTACTTATTCCAGTGATAGAACTGATTCTTCTAGTTACCTCAAAATAACATCAAAGAATTAACATAAAGGAAAGTCTCAAATTATTAATTCATTAGCAATCAAAAGTGCAGCTGGGCAGGGCTGAGATAATTACAGTTTCCTCGTTGAGCTCATTCATGAGAACCCCTTGAAGCTGGAAGAGGGTTTTGAATTATTAATTTACATACATCATAGAAAAATTATACTGTAGATTAATATAAAAATTTAACTCTCAAAACATGTTCTAGGACAAAAATAGAAATTCATTCAAGAGTCTAGGGTCTAGAATCACCAACATGCCTCCTATGCCAATATTCTTGGTGTCACCGTAAGACTTAGAATACTGGGTTACCTTGTATGACAAGATTTATATTCTCCAATACTATCATATTATCATAACATCACCCCCCACAAATCTGACGAAGAAAACAGAGCTTTGTTATTTACTGTGGAAAAATAATGTTCAATAATAAATGAACTGTAGATATTTAATCAGCAAATCCAAAAGACCTTGGGTCACACCAGAGCCTTAAGAAAGGCCAATAACTGTGATTCTTTTTCCTTCTGGAAGGTCTTAGGACTGTCTTAAATAACAACCACAGGGCCTCACTAGTGTCGGGGTGTGGCATGCAGGCCTGAAATTTCCAGAGTTGGTACATAATAGAGTGGTGAAATAAAAATACCTAATACGTACTAGTACTAATATGCTTGATATGTGCAGTACGTTTTCATGCGCTTTGCTTACATAAACTCATTTATCCTAAACAATATCTCTGAGAAGCAGATGCTGTTGTTTTTATCATCACTTTACGGAAGAGGAAACTGAGGCACAGAAGGGTGCCTGTCATGCATCTGGTGAGTAGCAGAGGCAGGGTTTGAAAGAAGGCGGCATGGCCCCAGAGTCGCTGCGCTACCTTTGGGCCTGGCCATGAGGACTGTTGGGCTCACTTTGTCGGAATAAGCGAGTCATGCCCAGGAACCACGATCCTATCATCCAACCCGGCCTAGGAGCAGGGGTGGGTGGGGGGGATGGAAGGGAGGAGGAGGTGGGAGAGGAAAGGGATTGGAGTAGATAACCCTGTCTGGTTTTACACATTCAGTCATTCTAGTAACTTCTCGGTAACCCTTATGTATATAAATAAAATTTTCCTCTTCCACCTCACTCTACAGCTGCTGGCTTATATACTCCTGGCAGATATTTTCCTATGGATCATTCACATATATACCTACATATGTATACACACACACACTGAAATGTCCCATGCAAGCACTTCAAGAGTAGAAAACAGGTGCTCTCTATCATCCTTCCATCCCAGGGGCAATAAGCTAGGAGCTGGGAATGTAAAGAAGAATGAGACAGTGAACTCCGATGAGAAGCTTCCTTTCCACTCGGGTAGCCAAGTGCATGATTAGATGACCACAGCATTTTATAGACATGTGGAAAGAGTTAGGAGAGCACGGCTCAGGGAGCAACTCGTCCCTGCCGTGAAGGCAGGAGAGGCTTGCCGAGAGTGTCATGGGAGTTACAGCCTGAGGACTAAGGAGCTCTCCCAGTGAGCTCGGCGAGGTGGTGAGGGGCATGACGGGGGATTCCAGGCAGCGTGAACGGGCTGTACCAGAGTGCTGCGCAACGAGGGGGTCTGGGGTGATTCAACAGCAGGCAATGTGCAGGAGCAGGTGCTGAAGGCCCGCAAATAATGTGCGGAGGAGTCTGTCTTTATCCCGTACAGTGGGGAGCCACTTTAAATGGGATTAACATGCTTGGATAAGAACTGTGGGGACATGGCTCACTTCACACAATAATCCACAGAAAAAGTGGCGGGATTGACTGGTCTTAACAGAAAATTGACTTTTGTTCTGACGACTAAGAAGAATTTCAAGGGCCATTTGAAGAACAGGACTGGAATTCTTCATGTGAAGAGCAGTACTGATATGGAGAATGTCTTCTTTCCTCAAGTTAACAGTAAAAATACGAGCCCAGGGAAAGCGCCAATGTCGGTGTTGTCCTTGTTAAAACCATACTGTTATTCAAAGGTCTTTTCAAAGTCTTCTGGAGAATCCAGCTGTGCAATCTGGTTACCTAGGCAGTATTTGTATTTCATGCTTGTGCAGATGACTTCACTCCTCAAAGAGCAGTACTTAAAGGAAGATACTCAGAGAACATCGGTAACGGGCAAGGTTTTATAGCAGTGGCAGAAAGGGGATATAATTTTGAGGCCTGGTTTATCCATGCCCCCTTAGCAAACAGCACATAGTTCATTTTTTCAGAAAACATTTAGTGAGTACTTTATCAGGGCCAAGAATTGCATTGCAAATTGAGGTTGTGCATAAAAATTAGGTATGTCTTTACTCTCAATGAGCCTTATTTCCAGCCCCTTTTATGGAGGAACACCATCAGTAGAATATCGGACATTTGCATTGCAGCTGGTTCCCAGAGGCTGGGATGAAATGCTAATTATTTATTTTCATTTCCTCCCTTGGAAATCTGCTGGCCACACTCTCACGAGTGTCATCAATGTGCCCCACTGAACACTAAACGGTAAAAGATGATTACCAACAGCACGAGCCTGGGGTCAATTTACCAGCACAAACCTGATACTCATTGGAACGCCGTCCTGGGAACAGAGCGTGGGCCCAGGGCGGATGATAGCAGACATCCCCGCAGCTGCTGTAAGGTGACACGGCTGTGGGAAACCGCCATGCGGGAGGGCGGCAGGGCGCCGTCCGGTGATGCAATGCAACCTAGACTCTAATAATGTGGCAGTTCTGGGGACCCCTGGGAATCAGTCACAGCAGAGGCGCTGGCCGGGGAGGGGGGTGGGGCGCAGCTGTAAGGCATGGAAAGCTCTACTGGAATAAAGAGCATTAGCAACAGCCTAGAAGCCAAGGAACAAACTCTGGATGCAGAGGTTCACACACTTACAGGGTGGGGCAAAAGCAGGTTTACAGTTGTTCAGATGGAAAACAATTCAATAATTAATCTGCAGTAGTACAAGAATACACTGTGTCTATGTGCATGCAACTACAAACCTACTTTTGTCCCACCTTGTATATAACAGTCACCATCAGGAGCACCCTCTCTAAGTACAGCAAGAAGAAAATACATAAAAGGTGCATACAACAAGTGTGTGCATATAGGCTTTTACATATGGAAATATGGATATACTCACCTATCCGAAGTCGAATAGACAGTTTGTATGTATTTTCGAGAGGCATTCTCCTGATAGCCATCGTTTGGTGATTTACTAGAAACGACACAAGTGCATGTGTGAGAACTGGGCTGTTGCCCTAGTATTAACGTACTCGCACATACCCACCTGTATGCAGGTGAGAAAGCATGCTCACACCCCCTCGTACAGCCTTACTATGGTATTCTTGGTGGTGTTACAAGCCAGGACAATATACTGATATCATTTGTTTTTATTCCCACCTGAGGACATTTTTTCATTGCTTTAGAGAGGAATGGAGAGAGAAAGGGAGAGAGAGAAACATCAATGTGAGAGAGAAGCATCGATTGGCTCTCTCCTCCACAAGCCCTGACTGGGAATCTAGATCATGCCTACAACCTATGCATATTGAACTGACCAGGAATTGAACTTATGACCTTTAGGTTACAGGGCAATGTTCTAACCAACTGAGCCACACCTGCCAGGGCAATACTTTCTTTTTTTTAATATTTCTTTTTTAAAAAAGATTTTATTTCTTTATTTTTAGAGAGAGGGGAAAGGAGGGAGAGAGGGAGAGAAGCATCAATGTGTGGTTGTCTCTCATGCACACCCTACTGGGAACCTGGCCTGCAACCCAGGCATAATTGAACAGGTGACCCTTTGGTTTGCAGGCCAGGGCTCAATCCACTAAGCCACACCAGCCAGGGCTTTTTTTTTTTTTTTTAATCTGGAGAAAACGTGATGCACAAGCCACCCTCAAGTTGACATAAGCTGGCACATCTACCGAAGTAAATAGAGAATGAGGCAAGGGCGCACAGCAAGCGATGTCATTTTTTTAGTGAAATTCATGCTTGCACCTCCTTCATTTATTTACCAAAAGAAAGCTACACGTAGTCTGACGTAAAGGAAATGCATCAAGCGAGAGCCAGTGCAAGCACATTTACATACACACCATTCACACGGAGAACTAGAGACCTGAACTTGTACACAAAGCTATAAAAATTTTTATTTTTACTTGAAAACATCCAAGAAAGATTAGTTTAGCATGAAAGCAAAAAAAAAAAAAAAAAAAAAAAAAGAGAGAGAGAGAGAGAGTAATTTTAAAAAGTTCTCTTTGTTCCATTTCTTAGATTGCTCCAGTTTGTAAAGGCCCCCCCTTCCTCGAGACAAACGAAATCAGCAACGCACTGACCAACTGGCTGCTCCTAATTGCTTCCCAAGTACATACGCTGCCTGTGAATATATTAGGACTGGAAGCAATGTCTTCCTCTGATTTCATAGAGCGAGTGTAACTCCACAGCCCTCACTGGGGATTTTTTTTAATGAGGAACCTCTCTTTCCCTCCAAACTGCCCATAGGCAGGCTGCTGTCAGAAACAGAACCTACTTTATGGAACATACAATTCACAATGCTAAGTAAGAGTTTGCACGCATTTATGCATGGCACATACATCATTACTCCCATCTTGTTTGTTTTGTTTTTTAAATGAGGAAACTGAGACTTGAAGAGGTTAAGCAGCTTTCCCAGAGCCACACGGTCAGGAAATGACAAAGCCTCAATCCCAAGTCTGATTCTCGGGCCTCTGCACTACACTCTCAGTGAAGATTTTAGGGAGAATAGGATTAAGCAGAGAAACCAAAATTGGGGTTGCATTTTACAAGACACATCATGTGTGAGGTGGAGAAACCTTTTTTATTTTGTTATTTTTGGATGGTTGCTCACCTCCTGACACTGAATGTACTGAATTTCTGGAAGCCCTCCCAGAGATGCTCTGCTCTTTGGTCTCTTTGTCTTTTATTTTCTTCTTCTCTCTCTTTCTTCAAAGAAAAATTGTTTTCCTTTTGTTTTCTGCGAGACTCCTGAACGCTGAGCCCTGCTGGCTGCCAGGCGGGTGCCACACCTGTGGGCCTGCCCCATGTGCAGCAGCCACAACCTGTGGGACTCTGGATGTGTGACCCAAACCCTTTGCTCTTCGGGGCCACTCTGGGAGCTGGGGGTGCCTCCTGATTATAAGGTGCTGTGCTGGGGGCAGGGTTTATGGCAAACGTGTGTTTCAGCCTTTCCTACCCATTTTGATGTGTTTTCTCAGTCATCCACGTGCAGGGTGTGCTGAGGGTAGGAGTCAGCCAACTAGTTCTGCATGTCACTTGGACGGAATTGGGTCACGTGTGGTTGTACATTTGGCGTGTCCGAGAAATAGGCTCTGACTACCACGTGCCACCAACACCACATTCGCCTGCCCTACCATTGTATTGCCCCACAGTTGGACCAATGCTTGTTTTTACTCTCCTTGAAGTAAAGCAAATCAAATGCTTTGTCCATCCCTGACCTTGGTTGACATTTTCCTCAACACCTATCACATGACCAGCAGATTGCATGAGCATTAATTCCTGTAATTTGAGCCAGAGTATATCTACCGCAAGTTATACCATTTATTTCAGGTAACAGGTAAATATGGTAGGCAGAACCATTTAATTAAAGTGCAACTCCAAATTAGCATAGACATTTTGTGTGATTTATATAAAGCTAATTATAAACACAGAGTTGTATTCTTACATAAACTATATGAAAACTTTCAAATGGTCATCCTATTATGTATATATGTGCTATATTAAAATATTATTTAGTCCATTGAGTGATTTTTATGATTCTTTGACAACTACTTAATATTGGAGACATTATAAATAATTATATACCTAGAATTCAATGTTCTTTTAAATGGTCTTCTATTTGAAAACAGCAAGCATACTCAAAAATAATACCATTTCTTCTTAAACATAGACCATCACAAAATCATCAGTAGAGCACAGTATTTTAAGTGAATTTCCAGTACCTATTCTCCACGTACGTCCTCGTGTACACAACCGTATCCTGGGCTCCTGCAGGCCTGGGGTCAGCGTTGGAGCTGGGGAAAATAATTTTAGTTAATGTTTAAAGTTTGTTTATGAGAATAATTAAAATAGCAAGGCTAGCATTCAACCCAGTGCAAAAATGCTGTACCACTTCTAAACTATAACCTCCGAAATGCAAAGATTCAAGTGGCATTCACTCATTTCTGCATAACTCCTTTACGTCTCCCATTTTGTTCCTCCCTTCCACGGCGTGGCCTGCTTCCAGCATGCTACGTGAAAATCAGTCACTCGCTAAATCTGTGGTAGAGTGTGAGGATGACTCTGAACATTTATGTAATATGTTGTAGTGTCCGCTTTCCTGACATCCCATTCATATTTTCAAACCATCCTGGCCCCCCAAATCTCCAACAAAAATGGACCTTAACTAACAGAACATCTGATTTAAAGAAACTTTGAAATCTACCTAAAGAATGTCAACGCCAATGTCACAATCATTTTTTTTAAATACAGGCTTTTTAAGGGAAAACCACATTTTACACTTTCCTCTCCAGAAGTCGCAACTTACCAATGACCAAGTTGTTAACTCAACACCTTTGTGTAAGCCTGTTGAGCCACTAATAAAATTAGAAATCTCTGCATTTCAAAAGAAGGGTCAGGTTGTACGTACAACGGTTATTAAAAACAGAAGGAGACAGCCCTCTCATTTGTTTCGTAAGTGACCCTGGCACTACCTGAAATTCCTCCTGGCTTCAAACGCACGGGCCGGGGTTCTGGCAGATCGGTCATTCAGAGCGCTGATGGGTCCATTGACTCGGCCATCTTGCCTGAGAAATCAAACAAACATTTGGCACTTAAAATCAAAGCCATTTAGAATTTTTTATCTTAAATTTTTTTACTTTATTAAAATTGTGTTCACGTAACATGAACCTCTTTATATTTGCCTGGTTTCTGCACAGATGTACAGATAGAGTGCACACACTATTTCACTTCCTCACAGATGCCACTGTCATCTCTTGGAGACTAATCTGTAGGCATGTGACTCATTATCTAATGCTGGGGCAGATATTTTACAAAGGGCAGGAACCATCTGAAATCGTTCCAGCAACATTTTCACAGCAGCAGTGCCATTTTAGAAAGCTTTTCATGTACAATACATCTGAGAGTTTATCAGTTTAGTGAAAATTATCCAGGGGTTGCTTGGAGAAATTCCAGTTTTCATTTTATTTTTAATGGAAAACAATACTTTGAAGATTGCAGAAGAACTCTGACCTAGATTTCTGCTAATCTCAAATGTCACTATGCTTAACAAAACATAGGCATATTTGCTTCTTCCTAGAAACAAAATTTCTAATGCCGGAATACAGATAGCTTTAGCTCCTTTCCTCCTCCATGTTAGTAAACTCTAACAGGGAAGAGACATGAAAATCAAAAGCAAAGTTTAGCTCTCAATCATGCCTTGTCATTGGTAAATGAGCTGTTCCTTCCATGTCCAAAAATCTCTTAAAGGAGAAGAAAACATTTGCTCATATATTATCATCTTGGGCACGAGATGGTGGAAGGTCATCTGCTAGTTTTAAGATAGAGGCTTCACAAAACACATGCTGAGTTAAAATGATACTAAGTAATGAGAAAGTGGAATTAATACCACAAGAAGATGTTCTAATGTGATTATTGCAATATGGCATTCCAGGAATAATACACCTAGCGAGGAATTGTTTGGAAATATAAATGTACAATACAATACAAAACCCAATTTTAAGAAACAAACAGCTTCAAAGGACAAAGGTTGTCAGTGAGTTTGAAATGTGTTCGTATGGTCCTTAACAATGTAAAAATCAAATATCACTGGTTTGGAAAAACCTCAGGTAGAAGAGGGAAATAATTTGCAAATAGAAATGTAACAAACTGAACTATGTCCCCCCAGAATTCACATGTGGAAGCCCTAACCTGCAGCATGATTTGGAAACAGGGCCTGTAAGGAGATAATAAGGGTTAAGTGAGGTCATAGGGCAGATGGAGCCTTAAATCCATAGGACTGGTGTCCTTATAAGAGGAAGAGATCTCAGAGATCTCTCGCCGTGTGCATGCATTTGCAGAGGAAAGGCCACCTGAGGACACAGTGAGGAGGTGGCCGTCTGCAAGCCAAGAAGTGAGGCTTCACCAGGACCCGACCCTGGCAGCATCTTGATCTTGGACTTCAGCCTCCAGAAGAGTGAGAAAATAAATTTTTGTGGTTTAAGCCACCCAGTCTGGGGTATTTTGTTACAGTGGCCTGAACAGACTCATAAAAGTAGCATTTCTTAGTTGGGTTTATGAGATTAATGACAATGCCTTCATGAAAGATTTAGTTTTTATAATTGTGAATACAAACCAAATGTTAATAAATAAGTTTGGAATACGGAACAACAAACTGTTAGATTTCACTCCTCGACTAGGTTAGGGAGATGATGAGCGTTTTTAAAATGAACTTCTTATTTTGGAAGGACTTTAAATGCAGAGAAAACTTGCACAGATAGTATTACGAACCCCCGTACACCTGCACCAGCTTCTCCTAGTGCTGATATCTCACGTAACCATGGTACATCTGGCAACACTGAGGAATGAACATTGCCACAATACATTTAACTAATGTAAGGAGTTTGTTTGTATTTCACTTGTTTTCCCCTTGACATCCTTTCTCACTTCCAGAATCCAAATCAGGACACCACTTCCACATAATCATCATGTGATAGTTTCAAAGCATTTTTTCCCCATGGGATGGCGATAGATTGTACAAAGGAAATTTTATCTTGATGGCATTAAGTGGTAACACTAATTTTTTTTTATTATTAAGAACCGTGAAAATACCTAGATAATACCCTGACAACCAGTGAAATAACCTGTAGTGCTTTTCAAAATGCTACCGATTTAATTACTTAGAGGAATAGCTTGGGCACTAAACCCCTCCAGTGAGTCCGCATGCACATCCAGGCTGAGAACGGCCACCTTGGAGGCCGGACAGTCCAACGTCTCACTCAAGACGAGCAGAGGTTCTCCCGGCCAGGCTCCCTGGACCCACAGGTGATGCTGATGGGCGCTGAGTCCAGGAACCAGGGCCACGGGCGACTCTCTGCCAATTTACCCCTCTCAGCTGCCTCGAGTGACAGTCATGAAAGAGAACTCATGACTCACAGTGTTTGTCCCCTGACAGCTTTATTGATAAGCTATCCTTCATTGCAGCAAACTGAGGATTGTAAATTCTGATTAATGGTCACAGTTTTGCTTTTTAATTAATCAACAACTCCATAAAATATAAACCCAAACATTTTGTTGGATCTCACAGACTCCAAATGGAATTACACCTGAGAAAATGCTTCCTGCAGGGGAATCTCAGCTTGAACATTTACCTATATGGAATGCTCACACACTGCTAATGAGAACCTCAAATGGTACAGCCGACTTGATAAACAGTCTGTCGATTCTTCAAATTGTTAAATATAGAGTTACTGTACAATCCAGCAATTCCACTCCTAGGTATACACCCAAGAGAAATGAAAGCATATGCCGTAGAAAAACTTATGTACAAATGTTTATAGCAGCATTGTTCACAAGAGTGAATTATAATCCAGTAGTAGAAAGAACCTAAATGACTGTAAATTGATGAATACATGAACAAAATGCTGGAGATACATACAATGGAATATTATTTGGCAATAGAAAGAAATGAAATACTGATACATGCTACAGTATGGATGAATCTTGAAACACATTGTGCTAAGTAAAAGAGGCCCATCACAAAGGACCACATATTATAGAATTCCATGTGTACGCAATACCCAGAATGTGGCACTTCATGGAGGCAGAGAGTAGATTAGCAATGCCTGGGCTGAGGGCTTGGGGGAAATGATATGTGACTACTAATGGGCATGGGATTTCTTTTCAAGGTGATAAAAATGCTGTAAAATTGATTGTGGTAATGGCTGCACAACTTGGTGGATACACTAGTTAGAACACATTTACGTGGACATCGAATTACTGTACAAAGTAAATATATCCATAAAGTGAATCAAGTCCCAGTTCAATAGACTGGGCCCAGATTCTTATTTAATTTCCATTGTCTTATTAACTTAACCTTAACACTCTGAGATTAAAGACCAAAATCAATTTCAACTGATAAACATCCATATTACCACAAACTTTATAAATCGTGTTAATCAGCTTATTAAGAGCTTACCATCCTGTATAATATGTGTTAGGGTTTACGTCTATAAAACTGTAAAGGCTATATATTTTAAGTATATAAAAATAACTACTGTAGAAAAATGTACAGAGAACTTGATGCCAGAACATTTGCGTTCATTCCACTGCTGTAATTTACTAACCTGGCCATTTCTCTTACTCTCTGATCATCAGTTTTTTTTTTTTCCTGTTATTTGCTCATTTTGAGAGACAAGTGAACTTTTCCTTTCTGTAGCCAGAATACATAGATGTAAGAATTGAGGCCAAAGACTTCTTTTCTCACTCTTTTTCAAATGAAAAATTTTATTATAGTTGTTCTGTCGGTGCTTGGGCAATGAGTACATTTACAGGAGTAAATGTACATAGCATGAGTAAATAGCAGAGCCGTGAGAAATCATACCTGTGTGTGACTGTCAGAACTGAAGGAGAATGACTACCTCCTGGCAGCAGAACTCGGGGATCCACAAATGGTGTTGCAGTGGGGGCAGTTAAAGCCTCTGGAGGTATAACTGAGTGTGGTCATCACCCTCCCACCAGGGAGAAGGTGGGTACACTTGTGAATGTGTATGTAATAGTTAGATCACCATATTTTGCTGTGTATAATGCACACCCATGTTTTTATGTGCATTATACACAGGATTATTACATAAGGGTATATAATCATTATGTCCATGTATAATGTACATCTTTACTTTTCCCCTCAAAAATTTGGGCAAAAGCATGAGCATTATATATGGCAAAATAGGGCATATCCTGTAGGAGACACAGATGAAACTGCAGAAAGGAAAAGGACAGTGTGTGCCCTTTGGAGCCCCTGGTGATGTTTTCATTTCCACACCTTCCAGGCAGGTGACCACGCCCACCCGGCCTTGCTCAAGGCCCCTGACACACCTCGGAAAGCTGGGGTGAGCTGAAGCTGTGAGGCAGCAAAAAGTCTTGGTTATCAAACTGATAAAGAGTAGAGAACAAGGAAGCTAATTAGTAGAGAAAGGAGCAGAGAAAAACAGGTAGAAGCCAACATTTGGGAAGCAGCTACGTTATATTAATGATGGAAAACCAAAAACCAAAAACCTAGGGTTAATGTCCAGGTTTTCCTAAGGGCATGTCCGCTGGTCAGGAATGAACAGCCTTCCAGTTCAGGCTCCTGGGAAGCCCGGCCACGCTACCATTGCTGCTCTTGAGTTTTGATGAAATTCGGTCAACATTTCCCCACGTGTCCTTCCAGTAAGCCCCCATTTCATGAGCAAGCCCACCTGAAACTAGAGCACCTCTCAAATCATAGTAAATGGGAAGTTTCTAAATCGCACTTCATCATTCACTTGTATTTGTTTTTCACTGTGATCGGATCACTCCCAAATAATATTTGGATGAGATCAGTCAATCGTAAGCCCTGTCCTGCTCTCAAAGTAGTGAGTGTTTTTCCAAGAAAAATAGATCTTACTGAAAATGTGGTCTCTCGTTTTATCAAAGACTCACTTAGGACGACACACAAAAAAGAAGGTGGATGATTTGGGGAATTAAGGGAACAGAAAGAAACTGCAAGAGCTTTTTATACACACGGAGGGGGAAAAGAAAAGTAACCCAGACCTTTTCCTGCTTTTCTATTCTCTGCACAAATTATAAACAATATCAGTTCTTTATATTAAAATTAAAAATAGTTTTTAAACAGAAGAGGCAGACGAACCCTAGGAAGACACAAAATAGGACCCTATTGTTTTTAGGGTCCCCTCCTACATATGTTGGGGGAAGAATTGCTAAACATGGAATAGTTTTTAAAATTCTTTCCTAATTTAAACAACTTGTAACAATAATAAAGTATAGCTTCCACCCAAACCTGCCTGTAAAAGCAACCAGGTACATTATACTGTGTGGCACAAAAACATTTCACAGTGAGGTCCTGTTTCGTGGCTGTGATCAATCTGTGTATTCTTTTACCACTAGGCATCCAAGGAAGATATTCTCAGGGTGCTTTCTGCACCACTGAAAGCCTACCAAGCAACAGTGGGTAAAAATAAATCTTCACAGACCAAGTGCAGAAATTTGAATTTCCATGACACCTTTTATGCTAAGCGATAGAATAGCAGGCTTTTAGTCAGAAATTTTAACAGAGTTTGAGTTTTGTTAAGTTTCTTCTATATCAGCTTATTAAACACCCTGTACATTGTTCTTTTTTGTACTGAGGTAGTATTTATATTTAAATACCATACTGTAGTCTGATTTCTCAGAAAATATTCCAAGTTTACATAATGAATACAGGCTCATATAGAATTCATAAAGCAAAAGTAAATTATAATAAGCCTCACTTACCTTCCACTCTTATTTTTAGACACATTAGAATTTACTTCAGTTAGATTTTCCAGGTCCTGATCTCTATAGAAAAAATATAAAAATTATATATATATTAGTTACAATATAATTTTAGGAAATTAAAAAAACAGAACTAAAACTTTAAAATCAGCATACAATCTTGGACGTAGTCATTGTGGTATAAGGACATGGGACATTGAAAGTCTGACATTGAGCTATAGCTGACATTGAACTATAGAGCTATGCAACCAAAGCATGAGAGCGTGATGTTGAGAGAGAAAGAACTAATTTTGGGGAGGGTGGAGAAATCTGGTCTGAAAGGAACCACTGCTATTCACATTCAGCTAATATTCAAAGAGTACTAGTTGAGTCACAAAGCACTAATTGTGTGTCTCCATGGGGATTATCTCATTCAGATCTCACGAAATCTTGCAGGACCGCATCTGGGACTCAGAAAGGCTAAGTGAATTTTCCAAGGTCAATTAACTAATTTGTAAAAGAGTCAAGATTTGAGGCTGAGCCATCTGTCCATCTGAAATCAATTCTTGGATATTTAATTAGAGATTTCATTCCAGCTTTTTGGATTATGGAAATATGGAAAATCAACCCAAAATCTGAATTAGTAATTCATAATATGAAGGATAAATGGGACAATTAGATTCTTAAATCTTGGGCTATATTTATAATTTGATACATTTTCATAAGATACAATAAATATCCCCTGGTATGTTATTTATATATTAGTTATTTACGGCATATCTTTGCCATAACACTGGTAGTTCTTGATTTTTTCTTGAGTTTGGAAAAGCCTTTGTCATGGACCTTGCTGGTTTGGAGCATGGTTTAACAGAGTGAGGTCATCTACCCCCTACTTTGAGCAAGTTTAACAGCATTTCTAAGCTTCCTTTTGTAAACTAGGATAATAGTATCTAAACATGTAAGACTGTGGTGAGAATAAATGAGTTTATGTAAATAAATTTTGTGGACACAATGAGTACAATTGTAGGTGAACAGAATAAGCATAAATAAATCGTAGTTAATAGAAGTGTAGTGATGTGGCAGTAGGCGTTATTGATTCCAAAATTTTGAGGGACTACTATTGCATTTTGCTTTCTGCCCTGCCTTTTCACATCTTTAGAATTAACTTCAGTTTTTCTAAATCTCCTTTCTGAGCCTGAATAGTAGATTTAAATGAGGTTATTTTACCTATAATCAATATAGGAACTCTCACTCACAAAATTAATATTGGTAAGAATGAAAAATAATACTAAGAATCCCCTCCGATGTAGAATAAGATTTAATATTCTTCTTTATAATATCCAAATCATTGACGATTGGTAAGTCCGTAAGTTAGTCAGCATCTCACTGCTACCCTGGGGTGGATGGATCGCCATTTGTTCATTAGGCTTGAGAGTAGCAACCCGTGGCCGTGACTTACTACCGCCTTGCACATGGTGACCTCTCCAAACATAGCTGTGGGAATTAAACTAAATTAACTTAAATTCTCTTTTTCGCCTTCTCTGGGGGAAATCTATTAGTACCTTACCTAGCTCTGGGAAAGACATGAAAGGAGCCCTAAGGGAAAAATATCAGACCCTGAACCTTTAGGGCAGTCGGCCCCACCCACACCCAGGCACACAGCGCGCACCACGACCGCAGAGAAACGATTGGTAAAGGCAGTGACAGACATGTCACCTCCGTTTGTGTCAGCCACCTGGAGCCTGCCTTACCTTACCCCTGGTTCAATGTTCAGTTCAGAACATATTTCTTTCCTTTTTTTACACACTTCCCCACCCTGGCTTTGCTTCCTTCTGGGGATGTTGTTGTGTATTGAGTTGTGCCCCCCACCCACCACCGCCACCACATTCATATGTGAAAGTCCCAATGACATTATGTTAACATGTGGCTTCACTTGGAGATAGGGTCTTTGCAGAGACAGTCGAGTTCAAATGAGGTATTAGGATGGGCTCTAATCTAATATGACTGGTATCCTTGCACGGAGGGGAAGTTTAGACCCAGACTCATACACATGGAAGACAATGAGGATGCAGGATGAAGACAGCCCTCTACAAGACGAGGAGAGAGGCCTATCATAGAGAGCCCTTCCCCGTGGCCTTCAGAAGGAAGCTGCCCTACTGACATCTTGATCTTGGACTTCCAGCCTCCAGAACTGTCAGAAGATACATTTCTGCTTTGAGCTACGTAGTCTGTGCTTCTGGTTACAGCAGCCCTAACAAACCAATACAGATCTGCTTCTGCCCTCACAACACGGTTATGTTAAATTTCTCAGCCCGAGGGTGGACATCCTCATTTCCTCCGGCATTTCTCAAGCCTGGCTGCTGTGTCTTTGCTCTGCGTACACTCCCCCTACCCCCTACCACCACTCCCCTCACTCCCCCCCAACAAGTCTTTTTGGAGCCTAGCTCTTATGAGGGAGAATGGGAACTGGTTTGAACTCGAGGAGAGAAAAGAAACTAGGATCTTACACATGTAACAACTATATAGGCAGATAACTCAAAATTGGCATGTGCTAAGGGCCATTTGAACCTGTGCATGCCTTCAAAGATGCACACTCCCAAAGCGGGCTAAGTGAATGATCAAACAAACCATATTATTGGTGGTTTCATAGAATTTTTGTTGTTTTTATTGAATAGTGCCACATATCAACTTTGGTAGGGCAGATTGTAAGATGTAATTCTGAATAGTCTATATTAATATTTAAGGCAAAATAAAAAGTTTCAGATTATGTAAAGAACAAAATGTATATTTGCTTTGGTTGTTCATCCTGGTTAATGTCTTCAGCACTTGAAGACCCAACAAAAAAGTTCAGATTGCCCATAAACTTCCCAAGCTGAAGGAAGTAAAAATAAATTTCATTCTTTAATTAAGATCACATCTATTGTGTTGTGTCTTTTGCACTGTGGTAGAAGATGAAGAGTTGTGAGTCAAAGTGTGAAAAGAGATTTTAATAGAAGCCCAGCCAAATGCTGCAGGGTGGAGCGAAGGCTTGATTCCAACCCTTTCTGTGGCAGTTGCAGCAGAAGGAAGACCTTAAAATTTTATAGTTTATGAGCATCTGGAATTAACGCTAAGAAAAATCACCACCTCTCTGTGGATACAGTGAGAAATGCAATTCTGCTAATAATAGCAACTAATATGCTTTTCTCTATGTAGACTGTAAAATGTTTGGGAGAAAATATAAGATGTGTCTAGGGTCAGAGCACACATTTGAATATAAGCATTTATCTATGTTGTCATGTAATTTAATTTTTACTGTCTCTTTAAAGAATATAACACTGCTTTACAGAGCAGATTAAGGGACAAATAGAGATTTGTTGGATGAAGGTGTTATTGTCTCTTTTTTTGGATTAAATTTATTGGGGCGATATTCGTTAATATCATAAGTTTCAAGTGTACAATTCTATAATTCACCTGCATATTGCAGCATCGTGTGTTCACCACCCAAAGTCTCGTCCCCTTCTGTCACCATATACTTGACTCCCTTTAATTACTGTCTCTTATTATACAGCTTTTCCTGGGATGGGCACCGTGTGAGAGAAAGTTATCAGCTTACTCCCAACTGCTCTTCTCTCATGAAGGTGTGGGAGGTATTTATGAAAAGCTTCAATATGTTTCTCTCACCACAGCCTACTTAAATTGCTTCTGCATAGTATCAAACACATTTGCAAAATTAAGAGTATCCATAGAAAATGTTTACTATGGTACTTCTTTTACGCCAAGAACAAACTCTTGGCTTTATCTTTAGTTCAAAAGGCGTGTCTGTCTCTGAAAGGAGCACAGAAGACAGGGAGGTGACTGTACTTCCTCAGCTCTGCTGACGTTGCCGAGTGGACCCAGTTTTATATGTTTTATAATCTTTTTCAATGAGAAAGTTCTAAAGATTATATATTGAAGAGATTTACAGGTCCATAAAGAAATGGAAAAATGTAGGCATTTTAAATATAAAATGTGACCAAGAATGTTAAGGGCTCCCCTTCATTGTGGTTCACTGAGATTTTGCCACGAGCAGGAGGTAGTCATTGGCTCCAGGAGACCACTTGGAGATACCAGATTCTTCATTCTGGTTTCATTTAAGAGTCTCAGAATGTCAGATCTGGCAAGCAATAGGCTTTATCTAGGTGGATTATTATAGTGCCTTGATCAGTTTGAAACTTAGCCTTTAACTCACAAAGTACTTACTAAGCCCTTGATATGAGCCATGCATAGTGCTATGCACTGAAGATAAAGAGGTGAACAGGACATTAAAAATCCTGTAGTTAAAGAGGGATGATTAAATGATCATTTCCTCTAAGGGACCAGCGCAACGGGACGGGATGGAGGGGTGGAATTTCCAGAGCCGGAGAGACAGATGCCCAGGCTGAGACCTAACGGATGAGCAGAAGTTACCCACATAATAGTGAGGAAGGAGGAGTGAGGAGTGCGTGTGAGTTGGGGCGTGTCTGTGGAACACAGTAGAGGATGTGGTGAGAAGGCCTAGGCAGGCAGGATGGGGGCAGGGCTTTGGAAACCAGGTGAAGGAGTCTGGCCGCTATCCAGTGGCAGTGAGAAACTACTGAAGGATTTCATCAGAAGAATGACGTGATCAGATTGCTGTTTTAGAAAGATCACTCTGCAGTGTGGCCAAGGGACTGGAGGGTGAAAGGTATGACCGGCAGCAGAGGAACTAGTCAGGAGACCGACCGGCATTCTAGACTGTAGTAGTACTGGGGGCAATGGAGTGTCTCTGCTCCTGATGTAATTGGGAGCATGCAAAGTGACCTATTGATTATGGGGGTGAGGCAATAGAAAGAATCAATGGCACCCTCTTTCCCACCCTCCAGCTTTCTATCTGGAGCAGAAATATTTTTTAAAATGCAGTAGAAGGGGACACTTATTGAAAACTAAGCCCTGGCTGGTGTAGCTCAGTGGATTGAGCGCGGGCCTGCGAACCGAAGGATCACGGTTCGATTCCCAGTCAGGGCACATGCCTGGGTTGCCAGGCCAGTTCCCCGCAGGGGACATACAAGAGGCAATCGCACATTGATGTTTCTCTCCCTCTCTCCTTCCCTTCCCCTCTAAAGATAAATAAATAAAATCTAAAAGAAAAATAAATAAATAAATCCTTTCTAAAAAAAAAAAAAAAAAGAAAACTAAAAACTTGCAGGTATGTCTCAGCAAATAGGAAGCCCTTCAAAAGGTAGAAGTATTCCATATAATACTACCAATAGTTCACAGGTTTGTTTGTTTTTTCTATTTCAGACAAAGAATGCCTTTTCTAATGCAAAGGCCTAAATGTCACTAGATGCTTTTCTTTCTTTCTTTCTTTTTTTTAAGAGATTTTATTTATTTTTAGAGAGAGGGGAAGGAAGAGACAAAGAGAGGAAGAGAAACATTAATGTGTGGTTACCTCTAACATGCCGCGCACTGGGGACCTGGCCCGAAATCCAGGCATGCGCCCTGACTGGGAATCAAACCAGCGACCCTTTGGTTCGCAGTCTGGTGCTCAATCCACTGAGCCATACCAGCCAGGGCATGCTTTTCAACCTTCATTTCAGAGTAGCAGTTTATAGGCTACAAATAATTGAATTTCTCTCTTCAATATTTCTTCATTCATGAAGATATGAAACTGTCAGTGCTAAAAGCCAGGCAGTTTCTCCCTGAATCAATGAAAATTCTGTGCACATCTGTGTGTGCTCAGGTCGTTGTGCTCCTAGAAGGAGCTCAGGGACACCTGCTTACATTCTGATCCATGACTGAAGTTTATTCCGCCCCCAATTCTGAATTAAGTATACAGCTGTGGGAAATGTCAGCAAAATCACATAAAAGAGCTCTGATTCACTGCGGTTACACTATTAAATAATCAGTGTTCACGTCACATGGAATTGGACGTACAAGTTCCTTGTGGCTGTTATTCCCACTGAGAGGCACTTTAAAATACCCTTCTCTTTACCCACTGAAATCAAGCAGTCAGCGCAGACACATTATAGATATAGGGGGCTGACCCAGCTGACTGAAGTCACTTATTTTCAAATAGGCAGCTTGGTCTTTCTTGTCTGCCTGTTCTGGGATCATTCTTGAACATCAGAGCAGATTCTATCAAATCCTGAAGAATCATCAGATATCACTGAGGTTACATTTGTGGATCAAGCCGTCATCTTAAAGCAACATCATGGCCAATATTTTTTAAAATATTTTAAAATAAAAATCCTATGTGTATAAGAAAAATGTCATCTTTTTATAGATATTTTATTGAGTTACTGAAATACAAACAATACTTTTTAAAAATTAGCTTCTCCTAATAAACAAAAGGCAAAACTCTTGTGAGAAAGTTAGCACTGTCTGCCAACAGAGCGCATTCCCTAGAGGGAGGGAGGGAAGGAGAAGGGGAAGAAAGAAGAAGGTGGTGAGGGGGGGTTGGAGAGGGAGCGAGAGAGGGCATTTACTGCGGTGGCCACACGTGATTATCAAGCCTAATCACTCCCGACACAGTTGGAAACCTCCATGTTACTAATAAAAAGAAAATCTGCCCCAACCAGTTCACTGCGAAGAAATGGTTTGTCTTAAGACATTTCTATGTAATTCTTCATGGCAGGGCCGACACCCCAAGTCTGCTGGTATTTCAGCTATTAGGGAACCTCTGTGAGACAGGCACTTTCTCTCCTCCCCCTCATTTTAACAATAATTTTGGGAATAAATGTTTCTAACTGTAGTCCTTTAACTGCAGAGGAAGGAGAGAGATTAGAAGGGAGGGCACTGTAAAGAATATGAAGAATTGAAAGAAAGGGGAGTTTGAGCTGTTTTTAGCCACAGAACTTTCACTTTTCTCGTAGGTAGTAGCATCAGAAGGACCTGAGTTTAGATCCAGGATGTGTTTTCTTTCTTGAAAAGGCTATTTCGTTTCTTTCAGCTATAGTTCCCTCTTTTAAAAGGATGATGTACGGATGGATTTCTCATGGGGTTGTCATGAGGGTTAAATGTATATGAGTTACCAGTCACATCATAGGTGCTTAATAAATGCTACTCTCTAAGTAACCACCACCTTTGTACCTTCCTGCTTCAGAAACCCCTACAACATGATAAAAGCATACCAACAGAAAAAGTAAAATACAGCATCAATGTAGAAAACAAACTAGGAGATGTAAGAGCTAGATCAATGAGGATATGCCCCTGCTCTCCTTCTCCCAGTGGATTCGAAGCACTTTTCCATGTTAATGTGCTTTCTCCATCACAGGATACTGAGACTATGATTCCCATCTATATGTTTCTCATGAGAAAATTTCAAGTCAGTAGAACAGTTTGAATTTCTAATGCAATGCACTCTGGTACGTTACCTATCAACTATTAATAAAGCCTTTTAGGTGAATAATATGACACAAAGATAGTGAATTATAGGACATTTGCAGAACTCAAATGGAAGTCCAATGCTAAAACATGTTCTCATATTTTGTGAGTCCACACTAGCTATGGACCTAGTTAGTCCATAGGTAGAGACTGAAAACCCTGATAGCCTTTCCAATCTCTGTAGGTATCTATGTAAACCATAAGTTTGGTTCAGCTTCTCCGAGATACTTTTTTCTTATTTAATTTCACTGATTTTTTCATTTCGGTCCTGACACTCTATTTTTGTAAAGACAACACACACTAAGTAAACTTAGTGTACATAAGAAGCACAGAACTGAGTCTAAAATCAAACAATAGATTCCAGAAGAATGCAACATGTTTTCTTGCTGAACAGGAGACACATGGGTGACAAATGCATCCCCATTTGACAGTCAAGGATGATAAAAGACTTCAAGAAAAAAAGAAAAGAGAAGAAAAGAAAAGGAAAGAGAAAAGAAAGAAAATACCTAAGCCAGAACCCTGAGAACATGTCAAGATAGTTAGGGAAAGTCACTTAACCGTTCTGTGTTCCTGAGAGCCGAAGGTTTCACTTTAATGAGCTTGTCCAAGTCTTGGCTGTTCAAAGAGAAGGAAATAAGTTTGGATTAGTGAAAGGATCTTTGGTGGTGCCAGTTCAGCAAAGAAACATTATAAATCCACTACCACAGACAGATGAAAACATGAAATGACTGCTTTTTTGTGGTTACCTCTGATTGCTTCTGATCGCTGCATCATTCACTTTGATGAGGCTATCAAGATCCTGGTTTCTTTACATAGAAAAAGAAAAAGACTGCCGATTAATTATGAGGTTCTTTTGATAATCTCATTAAGGTTATAAATCTGCTTAGAGCACTAATAAAACAAAATAGTCTTCCTGACTGAAGCACAAAAATGAACACAGCTCTGTTACCTGTGGTTATTGGTGAGAGTTTCAGGATTCACTTTGATGAGCTTGTCAAGATCTTGATTTCTGTAAGTGGAAAAAAATTAAAAGAGCTAGGTTAGAGATAATAAGGGTTTAAGCTGGTTGAAAATAGAAAGGATTGGCTATCGCATTTAATTTGAGATGTCCCGATTTGGCATGGAATAGCCTCGAAGTAAGTTTTTTAACCAATCCAGGGAAGGATGAATTATGCTGGATCAGAAGGAAAATTCTCTGATTTCATAGGCTTTCCTGCCAGAGCACATGACGAGCACACGCTGACAAATTATTCACAGCAAATGTGGTAATTAAGAACTTTTCACTCTGAAAAGTTCCTGTGCTGTGGTTTAAAGAACAGGAACTGGGCTGGGAGTTAGGCTGGAAATTAGAAGAATGCACAGACAACAGATTTTTGCCCCTGGCCTCAGTATTCTCATCTGTAAAATGAGGGGATTGGATTGGATTGGATCATTACTAAGGCTCTTCCCATCTCTAACATCTACTCCTGAGAATCTATGAATCTGAAATTTACTGCTTGTCCTGTTCGTTAAACTAGCTAGCTGATGCCTCATTTTCTTCTTAAATGCAACACACTAACCATGCAGTCTATATCCAACAAGCATTTCGTGAGTATTCCAAAATGTAATATATTAAATTGACAACCTATTATTGTCTTGGAATAATATCTCTGTGCCCTGATACATAATTAACTTTAATCTAGGATAATTGCCATCTGTTAATAGGATTCACTTTGTCTGTGGAATTCTCTTTTTGGCATCCAAGGCCTATAATTATATCTAGTGTGCTACACTTGATACCTACTTGTACTCTTCAAAGCCAGGAGGTGCTCAGTAATGACTCACTGCCTAACAGATCACAGAACTACTGTCGGTCTTCAGCCAGTGTTCCTCTGTGACCCTGGTCAAGTAACCTTCCTGAATCTTAAATTCCTCTTCTGTAAATTGATTAGGTTCAGCTGAAACCGAGGTTTCCAAATTGTTCAAACCACAGGTCTTGAGTTTTTCTGAGGTTCCTTCATGCCACCTCTAAAATTTTACAATTTTACATGCATCAGCTAAACTCAAGAAGGAAAATTATGAAAACATTGTCAAAATACATATTAATAGTAATATATAATAATACAAAATCTTCATGTAACCAGAGACAAAAAGTGAATTTCATCATCTTACAGATACTACTTAAAAAATCATCAAAATTTAGGTCTATAACTTTGCTGGGAGCAGCAAGCCATCTAAAAAATAATGACCTCATAAAATGTCCACTAACTACCAGAAAATACCCTTCAAAAACAAGGTGAATGATACTTGCTGGTGATGAGTCTAAGGAAGTGTCTAGATCTTTTAGAAAATTATGATTAATAATTTTTAATCCATTGGAGAGACAAAAGTGTCTGTGTTAATTCTCCAAAACAAACAACACAGACTAGTTATGTCCTCACCACAATCGCTCTCTTCAACTGCCTTACTTGAGACTGAAAACAGTGAAGCCACTACCGTATGTTTTTTTCACCTGCCTATCTTGTTATTAACAAACAGATCATCTGATTTCCAGGGACATATACAAATTATGATGCTTTTAAAAGACATGTTCAACTTGTAAATAGAAGGATTATGGCAATTATGTTCATATTGTGCTTAGTTAAAAAGAAACAATCCCCCCCCCTAAAAAAAAAGAAAAAGAAAAACATTCTTCAATTACCCAGCCATGTTTTTGACAGCTTTGGGGCTTGGATTAATAAGTCCATCAAGACCTTGTTTGCTGCTAAAACAAAATAAGATAAAAGGTCAAATTCAGCTGGAAATCAGTAAATTTTATAATGGGCATTTTTTTCTTTTGACACTTGAGTCATTCAATGAAATCCTGGATAGTGATAAATTTATTGCTGCTACTTTATACACATTAGTTACCCATTTAACATCCTCAAAACAACCTAATAAGATGTATACTACCGTCCCCCCACTAATAAATAAAGAAACTGAACTTCAGAGGAATTAAGACATTCCTTGGGGCCAGGTACCCAAGAAGTGACTGAGGGTGAACCAGTGTTGAAACCATGGCAACTGGATCCCAACCCCATGCTCCTTTGTACTAACATCCTTTCTCTCTCTGCGTTCACGATGACTCCTTACGACGGCACAGGGTTTTTCACAACTGTTATCTTCGCAGGAATTGAAAGGTAGCTTGGAGCTGCTCTGCCTTGCTTTTCTTAACTTACGCTCCAGGGTATAATGGTTCTTAACTTCTCAAGAAGACAGAAGTAAATTTAATATCAGGCATAAATATTTTAACCAAGTATAAGAATATTATGTTGCCTATTTTCTTAGGAGTCATTTAAAAATTAATTCTTGGGTCTGTGAAGGAGTAGAAAGTCAGTGTTCTCTAATTTATTCAGTTATAAACTTAATATTTATGAACTATAAATTTGCAGTAATAAACTAGTTTTGCTGTTTTGTGTCAAAATGAGTTTCTCAAGTAGTAATTATACAGAATTAGTCTCAATATTATCATTTTAAACAGCATTCTAATGAAGTGGAAATAATAATAAAAGAAAAATGTATACAGTATAATTACATATCAACAAATCAATTTGTTTTATTATTTTCTCATGTCCCCTTTCAAAATGTTCTTAGATAAATAGTTAATCTTATTTTTTGGCATAAATTGGAGGCTTGCTTAGGAGTCCTGAATAATCTTAATAAGCTTAACTTTTGTTTGCTGAGATTGTTTAGGTCCTGGTCCCTAAAACAATGACACGGGGTTTAATAGCTGGTAAAACCAACTAAAATCAACAATTTGTATATTTTTTCAAGCTTAATATTTAATTAAATGATTATTGCTGATTTAAAATTTCATCATTACTGGAATCTCTTTTTCCCCTTAGGTAAAAGCAGATTGCCACCATTAATTCAATTCTTGCATAATTTTGTACATATGAAAATTCATTTTCATTTTATTCTTATTTCTTTAAAGACAACCTCAAATTTAAGTTACTCATAAATTCCTTACTGTCCACATTGTATTTTTGTAGTAGAATTAGCATTTAGAATATTTTCAGAAACTGTAATTGATGGAGAAAAATATGAAATTGCTCATCATTTCTGTGTTCCTTATTTCCCTCCCTCTCCTCCAAAAAAAACCCAAAAGAGTTATGTTGTGATTCTAAGGTGTGCAGGTAATATACATAACATGAATATGTAATATTAAGACTACTGCAAGATATAAATCAAATCACTTCAGAATCACACATCATACAATGCTAAATCAGAACTAGTAAAACTTCAGATTATGTAACTTGTTTTTATTCTAAACATTTAAATAGGCAATCATAGCTCAAAAGGGACATTTCTATTATTACATTGGGCTGTGATACAAACCCTAATACCAGAATCTGAACAAGAAGCCTAACGCTTCATTATGAGGACAATAGATTATACATCCAGAGGAAAAAAAAGATCAGAAAGGCTATATCACTTAATTAGTTTTTAGGGTTAATCTAAAAACTCATTTTATCATGTACTTATCCTCCCATGCACACTATGTTGAACTACAAGGAATTGTCATTTGGTGGGTAAATGACAAAAATGGATAAATGTCAGTAATTTCATAAGGCTCAACATAATAGGATCATTTCTTTGCTATCTGTATCTACTTTGAATTAAGCATTGAGTAGGGCAATAGGGAATCAACAATGAAGAAAACATATAACAGCAACAATAACACCAATAGATAATAACATCTGATAAGTTTTTGAGTGCCAAGTGCTTTACAAACTTGATTTTATCTAATTTTTGTGGTAACTCTTGAGGAAGGTGACTCTTATAATCCTCACTTTACAGATAAAGAAGCTGAAGCTTAAAGAGGATTAAGCCATCTGTCCAGGACAACACAGCTAGTAAGTATTCTCTTAACTCAAAAAATGCGTTAGCAAGTGGTAGAGACGGACACGTAGTAACCTAATGCAGTATGTGGCGGGGTGCAACCACTAAGGCAGAGGCTCAAACACTACACGGGAAAGGTCGCATGCTTAAGGTCATCTTCCGCTTTAGAAACGAAGTCCTCTTGAAGAGGGGCAAGGGAGACCTATCTTTCACTGAATCTTAATCTGCAATGTAAAGTATTACACAGTCTCTAGATTCAGTGTCTGACCCCCAGTAAATGACAGAATGTTATGTCCTTATTTGGTGAAAAAAAATCTAAGGACAATTTGGCACTAAATGTTCAGATAAAAGAGTAATGAAATTTTGGGTAACCCTGAAGTGAATGAAAACATATGCAAAGGGTGAGGATGGGTGGGGAGCCAGCTAGGTTTTGGAAGCTGCCCCAGCTACATTCAGAATTGATCTTTCTCCTCCACCCACATAAAATACCAGCCCACCCAAGGGTCAGTAAACTATGGTCCTCAAACAAAACCCAGCCTGCTGTCTCTGGTTTTGTAAATAAGGGTTTATTGGAGCACAGCCACGCCCATTCTTTAGAAGGAATTATCTATGGCTGCTAGTTGAGTAGGTAAGACAGAGACAGCTTTGGCCCCCCAAACCTGAAATATTTACTGTCTAGAAGATTTTTAACCAAAAGTTGCTGACCCCTGATCTAGCCTAAGAAATTTATTTTATTTTTTTATCTCCACCCAAGGACATTATTTTCATTGCTTTTTAGAAAGAGAGGAAGGGAGAGAAAGAGAAACATCAACGGGAGAGAGAAGCATTGATGGTTGCCTCTTGTATACACCTGGACCCAGGATCAACCCACAACCTAGTCGTGTGCCCTGAGCAGGTTACAGGACAACACTCCAACCAGCTGAGCCATAGTGGCCAGGGCAAGCCTGAGAAACTTTATATGAGAGCTACAGAGTGTAAAAAACAGCATTCCTGTATGCAAAGTAAGATAGAAAATCTATCAGAAAGAAGATATATTCCTTAGTATCTTTCATATGTAACTCATGTTCAAACTACCATAACAATATATATTTATAGCTTCCTGGTTTTGTCATAAGTTTTGCTTACTTAACATGATGTGCCTTAAAGAAAATTCTCTGTATTCCTTATTATTTCAATGAACTAAGGCTAATTTTTTTTAAATGACTTCCCAACTTTAGTTTTTTTTGAGTGGTAGACAGTAAGGAGAAGGGAATAGATGAGGGAGGAAGAGGGAAGGAGGAATTTTCTTCACACAAAACTTCTTTAGACCGCTCTACTCTGGGGGGATTGTTTTGGGGTGATGTTCCATCTCACACGCAATCCTGATTCATTTTGAGGAAATTCCAAGCATGGATCACAAATGCCATACTGAAAAGAGATACTTTAAAGAATTCTCTCTCTTCCACTAAAGCTCACGGCCAGATTGCTGACACAGAGCTGTTGATTTGGGGCCCCATCACTGGCTGTCCCTACGATGGGATGATGAATTGTATCGCTTTTTAAAGCTGAATAGAAAAAGAGAGGGGAGAGGTAGGAGAGTTCTAGGAATCTCACCTTTGGTTAGTTCTGTGTGTTTCAGGAGCCACTTTGACGAGGCTGTCAAGGCCTTGGTGCCTTTAAAACAGAGAAATGCTCAAGTCAGCGGTCAGCTTACATCGTGTGGTTGCAAACATTTATTAAAACTTAGAAACATTTTTATTGTAAAAATATTTTATCACGAAATATTAAAACAGAGATCATCTCAAAGGGTTGGAGTTTTTCTGTGCTGTGAATGTATACATTTTGGACCTAACTATAACTGCATAGAAATAATAAACAATAAGTAATGCTTTTAGAAAATTTGTGATGTGCCAGGCACTGTTCTAAATGGTACATGATTTGTGTGCTTTAATCCCTATGTCAGTTCAATGACCGGAGGAACTATCATTCCAATTTCACAGAGGGAAAAACTGAGACGCAGGGAGATCAGGATTTTCCTACATGGCTAATAGGGGCAGGGTTGGGATTTAAAGCTAAGCAACCTAACTCTAGAGTGTATGTGCTTTCCATTGCTCCAGCCATCTTACTGGGACAGAGGAATAGAATTGGTGCTGGAAGTAACTAGAGAGCACTGGTCCACCTTCCTCACTGTGAGGCTGAGAACGCTGAAGCCCAGACGGGGGACATGACCAGCCCACTTCCACAGATAGCGAGGGCAGACCCACATCTATGCGTTCCAGCCCAGTACTCCTTCCCCTCTTCTGCATCATCCTCTGAGTAAGAAAAATAAGTAAATCGATGAATGAAAGCCTCCTGTCTATCCAGGAAAAACTGTTCACCTAGCTGACCAAAATTGTTTACATTTTAGATACGAGGTTGTGGAGGTTACATGGCTTTGCTTCACCCCTCACTGAGTTCAGTGTCAGTCAGCTGAAATGATGATTTAATTTTATTTTAAGCATTGGTCAGCACGGAACAACAAAGAACAGCATATTATTCTTACCCTTGCATACTTTTTTCTGTTCTTGGATTCACTTTGATGAGGTTATCAAGCTCTCTGAAACTTTAAACAAAAAAGCAAACACACAGTCAGTAGAAAAGGAATTAAATGAACTAAGTATTTTAATTTAAGAATATATGTACTCAAGATGAATTATACTATTAAGTTTTGGTATTTGAATTAATACTAATCTATGCCCTTCACTTAAAAGAGTAAAAAATTTGACCTCCATACAAATCATTGACACGCTAGCTAAGTTTCTCATTTAACTTGAAAATAAAACCATAAAAAAAGGCAAGATTGAGTTTTAAAAATATCAATTCGGAAATGATATAGTGATTTTCCAAAAACTCTCAGCTACCCCCTCTAAGTATTCTATCTAATGCTGTAGCTATACTCTATTTTGTTAATAATTTATACTCATAGTACATTTTTGCTTTAAATGAATTTTATATCCATTATTTTACTTGATTCTTAAAATAATCAAGTGAAAAGGTGGGAGAACGATGACTCTCCTGATTTTGTAACTGAAGAAGCTCAAGTGCAGTGGTGCAAGGCACCCACGCAAGGTGGCCAGTCGTGGGGTCCAGACTTTCTGACTCCTGTTCAAAGACTTCCCCCACAGCTTCTCTGAAGGTGCCACAAATTGATGCTGATGGCCAAGGAAAACAGATAAGACATAATCCTCACCCTGAGTTACTTCTGTTTACTTCAGGGCTCACTGTGTTGAGATTGTCAAGACTCTGGCCCCTTTAAAACATTAAGAAATGATGAGGTTAATGATAGATTAATACTGAGTGGGTAAAATTATTTATCAAAATTCAGAAACAGTGTAAACACTTACCGAGATCCCATCAATGAGTTGGAGACTGTTAAAGGTGACTGAGCAGAGCATGTAGGGCTTTATACATCTCTAAAACTCATTGAGGCTCAGTGAGACAATACTTTAATCTTGGAGCCATTATGCCAGTAGCAAATGCTGTACGAGGATTCTGTTTCTATAATGATTTATAATGCTATAATCTTAACCTTTGCCAGCTGCACTAAACATTTTGCAATATGTCTCATGGAAAATTCCAGAAGGTATCCTCTTTTTTTTTGATCCTCATCTGAGGATATATTTATTGACTTTTAGAGAGAGAAACATCAATTGGTAGTCCCCCAACCCCACTGTACACATCCTCACTGAGGATGGAACCCACAACACAGATATGCACCTGGACCAAGGATGAACCTGCAACCTTTTGGTATACGGGATGATGTTCCAACCAACGTAGCCACCTGGCCAGTGCCAGAAAGGCATCCTTTTAATATCAACCTCAAACATGCTGTGACACTTTCAAATCAACTTTGGAGAATGTATGTTTTGTAAATGACATTCATTAGCAAGTTTTCTATTCACAGCAATGGATTAAGATTAATATACTAGTTTGTTGAAGTCCATGATATACAACTTGATATCTGCTTCTGGTACTTATAACTGTGTGTTAAAACTACAAATTTTGCCTAGTTCTGTATTGGCAATAAACAATAAAAAGATTAAAATCTATGGCGTTCTGAAAGGTAAAATATATTTACTGTAGTATGAAATTCTACATAGTCACTGAAAACATGTCAGTATTTCATCTTTACCTTTTAACATATCTGCTTCTGACCTTAATGGAATTCTGCTTTTCTTACCACTTCTCTGTGCCCTGTGGCCCTACTACAATAATATCATAAAACTCTGTGGTTGTGTCTATACATCAAAGATACAGATATATGGAAGCAACCGGATGCTAACTCAGGTTTTGACTCATATCCAAATGTCTGAGAATGTGTTTACCCAGGCTAAAAGCAGCAAAAAGAATCTGAACCTTTTTTCATACAGATAATGAAGTAACCCAACAGAAAGAGCTATTCTACTCCAGAATACTGCTTGTTGATTTTTTAACACTTTGCTGTTTTCTGCATAAACAAAGTATTTGAGATCTAAATGCCAGTGATTAAAAATAAAAATTCCTAGGATTCTATGTCCAGCTTTGAAAACTTAAAAACAAAACACAACACAACAATAGGCACTGTGACTCCTCCTTTGTAATATTTGTGTTGGTTGTCGGTTTGCTTTGATTGTATCATAAAGACCTTGATCTCTTTATGCATATTAAATAACAATAAGTAAGATAATTTCTATCACCTCACTTGTTAACTAAATTTATTGTGGTTTCATTTTGCAATATATATAAATATTGAATCATTAGGTTAGATACCTGAAACTGTTGTCATTATACTTCAATTTTTAAAAGGTAATATAAAACTGTATTCAGTACATTAAAAAACATATTAAACAAAATACATAACAGTATAAGGTTATTAAAGTTTCAAAGTTCATAAAGTCAATAAGGCAGGAATGAGCCTGGAGTAGAAAAAGGCTAAACTTCACTGAACAAGTAAAAGGCTGTAGCTAAGGATGAGAATTTTATTCTACCTAAAATGCGATAATACTGAGAGGTTTTAATAAGGGAGGGAACATAATCTTTATTTTACTTTTAAAAGATCTACAGGATGGTGCATATGTAACTACACACACACGAGTCCACACAATGAATCACACATGCATGATCGTGTAATCATACGCACATGAACCCACACACATGGATCATACATGCATGCTCACACAATCATACACACATGAATCACACAAGCTTTTGTGTGTCTATGTATGCAGGTTCACATAGGCATGTGGATACACACAGATGTACCAACATAAGAAAAACAATTGGTCATGATTCGAAATACTCTCTCTAATAAAAATCAGAAAGGAAAACATGGGTATTTTTAGAGTCAAAGTACATTAAATATTTGAACAGTATCTAAATCATTAAGAAAACAAATATCCACCTGATCTTTGTTACTGCTAACAGTTGCTTGTATCTCCTCTGTGCTAGGCATGACAGGGTTATGATTCGGATTTTGTAGACGAGTACACGGAGGCACAGGGACACCGCGAGCCGGTGACGGGGACAGGATTTGCACCAGGACTTTTGGACTCCTTGCTCAATTTCACTACCTCAGGTTACCTCCCTGAACCTGCAAGCAGCCAAGGAAATCAATGCTTTCCTCTCAGTCTGTTGGTCACAAAATCGTCCCAGTCTCTGGGCCACTGACCAGCCCGGCTGCTGAGAACAGGACGACAGCCGGACAGTGAGTGCCCCAGCTGGCCAAGCCCTGGCTCTGCTGACAGCGCCTGCGGGCACCAGTGACACATTTTAGAATCTAATAATATCATGTACTGAGTTAACCAAATGGAAAAGAGTTCAACTAAAACCACATGGAATTATTTGGTACACTGTTTCCAGCAACACGCCAACTTCGCTCAGTTTCAAATATACTCCATCTGCTATTTTAAAAATTAAAAGCAAGAGGACATAAGCTTTCCAGATTTACTTGACAATTCATGGGTAGGAGAACTCTTAATGAAGTGCATTTGGTTAAGCTCTTCATCTTAAATAGACATCACACTTCATACACATAACACGTGCAGCACACACATTCGCTACACATGTGAAGACAGCTCATGTATATACAGACATACACTACTCACACACCATATACACACTTATACATATATATCACTTGGACACACACACTACTGACATACACACATATGTATGCGCACACTGTGGTGATTAATTTCATGTCTCAGCTTGACTGGGCCACAGGGGGCCCAGGGATTTGGTCAAACATCATTCTGGGTATGTTTGTGGGGGAGTTTTTGGAGGAGATTAACCTTTGAACCCATAGACTGAGCAAAGCAGATAGCTCCCCAAACATGTGAAGGTCCGCAGAACCAAATGGCTGAGTGAAAGGGGACTTCGGCTGCCCGATCGCTTCATCTGCAACTTTGGTCTTCTCCTGCCCATGGACTAGAGCTGAACCCTCAGCTCTCCTGGTTCTCATGCCTTCAGACTTCGACTTGGACACCATGGGTTGACCTGGCACTGACTTGTTAAATTCAGATTTTGAGACTTCTCAGCATAGCCAATACTTTATAATAAATCTATCTATCTATCTATCTACCTATCTATCTTCTATTGGTTCTGTTTCTTTGAAGAACCCTAATTAACACATCCACATACACTTAGACATACACACTAATCATGTATACACACATCCACATGGAGGGTTACAGTTGTAAGTAAGCAAAACATAGTTTATTCTTGCATTAGTATTTATTAATAATTGTATTACCTTCCATGCAGACAACTGTAAACAAACCTACTTTCATCTTACACTGTATATACACATACCACTTACACACGCACACACACACACACACAGAAATAAATCACTAAGCTCAGAAGATGTCATTAAAAATTTCCACTTAATATCTCGGAATCCACCTCACAGCAAACTTCACACAAGAATAAAATGCAAGAGATCATTTCTGTGTATAAGTTATATAGAATCGCTTCATATGATGTGTTTCAGAAAATGAGAGGTCTGTTTTGGCTTGAATTTCAATTTAATTGCCTAAAAACGAGTACTCAGAATGCTTGCTTACAGCATAATATGCTGTAAACATAATATTTATAAACATAATATGTGTAAACATAATATGTTTACAAGTGCCAGACAAAGGGAGGGAAATGCTTTAAATGCCTTACCTCTTCATATTTTTATTTATTTCAGGATTCGCTTTAATACACCCACTGCGGTCTTGTTTTCTTTGAGAAAGTAAATACATTTTAGTGAATGTTGTTAAAATAAAACACTACTCAAATGAACAGTGATTGGAATAATTAAGTGGTAAACATACAAGTTCTCTACCATTGTAATTTTTTAAGCTCTAAAGGCAAATGAAAATTTTCTTACACTTTGAGCTGAAAACCATTTAAGATTCCTTTTTCATTAACAAGAAACATGTTTTTTTGTTTTGTCCTCAAAATGCATAAGTATATGTGAAACATGTTATTGAACAAAATCAACTTTGCCCTCAGACACATCCTGTTAGAAGGCCCCGAATGGGCAGCATTGAAGTTAGACAAGTTTTTATGCTGGATCCAGTCAGAATATACATTTTTACTCAGCAAATCAGATATATCGCCTATTCTGTTTTTAGATAAGAGTCATGTTAATAAGAGTGATAAGAAATTTAAAATATTAAAACTAGTAAATATTAATAAAAATATTTTTAAATAATAAGAATAAGCTGTCATTTAGAATGGATGGACAGATAAAGCACTTCTCAGATAAGGTCAAGTTGAAGGAGTTCATCATCACCAAGCCCTTATTATATGAAATGTTAAAGGGACTTATCTAAGAAAAAGAAGATAAAAATATGACAGTGAAAAGACAGCGAACTCACAGCTATTAACAACCACACCTAAAACAAAAGCAAACTAAGCAAACAGCTGGAACAGGAACAGAATCACAGAAATGGAGATCATATGGAGGGTTAGCAACAGGGGTGTGGGAGGAGGAGAGAGGGGGAAAAGGTACAGAGAATGAGTAGCATAGACAGTGGGTAGAAAATAGATGGGGGAGGGCAAGAATAGTGTGGGAAATGTAGAAGCTAAAGAACTTGTGACACATGGACATGAACTAAAGGGGGGGAATGTGGGTGGGAGAGGGTGTGTAGGGTGGAGAGGAATGATGGGGGAGAGATGGGACAACTGTAATAGCATAATCAATAAAATATATTTAAAAAAAATAAATAAATAATAAGAATATATGCTCTCATATAAATTCAACCATTCCCCCAACTCAAACCTTTTAAATAATAATTGGGTTACGGTGAGTCACAAAGGACAAAAAGAAAAAAACCTTAGAGGGGGGGAAAAATCACTGCTGCACTTCTCAGAGCACATGTGCTTCCCCCAGGAAAACACACCGAGCAACACCAAGACGAGCGGACCCTGTACCCAAAAGGGACCATGGAGGATGTCCAGAGTGCCGTGACCGAGCACTGCTGCCACGCCCACTCCCTGGGAGAGAGGAAGTGGGAGAGGGCCCTCCTCCCAGTGCGCGCGCTTGCCCAGCCCCTCCTCCGGCTGCCTTCAGAGAAAGTCCACCATCCTTAGGGAGGCCGACGGGCACGCGGCTAAGTCAAACCTCGCTCTTGGCTATCTGTGTCATTTTGGAGATCCGCTTTGAAAATATTGTCTAGATTGTGCTTTCTTTAGACACATGAAATTCAATTTGGTAACTTAGCCTTCGAAACAGACTGAAGTCCAAAATCTGGGAGAAAAGGCAACATTGGGACAATTCTTCAAAAATAAACGATTTTTTGAGAGCAAGGAGAGAAAGCCATGTGGCCCATAGTTATTGTTCAAGCCCATGCTAATAAAATATATTTGTGAAATTAAAATGCCAAACTGTTTTATCTTATCGTTACAGGTATCAGATTTAAGGCACTAATAAGTCTTACCCAGGGGTATATTCACTTCCTCTGGAATCCATTTTGATACCATAATTAAAGTCTCCGCTTCTTAAAAACAGAGTTTAGGTTAGTTTCAAAGTATTGTGTGTGTATACATACATATATATATTCCATGTTATTAATGATTACTTCAAGATTTTAGAGAAAATTATTCTACTGACAGTAAATTCATTTTTATTCTAAAAAGTGCCTATAAATAATATAGTGCAATTAATCTTTGGGATTCAATTGGGCAATGTGCAAATGTAAATTCACATAGAATGTACTGTGGACTCTCCAAAGTAAAGGTCAGGGTCACAGGGATCAGACGCAGAAGAGAGAAGACAAATCTAAAGGTGTGACCCCCTCAATATTACTGAGAAGAAATCACAATTAATCTGGGGGAAAATAACCAAGATTCCAAAACATCAAAGCAGTTCTTATTCTCTGTTAGTTTTATCTGCCCTGGCTTTGGCTGTGCTATCTGTTGTGAGATCTTGGCTTCTTTGGAAAACCATGAACACTTTATGCCAGTTAGGTCACATCTGAATTTTATCCGAAATCTGGGTAAACAAGAATGTCCCTGAAAGGGTGTCGGAGGTTTCCAGGGCCAAATGGACAGAAAAAGCTTTGATGCAATTATCCTTAGCTTATTTTATTAATTCCCACAGGAGTACTTGTTTTAAATCATCTCAGAAAAACTTGCTAACATACCTCTCACTTTGCAATTTTGTCCTTTATGTTTCTTAATTTCAAAGTAAAATTTGGCTCATTTTTAAATTGTTTCAGAAAGTATAGAATAAGGGATTATGTAGCAGGTTTTCCTGAACTTACTTTAATGCCCCTTGAATACGTGGTCCTATGGAAACAGAATTCATCCTATTCCTTTGTTAACCACTATTTCTAATAGGCCGAAAAGTGCAACTTCATCTGTGACAGAGGAAAACATGACCCTCTCGTGTCTGATGAGGTATAAGAAGCTAACCTGAGAAAAAGAGACCCCCATCCAGTTAGGAGTTTTACTTACCCTTTCTCATTTTTGTAAGTCCTTTGATTAAGATTCATAAGACTTCCAAGGCCTTGGTTTCTTTAAAACATTGTGGGGAGCGGGGGGCAGCAAGCAACAGAGAGGGAAAGAGAGAGAAAATTCAGTCTCTTACGATAACAGCCAATTTCTCGCAGCAGGAGTAAGATGTTATCAGTACCTAAAGCGTTAGAAGTCTTTAGAAATATTTAAGTGGCTCTACTCATACAAGATAGTGACAAGCTATACTAACAATTCTAATAGTAAGGTCCCAACCACTACTCAGTTATGATTAAATCAGTTGTAAAGTACTGAGGTCCTGGTCCACCAGCCTTCCTGGCCCTTGTTCAGAGCAAGAGGTGTCCCCGCCCGGGAAGATGGTGTCCGGTCTAGGACTCCATCGAAGAGGCCTGTGAGTGTCTCAGGCAGACCTTACCCTTTGCTATCCGTGTTTGTCCGGACATTCAGAAAGATGAGACTTTCAAGGCTTTGGGCTCTGTAAAACAGAAAGAAATTCAAATTACAAACCACATGTTGAAATAAGATTGTGTGGCATCTTGAAAGGTCAGAGACACAATAAACGTTCTTCATGAGCTGCTCATTTACTTCGTGAACGTAAAAGCAGAAACCCTTCTGAGCAATTAGGTTTGAACAATGTACAATACTGAGGGCACCACCCCGCCGGCTAGTACATTTTTACACCAGAGGAACACACCTCCCTCCCAGACAATGGGGGAAGGAATAAAACAAGCAGCCTGGGAGATATTTTCGGGTTATAGACAGGTACACTTACCTTTTCTCTATTTGCTCTGCCTTAGGAGTTGTTCTGAAGATACTGTCCAGACCTTGATTTCTTCAAATGTATTAAATAAAAAACCTTGTCAGTGGTAATAATAGGAACTTTATAAAAACATAGACCAGTTTACATCTAAGACAGGAAATAGAAGCTTATTGGAAAAGATGAGGCATAATTCTGGAAACTGCTTTATTACAAACAGATATTTTCATAGAATCAAAATTTAAACTGCCGTGGAACTAAAGGTCACAAATTGGGGACACACAACCCGTAATAGGTATACAGATGGGTTGTCTGCATTCATGGAGTGTTTTTGTTTTCAGTGTGAGCCTATACTTATTGTACAAGGTGGCTGTGAAACAGAGAAATCTGGAGTTTCAGGGCCTCCTGAAACTGTCCAGCAACACTGGCTCAGACTCTCACGTGGCAGCGACCAGCTGGAGCCGAGAAACAGCTGGGCTCTATGGCCCCGCACACCTCTCAGTTCCTTCCAGTCAGCTGCCTTCACTCCTTTACCTGCCTGGCCTCAATAGGCCATGGAGTCTGGGATTCGTGACCTAACACCCGCTCCTTGTATCAACAAATGAGAAAACTAAGAAGCAGCGAATGTCAGTAAGTTGTTGATAGTCAGTCATATGGATCCTTATTGTCAGAACAGAGTAGGAAAACCACAAGTCTTCATCAAGTATCTCCTTCGACATTTGCTTTGTTTTGGTCCCTGTCCCTTTAATATGGTAGAAGGGTAAGGCACAAAGAGATAACTAATACTCCACACACCTCTAACACAAACCTCAATTTCTATAATTTTTAAAGTACGCAATTAGAAATGATTCAAAATAAAGAGGTAATGTTAACTGAGATAATAAGTGGTTCTTGTAATGGTTAAACGGATAGCACTTAGTGATCAAACCAAGCTCTGTTTGCATGCTAACATATTCATATTTCAGGAAGAGAAATATGGTTATTTCTTTAACTGCTCTACTGAACAAATGGAGAAGGGAAATCAAAGACACTTTAACATTAGAATCTTTGGATTGTAATAACCATTCATAATAATGATGAAATGATGATTTCTGCAGGCTTTTTATTCAATGTTTGTAGGATACTTTTGACTAGCTCAGAATGTGGGTCCTCAGGCTCAACTACTGAAAAGACACGAGAAGTCACAATATGTAATTCAGTAACAAAGCAAAAAAATAAATGTTTTTAAATCTTACCTATTCAAGCTTTTGTTCATTTTGATGATATTATCCAATTCTTCTCTTTTGGAAGCAAAAAAAAAATAAATAAATCTCACATCAGTAAAAGCCTGCCCAGAGTCCAAGGACAGATTCACCTTAAAACACCCATTTCTGAGTTCTCTGAAGTACAACACAGGGCTTGCCTTCATCAGTTATGGAAATGCCATCTGTCCTTCAAAGCTGTCCTCAAATACCTCTTTCTCCAAGAAATCTTTCCCAGTCCTCCAATTGAACAGAATCCCCTCCAGTTTTGGAATCCTTGCAGCCTTTTTTTTTTTTGCATCTCCTTTATGGTACTTCCGTGACTATTCATCTAACTTACCAACTGCACATTTGTCTCATATTCACGTCCCTGCTCTTACACACATGAGTGTGCACACAGACACATGAGCACAACATACACACCACTTAAAATTTAGAACTGAATTTTACCTTGGATTCTCTTCAGTCTTTAATGTAGTGTGTTTCATCCTGTAGATGCTTAATACTGGTTTTTAATTGAATCAAAAATACAAGTACATTGACTAATTACAGGTTCTGCTTTTACACCATGTACTTGCATGAAACAGCTGCTAAAAAACACTTGCTCATTGGTGAATCTGACTACTTTCTTGAATTCTACTCAACCTCATTCCAGGCCAGCTGAATTCGGTATCCTGTTTCCATGTTTGAGAACTGTCATGCTTTTACTGGCTGCTTCTTCAGGGGCAACCTGCTGAAGCGAATCCCCTGGGTTCCAGAGTATCCCTCAGAACCACAGGAGCTCGGCCCTCTCCCGCAGGAGCGCAGCCTTGGTGGGTTGCTGGCTCTCCTTCACTCCTCACACGTCCTTCCCTGTCTCCTCCACCCACTTTGCTCCCGTTTCTCTTGCATTTCTCATCTAGTGTTTCCATTCACAGATTTTGTTTCTCTCTTATCCCTGATGTAGAATCACACGTTTTCTACACTTTCTCAATATTTCTGTTTTTTTTTTCTTGATTCATCACTGGCAGTAATCAAGAAGCTGCGAGGCCCAGTAATTCAAGTAGTTACACGTTCCGGCTCCCAAGTGAGGATCCCTGGATTCCAATGCAGGATTCACCACGTATTAGTTGGTGACTCTAGCTGAGTTACCTAAAGTCTTACTGCCTAGACTTCCCCACCTGTAAAGTGAGGGTACTAATGGTACCCATCTCAGAAAAGAATCCATAAACTAATGAGTATAAAGTGTTTACTCTGATGCCTGGCAAGCCATACCTTAATGTCAGCCATTATATTAAGCAGGTTCCAATCAACACTAAGTTTTTCATTAATAAATGGTGGCTATGTTTATTTTTTTACTGCATTTAGAAATGCCAAGAATTTCTAAATTCTAAGGCTTAGCCTTAGGGAGAGACAGTTGCTGAGTCACTTGTGTGTTTTGAAGATGCCTGACCCAAGGCAGCAACTGAATACCCCTTGGGGCAATCCTCTTAGGGACACTTAAGAACACATTAAATCAGTGACCACCACATGAACTCTTTCAGGTGATATTATGTGTTCAATGGTAAGAATGAAGGCTGAGAAAAAACACTGAAACAGAAAAGTTACTGACTGTGAAAAAAATGATTCATGCTCTAGCCTGATGTGGGAGGAACATTACCCAGTCCCCTGACACAATGCCCCATTGTCTTTGCTTGCTTGAAACCCTACCTCCCAACTCTGAGGCTGTGAATCTGTCCGTTTCCCCAAGGGAAAGAGCAAACATAAGAATCCTGTAAATTTTAGCCACAGACCTTTCTGACTGGTATGAGTCACAATGATGAGATTATCAGGATTGGGGGTGGGGGGTTGCTCGTGTTTATCACAGAAAATTAGCATAAATCATGAGAAGACACTCTGTGGTAAATTAAATAAAATGGAGAGTGCATCCTGAATGAAGAAGTGCAGCTTTTAAAATGACCTTAAATTGATGACAGCTTTGGATATTAAGTTTCACCATTGCATTTGCAATAAATTAAATGCACTCTTAATCGGATAAGAGTAACAGCCCATTTCACAAAGGAACATCACAAAGAGCAGCTGGGAGAAATAAAGCTATTTCTAGTCCCTATGAATGTCCCACAGAAACAATCCCCAGCTATCGATGCAGCAGACAATTTCCCTGGTCCCCCCGCCAGAAGCCCCTGTCTCTCTGGGAAGAATGTATCTGGCTGTGGAATTCATGTGTTGTGGCCAAGGAGAGGGGACGGGAAAGTTAAACTAACTGTAGCTCTCATTGTTTCTGTTTGATGACACGTTGCACTTTCTCTGCAGTATCATTCACTTATTTCTCTCTTAAACATCACTTTTACTCCCAAAAACTATTTTAAATCTCCATTAAAAACAAACTATTACCTCAAACAAAAATCAGTAAATAAAATTAGATATCCAGGCACTTGGATGAGAGAAGAAATGGAGAGGAAACATTCAGGATACTTTCTAGAGCTCCCTTCTGGATTCAGAGTTCCTCTTCTGTTGGTGAATTTGCACAGAAGAGCTAAATGTTGCTCCAATTTCCTCTTCAGTTCTTTGACTGAGACTTTAATCCCTAACAACACTCTCAGCATCACCAAGTTCCATGAAGCAAGAAAAATTTGTAGGCAGGGGATTTAAACTATGAAATGTTTAGACCCACGGTTTTCTCACTGCTCATCAGTATTTTCCCATACTCTACTTTATAAACACCTACTTTGTACAAAGGATCAGGTCAGACTCAGTAAATGACAGATGATGAGTAAGAAACAATATCTGCTCTAAGACATTTAAGAGATGATAGAGATGATGAGACACATATAAATTACATGAAACAGCACCAAATATGATTCGTTGTTATAAAATATAAATAGTGGAGCTCTAATAGTGTTGCGGACCGTTCAGCCTGGTTTCAGGAGTTGTAACCCTCACCCCATGGTGGGCTGTGTAAGAGCCCAAGGGACCCACTTCATCTGGGTCTGTTCTGTCACAAGGATGTGACCTATTAAGGAGACAAAGCTTATCTCCCTGGCAGGAGCACTGCTTCTGCCTTACCCATCTCTGGCCCCATAGCTTGGTTGGCAGTCAATGACGGATAAGACTCCTCATGGGAGGGGCAACCTAAGCCAGATGCGACCACTTGGAAGGCCTCATGGAAGGACTCGGGGGGTTGCAGCAAAGAGGATGTGATGGACCCTCGCGCCCCGGCTATTCTGACATAGCCCGAGTCCTCATTTCCATCTGGGAGATGTCTCCTGCTTCCTAATTGCCTTAAAGCCTGAAACTGTGGGGGTGAGCGGTGCAGCCCTGTCCTGGCCAGAACGGCTCCTTGGGTGATTGGCATAAGAAAGAATTCCTAAAGTCCTGTGAAACCTGCTTTGCTAAGAGTGCTCTTCCTGAGGTGACAAGTGTCCCAGGAGGAAATGAGCATGTCTCCCAAAGTCTGGCAACCCCCTTCCTGACAAACACTGGCTCCGAGATTAAGCCCTCAGATTTCTTTGACATGTTAAACTTGTATTCCGGTGTATTGGAGCCCAATAAAAGCCTAGTGAGGAAGGGGCTCTGGGTCATTCTCCTCTGAGAGTTTGACCCCTTTCCTCCCCAAGCAGAAGTTGTCTTGGTAGTTTTTACTTTCATCCGTGACGGAGGGATGGGGCTCTGCGGGCGGAGCCCCCCCCCCCACATCTGGCACCCAGGCCAGGGTCCCCAGCATAATAGTCTAGAGGAACAGAAGTCACATTTCACTAGATCACTCAGGGAAGACTTCACAGAGGAGGTGATATTTGATGAATAATAGGTAGGGCTTAAATGGACCAGTCTGGTGATCGAGAGACTGAAAAGGGCTGCCATTGGGTAGAATGGCATAAGCAAAGGCAGAGTGGTTGGAAACTATAGAAAGGCAGTAATTTAAGTTGGTATTGAATGCAGGGTAGCTGTAAGGGCAAAGTCAGGAATAACTCTAGAATGTTAGGTTGGACCCTGGTTCGCAAGGGCCTTGAATGAAGTTTCATGTGACTGAGTGCACCATGGGGAGCTTGCAGAGTGTTGTTCGTGCAGAATCTTAGGAAAAGAATTTTGGCAGTGGTGGGAGCAGAGGTGGGAGGAGCCAACCTGGACAGCTACCCTAATAACCTAGGCTGAGTCAGTGAGAGTTTGAAGAGAGGTGAGGCCATGGGGCATGAAGGACACTTGAGACATTTAATCCATACATGCCTGACACTACACAGAGGGACAAAGCCATGGGCAGATTAGGAATGAGCCCAGAACAGTGAATAATAGAACTGAGGAGAAGTCAGGAAATAGCCTATCTGGAAAGGAAGTTCACTGTGGCCTAGGACATTCTAAACGAGGGTGCTAGGGAGACAGATAAACAGAGATCTGGACAAACGACATAAGTACAGGACTTATGGTTTGGGGTGGGGTCAAGACCATGGACAGCTGAGGTCCCTAGGATGCGTACAGTTACAGGAAAATGAGGCAGAGGAAGAAAAGCACCTATAAACACCTGTACCATACAATTTTCAGGGACACATCTATGCGCACTGATTCTTCTTTTAAATTCTACGTAATAAATGGCATTGGAATTTTGTTTATAGTGGGAAATTTAAGGTACTGATTAAGCATTTTGAAACATGGACAAAGGAAAAAAACCAAGCTGAAAGCTCTGAGATCTCACCCCTTGTCAGTTTTCTGGAGTGAAGTGGCCACTTTGACAATGTTCTCGAGATCCTCACTCCTTCAAACAATGAAAAATAAACACAAGTCAATGACAGCAGAGCCACCTTTGAAACAGCCAAATTTCCTCATCCGTTCTCAGCAAGGAAAGTGATAGTTCACGTGTTATTGAGGAATTTTTGAGCCTAACTGAATAACAATAGTTCTATGATACCAGTCCATCACACACTCACCACCAACCCCGCCCCCCATGCCCTCATTCCACATGGGTGTTGATTCTGCCACCTAGTGCTCACTGAAATAACTACAGTTTCTCCTAAAGATGTAGTTGGCTGCTCCAAAATTCTATTCCTAAAAAAAGACATGGAAAAGAGAATACAGTTAGCTGCACCAGTAAGCAAAGAAGTGTGCTTAGAATTTTTTTTTACCAGAACCAAGGAACATTAAGCAACACATTCAGATGATTAATTCCTTCCTCACATGGGGGAGAAAATGAGATGCCTTCCACAGGAAAAGAAAGTACATTGTAAACTATAGAACGGCACACATAGATAGCTTAGATCCATGTGGGTCCCTGGAGATCATGAAAAGAAATAGCTGGGGAAATCCTTATACGTTTCCCTGTAATTAAGACTTGTTTTTCACACACAATCTTTAATAGAGGTTAGGACTCTATGAAGAAAAAATTGGTAGTCAAGTAAACTTGGGAAGTGTAACCAGCTTTTGGGGATTCAGAAGATAAACATGCACACTGAATGAAGGCTTTGAGAAGTTGTAGGTCAGAAAACTCTGTCTAACTGCATCTCCTCCCTGTGTCAGACCCTCCGACCCTCCCCACCACAGCCTGCATTAACAGGCCGAGGCACAGGGGGTGCAACACGGGAAGGGCCTAGGTGGGGGCGCACTTTAAGTTACCGGGGAGGGAGAAACATGATGTTCTCCAAATGTAAGGGACTGCTGTGATGCATGTTTCAAACTCTGTTCCGAGAGTCAAAGCAAAGGATTAGAAAAATAAAAAAACATGTAAGTTTTGAACTTTGAAAATGTTTGCAGTCCAAAGGAAGTTTTGGTTGAAAAATTGGTTTATCATCATAATTAAAAAACTAAACTTATGGTGCTTTTTTTTTTACCATAATAAAAACTGGCTTATCATTTCGATGTGTTAAATTTTAACTTACTCTCCTTTAAAATATATCTTTGACTCCATAAAAATGTGATACCAGAATAAATCATCTTTCGTGTAAAATAGCACTGGCTCACAAACTAACTTCAAAAATAGTTGTTTTTCTAAAACGGTATCATGACAACATATCCACAACAAACACTAAACTAGACGAGATGTGCAAGACAACAGGCGTGACTCAGTGGTCACGGGGAACCTTCCCCAAAGGCGTCGGCACCATCTGTGAGCCTCTTCCCGAAGAGGCAGGCGCAGTTGGATGTGACCTGGTTACACAGGAGTTCTAGGGAAAGCTTTTGTAGAACGAGTTCAATTGAACCACCGGATTTTCACCTATTCAGCATCAACCTTGGGACAAGTGCTGGCAACGAAGACGTGTGTTCCTGTCTAAGCAGTTTCACCTTATTCTGTTATCATGGTCAGGTCATTTTGGTTGTTTTCTTAATGTAAATATTAGAGTAGAAATTAAAGGAATTAAATTCTTACATACATCCAAAAATGTTTATTATGCACTGTATTAAAGCCAATTGGAAAGCTCATTTTCTGTATTTTATTATTAATCATTTTGTGTTAAGTGTTCCAATAAAGCACACTCCATCATTTCTACAATTACATAGCTATAGAAATAGTTCATTGAGCCCTGGCTGGTGTAGCTCAGTGGATTGAGCGCGGGCCTGCAAACCAAAGGATTGCGGTTCGATTCCCAGTCAGGGCACATGCCTGGGTTGCAGGACAGTTTCCAGCAACAGTTCCCAGCAGGAGACGCACTAGAGGCAACCATACATTGATATTTCTCTCCATCTCTCCTTCCCTTCCCCTCTAAAGATAAATAAATAAAATCTTAAAAAAAAAAGTTTAAAAAAAAATCTGAATGGTTTAAAAAAAAAAAAGAAAGAAATAGTTCATTGTACCTTAACTTCCTTTCGGTGGGTCTGTTGGTTTCTGTATATACACCTGCTGCAGGTGGACAAATCTGCCTGCATTTCAGGAAGTAAAGATAATGTTTGTTAGGTAAGAAAACACTTCTTTGTTGAATTTAAATTTATAAGAAAGCATTCACATTAAAAAACAGCAAAGTTTATAGAAACACTATTTGAGATAACCAACTTCACTGGAACTGAACCACGTATTTTATTTGAGATTATAGAGTCCAATACACTACCTTTGCAATTTAGCCTATCTCATTTAACGTATTTTAACCACTGAATATATATATAGAAATATCTATTTTAAATATGTTCATTTTATGTTCTTTTTTCCCCTCAGCTGAGGACATTTTTTTTCATTGCTTCTAGAGTGAGAAGGAGGGAGAGAGAGAAACATCGATACAAGAGAGAAGCATCCTTGGCTGCCTTCCACATGTACCCGGACCAGGGATGGAACCCACAGCCCAGGTATGAGCCCTGACTGGGAATCGAACCCGTGAGCTTTCAGTTATGGGACATAGCTCCCACCAAATGAGCCGCACCATCCAGGGCCACTTTATGTTCATTTTATTTTAGTTTCCTGTCATCAATAAAGCATTTTCACACTTATCTTTTTTAGATAATGATATATTTTGAAAGATTGAGAATCATTTTTGTTATCAGACATCAGAGATGATTTTTTTCTGAAAGACATTCCATTTGAATTCTATGAAGAAATATAACTGCTCAGATATGATGGGAAATGTTTTTAAATTTCCACGATACCCCTCCATCGAGAAATGACCACACTGAGTTGGCAGAATGAAATTTTACAGTGTTAGGTTCTGTCACAATTTATGACACAAAGCTTTGCTCTTTTTCCAAGTATCTTATTGACCTACTTATACATTCTCGCTTGTTCTCAGGAAGCTATATTCAACCATTTTTTTTTGTACTCCTGAGGACATGTGTTAATTACTTAGGAAACACTTCTCTTTCATATTCTTTCATTAAAATCATCTTGCTGTGATTAAAGTAATCAAGATTTAAAGCATGTAAGTTGCCCTAATTTTATTTTTAAGATCATTGGTAGAAGAAATAAATTAGAGTAGTAAAAATGGATTAGACCAATTCCCGTGAAATTTAGCTTCTTTTGAAACTACACAAGTTCACTGCTCTAGAATCACTGATTTTAGAGTTTAAGAAGTACTAAATCCAATTTATTTTAGCCCCCTAAAAAGTGCTGTTCAAATTAAGATTTAATTAGTCAATATTATAAAAGAAAATATAAGTAAGATAAAAAGCTTGAGAAGTTATTTTTAAGAGTATAATCACAACCATTGTACAAATAAAAAGTTTTAAATATGGCCTATATTTTTAATTAATTCACTGAAGAAGTATTCTCTTGACTCATTAAAAGATGTATCTTCTTATCCTAGGGACATTTCAAAGGCCTTGTGAAGTTTCACTGGATAGAAATTCAAACCAGGGTTTTTGACTCAACAGGCTGAACACTTACTGCTACATAGCTCCACTGCCTAATTAGCATTTTCTAGCTGAAGTTACCCTCTTACTGAAGAGTAGTTCCAGAACTTTCTTACATGGTCAAAAAAAAAAGTCAGCGTCAAAAGGCAAAAATACAAAAGAATCAAAGGCAGGCAATGAAACGGATATGATGTATTGTCTTCATTGAGATACCATTTTTAAATTTCATAATAATAATGGAGATGTACCATGTACATATTGAAAAATGACTTGAGGTTATTAAATAGTTTAATAGGAACACATGGGGAGATTTTCAAGTCTCTGAATTTGTTAATTACAGAGTGTCAGAGATTCAAAGTGGCAAAGCAGTCTGTCTTTTTTTTTCTTGATTTGGAGACAAGTTAATTTGAACATTTTTCAAAATTTGTGATAGTTTTGAAGTAAATTATGAATTCCTTAACTAAAACAAGGCTAAGGAACTACGTAAAGGTATTTTTAACCTAAGGGAGTGTTTGAGCACTAACATAAAGTTTTGAGAACATCTTTCATCAGAAATTGTAGCTCTTAGTGGGAAACTTAACTATGAGTGAATATAAGCCAAATATGCATGTGTGTGTGTATCTATCTACCTATCTATCTATCTATAGACATATATATTTACATACAAAGAAAGGGAAAGGGAGGGGTTCCTTACATATGGGTCCCTCATACATAAATCAGAGGAGCCTGCACATGACACTTCCTGGGCATGGACACTTTTCAGTTTCTATCTCGAAAGTGTCTTTCCAGGGACAAGTAATGGTCATAAGTCCTCAAAGGCAAACACAAACGTACACTTCTGTTGACAAACAGAAGCAGAAAAGCTTTACCAGTACCTCTTCAACTAATGTACACAGAAGACAAACCCATGCTTTACACAAGGCAGGTCACAGTTCGATTGCTTTCATGGCCTTTGAACTTCTTCATTCTGGAAATTTTGGAGTGCTAGGTCTTACCTATTATCCCGTCGTCCCAGCTGGTTAGGAGATAAAGCGGGAGACGTGGGCTTTGGCGGTATTGGAGGGTGAGCAGCTGGTTCCCTTTAAAATAGAAAACAGCAGTTCACTTCACCATGGAAACACAGTCTGTTTCAGCATCTATTAATCAAATGCATTTGTTACCTATGTGAAAATACCTTATGCATCTAAAACCCCCCAAACATGAGGACACTTAAAGCACTAAACTTTGAAGAAGTCAACTATTTAAATTATGGATATTTTAAATATTTAATCAAATTTTTGGAAGTCATATCTTCTTTAACTATGGTTTGAAACCCAATTTTTTCTTTAAACAGCTTAATATTTTACTAGGCTATCTAGCTAGTCGTGGCATTTTGGGTCGGTAGCACATGAGCATAGTAAATCGTTTTGGGGCATTAATAGATAAGCTTCTTTAGGAATTATGTCAGCTATCAGGCTGCTACAGAAACAGCAAGGAAGGTTTGCAATTCCACAGACCTCAAGGTAAAGTTGATGTGACACTCTTTACTATATCTGACTTTAATATCGTCAGTACAGGCCAGTTTAATGCTAGGAAGCATATGTGTTCCTATGCGCGCACGCACGCACACCCACACACACACACACACACACACACACACATACACTGTCAGCCTAAACTTCACAACAAAGTGCTGCCCAGGTGGCCTCTAAGCTGGTATGATTGGATAACCTACAAACTGGAGTAAGGCAATTACGTGAATCGTGCCTATTTTGGATGGAGCCAGCATCTTACCCAGGTACATCTCTCCCCTCACCCCTACAGCCACTGTGGTTATTCCGTTTTATCCTCAAGATAAATTCCAGACCTGGTGAAAGTAGCCTTGGGACCCAGACTTCATGTGCCTCTCTGGCTTCTGCAGCTCCCTAGGCGAGTGTGTGGGCTCTACACCCAGCTGCCTGAATTGTCAGCTGCGAGAAGATGACTTAACCTGACTCAGTGTTTTTATCTGTAATAAACCTGCTAATGGGATCACCCGGGTGTTGTCAGGACTGAATGAGATCATGCTTTTATTTACAAACATCTTTTGGTAGCTTTCTATGTATAAAGCATGCTACAGAATGATCAATTTCCCTGTTCTCAAAAGGCTTTCAGCACAAATAGGTATATGACAGGCAGAGAAAAGTGCTATGAAGAAAAATAAAAGAGTAAGGGGGTGTAGAGCGATGGGGTAGGGATAGTATTTTATATAGAATGGCCGGGGAAGGCCGCTCTGTGAGGAAAATTGGAACCAAGACCTGAAGGATGTGAGCCACGGGAACATCCATGGAAGAGTGCGTGAACATGGGCACGGTCAGCGTCGAGGTCATGTTTAATACTCGAAACCAGACAAGATCGCCAAGGGTGTCAGTGTGAGCAGAGACAGAAGGTGGGCCAAGCATTGGACCCTGGGCCTTGCAATGTTTGTAGATGTTAAGGATATGAGAAGAAAACAGCAAAGGGGTATGGGGAGAACTGGCCAAGGAGAAAAGAACTAGGAAAGTGTGGTATCGAGGAGCAATAGTGCTTCAAGCAGAGATTGGCCATACCAAATGCTACTGATAGATCAAATAAAACAGGATTGGCAAGTTGCCATGGTTTGGACACTATTATAGCGGTCATTGGTCACCCAGAGAAGGGGATTTTTGATGGAGCAGCGGTGCAAAAACTTTACAGGAGTAGATTTAAGACAAAATGGGAGGTAGTGATGTTGAGATGCTCTGCAGTGAAGAGGGTTGTGAGAACTGCGTAGCTCCCTGAAGGTTGACAGGTTCGGGAAGGGTACTAGAATAGTTAGATATGATGATGGGAATGACACCCAGTGAAGAGGCTAAATCTGATGGTGCAGGAAATGAAGACTGTGAACTAGGACACCTGGCTCTGTAAGTACTCGCCCCCTCCCCTGGCCCCCGGGCTACACTGCCTCCTAGTGGCTCCTTGGGCAGCTCTAATGTCTCAGTGGAGGTTAGTACTGATGTAATTAAAAAAAGGCCGGTTAACACTGTTTTATCATACTCAGCTGCTTTGGAGGCAACAAGAGAATATACAGAGAGTTGGCTTGAAGTAAGTTTATGAATCACCGAAGTGAGTACAACAGAAGAATAACAGCAAGGGAGGGGAGGGATACCCATGGAGTGATTACAGTGAGGGACTGTGAGCCCTAAAATGGACATGGAGGGAAGTGAGGATATGGCAGGAGTGGTGGGGAGTGCGGAAGGGGGAAAACTGTGATAGGAAACTCAAGATAGTAAACTCAATGGGTGGGTGGTTGGGGTGGGGTTGAGTAATTTCTAGAATCAGAAAACTGGAGGGAGTGAGCTAGACAGACAGAAAACACAAGTCAGAGGGAGAAAGCGTTGAAATGAAAATGTGGTTAATGTATGTGGTTAAGGCCTATGGGTGGCTCCGGTATGGTGAAGGACAAGTTCATTGGAGAGGTCAAGGAAGTGGGAAGCTGGGGTGGGGAGAGACCCTCTCCCTAGATTTGGAAATCACCAAGCCTTGTGACCAGGGGCATGATGGTCAGAGACCACGAGCCTGGTGCCAACATCTTCAGAGAGTGAAGGGGAGTGACTCAGAGGCCTTCAGACAATTCCAGTGAGGAAGAGCAGCTCACAATGGCATGGCTTGAAGAAGATGAGGCTCGTTGAGGAGGAGGGCATGAGAATGGATAGGAAAGGGCAATGAGGAGCAAGCAGAACCCTGTGATACGAGGGGTTAGGAGAAAAACAGCCCTTGCTGAGAGGAAGGCTGTGGGAGCAGGAACCGGGAACACCCAGCAAAGGGAGGGAACAGTCAGTCAGAGATGAGGTAAAGAGCAGCAAGTCTGGATGATAACGGATGACACCTGCAAGAAGGCGCTGTGGAGAGTTTGAGGGATCTGGATGATGTTAAGTGATGCAGTTTTGTGGGGATGGTCCAGGTAATAAAAGGTGATATGACTATGGTTCCCATGGGGATCCATGGCCCGTAGAGCAGAGAATGTAGCTGAATGGGTCCTGAGGCTTTCTCGGCAGACCATGGTAGTGAGACTCTGGGGGATGGGCAGTAGCGCAGCAGAGAATGGAGCATGGCAGGTCTCTGACTCTTGTGTTGACATGGCACTGAAGCCTGGAGAAGGCCATGCAAAGCATGAGCACACTGTCTGACTCACTGTAAGTGCTCAAGAAATTAGTGCTGTGGTGGCGGTTTTCCCCCACTTGAACCCAGTTTTGTACCTGTGCCAAACTACTTGCACATCCTACCTATGGTGGTCCCAACCATCACCACATTCTGGCTCCTCTCTGGAGTACTGCCTTCTCCCTGTTACCTGGACACTTCCTCCTGGCCATTCCAACTTTGGCTTGGGTGTTACCCTCTCTAGGGGTACCCAAAGCTGTAGGTGACACATCATCCCTATGTTTCTTCCTAGCACACCCTCTTCATGGAACATATCACACTATTTTGGATTACACATAATTTTCTGTCTCCACACCGGCTCAACTCTCCTAGAAGGATAGTTAGATCTCAAGTAGTAGAACTGTGTATGACATGGGTATCCAATAAAGATGCGTGAAATGAATGAAAGGAGCAATTAGATGAATTTCTATTTGGTGAAGAAGGAAATTCGTACTGAAGAGGAGCCTGAAACCTCCAAAATTTCAAGTTTCGCTGTACCGTGGGAGAAGTCCATTGGTCATTCCACTACCGACTGCCTAGTAGGTGCCAGCTGCTCAGGTGAGTTACTGTGTCACATGATATGCCTGAAAAAACGGTTTACAAAAAAAATGGTCTCCCCATTCTGGCTCAGAGTTAGACTTTACAATTAGATAGTAATTTATTCTGTTGCCATCATCTTCTCTTCTTAAAAAAAATATTCCTTTGGGGGGGATAATGTGATATCTCTCACATGATAATGTCTTTATTGCACCTGTGTGGATTAGCTGATTGCATGTTTTTCTCCCAGGGGTAAAGGAAAGGGGTTAGAAGGTGGTCGGTCCCGGGTCGTACTAGATCTGCACACGGCACTGGGCATCTGAGAACAGGCAGCAGAGACGTAACAAGACGAAAAGGCTGACGGTGACCAGAGGGGAGGGAATTTCAGGGGAAAAGGGGAAGAGTTTACAGGAACAAGTATGAAGGACACATGGACAAAAACTATGGGGGTGGAAATGGGAGGGAGGTGGGGAGGGCTGGGGTGGTGGGCTGGGATGGGAGTAAAACACAGAAAACTGTACAAGAATAACAATAAAAATAAAAATAAAAATAAAAGATGAAAAGGAGGATTAAACAAGGATGATGCCACACCGTGCTTCTGCCAGAACCCCACCAATGAAAAGTTAATTTTCTCCCAGTTTGGAATGGCTAAGGCCTCAAAAAAGCCAGTAAATACTGATTGGGTGTGTCTGGGAGGAAGATGGGTGGAGAAGTAGATTTGAGTCCCAAGTGCAGTGATTGTTTGGAGCGCACCCAGGAAAGAAAAGGTAGGCGTGTGGTTGTCAAGGCCAAGAAAAGCAGAGAAGTGTATCTATTTCCGAGGGTAATGCATTTACACCCCCGCTGGGCAGGGGCCAGGCGATGCCACATTCACTTCAATTCACCTCAAAGGAGGTTTCATTTGCCTGTCTGCAATGACAGCCACAGATGACAGAATCCAAGCCCTCTGGGGCGATGAGAGAAATCATTCATGCCATGCCAGGAGCTCGATGTGATGCCAAGCAGGGGGATTAAAATGCAAGAGCGAAGCAGGAAGCTGTGGCCTGGAATGTTTTGAAGAAAAGGAAACAAGAGACATTCATGTGGAATGATCCCGTCTGAATGCCACTTTGAGATGCGATGTTTAAGCTTGGATAAATTGACCCTGGCTCTCTCCTTTGTCCTTCCCTCAATCCCACAGACCTCTGTAGGACCAGTGCCACCATGTTAGTGGCTAAAGTTGTAAAGAATAGCTTTTGGGGGTAAAAAGGCAGTGCTCACAAGCAACACATGAAAACTTGCGGACAGTATCTCAAGGGCCAGAGCTAATAGAAATAACATTGTAAAGCTGCTCATGCCGCTTCATTTTCATGTGTCCTGCAGACGTCACTTCTTTTCATTTGGTTTTTTTAAACACACTTAGCTCTGTGAATTCAAAGCTGACTTTGTGAAGATTACTTCTGTTATTGCAGCACAGGTCTAGGCTGAAACAAGAATAATTGACCAATATATAATCATTAGTTTCTTTTTCACTTTCCATTGTGCTTAGCTTTTGCATTCCACAGATTTTATTTTTTTACTCCAACAGGACAAAGGAGTTGGAACTCATATTTATTGAGTTCCGGCAACATGCCAGTTTGCCTGACTTCACATACATTATTTTATTTAATCCGTACAGCTATCCTGCAGAGTGTGCATCATCATCATCATTATTATTATTACTATTATTATTCACTGAGTCTCATACACGTTGAGTAACATGCCCTGGATCACATGGCTAGTCCTTGGCTCAGCCAGGGTTCCAATTTAGTCTTCCTGACGTCAGATCCCGTGCTATTTTTCTCTTCGTCACACTGTATCCCACCAGTACTCTTCTGGGTATTTCCGATGAAAATCTAACAGCAACAGGTGGTCTTGCATTATTATTTCTCTGGCCAAGGGAGGTGTCATTAACTCAACAATCCTTATTCCACACCTGCCCCTGTTATACTGTTAAGACACACTGCTATGGAGGAGGTCAAACTGATGATTCAGAACAAGATGGAGCTCGTGCTGTCAAAGCACTTACCCAGTGCAAGGCACATGTTCAAAAGAATGATTGCCACAGATGTCTCACTCTCCAGCAGCCAGTGGCCATTTTGATAGGTCATAACCCAGCAACAGAGCCTGCAGTGGGCAGAATTCCAGAGACCCAGGCTCGAGGCTAGCTCTGCCACCACCCTTCGGTTTGGACCTGCACAGAGCACTGGTTCTCTCTGAACCTCTGCTTATTTATACCTGGGAGGAAAAAATTGGTCCAGATCTGTGGCTTCAAACCACTGCATATTACAGGAAGGCAGAGCAATTGTAAGGACTCCTCAATTCCAGCGAGTCCCAAGTACACGCTATAGCCTATGTGCTTTGCACATTCATACATCATTACACATCCCAAATGTATGGAGATGCTGTTGTGGTTAATAAAATCACAATCAGTATAATTCATGCTGGATCTATAAGAACATAAATAAACTAGCTCATCACTAGACACAAAGAGACACACATTTTTATGTACTGGTGAATTCCTCGCATCTTTTGGTCCTTAGATGTTTTTTCAAAGACACACTAAGAATAATCCAACTATTATCAGGTGAAATTGTAAATGTTTTCAGCATTAAAAATGAGTCTACTTGACATGAATCATAGACCTACATGTAAAACATACAACAATAAAACTTTTAGAAGAAAAAGATTCATGACTGTGGGGTAGGCAAAATGTTCTTATATGCAATACAAACAGCACATGTTTTTAAAAACATGATATATTGGACTTAATTAAATTTAAAAACTTTTGCTTTGCAAAAAAACATTAAATGGATAAAAATACAAGCCATGCACTGAAAAAAATATTTGCCAATCACATATTTGACAAGAATGTGTAAACGGAACATATTTTTTAAAAACCCTCAAAAGTAAACAGTAAGTAAACAAACCACCAATCAAAAAAATTGGCATCAAGCAAAAAGGAAAAAGGACTCATGGACATGGACACAGTGTGGGGACTGCAGTGGGTGAGGAGGGGCCTATAAGGGGGATAAATGGTAATGAAAAAATACAATAAAAATAAGTTAAAAAATAGGTGCATGATTTGAAGAGATATTTCATCAAAGATATATACATGACAAATAAGCATATGAAAAGATGTTCAACATCATTAGTCTTAAGGAAAATGCTCATTTAAACTGTGATGAGATATACTACACCCTTATTTGAATGGCTAAAATATGTTTTTAAACTGACCGTATTAAGCGATGTTAAGAAAGTGAAAAAATTTGAATTCTCATTCATAGCTGGGGGGAATGCAAAGCAGTACACCCACTTTAAAAAGTGTTTGGCAGTTCCTCACCTAGCAATTTCACTTCTAGGCATTTAAGAAAAATAAATATATATGTTCATATGAAAATCTATATGTGAACATTTAAAACATTTTTGGAAACAAAAGATATGTCTTTCAACTAGCGAACAGATACATGGATTTCGTTATCTCCGTTCAATGGAATACTACTCAGTAATGAAAAGGGATGACCTATCATCCCTGCAACAGCATGAGTGAATCTCACATGGAACATACTCAGCGAAAGGAGCCAGGTTCAAAAGGCTCTGTCTGCATACTGTGTGATTCGCTTACACGATATTCTGCACACCTCTGAGAGGGAGACGTGCCCCCAGTTTGCCGTGTATGAGGAGAGTCCTTAGTAAAATATTAGACCTTGCACCCCAACCTAGGAGTCCCACCGTCACAGAAGTACAGCTCCTGTTACACTATGCTCCTGTCACCCATACTATGCCACGCCCAGATTTCCCTGCCTCCCAGAGTCTGCTTGCTCCAAAGCCTTCTTCTCTCCACAAAATCCGAACCACCATTCCCTCAGTGTGCTCCAACTCTGCCCAGTTTTAGCAGCAATGAAACCTGATTGATGTTAGTGACACTAAGATTTGAATGACCACAGACAGCCCTTTAGCCTGTCGGATGTTCACGCTATTAGCTGAGGTGAGACGTATAATCTCTAGCCTGCAGACCTTCAGGCAATACTACTAAATGGTGAAATGATTTTTTCTAACCCAAGAGCTTGGTTTTTATGGCTGGAGCAGAGGGAGCTGCAGCTTGATGAAGGCTAAGGTTTCGGGCAGAGAGCTCTCCCCAAGGTACCCCGATTCTCATGGCTGCTTGTCCGAACCCGAAGGTTCCCTCCTTTGTCATACTTCACGGAGCTCCCCCGGCAACCACAAAGGCAGCCAGGGCTCCATGGGAGGGAGGGGCAGTGGGAATCTGGATGGAGGGGAAACGGGGGTGTTTTTCTATTGTTGTTGCAGTTGAACGCACGAGTTACTTAGAGCTGGTGTGAGGAGGTCAGGGGCTGGCGGTGTCCACCCCACGGGACTGGGGGAAAAGCAGCCGAGTGCTGAAGGCTCAGCCCTCCATTTCCACATTGTGAATTAGTTTCCTCCTTGTTTTATTTGAACAATACTTTTCTAAAATAATAAACCTTTACTCAAGATACAGTTTTATTTACTTTGAACGTTTAGAATGGGCATTCTAGGCATTCAGATAACATTGTAAAATCACTGCACTTAGACCCTTTACTGAGTCTATTAGAACCTTAATTTTTACAAAACAGAATCTAGCTAATATGAAGAACAGTTTTGTTGAGATAGAAATGAAATATATCGTTTTTATTTAGAATGATAGCAAACTTTGTAGAGGGTTTGGTACCAATAGAGTTAAAAAATCACAGCATAATTAGAAAGGTTACATTTTACCATTTATAGTTACAGACAGAAAAATAGAAGTGTAGTGCAAGGTTGCCATGGCAACTCACTTCTCAATCAGGATTTTTTTTTCAAAATCTACCAATCAGCTAACTGTAAGTGAAAATCTACTGAAGGAGAAGAGGCTGAAACAAATATGGATGAGAAATTATGAAAGAACATAGCAAGCAAGCACTCAACTATATGGTAATTTTTCTAGGTGTGTTTCCACAATTTTAACTTTATCAGATATTACATATTCTGTTCTCTGTCTTTGAAAATGATTCCAGAAAAAAAAAAACATCTTTTTTTGTTGTTACTAGTGGCAGTGTCTTCATTATCAATCCTGAATCATTAAAATGGGTAATAATCATAAACATTCATATTGTCTATTAAGCAATACGTCAATATGGCTTCTGTGAGTTTCTTAAATGAGCTTCACATGCTATTTAATACATGCGAATCTCCAAGCCACCTTAATGCACAGTCGGAAGCATTGACTTTAAACAGAACACCAATATTGAATGGCACGTTCTGAAATCAGAAGCAGTTTCAGCCTCAGCCTCCCAGAAGTCTTGTTTCTGTGTGCCATTGTCATGCACCAGAATACTTCTTGTGACTGGCACCTATTATCTATGCTGCTGGTTCAAGCCTGGCAAACATTATCGTTCTTGAAGGACTCAGAGGTGAGAAAAGGTTTAAAAACTTGAAAATTAGGACATACACTAATAATTGGTGGAAAATGGTTTTGTGTCTGGCTTTTTAATGCCTTCAAAAAAAGAAGTGGAAAGGGAAAAACTTTCCCTGGCTCTGACTTTCTAATAATTTTCTATAATGATTATATCTGTACTTTCTTTTATATCTATTTCACAATCTCCAGCACGTAGTCAGAGTTCAAATTGCATAACAGCAAAGCATTAACTCTTAAAACAGAAACAATGTTCTGAAAAGCTTATCACAAATGAGTATGTCATCCATAATTTCTTATATGAAATAACATTTTTTCACAAGACATGAAATTTGGAAGTACTAGATTTCTCGCCATCACTAAACATAACTGACAGAGGATGAAGGTAAAAAGGCATCTTGGATAGAAACCCCATAGCTCTACACACACAGATAGACACGTGCACGCATGTGCACACACATACTGCGTGCTCTCTGACGCTGGGACTTTCGTTCCTTCTCTCCTTTCTGTTCGGAATGGCTGCATCCTCACGCATCTCCTCCTCTGACTCTACTGTTCCTCGGACACATCCTCCATTGCCTCCTTCTCCACGCTGCCACATGTTGTGTGGCTGTCTCAGCCTTTGTGTTTATCATGCCCCCAAGAAATCACTCAGTCAAGGACAGCCTTCAGGTTTACCTCAAATTGACCTCCTGATAGACTCTGAGTTTCTTGAAATAGGGACTGGGTCTTACACATCCCCATACTCCTGGATTCTGCAAAGCACTTTCCTAGCACACAGTCAGCGCTCAACAAGTGTTTTTGGGAAAAGAGAGAACAAGAGAGCCATGTTTAAACAGTCATCATAACTTAAGCCCATAGAATGAAGCCTAACTACAAAGAGACAAAGAAAAAAAATCCCTAACTAGAAGGGCTGAGAGAAAATCCTTATCTAGAAATATTAAAATTAATTAATCAATATGTGTTTATCAACAAATTACTATGGACAAATTTACTGATAATCCAAAGGATTATAAGATGATGCTGTCTATGAGTATATTCCAACAGTAAGTAATGTTTTAAGGTCATGAACAATGAATTGCCAAGTGAGGATTGTAGATAATAAGCTTTCTGAGTTGATGACAAAGGCAACCAATTGGGCTGAGAAATCTCAGTAGAGGAAGTAAGAGCCATAACGGACTGTGAAGAATGGGCTGGTTTTGGATGGTAGAATGCACCTATTTACGCTGCCTCCACTGTCCCTCCCTCTCATTGCACCTCCCCTTTACCATGTAACTGCACTAGGTAAGGTCCCATTTTCTGGTTCCTCCTCTACCACCTCCTGTGTAGAGACACATCAATGTCCAACTTTCGTTCTCTTCTGGTTTAATCTTTTCTCCATAGTTAACCTCACTCTGAGGATACCACACTTAAATTAGGGGGCTCATTCACAAATCTGGCTCTCCATCCAACCTCTTTTTTGAGCATCTCCCTCATTTCTCACTGCTTGGAAATTACCTCTGCAAACATATCCTTTCAGTATGCAAGGCTCTATCTGCTCAAATCAATGCACATTCAGCTTTGTGAGACCAACTGTGTACTTCTCATTATGCTCCTGTTTCTTCCTCCACTGAGTAGTGACATCACTATGCTTAACATCACTGTGGGACTGAAAACCCAGCATGTGTGATTTTTCTTCTCTCTCCCTCCCCCGCCCCACCTCTTGCAGGAAACTTCTCTCCCAAATTCCTCATCAGAAGCTTTTCTCACCACATCAGAGCTCCCAGAAAATGTTGATGAGTTTCTCATGACCCCACAGTTGACCTTGGTTATGATTACTTGTGCAACTACCTTACCCAACTTTGGGGGCCGTAAAAAACCCTTTGGAGTTCTCTTACCCAGGAACACCCCTGCCCCCGCCCATGCTGCCAAGTGGCATGTAAGCCTCATCTCTGATCCCCCTGTCCCTTAGAAGTTCCCTGTCCTCCTCTCCTTCTGGGTGGTGACCCCTTTGGAAAGTGTCATGCTGTTAGTGACTTCTTCTCCATTAAAAAAATGCCAAAGCACCATTCAAATGAAGCCTGTAGTGCTACTGCCACCAGGGGGCCCTATGTTTTCCTTGATCAGCTCATCTCTGGACTCTACAATTACTGGGTAAGGGGGGTAAGGGAGACAGAGAGGTCAATAGCAGTTTTGATGTTTTATGTGTGTGTAGCTGAATGAAATATATATATATATATATGTTCTATATATATTCTATACATATTCTACATATATATAGAAATAAAGGTATGATATCATGGGTTCTTCTGTTGATAAAAAAGCTTGAGACTTTTTGGGTACAGCTTGCACCATACCTGTAATAGATTTTAATCCCAACCCAACACCAACAGAAGTTTTCAGTCCAAATACAACTAAATTTGCTTGTTCCACACTACAAAAGTCAAGACAGGACCAGTGGAGGGATGGGACGGCCCATGGTTTCAAAGGCCACAGTGAGATCAAGAGCATTATGCTAAGCGAAATAAGCCAGGCAGTGAAAGACAAATACCATATGATCTCACCTTTAACAGGAAGCTAATCAACAAAACAAACAAACAGGCATAATATAAACAAATTCACTGAATTTGAGAACAGTCTGACAGTGACCAGAGGGGGAGGGGAGGGAATTTCAGGGGAAAAGGGGAACAGTTTAGAGCAACAAGTATAAAGGACTCATGGACAAAAACTATGGAGGGTGGAAATGGGAGGAAAGTGGGGAGGGCTGGGGTGGTGGGCTGGGTCAGGGTAAAAAACAGAAAACTGTACAATATCAACAATTAAAAAATACTGATTAAAAATAAAAAAATCAAAAAAGAAAAAAATTCAGTAAAAATACTCATTCCTGCAATGAGTAGGAAGTCTAGTGGTCCTCCCAGACGTGCTGCACAGACAGAGACGTGTGCGAGAGATAGAATCTCTGAGAAGGATGACAGGATGGAAAAAATAAAGGCTTGCACGTGAAGAACAGAAAGGAGAGCGAGAGTGTGAGTACTAAGGGAAAGTTCCTTTGCAGAAGAGAGGTGGGGAGAGAAAAGGGAGGAGGAGACCAGCATTCGAGTAAATGATGAAGAGAAATGAGGTTAGCATTAAGCTGTAAACCGGTATTCAAAATCATATTTTTATCTGTTTTTGATCTATTTCCATTTTCTTTGGGCTCTTGTGGGGACAAAAATCTCTTTGGGAAGCTTTTGCTTCCTTTCATCACTTAATAATTCCTTCTATTTTTCAGCTTTTACTAGAAAGTGCTTTCTCAGCCCTGGGAATGCACTGGCATTAAAGGTGGAAAACAGAAGCTGTCCTTTGAGCTCTTCTGGAGAAAAGCACTTTAGAAATCAAAGACATTGTTATATTGTTATCATTTTCTTCTTCCCTCCAAAGCTTGGCATGACATTAGCTCTGATCCTCACAGAGGAATCTGTCCATTTAACCATTATATTAATAATCTGTGCTTTATGAAAGGAATGGATGTCTAAATTGATCAGCCTAGTCCAATAATCTTCTCCTTTCCTTAGTTCTGGTGTGATGGATCTGAGCCAGCAATCAGAAATGGGAGCATTGTAACTCATTTTATCTCCCATGTAAATTACAGCCAGCAATGCATTAATTGTGAGGGCAGAGAGCCAAGAACTGTCAGTTCTGTGCAGAGATCCACAAGCTGAATGGGCACGGAAAACATGCTATGTTAACTCCTGAATAATCCCTCCATATTTTTACACAGTTATAGAATCAGTGGCTTAGTATAATGATCATTTATAATAATATGGGAATACTGAATAGAAGACAAAAATAAAAAGCTATTTTCAAAATATTTTAATATACATTTCTAAGTACCAGTTGTTGTCTATCAAGACAAAATTAGGTGGGTCTTATAATGTTCAGGAAACAATAGCAACTAGCAAAACTCCTACTAAAAATTTTCCCCACCGAGGTAGCTTTATGAAAGGTGTCACTCATAGAGAAATATCTAAACACAGCTCTAAGGGAAAAAAGGTTTTAAACTAGAAATACAATCCGTACTTGGCAGTTCATATAATTGGAAGTTACCTCCTAATGAGCAGGTTTAAAAAGATAACATTTTAACAGAAGGTGGATATCATTCCAAGCTCTGATTACTCAACATGTTCAATAATTTTATATATCAATAGATATAAATAATACACACACACACACACACACACACACACATAGATGCAACAACATGCGTGAAAAAAACTTAAGCTCTTTGTATCTATTTATGGACTGAAGTTTATGCCCTTATAAATCCAACCTAAATTATAATAAAAGACATTTATTTCCAAATTTCTATTGTTTGGCATAAAAATAGATAGAGGCATTAAAAGCCTGCGTAGCAGATAAAACTTTTAAGAAATAAAAGATTCCAATATTAAACACGCACATCATTTAATAACTCTCTTTTCTAGTTGTTGAATTAGGAAAATAAGTCCCACTGAAACATAAAAATACTGGGTAAAGATATTCTAGGGGTTGATGGTGTACATGAAAACAATTTTGGGATACCCTAAGGCAAAACCAAATAGGAGACCTGTTTTCCTCCAGGTGAGGGTGGCATAGATTAGGGGGTGCTCCGCGCTGGCGTCTGCGTCTCTGAGGGCGGGAGTGTGGACGCCATGTTTTGTTCACTGACACATCCCGAGGCCCTAGAACCACATCCGCACGTAGTAATCACTCACTAAATACTTACTGAATTGTTGCCGGCATTACTATAGGGAAGTTGTGGAACAAGGCAGCTCCACTGTGGTCTGTAATTTTAGTTTAATTATTGCTCCCAACAAACAAAACATAAACATAGAAAGCACCCAAGTATCACTTAGGGTCTATGGAGAACTTGGCCCACATCCCACCTTCACATAGTCCCCTGGGGTTCCCTGCACACTAGACTGGAAGCTGCCGTGTGCCAGAAGCCCACCCTGGAGTGGGCTCCATGGCGCTTGACTGTTCCCTCCTCTGCCACTCTTAGGGGTTAAATTGTGTCCCCCCAAATTCATATGTTGAAGCCCTGGTGCCCAGTGCCTCAGATTGTGACCCTACTTGGAAACAGGCTCATCGCAGATGTAATTAGCTAAGTTAGGATTAGGTGCTAGTGGACTAGAAGGGGCCCTGCATCTGACGAGACTGTGTCCTTACACGCGCACAGGGAGGGCACCATGTGAACAGAAGGCAGGGATCAGGAAGATGGTGCTGCAAACCAGGGAATGGTGAGGATTGTCAGGAAACCACCTGACGCTACGGGAGAGTTCGGAACAGATCCTCTCTGGGAAAGCAACCCTGAGGACACCTTGAACTTGGACTTCCAGCCTCTGGAACTCTGAGATGATGCATTTCTGTCAAGCCACCCACATGGTGGTCCTTTGTTCCTGCAGCCCTTCGTGAACTCATGCAGCTACTGACTGACTCCGTGCAGCTTGCCAGGTTTCCCACCGGAGGCCCTTGTGCCCTGGCCTCGCTCCCAATGGCTGTCTGGTTCGGCGCTCCGAGCTCACAAAATTGTCTCCAATTTATTCCGAAGCAGCCACCGTTAGACATTGTCAATAACTAACACATTCACCCATCAAATTATGTAGCAATTATCCCCGGCCCCTTGCCCTTACCTTCTGCTTGCTCCTGCGCTGGGAGCTGCGCTGTACCCTGGAGGGGGCGGAGGAAACCAGGACTGCCTGTGAAGGAAGCGCATCGGGTGTGAGCATGGCGCTTGAGAGACCTGATCCCACCCACGTGTCCGCAGGAAAGGTGGGAGTAAAGAGACTGACTGTACAGGCAACAAGGTAACTTTTCCATAAGACCTCGGAAGTAAAAATAAAAGCTATTTCATAAATGCAGTAGCAAGAAACTGTCCCAGGTGCCAGGCTATCTGCTCCCCTGTGGAAACTCCTTTCCCCATTTCCTCCAACACTACACAGTGTGGACATTTCTTTTAAAAGAAAGCTGAAGGAAATCTAGAAAATAATAACATTCTAAAAATCTAGAAGGTAAGTCCATGGGTATTTATCATAAAAATACCTCATTTTCTCTCTATTTTCTGCATATCTGAAATATTTCATAACAAAAATAACAATCTTAGGCTCTACTCAAAGTATGGTTTAAAACGACCTGTGTGGTAGAAAACTCCGACTAGTAAGAATATTGAAAACATACATGAACGCCACAGCATTGCGAACCTCAATTGTACATGTGCGTGTGTGTGTTTATGTACAAATACATAGATGCATATATCCAATTGGAAAGATATTTTCACATTACAAGAGCATAATTTCAGTTGGTGGAGATACTAAGGGTGCCAACAAGAAGACTAAGACATGAACCAAAAGCAAAGATGTTCTGAGAAGAGCGACCTCGCCTAGAGAAGGCAAGGCTTGGACAGGAGGACAGAGCGTTGGCTTTAAATTCTTGAAGCACCAGGCGGAGTCAGGATGGCAAAGCAGGTGAACTCTGAGTTCACCTCCTCCCATGAACACAGGAAAACTTCAACTGAATTATAGAACAACCTTCAGTGAGAACCCCCTGAAGACTCGCTGAACAGAATCCCTGTATCTAAGGATGTAGCCACGTCAAGACAGGTAAGGGGGCAGAGACCTGGTCCAGGCAAGGTAGGTGCCACACCCAAGATTAATAAACGGAAGGAATATCTTGGCTTTGAAATTGCCCCCGGGAGGAGCAATGGTTCTGAGCCCTACTCTGGGCTCTTCAGCTTGGGGCACCGGTGCTGGGAACAAAGTCCCCATAACATCTGGCAGGGGTTGCATCTGAGAGAGAAAAAGATCTGTGGGAGACGGAGACATTGGCCTTAAAGGGCACTCTCACCAGCTCCAAGTTCCAGCCCAGAGACTGCAGTTGGAGAATTGCCTTGGCCACATGGGGGAAGAATTGAATTGACTAATTCTAGGACCAGGGCAAAGATTGTTGGGAACTCTCTGAAGGGAAGGAAGTGCTGGCAGGTTCTTCCTTTGTCGAGCTCTCCTCCTACCTAGCTGTTCCTAAACAGATGGGTGCAAAATCTGTCACTCTCCATGAACCCAGCTAACACCGTTGTCCCAGTCCCCAATAATTCCCTGAGATCTGGCCCTGCCCAACCAAGTCACCCAGCCAGCACCTTTTCCAGAGGCTCAGACCCCTTACACAAGCAGCAGCCAGGCTCTGCTTACACTGCAGACTCTTCCAAACACCCTCAAGCTCCACACAAGTGCCGGCTGGCTGTCTTCAGCTTGCACGATAGCTCCTACCAAGCAGCCCCAAGACCCACACAAATGGTGGCTGGCCTCTGCCTGCCCCAGAGCCCCTGCCAAGATGCTCCCTTGTGCATTGTTGGTGGAAATGTAAAATGGTGCAGCCACTGTAGAAGACATTATGGAAGTTCCTCAAAAAATTAAAAATATAACTACCATGTGACCCAACAACCCCACCTCTGGGCATTTATCTGATGAAATTGAAAACATTAATTCAAAAAGATATAGGCACCCCTCTATTCATTGCACCATTACCACAGCCAACATATGGAAGCAAGCCAGGTGTTCACTGACAGATGAGTGGATAAAGATGCGGTGCATGTATACAATGGAATACTACTCAGCCATAAAAAGAATGAAGTTTTGCCATTTGCAACAACATGGGAGGACCCACAGGGTACTACGCCAGGGAGATTAAGTCAGACAGAGAAAGACAAATACAGCATAATTTCACTTATATGTGGAATCTAAAAAATGAAACAAACAAAACAACCCAAAAACAAACTCATAGATACGGAAAGCAAGCTGATGGTTGTCAGATGGTTGTCAGATGGGAGGGAGGTGGGAAGTATGAGCAAAAAAAGGTGAAGGAGATTAGGAAGTTCAAAGTGCTAGTTGTAACAAGCAAAATAGAGTCAGACTCATAGGTTGAGAGTGGGCTGACAGCTGTCAGGGACGGGGGTGAGTTAGAGGGCTGGGGTGAAGGGATTGAATAAAAGAAAAAAGAGAAAAGATTCATGGACAAGGGCAAGAGTGTGGGGATTGCTGGGGAGGGGGTGGAGGAGGTGGAGGAGGGCATGGGGGATCAATGGTGGTGGAGGGAGACTTGACTTGGGGCGGAGGACACACGATGCGGCGATAGGTCATCTGTTGTGGAACCGTGCGTCTGAAACATGCACAATTTCATTAGCCAGTGTCACCCCAATAAATTCCATAAAAAGGAAAAATAAACTGCCAGCTGTAAAATTCATCACAGGGTTCTAGAGTACAGCATAGGTAGGATGGTCAATAACACGGCAATAACTATGCACGGTGCCAGGGGGCCATACACCGGCCGTGGTGCTCATTTTGTAAGGTATATAAGTGCCGAACCACTACACTGTACGCCCAAAACTAATATAATATTGCACGTCAACTGTAATAAATAAGTAAATAAATAAATAAATTCTGTGGCAAAAAAAAAAGTTAAAGGCATGAAAAATCACAGGGAAGGCTCCAATGTCACACAAGTTCATCGAAGGTTTCCAGTGCTGGGTCACCGAAGGGTCTGCAGAAACATCCAATTAGATGTCTGTTTTTCCTCTCAAAGTCCTATCTGTTTCCTTCATTATCCTTTTCAAAATACCCTTAAGTGTATTATATCTCATGAAGTCAGAGTTAAAAAAAAAAATCCCAAGAGAGAGAAAAGAAGAAAGACTTGGAACAATGGGTGTTTTCTTTTATTATCCAATAGTCAGGAGCATTTTAAATATCCATCATTATCAAGAGAAAAATGAAGCCAAGTGTCCGATAAGAAGATGTGCTGTGCAGAATAATATTCCATATTGCCAAGACTTCCGGCTGAGGCAGCAAAAGTGACTGAATAGAATAAATGACTTTCCGCCGTGATGAAAGATGGTTTCAATGTTGTACACAAGCACTTGTTTGGAGTGGGGAGGATCCCGACTTCTGGTATTTACAGTGGAATAAACGCCTGCCAGCCTATCTTTTAGGAAAGGAGTGCACCATCAAATCGACTTGGCTTGTCCTTAGTAACCGGAAACTTGAAAAGTTTGTAGCCTGTCGTGAAAAGGGAGCCATGAGCGACCGCCAGGTCTGCAGCCAGCGCTGCAGCTGAACCTCGGAAGTTTTGGGGCTGGGGATTTTCCCCTCCTTCTTTGTCATCCCTGGACGTCCAGTCCTGTCACAAAGTGCCTTGGTCAGGAAAAGGGCTCATGGACGTGGACAGCAGTGTGGTGAATGCTGGGGTAGGGGGAGGGTATAAGGGGACTAAATGATAATGGGAAAAAAAACACAATAAAGATTTTTTTAAAAAGTACTTTGGTCTGGAAGCAGAGAAGTCCCACTCCTAAGAGAAGACCTGTCCTCTAAGTATTTCTTGTGTCATCGAAAAGGAAGTACTAAAGACAAAATTAAACAAAATTCTTGAAGGAGCTGTATTCTTTGAGGCACGGCAGGACTAGACTAAGATGAGATGGGAGTAAATCAAAGCAGATTTCACCTCGATTCAAGTAGTAGATGCTCCCGTGAGAGCTCATCAGAGGTGCATCACAGAGGTGAGAGTCTACCACTAGCTCCTGTGGTCCTGAATTATGCCTGGGCTGTCAGAGGGAAGGTTGTCATGCCGGATATGAGATTGAACTCACTGACCTTAAATTTCCCCTCCTACCTTAGGAATCTGTTTCTAACAAGCAAAGGGCCAGGGCCATGTGAATTTGGGGTCCAAGAGAAAGATGATCCCATTTTCTGAGACTCTGCAGATACACATGGAATTCCAACCACAGGGCAAATGGAATCAGCCTTTTCTCTCCAGGAGGACAATGGCAGCGCCATGACCGTCAGCTACTCCATCCACAAACACTGAGCACCATCTATCCTAGACCTGGCACGATCCCAGCTACAGGCAGAGAAAACAGGCAACTGCTAAAAGCACCGAGGTTCACAAATGCTTGTCTTCCATCAGCATCATGATGCCCTAGCGATGTGTTCTCTTCAACGAGCAAAAATCCCTTTCACCACCACATTCAGTCTTGAAGAACATTCCGCCGCCACCGGTCTAGCTACAGATTCTCCGTGCTTGCTGCATAAACAGACTCAGCACGGACAGAATGAGGCGGCCCGCGCAGGAGAAGTAGGAGGAGGCGGCAATAGTCACACAAGCGCAGATCAGGGTCTCCAGATAAGGCCTTGGCCTCGGTCCTTGGAAGAAGGGTCCGCCCAATCCACAGAGCAGAGGAGGCGGTCACACTGCAGGCCGGTCTCAGAGGCAGCATACTGCCACCACGCCCGCCAGTCACTATTTCAGGGCAAGACATTCGCTGTAGTAGGACTCTGTTAAAATGTGTTATGTGAATATTGGGGCTCTATCATCAAATCATTACCTAGATAATCAAGACCCTGAGAGAACTGGGGGAAAGAGCGAGTGTTTCTAAAGGAGATTGGGGGCTGGGTTGCGGGGTGGAGACTCGGATCCCTGGAAAGGGAAGGAGGGAAGGGGCGGGGGAAGCGTAGAGCAACTTCCGAATGCTGCCTGGAGCCTTGGTAGATGATCTGGTTCGGTAATTAATAAAGAAGAATCCCTGACAGATTATTAGCAAGGCTGATGCCATGAAGCCATCCTACCTCTTTTTCTTCACCGGCGTTGTAGCAGAAGTGGAAGCCGGGGTGCTGGTGGTGCTCGCACCCAGAAAACCTCCGGGCTGCCTGTTAATCGCCAGAACAACAACTATTTTACGTTCCTGAAAGGCTCCCATTCCACCCCACCTTTAAAGGGCTCGTGATCTCTTCACACTCCTATCCGCTCTCCACCTGCCGCAAAATGTTTTTCACTAGCAAAAACGAACCACAAAAAGTTCTTCCTCAGTTTACCCATTTTATAAACTGACAGGCTGTCATCTACATAACTAAAACCAAAGGAATTGAATGAAGAAATCATTTAATTTACCGGTCTGGATTTCAGTCTGAAATCCAGACCGATCAATTTAGGTGTGCTATGGAGATACACGCGCGCGCGCGCACACACACATATACATACACATATATTTTAATCCTGCAATTATATTGCAACTGAAAATTATATTGCAATGATTTTTGCATCAAAAGCATTAATTTAAGAAAACATTTAAAAATCACGCTATTTTAAATCTCTATTTAGTTTTTCTTGCATAAACTCTCAAAAAAATGGAAATGACCCAGGCCTGTTTCAACTACTGAAAGTTTCAGTCCAGTGCAAAAATTATTTATATGTAAATACAAATTTAAAACTAATAAAGTTTTCAAAAATCAACCTAGTTTGGGTAGGTTATAACTGCCAGTAGCAAGTTCCCAGGAAAATATGCTTCATCCAAATAGATTGTTAATAAGCCCATGATTTCATGACTCGGTTGAGTTGCAGGTGTGATAGGTGTTCGGGGAGGCATGTGAAATGCAGGAAGAATGAGTTGATTTCACAGGTGTAAGAAAAAATAAAAAAGGTTCTGTGGGGAAAGAAACTAAAACTCTAAGCTAAAAAAAGGAAAAAGTTATATTTTGATGTTTAGTGAGAGCAGAGGTCAACAAACTTTTGTCAAAGTTCACACAGTAAATATTTGAATATATAAACCATCTTAGTCTTTCTACTATTTCACTCTGCCTAAGCGATAGGGGTGTGGCTACACCACAATGAAACTTTGGCCTGAGGGCAGTATACCCTGGCTTTTCCTAAAGAAATACACTTTGTTCTTAAAATGTAACTTTAGTTAGAAAAGTACATACATTTTTGTTGCTTCTGGTGATCTAAATGTGGACATGTGCCTGGTAAGAAAAAAAGGGAAAAAATTGAGCAGCAGTGAAAAATTAATACTTGTATCTATTTGAAATTGTCCATGAATTTAGAATTCTGATTATTAAGGGTTAAGAAAGAGAAAGAAAAGGAAAACATCAGCATTCGAATAAATTTGCTAACATGATTTCATAATCTTTTTATGTCTTATACTAGATTGCAAAGGAAAATGTCTCCTTTCAGAAAATTCAGTATTTTTTCAGTAATTTTGTTTAGCAATAAGAATAAGAAATTGACATTTACATGTATTTTGTAATCTTTCTATCAGGATAACTTAAATAGAAACATAAATGTGGTTAGAAAACAAACAAAAAACAATGGCCTGAAGCAATGAGTTCTCTTGATTTTTAAGCCAGGCAACAAGATTTTACTTTTCTCTAACCATGAGCAGGGGTAAAAGTTTTTACTCCAAATTTTTTGTGTGGAAAAAAAAATAGAGGATAAGAATTAACTGGAAGATATTAAGTACAACTAAAGAATAGTAAGTAAGTAAGTAATGCTTAGAAAAATATTGAATTTGAGGCTTTTCCAAAGTTAGTGAATACTAGTACCTATTGGTTAGTTGGTTATCCAAGGCATTGGCCTTATACGTTTTAGCAGCATCGTGTCTGTCTGAGATCCTTCATAGAGAAATGAGACAAAAGACTGGATGAACATCACATTATTAAACACCTCTCAGACTTCTTTTATGCTGGATAAGTTTGTAACATAACCTTTCTCTAGTAAAACGAAATGTTTTTCAGGTGTTACATTTTAGAAAATTTTACGATAAAAAGCTCCTTGTGCCAAAATTTATTTACGAGGCAATTTTGATAGCGTTTGGAATTTTTAAAGTTCATGCTTTTCAATTAGGCTTTCTGACTCATGGAGCATTTAACTCAGTAACTGTTTTATATTCATTACTGTGCAATAATACACATAGCCAATGACGGTATCTCCTATGTTGGTAAAATACATCACGGAAAAACATAAGTATTTTTAAATGTGTTGCAGCATAGATAATGCTACATCCTTGCCAAACTTGTTTTATTTTCCTCTGAGCTCACAGGAAGGCTGCACTTCTCAATCTGCATTGCAGTTTCGTTGGGACAAGGACACTGAGTTCTGGACTAAAGACTGTGGGCAGAAGTGTCGTTTGCCACTTCCAAATACATCCTAACACCTCTTGCGTGATACTGCATGCTGTTTATTCTCCTTCCATTATGGCTTTGGTGCCCATGGATGGAAGAGGGCAGCATTAAATCCAGCGTAAGAGTGTAGCGCAGTGCCCACTTTCCTTAAACAGGTTATGTAAGGCAGTATATATGAAGGAACACAGAACATGGGTCCTGAGTCACTTCGTGGAGCAGAGATGTCCCCCATTCTTCCAGCAAATCACGCTGGACTCTGGTGAGAGCAAGCAGAAATCTAATTTGCTAGACCCCAGAGTCTGGGGGCAAGAGAAGGAACTTATTAAAAGAGTTACATTACGCTGGCGAATCGATTCACTTTGACTAACACATTTTATTAATAGGCCCGCCCCCCTCGGCTGTCAGACGGCTTCATCCCTCTAATGGCAGGACTCCACAGGGAGGAAAGGTCTGGAAGCGGTGTGTTTGCCCGCCCCTTGGGTCAGGAAAGAGAAATGAGAAATCCTGCAGTCTGCGTCCCCATGGCGGGATCTCAGGATTGCTGCCCTGTTTCATCCTGTCCTTCCTGCACACCGGGTTCTTCCTGAGACGTGGGCTGCCTTCTGGCACGTGCTGCAGGCCTGCACCAAACTAGGACGCAGCGAAACTGGGCCCCGGACAACGAAAGGGCAGCAGGGCTCCTCTGTGGATCCCCTGCTGTGGGTCTCCTACAACTTTCTCTGAACTTTCACTTCTACCATCAGCTTTAGTATGAGGCCTTTTATTCCATAAACTATTTCTGGGAAGATGGACACTCTGCCACACTCTTAAAATTTTTTCTATGAAAAAAAATTTGACTTGTCCTATGTTTAAAATAAATCCCTAGATGTCATTTTCACATGTGTACCTAAAATGCCGAGGAATGACTCTAATACATTTGAACTTTTATGAGTCAACCCCAAACAGTTTTTGTTTGTGGTAAGCAATGCCACAAACTGGTAACTCTTGAATGCAAAAGGGTAGGAAGGTTGGACTCCTTCCAAACTCCATAGTCTCAACAGACTGTTTACAATTCAGGCATTTACTTATACAGAATCCTGGAATTCATGCGTAGAAATCTTATATCCAAGGTGATCATCAGGCCAAAGACTATGAATACATCCCCTGTACTGACTGCTACTGAGCCTCCGACATGTTTCTATTCACAGGGCTCTGCAGAGAACCCCTGTGAATCCCATCAGTAAGATATCAGTAATCCTAAATCTTAAATCTTTACACTTTATAGCTATCTGTGAGACCTTCATAAAACATAAAAGTCACCTGGGAAAATTGCTACTCTGGAACACTGAAAGCCACAATCAGTCTAAAGCAAACAGAACCGTAATACCAAATGTTCTCAAGGTTTAAATAAGCGGTGACTTCTGATGTTAAAGTTAAATGAATTTAATCAACATTCTACAGTGTAAGTCTATGTAGGCAATACTGCATGTAATAATAAAAACAGCTGCCAATTACTCTTTACTGCTCATTTTATACATTTTCCTTTCCTCTTCAGAACATCCCTACAATGTGGGTGCAATTATTTTCATTTTACAGAAAAAGAAATGAAGTCTTGGCCACGCAGCTGGGACTCAGTCTATCTCCAAATTCTCTCCAGCAGGGCCCCGTGCCATCATGCACCTAATTCTGTTGGGTGATTGTTCCAGCACTCACATCTTCCTTCAGTTATTAGCCCCCGCTTCTACTCTCTCTTCTAGTTTACGAATAATCATGGCGAGAACTCTAAATCACTCACTCTAATATATATGTCACTCTCTTATTACAGAAATTAACTTTGTGTTTCCCTTGGAAATTACCTTCCTTCCAACTTATGGTATGAAATAGGAATCAGTCTTGGGGACAGGAAATACCCAGACATTGTTATCAGCAATGTTACATTTTAAAAGGTGAGTTGGAGGGGAGAGTTACATTTCTACAACAAAACACTAGAGGTCGCCCACACCTAGGTTTTCCAAATTAGTCATTAAACCAGTCAGGATTTGGGCCGTGTAACATGCTCCATACATAGTTATTTACTTAGGTTTCTTTAGAACACCTCATATGTAGATTTTTAAAGGGAACTCTTCAAGTGTAACTTCAGCACTTTTGTCATATTCATATTCATTTAAAATAGATGCATTATTATTGAAATGCCTGTACATACACACCAGATACACTCAATCGTCTTCCTCACAGAATTGTTTCACAGCTTGCCTTTGGAGTGGCCTGCATTGTGGGGCCCAAGCGCTACTAATGGGTCTTGCCTTTCTCTGCTGACCGGGGCTGGTCCTGTCCCTCCCATCTGTCTCCACCCACTGACAGACACAGGTTACTGCTGGGAGACGGGGCTGCCTGGGAAATGAGCTGACCAGGATATTTTTTCCAAATGTGCCACTAAACTCCGGCATCAATAAAGTAGGTCATCTCTGGCTTCATTTTTTTCCCAGCGTATAAAATGAAGGTTTGGGGTTATATTGGTGGCTATGAATTTTGGCTGTGCATTAGAATCACCTTATAAGCTTTAAAAAAATGCCTGTGTCCCACCTCAGACTAATTAAATCAGAGTTTGGGGGGTGAGAGGTGGTGGGAACAAGTAGCCCATCAAATGGAAGAGCTCGCACAGTCACTCTCATTCGCAGCAGAGGCTGACAGCGATTCAGCAAGTCCGCTGTGTGCGCTGGTCTGGGCCATTGCCAGCATTCCCAAACTCCGTCTCCACTGACCTGCACCAACTTTCAGACACACGGCCTGCAAAGGCCTAGGTCTCCCACATCTTTACTGTTCTTGGGGCATAATTATCTCACTTTCAAATTCATCCCCAGAAGTAGTGTTTTCTTCTCATTTAACGATGCAATGGGAGAAGCCTGCAAGGCCCCATGAGTGGCAGAGGTGTTTGACTCCTCTCTGTGCTCAGTGCTGTGGAGATGAGGCCTGGTTCACATGCTGGACTCTTACAAGCTCACCCTCACCAAGGCTGTTAATTACAGGGGACATGTCACCTGAGGGATGCCAGTGCTGACTGTCCTGCTTTGGGCAGACTGACTTGGAAAACCTGTGAGTAAAGTACGTGCATTTGCTATGTGAATTAACACCGGCATAGTCTGAATATAGAACAAGTGGGATATCAAGTTTCAGCATATCTGTTTAAAAGCAGCAGGTAGCATTTTTGTCTACAATAGCAGCACATGTTTAGCTACAAGAAGTGACCCCAGCTATCAATGGCCTCACGTGTCCATTGTGCCAGACTCCAGTTAAAGGTGTTAATTTGCTCTTCACTTATGCTTATATGCATCTCCACCCAAAATAAAATTTAAATGTGATTTGTAGCATTTACACTTCATCCTGAATAGACATTTAATTTTCCCTACAGAGATGAGACCTTTCCTTCCGTACAACAAGAATAAACTGACAACAGGTACAACATAATAGACTCATTCTATAAGCCATATGGTAATGCCAGGGTGGAAGGAGTAGGTTCACTTTCTAAAGTAAAGAGCTTATATTTTGCCCTGGCTTGTATGGCTCAGTAGTTTGAGCGCTGGCCTGCAAACCAAAGGGTCGCTGGTTCGATTCCCAGTCTAGGGTACATGCCTGGGTTGTGGGCCACGTCCACAATAGGGGGTGAGCAAGAGGCAACCACACATTGATGTTTCTTTCCCTCTTCCTCCTTCCCTTCCCATTTCTCTAAAAATAAATAAATAAAATCTTTTAAAAAAAGAGCTAGCATCTTCACCCTAGAGTGGATCAAAATTATTGTGTTATGAACATGTACAGTCTCCATAAAGTAGCCGTACAGAAACTGTTGTTCCTCCACCACTGGGCTGGAAAGGACCGACAACTCAGATCCATGAAAACAACTACATTCTGTATTTTAAATGGAGCAGACTCCACACAATGTCCACTGTATCTATGCTCAAACCAATTTCTTCAAACCAGTTTCAGTTTTTTTCTATCAATCTACTCTTAGCAGGATTTTAGGAAAACTGTTATTGAGTCAAGATTTTAAGTTTTGATGAAGATAATTCAATTATTATAGCCCTTCTATATCTGCATATAAAATATCATGGTTCAAAGTTTACCTTGGTAAGCATTTAAATACCTCATGCTCTATAAGAAATGGGATTTAATATGCTATGCATTCTACTGACATAGTTCAAAACACCTTACCTGTCCAAAGTGTCATCAGATCTGTACCGACTTAGTGTGGCTTTTAGCTCATTTCTCTCATTTGTTTTCCTGTAGCAAAGATAATTAGAGACAGATAAAATAAATTACCAAAAAAACTAGTTCGTGAAACCTGTCATGCATTTGGTAAAATTTTGGCCCGTTCAGTAGAAGTATATATTACCAAGAAAAGACAGATTTGAAGTATCCAAATATTCCAAGGTTTTTAGTTTGAAAGAATAAATTATGGCAAACCCAATTCATCATGCTAATAAAGAAATTCTTCTCTAAGTCCACTATTTCTAACTAGAGTGTAACTTACTGCAATTGCGGAAACAACACAACTTGAAAATGAGTAGTAACTAATGTGTATCTTGTCAGTGGTGTTGATTTTTATTTTATTTTAGTATTTTATTTTTTTAGGGGAGAATGAGAACACAGCCCCCCACTACCACAAATCATGCAGTCAAGTTTCCCACATTTGGGGAAATCACAGGGGTCAGCACATCCGGAGTGCAGTGGATAGGCCTCGCCCTGGGAAAACCACCTTCGTGATCACGGCATCTCCTTTGCCAGGTAAGTATTGGTGTTGATTTTTACACACTAGGAGCTCCCTTACGAGCAACCATATTTTATTTGCAGGGTTTTGGCAGCCCAACAGGCTAAATACAAATGGCTCTACTTAAAGTTCAGCACTGTGGACAGGGTTGAAAGATAACATGCTGGCAGAAGAGAGGAAGGGACAGGAAAGAAAGGAAAAGAGAGAAACGGGAAAAATGGAAAGAAATGAAAAGAAGAAAGCGGGAGAAGAGAGAACAGATGGATGTTGGAAGGAGAGGAGAAGGGAGGAGAGACAGGGAGAGGCAGGGAGAGGAGAGACAGAGGTAGAGAAAGAGGATGAAGACATAAAAAAGGGACAGGGAAGAAAAGAAAATAAGAGAGGATGGAAGGCTCAATAGTAGGAGTTATGATCATGAAAGCAGTGGAAATATCTCCATCAGAATGATCAATCAGCTGTATATATACACACACACACATACATATACATATGTATGACCTGTTTAATATCTTACATAACCCTGTGATATGGGGAAAGCAAACTCATTGGGGAATTAAACCATTATTTACTGTGTTTGCATATCAAAACAAACACAGATCAAAAGCATCAAATCAGTAAAAAGTCCTAAAACAGTACATTTAGGATTTAACTTTAACTTGATGTCATATAGTATTTGATGAAGCCAACATTGGGAGGTAAACAGTATACAATGCACAGTGCTGATGACTATGAGAAAATTAAAAAAGAATTGCGGGCCCAGAACACACACAGAGCTGGAGGGACAAACTAGGGACCTCCCTGCACCCGCAGGCACAGTGGGGTCGGTGTCCTAAAGGGGGTTGGAGTAAGGTGTTGTGCAGGGAAGCTGTAAGCTGAGAAAGCTCACTTCCAGAGGTGGGAATCAGAGAAGGCTCCTTGTACGACTGCGGTGCACTTGGAGCTGGACCTCGAAGGGCTCCTAAATGTGGACACAGTGAAACAGGGTGAAGAGAGTAGTGTCTGTCAAGAGAGAAGGAACGGAAAATGCCTAACAGTGTAAATCCTGCTGTAGTTCATCCCTGGGTGTGATGCCTGAATGCAAACAGGTGCCAGAGGCTCCGCCCCCATCCCCAACGCCCTTCCACAAAGCAGCCCCTTCTGAGACAGTCACTTTCAGTCTCCTCAGCTGGCTTCCACCTTCCTGGCACTCACCACAGCAGAGCTTATTATACTGTATTTCTTTCTTTTCAGTCTCTCCTTCCTCCACCTTTAACTGGGATGCGAGTTCTAGGACTGCAGGGATGTTGTTTGGCTCCCAGGCCTTGCCATAGCATCTGGCTCACAGGAGGCACCTGTGCAGGCATCATTTGTGCTTATTTGATATGTGTTAATAATCTGGCAGAGACGCTCCCAGTGAAATTGCCTAGTTTGTGATAAGACAAAGCTTGATATCTAGGGCAATGAGGATGTCTCATTTTCTCTTTCCTTTACTTTCGTTCTCTGCTCATGATGAGCTCTCTGCACACATGGTCACTTCTGCAGGGAGTGCTTCTTTCCCTGCCCTATGCCCACCAGCCACCCTTCCCTACCTCTTCCTGCCTCTCCAAGCAGCAGCACCCACAGGAACAACCACTTCCTGTAGGCGGGTGGAGGTAGTCCCTCCCTCCCTCTGTACCCACTGCTGCACGAGCACTTTCCATGGTAAATTTTATTTAGCCTTTTAATTTATGGCTCCATATTTTTCATGAACATGAGAGTTCCTGAAGGTGCTGGGTGCTGTCTTATGCGTCTTTGTATTCCCAGCACCTGGCACAATGTTGGCGCATAGTAGGTGCTTCAAAGTGGTATTAGGTAAACACCAAAGTGGATACATCCTCTGCAAGAGGGCCAAAAAGTGTCAAGTGGGCTTCCATCTGAGCAAGTGCAAGGGAGAAAAAATAACCTACACTACCATTTTCAGAAAATGTAGTTTGAGAAATAGTAGATGTAGGTCAAGGGGAAAATGTCTCGGGCTTCAAACTTTTTGTTACTGAAGATAAAAGCTCCATGAGCTGCTTTAGGCAAAATGCTGTCCGCCATCAGGAAGGTTTCAGGAAACCAATATAGTTTAACATATAAAATAAGCGCAGAAGGCATTAAGCTCCTGTTAACCTAAAACGCACTGAGAATATGAAGCTTAGTTTTCCTGGTCACAATGAAAAACAAGTATGTTCTCTCTTAGTCCCATAGAAAGGCCAATAAAACAGAGGGAGAAGGTTCTATTGGTGGCTGCACTCAAAGGATCAGACTCTCTTTGTTTGGTGATAGGGGGGCCAGCTGAGAACCAGGCTGCGATCTTCGAAGTCGTGAAGACCCCGGAGAAGGCACAGGGAGAGTCTGCTGAGTCTCAGAGCAGCCATTCAACCAGGTGAACTGAGGCTAGGAACCAGAAGACCGGATACTTTGTGTAGAGGGCTGCAAACTCAGGGCCCTTACAACAGGTCAGAATTATGAGTTCAGAAAAATTCACAAGTACAAGCTTCCAAAACAGACATATTCAAGGTGTCTACTTCACTTTTTAAAGACCACACCACGGAAAACAATTGCACTCCTTCACTAGGTACTTTTTGGTGGTGCACAGGCTACCGGGCCAGGCAAAACTTGTATCTGATAAATAATTGGGTTCCTTCTGATGGGTGTGGCCATGTGTGCATGTGTGTGAGCGTAAAGGTGCTTTAATAAGAACATTATGCATTTATTTGAGCAATCTGAGATTATTTAAATCATTATAATTACTAGTTTTGTCTGAATTTTCCTACTAATTTGTCCTTGTCAGCCTATTTCCCACTGAGTATCACTTATTGATTTTCTATAAGCCTTTGAGTTTCTAAAAAGAAGTGTACTATCCCAGGAAGCAAGTGAACTCTGGAGCTATTCTGTCTATACTTTAGTGTTCCTTTCCCTAAGGTTCAGAGATACCTTATTTGGTCACATCTCAGTGGGAGCCCTTTCCCTTTCCCTTTCCCTTTCCCTTTCCCATCCCCTTTCCCATTGGGAGTAGGGAATTGGCTATTCTACTCTGTAGTTAGGGAAGCGTGGAGCTGGGGCAGCACAGAGAGTGCCCTGTGGGAACCCCTGGTGATATCACCGAGGAGCCTTCACGTGCCCAGGGCGTCAGGGCAAGCCCGAGGGCAGCCACAACGACGCGGCCTGTCTCGAACACGTCTTCTCAAAAATGACGCCTTTGTGTCTCTGCTAATGATGTAAACTCGTCTGAAACACTCACCTGTCCAAGGCATCCTGGGAGTTATGTCGGTTGAGCACCACCCTACCATAATTTTCATCTCTGCAGAGAAAGAACAGAATTAAGTCACATGGAAAGTAACCGCAGTGTTTAGTGAGCACCAAATAAGGGAGACATGAAACAGCTCACAACTTTTGGCAAGGTTAATTCATTTTACTTCAGGCATAAAAACATATCTATGTATTTATTTTAACCAGTCACCACTTGAAAGAGCATGGTGAAAAGCAACAAGTTTGTCGCTACAAATGATCATTATTCTAATTTACTGCATGAGATTTCCAAGTGATTTAACAATGGAATAAGTGTTTGTTGTTCTGTTCTGATTTTCCATCCCAGTGTGGGAGCACAAGGCCATCTACTTTGTATCTATTAGGAGAGTCATTTTTTTCTGCAGGAAGGCAAAAGTGTTCTATAAAAATATTCTAAATTTAGCTAAGCCCATTATGTCTGGACATCTTCATTTTATGGACTTGATAGTTTTCCTTGAAGAGAGGAAGAAAACAATTACCAGTATCTGTGATTAAAGAAGTTGATTATTCACAGGAGATTTAGCTTCCTTTTGAACGATGAGAATACACACTTTGTTCTGTGTGGCCTTTAAAACAGCCCTTTGAATTAGGCAGGGAACACACTGTCACACCCAATTCACAGATACGGAAAGTGATTTTGTGACTTTCCTAAGGCAAAAAGGTAAGCAAGTGACTGAGGTGGGTCTAGGATCCATATCGATTTCTTCCAAGCCTTTGCTTTTCCTATCAGTCAACCCTGTAAAAAAAAAAAAACTTTCAGGCAGAAAACCCCGAAGCCATGTGCTCCTTACTTTCTACATCAGGACTGAAAGTACGGGCAATGGTAGGAAATGTCAAAACATGTAGTAGAGCCTTTGGCCTTCAGCCAAGGCAGAGAGTGAGTGCCTGAACCTTTTTCATGTCAACCTAATCAAACCTGAAATACCACATTTCTCCTGGTTCTGCTCCACTCCTGTTACTCAACACTCTGAAACCACGTAGCATAAAGCTATAAAAAGCTATAAGTAGACAATTAAAAAGAAGGGTTAGTGAAACAGCTCCAGCAAATACCCACCCTCAAAAATCTCAAGAGAACTTTTCTATCTCCCTTGGTATCCTTCCCTACACTTCTGAGAGAGTAGCAGACATTGGACGTGTCTTCACCTGAAGAAAAATTATAACACATAGCCCAGAACTGGGCTAGTGGGAGTAGGGGAGATAGCGGAGCCAAATTCCCCTTCATCAGCAGCTGTTATACCACCCAGGCTGGCTTGCCTGGGTCTTTTTAAGGAGGCATGCCAGGCATAAAACCACCATGCCTGCCAACTGTAATTTGTCTTAGACATCTCTATCTTTACCCATCTGTGCAAATATTTGCAACCCAAAATTGATGTTCTATATTTGACATTACTCTGCCACTATGAAAACACAGAAATGCCACATTAGGCTCTGACAGAAGTAAGAAGTGCTGCTTCACAGAAGGAAACAATTGTTGTCCAGGAGTGTTAACTCTGGAAGCCAGTGTGAGTCTCCAAATACCCCCAACAGTCCCTTAAAATAATATTTAATAACAGAAATCAATAGCCAATTGTTTTGAACAGTTACAAGTATATTCCTCCAATAACCACCCATAGACAGTTTGGCAGTAAATTTAGGGTAAGTGTCTTATAAGGTGAAGTTTCTGAACTTCAGTGTTACTGACATTATAGATTTGACAATTTTTTCCTCTGGGAAGTGTCCTGTGAATTGGAGGACATTTAGCAGCGACACTGGCATCTGCCCTCTAGACGTCAACTGAAAATGTCTCTTATGTCTTTGCTGAACATCCCCTAAGGGTAAAATCGCCCTGACTGGATTGAAAACCACCGGTAGCGTGGAAGGACAAGGATCACATTGAAACCTCTCCTCCACCACTTAACATCTGCGTGTCACTGGACAAGCCACCCAACTTCTCCGAGCCTCAGACTTCCCATCCGTGTAACAAGGATGTAATACCTAACTTGTGTGATTATTGTGAGATTTACTAACGCTCACTGTGTAAAATACCTAGTATCAAGCCTAACACAAAAGAGGGAATCAAAACGTGTGTGCATATGTACTTGTATAATTTATAACAAATGCACATCTGGGCTGGACAAACGTCTACTGTGAATCTATGTGTGCAAAAAGGCGACATGGTCATAGCTTTAAAATCATAGTTGAAATAATGCTCGAAGTAGACCAAACTTTCTCAGCGTTGAGCCTTTCCCCTTGCAAAGTAATACCATATTTACCACCACCTAGAGGTATACGGCTAGTTGGGACTAAAATAAGTTAAGAATTTATTGATTTCACTTATGCATAAAGTAACTTTATTTTAAATTGTTTCAAATCATTATTACATTTCTAAGTGTAGGGTCATACAGACTGTGTTTGTTTCAACTGGCATGACCAATATGCATGAGGAAGCTCCCTACCACAAGCATCTGTTAAGTTACAGCCACAAAACTCTGCTTTCTCTCGCTGATGACTCCTGTTCTCTGGTACGTGGGTATTAGAAATGGTAGCGATACTCTTGAAAATCTGATGCTACCAATTTATGCTTAATACACCTTACCAAAAGTTAGGCCATGCAACCAAGTGTTTTGCAATGAAAAACACTTCTGTTTTTAGATGGTCATTAACTTCCCAAACAGAGACTGGCTCTCTCTCTCTCCTCGCCCACCCACTCCACACCATCTTACCTTTCTTCCTCAGGGCAGCTCTTTATCCAGCTGCTATCCTGTAAGAAAGTCCTTCTTTTGTTCACCTCCAGAAAACCCTGCTGTCTCTGTGTGGTCCCCCGAGTGGTACTCGTCATAGCTATCAACAGAAGAATGAAAACAAAAAAGGGAGATGTAAAGGCATGGAGGTGAATGTGGGTTTGTTAACTTGGCAATCTCGAAAGGCACATCTGATTGGCCAGCATCAATCTTCTAGGCTGGCAAGTCCAGTACTGTTTCAAAGTAGGATGCACCAGCAAGAAAAAACAGATCCCACACCCCATCATCAAAGATAACACGCAGCTGCTCAGGTGCCAACTGAAACTGCCCATGCAGCTCACTGGGCCCCATCTGGCACCTGGGCATGCGGAACTGGGGCCTGGGACAAACCAGCGCAGGGCTTAGTGGGAGGCCATTTTACTCACAAAAGACATGGACCTCAGAACTACTCACAGGACTATTCTAAAAGCACCTAGCAAAATAATAGTCAACACGGCGTGGTGCTTTTGATTATAAATAACTTAATTCTTTGATCTCACAGGAGCCAGAAACACAAAAGGTCACACGCAAAACAATTTTGACTGATTTAACTGAAAAATCTCTGAATTGCAATTATATGAGTAAAAGCTGTTGCATTCTTACTTTTTTCTTCAGCTTAACTTTAGCAATGAAATTAGATTGTTGCTTCTAAGAATTCAATATTTACATAAAAGAATTAGGACCTGTGAGTTGTTTTCCCCAGATTTTTAAGTTTTCTGAGTAAGGGAAATGCCATCTACATTACCATTTCCTGTGGGAGACGTTTTTCTTAAGGCAAAATCGGACATACTGCCTTCCAGCACAGATCTAAAAGAAAAATGGGGATGGGGAAACACGACAATGACTCTGGGGATCTACAGGTGACTCTCCCACTGCTGACAAGACACATTTTTCAATGGCATTGGCAAAGTCGCAGGACCTGATATCATGAACACATGATGTAAAGTGCCCCCTAAGGACCCGAGAGTCCATCTCTTCTGCTGTGTTTGTTCTAGATGAAGGAACTGAGGCCTAGAGTGCTTAGTGTCCCTGATGTTAGAGAACAGATAATTGGCTGAATCAGGCCACCAGCTAACCCATTTATTCGATTGATAAACTGCACTGAATGCCTCTGATATGCCAGGCACTGAGCCAGGAGCTGGGGACAAAGGATGAGTAAGACAAGCGTCTGGTCCGGTCAATAAAAAGAGATGTGGAACTGAGAGCACGTTCATTATGCAGCGCGCCCTAAGGAGGGCTCAGGGCTCCTCTGGGGAAGCCAGCAGGGACCCGGGCAGCTGGTGTGTGATCAGAAAGGAAGCAGCCGGAGGCATGGATCTGGGAACCACGGATGATTCTAGGTAACCACTGGTTGGGAAAGCCCAGAGTTTCTTAGCTCTCCACCACTTCTAAGCTGTGAAGGAGTGAAGACAACCCACAGTTCCAGTGTGTCTGGAACTGACTGGAATTCCAGGGCTGTGTTATGACTCTGTGAATCTTAGGAACTTTTGTGGTCCTCTTCCTTTTTTTTTTTTTTTTTCTTTTTTTTTCTGTAACATGCATTTTTGAATTTTGACTGATAACATACCAGGACATACCAAATTTTTAGAAACTTCCTTTATACATACACACACCTGAAAGTTTTATTTATGACTGTGTTAGTATAAAGATGAATAATAATCCAGGCTGGCTTCACTATTATATATTCATTGTTATTATATTCATTTCTTTCTTCTGCTGGTAAAAGAAATTAATGTTAGAACCCTTTTGTGGACCTCTCACAGCATCATGGGCCCTAGGCATTGCCTTTTCTGTTTGATGGATAATTCAGCCTCTGAGTTTCCCCTAATGTGAGACTTTCAGTTATAAAACTGGAAAATTCTTGGGCAACCAGAGATGTCTGGTCACCCTAGGTTGGGTATTATGTTTTTGCAGAGCTCATGCAAGCAGGCAGGCTATGGAATGTTGGAGGGGCGTTAGATCTCATGTCAGAAGCAAGTTCAAGGTGCAGCTTTCCAGATCACATCCAGGTTCTGTGCTGACCATTTAGTCTCCCTGTCGGATGGGGCTAATGAGACCTGCCATGGACTCCATGAGGGTTTTGTCATGAGCCAATGGATAAGGTACACAAAATCATTTTGTTCAACACCAAATGCTACTTGGACTTAAGGTACTCTCATCAGACAGCCATTTATAGGCATGACTTGGGGTTCTTGAAAGGCCCCATCTCCTGCCCTCTAATTCAAAAGTATCTCCTACAGTAAGCTGTCATATGACCTGAAGTGGTAAAGATACATGCCTTTGTACCAAGGTATTGTTTTCCCCAGAACCTTTCATAGAATGTAAATCCCCCTGCAGTCAGTGAAAAACAGAAGCTACTGATGCCCAGGACAGGTCCCCGTTACCGGTCTGATGCTTAGTGGCTCTAAGTCCAGGCAGCACCTGCTCTGGGGGCCAGCCCTCAGCCACCACATCCTGTAGCAGGTGACTGACTGACTCAGGATAAAAAAGGTCACTCTCCTGCTTCCAGGTAGAGCCATTCTGCAGGTTTGTGCACCAGAGTTCACCAAGGGGTCTGGCTGAGTTAGGCCAGCAGAGAGCGCAGCCCACTTAGCCCCTTTCCCCGCCTCCCCTTCTTGCTTCCCTTGCCCCTTTGTCCCAAGAGCACACTCTCAGTAAGTCACAGACACTCTCAGGCACTGCTTCGAAGGGACCCAACCTACTACCAACAACCAGTGTAGTCAACCTCGGCTTTATCTTTACAGAGACCAGCAGCTACTCACTATATTAAGAGCTGAGGGTCTGCAGGTCTTTCTGAAGTTAGATCTGCATGTAAAGATGCTCTTCACTGACTGTGTCACCTTGGGTATGTTATATAGTTCAGCCCCCTGATGAAATAGAGCTATTTTGAAGATCAAATTAGGTGACATGTCAAGTGTCTAATTATTGCCTGATACACAGTAGGTGCTCAGTAATTCTTAACTCCATTCTTCCATTGCCTCAGAAAGTAGAGAGCTGAGACAGAGTGGAGGTGTGGTTGGATGTGGGGGGCAGGGGTGGGGGGCAACCTTGAATTTGGGCCCTGGGCGAGCAGGCAGCCTCTGGCTGTCTGTGTTTGGAAGTTGCTAAAACTTTGGCAGAAAGAGAGGTAAAGAAGCACCTAATGGCAAATTTCAGTCTTCCTCTTCATTTTGCCTCAGTCTGGCCTTCCTTTTCTGAGTTCTTGGCAATATATTCCCTGTTTCTAAACTGGGCTCTGCTAATTCTTTTCCTCCGAATAGGTGAAAGACCTGGAGAGTTCATAGCTGATCAAGCTGGGCTTTGAGGTGGTCAAAATGATGAATGTATACTTGATAATACATTTGCAGAGACTGCAAATTCAGTAGTGAGACACAGGGTGAAATAAAGGAAGAAAAAGGCATTTTATTATTATCTGCTGTTTTGTCTGTTTCTCCCAGAAGACTGAGTTTCCTGTGGGTGAGGCCAAGGTCTTTCTCTCCTATATACCCAGAGTAGGTGCTCTCTAGATGCTTATTGTGGGCTGAATTGCATCACCCCCAAAATCCATGTGTTGAAGCCCTAACCATCAGTACCTTAGGATGTGACTGTATTTGGAGATAGTGTCTTTAAAGAAGTGATTAAGTTAAATGAGACCTTTAGGATGGACCCTAATCCAATCTGACTTGTATCCTAATAAGTGGCAGACATTTGGACACAAACAGAGACCCCAGAGATGCATGTGCTCAAGGAAAGGACCATACGAAGACACAGAGAGAAGCTGGCCCTCTGCAAGCCAAGCAGAAAGGCCTCACAAGAACCCAAACCTGACAACACCTTGACCTTGGACTTCTAGTCTCCAAAACTGTGAGACCACAGATTTCTGTTGTTTAGGTAACCTACTCTGAGGCTTTGTTATGGCACCCCTCTCAAATGAATAGAGTAATTATGGGAAATAGAATTCAATAATTTCTGTGGGATCTAGGTCATTCCAAGAACTTTGTGCCACACTGTCTCTGACCTATGCCCTTGTGTCTTCAATTGCCCTACTGCACAGGGAAATTGCGAATAATGTACATATCCATGAGCTCTGAACAGTTTATCTCACAGACATTGCCTCTCAGCCTCAAATAAACTCTGCAAGACAGCTATCATTACCTTCTCCTCCCAGATAAGACAACTGAAGCACAGAAGGAGTATCTAACATGGCAACGGTTATAAGAAGCAGAATCTAGCTTCTAAATGAAAGCCAGCTCCTTCTTCAGCAACCAGAAGTAATGCTCATCATGGATCTTTGCAAGTTCAGTCTGGTCCGCTGGCGTTAGAGTGAGAGAGGGAAGGTAGACAGCAGGTGCCGTACAAGGCTCCTTGTATGACTCCTGACATCTCACTCTTTGGAAGTCCCATGATTTCTGCCTCCAGTGCCTGGAAGCAGAAGAGCCAGGGCAGCCTCCCACGGCATCGTTGCAGCAGACAAACCCTCACAGGGCAGCCTTCTCGTGTCCTCCTTGATATTCCCTTGGCATATGTCGACACAAAAACTTGTGCACAAATGGTCACAGCAGCATTATTTAAAATAGCCAAAAAATGAAAAGAGCCCAAATGCCCACCAAGGAAAGAATGGATATGTAACATATGTTATATCCATACAATGGTATTACTTGGCAATAAAGAGGAAGTACTGATACATGATATAACATGGATGATGCTTGAAACATGCTAAATGATGAAAGACAGACATAAAAGATGATGCATGTATAATTCTATATGGACGTTGTTTTTCAAATTTTCCATGGTAACCCACCTCAATCCTCTTCTCTTTAGCTCTGCTGGGTAAGGAGGAGAATTCAGACAATACTAATACTTTAGATGATTTTATAGAAATTTATAGTTGATCTCATTTAGTTTCCACAACAGCATTTTAAGAGTGACATAATCCCTCCTGTGCAGATACAGAAGCAAAGAATCAGCTTGAGTAGCTGACGACATGTGGCAAAGCTAGGACTCAACCTGAGGCTCTGTAGCTTAAGACTCATCATTTTTTTCTCTATGCCAGAGACTCCAGATTGTCAGCAATTCCTGAAGAAAGTTGTATAGAGAAAAGCAGGTATCTCTCTATTTAGGGCTGGCTCTAGTCAGATCCAACATCTTGTGAGAAGGTCTCATAGTTTCATGCCTTTGGCAGCCAGGCCTTCTCCAGAAGGCCTAACGAAAGGGGATCAAATGAGATGAGACTTCCAGACAAGCACATGGCCTTTGACCTCTCTTCCCCTGCCAATCAATAGCCTTGGGTATCCTAGAACCCCTCTCTAGCTCCACCCCAGTCTCTGATACAGTTTCTAGGAATAGTTTCCAACAAACTCACTTGTTTTCCCAATTGTATTATCTTGTTGCCTCTTGCATGAAAGTCCCTTGGCCTTTTAGCCTCACCCTCCCCTGCTCTGGGACTAGCATGCCCTGCAGACGGTAGGTGCAGCCAACCTGGGGCCATGAACTAAGCCCAAGGACTACAGTCACATGCTAACAGTGGCAGAGCAGGAGGTCAGAAGGAGCCTGGTTCCTTGACAGTGTCATAGAGCTGCCACAATAGCCCTGGATTATGGATCTCTGAACTTCTCCTTGCAAGAGAAGAACAAACCTCCTGATTTGTTCAGGAGATTGTATTTCCATATTTCAGTTACTCAAGCCTATGTTCTTTCTACCTGTTATGAAGTTATTGTGGAGCAAATAGAAAGTCTAAAAATTATAAGATATTAGTGACTTATTTATTAGTAAAATACTATTTCTAGCAACATGTTTATTTGTTCAATGTTCCCAGCAAGGATTACGTGTTGAGTCTCTACTAGGCGTTTCAGGTTGTACCACATGTGTGATACATGTATCTTACTTAAGTCTCCCAGGTGAGTATTATTATATTTAGTTATGGGAACCCAAAACTCAGAGAGGTTGAATAACCTGCCCAAGGTCACACAGGAAATGGCAGAACCAGGAACAGTGATTAGGTGTAGATGACTACAGCCCCATGGTCTCTTTTCTGTACACCATACTATAAGTCAGCTAAAGAACCATGTGAGATGGTCAGTACCTTGGAGTCCCCAAGAATGGAAGACAATGGGAGAGCAGCTGGGAGGAACAGCAGCAATTAATGACTGCTCCGTCATCCCTGGACAGCGCAGCCTCGAGCCTCATACTCCTCACAGCCACACTGAAGCCACGAGCAGCCTCGCACTATATCCTTCCCCAGATCTATCCCCCTGCTAGATAGCTTGATGATATTTTATACTTTTCCTATTCACTGACAGAAGGTAAATGAGAAAGGAAACTATCACATACTCTATTTTTAGGTGATAATAGTTGAATAAGCATGCAGGAGTTTTTAATGCCGGTGGCCAATGTTGTAGAAAGTAAAATGTTTCTCATCAAATCTATGTGTGTTTCTCCTCCATCTCCTGTACCACCTCCGTCGGCCCCACCTGCTCTGGGTTTTCTCTCCTTTTTTTTTTTTCCTTGAGAATCCATTGGCTGTTTCATCCTAACCCTCTCCTCAAGTCAACCCATCGGGGGCCCCAGAACAAGTTTTAGAGACTCCAATCTAGAACTGCTGAAGCACAAGCCCCTAATTCATCAACCTCTAATTTCACAGAAATGTTACTGCAGTGGAACTCTTTTCATCTTGCCCAGAATATAAAGCGATATTTTTATACATGAGTATTTCTTGTTATTATAAATGGATGAATCACATATGTCTCTGTGAATAATGCCTTTGTTAAAAAACAGCATTTCACAGAGTGGATTAGAGACTACAAACCTCTCAAATTGGTAGGATCAAATATATGTGCAGCTAAATATTAACTTTATATTCTTTAAAGGAATCACTTATTTAGGGACTGAGGTTATCCTGAGTTTCACATCTACTCAACACCCAAATAATGACACTTTCCCAGTCTTAGTTCAGCCAACTGGACTGATTTCTAAGTGTGATCATTCAGTTTCATTCTAATGAAGTTTTTAACTTCTCATAGGAAAATGAAACTCTGACCTTGGCTCCTCCAAAAACTGTTACCATTACATAAGACTAACAATGGCAGACACCAGCAACTGTACTTTATTGTGGAATATTATGTGTGGAAGCTGTGTGTCTCCATTTTGCTGGAAACTACAAAAACCTTCTTTCCCTTTAAAAAAGCATTCATACACAGGTTAGAAACTCTGATGTGAAATCATGATGTCAAAGTCAATTAGAATAAAGGGGGGAAAAAAACCTTTTCAACTTTCAACACACTTCTGGCCTACAGCTTCTGCCCAAAATCATCTGTCTTTAAGTTTTAGATGAAACCACTCATCTAAAGTTCTGAATCATGAATAATCAACTTTCTTAGTTCTCTTTGGATGTATCTGAAACTAAAACATCTCCTATTTTTAAAATTGTCTTCTATTCAGTTTTTCTTTATCTCCTTATCATTGTTCTCAATTTCCTTTACTACATTTCTCTTTTTAGTAATAAATAGCACTTCCCTGAGACCATATAGATCCATTAGGTAAGGTAATCTGCTGTTCCCATAGCCTAGTCCTAGTCCAGTTTCCTCCTGTCCCAGCTCCGAGAATTCCCTGGGCCACCTCCCAGCTAAACTACAATCTTATTCTTCCTCTTTTGGGTCCTCGTAACATAAAAGCTTTGTAGTCTCACTGTTCCTTTCCCGCCTAAGGACAAAATGTCTCTTGACTTGCCTTATAATATCATTTTGACCATTCCCTGTTAACTTTCTCTTAAGAAAGATTATATAAGAAAAGAAACTGGAATTAAGTGGGACCAGAAAAAAAAAGAGAGAATAGGAAAAGTAAGACAGAAAAGGGAAAAAGTGAAAGAAAAATAAATGAACAAAATAGAGGATGAGAGACAAAAAACAAGAAAGAGAATTCTATTCTGACTCTTGATATTCTGGACCATGTGATAGCCACAGCCACCTGAGCTAAAACTTCTGTGTACTGTTTCATGTAAGACTCACACAGTGCTTTAAAGGTGACACTGTTATTATTCTATTGTATACCTCAGTGACACTTTAAGACCCATGGTTTCAATGAAGTCAGAGTCTTTTTGTAGAAGACTAGGGCAGGGGCTGGAAGTGGGTAAAACTAGTTCTTTCTGGAAAGAGGTTTTAGGATGAGTAGTTTGCCTGAGGTTACATAGCTAGTGCACCTTTGGGATTCCAACCCAAATCAGCCTGACACCAGAGTTCCTGTCCCAGAAGCCCAGGAAACAAAAAAGGGCCAGTGGGCACAAAGTTACCAGACTGGAAGAAAGGGTGAGAAGAATGGCATTCCCTCTACAGTACAGATTCATGATGGACCTCAACAAAGAGTGAGACCTGGAGCAGACTTTCTTGGACCATTTGACCGAAGTCTCATGAGATCAGCACAGAGAGATAATTGAATATTTTAACTGCTCCAAATTTTTTTAATCAATTTATCAAGCTTCTAGTAAACTTATGTAAATTAATGTCTTTATAGAAAAAACAAATATAAATAGTCACCTAGGGAAAAATCTTCATAATAATAGAAAATATTAGAAAGCTAACAGAGAATAAGGCAAGAAACACACCAAAAATGTCTAGGAAATGGCGTATGTACACACCCCAGTGGAATTCAACTTTGTGAACGAAAAGTCTTGAGGGTTTCATGGCCCAATAACAGTGCCATAACTGCTAGCATTTGAACCATAGAAATCACTTGTAATAGGGAAAACTCCTTAGAAACTTCAAAAGGACAAATTCTATTAAACCATTTTCAATAGAAAAATATGTGGGATTCAATAATTATAAACCAATAAACAGAAGCATTATCAAGACTTCCAGTCAAGATGGCAGCATAGGCAGACATGGCTCACCTCTTTGTACCACCACATCAAAATTACAACTAAAATATAGAACAACTATCACTCAGAACCATCATAAATTGAGTCAAATGGAAGTCTGACAACTACAGAATTAAAGAAACTATATCATCAAGACTGGTAGGAAGGGCACAGACATAGAATTGGCTGATCCCACACCCATATGTGATGGATACAAATTCAGCAGAGATATCTTAGGAGCAAGGAGTCCCATACCCACACCAGGCCTCCCAGCCCAGGGTTCCAGTGACAGGAAGATAAGTCCCCACAATTCCTGGTTACAAAAAACAGCGAGGATTGAGTCAGTGTAGAAACTGCTGGAGCCCCAAGCAGTGCCTCTTATTAAACCCACACATGGACTCACCTACTCAGACTCACTCCCTCTGAGCTTCAGCATGGCCCTAGCAGCTTGAAAGGCACCAGTGGTATATAGGAAGAGACTGAGGTGTCTAGCATCAAGGCAAGCAGATACCATTGTCCCTTTTCTAAACTATGCCCCCACAGAGCTGGCAAGCTGGTGCCATATCTAGACTCCATCAAATTGGCTAACATCAACTTGGAGTCCCTAGGGATTCCCAGAGACTCCATACTGCCCAACCTGCTTTTCCCTATGAATGGCTTGTCTTGGCTCATGCTTTACAACTTCCTAAATCCTCTCAAACAAGCAACAGCTCACCTCAGTGAGCCCCAGACCTGGCACTAGCAGCAGCCAGCCTAGATTCACAGCTTGAGTTTGCCTGGGAATCTGCAATCCCAGCACAAGTAGCAGCCATCTCAGATTAAATTATAGCTCAGGCATGGTGCCCCTGTCAAAACACAGATTGGGGCTCTCCTTGGCCTGTACGACCTGGGAAACCCCACAGCCAGTGCACCCAGTGGACAGCTACAGACCATGTTGGAACACCACCACCCTGCCCCTGCACAGCTGATCCTCCATGGAGGGTGGAGATTTGTGGTAAATGTCATAGCCAATCTTTGTAGCTGATGGACCCAGGTAAATCTCTCCCATTGATCTGCCAACAGCAACCAAGGCTCAACTACAAAGGAGGATCTACTCAGCCCACAGGAAGGACACAACTCAAGTACCCAGCTTGGGTGGTAGGGGAGGCTGTGCCACTGGACCCAACAGGACATCTACTACATTAGGCCATGCCACCAAGACATGGAGTCAAAGCAGTTCTACCTAATACATAGAAACAAACACAGAGAACCTGCCAAAACAAGGAGACAAGGAAACACAGCCCAAATGAAAGAATAGATCAAAACTCAAAATAAAAGTGCTAAACAAAATGGAGATAAACAATCTATCAGATGCAAAGTTTAAAACATTGTTTGTAAGGATGCTCAAGAAACTTAGTGAGGACCTCAACAGAATAAAAAGATCCAGTCAGAAACTAAGGAGACACTAATTAAAATAAAGAACAATCTACAGGTAACAACAGTAGAGTGGATGAAGCTGGGAATCAAATCAATGATACGAAATGTAAAGAAACAAAAAACAGTCAGAACGAGAAGAAGAAAAAAGAATCCAAAAAAATGAGAATAGTATAAGCAGCCTCTGGGACAGTTTCAAGAGGTTCAGCATTCTCATCATAGGGATGCCAGAAGAAGAGAAAGAGAAAGAAACTGGATATTTGTTTGAAAAAGAAAAAGAAAAACTTCCCTAATTTGGAGAAGGAAATAGATGTGCGAGTCCAGGAAGCACAGAGTCCCAAACAAGGTAGAAGCAAAGAGGCCCACTTCAAGACACATCATAATTAAAATGCCTAAAGTTAAAGATAAAGAGAGAATCTTAAAAGCAGCAAGAGAAAAACACATAATTACCTACAAAAGGGTTCCCATAAGACTATCAGCTAGTTTCTCAAAAGTAACTTTGCAGGCTAGAAGGGACTGGCAAGAAATATTCAAAGTGTTGAAAAACAGGGACTCACAGCCAAGACTGATCCACCCAGCAAAAATATCAGTTAAAATTGAAAGGCAAATAAAGAGCTTCCCAGACAAGAAAAAACAAAACAAAACTAGAGTTTATCATCACCAAACCAATATTATATGGAATGTTAAAGGCACTTTTTAAAGAAAAGAATAAGATCAAAACTATGAACAATAAAATGGCAAAAAATACAAATCTACCAACAGTTGAATCTAAAGAACAAACTAAGCAAACAAGAACAGAGACAGAATCACAGATACAGACAGTGTTTGGATGGTTGCCAGATGGGAGGGAGGTGTAGGGGAATGGATGAAGAGATGAGGGGATTAAGAAGTACAAATAGGTAGTTACAGAATGGCCATGGGAGTGTAAAGTACAGTGTAGGAAATGAAGTAGCCAAAGAACTTATACGCATGACCCATGACATGAACATGGTTGGGGGATGGCCTGAGGGACTGGGGGTACTCTGTGAGGGGACAAAAGGGGAAAATCAGGACAACTGTAATAGCATAATCAAAATATAATTTAAAAAATAAAATAAAGTGCACATACGAAAAAAGAAGCATTATCTTCTAGATGATAAATAAAACAAAACATCAAGCAACTACTTATTACCTAAAAAATCAGACATTTTTCATCAATCATTGTTATTTCTTGCCTATTAGGTCCTACAGGTACACATTTTTCAAATGCCACTTAAAAATTATTTCTTTTGCAACTATAGAATATTTTATCTTATGGGTCTACTTATCAATGTAATGTAATTTTTCTATTTTTCTGCAACAAAACCATACAAAAATCATTGAATATCTCTCTGATTATTTTCTTTGAACAGATCTTTAAAGGTGAAATTACTTGCCAAGGAGTATAACTTTTAAAATGTTCTTGGTCCCTATTGTCAAATTTCTTTCCATAAACCTTATACAAGTTTATAAGCCACCAGCAACATATGAGGGTCCATACATTTGCCAGAAGTTTGAATCATCATTTATTAATCTCTTTAATAATTTAATAGATAACAATGTGTTTTTGCTTCAATTGTGTATTTTCTAATTTTATTGGCTATTTCTTATTTTGTAAATTACCCATTGGTTATTATTATGGATTTCTTAATATCTTCTTTATCAGAAATACTCATCTGTATTTTCCCTGATTTTCATTGAACTTCTAACTGTGATTTTGCCTTTGATCAGCAGCTTTCTCTTTTGCATTCCCTAACTTACAGACTCTTCCCAGTCTTTAAAGATCCCTGTTGCCCATTCATGAAACTTTCTGACCCCGAAACCCACGCAGTCACCAAGTCCTACAACTCAACTTCTACATATCTCTGGATTGAATTTTTTTTTACTTTCAAGACACTGATTCAAGTTACCATAATCTGACTGTTTTCAAAGCTTCCCAGCTACATTTCCCATCTCTACATTTGCTCTCTTCTAATCCATTCTCACCTTAAAACTCTTCAATGGTGCTCTGTTTCGGTTAGGATAAAATCCAAATCGTTAATAAGTCTTATGACTCCACATTCTACGGCCTTACAAATTTCTTCCCACTTCCCATCCCTCACTCAAATTCTAACTTCATTCGGCTACAGTGAGTCATCACAATTCCTCGAGGGCTCCATCCTTTTCATTACCTTTAAGTTATTGAGCTCACTCTATGGCGTGTGTCTAAAATACTCTGTTCACTATGAAATTTTTTTTTTTCAGGAAAGACTTCTGGTTGGAGTCATGCATTAGATATTCTCCTGGAAGTATTCAGTGATATCATCCCAACCTGCCCCACGCCTTCCTGCCCAGGCTGAGTTAAGGGCTCTACTAAGTATTCAAATGGCAAAGGGTACTTCTTTATAACGTTTCCATACTGACCGCCTGTTTGTGTGGCTGAGTATTCTTCCCTCATCCCCAACACACACAGATACATGTAAATCTTGAGAGCATAACCAAGACTGTCTTCTCCCCAGTTGTATTTTAAAAGTTTATCGTAGCATCTGGCCCATAATCAGTTTCAGAGAAAAATTTTGTTGGACAAATGAGATTAATTATATGTTAATTAATTAATTATACTAATTAATGAGATTTTTTTCTCTAACCCACGTGGGTTTACTTTGGTAATGGTTGGTGCTCATTGATATATAATTCACTTGCCACACATTAAACTCTAATAGAGTCTAGAATATGCTCTGTAGTTGTCTTTTCTATTCAAGAAATCTGTTAATTATTCTTTTTTAATAATACACTTTAATATCTAGTACAAACATCCCTGATTAATTTTCTTTGCTGAAATTCTATCAGCTATTTTTCACTCATGCATTTCTTTCAGATAAATGTTAAAATCATTTTGTATGGTTCCCAAACATTGGGATACATATTCTATTGGAACTTTTTATTAGAGTTGCATGAATCCTATGTAATGGTTTAGAAACAGCTGACATTTGTGCTATTCAATTTGCCCATCCAGGAACAGTGCTCAAAGAAGATTTTACAGTAAAAACTTTTATTTTCTTCATCTGAGCACCACATTTTTCTTGCAGAGATTTTTTCTTGATGTTTTACATTTCTTTGTGCTACTATGAAAGAAATAATAATATAAAGTGTTATATGATGCCATATGATATAGATGTGTTTATATATCATTCACTAAGAACCTGGAATTTTCTTTTCATGTGTTGGTGCTGTGAGACAAGCAGAATCATGCAAGTTACCCTTGGCTAAAGGGGGTTATGATTCAATCCACATCAGGTAGACATGGATTTAATCCTTTCAAACTTTTAACTAATGACAAAAGAGAGTATGCTGGGAAGGAGTAGGGAAGAGGGCAGGGTTTTAGGTGAGCAGTTTTTTGAAAAATGTTTTAACTAAAATTAACTAATATGAGTCATGACACCATAAAAGTCCTAGAGGAGAACATAGGCAGGAAAATCTCAGATATCCCACACGGCAATATTTTCACCGATGTGTCCCCTAGGGCAAGGGATATAAAGGAAAGAATAAACCAATGAGGTTACATCAAATTAAAAAGCTTCTGCACAGCTAAAAAAAAAAAACATTAGCAAAACGAGAAGGGAACCAACCATATGGGAAAATGTATCTTCCAGTGATACTTCAGACAAGGGTTTGATCTCCAAAATATATAAAGAACTCACAGAACTCCACACCAGGAAGACCCACAACCCAATTAAGAAGTCGGCAAAGGACTGGAACAGACTTCTCTAAGGAGGACATACAGAGGACCCAGAGACACATGAAAGGATGCTGAGCATCACTAGCCATCACAAAGATGCAAATTAAAACCACAATGAGATACCATTTCACAGCAGTCAGAATGGCCATCATAAACAAATCAACAAATAACAAGTACTGGTGAGGTTACAGAGCCAAGGAAACTCTAGTACACTGTTGGTGGGAATGCAGACTGATGCAGCCTCTATGAAAAACCGTATAGAATTTCCTGGAAAAAAATGGAACTGCCATTTGACCCAGCAATTCCACTGCTAGGACTGTATTCTAAGAACTCTGAAACATCAATTCAAAAGAGCCTATGCACCCCAATGTTTATAGTAGCACTATTTACAACAGCCAAGTGCTGGAAGCAGCCTAAGTGCCCATCAGTAAATGAGTGGATCAAAAAACTATGGTACATTTACACGATGGAATACCATGGAGCAGAAAGGAAGAAGGAACTCCTACCCTTCATGACAGCATGGATGGAACTGGAGAGCATTATGCTAAGTGAAATAAACCAGGTGGTGAAAGACAAATACCATATGATCTCAACTATAAGTGGAACATAATCAACAAAACAAACAAGCAAAAATATAACCAGAGACATAGAAATAAAGAACAAACTGACAGTGACCAGAGGGAGGAGGGAAGGGGATAATAATGGAAAAAGGGGGAAAGATCAAGTCAGGGAACATGTGTAAAGGAGCCACGGACAAAGACAATGGGGTGGGGAGGATTGAATGTGGAAGGTGAGGGGTGGGGAGGCAGAGGAGAGCAATGGGGGGAAAATGGGGACAACTGTAATTGAACAACAATTAAAAAAGAAAAATAAAATAAAATTAACTCTCAATGTAGATGTACAATGCTTATCTTGTAGCTTCTGTGCTTTTCTGGAACATTGCCATAGTCTCTCGGGATGTGCGTATCCCAGTTTGAAAGTACGGTTTATAATTCCCTGCTTTCCCCCAAAGGTTCCATGTAAAGCAAAGGTAATCACATTTTAGGCCAGAGAAATTGGGTCTAGAAACACAGAACAAATTATTTAGATGCTTAGAGCTTTCAAGCATACAATTACAATGACTGTTCGGCACTCAAATGTGTTCTCACGTCTAGAAGTAAGCCAGTTGTCTTTAATGGATAGCTATAAAGTGCATTCTTCCAATTAATGATCACAATAAAAGGATGATTTATATCTCTAAAAAGTATAGCAATTAATATAAAATGCAAACCTAGTAAATGTAGTTGTAATTTGACAAAGCATCCATTTGTGGAGATCTTTCCTAAATTCTATTTTTTTTTATTGGTGAGAATTAGAAATGTTTCTTTTATTTTACAGAAAAAAAAACATACAAACTTTTTGGTCAACCCAATATCTATAGCTCAAATACCATCTCCTCTAACATAGTGCCTGGAATATTGCAGGCCTTCAATAAACAGTTATTGAGAAAAGGACTCCACATTTTAATGTGTAGTTCATTGGTTAAGCCCACCAAAATATTTATAATTTCAAATCAATAGTGCTGCTCTCTTTTTTTATGTATGTTGGAAGAGGAGGAGATGGGAAAAATCACATGAATTTTTATAATAAACTAGAAATACTTAAATATATGTGATAAAAACTTCTGATTCAAAAGTGAACTTAACAATTGCAGATAGATATGCAGCAATTAATACATAAAACCCTTATTTCAAAGTTCTCAGCAAGGGAAAAGAAATCAACAAATGACCTAGAAGCAGGATATCAGCAGATAAGCTATATGAAACCAGCAAAAACTTCCCTTGGACTGCTGGCCAAGGATTTTATCACTTCCTTCTTAAAGAACACTTCAAGTTAATGGCTAAATCATACGCGGCATTATCAGCTAAATCATGTTTACTTTAGTTAACTGCTTAGTGAATTATATGATTACGTGCATTTTATTCCACAGTATGAGTTCAGTCAAAACACATCCTCTGTTTTGTTTACAAAGTCACCAGAAAAACGAACCTCTCAGGATCGCAGTCAAATTCCTGTGGTTAATCAAAAACCTCCCAACAAACAAAAGTCCAGGACCAGACAGCTTCACTGGTAAATTCTACCAAATATGCAAAGAAGAATTAATATGAGTCCATCTCAAACTTTTTCAAAAAACAGAAGAGGAAGGAACTCTTTCAAACTCATTTTATGAGGCCAGCATTACCCTGATACAAAAACGAGACAAACACACTCCAAGAAAATAAAATTACAAATAAATAACACTGTCCCCGAAGATATAAATGCAAAAATTCAACAAAATATTAGCGAACCAAAATCAACAATACAATAAAAATATCAACACCATAATAGAATGGGATTTATTCCAAGGATGCAAAGATGCTTCACCATTCACAAATCAGTCAATGTGATACACCATATTAACAAAATGAAGGATAAAATCGTCTGATTATCTCAATGGATGCAAAATTTGAGCCCCCTATGTGATAGAAACCTCTCATCAAGTGGGTACAGACAGAGCATACCTCAGTATAATAAAAGATATATATGACAAGACGATAGCTTACATCATACCCTAAGGTGAAAAGCTGAAAGAATTTCCTATATAATCAGGAAAAAAACAAAGATGCCTTCTCTCACTACTTTTTTTTTTACCTCCTATTGTTAAAATTGTTGTTCAAGTACAGTTGTCTCCATTTCCCGCTCTCACTACTTTTATTCAACATAGTATTGGAAGTCCTAGCCACAGCAATTAAGCAAGAAAAAGAAATAAAAGGCATTACCTTCCTACAGAGGGGCTAACAGTTCCTGAGATTAAAACCCCATCAACATGATAAATAACAAGATGGATTCCATAAGCCACAAATGAAAAATATACCCCATTATGTCATAGTCATACCATGCACCCTGTAATAAATATTCAAGTGTCACTGGGTAAGAATTCTCATTTCTGTATCATTTGTAGTCCATTTATAAAACCAGAAAAAAAGTTCAGTTATTGCTACTGCATATTCAATGCAAAAGAAATTTGAAAAATCACTGAGGAAATTTAGTAAGACTAAAGTCAGGTAGGTGGCCTGGCTTCTCATTCCAGTTCTTTTACTCTGATCTTGGCCAGTTGCTTAACATTTGTGTTTTGTTGTCCTCATCTAGAAAATTCCTGAGTTAGACAAGAAGACCCCATGCCTTTTCTAACTGAAAATTATGTCAGCTGGATCTAAGATTTACATAAAGCTGAATTTTTAATAAAATTCCTGGCCTGTTTCTCTATATTCTCCTTCTATCCTGACATTTAGAATCAGACAAAAATGTTTTACTAAAATTTGTACTGATGTCATATCTGTTTTCTTACATCGATTTTGCAATGCTTGAAACACTGGCACAGCAAATACCACGGAGACTATAACTGTGTTATAAACTGTGGAAGTAAAAGTCAGTTTTAAATTTGATCAGATTTCATGCAAAGTAAAATTATAATTCACAAATATTAAACTTTAGCTCTCTGATCACTATGAATGTTTGAAAGCCAAGTTACAAAATTCTTCAGTAAACCTTCAGGAACTGAGCCCCAAGCCCTCCTGAGATGTATGTGACCTGGTCAGCAGGGGAAGCAATGACAACTCTAGAACTTAAGGTGGATCCTGGTGACACTGTGGGAAGTACCTCTCTGAAGGACATAGAGCTGCTAGTTGCAAATTTTGAGTGGCCCCTGCATTTGATTCTTGCAGCTCTGCATCACAAATGGAGACGGTGGAGAAAAAAAATACGTCAGACAAGTCAATTTAGCTATTATTTATAAAGGAAAGCCCGACTGAAATAACTTTTCTATTCTTATCAAAGGGCTTCTAAAACTGGTTTTTCAGGATGAGGATATGAATAGAAATTGAAAACTGCCCCCATCCACATTCGTCAATCCTTAGGCATGACATAGAGAAGCTGACCAGATGCACACGAATCCCTGTGAAAACACACACCCCATTTAACCCCCACCCGCTTCATTCCTTGGTACATTAATGCAAACTGTGTGACTTTCTTAATGGGGAAAACAGATGGGCGGGGAATGGTTTTGGCTCCTCTCCCACAGCTCAGTGACTTGTAATGTTTTTAGCAGTCAACCCCCCCAATATAACTTATCTCTAAAACAATAGGTTTCATCACTTCACCACAAGCATCATCTGTAAAAAAAGGGAGATCCTTTTTTAAAAAATGTTTTTATAGTCACTTGAGAAAATAGACCAGCGGGTGCTGGTCCCGTGACTGAAAGAATTTACTCTCCTGTGTAGGATGGGACTCACTGGCTGACACCTCCCAAACAGAAACTCGAAAAGGCTCCCATGTATTTCTGTGATGCCTGCAGATGTGTAAAACTGCCAGGGATTTGAAAGCAATGTGATCTAAATCACAACAGGGAGTAACGATCTGTCGACAAGCAGAACAGCCCACAGGAAGCTGTCAAAATGTTAACTGGAAAAAAGACAAAGTTAATACAGTAAGTTCTCATTTTCATCATTTGCTTAGGAAACAGAGAAAGGTATGCAGGTGAAAGCAGACATACTTATGTTTGCAAATATAATTCAACTTACCTCTCCTGAGCAGAAAACCAGGACCTGTTGTCTGAACAGCCTACAGTGAGTCCCCAGGTGGATCCAGCTGAAACTGATGTGTGTACCTGGAGTTTACTGGGTCTGGTTTCCACCTCCACCTGACTGTGCTAATGAACAGTTCACAGGCTTCTCCCTCAGTGGCTGAGTCACTCAGGGAGGATGTGGGTGGTGTGGAAGAGGGTGTCACCTTGTACAAATACCAATTCCATGAAAGCAGGCTCTCTCACGGACCTACCATCTTTGTTTGGTGAATTCTTCATGTAATTTATGGCCTTGTTCGGCCAAAACAAAAAAAACAACCAAATGAAAAAAATGTGCTGCTGTTATCACTCTTTGAACTGCTATCAACAATACAGACAACTACATCGCTGACAAGGTGCCATAGTACCTAACCTGTTTTGGATTCTTTTTAAAAACAAACAAAAAAAGAAAAAACTCAGGATAGGGGAAATCTCTATCTGCCCATAGTGCCAGAAGGCTGGGGCACAGATGCACCCACAGGAAGTACACCACTCAGAGGAACCGAGATCCTTCAAGAAAGAAAAGTCCTTTGGAAGCCTGAGATCAGAAAATATGAAAGGAATCTGTCACACAAATTCTACGCGTGGAGTATTTTGTAAAACTATCAGAGGAAAAATATATTCTGAAATATAAGACTTCTGATCCTTTTATTATTTCACCATACTCAGTAATGTGGAAAGAATGCTTAAAACTTCTTTCAGATCTGAGGGGCAGCAGCAGACTCCACCAGCTCCCGAACAGAAACTCAACACCTGCTTCGTTCATTCGGGTGAGGAAGGAACAACGCAGGAGGGGGATCCTAACACACAGGTTCTGAAACACACCTGTCGTGGCCGCAGAGGCCATACAGAAGCTCAGCGCATCTGGAACATCGCTGAGAGAAGCCGGGTGATTAGAATTTCAGGGGTCATCTTTATTAATCTGTCACACCAGCAATTAACCCATCCTCCCGGCTTTAAGACAGCTCCTGAAAACGACAGTTGAGCTGAACTATAGTCACAGAAGTGACTATAACAAGTAGTAGAAAGATTCAGATTGGAAGTCACAGCAAGTGCAGTGCGCAGCCGCTATGAACTGAGACATCGGTTCTTTGATGTACCCTTATTCTAGGCGGAAGGATTCGAAAATCCAAAATGGAAAATGTTCTTCAAAGTAACATATGTACGTGGGTGTATGTTTATTCCACCCTTTTATGGAATGGTATATATGCAAAATATGATAGAAATATGTTTTAAATTTCTGAAATGCCCATAAATGTTGACTGGATTGAGGTTGGATGTTAATACTACTGATGAGAAAGTTAAAACACCAAGGTATGATGTGGCTGAACTAAAAAAACTAATTAAAAGTTATATTCAGCATTCATTTGGCCAATGAAGGGCTAACACAGTTTCAGAGCTGACTTGTGGGGACAGGTAGTGACTTCCATTATATGGAATGTTTAAATGTATGTTTCTGTTCTTCATAAAATATAGAACCAGAAAAATAAGTTTTTACCATGTAATGAAGTAAAATGCACTGCTCAGAGTACATTTAAGGCTTCTAAGCTTTAAAGCAATTATTTCTGCACATAATTGAGGGTTTCTCTTATTTTTCATACCAGGAACCCACACCACTAAACCACATCAGTGTCCTTTCATTTGGAACAAAATCTTTGATTCCAAAAAAGAACTAGTTCTAAATGCTCAGAGAAAATTCAGACCTTATCACTAAATAGGCATTCAGCAAAAAAATCCACCCCAAATTAAGAGCAGGAACAGAACCACAGAAATGGCGATCATATGGAGGGTTAGCAACAGGGGTGTGGGAGGAGAGAGGGGGAAAAGGTACAGAGAATGAGTAGCATAGAAGGTGGGTAGAAAATAGACAGGGGCAGGGGAAGAATAGTATGGGAAATGTAGAAGCTAAAGAACTTATGACACATGGACATGAACTAAAGGGGGGAATGTGGGTGGGAGAGGGTGTGCAGGGTGGGGGGACTGATGGGGGAGAAACGGGACAACTGTAATAGCATAATCAATAAAATATATTTTAAAAAATTCTAAAAAAAAAAAAAAAGAATTTCAGAGTGTGAAGAGGTCAGTCAAGAACATGCATGGGTGTGGAGGTGGCCAAATAGGTTTGGCCTTGGTTTCACACGGGCCTTGAACTAGGAAGCCTTGTGCATACTTGGAATAACTTGACTCCACCACACCTATTTCACTGTGTGTCGGAGTTCCTGAGGTCTGTTTGGAGCATGCCCTCCTAGGCCTGGGATGGCACATGCTATTCTTGGTTGGCACTGCTGAGTGCTGGCTATCCTGGGAGATACCAGGAGGTTTGTAAACCAGATTTGGACTTCCCTGGGGGGAGCACCATGGTTACTTAGCAGTGTCTGCTGCCACTCCCAGACAGGGAAGTGTTAGCTGACCCTATCTCCTGACACAGGACAGTGCTTTTTCTATGTGTTGGATCCAGTGAAACAACCAGCCAGAAAAGGGCACTTATTCCTACATAGTAATGAATATATAAACATGTATATAACACTTTGAATGTGACAGGCATTTTTCTAACTGCTTGCCATACATTAAGTTAATAATTGTTATTAAATGGTTGTTCCCTCCTGCCATGGTCTGAATGTTGTGGTCACTCATGCTCTGACAAATCCATATGCTGAAATCCTGACCCCCAAAGATGATGGTATGGCAGGGGAGGCCTTTGGGGTGTGCTTAGGTCAAGTGGGTAGAGCCCACATGGACAAGGTTAGTATCCTTATAGAAGATGCTACAGAGTCCCTTCCACCATGTGAGGACACAATGAGAAGGCTGCTGCTATGAATGAGGACAAGGGCCCTCACCTGAGCGTGCTGGCACCCTGGAATCAGACTTCCAGCCTCCAGAATGTGAGAATCAAACTTCTGTTGTTTTTAACCTGCTTTGTCTATGGTATATTGTTAAAGCAATGGGAATGGACTAAGATACTTCCTCATCCCAGAAAGATTCCAAAAGTGATGCTGCAAATGCAAACAATACTGATAGAGCAAATCAGCATCTCTAACTACCAATATTGGGCTGGGCCTTTTTGAAGGGTTGAAAGATAGAGGGTTCCCAATTGTCCTCCCAGCTGGAGAAAGTGTACGCAATGTACATGTTAAAACAAAAATATATCGTTATGGGGATAATTACGGAACCACTTCTCTTTGGCTGGGAGTAGATGGATGCCAGAATTAATGAATTACTGTCAGCGCTGCTAGAGCTGGTGCATTGCTTCATTTATGTCAATGGCACCACTGTGAGGCAGGTGCAGAGCACAGCTGAGAACCCACAGGAGACGAGAACCCAATTTCTGTGCAGGCCCACTATTCACTATGGCAAATCTCTTATCCCTTTGCACATGGCTTCCTTGGTGCAGTAAGACTGATAAGATCAATCTCTTCACTAACTGGACGGATCACAATGAAGATATCAGGTGTCTTAAACCAGGACCTTGAACCTGTGCTCCAACCAGCAACATCAGGAGGAAGCAAGAAGACTTAGGCCAGAGTTCCTAGCTTTCTGAGTCTTCTTCATGCTTCAAACAGGCACCTAACCACTCTTGCCCAATGAAACCAGCCGAGATTAGGCATGGCTGGTGATTATTATAATGATAATAATAAAAATAACGATAACAACACGACAATAGTTTAAGTATGTGCCAATCGCTGCTGTGTGCACTACATGTATTATTTCATTTGATCCTCACAAAAACCCTACTCTCTAAGGACCTGTTATTATATCTATGACAGAGATAAGAAAATAAAAGTGTAAGGTCACACGGCGAGGAAGCAAATGTGTCCAAAATTCCAGTCTAGATAGGCTGGCTGCAGAGACCGCATTCTTGGATGGGAAGCTCTACCGTCTCTCCAAAGCACCAGAAAGAACAGGTACTGGAATCAGGAGACTGTGGCCAGACTACAGGGTGAGGGAAATTTATAGCAGGCCTGAGCCCTGACTATTAGGTGACAGAAAAGAAGCAGTGGCTTTTAGCAGAAAACACGCACTATGCATGCATGTATGTACCTATATCTCTTCTAGCACCAAAAGTAATATGTCACAGCCTACAAACATTAAATCACCACATCAGACCACAGAATGACCTGGAATCACTTCAGAATTTAGGGTCCTTTACACATAGTGTAAATCTAACTCACTAATTTTTTTTACTTTTTTCCTTTTAAATAAATTTTTTAAAACTCCAGTTCTTGATGATTTCACAGAAGAATTGTTTATAATTATTGTATTTAACTTTGGATTTTTAAGTGGGGGAAGGGAGGGAGAAAAAGACAGAAACATTGACGCAAGAGAGAAACATCAATCGGTTGCCTTCTCCCATTGTCTTCCATGGAATTGAACTGGTGACCTTTCAGTTTGCGGGGCAATGTACAATCAACTGAGCCACATGGGGCGGGGCTTAAAACAGACTGTTTTTAGAGTAGTTTTAGGATTCTAGCAAAATGGAAAGTAAGGTATAGAGATTTCCCTTACACTCCTGCCTTCACACGTGCATCTCCTTTATCATCAAACATCTCCCACCAGGGTGGTACATTTGTTACATCTGATGGACTTGCACTGACACATTATAATCACCCAACGTCCATCATTTCTACCAGGCTATCACTTTTGGTGGTGTACATTTTATGGGTTTTTATGAAGGCATGGCATGTATCTGCCATTATAGTATCATGCAGAGTAGTTCCATGCCCTACAAACCCTCTGTGCTCTGCCTAGTCACCCTTCCCTACTCCCAGACCCTGGCAACCACGGACCTTTTACCGTCTCATAGTTCTGTCTTTTCCAAAGTGTCATAGAGCTGGAATGAGATAGTATGTAGCCTTTTCGGATTGGCTTCTTTCACTTTGTATATTGCATTTAAGTTTCCTCATTGTCTTTCATGGCTTAATAGCTTCTTTCTTTTTAGTGCTGAATAATACTCCATTGTCCTGGTATGCCACAGCTTATTTATTTATTCACCTAACTAAGGCCATCTTGGTTGCTACCAAGTCTTGGCAACTTTTATGAATGAAGTTTTATATAACCATCCATATGCAGTTTAAAAAAATATTTATGCAATATTTTGAATCAGTCATTTATTTATATTTTTCAGAAATTAAAAGGAATACAATAAGTCTTTCCCTCCAAACTTCAGTCTCCAAATAAAAAGCAATTATTAGTCTCATCTGGATCCTTCTTGAGACATTTATACGTATGTAAGCAAATGTAAGACACAGTTATTTCCTCCACATTTACACGATTGTTTGCATGTTAGCCTGTTTTGAATCTTGCTCTTTCCCCTGTCACATTATATCCTGAAGATCTTTCTCCATTGTGTTGTCCACAGCTGCTCGGCATTCCACAGCATGGGTGTTCCACAGCCTATTTTATCGGTATTAGCAGACAGTCCCATCATTTCTAAGGTTTGCTAACAAACAATGCTGCAGTGAGTAACACTGTGCACAAACATTTGGCACACGTGTGTCTATATCTGTAGGGTCAATTCTGAGAGATACACTTGCTGGATCCAAAGATTTGTACATTTTAACTTTGGCAGATAAATATTACCAAACTGTCCTCTGTAATGGATTTACCAGTTTATCACTCCTGTTTGCATTTGTCTCTTTCATCATTCGTTCATTTAACAAATATTAGGCACCCAATATGCTTCTCGAACTGTTTCAGTCCCAAGGGACAGAAAAATCAGAGAGGCCTGGTGCTTGCTCTCCAAGAAGTCACCGTGTTTAGGGAGACAGATGAATCAAACAGCTGTAACACAGCAGAACAGACTGACACAGAGCAATGTTCGAGGCTGGGTAAGGACAGTAGAGAGACTGAGAATTCCACCCGGACCTTGGAGGTGATGTGACTGAGTTTTAAAGTTTGAGTGGACACTAAATAGACTAAGAGAAAAAAGAGCCATTGGTCCACTCTGCCTTCCTGGATCGTCTTCTTAACATCTTCCAGATTTCTGCTTTTGAATATAGGTCATGGTTTGGCAATCTGAGCAATCACCAATCTCTCCAATTAGTGGGAGGAGTAGGAGCAGAGATATAATTGAGTAGGACTCACGGCCAAACTCTCCTCAGTAGTGCCAGTGTTGATGAATCCTGATTGAAAGGTTTTCCACTCATTCCTACACCCTCCGAACCAGCATGTTTGCTGCCCAGCAGTACTCGGGGTGGGGGCTATGTGTCTGCATTTTCCTAGTCTCACAGCTAGAGAAACATGTGGTACAGCAAATATACCATGATTCTCCTGGCCACAGGTGGAAATAAACAATTCCAAAAAGACTGGAAGAATTGCTCTTTCTTCCACTGAAAAACTTAGAACTGCAAATCTAATTTTATAATTCAAGTCTTACTTTTAAATCTAGATAGTTATTTCATGATTTCATGATCATCATTTCTGATTTGTTTCAGTTTGCAGACAATTTTTCCACTTTACACTAGTCTCTTCATCACCAAATATTTTATAGACCAGGCCTTTCAATCTGTCCTTATTCTATCTAAATACATAGCACAGTTCTTGACTCAGAATAGCACTTAGCACTAGCTCTTTAATGAAGGAATAATGATCATTAACAGTAAGTGTGCATACACAAAGGGTATTCACTGTTTGCCAAAACTCTGGCTTATCTGTTTTAGAAATCCGTGTTTCTTATCAGAACTTTCTATCGCTGGCTAATGTATAGACTATAATAGGCTGAACTAAAGACTATAAAATTAGCTCTTCAACTCACCATAACACTCAGTGTTCTCTCAAAACAAGAGAAAATTTCTCTAGGTTATATATGGAAATTGCTCAAATAATAATTCCCATAGCTGAATTATTCACCCAAGGTTGAAACCTCCTCCCTCACTCTCTTCACATCCACCCCCAATTAAACAGTCACTTGCCCATCCGTGTTGACTCCAGATTCCTCCTAATTCAGTCTAACCCTCCCCTTCCCGTTGACTCCCACCATCCCTTCTTTGGTTCCAACCTCATTATCTTAAGGGAACACTACTCCAATCATCTGCAAAGTGGGCTCTTCCCTGTTCAAACCTTTCCCCTACTGTGTCAGTCCCTTTCAGGTTGTAAAGAGCAGAAGTTGATAGAAGCACACTAACAGGGCAGTTCAACAGGGAAGACCCACAATCCCCAAAATGGTAACACCTAGAACTCTGCAGTTTATTGCAGGAAAGAGCTGCACTGTAGCAGTCACTTTAAAGAGGAGCATCACATCTAAAGACCGTCTCACAGTAAAGTGTCAGCGAAGCCACTTACATGCTCCAGTTGCCTTCTCTCAAAAGTGTTTTTGCAGGATGCACTTTCTGTCTCAGATCAAGAACCACTAAATCTATGAAAAGATGAACAGTAAGAAAGAAAGAAAGGGAGAAGGAAGAAGAGAAAGGAAAGAAAGAGAAGGAAAGAAAGGAGGAAAGAAAGGAGGAAAGAAAGGAGGAAAGAAAGAAGGGAGGGAGGGAATAAAATAAAATGGTCAAAAAGAAATTGTGGGAAAAGTCTAAGATATTTTGTATCTTTCAATTGGTAGAAAAGTGTCTGAATCATACATCTGACCCCAAATCAAACCAATTAAAGTTTTCACCTCACGGAAAAAAGGGGGAAAAAAGAACCACTGACCTGTGAACAGACACCCAGATGGAAGCTCAGCTGGAATTCCTAACACCCTGCTGGTCATATACACATATTCCTGCCTGGTGACCCGGCCTTCTGAAGTCTCCCCAGACACAAGCCATCAGTCTCACTGCTACCCATAAACAATGCTGACAAACCATCCTGGAACTCTAGGCGCATGGTTACAAAGCAACACTGTAAGTCGGTGTGCTTCAGATCAGAGCTGTGCATATTTATTTCTTCTTTCTGCAGAATAACTAAGATTCCTGAACTTAACCCTCACAGCGCAGGAGGTTTCGTGTAAAGATTCAGGGGACTGAAACGAAGACAGGACGCAGTGCCAGCAGTCTTTCTGAGAAATTAAATATTTCCTGCTGGTTACTTTGCAAAAGCAACATAAGCCATTTGGCGCAACTCTGGGTAGCTAATAGCAACTCCACGGGTCTCCTTACCATGACTCAGGTCCCCTACCTCTGACTCTCTTCCTGCTTCTTCTCCCCAACATGGTACCAATTTAACAGAGTCTCCGCAAGTATCAGTTTAAACCCCCTGAGAGAGATCTGTCTGAGTTGGTCAGCCACCACCCCACCCTCGGTTCCCATAGGTAGAGGTCCGCACCAGCCCATCTCCGGGGCTTCTGGAGAGCCATGAGAGGACAGTTCTGCTCGGACACCCACCTTACATCAATCAGCTGTGACCAAAGCACCAGCACTGCATGGTTCAAAGCGCAGTTCCCCTAAGCCTTGCACACGCTCAGCAGTGGGTTCCAGGCATAGCACACATCAAGTTATATCTGTCTCGCTAGTAAAGACACTGCTGAACATGAGTTTCCAAAGCAAATGCCATCATGTCGCTCCCCAGCTTCAAACTCATTATAACTTCCCCATGCCTCCTAAAATTTAAACACCTTATAGCCATCTAGGACTGACTATATTGTCCAATGCAGCAGACACTAACCATGTGTGGTTATTTAAACTTCAGTTAATCAAATTATAATTAAATAAATAAATTTTAAAATTACGTTCTATAGTTGTACAAGCCACATTGAAAATACCATACTGGACAGAACAGATAGGATAAGCAGAAAGTTGACCTAAATGCCTCTTAAAGCTACTTTCAACCGTTCTAGGCTCATCTCCCACCTCCTCCCCCATGCACCCTCACATAAATGCTCTCACAACATAAAAATCCTTGCTATTGCCCAAACGTACTGTACAGCTCAGGCCTTTAACATTTGTTCTTAGGTCATTTTTGTGACCCAGAATATCCTTGCCTCTTGTGCATCTGGTAATGTCTTACTCACCTCTAAAGCTCAGCAAGCACATAACCTGCTCTGTGAAGATTTCCCTACCATCTCACACCCCAATTACAGGCAGGGACCCCCTTCTTTCTGCTCCAAGGAGACTCTATATGCCCTTATTACAGCATTTAACTACATATGTGATAAACTAGTTGTACCCAGGGTATACCACAAACACTTCTAGACGACCTTCATAGTGAAGACAGTGTGGCTGCTGTGTAAGAGCACAACTCGGGTGCCATATGGCATCTGCCAGCGACTACTTGCGCAACCTTGTGCTAGTCATTTAGCTCCTCTTGTCTCGGTTTTCTCATCTGCAAATTGGGATAATAAAATAGTATTCCCTACATAGGGTCCTGGTGGCAATTGCATTAACATAGAAAAAGCACTTAGAATAGGTCCTGCAACCGAGTAAGGTGCTACCTAAAAATTAGCTATTAATAAGACATGAATGCATTCTGTCTGCTCACACATGAAATGCATCTGGGAAGAACAAGAGTGTAAGCACAATTAATAACCCACTCTTCGAGATACGCTTGCTGTATCCAATGGTTAAAGTCTTTAACAAACATTGTAAAATTACTTGTCTAGGACTAAACATGGGTTTTAGATGTGGAGATGCTCAGGGGGAGCAGAGTCTGTAATCCCAAAGTATGCCTTTTTTGTAAACTGGTTATTTCTAAGAAACAGAAGACTCAGAGCCTTTTACCTCCCCCTCACGTGCCTGAAGGAATTGAAATAGAAAAACCTGCTTAAAGGAAGGGAGCCCCCACTTTAGCATCACAGGCACTGAGTGAGCAGGCAGGGAAGCACAGTCTGTCTGTTAACTCTCCTCCAAGTCCCTTTGTTTCTGCGAGATGTGGCAAGATCTATTTACCAAATGTTTGCTCCTTCTCCTCTATCTAAGAATTGCCTACTTTCCCTTTGAAGTCCAAGCTAGTACCCACTTTTCTCCTGAGCTCAGAATGGCATAAAGCCTCAGATGCCTCTGTTGTCCTGTGTTCTTATGGAGCCCCTGAGGATGTAATAAATTTGGTTCTTTTCTCCAGTTAATCTGCCTCATGTCAAATCGATTGTTAGACCGGCCAGTAGGAGAATTTAGAAGGGTAGGAGAAAAATTATTTTTCCTCCTCTACAAGCCTCTCAAGACTCAGTTCCCTGGAATTTAGTGATGCATTATTGATGGATTTATCATGCAAGAAACTCATCTTTTGACTGAGAAAGGATTATTTATGGGCAATAGAATGAGAGGTGCTTATGTGTATTGCAGTGTTTACTGTAGTGTTCAATAATTCCTTTTTTTTTAGATGGCAACTTGTTATTTACATTCTCTTCTATTTGATTTGCTTGGCATTTGTCTCTTCTTAGTGCCAATCCTTCTTTCCTTTCCTCGGTGTTTTCATATCTATCATGGTAGTGTTTTGTTTTCTTGTAACCTGTTTTATTTCTCCTTTTATAATATACTATTATATTAGTTTCCCATTGCTGCTGTAATGAACTACCACAAAGTTAATGCCTTAAAACATCACTGTTATCTGACAGTTCTGGAGATCAGTTGCACTGGGTTCAAGTTATTGTGTTGGCAGGGCTGGTCTCTTTGGAGGTTCCAAGGGAAAAATCCGTTTCCACCTTCTTCACACTCTAGAGACCACCTGCATCCCTGGATTCAGGACCCTTCCTTGCATCATTCCCACCTCTTGTTCTGTCATTACATCCCCTACTTCTGACTCCAATCGTTCTGTCTCTGTCTCGTAAGGACACTTGTGATTATGTCGGGCCCACAGGTAATCTCAAGACCCAAATTTAATCATGTGTGCAAAGTCCCTTTTGCCAAGCAAGGTAACGTACCCAGAGGTTCCAAATTCTATGGACACCTTTGGGAGAACACTACTCGGTCTGTGGCACCCGTTATATTTTTACTCTTTCTCAGTGTTCTCCACAACTATGTCAGTTTTTACAATTTAAAAAGCTAACCATTTTGTTAAGTAAACAAAAGTTCAAAATGCATGCAATTTTTTGATTTAGTAAATAAATACAAAAAAGTCTATGCTCATAAAAATAGGTGATGTCTTTAGGGCCACATCTAAAATTTCACATATTAAAAATCTCATAAAATGTAAGAAACACATGCAGTACTCATTCAACTCATTAGTACTATAAACGATATTAACAGACATGTTTTCAAATAGTCACTGGATGTTTGAGTGTTGGTTTCAAGCTAAATCTTGGTGAACACATACCTAAGCTCTATATATTACCTGTGTAAAGGCATACACATACCTCCATAGTCATATTTATACACGTAATACACACATATTTATGCATGTATCTCATGTTTATGAGGTTTACACATACGCAGCACATGTGTATTAAATTTATACATCAACACACACACACGTGTCAGTAGCTCTCCCTGTATTTATCTTCCCGGTTAGAATATAAAGGTCTGCAGGGCAGGAGCCCAAATGGGGCCTGACCCAGCCAGTGCTCAGTGGCTGTGTCTTCACTAACACCTTCACATTACCGTGTGACACATGAGAACACGGAATAGAAGACACCTGACAAAAAAATGACATCATCAGGCCCTTCCTTCCCCTGCACCTACCTGCCCAGTGTCTCCGCCTTTGGTAGACTAGATCAGAGAACTGCGGGTCACACAGTTCTCCTTAGTCATGTCTGTGCCTCTGTTGCTGTTTTTCTTTACCTCTTACACATTCTGAGGGACTGAGTCTCTCTCAAATTGTGTCCTGCTCCCTGTCCACACACAGCATCTGAAAAGCCCCCGCTGACCACACCTGCAGCCTCTCCCACTCACTTCTGCACCCATCCCTCCCGCCCACATCCTTCTCCTTCCACGCTCTCCTCACAGCTCACCTCCAAACAGTCCCCTATTTCCCTTTGTGTGATCTAAGTATAAATCCTGCAGAAGAGAGCAGAGATGCTAGAAACATTTTAATTTCCAAACATTATTTAAACTAACAGGTTAACTTTACTGAAACAAAATTCCTAAAAGTAGTGATGTCCCTAGAAAACAATGATTTTTAAATACTCTCAAATTGGTGCACCTTATTATTGCTTTGATTTCATAATAATTTCCCCTGCCAACACCTCAGCCCTCTCCTTTAAAAAGTTATGCATGTTTATACTTTCAGATATCTACAATAAAAACAAGTCTTGAATTTTACCAGTTCTATCACTAATACTTAAAGCAGAAAAGTAAACAAAGTGAGGAAATTTTCAACTAACAAACCAAATTCCCAAGGCAGGCTGTAAAGTAATCTAAAGACTCTATTACATTCATTTTTATATATAAAAGGCATTACTGACCTATAATTCCAAAGTCACTGCTGTTTAAAATATGAGAGTTACCAAAAACAAAGTGCATTTATGGAACATTTCCTCCCCATCGGGAAATTTCCAAGAAGCCATCAAGATCCTCATTGACAAGTCCTACATTAGCTTTAAAACGTGACACTCCTTGGCTGTGAGCACAGGTAGAGACAAAGGTCAGTATGATATAGCATCGAGAGAATAAAAATGTTATCAAATAAAAATAAAAAGCTTTTATTATCAACATAATGGATACAACTTAGAATCAACCCTCCTCTTTGTGCTTTTTTCTATGGCCACAGGTTAGCCGATCTTTTTCTGAATGGGCCAGATAGTAAATATTGAGCATTTTATTTTAGGCTTTGTGAGCAATGCCCCAAAACTCAGCTCTGCTGTTGTAGCATAACGATAATATGGTAAAAGAAAATGGTCTTTTCTGGGAAGAACGGTCTGCAGTCACCAGAGCTGGTAGTTCTGGGCCAACCTCTGGGCTGCGTGCGCCTCTAATGCTAGGGGGAAAATGCGCCTCTTATTTTTCCTCCTCTCCCTGTGGAGGGGAAATGCTAAAAAAGATCATAAACATTCAGTTAAAACCTCATTTTCAAGACAAAAATACTGAGGTTCTGAATGATCAGGTGACTTGCCAAAGATCCAACAACTTCATTTGTGTGGAAGGGAGACCAGAGCCCATTCAAAACCATGGAACACTTCTTTCTGGACCACTTACTGTGCCAGATAAGCTGAGAAGCACTTACACCTTATCTGATTTCAGCCTGGCAACTTTCTAAAGTACTTTTATTATCTTCATTTCACTGATGAGGAAACTGAGATTCAGAGAGGTTAAGCAACATGCTTAGAGTTTCACAGCAGGGACATGGTCCAGGGCCGTCAGGGTTTTTAACTCTGCTACTTGCTGCTGCGGTGGCAACATGCCTACCCTCCCACTTTCCACGGCATGCTATCCCTTGATTCCCTCAAGAAAAAGCCTTTTCATTTCACCACACGCATTTTCTGTCATTGGAAGCCAACGAGAGACTCCCCACTGTTGTATCTGCCCTAAGCTGCCATGGTTAGGAAGTTCCCCCCCCCTGCGAGGCACTCACATAACCTGACTCGTCGATCCAGTCGAACTGTAATTCTGCAACACAGAAACAGGGAGTGGACCTCGACTTGACGCACCCACTGCCACCCCACACAGAGAGGCCGAGAAATGCAAGTGTTTGATGTTTGCTTGCGCAACGCCGATCCGGGAGGACCCACGTAGGTGTCCCTCCCACTCTGTTAGGTGCCCGGAGCAGGTCTGTGGCTCACGCCAGTGTCTGCAATCACTAGGAGTCCAGGGAAGGCCCCAGGCAAACCGGGCTGTAATTCCCTTTTATCTCACAGCTGAAAAATGTGATTCTTTGAGAAAGTCAGGCCTTTCCGGCCCCTAGAACTTCATGCCACAGTAGGATCCGCCCACTTTACCCATGTTATTTTTCCATAAGCCCTGTCAAACCAGTGGGTACAGAAAATGTAGGAAGAAATAAAGAGGCATTTGGTGCACACTCGTCTGAATAAATGTATTTCTTTATGAAGCTTTGGAAAGTGTCACAACTGAAGCCTCCGCCATTAAAAGAAAAAGCCATCGCAGGCTAAACGGCAAGCTATAAGTTGAAAAGGGAAAAGTTTTATAAGTGATGTGTTCATGTCCCATAATTAAGTATTATTCCTCATAAATCTTACCCATAAACGTAAGCCACCATTACGCGTCCATTTACTTAAGATCTACCCACTTTTATTTTCATCTCAGACTGCAGGAAAGAGCAGGTGTAAAGTGCATGACCCTCAGAGTACCGAAACCTACAAGCATATAGTCCCTCTCTGCCTTGCCTTTCCCCCCACTTTTGCCTCTGTTAAAACGCATAGGTTCACATGGAGCAAACTGCTGTCTTGCAGGAAGGGGAATTCTTACGGGGGCCCATGGAGCTACCTGGTAGTGTCTATTGTCCTTCACTCTTTCATCCAAATCTGGAAGATTTCTCCAGCAGGAAGAAACCAAAAACTGGAGTGGAATTAGGTGAGGCAGCCCACGGGAATCTCTAGTAACGTAAAACAAGGCTGGGATGGTGAAGCGATGGGTCACATAGTCAAAACAGGTGTATTAAATACCCTCTTCCCCTTTCACTCACCCAGCAGAGCCAATGGCAGAGAGAAACAGTGCGGGGGAGGGGGAGGTAGAGTGGTGGGGCGGGGGATGTCTTTCGGAGGCTTCCTGAGTTGACTGCAAAGATTAGAAGGGAGGAAAGAAGGCCAACATATTTCCCATAATTGTGTCAAAATAGCAGAGGCAAATCGAGAAATGTTAAAAGTTATGTTGTGGAAGTAATTTGCTGAAGGTGAACAGTTATTTTAAAACAACTAAAAAAATAAATAATTACCACCAGGAGGCTCTCACTGAAGCACTTCAGATACCCCTAGGCACATGCCCACCCGCAGTAAACAAAGCCTGATGCAGGGCCTGACATTTCCATTGTCACGTGAGTGCTTGGGCTGCTTCCCGGGTCTCCCCAGGAAGGCATGCAGCCCACCCTTCACAGCCAAATCTGACGAGGCCTGAGCAAATACACTGGCAGAGAAGAAGCAGAGGAATTTGGCAGCTAGGTTTTCCTCACAGGGTGTGGCATAAGAGCAGGTTCCTCAGCCAGGGGCAAAGGATTATCTACAGCCTCTGCAGGAAAGAGCTACTAAATTGTCTTTATCCAGAAATCCACATTTACATTAAAATGACTGTCGCCTTGCTTTCCTTTGCTACTGAGCTTTTTAAAATATTGAAACAAAAATCCAAACACAACAAAACTTACTCTGAGAAATGTCACTTGTACTGAACCAAGTAACAGGTGGAACTAATACAGGATCCTTTGCATAAATATCATATCAACTTCCCTCTTGTTTTTCTTCCATCCCTTCATGGACCACCAGAGAGCTCCTGACCTTCAAGGTACATTGTGGAAACCCAGTAAGGATGACTCAAGGGCCTCTAACATCCTATGAGGGACAATAGCCCCCAGGCCCAGAACAGGCCCACCCTCCTATATAGAGTCTTTTTTCTATCCTACAGGGCACTATGTTTATGGAGAGGTAATGGTGCCTCTTTAACTATAACCTATTTCCACAGGCCACAGTAGTCAAGGGAAAAGTCAAAGGCTTGAGAGTAATTTGATTCCAGCCCCTACCTTTTTATCTCAAGGATTCCTACTAGACCCGATTGAGGTCAGTCACTGTCCTTCTGTATTTGTTGTGGTTCTGCTTACTTTGGACACAATGCAATATTGGGTCAAAAGGTACTCTATTGGCCCACAGAGGGGTAAAACTCTTTCTCCACTAGAGGGAAGGAATCTTATGCTGAGTGGGTATTCTGAGAGACTGAAGAGGTAGACTGAGTTGTCACTCTGAGCAAAGGGCTGAGTCTCCCATTGGCCCTTCACAGGGCCCTACTCAATGGCCCTGTGAATCATTTGTGAACTAGGCATGACCCCCTTGAATGCTAGCATTAAATGGGTGGGGCACTGCAGGATTTTTCCACTGTTGTTATATTTTTTCAATAAGGAAGACTGACTGGTCAATGGGTAGGGGTAGATGAAACAGTTAAGCCAGTTCCTGGAGACCAGAAAAACAAACTAAAAGACAATAAAGATGTTGGGAGAAAGGAGTCACAGCAAATGCATGTAGGATGGTATCAACCCTTTGGCACTAGAGTTACCTCAGGGACAGAAAGCTGTACTGTCTGTTTGCGTGTGCTGGGGCAAAAATATTTATGAAAAGTGGTTTACATTGCCCACTCTACTGTACCCTCTACTGTCTATATTTCCCAGGTCAATTTTCAGGAGAAAAATACTCACAGCCAAAGATCAACTACACATCATAGGACCTGCACAGGATGGAGGAGAAGGAAATTGATGCGTCTTAGAAATCTATGGTGTCCTAAAATCTACTGGAGTCATCTTTTTGAAGAAAGTGATCAAAAAGCAAGATGTTAGGAAGAAGGATTGTGAATTATGGAGTAATTGAGGGTAAGAGGCCCCCTAGAGTTGCTGGGCTCTAGAAAAGTACGACCTAAAAACTTTTTTTTTGCATATCTCTACCAACATTAAAACATTTCGAGTACATACCACCTATATAGTATGTTGACTTTATTTTTGTGCTTCTGTGTATTTTTTGTCGTGCAGATTATCTGTGGCTAACCCAGCGATATTTGCCTCCCAAGATCTGTTATTAACAAAGGCTAAAAGATTAGGAACTACGTGCCTCAGACTCCCTGCAGCAAGGTTTTACTCTGTATTCCCACATGAGCTTTGATGGGTGAGAGAAAAGCAGAAATCATAACGTTGTTCTGTTCCTCTGTCCCTGGAAGGTAACTCACGTGCTTTGGCAGATTCTAGATGTAAGATGTTTCCAGAAGCTTCTGGGTATCCTCCCATGAGTTATTTCATTTTAGTGGTGAACAGGTAGCTGAATCACAGTCTACCATTTCCTGCATTTCCTGCAAGTCCTGATTTCCTGAAACCGCCAGCAGCTCTGCTATTTATTCTCCCAGCCTTTCTGTTTCCTGAGCAGAAATGCAACTGACTTGTATTCCTTATAAACCACTCCTTAGTAACAAACATCATAGAAATAAAAAATAACATAAATACTGTTTTATTTTATAAATAGCATATAAATGTGTTTCTCAATAAAAATATTAGGTGGGAGGAGGAGAGAGGGGGGAAAAGGTACGGAGAATAAGTAGCATAGACGGTAGGTAGAAAATAGACGGGGGAGGGCAAGAATAGTGTGGGAAATGTAGAAGCTAAAGAACTTATGACACATGGACATGAACTAAAGGGAGGGGAATGTGGGTGGGAGAGGGAGTGCAGGGTGGAGGGGAATGATGGGGGAGAAATGGGACAACTGTAATCGCATAATCAATAAAATATATTAAACATAAAAAATAAAAATTAGTTTATCATTAATTCCTTTCAATTAATAGCACATACTTTTAACATCTGATTCTAAATTCATTTTATTTTAATATTTATTTTTAATAGCTGTAAGAGCTAAAAAAGACTGCACAAATATATATAGATTAAAATGGAAGATGAACCTCATTATGCTTACTAAATTGTGATATGCAAGAAAATTATGACATGCAGAAAATTATAAAACTTTTCAGAAGGACATCAAATAATACCTAAATAAAATGGAAACACATCTTGTGTTCTTGGATAGAAAGATTTAATATTAGAAAAGCAGTAATTTTTCCTCAGATAATCTATAGACTTAATGCAGTTCCAATCAAAACATCGACAGAGTTCTTCATGGAGGTTGATGAGTTGATTTCATGGACGAGAGAGAATACCCAAGAACTTTCTCAATAAGAAGACAGGGTTAGGGTGCAGGACTTGTGCCCTCAGATACAAGAAGTTCTTACAAAGCTGCAGTAATTAATACAGTGCTGCATAGGGATCGATAGATAAATTGATTAATTGGACAAATACCACAGAAAAAAACCCACACGAATACTTAACTTTGCTAAACCACAGAGCTGTACACATTAAGCCACCCAATTTGTGATATTTTATTATGGCAACCCTCGCTAACTAATATAATCTTCAAGCTAGACTTTCTGACAGCCGCCTTCCACATTTCTAGGGTTACATGAGAGCACAGCACAGACTGAAACATACCAGCACTTTCTGCAGACTGACTTGTGTGGGGCTGCTTTGCCATTGCTACGGAAAAAAGGAAACTGATAAATATTATTAGATTCTAAACTCTCTTGAGAAATTCTCTAATCTCCTGATTACAAAATTAAACTTCACCTAATTACTGCGAATGTGGGCATCAGCTTTGCTCCTTTTTGGTGATAATTAGCGTTTATTACGTTGACAACAGCGTAGAAGCCTGTCATTATTAATAGCTAAATAATATTCCTTTACGTTCGTGAAATCTATCGAATGGTTGCCATGAAAAGGTTGTGCCCCTGTTACCAGACGTAGTTACTAGGGAGGTGACATGAATCACAGACTGCAAGAGACATTGGAGCCATCCTGAAAACCACACTTCCCATCAAACCAGCCCCTTCCAGGCTGCTACCTTCTGTATGCCATTCAAAACCAAGAGAATCTAACAGGGTGGAACATAGAGGCAGCTAAGCAGCAAGGACACGTAGTCCCAGAGCACAGCTACATGGCTATGCTCGAATAAGAGAAGCCACATTCTCCAACTAAAAAGCACCTGGCATGAGAACTTTGCTGAGGATTGTAGGGCAACTGGACCTCGATTTGATTTAGATGATCGAGACCACTGTCCTCAAGATGAAGAGAAAGAGAATCCTTTGTCCTAACTAATAAGGGCCCTGATATAAAATGTGACCCAGGTTTGTTTCCTGAGCCATCTTTCCTGTGGCTGCAGACAGCTAATAATGACTATGCCTTCACAGGAGTCAGGTCAGGAGCAGGATCACTACTGTGCAGTTAGGGAACTGGGAAGCTCAAGGAGGGGCAGGCACCACCGCAGAAGCATGGTTTAGGAGTCTGCTGACCTAAACTCACACTCAGTGGGTTGGCCACTAAGAACAGTCCAGAAAAATCTCAGCACTGTGGCTATCAGGAGGGTACACAGTGCAGAAGGAAACTAGATAATTCCAGTAGGATTTGTCTTAGCGGACCTGTGAGAGTTTATTTTAAAGCTGGCTTGAAGATCATTCATCGAAAGCCAAATAAAATACAGTGTAGGGTTCTGGCTGGTGGGGTACAGTGGATTGACTGCCAACCTGAGAACCAAAGGGCCACTGGTTCTATTCTAAATCAGGGCACATGCTTGGGTTGCAAGCCAGGTCAACAGTAGGGGGCGTGTGAGAGGCAACCACGCATTGACATTTCTCTCCCTCTCTTTCTCTCTCCCTTCTCCTCTCCTTGAAAATAAATAAATAAATAAAATATTTTTAAAAAAATACACGGTGGGGAAAAGCAGGTTCACAGTTGTGAGAATGTGAAACACAGAGTTTATTCTTGTGTTATTATTTATTTATTGTATTATTTTCCATATGAACAACTGTAAACCTACTTTTGCCCCACCCTATATAATTGTTTTCTACCTTTAAAAATCTCCAAGTTTTTATAACTTCTTAAAAAAAAAAAACAGAAGAAAAGCAATTGATCAAAGACAGCAACAAAACATCTTCTCCAATATTTAGATCATCACCTTCTTAGGTGATAAATTAATGTCTGTGCTAGGAGTATTTTAAAAGCACACAATAATATATAGGCTCTTTGTTTCTCTAGTTGAGTTCTTCTAGATTTGAAAATTTCTATTTTTTAAATTAATAGACTTTATTTTTTAAAGAGTAATTTGTGTTTATAGAAAAATTAGGCAAAAAGTACTACTAGTACACCCTCTTGCCCATTCAACTTTCTTAATTTCCTCTATTATTAACCTCTTGGATTAACAAACTGTAACATTTGTTACAGTTGATGAACCAATATTAATAGGTTATTATTAACTGGTTACATTCGTGTTTACTCTTTGTGTTGTACCATTCTATGGATTTTGACAAATACATAATGTCATGTATCCATCATTATGCATTAAAAAAAATAGTTTCACTGCCCTAAAAATCCCGTGCTTCACCTACTCCTTCTTCCTTTCCCCACCAACCCCCTGGCAACCACTGATCTTTTTACTGCCTCTATAGTTTGGCTTCTTCAAGAGTGACATATAGTTGGAATCATAGTATGCAGCCTTTTCAAACTGGCTTCTTTCACTTAGCAGTATTCATCTGAGGTGTAACTTGCTATTTTTCCTTACAGAGTGATGGAAAAGAGAAAAGGGGAAAGAGAACACAGTTTTGAAAAGAAATACTCTTAGTGCCTTGCCAATAAATTATCTCACATACACACATTCACACACCAGTTGTTGCAGATTTACACTCAACAACACGGATGTGCCAAGTACAGAAAACACTGCAGCTAGTGGTAAAGACTATTCCCACATTACATTTATCATCTCAAACCAATAGTAGCTAGAAGTTCCACGTGGGCAACTTTAAAATTTGTTCTCTTATTACTCCAATATTTATGGGATGGAATACAGGGGTAGAAAATTTGCAAAGACGTTCTGAAGTCTTTTTAGTAGATTTAATTATTACGGAGGTATGACTGAGTGATTCTGAAACACACTGAGATATTCTTTATGGGACTGAGCAATGAGTAAACGTGTTTATATTGTTGGGAACCAGAGTTGTCACTAAGGAACAAGAGACATACGAATGCATGATGATGACAGAGGCAGGAACCTCAGGGGAATGGATTGAAATTGAAAGTATTGATGTGGACTCTTAATGTCTAAAATATGCTGAAATTGTATGTACATGTGTTTATGTACCTGTATATGCACACACACACACACACACACACATATATGAATACTATATATATTTACTGATATACACATATTTCCAGCTTTGTGTACTGAAAGACCCAAGAAGCAAAGACACCTGAGTACCTATAAGCATACCTAATGCCAAATTTGTCCTCTAATACCATTCCAACTAAAAAGAACCAGGGCCCTATTTTATGCAGATATGCTGAACTAAATACTTTAAATTTAATATCAAATGTATCTGCACAAAGATTTGCAATTATCAGTTAGGCTGAGGATTCAAAGACATCTTAATGTAGTAGTCGCTAATCACCCACAAGGAGCTAGATTCTCTGTATACAAATGAGTCAGGAATGCACTGTTATGTCTCAAAGTGAAGAAGTGCCCTGAAATAAAATGACAGGACTTGCAACAAGAACAAGGAATCAACTTGAATAGGCCTTCAGTTGCCAAATCAAATTGGGGATCATCCGAGCCCCCAAATATTAAGCACAGTAATGAATTATAAACCATTAAAAATACGAGCTAATAAGTGTTACCGGTAAAAGTAGATAAATAAGTAAATGAGAGAGGAAGGAGGTCTCTCACTTTTCAAGCAGCATGCTGAGAGCGGCCCGGTTAACGTGGACGTGGCGCTGGATTTGCAGCTTCACAGTAAAGACGTTATCAGGCAAGAATCATCAACGATGTCAATCCGGAGAGAAATGTTGTTGAAAACCAGACACTTAGAATGGACTTAAATGCCTATCACAAACTGCTAATTAGTTTAAAGTGAAAATCAAGTAATTATACAGGGGCAAGCTGGGCAACACCTTCCCTGGGTGGTTAATATTAATGTCACCGGTGAGGGGTTGCTGGCCACTGTGTGCCTCCGGGTGGGATACCTGGGGAAGGACACAACATTACCAAGGAAGTGTTGGGTTTAGAATGTATAACCTGACGGCGATCAGGAGGAAACATCACCCCAATGAGAAATAGTCTGTTTAAAATGTCATTGGCCCAAATGTCAAAGAAAGATTGCGAACATCCAGAACCAGTATCAGTAAAGGTCATCTCAGGCTAATGTGTCTTCCTCAAACAGTACTTTAAGAATCAATGTGTTTTATTTTTTAATTTAGTTTTATTGTGTTTTTATATTTTTAAATTTTTTATTGAGTTTATTGGGGTGATGGTTAATAAAATTATATAGGTTTCAAATGTAGAGGGAAGGGGGTGAAGGGAGGTAGAAGAGGATAAAGGGGAAATAAATGGTAATGAAAGGAGACTTGACTTGGGGTGGTGAACACACAGTATGATACACAGATGGTGTGTCGTACACTTGAATTGTACACTTGAAACCTATATAATTTTATTAACCAATGTCACCCCAATAAACAAACAAAATAGAACAGATTCATAGATACAGAGAACAGACTGACAGCTGTCAGAGGGGAGTGGGGTTGCAGAGCTGAGGGGAAAAGGCAAAGTAATTAAGCAAAAACCAAAACACAACAAAAAAAACCTCTCACAGACACAGACAACAATATGGTGATTACCAGAGGGGAAGTGGGGTGAGGTGGGGGGAGATAGAAGAAGGTAAAGGGGGGATAAATGATAATGAAAGGAGACTTGACTTGGGGTGGCGAACACACAGTACAACGCACAGATGATGTGTTACAGAACTGCACACTTGAAACGTATGTGATGTTATTAACCAATGTCACCCCAAAAATTCAATAAAAAGAAAAATGTTCCAGGTTAAAGATACAGGATAACTAAATGCAATATGTGATCCTAGATTAGGTTCTAAATTGGAAGGAGAAATATTACAAAGAGCATTACTGGGGCAATTGAATAAGGGCAATCACTTGAATAAAGGTATTGTATCGAGGTTAAATTTACTGAAGTTGATGAGTGAACCATGGTTATGAAAGATAGTATCCTTTTTCTGGGGAAATATACAGTGAAAAATTCAGGGGTAAAATGATATTGGGATAAAAGGTCATGATGTATACAATTTAATACTATTGGTGATATAATGTAAAATACAGGAGAGTGAGACAACGGATACAAACCAATGGGGTAAAATGTTAACAATATATGAATCTGAGTGAAGGGTGTAAAAGGTGTTCTTTGTATTGTTCTTATTCATGCAAATTTTTGTAAGTTTGAAATTATTTACAAACAAAAAATTAAAGAAAATAGTATCTAATAAAGTATGTGGTGATAGTGAATATTCTTTTATTATATTTCATGGTATTCCTCATCTTCCATCACCTGGGCAACTGCTATTTATCCTTTAAAATAATATGCCAGGACATTACTTTCTCTGTTACCTTCCCAAACACCTTTCTCTCTCAAACAAAACAAAAGAAACTACACACTATGCATCATCTAAAATTACATTTAAATTCTAGTAGCACAGTGAAAATAGCAGTGTGAAAACAGCAGTGGCTTAAACAAGACAGAAATGCATTTCCACCCTAAAATTAAGGGAGAGGCAATGCAAGGTTCTGCTGTGTCGTCACTGACCAGACTCCTTCTATCTTCCTTCCTTTCCATCCTTGTGGCTTCCATCTTCACCATCACAACACCCCTGAGTATTGCCCCTGGAGCTTCAGGCAGCCATCACATCCACATTCCCATTCATTGTTCTCACACAAAGGAGGCTTCCCAGAAGCCCAGTCCCCAAAATCCCACTTGCATCTCACTAGCTGAAACTTAGTCCCATGGCCACATCTAGCTGCAAGGTGGATAGAAAAATGGAGCTTTTAACTGGCCATTTTTTTTCTACCTGGTATAAAAATTGGACTTCTTTTATAAGAAAGAGGGGAAGCATTAATATTGGGTGGGCAATTATCAGTCTCCAAATACCCTACTGTTGTGAAACTTGCCATTATTTTGTACACATTCCTTTACTGCAAGGTATCATATTTGGTTTGTATTCATGTCACTAGCCTGCACCATAGCATACACTTTTTGGATATGAAATATCTGCGTTGGCTTTTGATTGCTCCGATGCCTTGTTCAGGGCCAGTCCAAAAGAAATTGCTCATGTAAGGCTGATGAAATTAAGGGAGTTGATAGGCAGCATTTAAGACATTCTAGATAAATGCATTTGATAAAATACCTTGAGAAACATCTTCTCGAAGTTTTCTTTGGTTATAAGACCCAGGTTCAGTTTTGGTGCTGGTAAAACCCACTGACAATTATGGGTCATTGAGTGCACTATAGAAGATAGTATACAACTGAAGGTTTTAACAGCAAAATACAATCCTTTTGCCTTAGTTTTGATGTCTCTTCCTTTATAAGCTCTGAGCCCTGAGAGTTCCTTCATTTAAAATGTCATAAAACAGTCAGTAGAGAAGTAGTTTCAGAAACAATTTAATTGGCATGCTCAACAATGAGCAATAAAATAGGAAACAGGAAGCAAGGGATGTCAGATTTCTGAGCGATGGTTCATCTTCTCCGGCGTACAATGTGCAGCAGAGCCCAGCTAATCTTCAGAAAGGAGCAAAGGGTCAGTCTTTTTATAGGAAAACACTAACTCAGAAAGAATGTTCATGCCCAGAAAAAAAAACTTACCACTCCTGTAGCCACCAAATCTATTGGAGCTTTTAAAATATGTGTTAGGTAATTTGCTAAATACAAAAGCCAGAATGGCATAAAAGAAAAAAATGCTTAACTTCATGAAGTCTTTAACCTCAGAGAGTTTTCTAACTATAAGTGGTGCAGCATATTTTCAGCCTCGAGGTTGTATACTTCCAAACCCCATCACTTGACTGCTATATATTCACATTAAAAATGAACTCTTCTCGAATACCTCCATCACAAATGTTAGTCTACAGTCAGGTTCTAGTTGAAGATCCTAAACTGCTGCCTTTAGCACATGTTATTTCCATTAAAAAGTAAAGCTGGTGGCAATGGTAAGAGAACTGGAATAATTTTTAAAGTAAATTAAAATGCTCATTGATTTTTTTTTTTTTTTTAGTTTTGAAATCTCACTTCATGGAGTTCCCAACGTTGTGGAGTGTCCACATTGCTCTGTGGTTGTCTCACCATAACAGCCAATATTCTGAACTGCAAAGCAATAATTGTTCTAATGCATGCTAAAAAATAAAATTATCCAATTGTTTTCCTAAATTGACAAGATAATTTGGCACTGTGAGCAGCCTCATTGCAGCTGCCAGGGAGAGTGGAGAAAATATTACCCAAAGTAAAAGGTGGGGCTCTGGAATGAGTAAAAGAAAAACCATGCCAAAAAAGATAAACACACACCCTCTTTTGAAGGTCATTGCCAAGTGTCTTTGAAACAATGCCAAAGAAAACTCATCCAGGTTGACTTCATCTCAACCTTGACTGTTCTAATTCTAAATACCCAGGATGGCACTTGCTACACAGCAGTTCTATCATGGATTGTAAAAACAAACAAGGAAACTGTTTGCTTGCAGTGTAAGTGATGCTGTTTTGTTCTGTCTCCTGATTATCATCCGAAGGAGAATAGGTAAAGGGTGTGAAGTTGAAGCGTCTGGCCATGTGTTTAAGACCACAAAAGGTCAGGACTGGACAAGCTCACAGGGCATCTGTGAGCTTCCCTGCTGGCTTGTCTAGTACCTGCCTTTCTGAGAAGAGGACAAAAGCATCGCTGACTGGTTGTCACACCTAGTTCTCTAATTAATAAACTTGTCATTGTAGGGAGTTGGCCAGCCTGAACTGTGAGATCAACAAACCCTAGAAAAGCTATAAAAATAACATTTGGCTAGAGAGAGGAAAAGAGGTGGGGAAAAGGGGGACATATGTAATAGCATCAACAATAAAAAATATATGTATATCACTTGGCCACATCTACCCAATGTCCTGCCAAAAGGAATTTTAAGTGGGTCTGAATGACAGTTCCAGAGAACCAGCCCAGAGCAACTGCAATGCCTACTCTTCCTCAAGTGGAATATCAACAAGGTAGTAATTCTCCCCCAAAGTATTTTTTTAAGACCAGGGAAAGACAGACACTTAATGCCTCAGGTGCCCAAGAATGACCAGAAATATGCCAAGGATGGAGTCTCTGGGATAAAAACAGAGTGCTTTTTATTATAAAGATCAGTATAAGGATCAAATCCTTATATTAACCCATTTTTTCCTTTTAAAAGTACTATGTATTATTATGGCACAATAAAGTGAATATTTGATTGCAGTAAGCCTATAAATTAATTTGATTGTATTAACCTATAAGCTAAAAATTGTTCCAACTTGAACCTAGTACCTGCACATTACCAAAACTTGTAGCATTATTAAATTTTGGCAAAATACCAGGACCAGGAAGAAGACATGGAAATGATCACAAGTTGTTCCCTTGAAATCTGGGTACTACCAGGAAAAGAGGTGGTTAGGGTGCTGGTGAGTTGGGGGAAAAGAGGGAGTTCCAGACCACCATCTACACGTCATCCTGAACCAGGTAACAGTGCCCAGCTTCCCAAAAGGACCACGAAAGTGAACATTCCCAGTTCCTTCTTATTTTATATGCTTATTATTTATTTTTTATCATCACCCAAGGACATTTTTTCATTGCTTTGAGAGAGAGAGAGACAAAGGGAGAGAAAGAAAAAATGATGGGAGAGAGAAGCGTCTATCAGTTGCTCCCATCCACACCTGCTGTGCCCAGACTGGGAATTGAACCCGCCACCTAGGCATGCGCCCTGGCCAGGAATCAAACCCGCAACCCTTCAGTTACAGGACAACGCTCCAACCAACCAAGCCACACCAGCCAGGCGTCCCCAGTTCCTTTTTAATGAACAAATACCTTTGAGTTGGATATGTGTCCATATAAAATCCTCATGCACTTTTCACTTTGGGGCACTAGAGGGAAACAAAGTTAAAAAAATGAGTAAGTCTAGTGTATTAAGATGTTGAAAGAACATTTTTATTTTTTGTATTTTATTAATGTATTTTTCTGCGACTTTAGGAGAGAAAAAGCTTTCAAATGATAGGCTGGTTTCAAAATATACCATTTTGGATCTTATTTTACAATACTTCAGTCCCATTTCTCAGGAACAAATCTATAGCTGGACCTGAGAAGATCCATTATCTCCAATGAAGGCAGAAAAAAGCAGTGAAGCTGTAAGTCAGATTAGAGAAGGGCTTGACTTACATAAGCTTATTATTAAAGGCTATTTAAAGTCCTCTTAGAAAATTGCTTTCCCAATTACCGATGAGAACTCACTTTTGACTGGTATTAAGAACAGGAGGCAACAACCCATTTCAGACTTCAGCTTCCTTTATAAGTACACCAATAAGGAGTTCGCATCTTTCAGAAATAAAATAAAAAAGATGTATCACAATGTAAGGCACACATTTCATCAGCAACTTCCCATGCAGGAAACATGTGTGCGGTTTTTGTTGTCAACAATGACAAGTGTCATTAAGCCCTTTGGGGAGTTCGCTGTCTCTAACCCTCCCCTCTGCTGTCCATTTCTATCTCCAAATGGAGCAAAATTTTAGGTGAGGAAAGCCTCGTCTTCTAAGTCTACCACAGTGATTCTTTTAAATCATGTTTTATCTATATAGTAATTTTAGAATTCCTTTGGTATTAAAAGGTAATAATGTTTGAATTTAAATTTGTAACTGGCCTCATCCAACCAAACTTCAAACCAGAGATTATTCTTACAGAGAGAGAAAGAAAGGAGAAAGAAGGAAAGAAAAAGAAAGAAGGAAAGAAAGAAAGAGAGGAAGGAAGGAGGAAAGAGAGAGAAAGAAAAGAAGAAAGAGGGAAAGAAGGAAAGAAAGAGAAGAAGAAAATCTCACTGGGTCTTAGTAAATTTATACTCAAAGTATTTGGTGAAGTAATATCTGATTTTAAAGTGTATACATGTAATGTGTGTGATAAGTTTTTCAAGAGGCAGCCATTGTTAAAATAGAAAAACAAAGTGATAAATATAAATTTTACTTATTTGAATTATTTTTATAAAAATAAAGAATATGTATTTTAAGTTCTGGTGTACATTTGGTATTTATCTATAGCTGAATGAGTATAAATTTAAATCCTTAATTTTTTCTGGGTCCTTAAAATCTGGGGATTTATAAATTAAATGCTATTTAATGCCTTTATATTTTTTCATATATTAACAGAATGACTCTGAAAATGTAACATTGCATGCACTTTGTTTCATTTATTCCTGAGTTTTCAAACTTAAGTGCCCTCATAAACTCCATGGGTTATTACAATAATAATAATAATAATAATAATAATGGCAGCGTTTTTTCTTTTAGTTTTCAGGTTTTGTGTTGCTATGTCAAAATAAAAGTTGCAGAAATGCAGGAAGCCATGCCCTATAGAAATTTATCTGAAACAGAAAGGGAAAATGACTGTTGTAATAAAACACTGCAAACACATTGACAATTTGTACAGTTATTGCAAGAATGTGAGCTCCACGAGAGAAATGGCTTTCTCTGTCCTGCCCAGTATTGGTCCCTATCGCTAGCACAGCACTGAGCACATGGAGGACACTCAGTCTTGGTTGAATGAATCTAAGTTGGGCTTCGGTAACCAAAAATGGAAAACCTGTCCTCACCTTTAAAACAGAAATCAACAGGAGAACTTAAATTGCATAAATTCTAAATATTGATTCACTTATTGTTTAGTCTGAGCTAGCCACTCAGGCAGGGTTCCCTAGGCATTGGACTGATCACACAGAGCCTTCTATCTGACCCTAGAAGTTGTAGGAGTCATTGCAAGATTACATGGGGAAAGAACTATTAATATTATACCCATTTAATAAATGAGAAATTTGCACAGAGGTAACTGGCACCCACAGAACTTACTCTCTGTTAACCCAAAGTTTGATGGTTAACAAGTCAAGATAAGGAACAAAATATGGGGTATAGTAATTTAAACAGTGAAGTTACTTTCTTCCTAAAGGCAAGACGGAAGTTCATGACTAACGAATGGGAGAGAAAGACAGAATTAAGGAATGTAGAATGTTTAACAAATTAGTTGAAACAGATCGTGAGATCCATCACTATGACATAACTATTTTTAAAATATAAATAAAATACATGGTGTCAAATACACTTCAGCTCAATGTCTCCCTGGGGGCCTTGTCATAAAGTAGATTCTGATTTAGTTTTGGGGGTGGGGCCTGAGAGTCTGCATTTCCAACAGGCTCTGGGATGGTCCTGATATACTGATACATGAATTGCTCTGTGTGGGGCAGAGCTTTACCGGATATCTGTTTAAAATACTGGGTAAGAAATTCATCTCCCCACTTTGTCAAATGAAACAAGGCCTTTTCAGGTTTTGCCAGCTTGAAACAGGCAAGGACAGCCAGTTGTACCAGAAATCAAAGCAGGCTTAAAGTGAGATTTTGGAGATTAGGAGTGGGGTTTAGGTGGAGTAATAATTATGCAAATATTCCAGAACACCTCTCTTTGGGTCCTTATTGGACCTGGCCTATTCCCTCAACACTTCACCACTCTTAAAACTAGAATATAAATACCACAGTAATAAAGTTTAGTGCAACATAATGGTAAAACATACCAAGAATCATGATTTTGTGGTCGTCAGAGGCAGAGGCTAGGGGGAGGGGATTGAGCGAAGGTGGCCAAAACACTCATATTTACGGTTACAAAATAAGTACTAAAGATATAATGTACAACAAGGTCACTATAATTAACACTGCAGTACAATATATGTGAAAGTAGTTAACAGAATAGATCCTAAGAGTTTTCATTACAAGAAAAAATACTTATTTTTTCCTTTTTTGTGTGCGTGTCCATGTGATAGGATGGTTGTTAATTAAATTTATTGTGGTAATCATTTCATGATATTGTAAGTTAAATCATTATGCTGACACCTTAAACTTATGCAGTACTTATAGTACTTATAAGTACTATAGAGGATCATACTATTTTTTATCTGATGTGTGATTACCCACCTGCTCAATTTACTTTATTTTTAATATATTTTATTGATTATGCTATTACAATGATCCCATTTTCCCCCTTTATTCCCCTCTGCCCTGCACACCCCATCCCACCCTCATTCCCACCCCTCTTAGTTCATGTCCATGGGTCATACATGTAAGTTCTTTGGCTTCTACATTTCCTGTACTCTTCTTAACCTCCCCCTATTTTGTAACTATCATTTACACTACTTATTCCCTGTACCTCTTTCCCTATTCCTCCCTCGCCTTTGATAACCCTCCATGTGATCTCCATTTCTGTGATTCTGTTCCTGTTCTATTGTTTGCTTAGTTTTTTTTTTTTTGTTTGTTTTTATTTTAGGTTCAGTTGTTGATAGCTGTGAGTCTGTTGTCATTTTATGTTCATATTTTTGATCTTCTTTTTCTTAGATGAGTCCCTTTAACATTTCATATAATAAGGGCTTGATGATGATGAACTCCTGGACTTCTGCCCCGCCTGCTCAGTTTAAACACAGCAATGAAGCTGTAGTTAGCATAGTATCTGCCTTGCTTTTTGAAGATGTATTTGTAAGTGCATGCAACATGTAGATAGTACACTAAGTATTTATTATAAATGAATTATTTCTTTTCTCTTCACAATAACCCTATGAGTACTACTATTCTACCCATTTTAAAGATGAGAAAACTGAGGTTTAAGGAGATGATACAGCTTTCCCAAGGTAGCACAGCTGATGAGTCAGATAGTCAGGGTTCTCAGAGATCTGCCTGAATTCAAATCCCACACTCTTATCCATTCTGCCTTGAAAGTTCCTTTCCTGAAAGAAAGGAGTACATTTTCTTTTGAATATTTATAAAGAGCAAGTTTGAGGATCCTTTTCATAAGCCATTTTTAAGTAAAAAAAAGGGTCATTCCTGGCTTGCTGAAGGAATTGATGCTACTTATCTTGGGCTGGATCACCCATAATCTCAAGTGTGTCTGACTTCACATGAGGATGGATTCTGACAAGGGTACATGTTTGTTCCTGTGGGGAATCCTTATGCATCCATCAGCTCAAATTTAATTCACAGCTGCAGCTACCATAAACAGTGTCATCCCACTGCCAGCCATTCCATCTTGGACTGTGTCTCTACAATGACGAATGTGTAAGTACTTAGGTTTTAGGGAGGTTTCTCGGCATGCAAACAGGGCTTAGAATGAGTCACGGAACCTCTCCCTTTTCATGTGGATCATTAGGCATATAAAGACATAGGCTTTCTGAAAGGGGCTGGAATAGAAAAGCAGAAACCCAGAGGATAAAGACACCCCAGTAGAACAAGCAGCCCAGAAATCTGCAGGAAGTACCCAGCAGCCCAGAGCGGCATAATGGTTCAGCAGTGGGTACCAACTGGGTGTCTCAGGCCCAGGAGCACAGTATCGGGTTTTCTGGTGAATGTAGAGCTGGGTGTGATTGACATCAGGGACAAATGCTGATACAACCTCAGAGACAGGCTTGGGCACTTGTTCCCACAGAGGAATGATGAGCACTTTGGTCCTAGAGGACCCATTTAACGAAGTTCAGGGTAAGGGCTTGTTTTTTGTTTTTTTTTTTTAAGAAAAAGTCAGCCCTGGCTGGTATGGCTCAGTGGACTGAGCACCGGCCTGTGAACCAAAGGCACTAGTTTGATTCCCAGTCAGGGCACATGCCTGAGTTGCAGGCCAGGTCCCCAGTAGGGGGCATTCAAGAGGCAACCACATATTGATGTTTCTCTCCCTCTCTTTCTCCCTCCCTTCCCCTCTCTAAAAATAAATAAAATCTTAAAAAAAGAAAAAGTCAAGGCTTAGAAGCAAGCGAAGTGTCTAAGAGAGAAATTCGCAGCATGTGTAGTGATATGAGTATCCATGTCATAGACATAGATTTCCTTACATTTCTTCCAGTTTATAATAGAATTAATCATCCAGTCAGGCATGTACCTAAACCTATAGGGGATTTGTTATGGGAATTTAACAAATATGGGCTTAGGAAGCCAAGTAGATCACTAAAATGATATTTTCTTAGCTTAAACTTCTAATTCACTGATTGAAATAAATGAGCTTCTTTTGTTATGATTAATTAAGTGCTGTGTTTTGGGAAACGGAGCAACTGGAGATGTCCCTGAAACACTTAGATGAACATTTAAGTTCATGTTACATTGTATCTTATTTTACAGGTTGACTCACAGTCACCCTAGACCCAAGATGGCAAAGGCTATTTGTCCCAAAATAGCTGGTCTCCCTTCTTCTTTGGCAGATGGCTGCACAGAAAGAGTATAGCCCTCAGCTTCCCTTCCAAATAGACATAGCCCTGTGACTAAGTTCTGGCCACTGGGATGTGAGTGGAGTGTTGTGTGAAATACCAGAAAGTGTCCTTAAATGGTGGAAACATGCTCTTCTCCCTTTCCTCGTTCCCAGTGTCTGAATGGGGGGCACACTGGCGTGACTTGAGAAATGGAGACAATAGATGGAGGGGCCCCATGAGAGAAGCCTAGGTCCTTGAGCCTTTCAGGAAGCCGAGCTGCCTGCCATCAGGGCCCATACCTCCAGCCAGGCACTGATGTGGGACAGAAATGAACTTGGTAGATTAAAGTGCTCTCATTTGAGGTGCATCGATGGCCACAACCAAACCCAACTCTAAGTAATTCCCTGTGCCATCATCTTTGTAAAAGTCACGTCAAGAAAATAGTGTTAATGTTACGTGGTCATAGTAGCTATCAACGTTCATAATGGCAGAAATGAGGCTAAATCTGTGGAAAATCTGTTCTCAGACCCTCCATTTCGGTCATTTAAACATTTCATTTAATGTAACATATAAGCTGAACAGTGACATTAGCATTCCCAGAATAAAGCGTGTTTACTTCCCTCATTGTTTCTTTGAGATATTTTCAGCCATAGAGTTTCTTACGTAGATATATGATGGACATTGGACAGCCTTTATAGTCCTATTGCTTAGTACAAAAAAGTTTGTTAAATTAATGAAACTGGAGAGGGGAAACTACTAACTACGGAACCAGAAACTCACTGACAGACAAAAGGATTAGAGGGTCGTAAGTTGAGAGAGAAGGTTTATACTAATCTCATTGCGGGAGCCACAGGGGTAAAGGTGCTTTAGTAGTGTGGCTGGGCCCTGGCTGGTGTGGCTCAGTGGATTGAGCATTGGCCTGTGATACAAAGAGTCACTGGTTTGATTCCCAGTCAGGGCACAAGCTTGAATTCTGGGCCAGGTCCCCTGTAGGGGGAGCTCGAGAGGCAATCACACATTGATGTTCCTCTCTCTCTTTCTCCCTCCCCTTCTCTCTAAAAATAAAGTAAATGAAATCTTTTTAAAAATAGTGTAGCTAGATGCAAAATTATGAAAAAAGGAAAATTAATAACAACACCCACCACCCTTCTGGGCAGTATCTTTATTTTATTTTTCAGCACTCCTACTGTTTTCAGCCCTAATATCCTTAGGCTGTCCCTTTACTACTGCCCCCTACAAACACACACAAACACACACACACACACACCTCTGTAAGGTATGATTCCATTCTCCAGACTTTTCCTCTCATTTTATTAACATAGTAAGAATTGACGCACAGTCTTTATATATCTTAGCTCATTCAACCATATAAAGTACATGACTATGAGGTACCCTTTTTACCCCCACCACACACCTTAACAGAGGAGAGTTTGAGTCACAGAGCTGGTAAATTGTGGACCTGAAATCCACAAGCAGACAGACAGCCTGACTTAAAGAGAGTCTGTTCTACACATATATCCAATTCCTTCAGGAGTATTTGTGAAATAAATAGAGTTGGCATTATTTATCAGATAATCACACTTTCCACCAACATTACCCCTTAGCCTAGCTAAAATGTGTCTTCTCAAGGAGGATACAAAACTGAGCAGTTTATTAAGGAGTATTTTGGGAAGGGAGCTACCTGTACCCCTCAAATAATACTCTTTAGACACTGATCTGGTTAGTATAAGTTGTTCTTCCATCAGAATCCTACATGAAACTATGGTTAACCTATTCACAGACAATAGGGACATTAGAAAGGAAGTTAGTTTTGCAATTTTTAAAGTGAGATTAGTAAGAGCAAGCCCTGCTACATCTGAGCCCAATATATTCAAATTCTCAAAATAGTTTCATTTTTTCTTTTAGGAGGCCCAAGTCTTTTGATCTAAGGAAACTGCTAGAATTTTATTATTTCCAGCTTAGCATTGAGCTGATGTTCTTTAATATCACTTATACTTTATTGTTATCTTCACACTACCATTGATTTTTTTTCTCTGTGTTGCTAGCCTTTTATGCTGGCAAATAAAGACATTAAAAAGACTTTTTATCCATTGTGATTGTGACATACTTTATATTTTTGAGTTCCAATGCTGAGTTTTTCAGCAAAGGCACTATCCAGGGAAGCTACTCCTTATAAAGTAGTGTATTTATAATAACCAATAGCTTGCACTCTGTGAGATAGACTCTTGTCCCTGTTTGTGGATGAAGAGAGTGATGCTCAGAGAAAAATCACGAATTGTCCAGGATTAGCCAGTGCCTGAGTGCAGGAGTCAGAACTCATCCAGATTACCTGACTCCAAATTTTGTGCTCCTTCTGTAACACCATGGTGTCTTTACCAGACTTAAAGGATCTATGTTAGTAGTGGTAAGAAGTACCTGAATCATATCTTTGAAGCTACAAAGTCAATGAAAATCATGGTTTGATTTGTAAAAACTCACTAAAAAATCAATGAATGTTTCCATTAACATAATCACTTACATCTCTGGTCAGTACTCATTTTACAGTGTCCACTAGGTGGAAACTTGGAAACTCACTGACCACAGGAGGAGAGAGACAGCAGCCACCTTGAGTACACAGGGCCCCACCCCAAACCCCTGCACATAGGATTGGTCAGACCATGGCACTTCCATAAAAGGCAGCTAACCCACTGGCCTACCAGGAGCTGATAACAATATAAAAAGATGAACTAAGCCAAAGAGATTCCTCTCTTGAGCATATGGGACTGTGCTAGCAACAGCGTCAGAGCTATCTGGTAGGAAGTATGAAGACAACCATGGTAGTCCATAGGCAACTCAAGTTATAAGGAAATGGAAATCAGATGCATAAATAATAAGAGCCACCATTTATATGGTACTTACTATGTATTTCACTTAATTTAGTTAGCCTACAAAGTAATTACTGTTATTAACAACTGCCCACCCCCACCATTTTACTAATGAGAACAACGGGTCACAAAGGAATTAAAAACTTGTCACACAGCTAGGAAGTGAGAAAACAAGATTGAAGCCCAGGCCGCATGACTTTGCTGCCAAATTTGATTTCACTTACAGGCAGTTTAGTATGCACATACAGAAGATAATAAACACACCAGGTGCCAAGAGAAACAAACAGTCACCGGAGAGAAAGGCTTAGAAAGAGTCAGAGAGAGAGGGCAAGAGTGATATACAAGAGCCACCCAGTTGCCAGGTGTGGCTAAGCGCCTTTACTCAGATTCCTATGAAATCTCTGATTATGTCCTTACATGGGACAGGTTAGTGCGTCTATTCCTTGTAAATGAGAGGCCCCTCAATAAAATAATATGACTGAGTATGGTATTTTGTAAATATAGTACCCGAAGGTACAAAAATTTACATCACTGTGTTTCTTGTCTGAGGTAAAGATTGAATCTCTTAAAGACTTATGGTCTAATATGGGAGAGAAAGTAGAAAAACATATACACATAAGAAATATTTATAATTTCAGGAGTACGATAGAGTGTGATGTAGATTGGAGTTCAAGTAAGCTGAGTAAGCTCAAAACTGTTGATAAGAAATCAGGAAAATTTACTGCGGAAATAATGCATAGGGAGGGACATAAAGGAAGGTAGCGATGTGCTTGTTGAATATGCAGCTTGAAAGTTAGTGGATGGAATACTTCCTGCCTCAAGGGAGAAGAGAAAAAGGCCTTGGAAGGGTTGGATAATAAAAACTGTAAGTGTGCATTACGTGTGTGCGCACACATGCGCATACAAGTGTTTTGAAATGTAAAAGACAGAAAAATACAGTGCAGAACGTTTACAGATAAAGCAGGGAAAGATAAGGCAGGAAGTTTGGTGTTGCCCAATTGCGGAAGAGCCCAGGCCAGGGCAGTGGCCTTATAAAAATCTGGTGTATTTTTGGCAGATGCTTTAGTAAAAGCATTTAGAACGAACAAAATTTTGTTCACAAAACCATCACAGACTTCTCATCTTATGCCATTTAAGCCAATAATCAAGCATCCTGAAGTCAAAAGCTTCCTTGCTCAGGGTCTTCCAGCCCCGGCAGTGCGGTATTCGCTGCCTTATGCGCTAGCACAGACTAGGCCCTCAACGGATACACGCGAACTGAATAAATATCAGTGTCATCTCCCCATTCAAACATAAGAGGATACTTAAAAAATTTAAAATCTCATACCAGTTTTTATTTTTATCCTCACCCGAGGACATTTTTTTTTTATTGCTTTTATAGAGACAGGAAGGGAGAGAGGGAAACATAGATCCAGAAGAAAAGCATCGATTGGTTGCGTCCTGCACATGCCCAGGTGGGGATCGTCAGAGCCCCGAGGAGGGGTGGAGCCCACAACCTAGGTATGTGCCCTGACCAGAAATTGAACCCACGGCCTTTCAGGACAATGCTCCAACCAACTGAGCCACACTGGCCAGGGCTCTCATACAAGTTTTTTAAATAAATTGCCTAGACTCACATGTCCCTGCTTCCTGCATCCCTACCAGACCATTTTCATTGCATCATAAGCTTTTTGTGATTGTAAAATGGATACGTTAAAATATGAATTTTTAATTATTAAACAGATTAAGTTTTGCCCTAAAATCAAGTGCTGCTGATGTTGTGTTCGCACAAATCGTCCAAATAACATCCCTGTCCGATTTAACCTGGAAACGACAAATGGGCTGAATTCAAGGAGCCGTGATGACAAAAATGCAAACTAAAAAGGCTTAGCAATATACGAAGAAAAGGAGGCAAGTCATGAATATGTGCCCTGAGAGCAACTGCCGTATAAAGTACAGTTGAGAATCTTCGAGTCTCCCAGCGACCTGTACAGAAAAACTGCCAAATAAAGCATTTCTTTTAACTTTTCTCAGAAAACGTATACTCTCATAATATTTGCTAATCTTTTCCAAGTGCACAAGAAAACATTCAGTCTGAAGGGCTGTATAGATAAATTAAGATTTATAAAATTATAGCTGATCATTAGTATGTATAATGTTTACATAGCACAAGAGAACTGACAGATAATTCTTTAAAGTTTTGATATTATCTCAGGATAAGTGAGCAGATCAAAGTAAATTTTGAAAACAAAGATTTATGGTATATAATATTTCGATATGTTATAAAACTATAGTATTTAAAATAATCATCTTTGCTTAAAAATGTAAGTATATATTATATATAAACAAATAGAACCTTGACTATATCATGGATACAATATTCAAAATAGTTAAAAAATCTACATTTAAAAATTAAACCATTTTAAAAATGTAAGTGCTGTAAGTATTGATAGAAAATCACTGTATATGATACAATGAAATGACAAATTTGGAAAAACATTTGCAACAAATTCAATAAAGAGTTAACACCTTTAAAACATATGCACAATGATGTAAATATACTTAATGCCACAGAATTATACACTAAAACATGGTTAAAATGGTAAATTTTATGTTGTATATACTTTGCCTCAGTAAAAAGTACACATATAAATTCCTGAGGAAAAACATGTTAACAACATAATAAATTCATGGCAAAGAGGTGACTAGTTAGTTCAAACTCTAAAACAATACTAATTATCAAACATTTGGGAAAGTGATCAAACTCACGTTTAATCAAACAATGCCCAACCACAGCAGTAGAGTTCTACTATAGTTTACCCACAAATTTACCTCCTGAAAAGGGTTTTACAGAACTATACTCATCTGTAGGGTACGGTGCAATGAAATCTGCACTTTTCCATATCAAGTCCCTTCCTGATGGGATCATAAACTGTACAATTTTTGTATAAGCAATTCGACAGCATATGTTCTTCTGGGAGTGGGGGATTGGCACTTAAGAGCCACTCCTACCTCCTTCTTGACTAAAATAGCTTTCTAACTAGCTCGACTGCCAAAGCCAAAAAGCTAAAAGGCCATTTTTCAGTTTCCCTCATAGCTCCTACTGCAATATGATTTGAGTTGGTACAAGTCAATGCCCCCGGTGAGGTTTAGACAAGCAGCAGCCATTTGGGGCTGCGTTGGCTTTCTGTTGTTGTTTGTTTGTTTGTTTGTTTGGCAAGCATCGATGTGGAGGCATTTGGGTTTACCATGGCAGAGTGAAGAGAACGGCCAGTGTCCCTTTCCCTCCTTTCCAGATGCCAAATATGGGGCACCCATTTGCTGGCATGGGTTTTAGCCAGCACAGTATGGTTCTCCATCTGGCAGCTGGTAGTCACATTTTAATCCTGCAGGTGGCTTTCTGACCATTTCTAGAAGAGGGGTCGGTCTCCTTGCTCGCCTGGTTCTGAGTATGGCATTAGGTATTATTCCTGGGGACTCTCTCCCCAGCCGCTGGAAGCCTTTTCATACCTTATTATAAATCCTTTGCTACTGTTCTCTATGGCTCTGTTCTCTGACTGAACCCTGGGTAATACATGAATCAAAAGTCTTCTGATTCTTTAAATCTTTAAAATGTTCATGTTAGTGTCCCAATTATTTTATTTCTGCAACTCCAGTCCATAAAATAATCCTTCAGCAGTATAAGATTTATAGTAAAAATATTCATTAATATGTAATAAAAAATTGAAAGTAAATAATCAACGATGGCATTAACTTTTAGAGCATCCATTCAGTAGGGAGCAGAAATGCTGCTAATAAGAACGTGAGTCTTGCTCTTCGGTCTCCAGGGCCCGTTTATGCACTGCCTTTCAGAAAACACCATCCCAGGACAACCCCCCACTGGGGCTTCCTCTTCTTTGGTCTAATTACTGTGGCTCCTCCTCGTTCTTCAAATATTTATTGAGTGTCCATCTAGACTGTGAATGTAGAGCAGCCAACAATACATCCATGAACTCATGCAGCTTAAGTTCTAGAGGGGCAAACAGCCAACAAACAATAAAAAAAGGAAAATATACAGTATACCATATGAAGAGAAGGGAGGAGGAACGCAGAGAGGGAAAGGAATGCGGAGTATCAGGTGTGACATTTGCTGCTGTGAGCATGTTGGTAGGGGAGAGTCTCCCTGAGTGGAAGACACGTGAGCAAAGACTTACAGGCATGAGTGACGGAGCCAATCCAGTAGGTCTGTGATGGGAGAACACTCTAGGCAGAGATGAGCAGGAGGAGAGGACCTGAGGCAGGAGGGTTCCTGGGGCATCCAGTGTGGCTAGGATTTTATTCCGAGGAGAATGAAAATCGATGTAGGGCTGAGCAAAGGAATGGTACTTTCTGAAATGTTTGTAAAATCACCCTCCTGGCACCCTACTGCCTAGAACAGGTGATAGGAGGGGCAGAGCAGAGCGCCCCCAGCCCAGGCTATTGCAGTCAGCCCAGCGAGAGAATGCAGACTAGAGTCCAGGCTCCCTCTCTCAGAGAGAAACATGAAAGCATGATATAGATACAGACATGACTACACCTTTAGAACAAAAAATGAATCATAATTTTAAAATCTCAAACATCAGATAAATATTGCAAACATCACAAAAATCCGGAAAAATTGCACGGTGCTTTTAGTAATCAATTGCCTGATTCCTGTTTAATATATCTATAATCTATGTAATTATTTTTACATTTTGGGCTGCATATTCTGATCACTCCTTATATATGACAACAAATTTGTAATATCACTGTCTTGAACAAAAAATAGATGAAGTCTTTCCTCTGGCACGCATAATGAAAAAATTTAATTTCTGATAATTTAGAAAACTGTATTTTTCACCTCTCCTTGGTAATGTCATGTAAATTTTTAGAAAAACCTAGTTTTCCTAAAGTTCAGGAAAACCTCAATCAAGTTTTCTTACTCCGTAAGATTTGGAGAAACATGAATTTTAAGTTTTTTACACTCTCCATCATAGTCAGTACTATTAATTGTTCACGTTAGCAAGAAATTTAAATATTATCTCAATGTGTTTACATAGTTTGTTCTTCATTAATTAGGTTATTAAATAATGTCAGAGTCAATTCATGACCTGTTTTGGAAATTTATCCTTTCTTTTTAATGAAAGGATATATAATTTTTACATAATATGAATGTTTCTACAATTTACTTCTTAATGGCAAAACAATTTCTATGTACCACATTTTCCATAACATTTTTGTTCTATAGTCTATTATTTTTGGCAACTTTTTTTAAAGAATTTTATTTATTTAGTTTTAGAGGGGAAGAGAGGGAAAGAAACATCAATGTGTGGTTGCCTCTTGCATGCCCCCTACTGAGGACCTGGCCAGCAACCCAGGTATGTGCCCTGACTGGGAATCAAACCAGGGACTCTTTGGGTTTGCAGGCCTGCGCTCAACTCACTGAGCCACACCAGCCAGATATATTCTATTATTTTTATCTGAATTTTATCTCAATTCTATAATAAGTACATTATGACATTCCATGGAAGCCAAGCCTAGTGAAAAAAGACATGAGGAGAGAAGTGTGTGGATTGTCATGAAACTAATGGGAATAATCAATTGTTGGTCCCAGAGTTGGCATAGAGGAAGTGAGCTGGAAAGCTAAGAGGATCTCAGTTTCGGTAACAGCTCCTTTAGGGAACCTCCTGTGTTTCCCCAAAGCTGGGTTTGGTATCTATTTCTCCCTTAGCACACAGTTTGTACCGCAATAATGCACATTACACTACACTGAAATTGCCTTTTACTGGCAAGACATTTTATTTTTGATAAGATGCTATTTGAAGGTGGGGCAATATCTCTTTTGTTTGCTATGGTGCCTTAGTATAGTCAGCACTTAATAAATACACTCATTTCATTAATAGATTAATGCATGCTATTCTGAAACTGTTTTAATAAATTGGGGAAATTGCTATGATATGATAAGAATGATGATAAAGGAGTAGACTTCAGCCCTGGCTGGTGTGGCTCAGTGCATTGAGCGTAGGCCTGTAAACCCAAAGGTCGCCAGTTGGATTCCCAGACAGGGCACATGCCTGGGTTGTAGGCCAGGTCCCCAGAAGGGAGGCGTGTGAGAGGCAACCACACATTGATGTTTCTTTCCTGTCTTTCTCCCTCCCTCCTCCTCTCTCTAAAAATAAATAAAATCTTTTTAAAAAAGGAGTAGATTTCAAATATCATGCACTACAGAATGATGATCGCTGTTGATGTGTGTGGATGATGGAGTTCAGGAGAACTTAAATCTCCTCTCTACTCTCATGTATATTTGAAACTTTCAATAACACAAAGGAAAAAAGTTATGCAAAATTTAATACCAACTATATTGAGAACACTCTGTGTGAGAAAAAACAGGAAAGAAATACCTTAACATTTTGAGGTTGTTATTAGAGAAAATTTGAGTATTCTTGTTCCTGTGGTGGTAGAATTCCGAGATTACCCATATTTTGACCGAACCTGTGAATAAATGACATGCACTATCTGTGATTAAGATACATTATTTGGCAAAAGTAAAGGAATTTGACTGTGGTAATCAAAGTGCCTCATCCACTGACTTTGAGCTCATCACAAGGGAGACTGTCCTGGGTGGGTCTGACCTACCCACCAAGTGAGCCCTTTGAAAAAAGGCCTAGACCCTTCCTAAAAGGGGAGGCTCCCATGACCTGAAGAAGCAAGCCACTATGAGTCCTACAGCTGCAGGAAATGAACTCTGCCAGCAAGCGCTGGGGCTCGGGACCAGACCCTGAGCCGCAGGTGAGCCCACGGACGTGACCAACTCCACGAGGGCAGCCTCCGAGAACAGGACCCAGTGAAGCTGCATCCGCATCCCTGACCCATGAGACAGTGAGACAATAGGTATATCTTCTTGTCTCAATAAGCCTGTGATCATTTCTCATGCATGCATCAGCAGCAAATTAATACATTTTCTTTCTACTTTTCTGGATTTTCTGTAATAAATATGTTTCTTTTGTAACAGAAATTTAAAACATGTAGCAAAAATAAAAGAAAATTACTGTAGATTTAATTCAGGACAACTGCCATATTTTGCAGAGGAGTGAGCTGACATCATTTTTCTTAATGCTGTCAACAAAGCTACATTAAATAGGAGGGGATCTTCTTTTTCTACTTGGATGCTTGGGCTCAAATCCAAAGTTACCCAGCTCAAGGACAAAAGTTAATACATTCTCTCTCTATATATAATCAAACCGGTTAGTTTTGAAAACAAATGCACTGAAAGACAAACCTTTGTATAAATTGTTCTTCTCTTGCTGTACTAAGCTTCCATGAAACCATCCTGAACAAACAGATTTTAATTTCAGTTTAGACACCAACACCCAACAGGCAACCCTGCTGACTAATGGTAAAACTGAGTGGAAAGGGAAGCCATTCATGAAAGGAACAATGTGACAATCAATAGAGCTTACAGCTGAGAATATTCAAATACTGTATAGTACTTGACTCTCTAGCACCACTCAATGGAGACCTGCTGAGCTGCTGAACACTTTAAAATTAATACCAAAATTATCAGTGCCAAAGTTCAAAGTAGCAATTAGGATGAGGACTCAAAGACATAATGTGGTATTTACTGATCACCTACAATGAGTTGGCTTCTCTATGTTGCATGCTTGGCTTAAATCCTAATATAGAAACACAAACACTTTTTTCTCCAACACCCATCTGTGTTCTGCATCTGCCACACAAACTAAATCGAGATCAGATAGGAAATAATCACCCTGCATCTTTTAGGTCTCTGCTGATGACTTTGTGATTCCTTCTGCCATTTGAAATTGGCTTTATTTAATTTTTTTTGCATTTGGCATTATGTATCATTCCATTATTCCCTCAATCTATGTTTGCATCGGTCACCATCAGAGGTCCGGGACCCCATGTCAGTCCCCATTCCCTCAATGCTAATTCCAATTAGCTTTGTGAGAAATGAAGCAAACCCTCCACCCACTTCCCACACCCCCTTCCAGATTTATTTTTTCCACGGCACTAATCACTACCTGACATAGCATATACTTCAATTATTAATTTGTCTTCTTCTTTCGGTATTTTTGTCTCACAAAGGCAAAATTTTGCGTTTGTTTAGTTACTAATAAATTACCAGTGCATAGTGTCTGACACATAGTAGGCAATCAATGAAAAGCGTTGAAAGAATGAATAGCATTTGTTTTAAACATTAGGAAGAAGAATTCCAGGGGATTCCACTCAGCGCTTCTTATCGTAATAACCCTCCTTCCATGTGTCAGGTATTGCGTCAACAAGGGTATTGTGCGGTTGCTGAGAGTTTTCTTTTCAATCATAAAATCAGGAACAGAGTAAAGAAACAGAGATGAGCCCAGGTGTCAAATGAGGAAGCTTCAGCTCAAAACCCTATGTGTCACCTGGCCCCCACAGGCCCTCACTCTGGCTGGTGGGGCGGATGGTGTTCTGAACCTGCCCCCACCTCAGCCCCAGGAACTAGTGTTTGCCCAGAGCAACTGTCACACTGCGCCTGAAAGTTCTGGGCTTTTCCTTTGTTCAAAGCATAGTTGTCCCAAGAGCTGAAGGTCCCTTGGCAGAAGACTAGAAGAAATATGCACTTACGATATTATCACAAAATTTCTTTGCAATAATAGAAGATAATAAAGCCTACCTAGCTTTCCTTTTAGTGTCTGGAATTGAAGTTTGGAAACTGGGTAAAAGGCCAGCACTTCATTGGGCGATAGTTCAAGTTAGGACTCTGATTGTCATACCTGGAGTTTTTGTCTTTTGGTTGGTGTTGGTACTGTTTTACAACCCAAAAGTTCCCTTTGGTGGACTGTCCATACAGTTCATTTCTAGAATACCTATGACTGATTAGCAAATATCAAAGATCTCCTGGGGTTGGACTATTGTGATTACCACACTGACTTGCCCTCTCCCTGCCCCCACACCTGCCCAAACCCCAATGGCCTCCGGTGTTTACGTGCTGTTACATGGCTTCTGACATTCGGGTATTCCACTATCCCAGTGAAATCAGAAAGCTCATTTCAACTGTATCTCCTCTCACTGCTTCTACAGAGATTTTCTAAAAGGCTGTGACTCTCCTCACCAACGAATTTTTCAATGCATGACTCACTGAAGGCCTTGGGACCACAGGGAATGGATTGCAAACCAGAAACACACTCCCACTTCCCTACATCTTTTAGTCTTTTAATATCTTCCTCTATGTTATATCAAATGCCTAGGCCACTGTTGAGTCCTAGTTTAGTCAGAAGTCTAAGAAAAGTAAGTAAAATCACCCCAGATGAATATAGAATTGCATATAGGTACATGTACCTATAGTGACACACTCTTCTCCATCTATACCTCATTCCTCCATCCTAAACCAACAATTCTCCGCATTCATTCCCACGTGTACCAGCCAGATTTTTGCAGAATAAGTTAACAAAATTTTGCAATTCTTTTGGGTTGACTCTGTAATAGGCCCTGGGGCATGCTTTCCCTGAGGAAAGGGGAAGGAGAATGGGGACACGCGGGCATTTGAAGGTCTGAACTCTGAGCAAGCCAGCTCCTCTCACACATCTCCACCCTAGGTCAGGGCCTCTCCTTAGCATCTTAGCTTGGTCATTGTTGGAATTTTCACACAAGGGACTAGGAAATATTATAATGTGATGTAAGCAACCTGGAGAATAAATCTGTGAGTGTGGATTCTGATGTCTCAGCAATGTGGCTGCAAGAGATTACACATTCTTTCAGAACCATCTTAGAAGGTGATTGGTTTCAGTTGGCACCTTGACCTGAAAGTCAAGGACTGAATTTGTCATTTTCTCTGGGTAAACTGTTCATTGCTACACTCCCCAGTCCTCGACTTCCTCATGCCATTCACCTATCCTTTTGCAACTATCACTTTGTCTCACAAAACCAGCCTTAAAGGGACTGTCATTCAGAGGGACAACAGGTGACGATTTGATTCGCTGACATTTTGTTTGTTTGTTTTCACTAATTTCAGTAGCTGCTCAGGTCTAGTTTCTGAACACCAACTTGATCTCCACTTCTCCTTACCCACTCCAACGACAGGTAACACATTTCAGTTTCCCTCCTTTTTTTCCTGAAGGTCTGCTTTCTGCAACCTCTCCTGGTACAATTTTCAGTGGCAGTCAGGGTTTTGGGATGCTAATAAAAGAAACTGACTCTGGCTAATTAAAGCACAAATGCGAATTATTTAAATGATGTAGAGTAGCTCACACATTCTCTTCAGAGGGCTGGGGAAGCAAACAGAAATTTTATAGCTAGAAATACTTCACCAAAGCAAACCACAGGACTTGTCAAGCAAAGACATGTTGAAACTCCTACTAGGCAGACATGGCAGCACATTCAGACAGTCTCAGTGACCAGATGCTTCTGGATGTCACTAGTTACTGATGTACAGCCTAGAGAGCAGGTGGGTCTGATTGGCAGAGCCTAGAGCCCTAACTGCAAGGAGCTTGGAAAGGTGAGTATCTGGCGAGGCATCACAAAGGAGAATGTTTTTCAAACACAGAAAGTGGATGCTGGTACTTGGATGGACAAAAAGATGAGAAGTGTCCACTACAGATGCTTTATGAGAACTGGCAGGGGCTGTGGCTACAGACAGATCCAGATTTGATTTGCACACTTCCTTCACTTTCTGTTTGACTTTGAATGAGTTAATCTCTCTGAACTTTATTTCTTACGAGCAAAATGGAAATGAAACCTCTCTCACAGGAATTAAAAGTCAGATGTGTGGACAAGCTATTCGAAAATTGAAAGCTGTAACTTGAATAATCAATAAAAATATACACTATTTTGAGAGGCCTGATCTTGGTAAAAATATTTTATTTTTAATGAGATACTCATATATTTATATTTTTTCTCCCCAACTACCAAAATCACTTTAGATTAGTGGCTATGATACTATTTTTATTTCTCACTGCATCACACACACACACACACACACACACACACACAATGAAATAACATCCAAGATCTCATAAGATCCAAGCAGATACAGCAATGGTTTATTCTATAGCAGTAAGTCAAAGAATGTATAAGTGCACAGAGTATATCACACTCCAACTATAACGTGAGTTCCTAAGGAGCCTCTATGGATGCAGAGTAACAGGTATGTTATGCTGCATTACAATGGACTCTAAAAGGCCACTGAACATGAGTGGTGTCAAACAGGTCATCACTATTAAGAGCAACTCAAATAAAACTTTCAACTAGCTGAACTAAGTCAATTCAAGGAAAATCAAATGGCAGTACCTGGAAATATGATAGTAGCAAAAAGGTAATATATTTCTTGTACAAGTCAAAAATATGCATCATGCAAATAAAACTACGTTGAATTAAAACACGGTGAAAAATATTTTTAAAAATAGATACAGTTTTTCTCTTATTTACTGAGAACACGCAAGAATACTCCTACTAGAATAACTTTTTTAAGTATAAATCTAATCATTTCACTGTCCTCAAATTCCCCACTGATACTCAAAATAGACCCTAGACTATGAGGAATAAAAATTTTACATAAAGAACATGTAAATAAAACCTGACTTAATTTTTTTACTTTATTGAAAGAGAGAGGAGGGGGTGGGGGAAGAGAGAGAGAGAGACAGAGAAATATTGACTTGCTGTTCCACTTATTGACACATTCATTGGTTGATTCTTGTGTGTGCCCTGACTGGGGACAGAACCCGCAGCCTTGGCACATAGGGATGACACTCCAACCAGCTGAGCCCAGTACTGGAGAATGAAGTTTTTTCCACTGGCTCTACCAAATACTAATGATTCTGTAATGATCCGTCCGAGTAAAGGCAACGTGCACTCCCATTTCTGCTTCCTCTGTGTAGCCTCGGCAAGTCATTCGGCCTCTCTAAATTAAGTTTCAGTATTGCAAAATAAAGAAATTGGACAAGATTTTTTCCAGCTCTGAAAGACTGTCAACTCTATTTGGCCAAAGGCCACTTGCTTGTGCTCCACCCCCACCTAAATTGGGCCCTATTTCCATTTGGCTTGATTGACCAAGGTAATCAGCCGAAGGAGATAAAACACAAATTGTAAAACTGCCAATTCTGAGATACACAAGCAAAAAATAATTTAGTTGCTCAGCATTCCCGTCATGCTTTATTATATTTTCCAATAGTGTTTAGACATGAACCAACACAAAGTTGTAGTCACAAGCTATTAAAAAAAGACCCAGAGATGAAGAAAATTGTTATTGATGAAATTTGTTGAACAAGTCAAAAGCAAAGAAAATAAGATTTTAAAATTGTGAACGATCCCATATGAGACTGGGTAGCCTCAGACATCGTTGGTGAGTACAGGGTGTGTAACATAACGCTCAGGTGGCAGAAGGACACCACAGTCTCACAGTCTGGATTGGGCCCCACTTCTTGGGTCCTCATCCCAGCTCTGTCCCACTTACCCCAGCTCACCTGGAGTGGAGATGATGACAGCTACTCTCCACCTGGCAAACGGGACTACTATTTGGAACTTCCCATCCATCCCTCCTTGTTACAATTAGATCATTCATTCAGTCCTCCCTGAGCATTTGTTATGTATATCAGTGTTTCATGTAACCACCAAATAGTTAAATCCTCCCTCACCCTCATCGCCTCTCTGGCCTCAATGCTTTCCCTTGCTTGGCTCCGGTCACCCTGGTGGTCTATTCCCTTTCATGTGGTAGAGACCTCAGAGTATCCTCCCCTCCCTCCCTCATCTTCTGTGGCCTATCCACAGCCCTCATGTGTCTGTGCAGTTCCATCTCAGTCTCTGCCTGCTGTCCTAGCTCTAATTTCCCCCCTTATAACTCAGCCCGTCCCTAAACCTGAGCCTTCAGTTTGCACGTGTGGGACCCCCTCGAGCTCTGCTCTGGTGTTTCCCAGATATGTCTCCCTCTCTTCATTCAAATTTCAACCAGATGGTTACTAGATTTAGAGCAGGGATCACTTTGTTAGGCATATGAATGAATAACTATGTTGTATACCTAAAGCTAAAATAATATTGTTTGTTAACTATACATTGATAAAAAAAACTTTCAAAGAATATATTGGGAAAATTTTTTTCAACCAGGTTAGAGGTGACAACATCAAGCAGTGAGTGACTGAACTGACACAGACACCAGCCCACAGTGTCTGCAGTGTTATGGATGAGATACGAGACAAATTCACACAGACTACTGAGTCCTGTGGAGGAAAAGGGATGGCCCAGCCACTCTCTCAAGGGGAGAGCATGCCGACCCTTGCCTTGACAGGTTTTTAAGTGGGTTTCAATTTGCACAGGAACACAGGTAAAGTTCATTAATCATTGTCAGGCAGTAAGGATCAAACAATAGATAGCATAAAAAGAACTATGAGGGCTTATTCTGAGTTAGGTTCTGTTAGAGGGCTACAAAACTTTGGGAAATGAACTAATTTCCTGCTTGGACCCTTATCATTTAATTGAGAGCATTCTTAGCAAAGCAGGTTTCACAGGATTTTACATATTCTTTCTCAGGCCTGATCACCTGGGGAGCCCACCCTTCCCAGCACTGGACTGCACCACCCTCTGTCATTGTTTCAGGCTTAAGTCAGGCAGGGGAAGTAAGGCAGCCAAGAGATTAGGAGACTTCTTACAGACAGAATAAGACTCAGGCTATGTCAAAGCTGAGGGGTGAAGGTCCATCATCCCCTTTTGCTGTAGCCCCCACAAGTCCTTCCTTGGGGCCTCCATGTGATCATGCCTATCTCAGGGCATTTCCTGCCTTGGGGAATCCTTACCCTTCATTGGCTAACGGATCAAGCATTGGGGGCAAGGCAGGGTGAAGTAAAAGGAGCAGAGGCAGTGCCCCTGCCAGAGAGATAAGCTTTGTCTCCTTAGTGGCTTATGGTCCGAAGGTTGCTCACTCAGCCTTAGCCATGGGGGTGGCGGGGGAGGGGGGGTGGTTACAGCTCCTGAAACCAGGCAGGGAGGTTCCCAACACTGAACTTTAATTTTTGGTAAGGAAGTAAACTTTAGAGTTTCAGAATAAAACAAATAGTAATAACTCATTAGAAATGACATCTCTGAAAATTAGTGATTAAGTTTTTCAGTGAAAATATAATGGAATCATACTTTATTCAAGAAATATTGAGTGGCTGATATGTCCTGGGGATAAAAAGGTGAAAAAGATGTATTTGGAGCTCAGAAAGCATGCCGTCTACAAAGAGAGAGATATGTACAAACAACTAAATCTTAATGGCATAGTTACCATAACAGAGACATGATTTAGGTGGAAGAAAATGCAAAGCAAGGTGCTGCTCTGTTATGACAAGGTCTACCATGCTAGTTATTGGAAGACATTAATATTGTGTATTTATGCCTCTGCTTCTCCCTTTAGATTATAGGCTATCAAGGAACCAATGTCTCTGGCCTAGAAAAATACTGTAACTTGCCTAATAGTCACTCAATACCTGTTCACCTGAATTACAAATTCTCCCTGGGGGAGGGGGAAGACTCATGGGTGGATCTGCAGAGAAGGTAACATTTGAGCTGGATCTGAAAAGGTGAGTTAAAACTTTCTATTATGAAGATCAAGGAATAGAATAGCATTTGTAAAATTATGGGAGACATACAATAGTAGTAACAATAACATAATACATAATATGCCAGGAATTATGTTAATCCCTTATATGCATTGTGATTTTATTGGTACATCAATTCAGATGATGTAGGAACAATTTTTACAAATGAGAAAAGTGAGGCTATAGTGGTTAAAAATTATGTCCAATTTCACCCAGCAGGTGAGTGAAGCTGGGATTTATCTCAGTGACCCCCTTGATTCTCTGAGTCCAAAATCTGTGAGCTGGATACCACTATACACTCTTCTAGAATTGAGCCAGCTCCAGTGCCCCAAGCAACCCAGCACATATGGTCACCAGTTGACTCACCACCCCCCTGAGAGTGGACACCAACGCATCCCTTCTACTTTTGTGACTCTACCAATTTCATGACAACTTCTCTATGTCCCTAGCTGTTCTTTGAGTTTATCTCATCTTTGTTTCTCTCTTCTATTGCTTCTGTGTTTCCACTGCTCTCTCCTTCTTCTCTCTTCTCTCTGTCTCATGATCCTGCTCTCCAGGAAAGCATCTCCTTGTGTTCAAGAACTACCTATAGTCACCGATTCTTGGTTTGGGCTGTCCAGCATCCAACTCCTGTTAACACTCCAATCTCCTCTTTGGGGAATCTTTCACTAAGTACAGATGTAGGGCTGTAACCCTCCTCTGATACAGTAGCCAAGGAGCCATGCTCTCTCTTCCTTCACAGCCTGGCTGTGGGGAAGCTTGTCATTTGGCCTAGGCCAGTCAGACAAGGTAGGGACAGTGGCAGAACACACCCATCAGGGAGCAGCAGCAGCAGCAGCAGCAGTAGTGGCGGCGGCAGCAGGCTGAACACACTGTTCTTCCAGTATAATGTTTGTTGTGCTGCCCACTGCAGAGCTCTTTTGAGCACCTTGGTTTCTGGCTCTTTTCTGAGCCAGGTCCTGCAGGCCCCTGCGGGTATGTGCACCGCAGACATCCTTCCAGTGAATATCCCATTGAGGTTAAATTAGCCAGAATAACTTTCTGTCACTGGCAAACAGGAACCTGAGCAGGACTAGACACCATGTAGTTTTGGCTGTCTCATCTGAGCTGCCTTTGGCTACGGCCCCTGTCCATAATCCAGTCCCCTGACGCCAGGGTGGCGGAACCACAGAACTGAAAGCATGGCAGCTTCTGTCAAAGCAGCACCTGTGGCCTCTGTGTTCAAGAGGGAGCTGGGAGCCCTGACTTGGACCCTCATGGACTCTAAATCAATGCTTCTCTGGAAGAGATTGTATTCTGTTCATATGCAGAGAGAACTGAGTAAGTGACCAGCAGAAGGTTGAAGATACATGACAGAGAAGAGACAAGAACGGAGCAAGGCGTCTGGGGAAATGGGGTGAGGTGGGGTGATTGGTCTTGGAACACTCAGGAGTCTCCTTGCCCCCCACCCCACTCCTGAGATTGCAGACATCTGTGTGTTTGTCGAGTGGAAGGAACTTGAAGGAGTTATGGTAAATAGAGTCTTTCCTCTACGGGGTAAGAGCCAAGGTAATCTGCTGACAGTCAGTATAGGGAGTTGTGGGGGTAATTTGAAGAGAGAGATGCCGACTTGGAAAAGCCACAAAGAGAACAGGAAGGGGAACTGGCCAAAGGACCATTATTAAGCTGCACTGAGGCAACTGTTTCTTTTTATTTTCAATATGAGCATTTAATCACACCATAGACCTTTTTAGAACAAGGACCCCAAAAAAGGATAACACAAACTTTCCCTGAAACTTTTTCAGTGTAAAACCAGGGACTTGGCAAAATCTAACAAATTTCACAAAGCAGAAAAAAACTTTTAACCTAGCTTCTCAATTTTGCAATTTTGGACTTTCCAGAGTAAGTTCCTTTGCTGGCCCAGAAGGCAATAATGATTCGACTAGAAAAGAAAGTCTAAGATGATAGAAATTTGTTCTTAAGGAATCTGGACTCTGTCTGATTTAGTTCTTTTTCAGATTAAGAAGTTGGTCCATCTTGTATACTAAAAGCATAAAAGAAAATTTAGGAAAAGAAATATTTTAAAACCTTACAGAAATATTTAGTGATACCCATATTGACGAATTTATTATTCAAAGTGGTCTTTGTTATCATAGGTGAAAAATGTAACCACCAAAATACTGCTTGCTGAAATGCAAACAGACAAAGAAAAGCTCATCTCTGAGTGAAATAACCACGACTTCTGGGTGTGATTAAGTTTGATGATTCACCATGTTGAATTAAATCCTGAAATGCCCTTCCTGCTGCTGCCAGTCCTGATGAGCAACGGAACCGATCCATAAATTACAGACTTCGTTCTAGATTGCTGGTTACATTCATGAAGTCAAGATGTGCTTCTGGCATGTAAGTAAACGAACAATCGCTCTGCATCAGTTAGCATGTTGTAAAAGAAGACAGCATCTGGACAAAATTCAACATGCAATTTTAGCTTTTGTCACATTTTGAATAAAAATAGTTGGCTGAAGAACTACCTATTTAAATTATTGAAAGCTGGTGATTACAAATAAGCATCCTGGCTGATAATTAGAGTGGCGGTAAAAATCATCCAGAGTGTGAAGAGCTTGGACAGGATTCCAGAAGTAGTTTTCCCTTAAACTGATGAGTGCAGACAAAAGCAGTTTGTTCTTCAAAGAATGAGTAAGGAACATAATGTGTTCACGATGGAGGCCACACAGACATGGGTTAATTTACGTAACACTTCAGAGGTTTGGGGTTTTCAAACTGCAACAGAGAGCAGGCAAAACAGAGATCAAAATTCCTCATTATTCTCTGTTCTTCTCAAACATAAAAGCATTGCATTCCTGAAGGACGCCTCCCAGCAGGCACAGTAAAGAAACACAATAATAAATTCCCGTTCTGAAACATAACATGATTCAGAACACCCACTAGAGGCCAGTCGAAACCCTGGGGATGTGGCAAGGCAAGTCCTAAGATAAGACCTTTAAAATGAAAGCATTTGCTGTTTAGCAGAAAGGGGTTGAGGGAAGAGAGAATCTTTTTGATCTCATTAAGGTTAATGAGAAACAGCAGTGAAAATATCACAGGAGCCTGAGAGTATTTTCACTGGCACACATTTTAATGACAATGGGATAACAATGCAAAGTCAGCCCATTGCCTAGGGACAACAGTTGTAGGACAGTGACTCAGCACATATGATGTAATGAGGTCAGTCCTCCAATACACTCATTTAACACTGCCTCCAAAACAGCAAAACATCAAGGATAATACACCCAAACACAAATCAGTGCTGTCGGCTCTGGGGAACATGGACAGGCAGCTGTCTGGGTAGGTCATTTGCTGTCTATGTGTGTTTTTAAAGGAAGTGATGTCTTTTTAGATTCTGAAGTCAGAATTATTGCATTAAAAAAATTCTCCTGGTCCTATTTAACCCATGTTATTTGTGGGAGGTGAGGAAGAAATGACTCACGTGATTATTAAGATGCTCGTGAAAAGTGCACATAAAATGGAACACTCAGCTCTTATTCTTTAAAAATCTTTCCAAAAAGAGAATTGGGTTAGGAATAGGAGGGCCATGAACAAGGATTGCAAGGATTATGTAGCATTATGTAGCACCCAAGATTTCAAAACTAAAAAGTATTTTAAGGACCTCAGCATATACTATTTTCCATTATTTCTAGCCTATAATTTTTTCAAAGCTATTTTAAAATAGAACAATCTGTATACCATGCATGATGCTACATGCAAGAAGCATTTCCACATCAGCTACTGCTGACTTGCCTATGGAATGTGGTTATAGGTAGTTATAGTTTACAAATATTCCAAGTAACTAGGAATCATTAGCAATTCTAGGCATAAATGGGATGACTTCGGACAGAAGTCAGGACCAGTTCATTCTGATCTCCCGAAGCAGAGTTCTGCCAGCCCAGGTGCGGACTTCCACGGAGAGCACTCTGGCTCCTTGGAGGAAAAGGCTTTGGGCTCAGTTGAGCCGACACAATGGGAAATGACCACATCTGTCTTCCCTCAGACCGCGATGACTAATCCTAATTTGTTAACAGAACCAGGGAGAAAGCAGGCTGCTTGGTCCAAGGCAGTTTCTTCAACTGTCTAAGATATAGCTGCAGTTAACATACTGAACATATTTACTTACATTTTTGCAAGGAAATACTTATTTTTCATATGAATACCTAGAAAAGCAAATCATTTAGTCTAATATAAGGCAAGGTATAATGGGACTTCTGAGCACATTTTATTCTAATCTCCTTTCTAATAACCCACATGGCCTTGGGTTTGCCTTTCCTTTTCTTTGCATCAAAGAGAGTTGCATGGGAGCAGTAGAATCAGACATGCCTTAAATATTTGGCCACTCGGAATCATTAGAGCCATTCTACTTACTGTAACAGACAGGAAAACCTGAATTAGTAATTCCTAAGATTCCTGAAGAGGCCTTCATAAGCTACAATGGTTCTGAGCATCAAGGGTTTGTGTATATCTATTTCTACTGCAGGCAAAAAAACAAACAAACAACTAGCTTACAGGTCAGGTTGTAAAATTAACATTAGTCTTAAGCAAGGATAAATTTCTGATTCCAAAGTGCCTGCAAGTGCCTGCTCAGTTGGAGTATGCAGGGGAACAGACTCTCTAGAGAATCCTTTCTGAAGCTTCCATCATATTAACAAAAAAGGAGTGCACCCCCATTGTTCCTGGTTGTATCTCTCAGGTGGCCCCAGTCATCTTATATTACCATTACTCCACATCCCTAAACATGAGGTTGTATCTCAAATATCACTCAATTACAGCAGACTATCTTGCACATTTGTAATTCAATAAATGTTAACAAGATGAATGAGACTGTAAGGCAGAAGGAAGCAAAGGATGCGGCTCACCCAACATCCTTCCCCACATACTTTGCTTCTCATGCAATTTAATCCTGCATCCAGAAGCAAGACCCAGAGCATCCATGGATGGCTCTCCACTTTGTTTACAGGTGTCTGTGCTGCCTCAGGCCACACCCTCTAGATGCACCAGCTGTTTGGCTTCCTTGCCAATGATTGTCAACTTTAAGGTTCTTGAACTGCTGGACAGTGTTAACCGTTGTTCTTCAATAGCATGTCCTGACTGGGGTGTGTCTAGTACAGTATGTCTCACATGGGAAGCACTCTATACAAGAGGAAGGAACAAAAGAATGACTAGAGAAAAAGACATTAAGGTCTGGTTTCTTAAATATAGAAGGAATTTTCAAGAAACAAACCTGCCCAACTGCTTTTTAGTGAGGCCACTTTCTGTCCCTGAGCTGTTTCTGTCTCTTCCACCTTCACGCCCAATAATGCTATCTGAATGAGCTATTTAGCTACCAAGTGGATAGCTTTGTAACGTTGGGTGTTAAAGGAAAATGCTGAGTTCTTTGGTCTCTTACCTGGTTTGTAGCTATGTTTCTACTTATTCTTTCCAGGTTCTGTCTGCTCTTCTTCTTGACCTTCCTCCAGGTTATGGTGTTTATGAAATTGCTTGCACTTTATTATTTTTAATGTGTACTCCACCAGAAGCACATAGTACTCCTACACTAGGAGTGAATCCTGCCTGGGTGAAATGCTGATAGATAGAGGAATGAGCTGGTATAACTAAAAGAGAAGAAAAATTATTAAACCTGAAGCTAAAATAAACACTGAAATAAAATTCTGCCTGTTTATTTTTTGACAGTTGGTATAAGATTTTCAAAGATAATGGGATCAATTATTTCAGAAAACAGCACCAAAATGGTCATGAAAAATAAGTGTCAGGGTTCTTATATACTAAATATGACTTTTTCCTTCTTTCCTCCCTCCCTTCCTTCCCTCCTTCCCTTTTCTTCCTTACTTCTTCCCTCCCTTCCTTCTTTCTCTTTCCTTAATTTGTTTGTTCATTTTTTCATAATTACATGTATAAGTAGAGATAAAGGAACTTTCCTCCTTTTGAAAATAGGAAAAATGAGAGAAATAGGAAGGGGTCAAACTGTCTTCAATGTATGCTGCACTACTGTTCATTGTTTTACCATGAGAAAAAGTTAATGTATCAGCAAAGTCCCAATTCTGGTATACCAACTATGTATATTTTAAGATTTAATATACTATCCTATATTTAACTTAATTTCCATAACTCAGTATATCAGAGTATAATGATTTCCCAACTGTAAGAATCTCTGATGGTTTTGTACATATCCTCTAAGGCTGCGATATTGCGTTTATTCTTTAACATTTTAGTCAGAATCACTTGACTAACAGAAACAGAGACTCACTAATAGCATCTGTGCTAGCAACTAGGTAGTTGCTCATCAAACTATTTTTCCTTTCTTCCCAAGTACACTGCTGAGTGACATGTCACAGCCACCTCTCCATTTAGATGTAGCCTTGTGACTGGGAGTTGGTCTATGAACTATGACTATAATGAATAGTACTGAAAGGTAAGTATATGAACAGTGATGTGTGTGTGTGTGTGTGTGTGTGTGTGTGTGTATGACTTCCAAGCCTCACACACACACAATTCTCACTTTTTTCCTCTTGTACCCACTGAGTGGAGACATCCAAGGGTCAGGAGAATGATACAGAGCCTACATTGATGCCTGGAGGGAAGCTGTCCAGCAGAGCCAGCCAACCCAACTAAGAATGTAAGATGAGTGACAAATAAACTTTTATTTTGGATTTTCAATCCAAATTTTAGACTTTGAAGTTTTTAAGTTGAATGCCATAGAAGTTGACCTGTCCCAGCTCCTACACCAGTCTGAAAAAAACTGACATTGTTTTAAAGATCTTCACAGATGTGAGCTGCAATGGGCGAACCAAGCTGCTGAGAGTTTGTGTGAAGAGGCAGACTTGCTGTTTCCTCCCTCTCTCTGTCACGGGTCCGTGAAGCATGAGACTGAAGTAAGATAGCTGTGCCAAGATACTGTGAATATTCAATTCAAGAAACGTTTAGTAAGCACAAACTATGTGCCAGAAACCAACAGGAAGGATTTCCCCTTAGTCACCAAATGGGTGTGGTAAATAGTTCTTATGACAAGGGTAGAGACCCAGAAAACAACACAGCTAAATAAGACAATTCATTAAAGGGTTGGGTAAGAAGAAACAAACCAGATATGAAAAAAAATGGGAGAGAAAGGAAAAAGGGACACCAGAAAAAGAAGGTGTAGAATGGGACTAGGAAGATAGGTTTGGAAAGATTCCTTGAGATTCTCCAGATGATTTTCAAAGGGACCTTGAGAACCTACCAAGGGGTGGAGATAGTCAAAAGCATCAGTGTTGGATCTGATGTCTTCAGGCTTCTCTTCATAATCCTCCACCTTCTTTAATCTTCTCTCATTAACCTTATTTTCTAACCATTTAATTATATCATTCCTTTAGCTCTCTTTTAAAATATGTAGGCTATTTCCTGGTTTTGCGTAGACAGTTTCAATGAAAGTCACCCAAGTGAATATAAGCTAAAAGACTAACCAGCAGAAACACTTCCCCATATTTTCCCAAGCCATGATCCACCATCGCACTTCAAGGCACACTCAGATGTCAGGCTGGAGACTTGAGGAGATATCACACCAATCAAGCAATAACAACTTCTGGATCTTTTGCTACCACAGCGAAGCACAGGCCATAATGCAGTGCCCTTGATTTCTATGAAGTTCTTTTTGTTAGATATGAAAAAAAATGCCCTAATTTTTGTGATTCTCTGGAGTTGGCTACCACCAAAAAACCTTGAGCAATCTATTTCTTTGAAGGGAACACCCATATTTCTGGGAAAAAAATTGGGCACATTCCTTCCTAGAAGAGAATGGAAAGCTAAGTGTCTTTTGGCAGAATTTTAAGATCTAACTCTGTTAAAAAAAAATAACATTTTACAATGATGAGATGGTGTGACAGTGCAAATTTTGATTTGATGTTGCCCACTGGCTCCAAAAGATTCACAGTGCTTTTGCACATACATCACTCAGCCCTGAGCTATTTAATTTGGTAATAGCCTCACCTTCAGAGCAAGCTGTTACATTACTTTGCCCAAGGTTAGTTCCAGAGACTATTACAGGCCTAGAACTGTGTTTTTGTTCAAGGAATAACTAGACAGAGGCTGTAATCCTCCTGTTATCCATTTTGAGTCGAAGGGCCTTAAGCAAGTTAGGTAACTCAGACCTCTGGATCCTTCTCTCCCCCTTCCCTCCTTTCATCCCATTGCGCCCAGTGGGTCAAGTCAGGTTCTATTCATTTCCAACCTCACCCTTAATCAAGAGGGGTTTTTAGTATAATTTAAAAATCTTTTCTGACCTGCCAATCTAAATTAAACACTCAGTAATTCTCCATCACACTGCTCTGGTTTATTTTTTCAGAGAATTCATCATTATCTGAAATTATCTTTTTTAAGTTTGGTTTACTTGTCAACCATTTGCACCACCACCTTCATACACACACATGCGCATGCGCACACACATTAGAACCTAAATTCCATGTCTGCTTATTCGCCACTGTATAATACAGTGCCTAGCACATACTGGTTACTTTATGAATAAATCCAAGATGCACTATGAGAAGTAATCAACATTGACTTTTGTTGGTCTTGTGGGTGCTTGCCAACAATGAGGAGATCCAGTGCCAAGAGCACTTACCAGCATAGGTAAAAGAAATACAGTGAAATAAAGTCAGAACTGAGGGAGAGAGCCCCTCTGAAGGCAAACTTGGCAGTGACTGAAGGCAACATCAAGGGAGAAACATCAGGAGCAGGAGAGAAACATTGGCTCTTCCACTTGTACTTCAAGGACATTCCTAATAGACGTATAAGCCTTGGGCTATTCTCATTAGACTTTCAAGCCATTTGAAATATAACAAGGTGTCATGCTTATTCTTAATGGTGTTGTGAGGTTTAAAATGGATTAAAGAGTATAATATTCTTAATACCTTGTTACAGAATAAGTAGTGGCCCCGACTCCTTGAATCCCCACCCCCAGACATCTTCAGCATCTTTTCCTCTCCTCATTATTCCCATCAGCATTTGGACTGCTCATAGTTCCTATCTTTTAAATAAACTCTTTGTTCCTGCATCTGTCCTTGCTTCTCTGCTCCCCTTTACAACCAAGCTTCCAAAAAGAAGCACCCTTCTCCTCTCCCTTCCTAACTGGTCTAACACGATTAAGTTACAAAAACTGCCTTGCTAAGGACACCAATGACTGTCCTAATGTCAAAAACAAAGAGCACATTCACACCCCTTTTCTCCTGGCTTTTTTTTTTTTTTTTTTTTTTGACACCAAACTCACCAAGTTCCTTTCCTACTGGTCTGACCACTCCTTCTCACTTTTTATTGCTGCCTTTTCCTCTTCTACCTGATTTTTTAGTGTTGAAATTCCTTCCGCCTCTGTCCTTCTTCTTTATCTTCATTCTTTAAGTATGCTCACTCATTTTTATGCTTTAAATCCACCTATATAACAGCCAGCAAATTAACAGCCTCCAAATTTATATCACAGCTCTGGATCTGTGTATCTAAATGTCTACTTGACATGTCCACTTGGATATCCTTCAGAAATTGCAAACTTAACATGACCAAAACACAACTCTTGCTCTCCCCTTACCCCAGCCCAAACCAACATGGTCTTCTTTCAGTCTTCATCTTGGCAAATGACACCTGCACCCACCCAGAAAATAGCAAGTCTCTTGCCAGCTGCTGTGACCAACCCATTACTAAGCCCTGCCAATCATCTCAACAAATTAAATTAGCCTATCTCTTTCTCTTCATCTCTACTTCCTCCATTGTCTCTCATCTGAAATGTTTCTCCTTTCAATTTTGTGCAACTCCAATTCATTTCTTCATATTCATATCACATCGTAGAACGATAATGTAAAAATTAGATTTGATTATATCACTGCCCACCAAATAGAATAAAATTTGTCTTGCCATGGTCCATTCAAATAATCTAGCCTCTTCCTCCTTCTAAAGCTTTATCTTGTCTGTTTCTTGTTCCTTGTCATGCACCAAATACATGGTCTTACACCCTTCACTCTTGCCAAAATTTTTCCATCTGCTGAATCTTTGCACAACCTATTTCTTCTAGATGGAAAGTTTTCTCAATCTGTTTCACCTGTCTGCTTCAAGGAACTCTGCAGGTTTCCATTCAAATATTTCCCTGATTCACCAATCTAAATTAGACCTCCGCATTTTTTCCTGAACTCTGTCCTTTTTTTAAAACCAGTTAACACAATTTGCAATTATGTATATATACATGTAACTATCTATAGTATCTATCTATAATTAATATACTTTAATATGTGCTATATTATATAATTGTATATAAAACATGTAATTATATATCTGATATCTAATTTTATGCATATAAAGTATATATGTGTGTGTGTGTGTGTGTGTGTGTGTGTGTGTGTGTATGCAGGGTCCAGCAGAAGTAAGGCCTGCTTGAGTGTGGTTGGTAGGGTACTGAAATGGGTGTAATAATTTATAGTTTTAATTTGAACATTTCACCTAAAACGTCACATGGTGAGCTTGAATGTGATATTGTTATATTACATAATTGCATGCTTATGATTTTGTAATAAAAGATTTTGTAATTAAAAGGGGCATTAATTGTGCCAGACCCTGTATATCTGTAATTATTACCTGTCCTTGTGATTGTCTCCCCGACTATGCTTTCCTTGCTATTGTATATTCAGCACCTAGCACAATGTATGCATAAAATAAATATTTATTTCTAGAAATATTATTTGCAGTGATAAATAAATTTTAATGGTCATATAGACTTAAATACCCTTTCTGAAACCCTTGGAGTCAGAAGTGTTCTGGAATTCAGGAATGTTCTGACGTTTGGACCAATGGGGTACACACACCACACATTGTGGAACACTTCCAGCAGGATTTGGGATGTCATCTGTAACCAAACACTGGTATTGTATTTCCACAATCAAATGTACAAATGTACATTGATAATAACCAGTACCACTTAAAACTATGAGAAGCCTCATATCAAATCAGGTCCAGTTATCACCAATAAAACTGTGAAAACAAAGACTGAATTTTCAGAGGAGTTTGGATTTAGGAATTGCCTGTAAAGGACTGAGTTACTGCCTCATCTCTGCTGTGATATCTGGCTTTCATAAGAAGTGCTCACAGAAGAGTTCACTTTCCACATGTGAAAATGCAGTTGATATTTATTCAGTCTGACCCAAAATAAATTCAAACCACTCACAAGAAAACAACTGCTGAATGAGCTACAGTTACACAGCCTTTCTGCCATGAAAGTCTCTCACTGAAATGACCACCTCCTACAAACTCTTCAAACTCTTCATTCTGCAACAGAGTAGGGAGGACAAAAATAGTAAGGAATCTGCCCAAAGCCAGAGTTACTGATTTAACAATACATGTTCTGCCGCACCCATCCCCTTCCCTATTTCCACTCACAGCATGTGGGACTTCCCTGCTAACAAGTCTCCTGAAACTTCCAGGTGTGTTTGTGCTTGCATTATCAATGTTCTCACCTTTAAATTCAGTACAGTGCTACTAACTTTTGACTATTCTTTGTAATAATTGCCTTATTTAAAATAATTTTATCTATAAAAGAATTAAGGCTTTATGGCAAATTTCTCTCAAAACTTAGTAACACATTCATAATCAAAAGGGACTAATCAAAAGGAAATTTTCAAGATGCCTTATATTTCATCAGAAATACATCTATGTCTGCCTGCTTGGAGTCATGTCTTCTCACCCATTTTTTACCACGATCCTGGGTGTGTGTGGGCGTGGGGGGCCTCTTCTTCTAAAATAAATATCATGCAAGTTTTCGGATGAGAACCAGAATTTAAACCTCATGATGAATTATTATGACTTGTCCTTAAAAATGGAAAAAAAAATCATTCTCACTTTAGTGTTATTGGCATGAAACTTTTAGTGTTATTGGACATGAAACATAAAGGTATTTATGATAGTTATTACATCAGGAAATAAACAGAAAAATAAACAACTTTTGGGGGTGTTATTAGACCACTTTAAGCATCATAAAAAAAGTAAAAAGAAATATAAGATTTGGTCAAATATTCATAAGGAAGCAAGAAGCATAACAACAATAAGTAGGGTTCACTTTAGAAATTACAAAGTGTTTATAAGTATGTTTAACTTTATCTCCAAATGTGTATTTTTGAACATGTTCAATAATAAGAAAACATGGTAATAATATATCTTTAATGGAAACCTTTATGTATACAATCTCCCAAAAGGCAGTTTTCCAAGATGATAATATTATTTTCTTAATTTATCTTCCATATTTGTCATTGTAAAACAAATGCTGGATGAAAGTCTATCTTATCTGAATGCAGAGCCACAGAATTTTGGAGAAATGAAAATTATCTCCCCTCTTAAATTAGAAAAATGCATAAACATAAAGATGAAGTTGAAGCCATTTAAACTCTTCTTCTCTTAATTTTTAAATTGTGATAAAATATACATAAAATTTGCCATTCGAACCATTTTTAAGTGCACAGTTCCGTGGCTTTAAGTACATCCACATTGTTATGCCACTGTCACCACTACCCACGTCCAGAACTGTTGTTTATCTTCCCAAACTGAAACTCTGTATCCATTAAACACTAACTCCCATGCCCCCTCCTCCACTTTCCCAACCCCTGGCAATCACCATTGTATCTTCTGTCTCTGTGATTTGGACTGTTAGGTACCCCATATAAGTGGAATGACACAATATTTGTGCTTTTCTTATTGGCTTATTTCACTTACCACAATGTCCTCAAGGTCTATCTATGTCGTTGTATGTGTCCGAATTCCATTCCTTTTTCAATCTGAATACTAGTCCATTGTACATCTATACCACACATGTCCATCCATTCACCTGTCAATGATACTTTCTTGGATTGCTTCCATCTTTTGGTTACTGTGAATTATGCTGCTTAAACTCTTTTAAAATGTTTTCTTGTAAAACATTGGCTAGAAAAACTTCTCAGTAATGTAAAACAGACAGCCTTTGCTGCAAAAGGGAATTCATTCAGTCAGGGAAGAGAGTCCATGTTGTTCAGTTAGCCTACAATCAGCTTCCCACAAGTGAAGTGTTTTTTCATTTGATGAAAAGCGTACTGTCCTCTGAAACTCCTTCCCTCTCAACTTAGTTTTAGAATTCATTTAACATAGAGATTGCAATAAAACATCCTCCCATGGTTACTAAATTTGTGACAATGATTTGCCAAATTCACCAAATTAGTAACAAGAGTGGAGAATAAAATTGTTTTCTCCTAATTTTTCAGGGAATTAAGTTTACATCAACTTTGTCGATATGTGTAAACTTCAGAATCACAACAGTCCAAGTACGTCATAGGTTCTAGGATGCATCTAGGTCTACCTTAAACCCCACAGAATGAGATTGATTATTAACTTCACCTTAACATGGTCCCTTATAATGAAGCTTTGAAGGACAGACTCCCAAATTTTTCTCATAAATGGTGTGTGATATGGAAGACACGCTAGAAAGAAGTAGTATTTTCCCATTATATATATAGCCAGTTGCCATCAATCATTTTAGGAATAAAGAAGGAGTTGAATTAATTAGTAACACATCTTTGGTTTTACCGATGCCTTCCTTTTATGTCCAAAGGAAGATTCTAGCATAATTTGATGGTTTTCAAGGCAGCATACTAGAAAGCTATTTTATCCTTTCAGTTTTCAGTTTGAGAGCCATGAATTTGTTTCCTTGAAAGAATCCAAACCTTTCATCTCAAGAACTGCTATTAAAGTAAATGTGTTTAGCAAAGACTCGATCTTGTTGATAGTTTGACTGATTGAATGCTTCTTGGAGATGAACTATTCATGTGGGAGAGTCATCACATTGTTCAATAATAGATTCAATTACCTGCTCCAAAGTCTAGTGCTGTTTCCTTAAGTGAAAATTATACTGCTCTCCTCACACTCGCCTTTCTTCCCAGCCACTGTCTTAATGTTGCCTCTCAATGCAATTTCATCAGGAAGGCACAGAGGAATACCTTAGAGGTTCACTCAGTAAAGAAATCATAATAAAAGACTCCACTGTTCCTACTAAACTTGTGCCACTCAAAGGTGACACCTTATCATCTGTTCAAAAATACTGTACTAAGTCTCTCAAACAATGTCACACAAAAAGCAATTAAAGGGAATTCACCTTGTTGTCTCCTAAAGGATTAAATGCTGGCAGCAAATACTGAACAAGCAGGTATTCTCTACTTTAAAGAAGCAAAACGCTTCTCTTCACAATTTCAAATTTACGAATCAATAAATTAGGGAAATTGTCACTTATATTGCAAAGGAATTCTTATTTTCTTCATATACGAGTTCCCCGAGCCTCATTCTGCCTTCAGAACCTTGTATAAATTCATTTCATCGACAGAACATAATTAGCAGGCAGAGCATCAAAAGCAAAGGAGTCTTGGACGTAAAGTTCTTAGGCTTCTAGCCCCGTGATACAGGAGAGAGCATAAAGGAGTGTGGAAATAACTGCTGATGATAGATAGACGATAAATAGATAGATTGTACATAGCTACAAATACACACAAAAGAGAGATTTTGAAGATATAATTAAACAAGATTTTGAGATGAGGAGATTGTTCTGTATTATCTAGGTGGACCCAAAGTAATCACGGTGTCCTTATAAGTGAAGGAAGAGGGCAGGAGTGTAGGAGTCAGAAAAGGAGCTATGACGAAAGAAACACAGTGATAAGCATGAGAAAGACTTGACTGGCTATTGCTGGCTTGGAAGGTGGAAGAGGCCGCCCTTGAAGGAAATTTATAGGCAGCCTCTAGAAGTAGAAAAAGACAAAGAGCAGACTGCTTGTAGAGTTTCTAAAGGGAACACAGCTCTGATGACGTCTTGATTTTAGCCCAGTGAGGCCCATTTCAGATCTCCAGAAATGCAAATAACAAAGTTATATTAAGCCACTAAATTTGTAGCAGCAATAAGAACCTAATATGAGGTCACTAAACCCTCAGAAGTCCAGTTCAAATATTTGATAATCACACTGTATTAACCACATTGAAAGAATTACTCCAAAACTTATACCTAGAGGAACTCAATGTGGAAGGAAAGAAGGAAGGAAGAAGGAAATATAATTTAGCAACTTCACAAAAACACTAGGGTTTCTAAAATATCAAAGCTTGTAGGATTTTGTAGAAATGGGCTACTAATAGGAGAAATGTCATGAAGCCTAGTAAGTAATTTAATTTTTTAACTGAAAAAATAGTTTTTTAATTTTTTAAATATATTTTATTGATTATGCTATTGCAGTTGTCTAATTTTTTTCTCCCTTTTATCCCCCTCTGCTCCTCACCCCCCTCCCTCCAGCATTCCCCTACCTTAGTTTATGTCCATGGATTGTATATACAAATTCTTTGACTTCTCCACTTCCTGAACTATTCTTAACCTCCCCCTGTCTATTTTGTTCCTACCATTTATACTTCTTATTCCCTGTACCTTTTCCTCCACTCTCCTCCCTCCCCCTCTCTGTTGATAACCCTCCATATGATCTCCATTTCTGTGATTCTGTTCCTGTTCTACTTGTTTGCTTTTGTTTTTGTTTTTGGGTTCAGTGGTTGATAGTTGTGAGTTTGTTGTCATTTTACTGTTGATAGTTGTGATCTCAATAAAACTTGATACATGCCCCCGAAGACATCTCAGTACATTATTGCAATGCTTAGGTCTATCGAGTAAGACTGTTTATCTGTACGCTTTTTTATATCATTCCTGTTGAAACTTAAAAAAAAAAAAAACCCTATTTTTAAAAAAGGCTGAGTTTTTAAAAAATGACTGAGATATTTTGGGGGGCATGTATCAAGTCTTATTCATTTTCTATACTCATGCCCTAGCATATTACCTAACATAAAGTAGGCACTTAAATAGCAGTTGTATGAATAAAGATAGGCTCCAAAGAGATGGCAATACAAAAGAAAAGGTGGTACATTCATTCACTCAACAAATATTTATTGACTGCCAATTTTACTCCATATGATAAAGTAATAAAAGTAATAGTAAAAGTATAGTCCTTGCTGTCATGAAGCTTCAAAATTTCTTCAGCCCTCAAACACTCTCCAAACTTTAAGCATCATTGACATCAGTATCCTAGGAAGATACAGGCTATAATTTCACAAATTATTATTTCACCATGTCCAATCTTTACATTTTCAAGAATCTGCATTATTTGAGGCCTGAATTTATTTATTTCCTAACTTATGCCAATGGAGCTAAGTTATATTAAATAGGAATTGAAGAACACAGTAGAAGGAATCAAAATCAGGCCAGATGAAGCAGAGGATCAAATCAATGAGCTGGAGGACAAAGTAGAAAAAAACTACCAGAAAGAGCAAGAAAATGAAAAAAGATTCAAAAAGAATTAAGAGGGATTAAGGGAACTTCAGGACAACATGAAACATAAGAATATCCATATAATAGGAATACCAGAAGGAGAGGAAGAGGAGCAAGGGATAGAAACCCTCTTTGAAAAGGTAATGATGAAAAACTGCCCTAATTTGACAAGAGAAAAAGTCACACCAATCCAGGAAGCACCGAGAGTCCCAATCAAGAGGAACCCAGAGGCCCACTCTAAGACACATCATAATTAAAATGGCAAAATTCCAAGACAAAGAGAGAATCTTTAAGGCAGCGAAGAAGAAATAGGAAGTTCCAGAGGAGAGTGGGGAGAGGGGTTATGGCGGAGGTGGGAAGAAGGGGAAGGGTCATCCAGAACATGTATAAAGGACCCCTGGACAAAGCCAAAGCAGGGAAGGATTGAGGGTGGGAGGTGGGGGTGGGTGGGGTGGGAGAAAGTGGTGATGGGAAAATGGAGACAGTGATACTTGAACAACAATGAAAAAAAGAAAGAAAAATAAATAAAATCAAGATTGACAAGGAGGAGGAGGAGGAGGGGAGGAGAAGAAAGAAGAAGAAGAAGAAGAAGAAGAAGAAGAAGCTTCCCAGTCTATCAAACAATTAACTCTCTAAGGGTGCCTCTGCCTCCAGCTCCAGAACTTCTATCACTTTGCTGAGACAGTTGAGAAAATCCAGGCAACCCAGTGATAGTAAGTGTCCCAAGCACAAAGAGAAAATGAAAAATACTCCAAATCAATGAAAGAAGTGTAATTGGATTTCTTAACATCATGGATGGGAATAGCTGAACTAAAGAACATGTTCTCGTCATCCCGGGTCAGGCAGGGATGATGTTTTCACCGGGTGCCCAGTGCAGTGCGCGGTGCTGCGGGACATGTGGGGCACACACACTCGGGATATGAATGAATAGCGGATAAGTGGGGCCGGAGCCAAGTGTTTCTTCCCAGAGACAAACCTGTCTTCTGGTTTAAGAGATTAGTGTACCCAGAGAGAGTCCTAGGGACAAGGAGGGCTCTCATCCTTTTCCAGTTTGAGTGATCGACAATAGAGGCAAGCGGGGTTAAGCTTTTGGCGAACAGTTTAGTCACGCCCTTTTTAGTTTACCAAGCTTGGCGCTGGCAACACTCCGAGCCAACTCCCTCTCCGAGCCAGAAAGGCCAGATCTTTACTGCCTGTGGTAAATTTAAGCAAGGAGCCCAGCAGAGTGTTGCAACATTGTACAGATTTAGAAGAAAGGCAAATGGGGAACTTATTTGTATCTCGTGACTTTGGGTAGATCATACTTTAAAAGCACTGGGTTGTTGTTGTTGTTGTTGTTTGAATTAGAAAATATCTTGGGTGCCAGCCTAAGGAAACTTTATGAAGTTGAAAAATGATTTGATCTTCATATTCCTCTTCTTGGTTTGCTCTCCTTGCTCAGCTCAGAGAGGCCCTTCCTGTATTCCTTCCTGCGTCAAATCTGCTGCTAAGGGCCTCCCCTCACAGGAAGTACAGTCTCCACTAATTCTCAGAGGACTGGAAAATACTCAGCTCCCCAACTCTTTCCAACCGTCCCTCAATGTTAGCAGCCTCCTATGTTGTTCCTCCTACGGAATCCCACCCTTTACCATGGAGTGTATAGAAACCTTTCCTTGGCCTCAAGATATGCAACTTGGCATCCATGATTCTCACCAACAAGGCTGCGCACCTAGTAGAAGTCTTATTGTAGGTTCGATAATGGCTACCTGCCTGTCTATGTGAATGTCACCCTCCAGGAGTCTGACAAAAGCATCGCAGCATGCAGAGAATAAATCATGTACTAGAAGATTCTCTCTATTGGCTTGCAAATGAACAAGATGATAGAGGAAAAATAAACCTATATTGTCACGTGCTGCTTTACTGTGTTTTTTCCCTGTGTATGAGATTCATTTTTGGAATTTCCAACAAACATCTCAAAGGGGTTTGCTTCTGTGTAATGATTTTGTAAAGTTAATATTTTCCTGTTTACCAAGATGTTCTTTTCTCCTTGGAAAGCAGTCTAATAGAATTTCACTGTATTATGAAGAGCTCTGCTTAAGGATGTATTTTTAATGCCCTTTAGAAACTTCAGTGTGTATCTATATCAGAATGACCCAATTTTTAAGTAGATGACATACAGTTTGTTTCAAGAAGTGATACCATTTTCAAAATGACACAAACTCTATAAATGCTCCTGCTATTTATGCTAATCCAAGACATACAATTAATAGAAAATTCATTTGGGGGAATCATTTACATAATATAACCAGTATCATCTTCCTTACAGCCATGTTTTGAAGTGACACTTGTGTCCTGAAGCTGACTCACCAGCCCTGGGAGGAAGTCCGTTAGTGGAACCCCCCCACCTGTTTAGGTGGGGGCTTTGTCAATATGTCTAAAGTGGCATATGTAGCCATCATTTCTACGACTATAAGCGCCAGGGAGGGTATTTTAAAATCACAACTTGGGAGAGATGAAAACATGGACTGTAATCATTGTGGTTGTTGCTCATCATTTTAGATCTATTCTTCTGTTGGTTGCTAGTGGCAACGAGAAAATCAAGCTGAAGAAATTTTAATCAAATAAATATTGCTCTTTACTTTGCTGATCACATACTCCATTGCACGGAGAAGTAGGTAGTAGAAATCAATAATCTAAGATATGAATTCTTTGGATAAAACTTTTAAAATCTTATAACAACTATCATCAATCATAAAGATTAGGTTCTTGGAGCCCTGAAAAATAACCTCCATCGAGCTTGCGAGCATCTCTCTGCTCCACTGTGTATGGAACAATGAAATTGGCTTCTCTAGCTCTCATAAAGAGAGGCAGAGAGAAAATTAAATATCCAATTTTTTGAACCAGAAATTGATCTGAGTGCTACTATTGCTGAGTGCAATCCTAAGGGTTTTAATCATTAGAACACAGGGAAAATAGAAGGTGCCTTGAGAAAAAAAAAACTTATGTTAATTGCACAAAAAAATGATATAACTAAAGCTACTTTAAAAAAATATCAAGATTGATTTATTTTTCAAAAGTTATAGTTGTATAAGCATTTATCCACAGGTATTATATATCACATGAAAATCTGATTTCTTCTTTCAAAAATAGCCTTAAGGTTTCATTTTCCCCCATACAGCTGTGTTGTAACAGTAGGTAAAAGGGAATAAGATAATCTAAGAAAACAGGATAATCTGAACAAGGATGAGAAAGCATGGATTTACCTTGAGAAATAATTTCTGATTCCTTATAGATTATATTACCTCTGTAATTTTATTATTACTTCTCTCTGTGTCTCTAACACGAGCTCTTTGAAAATCAAATCCCCTCTTTCTGTGAGTAGCAAAATCAGAACATTTTCACTGATAACTTTGCCAAGTAGACTAATCTTGGTTATAGGTCCTTGCTTTTCATCACTTTGAATATTTCTTGCCAATCCCTTCTGACCTGCAAAGTTTCTGTTGAGAAATCAGGTGATAGTCTTATGGAAACTCCCTTGCAGGTAACTAACTGCTTTTCTCTTGCTGCTCTTAAAGTATTCTCTTTGTCTTTAACCTTTGGCCTTTTAATTTGATGTGTCTTGGTATGGGTCTCTTTGGGTTCACTTTGTTTGGGACTCTGCCCTTCTTGGACTTGTATGTCTATTTCTTTCACCAGGTTAGGGATGTTTTCTGCCATTATTTTTTTAATAGATTTTCAATTTTTTGCTCTCTCTCTTCTCCTTCCAGCAGCCTCATGATATGAATGTTAGTATGCTTAAAGTTGTCCCAGAGGCTTCTCACACTAGTCTCATGTTTGGGGGATTCTTTTTTCTTTCTGATGTTCTGATTGGGTGTTTTTTCTTCCTTATATTCCAAATTGCTGTTTTAATTCTTGGCTTCATCTACTCTACTGTCAATTCCCTGTAAATTGTTCTTCATTTCAGTTAGTGTATCCTTCATTTCTCACTGGTTCTTTTTTGTGATTTCTGTGTCCTTCTTTATGCTATTGAAGTTCTCTCTAAGTTCAATAACTCATCTAGTAGATTCCTTGGCTCTGTTTTGTTTAGTTCTATTTCTGGAGTTTTGTTTTGTTCTTCCTTTTAGGACATGTTTCTTTTTCTCCCCCTTTTGGCAGCCTCCCTATATTTGTCTCTATGTATTAGGTGGACCTGTTTTAACTCTGTGTCTTGGTAGAATGGCCTAATGTAATAGGTGTCCTATAGGGTCCAGTGGCACAGCCTCCCTGTTCACTTGAGTTGGGCACTACACATGCACCCCACTGTGTGGGCTCTGTACTCCCTCCTGTTGTAGTTGAGCCTTGATTGCTGTTGGCATGTCAATGGGAGGTATTTACCCCAAGGCTATTGGCTGTGATCACTGTGGAGGATCAGCTGTTCAGGGACCCACTTCACAGAGTAGGTCTGTGTCTGACTCCTGAGGGTGTCACTTTGTGGAGGTGGTTGGGTGGTGCTTCAATGGGGTCAGAAGCTGTTCACTGGGTGCAATGGCTCTGGGGCCTCCCAGCAGGTGCAGACCAAGATCATCCACTGCCTGTGTTTTGACTAAGGCCACCCAGCATGAGCAACACAGCAATCTGCAGATGGCTGCTACTTGTGTTGAGCTTGGAGGTACCCAGGAGAGGCCAGGTTGCAAATCAAAGCTGCCTGTCACTAGTGCCAGGCTTGGGGACACGTAGTGAGAGGAATAGGGCTCACCAAGGCCAGATGATGCTTGTTTGAGAGATCTTAGGAAAATGTAAAGCATGAGCCAAGACAGGCCATTCATATGGAAAAGCCACAGGAAAATAATTGAAGCTACTGTCAATTAAGCATCAATACACCAGACACTGTGCTACATGTTTACATATCATAAATCATTTGTGTGTCTGCAGATGTAATCTTACACACACACACACACACACACACACGGAAACAGAAACTTAGAGAAGCTAAGTAATTTGCCTAAAGTCAGATAGCCAATGAGTGGCAAAGTCGAGGCGGGTTTTGTACTACTTCAAAGGTCTTGCTCTTTCCACTCTGACATACTAGCTCTTTGGAAATGCAGAAAGCTACTGTCATGTGAGCTTGAACTCCCCTGAACACTCCCTTCTTACCCTCCATCATTTGGAAGCACATACTCACTGCTTAATACTCAGTTAAATGATTTTTAACTTTAAGATCTGACCATTGTCCCCTTGTGTGTTATACACATTTATCTCTCCTATTACCTCTAATCTTATTCTTAGCTGTCTTATTTTCTTACTTTCTACATCCTAATCATCCTTTATCCGTCCTCCTAACACTGTGATTTGTTCTTCTAACAATATGTTGATTCTTTTTTAATAAATAATTTTGCAATATTATGATAAGATCCACTAGAAGTAAAACTATTCCTTAGAATAGAACTTTCCCCTGCCATGGACTGTAGAGATGTTAACAACATTATCCTCATATTCATCTGATTGAAAAGTTATGAAGGAATTGCCTCTCAGAAAAACTCCTAACAACAGCACATCCTTTGTTAAGACAGTGCCTTGTTGTTATTAGATTGAATAGAAATTCACATCAATGGAGCTAATTTAATTAGCTAAAGGAATTCTGGATTTTAGCAAAGAAAAGAATGTAAGATTTCTTCAGAGGCTATGTAATTGGCAGCAAAATACTTGATATTCACTTAGGAGAGTCTCACTACCTGTAACCTGGAAGGACAAATTACTAGTTGTGCAGCCTTCTAGATGTCTCTTAATTTCTCTGAGCCTCTGTGTTCTCTATAATATATGAAAAAGGATATTTAATTTGTGGCATTGTTGTAAATATTTAAAATTACATATTTAAAGTGATTGGCAAATAAAGTTTACATTGAACAAATAGAAACTGTTAATGTTACTAGTCTTATATGTATTACCACTATTGTTTGTATTTATAATATACATCTGTCAACTTTATTGGAAACAATTTAGGGCATACTAAGGCTGATTTGGTAACTTTCCTGGCAATGTATTCTTTTTTGCAAGAATTCAAAAGTCTCTAAAGTATTATTTCATTCTAACTATTTCTAGGACTTATAATTCAACCTATGAGTAGGGTATTTCAAATCAAAAAAGATTCTCCAGGGTCGCATGTGAACAATAGAAAAACGTGTCACTTAACAAACCCTGACCTTGTGCCAGGTACTATGCTAAACACTTTACCAGCAGTATCTAATTTAGTCCTTAAAACAACCATCTAAGGTAGGGAGTGTTGCAAAAGAAGAAAACAAAGGTTTTGAGAGGCAAACAACTTGCCCAAGCTCACACAATAAAATACAAAGCTTGGACCCAAAGTCACATCTCTGAAGCCTTGCCCTTTAAATACTACTCAGTACCATTTTCCAGATGATCCAAACCCTCTGTTCTCCAATCCTGCTGACTCACTAGGAGGCCAGTCCAGGGTTTGCATCTTCCTAACCATGAAACTAACAGTAAAACCAACGTGAACCAGAAAAGAAAGAACCTTGATATCAGGAAACCACATTATTATAAAGGTGCTACAAATTAGCGTTCCTAACAAAGCAGGGGGCAACCAATACTGGCACTCATTAGCAGTTCTAACACTAGAATTAGCTTTTCTTACAAACACATAGCTGTGTATTTTCCTAACACTCAGAAGGGTTCTGCTGAGTTGCCTTTGCCCCCGTTTGTCAATAGAGAGAGCAGAGCCTGCTTCTATCCACAGGCGCCGCCCACACAACGGGGTGAATCACCCACGGAGCTGGTGAAAGTGCAAGTCCTCTCCTTCATCCTCAGAATTCTTTCCACGTTGCTGCTTCAGCGTAATAAGTGAGAAACTTCCGTATAAAGAAGAAGATGAGGATTAAACAGAAGAAGAGGATATTAAGATCCATCCACAGAGATCACATTTTTTAGTGCATTTGGGGACAGAAAAATCGATGTTCTAATCTGAGGACATGCAAACTGAATCAAAACATTCTCTTTCCCCAAAAAATGTTTACAATTGAAAACAATCCTATGGTCCTTGTTAAAAGTAAATACAAATATCACTCTTAAAAGGCATGCTATTAGCACAGCAATCAATCGTCAAGACCAAAAAAGGTTTTAATTAGCATTTCCTTTAATCAAGAAAGGAATTTTGGTTTTAATTCTTTGAATTTTACAGTATGTGTGTGCATATGTATCTAAATAAAATAAAACGGAGTTTTAATACATCAGCTTTAATAAACTCATCTTGAGAAACTCTCACTGTGATGATCATTTGCAATTAATTGGAGCTGTCCAGAGCCACTGATTCCAAAAGAATTCCTGTTGTTTTTTGGTTGTCCCTAAATTCCCACTCAGCACAAAAAAGCTGTGTGTGTGTGTGTGTGTGTGTGTGTGTGTGTGTGTGTGCACGCAAGAGAGAGGTGGGGGGAGAGAGAGAGAGAGAGAGAGAAAATAAATCTGGAAGGGAAAATATGATTTCATATTTTTTAGACTCTGGCTTTAGCTAATTTTTTTTCTAGTGACTCACCTAACACAAAATAAGAATGACACAAGACACAATAGAAAATGCACAGAATGTTTCAATCCTAAAACATACAGGTTTGGAGTTCAATATTTTTGGTTTCTAAAATTTGGTCTTATAAATATTATTCATAGATTGAAGTATAAGGAGGGAAGGAACTAATTTTCCTAATGCACTCTCCTTGAGAACTGAAAAGACTAATATGGATGTTTAGTAAGGTATAAATAAATAGGATGCAATTATTTTGCATCTTTTCAAATGAAGCATACTAGTACTTTCTTAATGAAGAAAGACAAAAAAGCCCTTGCCTGTGTGGCTCAGTTAGTTGGAGCATCATCCTGTAATCAAAGGGTTGCTGGTTCAATTCCCAGTTAGGGCACATACCTAGGTTGCCAGTTCAGTCCCTGGTCTTGGCATGTGCCATCCCTGGCTGGGCACATACAGAAGGTAACTGATAGGTGCTTTTCTCTGACATCAATGTTTCTCTGTCCCTTCCTCTCTCTCTCTCTTCCTCTCTAAAAAGCAATGAAAAAATGTTCTCAGGTGAGGATAAAAAAAAGAAGGAGAAAAGACAAAAGGACACTTGCCCACCCATCCAAAATCAAGGGGAAGATGAGAGAAACCAGACCACCCACACAGCTGTACATTCTGTGCACTGCTTAAACATACCTGACCAAGAGGGCAAGTGGGTTGCAAGTCTAAGCTCCATTTACCTAGCTGACCTCCATCAGTCTCTGGAGCAGGCTCTCTGCCATGTGGGCCAAGTCAGACAGATCTCATCTGCCCAGTGGGTGACTTTTCCTAATTTACCTACCCAGAGAGAGTACTCTTTCTTGAATTGTAGAAGGCCCTAGAAGCTGGTTATGGTCCCATGAAAAGACTGCATTCTTTATGATGTACATTTTCAAGTCTAAAATTGTTTGTGCTCAATTCCTTACATGCTATATTCATTCAATAAGAATTTATTGAGTTCCTTGGCTGTGCCAGACACTGACACAACTAGGAACAAACCATAGGTACTGGCCACAGGAGCTTTTTGGTCTAGGGACACGGAGACAGCAACCAAAGATTACAATGTACAGTTACTTGTAATCTCTCGTGGGGTCGTACTCCTGAAATTACAATGGCTGTGGAACTGAAGCTGGAAAAATTAAGCTCTGGTAGGAAATAGGAGATCTGGAAGGATCTCATTTCCACAGTAAATCCAATTCCTCATGTTAAAAACCTTCCCCAAGAGCAAATATTTCTCTTGGATAATTTTATTCAATTACTCAGAAAACATTGCTGCATTGCCATGATCTGGAAAACTGTTGAATTTCCTACCAATTCCATAATTGATGGATTCTCTAGTTCTAACGCAAACTCCACCCTTTATCAGTACATGAACTGAGGCAGGTTCTGTGCCTTAGTTTCTCACTTGTTACATGGAATTATAATAATATATTTACCTTACACAATTGTTATCCTCATAACAATTGTGTAAGGTAAAATCATATATGAGAATAATCATATAAATATTCTAGCACATGATAAATATTCCATATTTTCTGCACTTATTTTAAAGTTTGCAAACCTAATTTGCTGGCAAGTTTGAATATAATCAGTGGTTTTGGTTTCACAGTTGTGAAAAATATTTCCCCTTGGTTTATTTTCACAATATTCAATAAAATTTGCATTTTCTCACAAGTCTGATAGTTGAGGACCAATTCTCTGAATCTGAAGAACAGAGAACAATGGTAAAAGTATTGGTTCTAAAGTCATACAGTCCTGAGTTCAACCTAGCCTGTGCCACACCTCAATTCAAATACATTTGATATCAGAATTAATGTGTATAAAAGACCATGTTTCCTTCTCTCCCTGAAAAGCTATTGCTAAACCCATAGTGTTTTGGTTGGTAGAGTTTTTGGTGTTTGAGGACTCTGTTTTTTGCCTTGTTTTGTTTTACTGTTATAACCTATTGTGTCTTGACATTTATAAAACAATAATTTGTGTAATGATAAGTAGTTGCTTTAAATTCTTTAAGTTGTTATTTCTTCATTCTTAAACTTATTTTATTCATAAACCTGTTTCTTAAAGTTGATGTGAGAAGTAAGTGAAATAATGGATATATGGTGCCTGGCATAGCACCTGGCATATAGTGAATGATTCATACATGTTGACCTTTAATACTTTGTACACACATTTTGCATTGAGAGGATGAAATAGAAACAGATCCTCTTTCTCTGGAGCAAACCATAAAGCTGGTCCCTGAAGGGTCTGTAGGAGGAAGAATCATTATCGTTGCCTTTTTTTTTTTTAAGGAAAACACATTAGAAGTTTAGAGATCTTAAAATTTGGCATTTATATATAAGTGAGGGATTGCTATAGTGTGAAGGTTATTTTTAATAAGATGAGCAGAATCCAAAGACGATCCACAGATCAGCCCCCTAGAGATTATCCATGGAAATCATCCTTGGGGAAGTGACATAGACTGACCTGGAGGAGAAGTAGGTGTAGCAAGGTAAGTACAGGGAAAAGAGATCTGAGAGCAAGAGGAACAGGATATGCCAAGTCCTGAAGGTGAGAGAGAGTGGCGTATATTAGAGACTAACTAATGCTATTCATACATCTTTACGGTATTTACAAAACACACTGAATATTTGACCATAAGTAATGAACGAACTTCTTTCAAGATTAGGGGGTCATTTCTAAGTCCCCTAAACTTTAGATTCTTAAAGAACTTAGAGATCAAATTAAAGCCTTCTTCTTTTTTTTTTTTTTTTTTTTTTTTTTTTTGCGAAAAGGAGAATAAAGTTAGAGATGAATGAAAGGGAAGAGGGAGAGATAGAGAGAAAGTAGCAACATGATGGGCACCTATTATGTGTCAAATAAGTGATATCAGGCACGTATAATAGATGAGACATAGAGACATTAAATAACTCACTCAAAGTCATAGCTTTAATTAGAGAAGAGCCAGAATTCAAATTTAGATCTATGATCCTCCAGATCCTTGGATTATTTTTACTACGCTCTCTGGAATTTGTGTGAGTTCATCCATGTGTGAATTAATCTCCATAATGACATTGTAATTGTTTGTGTTTTACTTCTACACTAGTTAATAAGCTTCTTGTGAGTCTTTTTCTGTTTTCAAGCACAATTTCCTGGCAGATGGATCAATCTAACTAGAGATCAGATGATCAGATAGATGCCTGGGTGGATGAATGGATGGATGGATGAATGGATGGATGGATGGATGGACAGACAGATGGACAAGTAAGCATTTTAGAGATTACCTGGGTGAATTTTTCTGAGGATCCATACAATTACCTCTCAACATATTGTGGTACTCTCAAATATATTTCTAAATCTAATTAATCATCTACATTTCAAAAAATTAGTAAGAAATCTACCATAAGTTTCAACTTACAAAATGTGAAATGGAGTGGTTCTAAATAAAGCTGTAAGTGGCAAATTAAGCAAAAGAAATTCCTAGTAGACACAGTCCTTGGCCAACCTTCCTTTGTCCCTAAACCTGGCCTCTGAGCATATTTGGCATGCATATAATGAACAAGTCTGATTAGAGTTATGCATGCCTGGTCTTTTAAATGATAGAAACAGTCCAATTCTGAAAACAGTATTTTTGATGGAAAAAATTCTAGACTGATCCTTAATGGAAGAGAAGAGCTAATATTTTACCACATAAAGGATCTACATTTACTATTTTCACACTGAAATTCCAGTGATGCTATCAGATAACAAATTAAATGTAGATTAGGGAAAGAAAAGACATGGAACATATCTAACCACTGGTACATACAGAACAGATATTATGGACTAGCAGAAGAGTGCCTCAATACATCAGAGCATGGCCTGTGTAAATGAACAGTCCAGTGCACTAGACAAGCATGATTACAGCCCTGCTTGTACATCCTTAGAAATAAGGGGCAGGCATGCGTTAGATGAGGAGCAGAGAGAACCCAGTATGTTGGGAGCTGCCCTGCCTGGTTTCAGGAACTGTAACACCCCCATGGCTTAGGCTCAGCGACCTTTGGACTGTAAGCCACCAAGGAGACAAGGCTTATCTCCCTGGCAGGAGCGCTGCTTCTGCTCATTTTGCTTCATCCATAACTGGTCCCCAGTGCTTGATTGGTTAGCCAATGATGGGTAAGATTCCCCAAGGGGGGAACAACCTAAGCCAGGCACGATCATGTGGAGGCCCCAAGGAAGGGCTTGGGGGGCTACAGCAAAGGGTGATGGACCCTTGCCCCTCGGCTATCCTGACATAGCCTGAGTCCTCATTCTGTCTGCAAAAAGTTTCCTAATCTCTTGGTTGCCTTGGTTACCCTGCCTGACTTAAGCCTGAGACAATGCCTTAAGCCTGAAACAATGCTGGTGGTGGGTGCAGCCCTGTGCTGGAAAGGGCAGATTCTCCCAGGAATCAGGCCTGAGAAAGAATACATAAAATCCTGTGAAACCTGCTTTGCTAAGAATGCTCTCAATTAAATAATAAGGGTCTGAGCAGGAAATGAGTTTGTTCCCCAAAGTTTTGTAGCCTTTTAGCTGACAGACCCTGACTCAGTTAAGCTGAGCAGGAAATAAGTTTGTCTACCAAAATTTTGTAACTGATAGACCCTGACTCAGAATAAGCCCTCATAGTTCTTTGTATGCTATCTATTGTTTGATCCTTACTGCCTGACAATGATTAACGAACTTTACCTGTACTCCTGTGCAAATGAAACCCAATAAAAGCCTGTCATGGCAAGGGCACGGGGCACTCTCCCCTTGAGAGAGTAGCTGTGCCGTCCCTTTTCCTCCACAGGACTCGGTAGCTGGTGTGAATTGGTTTTGTATCTCATCCATAACACCTCAGGCACTGCGGGCCAGTGCCTGCGCCCCGGGGAATCTGCCCTTTCAAGCACAGGGCTGCACCCACCACCAGCATTGTTTCAGGCTTAAGGCATTGTCTCAGGCTTAAGTCAGGCAGGGTAACCAAGGCAACCAAAAGATTTGGAGACTTTTTGCAGACAGAATGAGGACTCAGGCTATGTCAGGATAGCCAAGGGGTCAGGGTCCATCACCCCCTTTTGCTGTAGCGCCCCCCCCACAAGTCCTTCCTTGGGGCTTCCAAGTGATCATGCCTGGCTTAGGTCATTGCCCCCTTGGGGAATTCAACCCGTCATTGGCTAACTGATCAAGCACTGGGAGCCAGTTATGGATGAAGCAAAAGGAGCAGAAGCAGTGCTCCTGCCAGGGAGATAAGCTTTGTCTCCTTAGTGGCTTACCGTCCAAAGGTCACTCACTCAGCCTTAGCCATGGGGGTGTTACAGTTCCTGAAATTAGGCAGGGCAGCTCGCAACATTGGTAAGAGAATAGAGGACCACAAAACTAGCTATAATGTGAGGATGTGTTTTTAGGTACAGGGTAGAGAGCAGTTTCTAGAATTTAACTGCATAGTGCATATCAATCTTGTAGCAAGGCACAAGGGTTACTTTAAAACATTAGCACAAATCAGATGCTTGCATATTTGGTGTTGGATAACCTGAGCATTGACTTAGATGTCCTGACGAAGGATGGGGTTTGTCCAGTGGAATCTGGGTTAAATTAAATCTTACTTCATTCAGCTGTGGGGAAAGGAGAAAACCAATCTGACTTCAAAAAAATATATATCATACACATCAGCAGGGCCAGTTTCCTTTCTTCTTTCCTTTTGTTCCTTTTCTGAGTTACCTAGAATCAGTTTCTGTTGCTTGCAATCAGAGAATAACTGTTATATAAGATTTTTACCTTATTCTTGGCACAATATCCCTATTAATTCTATCCGAGCTCGTTAGCTATTTGAACAATCTACTGTTTACCCATTAGGTATTTCTGTAGATGTTCATGTAATTTGGGCGTGTAGTTCTAAAATATTTTGATGCAATATAATGGACAAACGCTACTCAAATAAGGTTTATGGGTGGAGCAGGGGGAGTTGTGGGAGAAAATGGAAACAACTGTACTTGAACAATAAAAAAAGGAAAACGAAAATAAAAAAATAAATTCACATCAACAAGTCAAAAAAAAAGATCAGTGTCAGTAACAGACTTGACTCTGTGTTGAAGAGGCCATTGCCAGTTATTGAGCACCCAGGTCTCAGTACTCTTTCTCCACAGACCCATCCCTTGGTTCAGCTGCATTTTCTCCCAAGAATGCTCTTGATAACATCTCCGCCTATAAAGAGCAAATTTATCCTTGAAGGAGTGACCTAAATATCAGCCCTACAAAGACTTCCCTATTTCATAAGATAGAACTAATCACTCTGCATCTGCAATTCCTGGCAACGTCAGCTCGGTTGGAACAGGGCCCCGGTGTGCCTTCAACTGCAGATAACTAAACTCCGCAAAAAATTCATCTTAGGTTGCCCAGGGCTACAATAAATATTAAAAGTTATATTTACAACTCTTCGGCATTTATATGAATACACTAAAAATTTACTTTTAGTGTATAAATATAATACACTAAAAATTTACTTTGACCTAAAAGTCATTTTTTTCTTTCAATTTCAAAAGAAATCAAAACATTTTCCTGGACCCTTCAGCGCTGAACCCACTATGGCTAAGATTTCCCTGTGTGCATGTCTTCTTACCCACACATTTTTGTCACTTATGTAATCTACGGCTTAAAGGGGCTTTTCTAAAGAAGGTCAAGATTGGTTCCAGAATGTGGGGATAGGACCAAAGTTGAGGTAAGGGTACAATGATTCAGCTTCAAGGGGGTTCCCTTAAAAAAATCTTATATCTTTTTCTTAATCGAATGATTCAAACATATAATGATTTTTTTAAAAGATTCTAAACCCATTTACAGTTTTCTAATTAAAAGCTTTCTCCAAAGAAAACTTTTCTAGATAGAACCAGAGCTACTACAGGCATTAACAGTATTTCCTTTTGCTCAAGCAATATTTGAGTTAATCGGAAATAAAATACCTATCTTTTACATGATGCTTTACAATTTACAAGGTACTTTGACATACTCCTATATTAATCATTTAACCTGCACATCCAACCCAGAAGGTTGGTAGCTCTTATTTTTTATTTTACAGGCAAGAAAAACAAGTCTCAGATGGATTGAGAGACTTACCCAAGGTCACACAGCTGGTAGCGCAGAGTCTGGGATTCATGCCCAGTTCTTCTAGTTCCAGAATTTCATACTCTTTCCACGACATTGTGCTGCCCATAGAAAAAAAGGATCTATGTAAGCCTATGCACAGAAATGTTGAGCTCATACTTCTAAATATATTGATGTGCTTTTAGAAATCCTAATGGTATTTCTGGATATGTAATTGTATTGTGGGTTTATTTCTAAATCATTTTAACAAAAAGATGGTTGAAAAATTTTGTTTTTAGTGAAAGTCCAAATAAACTGAACAATATTTAGAATTTATGGAAAATTCTATGGATCATGAATTCTGGTAAAACTTATAATAAATACAATGGGAATATATAAATAGGCTATATTTTTAACTTCAAGTTCCAAGGCTTTGTTCTTTAGTTTGTTGGATTTCCCTTTTCTTCCTTTCTCTTCATAGTTTCTTGAGCCTCACCTTGAAGGCAGAGTCCTTTCAGACTCTCATTTGGTACACAAGCCACAACAAACTTGACTGTGAGAGTTATGTTTTATCGCCTCCTTTGCTCCTAAAGGAAGTAATTTTCACACAAAGAAAACAAATGGAAGGAAGGAAATGGCACTGAGCAAGTCTTAGCTTGAAAAAGACAAAATTCTGCAAAGCATAGAGACTAAATCATGTATTACAGCTTGGATATTCACTCTTCATAAGAAAGTTGAGCAAAGCAAAGAAGGAGATTTCAGAAATTTCAGAAGGATATGTGCTACAATGCCATAAAATACATAAATTAACTCTTTCAAGTATAAATTCAATATTAGTTTTCTCAGTTCTAGAAATTCGTCTGACTGAAAATTGCATTAAGCTGTTTGCCAGGTCAGGCAGTGAGTAACTGCAAATGTGAGCATGTCCCCTCAGTTCAGCTTCACTGCCATTACCCACAAAAGAAGGATCAGGAAATAGTTATAAGGTTTTTCTTGTATGCGTTTCTGAAGTTTTAAAATATTTGTGCATTGTTTTACTCAGAAATAATCAAATCAAGCTAATTTTACAATGATTTTACATATCTTAGCATGCTTTGATTTTACATATCTTTTTTTATTTAAATATTTTACTGTTTATGCCATTACAGTTGTCTTGATTTTTCCCCTTGTGCCCTCCTCCACCCAGCCTGCCCCCCACCGCCATAGTCAGGCCCCACACCATTGTCCAGGTACATGGGTCATTCATATATGTTCTTTGACTTTTACATATATTTCCATATGTTATTCTCATTTGCCATAAGAATACAAATAATTATATGTATGTTTTTAAAATCTACAACCTAATTTCCTTTTACATTCTATTTTCCTCCACTGTTTGGTCTCTGGATCACAAAACAAAAGGCATATTTTGGGTGCAGCCTCACAAAGCTAGCACTGTACAGGCTGCTTTATCTACAGCAGACATCCTGACCAGCAGACCAGAAAGTCAGCAATTCAACCAAATGCTGCATTACAACCTGGCTGGATACAGCAATGAAGTCCTTGAAGCAATGTTCGCGCAGTGCATGTTGCTTGTACTCAGGGATTTGTTGCCATAGAAGTGAACTTTATTTGAAAATCTAAGTAAAATATTTGCTCCCCCAAATTGAACCGGTTGATAGAGGAAATGATCCCAAGATCTGGAAAGACATTATTGGAACTAAGAGGAAATACTCAGTACGGATGGGGATGTTTCACAGGGCAGATGGACAGTTTGGAGATAGTTCTATTTTTTTAATATTTATTGAATTTGTTGGGGTGATATTGGTTAATAAAATTACATAGGTTTCAAGTGTACAATTCTATAATACGTCATTTATATATTGAATTGTGTGTTGACCACCCAAAGTCAAGTCTTCTTCCATTATCATTTTATCCCTTTACAGTCTTCTACCCGCCCCATCCCCCTTTCCATATGGAAGATCTGCTATGGTCCGGCTGTGTGTCAAGCACTAGGACTATGATGATGAAGACATAACCCTAAACCTCAAAGAACTCAAAGGGACTATCATTATCGTATCTTCAAAATCTAACACACTGGTTGGCACATAATAGGTACTGAATAAATCTGCTGTATCAGTGGAAGACCTGCTACTACTGCAAAAGTGGCTACAGACATAGACATACTTGGGAGCTCTAGGCCAGAGGGCAGAGTAAATAAAAGAAGGTATGAATGGAATGAAGGGAGTAATAATAGGTGTGGCTGGTATTAAACAACAAGGGAGAGAAATGTGGTGTGGAAAAATATTCTTGAAAGGAAATATGTAAGTGAATCCTATCAGAAAGGAAAAAAAGAAGTTAATGAAGACCCTAGAAAGCTAAAAAATATGCAATAAAAATTTGTACTAGAAAACCAAAATTTACTTTGGTAACTGAAAATTTAACTTCATTGATAAATACAAAATATTGTGCCAACTTAAAGTATAAAATTTAAAACAATTTGGAGACTTAAGTCATGACTTGCCATTAACAAAATCAACAATGTTTTAAAATTTCCATTTTCTCAACCATTTATACTTCTATGTTAATAATGATAGATTTTTTAAAATTTCTTTATTGTTGTTCAAATACAGTTGTCTCCATTTTCACCCCAAAACACCCCCACCTCACCCATCTCCACCTCCCAACCCTCAAATCTACCCACTTTGGCTTTGTCCCTGTGCCCTTTATACATGTTCCTTGATGGTCCTCCCCCTTTTTCCCCCATTGTTCCTCTCCCTCCTCCCCTCTGGTTACTGTCAGTTTCTCTTTATTTCAATGTCTCTGGTTATATTTTGCTTGCTTATTTGTTTTGTTGATTAGGTTCCACTTATAGTTGAGATCATATGGTATTTGTCTTTCACCGCCTGGTTTATTTCACTTAGCATAATGCTCTCCAGTTCCATCCACACTGTTGCAAAGGGTAGGTGCTCCTTCTTTCTGCTGCATAGTATTCCACTGTGTAAATGGATCAGTTTTTTGATCCACTCATTTATTGGTGGGCACTTAGGTTGCTTCCAGCACTTGGCTATTGTAAATTGTGCTGCTATGAATATTGGGGTATATAGGTTCTTTTAAACTGGTGTTTTAGGATTCTTTGTATAATAATGATAGATTATTAAACATTGGTCCTCCATAGTTTTCCTTAAATAGTTTTTAAAATTTGTTTTAAAACTTAGGGAAGGAATGTTGTGCTATTCATATAGGGATGAAAACTGTCAAAATAAAAATTAGTAAAGAGCACACTTTAGGAAAAACTAGCACAGACATAATTTATGATTATCCCAGAAAAATTTTAGTTTAATTTTTATTTTACTTTTAATAAAATTACATAAAGCAATAAGTGGAAATGATTTGCACAAGTCTACTGAAAATGTTTTCATCTTCATAATGAACTTTTCATCTATTTAAATTAATAGGATTGGAATTGGAAATACAAGGAAGTCATCAGCTTGACCGAATTGTTGAAATCTGCCAAGGTTCAGGAAGCAACAGACAAGTCAGACAAAGCAGAAAATGCAAGAATTTGATACTTCAGATCTCAGTGACACTGGCTGTGGGAGATATTTGAATTGGAAAGCATGAAAAATCTTAAAAGGATAATTTCTATGTAGCCTTTCTGAGAGGTAGGCCTTTTTGACATATAAATTAATATAAGATTCTGACAAATTTCTTCATTCTTATGGTTAAAATGTAGCCAACTCTCTGTTTTCCAGTTTGAGCCACTATTGGTGGGGTTTTTTTGTTTTGTTTTGGTTTGGTTTTAGTCTGAGCAACAAAAAATTATCTAGCATCCTGATCTGGCCAGAAAACTAAAGAATAGAAAACGAGTGAAGGATCTCATGGGAAATTTAGGCTCGGAAATGGATGGGACATACTATTTCTGCTTATATTTCCTTTTCCAGACTTGGTCACATGACTCTACAGAGATGCAATGCAACTGCAAACTTTGTGTAATTTTATTAATAATTAAGTAATAAACCTAAATATTACCTATATAGTAAAAAAAAAAAAATGTAGCCAACTCTCAAAGAATTCTCTGCTGCTAAGATGTTGCTGCCAATGGAGACTTTTCTATTCTAAAAAACCAACAACGTTAAAGTCCTTTAAAAAGGTCCTGACTTCCCAGTAAAATATGTTTATGCTTTATTTACACAAAAAAGTCATATAGACATGATACATATTTACCCAAAGATATGCATGATATTAAATGCATTTATTTTATTTTAAACTTTTTTCATTAACCAGAAAAATTCTGAATTGCAAAAGACAAATTCGACCTGCTGGGTGATATTGTTAGAGGTGAATGTTCACATTTTATTTGACATTATATAGTTTAATCTTGCAACTGCTTAGCCACTTAGACATTAGTCAGGTGAGACTTAGTATCTCAAGTATTTCACAGAAAAACATATTAAATTTTTAGATTATTAGTATATAGATTTGCTTTAAATCTATACCTACTCTATTCTTATGAAAGCTGATGCCAAATTAAAATACATATGCCAGTAGCATAGTATTGCAGCCAAATTGTTGAGAAAATCTGGCCAAATTTGATTTTATTCAAGAACAGATTTTCATTTTCAAAAGATATAATGGCATCTATCAAAATTAGTAAAAATTTTCCCTGGCTGGTGTAGCTCAGTGGATTGAATGTGGCCTGCAAACCAAATGGTTGCTGGTTCAATTCTCAGTCAGGACGCATGCCTGGGTTGCAGGCCTAACCCCAAGTGGGGGCCACATGAGAGGTAACCACACATTGATGTTTCTCTCCCTCTCTTTCTCCCTCCCTTCCCCTCTCTCTAAAATTAAATAAATAAAGCCTTTAAAAATTAGTAAAAATTTCTATACACATAGGTCCCTTATAACCTGTGGACTCCATTGTACCCCAGGGCTACAATAACAAGTTTTACTTTATTAAAAAAAAAAAATAGCCCTGGCTGGTATAGCTCAGTGGATTGAGTGGTGGCCTATGAACCAAAGGGTCACTTGTTTGATTCCCAGTCAGGGCGTATGCCTGGGTTACAGGCCAGGTCCCCAGTAGGGGGTGTGTGAGAGACAACCACACATTGATATTTCTCTCTCCTTCCCTTCCCCTCTCTCTAAAAATAAATTAAAAAAATCTTTGTAAAAATATAAATAAATAAATGAATGAATGAATGAATGAATAAATAAAAAATAGATTTGGACCCATCAATTCATTTTGGAAATAAAAGGAATCGTTCCATTAGAAACAATGGGAGCTGTGTCTGGAATAAGAACCCTCCCATCTGAAGCAAAGCAAGTATTTTCTACCATACTGGGAAGAGAACACTGAGAAGGTGCCAGTGTTCTGAAGATAAAAAGGGAAGTCTAACCAAGAGCAAGTGATCTGCAGAGGGTCAAGAAAGGCAAGATGTTGCAGTTCCAGAAAGCACTGAAGTTCAGTATACCTAAAAAGAGATGATAGGAATAGGGCATAGATAGGTTTGGATTAAGAAAAAGATGCTTTGCTTTGAATTTAATTAAAATAGAGGATAGTTACTTCTTTTCTGCAAGTGTTTTCTCGGTACCTTAAGGAAAGGCCTAGCTATCAATTTGTATCTCTTCCTGTAAGTATATGACATCTTCTTGACTACAGGAAGTTTACTGCTCCGAAGCACACTGTTATGCTGTATCTAAGGAAAACCTACACCATCAATGAACATAATTATGTGATATAGTTATGGGATTTTTTGTTAAAACCCGATAGACTCTATCTGGAAAACTGTCATTTCAAATGAATCAATATTCTTAGAAAACTTCCAGTAACTCCTACTAAAAATTGTATACTATCAAAATAAATCCGTATGTGGCCAGCAAATAAACACTCTTTAGACAATTAAATTTAATTAATTTATAATGAAAACAGTACTATGTTAGAAGAAACAGCATTTTAACTCTCATTCCTAAGCATCCTCCCATTCTCCCATCTTATTTCTTTGCATGAAAACATTCATTTCACCCCACTAGTATTATTTGGGATTTGAGGACTAAATTATTTTTTAAATCTTCTAGTAGGGTTTATCTAAAATGATAGATAATAGTGAGAAATGTATAAGGTACAAAATTAGCAAATATTTAGGCAAACAAATGAGTAATCTAAAAGTGAAATATCATTTCCTATGCCTGGAAATTCAGATGAGCTCACAATCATTTTTCCTTTAGACCCTCTACATGGTATTTCATGGTATTATGTATTATGGCCTTCTACGGGGTGAGTTATCTTGTGTGCACATCTGCCTTCCTTACCAGGGACTCTCTCTGGTCCATGCCCACAAAGCTGCATCTGCAGCACTAGAATAATGATGGGCCAAATTAAGTTGATTAAATTACCTGCTCCGGTAAGTTCCCACTGACTTAAGCATTTTCACCTTCATTGATAAGGCAATGAAAGGATTTTTGTGAACATTGTCTGCTTTCGTGACAGGATTGTATCTTGGCTCAAGCTGAGTAGACCTTACTCTGTGGTGGGCTTTTCTTTATGAAGAGGATATAAAAAGGGTAAATGGTGATGGAAGGAGGCTTGACTTGGGGTGGTGGACCCACACTACAATATACTATTCACGTATTATAGAATTGTACACCTGAAACATATGTAATTTTATTAACCAATGTCGCCTCCAGTAAATTCAATTAAAAATATATTAATTAGGATCCTAAGGAACATAGCATGTTATACTCACCTGACATGTAAAATATGTCATCCCTTTTCTATTGAAATAAGTTCTCTTATGAGAACAATATTCAAAATACTGTACTGTGGGGTTTTTTGTTTCTGTTTGATATCTTGCTTGTCTTTGTCTCAGCTAAGGTGCACTAATATCTATAAGCCTTGACAAAGTTCATTGCAGCAAATTTGTCTACTTCCAAAGAGCAGATTTATCAGAAAAAAAAATTTTTTATTGCCTGGGAATGGAACTCAGGAAGTGCACCGAAAGACCTCTTTACTCTGAGTGCTTTTCATGAAAGAACACAAGTGTGTACTATCACTCGATTTACCATGTCAGCAGGGTCACCTCATTTTGTCTCCGCATGCTCTGGGAAGGACAGCTCGGTTTTGCTGTAATCACACATGGCAGGGAGTTCCTTGCTAGCCCAGTGATTTGTAAATGAATTCTGTTTCAATATCTGGAGTATGTCACTTAATCTTCTTTGAATTGTTCCCAAGCAATTTACCTGCATCTCTTTTATGACCCCTAGTATGTGTTATGGGCTGAATTACATTCCCTCAAAATATCTATGTTGAAGTCCAGATGCTCAATACCTCAGAATGTGGCTGTATTTGGTGATAGGGTCATTAAAGAGGTAATTAAGGTAAAATGAAGTCATTGGGGCAGGGCTTGACGCAATATGACTTGGGTCCTATCAGATAAGAAGATTAAGACACAGACATGCACAGAAAGGAAGGCCTGTGAAGACACAGGAAGAAGGGGATCATCTGCAAGCCAAAGAAAGATGTCTTAGAAAAACCAATTCTGTCAGCGCTTGGATCTGACTTCTGGCCTCCAGAACTGTGAGAAAATAATATCTGTTATTTAAGCCACCCAGCCTGTGATACTTTGCATGGCAGCCTCAGCAAACAAATAGTGTGCCACCTTGGGCAATAGTTATTTATACAAACATAGTACCTCCTAAGGATAAAACTTATGAATTCCATGGAACCAAACTCCGTGTTCTAAATATCTGTGTCCTCAGCAACACACTCCTGTGCAGACAGTACGTATTTAATAAATATAAATCAAGTGATTAAATGTATTAATTTTAAAATATGGAAATGTCACAAGATTTATGTACAAAAATATTTTGAAACAAGCTTAGGAATACATATTTAAAAAAACATTTGATTACTTGGCCATAAAAGAAGAAAATTTCACCCTTTACAGCAGTATGGATGGACCTGGAGAACATTATGCTAAATGAAAGCCAGTCAGAGAAAGACAAATGCCTTACAGTATCACTCATATGTGGAACCTAACGAACAAACTGAACTAACAAGGAAAATAGAGACAGACTCACAGATGGAGAGCAGATGACATCTAGCGGGGTGGGGGAGGTTAGGAGGTAGGGGAGGTTAGGGGGTGTTGGGATTGAGCAAAAAGGAAAAAGGACTCATGGGCATGGACAACAGGGTGGTGATTGCTGAAGGGAGAGGGTATAAGGGAACTAAACGGTAATGAATAAAATATAATAAAGGTTAAATTAAAAAATAAAATAAAAATAAATAAGACATTTGATATTTAGACACAATGTTAAAGAAAAGTTTTTAAAGATATTATTATTTCATAGTGAATAACCCTATTGTGATATGATCTTGAAAGGAATATAATATAAAATATGATAATAATTTTCTATTGCTGCTGTTACAATTTATCAAATTAGTGGTTTAAAAAGACACGATTATTTTCTCACAGTTCTGGAAGTCAGAATTATAAAATCAAGGTGTTGTCAGGACAAGATCCTTCTGCAGGCTTCAGGAGAGAAGCTGTTTCCTTCCCTTTCCCACCTTCTGAAAGCCACCAGCATTGCTTGGTTTCTGGCTCCTTCCTCCAGCTGCAAAGGGCATATGATCACCTCAGCTTCCAGTCCTGTCATCTTGTCTCCTTTGTCTGACTTTAATCCTCCTGTCTGCCTCTTATAAAAGTTCTGGCGATTACTAACCTCCCCATTTCAAAATCTTCGACTTAATCACATCTGCTATGCTTCTTTTGCCGTGTAAGGTAGCCTCTTCACATGTCCCAGGAATTAAGACATGTGCATCTTTGGGGGATCATTAGTCAGCCTGTCACAAACTTGGTCAGGTTCTGGGACTACTAATGCTGTGATAGAGGTGCATAAAGAGGCTCAGGTAGCCTTGGCATCTACACAGCAAAAGAAGTGGGGAAAGGTATCTGCTAAAAGTTGAGCACCGGTAAAAGCTGGGCAGGCTGAGGACCAGTGTTTCAGAAGCTCAGGAATAGTGTCAACATATGGAAATAAAGGTTACTCCCAGTTCTCATCAAGTCCTCCATCATCGCATATTAAATTTCAATTTATTTAATAGGACGAAGATGTGGAAGGTATATATCTGCTAAATTTGAAAATTAATTTCATTCAGACCATGACTTCTGGCAATCATTTCAGGTCCATGACCGAGAAAGTATTTAGGTGAATACAAAATAAAACACAGATAAGTAAAGCCAGAGCAATTTTGGTTTTGGAAATAAATGATGAATCGGGACATTTTTGTTTTGTTTTGCAAAATTTTCCCAATCAATTCTCTACCTAATTAGGCCCAATCGAAGTGAACATACATTAAGAATCTCTGATCTTTTTACCAGTATCTATTTACCAACTGCAGAGTTTTAAATTTTTTATTAAGTATAAAACTAATATATTTATGAATTAGAGAATATTAAACCTACTAAAAATTATGCAAAATTTTACACACACACACACTTTTGTTGTACCTTCAAGAAACATTCAAATCATACAAAGGCATCTGAATAGTTTTGAAACTCTTAAAATACAATAGTCACTTTTTAAAAACAATCACTATAGTTTATACATATATGACTAAAGAGACAAAGTCAATATTCTATCACTGGGTAGAGTAGCAAACAGGAGTCCTTTTCCCAGATTTAACTTTTTAGTAGCTGGACAACCATATGTAAGTGACATAAATTCTTTAAGCCTCAGTTTCCTCCTCTGAAAAAATGCAGAGAATTAATTAGGAAATTTCATAAATTGCCTCCAACTCTCAGATTCTATCACTTTAAGTCTGTGTGCCCTCATTACTCACAGGGTATAACCCCATTATGGTGAATTTCAGAGAAGCTGTACAATTTTGGGTCAAAATAAAATGTTAGAGAAGAATTCAATATTAGAATCTACATACTGTTTCCATAGACCCAAAGATGAAACGCCAAAAGACAGATTTTAAGGGAAAAGAAAGCCTTGGAACCCATTGTTAAAAGGGAAGGGACAACAGTCCCTCTGTTTCAATCCATCTTCACACAAACTCCTGAATGTTGCATGCGCCGTGGATACTCTGGGGATTTGTGTATTTTTCCAACAGGAGTTGAAATTCAAGTGACGCAGAAAGCAACAGTGAAAAGATGTTGTTAGCTGATGTCCTTGACAGAAGAATTCAAGAACTACATAAGAGTGTGATCTTTTACTAAAATGCAAAGAGCAGACAAACAAGCTGTTTTGACGAGCTATAACAAAGACCAAGAAAACCATGTACAGAGCAGCATTTAGAGCATAGAGCCGCAGAAGACGGTGGACCGTTAGCGAGGGCAGAGAAATGACTTTCTTAGGGCAAACTCTTGTTCTGTAATAGTTTTCTTGTAAGTACATATTTAACTATAAATGCTCCCTCACCTGGCTGAGGCCTGGATGGTCCGTTTGCTTTGTAGTGGGTACTACTAGCACCCACCGGCCGTGTGTGGGAAAGGCCGAGGCTGGTTTGTAGAGAATAGATGGATGCATATAGTTGTGGACAGTTCTGTCTTCCCAGAAGAACCAGCTTGTTCCGGCAGAAGGGTTTGGAAAATGAGCAGAAGGAACCACTCTGTTCTGAGAAAGCAAAAACACTACCACTGCCCCTTTCACATGTGTAACTGGAGACTACTGGCTTTGTGCCTCTTGATTTCAAAAGCCAATAAACAAGTGTCATATCACAGTTTTTTGACCCAGTGAGAATGAACTGGGTTAGTGGGGATGAGGGTGGGGAAAGGCAATTTGTTTCACTAAAGATTGCCTAAAATAAAACAATTTGGTCATGGATGCTACTAAAAGCCTTTCAAAAACAAAATACCTCCTGACTACTAATCAAAGTTTGACCCATGAAGAAGACAATGGTTGCATGGACAAATCAAAATCAAAATCAAAGCAATTACTTAATTATTTATACCAAAGACATAATATGACCTGTTTAGATCACTGACATACTTCCGCCAACCCCTCTGTCACCAAATCAGGCACATAATGTGGAAAAATCTAGGTAATTTCACTTAAGGCATAGTAGGTAATAGTTTTTCAGGAAAAATCACGTTCTCAAGTGAGTGCCAAAATAGACAATGTTCTTCCAAATTTGTTTGTTTGCCTTTGTTTTTCTGGCTTGTTACCCATCACCTCATCACTAATCACAGGGACGAGACTGGCACATTTACTGATGCACAGGTGTCCTTCATTAGACCAAGCATGTGGATCACAAGGGAAGCTAGAAAATATAAAACCAAAAGAACATGAGCAATCAGCGCTTAATGTGGTTGCTCAGAATCTGTTTAAGGCAAGCTGGCAGATGCAGGCAGAAGTCCATGTGGCCTGAACACTCCAGTTTTGCAGTATCACAGAACAGCAGATCTGAAAGGGTAGGCTCATGCCCCAACACCCAAGGACAAGCACATAAAACAAGTTCTCAGGCACAAGGTGCAGCTCTTCTGTGGCCTGGGTTTCCCCGGTGGTGAGACTTACAGTCTCTGAGAGCTAAATGGCAGATCATTCAGGCAATTGCATACCTATGAATGTTAGATATTCATGTAGATGTGAATACTATTCCTTTAGATTGAATTTTAAATATTAGATATTCACATTTATTAATGTTGTTCCTCTAAGTGGGGTTTTTGAGAATGACTGAGTAGCAGGGTCTTCAGTGTTAAAATGTTTGTTAAGAAACCTGAGTGCAGCTGCTTTTGCTTCTTACTATGAGCAGATCAATAGCCTTTCGAATCAACTAAAACTAGTGATTATCTTGTGTGAGTGCTGAAAAGCTAAACCAAGACTCATGGTCACCAAACATCTCCATGGAGAAACAGTAAAGCATTGTCACTGTGGAGGTCACCTCTCAAGGTACCAGTTAAGCATCACTCTTACAATAACATAAACAAAAAAGGAGAGTTCTAATAATACCCTGTGATTACATAGTATTTTTCTTTAAAGTGGATTAAAATGTCTGTTCATCATTGGGTACAAGTGTGTGTGTATCTGTGAGTGAAAACTGCAGCAAATTAACTCGGTAAGGCAGCAGAGAGGTTGAAATAGAAATATTTTCCTTATGCCCAAAGTGCTCTACATGATGTCTAAGCAACTAGACACTTCAGTTAAATTAAAACCAGTGATGGAGAACAAGGGGGGCAAATAACTAAATGACTGAATGGAACACTTTCAGCCAGTCACATGCTTCTGCTTCAAAAAGCTAGTGGTAAAGCATTTCAACTACCTCATCTGCAAAATGGTACAAGTCTCAGGTGCAATTTCAAAACTCCCTCTGAAGATAAGCCATTGAGCAACAGAATCTACAAATTACCTGCTGCTGAAAGACAGGCAAAATTGTATTTTCTTTTATGTAACATCAGACAGAAATCATTCAAATTCAAAATAAGACATTAGGTCTGTAATGTAACCAGATTATCTTAATTATATAAGCCAAATATTTTTCTACTGCATTATGGAAGCAAAAAGCAGGCCCGTTACTGTTGCCTGTTCACAGGTCCACATACAGTTCTTTGGAGATGTTTATGTGAACATATAATAATTTTTAAATCAGAAAAGATTCCCAATCTTTTCCTGGAGGAGAAAAAGGACCATATCTTGAACATATCTTCACTATCCTGTCAGCTCGGTTCTCAGATATACAGGGTCTGGCAGAAGTAACACCTGCTTGAGTGTGGTTGGTGGGGTACGTGAATGTCTCGCACGAGATGGATTGCAATTTGAACATTTCACCTAAAATGTCATATGATGTACTAAAGTGTTTATGATTTTGCAATAAAAGATTTTATAATAAAAAAGGAGCATTATTTGTGCTGGACCCTGTATTTTAAATTTTATTCAAAATTGTTTTCCATAGAAGTATGTGTAGCACTCTATATGATATAGCCATAAAATGGAAAAAGATATTCAAGGTAATAGTATACTAATGAGCTTTAAATTGTCACACACCAAAGGTGTTCCCTGTTAAACACATAAAAGCTCTTGCTAACAATGCACCTGCTGTTGTAGAAATGTGAATAGATTCGACCAAATTCCCTGTTTTAACACACAACTTGCCTCTACTTTGGTAAACAAGAGCCTTCCTAGTTATGCTGCAAGAACTAAAAGTCCAATCTGAAAAAATTTCCCAATATCTAAGTAGATGTTTGAACATCTGTTTCTGAGTAAACACCCTTCAGAAAGGTGCCCCGCATGGAATTCGTTTCTACCTCGTGACATTGCTTGCTCCGTGGTGAGCAGCCAGCTTTCCGTATTCGAAGGGTGTGCCCAGAGGCCCCAGCTCCACGGTGAGACATGCCTCAGCTGTAAACAATGATGTTCATGAGGACTGTTTAGGGCAATGACCACTGCTGGGTTCAGAGCAGAATGCAGATGAGTTAAGTCTCGTGTTTATGAGTTTGACTTAGTGAACAGGAACCAAAAGATTTTAGTCTGAATCAAACAGCGCAAGGAAGGAAAGCTGAGTCCTGTGGGGACAGCCCGAGAGCTGCTTGCCAGTCCCCAAGGAAGAGACTGATGTAATGGAGTAAAACCTTCATGTCAACCGAGCTATAGAGATAGCCCCAGGGGTCCTAGGCAAAGATGACGCTGCTTTCATCTGGCCTCGTGGAAGTGGGAAATCAGAACGGAAAAAGTTGCCTACATAGGAACCAGACAACCTGTTTTTTGTTGTTGTTTTTTAAAAATCTGTTGTACGTGTGCTCTGGGTGTGCCCATGCCCAAGTGCCAGTCCTGAGGGTCTCAGTGTGGGACCTGTGTGGAGGTATATTTCGTGTGGCTTTGGGAAAGACTGGGAAGGAGCTCTGGACAGGGTTTGGGGAAGGAGCCTCAAATTAGTCCTTGCCTGGGAACCAGACCCCATCTCCCTACGGCAATCCTACTCCATGGAGTCTCGCCTCAACCCCTCCTACTCTAGTCCCCCGCCAGTGCCCGGGACAGGTCCCGCACTATCCTTCCCAAGCTCTTGAGCTTTTCGCAGTTATCTTCCTGCCCCCACGCTCTCGTATTTTAATCCATCCTTCCAGAATTATCTTTTTAAGTTTGCATGGATACAAAAGCAATGCATGTCTATAACAGAAAAGATGTTAAATATGAAAAACGAAAGAGCCAAAACCACTCACAATGCCATTTTTATTTTTTAATGGATATAAAATGACAAGGGAAACTCCTTTCCTTCTTAACCTGCCTCTCCAGTCCCTAGCTCTGTAGCTACCAAGAGATCATTTTACATTCTTCCAGACTTTATTCTATGCCTATAGAAATATATGATTTTGTTGGGTTTTTGTAAATGAAAATAGAATCAGGTTGTGAATATGTGTTTTGCAATGCGTTTTTGTTTTACTCACAATGAATATTTTTCCAAGTTAGTACATATGAATCTACTACTTTCTTTTAAATTACTATCTGATATTCTTTTGATGAATATCGGGTAATTGACTCAACCATTTTTTTTGTTTGAGAGTTTTCCCCCAATTTGTGGCTATGACTGCAATGAATGTTGGTGGGCATATACATTTTACTTAATTAAGCAAGTATTTCTGTAGGGTAGACCCATAGAAATAGAATTTCTATTGAAATTGCTGGGTCAAAGGTCATGCATATTTTAATGTTGACAGATAATGTCCACTTGCATGACAAAAAACTATGCCCCTATTCACTCCCATGGATACCAGAGGGACCATTTTCCTGTCACCAAAGGAAACATTTTGAAATGTTGCCAATTGAATAGGTGAAGAAGATATCTTATTATTATTTAATTTTCTCTTATTTAGTAATTACTGAAATGTCTGTTTTTCCTAATTGGACAATTATATCCTCTCATTTCTGTTTGTATTTTTGTCACATTTTTATCTGATTGTCTTTTTCATATTTATTATTAGAATGTTAGTAAAATATTTTGGATATTAATCTTTTGTCTTTACATATATATTTCTCCCAATCTCTTACTTACTTACCTTTTAACTTCATTTTTATCATTTCGAGTAAAAGTATTTTAATTTTAATATGTTAATGTTTTATGATCGGTAGGTTTATATTATGCTAAGAAAATTCTTCCTCAAACTACAATTATAAATCTATTTTTCATCCCTTTTCTTTTAGCATTTTTGTAGTTTGGGGTTTTTTTAAGGGTCTACATCTTTAATCTATTTGGAATTTGTTTTTGTAAAGATGTGGTGTAGAGATCTAACTAGATTGATGAGTATTTTAACATCATTTGAAATAATCCTTTGCCTATCATTTCTGAAATCCCACAATTGTTTTTGTACTAAATTCCCAGATATGTCACTGGGTATTTTCAATAGAGGCATTGTGTGTGTGTGTGTGTGTGTGTGTGTGTGTGTGTGTGTAGCTGATATATATATAGAGAAAGATATAGATATATATATTTATATCTCTCTCTTTAACACCTATTCACCTATTCATCTACACACACACACACACACACACATATATGTTTTAATATCTGGTGAACAAGTTTCCTATATTACAGACTTCATTTTAGAGGCAGCAATAATGCCATAATGTCTACAGTCTATTGGGCCTAAAACAATAAGTGAAATTATGCTCAAGAAACTCTGATTTACTTATTAAAAAACAATGCTATTCAAAAGCACACACAATGATGTATAATTAGTTCTTTTAAAATATTGCAAAATGTGTCGTATAAATTAATATGCATTAATATTGCACAAAGTATTTCTTTAATAACATTATCTCACCATCTGCTTAAAAAAAGCTTTTTGTAAAAGCAATTTTCTGTCATTTCTTTTAGCTAAGAGTAAATTATTGCTACTGCATTTTACAGCTCATGTCATGACATAGCTTCAATTAGGAAACAATTTATTCTGCCCAGTGAGACAGACTAAGTGACTCTTTACGGTGGCAGTCCGTGTTGCCATTACCAGACCTCTAGTCCAACAGAAATAGCACTTTTTCACAGATGGGTAATTCCCAAGAGGCTAAATCTTTGAAATCTTCTCTCAAAGCCTGTCTGTATTCTTAAAAATATTTGTTTCAATACAGGTGAAACAATTTTACACAAAGCATTATTCTTACTAGCACCAACATATAAAAAAGAAACTTTTGAAAAAGATTATTTAATAATCTGGATAGAGCTAGCAAGAAGGATGTTATCAATGAGAGGCTGCTATTGGCATAAGGTGTAGTATAAACTTGACCACTCTCTCAGCTCCCGTGAATGTTCATTCCACTGTTGCTGAAGACGCAGACACCCTGGAAGAAAAAAGGCTCTGGTGGGAGTTGGAGGAATAGAGGGATCAAGCAAAATTAAAAAGAAGAAGAAGAAGAAAAGGAAAGAAAAGGAAGGGAAGGGAAGGGAAAGGAAGGGAAGGGAAGGGAAGGGAAGGGAAGGGAAGGGAAGGGAAGGGAAGGGAAAGAAAAAAGAAAAGAAAAGAAAAGAAAAGAAAAGAAAAGAAAAGAAAAGAAAAGAAAGAAAAGAAAAGAGAAAAGAAAAGAAGGAACTCATGGACACAGACAACAATGTAGTGATTAGGGGCATATGTAAGAGGGTATAGAGAGTAATGGTAATGGAAAATACAATAAAAAATGAACTGTTATGAAGAAAGGGGTATGGGGAAAGGGTAGAAAGAGACACCACAAAAAACACGACTTCAACCCAAGAGGCTAGTGTTCCCAACATCTCCATCTCTGCACCATTGTTACACAGTGTTAACATCTTCACAAGGAGAATGATCGGAAATGTACACAAACCAATGAATTATTAATGTTTTTCACACTGTGGAGCTAAGTGATGAATGTTCCCTAAATTAGCTTGACATGAAGATGTGGGTTTTTTCACCACTAGGCTATCTTTGTAGCTGCTGAAGAACATTCAGGTAAAGGTCATACATTTTTTAGAACAGATATTCTTAAAGAATGCAATATCAACTGATGTCCCTGAGCATCCCCCCACCTCTATAAGAAGACATAGATTAATGCTTCCAAGGGAGTGTTAGCATCTGCCTGCACGCCTGATCGTCAGTTTCCTCAAATTAATAATGATAATGAAGCCAGGCATGATTTGCATCTTGAGTAAATATCTATTCTTTTTCTTAGCCAAGAATATTCCAATATTATTAAAACTGCTTCTTGTCCTTTAAAGATTTGTGCCCATGTCTATGTGTAATTGTCTTAATCCCTCCACACTAGGGACAGGACTATGCTTGACTCATTTCCATGTCCCTTACATATCCAATATGCCTTTTTATATCCCTCACAGCATATTGCCTTCCACAGAGTAGGTGTTCAGTAAACATAGTAGGTGAATTATATGAAGTATCAAATATTTTCTATAAAAATATGATCCATATGGTCACCTGGTCCAATATGATTCATGTCAGAAGTCAGTCAGTACTCATTCAAAAAAGTAATATTCACTGCAAGGTTTAAAAATATAGTCATCAGGTATTTTAAAACCACGGCATAAAATACGCATTTGTAGATATGCACTGTAAATCAGTTAAATCTCAGGTTCTTTTGGATTAGCTCTTGCGTTACTGAAAGAAGGAAATACACATCTGATACCTTAACATATACCTGGCTTGTTCCTCTACACATTAAGAATTTAATAGTTACTACATTAGATGTGTTCTTATGCATAATTCATTATATGACCCTCAGAATTAAGTAGGAAACAACACTTCAAAGAAAGGTAACAAACTGTAGGTCAATGATCTAATATGGAGACTGGGTAGCTTTCCTTAGAACAACAGCCATGTCAGTTTTGTGGTCTGAGTTTGTTTTGATTTTTTTTTTTTTTTTTTGCCCTTAGTAGGTGTTTCAATGACAATTCTCAGAAGAGGGGTTGACAAGGTTTAGGAAGAACATAGGGTCCCAGACGAGAGTGCTGAGGTTAGAAACATAATATCCGAAGGCTAAACTGGAGTACAAAAGAAGAAATCATGGCAAGAATTTTGCCATTTTACCATATATGATATATTATTATTCTGTATACCTTAAATTTATACAATGCTGTATGTCAATTATGTCTCAATAAAAATGGGAAAAAATAATTTTGTTATAAGATTTAGAAAAACACAGTGAAAAGATTGGGGGTCAGGGTGATGGTTGAGGGGGTGGTTCTCAGGGATATGCTACTCAATTTAGACTCATTCCAGATCCCACCATCAGCTACACTTAAGGCCAGTGACATACTGTTACCCTGCACTGGATAGGAGGGATAAGAGTTCAGAGGCTGGGCAGATGAGGATCCTCTGTACTTGTAGCTCAATGGGTCTGGGACAGGCAGAAACAGACCAAGGCATTAAATTTATCAATGGACCAGCATTCTCTTCCCACTATCCCAGTCATACCCAGAGACCATATCCTCAATTCAAACATGCTGCCTTGAAAATATTTATTTTGAATCATCATCATCATCATCATCATTCTCTTTTGAAGATGGAGTTGATGAGGATAAACAAGGAGCACAGGTAGAAAGATAAAAATGTTTAAAAACATCTATAAAACTGATGTTATGGACTTTAATTGCATGACACAATATCCATCATATTTATAAACAAGTGTATGAAATGATTATCAGTATAACACTGCCCTTGGGGCCTGTCCTATGAAATTGTCTTTCTGTGAGCTAATTTATTTAAACATATATATACCACTTTTTACACCTTATCCAATAAAAGACATGAGATAGGATAAAGAAGATTCCATTTTATACCAAATTTCCCTCCATCAAAGATCGTAGTGAAGTACCATGGTCTGGGATCTGGAAGAGACCCTGGAACAGGGAATCACAAATCACTATCATGGTAAAGCACCCTAAGACAAGGCCAGTAATTTGAATCAGAATATCAGCAAAGTGAGAGAGTAGAAAACAGTGCAAAAAAAGCCAAAGCTAGATTTAGAGCCTAAAATAGAGTAAAAGTCCTAATAAGGTTTCAAAATAACATGATTACTAGATTAGAATGGCAGGTAAATATAAGAAAGTGAGTGTTGAATTTAGTCTTCAGACTACCATTCATTACAGAGGATTCTGAGACTCTGTGCAAGATGGCCAAGAGCAGGCATAGGACAACGGCTCACCAGAACAGAATAGCTGGTCAGACGCAAAATACAGTCTAAATAGCTTATAAACCTGAAACTTAAAAAAAAAAAAATGTATCCCAAGGCATTTTATGAAAGTATATTAGAAAAGCCTTCAGGAAAATCTTATCTTTGCTTAACCCAATCTTATCTGCCACCATTCTACAACAAGAGCCCACTAAACAAATTTACTCCTATCTCCGAAACATACCTGGTGTCTTTCTACCTATGTATCTTTTGCTAGTTATTCCCCCAATCACATAATGCTTTCTATCATACTTTTATCTATCCAAACATTTCTATCCAATAAGACCAATTCAAATCCCACTTTTATCATGAGATCTTTTTTTTTTTTTTTTTTATTAATCTCAACTTGAAAAGATCTTTTCAACTCGAAAAGATTTTTTTTTTTTAAATTAATCTCAACTCCTCTGAACTCTCAGGTCAGTCAATGGACCCTCACAGTGTTAATTTCATTTTCCTGCTCCTATCATTAACCGGATTCCTAGCAATTTGATGAGGTGGTTATTGCATATCATCACCTCTGGAACTCTATCATACATGAAAGTACTCAACAAAGATTTGCTGAACTGAAAGTCTTGTCTTTTAGAGTATATATCTCTGTATCTTTCCAGCCCTAGCACACAGTTTGCTACAAAGCGAAATAACTCAAAATGGTACCCAGTATCGGATGTGATCTTTAAAATACAAACACATGTTTAATTTTCTTTCTTTTTTTTTGCCAGTAAATTTCATTTTCCAAAATTGCTAGAATTTGAAAATTCTCTACCAAATGGAATTAGGCCAAAACTGCAACCCCACAAAGGAAAAAAAATATCACATGGTAGTGATCCTAGTTCCTTATTTCTCAAATCATACGTAATCATTACAGAAAAAATAGTAAACTGAGAAAGACAAAAAGAAATATATATATTCAAATAATTCAAATATACAGGGTTTGGCAGAAGTAAGGCTTGCTTGAGTGTTTGGTAGGATAATAATATAGATACAATATTTTATGGTTTTAATTTGAACATTTCACCTAAAATAGCATATGGTGTGCTTGAGTGTTATATTGTGATGTTACAGAATCTTTTTATTAAAAGATTTTGTAATAAAAGAGGGGCATTATTTGTGTCAGACTCTCCATATATATTCAATAATATATATAGTCGAATCATGTATAATCCTAACACCCAAAGATCACCACTATTAATTTTCTAGTCCCTAAACTATCTTTACTAAAATAACTTTCTACCTACACCCTTTTAACATACAAAATTTATCAGCCTAGCCCATCACTCCAGCCTCAGGTGGCATCTCCCTAAAGAAGGAATTCCAACAACAAAACTAGACCAATAAAATAAGTTAAGCAGTAGGCTTTGTCTTGAGAATTTAAATTAAAAGCAGTTAGCAATAGGATCTGAAACCAAAAGGTCATGAGTTGGAGAAACCATAATGTGCTGCAGGCAAGTTAAACTTATGAATAGATAGTATAAATAAGCCAAAAGCAGAACAGAAAGAAGTGGGAGGCACAGTGTGACTGAGCTTTGTACAGGGGAGTGTTGGAGGGAAGGCTCTGAACTCGGATCCCCCAGAGCCTCCTTAAATTCAGAACTACCTGTAGCTCTGTACTCCATGATGCCAGCTGCAGAATGATCTGAATTCCCAGGAGATTTCCTGTAAAATTTCTTATGTAGCCCTTCAATGAGATCTTTTACCTTGCGCTGCTACCTCAAATATTTTAAGAACAAAACTAAGGACTTCCCTAGATTTGTATCCATATGTATATGTTTTTTTCAAAACAGAGTACATGTGCTGCTTAGAAGCTTGGATTTTGACACAGTAACATCCCATAGATGTGAAATATTAATGTGCATCTTCATTATACATGGCTTCATGCCCTTTTGTTGTGTCATAATCTGTTTAACCTATACTATATTACTGAACATTGGATATTTTTCCAGTTTTACACCAATATAAATTATTCTTCACTTGGCATTCTTGGCAAATACTGTGTTTTTCAATTATTTTCTCAGGATAAGAATAAATTCTTTCACACAGTATAACTTAATAGGGTCATCAAAATTCTATCCTTGAAATTCTATGCTGTCAAGTACTTCATAGTTCTGGGAAACCTTTTTCTGAAAGAGTACTCTGATAATTTAGGATAGCCTACAATAAGGTTAAAAAGGGCTAGAAAGTTTTTTTCTTTATATTTCAATGTGTTGCTTTTTCTAAATGCAGTTCCAAGGATTTTAGTTGCTAAATACCTCCCTAGTTCCTTTTCTCTTCGCCAGAATCTTCACAGTCTCTCAGTTCCAAGCTAGGTCCCTTGTATATTTTTTCAGAGCACAAGCAAAAATGTCTCTTTCCAAAAGAATGACAGAGAAATAATAACGCAGAGAAAAAATAATGGCATAGAAGGAGAAATATCTTACTTGTTCAATAATGAAAATTAAATTTAAGATGCCCGTAAAAAGTTTAAAAATCCAAAGACTGTTAGAAAATTAAGGAAATTTTTTTAAAAAGCCACTTTATGGAAATGGCAACTGATATCAGAATAATAAATAAGGCATCAGAATAATAAATAAGTCCTAAGGAAAATAGTGCCTGAAAATTTTAAGATGGTATGACCATAATACATTCATTACTATCATCATTATCTAATATATACTATAGTCAAATAGCCATGGGCTCAAACAATAGTCAGTTCTTCATTTGTAGGGACTCACAATATCTGGAAGGAGCCTGTTAGCCAACCTGAAAATCTATGAAGCAATCCAGCTCTTTAGTTACTCTGACAGGTTCTGGGCACTAGAGGCCACTATGAGAGCCGCCAGAATGAAGATCTGTGCGTTCCGCATTTATCACTAAAGCAATGCTTGATCCAGGTGGCACGTGCTTGGACCACTGCCAGCACTGTTTATGACGATTAAATTGCACAAAGAAATCGGTAGCGACACTTACAGGCTATCACCCCTTATTAGCTGTATATGCTAACATAAAATCCCCTTTGGTTTACCATGCTCAAGTTTGTGGCTTGTTTTATTTCTCAGAAATGAATGATGAAGGCAGAGCAATAGAAAAATAACCTATTATACACCAACATGAACTTAAAGTAGACAATACTTTTCTAAATCACAACTCCTACATGCTTTAACATGTACACACCTGTGAGAACTTGAGAATTAATTAGCACTCAGAAATCACAGCAAAGTTTTTATCATTTAAAAATACTCAAGAATAGCTGGAAAATAATTATTGTGCCAAACAAGAGGTCTTTTTAAATAAAGATATGTTGAGAATAAATGAAGTAAAAATAGCCTCTTTAATAAAGGTGTTGGGAGATGTGGGCAGGTACATGCAAAAAAAAAAAAAAAAAAAAAAAAAAAAACTAGACCACAACTTACACCACACACCAAAATAAACTCAAGATGGATAAAAGACTTAAATATAAGCCACGACACTGTAAGTGATAAAAGTCATAGAGCACAGGTGGCAAACACAAGGCCCACGGGCTGAATCCGGCCCTCCACCTTGTTTTATCTGGCCTGGTACCTTGTTTCTACCCAGTGGCAGCGCTGAGCTCTCCCTTTACTGTTAAGGACTAGTTACATTTACACAGTCCAAAAACTACATTTGGCCCTTTGAAGTCAACTGTCAGGCTGATGTGGCCCCCGGTGAAAATGAGTTTGACATCCCTGTCCTAGAGGAAAACAAATGCATAAAAATTTCAGGTATCCCACACTGCAATATTTTCACCAATATATCTCCTTGGGCAAAGGATATAAAGGAAAGAGTAAACAAATGGGACTACATCAAACTAAAAATCTTCTGCATGGCTAAAAGAAACATCAGCCAAGTGAAAAGGGAACCAATCAAATGGGAAAAACATATCTGCCAATGATACCCTGGACAAGGATTTGATCTCCAAAATATATAAAGAACTCACATGACTCAGCACCAGGAAGACAAACAATCCAATTAAAATATGGGCAAAGGACCTGAACAGACACTTCTCCAAGGAGGACATGCAGAGGGCCCATACAAAAGAATGCTCAATGTCCCTAGCCATCAGAGAGATACAAATTAAAACTGTAATGAGATACCACTTCACACTGGTCAGAATGGCCAACATGTGCCAAATCAACATACATGTGCTGATGAGGAAGTGGAGAAAAGGGAACCCTAGTGCACTGTTGGTAGGAATGCAGACTGGTGCAACCACTGTGGAAAACAGTATAGAATTTCCTCAAAAAAAAAAAAAAAATGGAACTGTTGGGAATATACCCTAAGAATCCTGAAACACCAATTCAGAAGAACCTATGTACCCCAATGTTCATAGCAACATTATTTACAGTAGTCAAATGCTGGAAACAGTGTAAGTGCCCAGCAGTAAATGAGTAGATCAAAAAACTGTGGTACATTTATACAATGGAATACTATGCAGCAGAAGAAGGAAAGAACTCCTACCATTGGCAACAGCATGGATGGAACTGGAGAGTATTGTGCTAAGTGAAATAAGCCAGACTATGGAAGACAAATACCGTATGATCTCACCTATATGTAGAACCTAATGAACAAAACAAACAAATGAGTACAATAGAACCAGAGGCATGGAAATAATGAACAAATTGACAGTGACCACAGGGGAGGGGAGAGGGAGATAATGAGGGAAAGAAGGGGGAGGGTCTAGTCAAGGAACATGTATAAAGGACCCAAGGACATGGACAATGGGGTGGGTTTTGACTGTGGGAGCGGAGAGTGGGAGCAGAAGAGGAGAACAGTGGCAGGGTGGGGTGAGGGGAATTGAGATAGCTGTGATTGAACAACAATAAAAAAAATGAAGTCAGAATCAATCAATCAATCAATCAATCAATAAAGATATGTTAATTAATGGTTGATATCATCTTTTTTCTATCTTATATCTCACTAAATTGGGCTCAAAATACAGTATTTTAAACTAAACTAACCAGAATATGGTACCTATGAAATCACCATGTAACACCTCCCTAGAAGATAGAATTAAGGCACATTATTAGTAAAAACGCATAGTTCTTCTGACTTTGTCCCCCCACCCATAATTTTAGGATCCCCAGATTATTTCCTAATCTCTCCAGTTTTGCCTGGATGTCCCCAGGAACAAATCCATTCTGCCTCCACTACCTGCAAAAGAGCAGCCATACGGACTTTATCTGCAGGAGCCAGTCATTTTGATGCTACATTCTCATGATGCTAAATGTGGAGAGCCCTTTGGAAAACTCTTGTGCCAAAGGCATGCTGTGTTCCCTCCAGGAAAGAGAATGCATCTCTTCCTTTTTGACTTTGTGCCTGGAGACCAAAGTAAATATGCTTAGTGTTCTTATGTCTTAGAGGAGAACTTGTGGACACTGCTATTCTCTACTCCTATTGTCTATAAGACCCCTGTACCATAAGACCAGGGATATTGCTGAGAGGCTACAGAGAAAAATCAAGGCTCCTTTTGATGTCTGAGGCGTTCTTAAGCCAAGGCTTCTGTGCCTGGCTCTTCCTTCTGAAGCATGAGCTCTTTCCCAGGAGGCTTTGTTGAGGCATGTGAACAGACCCCTGACAGGCCTACTCACCCAGCCAAGCCAGATACACTTGAATCCTAGCAAGAAATACAGCCTTGACCCTAGTAGGGTCCCCCAATGTGCCCCCAAACAAACAAACAAACAAAAACCCTACTGTTAAAAGTTTGTAGCCATTCTTAGTTATTGTTATATATCCCATACAGGATAAAAGGCTAAAAATGATCTGATGAATGGAGACTGTAGAAGGTAGTTTTTCACAACCATTTAGAGAAATTCCTTTGCATCTGTTATTTAGAGCATCAGGGCAAGGCATATTTACCTATTTATAAATGTGCTCTTAAAAGATGGACTTCCAGAGATGATTGCTATACAGAATACAAAAATCCAATCACCCAAGTCAGTAGCAGAAGTCAGTACTAACCACACAATGGTCCGATATGCAAGGAGAAAAGGAGTGAACTGCTTTCAACAGCACAAGTATTAACTCTGTTCCTTTTTCCTCCTTCTTTGTGTTATCAGAAATCATTAAGAGTTGTTCTTCCTCCAAAGCTGAATGGCTTTATACTGACTTAAAACCATTTTTTCCTCAATGATATGCTGTATGTCTATTTCCAGAAATTTGTCATTCTTCTATTACAAAAAATTATATTAAAATCTGTATAATTTAGGAATTTTGACATGTGCTTTGTCCTGCTGGCATTGGGACAACCTACAAAATTTCACCATATATATTAAAAAACTTTAAAATGTATATAATCATATAAAAAGAAAGTCTATATAATCGTATAAATAGGTACAGCGATTGCCAAAATCCAAATCCATCCTTGGTAAAAAGTATTAGCAACTTAAGAAGGAAGCTTCCTTAAAATGCTAGGTGACATCTATAAAAAACAAACAAACAAATGAACAACAACGACAAAAACTAAGCTAACATCACACTGAATGATGCCCAAATGCTTTCTTCTTAAGATTGTGATCAAGGCAAGGGTGTGCATTCTTCTATTCAACTTCATATTGGGGATTCTAACCATTTCGAAAGAGAAAGAAAAAGAAATAAAGCCCTCCATATTAGAATAGGAAAACTGTCTCTTTTGAGAGATGACATTGTTTACGTAAAAAATCCTATGGAATCTACAAAAAAGGCTACTAAAATTAATAAGTAAGAGTGGCAAGATTGTGGGATACAAAATGGACATAAAAATTAATTTTATTTCTATATAGCAGCAACAAACAATCAGAAATTAAAATTGAGCCCTGGCTAGTGTGGCTCAGTGACTTGAGTGCTGGCCTGTGAAACGAAATCTTGCTGGTTTGACTTCCAGTCAGGGCACATGCCTGGGCTGCAGGTCAGGTTCCCAGTTGGGGGTGTGTGAGAGGCAACTGATCAGTGCATTTCTCTCACATTGATGTTTCTTCCCTTCTCTTTCTCCCTCACTTCCCCCTCTCTAAAAATAAATACATAAAATCTTTTAAAAAATTGAAAAGACAACACCATTTGTAATAGCATAAAAACATAAAATACGTAAGGATAAATCTGACAGATGAACAAGAGTTATACACTGAAAACTATAGCACATCATTCAGAGAAATGAGAGAGATATACCATGTTCATAGGTTGAAAAACTCAAGATTGTTAAGATGTCTGTTTCACCCATATTGATATATAGATTTACCACTATTCCAATTTTTAGAAAAGGAGTTTTTAGTAGGAATTGACAAGGTTCTATAATACATATTCAGACATGGAAATGGCGTAGAACAGCCAAAACAACTCTGCAGAAGAACAAGTTGGGGGACTACTGCTGACTGATTTTAATACTTGTGATGAAGCTACAGTTATCAAGTCAATGACACTGATGTGAAGATAGACTAGTAGGAAAAAGTAGAAAAGCCACATACGTGAAGAATATACAAAGAATGTATTTTAAAACTCAAAATTTAATAGTAAATAAAACAAACAGTAGAACTACTCTAAATTGGTGAGGATATTTGCACAGACACTTCACCAAAAAAGATATATGTATGGCAAATAAGTATATGAAAAAATAAAACCAAAATGAGATGCCACTGAGCACTATTAGAATGGTTAAAATTAAACAACTGATAACACCAAATGTCAACGAGGATATGGAGCAACTACAACCATTTCCCACTGCTAGTGAAAATGTAAAATGATACAATCCCTTTGGAAAACAGGTTGACAGTTTCTGAAAAGTTAAACATAGGCTTACCATTCTGTCCCATCATTCTACTCCTAAATATTTACCTAGAGAAATGAAATTACATGTTCATACAAAGACTGATAGAAGAAGGTACATAGTGGTTTTATTTGAACAGTCCAAACTAGAAACAAACCAAACGTCCATCAACAGGTAAATGGATAAACAAACTGTAGTATGTAAATATAACGGAAAGTTGCTGAGTATAAAAATTAATAAACTATTGATACACACAACATAGATGAATCCACATTATGCTGAGTGAAAGAAAATAGATAAAAAGAGCACGTACTTCACAATTCCTTTTAATATTAAGTTCTAAAACATGCATATAAATCTATAGTGACAGAAAACAGACCATGGCTTCTTGGGGATAGGAGGTGGGGAGGAAGGGCAGAGAGAAGGGGTTATAAAACAGCACAAAAAACTCTCAGATGTGATATATGTGTTCTGATTATGGTGATAGTTTCACAGGTATATAAATAAGCTAAAACATCAAATTTTATACTTTAAATATATGCAGTTTATCATATGTCAATTATATGTCAATAATGCTGTTTAAAAAATTAAACACAAAAAAAGTCTTTCCCCAAACTAGCAAATGACAAACATCACTTAAAGTTTCAAAGTTGACACCAATATTAAAAATTGCTAGTGTTTGTATCAACTTCCTAATTTCTAAACAGTCTGTGGTAGCCTGAAATAAATGGATATATTTTTTCCAGATATCTCTGGAGACTTCTTTATTTCAACCACATCAAATAATATTTATGACTTCTATCTATGGTTATTATGAAAATAAATCAGCATTTTAATAAACAACCTCCTTTTTTTCTTTTAAAGAATAATTAAAAAACCTAGTTAAAATTTTGAATAAATGGATATTTGGAATTACAATATTTTGAGTCACTAATAGTCTTATTTTGCATCATAGTGAAACAGTAAAGTGTTAAGTTACTACCCTTTTGAAGCAGTGAGATGTTAAGCCAGTACTTTTTAACCTAAAAGCCTTGAATCGATTCCTGGACTATATACAGGAATCCTGGAGTAGGATTCCAGTGGAGCAGGAGTCCACGATCCTTGAAGGTTTAGCTTAAATGCATAGAACACAGTGCATTTGAGTGGGTTGTGCTAGTAACCCAACCTCTGGAAATTTTAACCAACTGCTAGGTAGCCAGTCATTAAGTAAATCCAATAGGATGTTCATGCTTTTACCTCATCTATATTGCAGGTCGTTCTTGCTATCATGTGCCAGGCCTACTATGCATACCAAGCATACAAGAGTGATTAATTAATAAGATCTCTGCCTGAAGGATCTCATTGTTTAGTACTATCTTGATATCAACAAGCATTGCTTTTACGTAATGAACATAATTTAGCAGACATATTGTTAAGGAATAAGATGCAACTCTATAATTGCAAAATAATTGCTGTCAATTTATAGGGAATATGGCTTTATGCCCATGGAAAAACAAAGATTACTGGATTATGGTTTTGATTCGTGAACATCCTGTTAATCAGGCATTTTAATACAAAAGAAAGCAAACACAGTACATGGATATTACAAAGAAAAATGGAAAATGTAACACTGTGTAGTAAATTATCTGTTCACTAAGCCTGAATTACCTTTAAGTTCAATTTGTTTTTGCCAAATATGAAGGCTGCTGCTTCCATTTACAGACTTTCTTTTGACATCTGTAGAATGTTTCCAAGTTGACTCATTATCTTGGTGATAGACTTCAAGTTCTATTTCCAGGCTTTTTTTTTTTTTTTTCAAATACCAGGATCAAAACTAACTGCCCGTATGGTCATTTCTCAAATAAGAAAGTACTCTGCGTCATTTGCGTCATTCACATAGACGTGTCCTAGATTGTGGTCAGCAAGTTTAAATACACGAGTGCAGCTAATGGGTGTTGTGCAGGTGTAATGAGTGTGATTAGCTAGGCACTTCCCTATCATTATTTTGTAACCTTTCAAACAACACTCACCCCTATTAATAAGTCTTTTTTTTTTTTCACCTAACTCTGCTTCTGAAACTTGATTTAAATTCTAAATGCTCTGGCTACATCTATACAACTGAACAAAATGAAGATCCAGGGAGGCAAAGCTGCACACGGTAAATCTGAATGATTCACATTCAGGTCTACTGTTAATCTTTGAAAGTTAAATCACTACCAAGTCCTAAATTTGTCTCTTCCACAAAAAGTAAAAAAAAAAAAAAAACTCAGCTAATACAAACTAGAAATAATTATGTATTGTACATTTGGTTCACACACCCCATCTTAATTCAAAGAAGTGTCTTAGCTCATTCTATAACTCCACATTTTCCACCAAATCCTATTAAAAGAAAGCACAATAGAAAAGTTATATTCTCAGTTTAGTAATCCAAAATAACCTATTATTTTGAAGACTAACATAAGTTGAGCTAGCAAATTATCAAACTCATAGAAAGCTTTTAAGAGTTTGTTTCACTTCTCTCATTCTTCTTAGTATAAACATCAACCACAGCAAGCACAGTAATGCTGTAAAAACTTATTTCTAACATCATGAACCTAAGTTAAATCAATACATACTGAATTAGCTTACTGGGGTACATTTTTAGAATAAATAGACACCAACTTGACTTCAGTTTCTTTTTTTGTTTGTTTGTTTTCAACTTGCCTTATACACTAGAAGCATGGTGTTCTGCTTCAATGCTTAAAAAACTGAATGCATGGAGAAAATTACAAACGGTACATCTATTTCTCCGCTAGTGTTCTCTGCCCTCTTAATTACATATTTCTATTGCATTAATATTACTTCTTTTGGGAATTTTCCATTAACTGATCAATCTGACCATTAGGACATTTTCCCTAACATAATATTGAACTCTTGCTCTCATTTGCAATTTTCTCCCCATTAGTGTTAATTAGGTCCCCTCGGATCAGGGAGATAATACTGTTCCATCTTATCATTCTCTTTCAAATGCTGTAGACAATGATGCACAGCTTTATTTACTATGTGTTGAATACCTTTAGGTTGACCTGAATAATTCTGTCTGAGATTGTAATTATGTTGACTTTCTGCCCTTCCTTGAAAGTTCTTAAATTTTCTAATCTTTTCAAAACTAAGGTATTTAATTTTTAGCACAATATATCAGAAAAAAAGTATCAGCTTCCACATGAATGACTCCTGATTGTAGCTAGAGAAGAAAATAAATAAGGAATGGAAGGAAAGAAAGTAGGAAGGAAGGAAAGAGGGGACAGGAGAAAGAAAAGAAAAAAATCTGTGATTTACTAAAGAACATTACATTCAGAATTTAACACAAAATACATTTATAACCATTTTAACGATGGGATTGATTAGCCCATCTTCTAATTTAAAGGAAAAATATTAGCAATTTAAAATTATTCCAATACTTATACTTAATGAACTTAAACATTTGATGATTTTGTCTTTTTTGTATTCCTCCTCTCTTCTATTGTTATTCTCTCAAAATGTCTTGTGTTAAAACTATCTTAGACATTCAACAAATATTAGTTAACTGGTAAGTATAGTATTGATAGATAAGAAATACAAACAGGATTTAAATGTCTTACTTACCTAGGATTTAATGTGTTACATGGTTGCCATGTAATTTAAGTAGCTATGGGAATTCATGTTTGATTTGTTTTAGTAATTACTAAATTACAGCAAATTAATGACATGAAAACACTAAGTGAGGGAGACTGTTCTAGGTGAAAAGAGGGGGAAACAGATCTAAAGATTAAATATAATGTGAGATCCTAATTTGAATCTGGTTTTAAATAAACCAACTATAAAAACCATTTTTGAGACAATTGGGAAATCTGATTATGGACTAGGTGTTACATGATACCAAAGAATTATCGTCAAATTGTGAGGTATGATAATGGCACTGTAGTTGTGTAATAAAATTTCTATAATTCTTATTGCCACATACTGAGTTAGTTAGGAGTAAAATGGTATGCTGTCTGAGATTAGCTGTAAGGTATTTTAGTGACAAAAAGAGATGGACACTATATGAAGTAAATAAGGTAAAATCCTAGTGTTTATTGACTGTACTAGATGATACATACAGAGCGTGTCAGAAGTAGGCTTACAGTTGTTCATATGGAAAATACTACAATAATTAATAAATAATAACACGAGAGTAAACTCTGTGTTTCACACACTAACAACTGTAAACCTTCTTTTGCCCCACCTTGTACATAGAGATAAATTATTTTATTTTTTACTCTCACATACATTAAAAATTTTATAATAAAAATATTTTAAATAATAGAAAAGTGAAACATATTCAGTATATAAAAGTACAAATAATATAAGGTATTATAAGTTAAAAATGCAAAAGTCTTGCATCATCACCCAATGCTCCTCACAGAAGGGAATCACTCTTAACAATTTGGTATGTATATCAATATGGACATTTCTGTCTAATATATACCTATAAGTAGATACTTAATATTTTACCAAATGCATGTTAACCTTTTCTTTATTAAAACTATATCTTGAATATTTTACCATGTCAGTAAATTTAGATCTATGTTATTTTTGCTAACTGATGCAGAGTATTCCATTGCTTGGATATCTTGCATGGATGACTTTATTTTTACAATCCTATGTGGATGAGTATTTAGTCTGTCCCCAGTTTTCAACTGTTATAAGCAATATTACAGGAGACCTTTTGGGACATGCCTCTTTGTACACTTGTGTGATCACGTCCATGGGATGAAGTTATAGAAATAAAATTGAGAGGCAGTCTAAATCATGGGCAAGGGTGTGGACAGTCAGTGAGGCTCCCGGAGTCCTGTTCTCAGTGCTGTCTCTGACGGTCTGTATGATCTTGGGCATGTTGTTTAACTCTCTGAATGTCAGTTTTTCTTCTGAAAATAAGATTAATAATAATCATATTCACTGTATACTATTACAATAAGAATAAATAATATATAAGGTATTTAGAACAACTGTGAAATAATAAAAATATTATTTTTATTTTTTCTCTGTTCCCAGTTCCTACTGATCTTTGGATCTTTGATCTTTGATCTTTGTTTCTGACACAGAACTCCTAAAATCTTTGTAATTTCCTGAGTGAAAGGAGTGTCTGACATAGAGTTCCTCAATCCTTTGGAATTTCCTAAACTGCTTTTGTTCTAATGAGGTGACTCTTGGTGGGCTCCTGAATGGGAGCTGGCCACTGGAGAGACCAAGCTGCAATTAGAAGCTTGGAACTTTCAGTCCCCACCCTGCTACCCCTACGATTCTCTGGAGAGAGGTGAGGAGCCGAAAATTGAGTTAATAACCAATCGTGCCTATGTGATGAGGCCTCCGTAAAAATCCCTAAAGTACAGGGTTCGGAGAGCTGCTGGGTTAGTAAACACACCATAGGCTTGAAGGCCGGCACAGCCCAATTCCACGGGACAGAAGCTCCTGTGCTTGAGAACTTCCCACACCTCACCCTATCTATTTCCTAATCCAGCTGTTCATCTGTATCCTTTATTACACCCTTTATAATAAACTATAAATGTAAATAAGTGTTGCCCTGAGATTTGTGAGCCATTCTAACAAATTATTGAACCCAAGGAGGGGAGTTATGGGAACTTGCAATTTATAGCTAGTCAATAGCAGAGGTGGCAACCTGGGCCTTGTTTTGGTGTCTGAAGCAGAGGCAGTCTTGTGGGACTAAACCCTTTCCTTGTGGGATCTGTTGCTAATCCCAGGCAGAGAGTCTCGAAACTGAATTGAATTGTAGGACACATGGCTGAACTGGTTGGTGATGTGGAAAAAACCTACACACCTGGTTATAGAAGTGTTCTGTGTGAGTGTAGTTAAGTAGGAAAAAAATTGCTTTTTCCTTTAGTTGGTGTAGAGAGTTTTTTTCCCTTCCTATAAAACAGGTCATGACACATACAGGAAGTGCTTAATAAATGTCTGTTATCATTATTGTTAAAGTAGAATGGGTTAATTTATGTTTCCACCAACAGTAAGAAAACTGTTTTAATCTGATGAAAAACTATCTCCTTGCTTCAATTTCCATTTTCTTAATATTTGTTGAGGTTGAACATTTGTTTAGAGATTTCCTGACCACTTTTATGGTATTTCTGTGAAGTATTAATTAGGCCTGTGCCCATTTTCCCACCGAGATAAAACTTAGTGATGGCACATTCCAGAGAGTCAAGCAGCCTCCTACACGTTCTGATCAAGCCTGAATTTCCAGGTAAGAGAATCTGCATACTTTAGCTTCAATCTAATCTAAAGAAACTCTGGAGGACATCTACCTCCAGCTATATATCAGATCAACACTCTCACCATTAAGCTGGACAAAATTTTGTAAAAAAATAAATAAATAAACCATTTGAAGGCACTAGAGAGCAAATAGGCAACCCTTTATCTTAAAGGGAAGATAAGAGAAACACAGATGTGAGCTCAACATTCTCCTCCACTTTGTCCCTTAAAATATTGGCTAATACTTGAACAGCATGGGCTGAGTAGCCAAGCACAGCATTCAATTTTCAAGCTCAGAGCTTTTGGCATGTTCACAGAAATAAAATAATAATAAAAATTGATGCTCAAGAACCATCAAGGTACACACCATGACTTTCCTTTAGAACCCAGAAATGCTATATCCCAGTACTGAGAACAAACCAGAATATTACAGACTTGACATGAACTGAAATTCGATCACAAATCACCTTAATCATTAATTAAATCAAGGAGATTTTCTGCCTACCAACAGAAAAGTAAATCTTCTATGGAAGGAATATAAAACCATCCAAATGTCTGTGATTTTTTTTTTATCCTCACCTAAGGATATTTTTCTTTTCATTGCTTTTAAAGAGACAGGAAGGGAGAGACAAAAACATTGATGTGATAGAGAAGCATCTGCAGGCACAGAGACTGGGAGCGGGGACCAGCGTCCGAACCAAGGATCGCTGTCTGGACTGGGGATCTTACATGTTCAGACCAGAGGTTGCACATGCCCATGCCTGGACCAGAGGTTGAACCAGCAGTTTAGGTACAAGCCCTCCCTGGGAATCCAACCCACAACCTTTCAGTTACAGGCCAATGGTCGAACCAGCTGAGCCACCAGCCAAAGCTGTCTATAATTTTTTATACCTAATATCTAGCATTCAATCAAAATTTACTAGGTATTCTAGGAGATAGGATCAAATTAGCAACAACTAAAAGGCAAAACAACAGCATCAGCAACAAAATGAATCTACAGGTAATCAAATAATAGAGTTATTATTTATAGCAAAGAAACAAGAAACATTTCCTTCAAATAAGCAATAGTAATACTGACAACTGACTTTTTATCATGAATGTTGAAAGAAAAGAAGTGTCAAACTATATTTCTATACCCCCCAAAATAATCATAAAATGCAAAGGAGAAGTTTTGCAAGATGAAAAAGTTCTACATACTGGTTTCATGACAATGTGAATATACTTAACACTACTGAACTATACACTTAAAAATGGTGAAGATGGTACATTTTTATATTGTGCATTTTACCATAATTTTTTTAAGAAGTGAGGAAGAGAGTTTAAAATAGTGTGAATTAGAAGGTAGCTTTTGTAGTATGTAAATTGCACCTCGATAAAACCATTTTTGCAAAAAGTGAAGAAGAAATAGACATTTTAAAACAAGAAAATTCATCATTAGCAAGCCAGCATTAATATAAATATTAAAGGTAGTTTTTCAGATAGAAAAAAGAATCCCAGATAGAAACATAAAAATTCAACACAGAATGAAATGCAATAGAAAAGAACTGTAGTAATTGTAATAGCAGAAAACAGTAATACTCTTGGGAATATATACATACATATATATGGATATATATATATATATATATATCCATATATATGAAATATAAGGAAAAAATCAGCTAGGAGTTTAGTATATAAAGTCCAAGTGTTCTAATGCCCCTGACATTCTTAGGACAGTGTAAAAGTACTAACTTTTACACAATACTCCAATAGGCCAAGAAAGCATGTTGTAATGCAAGTGGTAACCACTAGAAAATACATAAAATCACAGTCAACAATAGAGAAGAAAATAGATGTATGAAAATACTTCATCAATTCCAAGAGACAAGAAGGTGAAGGAAAGAAAAAAGACACAAATAGGAAACAATAATATGATAAATTTAAAACCAAAATATATCAACAATTTGAATAAAATCCCCTAATTAAAGAGATCAGACTAGATTAAAAAATAAAATTCAACTATGTGTTCCTTACCAGAGAGACACCTTAAACAGAAGGACACAGAGGTGTTAAAAGCAAAATACTGGAAAAATGTATGCAATGCCAAAACAAGTTACTATAGCTATACTAATGTGGCAAGAAAAGAAACATTACTAGAGGTAGTGAATATTTTATAAATATAGAAAAGTCAATTCACTAAAATAACATAATAAGTATAAATGCATGTGCTGATAATAACATAGTCTCAAAAGACACAAAATTTGACATAATCAAAAGAAAAATTGGTGCATCACAATTACATTGGAAGATATGAACCCACCTCTTCCAGTTAAGGAAAGAACAAGCAAAAATAAATCATAGGATTTAGAAGATTAACAACATGATTAATGAGCTCATTTAACTGCTGTATACAATACAATAGCATACACATTTTTTTCAAGTGCATATAAACCATTTGCCAAGATTAACCAAATGTTGGACCATAAATCAAGTTTTAACAAATTTCAAAGCATTTAAATTATTAATCTTATGAAATAAGGCTGGAAATAAATAATAAAATATAACTAGAAAACGTCCAAACATCTGGAGAAAAATAGTACACTTCTAAATAACCCGCTGGTCAAAGAATCACAATAAAAATTGTGAACTAAACTATAACAGAAAATGTGACATAAAATGTGTGAGATGAAACTAAAACTGTGATTCCAAACCTTAAATGCTGATATTTGGGAAACGAAACTACAATTCAATGATCTAAACATCCAGCTCCATAAATGAACATTCGCTTTTAATTCGTACAATTTTCAGTGTGTATATTGTACTTCAATTTTTTAAATTTGACTTAAAAACTTTTTTCTTAAGAAAAGGAAGCTCCCCAAAGTCAAGTCTCTGGTTCTACACAGTCAAAGGATCTCAAAATCTGTGAATGTGCTTGATAAAATCAGTCAGCTCTCTCCTTACCATGTATTTAAAATCCAATGCATACCCTAATCTCCTAGGGTTTGGGGCAGGAGGAGGGGGTTGATTCCCCCTCCCCCATTTTACATATGATCTAAGGTCAGGTTAGCTTCTTCAGAACTGCTCTGCAGCAGAAAAACAAACGAACAAACAAACAAACAAACAAACCCTCCAGACTTATCCTTCCAGAGAGAGGCTTGCAGAAAAAACCAGTTACTCTGCAAGTTTCCAACTCACCACACCCATTCAGTAAGAAATACCTGTTCAGCATGTGTGTTACCATGCTGGCCTCAAAACAAGATTTGCTTAGTGTGTTACATAGGCAGTATCTGTGACAAGCTTCTGACCTCTTCAGAGCATAATAAAACATGAAGTTAAAACTCATTAGTTACATGTTTTAAATTATTAAGCAGCAGACATTTCACTACTGTAATCCCCTGTGATTGACACTACTACTGTACCTCATTCATGAAACTAAATATTGTTTTGAGAAAACAACTAAGCCGGTATTTTAGTGCTAGAAATGAATAACTAATATACTAATAGAGAATTTCCATAATGTACTTTTGAATTTCCATTTTAAAAAGTATTTTGGGTATGGATGTGTATATATTGTAAAGGTATTCAAATTTATACCCCATAAATAGAATTAGATAATCTGTGAATGCTAATTAGAAAGGCTCCATTGAAAACGTAAGGTAAACATTATCAACATGCTATAATTTCCAGCTACACTAAATATTCAAGAACTTCAATTTTCTCCTGCTTTCTTTTCAAATACCAGTGCGACACTGGTCCATCTGTATAATTTTATTAAATAAAGTGTAAGAAATTGCTTCCTCCTTAAAATTACCTATTTCATTTTGAATAGTCCCCTACTTATAGAAATATTATTAGAAATCATACATCCTCTGGATAAATCTGAGGTCAGTGCTCCCCACTGAGTGTGAGCAATGGATGTCCTTGAGCACGGAGAGACGAAGAAGCCTCACCCAGCTCTGCACCTAGGTTCCTGCGGGAGCAGGTCACCTCTGCCTCTATCTCATGACTGCTTCTCTAGGCAGGACAGAACAATAGGGGGCCAAGGGGTGGGGTCTCTGCTCTAGCTACTTCTTCTTGGGAGGTTTCCAAGGCCCAAGTCAATGTCCACTGTCCTGTGAGTGACTGTGAAAGGAACATTCTTCCTCCCACAGAGAACACAGAAAGGAGCTCTCTGGAGGTTCAAGACAGGAGGAGCCTGGAACTGCTCTCTCACCCCAGACATTAATGATTGCCAAGGAGAAGATCTGTGCCCTTTTTGCAATACTCACGCATGCAGCACCACCCTTTGTTGAAAGATAATAAGCGTCTCTCAAATCTTGCTCTGCTTCCACGTTTCCTCACTTCTCATCTCCCTTGCACATTTAAACCATTAGCACAGACAGGCGATCTCCTCACTCCTGCTGCTTCCACCCATTCTGATCTGGATGGCTCCTTGTCTGAATTCTGTGTCCATTTTTTAGTGCACCCTTGGAAATTATCAATACCTTTCAGTGAATGCTAAAGCTCTGCTTTAAAGCAATTATCCTTCAAAAAATCGCTATGTATTTCAGAGTTCCTGCATCAAAATATGTTGAATTATGAAATTGAATACCTGTCAACTTGCAAGTAGAGCCCTAAATACAGATAAAGACCCCTGAATGTTATTCAAAGCATTGGGGTACTATTAAAAAAATAGTCCTAAATGATACCATTTTAACACTTTTTTTTAATTTACTTGTCAATGTTTCATTAAAGTGTCTCTTATACCATGGTAATTCATTCCTAGTTTAAAGATATATTTCAGAAGGAAAATGCTTTTTTTAGAAAGCTAGACAAGGAGCAAGTCAACTAATAACACCTTATGTTTCTATGGCATCCTAGTAACACTTCATTTTCACATACATCCTGTAATTGACCTCTCAAATAACCACACAAGGTGGGCAAAGGGAGCCTCATTACTTTTGTTCTAGCACCAGAATCATGAGAATCTTGCAGCTAATACAGCATTGTAGTACTTTCACTTTAACACACACTCTGTCTTTTCAAGCATTCATAGCAACTCAAATATTCATAGCAACAATCCATCACTATAGATAATATCTAAGCAATACTAAACAAACATGACATTTTCATTTTCTGTAACAGCTTTAAACCAGACTCAATGACGCCAACTACAACCCGAGGGCTGTAGGACCTAAAGTATATGATAGCTTTGTGCCTGGAGAAAAGAAGCCCAAAGATTGCCATAAACACAAGCCCCAGAGTCTGCTGTTCATTTGCACAGGTATGCATCCATACCCTTCTGCTGTGGGGAGGGCTTATGCAAAAAGTCATCATGGGTTTATCTGGGTATGCTGGTTTGTGACTTTATTCCAAAGACTTGAGAGGGAGTAGTTCTAGAACCTCAGCATGTGTGTCTATGTACAATGAAGAGGTCATTTCTCCTCTCTTTCTATGCCCATCCATTGAAGAGAGAGCTTGGACTCCATTTTGTGGTGAGAACAGAATCTCAGCAAGGTTAAGCATGCCTAGAGAAGAGCCAAAACATAATTAAGAAAGCCACTATCACCTATGATTGGAGGTGGTCTGAGAGGCCTAAAAATGAGTAGTTGAGTTTCTCTATTACAGTCAAGATGCTCCTTATGGCTCTCCAGTCTTAGCTACCCTGAAATCTTGGATTCCTGAATGTATCATGCTTGCTCAGGAGTTACAGATTTGCACAGACCCCAGTTTAGAACAATCATCACCTTTACCTGCCTACCCTTCCTCATCTTCGATCATTGCCTCCTCCAGAAAGCCATCTTTCACACTCTGCGTTCCCCACTACCACCTTGTATTCACCGGGAGGGTCCTGTGCTTATTGTTAGCACGGTGCTTACCACACTTGATTGTAATCAGCATGTCTAGTTCACCCACAAGACTCCAAGTTATTGGAGGCAGGGGCTACCTCTTATCTTTGTGCTCCCTAAACCTAGCATAGAGCTGCGCACATACAGGGTATGGCAAGAGTAGGTTTACAGTTGCTTGTGACTGATAAATAATTAACTGATTATTTTAATAAGAAATAATAGTACAAGAATAAACTGTGTTTTGCACATGCACATCTGCATACCTACTTTTGCCACTCCCCGTATCAGACAGTGAATGGATGAAGGAAAAAAATGAATGGGTGAAGGAAAGAAGGAAGACTTACCACTGACCCCATCCCAAAAACTCTGATATCTTCTGGCCTCTCTGCTTGGCAATATATACAAATCCCTCTGAATTACTGCAGTTAGCTTTAGCTTTACTCCTGCTGATACTCCCGTATTTGGCTGAGAGTCTCTTGACCAACACAAAGCTCCCAGTTAGGGAAACTGGATCCTTGAGCCAAAGGACGGAGATGCAAACAGTCCCATTCCTGTTCCAGTTGCTCCAAACCTCAGTGCTATCACCAGGCACAGCTGTACCCAGTCCCAGAACAAACTGGGGTATGGCTGGGCAGGTTATTAGTAGCTCCCTCTCCATCTAGTAGGCTTTGTTGAAATAGTCTGGTCAGACACTCATTGCCTGATACTTTGTTTTCCTATGGTTATCCTATCTACCCTGAGCTGCCAATTTGACTGAACAATCCTTCCCATATTTGCTCTTCTCAGGCACTGCCATCAACCTAAACTTTTGTCTTCCTGTAATTCAAATCAGATGGACTTCCCTCTTAACAAGCTGTCCTTGAAATCAAGTGTGGCCCCAAATTCCTGATGCTAAGTCATTCTATCTGTTCTCTTGGATTGCCTTCCAACTTTGCCCTTCGATTTCCACACATCCTTTCAAAGTTGGTTTATGACAGCCAGTTCTTCTCTGGGACCAGGATCTGTTCTCTGCTTCGGGTTTTTTCCACTTATGTTTTTTTTTTTTTTATTCCAAATTCAACTTAGAGAAGCATGTTCCCATTGAAGATAAGAATAATCAAACTGAAGGGTGACGTATGAGACTATATACCTGCAAAATACTTAAACTACTCCTAAGTATTATGCTTAAAGTAATAATTTTATTTTTTGGTAAATCCTGCCAATAACATTGGTAGAATAGCTGACCAACCATTTAGCAGGGCACTATAAATCAGATCAAAATTAAGAGTTGAAATAGCTAGGGAGTTTTCTCCACCAACTTTCGTGTGATCACACTGTGGCCGTTGCGTTTCACAACACATCCGTTTTTATAAGTCTATTTATGAGCAAAGAGCCCTAGCCACCACCGGGCTAGCTTGCCAGCTTGGACTGGCTGGACTGACTGCTGCTATTTTAACCACATTCCCCTTTAGAAAGAGCACAGCCAAGAGTTCCAAATTCCTGAGGGAACCGTAGCTGTTTATACTGAGAAAACTGCATGACACATCATTTGGAAATTTGTTACTATTTAAGCCAGTATTGACTTCTTTTCCAGAGTAATCTTTTAAAGCCCAAAGTACCATATTTCCACCCTGACACTCAAGGGCGCTTGGTCTCAGGAGTGGAAGACTGTCCTGGAGAAGAGCTTGGACAGTTGGACACCAGGAACCAACGGACCCTAACAAAGGAAAGCCTCGGGGCTCAGGCAGCACACCCCACCGGGCGAAGAACACCACTTTCTCTTGAAACATCTAGGGCCTGCCATGTGCAGAGCAGGACGCATCCAAGGACTTAGCACCTTTAAAAGCTCAAAGTCTTACCTAACAGTCCCTTTTGGAGGCGAGGGGAAAAAACCCAATCTGTATGAAAAGGAATTAAGTGGTTACTTTCTGCTGACCTGTTTCTGACAACTTGTGTCCAGAATATGTGCTTACCTGGGCCATCGTCACCTCAGAGGGCTATCCATTTCCTGGTTTGACCATTCATTTTGGTCTACTCCAAAGCCAGCTGAGGTAGCGTTTCTTGGATAACACTGTTTGCTTGATATTTGTCTCAGGCTAGTACTGGTTTTCCCTCCAGATTTGACTCTGCCCCACCCTGGTCATCCAGCAGTGATGCACATTAGGGGTCCTGATCCAGGGCAAGCCTAGGTGACACCCAGGAAAAAAACTTCCAAACCTGTATCCCTGAAGAGGATGCTTCTTTGCAAGTGTCAAGAAATGTTACAGCTCAGTAGATGAGTGCATAAAACAACTACGGGACATTCACACAATGGAATTCTACTTGGCCACTAAAAAAAAGAAGAAGAAAATTTTACCCTTTGCAACAGTATGGATGGATTTAGAGAACATTATGCTAAGTGAAATAACCCATCAGAGAAAGACAAATACCATATTATTTCACTCATATATGGAATCTAATGAACAAACTGAACTAACAAGCAAAAAAGAGACAGACTTATAGATGGGGAGCAGGGTGACAGTTTAAGGGGGTTAGCGGGTGGAAGGACTGAAGAAAAAGGAAACAAGACTCATGGACAACAGTGTGGTGATTCTGGTGGGAGGGGGGTAAGGGGATTAAACAGTAGTGGAAAAAATACAATAACAAATTAAAATTAAAAAAAGAACTATTACAGCTCTGAGATTTTACCATGCTTTGCCAGCTGACAGGTTAATCTGCCATAGTTCCTTGGATACTGGCAGAAGATGTGAGACTTCTAGGTCAGACGCTAAGAACTTTGTTACTCACAGCACAGCACAGACGGCACCCTGAGCTTCACGCTTGTGCCGTTTCCCCTACCCCTCTGGGCCCACAGGGGAGCCTACACAGAGCAGCCTACACAGATGCCGCCCACACGATGATGGGTTTGCATCACAACTGAGAATCTCTGTGCTTTGGAAACCTCAGTCTGTTATTATAAAAGACTGGGCTACAGGAAAACCCGTCCAAGGTTGCTCCAGAGATGGACATTATTTTTATTACACGGGACAGTGAAAGAACTGGCCCCTACTCCTGAGATACTATTTTAATCATCTGTTCACTGTCAAACATCTTTCCAAAGAGCATCCAGAACGAATGGCTTTCAGTACCTCTGCTAACAAGATATGAAGAAGCATGAGAAACCCATGGGAAGTTGCCTTTTAATAGTAAGTTGAAAAAAATCAGTGAATGAATGAATGACATAATTTATGGACACCTTAGAAAAACAGGCAACGCAATGAGTAGTACTCAATACAAAAAGTTCATCCAGTCTCTACTTCTTTAAAGAAGCACACAAGCGTATGTTAAAAAAGGTCATTTCTGTTTCCTTAGGAAGATTTTTATTTTATTTTATTATTTTAAATGTATGTTGTTCTTTCAATAATTGACACTCATTTGATAAATCCTGAAAAACTTAACGAGTGACTTTTTTTAATTTTAATTTTTATTGTTGTTCGAGTACAGTGGTCTCCATTTTCCCCCCACCCTAGCCATCCCCACCTCCCACCCTTGATCCTACTCTTCTTTGGCTTTGGCTTTGTGTCCTGCATACATGTTCCTTGACAACCCTTCCCCCTTTTCCCCCATTGTCCCTGCCCTGCTCCCCTCTGCTTACTGTCAGTTTGTTCTTAACCAAATACTATCTAGTTCATGAAAACAATTTGTTTCAAATATTTTTCCATCACTTTACACATAAGATATTGCATATGTCTTTTGATTCTAAAATTTTTTATTCCCAAAGACTAAAATGCAAACAACATAGAATTTTGAGATTGAAATTAGCCAAAATAAAGAAAAATACAAGAAACCTGCACATAAAGACAGTGCTTCCAACTTCATGGTGGAGAGTGGATCACAGGCCTTGAAGGACAGATAGACACAGATTTGAGTCACAAACTTAGTTCCCAAGTCCTCCCTATCTTTTACGGCTTCCTTCTTATAAGTATGTCCTGGAATATCTTTTTGAGGATGGGGCCTTTTCTAAAGAAATTAAGTTATTCCAGCCAGAAATGGCATAAGCAACATTCAAGAAATTCCAGACATTATGGTGGTTAAACAAAGCATTTTGCAAATGGTGTTTTAGACAACACAAGTACTTTTATGGTGTTAATAAATATTCTGCCATCCAAGATAAATTCCTTGGATGAATAAGTTTGGTAAGCTATGCATTACACTTGTTTCTCACTGCAGAATTTTTCAGAGCCTCTAGTTGGATTTATGTAGTTCTAATTGAGCTACATTACTGAGGTTCATTTATTATTGAACTTCCAATAGATGGATTAGGGATATGATTTGAAACATTTCCTGAACTTGTTTTACCATGCGGAAATTTTTAACATCAGGTGTTTTATATTAGGGATGCTAGATCCTTTTTGTTAGGGGACCCTAGAGTTCCACAGAACACAGAAAAACCCTGGGTCACAACCCAGGCTAGATGTGGGACAGGACAGTGAAGTTACTGAGATAGTTGGGAGTTAGTTTTACAAAGGTCCTTAAATTATGCTAAGATAGTTGGACTTTATTATGTAGGCAGTGGGGGAATACCCTGCTGAAATTCTTTGTTATCTGTTTGGTATGTTTAGGGATGGTCATCTTAGTCAGAAACATATTAAAAGATCCTAGGAAGTTTCTATTGTGTCATAGATTATTCCATAGGAGAAGAGGGCTACAGAACAGAATCACCTCTGTAAACACCAAAGTTCAAACCAGAAGAGACTTCAAGGTTAAAAAACGTCTTCTTTAGTCTAAGGATTCCTATTTAGTGGTTTAAATTAATTATATTTTTCATCTCTTCTGTGTTCATTGTAGTTCCTTTCCTCTGAATTCCAGCTCTAGGATTTGAGCTTGCAATGGAGACAAGCTGAGACACCACATCCAGACTGTCTTGGTCTGAATAAACTCACTCTTCCAGTTTCTATCATTGAAGCTTGTTTTCCAAAGTTTGATCATAGTCAGGACTATCTTGGACCCTCTAACCAAGTGTTCTTTGTTCTCTCATTTCAGGAATATTTAATGAGTCCCTAACTGATACAAGGCATTGCAGTAAGAAATAAAAGGAAGATTTAGACAGATTCCCCTTTAAACTTATGTATACTTCAGAATACTTTGCTTTAAGATCAAATCAACTTAATTTCTTTAAAGCTTTGAATTATTTGTGCAGAAAGGACCAAGTATATAAAGAACAACTCTCCCTGGCTGGGGTGGCTCAGTTGGTTGGAACATCATCCCATACATCAAAAGTTTACAGGTTGAATTCCCAATCAGGGCACATACCTAGGTATGTGGGTTCATTCCCCAGGCTGGGCGCATACAGGAGGCAACTAACCAATGTTTCTCTCTCCCATCTCTCTCTCTCTCTCTATCTCTCTCCCCCCCACCCCCGCACCCCTTCCACACTTCCCCATTCTCTAAAAGCAATGAAAAATGTCCTTGGGTGAGGATAAATAAATAAAACAACTCAGTGCATCCATCACGGAATATTTATTGGGTTCCTCCTATGTGCCAAACATTATGTTAAGTGCTGGGAAAGCTGAATGAGCAAGATGGATCTAGTTCCTGCCCTCACAGAGTGCATTTATATCTGTCTGTGGCTAAAGACAGTGAAATAAGTGTGACATTTTTATTAGTTATCTGTTCTAAACTTTTAAAAAATGGTATTATAAAGGGATGAAACATATATGGTAAAATGGTTAGCAGTTAGTAAATCTAGGAGAAAAGTATATTGATACTTACTTTACTATTCTTTTGATGCTTCTATTGAGTTGAACATTTTCACAATAAGAAGTTGAAGGGAAGTTTAATAGGTAAATCAGTGAAAATTAGAACACCTGGAGTCAGATTTCTTCCATAATGTAATACTGTCTTTGTTTAGCTGTAACATAGGTGTTCTATGACTTCTGATGCGGTTGTTTCCATATGAGAAGCCCCAAGGCAGAAGCCAAAGCATTACCGTAAGAATAAAAGCAAAGACTTGGATTGCACTTTTCCCACCACGAACTGATCTGCTACAAGTGAACACTGTGGCCCTTGAATGTGACCAGAGTTTTCATTAAACTCTCTATAAAACATGACACCATACTCAGTCTGTGGCTAAGTAAATAGGAGAATTGCAATGTCCATCCAGACAGCTCTAGGCTCTCTGCTGGGCATTTCTTAAGCCATTCTTTTTAAAAAATATATTGTATTTATTTTTAGAGAGAAGGGAAGGGAGGGAGAAAGAGAGGGAGAAAAACCTCAGGTCCTCTCACAGACCCCCAACTGGGGACCTGGCCCACAACCCAGGCATGTGCCCTGACTGGGAATTGAACCAATGACCCTTTGGTTTGCAGGCCAGTGCTTAGTCCATTCAGCCACAGCAGCCAGGGTTTAAGTCATTCTCAAAAGCAAGTATATGTTTTAATTATTTAATAATCTATAACAAAGAACAAGCTCGGTGAATTTGATGGATTATACTAAAATACACAAAGCAAAAACTCTTCATTTTAGCAGTGGCAGGAATAGCACTAGCACCTATAGGGTATCCATACAAAACAAGGGGTGTTAAGAGAAACTATGAGTAAATTTCAGTGGCTTTTAACAACATCTTCCCATGAGTTTTAACTCCAGATTCACCAAATAGATATTATTATTTGCATTTTTATTTTCTCATTATTTGACATTGTCAGATACATCTTTGTCTCTGATGCATGATATTGCTGCATTTTCAACAAGGAATGAATACAGGAAAAAATCAAGTACGTAAAAATTAAGAGTAGTGATTAAAGGGAAAAGGAGAATGAAGGAAGTTTATGGGGGAAGTAAATATGAAACCAGAGGTCTGCTACAGGTCTTCCTAGAGAATAGGATACTGGGTGAGTGACATTTCCCCTCTATTCATTCATTTAAGAAATTCATTCCCTGTCTGCCATGTGCCAGACACTAATGCCACTGGTAACAGAAAACATACAATGTAGTCTCTGCCTTAATAAAAAACTAACCAGATTCTGGCTAAGTAATCAGACCAGCAAAAGAGAATGCAATGTGCATGGTGGAAATGAGAGAGGTCATAGCTATAGTGGAAACTGTAAAATGGACTTAGGACTCAAACTCAAATTAAGTCTCTGTCATTCATAAACTATTGCCTTGGCCAAATTATCAAACCTCCCTAAGCTTCAGCTTCATCATATTTAATGCAAATAGTAACATCTATCTTGTCCTACAGTTAAGAATTAGTCACAAGGTATGCAAAATGTCAGGCACACACAAGTACTCAAAAATTATTATTACAACTATATATAGATATATATATATCAGAACACAAAATTTTCCCCTCTTAAAATTTCACAACCTGAGAAATCCCAAAAGTTCTGCTATCAATCAGTGTCCTAAAGAAAATGGAGATGTTGAGTAGAATTTAATGAAGGGACTCTTGCAGGTGTCCAAACTTTCAGTGGGCCACACTGGAAGAGTTGTCTTGAGCCACACATTAAATACATAAACACTAACAAAAACAAAAAAACTCTCATAATGTTTTAAGTAAATTTATGATTTTGTGTTGGGCCTCATTCATAGCTATCCTGGGCCACATGCGGCCCATGGGCCATGATTTGGGCACCCCTACTTTACAGGAATGAGGGCAGGGTTAGGCCTGAGTTCCCCAGTGGCTAGCAATGGAAAGGAGTCATTACCATACCTACATGTGAGCCCAGTAAGAGGAAGACATTTGGAAGAGGATCATCCCCTGTATAGACATGTCCCTGGTGTGAAGAGGACAGCTCAGACTCAGTCTGATATCATCAAAGATAAGTATTGCCCTCCCTCAATCATCGGCAGGCTGACTACAATTTAATTTTTCCACTTAGATTGCCTGCAAGGACAGAGGTTGCTGATCGGTTAACATAACTGTTCACACTGCTCATTGAAAAAATAAAGTGCTGGGAGTGATTGTAAATAAATATTCAGAGAATCAAATACTGTTATGTAGAAAATCACACCACTCCAAACATGGGTCAAACCCAGCAAGATGTGTTGGTACTATCTCTAAGTCACTGATTAAAAGGTTGAATATAATAAGAACAAGAACAGAGGTATTTGCATGCATTCATGTAAAAATTGTTGAGTGCCTTACACATACTAGGCTCTCTATTAATAGCTGGGAATACAGAAAATGCAGAAAGAAGTACTAAAACTTGGTTAGTTTTAAACGCTACAAAGAAGCAAAATACAATAATAGACCAGTAACTAGATAGGGTATAGGCAACTTTAAGAGTGCTAAAGGAAACCTCACAGAGCCCTAAATGGTGACAGGGAGATTGTCCTATGCATACCTGAACGAATGTTACAAGAAGAGGGAAACAGGAAGTGCAAAGGTCCTCACACTGAAATGAGCTTGACATATTAGTGGAAAAGAAAGAAAGACAATTTGGTTGGATCAAAGCAAGCAAGGGGAAGAATAATACTTGATGGATTTAGAGAGGTAGACAAAGATCAGATTATGTGGGGACCTTGTAGTCTCTATAAGGAGTTTGAATTTTATTCAAAATGCAATGTCACATCCTTCTCAGCTGGCACTGATTCCACTGATCTGTTTATGAATATAGCTTTAGAACAATAACCTTACTGTACTAACAGTCAGCCTAGTTAAAGTCAAGAATTGGAAATCATTCATTGGGGACATAAACAATGAACTACAGAGTCGGGCAGAAGTACTGCCATTGAGTGTGGTTGGTAGGGTACGTGAATGTCTTGTATGAGGTGGTCAGCAATTTGAGCATTTCCCCTAAAATGTCACATGGTGTGCTTGAGTGTGCTATTGCTATGCTACAGAATTACATGCTTATGATTTTGTAGTAATTAGTAAAAAGATTTTTAGGTAAGTAAAAAATTATTTGTGGTGGACGCTGTATTCTCTTCCAAACAAGAATTTAATCTGCCTGAGAAATCTATTCATTATTTTAATCTGGTTTACACATTGTGGTTCTACCTAAGCAATCAGAAGAGAATTTTATACTAGCCCCCTTACCTCATGTATACACCTACCTGCATCTGGGCCCATGGACTCTTCCTTGCCTGCTATTAATGGGGATGAAAAATCTTCCTCCTGACATCAATTCCTCCACCTGTGCGTTCACACCCACCACCACCTGTCTCTTAATTGCCTTTGCTCCAACTCTTCATTCCTCTCCTGCATCTCAACTTTTGCCTTTCTACAGGTTCATACCCATCAACATTAAACAAGCTGTAATTTTTCCAACTTGAAATACGTATACACATATATCTCCACGTACGAACTTCTCTTGGCCCCTACATCTCTCTCCAGCTATCACCTCATTTCTCTTCTAGCTTTTATAGCAAAACTTCTCAAAAGAGTTGTCTACACTTATTGCTTTAATTTCTCTCCAAGCAGATTTCCACCTCACCCCTTGCATGAAACTGCTCCTGTCCAGGTTACTTGACCTATCTGTCTTACATAGTGTCGGTTGTTTCAGCAACAGCCATTTCTTCCATCATCTTCCTTGCTCATAAAACAGCCATTTGCTGTGGGAGACTTGGGCCTTTCTCTAAGTCAAGTGTGAGGAATCATGATTAGTCTCTAAGCCATTCACCATTTCACCACTGCCCTTACTATCACCTGGCTTCGAAAGGACAGACGTGACAGTGAAATCTGAGGGAGCTTTTGTTCTTATAATAAAGTAAATGTAATAGTTTAACTATTATTACCTTAATGGTGAACATTAAACTGATTCTAATGTAGTCTTAATTATTAATCAGACAGTGTAAACACCTTTTTGCATGGAGAGGTTCTGTTTCCACCATTCCTTTTGCTGATCAAACAGAATCCTGGAAGTTATCCTTTCAAGAATGACTTCCCACTCCCACTTGCATTCCACCACTTCCCCAGGTAATTATAAATTGTTTAGCTTTCAGCCCTTGACTCAAATTCACTCCCCTCCCCACATTCACTCTTAATCAGGTTCTTTAGCTCTCCACCTTTTTAGAAATATATTCCTTTCCTTTCGAATATTCATCTTTATGATCATACATGGCCAGTATCATTATTTGATAATACCTGTCTCCCCCATAAAATTCTAAACTCTGTGAGGACAGAGACTCTATTTTTCTTACCATTGAATATTCAGCACTTGTCACAGTGGAGGCACATAGTAGGTACTAACTGACTATTTATGAAAGGCAGGAAAGTGAGCCACAAGGAAGGAAACCCTCTGCACAGTAATACATAAAACTGTTCAACACACAGAAATGTGTTGCTTTCAGACATTCTGTTCCTTACAATGTGAAAGAGTTTATTTCATACACATGGTACATGAGATAAGCTTTTTTTTTTTTAAAATTCTAAGTAACAGAAACAAATCCTGGGTAACTTACATTTAAAAAGCAGGGAGAAGGATTCACTGAATGTATACTGTGGCATTTCACAGATCTGGTGGAAGAAGTGGACAACCAAACCCCAGGAAGACAGGGACAAGGTCAACTAAGAAACTTCGCAACAAAAGTAACAGACTTTACCTCTAGGCATTTCCACTAATATAACAAGCTTCTGACCATATTAGCCTGAATGCTTCTCTCCTTTAAGTTTCAAATTGTAAAAAGAAAAAATACAATTGGTCCAGTTTGTGTCAACTGCCCGCCTACACTTGCGTCAATCAACGTTAGCTGAAGTGGCAGTGTCACAGGACATAGGTATTAGAGGCCCGCTCTGTGTTTTGGTCCATTTCCAGGAAAGAGAAACTATTGGGAGCAACGTGGCCAACCCTGATGTCATCCCCTTTAGATGAGGACGGGACAAGCGTTTACGCTGTCCAGCAATCACGCTAGAACAAGGGAAGGGGTAATTTCAGGGATCCATTCTGTTAACAGACAAGCATTTTCATTTAGAGTTTTATTTGTACCTATTACTTATATTTAGTTATATATAATTTACATTTATATTATCCATATAATTTAACTTTCATTATGAACATTTTTAAACTCACGAAAGTAGAAAATACAATGATCCCAATGTGCAGTCATACAGATTGAACAATTACCCACATTTTATTGTCCTTATTGTATCTTCTCTATAAAATGTGTTTCCTGGAGTACTCATAAATGCCAGATGATATCATAATCTACCTTATAAATATTTAAGTACATATCTCTATTAGGTAAGAAGCTCTAAAGCCGTAACCATATCATTATCATACTAAACCAAGTAACACTAATTCATCAATATTGTGGTATTTGTATACATCTAGTTCTATAAGACTCTCTCCCTGCTATGGAAGAGTTTACAATCTAGAAGAAATAATAAGACCTTTACTTAAATAACCAAAAGAAACAAATGCCACAAGAAAAACAGAGATGAAGTATCATGTGATGGTCAGAAGAGGGGGATGGTAATGGAAACCGAAGAAGTAGAATGCATATTAAAATATAATCAGGAGCCTAGGAATAAGTATGTGACAGAAAAAGAAATTAAGAAGATAACTAGAGGCTGAAGAAGAGGAAGACTCAAAAATTCAGATTAGCATCTGGAACTGAAGAACCGAAGTCCTTGAAGGAGCGGTGGGAGGTCGGAGCACCTGACAAAGTCCAGAATCACAGGAATAGAGGACAGAGAGATAAGGGAAGGAGACCCAGCTGTCCTGGTTTGGACTGAGGGGTAAGTCAAAATCCCCAGTAAATGTCCCAGAGACTACAAGCAATGAAACCAAGAAAAGTTAAGTCCTGGGAATCCTCAGCTGGGATGCACTGGTCCATCTGAATCTGTTGTTTACTGCAGGCTTTGCTTCTGATTGTATGGGACTGTGATGACATCACCATGATTACAAGTAATATTTCAATAACAATGGCTTTCACAAATAAGTATCTATCTTCGGTGCCTAGCGTGGTGCCTGAAACAGAGAAAGCACTCAGATATAGTGTATTAAACATACAAGTACATTGATTTTATAGTGCTCTTCAGATACTTTATTAAGCTATTTTTAAAGTTATATAGAAAAATCTCATTCATTCATTTTCCTTGTGTTTTTAAAGCTCCAACTATGATAGCTTCCAGCCATGTTGAGAGATTTCTTCATTAACTCAAGGATAAATTGGCTCCAGGAGAAAAACAAAGAACATTCTAGAAAAACATTTTTCTTAATATGCCTCAAAAAGTATACATTTCCAGTACTAATTAGAAAACAACCTTAAAAGAGAACCTTAAGATTATTGCCAAAGTAACGTTACTATTACATTGTAACATAAAATATCTGATAAATGAATGCCCTTAACGGAAAGAGAATGTTCCTTTTTTCAAAAACCATAACAGCAGTAATATTTTAGGACTATTTCATTCTTTCATAAATCAAGAATTTCCTAAAGATCATATATTTTTGTCATTTCTAACAGGACTGAATTTTCTTAGGACTCACTCGTGGGAAAACAAAATAAAACAAGAAGTCAGTGCAGTTGTCATTTATTATTCATACAAATGTTTAAACGACAATCTCATCTACATAACTACTCTAATAGTCAAAGAGGTTCCTCAGCCAGTTTTATCTTGTATGAAAGGGCTGAGTCAATTATGCTTCTAAGACAATGAATTAGAACAAACAATGTATTAGAATGGTTAACAATGGGTCATTGAGTCATTGGGCAGGAAACATCTTTGTTACATAAACATGCTTATAAAATAAGTGTCCTTCAGATTTCCTCCCAATGCCTCCTATTGGCTGAACCCAAGTGGAAGCCAGAGGGGAAGGGAACAAGTCGATACAGTCCGTGAACATAAGTCAGAGTAGGATGCAAAGTGGGTTTGGGAAGGCAGTGGGAAAGGTCTCACCCATTCCCTTCCTCCATTATAAAGCCAGGTCGATTAAACTCACACATTTCTTTCAACAGTTTCTCTCATCTCTATGATGGTCAAATCAAGAAGCAATCTTGTAGGCATTTAGGAAGCTCTATCTAGATTCTAGCACTGTATTAAACTCATGCAGAAAAAATATAAAGAAGTACAAGACCTGGATTCTTTCCCCAAGATAAAGACTGTAGTATGATGATATGATAAATGGGAATGATAATATATCAATAGCAAGTTACAGGGCATGAAAAGACTGAAGATTTGGCTTCAGGCAAGACCAGGTGTGTCCTCTAAGGCAGTTTCTAGAAGGCTGCATGAATAAGTTGCAGTTTTTGCAATTTTTATACATTATTCGGGAAAAGAAAGCTATAGAGCAAAGATGTTCTTTGGAAAGTGACAATAACCTAACATCCTTAGAAACGCTCTAGTAGCAACCTGGAATGTTGCCCAGCCTATTTTGCTAGGTAACCTGTTCCAGGAAAGACAAGGAGGCTAAGGGAGAAATTGCCTATCCTTTTCATCCTCCTAATATGTACATTTCCTGAAAGAGTGAAGACTGGGATCATTATAATACCTATTTTCAATAGTTGTAGGATTATCACATAAAAGCTAAATCCAACATGAACTGGTGAAGGCCATTTCCTCCACCTGAAATTCTTTCCCCACTTCCTCATTGTGCAAATGCTTATTCATTTTTCAAGACTCCACTCAAACATAAACTCTAGGTAGGTTTTTCTGAGTATTCCAAGCGAAGCCAAACCCTCCTCTAAACTGCGACTTCTACAGTGATTAAAAAGAGTATCTTTTCAGCAGTATCCAGTTTGTATAATTATTTTTGAAGAAGCTACTTGGTATTTTCTTTTACTATTTCATTACAGTATAGAAATTTCATAAAAGGTAGATATGACTTGTTTTGTTCTGGATCAAAAGCATTGCCCAGAGAGTTCTTTTTATGGTTAATAAAGTTTTCCAAAAAAATAAAAATAAGAATTTGCAATTACCATTGTACCTTCTAAAACAATGACTCTAAATTTAAACATATGAAAACTTTTAATATAGCATTGAAAGAAAAACTCTCTTCTCCCATTAAACATCTCAGCCTTCATTGAATGAAAAGCTATTACCCAACCACCAATCATTTATCTTTATAAATTTTTTCATAGCAATAAGGTTATCATTTTTTTGTTTTGTAAGCATATTTAGGGGAACTAATGACTTCATAACTTAAGCCATCATTGAATCTGGTTAGTTTTGAGACAGAAAACAGAAGTACTTATAGATTCTCAATAATTACATTTTTATTTGGAAACCAACCATGATGGAACTGGGGAGTGGGTCCTGAAATTACATGAAGCAAAACAATCTAAATTGAATGAAATGCACACAAATATGATGAAGCAATACTTTTTATTTCAAATTGCCATTTAAAACTCTAGAAAATATGACCACTTGGAATTTAAAACCAGTTGGGGATGAGGGAGACAGTTAAACAGCTGTACCTCATCCAATTTTCCATTTGAATCGGGCATGCTTCTGGTTTGAATACAGAACTGTTCTCTCAACGCAGCGAAAAAGCCACACCTTTCAAAGAAATTTGGAAAGAAATCAGAGTTACTCATTCACTCCTCAAAAATTTATCAAGTGCCTGTTCTGGGCCAACATGGTGCTATCTGTCCCTGCCTGTATCCTTTTGTGGGAGATAGAAACATGTTAAAAATTGTATGCGTTCTAAGCTGAAAGGGGAAGCAAGGAGTTGTTAGCATTTATTAATGGGCCAGGCACATTGGATACAGAATCCTATTTCATCTTCACAGTGACCTTATGAGCTAGGTACATTTGTCCAAGTTTACAAATGGGAAACTAAGGTTAGAGAGACTCCATAAGTCATCAAGTTTGCCCCACTAATGAGTGATAGGGTTTAAATTCCAACTAAGATAGGTCTGACTCCAGAGTACCTTGTCTCTCCTCTACCCAGTGAAGGTGAATTTGGAGGCACCTCTGCATACATGCCCTGAGAATGTTTGCAGTGTGAAAAACCACGGTCAGACACCATGCCTAGCAGGGTAGAGTCTGGTGTGAACACAGAGCTTGGAGCAACGGATTCTGTGTGGTGGAGCCAGGTCTGTATTCACGGAGCAAATGAACAGAAACTGGGCAGGCTAAGAAGGGGAAGGGAATTCCCGAGGAAGGAATTAATGTTTACAAACATTAAAGACCATGGCTAATTTGGGGAATGTGGAGAGGACTAACCTCTGTGGCTACAGCATGGAAGAAATAGGCAGGTGATGTGAATAGAAAGTGAGATTGGAACAAATTGGAAAATTTTAAGAGGCAATTTTAGCCACGCTGACAAGGAGTGTGATGGTTTATTATGTACCCAAATTCAGACTTCGGAAAATAATAGAAAGTTTACAAAATATTAAGATAAAACTATTGATGTGTCCTACAGACACCAAACCTTTCATTAAGTGAAAACCAAATGCCAAGCTTTTCTAAGGCCAAGGAAATTATTGTTATGCAAATTGCTGTTGTGTTTCTGTTAATTAAGGTTGTTTGTTCTCAGTGGAACAGAAGTTATCTTTAAAAATAGAAATTAGTAGAAGAAGAAGGAGTAGGAAAAAGGTAACAGATTGTGAAGGACTGATTATTAAAGCAAAAAAATCAGTCCTCAGACTTTCAAAAAAATAGAAACTAAACCAATAGAAGTGAAACAACAAAATTTCAAAGCCTGTTTTCTATAATTAACAATTTTTAGTGACCCTATTTTCTATGCTGTCAGTATATAGTGTTCCCACAATTTATACTGTATATTTTTGTCATTCAGAAATATTTATATTTCAGTAGTATTGTCTTTCAATAAAAATGAATCCCCATCATTAGTTAAACCTTATACAAAAAAGCAAACAAAAGTTCACATGCAAGATGAATAAACATTAAACACTTTTAGAAATTCCTCCCGAGCCTAAATATAAGGCTAGGTTGTGTGTGTGTGTTTTTTTAATTTTGGTTGGTTGACCCAGAGTTAGTTCTGTAACTGATGCTTGGTACTTAAGACAAACTCTGGAATTCTGTGAGCCTTAAACTGAAGCATTTTCCTCATTTGAACAATATCATCTAGCCTCCATGGCTGCTCCTGTCTCCTGCTTCAGGACAACAGTCCTTAATGCTTTCCTGCTAGGACCGGGGTTCTGGTATTCTTGCCAGACCCTCCACTAGGGACATGAACCATCTAGCCAAGTTCTGCCCCACGCTGAGTATACTTCGGCAAATCATGATGCCACTTGTAGCCAGATGGCTTGAGTATCACCACTGCCAAGGTATTCCTATTGCTATGCTCACAAAGACCACCGCTCACTCCTCCCTCCTCAACTTCCAACCACCCTTCATCTGGCTTCCTTCTCTTCCTAATGGCAGGTACACTGAGATGTCAGCAAGTCTCATGAAATCAGATGGCTTTCTACACTGTCACTGAGCACATACAACTTTGCTGACGGGGAAAAATGCAGGGATTTTGTTTCATGTTAATGCTCATTAGCATCTAAATGAGGCAAAGGTTCTAAGGCTAGCAAAGCCTTAAGCAAAAATAGAAAAGTTGCATTCTACTAGCCACCAACATTTGTATCTCTGTATGATTTACATCGAATATTCAATCCTTCAAACCCTAGTACTTAAAATATTTTAGCAATGGCAATAACTTTATTATTAGTTAATAACCACTAACATTTCAGGGTTTTCTTCCTGGCATACATTTTTTTTTTATTAAGATATACTCTAGATACCATAAAATGAAGCATTTAGTGATTTTTCACAATTCAGTGATTTTTCATGTAATAACAAGGTTGTACGACCATCACCACTATCTAATTCAAGAACATTGTCTTCAGTCCCAAAATAAACTCCATAATTTTGTAACATTCTGCATTGGTCATTTGGCAAATATTGGCTCACTGAGTCATACAGCTCTTCCAAATGTTCGCACAGTTCATTATGTAATACTTTAAAAAAAAATCTCATTCATTAATTTTACCAACAGTCTCATTAGAAAATTTTTTATTTGTTAGGATGCTGTCAAGCTCATGGTAGCAAATAAAAGTTTTTCAAAATTTTAATTTTAGCATTGGCAACAAAAAAGATTGGTTTCCTAAAGAGAAAGACTCATTTCATTCACTTTCAAGAAAATGTCTGCCAACTAGCTAAGGGTCAAAAATCATAGTGTGTCTGTTCGTTGTTCTCTCAAGTAAAACTGATGCTCTATGGGGAGCAAAAAACAAGCTAGTTCAGCCCTGAATCCAAACAACTATGCAAGTGTTTTCCTCAAGAGAACTGCACATTTTGATGTACAGTAGAATTGTTTTATTTGTGCTTTCAATTTCATCACGCTGATTATTAAGAAGCTGTGCACTTAAGGGTCAAGATTTAATAAAATTAATACTTTTTACTGTATCATGAAAGATATTCTTAAGTGAATTAACTTTTTCTTCTTCCTGGAAGTGTGTTGGTGAAGAATATAATGACTTCTATGTACTATGGATACAGTTTTGTGCCACTTCCCTGATTACTTCCTTGATTTGTGCTAAGGGGCAGTTTTAGCCGCTATTGCTTCTACATCATCAGTGCAAGTGTTCCCATGCTCAAAAGGGCAAATCACATCTTAGTTTTATTATAAAAGGAGTTTGAACTTGGCCGATTTGCTGCAAACGGTCTCAGGGACCCCCAGCTGTTCACATCGGATTGCTGCCCTAGGCAGCCACTAAATCCACTATGGAACAGAATTGAATGAGAATGCTTTGGCAAGAAGTAGCTCCTTTAAGGAAGTTCTAGAATTTCATATCTACAATTCTTTCACCTGTTCTTTCATCTCCCTTGCTACAGACACTATCTAAATTCAGGTACCTATCACTTTATATTTGGATTATTCATTTCTCTGCCTCAAAAATCTGTCTCCAAATACTCTCCTCAAACTACAGCAGATTAGTATTCCTAAAACCCACTCTGATCCCTTTGTGTAGAAATTTCCAGTGAATTTTTCTACCTACCAAATAAAGTTTAAATGCCTTAATTTTATTTTCAGGGTTCCCCTTGTTCTAGGTCCAACTTCCAGAGCATTTTTCCTACTCATTCTCCATGCTTTCCATCCTCAGAATATACATAGCATTTCCCAACTTGTCCTGTATTTGTCTAACACCCTCCCTTTCACACCTGAGCACTCCCCACCTTTTGAATCTTCATGGATGACAGTCTGCCCCGCAGTGAAGAAGCTAAAAAGGATGGATACAGGCTTTTCCAAGAAGTGTGGTGGTTAGGACACCAGTACCTGAGCAAGGGTCAGCCAATCATCAGGATCAAACTCATTAGGATCTTAAGTCTGGAGCTAGTGACATAAAGAGCTGTAAAGATGTTGAGATGGCAGGTAAATCTGATGATGTTGGGGCAGGGCAGTGAAGCACACTGGTAGCTGCAGTAGCATCAGCGGCCACAATCCACTGTGGTGTCAGTGCCAGCAGCAGCAGCAGCAGCAGCTGGGAATATCTGGTGGTGCCAGCAGCATGGGAACTGCAAGTTGTAAAGCCTGGCTCGTCACAGCCCCCGGGTGAACTTGTCTAGAGTGACTGCTCCTGACTAAGAGGAATGGGGGTTGCTGCTGCACAGTGAAGTCAAGTGTCAAAAGCAACAGGCCCAAAATAAATTTGTATTCACTTTTGCCATGTGAGAGAGAAAAGATTGGAGGTCATATAGAAGATTTCATCTTCAATCAGTTAGTTTTAGATAGTTCATTAGAGCTCAGAATTTATGAGGGAATGGTCACTATTCCGAAGGCCTAAAAGGTAAATCAGCTATTCTTAGCTGTCTGGTCACATACCAGAGGTGGCAAATATTCATATTATAGTCCCAGGATAAGGGATATTTAGGTCAATGTCAATATTAAGATCACTAGCTAAATGCATGGATCAATGAGTCAGTCTCTTTTTCTCTCTCTCTTTGCCATGTATATGTGTGTGTATGTGTGTGTATGTGTGTGTGTGTATATATATACATTATATATACATATATATACACACACACACACACTCTAATATGTATTAGAGTCCATTGACTACATCTGTCCTTCGAACATAATCTGGCAGAAAATCCATTTACCTCATGAAGTTTGAATGGGCACTTACTTCCTTGCTACAAGTACACTAAGTACAAGTACACTATGGGGACAGAAAGATTTTCCCTCTATGAGGCTCACAGGATGACTAACAAAAAAGAAACCATATTAAACAAACCCTCTGCTGCCTGATTTTCCCTCCCCTCTTCACCCAGAGGGCCGATGGGGGCTTTTAGGCCTTTACTAATTTCTTTCATGCCCTAACTCTGCTCTTGTTTTTATGATTCCATTGACCTCTGGATCCCACTAGTATACAAATGACTTAACAGTGTGCAAACAACAGTGCATTAGTCAGAACTTTTGGAAAGTTGTGCATGGCAGTTTTGAGAATGTCCGTTACAAAAGAACAAATATAACTTAAAGTTTCATAGTTAGGAGTATAAGGAAAGGAGTTGGATTTACATGACCTGAAGTAAAGAAGGTTTAAGAGAGACTGACTCTTGTTTTTGAGTATGTTTGCTACAAATAATGGAAAACCGTTATTCTCTGCACCACGTGGCAGACAAAAATTATACCACGGAGAATTTAAACTAGACATTAGAACTCTAAGGATTATGAAATGTGGATATATATTGCTACAGGGTTATGGCAGTCTTAATACACCAATTTTAATTAAAAAATAAGATATTTCTTAAATAATTACAACATTGTGCTCTTGGTATAACTTGAATAACTCGCAACTGAAGGAAAGATATTCATTCCCTCTGAGAAAGCAATAAGCTGTATTTTAAAAAAACAGGATAGAGTTGACAGCTATTTTCAAGTAATTCTTAAAATATAGAGAATATAGTATATGCTTAATAATATCATGAGAAACAACCAGGATAGAGAATACACTATATGAAACAACTGACTTGGACTTTTTAAAAAGTCAATGTCATAAAAAGAATGTGTCAAAAATTGTTCTGGATTAGAGACGGACAACCATGAAATTCAATATGTCAAACTTAATACATTCAAATATACATCTCTAAAAGGCATTTAGAAACAATTTGGGAGAATTTGAATATGAAGAAGATATTAAATAATATGAAATAATTATTAATTTTCTCAGGTGCAATAATGGCATTGGGATTAAGTAAAACATTCATTTTCTTAGAGGTTGCATGATGAAATATTAAGGGTGGAGTGTCTTATGTCTACAAATGACTTTCAAATAATTCAGCAAGAAAACAAATATGTACCTATATGGAAGTATTTTTAAATTTGGCAATATGTTAACAATTGTTTAGTTTAATGGGGAAATATGAATGATTTTTGTATTACCATTGCACCTTTTCTCTAATTAACAGCAAATTCAATTTTTTTCGCATAAAAATAAATAATACTAAGTAAATATATGCAGTACATGTTATTACAAAATATAATATAATAAACCCCCATAAAATCTACATATATGTTCCTCCCCATCTTATCCCTTGAACTCTTCCCCAGTTATAATGATATTTTTAAAATTTTGTTATGGAAATTTTCAAGTACATACAAAAGCTCTTGTCTCAGCTTCGCAGGGCTGTTTTTGTTTTAGGGGTTATCCTTAGAGATTTTCCCTATCATTTGCAAAACTAGTAATGCCTCCAAGGTTTATACTGTCCAAAAGCTAAATGTTCTGTAAAAGGAAGATAACTCAGAGCTATTTAAACCAACATAATATCAGAATTAGAAATCTAAAATGCAGAGTTTTTAATCTTTCTGTGGATGAATACACATTCTTATTTCAGTTGGGATTTGTGTTAAAAAAACACATCACTATTTTGAATAAAAATATTTCTTTCTATGCAAAAACAAATAGACTTTTAATATGAAATACAGATTATGTCTTATAACTAACATCTCTGGAAAACCTGTTCTTGTACTTCATTCTGTTTAATTTTTTTAATCCTCACTTGAGGATATGTTTATTGATTTTAGAGACAGAGAAAGGGAGAGAGGAAGGGAGGGAAGACAGAGAGGGAAGAGAGTGGGGAGAGAAAGAGAGAGAGAGAGAGAGAGATTAATGAGATGAACATTGATCGGTTGCCTCCCATACGTGCCCAGACCAGGGTTTGAACATGCAACATTTGATGTACGGGGCTGTGCTCCAACCAACTGAGCCACACAGCTAAGGCTGTTCAGTTTAATTCATTGTTATTGTGAAATGAACTTGTAAACAGAAATGAAACTTAGCTCTCTGTCCTGAGAGTCAGTTGGATGGAAAATAATTATGCCAATCAGAAGACTGATATTCTTGGCATTTAATAATTAAAATAGCTAGCACTTAGTCAAGGATGAAGAAAGAATTCTAGTTAGTAAATGAAATGAACCTAGCAGAATATTGAACAATTAAGAACAAGAAGCATTAAAAAAAAAAAAAAGACAAGTCAAAGTTAAGAGTACTGTTAAAGAAGAAGTTAGAAAAGGAAGTGGTTTATAAAGTGAGGGTTTTTACGTATTAACTTGAGATTGTTTACCTCTATTGACAGGAAACATAAGAGCTACCATTAAATAAAACTTAATACACTATGGGAAGAAACAGTTAAAGCATAAAGTAAGTATAGTTTTTCATTAATCATTTTCTCACTGTGTATCTAGATATTCTCCTATGGTTTGATTTTAAAGGATAACAGAATTATTGCACATCTAATATGTCATAGATTCTCTCATGTATCTTCTACCTGTCACAACCCCAGAATGTAAGAATCATCCTTTTCACTTTGTAATGGAGTTAACTGAGGTCCAGAAATATTGACTATGGATACAGATCACCGAATTGTTAAGTAGTAAAAATCAGTTTTGAACTCAGATTTCTTTGGCTCCAACTTAATGCTCTCTATTTGCTAGGCTAACCTACCACAGTAGTCTAAGTGAGTGGTTATAAGCTATGCCTTCATGAGACATGGAATTTCTGAGCTGTTAACAAATGTAAAAATTGACTGTACGATTATTATTTAATCAAATATGAAAAATAGAACTTCATAACATGTTATAGATCAATGGAACAGAACAGGGAGCCCAGAAATCAACCCACACCTATATGGCCAATGAATATTTGAAAAAGGAGGAATGAGCATCCAATGGCATAAAGACAGTCTCTTCAATAAATGGTGTGAAAATTGGACAAGTACATGCAAGAAAATGAAACTAGACCACCAACTTACACCACACACAAGAATAAACTCCAAATGGATAAAAGACTTAAATGTAGGCATGAAACCATAAAAATCCTAGAAGAAAACATAGGTGGAAAAATCTCAGACATTTCTCTTAGCAATATTTTTGCTGATATGTCTCCTACGACAGGGAAATAAAGGAAAAAAAATAAACAAATGAAACTACATCAGATTAAAAGCTTCTGCACAGCCAAAAAAAAAAAAAAAAAAAAACATCAATAAAATGAAAAGGGAACCTACTGCATAAGAGAACATATCCTCCAATGATACATCTGATAAGGGGTTAATTTCCAAAATATATAAAGAACTTAATACAACTTTACACCAAGAAGACAAACAATCCAATTACAAAATGGGCAAAGGGTCTGAATAGACACTTCTTCAAAGAGGACATACCGATGGCCAATAGACATATGAAAAAATGCTCAACATCACTAATCATCAGAAAAATGCAAATTAAAACCACAATGAGATATCATCTCACACCTGCCAGAAGTGCTATCATCTATAAATCAACAATTAAGTGCTGGCAAGGATGTGGAAAAAAGGGAACCCTAACGCATTGCTGGTGGGAACTCAGGCTGATGCAGCCTCTGTGGAAAACAGTGTGGAGTTTCATCAAAAAAAATTAAGAATGGAACTGCCTTTTGACTTAGCAATCCCACTTCTGGGACCTAAGAGTCCTGAAACATGATTTTGAAAGAATATATATACCCCTATGTTCACAGCAGTGTTATTTAACAATAGCAGCATTAAGTAGCAGTGTTATTTAACAAGATCTGGAAACAACCCAAGTGTTCATCAGTAGATAAATGGGTAAAAAAAAAGCTATGGTACATTTGCACAATGGAATACTATGCAGCCATAAAAAAGGTATGACATGGATGGACCTGGAGAGTATTATACTAAGTGAAATAAGCCAAATACCATATGATTTCATGTATATGTGGAATCTAATAAACAAAATAAATTGATGAATACATGGGACAGACAGACAACTGTCAGAGGGCAGCGGGGAGGAGGGACTGGATGAAAGAAGGGATTAGCCAAAGAACATACATGCATAACCCATAGATACAGACAACAGTGGGGTGATGGTCAGAGGCAAGGGGGCGGGGACTAAGTGGAGGTGGGAAAAGGGAGGAAATGGGCACATCTGTGTCAACAATAAAAATAAAGAAAAAATACTGGCATAAACAGATGATTCACAATTCCTTACTCTTAGTTTTCACTAAAAATTAAAGTTCTTTTAAAAGGAAAAACAAGAACTTAATAGAATGAGCTTTTTAAAATTACTAGTGATGGTAGAAAGGGAAAGAATAAATTTTTCCATAAACTAAGTTACAAAAGGTGGGTACGAATATGTACTATGCACATACATGTATATGCACATATATGCATGTTTGTGCATGCACATATAAATATATGTGTAGACATACACATATGCATGTATACATATATTTTAAAACACCACTGTAGTAGACCAAAAATGGCAAACACAATCATACATTCATTTTGTCTAACAGCTTGGCAAATTTATTTTAATGTTAGCAAGACTACCATAATATAGATGCTTCCGTAATTGTTCTTGGTAGTCAAAATTGACACTATCTTTTTTAACTTTATTTTTATTGTTGACAGTATTACAAATGCCCCCATCTTTCCCCCTTTGCCCACCTCCTCCTAGCCCCTGCAGCCCCACTCCCCTTTGGCCATCCCCACACTGTTGCCTGTGTCCATGGGTCATGCATATATGCTCTTTGGCTAATCCCTCCACCTTCTTCATCCGGTCCCCCCTCCCTGCTACCCACTTCACAGCTGTCAGTCTGTTCCATGTATCCATGCCCCTGTAAGACAGTCAGAGAAAGACAAACACTGTATGATCTCACTTATATGTTGAATCTAATGAACAAAATAAACTGATGAACAAAATAGAGACATTATCTTTCTTGAAAGCAATGTATGGTAGGCAAAAACTTCAGAAAGAAAACCTGTCCATCTAATATGTCCACTTCCAGGAATCTAGACCAACAGGAATAAAATTGAAAATCAATTTTGTGGAGAAGAATGGACATCTCAACATTATTTATAAAGGTGAAAGAATGAGAAGAACTGAACAACGACAGGTGAATTATTGAATAAAACATGGTACTTTCATACATTGCTTATTATATAGCCAGTAAAATAAGTTTCACAATTATTAATTATGTAAAAATTATTGCAACATAATTTTGAGTGCAAAAAGCAAGATACTATGCTGGTTATACAGTATAATTATTAAACAATTTTAGAAATGTATGCACACATAGAGAAGAAACATTAAATGAAAATATACCAAAATATTAACATTATTTCTGGGTTGTGTGATTATGGGTGAATTTTTATACTGCATTTCCAAAATTTTCTATGAATGAGCACATTCCAATACATAATAAAAAACTATAAACCCAATTTTTTAAATGTCAAGGTTTAGTCATCTTTTATTGATGAAGTAGTAATAATGTTTCCTATGAAGAATAAAGTCCCAAGCCTTGGATTCACTTACTTTTAAAATTTATTTATCCATGACAACATTTTGTATATTTTCACTCTCCTTACTAGTAATTAATCTATTGAGATCTACTTCTTTCTGATTTAGTCATGATGAGTTGTATGTTTTTAAGAATTTTTCCATTTCATCGAGGTTGTCCAATTTGTTGGTGTAGTTTTTCACAGAGACTTATGATCCTTTGAATTTTTGTGTTATCAGTTATAATATTTCCTTTTTTATTTTTAATTTTGTTGATTTGTGTCCTTTTTTTTTTTTTTTTTTTTTTTTTTGGTTATTCTAGCTAAGGGTTTGTCAATTTTCTTTATCTTTTCAAACAACAAACTCTTAGTTTGGTTATCTTTTCTATTGCTTTTCTATTCTCTATTTCTTTTATTTCTTCTCTAATCTTTACTCTTTCCTTCCTTTTGCTATCTTAGGGCCCAGTTTATTCTTCCTTTTCTAGTTCATTAAGGCATAGAACTGGGTCATTTAGGAAGTTTCTTGCTCCTTAATGTAACTATTTATTGCATGAACCTCTCTCTTAGAACTGCTTTGCTGCTTCCCATAAATTCTGGTATATTGTATTTTCATTTTTGTTTGCCTCAAGAAACTCTTTATTTCCCTTTAATTTCTTATTTGATCCATGGGTTGTTCAGAGCCCCAACTGTTTACTCTCCCTTTATCCACACCCTTTAACATGATTTTGCAGATTCTTTCACTAAAGACAGAGTCTATGTCTTTATTCCTTGCATCTCCACTTGTCTTGGGATTTCTTTGTTCCAAAATGACTTTATTTCCTTTAATCAATATTTCTGGGCAGTTCTTTAGACAACGGGTTATTATCAAACAGGACACAGGCAGACACCTGGAAAGTGTTAGCATCTTTGGCCTTGCCACGTTCTTGTTTGCTGCCATCACCGCCTGAAGCCCATGTTTGCGCTGACCGACTTATCCAAGGCTCAGAAATGCCAAAGCTGTCCTAGGCAAAGCCACCCAAGGTCACTCGAGAACTATCAACCCCCAGAAAAATGAGTGAACCCAGCTCAAATCAGCTGAATCTCTCAGACTTTTGAGTGAAACAAATGTTTGTTGTAGCAACCAATATTGTTTGTTGTGTGACATTATTGTGGCAATAAGTAACTTGTATACTTCATCCAATGTTGGTCACACAAAAGCTGGCCTATTCAATTTCTTCTTTCTGTGTTGACATCTTTCTCTGATTTCCCCTGCTGCTATGCCCAGATAACCACAGGGGGGGAGCTACACCCACCTACTGCCTATGCAGATTGTCAAGAACTGTATAGAGTCTGAGACCTGACTTTACTTGCAAGCTCCCAAGTTGGCCTGCCACAGATTCAACAATGCTGGTACAAAACAGAAAACTCCTCTGTCAGAGAGAAAGTTGATTACTCACAGCAAACAGTGAAGCTATAGTATCATTACTTTTGTTCTGTTCGCCCACCCCAGTTCCCACAGGGAGTCATGAAGAGGACCAGATGACACCTGCACATGAAATGGGTTGCATTTTTGCAAGGGGAACTTTGTGCTTAGCAAATCCTAATCATTCAAGGCCCTTGGTGAGCCTGACTTTTGCTCCAGAAAGAGACATCTTTGTTTTACTAGATAGCAAGCATTCTTGCCCTTTGCTCTGAAGGGAGATACTACCCCTAAATTCCAGGGCTGTTTGCTATACAAACGTCCTTGAAAAGATAGACCAAAACAAATGGTAACCATGCCTCACTTGTAAGACATTCAGATATGTGACTCATGAAGAATGAGAAAAATTTTCTCCTAACACAGATGTCTGCCAGGAAACAGAATGACAAACTCTTCTTCTAGGCAATTATTCCCAGTTTTTAGAAGAGATTCTCTTGGGCCTTTTTCTCCCCACCACTTCCACTAGGCTGACTACCTCAACTGTCTTTCATTATCTTGCCCCTCAGACTGTTATGTAGACTGAGAATGGGTGGCAGGCATCAGTTATTTCAAGGCTAGTTTTGTGGCCCTAAATAATACTGAGCCCAATTCTCAGGCAATGGGAACAGTCCATTCTGTTACAAATGGACTGCATTTCTCAATCAGTGTGGGGACAATGATAGACTCTCTAGAAAATAATGCAAACTGGCAGCAGAAATTCGATTAAAAACTCCCAGTCATGCAAATTTCTATGTGCAGCATAGATGTATACATTGGAACTTGGCAGCAAATGCTGTATGAACATCTAAGATTGCAACAATCTTAGATGGAGAAGTTCTTTTTAGAATATATCAAATTCCGTATAATATTATGCAACCTATGAGGCAAAGAAAACTTATAACTGAATTCAGCAAGTGACAAATATCCTTTTCGTGAATGACATTTCAAAGTTAACAAGCAAGTCACAGATATTTGCCATATTGCAAGCTATTAGTGCTTTACTGCAACCAATAAAGGATTAATATTTAAATTATATAAGGGATTCCTTAGTATCAGTGAGAAAACACTGGGCAATTGTGGCTATGGAGATGATGCATTGCTCAGGTCTCCCTTTGAGAGAAACTGTGGCAAGAAGAGTAGTTGGTCAATAGCTTCAACATCTTTGGATCCACTGCATGGTTCATACCAAGGCCAGATTCTGTAAGGTCGGCTCCCAGACAGTAACTGAGCACGGCATGAGTACTAGGTTCTGACCATTCCCATCCACCACAGGGCTCCTCTGCTCTGGGACTCCCCATTGTTTTGGCTGACACTTTCTCAGAGCTGCCCTGCAATGAGAGACTCCTACCCAGTCATCTATTCTTCCTTCTCTCCTTTCAAGGGTCAAATCAGCACTAAGGTCAGAGAGTTTTGCTATTTATTCCTAACCACTTTTATCCTTCATTTTAAACAACCAATTGTGTATTTTTAATCTCAAAATTTGCAGTTAGTCACAATTGTATGTTTCTCTCCCAATAATAAATTCGAAAAAGTATAAAGGTGGTAGCTGTACATCTCATTATTAACAAGGCTTAATTTAACTGTTATGATGGATGCTATTATTAAAAGATAATGTAAGAAATGAACTCATAAGCAGAGGCAGATATATCAATATCTTTCCTACTCCATCACAACACAGCAACACAGAGTTTCACTGCACACACACACACAACACAGAAAATAGTCCTCTCTTTCCCCATTGGACTCTACTAGCAGTTTACCTTTTTTCCTGTAAAGTTTGTTATGCAATTACAATTAATAATAAATGTTTCCATATTTGTCTATCTCAGCATCTGCTTCCTACAGGACCCAAACTGACAAAGAATCCAACTATAAATAGTGAAAAATTTGAATAGTCAATTTACTGGAAAGGAAACTCAGTGTAGCTGTACAAAGATATGTATACAAATGAAATGAACACTTTTACACCATCCACAAAAATAAACTAAAAATGGATTAAAGACTTAAATGTTAAGACCTGAAATCACTTCTAGAAGAAAACACAGCTGATAAACTTTTTAACAGCAGTCTTAGAAATATTTTTTGGGGGATGTCTTTTCTTGGGCAAAGGCAAGAAGCAAAAATAAAAAAAAAGGGAATTATATAAAACTAAAAAGCTTTTGCACAGTGAAGGAAGCCATCAACAAGTTAAAAAGGAAACCCAGTGAATGGGAGAAGATATTTGCAAATGATATATCTGATAAGGGATTAACATCCAAATATATTATAAATATATAAAAATAAACATATTACATATATGCATTATATATATATAAAGAACTCATACAACTCAACATTAAAAGAAAACAATACAATTAAAAATTGAGCAGAGGATATGAATGAATACACACTTCTCCAAAGAAGACATACAAATGACCAACACATGAAAATATGCTCAACATCACCAGTTACAGAGAAATGCAAGTCAAAACTACAATGAGATATCACCTCACACCTGTCAGAATAGCTATTATCAAAAAGACAACAAATAATTGTTAATGAGGATGTGGAGAAAAGGGAACCTTTGTACACTCTTGGTGGGATTGTGAATTATTGAAGCCACTATGGAAAACAGGATGAATATTTCTCAAAAAATTGATAAGAGAACTACTATACAACCCAGCAATTCCACTTCTGGGCATTTATTAAGGAAAACAAAAACAACAATTCAAAAAGGTACGTGTACCCCATGTTTATTGCAGCATTGTTTACAATAGCCAAGGTATGGAAGCAGCTGAGGTGTCCATCAATAGATAAATGGACAAAGAAGATGTGGTGTATATACAGGGGTGGGTAAAAGGGGGTTTACAGTTGTGAGTATGCAAAACAGAGTTTATTCTTTTATTATTATTTATTAAGTATATGATTTAACCACAACAAATCATATAATAATTTGTCTTCTTCATATTATAATTGTTATTACTTCGTATCTTTACTTTTGATTTATCTTTTAGGCAATGTATATACAATGGAATATTACTACTCAGTTATAAAAAGAATGAAATCTTGCCATTTATGACAACATGAGTGGACTTAGAAAATATTATGTTAAGTGAAGTCGGATAGATTAAGTTAAATACCATACGATTGCACTTACAGCTGGAATCTAAAAAACAAAACAAATAAACATACAAAATGAAACAGAAACAAACTCACAGATATGGAGTTCTAACTGAGGCTTGCCAGAGGAAAGGGAAGTGGGAGGTTGGGCCAAAAGTGAGAAGGGGATTGAAGTGCACACTTGCAGTTGTAAGTTTCAGGGATATAATGTGCAGCACAGAGAATAGAGGCAATGTGGTAAGAATTATGTATGGCGGCATATGGTTGCTAGACTTACTGTGGTTATCAACTTGGAATCACTATCATGTACAACTGAAACCAATATAATATTGTATATCAACTGTAACTACAAGTAAATTTTAAAAAACCACAAAAATACACATAAAACACACACATAAATAGAAGTAGGGAAGGCAAATCTTAAAAATTCTACCAAATGTGTGAAATTGAAACACTTCTGGAAGGAAGAAGATGGGTTTGAACTCAGAAAAGTAAAGCCACCCCCACCAAAGTGGAATATTTATGAATAGAGGAAAAGAATATAAAAATTAGTGGTCTCAGTAATTGCAGTGGTTAACATTTACTGAGCACTCTTGCAAAAGTTTCCATGAATTAACTTGTGACAATCCTACGAGGCAGGTACTACTCCAATCTCTATTTTAGAGATGAGGATACTAAGGGATGAAAAGATTAAGAAATGTGACCAAGGTATTTAAAAAAAGATTCATTCAAGTTCAGTTAAAAAGGTTGTACACATATATGCTTTGTGGACTCCATTCTAAATATGTTGGAAAATAAAATGAAATATAGCACTCAGCCACATTTTAATTTTGTGATCTTGGGCACAATTTTTAACCTTTCTGGGTTTAGTTCCTCTTCTATTGTAGAATAGAGCAACAGTACTTCATTATTTGCAAATATATTTTGGAAATTGTATGTAAAATTATAGCATACTACACAAATATAAGATATTAATATTAATTTAGTGCTACGGAAACTAAATTTTAAAAAGGAGAATGGCTATGAAATACAAGAAAATTCTAAATTTGGAAGAATGCAATGAAGTCAAATATCAATTGAAACTTTGTTTCAGCCAATTATTTCCATTCTTTCTCAGCTATGTATTTATGTATGCATGCATGCATGTTTTTATACCTGAAGATTTATAATTAAATATGCAATTTAGTAGAGCTGGGACTAAGTAACGAAGTTTAAATGTCACTACCTTCCAGGTCCACTCTCTTGGGAAGGGAACAATAATGATGAAATTAGCTTGCTAAAGTTCTTTTTGACAAATAATTTATCATAGTCATAAAGAATATGATGCCATAGTGATGATTTCTGTGTAGAATGGAATGGGAAGAACAAGAATGGGATGTTTTCATGAATTCTGAAAAATTCTGCTAAATCTCTAATTATCTTTATGTCCCATCACCTCACATTTTCTCTCTCCAATCTAACTATTTCACTTTATGAACTAGGGTTGTTTTCTTTCTGAATATTAGCTGTATTAAGTAATCTAATAAAGTAAGCAGTTCAATATCCTTAGAAGCATTTTGGCTTTTTAAATTTATTAATAGGGCTACACCATGATTCCACATGGTAATAAGTTCATTTCACACACTGCTGTTACTGGGGTATTCTGTAACTGTATTGTTCTATCACTAATTATGTAGAGTATGGGATCACAGCATTGAGCTTCATACATTTTATTCAGTAGTTATCAGATCTGTACATTTATATAAAATAACTCTAATAAGTGAAGAAACCACAAATAACCTTAATATTTTGAATATTGGAATTGTAATACTACTACTGACTAATGTGTTTATTATTTTTTAATGTGTCTCATGCTGCACTTTGAATTCGGGGATGCAATTTCCTTGGACAGGATAGGAAGTTGGTTCTTCCTTATATATTATTTTATGCTTTTATATCAGAATAAAGAAAGTAATGTAGGGGTGGTGTTCTGTGATGGTGGCTAGACCTTCAAAATCAACTCATGAGGCAAGACATTGCACGCATGAGTGCACTCTGAGGCAATGCTTCCATTTTCTGACATAATTAATTTTCTCTTGCATTCTGTAAACATCCTTAGGGCAGGCCAATGTTCACTTCTAGAATCTTATACTGCTTTGAAATAAGAATAAAGAATTTCAGAGATATAATATTAACTCAAAAAGACTATGCACCTATATTATGAACAATATTGGTATGTTGACTTCTAAAATTTTCTATTTTTTGATTTTCTTGTTATATTTTCCTTGGTGCAAAGATTAATTTTAACCCGCTGAAGAAAGGCTTTATGATTTGTGGGGGGAAGGTGATAAAGGAAATGAATATGTCAAAAAATATTTGTAATAGCTTTCAATACTGTATGTTGCCAGTGCTTTATAAGAGTTGACGGTTAAATTAGTCACTATTTGCACTCATAAGGACTCAGACTAATTTTTCTCTTGCCACACCAGAACCGAGTTGACCTAGTTCCCCAAACTAAACTGAAGTAGACACGGTTGGCTTAGAGTGGGGATTTTCTCTGCAGTCAGACATTCATGGGGTTCACACACCAGTCTTCAGCTTAATAAAGTATGTTGATAAAGCTTGATATGAAGCCAGATTTCTCTTGTTCCTGCTCCAAATAGTTTAAAAAGGAAAATTATAGTATTTACCAGGGCCTACTGTGGCAATAGTAGTTAAGTAATTATGCCCCTTCCATCTTTTTCATGATATACTTGTTAGTAGCCATTCGTGCCTTACACCAGTGGTAACTAACAGAATCGTTTACTCTGTTTCCTGAGCAGAAGCTGCGTGATGATCTGTTAGGACTGCTTTAGTTTGAGACTTTGCTTCTTTACTGTTCTATCAGACCAGAAGGGAAACATCTGTCTGCTAAACCAGGAAAGTAGCATCTATCTATAAACAAGGAAGTAGCATGTGTCTGCCAGACCAGGAGGGGAGACTCTGCCGACCAGACCAGGAGAGTAGCACCTGTCTACCAGACCACAAGGGTGGCATCTGTTCAGAACCAATAGTTAACATCTGTCTAAAAACAGGGAGGACAGCTTCTGCCTACCAGACCGGGATAGGTAGCATTCTTCAGAGCCCACAGCAAAGGACATTAAGTGAATTTATTTGGTTTTTATATTTGTCTATTTGTTTTAAAAAATCATCTTCTAGGAAATGCTGGTGACTTAATAATCAAAGACTCATTTATATATCTTGGTATAAAAGTATAAATATTATAAAATAAACACTTAAATATAGAGTAATATATTATATTTGTACAAGCAGCAGGAGGTCAGAGAAACAGGTTATTAGTACTTACAGCTTTATAAAATTTAGTTTCAGATGGGAAATATATTCTAAGGACCATATTTATTCAACTTGATATTTTAAGGAATGCTATGAAATAAGTACATTTGTACATAGGCTGGCTTCACTAAAAGGTTTAATGATTTTTTTTTTTAGGATATCTTGATATGAGGTAAAGCACTTTGCAATGTCAGAAATCTAAGACAGTTATGCATAATTTCAGACTTATTCCAAAAATATGATTATGTAGTAGATAAATCAAGAAATGAATCATATTAAGATACACCAATAAAATATAAAAGTTATATGACACATATCTAGACATTCTTATTATTCTGGTCCAAATTAGAAAGTAACAAATAACTCTTTCTGTGGAAGAAAAGGCAGTTTTAAAGAAAAATACTATATTTTCTACAAGAATCATATGTTGTAATAATTGGAAAAAATATAGAAAAAGAACTAGCTATTTACTCTTTAATTCATTTATATCCATGCCCCATGTTATTGCCCAGATACTGGAGTTGATTTGTGCCCAGAGTACATACTATGAGTTTATAAATATAAATCAGAGGAAAAAATAAGATCAAGAAGAAAACAGACTTCCGGCCAAGATGGAGGCGTAGGTGGACACACTGTGCCTCCTCTCACAACCAAAATTAAGGACAACAAATATTTAGAAACAAGAAAACAACCAGAACTTATAGAAAATTGAACTGTACGGAAGTCCAACAACCACTCATCCAGACCGGTAAGAGGGGCGGAGTCGCGGTAGGAAAAAGTGGAGGTGCGGACCCAGGAACGCAAGTAGCAGCAGCTCGCAGTTCCCAGGTACACGGGCGGTGGCTGGCAGTCCTCGGGCGCACAGGCGGCAGCTGGCAGACCCCGGGCACAGGGGGGCAACTGTGCAGACCCAGTGAGGACGCACAAGGCGGCTGGCTGACTAGGGGATCCCACATTCGCGCGCGCAGACGGTCCAGGCGGAGGGGAAGTGGCGGAGGGGACTGAATCCAGGAGAGAGTGGAGCAGGCGCCATTGTTCCCTCTCAGACCCCGCCCCCACATACAGCGTCACAACCCAGCGACTGGGCTGCCCCGCCCTGAGGAACACCTAAGGCTCCACCTCTTATACGTAATAGCTGCAACCAGACTAAAACCAAAACAAAACAAAACAAAAAACCCCACCAAAAATGGCTCAAACCAGAGAAAAAATGAAAATCCCAGAGTCAATTCCTCTAAGCAACAAAGAGATAGCCAACCTATCAGATGCACAGTTCAAAGCACTGGTCATCAAAATGCTCACAGAATTGGTTGATTTTGCTCATAAATTAGATGAGAAAATGCAGGCTACAATACGTGAAATGAAGGAAGACGCATGGGGAACCGATAGAGATGGAAGGAAAACTGGGACTCAAATCAATGGAGTGGACCAGAAGGAAGAAATTAACAACCAAACAGAAAACGAGGAAGAAACAAGAATTCAAAAAAATGAGGAGAGGCTTAGGAACCTCCGGGACATCGGTAAACGTCCCAACATCCGAATTATAGGGGTCCCAGAAGGGGAAGAAGAGCAACAAGTAGAAAATTTATTTGAACAAATAATAAAGGAGAACTTCCCCAATATGGCAAAGGAAATAGACTACCAGGACGTCCAGGAAGCTCAGAGAGTCCCAAAGAAGTTGGGCCCAAGGAGGAACACATCAAGGCACATCGTAATTACATTAGCCAAGATTAAAATGAAGCAGAGAATTCTAGAAGCAGCAAGGGATAAGGGGACAGTCACCTACAAAGGAGTTCCCATCAGACTGTCAGCTGATTTCTCAAAAGAGACCTTCCAGGCAAGAAGGGACTGGGAAGAAATATTTGAAATCTTGAAAAGCAGGGACCTACATCCAAAATTGCTCTTTCCAGCAAAGCTGTCATTTAGAATGGAAGGACAGATAAAGCGCTTCTCAGATAAGGTCAAGTTCAAGGAGTTCATCATCACCAAGCCCTTATTATATGAAATGTTAAAGGGACTTATCTAAGAAAAAGAAGATAAGAAATATGACAGTGAAAAGACAGCAAACTCACAGCTATTAACAACCACACCTAAAACAAAAGCAAACTAGGCAAACAGCTAGAACAGGAACAGAACCACAGAAATGGCGATCATATGGAGGGTTAGCAACAGGGGCGTGGGAGGAGCGGGGGGAAGGTACAGAGAATGAGTAGCATAGATAGTGGGTAGAAAATAGACAGGGGCAGGGTAAGAATAGTATGGGAATGTAGAAGCTAAAGAACTTATGACACAAGGACATGAACTAAAGGGGGGAATGTGGGTGGGAGAGGGTGTGCAGGGTGGGGGGAATGATGGGGGAGAAACGGGACAACTGTAATAGCATAATCAATAAAATATATTTTAAAAAAAAGAAGAAAACAAACACAAAATGCAAAAGGGAATCTCATAGTATCAGTTCAGTTCTCATAGGTCAGTGAATTTTCAACTCTGTTACATAATATTTGCTATAAGGAGCAGGTGTGGTAATGACTTCTTCACTATCTTGATATAAATTAATAAATATAACATCTTTATATGTAATAAAAATGCTCTAAGATAAACAAAAATTAAATAAAGTTTGTATCTATCCTTCTATCTGTAAATATTTTGATGTTATAAATTAATTTCATATATATTTAATAAATAAATATATAACTATATTTTATAAATAGTTTATAAAATATAATTATTTTAATATATGAATGTGCCTAAAGTATACTAAAGTGAAATACATGTATATATATTTATGCACATACTTATATATAGGCATGCATATATATAAATATTTTGGCAAGATTTTACTAGAAGACTTAAAGATGTAGTCATACACTTGGATCTAAATGTTGGCTCACCATGAATGTGACAACTACAGAGAGAGTGATGCTTGTGTGTTATAGTGGTGATATAAATACAAGGCATAAAATTCCAAACAAAACAAAGGTCTATTTCCCCCTGGTTTATACCTTTGTTACATATCTGGAAAATTCTTTAGACTGGACAAAAAGCATTCAGAGTCTGCTGTATCTATTCTCCAAAGATTGCCCTCCATATATTCTCCCTGCGGAGGCAAGCTGCCTTTCACCTCAAGAGGTGGAGTTTATTCATCCTCACCTTAAGTTTGGACTCGCCTTGACCAATGGAAAGCAGCCCAAGTGCTCTTCTAGGACTACTGAGCCCAAGCCTGAGGAGGACTGGCAGCTTCCACTTGCCACCTTTTGGAACCAGTTATTATGCTATGAGACACTCAAGCCACGTGGCAAGGACATACAAAGGAAGTCTGAGGTGCTCCAATTGACAGCTCCAGGTCAACTTCCACCCAAGTGCCAGTGGTACGAGTGAGCCATTTCAGATGTTCAAGCCCAATGGAGACCAGCCACTTGCAGCATTAGTCACCATCACATGAAACAAAACTGCCCAGCTGAAAAGCCATCCCACAGCATCTTAGGAGATAATACACTTTTGTGGTTTTAAGCCTCTAAGTTTCGGGTTGTTTTATTATACAGCAATAGACAATCAAAATAGCATTTACATGTAAAACTGAATTAGATTCTAGGCTCAGGCTGATATAAACAAACCTTTTTCATCTGTTTGAAAATCTAGTGGGTTATTGGAGAGCCTTGCAGTTAGAAAAGAGTTCTTCATTATGAGGGACTGTCCTATATATATGTGGGATGTTTATTATATTTAGTCCCTACCCTAAATGTTAGTAGTGTTTCCTGGTTATTATGACAACCAAAATGCTTCTACAAATTTCCAAAACGCTCTCTAGGGGAATGGTACTGACTTTGCTAAGAACCACTATCTAGAATAATTATTTGTCTAGTTACTACAGTGTTAGGTCCTAGAAAGGTAGAAATGAAACAGATTTCATGTCTTCAAAAAACTCACAGTTCAATTGAGGAGATGACAGAATGAAATTATAACATAAAACAATAAAAGCTGTGATGGAGATGTTTTCCAGGCATTATGGTAGTACATAGGACCAGTAGTTAAATCAGCCTTAGGAAGGGTCAGGATAAGTTTCCTAGAGGAGTTAATTATTGAGCTAAGTTAGCCACATGGAGAAGAGGTTGAATGGAGACTCAGGCAGAGGAAACAGCTTGTACAAAGGCATGGTGTGAGACGTTAGCAGCCATAAAGGTAACGAGCAGGCTGCAGCCAGAGGGTGATGCATCTTTTATGCTTTACTAAGCAGTTCATTTAAACATGAAGGCAATTTTGTAGTACTAGCCAGAGGTAATGTCATATTTTTACCACACCTCCCAGCCTTTCTTACAGTTGGCTTAGGGCCTTCTGACTTTTCTGGGCATTGGATGTGGGTGGAAGAGATGTTAGCCAGTTGCAGGCCTTGCTCTTGATAGCATCCCCTGAAATCTCCTAATTCACTCTTTTCCTGCTTCATGTCAGAGGCCACATGGTCCAGATGGCAAAGTTCCAAGATGAAAGAGGGCTCTCCGACTTGTATCAGATATGTGAGAAGTGTATTTTTATTTTATTTAGTCACTGAGATTTGGGAAGGGGGCTATCCATCAGTATTCTGCCAGGAAACAAATCACCCCATATGGTTCAAATGAAGAGACTCTAATGAAGGAAATCGTTTCAGAGGTGTGGACAGGGCAAGAGAAGCAACTCCAGAGTCAGGAAGCTGTTCTCACTCCTTGAACTGAAGAGGCAAAGAGTGGAAATAGGGTTATCGCAGCCCTGAGAGCTGGTGCCAAGGAGAAGGAGCTACCCAGCAGGAACTCTAGTGATGAAGCTTATCACCACTGCCAGAAGAAGGGGGAGAGCTGGAAAAAATTCCCTAACTGGCCTATTCTCCTGTCCTTTAGGCTCCTGAGAGGGTACCCCCCTTGGCCACATGGAATCAGAATGCAGCCCCAAGGGAGCCCAGGTGATCAGTACACAGGTGCCAGGCTCCCAGGGCACAAAGCTTCTCAGGGAAGGAAGAACACCTCTGGAGGGTAAAGAAGATAAGCAGTTCCTGAGGTGTGTCTGTTATGGCAACTAGGTTTCATTACACTAATACAAAAATCACTGAAGGATTTTAAGCAGATTTTTAAAATAAGTTTTCTTGAAACAATTTAAACATCATTAAGTTAATCCTTTTGATGTGTATGATTCAGTGGTTTTTAGTATATTCACACAGATGTACAATCATCCACATCTAGTTATAGACAATTTCATCACATCCCCCCTCAATCCCCCAAACATCCCATACCCATCAAGGAGTCCCCCCCATCCTCCCTCTTGCCCCAGCCACTGGCAGCTACCAATCTACTTTCTGTTGCAATGCATCTGTCTCTTCTGGATGTTTCACCTAAATGGAATCTTATAGTATGTGGCCTCTCTGTCTGGCTTCTTTCATTTAGCATAACACTTTCGCAGTTTATCCATGTTGTAATATGTATTCTTTTTTATTGCTGAATAATATTGCATTGCATATGGTAGAGTTTTGAAAGAAGACAGCTGTGTAGAGAATAGGTTGGAGTGAGCAAAAAAAAAAAATCAATGGCAGAGGAATATGTATAAGTTGGGGAGTGATCACATTCTCTAAAACCATTCTCTCAAATTATTGTTATACCCAGGAATAAGTTAGAGAAGATAAATAGCATTCTTCCTCTCCTGTCCTAAAAGAGCCTCCTTTTTCTGGGTTCCCAACTCAACGAATGGCATCATTCTCTACCCGGAATCTGGGATTCATATTAGAATCCTCCATGTTTCTCACTCTCCACATTAGATCACTTTTTGCTGTGCGCCCTACCTCTTACTCAAACCGTTCTCTCCCCTTTGTGCTGACTGCCTTAGTCGAGCCCCTCAATGAGTCAGGCTGAACTACCTCAATCATTGCCTAACTGGTATCCTTTGTTCATGGTACCCAGTTAGAGTCTATCATCAGGTACAGCAATGATGACAGAAGATGGATGGATGGATGGGTGGATGGATGGATGGATGGATGGATGGATGGGGGAGGTGCTGTACTTTATCTCATTGTTGAGTTAGGAAGCAGAAATCAGGCGTCTGTAGCCTAGCCCCTTCTTCTTTTCATCTGTTTGAGAGTTAGGGGCCTTCAGAGCTAAAGAAGGACTTCCCTGCTGGAACTGCTGATATCTGGGGTTCAGAAAAGAGAGCTACTTTGGCTTTACATTAAACTCTGTCCTCTCTTAGCATTAGTGTAATAAAGATGATTGTTTTGCTTTCATTTGCTATAAACCTTTTTACAATCTTTTTTTCAGAACTTGGGTGAGAAAAGACTAGAGCAAATTTACTGTTTCTTAGTAAATGTAAATGGAATCATGCTCAATTAGGAAAAAGAACAGGTTTTAGAAAAAGTTATGTTTTTCTGAGTATTTAATTGTGAGATAAAATTTGGAACCTGACATGTCATCAATATTTCAAGCAAATGCAATGACAAATTTCATCTTTTAATCACAATAATTATCATGGTTTCATTTCTCCAGGAAATCAGCTCTGAAACAAAAACTTGCATGCAGGAAGCATAGTAGGGAGTACACTTAGGAACAAAACCTGTAGAGAAGTGAGGAAAGCAGGTTTAAGTGGGTTTAGAGAATTGAACTGAGGATAAGTTAAGAAGAGAAGCATCAGCAAAACCCACAGAGAGCTCAGGACTTGAGATGGCTCTTGGAGTTCTCCTCAGATTAAGGCAACAGGGCGAGGCCACTGCAACGTTAAGTCACTGAAGCAAACTGCACCTTGGAGGAGACATAAGCATGGTTCCCGCAGCAACCTGGGCTCAGAGAAGGGCTCAGCTGTGAGCTGTCAGCAGCCAACACTTCTGACCAATGGGAAATAATCGACTCAATCCCAAAAGGACAATAATTGGGGCAATAATTATACTATCCATTACAATCCACCCCTAGCATTGCTCATATTCATTTGCTTCTTTAGACAGTTCTCTTCACATTAAGGATTCTAGGTAGTCCTTTTTTTTTTTTTTTCCCTGCAGAAACCTAAAAGAGGAAGATAAGTGGGATAAAACACAGACTTTGTTGCCAAGGCTGGTTTGAATGCTACAACTGAAATTCATATTGACCCTCCTCCACACCTGTCCTAGATTGCCTTCGCCTCAACTAGAACCTTTGTCGTCTAGGTGGTCTACCTTGTAGGGTCACCCACACCCTTATTCTTCAGAGCTCTGAGTAAAGCCAAGAGTTCGGTACTCGTTCCTTTACATCAAAATTTTGTAAGGAGTACCAAGAGACACACCCATGGCTCACCTAAGTGCTGTGCATTCTCTTCCCTGCTCCCACGTGTAACAGCAACCCTATCTACTCCTGATGATAGGAGTCAGTTACACCTGCCAGTGTAAAGACTCTTTTCTTGGTCTGCTGGTCTCTTGGACTGAGGAGCCTGAAGTGACTGAGAGCAACCATAATTTTAAGTCCAATGGGTTTCTTACTGTGTCCTCTGATGAAAGCATTAGACATTTGGGAACCAGGAACACTTGAGCTACAGAGCCGGAGCAGAACAGAAAGCACATATTCTCCAAGGGGTTGCTGGGAGTAGGGCCACTTCTATTTCTACTCTGGGGTCTTACAGTCTTATATTCTACCTGTTAGAGACCCAGTTGTTAATTTAATGTGTAATATGTGCAGCTTTTCATTTCAAGTGTATTATGTATAGCTTGTGCCCCAACTGCATCTCAATTCTATCAACAGCAGGTTCTGAGTGGCATTTTATGTGACAGGATAAGTGTATTCAAAGAACATTATTAGTTTCCTTTTGCTGCTATAACAAATTTACTGGGTTAAGAGAAACCAGATTTACTAACTTATATTTCTGGTGGTCAGAAGTCCTATAATTGAGATGTTAACAGGGCCATATTTCTTCAGGAGGTTCTAGGGAATATCTTTTCCAGCTTTTAGAGACTGCCAGTAGTTTTTGGCTCACGGCTCCTCCTCCACCATCAAAGCCAGCAGCACAGCATATTCAAATCTCTCTTTTCTGCTTCCATCATCACACATTCACTAACTCTGCTTCCACTGTTACATTGCCTTCTCTCACTCTGACCCTCCGGCCTCACTCTCATAAGAACCCCTGTGATTACATTGGGCCCACCTGGATAATCCAGGATAATCTCCCCATCTGAAAATCCTTACTTAATCACAAGTGCAAAGCCCCTTTTGCCACATAAGGTAATATATTAACAAATTCTGAGGATTACAATGTGGATAACTTTGGAGGGGGTCATTATTTAGTTTACCGCAGACATGTACCCACTGGCTTACCTCATTTATAGAGTGGGCACCTTAGTCTGAGTCAATGCTTTTCAGGATCCATACAGATCTGAAACAGAATGCTGTAAGACTTCGGATAATGGTTCTGGCCAATGTGGGCAAAGAGGGCAAATCCATAGCAGACTATGAATCAATTCCAGCAAAGGTGAATCACAGGCCCATGAGGGTAGAGTATAAAGCAAATATCCAGCAAGTGGCTGGTTGATCTTCTTAAGGGATTGTGCTGTATTGGGGGCTTAGTGTTGGTCTCTTGTGCTGCCACGTTGTGCATTTGGCAGTGGCAATAGCCAGAGCAGTATTGTGAAGCAACAGCCCGCTCTGTAAGTTCCATGCATAACCTTTCTCCTTGCCACCAGGATAGCCTCCATCTCTGCACCATGGCTACTGTGTGCATGTGCCCTCTGTGTCACCACTAGATAGATAAAAGCAGATTCTAGCTGATATCAACTTGTAGAGTCATGTCTATGTGGTCATTTATCATCTCTTCTATGGTGGGATTTTACCTGACAGGCATCACCATATGATTAAAAGATAGTCATACTTTGTGCCCACTCCGATAGCTTCATTAACACAACCATTCCACAACCTCCTTTTCTCCATTTGTTCAACCTTTCCACTTCTAGGCCCCTACCAAACAGCCAGGACATGTGCCATTACTCAGGCTCAGCCTTTTTTTCCCTCCACCAGTCAGTCATAAGGGACACCCCAATCTCATGCAGTCATCTATTCGATCAAGTACCAGTGCAATAGTGGTTAATGATAGTATTCTGGCCACATATTCATGCAGCTTACTTGTATTCTGGCCCTGCTCATCTCCAATCCTGGATATATTACCTCTGTTTTACCATAGTGTTTTTCTGGGCCCATTGGACCGTATGAGTTGGTGACTCTGACAAAACCCAGCTTCTGATGGGCAGTTACAACCACCTGACATCTCTCAGTGAGGTGCTCTGTCTGTATCAGGGCTCAAATAGCCTGCCAGGAGTCATTTTTCAACAGTATATGCTTTTTTTTGTTAATTTTTTTTGCCTCTGTCCAGAACTGTTAGATTTTTCTTTATCATTTTCCCATTCATTGCACAGCATCTTTCCCCACCTCTGGTACACCCAATAGCATACTTCTGTCGTTTTGCATGGTCTGAGAAGCATAATTGCTTGCCCCATAGTTAAGAGATAATGCAGAGCCCTTTCCTGCTCTGGGCACCACTTAAAGTTGGTAGCCATCTGTGTCATTCAGGAAATGTGTCAGAGCAATATTCTTAAGTAAATGTTATGCCTGAAAAACCCAGAGGAGCCTAGCAGGTATTGTCCCTCCTTTGTAGTAGGAAGTATATATAAGATGTGATAGCTTACCCTTTACTTTTTAGCAGATGTCTGGCAGGCCTCAGACCATTGAAACCCTAACTTTCAATATTTCATTGTCTTTCTTCAGTGTATCTATGGCACTCAGCAAGAGAAATATAGTTTGAAGTTTTTATAATGAACACTTACTTTGAGCCTCTCAAAAGCTTGCCAGTGCATTCCTATCTGCAAGCACTGCATCTTAGTTCACCTCCAGGGAAATTTCATCAATTGCACAATTCCACCCATCACACATCAGGGCTATCAAAATTCCATCTATCATCAGTGATACTCTATTAGTTTTCTGTTGCTGCACAACAATATTACTACAAACTTAGTGGCTTACTGTGACACATATTTCCTAGCTGACAGTTTCTGTGCATTAGAAGACTAGGCATGGCTTAGCTCTGTCCTCTGCAAGGCTGCAATTAAGGTGTCAGCTGGGCCTACAGTCTCATCTGAGACTCAGCTAGTAAAGTAACCACATCCAAACATGTATGGTTTTGGGCAGAACTGAGTTCCTTGCCAAACCAAGGGACTCTGTCATTGTTGGCTGTTGGCCAGAGGCTGCCAACAGCTCCCGGCCACATGTATCTTACCTCTCTATGTGGTGGCTCATAACATGGCAGCTTGCTTCTTCCAATTTAGCAAAGGGGAGAGGCCCCAGCAAGACAGGAGTGATAATATTATGTAACCTATTCACATATGTTAAATCATATACATCCTGTCACTTTTGCCACAGTCTATTGGTTAGAAGAAATTTTCAGGTCCTACAGACACATATGAGGAGAAATTCATACAAGAGTAGAGATATTAGGAGATGGGTTTCATGGCATCAGTCACCTTAGAAACTGTCCATCGCAGATGGGATACTTATTGGTACCTTACCAGTGATGATCCAGCTCCAAAATCTCATTTTAGAGTCCACTGCCTCATACCAGTCTCCACCCAAACTAACTTAAATCCCTGGTAGACAGACTCAGAGATGGCAGCTTGCATGCAGGAAGTTGACCGTGGAGTACTTTCAATAATACCGCCTGTGAATTAGTGAGAAAAGCAGGATCAGGCAAGAAAAAAAGAGAAACTGAGTTGTAATACAATTGCAACAAAGGCCTTAGGTAATTTCATTGGGAGTTCTAGAGCTAAAATGATTCTTCTGAGTCATCCTGAATTAAGGTCAGAGGGCCAGGTCTTTGTGTACTACGTGAACTAGTTATCTGATGAGCTTCCCCTTCTCCATGGAACTTTGAGTGAGACAGCATCCTAGGGCCCAGAGCAATTTACGGGGAAGGGGCAGAGCGGTGAGCAGCCATCAGGCAACACTCCCAACAGCTGGGGGAATAAGTGCCTCAGACCTGAAAGGGTGTCTGGGAGACATGTCACTGTAGAAGCCTTTGATAAACCCAAATGCATGACATAAAATAAAATTTAGTAAACTTTCTGATGGTGGACTTGAATAAAGCAAGAGAATTTAGGCCCCAGGAAAAAGAATGGATTTTTATGCTTTTAATTATTTTCCACAAGTATTTCTTTTTCTTTTTCCCAGAAACACTACTGATAGAAGCTAGAAAGTGTTCTCTTTGACAAGATGCTAGGGTTGGTAGGAATATTTTTAGCTATAAGTAACAGAATACTTTGATAACAGTCACTGAGACAACTTGGAGTTTATTTTTTTTCTTGCATAAATATAAGTTCGAAACTGTTCAGTTGCTCTCCAATGTCAAGGCTAAGACAGCGATGCTCTTGGCTTTATCTCAGATCTCCTGTATCATGGCTACAAATTTCAACCACCCTGTCCATCTTCAAGAAATAAAGAGAGACAGAAGTAGTACCAGCAGATTTTCTTTCATCTTTCTGGCCTGAATTGTGTCCCAAAGCCAGTCCTAGATGCAGGAGAGGCCCACAGAGAGAATATTTCATTTTTTAAGTCTTTATAGGAGAGGCAGGCAAGGAAGAAGGGGATTTGGAATGGGTGCTGGTGAGTCAAATCAATATTGTTTTCAAAGCAGGTTTCTATTTTGCTAATTGAGGTCAGATCCATAACCTTTAAAGGCCAGACGAAAGATGACAGATACCATCATTTGGCTGAGAAGTTAAATCAGGCTACTATTTGGATGGAAAACTATCAGTATCATTCAGGATCCAAACAAGAAAACAGACATGTGCATGCCAGGTCATTCAGAGGGGAATTGAACATTTGGGGGGCTAATTGCAGTGGTATTACTGGAGCTGAGAAGTCAAATAAGGTACAGAGACAACCCAAGAATTAATATCAGCAGGAAGCCACTACAATCCCTAGAACTGAGGAGACCAAAGGAGGAGATGCTGTTACGAGATTCCAGGGGCTGGTGCTGCCCAGAGAGAACTGGTTTCGTATCAGAGTTTACCTGTCGGGAGCTGGGTCATGGAGGAAGAAGCTGCCGAGCAGGAGTTGGAACCACAAAGGAAATACTGCCCAAAGCAAAAAGAGGCAAAGGGGGTGGGGGCATGGTTCTTCTGCTTCCCACTTTCCAATCACCCATCTCACCCCACAGGTTGAACCTAACTTGAAACTACCTGGCAAAGGAGCCTGGAAAATGTACTTGCAGCAGTCATTCCCCTGCTGTACAGAGCAAAGCAGGGAAATGGAGAGGAATGGACTCAAAAGCAAACAAGCAAATTAGTGGCACACCCGCACACCCTACGTAGAGCAGGACTTGAGGAGTACTTGAAGGGAAGCCACAGTTTCCTCCTGGAAGCAGTGTTGTCACCACCACATAAACAATTCACCCAGTGCCCAACATTTGACATCATACAGACAAGATTATTCTACCGAAACTAAAGAAATGCCACCACTTATTACAAAATAACTTAGGAAAAATATAAGCTACTTTCATAAGTTCTATGTTCTAAAAACTTTTAAAATAGTTTCTGGCCCAGTTTGAAGGTAAACCTGGCATGATTTTTTTTTAGGGGGTGGGGCTAACTATTTTTAAGAGAATTACTTATGAAGAACTAGTAAATTAGTAAATTGGCTCCTTTTTACTTTCGAAATAGGAAAGTAAAAATATTGATCAAAACAGGAAGTTGAACTAGGTAGGCTAAGATTTTGATATTAATTATAAAATAAACAGAGAATGTGAGCCATGGATGATTGACAATTTTTGACCCTAGAAGTATACCATAGCCACCAGCCCCTTGAGAAGAAACTACAGTCGGTTTTGACTATTACATGTCAAATTGTAGCCATCAGTTAAAATTCCAAAAACTCACCATACTGAAACTATGCTGAAGTTTTCAAGGTTAAAATGCTGCAGTTCCTACATTTCTATCAAAGAGCTATATTTTATATGACTTTCTATATCAGTTGTAAAAGCATCCTCTGGTCTAAAATACATCACAACAATGAGGTTTTTTAAAATGTGATTTGCATTAAATACATATTGTTGAATTCTCATACTTCAAAGAATATCCTCACCTACTAAGTAATGTGTTAGCATAATTTTTCAAGAAAAAATATCCTTATACGAGTCAGGCCCCCTAGGATCTAAATGTTTTACTTGTAAGAAAACTTGGATACATAATTGGTATATATTTAAAACTTTTAAAACTAATATGAATAAAACTAAAAAAAAACCCCATGAACTCTTCATGCTTACAAATGACTGAATCTTCCAAGGCTCTAAAAATAGTTGTTTAAAGCAAGAGTCAAGATATGTAGGGAAGCCAACATGTAATTTATGTTTAAAAGAATTTCAATTGCCATGTTGGATTTTTCTGTTCAGTTTGGAGTATTAAATAGATCATATAAAATATACTTTATTTTAAAGTGCAATATGGTCATATTTGACAAGGATCCAGAATCCTGTAATCCTTAAAAAACAAAGATTACTAAATAATGTGAAGCATTTCTTCACTCTTCAGGCTTGAGCATATTTTTCCTCCAAATTGTTTTTATCTACCTAGTTTGCTATAAAATGCTCTCAACTACCAATTTTGTTTTTTAATGCTCCAATACGTCATTGTACAAATTGGGGAAAAACTCATAGTCTTGACCACAGTATTTTCAGCAGTCTAGATGTTCCTGATAATATACATGCTTCCTGTGTTTGTAATCTTGAAGCATGAGTACAATATTAACCTTTAAAATGAAACTAACAACATCAATCATTGTCCTTTTACATACACTTCATGTTTTCTGCCTTGTTTTTTTTAATACATCAATGCTGATGGCCTTCCGTAAAAATCAACCAAAAAACATACCTTTAAAGAAGCAGAGCACAAGATATATAAATCTGTAAAGAGTTTAGAACATTACAGTTGCAGGTTCGCAATCACAATATAAAGAATGACAAAGTCCTTGACCATACATAGCAATGAAAGATGCAGCCATAGTCTTATATGATCATAGACAAGAGAGACAGATGCTTTTGATAAATGAGCATATTATCAACCACAAAGATTGCAAAATACTACACATGTGTTTCACTAATAAGATAGTTAAAACCAGGATTTGCCTTAATTCAATGTTATTCTTTGAGGGCGATTGTGCCCTGAACTCCTCTGTAGCCCATTCTGACACCCAACCCGCCCAGTGCTCCTTCTACTCGCCTCCACGCCTTTAGGCTCCCTCACACAAATACGCACACACGCCCAGCCTGGCCAGAAGATAAAGCTAAGATGGCAGCGCTGAAAGTACAAGAGCCGCACTCAGTGGGGCTGGAAATACAAAAGCAAAGCTCTTTAAATTCTTTCATTCTGGATATTTCCCTGAATAACCAGAACCGACCCCGCCCCCCCCCCCCAAAAAAAAAAAGCGTTGTAAGGTATTGAGTAGTAGAGCGCACAGAATTGGCGGGAGGGGACACTTGCTTTTCACATTTCAAGAAATCCACAGCTCTTGTCAGCAAGGATGGTTCAGGTGACCCTCGAGACTTGCCTTGGAGACCACCCTCCCCTTCATGCCCCCTTGCCAGTGGAATTAAGGGTGACTCCAATCGTCTTTTCCTTCCTAGCCAGCGCCCCATTCCCCGCCACCCCAGGGGAGCCTTCCAAGGTGTCCAGCTGCCAAGGCAGTAGCTGTAGAGGTTGGCAGTGATCGGGGAGTGCACATTGCGGAGGCAGGAAGAGGAGGAGGAGGAGAAAAAATGCTGCATTGGCTATCAATTTAGAGTACAGCGGCCGCTGCCGTGGAAGGAAACGCTGCCAACCGCAACAGAAACACCACTGTCGGTAAGATACCTAAGTGAGCATGTGTGCGATTCTGCGCACGCCTGGTTGGCGCCGCTCAGTGACAACGGGTTCCTTAGGAAATTATCCAGTTACCGGGTTTTGTGTGTACCCAGAGGCTCAGGAAAGGGCCTGTCTGGGACCGGAGGGTTTGGTAAAGACCGCAGGAAAATTAAGGAAAGAGTGGGAAGAACTGGAGACCAGTGCAGCCCCTGGGCGAGGGTGGGGGGCGGTGGGGGGTGGGGGGCGTTCAGTCCCCACTAGAAACTGTAAATGGGCAATGACTGCACATGCCACCACCTAAGCCCAAACTGGAAATGTTTCTCTGTGAACTCATCCAAGCATCCAACCAAAATATGTTTCCCTCCTGATTAGGGCTAGAGCCTGTGCTAGGATCTGGCAATGCAATGTAGGACTCAGACACCATACTCATCCTTTTGAAAAGAGTCTAGAATGCTTTGTTTTACCACTTGCGAAAAGCCTTTGCCAAGGTGGACATCCTAGATGCTTAAATCCTCCCATAATCTCATGTAGTATTATTTTGACCATTATTCAGAGGTCGAAACTTGTCCAAAGACATACAAGTTAGCAGAGTTAGGATCCAAATCCTAGTCTGTCAGAGTCTTTGACTACTTCCTTGCGTCTTGAAACAACAATGAGCCCTTACAGCAGCTCCTACCCATTCAAGCATTTAATTCCACCAGCCTTTAGATGCCTCTATACATGTGTCTTGGCTCTCATCCCAGGGTTGGCAAAGTGGGCGTCCTGTTCAACACAAGCCTGTAACTATTCAGAACAGGTATTAGCCTAACAAATACTTATTAGACACTTTCTATGTGCAAGGTTCTAAACTAGGAGCCGAGGAATACACAAAAGTAAATAAGAAGCTCTGAAGGAACGTATAAGATAGTTGAAGAAAAGACAAAAATTGTTCCTCAGGGCTACTCACTGTGCGAATATACTATTATTCCCCATGCCTGACCTTTGTCTCTATGTTTTCATTATCCTACTTCTGGTTATCTTTTTAAAAAATTAATCTTTATTGTATTTTTCCCATTGCCATTAGTCCCTTTATAACCTCCTATCCATGAGCCTTTTTCCTTTTTGCTCAATCCCTCCACCGCTTAACTCCCTAACCCCAGTCCAGTAGCTGTCATCTGCTCTCCATCTATGAGTCTATCTCTATTTTGCTTGTTAGTTCAGTTTGTTCATTAGAGTCCACATACGAGTGAAATCATGGTATTTGTCTTTCTCTGACTGGCTTACTTCACTTAGCAGAATGTCATCCAAGTTCATCCATACTGTTGCAAAGGGTAAAATTTTCTTCTTTTTTACGGCTGAGTAGAATTCCATGTGTAAATGTCCCATAGTTGTTTTATCCACTCCTCTATTGATGGACACTTGGGCTGCTTCTATATCTCGGTGATTGTAAATAATGCTGCAATGAACATAGGGGTGCTTATGTTCTTTGTAATTAGTGTTTTGTGTTCCTTCTGATATATTCCCAGAAATGGGATTGCTGGGTCAAAAGGCAGATCCATTTTTAATTTTTTGAGGTATCTCCATACTGCTTTCCACAGTGGCTGCACCAGTCTGCATTCCCACCAATCGTGCCCAAGGGTTCCATCTTGTCCATTTCCTCACCAGCACATGTTGTTTGTTGACTAATTGATGACAGCCATTCTGAGAGGTGTGGATGGTATCTCATTGTGGTTTTAATTTGCATTTCTCTGATGATAAGTGACATTGAGCATCTTTTCATATGTCTATTGGTTATCTATCTGTATGTCCTCTTCGGAGAAGTGTCTATTCAGGTCCTTCGCCCACTTTTTAATTGGGTTGTTTGTTTTTTTGGAACTACTTTATACATTTCGGATATTAACCCCTTATCAGATGTATTGGCAAATGTTTTCCCATTCTGTGGGTTGTCTTTTTATTTTGTCGATGGTCAAAACAGCATGGTACTGGCATAAGAACAGACACATAAATCAATGGAACAGAATAGAGAGCCCAGAAATAAACCCACACCTTGATAGTCAATTAATATTTGACAGAGGAAGCAAGCACACACAACGGCCTAAAGAGATTTTATTTAATAAATGGTGTTGGGAAAATTGGACACAGATGGGCAGAAAAATGAAACTAGACCATCTTACACCACACACAAGAATAAATTCAAAATGGATCAAAGACTTAAATGTTAGACCCAACAGTTAATCCTAGAAGAAAACATAGGTAGCAAAATCTTGGATATTGCTCATAGAAATTTTTTATTGATCTATTTCCCCAGAAAAGGGAAACAAAAGAAAAAAATTATGAGACTTTTTTTTCAAATCAAAATGAGATACATCTATCATTTAAAGCTCCAGATAAAATGCATTTCTTCACCACTTCCTTCTCCCCCACCCATTTTTTTTTCTTTTGAGAGAAGGACATTCAGATTAGAGACACAGACATAAAAACTAGTTAAGTAGATAAAGAATAGAGTACTGGGAGGACAGGACATAGTGATTTTTGTCAGGAGTATAAATTTATACTCTTCAACTTAAGAGTCAAAAGGGTAAAACTAATAGCAATCAGGGTGCATTGGCAAATATATTTCTAGAGCATTTACTTAAAAGGGATTAGTCGAATAGCTTGGAAAAGAGGACTCAGACAATATTACATTTTATTGATAACAATGATAAGATCTTTGGTAGATATGACATTTCCAACAGTTATACAGACATAGTCACAATTATAGTTTTAGGTCATATTCAAGAACTATCTTCAGTAATGTAAGTTTGGGCAGAAAAAAGATAAGCGATTAAGTGACCACTTTCGATATATAAGACTGCACTTTTAGAGGGAGTGTGGAGTCAACAGAAGACTAGTTAAGAAAAGTATAATGCCTTTAAGATTTAACTCTGAATTAAATGTCGAGAACAAAAATTTAGGAATGACTCTGGCTTGTGAACACTCTCATAACTGTGAACTCTACTTTCATAGAAAGAGAAGAATGCACTAATTTACTACCTGTCTTTTGTTAGTAAAAGCTAATTTGAATAGACAACCCCTAATCACAAAAAATGTCCAAAATAAGATAATCAAAGGGACTTCGAATCCACCTGGCCTCCTCTGGCTGGAATTCTTAATTAACCAGCACTATTCATGGAAAATCTTCCCGTTGGCAGCACACCCTTTGGGGAAAGGTAGAAGGAGTACGGAACCCTCATACTCTGGCGTGGGCACATTCCCTCTCCCTTTCAGGTCCCAGTTCTCCCACCTGAAGGGAACTCGTTACCTGAAGCCCAAAGCCTGAAGCTGACAGCCTGCCTACTCTTCCTCAAGCTGCTTGTAAAACCCGGAGAAGTGGATATCTTTCAGATTCGGGAGGGCTCCACTGCCCCACACCCAAAGCCCAGAAGCTGAGGGAGTGGTGGCGGAGAGGGGGTGGGGAGGGAAGCAGACTGGGGTTACTGAGCATGTGCATGGAGTGGCGCATGCCCAGTTCTGCCGGCAGCTTCCCATTGCGGGTAGTCCGGGCGGTGAGAGCAGCGGCGGCAGCGGCGGCGGCGGCACCGCCTCCTCCTCACACTCCCGAGCTGGCGGGGTTAGATGAGCGGCCCCAGTAGAGGCGAGGGCCGTGCAGTGGGGGGAAGGAAAAAGAGGAGGAGGAGGGGGTCGTTGCTGTCTTTGTAGTTTCCTGGTTGCTGGAGCTAGAGGCCACCGCCGGAGCCGTCGTCGTTGGAAAAGGGCTGTGTGTGTGTGCGCGCGCCTGTCTGCCTGCCCGGCCCGCGGGGACCCGGCAGCAGCGGCGAGGATGATGATGTGCGCAGCCACTGCCTCCCCCGCCGCCGCCTCCTCGGGGGCCGGCGGGGACGGATTCTTCCCCGCCGCCACTGTCTCTTCCTTCCCAGCGCCGGGGGCGCTGTTCATGCCGGTTCCCGAGGGGTCTGTGGCTGCTGCGGGGCTGGGGCTGGGACTGCCCGCCGCGGACTCCCGGGGTCACTACCAGCTGCTGCTGTCAGGCCGGGCCCTGGCCGACCGCTACCGGAGGATTTACACAGCTGCGCTCAGTGACAGGGACCCGGGGGGCAGCAGCGCTGGACACTCGGCCTCCAGGTGCGTCTCCGGGTGCCTGTCCTTGTGCCCCATGCGGCACGGGCGCCCGTGTGCTTGTGTGTGTCCACGTACTTACTTACTGAGCTACCTTTCTGCAAGCGCTTGATGCTGTATAGTAGAAACAATTGAGATAGGAGGGTGCGGTGGCAGCAGTTTCTGCCCTTGGTGTGTGTCTTTGTGGGTGGTTAGCGAGGGTGGGAGGGTAGCGTGTGATGTTTCAGGAAAGGTGATCGTGCGGGTCGCTTATGACACGTGTGTGTATTGTTGATGAAGGAGGAGGGATGAGTAAAGGGTAAGAGGGTACTGCACGAAGAGAATTTGCAAGAGTGATGGGTGCAGCGGCGTTTCCAGGGTCTGTCGCAATAGTATTTGCAAGTATTTCTCACCCCCATCCCCCATGACACTCCATCCTCCCTTTTCAAAATCCCCTGAAAAAATCTGCCAGATCTGCCTTTCACTCAGTGGAATGGTGTAGGTTAAGGATAATATTTTATATATGTGCCTATTCATATATACTCATGTATGTATATGTATTTATACATATATATTCATATATTTATATATGACGGATTTTTAGATAATCAGACGGTTGAGTAAGGCATGAGGTTTAAGAGAATTAAGCAAAAGGGGTTGCAGATGGAGACTTAGGTGGACGGGAAAGGTATCCGATTCAGATCTTTAGAGCTGTGCTTTGATAACGGGTCTTCTAGAAATGTGGTTGAAGCTGCTCTTATGTTTTGATGTCCCCATCAGCCATTTCCCTTTATCTTGTGTTCTATTTCCACTGCTGCTTGTAGGCTTCAGAGTGGAGGGGGTTTTGTGGGGAAAAGGGGAATGCTGAAGAACTTCAAAATAAGACAGCTGGTAGTGTTCAGCTGCCACCAACCAGAAAATTTGAGTAGCTCCTAGATCTCTTCCTAGGCTCACTGCACCTTCAGCCTCCTTGATGTAGGAGATGTTAAACCACTTTCATTTTCTTTTTCTTAAAATATGTGTGTCTTTTTTTGCTTTTCTCTTTTTTTCCATGCCCTTACATGCCACACACCTTGGAGGATGGTGACTGACTTGTTTCACCAGCTTGGTTTTGACAGTAGTACTTGGGAGTTGGCATTATTTTTCTCAAGCTTCTTGAAATATATGGGGAAATGGGGAAGCATCGTAGGATTTTGTTAAATGTTACATAGTTTGGTGTATTTATTGAATGTGCAGTTTGTTAGGCAATAACAGATGTCATTTTCTCCCATTATGAAAGGGCGGTAGGCTGTAAGTCAGGTATTTGGAGTTTCACCAGTATTTACTGTGGCTTTTGTCTGTTGCAGAGAGTTTTCAAGGTGGAGCATTGCTCACACTTCTCATATCTGTAATTGAGTACAGCATTGGGCACATGAGTAGTTTTAGCATAAGGGTATAAATGTGTGTAACCACCTTTTGCTATCTAAGCTGAAGGCCACAGTGGCACAAGTCTGTTTCTTGCCAGTGTTTTTGAAACTAGCACACAACCTCATTAGACAGCTTGCTCTGATAATTAGTATATAATTTTGAGCCGTGACTCTTTAAATTATGGCACTGCAGGTACAATTTTACAAAGTCCTGTCAAAGAATTTGAATTTACTTTGTATGTTATTTCCTGACTTATATATTGGGTTGGCCAAAAAGTTTTTTTAGTATTTTTGTAAAATAAAATAAAAATTTTCATTTTCACCAATAACTTTATTGATTTAGATATTTTGAGTATGTTCACTACCTCCTGCTTTTGGCTTCTAGTGGGTAGAGGCCAGGAGTGCTGCTAACTATTGTCCAATGCATAAGACAGCCCCACAGCAAAATAATTATTTGGCCAAAATGTCAATAGTTCAAGAAACTTCACAAACCACCTTTGACACGTTTGATCAGTCACAAGCACCTTCTTCATACACTTCATAAATCTTTTTTTGCATTTCAGTTGCATTTTTACCTTTCTTGAAATAATAAAGCATAATACTCTGAAAATGTTGGGTATCTTCTTCCATCTTCAATATTAAAATGGCTGCACAAAAATTCACCAATTTTGATAAGTTTTTAAAAAATTCGTGCTGATATGACAGCTGTCGCAGTACAATCTAACAAATTTTTTTGAATGAAGTTAAAAAGACAACTAAGCGCTACTGGAGCCATTGTATGGAAAAAACTAAATTAACTTTTTGGCCAACCCAATAATAACTGTGACTGGTATAAATCCTACTTTAACTTTTTACTACTAGTGTAATAATACAGTTTCTACATAGCTGGAACAAAATTCATATAGATTAACCATATGTATAAAATTTGTGAATGATTTTTACTCCTTGGCCTGATTTTGTATAAGCTGTTGGTTAAAATTAATGAAGAATTAGTTCAAATATTTCAAGAAGCACTCATGGAAACCAGCCTCAAGTTGTATAATACTACCTTCTACTGCTTGTTTAGAACATCGTTATTTATTATCATTCACATATTTTTTCTAAGTCTTAGCCCACAACTAATAATATTGAGACTTTGCTTAAAAGTTCAGTTACTTTTTCTTATTAAATATGATGGGGAAAGTGGAGCTGGGATTTAGGCACTGAATGAATATTATTTGTATAGGAGTACTAGCTGAGTTAGAGGAGCAGATGAGAAGTTTCAGAGATGGAATGGAGTAAGAATAGAAGATGAAGCTCTAGTGAGTGTAAGTTTAAAGTATGAGAGAAAGACAATATAGGCAGTTTTAAAGAGAGAAAAATATTAAGAAGAGAGCCATGAAATATTAGCACCTAAGAAAGAGATATTAGTCCTAAGAAAGTGGATTAAAAGGCCATGGCAGTGTTAAATGCTGAAGAAAGTGAGAGCACTTTGCAGGTTACTGATGACTTTTGTGGAAGTGGTCATAGTAGAGAGATGTGGTGAAGATTCAGTAGGATATATTGAGGTAATGGGGAGATTACCGGGTTCTCAGTGAGTGGAGAAGGAGAAATTATAGAAGTGAGAGGGGGATCTCAGGGACTGTTTTAAGATGACAGGTGGAGAGGTTAGCCATTGAAAAAGTTAGGAGCTAGTTTTTCTTTAATAGACAAGGGGAGGAAGTAAGTATTTGTAAATACAAAAACTAGGAGTATATTGAGGGTAAGGATTATATCCTGTTTATTTTGGTAATCCAAATATCTAGCACAATATTTGGCATCCATTCTGTAAATATCAAGTGCCTACTGTGAGCCAGGCATTGGTTTAGGTGCAGAAGATAAAGCAAATGAGCAAGATAGACAAAGTCTCTACTCTCTTGGAGCTTCCATTCTAGTGGGGAGAAATAAACAACTGATAATAACAGGTAGTGATAAGTAATTGTGAAGAGAATAAAACCAGTTTCATGTGATGGGCAATTTGTAGTGCAGGGAGTCTATTTTAAGTGGTCAGGACAGATCTCTTTGGGAATTGATATTTAAGTTGAATTATAATGATGGGAAGGCAGATCTAGAAGAGTCTTTTAGGAAATTGTAATAAAGGCTCTGAGGTGAGAATAGGCTTGTGTTTAAGGAACAAAACAAGGCAAGTTAGTTATCAGTCAATGTTGAGTGAATTAATTACCGTGGATTACGTTTTAAGTGTACAGTAGAGAAGTTGAGGGATACACTCCTAATGGAGTTAATGACTTTGATGGCATTCTGGTGAAGTGGGTAACAGCTTGGATTCTGAAGTTCCACCAGTTTTTAATCTGGGCTCTGCCATGTTTCAGCTGTGTGACTTTGGTTATGTTACATAACTTCTGTGCCCCAGGGGTTTTTTTTTTTTTTTTAATTTTTAAAAATTGAGCCGTAATTGGCATATAACATTGTATTAGTTCCAGGTGTACAACATAATAATTCCATTTTTGTATATATTGTTGAATAAATCACCACAATACGTCTAATTAACATGCATACCTAATGCCTATAGTTATAATTTTTTTCTTGTGATGAAAACTTTATGATTTATTCTCAGTACTTTCAAATACAGGGTGGGGCAAAAGAAGGCTTACAGTTATTCACATGGAAAATAATATAATAATTAATAATAACAAGAATAAACTTTCATGTACTCACACTATAAACCTACTTTTGCCCCACCCTGTATACAGTGCTGGATTATTAACTATAGTCACCATGCTGTACATTGCATCTCCATGACTGACTTATTTTATGATTGGAAGTTTGTACCTTTTGACCATCTTCACCCATTTTGCCCAATCTCCCCACCCCGGCCCATGTCCCACCCTCCTCTGGCAACTGTTCTCTGTTATCTGTTCTCTGTTGCCTATGAGTTTGGTATTTGTTTTTTTAGATTTCATATATAAGTGAGATCATACAGTATTTGTCATTCTCTGTCTGACTTATTTCATGTAGCATCATGCCCTTAAGATTTATTTATGGTGTTGCAGAAGACAAGATTTTCTTCTTTTTTTATGACTGAATAATATTTTGTATATAAACACCATCTTTTCTTTATCCATTTATCTGTTGATGGGCACTTAGGGTTGCTTCCATGTCTTGGCTATTCTAGTTATGCTGAAATGAATGTGAGGGGAGGTGCAGGTGTCTTTTCGAGTTAGTGTAGGTCACAGGTGACAAACACAAGGCCCGAGGGGTGAATCTGGCCCTCCACCTTGTTTTATCCAGCCCAGCACCTTGTTTCTACCCAGTGGCAGTGCTGAGCTCCTTTCCCCTATTTAAGGAGTAGTTACATTTATACAGTGCTAAAATTACATTCGGCCCTTTGAAGGCAACCGTGAGGCTGAGGTGGCCCCTGGTGAAAATGAGTTTGACACCCCTGGTGTAGATGTCTTTTTGAGTTAGTATTTCAGTTTCCTTTTGGATAAACACCCAGAAGTAGAATTGCTGGATCATGTGGTAGTTCTATTTTTTAATTTTTGAGGAACCTCTGTACTGTTTTCCATAGTGGCTATACCAATTTACAGTTCCATCAATAGTGCACAAGGGTTCCTTTTTCTCCACATCCTCACCCAATAGACAAATTATCTCTTATCTGTTTTGATAACAGCCATTTGAACAGCTGTGAGGTGATAGAAATCTCATTGTGATTTTGATTTGCATTTTCCTGATGATTAGTGATGTTGAAACACCTTTCGTGTGCCTGTTGGCCATATGCTTGTCTTCTTTAGAATTCTTCAATTGGATTGTTTCTGTTGTTATTGAATTGTGTGTGTATAAGTATATATATTTTGGATATCTCCTTGTCAGATATATGATTTGCAAATATTTTCTCCCATTCTGCAGGTTGCTTTTTCGTTTTGTTGATGGTTTTCTTTGCTATGCAAAAGCTTTTTAGTTTGTTGTAGTCCCACTTGTTTATTTTGCTTTTGTTTACCCCTTTGTTTTCTTGTATGTAGAATGGAGATGATAGTAATGAGGATTGGTTTTGTAGATTAAATGAATCCATATATGTAAAGTGCTTGGCACATTAAGTACTATTCAATATTAATTATTGATTTCTGTTCAGTGAGAGGGCATATGGAGTTTGGAGACTTAAGGAGGAGGTAAGGATCATGTCTTGTTCTTTTATTTTTGGTCTCAATGACTGTGTTGAATGTGGAAATAATTATTTCATTTGTTCAGCTACTGAATATATTTTGTATGAATGAACCAATCAAAATTAGAACATTCAGTTGGGGAAAGGGATGGGACAGGAAATGGATAAAGGCATGTTTGATCAGTTCTGTGTGTGAATGGCAGTATAATGTTTAACTTGGGAAAAACCATAGCACATGGTGAAATCTGCTCTTAAGGCAGACAGACTGTCTTAGTTCAAATTCTAGTTCTACCTTTTTCTGTCTTAAATTGGGCAAAGCATTCCTTTGTCTGTTTCTTTACTTGTAACCTTATCAGTATTAAAAGGACATTGTGCCTGTACATGGTAAGTGCTTAGTAAATTAGCTGCTGCTGCTGTTGTTATGATGATGATGATGATGATGATGATGATTAAAACCACATATTTAAAATTCCAGTCAGCATGATATTATAAGTTTTTCCACTCAAGAGAGAAATGGAAAAACCAATAGTTGAGTTGATTCAAAGACGAAGTGTGGGCTCAAATTGAAACAAAACAAAACAGAGCCTAGCAGTCATCTCTGTACAGGGACTTCTCATGCAAACTGCCCTCCTTCATGGAGAAGCCTGGGCTGATCTGCCTGTGTCTGTGCTAAACTGCCTGCCTGTACTGTGTTCCTGCCATCCGAGCCAGCCCTTACAAAGGTTTCTTGGAAGCCTATTCTAACCAATAGGATTGAGGCTTTCCCCATCTAATCAGAGTTGTACAGCTTTGACCAATCAGAACAGTTCTATTCTGACTAATCAGGACAGTGCCTTTTGGACCAATCAAACTGTGGGAATTTGGAGTACTCATTTACATGAACGTGGACTAATCGGGGTCCAGGGGTGGAGACTCCTGTCCATATAAGCCAGCTCCTCTCGAGGGCAATTTTCTTTTCCGCTGAGGAATAGAGACTGTGTCTCCCTGTCTGAGCTTGAAACACTGAGGATGTCCCCCTGGAACAGAGTGAAGCAGACCATCTCATGGAGTGGGGCAGACCAGTGCAGTCCTCAGCGTACTAGCAGGAGCAGAGCAGAGCTGTCTGAGAGGGTCTTGGCCCCAGGGCTTTTTTACAGCTGTGCTCTGTCACAGTTGAGCTATTTTGCATTGAATAGTTTTCTTCTTCACTGCACCCTTCTCACCTACCCCACCCCCAAAAAGTTAAAGTGTGATGCAAAGTCAAAGAAAGAAAAGAAAGTGAAAGTTTTTGGTGATACTGATTGACCATATGTTAAAAAAGGAAAGTGATGCCAGGAGGGAACTGATAGACTGGGAGATAAAGAGGAATTAGGGTTGAAGCAGTAGAACACTGTTAGTGGAAACAATAGACTCCTCTTTTATGCTTAAAAGTGAGGGGTTGTGGTTTTTTTTTGTTTTTTTTTTTTTAAGCTAAACTCAATTCCTTCAACTGCTTTATCCCTTTGTTGTTAAAAATGGTGTTTGAGCCCATCTTTCAGATGCATGGAATTTGGGTTGTAAAAGGTTAAGTAGTCAATTAATTGAACAAAGGTTTAGGGATTACTACTTGGTGCTAACCATTGGCGCTACAAAGATTTATACAATAAAGTTTCTACACTTCAGTTTATTGTCTGGATGAAGGCAAAGATACAAAGGCAGCTACTGATGAAAGTGTTAAATGAAATCACTAAGAAAGCATAGTGTATTATGACAAAGGGAAAGGCTGGCTCAAAAGCATGAGCAAGAAAAAAAGCACAGTTTGTGTATACATAATGGTAAGAATTCCATTAGAGCTAGAATGTAGGTGCTAAAGGGAGGCCAGTAGGAAAGCATTATGCAAATGAAGGCTGTGGCCAAAAGGCAGGGAAACTTGAACAGCAAAGTATGAATTAGGTTTTATTCAGTAGACACTGATGTTTTTGAGCAATGAAGAGATTATTATAGGAGTGAGTGTTTTAGGAAGTGATATGGGATTGAATCAGTGTATGTCTGTGTGTGTGTATGTATGTATATGTTTGTGGATAGGTAGTAATTTGTTTTGAGTGGTTGTTATATCTATGGGATCTTATATCAACACATGTTAACACAAAAACGATTCTGTTGTCATATTGGTAAGTTGAAATATAAAATGAATTACTCTCTTACCTTAAGATAAAAGAAAATCTTCCCTTTGGGCTTCAAAGTAAATAAAAATGTTAATTTAAAAATACTTTTGTGCTTTCAGATATTTGTTTAAAAAATCAAAATATTTTCACTATTTTATTCAAAAACAGAATAAACATTCAGGTTTTTGGAGGAGGGGTACAGTTAATCGAGTTTAATTTACATAAAGCAAAACTCACATTTATTTATTTACTATTGTTTATTCTGTTGCAGTTGTCCCAGTTTTTTTTTTTTAACCTTTTTCCCCACCTCTACCCTCTTGCCTGAAGTCAGTCTGCTCTCCCTTGTCCATGTCCATGAGTCATTCATACATATTCTTTGACTAATCCTTTCCCCTTCACCCATTCACCTCCTCCTTCCTCCTATCCTACAGCTAATCCATGTTTCCATGTCTCTGGATCTATTTTTCTTGTTTTTTGTTTTGTTCATTAGATTCCAGTTATAAATGAGGTCATATGGTATTTGTCTTTCACTGACTGGCTTATTTTACATAGTAGTCTCCAGTACCATCCATGCTGTCACAAAAAGTAGGACTTCTTTCTGCTGTGTAGTTTTCCATTGTGTAAATGTACCAGTTTTTTAGTCCAGTCATCTACTGATGGGTGCTTGGGCTGTTTCCAACACTTGGCTATTGTACATAGTGCTGCTATGACCATCGGGGTGCATAAGTTCTTTGAACTGGTGTTTCAGGATTCTTAGGATATATTCCCAGCAGTGGAATCGCTGGGTCATAATTATGGCAGTTCCATTTTTAATTTTTTGAGGAAATTTTATACTGTTTTCCACAGTATGCACCAGTCTGCATTCCCACCAGCAGTGAACTAGGGTTTCCTTTTCTCCACATTCTCATCAGCTCTTGTTTGTTGATTTATTAATGATGGCCATTCTGACCCATGTGAGGTGATACCTCATTATCATTTTAATTTGCATCTCCCTGATGGCTAGAGATATTGAGCATTTTTTCATATTTATTTGGGCCATCCATATGTCTTCTTTGGAGAAGTGACTACTTAGGTCCTTTGCCTATTTATTAATTGGGTTGTTTGTCTTCTTGGTGTTGTGTCATATAAGTTCTTTATATATTTTGAAGATTAAACCTTTGTCTTATGTTATCATTGGTAAATATGTTCTCCTGTATGGTTGGTTCCCTTTTCATTTTGATGATGGTTTCTTTAGCTCTGCAGAAACTTTTTAATTTGATGTACTGGCAGTTGTTTATTTTTTCCTTTATTTCCCTTGCCCTAGGATGTATATTGGCAAAAATATTGCTCTGAGGGATGTCTGAAATTTCACTACCTATGTTTTCCTCTAGGAATTTTATGGTGCTATGATTCATATTTAAGTCCTTCATCCATTTTGAGTTTATTCTCATGTGTTCTTGTGTGTGTAAATTGGTGGTCTAGTTTCATTTTTTTCATGTACCAGTCCTGTTCTTCCAACACCATTTATTGAAGAGACTGTTTTTACTCCATTGTATGCTCATGCCCCCTTTGTCAAATATTAAGTGACCACAGAGACATGGGTTTATTTCTGGGCTCTCTGTTCTGTTCCATTCATCTGTGTGTCTTTTCTTGTGCCAGTGTCAGACTGTCTTGATTACAGTGGCCGTGTAATATAGTTTGATATCAGATGTTGTGATGCCTCCAACTTTGTTCTTCTTTCTCAGGGTTGCTGAGGCTATTCAAGGTCTTTTTTGGTTCCATCTAAATTTTTGGAATATTTGTTCCAGATCTGTGAAATATGCCATTGGTATTGTAATAGGAATTGCGTTGAATCTGTAGATTGCTGTGGGTAGTATGGACATTTAATGATGTAAATTCTTCCAACCCATGAACATGGTATATGCTTCGATTTATTTGTATCTTCCTCAATTTCTTTCTTCAGTGTTCTGTAGTTTTCTGAGTATAGGTCTTTTACTTCCTTGGTTAAATTTATTCCTAGGTACTTTATTTTTCTTGTTGCTATATAGTAAATGGGATTTTTTTTCTTAGTTTCTATTTCTGATAATTCATTGTTGGTATACAAGAATGCCATTGATTTCTGAATATTGACTTTTTATTCTACTACTTTGCTGAATTCACTGATTAGGTCGATTTGTTTTTTTGGTAAAGACTATGGGTTTTTTTTTTATCTACATTATCATGTTGTCTGCGAATAATGACAGTTTTACTTCCTCCTTTCCAATTCGGATGCTTTTTATTTCTTTTTCTTGCCTAGTCACTATAGCTAGAACTTCCAGTACCATGTTGACTATGAGTTGTGAAAGTGGGCACCCTTATCTTGTTCCTGATCTTCAGGGAAATGCTTTTAGTTTTTGCCCATTGTGTATGATGTTGGCAATAGGTTTCTCATATATGACCTTTATTATGTTGAGGTATGCTCCCTCTATTATCACTTTGTTGAGTGTTTTTATCATAAATGGATGCTGGATTTCATCAAATGCTTTTTTAGCATCTATTGATATGACCATGTGATTTTTGTCTTTCATTTTGTTTATGTGATGCCTCACATTTATTGATTTGCAAATGTTATACCATCCTTGCATTCCTGGGATAAATCCCACTTGATTATGGTGTATGGTCTGTTTAATGAATTGCTGGATCTGGATTGCCAATATTTTGTTGAGGATTTTAGCAACTATGTTCATCAGAGATATTAGCCTTTAATTTACTTTCTTTGTTACGTCTTTACCTGGTTTTAGAATTAAGATAATACTGGCCTCATAAAAAGAGTTTGGGAGTCTTCCCTCTTTTTGAATTTTTTGGAATGGTTTGAGAAGGATAGGTATTAGTTCTTCTTTGAATATAAAATTTGCTCTTTTAAAAGTTCCTATTTGGAGGGTCTTAAGAACCATCACCCAATCAAGTACAGATTAAGTATACATCACTCCAAAAAGTTTATTAATTCCTTCCTCCTACCTCTAACCACTGACCCCCTCCGATTAGTTTCTGTCACTAATATTTTACCTCTTCTAGAATGTCTTATAAATCTGGCTACTTAAGTGTAGGACCCCACATACTGTTTATTTCTGTTTCTCCCCTCCCTGTATTTTCTGTAAATGGAAGTTAGGCTTTAAAGCTTCATTAGGTTTTAGTTAAACATTTTTTAGCAATCATATTTTGTCTGTAGTCACGGGTACTGCATATTGCATCCCATCCAGGTGTTGGCTGAGACTATCAGAGGTCTTCAGATTGTCTCACTGTTTAATACTGCTCAGTCTAATTATTTGGGTAAGATGGTACCCATTAGATCTCTTTTCTTTAAATGTGCGCCTTTTCCATTTACAGAAAGCAAGTAATCATGGGTAATAACTTTTGCACACTGTATATCTTTCACCTAATGAGTTTAGCATCCTTTGAAAATCCTTGTCTGAGTCAATAATTTTATTATGGGTTTCAAAATGATGGTTTTTATAATTCTGTTATTTCTTCTATGTTTATTGACTGGTTCTGTTCTGCAAAGAAATGTTTTCCTTCATCAGCTGGCAATGAACTGTAGCTTCTCTTAAGAAAGCAGGGTAAATGCTTAATTCTCTCCCCTCATTAGCCAAATTGGTATAATACTCCATATGATAGTTCAGTCATGAAGTTGTAGGGGCTGTGGTTCACCACCCGGATATCTCTGTTCCGGTACAGATTCCTCTAGCTGTTGTGAATATTAGCAACTAAAGTCGATTACCTCCATGTCCCTCTCCAGGTACTTCCCTTAGCCAATAAGCTGCTTCCCTCAAAGTCGTGCTTCTTTTTCAGAATCAGCTAGTATCCAAAACCTGTTCTATGTGAGGATATAAATACCTGGCCCTTTTACACGAAGACAGGATAATTTTGAAGATTCCAACTCCAGAGCTCCCCATGGGATTGGCTGAGGCCATCCTGTGATTGCATTGCAGTTCAGCTCCTTTCTCTGTTTAGTCTTACTTCCTTCACTGTCCCGCAGTTGTTGATTTGGAGGGCATTCTTCAATAAACTTAGGGTGCGTAAATCTCCATTTCAGAGTCTCTATCCTGGGGAACTTAACTGAAGGGCTGTGGTACCAGGAGTGGTCTGAGGAATAGACTTTGACATGGAATTTGGGGGCTAGATTATCTGCTGGCTGGCTGGCAGTGTGAACCCTCTACTGGTTATATGGATGGAGCACTGTTATTGATAACCCTTGGCATGCCCTGTAGCTGTGCATCTGTTAAAACTTTCACAGGTGGTGAACTGGAATGGGATTCCTGTAGAAAGAAATGTGCCGGTGGGTACAATATCTTAGGCTTTTGAGAGGTTTTAGAAAATTATTAATTATAAGGACAGTGTGATAGATGTCTGTTGGTGAGTGACATTGATAGATTGGAGACAGACAATGAAAGGCTGAAGGTTATTGGGGGCAAAATGAGAAGGTTAGGTTATTTATTTAGCATTATGTAAAGAAACTCATCTTCTGCAGTAGGAAGAAAGAAAAAGCTAAGGATTAGGCCCTAGACTTAATTTTAAGTGTAGCAGAGCTCCTGGGTCCGTTGAAGTCTTAGCAAGTCTGTGCTGCACTAAGAAATGAATGGGGGCCCTGACTCTTAGGATGGGGCATCAGAGTTGGTGCACATAATATCTTTGAAGCCCCAAATTCTCCCAAGCTCTCTGGGCTTGCAGAAGCAGCCTTCTTCTGATTACAGGGTAGTTGCTTGGAGACTATACAGCTCCTACTACCTCCATCTACTCTTCTCTTCCCTACTGCTATCATCAAACCAATAATTAGAGGTAAGGTACAGCAAAACCTATTAGGCGGTACTAGCCTCCTAAGAAGAAAGGGACTACCGTGTATGTGCTTGTGTGTGCACACGCACACAGAACCTCAAACTGTGCACTGAGACACCCCCAAACACCAGGGCAGACACACACGAATGCCATGGGATATTTCAGAATTTCAAAGGAAACGCAGCAATATCTGTTGCAAATTACTACCTTGAGGTCGTTCACATTTTTGACATTAGGTCAATGCTACATTCCTTTTAAGGATGTCATATCTTTTCAAAAAATTTCTGGTAGCTGCTGTAATACAAATCAAGCACTGCACAAAAATCAGTGTGGAACTGGAAAGGAGTGTAACACGTTTAATCTGATGCCAAGTTGGAGAAGTTGTGCAATACCCAGAAGCTGCACATGTCCTAATATTTTAAAGTAATTGTATTTATCTAAGAATAAAATAAAATTATTTTTCTTTCAATTTCTGTGTGTTCTTTTTTCAAATGGTTAAGTTGTTAGAATGTAAATTCTTATTATTTGGATCTAACTATTTAACACTACTGTTAGGTATTTCTTTTGGCCTATAGGTATAGTGGAAAAATTACTGGTGTTGGCTCTGCAAGGGCCCACTAATGGACTTTTATTTATCAATACTGATGTAGCAGCTAAATTGCTGAATGTTCAGCCTGACAGTAGCCATGCTGTCCTATGTTCTGTAAAGGACCATGATTCATTTTGACTGGATTTGACACATATTCTGAGTAGAAATTTGCCTTTTCAGCTTGCAGGAACTCAGCCAGTGCCACTAATTGAGGGCTTACAGAATACTTGATCTACCAGCACAAGGTCTACATAATAGTGTTTCAGAGTAAGGGACCTACTTTATATACAGCAAAGGAGGATCCATGGGATCCATTTTCCCATCATGCATCACTCCACTTATAAGCTTTTAATAATTGAGCAGCAGAACAGTCTTTCTTTTTTTAAAAAGATTTTATTTATTTATTTTAGAGAGGGGAAGGGAGGGAGAAAGAGAGGGAGAGAAACATCAATGTGTGGTTCCCTCTCATGTGCCTCTTGTTGAGGACCTGGCCTACAACCTAGGCATGTGCCCTGACTGGGAATCGAACCAGCAACTCTTTGGTTCACAGGCTGGTGCTCAATCCACTGAGCCACACCAGCCAGGGCAAGAACAGTCTTCTGATGGCACAACTGATGATGATACCCTGGAGGTTAGACAGGATAGTGTGCAGAGATGAGGTCCCATCCTCCAGTGTTCCCAGTAGGAAGAACACATGGAAATAGGAGTGGTTCCGCTTAGCATCACTCTCAGTGATCCACTGGGGAATTTATGCTTCCCTTTCCTATAGCTCTGAGCACCAAGGATTAAAAGGTCCTGGTTCTCAGAAGGGGATCATTTCCAATAGAAGGTACAAGAATCCTGTGCAGTTTAAGGCACAGCTACAGCTAGGACTTAACATTTCATTTCCAAGGATGGGAGCCACCATCTTGATAGGGATAATGTACCTAATTATCCAGAGGAGGTAGGGCTACTGCTCCACAATGCAGCAGTGGGGTTTGGCACATGGGTGATTTATTAGGTGTCTCTTGGTACTTCTGTATCCAGTTTTGATGGTAGATGGATATGAGAAAGGCCTGATGACTACTTCACGAAAACAGCCTCCTGGGCCAGCAGAAATGCTAGCAAATATGGAGGGAATCTGGAATGGCTAGCAGAGAAGAGGTTGTGACTATAAGTTTTGGCCTTGAAACCATTGTGTATGGGGTTTGTATTTTGTCTTGCTTTGCTTCCTCTGGAAAATTTCTCCAGGAAATGAGACTAACCAGAATTCTGGAGGAGCTTTATTTGAAACGGGAATCCTAGTGTAATAGGTAGTCCATAGTGAATGCTGTGGATTAATTTTAATAGTTGTTTTGTAGGTTTTCTGGGATGTCTGTATAATCGTATTCTCATTCTTTCTGATCTCCAGATACCCCTGCACTCCCTAACCTTTATTTTAATTACAAGAACTTTCATAACAATGCTGAGTAGACGTAGTGAAAATTTCTTTCTTGTTCCTAATCTGAAGGAGAAACAATTACAAATTAGGCTTTCATTAATTATGATGTTAGCTACAGGTGCTTTGATGGCCTTTACCAGTTTGAGGAAGTTCTTTACTATTCCTACCTTGCTGATAGTTTTTATTATAAGTGTGTTTTGAATTTTGCCAAATGCTTTTTCTGCATTTATTGAAATGATAATATATTAAGGAGGAAAAAACAGAAGAAAATTAATTTTTGAATGTTAAGTCACCTTTACATTCCTGGGATAAAACCTTCTTGTATGGGATGCATGGCTAAATTTGATTTGCTAATATTTTGTTAGGAATTTTTGGGTTTATATTTATTAAGTATATTGGCCTACAATTTTTTGTTTGTTTTTGGTAATATCTTTGTTAGGTTTTAGTATTACAGTTATCTTTATCTTGTGAAAAGAGTTGGATAGTAATCTCCTCTTCTGTATTTTAAAAATGTTTGCATGAGATAGTTCTTATTTCTTCTTGATATTTGCTAGAATTCACTAGGGACACCATCTGGTCCTGGAATTTCTGTTTAGGGAAGTTTTTGACAAATTCAGTTTCTTTAATAGATACAAGGATATTCAGATTTTTTTGTTATTTCTCATGTCAGTTTTGGTAACCTGTATTTTTTTTGGTGGGGAGGATTTACCATTTTATCATTTCATCTAAATTGAAATTTTTGGCACAAAGTCTTTCATAACATTCTTTTCTTATCCTTTAATGTCTGCGGGATCCGTGGTGCTAATTTCTTTTTCATTCCTTTTGTTAGGGAGTTTTCTCTTTTTTCCTTGATCAGCCTAGTTATAAATTTGTCAATTTTGTGTATAAGTTTGAAGAACCAACATTCTCTTTTATTGATCTTCTATTTTATTGACTTTTCTTTCATTATAGTTCTACTTTGAGTTAGTTTTGTAGTTTTTTCTGGTTTCTTAACTTAGAATCTTAACTCATTGTCATTGATTTCAGATTTTTCATTGCTTCTAACGTAAGTACTTAAAGCTGTGAAATTTCACCTAAGCACTGCATCCCACTAAGCAGTTGCAGCCCGCGAGTTTTGGTGCTCTCTGTACAGGGGTTGGCAGAAGTAGGGTTACAGTTGAGTACATGAGACACGGAGTTTATTCTTGTACTGTTACTTATTAATTATTGTATTTTCTTTTTTCGTAAAGGTTTTAGCAACTTATTTTTTTAAAGATTTTATTCATTTATTTTTAGAGAGTGGAAGGGAGGGAGAAAGAGAGGGAGAGAAACATCAGTTCGAGAGATGTCTGCCAGTTGCCTTTCGCACACCACCAACTGGGGGGACTGGGGGGACCTGGCCCACAACCCAGGCATGTGCCCTGATTGGGAGTTGAACCGGTGACCTTTTGATTTGCAGGTTGGTGCTTAATCCACTGAACCACACCAGCCAGGGCTGTACTGTTTTCCATATGTACAACTCTAAACCTCCTTTTGAGCATCCTGTATTCTTTGCCATTCTGTGTAAAATATTTTTGAATTTTATTTATAATTTCGGCTCTGCTCCATGTATTTACTATAATTATTTTTATTTTATTTAACCTTCAGATATTTGGGGTTTCCTTATTATTATTATTATTACTTTATAATGCACATTTTGTATGATTTTGATCTTTTTAAAATTTATTGAGCTATGCTTTATCTTCCAGATATATACGTGATCTGCCTTGGCTAATTGTACCATGTGCACTTGAAAACAATGTGTATTTTGACACTTTTGCATGTTGAGTTGCATGTCAATAATTAAAGTTGGCTGATAATGTTATTTGGATCTTTTATGTCTGTACTAGTTTTTTATTGAGTTCTACCAGTTGCAGAGAGAAGGGTAGTAAAAATATTCCACTGTAACTGTGCATTTACGTTTGTCCCTTAATTTTGTCAGTTTTGCTTTATGTATTTTGGGGCTTTGCTTATAGGTACAGGTACATTTATAACTGTTAAAACTTAATGGTTTTTTAAAATTGCATTATGACATATGTCTTTATCTCCAGTAATACTCATCATGCACTTATTTTACCTGATGTCAGAGTAGCCTCTGAGTCTTCTTATGCTTACTGTTCATGTGGTAAATTTTTTCCATCATTTTACTTTTGACCTATCTGCATTTTTATATTTAAAGTTTCTATCCTTTGGGCAACATGTGTTAGGATTTTGCTGCTTTTTTTTTTTTTTTTTTTGAATCCACCTTGTCAATCTTTGCTTTTTATTTGGAGAGTTGTTCCTCTCTTCCTTTTTTTTTGCCTTTTGGATTTTATTTTAGTATCCTACTTTAATATATCTGTTGGCCTTTATGGCTTTATCTTTTTGTTTTTTAATGTTGAGGACTTATGTTTATTTATATTGAAAATCTTACACAGTCTATTTAGATTTACTATTGTATGGCATCATTGAAAATGGAGAAACCTTGCAGTCATATATAGGTCCTTTACTTTCCTTCTGCTGCCCATCCTCCCTTTATGTTACAGGTTTCATAAGTGGTATGACTGCATACTTGGGAAACCTCAACGTACACTTACAGTTTTTCTTGTCAACAGTCATATATATTTTAAAGAACTTTAAGGAAAAAAGTAGCGTTTTATGTTTACTTATACATTTATTATTTCTGTTGTTCTTCCTTCATTCCTGAAGATGCCACCTTTCCTTTCAGCCTAAAGTACTTACTTAGCAATTCTTGCAGGAGCAAACTCTGTTTTTCTTCATCTGAGAATGTGTTTATTTGGCTTTTATTCCTAAACTATGTTTTAGGTGGATGTAGGATTCTCAGTAGACACTTGTTTCCTTTCAGTGTTGTAATGATGTTCCAGTATCTTTTCACCATTATGACTTCTGATGAGGAACTTTTAGTAATATGATCATATTTCCCTCTCTATAGTATGCCATCTATCTCTGTCTGCTTTCAAGAATATTTTGGTTTTGGTTTTTAGCAGTTTGATTTGATCTGTCAAGTCATTTTGTTTTGAGTTTTATCCTCTTTGGAGATGCTCAGCTTCTTGAATCTGGAAATTTGTCTTTCACCAAATTGGGGATGCTTTCTGCCATTATTTCTTTAGATATTCTCCCCTGGTGTTTTCTTTTTTTCCTTTCAAGATTCCGGTAACGTGATAAAACTTTTGAGATTGTTCCACAAGTCTCTGACTGTTCATTTGTCCTTTTGTTTATATTTTTTCCCTTTGCTATTCAGATTGGATAATTTTTATTGATCCATTTTTAGGTTTGCAGACCTCTTTCACTGTCATTTCCATTCTCTTATTGAGTCCATCCAGCAAATTGTTTTATTACACATATTGTTCAGTTTCAAAATTTACAATTAGCTCATTTTTAAGATAATTTCTTTATCTTCTGAAAACTTTTTTTTTCATTCAGTTCAAGTGTGTTTGCCTTTACTGGGTAGAACATTCTTACGGTAGTTGCTTTAAAGGTATTGTTGGATAATTACAGCATTTGGATCATCTCTGGGTTGGCACCTGTTTATTGTTTCTTTCCTTGAAATTGATCACATTTTTCTTGAGTTTTGCTCTGGGAGCATTTTATAAACTCTGGGGCATATCATAATTCTCTGGAGAATGTTGATTTTTGTTGTTTCTTTTAGCAGACCATCACCCCACATAGGTTCAGACGGTGAATTTGATCTTGCCTTCTGTGGGTGGTGATTCAGATCTCAGTTCAGTTCTCAGAGCCTTTGCTGTGTTTGTATGCATCTGTCCCATACCTGTACAGCTCCACAGTAAGCCTAAGACTTGTGTTGGTTTATATGTAGAATTAGGAAATTCCTTTCTCCATCTTTCTCCTTTCCAGGATTTCTTCCACCTTCTTCAGCTGGCAGGAGCCACTTCCCCCAATTCTGTGGCCAGAAAATAGGGTTTCTTTTGGAGTTTTAATTTCTGGATTGTTGTTTCAATGAGGTGATTGCTTCCTGGACTTCAGGCAAAGCTGTTAGAAAAAGGAAAAAAAAAAAAAAAACAAAACAAAAACAAAAGCCAGAATGGGAAGGTCACTAACTGTGGATCATTTTTTCCAAGTTTGACTCCCCTCCGCAATCTGCTTTTTTTTTTTCCTTTCCAGAGTTTTCAGGTAATTCTCTCTCCCTTCTTCTCCCTCCACCTCTCTTCTTTCCCTCCCCTCCCTCCGTCCCTCCCTCCCTTCCTTCCTTCTTCTTTTCTTTTTTTGTATTTTGTTCAGTTTTTAGTTGTAAACAGTGGGAAAGATAGGCTGTATTTGGGTTGATGCCATCATACTAGAACCAGAGTACTTCTGTGGATGCTTTTAAGATTTTCCTCTTTGTCTTTGATTTTTAGTAATTGGTCTGTACTGTGCTTAAATGTTTTTTGTGTGTATATTCCATGCTTGGTTCATTGAACTTCTTACATCTGTGTAATGTGAATTTTTGTTTAACTTGGCACATTTTGGCCTTTATTTCCTCAAATATTTCAGACCCAGTCTTTTGTTTCCTTCTGGGAATCCAGTTATACACATATGAGACTGCTTGATATGGGTGAGGGGTCAGCAAACTTATTTTGTAAAGGGCCGGATACTAATACTTTAGGCTTTGCGAGCAGTATGGTCTCTGTCGCAGTTATTCTGCTCTGTTGTTACATCTTGAGAGCAGCCACAGACAGTGTGTAAATAGATGAGTATGGCTGTGTTCCAGTGTAACATTATGTTCAGTATGTTCAAAGGCTCCTTGTGAATATACTGTTACTTACAACCTGCCCCTTTTTCTGTAGGTCAGAAGTCTGAGACATTTTCTTGAAGTTGGCATTAAGAGATCATAATAAACTAAAACCTACTCATTCCTACCTTTTGCAGAAGGCAGGGATAAGTAAAATTTCAGTGGGAAAGTTAATTGAGGTTAGATGGAGAAGGGAAAAGAGAATTTAGAAATTAATGTTTAAAGGGAAAGAGGAGGGAGACAAAGAACTAATCTTTTGGATAGGAGACACTGCAGTGGATGTTCTTAGTGTCCTAGCCATATGTCTTTAACATTTATCTCCATGCTCTGTGCTTACATCTATGACTTTCTGCCAGAGAGCTTTCTTACTGGCCATAGAGACATGCTTGGCCTATGTGCAGGGCAAGCCAGAAATGCCAGAATGTTAATTATTGCCTTCAGAAAGGCTTTCAGCCAGTGGTGGATAAATACCTCATTTTTCTCATCCTTCAGGTGGGATAACTGAGTCATGTTCTACACCATCTACCAGAGTTCTCCAGTAGGGTGATGCTCTGGTTGCCGGTCTCAGGGTAACCAGCTTCATAATGCATTCTTTCTTGACTGCTTTCCCTAGATCACTTCTGATTCCCCCTCTCAGTGGATTTTGCAAAGCAAGTACTTGGACCTGAATCTTTGAATCAAGTCTACTTCTGAGGGAGTCCAAACCAAAGAAGACACTTTACTTTAGCTTAGTAATAAGAAATAAAAATTTGTTAGCTCTTACTAAGTACAGTTGCTTCATGGCTTGAGTTTTCCTTACCTACTTAGCCATGCATACCTTATAGTGTAAATCTGCATGATGCATGATCTAAAGTCATAACTTAACAGAGGTTTTCTGTTCACTCTTAACAGAGATTCTCACAGAGAGGTTTCTTAACAGAGAGTTTCTCCTCACCCTCTGCACCCACCCTTTCCCCCCTTTTCCTTTATCTTTTATTTCCCCCTTTTTCTTAAGCTGTTCTGCCCACTGCAACTGTAGGTTTATTTATAGTTCTTACTCCCAACCTCATGTGAAGATTTCCAAATAAGATAAAGAGACCGAAGCCACGTAGAGGGAATCAGTTTGCATCTTTCCTTTAGATTAGTTTACAGTGTTAAAATCTCTTGTTATTAGTTATATATAATTAGGTTAAATAAATAAACATTTTCTACTTAGTAATCAGGACTATTCCTCCTTAATTTGAACACAATGATGAGAGTATTGTTAATTACACAGGAGAAGTAAGCCTGACTTCTATAGAAAAGCTTCAGTTTACAAATAGTGGTTTTTATTATTTATTTATTTATTATTTTAATGAAATCAAGCCCATACACATTTATTGCATGCAGAGTGTGTTCCTAGCGTTCTGGTCAGTTGGAATGGATGTCATTCACTTGGTGAAGGATTTAATAGCTGTGGAAAACATTTTTTCAACTATAAAATGTGACATAAGTGTTAATTGTTATTTATGAATCTATTAATACATAATTTTTGGTGAGTGAGTCAAACATTAAGATTCATTTTCAGTCTAAATATTAAAGCTTCATTCTATATTAGCCTACTCCAAAAACATGGGTAAATTTAGCAACCATTTTTAGGCCCTTTTTTCTTTTTTTAAATAATAAATTGCATTTTTTTTCTATTATCATTTATCTTCCTTATACCTCCCTTCCCCCACAATCACCACACTGTTGTCCATGTCCATGAGTCCTTTTTCCTTAACTCCATTCACCCCTCTCCTGGGGTGGTCAGCCTGCTGTCTAGCTATGAGTCTGTTTCTATTTTGCTTGTTAGTTCACTAGATTCCACATGAGTGACATTGTATGGTATTTGTCTTTCTCTGACTGGCTAATTTCACTTAGCATGATGCTCTCCAGGTCCATCCATGCTATTGAAAAGGGTAAAAATTTCTTCTTTTCTACAGCTGTGTAGTATTCCATTGTGTATATGTCCCATAGTTGTTTTTAGTGATTTTTAAATTAGCTGATTTAAAAAAAATTGTGTGGTATCCAGTGATACTGATAATTCACTTTCTTTTTATGTACTAAAAGATATTTATTGGATACATGTATGTAGGCATTTGGGGAAGGACTGGGGAAAGTGTTACAGCTAACCCACAGAATCTAAGTTTTCAGTAAAGTGATTCATCTGTCTGTTTTTTTTAATTATATTGTTTTTTCATTACCAGTTAACTCCCTTATACTTTTCTCCTCTGTGCAGTCACCACACTATTGCCCATGTCCATGAGTCAGAGAAAGACAAATACCATATGATTTCACTTATATGTGGAATCTAATGAACAAACTGATAATTCACTCTTTAATACCTTATTTGTAGATTACTTTGCATTTTCTGTGTAGTTGCTATTTACAGATAAAAGTGCTTTACTTTTTCCTTTCAACCAATTGTGACTTACTGATTTCCAGTACAGTATTAAATAGAGGTGGTGTAGGTCTTTTGTTTTTTCCTCCATACTTAGTGGAAGTATTTAATTTCTCATCATTGAGTATAATTAAGTAAAATGTTAGCTATAGATTTTTTGTAGATAATCTTTATTAGATTAAATAGCTTCTTTTTCTGGCTTACTAAGTCGTGTCATCACAAATAGTTATTGAGTTTTAGAAAATACTTTTACTGCTCCTATTGAAATGATCACACGTCCCTTTTTCTGGTATTATGTTGAATTGCATCAATTGGATTTTTCATTTTGCCTACTTTCCTTTTTATGTTTCTGGACATTGAGATTATTTTTAGGTTGATGGCTTTTTTCCTCATATCTTTTAAATTGAAATATAGTTCACATAAATATAAAATACACCTTTTTAAAGTATATAACTTAGTGGTTTTTCACAAAGTTGTGCAACCAGATGCTTTTCTTCACCCAAGAAAAGAAATTCCCTACCTATTAATAGTCATTCCGCTTCTCCTTTCCATCAGCCCCTGGCAACCACTAATCAGTTTCTTGTTTCTATGGATTTATCAATCTGGACATTTAATATAAATGGAACCATACAATGTATGAGCTTTCGTGGCCTTTTTTAAGCTTCATCTATATTATAGCGTGTGTCTACTTCATTCCTATTTGTGGCTAATATTTCATTGAACAGATGTACCACATTTTGTTTATTCATTCATCAATTGATGAACATTTGGGTTGTTTCCAATTTGGGGCTATGTAGTATTTTTGCTTTTATGTTCATGGGAGATATTGGCCTGAAATTTCATTATTTCAAAATACCCTCTTTAGGTTTTGGTTTCAGAACTATGCTAGTCTCATAAAATGACTTGGGTAAATGTTTTTTTCTTTTTATATTCTTAGGAAGAGTTAGTCTAAGATCAGTAGTGTTCAAAAGAAAGCAAATTACTTATGTGTTTGGAGGAGTTCGCAGGCAAAGCCACCTACGTTTAGAATTTTCTTTATGGGAAGGTTTTGATTAGGGATTCAGTGTCTTTAACAGATTTGTCTATTTAGATATTGTATTTTTCCTTGTTTAGTGTTTGGAAGTTATATTTTTCAAGGAATTTGTCCATCTTATTTGTTATGCAGTTTATAGGCATATCTGTAGTGATATCCTCCTTCTTATTAATCAGTTTTTATTGGGTAATTTTTAGTTTAATTTTTTTCTGACCAATCTTATAATAAGTTTATTGCATTTACCAATCTTTTCAGAGAATCAGTTTTAAAAAATTACTACATTTACTGGGGATGACATTAGTTAATGGGATCATGTAGGTTTTAAGTGTACATTTCTGTGAAACAAAATCTGTATATTGATTGCACTGTGTGCCCACCACCCAAAGTCAAAACATCTTCCGTCACCATGTTAGGTCCCCCCACACCCGCACCTTCCTCACCCCCTTCCCTCTGGCAAATGCCACATTGTGGTCTGTACCCACAATTTTCAGTTTTTTCTCCCACACATGAGTGAAATCATATGGTTCTTAGCTTTTTCTGACTGACTTATTCACTTAGCATGATATTCTCAAAGTCTACCCATGTTGCAAATGGTGGTATTTTGCCTTTTCTTAATGGCTGAGTGTATTCAATTGTGTATATATACCATATCTTCTTTATCTAACCCTCTACCAAAGGACCCTTTGGTTGTCTGCATGTCTTGGCCACCGTGAATATTACAGCAGTGAACATAGATATATATATTTTTTGCAAATAAGTGCATGTATGAGTGTGTAGGTTTTTATAGGGTAGATACCCAGGAGAGAAATTGTTGGGTCATATGATAACTCTATTCTTAATTTTTTGAGGAACCACCAGACTGTTTTCCACAGTGGCTGCACCAGTCTACATTCCCACCAGCAGCGAATGAGGGTTCCCTTTTCTCCACAACCTCTCCTGTACTTGTTATATCACTTGTCTTGTTCCTTACAGCCATTCCGACAGGTGTGAGGTGGTGTCTCAATGTAGTTTTGACTTGCATTTCCCTATAGCTAGTGAGGTGGAACATCTTTTCATGTCTCTGTTGGCTGTTTGTGTGTCGTCTTGGGAGAGGTGTCTGTTGCAGTCCTTTGTCCATTTTTCAATTGGATTACTTTTTGATGTTGAGTTTTATGAATTATTTATATATTTTGGATATTAAACCTTTGTTGGAACTGTTGTTTGTAAATATCATCTCTTATTTGGTTGGTTTCCTCTTTATTTTGTTGGGGTTTTTTGCCTTTACTTCCCTTGCCTTTGAGTCAAATTAATAAAATTCAGAGAAACAGTTTTGGCTCTTTGATTTTCTCTATTAAATGTTTGCTCTCTCTTTCCTTGATAACTGCTCTTATTTTATAGTTTCCTTTTCTATATTCTTTCCATTTAGTTTGCTGTTTTCTTTCTAGCTTCTTAAGTTGTAAGCCTAGATAATTTACTTTCAGGCTTTTTTTTTTCATTATGTGCATTTATGTATTCGCGAAAAGCGATATATTTCCCTAAGCACTACTTTGGGGGGCATTCCACAAATTTCGATGTCATATTTCATTTTCATTTAAGTGAAATTTTTTTTCTATTTTCCATTGTAACTTTCTGTTATAAATCTTTTACCCATAGTTTATTTGGAACTCTGGTTTTTAGGTTTCCACACATTTGGGAATTTCTTAATTTTCTTTCTGTTGATTTCTAGTTTAATTTTCTTGTGATCACAGTCCTTGTAAATTTGTTGAGACTTTGTCTGTGTTCCAACATATTGTCAGTTTTGGAAAGTATTCTCCCATGCAATAGGAAAAAATTGTGCATTCTTTAGTTGTTGGTTGTGTTTTTTTGTGTGTGTCAGTTAGGTCAAATTGATTAATTATGTTTTAATTTTTTCTATATCCATGCTGTTTCATCCTCTTCTTGTTCTGTCAGTTAGAAGAGATATGTTAAAATCTGCTCTTTTGTTAATGTTTTTTTTCTCTTATTCCCTCAATTTTGCTTCATATATTTTGAAGCCATGGTATTATTAGGTGCATTAAAGTTAGGGTTGTTACGTTTTCCTTTGATTTGACCCTTTTAGCATTATGAAATGCTCTGCTCATCTGTAATACTACTTCTAGCCTTAAAAATTACTTTGTCAAATATTAGTATTTTGGGGAGGATGCTGAGTGTGTTCAAGATACATCATATTTTGCCCTGTATGACACACATCTATGGTTTCTTGTGCATTATACCAGATTAGTATGCCCATGGTGTTTAATCATTATACGCAGCAAAATACGGCATCTTCTCTAGTCCTTTTACATTTTTATTCTGTCCTCTTATTTAATATTTTGAAATAACAATTATTATTTTACATTTTTTACATTTTATTTTTAATTGAATTTATTGAGGTGACATTGCTTAATAAAATTATATAGTTTTCAAGTTTGTAATTCTATAATAGATTATTCATATGGTGTATTTTGTGTTTACCACCCTAAGTCACGTCTCCTTCAGTCACCATAGCAATTATTAAAGGAAGACTTTTCTTCTGTATTTCTTACAGTGTTAGTATTGATGATGAATTATATGAGCTTTTGTGGGTCCAAAAATATCTCTATTTTTGTCTTCATTTTTAAAGGTGTTTTTGATAGGTATGTAATTCCAGTTGCTAGGTTGCCACTTCCCCACTCCCTTGCACTTTGTAACACAGAAAATGGAAGCAATCTTATTGTTGTTCTTTTGAGTGTATATTTTTATCTCAGGATGCTCTTAAGATATTTTTCTTTATCCTTTGATTCAGCAGTTTGTGCCTAGAATTTGGTGTGCTGAGGTGTGCATTTTCCGGCTTGAAATTTCCCTGAGTTTCTTGACTCTCTCAGTTGATTTCTTTCCTTATTTTTGTAAAATTGTCATGAATTATCTTTTCACATAGTGCTTTTGTTCCACTTTTTTTAGAAACACACTCAGTAATAATCTGATAGAGGAACTAATGAGCTATATCATGGAACAACTTGCCAAATTTAGTTGTTCTCATATTGCAGAAGTGTTTGGTTTTCCTTAAACAGTGGTTTCTATTAAGAATATTTCTTTGGAATCTTTAAAGTAAATATTTTAAAATAAATAATTAAAGCACATTAGTAACCTTTGTCTTTCATTACTACCCATAATTCTTTCAAATCTCATGGGCATGGGGTTCTTTTTGTGAAAAGACTAAAAACTTTATAGGATGAATTCCAGACATTCTTCATTAAGCCTCTTTTTGATAACAGAATTTTAAGTGCTAAATCACCAGGAATTCCAAGGTGAATTGTTGATGTGTAAAACTGGTTTCTAGAGTTTTTCTTTTATTTTATCTATCCATCTCAGATATTATCAAAAGTTTATTTAAGCTTAGTTCTGAAATGCAGTCATATAGTGGGATGTTATACTAATGTGTAGCATTTTCATTTTCTAATGTTGAATATGAATTTTCATACAATTTTAAATTTATTACTGGCTCCTTTGGTCAACCCTCTCCTAAAACAATCCAAATTAACAAAGAACACAGTAAAGTCAATTTATGACATTTTAGGGAAAGCTGATCCTTCAGCTGGTTTGTATTTAGGAATTAGTAGTTTCAGGTTCATTTAAATTGTTAGAATTTATTAAATGTTGAATACATAGTTTAGGAATACATATCAAGTCATCTGAACTTTCAAGAACATTAAACAAAGCAGACAAAAATATTGGTGTATATTAGTGAAAATTTAAGTTCATGATAACTAGTTTTCAGGAAATACATCTTAATTTGGATTTACATATTAGTATTCTGTTTCTCTGCAGTTTCGTTTTGAGTGAGTCTTGACGCTTTTATAAATTGTATAGAAGAGTAACTTTACAGAATTGTAACCTTTTCATAGTTTCATACTCCTGCTGCTCAAATAACTGATTTTAATCACAAAAGCTTTAGTATAAAGGGAGATTAGTTTCCTAAGCCGTATATGAGATATATTTTCATTAACTTGTTTATTCATCTGACATTTCTTGAACATCCATGATGTGTCAGACACTGATGCCAGTGCTGAGAGTATGGCGTTGAAATAGGCCTTCTTCATTGCTCATAGTTGAATAAGATTATGTAAGCAGGCATATCTGTTCATGTGTAGCATTTGGTAGCTATCAATCACTCTCTTTACTTTTGTAGCTTACTGTCATGGGGAAACCTCATCCATGTACATGGTTCCCATGACCTTCTTTGCACCAAAATCTGCATAAAATAATTCCATGGACACCTCCTTAATGCACATTTCTGGCTAGGTATCCTTTAATATTTGGTGTCTCTATGGATCTGTCCTTGGTCCTCTGCCTATTTTACTTTTTGAGTAAGGCTTGTAGCTGTAGCTCTGAACTTCCTTCTTTTCTACCCTTTCTTTCCCTTTTGTCCTACTTCCCTTTCGCTCAAAATAGTATTGAGTTCCAGGTATTTTTCTGGGCAAAAAGATTAGATAGAGCAGTAAACAAGAGAGACACAGCTTCTGGAGTCTTGCATGCATCTTGTTGAGGGAGCAATGCATTAAACAGATAATCCTATATATAATTACAGTTGTAGATTACACATGAAACACAAGTGTGAAATGCAGTGAGAGTGTATATTAGGGAACTAATCCAGTCTGGGACATTCCTGAGTAAGGGACATAGATACTGGGACCTCAAAGATGAATAGTATTTATTTAGTAGGAGATGTGGGAGAGAATTCCAGTAGAGGGATAACCTTTGTAAAGTCTCTGAGGAGCTTAGAGGTTCACACAATTGAAAAGGACATCTTTGTGGCTGGAGTGTGATGAACAAGTTGGAGATGACTGAAAAATGAGGCAGGAGAGACAGACAGAAAGGTCAGATTTTGGTAGAGGTTATGAAAAACCATGTCAGTGCCTTTAAACTCTATTCTTAGAGAATTGAGAAGGTATTAACTGAGTTTTAAGTGGAAGAATTACCTACTCAGAATTGTGTTTTTAAGTGTTGACTTGGGTTTTTTATGTGAAGAGTGGATTAAAGAGGAGCAAATACAAGAAATGAGATATGAAGCTTTTGCAATAGTCCAGGCAGGAGGTGATGGTAACTTAGATTATTGGCACAGCAGCAGTAGAGATGGTGTAGACAAACTGAAGGACTATTTATGAGATATATTCAATAATTGACAAGATTTTGTGGTTATTTTCATTTAGGGTATGAAACTGAAGGAAGTGTCAGGGAAAATTTTCATGTGCTCGTTCACCTCTATCTTGTTGAATAAAATACTTTGAAAATTAAACCATTTTTTCTCTTAGCAAACTAATTCTTCCCCTTGACTTCCCTATCTTTCTGAATGACATCGTTACCACTAAGTGACTTAGCCTTACTACAGCTTCCACTAAATTGGTTACCAAGTGTTAGGGACCTGACTTCTGTAGCATGTAGAAGCTCTTCCTTCTCCTCCTCTTTCTCCCCTTGCTTCTTTTCCTCCTCCTCCTCCTCTTCACTTTTTGTCTTTATTGTAGCAGTAACACTCTTGCTTTTCATCTGGGTCTCTGAACTCCTTGAGGCAAGAACTGTCTTTTTTATCTTGTATCTTTAGTACCTAGAAGGGTGTACCTCAGCATGGTACACATAAAAAAATATTAAATGAAATTAAAATAAAATGTTTTCTGTGACTCTTGTTTCTTCCACTCTAATTCTCATTATTTGCCATATTTTTTGTCTCAAAGTCTTTTAGAGGTTTCCTTTTCTTTAAAGAGTAATTTGGTGTTAGGGTTGTATGGTAACGAAAAACCAGGTGCTGGTGCGAGTAGTGTACGAGTTGGAGTTTTCTTATAGTCGTTCAGTGAAGATAGAATCCTGAGCCTTTTTGCACTGCAGCCCTCACTACTACAAGGAGCAGATTTTTCTGGGAGGGGAACATAGTTGATATTTATTAGCATCTCCATTATTGAATAAAGTTTAACCTCCCCATTTGATGCCTTTAAATTTTTTTTAAATTTATACAAGTATTTGCAGATTTCAAATTTTTAATCATTTCATGTGTATTTCTCAGATATCCAGTATTGTGTTATCTCATCTCAGTAGCTACATTGTATGGAAGTATCTTATATGTATATATAGAGTATACTGTTTCATAGAAAGAAAGTTCATAGGATAAATATTCATGTATCTACTTTAGAAGTACCTATTTTTAATAGCTTTGTATGTCCTAAGTGGACTTTCATAATTTTTCCATGTTTTTTACATTTTTAGGAATAAGAAAATTTTAAATAAGAAGAAGTTGAAAAGAAAACAGAAGAGCAAGTCAAAAGTCAAGACAAGAAGCAAGGTAAACTGTTGCCAATTTATGGGAATAAGAACTTTTTCATATAGTGATTTGAATTAAAATGCCAAGATTAACAAGGTATGAGTATAAATATACGAGGGGGGACCCCTCCTAAAAAAATAGAATCATCTTCTGGAGAGTGGGCCCCTTGTAGTACAGACTTTCCTGGCTAGGTGAGTGTTCTAGGAACTCATTTATATCAATGTACCAGCTGGCGTTGTTGTGAGAGGCTATATTTGGCTTCAGTGAATTTTTTTGGGAAGACTTATTCCGTGTGTTTGCCCATTTCATGATGGGTGATTTATGAGTATACACTATGCTGAGTGTTCAGCAGTTTTTGACCAAAAACAGCACAGCCCCGTGTCCCACCCTCCCCATCACCTCATCTTGCCCTGAGTGACTGTCTTTTGTTTCCCTGGATGAAAAAAGTCCTCAAAGGGAAACATTTTGCCAATGTGAAAGAGGTGAAACAAAAAACGGCAGTCGCACTAAAGGCATAAAAGTCGATGAGTTCAAAAACTGTTTTCGAGTAGTGGAAAAAAACATCTCAATAGGTGTGACTGCATCAAATGGAGAGGAGAGTCCTTTGAAGGTAGCTGAAGTTTAAACATGTAAGAATAAATACACAATTTTTTTATAAGTAAATTCTGGGTTTTTCAGGTTCCCCCTCATAATTAGCAAACCATTTCACTTCTCTGCTAAAGTAATTTTTTAGAAGCCCTTTATTATTTAATTACACTGTTTAATTTCATATTTTTACCAGTAGCCTATAAGTTAATATCTAGATCCTGAAAATTATTATTTTTTATCTTTGATTGGGGGAACATAAACATTTCTTTCTTTTTCACTCTGACTACTTACTTCTGTACTATAGTACAAACAGTAAAATTTTGGCTTGTGAGTCGGAACTTGAATTCGGGTTTATCATATGCATATGCATGTGTGATGAATTAGAGAGCATCATGGTGCATCTGTGTTGTTCTGAGATTCTTTTGACAATGGGTGGCTGTGCAAAAGAAAATAAATACAATATAGAAGATTTTAATTAGATGGGACCTCAGTGATCAAGGATCTCATTTTCCATCTAATACAGAAATCCTTGCTATAAAACCATCTAGTTTTTTCGTAAACATTTTCAAGGTCCAGATTCCACTTTCTATAAGAGTCTCTTTTCTTTTGAGCACTACTAAGAAGCCTAGACATGAAGAAGACAGGAGTCATAACTATACTTTTTGAACACCTCCATTTGTGGTTAAAGAAGCAATAGCTTAGCTTGGCCTATATATCATATTTAAGTTGTAGAGACCATTGTTTCCTGCTCTTTTAAGTTAGTGTTCTTGCTGTTGTAACCGAGAGAAATCGACTTTAAAGTAGTACACAAACAAACAAACATACCCCAAAAGGGTAAGGGATGGAATGTTTTTGGTGGCTCTGTCTTGAGACACAGCTGGATCCAGGGATTAAATAATTCATTAAATCTATGTCTTCATCTCTTGCTTCTGCTTTCTCTTTGTGTTGGCTTATTGCAGCTCTTCTGTGTGGGGGCCGCTAGCAGCTCCAACTTCTTTTTAACTAAGAGACAATCTTTTTTACTGGTTCCAGCAGAAAGTCTTGGGTATGATATTTAGATTGACCTGTGTCATGTGCTTTGGCCTTGGAAATGGGGTAGTTTGGTTAGAGTTAAGCACCCTGATGAATGGGAGAGAGGGGTGGTTACCCTTAGGACAGTATTGCTGGGTGGTCAGATAAATTACATATTTTCACTATATAACCTCTTGCAACTTCTGCGTTTAGGTAGAACATGGAAAGTAGAGAGCATTTTTGATATATTTACTGTATATAAAAACTTTTAACAAATATGTACTCATTTAGATTTCCAACCTCTATCCCTTTTCTACTTTTTGGAGTTATATGCAGAATCACAGTATGGGAATCTTGAAGATCTTTTTAAGTTCTTTTAAGGTTTCATTTGGTGATTTTCCTAAAAGCGGTAGCATACAATAGCCAGGATGAGGTGGGAAGACAGGTCTTTTGTCCCTTTGAATTCTGTTTCTCACTTTGTGCCCTTAATAGTTCAGCTCTTTTATGTAGGCCTCAGGTTTCATATCTGCGATCTGCTTTTTAGGAGCAGTTTGTGATAAGAGTGATGTAAAAACATGCGTTCTTTTAGTCTTCAGATATTAACTACATGCTGATTATGCTAGGTATTTGGGATAGAAAGATGAATAAGAAACATTTCCTGCTCATGATAAGCATATAAACTAGTAAAATTTTGTTAGTCTTCTTGCCTTCTATCATTGGTTTTGGACTATTTTTCATCCATCCTGTTTTTTAAAAAGTTATTTAAAAAATACCAAAGGGCTTTATTCCCATATTATTTAAAAACAAGCATTTCTTTTCATCAAAACTAAAAAAGCCATTTAGCTGTACTGCACTGTCTCCTTTTTCCTTTCTGTCATGACCCCTCTCTTCTCCTCATCCTTTAGGCATCTCCTGCATTCAATTTCCTTCTTATTCATCTTAGATACCACGGTCTTTTTAGAAAAACTCCTGCTTAATCTACTGTATTAGTTCTCTGTGGCTGCTGTAACAAATTATCTAAACTTGATGGCTTAAAACAGCACAAATTATCTTAGAGTTCTGCAAGTCTGAATTTCAAAATGGATCTCACTGGGCTAAAATCAAGATGTTAGTATGTCTGTATTCCTTTTGGAGTCTCTAGGAGAGAATTCACGTTTTTGCCTTTTCCAGCCTCTGGAGGCTGCTTGCATTTCCTGGGTCGTGCCCACTTCCATCGTCAAAGCCAGCAGTTGTTGGTTAAGTCTTCTTACGCTGTGTCACTCTAACACTTTCCCCTTCTCTGACTGTCTTTGCACCTTCTCTCGTTCATAAGCACTCTTGTGATTACTTGGGCCTGCACAAATAATCCAGAAAAATCTCCCCATCTCAATGTTGAATTTAATCATGTCTATAGGGTCCCTTTTGAGGTAACATGTGAGGTAACATGTTCACAGGTTCCAGGGATTAGGAGACATATATTTTTGCAAACCGTTAATTCTGCCTACCACATCTTCCTTTCCTCCATGTGTATTTGTTGGACTCATCTTACAAAATGGATATGAATCCAGCTCTTTTCTCTTTCCCTGCAGGTGAGTACCATGTGCTGTGAAAGGGAGTTTAAAAAGAGCTAAATGCTACCAGTACACATTCAGATGGACTTTTTATAGTCAGCCTGTCCTTATTTTTTCTGGTCATGTAGGTCTCTCATTTCAAAACTTTGCCACTCTCCTCAGACTTCTGATTAATCCCACCCTCCAGCAAATGTCTTCACTTTCCTACAGGAGAAATATAATCTATTATACAGGACACTTCTTCAACATCCTGCTATGCAACAGGTCTGTCTTAGGTCAGTACCCTTAATAGCAGAACCCGAGACAAGGACTTAAAGTGTACAGTTCGGTGAGTTTTGAAGGATAAAATCAAGGTTCAGAAAATTCCCGTCATCCCAAGGGTTTCCTCAACCTCTCCTGCATCACATCTCTCCCTACAGCCCTGTCTCTAGGCAACCACAGATATCAGCATAGTGACTTTGAGTTGTGTCCACGTAATTGAACTTATTAACAGTTTAATCCATTTTTTGCTAATTAGTATTCCTCTTATGGATATGTCTTGATTTGTTAATCCATTTACCCATTGGACATTTTTGTGTTGTTTCCAATTTATGTCCATTGCAGATACAGCTTCTGTGACTATTTATGTAATCTTTGTGTGGATATATGTTTTCATTTTGCAGGTGAAGGGGGTAAATATCTATGAGTAGAATGATTAGGTAGTGTTTCCTTCAATGAGTTGCCAGAGGACTCATGAGAGTCAAAAGCAGTTTATACTGATGACTAAGATTTAGTACAACTAAAGGTAGTGCATAGCAGGTAGCAGGAAAAAGAAATGTTTTGAAGGTGTCTCGGGAGTTATGGTGTAGGCTTCTAGTTCTTCCTTGGGCATGCTTTCTCTCGGGCAGTGAGTACAGAGATAGGTGTGGAATGCTTCCGCCCAGGAAAACTCATTTGAGTTAGTATCTGAGACTTTTTAGGGGGTTCTGGTCATGTAGACATATCTTGCTGTGCAACCAGCCATGACAGGTGAAACTCAGGTGATATTACATAGTATATCACAGATTAAAACAGGTTTAATCTTGATATTTATATGAAGCAATCAAACAAGCCAGTCAGCATGGTCCATTTTTTCCAGCTGTATATAACAGAATCATCAATAACTAAACTAACAAAGAAAACACTAAAGGCCACATTCCCAAGGGTTGACCAAGGGTCAGTCATGGTTCCTGTGGAGAAATACAAGGAATAAGCAATCATACCTGCAGTATGAACTCTTTCCTCAGAGGTAACATGGTAGATGAACATTTAACTTTTAAGAAACTGAGAAAACTGTTTTTCAAAGTGATTACTACATTTTACTGTTCTACTAGTATTATATGAGAAAATCCAGTTACTTTATATCTTTGTAAACATACAGTATTATTAGCTTTTAAAATTTTAGTCACCCTAATAAGTATACAGGGGTATTACTGATAATGTAAGCATCTTTAACTTGCTTTTCTCTAGTGACTAATGATGTAAACATCTTTTCATGTGCCTTTACCCATTTATATTTCTATTATGTAATGCCTGTTAGATTTTGCATTTCCTTTTTGTAACTGTTTGTCTTATTATTGAATTGTCAGAGCTTTTATATATTGTAGATACAAGTTCTTTGTCAGATGTCTGCATTGCAAATAATTTCTCCTGTGGCTTACTTTTATACACACACACACACACATTTTATATATATATATAATATATATATAATATACATATATATAATGCTTTAGAAGAGGAGAAGTTTTTAAGTTTTATGAATATAATTAGTTGATTTTTCGATATGATTTGTGCATTTTGTGTCTCAAGAAATCTTTATCTACCCTAAGGTCACAAAGATTTTCTTTTAGAGATTTAATAGTTTTAGGTATTATATTTAGGTCTATAATCCACTTCAACTTTTTTTTGCTGAGAAAAATGATGTTTTATTATTGCTACTTGACCATAAATTATCATTTATGAAAGTTATATAAATGCAAGCTGATCATCTTAAAGTCTCAAAAAGCCAAATACAAGGCACAGAAAATACATTCGATTGAAAAACATGCTGACATAACTCTTCTATATGTTGTGTGAAATTCTAGGAAGAATCATTGCAATAATTACTCAAAGTAATATTAAAGGTAACACAATAGATGTTTGGTCTTATATGTCAATTTAACTGTATAGTGTCTATAGTAATAGGTCAAAGCTAAAGTACATTTGCAGTTTCTAACAGTAAAAATAAGTTTGCAAATACTCTGTATACTTCAGTGGAATAAGAAAATAGATCAAGGATAACATATCGGACAGTCTTATCAATTGGGCCACCTTTTAAAGATAATTTTTCAGGGTAGCTAAAATGAACAACAGTAAAGGTTTACACGTACAATACATGGCTGTTGTACTAGAGCCAGTACAGCTGACCCTTGAAGAATGTGGGGGTTAGGAGTGCCCACCCACTGAGCAGTTGAAAGTCTGTATAACTTCAGTTGACCCCCTACATTCGTGGATTTCCAACCTTTGATAGAAAATACTGTTTTGGTCCAATGTTGGTTCAATCTGTAGATACATAACCCAGGAATACAAAGGGCCAACTCTATATTTATTGAAAAAAAAAATGCTGCACTTAATTGCATCTGGCCAGTTCAAACCTGTGTTGTTAAAGGATTAACTATATTTTTATTTGTAGAGTTTGCAAATCAAAACATAACAAATAATTATATGTAAGTATTGGTAGGAATACACCAAATATTTCACAACTGCCACTATGTATTTCTTTTTCTCTGACACAGTCGGCACAGATCTGGGCTTGCTATGTTTGAGATGACTCCCTTCCTTGTCTGTGAGCTTCTTTCATGATGCTCTGTTCTTGAATCTGACTGTAGATAGATTTTGGTAGATGTAGGTGATGAGCGATACGTTTTATATAAGGATGATGCTGAAATTTCTCTTTCAACTTCTGTTTATAATCTTCGGCTGCCTTTTCTTGTGATATAAACACATCCAGTTTTTCAGAAGCATTAGCTTTCCATCGACAAATGTTCACTTCATCAGATCTACACATCATGCACTTCGTGTCAAAAGTCCATCTTACACATCTAACATGTTACATTCTCTTTGTGTGATATACTTCCCTGCTTCTACTTTTGTCTACATAAAAGATTTGAATAGACTTATCAAAATGAGCAGACACGAACTCCTTCCCAGTGGGAGAGTCATCCACATCAAGCACCACAGATACGTCATCCATGTGCACCATTACAGGAGTGTCCAGTCCACGCATATCAAAAGTATGTAAGTTGTAGTCTTCATTTGCTGCAGAAAAATGAAAGCTACCATAAGGTTCCAACAACTTGCATTTGTTCTCATATCTAAGATGACCATTTTCAGAGGAGTAGATTGTCTCATATCATACAGTACTATATTTCTGTCAGAAGCACAGCTTCCCAAGAGAAATGTCTCACTTGGGTTCAATTTAAAACTACTCATACTGTCAAATCCCCAGGTTATTGAACATAAATGGGCTGGTCCCAAATGTCTACTTGCTGTTCACATGTGGCAAAAATAGCTTCTTTCCAGTGCTGATCAATTCCTGTATACACTGTCTTTCCTAATAATGTATGCAGCGTTCTTCCTCTTCTCCAGAGCCTGGTGCTTCCACTCTCCATTGCCTCACCGCTTTGTCATCACCAACGGTAAAAAAAGAATTCCCACAAAAACAAGTACATATTCCTTGTACAAAATGCTCATATGCTTGTATTTTTGGATACAGTTTCGTTTGGTCAAGTTCCAAATTCTAACCACTCCATCACATGCCCCAGAAAGGACAGTAGCCAGGCTCTTTGGATGCTTGGCCAAGCAGTTGACTCTGTCAGTGACCATCCAGAGAAGCAAGGGATGGTTTTGCAGATACATGTTCCAGTTTGGTAGCACTTAAAGCGCTTATTTATTCTTGTGGGACCTCAAAAGGTTGTAAGGTTGGATTACAGTTTCTTGGAACTCTCTGCAAATGCAACTTGGTTTGCGGACATAATTGTCCAGGTTCTGGCTCAGCAGCATCTTCACCTTCATCTTGGCTGCCAGTTCTTGCCGATTCCATGAGTGTTTTCCTCTGGGTTGTGGTTACTGCCCCCTCCCACTTCAAGTTAATTTTTATATAGGGTACGAGATAAGGGTTGATGTTCATTTTCTCCCACATTGGTATTCAGTCAATCCAGCATCATTTGTCAAAAAGACTTATCTTTTACTGTTGAATTGTTTTGTCATTTTTGTAAAAAATCAGTTGACCATGTTTGTTTGGGCCTATTATTGGAATTTACTGTGAATAGTTGACCTATATATCTATCTTTATACCAATACCCTACTGTATTATAATAGTTTCGAAATCAAGTCATATGTCTTTTAACTTTAGCTTTTTTAGAAAAATAATTGTTTTAATAGCTTTAGATCCTTTATATTTCTTTATATTTTAAAATCAGCTTGTAAATTTCCATTTAAAAAAAAAAATCTCTGGAATTTTTATTGGGATTGCATTAATCTATAGATTTAAGGAATAATGACCATTTTACTGAAACTGAATCTCCTATCAATGAACATGATTTATTTCTCCATTTATTTGTTTCCTTTAATTTTTCTCAAAAGTATTATTTTGGTTTTCAGTGGATAATTTTACTAAATTTAACTGTAATTATTTTATGTTTTTTGATGTTATTGTAAATGCTGTTATTTTAAAATGGTTTGTTTTTAATTTTGAGATGATTGCTATGTGAATGCAGTTGTTAGAAGTAATACAGAGAAATCTTGTATACCCTTCATACATTTTCTTTCATTGGTAAGGTCTTGCATAGTAAACACACAGTATATCACATAGAATATCACAACGAGGATTGAACCTACTGATCTTATTCAGATTTCACCAGTTTTACTTTACATGCACTTGTTTATATGCATGTATGTTTAGTTCTGTGCAGTTTTATCACACATGAGTCTGTGTGGCCACTACTACAGTCAGTATATGGAACCGTCCCATCACCAGAATCCTTTCTGCCACTCCTGTAGCCATAGACATCTTCCACCCTCACCCTGCCCTCGCCTCTGGCAGCCACCATGCTGTTGTTCTCCAACGTGAAATCATGCCATACGTAGCCTTTAGAGGTTGGCTTTTTTCCATGCAACACAATTCCTTGAGATTCATCCAAATCGGTACATATAGCAATAGTTTGTACCCTTCTCTTTTTTTTCCTGAATAAACATTCTTTGGTATGGATATACCAGTTTATTTAACCATTCACCCCCTAAAGAACATCTCAGTTGTTTCCAGCTTTTGGTTACTTTGAATAAAGCTGCTATGAATATTCATGTGTTGTTTTCTGTATGACATAAGTCTTCATTTCTCTGGTATAAATGCCAAGAATGCAGTTGTATTATACTGTAAGCACATGTTTAATTTTGTAAGTAACTGCCATACTTTTCCAGAGTGGCTGTATCATTTTACATTCCTATCAGTAATGTATGAGAGATCCAGTTTCTCCACAGTCTCACCAGCATTTGGTGTCACTATTTTTTATTCTAGCCAATCTGATAGGTATGTAAGATATATACATATATAACTATATATATGCTCTCATTTTGTTTTAATTTACATTTTCCTAATGATTTGTGATACTGAATCTTTTTTCATGTGCTTATTTGACTTCTGTATATCTTCTTCAGTGACATGTCTGTTAATGACTTTTGACCATTTTTTAACTGGATTACTTGTTTGTTTTTTACCACTGAGCTGTGAAAATTTTTTTGTATATTCTAGATGCTAGTCCTTTGTCAGATAAGTGGATTGCAGATATTTTCTTCCAGACTGTAACTTTAACACTATTATTTTTAAAATTATATTTTCAATTGTTCACTTCTGGTGTGTACAGGTATTGGGTTGGCCAAAAACTTTTAGTTTTTTTCGTTCCGCAGCTTTAGTAGCACTTAGTTGTTTTTAACTTCATTGAAAACAATTTTGTTAGATTGTATTGTGACAGCTGTCAAAGCATGCATTTTAAAAATACTTAAACAATTGGTGAATTTTTGTGCAGCCATTTAAATATTGAATGTGGAAGAAGATAAGCAACATTTTTGGTATATTATGCTTCTTTTAAAATCATCATACCATGATTTTATTTTTTATTTAATCTTTACTGTATTTTTTCCATTACCATTAGGTTCACTTAACTCCTCTCCCCCCAGCAATCACCACACTGTTGTCTGTGTCCATGAGTCCTTTTTCCTTTATGCTCAGTCCTTCCCCCGCTAAAACCCGTCATACAGTAGCTTTTGCTTGCTCTTCATCTCTGAGTCTGTCTCTGTTTTGTTTGTTAGTTTAGTTTGTTCATTAGATTCCACATGTGAGTGAAATCATATGGTACTTGCCTTTCTCTGACTGGCTTATTTCACTTAGCATAATGTTCTCCAGGTCCATCCATACTGTTGCAAAGGGTATAATTTTCTTTTTTACAGCTGAGTAGAATTCCATTGTATAAATAGCTCATAGTTGTTTTATCCACTCACTTATTGATGGACACTTTGGCTGCTTCCATATCTTGGTGATTGTAAATAATGTTGCATTGAACATAGGGATGCTGTTGTTCTTTTGAGTTTGTGTTTTAGGTTCTTTAGGATATATTCCCAGAAGTGGGATAGCTGGGTCAAAAGGCAGATCTATTTTTTAATGTTTTGAGGTATCTCCATACTGCTTTCCACAGTGGATGCACCAATCTGCATTCCCACCAGTAGTGCCAAAGGGTTCCCTTTTGTTCATTTCCTCACCAGCACTTGTTTGTTGATTTATTGATGATGGCCATTCTGAGGGGTGTGAGATAGTATCTCATTGTGGTTTTAATTTGCATTTCTCTGATGATAAGTGACATTGAGCATCTTTTCATATGTGTATTGGCTATTTATGTGTCCTCTTTGGAGGAGTGTCTATTCAGGTCCTTTGCCCATTTTTTCACTGGGTTTTTTTGGAACTACTTTATACATTTTGGATATTAACCCCTTATTAGATGTATCAGCAAATATGTTCTCCCATTCTGTGGGTTGTCTTTTTATTTTGTTGATGGTCAAAACAGCGTGGCACTGGTGTAAGAACAGGCATATACTGCATTTTTTGGACGGTAAGGAACACCTAGGTTTTAGAGGAGGAAAATAGGGAAAAAAATTTGAAGCAAAAAATGTGGTAAAATATTTAATAACATAATATTTCCCAATGTAAATGTAAACAGAACTCAACAGCAGCATTAGCAACCATTATTCCTCCCAAATTGGGTGGGAGAGGCCAGGGGAGGGGGAGTGCGTCTTATAGTCTGAAAAATACGGTATGTCAATGGAACAGAATAGAGAGCCCAGAAATAAGCCCACACCCTTATAGCCAATTAATGTTTGATAAAGAAAGCAAGCACATACAGTGGGCTAAAGAAAGTTTATGTAATAAATGGTGTTGGGAAAATTGGACAGATACATGCAGAAAAATGAAACTAGACCACCTTCTTACACCACACACAAGAATAAATTCAAAATGGATCAAAGACTTAAATGTTAGACCTGAAACCATAAAAATCCTAGAAGAAAACGTAGGCAGCAAAATCTTGGATATTGCTTATAGAAATTTTTTTATTGGATATATCTCCCCAGGCAAGGCGGGGAAAGCAAATATAAACAAATGGGACTACATCAAACTTAAGTTTTTGGCGTATTATGCTTTATTATTTCAAAAAAGGTAAAAATGCAACTGAAATGCCAAAAAAGATTTGTGAAGTGTATGAAGAAAGGGATTGTGACTGATCGAATGTGTCACAAGTGGTTCACAAAGTTTCTTGGTACTCTTGTCATTTTGGCCAAATAATTCTTTGCTGTGGGGCTTATACATTGGAAGATGTTTAGCAGCACTCCTGGCCTCTACCCACTAGAAGCCAATAGTGGGAGATAGCCGACATACTCAAAATAACCAAATCAATAGTTATTGATGAAAATGAAAATGTGTCTTTTATGGAAAAAACTAAGTGGACTTTTTGGCCAACAGAATATATTACTCATTTTTATCTATAATTCTGGTATCCTGTGACTTTGCTAAATCTATACCTTATTTCTAGTGGCTTTTATTTTGCAGACTTTCTAAGATTCTTTACGTGTTCTGCAAATAAAGGCATTTGTTTTTTAGATTCTTTCTTTCTAACTGTACTTTTTATTTCTTTTTCTTGGCTTGTTGCACTGGCCTGTCTAGTACAATGTTAATCAAATTGCTTAGAATAGATATCTTTGCCTTGTTTGCAGTCTTAACTTGTAAGCATTGTTTTTTATTATCATTAGCTTTAGTATTTCATAGATACCCTTTATCAAGTTTTAGAAATTCTGTTTCTAGTTTACTTAGACTTTTTATCATGAATGGGTATTTGACTTGTGTCAAATGCTTTTTCTATCTTTATTTATAGTATCTTAATGTTTTTTTCTCTTATTTTTGTTGGTTTGGAGAAATTACACTGCTTTTCCAATGTTGAGCCAGCCTTGTTTTTGGTTTGATTATGGTCAGTTATCTTTTTTATATTGTTGAATTTGGATTGCTAATATTTACTTTTTAAAAAATATCTCTAGAGGGCATAGTCACACATTGTATGTAAATTAACTTTAGTACATTTTTTATTTAATAAAGAGTATTGTGTTTTTTTCCCAGTTATTTATGGAAGAAGGGTAGAATTTTTTGAGACCAAGTGTTTTTGGTATTTGAGGTGTCATTTTATTTTTCTTGGATACTTCCTGAGATATACTAATTGTTAGAATTTGGATTTGTAGAATATCTTAAAAGAGTTCTGTAAATATGTAATTTAAATACTTATAAAAGTATTGTTTTGGTCTGATGAATAAAATGCTGGGACAAGACAAAAATTATTTAGTTTTAACAATTAAATTCCTAAGCATTGGATTTTTAGTATTTACCAAGACTGATAACTAAGAAAGAAGTTGAGGAAAGCGTATGTTCATAATCTGCAATTTTCTTAGCATTACCATTATTTGAGAATGAAATTCAAAGAATTAGCTAAAATTAATGGTTTTCTTTTTAGTTCTGATAGTTGTTTAAATCCCTTTGTCTACTTTTAAAAGGAATCAGAATGTAATTCAACATTCGTAGAAGACTCAACAATACATTTGGTGTCCCTTCGGAAAGCCTCAAATTAATATCTTTTGATACTCTATCAGTTAAGCTATGTTGGCTCCATTCCTGTCATGAGATGAAAGGGTATTTTTGTTCAGTTCTTTGCCTGCTCCTTTCCAGCCCTCGTCAAGTTGGTTATTGCTGTTACTCAGAAAGTGGCAAAGTATGGCATAATAGAGAGGGTGCTATAAGTTGAATTGGAAGACTGAAATTGTCTTTGCTCTGCCAATTATGTGGCTTCTGCAAGTCATCTAGCATGTCTAATTCTAATCTTCCATTTTTTATTTAAAAGGAGAATTGATGATGAAAGGAATATGAAACTAAAATATTTTATCTTGTTTTTCAGTTTGAAAACTTGGAAAATACAGTAATCATACCAGATATCAAACTACATAGCAATCCTTCTGCGTTTAATATTTATTGCAATGTACGTCATTGTGTTCTGGAATGGCAGAAAAAGGAAATATCATTGGCAGCTGCATCTAAGAACTCTGTGCAGAGTGGAGAGTCAGATAGTGATGAAGAGGAAGAATCCAAAGAGCCCCCTATCAAGCTTCCAAAGGTAAGTCACTAAGTTGCACTTAGGTACATAACCTACTGGTGTTTGAGTTATAACACATATTTGCATTGCTAAAATACTTTGCTTTTCATAAGATTGTGCACTAAAAATAACATGGCTTCGGAGTAAAAATAGATCTACAGCAGACCAGGAAAGCTCTATGCAGGTTTATTACTGGAGTGCTAACAGAGTCAATAATTGGTTAAATGAAAAGATACTGCATAGTCGAAAACAACCAATTCTTAGACTGGTTTTACTGAGTATTAAAGAAATAAAATATCAGGCATTCTTAAGACAGTATTCTTTTTTTCATTCTCACCCAAGGACATTTTTTTCCCATTGCTTTTAGAGAGAGAGGAGGGGAGAAAGGGGGAGGGGGGGGGAGAGAGAGAGAGAGAGACAGATACATTGATGGGAGAAAGAAACATCAATTGGTTGCTTCCTGCAGATGCCCTAACTGGGGATGGAACCCTCAACCTACTTATGTGCCCTGACCAAAGATCGAACCCACAGCCTTTCGGTTTATGGGACAATGCTCCAACCAACTGAGCCACACTGGACAGGGTCTTAAGGCAGCATTTTTAAGCATGATTGATAGTATCAAAAGATGGAGAGTCAAAGGGGCCTTCAAAGAAAATCAGATAGCCTAAATAATACAGTTTTCATCAAGTACTGACCCATCAGGAAGAAGGGTACACTGATTGAGAACATTAGTAGTGGAGTCAGACTGCCTGGGTCCAAACACTCATCATTAAAAATACCAGCTGTGTGAATCTGGGAAAGTTACTAGACCTCTGTGTGCCTCAGTTCTGACATCTATGAAACTGCAGGCACCTCAAACCCTAAAGACCTCATCCTTTTTTTCTATTGTGTCCATCAGTGCTTTATGTCCTGCAGATGGCTGCCAAAAACATACACTGTGTTGCTCCCCACCCAGGCCCAAACCCGTGGGCATTCTGACTGCCTCTCTCTCCTTTCTGCATTTTTATTTATTTTTTATTTGTAAAGGTTGTCTCTACCAAATATTTACTTTATATAAAAATTTTTAGAAACAGTGTAATTTACAGTAATATGTAAGTCTATGTTTGTTTTCCTCTTGAGCCTTTTAAAACATATTGTGAAAGTATCAATGTTAGAACTAACATAAGAACTTGTTTTAATGTCAGAGAGTTAATTATTAAATCTAAATGTGATGCAATTAAACTTTTTATGTTCACACTTGTTAGTGAAATAATAAAATTACTTTTAGAAATATATGAGGTGAGGTGAGCAAAATAAAACTTGAAAGACTCATTAGGTCATTTTTCTTTGGCCAAGTATGTTTTTATCTCACTGTTCCCAGCAGTGACATTGTACTGGCCGTATCAGACAGTTGTTTTGATTTTGTGTTCTTTCAGTTATAATAGAGAGCCTTCAGGATTTAATTATGTGAAAGCAATGGTAAAGATAAAATTCAGTAAATGTACAAGGGATTCTTTTCTGAAGATAAGTGGAAGAATGTGTTCTTTGGTAGTTATGGTTTATTATTGAAAGTATCAAACCTTATTGTGTTATCTGATTATTATAATGAACTATTCTATTTAAAAGTTACATTTATTAATTTTGCTAATTATAGGGGCAGTACATATTCATTGTAGATAATTTGAAAAATGCAGAACATTTTTATAAAGAGGAAATATGAATTAAAAGTTTGAAGTTATTTTTAAAACCCTATTAACCAAAAAATACCCACTGTGAACATTTGTATATACACACATTAAAATACATGTCTGTACAAATGAAATCATACTGTATTTGAATAGAGTACTGTATAGTTTTCTCCTTATACAGGGGTGCCTCACCTCTTGGTGTCTCTGTGCCATGCATTAAATACACAAACACTAACGAAAACAAGAAAATCTCATAATGTTTTAAGTAAATTGATGATTTTGTGTTGGGCTGCATTCATACCCACCCTGGGCCACATGTGGCCCATGGGCTGGAGGTTGGACACCCCTGCTTACTTTTTTCTGCCTAATATTGAGGGAGCAGTAAGTAAGAGTGTGTTCTCATTGACTATAAGATAAGCTTCTAAGTGTAAAGTGCAATTTTAAAGTTCATACATGTGATAAAAAACTCTCAGCCAAACCTCAGAAAAAAACTTATTTCACAACATGTTTTGTTCCTCTGCTTAATAATTCAAAACTAAATATGATTGGGAAACTTGAGGGTGATTTTTGTTGCATATTGAATACATGTTACTATTTTGGAAATGAATTAGTTTTCTCCCTTATTAAAAAGAAATCTGCAGAACTTTAAGATACAGATAATTAGTGAGAATACACAGTGGTTGACTTAGACAGATGGGTAATTCTCTTGTCACGATCAGTATGACCAACATGTTTTTGGGTATGTCTCACCAAAACCAGCTGGTGCTCTGTTCCTAGGCAACCTACCTGTTGTCATATGTTTATTATTATAACTGAAACTTACCAGAGAGACAGCTCAGAAACTTGTTCAGTAAGTAGCCTTACTGTTTTTGGCAAGGTTCAGTACTTTATTGCTATAGAAATCTTACTTACATAAATGAACCCGAGCCAAAATCGTCATCTTTGTAGCACTTTTATTTCGAATAATGAAATGTCAGGATTAGTGGTTGTAGAGTAAGCAATCTTAAAGACCGATAGGGTGTGGTAGTCTTGCATTCACCTGAGAATAGAGCCCATGTTCTGTACTTAGAAGATACTTGACTTCAGATTTATTTCCTGAAAGTATATAAGCAGATGGAAAACTTGGACAACATGGTTTTATTTTCTAATGCATTCCAGGAAAATAAACTATGTCAGATGGAAAATTTTCATTGCTTAGTGCATTTAATTGAAACTCTATACAAACATTTTTGTAATATTAGCTGTGATCAAGTCTGCTCTGATGTTAGATAACTTCTTTAAAGATAGCTCTACTAGTTATTTTGATTTCTCAGTAATATTTATATTTTTCAGAAAGCTTGCAAATGATAATCAGAACTGCAACTGACTTCCCTGCAAGATTTGAGCCTTGTCTGGAAAATATATTTCTGAGTTGCAGTGGTTTTAACACCTAGCTGAGAGAGTAATTAAACAAATATTTGTTATGTGCCAGGTACTAGGTTATTAATGGGAGATATCAGTGTTAAGACAAGCTCTCCATAAAGAGACCATAAGAGATCACAGTTTAATGTGAAAATGAAAACAAAAATAGTCAATTATACTGTAACATAATAAATACTATTACAGAGGTCTGTACTGGGTAAGAATTATATACAAGGCTCATTTACCCTGTTACATTATAAACCCTTAGAGAACATGGTCCAGTATATCATTATATCTCCTGTTAACAAGGTGTACAAAATAAGTGCTTAAGAAAGTTCATGTAATATATGAGCTCTGTCTGGAAAAAGTCCAACCATTGTTAATATAATGAGATTGAGTGGCACAACATCGATGTAACCTGGCAGCCGTGGAGAGTGGACTGGAATGCACATGCGTGAACAATGAAACTTCACTGCACTAGTCAGTGGGGGCAGTAGACGCACTTGAGTGAGCATGCGTACTGTGTGGTCATTGCATTCAAAATGACTGAATAAGTAGAGCAACGCATATGCATCAAATTTTTCGTTAAGCCTAAACATTCTTCCCTGGAGACTATTCAGATGATTCAGAAGGCTGCAGCTGTGGGCAACTGGTGATTGGCAGCTTCATCACAGCAACATGCCATCTCATGCATTGTCTTGTGCAGAGTTTTTTGGCAAACCATCAAATCATGCAGGTGTCTCAGCCCCCCTACAACCCAGGTTTGGTGTCCTGCGACTTCTGGCTTTTCCCAAAGCTAAAATCGCCTTTGAAAGGGAAGAGATTTCAGACCATCAATGAGATACAGGAAAACAGGATGGGGCAGCGGATGGCAATTGGAGAACTGTGTGAGGTCCCAAGATGCCTACTTTGAAAGGGACTGAGATGTCATTGTCCTATGTATGATGTTTCTTGTATCTGCTTCAGTGAATGTCTCTATTTTTCATATTATGTGGCTGGCTGTATACCTTCTGGACAGACCTTGTACATGAATTAATGTACATACCTCAGTAGAGAGAATATTCTTCCATTATTATGTGTAATAAAATTAATGTTTTGGTGAATTTATACTAATTATTCTTACTTTAACTTTTTAAGTTACTTTTTTGAATGATTTAACACCTCCTGAAAATATCATATGTGTTATTGTTTGAGAGGTAGATTTTTATTAACTATTGTTATTGTTATATTAGTCCTCCGAAGGTAGCTCCTTATACTAGTTCATCACATTTCTCTCTCATTCTTTGGACTTCTCTTTTGCTAGATGCGGAGTCAAATTTTATTGGTCCTGAAGAGGAATGATAATTAAAGTACAAGTAGTGGTGATCTTTTAGCTAGGCATCTTTAAATTCTTTTCATGATAAATCCTAAAAGAAGAAGGGGCACTGTTTATAAATAATAATATGATGATTGTGCCATTATAGGAAAGGTGAAGATGAAAAGCTCCTACTTTAATCTTTTCACCTGTGTGCCATGTTGACTTTTTTTTTCTGGGTATAAGTAGTAATTAACATGACTTTTAACGAAAGAATGCTGATTTTTGCTTGAGTACAGCCTAATGACCTTTATAAGTTAATAGTTTTTTTCTGAGTAAGTACAATCTGGTATTTAGTTCAGTGTTACGAATAATTTTCAGAATATTTTATTATGGCTTCATTATGCTAAAACTACTTTTTAAACAGTGCCACTGTTTTTTAACCTTATATGTAACTGGATGGTTTTTCAAATCTAAATCCTGAAGAAAACATACTGGCACTTTTTTTTTAAATGTGTTTCTTTTGTTTATGCTTTTTAAATATTCCAACAATGATCATTTGCTGTGGAAGTAAGCCACAGCATTTAAACTGCCTGGGAAGTGTTACGAGTTTACATGGTATAAGGTATAATTTTTTTTTTCATCTTAAATAGATCATTGAGGTTGGACTTTGTGAAGTTTTTGAATTGATCAAGGAGACACGATTTTCTCATCCGTCCTTGTGCCTCAGGAGTCTCCAAGCCCTGCTTAATGTGCTGCAGGGGCAGCAGCCAGAAGGCCTCCAGTCAGAGCCACCCGAGGTCCTAGGTGAGAGAGCTCAGCCGCACTGAAGCCTTTCATGGACATATCTTCTCTTAGGAAGCACATCTAGCAGCCTGCATTGCAGTCTTTGTTTAATTGTGGTACTGAAACATCAGGGATAAATTTTAAGGTATTTTGCTGTGCTCTACCAGAGTTATGGTTCAAAAGTTACAGATATATTTTGATTATTCTGATGATGGAGAAATAGTAAAACATAAATCCTTGGTATCTGGTTACAGTCATCAAGCCTTATAGTCAATAGTCACTGTTAACTTAAATTGTTCTTATTAAGCCTTTGGTCAAAATATCTAATACTGACTTTCCTAGGCTTTACATGTTACTCTGCATGGTTAAAAAGGTAGGAAAAAGGGGATCGATGCTGCCAACCCAAACAGCACAATATGTTTCTAAACAAAGGGCTATCTTTTGTAATCATCATAGATAAAAGTCTATTGTTTGTCATAGATAAAGCTTCTGAATTAGTAGCACCTTCCCTTAAGTAAAAATCTTTGCTTTTTATAAAACGTATTAGAGTTTTATGAATACTGGCCTTTCGTGCTATTGACTTAGGCTCAACAATATTCTGTAAGCAAGATAGGAGCTCTTAAGAAATAGAAATAGAAATGGAGACATAATTTTGAAATTGGCTATTTGCTTTTCTCTGATGCTAACTGTGGGTCTTTGAAGAGTCTGGATTTTTATTAAGGAAAGCAAGGCTCTGAGATAGGAAAGAAAATGACTAAAAAATACTATGCTAGAATGTGGAGGTTTTTCTAGGGTATAAAATGAATTAAATATCCCTTCTATAAGTGTGAACTGCTCTGCTAGCAATAAAGTCAGTTTTATATTAAAACAAATTATAGCATGTATTTTATGTATTTTGTTGTTGTTTTGCAAATAAATACATAATTTTCTGGAAACTTAACATTTTAAGAAGCTTGTATTCTTCCAAGTTTAAAGGAAAAATAGGTGCAATGAGCAATCTGTTACTTGATAGGATATTTCTGGCGTATGTGAATCCCTCAAGGAAAGTTTCTTTGAAATGACCTTGGATAGATTCCATGTCTTCATTTACAGAAATGAAGAGTTGAACTAAATGTTTTCTAAAGTCCTCTTGATATAAATATTCTAACTTTGGAGGTAGGAAGGGTAACTAGAAAGGAATTAATGTGAAATAAGTATTTGAGCTGCCGTAAATATTTTTTTATAATGAGGCAAGGTAAAAATAAATAAATATATACATGTAATGTTCTGTCTGTTAAATGACTATAATTGAATTCTATTTTATTCACAGAGTCTCTCTTCCAGCTTCTTTTGGAAATCACTGTTCGAAGTACTGGGATGAATGACAGCACAGGACAGTCTCTGACAGCACTTTCCTGTGCTTGCCTCTTTAGTCTGGTGGCTTCTTGGGGAGAAACCGGAAGGACACTTCAGGCCATCTCTGCTATTCTCACCAACAATGGCAGTCATGCTTGCCAAACTATTCAGGTATTTCATATCTCAAGCTGCTTAAAAAGTTATAAAATGCTGAATTGAAATTTCATCCTGATTTTTGTCAGTAGGAATTCCCTACTTTTTCTCAGTCTATATAATAATTTGATCTTCCCAAGGCTGATACATAAATAATGTATCGTATTTGAGCTAAGCTACATGTGTGTTTAACTCTTTAGCACTAAAGGTAATAAAATGAAATATGGCAAAAACTCAAATCTTGAACTTAGTTTCGTATCAGTAGCATAGCCTTATTTTTCTCTGTAGCATCTTGCTCTCTTTCCTTCCCGCTTCTTCTCTTCCCCTAAATTTTCAGGTATAGAATTTCTTCATAATTTCCAAACAACATTTTTCTGTTGAAATAAAAACATATAACATAATTCTACTATATTTTTGATTAATTGAGAGTTTAAAGTAGGGTAGGATAGTTTTCCATGAGTGGATTTTGTTCCTATCTCCTTCAGCTTTGCATATTACATTTTAAGCTTTCAATATTTGTGGAATAAACTCTTCATCGCTGTTAGTGGTGGGAAATATCATCCTCCTTATGTGTAAACTTGATTTAGTTCTTTTGGACTGCTCTGGAAATTGAATAAGAGGTTACAGTTTTAAGTCTCTGTTACGTGCTTTTCTCTGGCCCCTTGGACGATCTCCAGAACAGATGGAAGGGCCGCCTCACTCCTGTTATTAGCAGGCTAAAGATAGCAAAAGGAGTATAATGGGTCATTTTCTGTGACTAACTCTGTGATATTGAACTCTCCCTGTCAAGCATGAGCAGTCCCTTACTCTAGTTTTCTGTTCTTACTCTTTTGCTCTTTCTGACCTGGCTGAAATCCTTTTTTCTCTCTTTATGATCCTTAAATTGTCTTGAAGTTCCTCTTTGCAGTGGATTTCAAAACACATTCTGCTGCTGTGTTTTAAGCGTTTGGCAAATTTTAATTTAAATATTTGCTGAAAATATACAAATCCTTCTTAAATTTTAATAATATAATAAACATTCTGATATCATATACCAAATTTTAAAAGTATAGTGACCGTAAATATATGAGCTGCTTAGGCATCCATATGATGTGTGTGTGTGTGTGTGTGTGTAGACATCCTGGGGGATATGAGGTGAGATTTAAGCAACGAGTGGAAATGAGTCAGTCCAGAGGGAGGAGGTGTTAGTCTTGGGGGTGTGGAGAGACAGTATTCTTGGTATCCATGTGCTAAGGCACAGAGAGGTAAGAATAAGAGTGGAATGGTGAAGGCTGGGAGAACTTTAGTATAGTTGTAGTACAGAGCATTGCTAAATAACAGAGGCAGTGCTTGATTATGTATCTTCCTGAGTGCAATATTACAATCAAGCACTTGGCTGCACAGAACCACTACATTCCCTGAGTTAACAACAGCTGAGGTTCTCTATGGACCTGCCTCATTACTGCATCCCCAGCTCCAGCCCAGATACCACATTAAAACTGGTTATCTTAACATGGCTTACAGTGTTCATGATTTGGCCCCAGTTCCACCTGCCAGCTTCATTTCACAAATCTCTCTTGGCCAGGGTATGGGTGGAGGGAGAAAAGTTTTCCTGTAGAATGTGTAACTCTTAACATCTCAAATTGTTTTGACATCCAAAAGCACATTACTTATCTTGTTCTAAAAAGCTTAAGCTGAGAGTTTAAAGTAGGGTAGGGATGGTAATACTGCGAGGGGTTTTATTGAAGGAGATTAAAATCCTTTCTGGAGGGATGAACTCCAGACTTCAAAGGCTTCCCACAGACAAAACACTACTGCATCTAAGCTCACAAACAAAATGCGATGGAAAAAAGGCACCATGGTTGAAAGCTAGTATAAACAAATATAGCAGAAACAATTCTGCCAAGTCTTTAGATAATGAAATTACTGGATATAGAATAAATAATATATGTACTGATTTATTTCTTATGGTTAGGATAAAGTACCAAAAATATGATTAGGGACTAAGAATATAAAAAGCAATCAGACAAATCAGAAAACAAACTAAATTGAACTTCTAGAAATGAAAAACCAAATCATTACAACTAGAAATTTAAAGGATGGGTTAACCAGTAGGTAATAAAGGTGAAGATAGAATTAGTGAACTGAAATAAACGGTGAAGGAGAAATTATTCAAAATGTAGCACAGAGAGACAGAAACTGTGAAAAATAGAAAAGGGAAACATGGACAGAGAATGAGAAAGTCTGATGTGACTTCTCAAAAGCAACACTGACAGAATATAACAGAAAGTGCCTTTAAAGTCCCAGGGGGAAATGGCATTCACTATACTATACCTAGCTCAACCGTCAGTCATGTTTGGGGAAGCACGATGATGCTTTCAAACAGGCAGAGTGTGGAGCAGTTTCAACTTCTCTACTTCTCCCTGTCCTTATTCTGGATTGCAGCAGGGCTTAGGGATGTTACCAAGGGTAAAAGATAGAAATGATATTTGATTTTACTGAGAGGAGTATGGGGAACACTTAAAGAACATGCTGTGAGCCATTGTTTTATTATAACCATTTGTTGAGAAAACTTAGTATATGCAAAAGTGGGGCAATGGTTGATTTAATGAATCAAAGTTGCTGGGAGATTCAAATGAGGTACCTAGCAAAGTATGTCTCACACAGGAGAGAAGAAAGAAGCAGAGGAAACAAGAGCTTGCGAGATGTAAATTATCTCTGCAGAGGAATAAAGACCACTCAGTAAACTAGCACTGCAACCAAGCCCTGGCTTCTTCCCCCAGTTCTGCTACTGTGGTGCTTGCCAGAAGACACAGCCCCTTAACTTCAAAAGTAGTGGAACCGCTTCTTCTAAAGCAACTCCCTCAGGAATGTCTCGGGGGAGAAGCAGCAAGGAGTTTTACTGATCCCTCCTGGAGACCTCTCCTTTTCCCCATGTCCCCTCCTGAAACTAATCTCAGTGTCAAATTTGGCCAATGTTTCCTCTCAAAAAGTAGTATTAATACAGTCACATAAGCCTCACAGATAGACAGTGTGAAGTGCATTGTTTGTAGTCATACTTCATCTGTGAGAACAGAGTTTCTGAAAATGAAACAGCTTGGCCAAGATCACTGAGCGGGTAATAGGCAAGACCTAGGATTTAAACAAAGTCCTTTGGACAGAAAGTGGATCCAGCTTCCATTTCCCCCATTACATTTAACTTGTTCTGAGTTAGTTCATTATCACTACCCTTTGGGCCCACTACAAGAGTCTCTACCTCCCTGTGACCTAATCTACCAGCTGCTGTCAGATTCTTTTCAGTTTCTTAGCTTTGTTCTTCTTTCTCAAGATTGCTTTGGCTATTCAAAGTCTTTTGTGGCTCCATATAAATTTTAGGGCTGTAGGTTCTAGTTCTGTGAAAATGCCGTTGGTTTTTTGGTAGGGAATGTACTGAATCTGTAGATTGCTTTGGGTAATAATGGACATTTTAACAGCATTGATTCTTCTAAGCCACGAGCACAGTATGTCTTTCCATTTGTTGTATCATCTTCCATCTCTTTCATCAGTGTCTTACAGGTTTCAGATTACAGGTCTTTCACCTCCTGGGTTAAACTTATTCCTAGGTTTTTATGCTGTTAATGCAATTATAATAATTTATTTTCTTATAAATGATGATAAGTGATTGAACTGTCTTCATTTTGCCTGTTTTATGTTTGGAATATTTCACAATGTCATTTTGGTTTTTGTTTTCTCTTTTCACCAGGTGCCAACAATACTGAATTCACTACAGAGAAGTGTACAGGCAGTGTTAGTGGGAAAAATTCAAATTCAGGACTGGTTTAGCAATGGCATTAAAAAAGCAGCTTTAATGCACAGGTGGCCTTTAAAAGAAATATCTGTTGATGAAGATGATCAATGTCTACTTCAGAATGATGGATTCTTCCTTTATCTGTTGTGCAAGGACGGATTATACAAAATAGGCTCTGGATACAGTGGAACAGTGAGGGTAATATGATTTTTTTATAGTTCTCCATCAAAGCAGAGGTTATATCCACACTGATTGTGTTCTGTTTGTTTCTACTTTCATTTTCAGAGTACCATCTAATTTTGACTTAATAGTACTTCTTTGGAAATCATAATGGAAACAAATGCATTAAATGTCATTTATCAATTTTTGGTTTTTTACTGGTTATTAATGATAAAACTGCTGATAGACTAACTTTTGTTATTTTTCAGGGCCATATATACAATTCCACATCTCGCATCAGAAACAGAAAAGAAAAAAAATCTTGGTTAGGGTATGCTCAGGTAGGAGAATATCCACAATAAAACAGACTTTCCTTTCTCATTTTTAAAAACATGTGGTTTGTACTTGTTTAATCAATAAATATTATCATTTCCATCTAAACAAATATGGTGTATTGTTAACAAAACCTGTGCAACAGTGGCATAGTGTCATGTAAAGAACATTGGCTTAGAATTTATGTTTACTTTTAGATCTGGCTCTGCTTCTTACTAGCTGTGTGACTTTGGACAACTCAGTTAACATTGGATTCTTGGTGATTTAGCTGTAAAATGGGAAGAAAAATGTCTTCTGTTGAACAATTTGTTTAAGTGAGCCTGTAGATAAGAATCAAAGACTGCCTTTATCTCTAGCAAATCTGAATTGGGAATAGTTGTGACCTGAGGCCAAATTAGAACTTTTTCTCATAAACTCATTTATTCTACATCTAGACCAGTACCTTGCAGGGAACAGGCTGTGGCCTTTCCAGTAGATAGCTGCCTGCATGGAGGATCGTGCAAAGTAGCTCCCAAGAGAAAAGAGAGCTGGGCCTGTGTTGCTTTCCTAATGCTGCTATCTCATCAGCTGACAAACAGCCAGCTGGGTGTCCAAGTCAGATACATCACCCCTCCTCCTATGGAGAGAAGCAAGTAAACGATGCACAGAGGGGCAGGGTCTTTATTTCTATGCTGTCCCAACCTGAGAGGCAAAACCACCTGAGAGGTGGAGCCCTTGTGGAGGGATATAGAATAAAGGTATCTCTTGCCCAGCTCACAGTTTGTTGTCAGCATCAAATAGTAAAAGATAGTTGAACGCATTTTGAAAATTAAATAAATTACTGTTGTTATATGAAAAATAATCATGCTATATCAACTATTGGAGAGATTTTTGAAATTAAAATTTTAAATGTCTGTTTCTCAGTAATTATCTCTTAAAACAACCTGGTTCAAACGTCTCATTGAATTTTTATCTACTGTATTTTATCTAAGAAATAGTGAAATGGAAAATAATTATTACAAAAATATGTTCAGTGGCATATCACTTCCTCTAAAACTACTATTTATTTTTAAATATTAACCTAAGTATTTCAGTTATTGTTCCTTAAAATATTATTAAAGTAATGGTGGTCATTTCTATTTACTTAGCAAGTGACATTTCTGTTATTTACTTAGCAAATGGTATAATAATCTTGAACTAAATGCTCTGTCCTATGCAGAATGTCTAATATACATATCTGAGAACATGACAGGTTAATTGATACCTAATGGTTTACATTTCTCCTCTTATTAAAGTTTACCTATGTTCTTATATTTTAAATCTTTAATCTATTTTAGACATCAATAGTGATGTATTCTTGTACCACAAAAAACTATAATAAAGAACGGTGTGGCTAATTTTTCTGCTAAGTTGGTAGTGAAAAAATATTTTAACACATGATTTAGCAATTTTTTTTGTTGTCATCAGGGTTATTTATTGTATAGAGATGTGAATAACCACAGCATGACAGCCATAAGAATAAGCCCGGAAACACTGGAACAAGATGGAACTGTAATGTTACCAGGTATGTTAGTGAATACTTCATTTGTTTTCTTCACAGCTGATTTTAAGAGAAATGCATGTTAGGCCAATTAGGCATATAAAGATTAGTTAGCAAGGAATAGTGCTTGCTTACAAATAGGTTGAAAAAATCTTGACATACAAAACATTTTTTTAATCCTCACCTGAGGATATGTTTATTGATTTTAGAGAGAGAGAGATATCAACATGAGAGAGAAACAGCGATTGGTTGCCCCTTGTACACACCCCAACTGGATGGAACTGGCAACCTACATACGTGCCCTGACCGGGAATGGAACCAGCAACCTTCTCTTGTACGGGCGATGCTTTCACCACCTGAGCCACTTGGCAGGGCGATGTGCAAAACATTTTATAATCTATATAGAGTTAATGCATCTGAGTAAAACAATCACCAGGAATATAGTATATAGTGTTTTATTTTAATATTTGATTTTGCCCTGACTGGTGTGGCTCAGTGGGTTGGATGTTGTCCTGAAAATCGAAAGGTCATTGGTTCAATTCCTGGTGCATACACATGCCTGGCTTGTGGGTCAGGTCCCCGGTTGGGGGCATGCAAAAGGCAACCGATCATTGTCTCTCTCTCACATCGATGTTTCTCTCCCTCTCCTCCTCCCTTCCCCTCTCTCTAAAAATAAATAAGTAAAATCTAAAAAAATATTTGATTTTAAATTCCTGCCCATCTGCATCCGGGTTCCCGACCCTTACTCCACCAAGCCTTTTCAGCTGCTGAATTAGTGGGGTGATGTGACCTAGTTGCTCTTAATTAAAACCACAACTCTGACTCTCCCATAGCCTGGGATGAAGAGCCTTGTTTATTTTTATACTTAACAGCAGTGTGCTTTGGGTTTTCGTATATTTTAAAGGGTTTTCAGAGTCGGAGAATTCAGAGCAGGTCAGAAATTTTTTTTAAAATTCCATTATTTATACTTTTAACAATATGCTGATAAGGCACTTTGGGCCCCATCCATTTTGCTTTAATTTTGAGGTTTTACTCCTATATTTATCATTCACATCACTGTGTTATCTAACTTCTGAGGCAGTAGATCTTAAATTTATGGAATACTGGGCAAATGCATAATATTTGGAAGGTCTTTGAATTTGCTTATACCATTAATACATTCTAAAGGAATTTGTTTATGTTAAAATCTTGAATGCTTAATTTATCAGTAATTTCATGGTAAGCAGCAATATTACTTGTATACACTTGACAATCTGAAAATGATAGAGAACTACTTCTGAAGATCACATTGAGAAGGATAGCGGCTCCCATCCTGCATGTTAATTTTTAATATATTTTTATAACTTAGTCAAACATTTATACATATATCCAAATTAGTGTAAGTGATACTATATCAAGGTAAATACCACATTTTATGTATATTTCACAAATAAAGCTACTTTGGAAAACAGATGACTTATTAAAGAAATCTTGTAAATGACTAACTTTTCAGATATGTGTAGTTTTTTTTTATTTCAATATTACAAGTTTGAACCATGTCTCTGGTCTGAATAACATAAATAGTAATAATAAATATTTTAAAATAATAACACGTACCCTCTTGTATACATAGAGTAAAAGGGATTATATAGAATGGGGCCAAAGTAGTTTTGCAGTTGTGAATATGCGAAACACAGAGTTTGTTTATTAATTTTAGAAAGAGTGAGAGAGAGGGGGAGAATGAGAGACAGAGAGAAACATTGATTTGTTGTTCCACTTACTCATGCATTCATTGGTTGCTACTTGTGTGTGCCCTGATCAGATATTGAACCCACAACCTTGGTGTATTGGGATGATGCTCTAACCAACTGAGCCACACTATATTTATTGTATAGGTACCATATAAACAAAAAAAAATCAAATTAATTGTAACTTCACTTCCCATTTATAAACACTGTAACGTATTGGTGAATGCCCTTCCTGTGTTTTTCGTATGTATATTTGTACATACTTATAAAAAAGTGATCTAATGCTGCATATTGCTTTTTAACCTACCCTTTTCACTCATTCTGAATATATTTTCAGGTCATTAAATAGTCTTCCACATTATCATTTTAATGTTATAAAATATATTTCACTGGTTAATATATTGGAATAGAAGTTTCTTCCAAGTTTTTGCAATATAAATTATACTATAATGACTATCCCTATCGCTGTGTCTTTGTGCAAGTCATTTTAGGATAATATCCTGAAAGAAAACTCTTTTTTTTTTTTTCAAAATCTTTATTTATTGATATTGGGGTCGGGGGGAGAGACATCAGTTTGTTGTTCTACTTATTTATGCATTCATTGGTTGATTCTTGTATGTGCCCTGACCAGGGATCGAACTTGCAACCTTGGCGTATCTGAACGATGCTCTAACCAACTGAGCTACCCAGCCAGGGCTGAAAGCAAATTCTTAACCTTTGCCCAACAGATGGATACTAATAGAAGCGATTTACTTCTGAGAAACCCTCATCATTTAATAGGGATTGTGACTGAGAAGACCATTTGAAAATAGTCTACATTCAACTGTTGTATTGATTCCACCATGATATAAAAATAACTTGTTACTGTCTTCAGCTTCCATCCCTCTACATTATTTAATATATTAAATGCAACTTTTAACAATGCAAGTGTGACTTTCTGTGTTTTATAAATATGTACCAAGTTCATGGTGAAGAATGAACCAAACTTTGGGACCATAGTTGTCTTTCGAACTGGCAGATGTTGCTTGATATTTTCCTTGATATTTTTAACAAAAGGATAAAGAGAAAATCTTTTTGAAACCACACGCCCGGAAGACTTGCCCTCAAGCCTGAAGAAGCCTTTTATCATTTTTTACATTTGACCTGGACTGCAGTTTCTTCAGTAGTACTTTTGTTCCCCCTAGATAGGGGCAGCTCTGCCCTGTGGCTTTCCAGTCAAGAAGAAGCAGAAATGAATTGTCAGGTTTATAGGTGGAAGTGAATATACCATGTTTAAAATGGACATAAATCTGGTAATTCTTTGAGCTTCATGATCCAGCTTGTCTTACAGGCTGGTTTATAAATAAGTTGTTTTCAACCTTGCATTGATGAACTTGAAACACGCTTTTTTTCCTCGTTAATTGTCAATTTAGCCTTTATATGTTGGCATATCTTATGTATTGTGTCCTTATGTCATTTATTCTCCATGTCTGGTGACAGGTTGCCTCAGATCATGAAGGTTTTTGCTACTCTTCTTGCGTCGCTTCACTTCTCATTTCTGCATTTATCTGAATTATAATGAGTTTTTCTTCTTTGCTTTTTAGTTTAAAATCTTACTGCTTAGAGCTTGAGAAGCATCTTTCTTGCGCCTCTTTGTATTCTGTACAGTGGACTAGGAACTCTTTCTTTCGATTTCTCCTCTCTTTGATTACCAAGTCTCTTGGGCTACCAGTGGGCCTTGTCTCCCAGTTTCTATTTCCAGTTTGTGATCACTGAATTCTCTATTTGGTAAGGGTCTGCCTGTGTTTTGCATCTTTATAATAAGGGAGTATGCTAGTATGAAGCTCCTGGGCAAAGATGTAGAGCAATCCATCTCGGGTGGGTGGGCTCCATTACTGCATTCCAAAAACAGAATTTTATGTTTTATTGATTCAGGTGCAAATAGAAGTGAGATATTTCTATTACTTTTTTTTTTTTTTTTTTTGGTATTATAATTAATGGAGGGATTCATCCTAGTTCTCTGCAGTTATTTTGGGAAGTGTGTGTGCTTTTTTACTTGCTTGCTGTATGTTTATTTTTCCAAAAGGGCACAGTTTATACTTAGAAGTTAGTTGATTTTGCTTTAGTTTCATGTTACTTAGTAGCAATCACTAACACATGTCCCAGTGGTCCTTCTGTAATACTGGTATCCCTTGTTACAATTGCGCTTGTGCATTATTTTGATCAAAGTATATGAGTGCGCTGTTCACAGACAGACATATTGACAAAACATGGTATTCGAGCCAAAATACATGAGCACTTTCAGCCAAAAAGAAATACATCAGCGTAGATTTCTCTGTTCTATGAGGGATGAAATTTAAAAAGTATACAGCATACTAACCACTAAAAAAATGCTAGGAATAAACTTTAAACTTCTAAGTGGAAACTGTAAAACCAGTTCTATTTTATAAAGCAAGGGATATCTGTAGTTGGACACCCTAGACTCAGATATAGAAGCGTTAGGTCTGTCTGTATTTTTCTGTGACACTAATGACTGTGACATATGTCTGAGGAAGAATGTTGACTACATTCGCATGTGAGTGTATTGAAATGATATAACCAACACTATAGTTTGTTCATCGTGGTGCATGTTTATGATCAGACTTTAATACTAATTCATTTTTAAATTAGGTGGGCTCTGAGTTCCTTGATTAGGGAAGATTTATAATGTAAGCACAAAATGTAATAAATATTTTTAGTTGAATTATTTAGTTTCTGCTAATTTGTAATTCTTTATTAAAAAAGCACAGTCTCCCTTTAAGTTTATCCTTATTGCGTGGAGATCTCTCATTCTGACTTCAACAGAGGAGTAAAGTTGTTTTATAAGGTGCTTATTTTTATTGTAACAGAATTACTTTTTTTCTTTCTACACAGATTGCCACACTGAAGGTCAAAATATTTTATTCACTGATGGAGAATATATTAATCAGATAGCTGCTTCAAGAGATGTAAGTACTCTGAATCCCTTTCTTATAATTACTTGATTTTTTTTTTAGATGAAATGTAGAGCCTTAAAAGACCAATTCATGCAATATAATACTGTGGATATCTTATTTCTGTTAGGATGGCTTTGTTGTCAGAATATTTGCCACAAGTACTGAACCTGTGCTACAACAAGAACTACAACTTAAACTGGCCAGAAAATGCTTGCATGCCTGTGGTATCTCACTGTTTGATCTGGAAAAGGATTTGCATATTATAAGTAAGATGGTCAAATAAGCCTTTATCCCATATTTTAATTTTCAGTTTCTTTATTCTTTTGAAAACTAATGTTGTGTTTCAGCCAGCAGTATAGCTTATATTTTAGCAGCTATTTTGCTGTCTGTTACTTTAAAACACACTTATGAATTAATATGTATAAGTAATTGGGAAATATGGCCTTTAAACAGAGTATGATATATGAATGCAATTTTAAGGAAGTGACTAATAATTTTCCATTTTCATTTTGAATGGAGCAAAAGAGAATAAATTTAAATTTGATAAGAATTAGGCAACACTTGTGGACATCATTATTTTATATGCTCCATCTGTATTCCATTAATTTAATTTTAAAACTACAGTGATATACATTAGTTATCTCATTGAAACATTTAATTTTGGTTTGAACAGATTTTCAGGATAGCCGTAGAATGATCCCATAGATTGTGAAAATTGTAATTGGCCTAATAAACTGATTAATACTCTTTCATTTGGATACAGATACACAGCCAGCCACAGGGTATTTCTTAGACATGGTATACTTACTCCTGCAGTGTCATAGTAGTACCTGAGACCACTAGTTTCCACAGGGTCTCAGTTTTGGTTTGCCATGCTGCTGCAGGTGTGGGAGTGCCATTTTTTAACAGGGTTCTTTGCAAGACCTGCCTCTTTTAACTATCTCATTGAATTTAATAAATTTGACATTAGTGATTACTTTGCATATTTTATTTAATTTTGTAATATTTCTATAATTCAACTCAACAGAAAAATATTGAATTGAAATTATAGTTTTTAAATTTAACAATCCCATGAGCTAATTAGTAATTTGTATAATTAGACAAAATCATAAAATGTGGTATATATAATCATATACTCAGTCCAATTTGAAAATGTGCATAAGGGTCTGTGCACACATTACTCAAATTCATGAAGTGTTCTGTAGTAAAAAAGCATGGAATGGAGGATCTGAAATATCATAATTCAGATATTGGCATGGTATTGTTCGAACTCAAATTTGATTGTGGGTCTGGACTAACCTCACCAAGCTTTATATTTGTTTATTTGTAAACCAGACACAGTAGTTATGAGGATTAAATAGGATAAGGTTCATGCCTTCTATAATGAATGTCTGGTACCTAATAGATGCTCACTAAAAATGTGTTATTCATTCATTAATTCAAGGGCTATTGATTACAGTACTTCAAAAACATTTTTTTAATGTTTAAAAAATTTATCTGGTACTAGTTTGGAACAAATCAAGAAGCTAATGGTAACTGTTCTTAGGGTAGTGTACGTATTGTTAATATTTTTTTAAAATTTAGACATATGACATTTTGTCATACTTGTTTTTGATAGTATTAATTGAATTGACTTTTTTAACTACTCAAAATAGTGCAAGTTGTGCTTGAAATTATTCATATTAAAAATAATAGAAGTATTAATCTTGTTGTATTGTCAGGTACAGGATTTGATGAGGAGTCGGCAGTTCTTGGTGCAGGGCGGGAGTTTGCACTAATGAAAACAGCAAATGGAAAGGTAAGTTACTCTTTTAGGAGTAAAAATTAATATTCTCTGCTTGAAGAGATAGTTGGTACAATCAGTTGATTGGTTTACATAGCTCACATATTTAAGCAGCCATATTTAAAATTTGACTTAAATTACTTCTTGTTTTTTATATGGTAAAATTTTATTCATGTTGAAATATGAAACAATGGACATTTAAGAGTATAAAACTTTATAAACTTTATAAAATGTTGCATTTTTATAAATATTTTTATTATGGAGCTTTTTGTATAATTTTTTGAGTTGGGGTGAATTTTCATTTTGAGTATATTTTGATGAATAAGATATCCACTGCAAATTTCTGTAAATGAGCAGAAATATACAGAGTACGAGTTGGAGGAAACAGGAACTTGTGTAATTCAGTTATTGGTTGTGCAGCGGTCAATCTCTAGAGATGGAAGAATCTTTCTACTTAGTGAGCGTCAAGATAAAGTAGGGTAATTAAAGAATTCTAAACATAAAAATTTCTAGGTAAATGTAGTGTATTTTTATGTAGGGCTTCTGCAGTAGGGGAAATGAAATGAATTATATGGATTTCCTGGCGTTGTGAGTTTTGAGTGTATTTGTTCAGCATGCTTTTTAATATCTATTTAGGATACTTACAAAGTATCTTTCAGAGTGAAAAATGAAAGATAAGTATTCTGAATAGATCCGAAAAAACTATTATGAACTCTGTCTTTTTGAAAAAATATGCCTGTTTCTCTTCTCTGCTTACAGAAGTCGAATACTATAAAAAAGAGTTTATGTTCTTGTTATTTCTGTTTTTTAATAAAATATGGAAGTTTTTTTTTCTCATGTAAAACCTTATGTACTACTCCAAAAGACACTATAATTACTTTTTTCTTTTATACCATTCTTCTTCTTCTTTTTTAAAAAAATGTATTTAAGATATATTACACAGGCAAGTACCAGAGTCTTGGAATCAAACAAGGTGGTCCTTCAGCAGGAAAATGGGTTGAACTACCAATTACAAAATCTCCAAAAATTGTTCACTTCTCCGTTGGACATGATGGCTCGCACGCCCTTTTAGTTGCAGAAGATGGAAGCATATTCTTTACAGGATCTGCTAGTAAAGGAGAAGATGGAGAGTCAAGTAAGTTAACTGATTAACTAGACTTTTAGTAAAAACAGTGTAGAAATTGTTAATATAAGGTACATCAATTTCAACAGCACTAACCTCACCAAGTTAATAGAGGACTTTTACATTGGGACATCTTCAGTTAATGGTGGTTGTGTACTGTTTATTAAAGAAGTGGGATTGCAGATTTTTTCTAGGGTTCATATTAATTTTTATATGTTTAGGCTTACTTGACTGTCTTTTTTTGTCAGTTGGCATAATTTTAAGAATCATATTTATTTCAGTATATTAGGTAACCTCAAATTTTGAGAATAATGTATGTTTCAGAAGGAAGTAAACCTTATGTAACCTTGAGTAGTAGTGCACTGTTCTTGGTGTTATTTCTCTAAGATGAAAGCAATTCCTTAACAATGAAAAAGTAAACAATTTCATTTACGTCTTACTTTCTCTGTACTTTTGTTTAGTTTCCCTGAAGGTGTCATATTTCTGTTTTTGAAACTTCTCATTTGCTTTGTACATTGTAGCATGGTGGGGTATTGTGTTATGAGAATTAGATTTGAAGTCAGTATCTAATGTAAAAATCATATGTAAATAAAAGTTGCTTGGAAGAAATCTTAAAAATAGTCATGAAGTATATTATCCTGTTTTAGAAACTTCAGCACAGCTAGTTTTTCCTTCTAGCATTTAGAGTACCAGATAACGTAGTAGCTGTATGTGTGTATGTGGATCATGTTATATGAGAAAATATAAAGGTATGTATTTTAAAGTCCCAGAATTAAACCCAGCACAGCAGTATGTTTTTATTCTGAAAGGCATGCAAAACTGAGGTTGAATAAAGGCATAGAAGATTGATTTTTCCAATATTTTGTTCATTTCAGAGATTTAGCTTTTGAAAGGAGAAGTTGCTTGAATTATCTACATTTATTTTTATTCACTCTCCCTCCATATGTATTTTTCCCTTCCTTGCAGTCTCTCATTAACTATATGTAGCTACTTAATCCATATGTTTTGAATGAATGGGGAACTGATTTTACTTACCAGGTTCTATCATTAGAGTACATGTGAAATACAGTTTGAGAAAAAAGGGAATTTTAAAAAATATATAGTTTAAAAAAAATCATGAAATGATTTTGATAATGCAAATAGCTAATCTAGAGATTAGACTCCCCAGAAGCCTGTTAGAAAATTGCATTTCCCCTTGGGCGTTTTACTGTGCGACAAGGTCTGACAGTGATAGCCTGAATATTAATTAACTGGAGGAGACTTGCAGGTTGACTCATTTTGTATGATATGTTGGGAAGCCCAGGCTTTTGTGGAAATAAATACAATAAAGTGTATCATAAATGCAAATAACGTGTTTTTTCCTTGTGCTTTATATACAAACCATTATTTTTATTTGTGCATTGATGCCTTAATTTAATTTTTTAAGCTAAGAGCAGACGACAATCAAAACCATATAAACCTAAAAAGATAATTAAGATGGAAGGAAAGATTGTGGTGTATACAGCCTGCAATAATGGAAGTAGTTCTGTTATTTCTAAAGATGGAGAGCTGTACATGTTTGGAAAAGATGCCATTTACTCTGATAGTTCAAGTAAGTTAAATTTAAACACTATTTCACCGGTAAGCAAAGAAAGTCCAATACTAGACATTACGTATTGCAAAGATATGTCTAGAAAGTTAACATATGTGGGATGCTTTCTCTACATTTTTCACATATATTTACAAATAGAACCGTTTTGTGATTTCCTTCCTGTCCTATTGCTGCGAACACTCGCTGGTTTTATCAGGATTGTGGTGTGTGGTAGTGCAGCTCCACTTCAGCTCTTACTTGCTCTGGAGAGCTTTTCCTGGGCTCAGTTAGATGCTCACATGATGTGTGTCTGGTAGTACTGTGGGAAAGTGATTTTCACGACATAGTTGATTTATACTTGATGAATGATTTATCTCCCCGTTAGGTGTGTAGAGAGAGACTGTCACTGACTTATTTACTGTTACATCCCCAGGGCCCAGCACAGTGTTGGGCACATAGTAGGGTCTCAAGTGATTGAATGACAGATAAACCAAAAGTTTAAGTAGTGAATATAAAGGATAGAACTAGGCAAATAAAGAATCTTATACTTATAAATTCTGATTTCAAAAATTTGTCATATTTGGTTGCTAGACAACTCACTTGGTGCTTATATGAGATAAATATGTAAAGCCTACAGATTTTTTTGGTAAAAGGAAACCAGAATTAGTGATGTTTCTGGTTGGAAGTTTAAGTGATTGTCTTATATTAAGAAAATGACATATCTCAAGCATTCATAGTAATTTTTAAGTTGAACTGTACTCAGGTGGTATGTAAGTTGGCTTAATGTGGTACTATATTTAGATTTCCAGTTGTCCGCAATGTCAAAAATGAATCAAAATTTTGGGGAGGGCTAATATATAGTTTAAAAATAATGTTCAGTGTAACTATTGCTAACTAAAAATCCCTTTGGCCAGGGCTAATTGAAACTTGATAACTTTATTTTTATTGAGAACTGACAATATGTTAGGAAATTGGTGGACCAGACAGACATGATCCCTTTCTTTTTGAGGATCTGAGAGAAAAAAGGCCATTACAGAACTTTAGAGACCGCCGGTCAAGATGGAGGCATAGATAAACACGCCTTGCCTCCTCTCACCACTCTGGCAAGAATTATAACTAGACTACAAAACAGATATCACCCAGAATTATCAGAAAATTGAGCTGTATGGAAGTCTACCCACCAAAGATTTAAAGAAACGACATTCATCCAGATGGGTAGGAGACATGCAGAGAGGTGCAAAGATGTGGAGTGGCATGAATAGGTACAGAGATGTGGAATAGGTGGTCCCACATCTATGTATGGTGGATAAAAATCAAGAGGGATACCTTGGGAGCGAGGGATCCCAGCCCCAGAGCAGACCACCTAGCCAGGGTTCTAGCACCAGAAAGGTAAGTCCCCACTACTTCTGGCTATAAAAAACCAGTGGGGGTTGGGGCAGTGGAAGAAACTGCAAGATTCTCAGGACACTCTTCTTAAAGGGCCAGCAACAGACTTAGGACTTAGGCAGACTCACCACGTCTGGGATTCAGCATCAGGACAACAGCTGGCATATGGGAAGAAATTGAAGTAACTACCAACAGGGCGAGTGCCAGGAGACAGCTTCCTCGTGGGCAAAACTCCAGAAGCCAGGCGGCAGCGTTGTTCCCTCTCTGAGCCCTCCTCCACACAGAGCCACAGTGACATGGGTTGCCCTGCCCCCACCATTACCTAAGGCTCCACCCCATACACTACAGGTATGCTTTTCTACAATAGGACACACTACTAAGAGAATCAAAGCAGCTCTACCTAGTACATAGAAACAAACACAGGGAGGCTGCCAAAATAAGGAGACAAAGAAATATGGCCCAAATGAAGTAACAGAACAAAACTCCAGAAAAAAATAAGTGAAATGTAGATAAGCAGCCTATGAGATGCAAAGTTCAAACACTGGTTATCAGGATGCTCAAGGAACTTACTGGGTACTTCAACAGCATAAAAGAGCCTGGCAGAAAGGAAGGTTACATTAAGTGAAATAAAGAAAAATATACAGGGAATCAACAGTGGAATGGATGAAGCAGAGAATCAAATCAACAATTTGGAACATAAGGAAGAAAAAAGCATTCAATCAGAACAGCCAGAAGAAGAAAGAATCCACCAAAAAAATGAGGATAATGTAAACAGCCTGTGGGACATCCTCAAACATACCAACATCTGAATCATAGGGATGCTAGAAGGAAAAGAAGAAGAGCAAGAAATTGAAAACTTAAATAATGAAAGAAAACTTCCCTAATTTGGTGAAGGAAATAGACATACAAGTCCAGGAAGCACAGAGTCCCAAATAAAATGGATGCAAAGAGGACCACACCAAGACTCATCATAAGTAAAATGCCAAAGGTTAAAGATAAAGAGAGAATCTTAAAAGCAGAAGGAGAAAAGCGCAGTTAGTTAACCTACAGGGGAATTCCCATAAAACGGTCTACTGATTTCCCAAAAGCAACACTGCAGGCTAGAAGGGACTGGCAAGAAGTATTCAAAGTGATGAAAAGCAAGGGCCTACAACCTACTTTACTCTATCCAGCAAAGCTGTTGTTTAAAATTGAAGGGCAGATAAAGAACTTCACAGACAGGGTAACAATAGAGGAGTTCATCATCACCAAGCCCTTATATGAAATGTTAAAGGGAATTATATAAGAAAAAGAAGATCAAAACCATGAACATTAAAATGGCGATAAGTTTACAGCTATCAACAATTCAATCTAAAAAACAAACTAAGCAAATAAGCAGAACAGGAACAGAATCATAGATATGGAGATCATTTGGCGGGTTATCAGTTGGGAGGGGGAAGGATGAGAATAGGGGAAAAGGTACAGGGATTAAGAACTACAAATTAGTAGGCACAGAATAGACTGGGGGTTGTTAAGAACAGTATAGGAAATGGAGACGTCAAAGAACTTGTATACAGGACTCATGGACATGAACTATGGTGGGGGATTGCTGGAGGAAATGGGGGCACTGGGTGGATGGGGGCAAAAGGGGGAAGTTAGGGCAACTGTAATAGCATAATTACTAAAATAGATTTAAAAAGAACTTCAAAATATTAGAGAAGTGTGCCTTAATGGTTACAGATATTGACTCAGATCCTGGCACTACCCCTTTTTAGTTGGCTAGCTACCATAACTTAAATTACTTAACTTTTTAGCTTGCTTTTATTTATTTCCTTTTCCACCTGCAAAAGGGAGCTAATGATAGTACCTAGTTGTTACAAGATTACAGGAGTTAATTTTTATGAAATGCTTAACACAGAGTTGGGCACATGTGAGGGCTTAAGACATGTCAGCTAGTGCTATTAGTAGTAAATACTATTGCTATATATACTTATCTTTCCCAATACTAAGTACTAAAAATGGGAGTTTCTGAGGTGAAGTTAGCAAAAAGATCTAAAGTAGTATAGGTGGAAGGGGAGATCACCTTAAAGAAGTTATATCTGAATAGTTTTCCCGAAGTATGATAAAAGAGTTATATTATTGGTAATTTAAACAAAAGAAATACGTTAACTTTAAAAATGTTTTTATTTTAGTGTATGTTGGGAATATTCAACAGTCTTCAATTTTTACTGTTATTCCTCCTACTTGATAGGGTTAAACTATGTTTGTCACATTAAAATTGATGCAAAAAATTTGGATTATATGGGTGGCACTTGGATATGGCAAGTAATGTGTGAATAAGTGAAGTTTAAGTCTAGCTATGCATTGAATTGTGGAAGAAAGAGTTGTAGGTTTAAGAAGGATTGAAAAATACTGCTTTGGAAAAATCTCACAAGTTTCTACAAAAACAGTTATTTCATTATACTCTGATGATTGTTTTCCTTTGTTTTACTGAGCCAGGTTAAAGCAGGTGAGGTACATGATTGATAGTTCCTATGTGCCTGGGCAAGGAAAGTTTGATAACTAATAACTTGTCTGAGAATTGTTGAGAGGTGTTGCCATTTAGAACAAGTATTCAGGGGATGCAAGCTTGGGCTAACTCCAGAGTAAATATTTGTCCCAAGTCTGGATGATAATATTTAAAAACTTTGAAGTTTCATTACAAAATTGCAAAATTAATTTACTGATAACCTGCCAGTCTTTTGGCCACTATTTCCCATTTTAGTGGCTTATTTTATCCTAGAAATGGAAAGTTCTCCATTGAGGGTGGTCCTTTTACATTACTGAGGATTCACTAGGCTCAGAAAGGTTTTTTGTTGTTTCTTACCAAATTCCTATCTTTCCTATAGGTTTGGTAACAGATTTGAAGGGCCATTTCGTAATTCAGGTAGCTATGGGCAAAGCTCACACTTGTGTTTTAATGAAGAATGGAGAAGTTTGGACATTTGGTGTAAATAATAAAGGACAGTGTGGAAGAGACACCGGCGCCATGAACCAAGGTGGGAAAGGTAGGTGTTGACTGTGTTAATATTAAATTGCGTGTTGCCTTTTCATTACCTTTTCCAAACAAGATGGTAAGGAATCTTACTCTTTTCAAAACAAGCAGCTCTTTGATTTCACATGTATACATTAGGAAAATCACTGAATTTCTTATTTATTTGACAGTATGTCACTGGAATAATCAAATACACTTTAGACTTTTAATTTCTGAGCAAATGAGCTTGTTTACTTCCATGTTTTTCTTAATCTTTATAAAAATATATTGATTTATTATATTTGGTGATTAAATTATTGTAGAAAATTATTTTTGAACTTTTCATTATTAACTTTTTATACCACGTTTTCAGCTTTAACCATTTTTAGCAGCTGTCTGGCAAATATTTTCCCGTTTAACAGCATGCGCTACCTGTAATTCAGTCAGTTCTTGACAACTAAGAATGATCCTTAAGAATACTGACCCTGTATCAAGTACGAAGTTGTGGATGCCCCTTATTCACCATATCCTTTGCCCAAATACTCAGGATATTGAAGGGAAGAGAGGAGTTTATCCATGCTTGCTGTGGTTTTGTTTTTATAACACTTTGTGGCTACTTCATTTGTGCTCTCAATTTTTACTTTATCAGTGCTTCCCTATACCTTTCATGCCAATTTCTTGTCTTCTGTTTTTAATTTTGTGTGGACTTGAGAATAGGAAATAGATATATTATTAGAACTACGCATTGAATTGTTTGAAGTACAAATAAGTTTCAGGATTAATATTCATATAAATTGACAAACACAAGTTTAGCTCTTTGGGGGTCTTCTTGATGGAAGACTCATCTAGATATTAAAAGCCCACTTTCTTTTTCTTTAGCTTCTTTATATTTATGTGTATTTAAAATACTTTAGTTTTAAAACAGCAAGTCTGTTAGAAGTATACTGATTTTTTTTAAATTAAAGAAAGAACAGAAGAAAGAAAAGAAATGGATTACTTCAAAATGGGAATATTTTTCATCCTGCTAAACTAGTAAACCACAATTTTGGATAATACCTACCAGGCAAAGAGAGAACTATATATAATATAAATGTATACTCAGATTATGTTTTATGTGTGAATTCTGAGCTGAACAAAATTATTTATTATTCTGAAACTTTTGTGAAAGTTGAGCATACATTTACGCCTATGTTCTGGATTCTTAATGTAAAGTTTGTAATAACCAAAATAAAATTGTTAAGAGATTTTATTTATTTACTAGAAATTACACCCATTCTGTGAGTAAGTATTAGATTAAAAAGCATGCTACTGTAGTAGTATGAGACACATAATGAATACAGATATCTGAGTCATAAAGAACATAAAGGGATTTTTTTAAAGTTTTTTGTCTTCCCCCTCCAACTGATCACATAAAAGAGTAGGTGGGAGCTGTGAACACCAGTATACCTGTTGGAATGGAGAACTCACCAACAAAGGAACTACCAACAGATAATAATGGAAGAAGATGAAGGAGTGAGTAGAAGCCACACTAACCTCTACCCAGGACCAGTCTGGAATTACAGCTAACCAGTAGAGAAATTACCCAGCAAAAACAACTGAACAATAGCGAGAGAGAAGCCTTAAAACCTCAGACAGACGGAAGAAACAGCTTCAACACAACCCATCTGCACCTGCACAACAGAATACAAGATGTGGTGGGTAGAGTGACCCTCACTTAACCAGCTGGAGGGAAGGACCCACCAAAGAAAGACGTAACAACAGTCAAATCCTAATGACATCCAGAGAGCCAATATAAACAACAGCCCAAGACCAGCAAGCTCAGGAGATCAAGGAGACTGCACTACTGAATCTCACAGGTCTCCTACCATAGAAGTTCACACGATAAACCCAGGGAGTCAGAACAGATAAATTTAAGAAGCAGGGGCTAACAAGAAGAGTCTCACAAACAATGAGAAGACAAAGAAACAAACCGCAAATGAAAGGAAAGGAGGAAGCATCAGAAAGAATGCTAAACGAAGTAGAGGAAAGTCAACTATCAGATATTGAGTTCAAAGCAATGGTTATGAGTAGCTCAATGAGCTCCCAGAGAATTACCAAAAACTACAGGGAAACTACAATGAACTCCCTGCAAACTATATCAACGTGAAAAAGAAAATTGAAACTATCAACAAGGACCAAGAGGAAATGAAGAATACAATTTCTGAATTGAAGAACACAGTAGAAGGAATCAAAAGCAGGCTTGATGAAGCAGAGGACTGGATCAGTGAACTGGAGGACGAGGTAGAAAAAAAGCACCCAGAAAGAGCAAGAAAAGGAAAAGAGACTTAGAAAGAATGAACAGGTAGTAAGGGAACTTTAGGACTACAGTAAGCGTAATAATATTCATATACAGGGGATACCAGAAGGAGAAAAATAAGGGTAAGGGATAGAAAATGTGTTTGAAAAAGCAATGATAGAAAACTTCCCTAATTTGAGAGAAAAAGTCACACAAATCCAGGAAACACAGAGAGTCCCAATCAAGAGGAACCCAAAGAGGCCCACTCCAAGACACATTTTAATTAAAATGGAAAAATTCCAAGACAAAGAGAGGATCTTTAAGGCAGCAAGGGAAGAATAAGAAGTAACATACAAGGGAACCCCGATAAGACTAGCAGCTGACTTCTCAATGGAAATGCTCCAAGTTGGAAGGGATTGGCAAGAAATATTCCAAGTAATGAAAAGCAGAGGCCTGCAACCAAGACTGCTTTATCCAGCAAGGCTCTCAATTAAAATGGAAGGCTGAATAAGGAGCTGCCCAGACAAAAGAAGCCTCAAAGAAATTACCTCCTCCAAACCAGCTCTGCAAGAGATGCTAAAGGGACTGCTTTAAGAAAAGGAAGAAAAACAGTGAGACCGAGGGGTACACAGGTACAGAATAATGGCAGTGAATAAGTACCTATCAATAATAACCTTACATGTAAATGGATTAAATGCTCCAGTCAAAAGACAAAGGGTAGTTCAGTGGATAAGAAATGACCCACACATATGCTGTCTACAAGATACCCACCTTAGAACAAAAGACCTACACAGACTGAAAGTGAAGGACTAGAAACAGATATTCCAAGCAAATAGGAAAAAAAGCTGGGTTAGCAGTACTCATATCAGACAAAATAGACCTCAAAAAAATGGCCATAAAAAGAGACCCAGAAGGTCACTTGATAATACTCAAGGGAAGAATCCACCAAGAAGACACAAACATTGTAAATATATATGCACCTAACATAGGAGCACCCAAATACATAAAGAAAATCTTGGAGGACTTCAAGAAAGAGGACTTGAAGGACTTGCATGTCTTCAAGAAAGATATTGACAGCAACGCAATTATAGTAGGGGATTTCAACACCCCACGCCAAAAATGGATAGATCTTCCAAACAAAATATCAACCAAGATATTGTGGCATTGAACGGTGCCCTGGATCAAATGGACTTAACTGATACACACACACACACACACACACACACACACACACACACACACACACAGCCTTTCGTCCCAAAGAAGCAAAATACACATTCATTTCAAATACACATTTCTCTTGGGTTAGAGTGTGGTTGGGAGTCTTTCTTTGGTCTATTGAACAAAATAAAATGAAAAAATTTGAAGTGTGGTTGACAGAATGTAACAGCTAAGAGATGTTTCTGCCTTCCCTGACTGCAGAAAGGAAATGAGAAGTATTAGTGGTCCCTAAATTAAATTTTATTTTTCTTGTTCTTACGGTTTAGCATTTCTTTGTATATTCACTTCAATTAGTATGTTTTATATATATATATGTATACACACACATATATTTAACTGAGAAATATAATTGTCAGTTTTTTAGACATTGGAATAATCTGTTTATCTACTCAAAAATTATAAATTGATCTGTCAAATAGGGTTTGGAGTTGAAAATATGGCCACAGCAATGGACGAAGACCTAGAAGAAGAACTAGATGAAAAGGATGAGAAGTCTATGATGTGCCCTCCAGGCATGCATAAGTGGAAGCTGGAGCAGTGCATGGTGTGCACTGTCTGTGGAGACTGCACAGGCTACGGAGCCAGCTGTGTCAGTAGTGGGCGTCCAGACAGAGTTCCTGGAGGGTGAGAAAATGATTCATATTGAAGCAATAAAATACTAGTCGCGAATGTGCAAAACATTTCTTTTCAAAATTATCCCAGAGTATTCTACTGTGTTGTGTCTTAAAGGCATATTGGCATGTCCTTGTGATTCTTATAATTATTTTTTATTATAATAATTTCTAATTTAGTCTCATTTAAGTTGCTTTTCTTTAATTTGATTCATTTAAACTGTTATTTAAAAATGGATCATAAATTTTTTCAAGGCTTGGGCTGTGTCTTCATTTGTATCCTTTTTCTAAGACTACTTTAATCCCAAATATCTATTCATTTTTGTTGAATATGAATCTTTTCTTAGTAGAATTATCAAATATCATATAGGATATTCTACTACGGATAATAGTAGTAATTTTCATTTAAATTGAATTTGTTTTTTACAGTTTTAGAGGTTCTAGGAACTATCACATTTAAAGTTGCATTATACTTTTTATATTTATCTTTTATTCTTGTTGGAACACTTTATTTTTCCACACTCTTGTTATTGTTTTAAAGTTAATGTGTGAGCTTGGCACAATCAGAATGCAGATTTTCCCCTAGAATGTTGAGGAGATTTTCATTCTTATTTTTGTGTTGCCATTTATAGCCATTGTAACATAATGGTGTATCCTTTGTAAGACCAAATTAATTATGATAGATTTTATATTATGATAGATCTGATCTTTGTAAGATCAGATTATGATATGATAATTAGCTGAATTTGGAAAGTAAAGGGAATCTTGTGATGAAAAGCCAACCGCTGCCTCCACATAGCAGACTTACCTATTTGACACCTCTGTAGTATAGTCTCAGGTGCTTCTTCCCAAGTAATGTCTGGATTTACTATGAGTACATTTCTGGGTTGATACTATGGCCTAGTGTAGTGAAATAGATCATAAATAACAGATGTTTTCTTTTCTTTTAAACTACTGAAGTATTACAATTTTTAAATACTACATTTTATTTGCATTGAAATACTACAATTTTTAACTACTACATTGTATTTGCATTTTATTTATATTAGAAATATTTTGGTTCTCTTTGTTAAAGGATAATATTTCTTTTACAAGGAGTTGAAATTTATCCTCCTGGAAATGTCTTGAGATATTTCCATTAAAATTAGTGTCCCCAATATCTGAACTTAAGTAATTGATAAATATTATAAATGATTTTATAATCTTCTGGTCTTTCCTAAAACTAATTATTCTGTTTTATATGCTTTTCCCCCAAAGATTTACTATCGGTTTCTAGTAATTATTTATAGATCAAAATGGACAGTACCTAACCCAGTACATTAATTTCTTTATTAACGAAGCAGAAATGAATACATGAATAAAGTCAACATAGGAATATGTGCCAGAACACTTAAGTACCATTAAAAATTATTTCAGTTTTGACTACCTATCTTAGAATAAGTTTAGAATTAAACATTATTTTTTAAATAGTGCCCACAGACAATTCAGTGGGACATATTATTGTATCACATCTTTCAAGTTGTCAGTATTGCTTGCATTTAAAAGCCAGGTGTTTCATAGGGCATCTAGATTTGTCTTTCAAGGCTACTGCTGGATAAATCCTTTCTTTTCTGCCTCCACAAATCTGGATAACAAGGGGCTCAGCAGGACTGTCTATAAAGTTTTTCAGAACTCATCTAGCAAATAACATTAAAGCTATGACTTCTACATCTATAAAATATATGACTGTTTAAGAAGTTAGTTGTTCACTGACCCTCTAGCCAACTTCTGAGAGTATTCTTGTCTTCTTTATGATATAATCAAATACCCCAGGCTTAGTTCACAACTAAGGACAAAAGGACAAAGAACTGGTACAACCACTATGGAAAACAGTATGGAATTTGCTCAGAAAACTAAAAATGGATCTGCCTTTTGACCCAGCAATTCCACTGTTAGGATTACATCCTAAGAACCCTGAAACACCAATCCAAAAGAACCTATGCACCGCAATGTTCATAGCAGCACAATTTACAATAGCCAAGTGCTGGAAGCAACCTGCGTGCCCATCAGTAAATGAATGGATCAAAAAACTGTGGTACATTCACACAATGGAATTCTATGCAGCAGAAAGAAAGAAGGAGCTCCTACCCTTTTCGACAGCATGGATGGAACTGGAGAGCATCATGCTAAGCGAAATAAGCCAGGCAGTGAAAGACAATACCATATGATCTCACCTTTAACAGGAACCTAATCAACAAAACAAACAAGCAAAATATAACCAAAGGCACTGAAATAGAGAACAGGCTGAGAGTGACCAGAGGGGAGAGGGGAGGGAATTTCAGGGGAAAAGGAGAAGGATTTGCAGGAACAAGTATAAAGGATACATGGACAAAAACAAGGGGTGGGGTGGAAATGGGAGTGAGGTGGGGAGAGCTGGCAGGGTGGTCTGGGATGGGAGTAAAAGGCAGAAAACTGTACTTGAACAACAATTAAAATTAAAAAAAACAAAGAAGAGGAAAAAGAACAGGTAGTTGGACACAGTAAAAGGAGCAAATGGTAGATGATAGTGTATAAAGGAAGGGGAGGAAAAAGGAGATATAAGAAGCTGGCAAGGTGAGCTCATATATTGAAGGCTGCTCACACCTAACCTTAACTTAACTGGTAGACAGGAGTGTTTGTTTACTAGCCAAGCCGTCCAGACCACTTAATAGTAATGCTGCTGGTGCCTCACTAAATATGAAAACTTGAAAAAATATTTGTTAATAGCAGCTTGGAAGATAGAATATCTTCGTATTTTCTGTAAAAATATTCCAACTATGTCTATGAGGAACTTAATAAACTCCTGTTTTTAATTATTCATTTATTCAGTCCTTTTCCTGTCCCTGATCTGAAGGGATGATTTTATTGTTCACTTATTTAACTTAATCTCAAAAGTGCAGAAGAGATGTTATAGAGGAATTTTAAGGAAAGAGTAAAAGGGTTTCAGTTAATTTTTTTTCCCTTTTAAGGATTTGTGGCTGTGGTTCTGGAGAATCTGGCTGTGCTGTGTGTGGATGTTGTAAGGCTTGTGCAAGAGAGCTGGATGGCCAAGAAGCAAGACAAAGAGGAATTCTTGATGCAGTGAAAGAGATGATACCTTTAGATCTTCTGTTAGGTAATTTGCTTTATTGTACGAAACATCTTGTTCTCAACTCAGAAATAAGAATAGTTAAAGAATTTCTATTAGATAGTTGTTAAAAAGTTAATAGTTAATTATGTAATACTGCATGTATTATAACTGACAATATATCATTAATTAAGGAAAGAGGTTCTTTTTCTTTTTTGCTAAGATTCTTGCAGTAAAAATAATGCATTCTAGACAGTTTCTGTTAGCTGTTACATTCTTAAATTTTAGATAGTTCTGTTATATTGTGTGTGTGCACCTAATTTTTATTTATTTATTTATTTATTTTTGTAAATCAACTAGCTGTCCCAGTACCTGGAGTTAACATTGAAGAACACCTTCAGTTAAGACAAGAAGAAAAACGGCAGCGAGTAATCAGGAGGCACAGAATAGAGGATGGAAGAGGTAAGTAAGATGTAGCTGCGTAGAAAATGTTACTTAAAAATCCATTTTTCACCCTATATTGAGGCCACTGAAAAGTTACAGAACAGGCTCATTTTGTAAGAAATTGAAATTAAAATTAGTAACATTTTAGTACTTGTGAAAATATTCAGGGTGTTTACGATTATGCTAATAGCATACATTTAATCTGGTAGGGTATTTATGCGTTAGTCAGCTGTTTTAAGAATTGTTTTGCTGTCTGCCAAGCATCAGAAACTGTTAGCATTGACAACTTTTTAAAAAATACAAAGTGTAACGAACTATAGAAATGATCCCTGAAAGTGGTGGGTTGGGTGAGACTAAAAGACAGAAAACTGTACAAGATCAACAATTAAAATAAAAATTGGAAAAAAACCCAAAAAACAAAAAAACAAAGTGTAAGAACTTGTTCCTCATCAAGATTTCGGACTCATCTATTTAATCATAAAACAAAGCAGTTTAATATAGTACCTTATTTTCTGTTTTCTTACTCATATAATTATTATCATTTAGGCATAGTCCTGCTACTTTTTGTTCCAATCCAGTACATAACTATGCTTTTATGTCTTTTTAAAAAACTTGTTATATATAAGAAGGAGAGTCTCCAGGTTTTAATTGTTAAGATATTGTAGATTTATCTTTTCCTTGTTGTATGTAATCATTTCTCAGCTTAATTTTAATAGGTATTTAAGTATATACCCAGCAAGCAGAAATAAATATACGTGTTACTAAAGCTGTTTTTGCCTAATAGAATCTTTTTGTTTTTGAATTAAAGATGGTTATAGAAATCTGTGATTTTTATTTCTCTGCTAGACAAAAACTTGAATAAAAATATTTACTGGTGTATATTTTGGATACTTCAATACTTATTAGAAATGACATATTTGATACATGAAATAGAACCTATTATCCATTTAACTGTCATTACAAATTTTTTTTCTAGGCATTTTCTTAGTGTAAAATGAAGTAAGTGATAAAATTCATAACACAAATGGTGAATTCCATTTTTATTAAACTTAAGTTGTAAAGTATCTGCTTGGACTGTTTTTTATAGTGCCTAATAAGCAATGTTGATTAATTGATACAGAGAATATTTGCTATTAGTTTGGTTTTGTTTAATGACTTAATTAGTTTGGTTTTGTTTTAATACGATTAATGTATACAAGGGCTGTCCAGAAGGCATCCAGCCATGTAATATGAAAAATTGAGACATTTATTGAAGAAGGTACAAGATACAAGAAACATTGTACATAGGACAATGATGCCTCAGTCCTCTTCAAAGAGGGCACCTTGGGACCTCACCTAGGTCTCTAATTGCCATCAACTGCCCCATTGTATTTTCCTGAATCTCATAGACGGTCTGAAATCTCTTCCCTTTCAAAAGTGATTTTAGTTTTGGGAAAAGCCAGAAGTCTCAGGGCACCAAATCTGGGCTGTAGAGGGCTTGAGTCACCTGGGTGATTTGGTGTTTCTCCAAAAAAAAACTCCACGCAAGATGTGATGCAAGAGTGGGTGCATTGTCATGATGAAGCTGACAATCACCAGTTGCCCATAGCTGCAGCCTTCTGAATCATCTGAATAGTTTCCAGGGAGGAATGTTTAGGCTTAACAAAAAATTTGATGCATATTCATTGCTGTACTCACTCAATCATTTTGAATGCAATGGCCACACAGTACACACGCTCACTCAAGTACATCTGCTGGTCACAGACATCTGCTGCCCCTGTGACTAGTACAGTGAGGTCCTCATTGTTCACGCATGTGCATCCCAGTCCATTCTCCTTGGCTGCCAGATTACATCAATGTTGTGCAAACTGTTCTCGTTATATTAATAATGGCTGGACTTTTTCTAGACAGACCTTTGTTTACTGTCATTATTTTTATAATATAAATATGTGGAGAAATTTAATGTGTTTTAGAGAAAATAGGGTGAAATTCAGGTTCTGGGTCTTTATGACATAGGGCAATTGAGTGATAATTTCTTTCATGTTAATGATATGATTTGCCTAAAGTTAATTATCAGTGTATTTTTTACTACCTGTTTCTTCTCTTGTTGAAAATATTAGATTGAATCATGTGAATTGACCTACAAAACTCAGCCAATTTTCATGTTGACATTTAATCACTTGTCTAAAGCTGTGTATTTTGTTAATCTTTTTTTCTGTAAAAAGCTATTCTTCTCTAGCTATAGTATATTTCTGCATATCAGAAGTAAAAATACGTTGATTATGCGTTGGTTATTTAACGAAACTTTGTGATTGAAGCATATTTATTTTAAAATGTGCCGTAGACCTTTAAAACATAAACTCTAACCTTTTATAAGTGAAAAACTTCATTATTTAAATATTTATAGAAATTATGTTATTGTATCTGATTTTACAAGCAGACTTAGGTTCCAGGCTGTTGGTATATATTTTGTGACAAGTTAGTTTCATATACAGTCCTCAATACATAGAAACACTTCTTCAGATAATTGGCATGCAAAAATTTAGTCTTGTTATTTTTATTTTTGGTTGAGCCCTTATATATATCATTCCCTTTCATTTTGTTAAAACACAATATGTAGTAAATATCTTTTCTTTTTTTTTATTTTTATTTTAATTGTTGTTCTTGTACAGTTTTCTGTCTTTTACTCCTATCCCAGCCCACCGCCCCAGCCTTCCCCACCTCCCTCCCATTTCCACCCCCCACAGTTTTTGTCCATGTGTCCTTTATACTTATCTTTTCTTGATGGGGTAGGATCTTCATCATGGACCTTAATTGTGTTACTGCCTTGAGTGGTACTGAAATTCGTGCGTATCAGGACCATGTCCTTGCTTTGCACAGTCACAGCACTCACTGCGGATATGTAGTGAGGACATAGTTACAATATGCATGCACTTTAGTTAGCATAGTGCCGTGCAAAGAGAAGCCTCCTTGGATATTTTATTTTGTAAAAGTACTTTTAAGCAAGAATTCTATCTTTTTTTCCATTTTTAAAAAGTCATACTTCCGATCTTATTCAGTGACTTTGGAAAATTCTTATACTGTATTAAATAATTAAAAATAATACTGTGATATTATACTTTATACAAAAAATAAAATGTACAGAGGTATACCCATACTTGCATAGAGGAAAAAGCTAGAGGGGTATATACCAAAATGTTAGTAGTGGTTTTCCCTAAGAAGTGAATATATAGGTGATTTTTTTGTTCTTTACAATTTGTTTTCTGAATGGTCTCTAATATATGCATATTACTTTATAAACAGTATAGGAGTTAGGTCTTAAAACTGAAGCCATTTTTTTTTAAATATAGGCTGGCTGTAGGAATTTATATTTTACCTTTGTTTTCTAAAAAATATTTTAAGTGGATAGAAGAATTAGTTTTAGGTACCATGCTTTTAATTATTTCGGGGCAGCGGTTCTCAAAGTGGTCTCAAAGAGACAAGCGTCACTTGTTACGGGTTGCTTGTTCTCAGGCCCCACCCCAGACTTACTGAATCAGAAACTTGGGGAGTGGGGCCCCGCAAACTGGTTGAACAGCCTGCCAGTTGATTCTGATGGTGCTGAAGTGTGAGAACCACGGCTCTGGGGCAGGGATGTTCAAAATCTATTCCGTGGACCTACGTCCTCATCACCTGGGTCTAATGAAGTAGAATTTCTGCGAGAGGGTCCTGGATACAGGTTTCAGTCATACCAAGGTGTTCGTTGGAGGGTTCTTGTTTGGCATGATGCTAGGTTTGCTAGTCTTGTTTTGTTCTCCTGGGGGACAGGAATATCAAAAAAAATTTAGTGTTCCAACTGCCACATGTACTTGTCTTTTTTTTTTCTTGACCTTTGCTTGTTACTTTTTAGATACCAACATTTTAGTAATGTATTAGGAGCTATGCTCGTTAGTAATTAGCTTTTATCTATATTGAAATTTCATAACTTCAGCATTATATTATGTTAAATATTTTAACTTATTTGTTTGTCTTATCTTTACCAAGCTTGCATTAACTGTTTCAAAGTGGATCAGAATTTCAGTACCTCATTCATGGATTAAAGCCTTGCTCAGTAAGCCTCAGGCATATTGATGCTGCTGTTTTTGACACAAAGACTTTGTAATGGAATGTGCTATTGAAACCCATAAATTTGGATGTTTGTCTTCAAACGTTTTATGTTCCACATTAAATTTTTCTTTTTCTTTAACATATATTCTTAGGCACCAATACATTTCTGATAACTTTTAGTTTGTTTTTTTGGATTACGTGTGGTTGATTGATGCATAAATTCTCTGAGACTTTTAGTAACTTTATAAGTGCTCGTCCAGTGGAATTTTTGAGTAGATTTTCTGAGTCATTGTATCAAAGATCTTATCTTTCTATTTCTTCTCAGCTCTTTATTGTAAGGAAAACTAAGCTCAAGTAATACTTGCTACTTTTCCTTCTTTCTTTTCTCTCTCAATGTCAAATCAAAGTTTCATAATTGTGAGCTTAGGTCCTGGGACAGTCTCATTTTATGCCTACTATCTGGACATAACTTCCTAATAGTGCCCTCAGTAGAAGATCATCTGGATAATGTTACATGGTTAGTGTAGCTATATTGCCTGGAGTTTAAGAGCATGGGTTCTGAAGTTAGACTTTGGTTCAGAATTTGTTTTTTTCACGTTTACTAGAGGTATATGACCGTGGAATTTAACCACTCTGAACCTGTTTTCCTACCATTAAAAATGGGGGTTGTGACTGACTGTACCAACCTATGTTGGATGTTAATGAGGGTTAAGTGATATGCATGAAAATGCTTGACATGGACTCAGTAAATGTTTGGTGATGATGGCTCTGGGGACAGTGATTATGCTGGTACTGGTAGGTTATTTAGTAGACTTTTGTTCTCTTTGCATTTGATTCTTTCCCAGCTCTTGCTTTGACTTGATGCTTTTTCTCACAGCACTAGGGTGCTAATCACAAAACTTCGATTATTATTAACAAAACGCTTCACTGCTTCTGTAGAATAAAACAGATTCCATTTTAATAGAAAAACAGTTTTCCATAGTTACAGATTAGAATGCAAAAGCAAATTTATTATACTCAGTCTCTTTAATTTCAAAGTGATTGATTCGTTGCTCTTGATCTTTAAGCCTCTGAAACCATTGTGTTCTTGATTTGACATAATGAAATCCATTATTAGCTGATCTTCCAATGCTACATGAAATTCCCTTTTTAAATTAAAATATTATATGAAGCATTTAGAAAACATAAGTATAAATAAGAAAAAAGGTCAATATAATTCTTCATCCAAAGATAACCACTGGTAGAATTTTGGTGTACTTTCTTTTTTGGTGTACAATTTTTTCTATGCATACCTTTTAAAAGTTATTTTATATCATTTCATACTGTGATATATATTAGTGTTCTCTTTGTTTCCTTTAATATTATATCGGAAAAAAATGTGGTTCATTGCAACACAATATTAAAGTAATGCAGAAATTTAGGGCAAAGGTTTTCCACAAACCTATCCTTTAATTAAATTACTCTTTTTATTTTGTTGTCGTCTTCTAATCAAGTTTTTTACATTTCAAATTATATCACTGACTAAGTTTTGTTTTCTATATCTGCTTAATATTACAGTATATACATTTTATGTTTTTGCTCTGGGTTTTTTCTTGCCTTCCCATTATCCTCCACCAAGCAAATGAGGTTTTAGTTCAATAGGTATACTTCCATATCTTACTCTGTTATAATATATAATGATTGTATAATTCATTATAATAATCATGTGCAGATACCTTCCCGTGTGTGAAAGTATAGGCATATGTTTATTTACAAAAGTGATATCACATATATAATTCTTTATGACAGCTTTTTCTCATTTTACAACACAATGTAAACATTCACTAGGTCAGTAAATATGGATCTATGACATCGTATTTAATAATTACATAACATTTCATAACATGGCTGTAGTAAAGTTTATTCAATCAATATTTTGTTGATGGGCATTCAGGTCATTTTCAGGGTTTTGTACATTTTGCTATAATATATGTTGTTAAACTTATAGCCATCTGTATTAGATGTATTAGAGTTTTTGTTTGTATAGTAGAGCTTTCTAGAAATAGAATATCTGGTCCAGAGAATGTTTTAAATTTTAATAGATATTTCAAATTGTTTTTTAAAATATTATAGGAATTTATCTTCTCAAGGCTAATGTGGCATTTTTCTCTAGTATCACCTGTATTAGTTATTATTATTTTTAATTTCTGCAAAAACAGTGAACTGTTATCTCATTGCTAATTTAAATAACACAAAAGCATTTTCTATGTAAAATTCTTCATAAACCTCATTTTTGTGGCTGAATATTTCATTGCGTCTATAAACCATAGTTTTTCATTAATTATTCTCCTATTTGGATCCTTTAAAGCTTTTATTAAAATTAATAAGGTTATATTAATACTTTTGAGCTGAAACTTCTTAAAAAAAATTCAGTTTTATTTAGGATAGATTTCTAGATATACAGTAACTGGGCCAAAGCATAATAACAATTTTTAGGTTCTTGAACTGTGTCGCCAATAACTTTTTTGAAAAGCTTGTCTTATTTTGCACTGCCACTCATTCCAGTCGGCCTTTCCGCTTCCCTGCCTGTGGATGTTCTCTGAAAAACCCATTGTCTGCACGTGAATAGAAGGAGCTTTTAAATAGCTAAATTTTTATTTTTCATTCCCCAGTTTTATTCACCCCACTACCAAAGCAAATAAACCAACAAGTTCTGTTAATTCTACCTTCTTAATTCTATTAAAAAGTTATTAAAGGTTTTGAATATGTGTACTTCCTAGAATGCCACTACATTATCTCACTTCACTTCTATGCCTCAGTTCTTTACCTGACGTACAGCAAAAAGCCTTATAAAGCATCTTACCCTTAATCATCTTCTAAGCCATTGTCCATCTTCTATCCAGAATGTTTTTTCTAAAATGCATCAGCAGAAAAGTGATCAGCAGCACTTTTCTGTTTAAAACCAAAAAGCTATTCATAGTTCTTAGAATGAATTCTACAGTTGTCTCTACAGCTTCTTCTCTCTTTACTGTTCTTCCTATATCCTGTCCCCAAACATTTTTCCCCCGTACCTCTTAAACTTCATAGTACTCATTGCCTTTTTATTAGGTCTCAACTTGTGTGATATTTTCTCTTCTTGTACCCTTAAACTTCTTACTTTCCCACCCTCAAGGTTTGCTAGCTGCCCCTCCAATGTGCTTAATTTTACCATAGCACAGTGTTTTTAATTTCTGGTTGAGCTGTGTGTAAACTCTCCCTGCCCCCATTAGACTGTGAGCTTTTGGAAGCAGAGATACTGTCTTATTTATGCAAAGACCTAGCACAGTACCTGAAATTTGTCAGTACTTACTTAATATGTCTTTGTTGACTAATTGAAAACATTTCATAGACTTCTTATCACCTCTGCAATGAAGTTTCATGGTATAAAAAGATTTTAATTTTTTTTTGCATGTACTTGTCCAGATCTCCCAACACCATTTATTGAAGAGGCTGTTTTTACTCTATTTTGTGTTCCTTTTTGTCAAATATTAATTGACCATAATGACATGAGTTTATTTCTGGGCTCTCTGTTCTGTTCCATTCATTTATGTGTCTGTTCTTATGCCATTACCAGACTGTTTTGATTATAGTTTGCTGTCAAGTATTGTGATCCCTCCTACTTTGTTCTTCTTTCTCAGAATTGCTGAGGCTATTCAGGGTCATTTATGGTTCCATATAAATTTTTGAAATACTTGTTCTATATCTGTGAAATATGTCATTGGCATTTTGATAGAGGTTGCATTGAATCTATAGATTGCTTTGGGTAGTATGGACATTTTGATGATGTTAATTCTTCCAATCCAATCCATGAACATGGTATGTGCTTCCAATCATGTGTCTTCCTTAATTTCTTTCCTCAGTGTTGTGTAGTTTTCTTTGTATAAGTCTTTTACCTCCTTGTATTTTATTTTCCTTGTTGCTATAGTAAACAGAGATTTTTCCTAATTTCTGTTTCTTATATTTCTTCATTAGTGCACAAAAATGCGTTCAATTTCTGAATGTATCCTTTGTACATTCAGAATGCATGTATCCTGCTGTTTTGCCAGATTCATTTGTTAGATTAAGTAGTTTTTGGTGAAGTCTATAGGGTTTTTTATGTACACTATCATGTCATCTGAAAACAGTGACAGTTTACTTCCTTCTTTCCAATTTGGATGCCTTTTATTTCTTTTCCTTGTCTGATCTCTGTGGCTAGAACTTCCAGCACTATGTTGAATAAAAGTAGTGAAAGCGGACATGCTTGTCTTGTTCCTGATCTTAGGGAAAAAGCTTTTAGTTTTTGCCCATTGAGTATGATGTTGGCTGTAGGTTTCTCATATGTGGCCTTTATTATGTTGAGGTATGCTCCCTCTATTATCACTTTGCTGAATGTTTTTATCATAACTGGGTGCTGTATTTTATTAAATGCTTTTTCAGCATCTATTTCTATGATCATGTGGTTTTTGTCTTTCATTTTGTTTATGTAATGTGTTACATTTATTGATTTGCATATATTGTATCATCCTTATTATCCCTGGGATGAATCCCACTTGATTATGGTGTATGATCTTTTTAATATATTGCTGGATCCAGTTTGTCAATATTTTGTTGAGGATTTTAGCAGCTATGTTCATCAGCAATATTAGCCTGTAGTTTTCTTTCTTTGTTGTGTCTTTATCTGGTTTTGGAATTAGGATAATACTAGCCTCATAAAAGGAGTTTAGGAGTCTTCCCTCTTCTTGGATTTTTTGGAATAGTTTGAGAAGAATCAGGGTTAGCTCTTTCCTAAATGTTTGGTAAAATTCTCCTGTAAAGCCATCTAGCCCAAGGCTTTTGTGTGCTAGGAGTTTTTTGATAACTGTTTCAGTTCCACTAACTGTTATCAATCTATTCAGGCTTTCTGCTTCTTCTTGACTCATAGGTACAGACAATGGGTTGGGGACTGACTGTGGGAGTGGGGCGGGGGGCAGAGGAGAACAACGGGGAAATATGCAGGACAACAGTAACTGAACAATAATAGTAAAATAAAAAGATTTTAATTATTTGTTTTTTGTATACATCTGTAAATTCATTTCCCACCACTTTTGGCTTCATAACCCTATATTCCATTAATTTCCACTGTGTGTGTGTGTGTGTGTATATGTATTATCAGTAGAGTGTCTTTTAATATTTTTACACTTTACCATGTCACAACTTCAAAGGGAATAGGTTCCAGCAGCCCAGGCCCTTTTCCATTGGTTCTCACAAAGTGTGCATCCCTGGGTGGAGCCGGTTGATGCCTCCGTTGAACCCAGGTACCTTTTTCTTTGTCTTCCTTCTTTTTCTGATTATTTTCTTTCACGCATTTCAGGAAACTCTGTCGGCTCTTAATATGCTCAATATGTGCATTAAATCTCTTGGCAAGAAGCTTGCCCTTGCTTTGTGCACAGTGCCCACTGCATGCTGGATGACATTGTAGACTGTTCCAGTTTTGTCATGGGGACATTTGTGGGGCATTCCTTTCTAAATAGTGTCCATTCCCTTGATGTCTGTAATACCACCTTTCTTGTAGATTCCCATGTACATGGCCAAAGGAGCAACTCTGTTTTCTAAAAGGCTTAGAGAATATACGGTATGTGTCTCTCCTCTTTCCCTTTGTGTTAGTCATTTTGGCGAATTAACTGGAAGATGGCAGTTCCAGCTGAAAAAGCTATCTGTTTTTAATGAGTAGACGATATTGTTAATATCGTCATGCTTTTATAAATCCTATTCCTTTGACCCGGAGTTTCCTCTCTTTCCTTTCTTCTCTCTTGGCAAACTTTTCTCATTCTTTGAAACCTCTCTGATTCATCCAGCTTTGTTTGATCACTTTTCATCCTTCAGGATATAATATGTACAGATTTCCTTTATAAAATTTATCACAACATATTGCAATTCTTTGGTTTTATTTTTACCTTCCCTAGTGGACTGAATTCCAATAAGGTCTGTGTCTTTGTCATTATATCCATGACACCTAGTGTTTTATTACATTAAAGGTAATAAAAGATGTTTGGTGAATATATGAAAGATTAAACTATGTAAGAACAATTATTTTAGTCCATGGGATAAAAGAGTTTTTAAAATCTTATAGCTTAGTGTTGTAACTGGTGATTTAAATTGAACTCTGGTGGTACACTTTCTGTGTGTAATTGCCTTTGAGCCTCCTAGATTTATACATCAAAAGACTAACAAGATTGAATTCAGTGAGAAGCTAAATAACTATGAATATTATGGGTGTAATGTTTTTATGGGAAGAAACAATATCCCAAGCAGACCAAGTAGAAATCAGGAAATGGTAATACAACCTAATATTATTGTTTTTTTAATATTCATAATACTTCTGTGTTATTTATATTTATATTAAATATAAATCTGCTTTAGATTATCTTCTGACTAAATATAAATATTTAATATTTAACACTACTTTTGCCCCACCCTATACTTAATTCTAGCATTAAGTTAGCATATTTCTATATGCAGTAATCACAATATGTTATTCTTGTTTTTTTATAAATGTGGAGCTGCTTGTATTTTTATCTATATCTAGAGACATGATAAAATATATTTTTTCTACCCATTTTTAGATACTTAATGAAGGATATTTTGGTATTTAATTTGACATTTGTCAGTTTTTATAACAGAGCAGTAGTTTTATTTTGTTCATTGTTAGAAAAACTAATTATAGCTGAAGACCTGTAGGGAATTGTGAAGAAACTTGCTTGAATTAAAAATGTTTAGTGCTTACATACTGTGATTTTTTTCAAATACTTCTTAACTGTCAAGTTTAGAGTGTTTTGAAATTTGCAGGCATGTTGCTAAAACTTAAGGAAGCTGTAGTTGAAGCTATAATTTAAAGTTTCCTTTCTTTTCAAGCTAATGATGGGGAAAAACAGTTATTACATTTTATTAAAATTAATTTGGCTTTTTTCCTTGAATACTAAAAAATGTAAATAAGTGTCATCTATGTGAGTATGTATTTGTGGATGTATGATTTCAGAAAGAAATGATTTTATGAGAGATAGTTAATATTCCATAAATGCTTTGGGTTTAGAGTCCTGTCTTCAGCATTAATATGAAGCTCAGTTTATCCTTGTTTCTGATATTGTGTTTGTGGTGGCAGAAATTATACATAAATATTAAATTGAACATTTTTAGAAAATTAAATACACAGTTCTTTCTTTATAAAGCAGTGATTTTATGTATATACATATACATGTGTATTGTATCAGTAATTTTTTGTTTTTTGTTTTGTTTTGGGTCACCTTGTTTCCTTCCTTGTATAACAGAATGTAGTTAAATCAATAACATTTATCTTGGTTTTGTTGCAAAACTGATATGGATATTAAATCTTGAAGACCTTGTTTAAATTTAATCATGAATTTAAAACATTAGTTGGTTTTGGTATTTTAATAGGAAAGATATTTGTTTTTAATGAACATGTAGTTTACTAAGTTTGAATATATATGACGTTTAAAATACTTGTAAGATAAAATTATTCTAACTGAATTTTCTAATTATTTTCTTAATACTATTAGTAGTTACTTGGTAATTTTATAAGTATAAAAGATAGCATTTGTACTATATAAACTATTAAAATATTAAAGATATTTAAGATATTAAAACTTGTGTGTGGAATGGTGACTAGGTTATGGTTGGGGGTGCTGGGGGTTAATGTGGGGGAATTGGGAGAAAAGTGTAATATCCAAAACAGTAAAGAATTAATTGCCATGCTTTTTAGTTTGAATTATTTTCGTTCATTGTAGTGTTTTCATTTTTTGAGCTTTTCTATGCACATACAAAATGTTTCTCCTCAGGCCCCCTTCTCTTTGCTGGTCCTATTTTTATGAACCATCGAGAGCAGGCCCTAGCCAGACTCAGGCCCCATCCAGCACAGCTAAAGCATAAACGGGACAAGCACAAAGGTATTTGGTCTTCCTTGTCAACTAGGTGGGCACTTCCCCGATTTCTTCCATTCATTCAAATTTCGTCTCTGGGAAAATGCACAAACCTAATTCTTCTACTTTGCTTCTGTCATTAATTATCATTAGCCTGAGGAGAAAGAACGTGCTGCAAGCTGTACTGTGTGTTGATGACTGTCAATCTTACTTCCCTTTTTGGGTTAACTTTGATTAAGGCATTTTACAATGTGTCTTTCTCTTTTCCATTTCTTTTCAAATTTTATACAGTTAAGAGAAGGTGGAAAAAGTAATTATTGCTTTCTATTTTTATCCTTTGTTATCTGTTCTTAGATAACTGCCATCTGGCATTTTATGCTTTTTAAATTTTTAAATGCTGTTTATTTGCTTTAGAATTAATGAAAGTACTCAGTTCATTGTATAATGTAATGATGAATTGACTGCTATCACACTTTCCCATTGTTTTAATATTAAAGTTATATACACAACGCACATGAATTATTTGATTTTTGAGGGTTGAATAGTGATTAGGTGTAAGCAGTCCGTGGCGGGTGTAGACCTGCTCTAGTTGTAGGAAAATGACAGAGGTCTGAAAAGTCAGTGGGTCATAAGGAATCTGTTCATGCATGGTTCTTTGAGGTATCAGAGTTATATGTTAATTAAAAATATGCCTAAAGCAAGATTGTTCACTTTTAAACCACAGATTATGGATCAACTAGGATCAGGAAAGAATTTAATTCGGAGAATTTATAAACTTAGATGTAAATTCTTTCTGGAATCCTAGCGTGCGAACAAGGGGTTCTTTGATTAGTGCACTTTACCACTGTTATTTTCTTAAATGCCTAAGGTAAATACTGCCAGGTAGAATAGAAAGTTTTAAAATCACCCATTTCAGTAGTCGAATTAATTTGTTTAGTGACTTTTTTTTTGCTGTAAAACTGTTATGGACTAATTTTATTTTTAAACTTTCACATACAATATATTATAATCAATTTTATTTTTATTTGTTTCTCACTTTATCAGTCCGTCACTCAAAGCAAAAACGCAAACAAAGTAGACAAAACCCATTTTTAGTATAAGCACAAATAGAGCATTACTTAAGATATATTCTGCAGAATTAAAAATTCCATGTATTTTAAATCTAATGTGGTTAACCATAGGAAAATTTATGATTGCTTTATTTACTGAGTTCTTTAACAATACCATAAATATTTAATGTAAAGTATGATATTTTGGGTATGCTGTATAAATTATTTTAGTTATTGTTAGACTCTCTGATCTCATATTTTCAACTATGCCCCTATTAGAACAGATATTCTTAGTGTCGTTTTCCCCACAATTATATAAAAGTGAAGTTTTTTCCCAATATTTTACCTGATATTAAATATTTACACTACATGAAATAGTTTAAAACTTTTTCAACTCTATGTTAGTATCTTGTGGACAAACATCTTTATTTTTTCCAAAAATTTAAAATGAAATGCAAATGGAGACTAAAGGTATAAATTTAAAACAGACTTTTTGTAATGTCACATTGATTAGCTACAGAAATTACTCAACAATAGCTAGCCTTACTTCCATCTTTTCTGCCACAGGGTTATTTTATAACAAGATTTCTGTATTTTTGTAGCATCCTTTTTGGAAGGACTTTTTTTTATAGTATTACAGTTTTAGGGCCATATTTTTAAATATCAGATTTTACAGTTTTGAGTGACAATTTCATCTCTTTACCACCAATATTTAAATTTAAAGTATAAGTAATGGTATCCTATTTTATATAAAGAGCATTAACTTTCCACTTACTAATTCCTATATACACCCACAGATTCTCTCTGCCTTGCCCTCATTGCACTCACTGTTCCTGTCATTCAGTCATCTCACCACTTACTGCATTTTACTCCTGCTGTCGGTCTTTTAATACATATTTTTTCTTCATATATTTTCTCTTTTTTCTTACCCTATTTGTCTTCCAGTGAGGAATTCACTATGTTAATTGCTATATTCTGCCTTATATTTGGTGATGTCGGTGGTATAAATTGTAGGATGATAATAGTTAGAATTTTCTAGGTAGATTTTTTTTTTTTAGTGGGGGTATATGGAGGGTAAGACTGGATTTATTCTTAACGGCAGTGAGTTCTAAGATGGAAAGTTGGAGAACTTCTGGCTTATTGGAGAGAATTCAGGAGAGGTCACGAATCCATCCTACCCAGGCAAATTTTTGACTAGAGAAGATTAAACAGTATTTAAGGCTGAATCAATAAGTATAACATATAATTCATATAAACATACACAGTAGTAACTTATTTTTAAAATATAACCATAGACTATATTTCAAACAGTTATCTGGGTTAATAATTTGTTTTAGCTGTTCACACAGTGCCTTACACAGAAAAAAGATTTTAATATAGTATTCCTAGTTAGGAACATTCTGCATCATTCTGGAGATAGTCTTTGAAATTTCTATCTTGAAGTGAATGATGTGAAAATTGAGAGACACACTGATAAACATCTGTGTGTATTTTGCATGTTTTTGTTTGGAAATGGCGTGGTATGATGTAAATGTTTTTGCCTTTGGAATTAGCCTTCATTTTTCATCATAAATTTGTCATTTACTAGGACCTCTTGGCCATTCATAAATTAATTTTCTTACTTTAAAAACAATGATAATTTTTGACTGATTATGTTGGTATGAAGATCAATTAATATGTAGATATAAGCATATACAAATACATATATATATTTTTGCAGATAGAAATCATGAATACTTTAATTCTTTGAATTGAGTTCTGTTTTAGAATTATCCTAAAGGTACAAAATTTAAGATATATTAAATATGTGATTAGTTTTACAATTTCAGCCATTTGGTCATGGTAAAATACATGAGCCTTATTTTTGATCAAACCCCAGAACTGCTCCACCATTTATTACTTTGGACTGGTTATTTAATTTCTCTAAGCCTGTTTTTTCCAACTGCAAAATGCAATAACAGTACTTGTGTCATAAGATTATTGTATTGATTGAAGAAAGTAACAATTGTGAATATTGATTGAGCACTTTTCTTACATTATTTTACTTAATCTTCATAAGAGCCTTGTGAGGTAATGTACTATTATTGCTATTTAATAGATGAGAAAGCTAAGACTTAACAAAGTTCAGATGTACAACTCGCAAATAGTAGAACCAGGAATCCAAGTCAAGTCTCAGGCGTTTATGCCCCAAAACACTTATCCCATTGTGTTATTTAAATTTTCAAAGATTTTGCTCAAAGTACTCACTGTGTCCTGTGATATATTTCATGGTATACATGACCATAAGGTTACCCAAAATGTAAATTTAAAGAAAAGTTAAGTTAAAAAACAGAAAAATTAAGTTAGAGTCTTTTAGATACTGAATCATCTTCTCTGTGTGCACACAAATATGCATAAATAATGTATATATACACACAAAATTTTGATACTTATCTGTCAAAACTTTATAGCTATTATAGTTTCAATATCACATAATATATGTATGAACATATTTATATTAGGGAAAATATAGATATATTCATACCTGAATGTCTGCTTATAAGAATATTCAGACCAACTAGTTTTCCTGCAAATGTGAGATTAATTTTATTGCTGCTTATTAACACTTTACTGAATAGTGACCTTGACTAGAATTAATCTTCTTGAATTTTACTTGGAATTTACACTAAATTTTTGGCTACTTGATGGGTACCAATTTCTTTGACAAACTTTTATAAATTTCTAAATGATTGGAATTGTGTTTCATTTTTTAACTGACATCAAATACAGATACAGGTGTTTTTTTTTAAAATTCTGCCACTGCTGCTGATAATCATAAAAAAAATCTCATCGCTGTTTTTTAATTTATATTAGCAATATTTTCATCTGTAATATTTGAGAATTATTTTATATAGATACTGATTTGTTTAGATTAACTTGAACAAAATGTTTTTAGTATTCTTTTTAACCTTTAAATACTAGCTGCAATTCTTTTAATCACTGTGGTTTTAATCAGTAAATTACTGGGCTTTATTATTATTTTTTTCTCCTTCCCTGATGCTATGTCTCTATTGTGGGATTTGTATCTATATTTAATCTCTGACACAAAGAGAGGGCAGATGCTAACTTCAGAGGTGAAAGATTATAAGTAGGCATCAATCCATTTACATAAAGTGGAATGATACTTGATAATGTTGAATTTACTTAAGTTTGGCAAAATTTGAATACAGTTTGTGTTTATATTAAATCATATTTGGTTTTAATAATTAGATGTTTTTACCAATGGAGATAAAGCTGTGAAATTTCTACATCTTTCATCTTATTTAAATTTAAATAGTCTTTGGAAGCTACCATATTTCTTTTTGTATAGGCCCTTGTTTATGTTTAACCATTCCATTGTCTTTCCAGTTGAGGAGTCTTTGAATAAGAGTATATTTTGTTTTGGATGGAGTGAAACTAAATGTTGTAATTTCTTTTTGTAGCCCATCCGTTCTTGGCAAACCCACATTAGATAATTTAGCAAAAGTGGAATCATATTCTTTATGCTATCATACATAGTAAAACCTCTCACTAATTCAGAATTTGTGATATTTCAGATGCAGTATTTGTGATTTTTTTGAATTAAAAATTCAAAGTAATTTCTTCCTCTGAATTTTCAGGGTCATTCTTATAAGGGAAACCTGTCTAAAATCACTAGCTTTTCAAAGGCTCAAGAAATGAAGGATTTCTTCAACGTGCCTTCAACCTCTGGGTCAAGCAATTAATTCTTGTATGTTAAAGGACTTTTATGTTTATGGTACATTTTTATGTAATATAGGCCTATTTTGAATTATAATGTAGGTAACCACATTTTATTTAGTGTAGCACTTAGTTTAATCTGTAATCTGTACTGCTTGAAGGTAATAAAACTGAATTTTTACTTAAATGTCCTATGATTGATACCTTTTCAGTAAGTCATTTGGCCAACCTATTCTATGTTATTCCGAATTAGTGAGGTTTTACTGTCCTAGTGGTATAACAAGTTTAAAGCTTTCTAAAATGATAATCATTTTGTTATAGAAAGGCATAATTTAGGCCAGTTTTGTCTTACCTGGATATTACTAAAGGTTAGAAATATTAGATAAAAACAGAAAGGATAATGTGAATATGAAATGATTTGATGTTAATTCTGTTTAGCATTGTAAAATGAGCACTGAAAGTACAGAATTAAAAATGTGTGTCTGTAGATCCACATTTGTATCTGCATATTATACACATTTGTTTAGAGTTGCTATGCCAGCAGAGAGTGGCTTAGACTAGTTGACCTGTTGACATTTCTTCTAGATTGACATTTATTCCATGTGCAAGGAATTTGAATCTTGATGATATAGAGGTCATATTTTAGTGATATGTAGTTTTACATGAAGAAAGATAAGTTGAATCCCTTACTTACACATTCCAAATTAACGTTTTTATATTCTGGAGTGTGTTTTTTAAATTTTATGGTTAGAATGCCAGGCAGGATATTTAGTCTGATGTAGAAATCAGGGAAGGCTTAAGGCAGACTTAGGAGGAAGTTATAAAAAGGGAGGAGGAAAAAGAGAATGAAAGAGAAAGATTTGGTTGAAAGCAGTAAGTGGTTGGGGGCCAGAAGGACCACAAAGCAGAGTGGCTGAGGGGAAAGTGAACCAGGAAAGACGAATGAGAGTAAGCCATTGAACTACCATGTGTTGGATAAAGCTATTCAGTGTTTATAAATTTTTAAAACTTTGAATTTAGCGATACTGATGGACAGTGTAGCCTTCCTGAGATTGTTTGGGAAATCCAAGTCATTTGTAAGTCAACTAGGAATTTTTTTTTAATGATTAGTACTAACAGTATCACTAAGTATAAAATAATTGTTAAATGACTTTGCATGCAGTTATTTTTTGTGCAAACTAAATTTTCCCATATAAATTACTATATTTAGAATTATTTACATAACTTAATGACCCATTTATATTACATAACTGTTTAGATTAATAGGGTTTATTCATTACTAGATCTCTGTTTTTGTTGATTTAGCGATATTTGCAAACAGAAGTGTATATAGTACTATATCTTTTCAAAATTGCTTCTTTGCAGGTAGATTCTTGATCTATCACTTCTAACAGTTGCAGATTCTTCCTGCTTGTTCCTTTTAACATTTTCTCTTGTTCTTCCATAGTAAACTGATTTAAAATTTTATTTTGAAGATGAATAATGGCTTAATTACAAATTATAACACTTACAGATGGAAGTGGAGAACGGGGAGAAAAGGATGCAAGCAAAATCACAACATATCCTCCAGGCTCTGTGCGGTTCGATTGTGAGCTCCGGGCAGTGCAAGTCAGCTGCGGATTTCACCATTCAGGTAGCAGCGGAACTTTATAGGGTATAACTGCATTTTTACAATTGTGCTAAATCAGTTATTTGTTTAGCATAGACAAGTGTAGTCTGCTGTGTGTTCAAAGCTTTAGTGTGGCAGTACCTCTCAAATATAAAAAAAGCTTTGTACTTATTACAGTGTTTCTTTAAAGAAACTGTGGCATGATGGAATAGGTATTTACTTGTAGTATGTCTTCTGTTGTATTTATATTATAATTTAATTGAGAAAATTCCTGAAGATGAAATAATTTCTGAAATTTTTTGGACTCTAAAATTCTGTGATTTTTATAATCTAGACCCCAGTTTTGTTACTATTCAGGTAGACATATACATCAACATATTTCTTTATTTTGTTAATGTAAAAAATATTTAAATTTTAAGTAAATTATTGCATTTAGGCTCTGTAACTCAGGTTGTAATATTCAACCTTTATAAAAATAAACCTGTTAAAATTTTTTGATGCTGAATATATTTCCTTATTTGATAAGTATTGACAGATATTAAAAGCTCTGACATTTTATTAATGTTGTACATAATTGTACATAGCTTAAATCTATCTGCTACCTATATAATTATCCTAGATAGGAGAGAACAATACTTTATATGTAGTTATCATTAAAAAAACTTTACAGTTGACCCAAACCAATGTTTTATTAATGTTATTAAATGGCACTTGTAAACATTTTGAAGTATGTATTATGAGAAACATTGTGCATTTTTATAACCTACAAAAATGTGTTAAAGAACTAAAATTATATTTTTCATTAAATATAAATGTGTGCTTCAATTACCTATTTTAATGGCTCTATATACATTTTAAATAGTGAAAATTACACTGCTCATACTATGTGATAGAAATACAAAATGCATACCGGGAAATAATACAGCACTTTGTTTTGGCTTCAGTGGTTTTAATGGAGAATGGAGATGTCTATACGTTTGGCTACGGGCAGCACGGGCAGCTGGGACACGGAGACGTGAGTTCCAGGTACTCCGACTTACTGTTTGAAGATGTCGAGTTTGTTTTTTTCTTTTTCTTTCTTTTTCCTTTTCTTTTTTTTTTCTAAATATATATTTCTATACTAGAAATCGTATTTATACCACTATTTTACAGAGTGTGCCTGTAAATTATGGGTGGTTCTTGATTTTATGATTGAGTGCCTTTGTGGGGGTAGATTTGTAGTTTCAGTAGAAAAGCTTATTTACATTTTATAAATTTAAAATATGAGTGATTATGATTATCACAAAAATCCTACTATATTCTTTCTTAAAATTTTGTTTTAAGGATTTTGTTTATTTTTAGAGAGAGGGCGAGGGAGGGAGAAAGAAACATCTACATCAGAAACATCGATGAGTTGCTTCTTGCACAGCCCCAACTAGGGACCTGGCCCACAACCCAGGCGTGTGCCCTGACTAGGAATCGAACTGGTAACCTTTCGGTTCATAGGCTATCAGTCCACTGAGCCACACCTGCCAGAGCCCTACTATATTCTTAATGATAATTACTTTTTTAAAGGTTGCTAATAGCAATAGAAAAGAGAATGAACATCCTCAAATTGCATTTGAAAAAATCAGTAGTGGATTCATTTATGTTACTTGATATTGTGTGTTTGGAAATTTTGGTCCAAAATTAAAAAGAAGTTATTGAAACTTTTGAATAATTTTTAAACAGAATGTAACGGTCTCTCAGAGAAACTGTTTTGACTTATCCAGAACAGTGGAGAACTAATTGTGGTGGAGACTACTAGACACATCCTAATTTCCATCTGTTCTCTTCATTTGATTGTAAAGTTTTAGTTAGTAACCTGACCAGGCAGCTAGACTTGTTTTCCCACCTCCATTGCAGCAAGGTAAGGCCATGTAAACTAAAGAGATTTAGTTTCCAGTGTAAACTAAGCCACTTGGAATCATGGTATTGAAAGGAAGGGAATACCCTTTATTTCACCTTCTTCCTTCCCAGCTTGCTTCCTGGAACCCATGCGTGGTGGCAGGAACTGGAGAAGTGATCATAGTGATCATAAGTCGGAAACCATGTATTGAGAATGGCAGAACCACATATTAGTGATAGTCTGGGCCTCTGACACCATGGAGCTGCCACATCAGCTTCTTGCAGCTGGATACTTACCTGAGAGAGAAGTAAACTTCTGTCTTATTTAAGTCCTTGTTTCTTTGGCTTTCCTTATAGCAGTTGAATCCATGCCCTGCTTAATATAGTGAGAGTGCTTTTGGTAAAAAGTATAGAAAATTCTTTATTAGTTCAGGTCTTCCAAGAAGATACTAAGACAGGGTTAGATGTACAAAGAATTATTGGGAGAAAACACATGACAGATACCATATTTTGCTGTGTATAATACACAACCACGTTTTTGGCCCAAACTTTGAGGGAAAAAATCAATTGTTTTGATTTTTTATTCAATTTTTTATTTATTATATTTAGATACTTGTTTTTTGTATTATAAAGGAATTTTATCTTTTTTTTTGGAATATATTCTGGTACAAGAAATTTTATGTACTGGTAAAAAATTTACGATATTTAGGCATCATAGAAGGGCAAGAACTCTTCGTCACTGTCAATATCAGAAGTATCTTCTTCAATTTCTGCATTACCGGTATCTTCTGAAAAGTCACTCTTCTCATCCTGGTAAATTTCATTTTTCTCAGTTCCATCCATAGCATTGTTGATGCTGCATTTTTTAAACAATTTCACAACCACTTTCTTGTTGACACTGTTCCGTGATCTTAGGATCCAGTCACAAACCTGGAGGATGGGTGTTTTCTTGATTCCGCTCATAGGTGTTAAATCATTACCAGCTGACTGCAAAGTCCACTCTTTCTTCATTAGGAACTTAAAGGGCTTGTTTACTGGCATGTCGAGAGGTTGCAGGTGGCTGGTTAGCTCACCAGGTATCAACGCAGCAAGTTGGGTTTTCAAGTCTGCTGAGATTGCTTTTGTACTTTGTGTAACATGGGCTTTGAAGTGATCAGAAACTAGCAAAGCTGGTTTTTTAAGTTATCCTCCAGGCCTTCATGACCAGACTTTGTTACACCAGATTTCCATACCGCCTTCGTTCATCCATCCTTTTTTATGCACATCGACAATAACTATACTTGGAATTCTTTCTTTAAGAAACATTTTTCTTTTAAAGATAATCATAGGTGGTAGCTTTGTCCCACTGTTTTTTAGTTACATTTTAAGCATGAATAAAAGAATTGAAAACATTTCTATAGATACGGCATTAGTGTTACCCATGTATAATGCACATCCTTATTTTTCTTTCAAAAGTTTGGGCAAAAAAATGTGCATATTATACAAAGCAAAATATGGTAAAAAGGAAGAGAGCAGGAATAAGCAAGGAAAAGGCAAAGAACACCTCCAGATATGATGTAGGTCTGACCCCTATGAAAAGAAAGAAGGAAGAAGCATGGAGTACATAGAATCTACATTAATGTGCAGTTCTGAGCGAGTTTCAGCCAGGCAACTAGGATATCCTCCAGCCAAGGATGCCCTTTGAAGAGTCCCAGACTAGGCAGCATGGGCCAGTATTAATACCTTCACGGTGTCCAGTCACAGGCTTTTGGCATCCCAGGGAAAGGAGGGCCTCATGGATCCAAAGGGAGAGCATCTGAGGCTCAGTCAGCTGTTTTCCCTGCAGCAGATTGTCTTGAAGATACGAGTGATCCACTTTGAAACCAGGGTTATTTTATTAAGTCTGGAGATACGTAGGGAAGCTTCAAGCCAGACTTAACTCATCAGTTCAGTTTGCCACAAGAATTTCTTCCTTTTTGGTCTTTTCACTCTGCTTTAATGTTCCTAGTAGTCATGAGATACCTGCTGAATCAACTGGACCTATATGGTTTCTTATTTACATTAATTAAATAAAATCCAATATGTTTAGTTTGTTCTTAAACCACTCCATTACTGTGGCAGGGATGGAATTACGCTACTTACATAGCAAAGATCAGTTATTCTTAATCCTGGCTGCACACTAGATTTACTTGGGGAACTTCAAAAATACCATGTATGGATTCCACACCTAGAATTTCTAAGAGGTGTGTGTTGAGGGTGAGGGGTGTTATTGGAGGCAGCAGCGGCAGTCCTGGATAGGATGCCAGCATCTGTATTTACAGAAACTGTCCAGATTCTACTGCTCATCCAGGATTGAGAACTACTGTGTGTCCCTAGAGGGCAGGGTCAGATCCATTAGCAATGCACATGAAACTGTGATGAAATGGAATGAACTCAGTTACTTTGAATGTTGTTGCTAATGAGAAGAGATGACTGAGGTATAATTGAGTTGAATTCACTAAAAACAAAACAACATATATTTGACACTATTGTCAAAAGGTTTGAAATCTGTCACAATCTTAATGACAAATACTGTGCTTTAAAAAGAGCAAAAGGCCTTGGCAACATTACTTTGTCAAATGTCACTGGATATGATGTTTGGATGTTGGACATTGGATGTGACAGGGTATGAATGGCTTATAGGCTTGAGCAGTTACTATCACAGGTGCTAGAGGCAACAGATGTTTTATCTCACAGTTGAATGGCCTCACTGATAAGTACAGATAGAGTCAGGGCTTGTAATTTGTGTGGATAATTTGGCATTTTATTCGGCTTCTCATTGGAGGTCCATGGCACAGAAGAAGAGCATTTATTCTTATGACCGTCATCATCATTACTGCTGTTGTTATTTAGCTGGGAATGTTTTGTGAGCTGTCATATAAACTGGGAAAGTAGTGCAGGTAGACATGGTGGCGCATCAGTCATGGGCATCAAGGAGGTCACTTTTTCACAGATCAGACTGTACTTGGATGTCATTCCACAGAAAATGGGCAAATAGTTACATTTTGTGGTCTTGACTGCAGGGAAGGAAAATTGTGAAAGTCATGACTATAATCAAATCACAGCCCTCAAGTAACTGAAATCTGAAGAATGAACAGCATAAGCACAAGATCCTGCCATACCACGTTGAGGTGTAATGGCTGTTGAAAGGGAGGGTGCTCATGTCAGCTTGCAAAATGCAGCGGTTACCAAAACCCATTACCTCATGGTCCTGATTCTACCAGGAAACTCCATTCCTTGATTTACAGTGACTTGCTCAGGTGACAGTATCATAACAGTCTTCTGAGTATGTTCAATAGCTTGAATTGATCATTTTCATGAAACATGATAGGGTTAATGTTGAAAATAAAATATTAGGATTTGTTAAAAAGAATAAACACTGGTGGGATTTGCTTCAACTGGTCAAAGTTGTTCTTTTCCAGTACATAAATTCCCACTCCTGGCTCCATTCATGGAGCCGTGACTGTAAGACTGAGTTCGTGAGGTGTGGGGGAGCTAAACTGGATGGCCCAGTGTGGTGTTGCCTACAATATTGTGCCTGGTGGATTAAGCAAAAGTTAGTCAAAACTGTTCCTGCTGTAAGCATTCTGGTTACCCTGTTCGTCTGGATCTGTGGGACTTGGAAGGCAGGAGGCAAGAGCTGTGTGATTAATCCAGGAAGGAATTCACCACTTATATGGAGGAGCAGTCTTGGGGAAGAAAGTCCCCATAGCAGAAAGATTGACTACCACAAAGCAGAACATTTACAGACAGTTTAAATATAAGTGTGCAGTTGGCAGGTCTTTTTTGTTGTTGTTGTTTCTAGTAATCAAGTGCTTTTAAGTGGAATTTATTGTATAGCACACACTGATAATGTGTGATTAATGTAACATAAGTGTTGTGGTGGACGTGATGTAAAGATAGCCAAAATGACGGAGTTCAGTTTCTAGTTTGGGTCCTGATTCTGACACTTGGTACCTGTATGACCTTGGCCAAGTTACTTAACTTTCCTGTGTCTTAGTTTCTTTCTCTGTTAAATGAGAGTAAGTATATTTTCCTCAGAAGGTGGTTGTGCAAATTCAGTGAGATGATGCGTGTTATTTAGTTAGCACAGGGCCTAGCCCATAGTAATGCTAAACTGAGTGTCAAAAGCGTATGAGGGCTTTTATGTATTCTCTCATGACATGTCTACCAGCCCTCTTTTTTTGTTTCTGTGTTTTGTCCAGGATTCTCCTAAATTTCTAAATTCTGAATTCTTTTACCATTTTCAGTAAACTTAAACCTGGATGTTGGGGGAAAAGATTATATTGTTTTGGATGCTTTTACTCCCCTTTTTCTAATAGAATCTTGCTAGTTTTTGTAATGTTTCTGAGTTGCATCTTTTTCTTGCTATACCGTCCTCCTTCCGTGTTAATATTCTGTACCGCTATAGTGTTTGGAACAATTTGGACAAGGTTCAGATCTTTGCTTCATGTCCTACCAAGTATATGAGTATAATTTAGTGAGCCTTAGTTTAAGTAAAGATTGCTGAAGAATCAACATGGTATATGTAAAACCGCCTGGCATGCACCCCCACCCACACTCACACACATAATTTTCCTTTTCTGTTCTTCCTGTGTTTTCCAAATAATTTCATGAATGTGCTTGCTGATATCATGGAAAGAGTTGAAAGACTATGTATTAGCAGACCTGCCACCCAGTCTTGGGGACATCCTACATGTAGAGTTAATTTAGCAATTAGTGATGTATTTTATATGGAAGTGCTTTGTAAACTTCAGGCAAGTAAACAGTTACAGGAACTTTTCTTTTAATTCTTTGTTTGAATTGAACTGCACATTTCTCTGAGGGCATTAGTTTACCATACAGCCTTTTGAAGGGGTTATTGTTTATTTGCCTAAACTCCCCATATCTCAGAGTTGAGAACCATTTTACTGTTCACTGCTGTCCTTAGCCATCCCAGAATGAAATGAAATATTTAAAATAAAATCCATTACTGCTTTTTTGAGGTATGGCCATTCTCCTCTATTTCCCTTTTATTACCTATCTTTGAGTCACTGCCTTTCATTGAAAATTTATTATCCTCCCCTAGCTGGTGTGGCTCAGTGGATTGAACGTGAGCCTCCAGACTGACAGGTTGACAGTTTGATTCCCAGTTAGGCCACATGCCTGGGTTGTGGGCCAGGTCCTCAGTTGGGGGCGTGCAAGGAGCAACTGATCGGTGTTTCTCTCGCACAATTGATGTTTCTCTCCCTCTTTTCCTCCCTCCTTTCTTCCCTCCTTTCCCCTCTCGCTATAAATAAATAAATAAAATAATTTTTGAAAAAGAAAATTTATCTGCCTCTTACTGTTTTCTCAGTCTGAATCTTGTCACATTCATGAGTGACTTCAATATCCATGTGAATGGCCCCATACACCCTTATATCTAGTAAACTTTATTTCCATATTCATGGTAGCTATTCCCAGAGCCCATCTTGGATCTGGCACACCTCCAACTCTGAATTCTTAAATATACACAACCCATAATCTGAGGCCAATTTCTTCTTCTGTCACTTAGCTTTAATTTATTTTATTTGGCTATCTACATTATCAGGACTTAATTCCCCATAGCCCTCCACTTTTTTACTCTTTCACCCTTTTCGTTTTATTTCCTACCCCAGTCAGAGATTGTTATTTATTCTCTTCACCTATACTCTTACCAGTATCCTCAATTTTCACACCCTCTGGTCTTGATGCTCAGGCATGGTAAAACTTAAAGCATGAATCAGTCTGTCTATATTTCCAATGTCTAACTTAGGCTTATGGAAAAAAATAAATCACCCCACATGTACAGATAGTTATAAGGTTTCCAGATTCAACCAATTCCACTATAATGGGCAGTAATCTTCCTGTTTTGTAGTTTTGAACTATTTGGTTAAGACCTTTTGAGAATTTTTTAAAAGATTTTATTTATTTTTAGAGATGGGGGAAGGGAGGATGAAAGAGAAGGAGAGAAACATCGATCAGTTACTTCTTATATGTGCCCCCACAGGAGTCCAAACCCTCACGCCAGGTGTGTGCCCTGACTAGGATTTGCACTGGCGGCCTTTTGCCTTGAGAGACGACACCCAGCCCACTGAGCCAGACCAGTTAGGGTGACCTTTTGAGAATTTAATGAAAAATGAAAAGATACAAGAATAAACTGACTTACAAATTTAGGAGGTTCACAGATCTGAAACTCATTTAAAGATTTCACAGAAGCCCTTTGTTTGGATCAGGTTTTAAAACTTCTGATCTCAGTATTTTATTTATTCCGTTCACTATCGTACCATTTCTGTAATTTTCAAATTCTTGCACATGATCTCTATCAGAACACAAATAAAATCTATTAGATGGGAAATTCTTCAGCCTGCCAGCTCTACAAACGTACCTACACCCATACTACTACTTTGCTCCTTTTTAATGTAACATTTAAAGAAAGACTTGTGCTTGTCCATGTTATGAAGCCTAGCTACCTTGTCCTTAGGGATCAAGTTCTGTTTCTTGCTCCTCTCTGACCTATATCTTTGGCCTCTTTATTTTTACTCACTCTTTTAAATGTCATCAAATCTCGGTCTTAAAGGACCTTAGGCCTTTCTTTCAGCTTCATTTACCCTTTAGCTGTTAGTTTTTTTTCTCTTTCCTGCTGAGATACTTGAGATTTTGTGTAGTCTTTGACCCCACTGTTAACTTCTCATCTGCTGTAGTGTTGTGCCTACTCCTACCAAAGAGACTTTCTTCTTCCTAAAATACTGAGTGATCATTTGTATGTCTCGCCAGAGCATTTGGCATGTAGCTTATTTCCCCCTTGTTGAAACCTTCTCTTCCAGTGACTCTCTTCGTATCACATTTCCCAGAGTTTAGTCTTCCTCTTTGGTATGTCCTCTATTTCTATGAGCTTTTCTTTCTTTCTCTATACCAAAAGTGTTAGAAGAGACTCAGAATGAAAACCAGGATCTCTGCTTTTCTTTCTTTAGTGATCTTTATTGATTTTCATAGCTTAAGAATGTTACTACCATGTACCTTGTTGCATAAGCAAAAAAAAACCTTCCTCACCCCGTATCAATCATTTGCCAAGTCTAGTAAGTTCTGTTCTTCACATAGCTCTCAAGTTCATTCATTCCTTTCAGTCCACTGTTTCTAGTTTGTGCCTTCATCTTATTGTGAAATTGTTTTAACTAGGTTTCCAGATGCTAGTCTTGCCTCTTTCAATTCATTTTCATTGCAGCATGAAAAATTATTAAAATTTTTTTATGTAACTTTTTAAAATTTAAAATATCATAAAACATTGTCTCAAAATCAGAGCGCTTTTATTGTGTGTAGACTATTTCTAGACTGACAGTTATTCTAGTTACAGATGATTACTAAAAATTGTTAATAAATGGTAAATAAAGTGTTGCAAGAATGGATACAAGGATGTTATTTATCATAATCATTACCATTTATTAAGTGGTAACAATTTAACTGTGTGCCAGACACTGATCAGAGCACTTAATACATGTGAACTTCCTTATTGTTCATAAGAACACTGTGGGTTGGATAATGTTTATTATTATCTTCCCTGTTATATTAGTGAAAAATGGAGTGTGAAAAGGATGAGTAACTTGTTCAGTCATGGTCATGTTGGCATTATTTGGTGGAGCCAGGATTCACACTCCAACAGTCTAGCTCTAAGCGTAAGCTTTTAGCCACTGCTAAATTGCCATGATACAGTATTCTGATTCAGTAACTACTGTGATAAAATCTTAACTTACTAGCCCAGTGGAAAAAAGTAGAAAAGAGGACATAAAATCACTTGTTTTCTGATAGTTCCTGGATTGAAATTCTGTTAAATTATTGTATCATTATTTCATCCAACAAATACTTTTAAATATCACTAACATACCATTCATTGTAAAAGAAAAAAATTTTTTGACAACAATGATAGCACCAGTCTTTCAGAAAAATTAAAAATTGTGCTTATAATTAGCTTAATAAATTTAGGAAATATTTTTAATAATCTCCTTAAAGTCAGTGATTGTCTTTTTCATCTTCAAATACTGAGCACCTATGGAGACAGGCATATAGCACTTAAAATAAGTTTTTACTGAATATTCTTATTAGTGCCTTATTATCTCTTCTCCTTATTGCTTTGTTTATTTTTTTATTTCAGTTGAGTCTTGTAAGATACTGACTTAATATATTTTTTTTTAACCTAGGGGATGTCCCACTCTTGTTCAAGCATTGCCAGGCCCTAGCACACAAGTTACTGCAGGCAGCAACCATACGGCAGTACTTTTAATGGATGGACAGGTCTTCACATTTGGAAGTTTTTCTGTAAGGAATTTTTAAAGCATTAATAATATTGCATTGTACCATTGCCTCATAATTTGTCTACTTTAGCTGTTTTTTATGGGTTTAGTGAAATTCTTGTACTGTAATCATTGCATATGCATATTTCTTGTCTCCACCCTCAATACACACAAAACTCAAATGACATTTCTTTGAAATAATTTGCTTCTATAGTTTAGCATTAGAATTTATTGAATTTAACAGCTGGGTTCGAATTGGACATGTTTATTCCGGGTCAGAGTCCTTTAAGCATTCACTAGAGCTAATTATATCATTTGAAAACTTATTTCTCATCTAATTTGTAAAGATTTATTTTTCTTAACAGAGAATTTTATTTTAGAACTTTTTAGAAACCTGGTTTTATTAGATTTGTTTAAAATTATAGTTTCCTTTTTCTTTTTTTTCCCCTCTCTCTCCCCTCCTGTTTGACTCTCTGTTTCATTTTCTTTTTCTTTTTACCAAAGCTTGAGAAGAGTGAAAATGCTCTGAGAGTATATTATAGTGTGATTATAGTAGGGATCAAGGAAAAGCTTCATAAGATTGCTAATAAACCTATACCATCTCTTACATGGATAAATATTCAGAATGCCATACCCTAAGTCCTTGAAATGTAATTTGCAACTCTTGATTATTAAAATTTTTGAATGTCAACTTTGAAAAACTCTTTTATTTGGCAATTACTTTAAGCTTACGGAAAGGTTATTTAGTTCCTCTAGGTGCCTCGCTGGCAATTTTAAGCTGCTGCTCTGTGTGCTAGTGCTTAGAGTGAGTAAGTTTATGAGTGATGATTTCATGGGCCAGCCCTTTAAGAGGGAGCATCTTGGTCTCCCATAGCCCTTTGTCTTTCTTGGACTTTCTTATGTCAAACACAGTCCCCACTGATTTGACATCCAGATGTTATGGGGACTTCTCTTGCTGGCACTGGTTCCCTGAGCTGGGAAGTCCAGTGTGGGGCTGAGACCCCTCACTGCTGAATGGGGACCTCCAAAGCTGAGATATTTCTCCCAGTTCTTAATCTCCACCCCTGCTCCCAGTCTAGACATGGTTTCTTATTTTCACTCTTAGTTATAGGAATTCTGTTCAGCTAGTCTTTAGGTGGTTTTCAGTGATAGTTTTTCTATAATTTAGTTGTAATTTTGATGTGGTCATGGAGGAAGGCCAGCTCAGAGTTTACCTATTCTGCCATCTTGACCAGAAGTCTCAAGATCTCTTACTCTTTTTTACATCTAAATAATACTTCACTGTCAGTATATACTGTAATTTATTCAATCAATTTTTTTATGCTTGGACTTTAAAGTACTTTCCAATATTTTGCAATGATAGCAATGAATATTCTTAGAGGTAATTCTTTATTACCTTTGAGGTAAATTTCTAGAAGTAAGATCGCTGAGTCCAAATTTAATACCTGCGTAGTTTTATGAGATATTATCAGTTCTCCTGTATTTTGATTTCTCATAAGTAATCAGTGTATGAGCATGCCTGTTTCTTCACAGTCTTGTCAGCAAAATGTGTTGTCACACCTTTTAATTTGCATCAGTCAGATGGGTGGAGAAATGGCCCTGCATACTCTGAAGCCTTTAAATCACTACTTTTACTTAGTATTTTGACAATCAGGGTTGGGTTTTCTCTTTGGGGGAATGCTTTTGCCAGTGCCTTTTCTAAGTCTTCCATGCTCCTCTGCTCATCTTCTTAAGCCTCCCTTTTGTACTCTCCCCACCACACTCAGGCTTGCAGTGGCCAGTGGAGAGAGAAAACTCTGTTGCAATTTGTTTTTTCCCTCTGCTTAATTAAAAATATGATGAATTTCTCTTCTCTCCAAAAGCATATTATATTCCTGAATATGATGTACTTTGCTCACTTTTTACATTTTGATATTCTTTTTGGGGGGGTGTAAAAATATGAGAATAGTCATTGAAAGAAGCTGAGAATGAACATTGAAATTTTTTAGTTCTTCTCCAATCACAAGCTTGCCACCTTACCTTCCCCTGGTTCATTCAAGGGATTGAAGCTCAAATGCTTCTATAGTCAGATTATGGCTGGATTTTCTTGCTGTGATGTTGAAGGAGTAATAGAACTCACTAGAAACCTGGTAGTTGGGTGAGATCTTAACCAGGCTTTCGGCAGTGCTCCGAGTGCACGTATGTGCTCTCTCCCCTTCTTTCTCTCGTTTCTTTCTCTCTCTCTCTTTTTCCCTATAGTTTTTCATTGGCATTACTTACAGATAAATCTGGGTTCCACGATGTACCATTTTTTGCCCTCCAGAGGATTTTTGGAAGAGGAATGCTGTGGGGGGAGAGAAAGCTCTTGTGCCAGGGGTGGATAAATATTTATCAGTCCATCTACATTCTTTTACAGCTAGCTACTAGCTTAGCTGTAAGAAGCTTCCTGCTACTTTCCAAATTAAGCTCTTAAGTAACCAGGTACCTATAGACAACCATAAGTGATTCTGCTATTTGTTTTGAAACAAATGAAATAATTTGATTATGTGAAAAAATGTACGTTTTATATTGTACTCAGTTGCAATGTTTACTTGTACTGTTTTGGTCTTTTACCCAAATGCTTTCAGATTGTCTGAATTCAGTATACTGTTTACGACACTATCAACTCAAAATGTCAAAACAATTTTTTCATTTTATGTACTTTATTTGGATTTATCGTAGCATTTTCCCTCTAAATTTGTCTGTTTACTTATTTATTTAATTTTTATTGTTTATTCCATTGTAATACTAATTTCTAAACATTTATAATATTTAAATGTACATTTAACGAAATGAAATCTGTATTTCATTTAAATGTAGATGAAGATAGTTCACAGTATTTCACAAAGATTTCTGATGTGGAAAACTATTTTAACTTTGTTATTTATTTTTAATAATATACTTTGTCACTTATTATGAGGAGAATTTCTAGGAATAAAAAGTTATTCCTTTAGAAGTGTTTGGTACACATTTCAAAACAGTTTATTTAAAAAAACTAACAATTGATGAATAATGTCGCAGAGCTGTTTTTGTCTACTGTCTTCTTTATAAAAAATTACAGATTGTTCAGTTATATTGTTAATATGATTTATTTAATCTTCTAGAAAGGACAGCTGGGCAGACCAATTCTGGATGTGCCATACTGGAATGCCAAACCAGCTCCCATGCCTAACATTGGATCAAAATACGGAAGAAAAGCCACCTGGATAGGTGCAAGTGGAGACCAGACTTTCTTGCGAATTGATGAAGCACTAATTAATTCACACGTGCTTGCTACATCAGAAATTTTTGCCAGTAAACACATAATAGGTAATACCCAAAACAAATGGACATCCCCACCAAAAATTCTTGTCCTGATTAAATAGGTCATTTTTCCCTATTATAAGATATATTCTTGTAGCTTTTGTTTTTTTTCTGTCTGAAGAAATTTAACAGAAGCTTCTAAGTGGTTTTTTTTTTTTTTTTTTTAACATTTATCTATATGCTGGAAGAATGGAATAATCGGGCAATCTAGAAACAAATTATAAGCTAGAGAGTGGTAGAAATATAAGTTAAATTGTAGTAGGATAAAACCTAATTAGAAGGAGGAATTTTTCTGTATGGTTCTTGTTAATAAATTGTAGAAATTAATCATTTGGAAGAGTACATAAATCAAACTTATCAATCCACACTGTGTCTTTGATATTGTTAATTATATGGTAGAATGGTATAGTGTAGAAGTTAGTGGCCTATGTTATAGATTTAGAAAGTCTGAGGTTTTAGTCCTAGCTTTGTTATTTAAAGGTTTTTAGTTACTCAGCCTCATTAAGTTTCATTCTCTTCATCTGTAAAATGGAGATAAAAATAATGCTTTATAACTTTGGGCAATATAAAAAGGTAATGCATCTTTAAAATATGTGAATTTTTCTCAAGGCTTGATACCTGCTTCTATATCAGAACCTCCTCCATTTAAGTGTCTTCTGATAAATAAAGTGGATGGGAGTTGTAAAACATTTAATGACTCTGAGCAAGAAGATCTGCAAGGGTTTGGTGTGTGTCTTGATCCTGTGTATGATGTCATTTGGAGGTAAGTGTCTCTGTTTACAAAATAGAATAGTAAATAAATTTTGATCAAATTGTGTTCTGGTGGTACTATAATAAAATTTATGTACAGATAGATTTTTCATACATGAGACCTCTCCTGTTTAACTCTTTTTGTTGTTATTGTTATTCTATTACAGTTGTGTCAGTTTTTCCCTTGTCCTCCTCCGCCCAGCCTACCCCCCACTCCCACAGTCAGTCCCCAGACTGTTGTCCAGGTCTGTGGGTCATTCATACGACTAGTTCTATGACTAGTTCCTTCCCCTTCTTTTCACCATTATTCCCCTCCCCCCTCCTATCTGCCTACTGTAGATCTGTTCCATGTTTCCATGTCTCTGGTTCTATTTTGCTCATTACTTTTTTTGTTTATTAGAGTCCTCTTAATGGTAAGATCATATGGAATTTGTCTTTACACTTTTATCATAGTGATTCATGGGGACCCTTACAGTGTAGCATAGTGTTTAAGATGGACCAGACTGCCTAAGTTTATCCCAGCTCCACAGTTTGCTTTGCATACCTTTGGAGAAGTTACTTTGAGTCTGTGTTCCTCACTTTTCTCATTTATGAAATAATAGTAGTACCTACTTCAAGCTTGTTAGAAGGATTGACAAACTAAGAGCAGAGGGACATAGTAAGTGCTATGGAAGTGTTTGCTGCTGTCACTCTAGTTAGCAGTTTTACTTTGAAGAGTTCTATTGTTAATTACTTTTAGTCTGTCAGCAATCCTATCTAAATTGTATAGAATTCATTCTATTTCTTGATGCCATAAATATCTAATTATTACCAAATATTTAGAAAAAATTATGCCAAAGACAATAGAGAATAAGATATGAGCTTGCCCCTCAGGAATGTACATAACAAAATTCCCATATTGGTAGAGAAATAGTCAGGGTTATTAAACTCCAGACATTATAAAAATGTAGAGGTGGATACAGGTACCCAAGAGACTCAACAAATTATATTGTATTTGTTTACAATTTATTATGGTGCTTTATAGACAGAATACGTAAAGAAAAGAGTTATCCTCAGCATTTCTAGCTTTGAATAATAATAGGAAATGTATCCTGCCGTTACCAGTGTGGTAATCAAAGCACTCAAAATGTTCTTCACTTTTTGCATTGTTTATTTGGCCTGCCTTAGCAGGCAGGAATTCAGGTAAGTTGAAAGACTGAAGTGGTATGAATGGAGTGGGGAGGCTGTCTCATTGTTTTTCTTCTTCTGCCCATGCCTGTTCCCATTTCCTTCAGCCTATCAAGTCTTAAGTGTTTTCCATCGGTGTTGAGGCCTGCATTCAGAGTGAAGGATCAGCTTACTGATCCTTAATTTGGGCATTTTGTTAGAAGTCCTGGAAGCCAGAATTGGGTTGAGCAGTAGTGCTTTTAGATCTCCCTAGGAGCATTATACAGTATAAATTAGATAGCCAGAGAGTAGAGGTGAGTCATCTTGTAGTAATTCAGTAGACTTGAGATACTAAGTACCAAAATTAGAGTGATCATAGGGAGATACAGTGGAGGTGATAGAGAGCCGAATGGTGTAAAAATAGAATTGCCCTTAATTATTTACTGATTAGAAGTCAGTGCATAAGAGATTTAGTTAACAAAAGAGTAAGCCCTGGTTTGGACCTATGTTTATTGATGTTTTATTTTCTATAATCCTTATGCTTTATTTTTAAATAATGTAAATGTGCATTAACAAAAAGTAAAAATTGTCAGCATGCAACTCGTTTCTGTATACATTCACTAAATTAGAAATGCATTCTCTAAGCTAGAGATAACAGTAGAATTAAGATTCTAATAGTAAAGCTAGAGCCATTTCCCTGGGGTCTTAACAGAACTCAGGAGTGTAGTATACAGTTAGTTGAACCTTGCCTTTTTCACATATGGTGGCAGCAATGGGACAGATGATCTTAAATATCTTGCCAGGTCCTTGATCATTTACCCCCTTGTTCCATAACAGAGATTGAAAGATGAAGGGTAATTTTCTCCTGTGTTTTAGTAAAATAGCTGGAAGGTATTTTTCTTTAATCAGGATTAGAGTTTCATTTCATTATCCTAACTCCTGGCTGCTTTGCGTTTTTCAGTAGTGTACTTGCACTTTATAGCTATCATCGGGCATTTGGGGTTCCTTTTAGTTTTCATTGCTGCCTTAATGTTTATTAGTAAGGTTGAACATCTAAATAATTCTCTTTGTGCTTGCTTTCTGAGAACAGGATTCTGTGTCTTTTGCCCACTTAGTATTGAATTGATTGTCTCTTAATTTGCAGGAGCTCTTATATATTGTGCATATTATTTTGCCTCATATGTATGTATCACATATTTTCTCTTGACATATCCTTTGTCTTGCAACTTTTAACATCGAATTTTTATTGCATACGTGCTTCATACCTATAAGTATGCATCAGATTGTGAAGTATACTGTTGCTCTGTATTCATGGAGTATAGTGATTTATATTACTGTTCTGTTTAAATTATTTTACTTATAAGTGACATAAATTATTTATATGTTTAGCTCAGACATGGAAAACAATGAGGTACATTTTGTCCTGTTTAAGCTGCCTGTATTATTCTCTTTGTATCATCAGTTATACTTTAGAAATTTTTTAAATGAAACTGTATGTTGAGGTGCTGTAATTATTCTCTCTCCAAAGGTTTCGACCAAATACTAGAGAACTGTGGTGTTACAATGCGGTGGTTGCTGATGCCAGACTTCCTTCTGCAACAGACATGCAGTCCAGATGCAGCATTCTAAGCCCTGAACTTGCATTACCAACAGGCTCAAGGGCTCTCACCACCCGCTCTCATGCAGCTTTGCACATTCTAGGTAGAGTGCTATTTGATGATCAGATAATTTTAGCTAACTTTTATTAATGTGTGCTGAGTATTTTTAAAGGGAATTTAAATTTAAATATTTTTTCATGTCTGTTAAATGATATGCTAGGCACAAAATAGGTTAAATATTATTAAGAGATTTATCCTACAGAAAATAATACATCAGACTTACACCAACATCATGAAAGATTCATATTCCCCAAATATATAATTTTCCTATAGGTAAATTTTTAAAACTAGTTTTTGCTTGACCTGAATAAATTAACTATTCAAATGCATAATTATAATAGTTAATTTATATACATTATTTTAAAATAAATTCTATAAACTATTGTAGGAATTTTATAAATACTGTTTCTCTTTACACAACACAATTTTCCAGAACACATCAACTTCCTTCTTTCCTTCTAGTTAATTAATTTGAAATATAGCACTTTCTTTCTCTCTTTTTATGTACACATATATATTTTTTGTTGCTGGAAATCTTATACTATTACACATAACTACTTCTATTGTTTTTAAAAATTGTGCTTAAAACTATTCAGTTATGTTTATGTAGAATTTTCAATTGTGAAATTACATTCTTAAGCATAATTAATTACTCGATTCTTTTTACACAAATTTTAACCAAGTAACCATTGTGAACATCCAGAATTAGCATCAGTTAAGGTTATCTCGGGCTATGTCTTCCTCAGATAGTACTTTAATAGTTAAACTAAAATAATTCGGAGCTTCATGAAAGGAAGAAGCTTATAAGGACTCAAGTATTAAGCAGTTTTATCTTTTAGAGATAGAGTTTTGTGCATACATTCTCATACAGTATACGTTTAAATATGATAACTGTGCAGACAGAAGAGAGTGTTTATTGGTTGTACTTGTCCATGAAACATTGTTTAAGGCTTAGAATACATTAGTTGAGCAAACTCATAGTTTATTATTTTAATTTATCCCCTATAGCATCCATCCAATCTCATCAATATTATGGGAACTTGTTTTTCAAAGAACTGAATTCTTGTTTGTTTGTTTTTAGGTTGTCTTGATACCTTGGCAACTATGCAGGATTTAAAAATGGGTGTTGCAAGTACAGAGGAGGAGACTCAAGCAGTAATGAAGGTTTATTCCAAAGAAGATTATAGTGTAGTGAACAGGTTTGAAAGTATGTATGTTTACATTCAGGAAATATTATCTTCTAACTGAATATGTATGACTATTTTAAGACATAAATTATCTTTTGCTTAGGTCATGGAGGAGGCTGGGGTTACTCTGCTCATTCAGTGGAAGCTATACGTTTCAGTGCTGACACTGATATTTTACTTGGTGGTCTTGGTCTGTTCGGCGGGAGAGGAGAATATACTGCCAAAATTAAGGTAAGCATTTCATTGAAAGTGTCGCCCTTTTTGTTGAAGATGTTGGTTTTGACTTAGTTTATTATTTTTTATATTTCTTTTCAAGAGGACTTGAGGAAACTGCTAAAATCTAATACAATAATACTAAGTCATTAATTCATAAAAAATTTAAAAGTTAAGTAAGAAGGGAACAAATGAATGGAAGAGGACTTTTCAATAATTTTAGACTGAGAAAGACTTTTAACAGTCAAGCTCGGACTTTTGTGCTGAAAAATGATCTAGGAACAGCAGTACCTTACGAGCTTACTTCCTTTAAAAATTTTTTTTAAAAATTGATTTATTTGTGAATTGCTTATTTATTCATTCACTCATTGGTTGCTTCTTGCATGTACCCTGCTTCTTGCATGTACCCTGACTGGAGATTGAACCACAACCTTGAAGTACTAGGACAGTGAGTGCTCTAACCAACTGAGATACCTGGCTAGGGCTGTGCTTACTTTCTTGTAGCCTAAAAATGATAGGAGACACAACCATTTTGATGCATAGACATTTTGATGTAGCTTTGAAAGATTTCAGCATTTTTAATACCAAATACTATGTAAACAGATATGATCACTCCAGGAGTGGGGACTAGGGATGAAGTGAGAGATACAGAGATAGAGTGTAGGGGACGGGTTCCCCCTGGTGGACAAACTAAAAAATAATCCAGAGTCGTAAGTTTACCATACTGATTCATCTCACAAAAAGATAAAAGAGAAAACTATACTTTGTGCCTTAATTTTAATAACAGTCTTCATAAAAAATTCTCAATTAAGTGCTATTTACTTAGGATGGTATTGTCTTAGTTCTTTTTTAAAATTAATTTTATTGAGATGACATTGGTTAATAAGATTATATAGGTTTCAAGTGTACAATTCTATGGCACATCATCTTTATGTTGAATTGCGTGCCAGCACCCAGGGTCAGCTTCTCTTCTGTCATCATATATTTTGACCCCTTTATCCTGTACCATCCTCCGACCCCCCTTCCCTCTGGTGATCACCATGCTGCTGTCTGTGTCTGTGAGTTTTTGTTTGTTTTTCATGTTTATTTTTTGCTTTCAGTTTTATATCCCACGTATGAGTAAAATCATGTGGTTCTTAGCTTTTTCTCTCTGACATTTCCCTTAGCGTGGTATTCTCAAGATCTATCCATGTTTTCACAAATGGCCATATTTCGTCTTTTCTTATGGCTGAGTAATATTCCACTACATGTGTGTATCACATCTTTATCCAGTCCTGTATTGAAGGACAGTTTGGATGTTCTCATGTCTTGGTCACCGTGAGTGATGCTGCAGTGAACATAGAAGGGCACATGACTTTCTGAACACATGCTTTCATATTTTTCAAGTAGATACTGAGAAGAGGGATTGCTGGGTCATATGGTAACTCTATCCTTCATTTTTTTGAGGAACCACCAGACTGCTTTCCATAGTGGCTGCACCAGTTTACATTCTCACCAGCAGTGAATGAGGGTTCACAGTTCTCCATAACTTCTACAACACTTACTACTTGTCTTGTTGATAATAGCCATTATAACAAGTGTGAGGTGGTGTGGTATCTCACTGGAGTTCTGATTTGCATTTCCCTAACAGCCAGTGAAGATGAGCATCTTTTCATGTATCTGTTGGCCATTTGTATGTCTTCTTGGGTATATATAGGTCCTCCGCTCATTTATTAATTGGGTTGTTTATTTGCTTGGTGTTGAGTTTTATGAGTTCTTTATATATTTTGGATATTAACCCCTCGTTGGAGCTGTTATTTGCAAATATCATTTCCCATTTGGTTGCCTTTTTGGTGTTTTTTGTTAATTTGTCATGCTGTGCAGAAGCTTTGTAGTTTGATATAGTCTCATTTATTTAATTTTGCCTTTACTTCCCTTGTCATTGGGGTCAAATCATAAAATCCTTTCTAAGACCAAGGTCCATAAGTTTAGTACCTATGCTTTTTTCTATGTAATTGTTTGACATCTTATATTTATGTCATGGATCCATTTTGAGTAAATTTTTGCACATAGGGACAAATGGTAATCTAATTTCATTCTTTTACATGTAGTTTTTCCAATTTTTCAAGTATCAATTATTGCAGGGGCTTTCTTTTCATCAGTGTATGTTTTTAGCTCCTTTATTGAAAATTATTTGTATATACGTGTGGTTTTATTTCTGCGTTCTCAATTCTGTTCCATTGGTCTGTGTGTCTGTCTTTCTGCCAGTGCCATGCTGTTTTGAGCATTGTTGCTTTGTAATACAATTTGAAGTTAGGGAGTGGGACACTTTCAGCTTTGTTCTTTTTTCTCAGGATTGCTTTAGCTATTAGGGATCTTTGTGATTCCATACAAATCTGATAGTTTTTTGTTTTGTATCTTGAAAAAATGACATTGGGATTTTGATGGGGATTGCATTAAATCTTTATATTTCTTTCAGTAATGTGGACATTTTAACTACGTCGATTCAATCCATGAACACTAGTATCTTTCAATTTCATTGTGTCTTTTTCCATCTCTTTTAATAATGCTTTGTAGCTTTCAGTATATAGGTCCTTCATATCCTTTGTCATTTATTTCTAGGTATTTTTATTCTTTTATTACAATTTCAAGAGGAATTCTTTTTCCCATTTCCTTTTCTGAAAATTTATTGTTTGTAAACAGGAATGCAGTCGATTTTTGTACATTGGTTTGGTATCCTGCAACTTTACTGTATTTGTATATTGTTTCGAATAGTTTTTTGGTGCAATCTTCAGGGGGTTTTTTGTTTATGGTTTTTTATTTATTTTTATATAAAGAATCATGTCACCTGCAAAAGGTTACAATTTTACTTCTTTATTCCTAATTTGGATGCCTTTTATTTTTTTCTCTTGCCTAATGGCTCTGGCTAGGACTTCAGTGCTATATTGAATAAGAGAGGTGAGAGTGGACATCCTTGTCTTGTTGCTGATCTTAGAGGAAAAGCTTTTTGTTTTTCACCATTGAGTATGATACTGCATAGCTGAGGATTTGTCATGTATGGTCTTTATTATGTTGAGGTTCTTTCCTTCTCTGCCCATTTTAATTAATATGTTAAAACTCACTTATTATGTTTTTTGGGGACACTTCTTATAGAGGCCCATGCAGAATGCACAAACTTCAAAAACTATTTGATTATTTCTGGTTATAATTGAAATACATGTGCTAAAGAAATTCAGATAATATAGAAATGAAGAAAGCACATATTTAATGTCCCTGGAGTTATATGGAGTGTGGAGATGGAAGGGATGGAATAATGATTAAGAACACCTGTAGCGTATATGCATTGATAATAAGAAAAACAGTAGTTTTAGTTTTGGTTCACTTCAGAGCACCTGCTGTGAAATGTTTATTTTAGGATGTTTTGATTTAAAGTCAGGATAGAGAAGCAAGGTCAGTGATGTATGCTGTTGTACTTGGCAATATCTAGTAAGCTCATCAGGAAGATGTATTTTGTTCCTAGTCCCAAGAGGCTATTTTTTGTGTACATATAATATTGAACACCATGGTGAACCTATCCCCAGTGGTTGTATAGAATTATAGAGGCCTTCTATGTATGTTTTTATTTTGGCCCTATTTTTTTTTTTTAAGTCTCAAATCCTAATTTACCCTTCTCACGACTTGGAAGTGATTTTACCCTTGTATTTAAAGTATAAAGTATACATTTTTCTTTCTAGTAGTAGACGTGTATTTTTTTTTTTTTTATTGGTTTGTTTTCCTAGCTGTGGTTGTTTCCCTTTTTTCCTTGTAAGTCTGTCCTGTTCCACCTAGCCACTCAGTGTTGGAGTTCTTCTAGGCCAACCTCTAGGTCTCTTTCTTCACTCTATATTTTCTCCTAGGCTTTCTCTTCAAAGCCCAAAGTTTCAGTAGCTATCAATGTAGCACGATGCTCAAATTTATTATCTCTAGCTCTATCTTCTTTGACCTGTTTCTGACTTCATTGACCCATTTCTGTGTACATGTTTTAAAGGCATGCCAATTGTCAGTCTTTATTATCACAACTGAACACATGCTCTTCCACCAGGACCTAGCCGTCTTCCAGGGATCCCTCTTTTGAATAGTACTTTCCATCGTCTGTTTATTACACAAGGCAGAAAAGTAGCTATCTTTCTGGATAGTTCCTCTTTCATTTCTTTTTCTTCCCCTACGCTAGGCAAAGCTAATTGTCTTAGACTAGCCACCTAGCTGGTATCTGTGCATATTTTAAACTTTCTATATTTTCTCCCTCCATTCACTTTCTTCCTGTTGCTCCTTAAACCTACTGTAATTAGGTTTTTGCCCCAACCATTTCACTGAAACTGCTCTTGTGAAGGACACTAGTGACACCTTTATTGTTAAAATCAGTGGCCGAGTCTCAATCCTCGTCTTTCTTAACCATTCACCAGAATTTAATCCAATCAGACTCTTTCTTGAAATACTTTTTTCACTTGACTCCCAAGACACCACACTTCATTTTACCCTGTCTCTCTGATGCCTCTTTTTAGTCTCCTGCTGGTTGTTCATCATCTTCTGACCTCTAAATGTTGGAGTTCCAGAACCCAGTCTTGAGTATTTTTTAAAGTATACTCATCCCCAGTGATCTAACCTTAGGACTTTTAAGTATTTTTTTTCCTCTGGTCACTCTTAAACCTATGGACTTCCAATGCTGTTATATAAACAACTGCCTACTCTGCATCTTCACTTGAAGCATTTCAGATATGATACATTCAAAGCTAAGCTTCTGATGATCTCTCAAAACCTGCTGTTCACCTGTTCTTCCCCATCCCGGTTGACTGACTCAGAGTTCACTTCATTCTTCCAGTTTCTGAGGTCAACAATCTTGGTGTCATCTTGACTTCTCTCTTTCTTTAAACCCCACATCCACTTTAGCAGCAAATATTGTTGCCTGCATGTTGAAAACAAATCTGGGATCCAACCACTTCTCTAAACTGCTCCTCGTACCACGTTAGTCCAAACCAAAGCCACTTTTACCTTGATTGTTTCAGTAGCCTTTCAGCTTATATCCTGCTTCTTGTATCCTGCTGGTATCCTATCCTTGATCCCTTCAATATATTCTTAATGCTGCAGTGATTTTTCTTAAAATTACATGAGAGTATGCCACTTCTCTTCATATATTAGAATTCAAACCAAAGGCCTTACAAGAGCTTACAAAATACCATCAGAACTGATTGCCATCTCTGCTCCGATCTTATGTTGCACAGGTTTCTTCACTCTAATCCAGTCATGTTTGCTCATTCCTGTTCCTCAGACATGCCAGGCATAGCCAAACCTCAGCACCTTTGCACTTGCTACTCCCTCTGGCTGCAGCCCTTCACTTTAATGCCTGCATATTTCACTTCCTCATCACCTTCAGGCCTTGACTTTCTGATGAGCCTATTTAAAACCGGGAATCCCTTACCACAAATTCAGTTGCAATAGCCCCAGCTTTTGTTTGTACCATTCACCCCTATGTGCCCAGTACCTAGAACTGTATGTGTTCAACAATATTTGTTGAAAATATGCAGGGGAGCCAGGTTAAGGGCAAATCCTTAAGGAGTTTTATATCATGTGTCAAGGAGAGAAATGAGTAACCACTGAATAACTTTAAGGAAGTATTCTGATCAGAACTTATTTAAAAATATTAAAAGCAGAACCCTCAACTTTGTGGAGTATAGGTTAGATCAAGGAAAGAATGGAGATAAGAAGACTGATTACTTGTTATTGAGCTAGTCTAGCTAGTGACAGTGGATTTGGGTGAACTGACAAGCTTTGGTACCAGGGATAGAACAGATGCAGTGAGGATGGAGATACATGGAAAAGAGGAGTATTCCAGGTCTTTTCTCTGAGCAATAGTTGAATGATAGTGACATTAATTAGAACAGAGAAGGCCAGAGGAGGGACAGTTGAGTCGCTTTAGATTTAGTGAGACAGCGCTGCTGGGAGAAGCCAGTGACCGTAGAGAATAAGGTATGAACTGGAGGTAGATTTCAGATCATTAGAATATAATTGAGAAATCGAGACATGTAGCAAAATAAGTGTCCAGTAAATTTTAATGCCCCCTTCTCTTCCTTCTGAGTGTTTTATTCACCTTTCCTACAGTTTGCCTGCTATAATTCTCCAGAGAAATAGGGGATTTTTTAATGTCTAATAGTCCATTAAAAAACTCTTCCTTATAATTCTCTTTTATTTTCACTTAATTTTGTAACTTTTTCCTTTTGATATTTTCTCTTTCTTTCTTTTACTCAAACTTTATGGTCCTTTTTCTTTTTTGTATAACCATTTTTTTCTCACACTTTTCATCTCTCCTTTTACCTATTTTTTTTAAGGATTCTTATCTTGTGTTATTCCTCTCTCTTTCCATCGCTAACATTTTCTAGCCTTTTCTGCTGGGTATTTTTTTAAGTGTTTCACAACTGTTATTCTATTTAATTCTTACAATTCTTATTGAAGTAGGCAGTGTTACTTACTATCCATCTTCATTTTATGGATGAGGAAACTGGGCCCTAGGGTCTTACAGCTAGTAAATGTTGAAGCAAGATTCAGCCTCACTTAGATAAATACTTTCGTTGAATTCTCTCCTTCAGATCTATAAATGTCTCTCCTTCAGATGTTTATATTTGGTACAGAACTTAATATTTGGTTTAGATCACTTAATATAAATAGATGAATATAAATAAATAAAGTTTTATGTGAATATAAAACTGAGATTAATATAGACCATAAGACATTGCATATGTTTCTTGATTTAAATATATGTTTGTGTATTTTATTTAATAACATTAAAAACACGTTTTGTAGTGTCCCGCATATGGTGGACACATGCACAGTTATAAACATATTATTCAGCATATGTACGTGGCTGAGAGATTGGGCATCGTATGTTTTTCTCCTTTCCCCAGCTGTTTGAGTTGGGACCTGATGGAGGAGACCATGAAACTGATGGAGACCTTCTTGCAGAGACTGATGTGTTGGCTTATGACTGTGCTGCTAGGTAATGCATTCTTCGTTATTCAGCGTGATCCTTACAAATAATTACTGTGAAAAATTAATTATAAATGAATAGACAATTTAAAAAGGAAGTTTTAAGAATCTGCTGTGATCAGACACTTGAAATTAAATTATATATTAGTAGGTAATTGGGTTGTTTTTAGCAATGCTTCGTTAAAACTAATAGAATCCTTTATATTTGTATTTCACAAGATGAATTGACTATTTCTATATTGAAGATGAGATGGAAATACTGTATTCATATGTTTTGCACATTTTTATTTGTATGCATCACTTAGAAAACACCTGGTATGCTAGTGTTCTGTTGATAGGATACAGTTATTTACTACCTAACTTTATGTATGTAGTGTCAAATAGTCCTAGTCAGACATAATTCAGATCAACTGTATACTCTAACGTCATTCATACATTATCTGCTGGCTTATAACAGACTTTGGGAAGACACCCAGCTGTAGTGAAACCTCTTAGGGAATTACCAGAATCAGTGTGTTTATTCATGAAGACTCAGGAAGTAAGAAACTTAGATTTTATCAATCCTCTGGGTAATCCTAAGAATTATCTTAACACTGTGTTACAACAGGCTATTGATTGGTATTGGAATATTATGATAAGAAAAATAAGTAAATTGAACTTAATAATAATAATATCACACTGTACTTCCCTGTGAGAACTATGTTAAGAAAACCTTGTGTGGTATGCATACACTTTTTGTTAGTGAAAATCTGTGTTTTCTGAAAATGGCAGTAAGTCAGCAAATTTGCTTTTAACAGATGAATACTTTTCAAAACAAAATAGTAAATCTAAAGAAAATTTTGGCTATTTTTTCATTTGTATTAACTAATAATAAGAGATACATTTTGAGTAATTCTTAATGTTATATAAAAACAAAGATTAGAGAAATTTCAGGAAAGTTAATTTTTAAAACATATTTTATCGATTATGTTATTAATTGATTAATTTTTAACAAAGCCTTAGGATGCCATTGCCATTTAGCATTTATTTTTGTGCATATGATTATGAGTCAAAAAATGTAATGTATGATTTTGTATAGACAATCATCTAGATTTTCTTCATTTTTTTATTATTACTTATTTCTTCATTTTTGCATTAGGACAGAAATCCCAGAATCCCAAGGTTAGAGTTACAGGACTTCCATAATTTTTCACAGCATCTTTGACAAGTTCCTGTCCACTACTCTTCTGTATTTATCTTAATGCTGTAATCTACCTGGACACCTTGCGGTCTTCAGACCCTGTGCTGTGCTGCGTGCCCCCGCAGAGCTGTTCCTGGCCTCCTCCCCGTCCACTCCCGCGTCAGGCCGCACACGCTCCTTCCCTTCTGTCGGCTTCAGCTGTGCAGTGCACACGTCTCTATCGGATGCCTTGTTTCTTAGCCTGTTCTTTCTTCCTAACTCAGTAAACATTTTTTGTGTAGCTACTGTGTGACAGACACAGTTTCAAACACTTCACCTAAATTTTCAAGCCTCAGAAGGAACTTAGGAGCTAGACGTTTTCTCATCCCTACTTTCAGATGAAGGAGCTGAGTTAAGAGAAGATAGAGTAGTTTGCCCACGGCAACATAGCCAGCAAGGCCCGAAGTTGGGCTTTGAGCTCCGGCAGTCTCATTCCAGAGGCGGTTTCTGAACATGCTGCCTCTCGAACACTTTAGTTGAATAAATTAACTTCAAAACTAAAATTTAAAATTTCATTTTCCAACAAAGCTGGCATAATTTTTGAACAACAACTTTTAAAATCTTGGTCTTATTTTAATATGAAAGTATTATAACATTTAAGCAAGTTTTAAAATTCAAGGTGGAGGGGGAAGAAATGTAATGCCACCCCCATGACACAAGTAAATGTTATTTCTGTTCTTATCTGGACATTTTTGAGTAAAGAGGTGTTAGTATTGTTTGATAAGAATCTTATAGTACAATGGATTTCATGTTTTTTAAATAAAGGATTTAACAAATAAATGTATGTAATGGAAATGCAGAGGCATTGTCTTTGACTCACTGATGTTTCTCTCAGAGAAAAATATGCGATGATGTTTGATGAGCCAGTTCTCCTGCAAGCTGGGTGGTGGTACGTAGCCTGGGCTCGAGTGTCAGGGCCCAGCAGTGACTGTGGGTCCCATGGGCAAGCGTCCATCACTACAGATGATGGGTAAGCAAGATGTTTGTGCTAATCAGCTCTCATTTTTGGTAGTGGAATGCTTCTTGGAAATCTCAAGAGGTTTTTTTAGCAATATAAAAAGTCTTAGTAAGGCTAGAGCATAATAGACTACTAAAATTAAATTCACATTACCTCATGCCAAATTAAAGTCTAGACAGAGAAGGGAGATAATAGGACTACATTTCTTTGCCCTTGTCAGGTGGCATTTCTATGTATTTCTGGGTGTTACCTAAGTTAGAAGTTACATAGAGGAAAGTGGCAATGATAGGAATTCGGAGACCAGAAAGTAAGAAATATATACTTGCTATAAAATTTGACAGTGCTTGTGAGAACAGTCTATACATTGAAAAGCTTAAGCAATATGAAATAGTGTGATGTTAGTAAAATGGGGGAATTTTACTGTTAAAATTTCATGTATAAAGCGCTTTTCAGTTTCAGAAACAGTTTCATATATATTATTTGATGCCCTCAACAACTTTGTGAAGCAGTTTTTAGCCCATTTTACACTTGGGGGTCAGGGGGCATAGAGACACAAAGGGTGAAATTATTCGCTGTCACCTTTTATTGTTGTGTGGCAGACCCAAATCTGGTCCTGCAGTCTCTCCTGACTCTAAAACCAGATTTCCTCAGGCTCTGTACTCTCATTCGTGTGTTTGAAGGACCACCATTATAAGGGAAATTCAGTTTATTTTTTGTCAGTCTTGAGTATAAACTATTTGAAAAGTTATGCAATAGGTATAATAGTTAAATAAATATTATATTAAGTTATATAGTAATATATTTCAAATAGTTTTGTTCAGCTCATAGTAGAGCTGACCAAAAAAAGAACAGACTGATTTACGAGGTGAATTCCATGTTGCCGAATATTCAAGTAGAATGCTGTAGAAAAATTAAGTCTCTTATCGTATGTGTATTTTTCAACTTATTGTGAGAGTATGTGCTGGAAGTGGGGAGACTGCTTCAATCCTGGCCTATATGGTTCCTATATACAATTGACCCTTGGAATGTCATAGCATTTGGAAGCTATTGCTTATAGAGTATTTATTTAAGCAGCTTTTAAATTATTTGTAAGTTCAAATATTTTGTTAAAAGCTTATTGGGCTGGTAAATGTTGAGCCAGAAGGGCTAAGGAAGGGGATACAACAGCTTCTCAGCTAGTAGTTCCCGATCAAGTTCAACTCCTTCCTTTTATTGGTTAAGCCAGCAATTTTCAACCAGTGTGTTGCAAGAAGTTTTTTTTTCAGTTTTATTTTATTTTTTTAATCAGTATTTTTTAAAAATTATTGATCTTGTACAGTTTTCTGTCTTTTACTCCCCCCAGCCCACCACCCCAGCCCTCCCCACCTCCCTCCCATTTCCACCCCCCATAGTTTTTGTCCATGTGTCCTTTATACAATACCTGACTATTTAGTCAGGGGTATGGACCATTTTCCCTTAGATTGTCAAATTAAAAAGTGACAGTGGCCAAGACAACAATAAGTGTCTGCTGTAAATGAATCAAAATTCTACCCACATTTTTGTCAGATCAACAAAAAATAGAAGGTGTTTTTTGGTGTACCATAGAATTTTAGTAATTAGTTTGTGTGCCATGAGATCAAAAGGGTTGAAAATTGCTGGATTAAGCCATTCAGGTCTAGAATTAAAATCAGAACCATACCTTTTTTACTTTTATTCTTTTTCCTTAAAGACTACATCTCAATCCATTAATATAAGATTTGAAAACATGACTGTTAAATTACTGACGTACTTCAGTGAATCTTGAACAGTGTTGGTTTTGGTATCATTGTTATTTTGTTCTTTTCTTAGGGTTGTTTTCCAGTTTAAAAGTTCAAAGAAATCAAATAATGGTACAGACGTTAACGCTGGTCAGATACCTCAATTATTATACAGGTATTTAGCATATTTGTAGTTATTTAAAGGTTTATTATTTTGCTATAATGAACAAGGATCACTCTAAAGAGGGAGAAAGTATTTGAAGCATTCAGCAAATTATAGTAAATTTAACAAACAAATTTAATATTTTGTATATTTTTAAACTTTTCTACATCAAGCTTTTTGAACTTTACTTCTGACTCAGATTATCTGTGTTATGCCAACAACAATATTTTAGTGACTTATATAGGGTGGGGCAAAGTAGGTTTACAATTGTGAGTATGCAAAAGTTTATTCTCATTATTTTCCATACGAACAACTGTAATCCTACTTTTGCCCCACCCTGCATTTACAATTTGTCTTGCTCTTACCAGTATCAAAGTGTTATAAACCAACACTTTGGTTTAACAACCTTTGTTAAGGTTGTCTTGGCGAAATGAAATCAGGGCATTGGAGAAGTGAGATCAGAGTGTGAGACGGGAACTTCGGTGCAGGCCTGACTGGTTTGCTGCCATCGTATGCGTTCTTGTCGATTGTCTTGTGAGAGATGAATTGAGAAAGTCCTTACTGCTGAAAATTTTTCACCTTTACCTCAAATATCAAACAATAACTTGCTTATGTATAATGTTTATTATATTTTACTGTTATTTAGAATTTTAATTTTTGGTAATGGGGATGTATGAAAGCACATGCTTATGTCTGTCTACTTCTAGAAGATTACTGCAGTAATTTTTAGAATAAAGTATGCAAACAGATAGAAAAATGTCACTAAAAATGTCATTCTTTAAGTAGCAAAAATTAAAAGAAATACTTCTAGAACAGTAATTTTCTGTCTCCTGTATCTTCCTTTCTGATAATCACTTTGAGAATTTGGATGATATGAATAAACTCACTTTTCCCAAGAAGGGAGTTTTGTTCATGTTCATGCTCTTTATTGTTAATAAAGTTAATGTTTCTAATAGGTAGCATTATGAACATAACAAGTTGCTTAGACTACTCTTGGTTGCACTTGTTGAATAACTTTTAAGTAATAGAATTTAACAGTAGCATTAGTACAGAACATGTTATATATGTTGTCTGGTAAGAGATTCTCTACTATCCAGTCTTACAAAGGTGGGATTTAAATGATTAAATGCTCATGTGCTAAAAATGTCGCTTAGCATTGGAAAATATTTCTAAAAATCCCTATATTGGCATTTTACCTAACAAAAATATTTAAATGTATAGTTTAATTATTTCATTATTGCGAAAATAGATATTTTGAGAGGAAAAATGTCACTGGCCTTTCCAGCATAAATTTATGTGTGTCCGCTACCTTCAGACTTCCGACCAGTGATGGCAGTGCTTCAAAAGGCAAACAGCAAACTAGTGAACCTGTACACATTTTAAAGAGATCTTTTGCAAGAACTGTCTCAGTGGTAAGCCATTTTTGAAAATTTCAGTATTTTTATCCAGTGCTCAGTTTCCTTTTGATATTTAGCATTTAGCTACTCTTCTAACACTCTATTTCATCATAGCTTTATGAACGCAGATTTGTTTTTGTATTAGCATTGACATTCCACACCAAAGAATATGAACTTTAAGTACTGGGAAAATAGAAATTGTGACTGATTTTAACATGCCTTGCTATTTCTGAAATAACTGGTGAATTTTCTAATAAGTCATGTATGGACGTATGTGCTGAAGCAGTTAGAAAGTGAAGGAAAATGTAAGGGTGGTATTGCTCCCACAATGTTATTTTGATGCTTTAGGAACTAAATAGAAGTGTCTCGTGTCTAACTAGGGATTTTATTGAACTATTCGACACCATCGTTCTACATTTAAAAATGCAGCATGCTCTATTGAGTTTCCTCTGTAGAATGAAAAGCCAACATGATGGAATTGAAATATCATAGTCTGTTGCTTAGGAAGTCTTGCTTTTTCATTTATTAGTTGAGGTTGCTTATGCAGCTTATCTACATGCACTATGTCGTGGTGTCATTATGAGTTTTTAATGACATAGGGATACAAAAATTCTTTTTAAATTGTACGGTACTATATGAATATGATTTATTAATGTAGCTGGTAGTCTGCCCTATTAGTAAAAGGCAAAGGGAAATATGTTTTTTTTATTACTTTTTTAAAACACAAAATTGATACATATCCCTGGGTGGAGTAAGGTAGAGATAAAAGAAAAACTAAAGGTATATTAAAGTTCTTTTCCCCCGTCACGCTGTTATTACTATATATAATAACTACTATTTACATTTTGATATATATTCTTCCATCTCTTTTTTATATATACACATATTTATCAATCTGCATATGCAGTGTGCTGCTTACTTTCTTATTTGTGTTTGATCATGCTTCAAGTTTTGTTTCTTCAAAAATTTTATAGTATGCACTGTGGACATGTCCCATATTAGTACATTTGGTTCTATTTCAATCTTTTCTAATGTTTGCATCATATTCCTTAGAATGGTAGGACAGTAAGTCCTCACTTAACATTGCTGATAGGTTCTGTGCCCTAAGCTAAGTGATGTATAATGAAACCAATTTTACCATGGCTAATTGATATAAACAAGAGTTAAGCTCCTACACATCTTACCATGTTAAAACAAAATGATGTTTGAATGAAATGACATTATTTGAGGACTCACTGTATTTTACCTTATTCAACTCTATTCCTATCAAAAGACTGTTTGTTTCTTATTTTCATTGTTATATTCATATATATGTGTCTTTGATTATTTATGTACTTATGTCAGTATTTCTACTGGAAGTGTGCGCATTTCAATTTTGATATAATATGCCAAATTGGCCTTCTAAAAGAGCTATGGCAGTTTACAGAAAATGTGCTTTCGATGAGAGACTACAAGGCTTTGGTTCCTTGGTAACTTGGATCCTTTTATTATCAAGGTCAGGTTTGTACCCTCGCTGGTGTGGCTCAGTGGATTGAGTGCCAGCCTGTGAACCAAAGGGTCACTGGTTTGATTCCCAGTCAGGGCACATGCCTGGGTTGGGGGCCAGGTCCCCAGTAGGGGGTACACGAGAGGTAAGCACGCATTGATGTTTCTCTTCCTCTCTTTTACCCTCCCTCCCCCTCTCTAAAAATAAATAGGTAAAATCTTAAAAAAAAAAAAGATCAGATTTGCTATGTTTCCATCCAAATAAGTATATATGATTATATTGTTTTTTGTTTTTGTTTTTTTTTTTTAGTGATCTCTTTTTTCTGTACCTAGTAATTTTTTTATATTTATGTCTATCTTAGTGGTTTTGTGGTCATTGGGTAATTGTAATCTTTATATAGGAAACATATTCAATCCTTTATTTTAAAAAGTTAAGCTATAAACTCTTTATTTTTTTGTATTATTACACCAGAGGACTAGAATTTGGCAGCGATAAGGGAGTAAGTTCTTTGCTTTAAGAGTCATATATGGTATATCCATCATCGTGTAAACATAATGAAACCTGCAGACCAATAGAACTATAAGTTTATGCTTATCCCTTCATTAACCCATATTTTAGAATTTTAAAAAAATCCACGTAAGAATTTTTTAGTATTTTATAATCAGTTTTTATATTCCATTAACTTACTGATATTTGGCTTAGTTTATATTGTAAAATGTAATATGTAGATATAGAATAAATTTTTATATACTAAATGCTTTATTATATTAAAAAATTACTCAAGTTTTAAAGTACTTGTGTTTTCATATTACTACCTTGAAAATGTAGAGTTTGATTTTCCTTTCAAGTAAACATGTATTTATAAGTGATTTTCTTATTTTTTCATAATTATATGATAAACTAGATAGATTGGTAGCAGGGAAACTTAAAAATGTGTTTGTAAATAGGTAAATATTGAAGAATGTTGTTTTTATAGATGCCTAACTACCATTTTTGTCAAGCGTCAAAGATGTTCCTAGTGGTAATTTAATGAATAAACTAATAAAATACTTGTTATTTGGGCTACCAGAACTTTTCAACACTGTTTTGCGGTTGATTGTCATCTTTCTATTTGATTCAACAGATAGTACCACTTGAACTAATTGTTTTCTATTTCTTCATATTCTGGATTAGGAATGTTTTGAGTCACTGTTGAGTATTCTTCACTGGAGCTGGACCACCTTAGTCTTAGGAGTTGAAGAACTTAGAGGATTAAAAGGATTCCAGTTTACAGCTACACTTCTAGATTTGGAGAGGCTGCGCTTTGTGGGTACCTGTTGTCTGAGGTTGTTGCGTGTCTATACCTGTGAAATTTACCCAGTGTCAGGTATGATGCATTTTTTAAATGACTTGGGGAAGAAAATATTTGAGACTTGAGAAGGTATAGGTAGGGATAGTCAAGAGTTTTCAGATCCCTTGGTGAACATGCAGTACATTAAGCAGATGATATATTACAGAGCTGTAGACCTGAAACTTATGTAAATTTTATTAACCAGTGCCACTCCAGTAAATTCAGTTCAAGTTTTTAAAATAGATCCCCAGCTGCCTATATGCTTATGTATTGATTATAAAGAGTAAAATACCTTACATGTCATTCTGAAAACAAAAGGCCATGTTAGGCTAAGATTCAATAATGAAGAGCTATTTTAAGCAGATTCTGTCAAACAGAAATATTTTGGACTTATATGCTGAAACCAGTGTTGTGTTTTGTTTTTCTATTTAGATTTTAAAAAGAAATAATCTTAGACCACAATCTCTAAATTGTTTCCTTTCTAGGTTATGAGTACTTGTGATTTGTAGCTGTATAAGAAATTACTAGAATTATATTGAATGTTTTCATGCATATTTATTATTCTATTTAATTACCAATCTACTTTGTTTCCTTAAAGCTACAGGTAAAGCAGTTGTAGAAGAAACTAGCAAATTAGCAGAATGTATTGGGAAAACCAGAACTTTGCTAAGGAAAATTTTATCAGAGGGAGTTGATCACTGTATGGTGAAGCTGGATAACGACCCTCAGGGGTACCTCAGTCAGCCCTTGAGTCTCCTGGAGGCCGTGCTGCAGGAGTGCCATAACACCTTCACCGCCTGCTTCCACTCCTTCTACCCGACGCCGGCCTTGCAGTGGGCCTGCCTGTGCGATCTGCTGAACTGTTTGGATCAGGTAATTTAAGTTTTTAAAACGTTCTTTCAAAATATGATCTATTAGTTAATTCTCTTCAAGAAAATCAATGACAATTGCCTCAATCTTGCTAACTTTTATAAAAGATAAGTCAGGAAATCAGTTTGGAGTATGTGATTTCATAATCAAAGTTCAAAAAGTTTTTTCTGTTTGCTTTATCATTTTTTAGTTGTAAAATTGGCAGGCACGATGTGCAGCTGCCAGTTTGTTCTCTGAACCTATGAGTGAGTGAGTGAGTGTGTGTGTGTGAAGGGGAAAAAGAACAATAGTGAGTGAGCATGGGAGGGGCAGAAGAGCACGAGAAGCCCAGCCCCCACCAGCCCGTATCTGCAGAACAGTCAGGAGAGAGCTGTGAGCTGTGCGTGAACTTGCATGCTGACATCCTTTATTTCTTCGTTCCTTCATGAGGAGACCACAACCCTCATTAATGTGTATGCCCCACAACAGTTTCAAAACAGGTGACGCAAAAAACTTACAGAACTAAAGAGAGAAAGAGACAAATTTATGTTGATAGTTGGAGATCTGAATACTTCTTTTTCAGTAATTAATAGAACAACTAGACAAAAAATCAGTAGGGATACAAGAGATTTGAACAACACTATCAACCCCCTTGGTCTAATTAACATTTAAAAAACAGAATGTGCAGCCCTGGCCAGTGTAGCTCAGTTGGGTGGAGCGTCCTCCCATGACTGAAAGGTTGCAGGTTCGATTCCTGGTCCGAGTGGTATGGAAGACAACAGATCAATGTTTGTCCCTCATATCAGTGTTTCTTTCTCTCCTCTCCTCTCTTTCTTCCTCTCTCTAAAAAAAGCAGTGAAAAAATGTCCTCAGGTGAGGTTAAAATAAATAAACAAAAAGAATGGGCAAATACAGTATACATATTCTTTCCAAGTATACATATACTACTATTCACGAAGATAGATCATAGATCGTATGGTAGGCCATGAAGTGTCTTAGTCTGGTTCACAAGATTAAGATCTTAAAGTGTTTTCAGAGCACAATAGAATTAAATTAGAAATAAATAACAAATTATATCAAGAAAAGTACCAAATATTTGGAAAATAGACAACACTTCTGAGTAACCAGTGAATCAAAGAAGAAATCCAAAGGAAATTAGAAAATATTTCATGCTGAAAAATAAATATATAACACATAAAAATTTTTAAGAAGTAAGTAAAATCATTGCTTATGCAATGTTTTTTATTTATTTATTTTAAGAGAGGAAATGTGTGCTTTTAAATGCTGCTACTAGCAAAGAACAGTTTAGAACCAATGTTCTAAGTTTCTACCTTAAGAAGCCAGAAAAAAAAAGAGCAAATAAAATCTGAAGAAAGTAACAGGGGATGGAAATAATAAAGATAAGAACAGAAATTAGTGAAATAGTAAATAGAGAAAATTAGTAAAGTCAAAAGTTGGTTCTTTGAAAATTAGACAAAATTTTAAAACTCCTAGAAAGTCTTATTGAGAGACTAGTGAGAAAGAAAAAACAAATAAAATAGGGAATATCACTGTTAGATCTATCAGACATCAAAGTGATACTAAGGGAATTTTATGAACAAGTTTATACTGATAAATTATAACAGAATAAAATAGAAAAATTTCTTGAAAACTACAATGGAAGCAAAACTTGCACAATAAGAAGTAAACCTGAATTGCCTTATATCCATTAAAAATTTATTTCATTATCAAAGACTACCACAAAGAAAACTCTAGTCCCAGATACTGTCATTGGAAAATTCTTTTAAACATGTCAGAGAGAAATACTATAAACCTTTTACAAACTCTTTAAAAAATATAGGAGGCAACACTTTCCAACTAATTCATCAAGTTAGCTTTATCCTGATACCAAAACTTGACAGAGCTATTAAAAGATAAAATTAGTATAGACAAATACAACTCAGAAACATAGATGGGAAAATTGTTGACAATATTGTCAAATCAAATCTCACTGTATAAAAAATGTATCGTACCTGGTGGGGCTTATCTTAGAATGCAAGGGTAGTTTAACATTCAAAATTCAATGTAAATCACTGTATTACCTGAATAGAGAGGGAAAGTTGTATGATCTCAATAGATACAGAGAAACTGTAGTTGACTCTTGAACAATGTGAGGGTTAGGTGCACCAACACCCACACAATCAAAAATCCATATATAACTTAGGTCAGCACTTCACATACACAGGTTCCCAGCCATAGATTGAAAATAGTCATTGACAAAGTTAGCATCTATTCAGTGATGAAAATTCAGCAAACTAGGATTTAAGGAAACTTCCTAAATATGATAAAGGATACCTACAAAAAGACCTATAGCTAACATCAAAATTAATGGTGAAATATTGATTGCTCCTCTAAGTTTGGGAAGAACACACAAGGTGTCTTTTTCTCTCCACCTCTACTCAACATTGGACTGGAATTTGTAGAGCCCCATCCTGCCCTCACACAAAAGATTCACTGACATCAGTCACCAGGGAGTCCTAGCCTAGTGGGAGGGTGTTCCAGTAATAACGTCTAGGTAGGCAATTTTGCTTTCATTGTATTTTATTTTATTTTTTAGCTGTGTACATACTATTTTTCTTGTCGTTCAAAAAAACTGCTTTTGTGATAAGAATGTTTACTGAGTGCACAATATAATATTCATTATCTGTAGGTACAATGTTACGTCGTAGCAGATCTCTAGCACTTATCTTTCATAGATAAAGGCTACTGACTAGGTTAGCTTTAACAAACATCGAGTTAACTTTTAGAACATTGTTTTACTTTTAGCCTGTCTTTGTGACACATGTTTGATGAACAAAGTAATGTGTACACAGAATATACAAATTCCTTCATCGGTTAGGATATCCTGTGTTGATAAGTTTTTAATTCTCATATTTGCTACTGATTTTTCCTGAATAAACTGCGCAGTGTGATGACATAATTTTGTGACCTTAGTGAGATGTTATTAACATCAGTGAAATGTTATAGTAGGATAGAATTATAATTTAAATCGTTGTTTGAGGAAAATAGTTTCAATGCTTGTTGCTGGAAATGCCTTTGATATATGCTAATAGTGCTGGAAAGGACCGATTCTGAAGATACCTAAATACATGTAAACTCATTTACTGGAGAACAGGAGGCTCATTTTTCTTGATCATATTTAATAGGTCTTCACCTTCATTGGGTGGTCACTTAAATGTGTTTAAAAGTATTGATGTAACGTTATCCTTTAACAAGATAATTACAGTGATTGAATTCTAGAGAATTTGGTATGACTTAAAAGGGTGTTTACCTTTTATATATCCAGAAACTTTATCAGGATCATACTGATGCAGTATTTCTTAGGTGGGGTACATTTTTTGTTTTCAAAAGGATATCCAAGAAGCAAACTTCAAGACATCAAGTAGTCGACTTCTGGCAGCTGTTATGTCAGCTCTGTGTCACACTTCTGTTAAGCTGACTTCTATCTTCCCTATTGCCTATGATGGAGAAGTACTGCTACGATCAATCGTTAAACAAGTTAGCACAGAGAATGACTCAACCCTAGTTCACCGTTTTCCCCTCTTGGTAGCGCATATGGAAAAACTCAGCCAGGTAGGTCCTCCGAAATATCCTTTATAGTGAAGCAATAGAAATATAAGTGGAAACATATTTAGCCTGGCGTTTATTTTTCTGTATCAGTAAATATCTTTACAAGATAATTGTGTGTTTCACAAGAACAACTAAAATGGAGAAAAAATTCTTCATGTTTACCTATAAGTGAGTAGTCTTTTTTCTCTATTTTTAATAATTCCTAACCTATAAGAAATTTGAGAGTTATATAATGAATTCCTGCGTATTTGTTTTTGTCTGAACATTTGAAAGTTGCAGCTACTATAAGAAAGTTTTATATTCTAATGTAATATTTTATATTACCAAGATTGAATTCTAAGGAAATAAGTTTTAAAACATTTTATAACATTTTGTTACATTAAAATATGCATTATAAAACAGTCATAGAAACATTCTCTAATAACTGCTTCTGGTTTATTAAAAAGCACTATGGAGAAAAATTAACAAATACACATGAAAACTATGTATAATTGCTCACAAGTTAATGAGAACTAATCTTTAAAGGTAAACAAGGAGTAGAAAATGGAAAAAATTAATTATTGTACAGTAGCAGTTTTCTGTTGACCAAAGCAACTGAAAAATTAACAGAAAAATTTTAATTATGTTTAGAAACAAAAAGAGTAATAGCAGAATTGGAAGATTTCCAGAGTCAATATAATACCTTTGTAAGATCTCAATAAAAATAATAAAAGTAGCTATAACAGGACTTCAGAGTAAGCCAGCATGGGAAAAATTTCAGTCTTATAATTAAAGGTGAATGATCAACTTATTTGTAAAAAATTTGGAAAAATAAATTTTCTATAAAGTGCTATGCTGGTGAGACTTGCTAAACGTATAGATGGTTTATGGCATTATGTAATTAGTGTAAGTAATCTTTTTCTTCACATGATTCAGCAACTATTTATTATACATCTGCTAGTTACTGGAATTTTAATTAGCTACTAGTTAACACGAGAGTGAAAAAATAAACACAGCTCTGAAATTTGGGCAGATAGAAGGTATTTTTACAAAAAAAATTGTTAATTCAGTGCAATGAGTATTGGCAAAGAAAATTATCTGAGGAAATAACTTGAAAACTAAAGCTATATGTGTATTTTATTAAAAAATATTTAAAACCTTAATTAGAGGCTTAACTGTCCATTATTAAGTGAAATAGTTTAATTTAGATACATTGATTTGACAGATTATGTTTAATCTTTAAAAATTACTATATATACATTCAGTACCAAGGCAAATGTTTTTAAATTTAAAAAAATCAACCAAAAGTATATATGCTTTATGATGACTGACTGTAAAATATGTATGCAAAAGGCGTACATTTTGTAGTATGTATGCAGGGCATATTCTGGAAGAGAATACTCAGAAATGAAAATAATGCTTTGGTGATAAAGTTTTGGGTATTTTATGGTTTTCTTTTGGACTTCCTGTAGTGTTGTAGAATTTTCTTGAAAAATACAGTAAAATTTACTTTATTCATTTTTTAATTATTACTTTTAGTAATATTTTTATTTATTAATTTGAGAGAGAAAGAGAAATGTTGATGTTGTTTTACTTATTTATGCATTAATTGGTTGATTCTTGTACGTGCCCTGACCAGGGATGAAACCTGCAACCCAGGTGTATTGGGACGACTCTCTAACCAACTGAGCCACCCAGCCTGGGCCCAACAATATTTTAAAAACATTTTTAGAGAACTACAAACATTGGATGATTTTTAAGAGTTAGTAAATGTATATTTGTATATTTATCGATATCTCAATTAGTATTCTTCTACCCTCTTTTTAATGGACATTATAGAGTTCTACCATTTGAGTGTAGCATAATAATTAATCAAATCTTTATATATATACTTATATTTCCCATATTTCAGTATTTTAAACAATGCTGTTGAAAATATCATTGACTAAAATTTTATGTATATTCATGCTGATTTTTTCCAGGATAAATCTTCAGGGGTGGAAATTCATAAGTCAAAGGAAAAAATGTTAAGACTTTGTTACAAATTGACAAAATACTTGCCAGAAACGTAGTATCAGCTTGTATTTCCCACCACTAGTGCATAAGATCAACTTTTCCTAAAACTTTTGTGGCTAGTGATGTGCTAAATTTTCTTTTTTCTTTTTGGTCTTCTAACAAAAGCATATTGACACAATGAACTCCATGTTAAGATTATATGGGAAGCTTCTTGTATTAATCTCGTCAGTCACTAATTAGAAAATTAGTGGGCATAACTAAGTAAACACAGTCCAGTTATCCCTCACCCCCTTCACCCCAAGTAAAGTCCTTCCTGCAAGATTATAGATAATGAAGGACAATTGGGGATTGAGTTTTATCAAAAGCTGTCTTTTTGAGATGTTCCAGAAAGTAAAATTTCTGGGGAATAAAAATAATATAGGGATAAAAGAATTCTCGTTTTAACAAAATTAATAATTGATTATTTTAAAGACAGGAAAACCAATTACATGAGAAATTGATCAAAATGTTATGGTGATCTTGTTCAAATGTGTAATACAAATAACTTAAAGATGAATGATCTCTAAGTGACTTATTTTTTTCAGCCTAAGATTGTACATTAAGGAAGGCATTGAAAATGATTTATAATAATGCTCTTGATTAGTTTAACTAAAAATTTACTTAATTTTCCTTAATGGACCGCAAGTAGATTCATTTATGTATTTGATTTGTCTTTGGAAGAGTGATAATAACTTTATGATCCTTTTCTACCCTGAAATTTTATGAGTTTATGAAATCTGTAAAGCAGTGTGGAATATAATAAGTATTGTGGAAGAATTTGTTTGCTTGGGTGCCCACACAGTCATTTCAATCTCTGAATCACAGCAAAGAGTTCCCTGATTTTATAGATTAAGTTGAGTCACTATGAAGAAACTGAAGCTAGATCCAAATTGCTTGACTCCCTAGTCCACAGTAAAATCGAAAGGGTTGTTGGTCACTATTGGCCCATGAAGAAATTTAAATGCATTTTGCTCTCTGTCCACAATGGGCTAAGAGATACTGAGAATGGTAAGGGAAATAAATAGTGTTTGTGCTGGGTATCAATTAAAATCCATTAATCATCTTTCTCTTCTTTTTTCTGGAAAAAAAAGTATTTTTCTGTTGGTCTTTAATGGCATTCTTTAATTTCTTGAACTTTTTTCATTGGTAGGGGTTGGAAATTTTCTCTCTTCACTTATAAAGTCAAATGCATAGAAGTTATAAGATTGTATTGGAGGAGTTGCAGTAGAATTTCATACTTTTTATGACATACACACACAGAAAGATTTTTGTTAGAAAATGGATTTGTGCAAACTACAACATTGCTTAGTTGTTTTACCTCCAGATATACCAGAAATAATTATCTGAGATTGGAATCTTGACCATAGAGAAAGCTTTTTAAATGGGAAGAGTTTTATTCTGTTTTCATGAAGAATTATTATTGAAAAGTTAAAAGAATAAGTGAAAATGACAAAAAGCTAATAAAACATACCTTGTACATGTGTGGTCCTTATGACACACAGAGCCTAATAATTCAAAAAGAACTTTTAGGTGAAAAGTAGATATGATGACTCCACATACAGCTGGATGGATTTATAGACATAGGCTGTGGTCTGAATTGTAAAGCTTTCATCTAAAAAGAGGAGATTTTGAAATCGAGTGCTCATATGAAGGAAATAAAGCAGTAGCTTGGGACTTTTTTCTCCGTGTATCATAGAGTGAAGAGAACATCTCAGGGATGACCAGCTTCCGTGAAGTTCTGGAGAAGATGCTGGTTATCGTTGTGCTCCCAGTCAGGAACAGCCTGAGGAGAGAAAATGAGCTGTTCTCCTCCCACTTGGTCTCCAACACCTGCGGGTTACTGGCCAGCATCGTCAGTGAGCTGACGGCTTCAGCCCTGGGATCTGAGGTAAGGTTTGATTTTGAGATTGGATAATAAGCGCACGATTAAACTTCCCACATAGTTTCTTTTTTCATATATTTTGGCCTCGTAGAAACTGATTTCAATCCCACCGTGGTGTTTTGTTTTTTCTTTTTTTCTCTTTTTTTAATTTAATTGTTATTGATTTTTTTTCCATTACCATTTATTTAGTCCACTTATATCCTCTTTTCCCTGTTTTTTCTTGAAAAATACCTTTAGCTAGCTAGACTGTTTTTCCCTTTCTTATATCTCCTCTCTGCTTTTATTTGCTTTCTTTCACGAGTTTACCAAGGATGTTATAGTATTACAAAATACAGGTATATACATTTTTCTCTTAGCTGCGGAATTGCCCAGCCCCACTGCCATGTCCCAATAAAAGCGAAAATAGTTTGCGTTGCTGCATAAACAGTAATGGAAGTAGGACTAAGCATAATGTGGAAAAGGTAAAGAGGTTCCAACCTTAGCTCCGCCCCTTGATTGACCTAGACAAATATGCAAGTCACAAAGTTCTTTTAACATAGTAAAATGCAAATAACAAAACATTTATTATTCTAACTATTTTTCTGTGTACAGTTCAATTACATTAAGTACGTTCACATGGTTGTATAGCCATCATCAAAAAGTTTTAAAAGGATAAAATATTATGTTTAAAAAGACCATTTTGAAACATTTTAAAATACCTTTACATTTTGTAAAGTAACATATTTCACTATTTCACTGCCCTACAATATCTGTTTTATAAGTTATCTAAACATTTTGGCTGAATTTGGTAAATGGTGCTGTTTTTCCCCCAAAAGCAGATAGTACGTTGGTTTTGAAAATCATGTCATAATATGAATTATATCATTCCAATGAATATTTAATAACTAGCATATAATCAGTGGTTCCAGGCCTCAAGGTTCTTACAGAGGAATTTTTTTCTCTATTTTACTTTCATAATTCCTGGTCTTTGCTTTTTCTTATTTATAGATTTATTGTAGAATCTATTCTGAATTAGCCCATCTAGTCTACACTCATTATTGATTCATCGTGACAGTGTAGCCTTTAGAGTTTTTGAATGAGTACATGCACCTGAGGAGATTTTAGTCTCTTACCCTGGGAGGCACTTCCTCCATTTCTTAGTGAGCTTAGGCTTTGGCCTTGGATGCCATTGAAGCCCTGTCAGGAAATTTAAAAAATAATTTTTTTTAAATTATTCATTTAGCCTATAATATCCTTCCCTTCTGTAATAGATCCCAGAAGAAAAAGTCCGTAGTGCATGGGTACCCCTCAGAATGTTACTATCTCAGTATTCCCTGTGAACTAACCTTTCTAATGAAAGGAATGCCCAAAATTTCAGGTTCCTCATATACAACCTTGGAAGTTTCTAAAGGTCTTGTATTAGACATCCATATTTATTTCTTTCCCAGAGTAGTTTGTAATTCTATAATTATAAACTTCACTTTTCTTCCTCTTGTAGGTCTTCCAAATTTTTGCAGCCAACTTAGAACCGCAGCAGGATCTATAATTAAAAAGACTGTTTTTAAACCAAAATAAGTTCTCTGATCTTCTCTAATGAAAGCCTGTAATTAGGAGGTTGTATTTGTATACATATTCAAAAATATTGAATGCTGAGTTATACTATCACTGTATACATTAGTGTTATTCAGACCTAAGACAACATTTTCTGCAAATGAAGTGTTACTTGAAAACTCACAGATGAGAGTAGGGATGTCTGACTAAAGGGGGGACCTGAGTTCACCTCTCTCTTGAATACCTGTCTCTGCAGGATTCCTAGAACTCTCCGTGGCATTGATTGAAATCTTTTGGTCAATAGAGTATGGATTAATTTTTTTTTTTGGTATTTTCTTTCAAAGTGAGTAACAGTTTATATGGTACAACTGTGACAACATTAGTTTATAGTTCTGACATTATAAATTAAGTGAAATGTATAGTTTATATGACTAAAAGAAGCGGATACTCTCAAGTGATACCGATTTGTGAATATAGAATGATAAAATCTGGTTTTATTGCTGGTTAGTCTCTTAATGGAATGTACCTTTATAAAAGGTTTCAACCCACCTATTAAATGTACCCTACCATACTGACCTTCCTAGAAACCTTTGAATAGTTTTGTTAAAGGTATGTGGTTAACGCTCAGCTAGACTACTGATGTAATTGCTTCTGTCATTCACAGATTGATGGACTTAATTCTCTTCACTCTGTTAAAGTCAGTGCTAACCGATTCACAAAAACAAGTCAGGGAAGAAGTTGGAACACTGGGAATGGGTCCCCTGATGCAATCTGTTTTTCAGTCGACAAGCCTGGAATAGTTGTGGTTGGTTTTTCTGTCTATGGAGGAGGTGGAATTCATGAATATGAATTAGAGGTGCTGGTTGATGATGTAAGTAGCACTCTTACAGAGTTCATGTTGCTGTGTGAGTTGTGTGTTAGGGCTTCCTATCATAGTATGATAGTTCACATCTTTGAGGATTTTGCAGATCAGTCATAGGTGGATGACAGTAAAGGAACTGAAAGAGAGCAATTCTACCTGATTGCTTCTGTGCCCTCTTGGTTAGTCTTCCTCATAGTTTTTATACTTCCAATGAAGATTTTAAATGAAAACACTAGAAATTATATAGCTAACCGTATGATTACAATCTTGAGTAAATTTTTTTTGCTATTGTAAGTTCTCAAGAAACAAGAGCGATATTCAGACTGGTTTTATTATTTGTATCCATGGTTAAGCAACTTTGTCATAGAGTGCTAATGGATGACTTCTAGTGAAGATATTTATCGAGAGGACTTTTGGTCAAGATGGAGGCTTAGGAAGAGATGCTTAGCCTTTCCGGGAACCACAAGAACAATCAAACAATCACAGCTATCCTGAAAACAAAAAACGCCCAGAACTGCCAGAAAATCAAACTGTATGGAAGTCCAACAAGCAAAGATTTAAAGAAGCCACATTCATCCAGATGAGTAGGAGGGGTGGAGATGGTGGTCAGAGTGGAGAGGATGCAGTCTGTGTTATGGAGAAGCGACCGTGGTGGAATGGGGAGTCCCACATTCATGTGTGGTGGATAAAAATCGGGAGGGATACCTTAGGAGCAAACGATCCCAGCCCCAGGCAAGACCACGCAGCGCAGGGTTCCAGCACTGGGAAATGAAGCTTCATAGTTCATGGCTATAAAAACCAGTGGGGTTTGGGGCAGCAGAAGAAACTGCTGGTCACTTGGGGAGAGTCTGTTTAAAGGTCCTGCACAGTCCTAGAATGTACGCAAACCTGTCCCTTGGGAATCACCACCAGGGCAACAACCAGAAAGGTGCCAGTTGCAAATGGGAAGTGGGTGAAGTGACTAGAAATGGGGCAAGTGCCATGCAAGCTTCCAGGCTGCGGCATTGTCCCCTCTCCGGCCCCTTCCCACACACAGAGCTACAATATGGTGAAGTGTGTTGTCCCGTGCTGGTGAATACCTAAGGCTTTGCTCCATACAACTTAACAGGCGTGCTAAGGGAGTCAAAGCAGCTCTACCTAATACACAGAAACAAACACAGGGAGGCTGCCAAATTGAGGAGACAAAGAGATATGGCACAAATGAAAGAACAGAAAACAAAACTCCAGAAAAAGAACTAAGCGAAATGGAGATAGCCAACTTATCAGATGCAGAGTTCAAAACACCTGGTAATAAAGGTGCTCAGAGAAATCACTGAGTATGGCAAAAACATAAGGGAAGAAATAAAGGCTACAATAAGTGAAATAAAGAAAAATCCACAGGGAATCAACAGTGAAGGGAAGGAAGCTGGGGTTCAAATCAATGATTTGGAACATAAGGAAGAAATAAACAGTCAGAACAGAAGGAAGAAATAAGAAATCAAAAAACGAAGAGAGTATAAGACTCTGGGACATCTCTAAAGGTGCCAACATCTGAATCATAGGGATGCCAGAAGGAGAAGAGGAGGAGCAAGAAATCGAAAACTTATTTGAAAAAGTAATGAAAGAAAACTTAGAAATAACAAATCCAGGAAGCACAGAGAGTCCCAAACAGATTGGATCCAAAGAGGTCCACACCAAGACACACTGTAATTAAAATGCCAAAGGTTAAAGAGAGCATCTTAAAAGCAGCAAGAGAAAGGAAGAGAGTTACCTACAAAGGAATTCCCATAAGACTATCAGCTGATTTCTCAAAAGAAACTTTGCAGACAAGAAAGGCCTGGCAAGAAGTATTCAAAGTGATGAAAAGCAAGGACTACAGCCTGGATTACTCTATCCAGCAAAGCTATCACTTAGAATGGAAGAGCAGATAAAGTGCTTCCTGGACAGGTAAAGCTAAAGGAATTCACCATCACCAAGCTGTTATTACATGAAAAGTTAAAGGGACTTATTTAAGAAAAAGAAGATAAAAACTATAAACATTAAAATGACAACAAACTCAGAACTATCAACAACTGAACCTAAAAAACAAAAATAAGCAAACAACTAGAACAGGAACAGGATCATAGATATGGAAACCATTTGGAGGGTCATCAGCTGGAGGGGAAGGGGTGAGAATGGAGGAAAAGGTACAGGGAATAAGAAGCATAACTGGTAGGTAGAAAATAGACAGGGGGATGTTAAGAACAGTATAGGAGATGGAGAAGCTGAAGAACTTTTATATACACAAACCATGGACATGAACTAAGGGGAGAAGGATTGCTGAAGGGAAGAGAGGTACCGAGCAGAGGAGGGTAAAGGGGAAAAATTGGAACAACTGTAATAGCATAATTAATAAAATATGATTTAAAAAAGATATTTATCGATTTAGCTATATTTTGCTATATTCTGTGAAGTACCTGAGTTTTCACAAAGTTTTACTGAGGGGACAGAAGATAGTTTTTCCAAATAAGAAGCAATCTGTGTTTGGTTTTTTGAGCAATTAATTTAAAATAATTATTTCTCTACCTCAGTGAACTCTATAATTAGATACAGCATTATTCTCATGAAGAAGTGGGAATCCTTTTAGGATAGCAGATGAGAGAAGTCCATTTATATGATTTAGGTTGTAGACTCACCAGGAAATCAGAAATATGTAGTTTATTGAGTACTCAAAATTTTTTTTTGTATGTAAGTGAAATGCTAATAGTTAATTTTATGTGCAGGTAACTAAAGTGCTTTAAAACAATTTTTGATTATAAGTCAAAATTACTCATATGGTAAAGAGGATAGTGGATTTTGTTGTGGTTTGTTTTAATAGAGCGAGCATGCAGGAGATTCAACTCATTCTCACAGATGGACATCTCTAGAATTAGTCAAAGGAACCTATACAACAGATGATTCGCCCAGTGATATTGCTGAAATCAGACTTGACAAAGCTGTTCCTTTAAAGGTAATTTTACTAAATGTTTCTTTTGTAAGTAAGAGGTATTATTCTGCATTTTACTTAAAAAATAGCAAAAAGTAATCCTTTATGTGGTGTTTGAAATGTCTTAGAGTACCTACGATATTCATATTATTGTACTGTATAATTTTCTATTCTTACAAAAGATCTCATAAAATCTGGTATAGTAAAAAAGTATTGTATAATGAAAGGCATTGTTAGATTTTGGAGTCAAATAAACCTAGCTTCAGATACCTGCTCTTTCACATATTAGCTCTAAGACATGGGGCATGTCATCATTTAACCAATCTGAGACATACTCGCAGGTTGGGAAGGATATCGTACCCACATTGTAGCACTGTTCTGATTAAATTAAATAATGGATACTTGCCTCAATGTCTAACATAGTTTAGAAACTCAATGAATATTACTTCCTATCTTTCCTTCTCTTACTGTGCCAACATTCACTTAAAAAATAAGTGGTCTTAACAAATAGTATTAAAGGAATTATTAGTTTACATGACTTAATTGCCTAGCACTAAATCACTTTATCAAAACAGAAACTTTACTTGACATTAAAGTAATTATTAATAAGTTATTCTGAATGCAACTGTAATAATTCTCATTATAAAGCAGAATTTTACATGAGTTTACCAGAAACTTCATCAAAAAGAGTTTAGATACCAAAAAACAAAAACCCTTTATTGTGAAGTTCATGTTGTGAATCATAAGGAACCGTAAGACACCAGTACCTGTATCTCACATTTTCTGCATGTAGCGCATCACATTTTAGACAACTTTTTCGTATGGATAGTTTGTCCCATGTCTGCCTATCCTGTTTCTGATGATCTCTTAATATAAACATATATGGGACTCACCATTACTTTTCTGTCATTTAAAATTATTTCAAAAGTTAAATTCATCAAAGCAAAGTACTGTCTTACGTATTTATAATCTTTTCCTAAGGCTGGTACTCTTTACAGTGTTATTCAGAGCAGGAACTAGAGTCACATTGCCTGTGTTCAAATCCTAGCTTTGAGACGTTGGGCACGTTATTTAACTTCTCTGTACCTCAGATTCCTGATCTGTAATAGGGATAATAATGGTACCTTATGAGGTCATTTTAAGGATTAATATACTAAAGTCACAAAAAGTACTTCAGGACAGTTTCTGTTAAAAAATAAATACCAATGTGTTAGTTATCATCCTGTTTGATTCACTAAAGACTCATTTAACCGAGTCATCTCTGTACATAAGAAAGAAATTCAATATATTTGCCCAGTTTACTGCAGAGTTCTTCTTGTTCATCTTCTGTATATTATGAATACATATAAATACGTTTTACATTTTATTGTGAAGGAAAATGTAAAATATGCTGTGCGCTTGAGGAACTATGGGAGCCGAACAGCCAATGGAGATGGAGGAATGACCACAGTTCAGTGCCCTGACGGTGTGACGTTTACATTCAGCACCTGCAGCTTGAGTAGTAATGGCACAAACCAAACCAGAGGTCAGATTCCACAGATACTTTACTATAGGTAGGTGTGTGTATACAGATAAAGTATTTTAAAGTGGTAGAACATACACAACTTTTACCAAGGTACATAGCAGTTGTAAGTGAATTATCCAGTGTGTCTTTCTTGCATGTAGTACTTGTGCTAATTCGTATTAAAAGGTCTCATTTCTTTTTTTTTTTAATTTTTATTTTAATTGTTGATCTTGTACAGTTGTCTGTCTTTTATTCTCACCCGAACCCACCACCCTAGCCCTCCCCTCCTCCCTCCCATTTCCACCCCCCCATAGTTTTTGTCCATGTGTCCTTTATACTAATGTGTGGTAGTTTTACCATAATGGAAAATGCTTTGAAATGTTTTTTTGCCATTATTTCTATAATACCTTTGAAACTTAGGTACTGGGTGTATGTGCTGTTGTCACTTTTATAGTTTGTGGTTTGCAGTTTCAAATTTAAATGAAATGTACTTATTTATTTTTCAAAAATACCTAAACTGATAATCAACTTACCCAAGTATTAGTATTGCCTTGATTTTTTTTTTTTTTTGTACAGTCTGCAGAATATTTTGATGCCTGTGAAGCTAGTCCTTAGGGCCCTAGAATATGTAAAAATATATGTTCCTTGTAATATGTTTAACAAAACCATTCCTTGTGTAAACAGTAGGAAATTTAAAAAATGATAATTTGGGGTTAAAAAAACTTTTAAATATATATTTCTCACTGACTCTAAATTTTCCTGTAGCAACTTAGCTGGAATCCTAGGGAGTATTGCCTACCCATCACCACATTTATCCTTAACCTGACTGGGCATCAAATCACTGAAGTTGCACATCACTTGCAGAGGCTTGCTGCTTCCTCTGTTTCCTTCATAAACAATATGGAGACATTGCCTAGGCAGTTAGCACAAAACAGTTTCCCTGGGTGTGGATTTTCTGCCTCCTTTCTGCTAGTGAAATAGAATAGAAATACTAGGTGTTAAATAGCTACATATTGGCACGTTGCTGCTGAGATACAAAAGCTTTCTAGTCCTTTCTCCTCTATCATAAAATCCTTCTGTTGCATAGCACTGAAATAAACATTACATTCATCTCTTTCTCAAACCATAGATTAAAAACCGTATCATACACAAGAGAAGAGTTACATATTTCGAAGCCTGGAGAGCCCCTTAAAAGCATCTACTATCCACCCTGGCCAGGTGGCTCAGTTGGTTGGAGCATTGTCCTGTACCAGGGGTGTCCGAACTTTTGGCATCTCTGCGCCACGCTGGGAGAGAGTTGTTTTGGGCCACACTTTAAATACATTGTTACATATAATCACCAAAAAAATCACATACTCTTTTAAGTGAATTTATGATTTTGTGTTAGGCCTCGTTCACAGCCATCCTGGGCTGCATTTGGCCTCCTGGCCACAGGTTGGACAGCTCTGCATGTAGACCACAAGGTTGCGGGTTCGATTCCCAGTCAGGACACGTATCTCTAGGTTGTGGGTTTCGTCCCTGGTCAGGGCACATAAGAAGTGGCTAGCCAATCAATGTTTCTTTCTCTTATCCATGTTTCTCTCCCTGACTTTTGCACTCCTTTCCCCCTCTCTCTAAAATCAATAGGCACTTCCTCAGGCGAGGATTAAAAAAAAAAAAAAAAAACCATCATCTGCTATCCAAGGTTTATATTTTCTGCAAAATACAGTGTTTCAGATACCTTGATTTTATTTACAAAACCTTAATATCAATACCCTTAACTTCAATTTAAAAATTGTTTTAAAAGATTAAGATCTCTTAACTTTAATATCATTTTATTCCAATGGCTCCCAAGTATATATCTCTAGTGCTCATCTCCTCTGAGCCTTAGAGTAAGTATTCTGGTCCCTCTTTGATATTTTTATTTGAGCGACATTAATGGAGATGATGATGGCAGTCACTGTGTGCAGTGCACTGCTCTGTTTTACCTGTGCTGTCTCAGCTATTCCTCGCAGTACCCTAGCCCATTCTCATGCTCTTTTCCTGTCCCTTTACAGACGAGGGAATTGAGACACACAGGTTAAACACCTCGCCTAAAGACACCCTTAAACTGTGGTCCTGGGGTTTGTAAGCAGGAAATTGAACAACTCACTCATTCATACCACTGTGTCACATTTGCATGTTAAGCCTGCCCTAGGTAGTTGGCTAATACACGTCTTAGTTCAGCGTGTCCAAATTAGTCCTCCTTATACACAATTTCAGCCAAACTCCTTAGAGTCATTCTTGACTTCTGTCTTTCCCTCATGCTTTACATTTAGTTTATCAAGTGCTGACAGCTGTACTTTTAAAATGTCATATTATTCCTAAAATTAATAGTTTCATTCAAAACATCACTTCTATCTGGGTAACTTCACAGCCTCTAAACCATTCTCCCTCCTTTCACGTTGCCTCCTGCAGTCAGTTCTCCAAAGCATGGCCAGCGCAATCTCATATTATTGTAAATCGTATCAAATTGACCTTGCTTAAAATCCTCTCATAAATTTTCATTTGCATTCCAGTATAAAGTGTAGTTGTTACTATGGCATAACGCCTCACATGATCTGACTTAGGTTTACCTTTCCCACCTCATCACTCTTCACTCTTTCTCCTTTCATTCCAGATGCAGTTGTCTTCGTTCTGTTGTTTGATCTCACTAATCTTGTTCCTGTCAGAAATTGTCTTACTGTTCCTTTTGCATAAATACTTTTCGTTCAGATTTTTTAAAAACATACATGAGGCCTTTGTTTATTATCAGTTTTAAGATAGACTCTCCTTCATCTTATTTAGAATAACTTTATGTCCTTATCCTGCTTTCTTCTTCTTTGAAGCCCTGTCACTGCTTGAGGTTATTGGATATATAATTACATATTCACTTTTTTCACTTCCACTTTTTAAAAAAAAATTTATATTCATTGTTGTTCTTGTACAGTTTTCTTTTACTCCCATCCCAGCCCACTGCCCCAGCCCTCCCCACCTCCCTCCCATTTCTACCCCCCTAGTTTTTGTCCATGTGTCCTTTATACTTGTTGCTCTGAACTCTTCCCCTTTTCCGCTGAAATTCCCTCCCCTCCCCCTCTGGTGACTGTCAGCCTGTTCTCAATTTCAGTGTCTTTGGTTATAAGATTTTATTTATTTATTTTAGATAGAGGGGAAGGGAAGGAGAAAGAAAGGGAGAGAAACATCAATGTGTGGTTGCCTCTCATGCACCCCCTACTGGGGACCTGGCCTGCAACACAGGCATGTGCCCTGACTGGGAAGTGAACCAGCAGCCCTTAACTTTTGTTAACTTTAAATGAGGAGCTCTGATTTAGATACGATGCCTAGAGTTCGATCATGTTTTACCTACCATGTAAAATTATCTCATGTATTACTCATGTTATAGGAGTGAGTTCGATGGAGATTTACAGTCCCAACTTCTGAGTAAAGCCAATGAAGAAGATAAAAACTGTAGCAGAGCTCTCTCTGTGGTGAGCACCGTTGTTCGAGCTGCAAAAGACCTTTTGCACAGAGCTCTTGCTGTGGATGGTAAAGACTGTTTTTGTTTTCTTAATAATCGTATTAGATTAATTATGCACAGAGTGACTGAAGAGGAACTGTCTTGTAGAATTCCAGAGTGTTTTATTTGTTATAGATTTGCACATTCACATACATTCATTTTGGAACAGTTCTACATTTCATACAATAATGCAGACTTTTTAAAAAAAAAGTTCCAAAGCAGTTTATTGGTACTTATTATTTGCTTAGTTAATCTAGCAAAAGAAAAACTCTTGATTAGGACTGAATCTAATTTATCCTTCTTTCTGTAGACAAAAAGCATTTTGTTTTCTCCTTTAGACCTGTTTCTCTTCCTCTATGTCCTATTTCCAGTAATGGTGCCACCTTTACCCAAAGTCTGGGTAACTCTAAACATTTCCCCTAATTCACTTGTCCAGACTGAGCTCTACCATTGGAAAATCTCCAGTTTGTCTTCTCCACTCTGTCTGTCCTCTCCTAGTTCAGGCTGCCACGGTGCAAGCACGCGTCCTCGTTCTCATGTGTGGATAACATCCTAATAATCTCTCTGCCACCTTTTCCTTACTCCTGTCTGCTTACCTAGTCATCCTCCACGCTGGCAGTAGAGCTGTATTTGCAAAAAACATTCACTGTTATCCACCCCACCTTACTGTTATTTATAACACTTGTTCCTGAGCCTCACCGCACATCAGAATCATCTGGGAAATTTGCTAAAAATGAATATTCAGCCTACCCAAATTAGGGTTTTAGGCTAGGCTAGAAAACTCTGGGGGTTATTTTTGTTTGTTTTTATTGTTGTTTTTTTAGAGTCTAGCCTATTCTGATGCAACAGCTGACCTAGAAACAAGTAATTTGGAAATAATTAATTGGTTTTTAATGTAAAGGTCTTTATAATTTGGCATCAACTTATCTTCCCAGTGCCATGTTTATGGATAAAAATGAGTAAAATATCCATCAGCAAAGTGCTTTCCTTGGAAAAAGAGAAGGCATTATAGTTTAATAGCAAACATTTTATGTGCAGGCATTGTTCTGAGCATTTTACGTGTACTAACTGAATCTTCACAGCATCCATTGAGGGAGGTACTGCTGTTGTCCTCTTTTGTAGATGATTACTGAGGCATGCACAGATTAAGTGATTTGCCTAATGTCACACATACGGCTGTGTGTGGCACCAGGAGTAGTGTTTTAAAATCATGATTGTTATTAGGTTCTATTCCCGGCTCTGTCATTTTACAGATGTATGGCCTGGGGCAAGACACTTTAACACTATGTACCTTGGTTTCCCCTTCTCGAAAGTGGGGATAATAAAAGCTTCTTATTGATTGAGATAACACATGTAAATAAACCCTTACAATAGTGCCAGGTCCTTTATAAGCACTCAGTTGACATCAACTATAATTTTGCTCAAGATAAGAGAATATAAATTTAGTATGGCACATAATCATTAAAATGAAATCAACTTCTAACTACAGTTTTAACGTCTTTTTTAGCTGATGACATTCCAGAACTGCTTAGCTCTTCCAGTCTGTTTTCCATGCTGCTTCCCCTTATTATAGCCTACATTGGACCAGTAGCTGCTGCTATTCCCAAGGTGTGTAATTTAATTCTATATCTTTGAATCTTTTTTTAAGAAATAAAATAATTTTTTAGACTCTGTATCCTTCCTATAAGAATACTTTAATTTTTGAAGCACCTGGATTACAGGTTAACAAACAGAAATAGACACATGTTAAATGGTAGAAGTTATTAAACCTCTCTGTGTTACTAGTATTGTTCACTGGATAACTATGCTTACGTATTGGCCTTACATTTGAAGAATTTAGGAGTGGGATATATATTTCAGAAATATGATATGTAAGAAAGCTTAAGTTAGCTGAGATTTTTTAATTTATGAATTTGATGCCAAATCTCCATTTTGAATAAAAATAGCAATGTAAAAGGATATGAGTGTTTTTAAATTGTGAAATATTCAAGATGAAGAAATTATAAACTGTTGATTTTTTCACATAATTATTGAGTAAAACTTAGCTTCCTGCAAGTTGCAAAAAGGCAAAAGTATTTAAAAATACAAATTAGTTTATTTTCATGTAACATCTAAGACATCTGTAATAAATCTTTTTTCCCAGGAACAAATTTCTTGTCAAACAAACACTTAGAAGAAACTCTACATGGGAAGTCTTAGTACTAAGGATAACCAACAATTAAAGCAACTTTCGCATTTATCATCTCATTTAATAATTTTTTTATACTAGGTGGCCGTAGAAGTCTTTGGCCTTGTCCAACAGTTGCTTCCCTCAGTTGCCATTTTGAATCAGAAGTATGCACCCCCTGCATTCAATCCTAATCAGTCAACAGACAGCACCACGGGAAACCAGCCCGAACAAGGCCTCTCTGCTTGTACAACCTCTAATCACTATGCTGTCATAGAGAGCGAACACCCCTATAAACCTGCATGTGTGATGCACTACAAGGTAGGCACCGGTTCTTTGGGAGAGTTTAAACTTAAAACTTGGTTTGATGTTCTATAATTATATCTTAAAGGATACTTAGCTTCTGTCTGCTCAGAGGTATAACTTCTTTTATAGTATTTATAGAGAATCAGAAGGTAATTAGATATAGTCAGATACACAGAATTGTTATCATTAAAGAATATAGTTATAGGGTTTATGAGTTGTTCTAATTTTTTTATTGTTGTTCAAGTATAGTTGTCTCCATTTTCACCCCACCATGCCCCCCCATGCTCCACCCATCCCTGCCTCCCACCCTTGAACCCACCCCCTTTGGCTTTGTCCATGTGTCCTTTATACATGTTCCTTGATGGTCCTTCCCCTATTATCCCCCATTATCCCTCTCCCCCCTCCCCTCTGGTTACTGTCAGTTTGTTCTTTATTTCCGTGTCTGTAGACATATTTTGCTTGTTTGTTCATTTTGTTGATTAGGTTCCACTTATAGGTGAGATAAGGGTGAATACATACGTAGTTTTGCTAGATATTGACAAATTCCTTTCCACAGAAGTTACATACTGTTTTGTGTCCCCACCAACAATGAATGAGAGAGCTTGTTTCCTTATAGCTTCCCTAACAGTATGTGTTTGAATTTTGGGCCGTTTGCCAACATATTGGGAGAAATGGTATCTCAGTTGAGTTTTAATTTCTATTTATTTTATTATATCCAAGGTTGAACTTTTCATTTAAATGGAGAATTATAAAAATTCTTTACTAAAAATATTTGACTTAGTTCTAGGTAATTTTTTAGGGTAATATTATACTTAAGAAATTGTTAAGGCTCATGATATACTCTACAGCTAATTCATAGACAGAATTTTCTCTGTGGTGATGGTGACATATGCTTAAAGTAGTCTTAAAAATGCATGTCAGGCCCTGGCTGGTGTGGCTCAGTGGAATGAGTGTCGGCCTGTGAACCAAAGAGTCGCTGGTTCAATTCCTAGTTAGGGCACGTGCCTGGGTTGCAGGCCAGGTCCCCAGATAGGGGCACGCAAGAGACAACCACACATTGATGCTTCTCTCCCTCTCTTTCTCCCTCCATTCCCCTCTCTCTAAGAATAAATAAATAAAATCTTTAGAAAAAAAAATTTGTTGAATGGCATGAATGATTTTAAAAAAATGCATGTCATTATATGTTATCATAAACTCATGTATACAGTAAAACTACAGGTTAGGAAAATAGAAAAATTTAGTTTTTATCATAAGTGTGTGTGTTTATATTCTCATAATATATGAAGGTTTTCGCTAATGAAAAGAAGCATTTATAATAGACATATGAATGGTAGGTAACCTTAAAGTGACTAAAACCTTAGGTTTTAGTAATCATTTTTCACTAATATCATTATATTTTAATTTACCTACTTACATTCCTTAAATATGTACTTACTGAAATGGGAAATTTATTATATAAGTAAATTATTCCTCACGAAAATCAGATACGTGAATGTGTATGGATATTAAGTAGTTATGTAATATATTTCTAATGATGTCAACATGTATTTACAAATACTATTAATGTAACATCAACCAAATATTAGGTAGAAAACAGTAGGTATTGCAAGCAGAGAGTAAAAATAGTTGATACTGAATGTTAATACCTTGATTTCTGATCATATTAAACTACTCTGTTAGTTCCCTACTTAAAAATTATTTTACACCAGCGGCAAGAGGGGAGGGAATTTCAGGGGAAAGGGGGAAGGGTTTGCAGGAACAAGTATAAAGGACACATGGACAAAAACAAGGGAGGGTGGAAATGGGAGGGAGATGGGGAGGGCTGGGATGGGAGTAAAAGGCAGAAAACTGTACTTGAACAACAATTAAAATTAAAAAAATTATTTTACAAATATGCTGAAAGCATCACCTTTGCAGTACGATGTCCTGTTTTTAAGTAAGAAGCCAAAATCTTATCAAATCTTAACAAATGCAAGTATCCTTTCGCAAAATCTTAACAAATGCAAGTATCCTTTCGCTTGCTGACCACAGGTGACCTTTCCAGAATGTGTACGGTGGATGACAATTGAGTTTGATCCTCAGTGCGGTACTGCACAATCAGAAGATGTCCTCCGTTTGTTGATTCCCGTCAGAACTATTCAGAATTCAGGATACGGACCAAAATTGGCCTCTGTCCATGAAAATCTTAATTCCTGGATAGAGTTGAAGAAATTTTCAGGATCTTCTGGGTGGCCTACTATGGTTTTAGTGTTGCCAGGCAAGTTATTTTTTCTATTCTGTTTTCTGGTAAAATACATGCATTTATGATAATTGTGTTTAGTAAGCATAAATCATTGAAAATGTTTGAGTTTTAGAAGAATTTCTTCAAGACATGCTATGTATCCACCCTGGCTGGTGGGGCTCAGTGGATTGAGTGCTGGCCTGCGAACGAAAGGATCACCGGTTCAATTCCTAGTCAGGGCACATGCTTGGGTTGCAGGCCAGGTCAGGTCCCCAGTAGTGGATGTGCAAGAGGCAACCACACATTGATGTTTCTCTTCCTGTCTTTCTCCCTCCCTTCCTCTCTGTCTAAAATAAATAAATGAAACCCTTTTTTTAAAAAAAAAGCATGATATATATCTGGATTGCAACTGAGAGGTAAAGAAGACTCCGGGCATGGAGTGGCATATCATGATCAGGTTTCAGAAGAGAATGTTAGTTTGACTGAAGCAGAGAGTTAATATTGAAAAGTGTCTGTCTAAAGTTTGGACCCAACTGTAGGAAAAGTCGATTAGACCTTTCTTCCCAATAATGAGAATTTAGCTAAGGATTCCTTCCTTTCAAGAGAATTGGTGAACCATGTAACCTACTGAGTTTATGTTAAAGCTATAGTTTTTAGTCTTTTTAGTCTTTTAGTTGTGTGTGTGTGTGTGTGTGTGTGTGTAAGTGATAGAGGGAGAGCACACTAGAGCGCTGTTGTTATTGCTGGTGCTGGTGCTTTTCTTTAAAAAGAAGTATGTAAGTTTTTAAAACTATATGTAGTCTCTTAGTTTTGAACCAATTAATTATAATTATTCTTATAATCTCTCAACTAATAGCCTATTTCAATTCCGAAGCTTTTCTTCTAGTCAGACCTGCCTTGCGAAGACACCAGACAAAGCCAAATGCCAGGGTAGAGAACTGCTTGCTTTAGTAATTGACAGATAATTGATCACTCATGTAACTTAAAGGTAGGATGTTTGATTAAGGAGAATTTGATCATAAAGAAAAGTAATAACAGTTCACTTGGTATTGTTCCATTGTTTCTAGTGTTTTTAGTACAGGTTTGTTCAGGTAGCTCTAGGAAGCCTTCCAAAATGACTACGTTTTTAGAATCTAATTGGTATTGCTACCTCTCTTGAGATGAATAAAAGATAAAGTTGTTTCAGATTTTGAATTCAGTGTTAGTTTTTTTTCCATAGGAAATGAGGCCCTTTTTTCATTGGAGACTGCATCAGATTATGTGAAAGATGACAAGGCTTCTTTCTATGGCTTCAAATGTTATGCAATTGGATATGAGTTTAGCCCTGGACCTGATGAGGTAAGAATGAATTATCATCTCATTCTCTTAAGGAAGATTGTGTTTCTAAGGGCTGCTATTGCCTTAAATTTGTTTGCTGCCTATAAATAAGAAGCCTGGAGTGTATTTTGAGCTAGTGCATATAATTTAAAGTATTTTATAGTTTAATTGTGTTCAGTAGTCTGTTTTGGCTACTTTAAATACATGAAAAAAACAGAGCCTTCGAACACGTAGTATAATTGTACTTGTTCCAAACCAGCTTAATTGGATATGCCTTTTTGAGTAAATAATCGAACGTGACTTCACAATGGGACTAACTTAATAACTCTTTCTTATCAATGTATTAAATCATACAATATGACTTCCGGCCAACCTGGAGTCATAGGTAGACACACTGTGCTTCCTCACACAACCAAAAGAAGAACAACAACAAATTTAAAAACAAAAAATAATCAGAACTTCAGGAAAAAAACCCAAACTGTATAGAAGTCCAACAACCAAGGAGTTAAAGAAGAAACACTCATCCAGACCAGTGGGCGGAGACAGGCAGCCAGGTGGAGAGGACCGAGTTGGGCGAGGTGGCAGCTGGCAGACCAGGCGGTCCCACATTCTCATGCAGACCAGGAGGAACAACTGGGGAGCAAGGCAGACGCTGCAACCCAAGGTCCCAGTACAGAGAAAATAAAGCCTCAAAACCACTGTCTGAAAAAACCTGTGGGGGTGTGGCAGTGGGAGGAACTCCCAGCCTCATAGGAGAGTTCGTCAGAGAGACCCACAGGGTCCTAGAACATACACAAACCCACCCTGGAATCAGCACCAGAAGGGCCCAATTTGCTTGTGGATAGTGGAGGAAGTGACTGAAAGCCAGCCAAGACCCAAGCAAGCAACACTGTTCTCTCTCAGACCCCTCCCCAATGCACAGCGTCACATCGTGTAGTGAGTGGGTTGCCCTGCCCTGGTGAACAACTAAGGCTCCACCCCCTTACTACATAACAGGTGTGCTGAGATTAAAAAAAAATATATATGGCCCAAATGAAAGAACAGATCAAAGCTCCAGAAAAAATGCAACTAAGTGGTAAAGAGATAGCCAACCTATCAGATTCACATTTCAAAACATTGGTAATCAGGATGCTCACAGAAATGGTTGAGTACGGTCACAAAATGGAGGAAAAAGTGAAGGCTATGCAAAGTGAAATAGAGAAAAATGTACAAGGAACCAACAGTGATGGGAAGGAAACCAGTACTCAAATCAGTGATTTGGAGGAGAAGGAAGAAATACATATTCAACCAGAACAGAATGAAGAAACAAGAATTCAAAAAAATGAGGAGAGGCTTAGGAGTCTCTGGGACAACTTTAAACCATCCAACATTTAAATCATACTGAGTGCTAGAAAGAGAAGAGGAAGAGCAAGAAATGGAAAATTTATTTGAAAAAATAATGGAGAACTTCCCCAATCTGGCAAAGGAAATAGACTTCAAGGAAGTCCAGGAAGCTCAGAGAGTCCCAAAGAAATTGGACCCAAGGAGGAATACACCAAGGCACATTATAATTAAGTTACCCAAGATGAAAGATAAGGAGAGAATCTTAGAAGTAGCAAGAGAAAAGGAGAGAGTTATTTACAAAGGAGTCCCCACAAGACTATCAGCTCATTTCTCAAAAGAAACCTTGCAGGCAAGAAGGGGCTGGAAAGAAGTATTCCAAGTCATGAAAGGCAAGGACCTACATCCAAGATTACTCTATCCAGCAAAGCTATCATCTAGAATGGAAAGGAAGATTAAGTGCTTCCCAGGCAAGGTCAAATTAAAGGAATTCGTCATCACCAACCCTTTATTATATAAAATGTTAATGGGACTTACCTAAGAAATAGATGAAGATCAACAATATGAACAGTATAATGACAACAGACTCATAACTATCAACATCTGAACCAGCAAAACCAAAAATGAACTAAGCAAACAACTAGAACAGGAAAAGAGTCACAGAAATGGAGATCACATAGACAATTATCAGTGGGTAGAGGGTGGGGGAGAATGGGGGAAAAGGTACAGAGAATAAGAAGCATAAATGGTAGATACAAAATAGACAGGGGGAGGGTAAGAATAGTATGGGAAATGGAGAAGCCAAAGAACTTATATGTATGACCCATGGGCATGAATGAAGGTGGGGGAATGCTGGTGGGAGGGGGGTACTGTGTGGAGGGGAATGAAGGGAGGACAAAAATGGGACAACCACAATAGCATAATCAATTAAATACATTTAAAAATCATATAATAATGCAAGGTAAAAAATGATTATGTTCCCTAAAAATGAATGAAAAATTCTTTGAATGATGAACCTTTGGGACCAAACCTAATAACCAGAATAAGACATAATGTTGAATCTCTTCCATTCTTAATTTAACCATTAGCTAACCCATTTCCTTCCAGTTTCAAAAGTTATGCTTGAGTGCAAGTTGCATTTGTTAATTATCTAGATTATCTTCCAAACATGTATTTAAAGCAGCTGATACGTTTTTGTAATTCTACAGGGAGTCATTCAGTTGGAAAAAGAGTTAGCCAATCTAGGTGGGGTTTGTGCAGCAGCTTTGATGAAAAAGGACCTGGCACTTCCTATTGGTAAGTCTGGTCACGTACTAGGTGTTTGTTTATGATTTTTTTTTTAATTTTAAGAGTAGAATATGCTTATTATAGAACATTCTGAAAATAGATGAACAAAATGAATTTCTTTTTTTAATTAAATTTATCGGGGTTATGTTGGTTAATATTGAACATGTATGTTTCAAGTATACATTTCTGATAACATGATCTGTATATTGCGTGCCTGCCACCCAAAGTGAAATGATCTTCCATGACCATATATTTGCCTCCCCCTTTACCTTTTACTACCTCCCCCACGACTTTCCCTCTGGTAGTGCCATACTGTTGTCTGTTTATGAGTTTCAGTTTTATATCCCTCATGTGGGTGAAGTCATGTGGTTCTTAGCTTTGTCTAACTGACTTATTTAGCTTAGCATAATATTCCCAAGGTTCATCCATATCGTTGCAAATAGCAGCATTTTTTATGGCTGAGTAGTATTCCATAGTATACTGTATATGTATCGTATCTACTTTATCCAATCCTCTATCAAAGGACACTTTGGTTGTCTCCATGTCTTGGCCACTGTGAATAGTGCTGCTGTGAACCTAAGGGTGTATACATCTTTGCGACTAAATGTTTTTGAGTTTTTCAGATAAGGACCCAGAAAAGGGGTTGCTAGGTCAATGTGGTAGTTATTTTCTTAATTTTTTGAGGAACTGCCAAACTGTTTTCCATAGTGGCTGTACTAGTTTACATTCCCACTCACAGTGAATGAGGGTTCCTTTTTCTCTACAACCTCTTGAACACTTGGGACTATCTGTCTTGTTGATGATTGCCATTCTAACAGGTGTGAGGTGGTATTTCATTGTAGTTTTGATTTGCATTTCCCTAATAGCTAATGAGGTTGAACATCTTTCATATATCTGTTAGCCATTTGTATGTCTTCTTGGGAGAGGTGTCTGTTCAGGTCCTGTACCCATTTTTTAATTGGATTGTTTGTTTGGTGTTGAGTTGTATGAGTTCTATGTGTATTTTGAATATTAACGGCTTGCTGGAGCTCTTGTTTGCAAATATAATCTCACATTCAATTGGTTGCCTTTTTGTTATGTTGTCGGTTTCTTTTGCTTTGCAGAAGATTTTTAGTTTGGTATAGTCACATTCATTTATTTTTGCCTTTACTTCCCTTGCCTTTGGGGGTCAAATTTATATAAAATGTCAAGGTTCATAAGTTCAGTACCTATGTTTTTTCCATGTAATTTATTATTTTGAATCTTAGATTTACGACTTTGATCCATTTTGAGTTGATTTGTATACATGGGAACAAACTGTAATCTAGTTTAATTCTTTTTCATGTGGCCTTTCAATTTCCCCAGCACCATTTCTTGAGGAAGCTTTTTTCCCTCTGTTGTGTGTTTTTGGCTCTTTTGTGAAAAATTATCTGCCTGTATATATGTGGTTTTATTTCTGGGCTCTCAATTCTGTTTCATTGGTCTGTGTGTCTGTTTTTCTGATAGTATCATGCTGTTTTGCTAATTGTAGCTCTTCAGTATAATTTGAAGTCTGATACCTCTGGCTTCATTCCTTTTTTTTTTTTTTTTGTCTTTATTGTATACTTTTTCTATTACTGTTTAATCCCTTTATACTCCCTTCCCCCTGCAGTCACCACAATATTGTCCATTCTTTTATCTCAGGATTGCTTTGGCTATTCAGGCCTTTTTGTGGTTCCATATGAATCTGATGATTTTTGTTCTATTTCTTTAAAAAATGACATTGGGATTTTAATGGGAATTGCATTTTTCAATCTCTTTTAATAATGCTTTCTTGCTTTCAGTATAGGACCTTCACATCCTTTGTTAAGTTTATTTCTTGGTTGCAGTAGCAAAAGGAATTATTTTTGTTTTTCTAAATTTTCGTTGTTAATATATAGGAAAACAGTTGATTTTTGTATATTGATTTTGTATCCTGCGGCTTTACTCTATTGTTTATTGTTTCTAATAGTTTTTGATGAAGGCTTCAGGGTTTCCTATACACAGAATCATGTCATCTGCAAAAAGACACTTGTATTTCTTCCTTCCCAATATGGATGCTTTTATTTCTTGCTCTTGCCTGATTGCTCTGGCCAGGCTTCCAGAACTTTGTTGAGTAAGAGTGGTGAGAGTGGGCATGCTTGTCTTGTTTCTGATTTTAGAAGAAAAGCTTTCAGTTTTTCACCTTTGAGCATACTATTGGCTGAGAGTTTGTCATGTATGTCCTGTATTATGTTGAGATACTTTCCTTCTATACCCATTTTTTGAGTGTTTTAATCATAAACGCATGTTTTTTTCCCAAATGTTTTTTCTGCTCTATTGATAAGGTCATATTATTTCTATCCATTGTTTTGTTAACCTGGTGTATCATACTGATCCATTTGCATATGATGAGCTATCCTTGTGCTCTTAGAGTGAACCCCACTTGATTGCAATGTATTACTTTTTTAATGTATTGTTGTATTCAGTTTGCTACTAATTTTTTTTTAATTTTTGCATCGTATTCATCAGAGATATTGGTCTTTAGTTTTTTGTGTGCACATTATCCTTGCCAGGTTTAGGTATCAGGGTTATGTTGGTCTCATAAAATGTGGTAGGAAGTATTGCTTCTTCTTCAGTTTTGGGTGAAGAGTTTGAGAAAGGTAGGTATCAGATCTTCTTTGAATGTTTGGTAGAACTCACTAGTAAAGCCATCTGGTTCTGGATTTTTATTTTTGGGAGGTTTCTGATGGTTGTTTCAATTTCCCCACTGTTCATCAGTCTATTTAGATTTTCCAAATCTTCACAATTTGGCCTGGGAAGAATATATAATTCTGTGAATGTATTCATTTCTTCTAGGTTATTGAATTTGGTGGCATATGGTCTTTCATAGTATTCTAGTATGGTACAGCCACTATGGAAAACCATATGGAGGTTCCTTAAAAAATTAAGTGTAGATTTCCTGTATGACCTAGCAACCCCTCTTCTGGGTATCTACCTGAAAAATTTGAAAATATTTGTTTGCAAAGATATATGCACTTCTTTGTTCATTGCAGCATTATTCACAGTGGCCAGGACATGGAATTTCATAGTCACATATACTCATGAGCAATAACTACTTAATGTGTTAGTAGTTTGGGATTATTAAAATGGAGGCTGAAGAGAACCCTTGGGTCTTTTTAATTCACGCACACATGCTCACATCCTCCTTATCCACATTGCATGCTATGTGTCAGGCACTGGTTTAGGCACTGGATGTATAGTACAAAACCAAAAGTTTGAGATACTTCTTAAATATCCCAGTGGACATACCAAGTAGACAACTAGAACTCATTGCCTGGAGTTCAGGGAACAAGTCAATGCAGTTGTCACTTGAACACAGTTGATACTTAAATACATGGGACCATATGAAAGTTGAGCTAGGAGGAGAATGCAAATGAGAAGGACGAGAGCCCAGGATCGAAGCTGGGACTTGCCAAACTGTCAAAGGTAGACAGAGTTTGAAGAAAAAACTGCAAAAAGATTGTGAGGGAGCAGCAGCCAACGGAGTAGGAATAAAACGAGGACGGTGGGTATGCATGGGATTTTTGAATGCTGCTGAGGAGTCAGTTAAACAGTACCCTTGGATTGAAAACATGCTGATTATACACTCAGTGAGAAATAAAACAGTAAAATGAGGGAATGGAGAGTCAGGACCCGGAGTCAGGCTGAATGTCAATGGCTCTCTGGAAGAGTTTTTGTTGGAGGCAGAACAGAAATGAGGCAGTGGCAGAAATGGTACCTCTTTATATGGTACACATTTGCATGATGTCTAAGTTGATTTATAATCAAGATAGTAAAGTCAGAAATAAAGTTTAAAATATTTATTAATTCTATCCTGTTCATACATGGTTTAGCATTTTATTTTCACAGTATTTGGGGAATAGGAGGTATTATTTTCCCACAGCTCACCACCAAAAGTTCATCTTTATCTCTTCTCTCAGAGACTACCCTTCCCACTTGATCCTTTCTTCCTTCCCTTCTCTTTCTCTACTCTTTTCTTTTTTTTAATTTCTTTTCCCCTTATACTCCCTTTCATCCTTCTCTATTCCTTTGCTCCTCCTTAATACTGGTATATACATATGAGGAAATGAGATATTTTGTATTCTGTTCATCTGAAGAAAATTAGTGTGTCTTTGGAGGAAATTTGTCAGTAACTGTTCAGATTTTTCATGCTTATACTTTTTGATGTAGCAATTATATATATATTTGCATAGATATCAAAAATATATGTTGTAAGATAGATTAATGTAACAGTGCTTGTGTTGTAATATCTAGAGTAATCAAATTGGTTAAATAAGTCATATTAACATCCATATATTGGGAATGAATGCAGCTGTTAAAGACAACAAAAAAGTATGTCCTGACCAAAAAAAAATGTTCGAATTATATTAAACAAGTAAAGCAAGTTGTAGAAAGCCCCATTTTTCCAAACATTATCTTATATGTGTATAAATGTGTGTATATGTGGGTGCCTGTGCATATGTTGACACATACATACATCAAATTTATTATTTGCAATAATGTTTCCAGAACAACACATAAGAAACTATTGACACTTTATGTTTGGGAGCTGGTAGAGCAGAATTATTCATTCTGTACTTTAGCATAACTTGAATATTTCTCTTTGAACATGTATTACTTCATTAGTAATATTTTATAAATTATACTATCAAAAAAATTCAATAAGTAAAATGTTGTGTATTAAGCAATAAAGGAGAAAATAGCTAGAGGACACAGTCACTACCTTCTGTTTGCCTGCAAGTTACTATTGTTTACTGAAGGTATAAATCTTCTATAAGATAATGAAAATAAAAAGGCTCAGGTTCTGAATAATCAGTTTCCTCACTTTTTTGTACAAAAGTAAATACTCAAGATTACACAATTATATACATAAGTATAATGTAAGTCTTTTGTAAATCACTCAATGGAAGCATTTTGAGTATTGTTTTGAGAATTATATCTTGTATTCACATTGAAAATTATATTTTGAAATATAAACCACTGAGATTTATCCAGGATGATAATAGTTCTTTTCCATCTGGAATATCAGAATTGTGAAAAAGGTATAAAGAGTGCAAAAGACTAGAAAGTTAAACCAAGTATTGATATATTTTATTAAAATTTTTCATTTATACAGCAGGTAATGAATTAGAAGAAGATCTTGAAATTCTCGAAGAGGCCGCATTACAGGTATTGTCCCACACATTGTATGGCTAAACCTTGTATATTGATTTAAAAGTAGTACGTTCACTTAGATAAGCCTTATTTTTCTTGAAAACAGGGCTCATTCATTAACTATTTCATTCTATTCATTGGCAGTTATAAGTAACTTAAAATGTTCCTCCTTGATGGGGGCGATTCCTGCCAGCCTTTGCTGTACCGTGTGGTGGGTGTTCATGCTGGAGTGAGACGTAAATCCTTTGGGAGAAAGAGCATCTGCCAGGTGCCGAGGGGGTGGGTCAGGCAGTGCAGAGCTGTGGGCATGTAAGTTTTATTGACCAGTTAGGAAAAAAGGAGAAATAAGGTGTTAGTCATTTAAATAGTATCTGCAGAGTACTCTATAGTTTACATTGTCTTTATTTTCTATTTTTGCAGTTATACTTTGAGATCAGTATTGTCTCTTGTATCTTAAAATGACAATAACCGAAATTCAGAAAAGTTATGCAACTTGTCTAAAAATTCAGCTAATTGGGAGATAGAAGTTAGTGTTTAGGTCTTCTAACACCTACGACTAGTGATTTATTTACATTGTCTTTTCTGAGATGAATTGATCACAGCAGTAATAATAAAAACAAACATTTATTTGATCTTAATTTTATCAGGTACTATTTCAAACACTTGGCATATTTTTAACTCATTTAGTCCTCACTGCAACCTAAGAATTTATTTCCATTTACAGGTAAGGGAACTGAGGCAAGGAGAGCCCAAGTAGCTTGCCCAGAATCACACAGTTGTTAAGCAACTATAGCTAGAATTTGACCTCTGGCCATTTGGTGACCAAGTCCAAAATTTATTATGTTTGGTGACCAAGTCCATCATGCTGATCATTATGCTCTAATCACAGAGAGCCATGGTGTCCTCATAATGTTAAGACACCAGCCTTTGTTTTTGTTTTAAAAAAGTTAAAACTTTGTACCTTAAGATTCAAAAATGAAAGTGAATTCAACAAGTATTTAAAAAACATAGCAGTATCATGCAATATTCTAGTTAAGGATAACCATTAAAGAGTTCTTGTATTATTCATCATCACAGGGATTATTGTGGTTTATATATGATCATTTAGCTCAGGTATCAAGAGGTCTTTATTGTGCTGTTGTGGTGGTGGTCTAACATGTATTAAACACCTCCTCCTTCTTAGGCAGTGTAGCATGCATTTTATGTGTGTTCTTTAATTTAAATTTTATAATAGCCACAGAAGGGAGATTTATTTGAACACTGGTTTATACATTTTACAGATTCAGAAAGTTCTGTAACTTGTTAGCTCACTAGCATACAGCTATAACTTGTCCAAAGTCAGGATTCACACTCGAGTCTGTTTGATTCCAAAGATCATGATTTTTGCAATTTCATAGCTTGTAGAATGAAAAGTTACCATTATATAACTTGGATAGTACTAGAAGTATAATCCTTTTCTATGAAAAAATATTTTGTTTTGAAATTTATTATGTAGTCATTAAAATGTTTTTAGAGTTCTAGCATTTAAAGCAGGTCTTTCCAAAACATAGGCTTGCTTGTCAGATAGATGAGAACTAAAATTTCAGTTTTATCTGCCTCTTTTTCTTTACTTCAGTCAGGCTTGGACAGATGAGTACAATTTTATGTGCGGCCACAGTCAAGCTCCCATCCACTTGTTGTCCAAGTCTAGACCGTGGTACCCACCCACCAAAGAGAGCAGACACCACCTGTGCATGAGAACTGCCAATAATGGGGACTCAAAAAGAGGGAGGCCTCCACAGCTCCCTACAGAAGGGAGCCCAGGCCCTGACAAATGGGGATGTACCAAGTATACGGCTAGAATAGGAGGATATGCACCATTTCAGTGGGCATGCAGATGTCATAAATCACTTTTTCTGTGGAAGGAAAGGACTAGGAGTATTTTTGCATATTTTTCCTTCCTGGAAGTTTTCTACTTTGTAGGCTAAAGGAACACTGGAGCATGGGGAGAAAATGATTTCCCCAAAAAGGCCTATCAGAAATTGTTTGCAAGTTCTAAAATTTACGTATTTAAAGTTTTGTATTTTAAAATATGTGAATGTTCTCTTTTACCCAACAGGTGTGCAAAACCCATTCTGGTATTCTTGGAAAGGGTTTAGCTCTTTCCCATTCACCAACTATATTAGAGGCACTTGAAGGAAACTTACCGCTGCAAATCCAAAGCAATGAACAGTCCTTCCTGGATGACTTCATTGCTTGTGTTCCCGGATCCAGCGGCGGGAGACTTGCAAGGTAATGCGCTCTAAGTACTGCACTGACTTTCTTTCGGGGCTTGCCTCCATTTCCATTTCTGAAGGGAGATGAAAGGGGAGTCATTAGGATGTCATAGTGCTGCCTGAAATAATCTGATTTCTGTGTTTTGAACTAGCTGGTGCATAAAATGATAGTTAATATTTCAAAATATTTTAAAAATATGATAGTTGTTAGTTGGTTATTTTAAAGTTGCCTACGTGAACTTTTATTTAAAAAATATGTGGAATATGAGGGAGGACTCCAAAAAACCTGGAATTTATTTATTTAAAAATTGTGTATTTACTCTTACATGTTTAAACTTCAGTCACCTTCAAAGTACTCTCCATTTGATGCAGTACACCTACCGGAACATTTTTTTCCACTGCTCAAAAACTTTTGCACTTGTTGATTTTGATGACTTTTATGTGCTTCTGCCATTTTTCGTCACACCTCTTCCACAGTGGCAAAACATTTCCCTTTGAGGACTTATTTCATCTGGGGAAATAAAAAACAGTGGCTTGGGGCAAGCTCAGTGAATAGGGAGGGTGAGGCTTGGATGTCATGCCATTTTTGGTCAAAAACTGCTGAACCCTTAGTGCAGGTGTGCTCGTAAATCACCCATCGTGACATGGGCAAATGCATTGCAAGAGTCTTCAAAAAAAAATTCACTGAAGCTGAATGCAGCCTCTCACAACAATGCCAGCTGGTACACTGATACAGTGGGCTCCTAGAACACTCACCTAGCAGGGGAAGCCTGTACTACAAGGGGCTTGCCAGAAGATAATTCCATTTTGGGGGGTTGCCCTTTCTACATGGTGTAATTGAAAGCTTGTGTATTGAATGGTAATATTTAGTATCTAACTAAACTCCTAAATTTATTACTATATTTTATTTTAGTAAAGTAAATAATATAATAACGTGTGTTTTTTTCAAATCTATAATAGAAATATAAATTTAGAATTTAAATCAAATCATTTGAGGTGGTAGAGTTCTCATTTATTTTGTTGCTATTTACTTTTTTTAAGCTAAGGAAAAATATGCTGGCTTGTGTGATTTCACAATATAGAAATCTGATCGCTTTCTGGGTTTAATTTTAAAAATACAGAGATTACTCTTCAGTTTTTATAAACTAAAATGGTCATTAGAGAAAAACAGAAGACCTTTTGTCAGCCTCACTGCTGTCTTTGTGGACATTTTTACACATAACAGAACTACATATTACTCATCTCACAGGACAGCTTAAATGTTGATCATGAAATGAATTCAGGAATGGCTTTCACAAAATACGGATAATTGGCAAAATTTATGTGGAAAGGAATATAATGAGGGAAGATAGCTGAGAAATTGCATGAAGAGAAGGTGGGCTAGCTGGTCTCAAGCGCGCAGAATGCCATTTTTGTCCGTTTTCACAGAAGCTGCTCTTTCCTAGGGCATTAGGCTGGCAAGTTAAGGCAGATTTCCCTCTAAAAATGAGTGTACTTGAGACTTCAAATTATACTCGACCTAAATTCATTTCCTTGATTACTTTAAATCAACCATAGTTAAAATTCACCCAAGTTACCTGTTTTTTTTTTTTAAATTTAACCTTTGTTGTATTTTTTCCAGTACCATTTATCTCCCTTATACCCTCTTCCACCTCCACCCACCTGTTCCTCCCACAGTCACCACACTGTTGTCCATGACCATGAGTGCTTTTTCCTTTTTCTCAGGCCCTCCACCCTCTAACTACCCCCACCCTGCCTTAGCTGTCATCTGCTCTCCATCTACAAGACTCCCCATTTTCAGTTAGTTCAGTTTGTTCATTAGATTCCATGTGTGAGTGAGATCATATGGTATTTGTCTTTCTCTGACTGGTTTATTTCACTTAGTGTAATGTTGTCTATGTTTATCCATGCTTTCGCAAAGGGTAAAATTTAAAATTTTCTTCTGTTTTATGGTGAGTAGTATTCCATTGTGTAAATGTCCCATAGTTGTTGTATCCGCTCATCTCCTGATGGACACTTGGGCTGCTGCCAAGTTTCCTGATTTTAAAATTTCTTTTTTTAATCCTTAGAAATCTTACCTGATTTGGCATATTTTTAAATGAATTCATCATTAACAATTTCCAGTGAAGACAATTACTCTGATTATATATGAATCAGAAATGAAGATGTTGTTTTGGTGTTTGGATACATGCTTTATTCATTTGACATAATTTCATGTTAATCATTGAAGATATTGATGACTGTCTTTTTTTATTGTTGTTCGTTTGCTTATTTTTTTCATTTCTGCTAGGTGGCTTCAGCCAGATTCCTATGCTGATCCTCAGAAAACATCTTTGATCCTGAATAAGGATGATATTCGTTGTGGTTGGCCTACCACCATAACTGTTCAAACAAAAGACCAGTATGGGGATGTGGTACATGTTCCCAATATGAAGGTAATTATATAAAAATTAAAGTAGTAGACATCTATGCACTGACTATTGTAAGTAATAAAACTTTAGAAATGACAAGTGTCTAAAGTCCATTTGTAGGACTCTCTTTACATATATGTAATTGAGGAAGCCAAAAAATGGTTTAAGTGACTCGTTTATATTATTAGCACATATCCAATTTTCCAAGTTATATATTGTTGTTTGTTTTTTACATTTTGCTAGGTGCTATCATGGTGCAAAAGAAGGATAAAAAAACAACTGTCCATACAAAGAGTGCTAGGTGCATAGAAGGAAGGTCCTCAGTACATAGTGATTGAATAAATCAGTAACAGAATACATTTAAGAATTTCATATATATTTTTTAAAAACTCAAATGCCTTTCTGTATTCTGTATGGTTGAAACAACATTGAAAATTAATAATGATACTTATTAAATTAGAAATAAATTTGGATTATAAAAGAATGAAGAGTGGAAATAGTCATGTGCTGTATTGATGAATATAGTTCTTTGGATACCTCTTCCATAAGACATTAGTTAATAAACATATTTAGAACCTATGTATAAAGTTAAGTCCTTTATGATATAACCTATTAATGTAAATATCTCATTTAAAACTTTTATTATATTTCTTAAGCCAGGTGGTGAGGGACAAATACTATATGATCTCACCTTTAACTAGAACATAATCAACAAAGCGAAGAAGCAAACAAAATATAACCAGAGACATTGAAATTAAGAACGATCTAACAATAGCCAGAGGGGATGGGGGAGAGGACAGTGGGGAGGAGGGTTTTCAGGAACTACTATAAAGGACACATGGACAGAACCAAGGGGGGGGGGGTAGAAGCAAGGGAGGGAGGGAGGTTTGGTGGGAGTGCGGGAGGAGAAAAAGCAGACAACTGTAATTGAGCAACAATAAAGTAATTAAAAAAAGATTAAAATGATGCAATTATAAAAAAACTTGTATTTCTGAAAAAAAATCAATACTGGATGAAAATTTCTGTAGTCAATCCCCAGCTGCCCCCACACCTCAAAGTGATTTGATTGTTTGGAGCTTAGAGTTGATTAAGTCACAAAATCCCTTTGAATAAGAGCACATAATTTTACCTCCATTATTTCTTATATTAGAACTATCCATTTTTTAAAATATTTTATTTATTTATTTTAGAGAGAGGGAAAGAGAGGGAGGAAAAAAGGGAGAGAAACATCAATGTGAGAGAGAAACATTGATCAGCTGCCTCTCACATGCCCCCAAACAAGGACCTGGCCTGCAACCCAGTCATGTGCCCTGACTGGGAATCGAAGCAGCAACCTTTCAGTCTTCAGGATGATGCCCAATCTACTGAGCCACACCAGTCAGGGCTACCTGATACAAGATTTTTTTTTTTTAATTTTATTTATTTACTTTTAAAGAGAGGGGAAAGGAGGAGAAAGAGTGGAGAGAAACATCAATGTGTGGTTGTCTTTCACAGGCCTTCCACTGGGGACCTGGCTCACAGCCCAGGCATGTGCCCTCACTGGCAATTGAACTGGCAACCTTTTGGTTCACAGGCTGGCACTCAATCCACTGAGCCACACCAGCCAGGGACATTTTTTAATTTATTCCATGAAGATGCACAATGCCAGTGGAATGTTTACCTGACTCATAGTACCAAAAAAAAAAAAAAAAAAAGATAAGAGCCATATAGTTCACATATCTTAAGACCATTAATAAAATTGTATGGAAAAGTATTTGAACCTGATACTAAACAAAAATCAGGCTTTGCCAGTGGCTTTAAAGTTTTGGCAATGACCCACACCATAAGGATTTGCATCATGACCCAAATATACATAAGATGAAATGGTATATATACTGTTTATTGCGTACAATGTGTATCATACATATTTACACACAGAGCTGCACTGTGGTATTTTCTACTTTGTTTTTCTATGGAAGATCGTGCCCTACTGAAGTGATTTCATGCCCACTGTGAATTACTCTATCAAATGCTAAAAGCAAGTTATAAAGAGAAAAATTGAATAGAGAAGAATCTTAATAGTGACAACAAAAAAATTACTCTGAAGAATCTTATCACAATACAAAACACATTAATATGAACCTCAAAATGATGATACCTCTTAAAGAACTAAAGTGGTATTTAAATCATAACTTTGTGACTGGCTAGGAATCAACTAGTCTTCGCTAATGCATAAATAAACATACAACAATAAAATGTTTTGTTATAATTCTTAGAATAATATTTCTGAGTGTTGTTTTTAAAATAATTTGTACTTTCAGTGTTTCAACATGCCTTAGCAAATCTGTTCTTTTTTTTAAAAATAATTTTTTATTTTTCAATCACAATTGACACCAAATATTATGTATTAGTTTCAGGTGTACAACCCAGTGATTACACACTTATACAACTCCTGAAGTGATCATCCCAATAAATTACTACCCATCTGACACTATACGTAGTCATGACAAGTTGTTTACTGTGCTTCCTGTGCTGTACTTTACATCCCCGTGACTATTCTGTAACTACCAATTTGTACTTCGTAATCCCTTTATCTTTTTCACTCATCTCCCACCTTCCCCCTTCTGGCAACCATCAAAATGTTGTCTATGTCTACGAGTCTGTTTCTGTTCTGCTAGTTGCTTTGTTTTGTTTTCGTTTTTGCTTTTAGATTCCACATATTTATGAAATTGTCTGGTGTTTGTCTTTGTCTGACTTATTTCACTCAGCACAGTACCCTCTAGGTCCATCTATGTTGTTGCAGGTGGCAAGATTTTATTCTCTTTTATGGCTGAGTCATAGTCCTATGTATATACGCATCACTTTTTCTTTATCCACTCATCTATTTACGGACACTGAGGTTGCTTTCATATCTTGGCTATTGTAAATAATACTGCAATGAACATATGGATGCGTATGTCTTCTCAATTTAGTGTTTTTGGTTTTTTCAGATAAATACCTAGAAGTAGAATTGCTGGGTCCTTCTTTGTCTCATGTTATAGCCTTAATTTTAAAGTCAATTTTGTCCAATACAGGTATTTATTGCTATCCCAGCTTTTTTGGCTTTTTGTTTCTAGTTTCATGAAATATCTTTTTCCATCCCTTTATGTTCAGGCTGTGTGTGTCTTTGATTTGAAGTGAGTCTCTTGCAGACAGCATATGCAAGAGTCTTGTTTTGTTATCTACTCAGCCACCTATGTCTTTTGATTGGAACGTTTAACCCATTTGTTCTTAAAGTAATTCTTGATTAGTTACATATTTATTGCCATTTTATTGTTCATATTTTTGATCATCTTAAATCAGATCCTTTAATGTTTCTTATAATACTGGTTTGATGGTAATAAACTCCTCTATCTCTTTCTTATCTGGTAGCCTCTTTATGTGTCCTTTGATTCTACCTGTGATAGCTTTGCTGGGTTGAATCATCTCAGTTGTAGGTCCTTGCTTTTCATCACTTTGAATATTCCATGCCAATCCCTTTTGGCCTGCAAAGTTTTTATTGAGAGATCAGCTGACAGTCTGATGAAATCTCCCTTGTAGGCAACTAACTGCTTTTCTCTTGCAGCGTTTAAGATTCTTTCTTTGTCTTTAACCTTTGCCATTTTAATTATGATGTGTCTTGGTGTGGACCTCTTTGAGTTCATCTCGATTGGGACCCTCTGCTTCCAGAGCTTATATATCTATTTCGTTCACCAGATTTTGGAAGTTTTCTGTTGTTATTTTCTCAAATAGTTTTTCAATTTCTTGCTCTCTCTTTCTCCTTCTGCCACTCCCATGATATGAATTTTAGTATGCTTAAAATTGTCCCTTATACTCTCCTCATTTTTTAAAATTCTTTTTTCTTTTTGCTGTTTTGAGTGGGTGTTACTTACTACCTTATCTTCCAAATGGCTGATTCAGTCCTCTGCTTTATCTGCTCTACTGCTGATTCTCTATATAATGTATTCTTCATTTCAGGTATTGCATTCTTGATTTCTAAGTGGCCCTTTTTATGGTTTTTATCTTCACTTGTGTTTCCTCTTTTTAAGAAATATTGGTTGATTGATTTTATAGAGCAGGATAAAGAGAAATACTGATTTTTGTCATTCCACTTATTTATGCATTCATTGGTTGATTCTTCTATGTGCCCTGACCAGGAATTGAACCTGCAACCTTGGTGTATTGGGATGACACTCTAACCAACTGAGCTACTCAGTCAGGCTGTTTCCTCTCTCTTTGTTGAAGTTCTTATTGAGTTCATGTACTCTTCCCCTAAGTTCACTGAGCATCATTACAGCCAGTGTCTTGAGCTCTGCATCTGGTAGATTGCTTATCTCCATTTTTGTTTAGTTCATTTATGCAGTTTTGTTTTGGTTTTTCATTTGGGACTTGTTTCTTTGTCTCCTCATTTTGGCTGCCTCCCTGTGTTTGTTTCTGTGCACTAGGGAAAGCTGTACATCCTCCAGTTTTGTTAGGGGGGCCTTATATAATAGGTGTCCTGTAGGGACCAGTGGTTCATTCTTCCCCGTCACCCAAGCCAGGTGTTCCAGATGTGCCCTCATTTGGGATGTGTGCACCCTCCTGTTGCAGTTGAGTGTTGATGGCTGTTGGCCTGTTACTGGGAGGGATTCTTTTCTGGTCCATCTGCTGTGAGTGCTAGCCTTGGCTATAACCAAGGAGCTACTGTGCAAGGGCTCACTCCACAGAGCAGGACTTGTTTTAGTTGGGCTCTGGTGCCTGATGAGACTGCCCCTTAAGTGTGTCACTTGTAGAGATGGTTGAGTGGTTCTCTGGCATGGTCCACCAAGTGCACTGGTGCTGGGGTCTCCTAAGACATACAGGGCAAAGTCAGCCACCAAGTCCTGTCTAGGGCCACACAGCATGAGCCTACCAAGCAATCTGCAAATGGCTGCTACTTGTGTTGGTCTTGGAGGGGCCCAGGAGAGGCAGAGTTGTGAACAGAGGCTAGATGCCACCAGTTCCAGACCTGGGACCACTTAGCAAGAGGTACAGGACATGCGGGTCAGATGCTGCTTGTTTAGGGTTTGCAAACCTTGGAGGGATTTTAGGAAAGTCTACAGCATGAACCACAATAGGCCCTTTGTATGGAAAAGCCACTGGAAGTGGCTTGGGTGGACCCACAAGTTGGGTGGGTTAGAGTCACAGGGAATCACCAGGGTGGGGCAAACAAGCATTAGCCATGTTAACGGAGACTCTGATATGGGGTCCCCCTGCTGACTTTGTGGAAGAGGATTCAGTACAAGAACAGTGGCTTCTGCCAGCATTGTTTGGATGAAAGCTATCCCTCTACCCCTTGCCTCAAAACCAGACAGTTCAGTTCCTCCTTATATGTCTCTGGTACTTTTCAAGCTGCCACCTCAGCGCTGGAGCTCAAAGCCAGTGAGACTGAGTAAGTCCTTGTGTGGGCCCTTTAGGAGAAACCTGGGACTCTAGGAACCCTTCATTTCTCATCCACAATGCCCACTGGTTTTCACAGCCAGAAGTTATGGAACCCTGGGCTTGGGGGGTCTGAGACTTCTTGTTCAGGGGGAACCTCCTGAGATTTAACTGCCACACATGGGTGTAGGACCAGCCCATGCTGTGTTTCTGCCCATCCTCCCAGTCTTAATGTGCCTTCTGCATATCCTTAATTATAGGACTTCTTTCCAGCTAGATTTCAGGCTGTTTCGAATGATGGTTTTTCTGTAGTTGTAATTTTTATGTGGCAGTGGAGGATGAGAGTACTGCATTTATCTTCTTCATCATCTTAACAGAAAGCCACAATTCTGTTCATTGTACCTACTACAGTAAAGTAAATGAAAGATACCCACATTTTATTATTGAAGAGATTTAGTTTGAAAGTTTAATTAGATTGCTTAGATCAAATAGCTTATGTTGGTGACAGTTATCTGAAAGTACTCTTTCTGTACTAGAATGAACATCTTTAGACTTTAAGTATAAGATTTGTTTATATGTTAATTTCTAAGACTTATCAATGGAGTACATTTTCTTCCACAGAATAGTACAGCTGAAATTGAGATTAGCACTTAAAAATATATGGAGATTGTGCCCTGGCTGGTGTAGCTCAGTGGATTGAGCGCGGGCCTGCGAACCAGAGGATTGCGGTTCGATTCTCAGTCAGGGCACATGCCTGGGTTGCAGGCCAGTTCCCAGCAGGGGACACACGAGAGACAACCCTACATTGATATTTCTCTCCCTCTCCCTTTCTCCTACCCTTCCCCTCTAAAGATAAATAAATAAAAATCTATAAAAAAAAAAGAAGATAAATCTTAAAATATATATATATATATGGAGATTGTGAGAAAGTATTTATACTTGAATTACCAGGTAAAATAATTTAATGTTAGTCTCTTCAAGAAGTTAATGTAGACTCATTCTGCTATCCTTTTCTATACTTTATTAATGGTAACATTTATTTTATGTTTTGATGTATATGATTATTTATTCCAAAAAAAAGTGTCTCTCTGTTATACTGTGTTCAGGATCCATAGGGCATTCTGAAGGGCATTCTGGCACTATTAAATAAGCTCTGAGGGGAAGGCCTACGATGAACCAATTATAACACGATATTTATAGAATTATGAGTCCATAATTGTAAATTGCTTTTTCATGTGTCACGGACAATTATACAACAGTAATATTTGGTTTTTATAATATCATGGTTAGGTGGAAGTGAAGGCTGTTCCTGTTTCTCAGAAAAAAACATCTTTACAACAAGAGCAAGTGAAGAAACCGCAAAGGATTCCTGGCAGTCCTGCCATAACAGCTGTGTCCTCTAACACTGACAAGACTTTTGGCGGACTGGCATCACCAAAGCTAGATGTTTCGTATGAACCAATGATAGTGAAGGAGGCTCGCTATATCGCCATAACAATGATGAAGGTAGTTTATTTTACTTACCAGAAAAATTTTATTTTTCACTATTTATTCATTTAACAAGCATTTCAATCATACAAATTCAGACACAAAATAATAGGTCTAGAGAACTGTTGATGGATGATAAAATTATGACAGTTTCTAGGATGATGTTATTTTCCTTCAAAGAAGGTTTTCATTTGCTTTTGGAAGACATCTAGAGGAGATTGCCAAAACAAAGCAAGTTAATTCAATCAGAAATTGAAATGGTTGAAAGTTGGATTTTAGTTCCTACAAAAATACTTGTCTGTTTCCAATTTACCATTCATTTAAGGATATACCCTTTCAGGGATTCAGCATATACCTAACCAGCCCCCTTGAATTTTTGAGTTCTCCCAAATGCCAGGCTGATCTCTTGGTTTCTTTGTGCTTTTTAGCTTCCCGATGTCTTCGTACAGATTTTTTAAAAAATATTTTATCCACTTTTTTATCTTCAGAGGCAGCATTAGCCTAAATTACCAAGATGGTCATTAATTTAAGCAGAAGTTAGGAATTTTGCCATTATTAGAATGAAGTTGTGAGCCATTCAAGGTTTTCATTTAAGGAATGGCACAATTAAATTTGTGCTTTATAAGGATCATGGTGGATTATGGAGAATGCGATTGGGTAGAAGATCAAGAGCCATGGTTTAGTTTAAGTATCTAGGGGACTGTTGATTTAGTCGGGTGAGATATGCTGATCCCTTGGACTACATAGTTTTCAAAATAGATTCATGAGATATTTAGGCTCAAAAGGAATTGGTGTCTAAGGGGGTTGGAGTAAGAGAAAGTTCACATTTTGAGCTTCAGTAGTAAGGTTGATAAGTTGGAGGAGGGGGAGTTTTGGTTGAGGAAGATAATAGTTGAGGATGTGATGCATTTTAGATATCTCTGAAATAGCCATATGAAGATATTTACAAAAGGAAGTTGGATTACAAACCTGAAATTGTCACAATCTGACCTCAAGAAAAGATTTGAAAATAGTCAGCATTGGATTACTCATAAAGTTAGATATATACTTTCACAAGTGAAGAGAGAAGTTCCAGGACAAGATCCTGAGAAACACCCATTATCAGTGATCCTCAAATTTGGGTCTACAATAGATAGATAGACAGACAGATAGAACAATAAAATGACAGAATGAGTTTGTGTCTGTATCAGAATCATCTGGAGCATTTATTTAAAAGGAAAATCTTTCAGTCATTCAAAGATTTTGATCCATTAGATCTAGAAAAAAATTTCAGTAATTTGCATATAAAACAAATATGCCAAGTGGTTCAAGTTCAAAAACTAAACTTTGAGAAATGTTGATTTACAAGATAGATAAGAAAAAGAAGGAAAGAAGGAAAGGAAAAGGAAAAAAACACACCCACACCAACATTGATAAGAATACCAGCCAAAGAGATGAGCTGAGATATAAACTCTCACCAGCATATACTGTTGCGACTTCTACCACCACTTTACATATAGCAACGTAATCCTCACGACAACCCTATCTATCCTTTTTTTATTCCAATTTTATATTGGTGGAAACTGAAGCATGGAGAGGTTGAGTAACTTATCTAAGGCTCGCAGTCTGACTCCGGATTTGATTTTCCTAACTACCCTCGACTACCTTATGGCATGTCTTGAAAATCAAGGAAAGAGCAGTTTAAGAAGGGTTAACAATGTCATCCTGCAGGTGTGAAGTTTTGAAAAGGATATAGCAACAATGAATTTACCAGTGATCTTGGCAGTAGCAGTTTTAGAGGCATGGTGGATTGATGAAGAGGAAGCAAAAATAGCTAAAGGCAAAATGAATATAGCCTTTCAAGATGTTTGAGTATTAAAAAGCAGAGGAGATGGAATTGAGTGAAAATTTTTGAGTTTGGGATTGAATATAGAAAAATTTATGTGTTTTAATATCGATGAGGAGACAATTGAAAGGAAGGAAACCCTGAAGACAGTCTGAGGGAGATAAAAATATCTAGAGTTCAAGTGGAGAGATTAGCCTGAAATAGTAGTGTTACCTCTTTTCCTCTTTTGTATTGATCTTTAAAATATATATATTAATGATACTTATCCCATTTTGGTTATGTGAATTACAGATCACCTCTCCCCTTTGTTTTGGAGAAATTTAAATTTATAATATACTCACATTTCTAAATTTGTATATGGTATTGTTATTTACATTTGTATGTTTAACACACTCAGAATTTAGTTTTGTAAGTTGTGTGATGTAGCTAATTGAGTTTTTTTCTTTTTCTCCTACATGGATTACCATTTATTTATTTAAAGATTTTATTTATTTACCTTTAGAGAGAGGAGAAGAGAGAGAGAAAGAGAGGGATGGAAACATAGATATGCAAGAGAAACATTATCGGTTGCCTCTCACATGCCCCCAGCTGGGGACCTGGCCCTGCAGCCCAGGCATGTGCCCTGACCGGGAATTGAACCAACGACCTTTCACTTTGTGGAATGATACCCAACACACTGAGCTGTGCCAGTTAGGGCATCTCAGCACCATTTATTGCATGTTCTATTACTGCATTAATAAAGACTGTTTGTAATGATTTTGTAATTCTTACTGGTCTCTTTCTTAAAGGTTTATGAAAATTACTCATTTGAAGAACTACGTTTTGCATCACCAACTCCCAAGAGGTAAGGATCCTTTCCTGAATGCATATCCAAAACATGTCAACTGTTTGCAACTAAAATCATCCTGCATTTCAACTTTATTTTCCATAAATAAATATTTTATAGCATTTTAAAATTTTTGGTAGAAATATACTACAAATTTTATAATGACTAGGTTTGCAGGTACAATGTTCAGCTACAATACTACCAAAATGTTACATAATATTAAGGTGATGGAAAAAGAATAATATATAAAACATATAATTTGGCTTGCTTAGAGCTAGTTTGCTTTTCTGTTTTTGCTTCCTTCTCTCCTTCATGCATTGAGTAGCAGAGCAATTTCAATGTACTTTTGATTATGAGTTCTTAATTTTTCAGCCCCTGAGTAATTCGGTTATCTCCAGATTTAAGCAGATTTTTTTTTTTTACTTAGCATTTTATTTGCTGGTTAGGAGAAGTACTTTTTAAAATAGATGCTTGGAAAAAGATTTTCAATGGATCGTACTTTAGAGAATCACCTCCATAGAATTTAGAAGAAGCTCCAAAGTGAATCAGAAAAAACATAACTACTTATACATATTATTGTTTTCTGTCACATGACTTACTAGAAACTAACAGGTTACTATGGCTTTATTCTGGCCTGTATACAAAACAGAATCTTAATGCAGAGTCTAGAGAGGTTTCGAAATAGGGAAGTAGTATTTTGTATGTGGCTTAATTTTAGTCACGAAATGTCTGTACAGTGGAAACATATAATTTTGATAAAATGAATGAGTCCTGGCCAGTGTGGCTCAGTTGTTTGGACCATCATCCTGTACACCAAAAGGTCACGGGTTCACTTCCCAGTCAGAGCACAGGTTGTGGGTTCAATCCCCTGTTGGGGCACATACCATTAGGCAACTGATTGATGTTTCTCCCTCACTTCGATTTTTCTTTCTTTCTCCTTAACTCCTTTTCCCCTTCCTCTTTCTCTAAAAGCAATGAAAAATGTCCTTGAGTGAGGATAATATAATAAATGAATAAAAAAATGTGAACTATATAGATGTATAGCATATTAAATAAGAACTAATTGGCCATTTGCCAGTAAATAGACTTTTATATGCGTTGGGCATTTTAAACCTAATTAAAATAATCTTAGCTAAGTAAACACGTTTATTCTTCAAATACTGTTAGGCATCTGCTCTGTGGAACTCACTGGTAGAGGCTCTGGCATCCTCTTAAAAATAAGATAGACAAGGTGCTGATTCTCATAGCATTTATAATCCTGTGGAGAAACAAACTATAAATAAGTAAACAAAATAGTAATAATATATGAAGTTAATGATAGTGATGAGGTTGGGGTAAGTTCATTCTAGGCAGAGAAAATCTGGGGTGGATGTAACTTTTGATGTGTTTGAGGAACACAAAGATAGTTGGTTTGTAGAATAATGAGCAAACAAGAAAATGATCAAAGATGACATTAGAGAACTGTATAATGGCCCTATTTACCGTTTTATAAAATGGTAGGCCATTTTAAGGAGTTTGAATTTTCTCCTAAGTGAATTTGTTTGAAGTGTTTCCCAAAAGAATCTGGGGAGAGCTATAACCTGATTTGTAGTTTTAGAACATTATTCTGGCTTCTCTCTGGAGAATAAATTACAGGGGTCAAGAGTGGGAACAAAGAGATGAATTTGACTATTAAGTGGCTTGAGTAGGAGTGAAACAGAGTTAGCAGTGGAAATGATGAAGTGGATGGATTTGGGATATAAGTATTATTCTAAACAGAAGATAAAGCCAACAGCCTTGCTGCAAGAATAGGAATAGAAGATGAAGAAAAGAGAATAATCAAGAATGATTGCAGATTTCGTCAGCTTCAGCAGCATTATAGAATATATAGCAATATAGGGCGTGGCCAACTGTGGCCTTCAGACCAATTCAGGTCTTTTTTGTAAATCAAGTTGTATTAGATGATAGCCTTACTCATTAGCTTATGTATTGTTTATGGCTTCTTTCCTACTATAATGTAGTAATTGTGAAAGACTGGCACAATAGACTAAGTATCATTACAGAAAATGCTGTTGACCTCTGGTATAGATTATCATGATTTTTACAAGGATCAGAAAGCCTGAGAAATTAACAAGTGTTCTTGGTGGTGGTGTTGGTCTGTTTTGTTTTGGTGAGTGGTGGAGTGAGTGGGAAATAAGAGTTCTTCTTTCAATATATCGTAATTGAGAGGCCAAGACGCCTCTTAGTTCTCTAAGTACAGTTATTTCTAGAGCCACTGGCAATACCAGCTTGAAATTTATGGGACAAATAATGTTCCCTAAATGTGGGAGTCATCTATATAGACATGGTATTTTAAACTGAGGAATAGATGAATGATCAACTAGAGAGATGCTATTCAAAGTAAAAAGAAGACCTAGACTCAAATCCCGGAACATTCCATAGTTAAAGTACAGTCAAAAGAGAGACAGCCAACAAAACAGTGAGAAAGAATGGCCAGTGAGATTAGAGGAAAACCAGGAGACTGTTGTAGAAGCAAAAGGAAAGCATTTCTTGAAATTAGGAGTTGTCAGCTATCAAGTGTTACTGAAAGATTGGTAAGGGCAAAGAAACGGCCATTGATGACAATTGATGTAAGCAACAGCAATGAAGTATTTGGAACAAAGGCCTGGTTAGGATAAGTTGTGGAAGAAAATTGGAAATAAGGGAATGGAGATGGTGATTATAGACAATTCTTTAGGTAAGTTTTGATATAAGTGGGAAAAGAGATATGAGACCTTATTTGAAAGGGCTGTATGTAATATCAAGAGGAGGTGGTTAAGATGAGAGATTCTGAGGTTTGTTTGTACAGAGATGAAATACAAATAGAAATGATCCAGTAAAGTAAGAAAACTTGACGATGAATGAGAAGTAATTGTAGCAAGGAGGTGCTAAGGGAATGAGATTGGCAGCACAAAGAAGGGGCTGACTTTGAATAAGACCCAGGATGCTTCTTCCATTGTAACAGGAGAGAAGGCAGAGGAAAGTAGGTTTGTTAATCTGATTGCAACTTTGAGGTTGTACCTCTTGCTTCTGTTTTCTCACTGAAGAAAGTGATGCTATGATCAGCAGAGTGAGGAAAGGGTGATAGAGGATTGAAGTGAGGAAGAAAATATGAAATTCAGTCATTTTGGAGAATAGGAAAACTTACTATGGTGGGGCAATAGGATTGTCACTTACTGTAATAATACAGTCAGAACATAAACTAACAAGAAAAACAGAACCAGAGACAAGGAAACATGGAACACACTGATGGCTGAAGGAGGGGAGGAGGGATGTGGGGAATGGTGGAAGGAACTAGTCAAAGAACATGTATGAATGACGCATGGACCTGGACAAAAGAGAGGGGATTGACTGCGGGCAAGGGGTGGGCTGGGTGGAGGGAGACAAAAGGGAAAAAATTGGGACAAGTGCAATAGAATAAACAATAAAAAAAGGGAAAAAAATAAATGTTTGCTGATATATTTTAATGATGTTGTTAGCTATTTAACCAAAAGTAAATTTTCCAATATTTGTCTTATTTCTTTACAGACCCAGTGAGAATATGCTGATCCGTGTCAATAATGATGGCACTTACTGTGCAAATTGGACTCCAGGAGCTATTGGACTTTATACTATTCATGTTACCATTGATGGCATTGAAATAGGTATTTCTTCAAAGTTATGAGTTACTTAGTGCAAAGAACTAGAATCAAAATCATCTTCTGTTGTTGTCTGTGCTTTGACTTGTATTGTAGACATGGACAGGTTTTAAAACTTATTGGGAGCTTTGTTTCCTCCTTTATAATGAAGGCTGAATTAGTATATTCATTCATAAGGTCTTAAAATGTTGTAATAGCTTATTGGTGTCATTATAGCCCTCATGACTCCTTCCCCCATTCCCTAATGCGACCGGTAGGTGTGATCACCTCCATGCTGCTGTGTAACTGCATGCCTTACCTCCTCCTCATGGTACATCTGTCTTCCTTCCCTGGCTGTGAGCGGAGACCATCTCATTCGTCTCTGCTCTTCCAGTCTAGCGCAGTGCCTGGCACATAATGGCTGCCTAGTAAATAGTTGTTCAGTGAGTGAATTTTCTTTGTCCACCCCTAACTTGGGAAAACATATTGCTTTTATTTGAGACATTAATCTTTTTCTTTTCTTTAGTTTTAAACTGTCCATGTAACAGGACAATAGAATAAGAAACCTCTAATAAGTGTCTATCAATATAAATTCCTTGCGGCATTATCTTTACTGATGCTCCTTGAGAAAAAGGGTTCTTGTGATCAAGTAGATTTAGAAAACCTAGTATATTGTAGTCTCATCTTTGACATTCATACAATTCACATTAACATGTTAGGGATTCCAAGAAGTTCTGAACTTAATCTCATCTCAGATGGAAAAAATCAAGAAATGTGATTTCACTCATATGTGGGTTGTAAAACTGAAAGCAACAAGCAAACCAACAAGACAAACAAACAAAAACTTAATAGACACAGACAACAGTATGGTGGTTGCCAGAGGAAAAGTTGGGGCAGGGGAGGTAGAAGAAGGTATAGGAGGAATAAATGGTGATGAAAGGAGACTTGACTTTGGGTGGTGAGCGCACAAATACACTGCACAGGTGATGTGTTATATAATTGTACACTTGAAATCTATATAATTTTATTAACCAATGTCACCCCAATAACTTTAATGAAATTTTTAAAAAAGCATCTTGTCTAACTTTGTTAAATTCTTGCGTAGAACCCTAGCATGTGGGGAAGAGGGAGACAGGGTAGAAGTAAAAGTAATCCTAATTAGCATTCCACCAGAATATTCTTTGGGAAACTCTAATGTAAGTAGTTTGTTTTTACAGTGAAGGTAAAGAGGTACTTTACTGATGTAACTGTATAGGACATACATTAATGTAACTGTGTGGAATCAGGTATCTCAAATTCATCTATATCATTCCAGCAACCTTTATCCTCAGCATTTGCTACACTCTCCTTTATTTCAACGTACCCATAAAGCCTTAAGTTCAGCAGACTTGTGTTGGTTCTGAGCAAAGCATTGTTCTAGGTAAGACAATTACTATCAAGTATTAACAGTTTATTGATGATTGCAAAATAAAACAGGCAAACAAAATTATGTGACGTAGAATATAAGTAGCAACACGCAAGAGGTATAAACAATAGGAATTCAAAAGTGGGGATAAGTCAAGAACGGCTTCATCTTCACTAATAGTGGGGTGAAGGAAACTGCTACAAAGTAGGTAAGAAAAATATTCTTATATTTGTTTTTGCAAATGAAGAAAAAGTTTCATATTTACTTGGAATCATCCATTTGCTTCCCTACCTTTCTAACTCAGCTTTCTCCCAAGGTGACCAAACTGTCAGTAGGCTGGGGCCTGCTTGACCACAGGCAAAGACAGATGACAATTCATTAGAACAATGATGGTAATAATAGCTAACACTTATTGAGCACTTAATACACAGGCAATATTGTTTTACTCAGACCTTACATATTTTAAATCATTTCATTCTCATAACAGCCCAGTGAGGTCGGTGCTATTCTCATTTGCATTTGATAGACGGAAAAGTTGAGGCACAGAGAATCAGATAGCAGATGTGGGAACAAACAAGACAGTATAATGTGAGAACCCCAGCTTTTGACCACCATACTGTGTCGCATGCTAGTGAGGGAGATGACTGGTAGAGATGATGAGTGGTACTCTGATCTGATGTTGTGGGAGAATGTGCAGTTGTATGAGGATTTCTTTTCACTTTTTTATTTTTTCAGTATAATTTCAGATGTTTGAATAAAGAACGTAAGCCTTTCCTTTTCTCCTTGAACCCTAAGACACCCGTTTGGAATCTCAATGCCATTTTTCAAACATTTCTCTTGTTTAATATAAAAATCAGTCACCCTAAAATGACAGAATTCAGATATTTGTTTAACTGTTTAAAATAGCCTGTGAATGTGTATAAGGCTAGGTTTCAGATCCTCCCTTTCTTGTATTCTCAAATGTCACAGTTTCCTTCCTTTCCTTACAGATGCTGGACTAGAAGTAAAAGTAAAAGACCCACCAAAAGGGATGATACCACCAGGAACTCAGCTGGTCAAACCAAGGACTGAACCTCAACCAAATAAGGTTAGGGTAGAACGAAATCAGAACCTGAATCAGTCAGAGATTTATTAATTTTCTTCATTGTCGCTTCAGCGTGGCCCTCAAACATCTAATATTTTATTTGGTTTTAGTATTTGGATTCTAAATATTCCTAAATAATTTTGAGGAGTACCTCATAGTAATTCTAGTATATAACCTGTACTTTTTAGCTTCTTTGTATAACATTTTGTGTCGGCCTTCTATACTTTCTGTTAACTGAAAATCTACAACTAACAAAAAGTCTTCTGTTCCTAAGTGTATACAGTTTGCAGGGTCAAAGTACCCTGTGCTACTAAGAAAAATTAATTTCCTAACATTGAAAATAAATAGAGGAATTTTTGTAAACTATTTATTAAAAGGGAAACATTTGTAAAGAAATTATCTTCTACCTTTCTTAAAAAAGCTCTTTTCTCCTTTTTATCATGTCCTCAAATTTTAGAAAGGAAATTATAAATATATTAATTTTAAAATATTTTCAGTAGTGTACATTTTAATACTTTTGTTTTGTTGTTATAAATAAATAAACCACTGTTGTTCACACAGGGAAAGCAGCTACAAATAATTCTGGAAACTTCCTAAAAATTCATAATACTTTTCAATCTGTTTAATTTTATCTCTTACTGTTTATAAGACCTCTGCTCCATGGTTTTTCAGTCCGTTTTTGTTTTTCTCAGGTTCGAAAATTTGTGGCCAAGGACAGTGCGGGGCTCCGCATCCGTAGCCACCCTTCCCTCCAGAGCGAGCAGATAGGCATAGTGAAAGTCAACGGGACCATCACTTTTATCGATGAGGTAATTTATACGGAAACACCCGGTAATGAATTCTGGACAGAAAGATTTTGCATTGTTTGCATGATAATAAAGTTACAAAATTTTCTGTTCAAATATGTTTTAAGTAGTTTGGGTAGTGTTTGAAAAATTGGCAAAATGTGTTCATTGAGTTTCAGATGTCTCATTTATTTGAATTTACAATAAAAAAGTAACTGAAATTGTATTTTTAACATAAAAGGAACTCAGTTAATATAGTTGTCTGAACCTGTATAAGTACTTACTTAAAATGGGTATAGTTCATCTTGAATTTTATTAATGTTACTTGTTTTTAAAAATGTGTTTATTGCATTGCTTTAACTTTGACAGTGCATTTTTTCCTAATAATAGAACCACGTAACTTCTGATCATTAAAATCTAAATTGAGGGGAAGGAAGACTCATCATGTTCTTTTGGGAAACATCTGATTTTGTGTTTAACCTATCTTAAAGTGTTATTTCTTTGTACTTTTACTCCTGTGACATTGTTCTAACAATCTCACTGTGTGAATTATCACATTGCTTGGCATTCCCTTGCTGCTTTTTTTCCTTAAAGACTCTCTCATATTTAACCGTCTGCAAAGCTAGATGCTTAATCCCCATGTCCACCATTATTTGCCCTTTGTAGCCTTTCAGCCCTTGCGAGCCTCACAGGAGTTACAGGAGGGCATGGCTTGTTTTGTTGCTTGTTTCTCAGATTCATAATGACGATGGTGTATGGCTGAGACTGAATGATGAGACAATAAAGAAGTATGTTCCTAACATGAATGGTTACACTGAAGCCTGGTGCCTCTCTTTTAATCAGCATCTTGGCAAGAGTCTTCTGGTCCCTGTTGACGTAAGTAAAAGAGCATTTTAAAAAGCATTATCGGTACACTCTGTCCTCATTATGGGACATTCTTTAAGACTTTTCAGTTCTGAGGTAAACAACTACTAAATAACTTTTACTTTATAAGTGCCTGAATTCTTGAGAGCTTCTGCATAATAGAGGTAGAGTTTGGCAAGACTAAGAACCTTATTATGATCCATCACAGGCAGAAAGTAATAAATGAAAACTAGGTTCACTGAGTTTTTTCAGAGAGGTGGGGAATGAGAGTGGTTTGCATATTTTTTTCTTTCTTCTTCACACTATTGTTTGGAATGAATGCCAAACTAAATGTGTGAAATCAGTATTATTATACATTCAAAAATGTGTAACAGTTTGTATGTTGGCGTTTTGTAATTAGTTCTATGTTTTAAGTTTAAATCTTTTCTTTCTTGGCTTATAATATACTATTGTGTTAAAATATGAAAGATTTTTAGACTTGTGGTGCTATAATGTTCTAGTTGAAGCTAAACCCTACTGTCTGAGAGAATTCATTGAACCTCTCTTGCAAATGCAGTAGAATATTTAGAGCCAGTGTTCACAAGATTGCTACACGGTTAAATGTGATAGTAATCCACAGCTCTTTTTATAATCTTTTAAGTAATTTTTATTTTTTTAAAGATTTTTAAAATTTATTTTTGGAGAGAGGGGTAGGGAGGGAGAAAGAGAGGGAGAGAAACATTGATGTGTGAGAGAAACATTGATCAGTTGCCTCTTGCACACCCCCAGCTGGGGACCTGGCCCGCAACCCAGGCATGTGTCCTGACCGGGAATCAAACCAGCAACCTTGGGGTTTGCGGGATGATGCCCAACCCACTGAGTCACACCAGTCAGGGCAACACTTTATAATTTAACTATAAAAGTATGATTTTTCTTTTTCATCACCGTCAAGTGATGTATTCCTTATGACACTGCTAATAAATAGCACTGTTAAAATTTTATTTTTAAAAAAACTTAATATTTTAGACAGCAAATTTCTTAAAAATCAGTGTATATAAAGTTAGCTTATTATATCAAACCATTCAATATATTGTTTATTTTTTCCTTTATAGTCCTGACTAATGTTCTCCAGGGAGGCAGTTATACAAGATGATTCTTTGAGAAGGAAAATATGGGAACTTTTATTTATATTTATTGATCTCATTGTTTTTTTACTCTTCTGTATATGTTTTATAATATAGTGGGGAGATATATATGTATCTATCTATCTATGTGTATATATATATTTTTTTTAACCAATAGATATGTTATAAAAAATCTTGGAACATATTGGCCTACTGTTTTACTGAGTTTAAGCTAAAGAATGACAAATCTATAATTAAAATGTAAAATTTTAAATAAACCAGATCTTCTTTTTAAAAAGATTTTATTTATTTTTAGAGAGAGAGGAGAGAAAGAAGAATGAGAGGGAGACATTGATGTGCATGAGAAACAGGATTGGTTTCCTCTCATACTCCCCCTCCCCAGGGGCCTGGCCAGGAAGCAAACCTGGGACCTTTCAGTTTGTGGGACAACGCCCACCCCATTGAGCCACACCAGTCAGGGCTAAACCAGAGCCTCTTAAATTTTCCTCAGATTTGTATCTGCAGGTAAAAATGTAAAGGATTTTGACTCTCTGGAACAGAGATACCACTCTGGAAGAGAAAGAGTAATTCTTTATCATCTGTGGCTAATAAGCTGGCCTTAGATGATTTGAAATCATTCTTTTATCATAGTAACCAAATATTCTTCAGGATTTTGAAAACATTTTAAATGAAATAACTGTTGCAGTCATTTTACTTTGTAGCTTTTTAATAAAATTTTCACCAATTTAGACTTTTGTGTATTTTAAGTCCCTGATAGGGCATTATATTATCTTTACTACCTCCCCCACTCCAAAATTCTTTTTCCAATTTCTTTGCCTGTTCATTTGAAAATATACTTTTGAGAAAGAAAGGCCGTCACAGATAAAACAAGAGAATGAACAAAAGCAGAAAGGAAGAGCAAGAAGTATTGTGTGTTGAAATTCTAAATTTCATAGTTTGATTTTGGCACATTGGTATTTTATTATTTGATGCTTTTAAACCTCATCTAAGATAATTTGTAGTAGACAGGGTTCTTGACACCAGAGGGAAGGTAAGAGAGAAAATAGAGTGGAGTAAGCTGTACAGAGATACTTGTTAACCGGTTTTCACAGGAATGTGAATGAAAAGACTGTCACTGACTTATTTGAAAAAACCTTGATGCAAAATATTGGGGATAGAAAGCAACATGAAGTAAGGGATTCTGGTATTTTGTAGTCTTTATGTATAAGAACGATATGAATTCTATTTTCATGTAAATAATTCAGTGTCTGGCCCTGACTGATGTGGCTCAGTTAGTTGGAGCATCGTCCCATAAACTGGAAGGTCAATGGTTCAGTCCCTGGTCAGGGCACACGCCTAGGTTTACTCCCAGGTCAGGGCACATACAAGAGGCCAATGCATCAATGTTACTCTCTTGCATGGGTGTTTCTCTTCTTCTTTCTCTCCCTCTCTTCCCCTCTCTCTAAAATCAGTAAGCATATCCTTGGGTGAGGAAGGCTGAGTTTTTCTGGTTCCTTTATTTTAAAGATAGTAGTGACTTAAGATTTTTATACAGGAAAGACACCAGTAGGAAAGGGGTAAATAAAAGATGCAGATGATAAATCTGAAGACCGACAAAGGAGGAAAAAATGGAATAAGGCCATATTTTGAGAGTTGTTTCTGTGAAGGAGCAGAGGATATGTGTGGCAGTAGATAAATTTTTAGGGATGGAGGGAGGAAGAGAAGAGGTTGAAGGAGACCAAGATACTTCCATAAACTAGAAGAGAGGAAAGCTGTCCATTGAGATAGAAACAAATGGATTAAGTTAAAGGGCTCAGAAATGTCATGGAAATTAGGAACGATGTTTAATACAAGTAGAAGAGGGATGTGACAGGAGACTACTTGTCTTGGGATTGTTGAGCCACTAAGGACCGAGTGAGAGCACTGGATGGGTCCATTCTGCACACCTTTCCTCCCACGTAGACCTAAGCGTCCAGAATTTCAGGAGCCAAGGAAGCAGATTATAGCATTAACTGGACTTTTCCGGGATGCTGTGACAGAAAAATGGGGATGACAAGGAATTTTAGAAGCTGGTGGAAGAGCAGTCAAGATCACCAGCTGGTGTCTGGCCTGAGTTAGAAATGTGAAAGGACAGATGGGGGGCCCAGGGGACTTGGAGGACTTAGTAAAATCCTAGAACAATACAGCGAGTGCACTGTAGTTAAAGAGCTGGAAGGACATATGCAGTTTGTGTAATAAAGTAGAATATTTGTATATGATTTCACAATTAGAGCGTTTCATTGAATGAGACAGCCCATTAATGTGTCCGTGAAAAGGTCACTGACGTGTAGTAGAAGTGAAAGTCATTGGAACTGCCTCAGCCTAAGAAGTGAAAGGCAAGGCTGTCGGATGGTCATCATACCTACAACTCAAGACACAGCATGGTGGCAGCACTGTAACTGGGAAGGTTTAAGTCGAATTTGTTTACCATTGCATTAGGGTCCCATTAGATACCAGTGTAGCCATGGGCAAATGGGAATAGTTTGATGTTGGATCAGGGAGAAGCATACAGCAGTTTTGCTGTAAAAATAAGAGAACAGGGATGCATGGTTTATATTTATGTGGTGACTTAAGATGACAGGATACAGTGTTGCAAAATTAACTGGCCTAGGGCTCCAAACAAATCTCAGGTTGCCTCAGTGCAGGTGTCAGATGAGGGCCTGCACAGAGTCAGGCATACGTGAGGACAGCCTGGTTTCCTAGGGTTTTTCTGCAGGGAGTGCGGCAGGCCCCTTACACAATTTGTGCATTTTCTTCTTTTCTTTTCCTTTTAATTATTTTATTGTTGTTCACTTACAGTTGTCTGTTTTCAATGAGTACCTTACTCTGTAGGGCTAAGCCATAGAGGGAATAATGGTATTTGCACAGAGGGAATAGTAATTCTATCTCATCCCTTAAAGGAACTAATATAGCAAAATAAATACATCTTGTTACTTATTCCTTTGCATCTCTTACTATTAATACATTTACTACTGGGAAAGCACTTTACACTATTCTTTTTTACTTCAGTCCATTTGTGAATAAATCAACTATAAGTCTGACTCAAAATTGCAAAACACTGATAAATTAAAATAATGAAGGACCAATGCCACTAACTTCAGATGCAAAAGTACCGAAAACTTGCCTTCAACAATCTTTACATCTGCCTCTTCAGCCTTTTCTAGTGAAAACAATTTTGCATTCACTTCAGTGTTTGTACCTTATTTGGGTCCTGACTCAAACCAACTTTTGGGAAGGGTGGGGGTGGGGATTGGAAATTTAAACACTGCCTAAATATATGATGAAATACTTTTTTAAAAAAGATTACCATAGATAATCACTTTTTTAGAATTAGCTTTAAAGTGATTTTTGTTGCACTGTTTTGTTTACTTACTCAAATTATAGAACGCTTGTTTTCATCGTAGGTATGTACTTTAGCTAAATTTTAGCCACCTAACAAGTTCTATTTAAACATTACTAAAAAATAATGGCATCCGAACTTCGTTCCTGTGGGACTTTAATTCTGTTTTAGCATTTCAATAATACTCTACTTTAGAGATTAAATAGCATTAGACATTCATATTATAACTATGTATTTATAAAAATATTTTTAAATTAATGGGGAAAGGGGTTAAATATGAAGGATGCAGATTATTTTTCTTGTATTTTCTTAGTTTACCAGACTGGCAAAAAAATTTTAATTATATGTTGTTGATTATAATTACAGTTGTCCCAATTTTTGCCCCCTCCATCCAGACCCCCAACTCCCTCAGGCACTCCCCACACCATTATTCATGTGCATGGGTCTTGCAGAGAAGTTCTTTGGTTACTCCATTTCCTATACTGCACTTTGCATCCCCATGGCTATTCTGTAACTACCTGTTTGTACTTCTTAATCCCCTCACCTCTTCACCCATTCCCCCACAACCCACTCCCATCAAGCAACCATCAAAAAGCTTCTGTATCCATAATTCTGTCTCTGTTCTTCTTGTTTGCTTTGGTTTTGAAGATTCAATTGTTGGAAAATATGTATTTTTGCCAGTTCATTGTTCATAGTTTTTATCTTTTTCTTAAATAAGTCCCTTTAACAGTTCATATGATAATGGGTTGGTGCTAATGAACTCCTTTAGTTTTTTCTTATCTGGGAAGCTCTTTATCTGCCCTTCTATTCTAAATGATAGCTTTGCTGGGTAGAGCAATCTTGGCTATAGGCCTCTGCTTTTTAAGACTTTGAATGTTTTTTGCCAATCTCTTCTAGCCTGCAAAATATCTCTAGAAGTCAGCTGACAGTCTTATGGGAACTCCCCTATAGGTAACTAACTTCTTTTCTTTTGCTGCTTTTAAAATTCTCTCTTTATCTTTAATCTTTGGCACTTTTATGATGTGTCTTGGAGTGGGCCTCTTTGCATCCATCTTATCTGGGGCCTGTGCTTCCTGGACTTGCATGTCTATTTCCTTCACCAATTAAGGAAGTTTTCTTTCATTAATTTTTTTCAAATAGATTTCTGTTTCTTGCTCTTTATCTTCTCCTGGCAGCCCTATGATGCGTATATTGGACCTCTTGAAGTTTTCACAGAGGCTTCTTGCACTGTGCTCTTTTTTTTTTCATTATTCTTTTTACTTCTTGTTAGAACTTTGATTGGTTGTTTTTTTGCTTCCTTATGTTCCAAGTTATTGATTTGATTCTCGGCTTCATCCACCCTACTGTTGTTTCCCTGTACGTTGTTCTTTATCTCAGTTAGCATATCCTTGGCTTTTGACTGGATCTTACTTATGCATTTGAGGTCCTCACTAAGTTCCTTTAGCATCCTTATAACCAAGTGTTTTGAACACTGCATCTGATAGATTGCTATTTTATTCAGCTCTTTTTCTGTAGTTTTGATCTGTTCTTTCATTTGGACCATGTTTCTCTGTCTCCTCATTTTGACAGCCTCCCTGTGTTTGTCTCTATGTATTAGGTAGAGCTGCTTTGACTCCGTGTCTTGGTAGAGTGGCCTAATGTAGTAGGTGTCCTGTAGGGTTCAGTGGCACAGCCTCCGCTATCACCCAAGCTGGGTACTGGAGGTGCACCCTTTATGTGGGCTGAGTATACCCTCCTCTTGTAGTTGAGCCTTGTTTGCTGTGGGCAGATCAATGGGAGGGATTTACCCAGGCCAGTCAGCTGCAAGGACTGGCTGTAACCACTTACCACCAATCTCCACCCTCCGTGGAGGATCAGCTATACAGAGTCAGGGTGATGATGCTCCAAAGTGGTCCACTGGGTGCATAGGCTGTGGGGTTTCCCAGGTGGTACAGGCCAGGGTCAATTCACACCTGTGTTTTGCCTGGGGGCCACCCAGTCTGGGCTGTAAAGCAGTCTGAGATGACTAATGTTTGTGTTGGACTTAGAGATTCCCTCGTGAAGCACAGCTGTGAAGCTAGGCTGGCTGCTGCTAGTGGTGGGCCTGGGGCCACTTAGCAAGAGGTATGGGGGCCTCAGGGTCACTGAGGTCAGCTGCTGCTTATTTGAGAGGATTTAGGAAGTGTGAAGCATGAGGGAAGACTAGCCATTCATATGGAAAAATCTGTGTTAATAGCTTGGGTGGAACCATAGTTGGGTGGGACAGAGTCCCTGGGGATCTCTAGGTGGAACAAACAATGTTAGCCCAGTTGATGGAGTTTCAGATATGGCACTGGCCTGTTGGCTCTGTGGCTCTGTGAGGGGAAGGTTCAGAAAAGGCCTCTGCCTGCCCTCCATCTGGACCCCAGCTCTCACCCTGATGCCAGAGGCTTCATTCCCTCCCTGTATGCCACTTGCTTCTTAAAAGTTGCTATTCTAGTCCTGGAGCTCAGAGGGTGTGAGTATGTGTAAGTGTGAGTTCTTTAAGAGGAACTGCTTGGGACTCTAGTGGCATCTTTCACTACTTAGTCCCTGCTGGTTTTTGCAGCCAGAAGTTATGGGGCTTATCTTCCTGGCACTGGAACCCTGGGCTGGGGGGCCTGGTATGGGGCTGAGACTCCTCGCTCCCAAGATATCCCTCCCGAATTTTTATCCACCACAGGTGGGTGTGAGACCAGCCAGTTCAGTGTGTCTACCACTCCTACAGTCAGGATGGATGTGGCTTCTTTAATTCCATAGTCGTCAGACTTAACATTCAACTTGATTTTTAACTGTTGTAGGTGATGGATGTTCTGTGATTTAGTTGTAATTGTGATGTTATTGTGAGAGGAGGCAAGCCTTGTTTACCTACACTACCATTCTGACGAGAAATCCCGAATCCTTTTCAAAAGTCATGAAGAGTCGCCTCCTAATTTATCTTCAGTGTCAATCCGGATTTCAAGTCAAACCCTTAAGTGTTTAAAATGCATCCACTCCAGGGCTGGGTCTGTGCTAGAGGTTGCGGGAGGGGGATGCCTGATCTCTACCCTCAAAGAGCTTGCATGCTTGCTCAAAAGTCTCTCTTGATTTTCTTCTCCATACTCCTCAGTAATGCTGTAGCTATTAATTTACTGTTCATTCAACAAATATTTATTGAGTCCTTATTATGTGTCAGATACTAAGCTGGGAAGTAGGTATTGGTTAGAGAGGTGGACTGCAGGGATACAAAATAAATGAGTGTAGTTCTGACTCTTGAGGCACTCACTGTACAGTGTGATAGACATACTATATTCAAATAATTAAGTTCCATTGTGATAAGTTTTAGAATGGCTTACCTTAGGAGATGACATTTGAGGGGATCTTGAAGAAAAGTTACCAGGGAAAAGAGGAGGAATCTCTACACAGAGAATCAAATGTCTGATGTTATGGATGCATGCTATGTTTGAGAACTAATAAATAGTTCATGTGAATGAAGCAAAGATTTGGGGGTAGAAAGGGTATAAGTACCTGGCAAATTAGGTATTTCTCTCCCTTTTCAGAAAGCTCTTTGTCTATAAAAGTAGAAAAGGCTTACCCTTTTCTCCTGCTACCCCTAATGGTTAGGGTTTTTGTTTGGTTGGTTGGTTGGTTGTTTTATTTTTGTTTTCCTAGCCTTCAGCCCAATTTGTATTTATATAACTTTATTTCTGTTAAGGCCCCCAGGGGTAAGGAGTCATAAGGATCCCTTCTTATTCATATTTGTTTCTTTCAACGTGTTAAGTGTTACATTTTGCTTACAGTAGGCTTTCAGTATTTGTCAAATACTAATTTTTAAATTCTTGGTATTTGGTATGATCATGATGCTTGAAAGAATTCCTAACACATACAGTCTTCTTACCTTAACTCTCTGAATTCTCAGTGTGATCCTGTGATGTTAAGTATTTTAATATTCTCATTTTTTTTGAGAAAAGATAGCTACTCTCTCAAAATCACAAGTAGAAAGTAGTAGGCATATTATTAGAAACTCATTTTTTTGGCTTTTGTATGTTTTATATTTACGAATTAGCATTTATGTATGTATATTGATGTATGTGTCTATACCTGTCAGTACATATATATACATGAGGAAAATACAGAACTAGAGCATATTAAATAAATGTTTATTATCTAAAATGGCTAATAATTGCTTAAGAATTGTGTTGTTTCCTGTGTGTTGAAGTCTTGGGTGATGGTAGCTTTTATCAACATTTTGAATGGCCTCATTTTGTCCAGAATAACCATTTATCTCAAAATTTGCGTAAGCGGTAAAATTGTATAATTGCTACTCATTGGAAAGATTTTAATTTCAGATCAGATAAATACATTCAATAGAGTGGTATATCTGTGTAAAACGTATATTATTTAAATTTTCACTGTGATGGGTTGTGAAAAATGCTTTTTTCTGGGACTGTGCTGCTTTGAATTGGTTGTTCTTTAACAAAATATTTTTAGGCTTTTACATAGTAACTAAATAATCAGTAAACTTCTTAAACTTAGAAATGGAGACAGCTAGGCCCATCTTTTGATAAAAGATTCAGATTGTGTGTTTTTCTCTATGTTTTCCCAAACAGATTTGCAAACAGCTTTTGGTAACATTTCAAAATGATTTTTTTTTTCTGTTTATAGAAGAGAGGAATATTTTTTTAGTGACGTAGACTTTTTTTACTTTTTGATTGTTTTTGGTACTTTAAAAAATGATAACTAGTTCACATATACTACATGCCATTATTGCCCATTATTAATAGTTACAGTACCTATACAATCTATATAATTTATGTTTTCTTTATAAAACTGCAGACCGTTTTCTGTCATGAAACAAATCTGGGTGATACTGGAAAAGACAAGTTGTCAGATAAAGAGTTTTAAAGTTTCTCTTCTTGAAGTGACTGTGTTAAGCTTTAAATCAATGTCTGGCTCTTAATTTTAGTAAAATGGCATGACACACTATATCCATGGAGAGCTTTTGACAAAATTTATTGGAATTTTTTTAATGTGCGGTTTACTCGGGTGGCTTCAGTTTCCCTGTAGTAAAATCGTATTTCAGTGCTGGTGCCAGAGTACAGAACAATGTTGTTACTGTGAACGCATCTTCTGCAGCCAATATCCTGTTCCCTTTCTTTGTTGATATTTTTCTTTCTTAAACTTTGTCGCTCAGAATATCTTTAATGCTAGCCAAGGAGTCAGGGATTTGGACGTATTTTCATGGACTTCCAAAGCTTTTTATCCCCAGGTGAGTTAACTGTAAGGAACAATAATACGTTATTGAGGTATTTCAGCATGTATAACAAATTTACATTATATCCTTTAAAGTCTTTGCTTAAAATAATTTTTTAAACCAAAAAAGAGCTATACAAAGTGCTGCAGTTGAGTTTGCCCTGTGATCCTTTTCCCTCTACTTCTCCCAAAGAATGTGTTATTAGTTTAAGTTAAACTTTTACATGACTTCAAATTTGATACGTTTAGTTTTGTGACTGGCTTCTCCTGCAATTACATCCAACGCTAGCTTTTTCAGAACCAGCTTATTTAGGTGAGAGAGTCTTGACCACATGCCTCTTCGCTTTTTTCCTGTTCTTCCACAGCACCATTCTGAATGTTCGCCTGCGAATGGGGAGGGAATACAGTTTATATGCTGCTGCCAGGTCTTACATCCCTGTCGTGACTGAAACATGTGTTTTAGCATTGCTTGAGAGTAAACGGCACAATTCTGACTTTATGTCTGTTACTTCTTTTTATACTGCTTAGTGTTAAAAAATTGCATAGACTTTGTTTTACATTTATTTATATAGTTTAACCATTCAATTAAATATTTTAATAACAGTTCCATATATTGCTTTCAGTGAGTAACTTGCAATTAATAGTTTTTGCCAACATTTATATCTCAGTGTTACTGTAAATGATCAAAAGTTAGAAATACTGTTACACTTAATTAAATGCTCCAGGTGTATTATTAAATACCAGTGAGATTATTTTTCTCTAAATCTGTTATTTGCTTGTGATTTTTTGATGTCATACATGTAATTAACTTTCAGTTGTAATAAGGACTAACCTGCCTCTTCCAACTTTGAAATAGCATGACATATTTACTAAAATTGATCATACACAAGTAGACATTTTAAATGTTTACTGAAAACCTTGTAAGTGTAGTCACGCAAATATAAACTTCAGACCCTACTCTACATTTCTGAGTGCTCTTACATTCATATTGCTGTGCACATATATAGGTTTTTGCAAGTATACATGCATGGGTATATAAAATGGATATTTTAAGGTTATTGTAGATTGAAATCTGGTCTGAATTTTTAAAGTATTTAAAATTCTCATTTCCATTAAATTGTCAATGTATAGCTAAAGAATTTTGGATAAGTATGGTACAATAATTACAGTACATGTAAATAAATATTATCTATAGTGCATATTTGTATAACTAAAAATTGATGGTTTTGATCAAACAATGAAATTTACAAAGTACATGATGGTTGCTAGTGGCTCTAAAATTTTTTTTGTCCAACCATTTGTCGAATTAAAGACACAAGTACACAGAATTCTTGAATCCACATTTTTTTTAACCTCAGGATTTTATTTTTTATTTTCTACTACGTACTAGACATGTTTACACACCTCTTATATGAGACAATTTATAGGGATAGAGCTAGTCAGTAATGTTTTGTCTTGCATAACATGTTACCTTTTTTTCATTTTTATTCTAACATTACTAAATACTAATTTTAACCTAATGTTTGAGTAAGTGTCCCATTGTGATCATCTTTTACTGAATTTCAATATGGAGCCGTTTGTAGAGTGTATATTGCTGTATTTAAGATTGCCATTTAAATCTGTTTTAAAGGAATAATAATGAAAATGAAAAACCCCCTGGTGTGGAACTTTGCTTTACGTTTAGTTGGGAAGAAGAATAAATATGGGAGGGTTGTTACTCCTCTTCATTGCATTTACATAGAAAACACTTTCATCACAGCATTCAGAAAATTTAGGGCATGTTCTTTTCTTTCATTGTGGAACTGACTCTTATATCCAAGTGCATTATATTGATGTAAAAATGGCTCTTTAGTGTTAATCACTCTTTTCTACTAAAAATCTAACCATCTTTTTCTGTTAATAGCTTTAATATTTCACTGTTTAAAAATGGCCAGCAAATCTAGCAAGACATCTTTATTTGTACAATATTAAGAAAGTATGAGTTGTTAAAATCTTAAAAACATTATTATATCATGTATAACTAGTAAATGATAAGGTGTATCTATATTTTATATACATTTGGTCATCACTGTTACTGCTATTTATAGATAAGTCTCCAGAGTCTTAACACCTGTCTCTATTTGTAAATAATTATTACAGACAACAAATGTAAGGAAATGAAGATTTAGGCTTTTTAACATACAGTAATTCAATAATAATGATTCACAATTATTCAGTTGTTGTTCACACAGTAAATTTGTTTCTCCTCTTAAATATTGCATTAAAAGATAGAAGTAAAATCAAGTACTATAGTTTTCAAATTTTTAGGGACTGGGGTTCAATTGCTATCCTGTTATATTTTCTCCCCTTCAACTTTATTTTAATTATTATTCAACGTTGAAAAACTGAATGACTCTTTAATGGTGGTATTGACTAATACTTCAGTTAATAGTCAATTTATATGTGCACTCACATGTGTACATGTGAATTCAGTTTACATGTGTATTCTCTTTTGTAATTGACAGTATTATAGAACTGTTGTCAAGCTATTAATAGGAAGATGTTGAAAGTGATAATAGATTGTATTTTTTTTTCCTATTCAAATTTTCAGGAACCTAAAACTAATACTGATGAATTTTTCAAAGACATAAACTCCTGCTGCCCACAGGAAGCAACAATGCAAGAACAAGATATGCCGTTCTTGCGAGGAGGTCCAGGAATGTACAAGGTAGTGAAGACAGGACCTTCTGGCCACAACATCAGAAGCTGCCCCAACCTTAGAGGTATCCCAATTGGAATGTTAGTTCTGGGAAACAAAGTCAAAGCAGTGGGAGAGGTATGGATTCTTGTAGCTTCATGACTTCTAAGATACTCGTTTTTAATATAATACAACCAAAACATCTTTTTCTTCCAAAGGTTGCCATCTTCATTCAGGTTTTTAAATGTTAGTGTTCTTAATCTTTATTTGTATTGAAAATACTAATGTAATCTTTCTGTGCTTTTCTAATAACTTTGTTTTCATAATTATCCTTGTGAAAAACGATATATTAACAATATGATGCATATGTATACGTAAGTGTTTTGTATTTGCATATATATTTTTATTGTTATAAATGCACTGTACTGTTATGGATTAACAGCACTTTTAAATATTTGCTATGGCTCTGTCCAGGGAGCTCAGTTGGTTATAGCGTCACCCGGATGCAGGTTTGATCCCTGGTCAGGGCACATACAAGAATCAACCAATGAATGCATAAATAAGTGGAACAACAAATTGGTGTTTCTCCTACTCTCTCTCTCTCTCTCTCTCTCTTTCTCTTTCTCTTCCCCCTTTCCTCTCTCTCTCCTTGCCTCTCTTTCTCTCTAATATCAATTAATTTTTAAAAGGTTAATATTTGCTGTGGATCATCATAGAGATGTGATATATGCACAGGGTTTCTTTTCTTTGTTCCTATTCATGTGTCTCACTGAAGTCCTGAGCAAATACAATTAATTACTCTTTCATCAACTGTGGCATTTGTCTCAGCTGATGAGCTTGAAGATGTAGTGTGTCATGCTATTTCTCAGTGTCAGTGTCATTTTCAAGTTGCATTATAGGCACCACCAACATAAATTAAAAAGCATCTTGTGTTATGACATTTTAGGTGTCTAAAGAAAGAGCCATGTGTTTTTGAGTAACATTTAAAATTATTTAGGGATTATTCTTGGGCCTTAAAAATTATTATTTTAACTCAAGTCATCAGTAAGCAGTATTTTACACAACTTCTTATTGATTTCTGTCCTAGGCTGTGGTCTTAATTTCTGAAACTAGTTTTATGGTAGATATTTATTGGAATGATTATACTATTCGAACTCTTAAACTTTTTGCTCGTTTTCAGTCTGAGTGCCCTGAAAGAATTAAGCCAATCAATCATACTTTTTGTTATGTACTAGGTAACCAATTCTGAAGGTACGTGGGTGCAGCTGGATAAGAACAGCATGGTAGAGTTCTGTGAGAGTGATGAAGGAGAGGCATGGTCCTTAGCTAGAGACAGAGGCGGAAACCAGTACCTCCGACACGAAGATGGCAAGTTGGCTTAAATTTGTGATTTATTCCTGTTAATCTTTGAAAGGCTGAAGTTTAAAGCATATTGTATTTGTTTGATCACAAGTAGCTTATTTTACGTTTATTTTTTAAGTAAAAGCAAAACTGTTAAAAAAAATTCTTGCAGTTATTTACATTTGGCTACTAAATGAGTGCACATCAAAGAAGAGAATTAAAAGACAACGTGGAACATACGAGTCCATCTTTGTAAGACATGCTTCTTCTTAATAGGAATTCGTGTGACTGTTCTTCTGAAGCAGTCCAGGACTGAATGTTTTACCCTTTCGACCACTAAATGGAAGTTCGGTTTTCAAACCTCCAATCACAGTACTTCTCCCAGGCAATTTCATTCAATTAACTTTTGTATCAGGAACGAAGAATAAATGCAAACTGTCTTTCGGGCATTTTCTATTTTGTTGTCAGGGTTTCAATTTGAAACTTCATTTTACTTTTTCAACAGTGCTCTCATTTAATAAAAGGTTTTCCATTTTGTCCTCCTCTCTCATTGTGCTGGTGGCAATAACTTGCTCATCAAAGTTCAGACCACATCACACTTGGGTGAAGATTTATTTAGCTGATCCTGACAGAGACTCAAGAATTCCCCCAGTGTTCTGAAAGAACTGTATTTACCACTAGAACAAAACTGATATTATATTGAAGTTAATTTTTATTTCTTTATACCCACATTGTGAGTCCCTTATGGACAGGCACAGGGTTTATTTTTTAAGATTTTATTTATTTATTTTTAAAGGGAGGGGATGAGAGGAAGGGAAATACTGATCGATTGCCTTTCGTATTCACCCCAACCTGAGACTGAACCTGCAACCTAGGCACGTGCCCTGACTGGAGATCGAACCAGCGACCTTTCGATTTTCAGGACAAGTTTGTAGGACAGTGCCCAACCAAGTGAGCTACACTGGTCAGAGAGAGGCATGGGTTTTTCATCTTTGTAGTCCTAGTTCTGAAATAATTTTTGCACATACTACTTGCTGAGTTTTATAACTGCAAGTTAAGTCACAAAAGTATTAGTAAGGACATCAAAACAAATGGGTAACTCAAGCTTAGACTTTTCTACCAAATCCCAAAATTATAGTATAATGTCAGATAACAAAAGGACATGCTTCTTTATTCCAAAAAGAATAAACTTATAATATTCATTATCCAAGAGGTAATATGGCCATAAGAATAAATAGATTCAAAAAACTTTTGAAACCTGCTTGAATGACAGAATACATTTAGAAGTACCTATTAACATTATACATAAAACATTTTCCCTTTTTTCATCACAATAAGTGTAGGGTAAACGAAGTTAGTCAGGCTCCCTCACCCCCGATATCTGGGCAACTAAGAGAAACAGTACTCCCATAGCCTTGAGAAATTGGAAATCCATTCGGGTTTCTCCATGCAGGTTCAAATCCTGCTGACTGTGCCAATTGTGTTGCAGCCTTTCAAGGCTGGGCAGGTTCACACAGAATTCAGGCAGACAGAAGAAAATTCATGGAGCTGTGAGAATGTCTGACATGCCTTTATTCAAGGGCGGGGCCGTCCATGCACACCGCAAGCCTTCTGTCGCACTGGCAGGGAGTCCCAAGTCCCTTGTATACTAAATGCACACAAAGCAGGCAGGGTGCCAAGATGTTGTATAGCAAAATGTAATTCTGTGCATGCAGACCCATTCTCAAGGCTATGGGAATACTGTTTCACTTAGTCGTCCCAACATGCAGGTGAGGGAGCCCAACTGGCTTCATTTACCCTACAATAAGCCTTTGAGATGAGTTACATCATCTTCCTTTTGCTGGTAAGGAGACTAAAGCTTATAGAATTTAAAACGACGTAACTGTGGTTATACAACTGAATTCAAGGCAGATGTGAGACTTGAGCCAGAATCTTTGTTTATATTCCAAAATCTGTGCTCGTTACACCGTTTGACACCGCATCAATAATTCATTGAACACAATTTTAGAGCCTTCTCCCTTCCTGTCCTTTACGGATAAATTTTTCTTAGTCAAAGATAATGTTATAAAATAATGTTGAGATGGTAGAATTATTCTTCATTATGTTTTGAAAAAGAAAGGCTTCATTTGATGTAAATCAGACATTTTGCAAAACCACCTTTCCAGTTACGATATACTTCCAACATATTATAATGTTTACTACATATTCATAAATTCTTCAACAGTTTCATTTTATAGGGATAATTAGATATAAATGAAAATACCTGAAGTGAGATCAGCTTAATATAAGACATAGTTAAATAATATGAGAATGGTTTAGGTGACTATCAAAGTGTTTTTCTAGCTTAATAGTCATTTTACCTGGCAGTATAGGATAGTGGGTAAGAGTAGACTCTGGAGCTGGACTGCCAGGTACAAATGCCAGCTCTCCGACTTTTCAGGTATGTGACCTTGGCCAGTTTACCTACTGTCTCTGGGCCTCGGTTTTCTCATACTCAAAATGAGGATACCTTATTAGTTCTATATGACAGGCAAATGAACAAATAACAGTCACGTTATGATCCTTTACTTAAGTCATAATGCGTCTTAATTTTTTAACATAGAGGCTGGAGTGATAAGGACAGAAATGATAAAAAGTTAGTGCTTTAAAAAGAGAAAGGGCTCATGGACATGAACAACAAACAGTATGGCGATTGCAGGGAGGAGGAGGGTGTGAGGGGGCTAAATGGTAATGGAAAAAATACAATAAAAATTTTTAAAAAGTTAGTGCTTTGAAACCACTAAAATTAATTACTACGGTAGCCAAATAGTCTGCTCATTGGTATTAGAATGTAACTATTTAATATGGAACTAAGAGGACTTGGCACTATAGTAATTTATTTATATAAAGTAGTATGAGTAGAATGAAATACTCTTTTACAAGGAGTTTTCTTTGTGAAAATTCTTTATTGGCCTTTAGTATTCATAAATAAAGCTTGTATGCAAAGCTTCTACTTGGTCAAAACAGACCTTAAACTTGGTGCTAGACCATTCCAAATCTAGAGGGTGAGAGGGATGCTATCTTTTCCATTCAGATGACTGTTCATGAGTATTTTTCCAGAAGAAACATTGCACTGCTGAAATACCTGTCACTGAAGTCCATTGCCCAAGGGAAGTACTATGATTGGTTTATTGAGAAAAGTCTAGGAATGCTGGTAAAGGGATAGATTGTACATTACCCACAGGTACAACAGAATTCTGATTTTATAGGCGGAAGAAAACACTCCACCATGTTCTTCTAGTTTTGTTTTTAAAGAGGTACTTTCTTCTTCCTTTTGCATTTCCTATAGCAGTTTTTATTTTGCCTTTTTTAACTGGCATTATATGACTATTTAATAATGGTATTTAGTGTTTTTTAGTATTACATCAAATAGGATTTTATAGCCACTTGATTATTAATAGAGGACTAACTTAGTTTACCAATTTTATTTTGCATTGTTCCGTTTGTAAACCAAATAAAGTATTTGCCATTTCTTTCTTGAACTAAGAATTCTGATACATTTGTTGATTTCAGGATGCATTAGTAGGTCTGACTTCATGACCTGGTTTATCATCTTTTTATTTGGGGAAAATATCCTTATATAATAAGTAAAAGTAAGTTAAAAGTTAAATTTTCCATAATTTTCACATTCAAAATTTGAAATATTTTACATGTCAAAATTCCTCTTGGTACCGTACACTTAGACATTTTGAAGACTTTTTTTCCTATTTGAATACTAATATACAAAATATTTTGATTTTCTAGTTTATAGGGTATCCAGTTTTGTTTTGTAAAATGCCCTTGTATAAATTTGTTACAAATACGAGTTTCTGGTCCAGAAATAATAGTATACATTCAGTGATGTATTTCTACCACAATAAAAGTAAATTGATTCCCTAAGAGAATATCCTATTTCTGACTTTCACTGTTCATTTGATAAATGAAAACAAGATTTGTCATGTACTTTGTCAGTGTCAGTGACCTAATTGGTAAAGTTATTACCAAATCTAAATATCTGACCATCATAAAATCTTTCTGGCAATTTTCTCTGTGTTCTTTGAATGTGGGATAACACATAAGAAACCTATTTTATAGTTGTGCCTTTTTTTGTAGAACAAGTTCTTCTGGATCAGAATTCTCAAACTCCTCCTCCAAGCCCTTTCTCAGTACAAGCTTTTAATAAAGGGGCAAGTTGCAGTGCCCAAGGATTTGATTATGGACTCGGAAATAATAAAGGTAGGTGTTTACAAGTAGACTTTTATATACCTGATTTTAATATTTTTATTACCTTCTTTCCTACCCATTTTAATTACTATTTACTCACAAAACTTTACAGTTTGTTCCTAAAAAACTAATGATCAAATTGTGTGCAAAAATTTCTTTATACTATTGTTTTTGTTAGTTTTAGCTCATTTATAGTTGTTTACATATTTGTTCCTATTTTAAAGACACTCATTTTGAATTTACATCATAAAGATTCTGTGTCACTATATCCAGTAAAAGAACTATTTTCTCTTGTCTACTTATTATTAGGAGTAATGTTAATAAACAAAACAGAACTTTCCAAAGTGATCCATTTAAAATTAATTTTAAGTAATATTTTAAGTAATATTGTACCTCAAGTATATTAAGTTTGTGGGGTTTTGAATGTCTAATCAAGTTATCTTAGTTAATTTAGAGTTACATGACATGACATCTTTGGATTTGGTATGTATAATGAAGCTGAAAGAAATCCTAAGGCACATGGATATAAAATATATACAAATTTTTGGCTGCATTAATGGAAGAAACCAGCATCATGAACACTTGAAGTAGGCGTTATTTTGAAATAATTTGTACCTGAATTTCATCCAGAATTTCATTTGTGTGTAAATTTGGACATATTCATGTTCTTCCCTATGAATCTGATCCTGACTCTTTCAAAATCAGCCATGTTGTCAGCAGAGAGCACGCAGTTGGACGATAGGTTAGAGGGAGAAAATCGCTTTCATGGAAATAATTTTAAGTGTTGTTTAAACGAATTCACTGGATTCGATTTCAAGAAATAGATACAATGTCATTTTACCTGACTTACAGTGCAAGTGAAATAATGAAATAGTCTACAAAAGGCAAAATTACATCAACATAGAGGAAATACTCAATTTAAAATAAAACTACCTCATTTGATACTATTTTCCACAGAAAATTTTTATGAAGGAAGCCTAATTACAAGATTTCTTTTTGGCTCTCCCTACTCTGTTGTGCTGATGTCTCCCACAGGAGTGCTTGGCTAACGTTAGCTAAATCTTCATACTTGTGTAGGGTAAATTCTTGGTAGTGCTTCCTTCGTGTTGCTGTTGACCATTGTCAGTCCTCAAGCTCTTGGTGCTTACTTACCACTACTATACTTCTATAGTAACCTGTTTTAAAGCCATGCTTAATTCAAGTTGTATGTTTTCAGTCTCTAAAATGTCCACATTGTACTGGTGGCTATCACTTTAAATCAGTATTTAAAATATAATTTATGAAAACATCATAAAAACCAACTTTTAAGAGATGCAAACATTGCTGACATGTGTTATTAAATAGAAATAATGATATATTACTTTTTTAAAGTGGGATTTTGTTAATATTGCTCAAAAATAGCATTCACTTATTTATACACTTTTTAATATTTAGGTGAAGCAAAAAAATGCTAAGAAACTTTTATCTGACTATATCTGACATTTATTTATTACCTTTAACAATAGTTCCCATTTTATTTAACTCTATACTATTCAAGATAATATGTTTCATAAAAATTTTCTCTTTAAAACAATTTTATAAAATTAATTATAATCTCTAAAATTCTTTTTGTAACCTACAGCATTAATTTTTGAAAAATAAAGATGTATAGCTTGTGTGTACAGTTCTTTCTATGTAAATCTATTTCTGTTGTTGCTTCATTTGAAATCTTTTTCTCTTCAGCATCATTTAAACTATAGCCTTATAAGTAAGCAGCTATCATCTATCCAGTTATATTATTTCATATTTTTAAAAATGTTTTTCTGTTAATGTTTTTTGTATTTAATCTTAAGGGGAAATGTCAGAATTCATATTTGAGATACTATTCAAGTTAGGTAGTTCATATTCCTTTTTATCTTACTGTCTTAGAGACTTTTATATTATATTATAAAAGCAAAAGAGTCCGTGCTTTTAAAAATGAATAATTACTTTGGCAGAATAATTTTTAAAAAGAACGTATTGACTTACAACTGTAATATAAAGATATTACTAAGTTAATAACATATGCTTTGCTTCCCTTGAGTCCTACATTTTTCAAAACTCATCTTACCTGCTTATTTTCTCCATGAAGTATACTGTATATGAGGCAGGGTGTTACTAGTCATTGTCAGATACTATGGAGATGATATTTTCCTAGATCTTCATTTATACTTACATGATACTCAATCAACTTATCATAGATTCTTCATAGACTGTGTGTTCTCCTGTGCGGTTGCTAGATGTTGTATATGAATTTACATCGATTTGGGCTGTTTCAATAAATTTTGTGGGTGCTTCCATTATTAAAACAACATGCAACTTTTGGTCCCTAATTTGAGGTTAATGATCACCAACTTCCACGCATTTCTGAATTGGCATTGTTTTATTTAGTGTTTAACTTTATCTGAATGTCATGAAGCACCATTTACTTTGCCATTTTGGATGTTAATTAATAACGAGTTGTAGTTTTGACTGTTTTGCCCACTGCAGGTGACCAACTGAGTGCCATATTGAATTCAATTCAGTCACGGCCCAATCTCCCAGCTCCTTCCATCTTTGATCAAGCTGCAAAACCTCCCTCTTCCCTAGTCCACAGCCCATTTGTGTTCGGACAGCCCCTTTCCTTCCAGCAACCTCAGCTTCAGAGTAAGTCTGTCAGCCTTACCTGCCTCATCAAGCCATTTCTGAAGCTTTGTTCTGAGTTTTATCAGCTACTAATTATTTATCAACTCACCAGAGTGGTTTTATTTAATGAGGATGTTATCCCTTCCCCATTTTTGAAGCATTTCAGCTATTCTGAGCTAAGACATTCTGCAGCTAAAACATTTGTTTTTAATCACACTTTTTAAAAGTGTATTTATTAAAATATGACTATTATGCTGTCTGTTCTAGTTCCTGTATTAGCAAATATATGCTATAAAACATGTTCAAAAGAACATATTTAACTTTAAATTTTCTTTTATAATGTGCATGACTATGCTAAGCACCAGTTATAGGGATACCTTTCATTGTTTCATGTTGGATTTTTGCTGTTTAGAGATGCCCCAGGATGATAAATCTATTTCAGTAGGCGAAAGGGAGACTGTACTGGGCAGGTTTGTTTCTTGTAAGTGAATTTAATATTCGTAAAATATACAGCACCTTAGGCTTCCAAATTTTCTCAAACTGTTCTTTCTTCTTTTGCTTTTTATTATTATTGTATTTGGTTGTTGTTTTTTGTTTTTAATGTTTTACACTGATCATTTGATTCCAGTTCTGCCTCCTAGGATTGCTCTGGCCCTTCATCCATGATAATCTCTCTCCCCACTATGGAAAATAGACTCAAAGAAATTACACCTAGCTGTGTGGTCTTTTTTCTTAACGACCTCCTGACTTCCAGATAAATTTCCCCAAGTTCCTTAAAATATGACAGTATGTTCTCCTTGGCCTTCAGTTCACATGTCGGCTATACAGTATATAAATACACTCACTGAGTAAGATAGTTTGTGAAAGTCTCAGCTGACATACCCATTATTTGGATTCAAGTGTATGACCTCTTTGCTTTAATAAAGCACATTCACACTGAGGTCTAAATTATTTTTTACAAAATTACTTTGATAACTGTTTTTAGGATTACTTAAGATAATGCTAGCTACTTTAGATTTTATTAGGAACCAGGGTAGTATATAGTTAGCAAATGATGTTATTCACTATAATATAGTCGTCTACCTTAGATAAAAAGTATACAAGAGTATAAACTTTTCTAGATTTGTACTATGTTTTAGGCAAGTTCAATTAATAAAGCTAATTAGGTTAGAAATGTAAGTTAGTATGAATTTAGCTAATCTCTGTTCATATATGATATTCATTTGAATGTCCCTTAAAAAGAAGAGCTTTGAGGAAATACAATAGTGTACTATGTGTGAAATAGTTTTTTTTCCTTCCCTGGTAAGCATTAAAGAAGGATAAAAGAGAACTAAATACTTAGTTTATTCATTTTATGAAGCAACAGACTTTTTATATTTAGATGAATTCAGATTCAAGGAAGTTTTAAAGATACAGTCAAGGAAAAAACAAAGGAAAATAAATCATCAGTTAGAAAATGTATATATAAAATTTTTAAACTAAAATTACTCTGATAATGTCATAGTGGCAGCAGACAAGAGAGCTAAGGAATAAGGACTTTTTTGTTCTGTCTAAAAGATCATTATTATAAGGCTTCTCAGAAATAAGTGTAATTTTTATTTTACCAAATTACTTGATGAAATATTTCAAATTGAAATAGAAAGACTATAATAAATTAGATTTGTCTCTTTGAAAGTATCATAGGTTTCCAGCTAACATGTGTCAGTATAATTTTATTGTGTCTAAGTGTTATCAGCACCACCACTTTCTTTACCACCATCTTGGGGCAAATTTGAAATCTTGGCCCAGAAATGTCCCATTTACCAATTTTCTGAATCATTACTTACCTGTGCTGCAACAATGGGAATTACTTGGGTCTCTTCACAAACCTCTTATTCTCAGCAGAGTTATCACTGAAGTTTGACTTCCAAATTCCAGAAACTAGAAGTCTTAATCTTTAGCATAACTAAAAAAAACTATAGAATCTAAAAACAGCTTTACTATTTTGGAAAGGAATTAGACTTGTATTGATCCTATCTGATTAGGAAAATTAAATGTGGCAGAGTGCTCATTGCTAAGACTGCCTGAGTAAGTTATCCTTCCCTGAACTTTGCTGACATCCATTCCACCAGCATTTTGTTCTTGCTTTGGAAGGTGGATTATGCATACTCCCTTTTTTAAATAGTAAAATAAGAATCATTTTTGTTTTATATTTCTGTGATGCTAAAATGAAACATTACATATAGAGGACCACATTGTTAATTTTTGCTTATATTGATCATCGCCACCGTGTACTAAACATGGTACTTAGCATTCTAATTTATCTTCCTTTGAGATAATGACTCCATTTTACAGGTAAGGCAACAGGCTTAGAGAAGACAAATTATTTGCTACAGAAACACTCATAGTAAGATGGTGAATTCAGACCTGAGGCCAGTTATAGTAACTACAAAGGCCATGTTTGAAATATTCAATTTTGCCTACCATTAAATAATATAAAATTATAAGTTCTGCTTACATTTAGTTCTAGGTTCTAACATAATAGTTTTACCTGTATTGGTTATTTTTTCTTTTATAGTTTAATTTTAAGACTATAGCTTGGCTTGAATGGAAAAAATTTCCTAAATGTCACAACTCAAGTTCCCAGCAAGGTAGATGAGCTCTACAGAGATACACATAAACTGCTCTTCTTGTCAGCCTGATCTTTCTTTGAACATTATTATCAGTAGTTCTTTAGTAGTTTTTCCCCGAAGCATAGTTTTTTCACTAATCTCTGGAATTTGAAATAACATGGTACATTAAATTAATTTGATTTTTAATTAGTGGAATTATTTTATTATAAATGTACACATACCTATATATACATAGAAATTGTTTCACCAGTTATTCTAGTGAAATAGATAGAATAATTACAGAAGTGAAAGTTACAAGTTTTCCTTGTCTTACCATGTATATATGTGCACAGGAATGAGAGAGAAAAAAGTATGTTCTGTAACTTACATTTTGATTTCAAAATTATGTATGTAGTTTTTAGACTTAGTAAGGAATTTAGCAATAAGATTCTAGTGGACCGAGGTGGAGAATGATAGCTGTGCCTGCTCCTTAAGATTTACTGTACAGGGAAAGGCAAAGCATAAAGTGAAACCAAGAGAGAGGATGTGAGATTTTTGGAGAGGCTTTTATTTCCTTTGTTTTATAATGAAAAAAAATATTAAGGTTGTTTTCTAAGGAAAATGATCCAATAAGGAGAGAGAAATTGATGATACAGGAGACAGAAGAAGATTGCTCGGACAACATTCTTGCATAGGAGAAAGAATGAAATCTAGTGCAAGGGGAAAGGTTGGCTAAGGAGAAGCGTAATTTATCCATCATCACAGGAGAGAAGGAAGAAGGTATAGTATTAGGAGCTTGAGCATGTTCTTTTGTTTGTTCGTTTGTTTTTTCCTCAGTAAAATAGGAAACGAACAGCATCCTGGAGTTAGCCCATGGAGAATGTGTTAGTAGTTTGAGGAAAGAAGAGAAGGCATGAAATGGTAATAGCTAACACATATCAAACATTTACTGTGTAACAGACAGCATTTTAACTACCTCATAGGAATCAACTTATTTGATCAGCTAGAGAACATGCTTCAGTTGAGATATGTCATTCATTTGTAGCTTGTAGTGTTAATACCCTAGTGGCAGCATCTTACACTAGAGAGAATGGGGCCATCATGAAGAGTTTTATAGGCCATACTTAGCAGGTTAGCCTTAATCCTCTAAGTATAGGGAATAAAGTGGAGGGAGTGGGTTTAAAGATCATTAGAACTTCAAACTAAAGGAGTGATAGGATCAGTGTTACATTTGCGAAAGAACTGAAAATATTATGAAAAAGGTCCTAAAGAAAAGAAACAGCAAATCTTAGAGGTAGGAAGTCCAGAGAAAAGTTGAACAGGGCTTTAAACTAAGGTAAATTGCAGTGGGAATGTAGGAAAAGGACCAAGTTGGGAAATACTTAGGCTGTAAAATGCACAGGACATGCTAATTACAGTTGTGGGAGCCAGTCTAGAAGGAAGTCAGTTTACTGGCTTTGTTTTAGAAAGATGAACACACAATGAAAAGCAGGTTTTAAGGAAAAATGAGTTCACTTGTGTAACTTAGCTCCAGTAAATTATAGTATAATTTGAATATCGAAAACATATTTAGCATCTCCATAACTAACAGAAACATTGTTGACTGATAAGTTATAAATATACCATCAAATTATTCATATACATTTTAGTAAAAATAATCATTAGAGCATTTTCATGGTTTTGTGATTAACTTAGAAAGCATTTTAAAGTATTTAAATTCTATTTTTATAATGTCTTCTATATTTCCCACTCTTCCCTAATAGTTCTACATTATAGTACATCTCACTACTTAGACTTAGCAAAATTAAAACTAAATATTGTTACAGCTTTACTGAGGTTTAAATGTATACATTTGATGAGTTTGAAAGTACTTGTACACCATGATACCATCACCAAAATCAACTAAATGTTTATCTTTTACATTAGACATTTTATCTCATCATTAGAGATTGGCTTTCTTTTCCCCACTCCCTTTAGTTTATTTAGGAAATCTGCCATATTGATATGATGTTATAATTAATTTCTAGTGTTTGAGGGGCCTAAGAAGTCATCTAGTTCTCATTTTGGAGATAAGGGAATTCTCAGTGACTTGCCCAAGTTATACATTTAACTGGCAAATCTAAGCCTTGAATAAGAGAGACTTTTAACTCACTTCAGTAATTTTTTTTCTATTACATCTCAGTTACCTTACATAAACTGTAAAAATTGGAAAAGCCAAGGGTCCATTTACTCTAACCTTATTTTGTACCTTCAATCCTTTGGCAATATCCCTGATAAACTCTGCCAGATGGGAAATTCACATTATCACAGAGTTACTCTGGTTGTCTGTTCTCAGTTTGTTAGAGAGTATGGAAACAGAAATCCTACTTCCTGCCCACCACCCCCGATAACAACAAAAGAATGGAACGATGCCTCTGACGTATCTGTGGTTAATACTTTTCCCAGGTTTGAGGCAGTGATTGGTGCCTGCTTTTTTCTTCTCTCTCCAAGCATAAGGATTTTATCCTAAAAGACTTAGTTTTGCTTTCAGTTTTAGCTGTCTGTGCTACATAAGTGTTGTATCCTTCTGAAGGCAGGACATGGTTACAATTAATAATCACCTGATCGAAAATGTCTGATTTCTCTGACATATAGACTTGCAAGTAGTAAGTAATTTGTGGAGAACCAGGTTTTTGTTGCTGAGAGCATCCCTAGCCCTCTTGGGTCTCAAGTTACTGCTCAAGGAGCAATCTTTAATCTTTTCTTGGAATTTTTTGAAATTATTCTAAGGCCTAAGATATTTACACATCAAATTTTGCTCTGAATTTTCCTATTTCATCCATCAAAACTCGGAAATGATATGCTTTTCCCTAATGTTATATCCATTACCATATTTACTGAGGACTTACTATATACTCAGTAATATGTTACATATGTTTTATCCAATTATAGGATAAAGTAATTGGATAAAAGTCTAGAAGTCATTTAGAGACACATGTTTTGGGGGTTATCTGTCTCACATAATTTCATTTACCTTCCTTTCTACATTCATATCATGTGGATTAATATTCTAGTGAAAAGCTTATTGCTATTTTATCCTTAAGTTGGAAATATTGTCCTAGCTTTCATTCTATTATTAATTTAGTATATTAACATTTGTGTAAATAATTTTTGGTTCCTATTCATGTCTTAAGCTCCTTTAGCATTCACATAATTGCACTTTTCTCCTGATACCAGAATCCTGATACTAGGATTCTGGGTATATATTATGCAGTGGTATTGTATACTATCAATATATCTCTTCAGGTTTGCTTTCATTTTTAAAATTGAAAAATATAAATCTTTTTAAAAGTTAACTATATCAAGGTATATTTAAATAAGCAATTTTTACACAAATTAAATGCACAGCACAGGTGTTATCTGCAGTCACAGCTTAATTACTTAGGAATTTGGCAATAACCTTTTTAGACTCTTGCAAAATTTTTCATCTCACTCACTCCAAATCATACCAGAAATCTAATTTCTCTGGGCTTTGTAACAGTGAAAAAGACTTTGAGGTTATTTTTTTTTCTTCAAAATCTTTTCCAGGAGTTTGTCCTTAAACCCCTCACATCATAGCCTACTAGTGTTGTCCTTGTAGTTTTTCACATTTTTGTTTATGGGTGCTTCCAGTTAAGTTAGTATTTTGATTTCCTGCTCCTGTGTCCTTTTGCTAAACCCAGTCTTCACAGATGTTAACAACCAAGCCACAAATCTGTATTTTTACACTGGCATTTGGAATTCCCCTTGACCTAACTCTTCCAATCAAAAGCTAACACCCTCCTAACTGATATTTTCAGTGAGAGTTGCAGACTGTAATGTATTATGAGATTTAAATAGTATAAGAATTCCTTTTGTAGTTGTTGGCACCTTTTGAGTTTTATGGACTTTAATAAGAAGGGTGCTCAAAAATATTAAAACTTTTTTAACTTAGTTGAAGATGATTCGATAGCATGTAAGCACATCTCTCTGTCCACACCTACCATTCTCTCTTGAACTTGCTTCAAGTGTCTTTGCGGTTGACCTCATCCACAGAAATTGCTACAGTTGGTCTTTGACATTTTCTTTTTTTTTTTTTGCTAAATTCATTTGTCAATCCTCAGATCTCATTTTACTTGATTTATTAGCAGTGTTCGACAGAGTTGACCTTTCTTCCTTGAAACTCCTACTTTGCCTGCAGAATATTTCTTACCTCATCAGCTGTTCGTTTCCAGTCTCTCACCTACATCCTCCTGTATTCTGCACTCCTAGGAATGTCCCAGGGCTTCCGTCTCTTTAGGTCTTTTCCACGCATGAAATGTTACCCAACATCTGCATGCTTATGACGCCCAAGTTTATCACCACCTGATCACGTGTGTATGTAGCTGTTCATTTCGTCACCTGAAGATAAGCGCCATGGGAACTGGGACTTTATTTCTGTTCACATTTTATTTTCTATGACTAAAACAGTACCTGACACATGATACGTACTCAGTACCTCACAGGGAATAACTTTTTGATTTATGAGTTCACCTTAAACTTGGCCACAATAATGAATCAGTTAACTATTACGTTTCTGTTTTGAAGAAAGTATATGTTATATTGAATTTTTTATTTCAATAATATTAAGAAAGTTATCTCATTACCTAAGTATATTTCAGCTCAGTTAATTACATTTATTTGATTGCTATGAGTTAAAGTTTTAAATAAAATGGAATTTTTTAAGATTTGGAGGCTTTTTAGTGTACTGCTTTTAAAGACTGTCTTTAAAGGTTCTGTTCTTTTTACGAGATAAATTATTTGAACTTTAAGTACTTCATTTTCTGCATCTTAAATCATGAATGTGTTTAACATTTTTCAGTGACTTGTGAATTTTCTTTGCTTTGTTTGTGTTGTGAAACTTTATAAACAAAATGTGGTGCCTCGGTAATAGGATCTACAAAATAAACACTAAATATTGGGATTAGTGCTAGCATTTTTCACTGAAGAAGAACTCAGAAAAATAGATAACCATAAATGTCAACTTGAGCCCATTCTGAGATATATACTGGGAAAATCATAGTCATGTCTCCATATAGAAACCCAGGGGGCAGTCGGTTAAACTGTAAGTAAATTTATGCCCCACTGTTTACCCCCCCAAAATTTTTTACTTAAAAATTTTATTTATAAGTAAGTGAAGAACAAATTGAAGAAAACCAAGTTTAAGAAGTATTAGTCTAAAAAGAAATGCTCAAATTTGATTTATCAGAGCTTTGAGCCTTACTTAACTTTTAAGTTACCACATTTGAAGCTATCGTTATTAATCTAAATTAATTAATATGACACTTGTTTTCAGTTTTAATTTTAAAGAAATATAAACTTGTTGAAAAATCTAGCTGAATGTAAACTTTTAGTAACAGTTGTCACGCATATCATTTGAAATGCTTTGTTTCTGCTTGTGTTCTCTGCTAAATTTTTTTCCATTGAATCTGTGCTGCTTCTTTGCCAATGTTTTCCACTGTAGAATCTCCATCTCGCAGCCTTGCTTCTCGTGAGCGCATTTACAAAAATTATGGTGTAGCTGGGCCTGCCTCTGCTCTTTCATCTCTGTCTCACAAACTGAAGGGTGGGTATGCGTGCCGTCGTGGATGGGCCATGCTTAGTGAACATGGGTGGTTTCAGGGAAGAAGTTATAATTCACCCCAGTCATTTTCATCCCATTCCATTCTTTAAGGTTAAAGCTTGTTCATTTAACTTTTTATATTTGGAGTTAATTTGTGATATAGCTGTTCAATATTATAGTGTTGATTATCCTGATATGCATGTTGACTATATCTGTAGGCTAAATATTACCCTTATTTAATTTAAACATGTATGAGGTCTTAAAATAGTGTATAGAAAGAAGTGCCTGCTTTGGGGAGTTGTAAAATTTTCAGAACAAGATGAGATAGATAGTGTGGGGTAAAAGGTTTACAGTTGTGAGTATGTGAAACTCAGAATTTATTCTTGTATTATTATTTATTAATTATTGTGTTATTTTCCGTATGAACAACTGTAAACCTCCTTTTGCCCCACCTTGTATATAAGTCATAAGGCACATCATGATCTATAAGAATGTAGTATCTTATGTGACAGGTTAGTCTTTAAGTCATTTTTCTGTTATATAAAGCAAAAATTATTTTCCTATTTCAGTGTTTTATTAGATGTACTTCAATAATTAGGTTAAAATTTCTTTTTTAAGTTTAAGTTAGTTATCAGTTACCTGTTCGGTCTGACATGAGTCTTCCTTATAGTTTTTTCTTAGTCACTTAGCTTAAAAATTTTAAACATAGTAATATTTAAACTATATTGACAATTGATAAAATTGATAAAGTTTAAAAATATGCTTTTAGTTTTTTAAAATACTATAGATGCCTACTTAAATAATTTTGTCTGAAAGTAATATCTAAACTTAAAATCCTATATTTTGAGAAATTTTGTTAAAAAGTGTTGTAGCAATGACTAATATACTATAGAAGTTTTTCAAGTAATTTTTTATTTTTTCTTAGAAATGGATCAAACAGTTTTACATTTCACCTTTATACACTTGGTGGTGATATATTATAGTATACTAAATAGTCATATAGAAACTAGTCTTATAAAACGTGATCACTGTGGTGCATGGTGTTATGTAACCTGATGTAGACTATCTATTATGGCATATAATATGATAGTATAGTAGTATACTATTGTGTATTATAGTATGGTATTATTTGATGACATACAATTTTAGCATAAAAACAATTATGCAGGTCATTGATGAATGAATACTTAACCTTAAACATGTTTACTACTTTGTTTGAATGTACTTAATTTCTATCCTGCTCTGTATTTTTTTTTTTTTAGAATTAATTTGAGGTTAGAACATATTTTGCCCATTTGCACTTAAACTTATATATGATAAATATATTCATTAAAATAGTTTGATAATGAATTAGTTAAGTGATGAATGTGAAAAATTATGTGTGCTCTAAAGATATTTAACAAAGTATTTGTTTATGTTTATTGATATTTCAAGCAGCCATAACATGACAATTATTAGTAATATTTACTATATGCCTCAAAACTTTAGAAGCCCAAATAAAGAAGATAACATCATTTAGCATATAGCTTTCCCACACATAACAAACTAAACATTTTCCTTTAAAAGTAGATATAAAATGAATTTTGGAAAAGTAAATTTTTCAAACGTTTAATGATAATTTTACACATCTTAGGGAGAAATAATTTCACATTATTATTGTGCCTGGGCTGACAACAGGTCACCGCCTTCGCACACTCAGACTCCAGCTATCACCACCTGCAGAGTGAAAGAGAATATTTGCCACTACTAGAGACATAAAAATAAGGTGTACAGATGCCTGTACTCTCTAACCCTTTCTATCTAACATTCTTGCTAGCACACAGCAAATGGTGTTTCTGATGCTTGAAAGACTATGTCATTCAAACAATCACAGAGGAGAGACTTTCTTTATAAGGAATGTAAGCACCATAAATTTAGAAAGGAAACCTCTTTCAATTCACAAATTGATCTTTTAGAGAGAGGCGTATCAGATATAAAAGATTAACTACTTATTTGTCTCGATTCACCATTATATATGGTTCAGCTTCCAAAATAAATGTGATGATGAAAACATTGCCAGCTATCAGATTAACAACAAAAAAATTAGTACTCTATAATATTACACACTCAAAATTAGTGGCAGGGACTTAGGCTAATATTTGATTCTACCTAATTCAGTATATTTGTTTATAAAATTGTTCTGTACTTCTATTACTAGATCAATAAGATAGGCACCAATTTCTTAACCTACTTTTATACAATTTGAAAGCACTTATGTATCAAGATTGTAACATCTTTTTATCTGTGCAGAATCAACATAATTATCTGGATTTTTTTTTACACTATGGTTTGTTTCACCACTTTTCCTCTAAATTGAACACAGTCCCTTATACTGGTTTTATAAAATAAAAACACATATATGATAAATGAAATTTATGACAACAAAGATTTGCAAAAAATTGAAGAGCATTATATTCAGTGGTTACTTTTATTTATTGAAAGAATGAGTAATTATTCTAAACACTGGCACGTTGCAGATAAAATATGCTCTAGGTCGGCTATTAAGCCATACTTTGTTATTTCAGAATTACTTAACTTGTAAGCATCTGACCCTTACACAACAGTGGTTACTGTCACCTCTGCCCTGTGGTATTGGGAGCCATATTGTAAAAAGCAGATTTTTGGAGAATCTGAAGATTTGGGACTAGCACAAGAAGAAACATTAAGAAAATAGGAATTCATTTACCCGTTTAATGAATATTTATTGAGCACTTACTATATTTCAGAGCACATTCTTGACATCACATCAGTGAAAAGTAATAGCCCATAATACCAATTCTTGTGATCCTTCCATCAGAAGGGCAGATTCTATGGGAACACTGCCTTGACCTGTGGATAGATAGAGTGTGACTACAAATACATAAGTGCGCTTGTACACACAGGCACACAGACATGCAGGCAGGCACACCGAAAATCATTTTTCTATGTTATTCAAGTTGTTCATGTTCTTTCTCCCCCTTAAAAAATACCTGCATTGTAACCAGTTAATGGATTTATCTGAATTTACTTAGTACCATTTTTAAAAACAGAAACACTTCTAGCAAGGTGTGTGGATTTTCAGTTTTTCACACCACATGCATCACTTTAATCAGATTGCTTTCCTCCTAATAACTAACTCAGACTGGGAGTTTTTTTTTTTAATTTTAAGGAGGAAAGGTAGTGTTGTGGGTTATACCACTTAGTGGTAACAAAGACCACCTGCCTCTAATATCTCAAAGGAAAGCAGGAAATAGTAGGGTCAGACACCAAAAACAGTGGTGTCCACGCAGAAATATCTAGTGTTCGTACTGGGAAAGAGGTAAATTATTTTTTTATCTGTTATTTTCCTGACTCCATATGTCAAGGTCCCCCACAATTCAGACATGGGCTACTAATTCTGAGGATGCTCTTTTATTCCAAGGTGACAAGAGCTGAAAGTTCTAACCAGCTCAGCTTAATGAACTAGATAAGCTTTTAGAGTACAATCTGTTTATAAACAATAGACTGCCTGAATTACATGTAATTAAAGAATGCCTTTGGGCATTCATATGTTAATTGTGAATTACCGTAATCCAAACATTAAAATAGTGTCTCCTAAGCAACTCTTTATTAACCTAATATTGTATCTGTTTGTAGACTTGAAAATGATAAGTGTATTTAAAATTCAGTTTCCTAATTCCACAAGACCTGTACCATTAACATTCCTAATAAGGTTGTGAGATACCACCCTACTGGAAAGTTTGCTCGACTACATCACACTTAAAGAACACACATATTTTCTTAATATTTCTTTTCAAAAAATTGTTATTTTTTTTCTTTCTAGTCCTTCACTGAATTTAAATTCTCACTAATTATTGTACTAAGGTTGAGGTTCATATGTGATGGATAACTTATACTGGTGCATAGGTACGATTTGTTGAGTCTGTTTTGCATCCATGAAAATTGATTTTAGTGGAACTGGTTGTATAGTGGTGTAACAGAAATTTCATGAAAAATATTTTCCTTTTTTTCTCAAGTATTGTTGTATGTGATAAGCAATATAAATCTTTTTAGCTATGATTTTTAAAATCAGTGTTTAGTAGCTAAATTATCAGTAAGTTATAATTTTATTAACAAATTTTACTATGAAATGGACCACAACAGGTGACCGAGGAACTATCTCAGCATCTTCTAGACCAGTCTGTACATCAGGAAAATCAGAACTGTCCTCCAAACACAGCAGATCAATTAAACCTGATGGACGTATGAGCCGGACTACTGCTGATCAAAAGAAACCAAGGGGTACAGAAGGTTTATCAGCTAGTGAATCCCTCATGTTGAAATCTGATGCTGCAAAGTTGAGGTCAGATTCTCATAGTAGGTCATTGTCCCCCAACCATAACACCTTGCAGACAATGAAATCTGATGGGAGGATGTCTTCTAGTTTCAGAGCTGAATCCCCGGGACCAGGTTCTCGGTCATCGTCTCCTAAGCCAAAGACTCTCCCCGCCAATAGGTCTAGCCCATCTGGTGCTAGTTCTCCCCGCTCCTCCTCACCGCATGATAAAAATCTACCTCAAAAAAGCACTGCTCCTGTTAAGACAAAACTTGATCCTCCTCGGGAACGTTCCAAATCAGACTCATACACCCTTGATCCAGATACCCTCCGCAAGAAGAAAATGCCCCTCACAGAACCATTAAGGGGACGGTCAACGTCACCAAAACCAAAACCAGTACCAAAGGATTCAAAAGATTCCCCTGGATCTGAAAACAGAGCTCCGTCTCCCCATGTGGTACAAGAAAACCTTCACAGCGAGGTGGTGGAAGTCTGTACTTCAAGTACGTTAAAAACAAACAGCCTAACAGATAGCACTTGTGATGAAAGCGGTGAATTTAAGAATGTGGATGAAGGTTCAAATAAAGTTCATTTCAGCATAGGAAAAGCCCCACTGAAAGAGGAACAAGACATGAGAGCATCCCCTAAAATAAGTCGAAAATGTGCTAATAGACACACCAGGCCCAAAAAGGAAAAATCCAACTTTCTCTTTAAAGGAGATGGAGCCAAACCTTTGGAGCCCGCCAAGCAAGCCATGTCTCCCTCCGTGGCCGAGTGTGCCAGAGCGGTCTTTGCCTCCTTCCTGTGGCACGAAGGCATCGTGCACGATGCGATGGCTTGTTCTTCTTTCTTAAAATTTAATCCTGAACTTTCCAAAGAACATGCTCCTATAAGAAGTAGTTTAAACAGTCAACAACCTACAGAAGAAAAGGAAACCAAATTAAAAAATAGACACTCATTGGAAATATCATCTGCACTGAATATGTTTAACATTGCACCTCATGGACCAGATATATCCAAAATGGGTAGTATCAACAAAAATAAGGTGCTGTCTATGCTTAAGGAACCACCTCTGCATGAAAAGTGTGAGGATGGGAAAACCGAAGCCACTTTTGAAATGTCCATGCACCACCCAATGAAGTCTAAATCTCCTCTTCCCTTAACTTTACAACATTTGGTGGCTTTTTGGGAAGACATCTCTTTGGCCACTATCAAAGCAGCTTCCCAAAATATGATTTTTCCAAGTCCTGGTTCTTGTGCAGTCCTTAAAAAGAAAGAGTGTGAAAAAGAGAATAAGAAGGCCAAAAAAGAGAAAAAGAAAAAAGAAAAGGCAGAAGTTCGGCCCAGAGGTAATTTATTTGGTGAGATGGCCCAGCTGGCAGTAGGAGGACCAGAGAAAGATACCATCTGTGAGCTGTGCGGAGAGTCACATCCATACCCAGTGACGTATCACATGAGACAAGCTCACCCAGGTAAACAATATTAAACATATATAAGAACTTTTTGTAAAAAAATAAATAAATAAACTAGGTACTTCTAACTTGAGGTGTTCTATAAATTACATTCAACTACAGGGAAACTTGCACAGGACTTATAGTATCTAATTATTAAAGTGCATTATCAGTATAGGTTTTTTGTGAGAAATGGGTAGGGCAATTTTGTACTATCGTATTTTAATGTATTACATTCTGAAATATTGTTTATTTTTAAAATGTTTTATGTGTTACCCAAAGGATACTGTTGGGGTATCTCATGAGCACTGAGGAAAGATCCCAGTATTAAGTCTCCTTTGATATTAGTGTTTTTCTGTTCAGAATGGGAAATTAAATTAGATTATACTGAGCGGGGGGCATTTTCCTATGGAAGTGATATCAACTGTTTCATCAGAAGATTGTATTTCATTTAAATATAAGGATTCCTATAACGATTAGTATTCAGAATTTACTCATGACAAATTTGGTTAATTTCTCTTCTCTTTCTACGTATTATACCTGAAACTTTTTGTAGAATATGTGATTCCTTAAAATACATTATTTTTACAGAATATTTTATACCTATTTTATTGAATTTTATTGGCATACTTCAGTAAATCTAAATGTACCCACATTGTATATTTCTTTTCATGTGCTTGTATAGTGTGTTTTAGGTATGTTTTTTAACAAATTTATTACTTTTTGGTCTAGCGTGCTGTCTTTCTGATATAGTTAATAGCCTGGGGAAAAAAGCAAGGTGCTTCAGTATTTTGTTTCCTTAAAAAGGTAAGTCTGTCATTAATGTGTAAATAGCAAGGATCAAACTACTAAGGACCCTTACTTTGTTCTTGTTTCAAGGCTGTGGGCGCTATGCTGGTGGACAAGGTTACAACAGCATCGGGCACTTCTGTGGAGGATGGGCTGGTAACTGCGGCGACGGTGGCATAGGAGGAAGCACTTGGTATCTGGTTTGTGATCGCTGTAGGGAAAAGTACCTCCGTGAAAAACAGGCTGCTGCAAGGGAAAAGGTATTTTTTTTTCTGTTTTGACTGTGCTGTTAATGATAAGGGATAAACCTTATGAAATCTTTCTATGATTATATTACATGAGATAACTCCACTTAGTTGATATAAAAGATCAACTTTATAACAGGAACAATATTTGCTACAACTGACTAAAAATTTTTGCTGTATACACACACACACACACACACAGAGATTATTTGTTCTTTAAAAAAAGAACTCCATTTAGATTTTACTTGTTAGTTTTTTTAATTTTCCCAAGGATATAAACACAGTTTATGTTCAATATAAAATAGTTTCAGTCATTTCAGGAGAAGCATGAAATGGATGTGGTTTTGGGTAATAATTGTTATTTTAAAATGATTCTACAAGTGTTTAATAATTTTTATCAGAGGCTCAAAATACTTAGGTTAAGAATTTATATATAAATAGAAAAATAAATCTCTACAAACTTTTCTTTGCCAGGTCAAACAATCTAGGAGGAAGCCAATGCAAGTGAAGACTCCTCGTGCCTTGCCCACTATGGAAGCTCACCAGGTGATTAAAGCAAATGCACTCTTCCTGCTGTCTCTGAGCAGTGCTGCGGAGCCGAGCATTCTGTGTTACCATCCTGCAAAACCATTCCAGTCTCAACTTCCCATTGTGAAAGAGGGCATTTCTGAGGATCTTCCTGTTAAAATGCCTTGTCTCTACCTGCAGACCTTAGCTAGGTAATATAACTTGGTTGTCTTATTTAATCACTTGGGACTAACAATTGGACTAATATCATGTTCTGAATACCTATACGATATTACATACTGTGTACAATAAAGAGACCTCCTGTATTGATAATGCACTTCAGGAATTCATTTTCTGAGTTGCCTTGACCAACATGTGACTGGTAGAGTACACACTTTAAGGTATACTGTATACCTTTAAATACTATATCAATTTGTATTATTAATCATACAAAATATGTCTTAGGAAGTCAGGCTTTATCTATCTTTTACTCTTTGGTAGGTTGACTTCATTCTATTAAAAGCAGGAAATGCTAAAGTAGAAAGAAACTATTTCCTAAAGAATTCTTTAATTTTTTAAAGTATTCATTCTGATAGCATTTAAATAATGCCAACTGAGTACCAGCTTTGTACTAGACCTTGAAGACGCCCAGATGAATATAATAACAGGATGACTTCCATGTGCTCACAGTCTGGTGAGAACACAGGCATGTAAATGAAATACTTAAAATGTTATGTGATCAGTATTAAAATCAAAGTTATGTACAGGATGCTCTTAAAGCATAAAAAGTGGAGAGTTTTTGAATCTTCGGAGGAAATTAGGAAAGGTTTCTCAGAGGATCTGACCCTTCGCTGGAGTCTTAAAGAATAAATATGAATTAATCAAGCAGGTAAAGGTAGGAAAGCGATTCCTAACAGAGTAAACCACGTGTGTGAAAACACAAATGATGAAATGGCATCACACAGTTCAAAACTCACAGGTTTATTAAACCAGTGGCTACTGGGAGAAATATATGAAATGCTGCTAGAAGTGGTTACTCAAGACCAGGTAATGGGGGACCCTGTCTGTAGCGCATGCTGAGGTTGGATTTTACCCCATAGAGGAAATGGCAGAAGAATTATAAGAAGGGAAATACTTGAACTTAGAAATACTTGCAGTTAGAAGCTCACTTAGCTACTAATGTGGAAACTGGATAAAAGTGTATTACTGAAGATGGAGAGAAGCCTCTTAATAGTATGCTATATTGGACCTTGATCATACAGCCGGTACTGTCGTACCTCAAACACTGCCAGTCTAAAACAGCCTTTCATATACCAAGTTCAGATTTTTTTCATCAGGTGATAAATGAACATTTTAGGAATTCCCTGTTGACATAAGTTGCCAACCAACAGTTCCATTTTGGCAATGTTTTCCTCTTCGTACAGCAGAGTTAGGTCAGGGTTTTTTTTGTTGGTGTTGCTTTTTCGTTTACCTTTGTACTTACTACTTCAGTAAAATCAGTGGGAAACAAAAATGAGAATGTGAGACTAAATACACTTGAGACCAAGGTGAAAATCATCAGGTATCCCAAATGCAGCTGATCTGTAGCTTCAGTCAGACCACTTACTTAGGTCAATAACTCTTTGTTCCAGTTTGGAAAAGAAAGAATGAAACTGTAAAACATGTAAAAATGCCAGCACACCATAATTATGGATTTTATACTTTTAGCTCTCTGGGAAATGGACACTCCTTCAGCCCATGGAACGTTTTACATATCTAATCTTTATCAAATTTCACTCTTGTATGTGCTCCCACTGAAAAGGTGAATGCTATATTTAAATAGTCCTTGCAACAAACACGAGCCTAAACCAAAGCAGTGAAGAGAGGGAATGATAAGAGAGAATGGTTGGGAGAGGAAATCTAGTATTCCTAGGACGAAGCCCACTGCAGCACTGAGGTATTTCAACTAGGCCCCTGGGTAACTGGTGGAATCATTCACCAAATCACCAGAAGAGAGAAAAGTTCTCAAAAGGAATGAAAATGAACTCAATTTTGGATTCGAAATGTTTGTGGTACCTGGAATATCTGTGTGTAAAATTGTGAGACTTATATTCTTCTATTTATATCTATGGTTATTTTAATACTTTACCTATATATGTTTACATGTGCTGCTTTTACTTGTACAAAGGAGATTAAAAGATGGAAAGTATCTGTATTGCCTTCATACTTCAAGTTACTGGGTTTGCTTTAATGCAGGCATCATCATGAAAATTTTGTGGGCTATCAAGACGACAACCTATTCCAGGATGAAATGAGATACCTACGTTCAACATCTGTACCTGCCCCATACATATCAGTAACTCCTGATGCAAGTCCTAATGTATTTGAGGAGCCAGAGAGCAACATGAAGTCTATGCCACCAAGGTATTTGAGTTCTCTCCTCTCTGTTGAATAGCCAGTGTTTGGTGGAAGAAAGATAGCTAGAAAAGCATCCTCTTAGATTTTCTTTTGTACATCCTTCCATCTTGGGAAGGGCATTGAGTTGTCTCTGCTAACTATTAGTGAGGTAAGAAAAAGCCTACTGCCCTGGCTGGTGTAGCTCAGTGGATTGAGCGTGGGCTGTGAACCAAAGGCTCGCGGTTTGATTCCCAGTCAGGACATATGCCTGGGTTGCAGGCCAGGTCCCCAGTGAGGGCCATGTGAGAGGCAACCACACATTGATGTTTCTCTCCCTCTCTTTCTCCTTCCCTTCCCCCCTCTAAAAAAATAAAGAAATAAAATATTTAAAAAAAAGAAAAAGCCTACAAACATGAGTAAGGTACAGGGTCCTTGATAGCAGGAATAGGCCTATTGGGAAAAAACAACTAATGAAGTAATAGTAAAACATTCCATTGTATCTATCATTTAGTGGTGTAGTAAGTCAAGCTAGAGAAAGGTCACTTTGAGGCAGTGCTTAGAGAAGGTTTCATGAGAGAAGAAGCACTGAAAATAAATCTTGAACTTCTTGGGATATTGTTTACAATTCTTCCCTACCCACCCACCCTCAGTTAGATATAGTAGTATCAGAGAAAAGAGCTTCTGGGAAACTGAATTGAAGCATGTAAATATAATGCTTAAGGAACCTGGGTACCACCGAGACCTTTTAGAGGAGGAATGCCATGATAAAAACACTAAGACAGTCTGACAGTGTCATTTGAGAAGCTGGTAAATTTAATCAGAGGTTTCATTTAGCTATGTCAAATTAGATTATGTTGGCAATGATTATGGGAAAAAAGATAGGTAAAGGAAATATTTTGTAGGAAAAATCAAATGAACATCCTGTGTGCTGGTCATTCAGGAACCCTACAACCCAAACTGACATCCAGACACGTTTACCCCAGTCAGTTATGTACTTTCACAGTCTATTCAAACGAGAATGTACATGCACTTAGAGAGGTGCTGAGTTAAGAGAATGGCCAGGGAGTTAGCCACTAACTAGAACATACGTAAGCTTTACCGAGGGATGTAGGATTCAAAGGTGGCTTAAATGAGTGAAAAGAAACAACTCCAGAAATCAAGGTGTGAGCAAAAATGTCACAATTTTGAATGAGATGACAGGAAAAAAAAAATACGTGAAGTTTGTAAATTTGTTTTAAGGGAAAAAGGAAGGGAATCTACTTTTTTTAAAAAACCCTCACTCAACGATGTGTTTCCATTGACTTTTTAGAGAGAGAAACATTGATTGGTTGCCTCCTGTACGCACCCCAACTGGGGACATGTTTCCATTGATTTTTAGAGAGGGCGAAGTCAGGTGGGGAGAGAGAAACATCAGTGTGAGAAAGAAACATTGATCCCTTACTTCCCAGACTCGCCCATCTGGGGGCTGAGCCTGTAACCCAGGCGGGTACCCTGACCAGGAGTGGAACAGGCAGCCCCTCGGTGTAAGGGATGACACTCCAACCAACGGAGCTGTGCAGCCGGGGCTCCACTGCTTTTTTTAATAAGACACCCCAGTGAAAGAATTATATAATCTTAATAACTTCCCAAGTGTTTTTTAATGTTACTAGAGTAAATAGAAAAAACTATTAGTGTCTTCAAACCTGAGTGAAAAGTTACTAAGTTCTTATGTAGAATGTGCATATGATACAACTCTGCCCAAAATCAGTTTGTTACATGATCTAGAAAGGCGCTTTGGGCAGCACTTCCCAAGAAGGAGAAACCTAATAGAGCACTGAAGTGCCAAAGAAAGTTGAACCGTTTCACTTTCGACTTTGTTTGGTTTCCGTATGTACATCCCTGTCTTCTTTCTTTTCAGTGCTTTTATGCATATACCTTCCTGTTTCCTGAATGTCATGACACATGACTTTCACCGTAGTGTCTTGTTCCGAAAGGAGCTTAGAACATTTATGCCTTTTTTCCTTTAATTTGAAGCACAAAGTAGATTTAAGAAAACCAAGTTTTCAGATACAGTTCTAAAACCAGTCTAAAAGTTGCTGTATTTTGGAAAAATCAAATTGAATTAAAGAGAGAATAGTAAGTTGGCTTTGAATTTATTTTGTCACATGAAGTACAGCTTCACATATTTGACTACACTGTTATTAACTAAGTATACTTTCACTCCATTTACTTGTTCTCCTAAGTTTTGATCTGTTATCTTGTTTTATCTACAGTTTAGAAACTAGTCCGATAACTGATACTGATCTTGCAAAGAGAACTGTCTTCCAAAGATCATACTCAGTTGTTGCTTCCGAATATGATAAACAGCACTCCATTTTACCTGCACGAGTTAAAGCCATTCCTAGAAGAAGAGTTAACAGTGGGGACACTGGTAAGTCTAAAGATAAAATGGAAGCTCGAATGATCCAAATGGTTTTATTAGCACATACTTTTAAATATCTAATCGTGAAGGGAAAAGGAATGGATTAATTAATTTTAAATTGTGGTTAGACGTTCCTTCTATGTAACGTGGCTGAGAGTGCACCTGTCTAAATTTTGCATCTCAGTTTGAAGAGACATCCAGAGATCATCCAGTGATCATTCAGGAATAAATTGTCATTTGAAGTCTTACTTGTTAGGGGTCTGAGCTCAACGTTGCTACCATTCTCCCTTTCACCAGGTTTCAGTGAACCAGCAATTCCAGTGACTTAGACTTTCATTAATTATATTCTCACTCCCAGTAGAAGCTTATCATTCTTACAACACTACCACTCTGAATAGATAATAAAATTTAGGGATTTGAGTAGCTCTTAATCAGTAAAAAGGTTAGGTAATCTGGACCAGTTGGTATCAATAGCCTCAAATTGGGGCTAGTTGATTCTGTCCCAAGAATAAAGAAACCCAAGAAGGAGCTATATGCTGATGATTACCAGGTAGATCACTAGTAAAATGAAGATGTGGCCTAATATTTATAGGCAGATGATTTTGTCTCTTATTAAAGATTTTCAAGGAAAATATTATTGAGTATCTCTCATTGATTTGTATGTTCATATAACAAATATTTTTGAGCTCTTATTGAGGCACTATAGTTACAAAGCAGTCCTTTAGAAAAATGATGGGGAGGAGATACAAATTTCATTTAGGGAGAAAGTAAATCACTTAGTATTTACTGTTTTAGAAAGCATGAACTTTTAAGTTCAGCCCCAGATTTAAAGCCTACCTCTGTAACTTAATAGCTGTATGACTTGAGCAAAGTAAGATATTTAATCTTTTTAAGTCTCAGTAAAAGTTGAAATAATTGTAATTTGTGTTAAGTAAAAAAAAGCTCTAAAGTGAATAAGCTAGATACTATTGTTTTTAAATGTCATCTTAAATATATTAATCTTATGTATTGCCTATGAAAATTAATACTCTTTTTTTTAATAGAAGTTGGTTCTTCTCTCTTGAGACATCCATCTCCTGAGCTTTCCCGGCTAATCTCAGCCCACAGCTCTCTTTCCAAAGGAGAACGGAATTTCCAGTGGCCAGTTTTAGCTTTTGTGATACAGCATCATGATCTAGAAGGTCTTGAAATAGCAATGAAACAGGCCTTAAGGAAATCTGCTTGTCGAGTTTTTGCCATGGAGGTATGAATACATCAGTGGGGTTATTGATTCATTGATCATACAAGTCATGTGATGATTCTATTGAATGATTGTCACTTTCTACCAAACAGAAATTCTAACAATTGAAGGGATATTAGCCAACTGAAAAATATCATGTGTTCCCATCAAAATTAAACTCTTAAGTTTATGAATAGAAGTGAATTTAGAGTTCCAAATTTAAGCATTCTAAAGAAATTTATTTCTACATTGCTTTATTATTTGAATCATTATATTATTTTTTTAAAAAGCTTTTTGTCATTACAATGTCATTTCAGTTAGAGTGACTGTGCAAAGGGGGGCTTTTGAGTTGTAAATTTAACAATTACAATTTATCTGAGTCTCTGTTCTCTGAAAATGATAGAATTACTGTATAGCACAGACTTATATGTAGTAAATGTTTTTCTTTATTATGGGTGTGATAACCTACCACTTTATTGATGGGAACCGTATAAACATATGTAAGTAAATGATAGCTCGTGTAGAGAGAGCTTAGGAACATGCTATGTTGATGTAAATACAAGTTGGAAAAAATGTGCTTAAGTAAGTTAACATATGACAAATTTTTGAAATAAAATGTGTTTTGGAAGAGTTTTAGTATTGAATTTTATAAGTATTATTTTCCCTATTATTATGTTTTTTTAAATTAGAACCAAAATTAGTGACTATTTCAAGTTCAGTGTGCTTTCAGTGAACATCAGACTTCTTAGTATGTTCTTTGAAACGCTTAGTCTGGGGGTACTTTGTTTCTGAATAAGAAAAGCCCTAAACTTTCTACTCGTATGTTTTTTTCTTGTCTTGGACTTGTTTATTCAGGCTTTCAACTGGCTTCTATGCAATGTCATCCAGACTACTTCCCTCCATGACATTCTGTGGCACTTTGTGGCATCATTGACTCCTGCTCCAGTGGAACCAGAAGAAGAAGAGGATGAGGAAAATAAAACAAACAAAGAAAATGCAGAACAAGTAAGTGAAAGTTTTGTTTTTTTAATTGCCCATGTTTTTATACAAGAATAGAAACACCTTCAGATAGTATAATTTGCATGACATCATGCACACACTATATAACCTAAAGGCAAGAATAAAATTTCAGTGCTATGAGCAATATATTAACTATACTTAGTGATAGTTTTCTCTCCAGCAAAAATGCGGTCAGTCAGTTCTGATTGTTGCATAAACATCATTGTCATTAAGCAATCAACTGGAAGATCACTATGACAGTACCACATTAGGTAAATAGGACATTATTACGTAGAAGATCAGTCCACTTTACAATAATACTGTAAAATGCCAGCATTGATACTGTGTAGGGATATGAAATTCAAATACATTTGCTAGAAGGGACTTAGATTTTATTGGGCATAGTCTGCATAATGGAAAAGTATTGGACTAGGACACTGGAGTCCTGACTTCCAAACCCATTTTTACCTCTGGGCTTTGTTTTTATATCTAGAATGAATTAGAAGACTAAAACCTCCATTTAAAAGATAAAAACTGTCAGATAGGAAAAAAACAAGAGCTTAGATGTTTTTTATAAGTGTTGTTACATCTAAAACAGGAAGATTAAAAGTTGACAGTAAGAAAAACATATAATGGATAAATATCAACCAAAATAAAATTGGTATAGATTTTTTCCCCTCAACTGAGGACATTTTTTCATTGGTTTTTAGAGAGAGAGGAAGGTAGAGAGAGAAACATCAATGTGAGAGAAAAGCATTGATCTGTTGCCTCCCATATGCACCCAGACTGGGAATTGTATGCGCCCCATCTGGGGATTAAACCTACAACCTAGGTGTGTGTCCTGACCAACTATTGAATCTGCAGCCAATTGGTTATGGGACGATGCTTCAACCAACTGAGCCATATCAGCCAGGGCAAGTTTAGCTATTTAACATCAGAAAAAATAGATATCAAGAAAAATTATTAAAAGGAATAAAGAGGCTCTCTACAAAATGGTAAAAGATTAATTTTGAGCATGTAGTACCTAATAATAAAGCCTTAAAAAATAAGTAAAAAATGACAGAACCACAAGGAAAAATAGAAAAAATTCAGTTATAATGTGAGATTGTCGCACACTTATAACAGCTTTCTGTCCCTGCATAACTAAGTACCCCAGAACTCATTGGATTAAAGCAACTTCTTATTGGTTCACAAGCCTTTGGCTTAGAATCCTGAGACTCGGTGAGAGGAAGGGCTGATTTCTGCATCACGTACGCACTCACCCTGCTAACGGACTTGTGAGTTAGATACTTAACACGAATACATACTTACATGAGGCATTCATTTGGTGGCTTTATTGATGAGTGGCATTATCATTTTTTTCCGAAAAGTGGTACAAACGTGATTAGTTAATCTTAATATATGTTTTGGGTATGGTTTGGTTTTGTTGTTTACATTTCTATTACATGAGTATCTTGAAAGTATACATAATAATAGTTTTAAGTATACGTAAGATTCTTTAGTGAGTGAAATTCCTTCCAATACACAAACTGATCAACTTGTTTTAAATTTCTGTCTTAGGAGAAAGATACAAGAGTATGTGAACATCCACTCTCAGATATAGTGATTGCAGGTGAAGCTGCTCATCCTTTACCGCATACCTTTCACCGCTTGCTTCAAACAATCTCCGATCTCATGATGTCCCTCCCCAGTGGCAGTTCATTACAGCAAATGGCCCTGAGGTAATTTTATGTCTAAGTAGTGGAGGTACATTGGAGAAGAGATTTTATGGGATGTTTAAATTCAAATTGCTTAGAAGTCCCTTTAAATAGTAAGATACAAAGCATCCCTACATTGTTTTAATGGTGCCTTCTTCTTTCCTGTCATAATTTAGAATTGCCCCTCTTCTTAGTTTACACCTGTTTATTCCTTTGTCAAATATGATAACATACTTCTTAATGCTCTAAATAATCAGTCTATAACAATCCTCCTCACTTTTTCCTCCCTCCTAACCCAAATCACTTGTCTGAGTGCTGCCTACGAGTAGAATTTTAAATGTCGCAAAAAGGGAGAGGGAGCATGAAATCTCAAAAACAGAAATCAAAACAGGATTTTTTTTTTTTTTAATTTTTAATTGTTGCTCTGGTACAGTTTTCTGTCTTTTTTTTTTTTTTTTAAGATTTTATTTATTTTATTTTTAGAGAGGGGAAGGGAGGGAGAGAGAGAGAGAAACATCAATGTATGGTTGCCTCTTGCATGGCCCCCACTGGGGACCTGGCCCACAACCCAGGCATGTGCCCTGACTGGGAATCGAACCTGCGACACTTTGGTTCGCAGCCCGCGCTCAATCCACTGAGCTACGCTAGCCAGGGCTCAAAACAGGATTTTGAATTGAAAAGAATCGTAAGGAAAAAAGAGCCCAGTTATACACGACTAATCTTAAAACCACCTTGAGGAACATCACCTCCTTTTAACTTTAAACCTGCTGAGATTTCAACATTTACATTGGGAACCTTGTTATTAGATCCACATATACTAGAGACTAACATAAATAAATGCTCCATTGATTGTTACAAGAGGTGGGTTGATGGAGTGATTTTGGCTACCCACACCCCTTAATGGGTAAGACCAACAGAGGGGAGATTTTGTTTCCTCCTCGCAAGATTTTTGAAGTGCAGGATGTATTGTAACACTCTGAGGAATCTGTGTGGAATTATAAGACTGATAAATTTGAGAAGCTGTCATACTTCAGGTAACATTTGTCTACAAAAGTAATAAATTACCTTTTTTTTTTTGTTTCTGTGGCCTTGATCTTCAAGTATCCCATTTTTCTGTATTTAAAATGAGTGAACTTTCCTTAAAATTTATCCCATATTTTTTCTTAGAAATTACCTTTATTTTTTAAAAGTCAATAACAATGTTTTTGTTTCCTGAAGTTTTTTAATTTCTACTTTTACCTAGATCATTAAGATTTCTTGAAATATTTGAATGTCATAGAAATCCCTGAACAGAATCATTTAGTATATTGTTTATGCCTTTTTAGATGCTGGAGTCTGAAATTCAAGCAATCTGATCACCAGTTCCTCCATCAGAGCAACGTCTTTCATCACATTAACAATATTTTGTCAAAATCAGATGATGGAGATAGTGAAGAGAGTTTTAGCATCAGTATTCAGTCTGGCTTTGAAGCTATGAGTCAGGTCAGTCATTGAACAGTTATCCTGTTAACATTCAACAGTATATGGAAGGAAAAACTGGAAGTCACTCATAAACAATTTGATGCTTACTTTTATTTCTTATTTCATGTCTGTTTTAATATCATAGGAGATTTCCGTTTGAGTAGTATAATCATTTATATTTGTTGTTGGTAGGAATTATGCATAGTCATGTGCTTAAAGGACTTAACCAGCATTGTTGACATAAAAACTTCAAGCCGGCCTGCCATGATTGGCAGTTTGACAGATGGTTCCACAGAGACTTTTTGGGAATCAGGAGATGAGGATAAAAACAAAACTAAGAACATCACCATCAACTGCGTAAAAGGAATCAATGCTCGCTACGTATCTGTTCACGTGGACAATTCCCGAGATCTTGGGGTAAGAAAGGAAATTTAATTTGTGGCTCATTAGTTCTTTCAGACCGTTAGTAATCAGGCACTCTAATTTCTGAGTTTAGCAAAAAGACAGAACTTTACTAAGCAAACAGCATTTTATGCTTACCAAAGAAATCGTAAGTCTGAAAACAGATTAATGTGACCAGGGGTACTGTGGAAGACCAGCTCTGAAAAGAGCTCTTATTATACATGTAGCATGTCTACAGCTAAGCAAAATAGTGGGTTGGCCAAAAAGTCCGTTACTTTTTTTTTTGCATAAAATAAAAGACAGATTTTTCATTTTCACCAATAATATTGTTGATTTAGATATTTTGAGTATGTCTGCTTTCTCCCGTTTTTGGCTTCTAGTGAGTTGAGGCCAGTGTGCTGCTAAACATTTTTCAATGCATTAGACAGCCCCACAGCAAAATAATTTGGCCAAAATGTCAATAGTACCAAGAAACTTCATTAACCACTTTTGACACGTTCAACCAGTCACAGCACCTTCTCCATACACTGCACAAATCTTTTTTTGCATTTCATTTGCCTCTACTTTTCTTGAAATAATAAAGCATAATACATCAAAAAGGCTGCATATTTTCTTCCATCTTTAATATTAAAATGGCTGCATAAAAATTCACCAATTTTAATAAGTTTCTTTTAAATGCACTCTGGTATGACAGGTATCACAATGCAGTCTAACAAAATTGTTTCCAATGAAGTTAAAGACAACTAAGCACTACTAGAGCATCATGCAGGGAAAAAAAAACAGTTGTTTTGGGACTTCCAGCCAGTATGGAGGTGTAGGTGGACAACACTGTGCCTTTTTGCACAACCAAAATTAAGGCCAACAAACATTTAGGGACAAGGAAACAACTAGAAGTGATAGAAAACTGAACTGTACGGAAGTCCGACAACCGTTCATCCAGACTGGTAAGAGGGGCGGAGTCGCTGCAGGAAAAAGTGGAGGTTGGCAGACCCAGGCACCCAGGCAGCAGCTGGCAGACCCCAGGCGCACAGGCGATGCCTAGCGGACCCCAGGCACGGGGTGGCAATGGGCAGACCCAGTGAGGCCTCGCAAGGCAGTTCACTGACCAGGCGGTCCCACATTTGCATGCAGATAATCCAGGCGAAGGGGAAGCTGTAGAAGGGACTGAAATAAGAGAGTGGAGCAAGAGCCATTGTTCCCTCTTGGACCCCGCCCCCATATACAGCGTCACAACCCAGCAACTGGGCTGCCCCACCCTGGGGAACACCTAAGGCTCTGCCCCTCACTAACTAACAGCCCTGACCAGACCAAAAAAATAAAAAATAAAAAAATGGCTCAAACAGGGGAACAGATCAAAACACCAGAGCCAGTTCATCTAAGTGACCAAGAGATAGCCAACCTATCAGATGCACAGTTCAAAGCCCTGGTAATCAGGATGCTCACAGAAGTGGTTGATTTTGGTTGCAAATTAGATGAACGAATGAAGGTTACAATAAGTGAAATGAAGAAAAATGCACAGGGAACCAATAGTGATGGGAGGAAAACTGGGACTCAAATCAATGGAGTGGACCAGAAGGAAGAAAGAAACAACCAAACAGAAAAGAAGGAAGAAACTTCACAAGAATTAAAAAAAAATGAGGAGAGGTTTAGGAACCTGCAGGACATCTTTAAACGTCCCAACATCCGAATTTTAGGGGTTCCAGAAGGGGAAGAAGAAGAGCAACAAGTGGAAAACTTATTGGAACAAATAATAAAGGAGAACTTCCCCAATCTGGCAAAGCAAATAGACTTCCAGGAAGTCCAGGAAGCTCAGAAAGTCCCAAAGAAGTTGGACCCAAGGAGGAACACACCAAGGCACATCATAATTCATTAGCCAAGGTTAAAATGAAGGAGAGAATTCTAGAAGCAGCAAGGGATAAGGGGACAGTTACCTACACAGGAGTTCCCATCAGACTGTCAGCTGATTTCTCAAAAGAGACCTTCCAGGCAAGAAGGGGCTGGAAAGAACTATTCCAAGTCATGAAAGTCAAGGACCTACATCCAAGATTGCTCTATCCAGCAAAGCTGTCATTTAGAATGGAAGGACAGATAAAGGAGTTCATCATCACCAAGCCCTTATTATATGAAAAGTTAAAGGAACTTCTCTAAGAAAAAGAAGATGAAAAATATGAGAGTAAAAAGACAGCAAACTCACCATTATTAACAACCACACCTAAAACAAAAGCAAATTAAGCAAACCACTAGAACAGGAACAGAAACACAGAAATGGAGATCATATAGAGGGTTAGCAACAGGGGAGTGGGAGGAGGAGAGAGGGGGAAAAGGTACAGAGAATAAGTAGCATAGATGGTGGGTAGAAAATAGACAGCAGGAGGGCAAGAATAGTGTGGGAAATGTAGAAGCTAAAGAACTTGTGATACATGGACATGAACTAAAGGGGGGAATGTGGGTGGGAGGGGGTATGCAGGGTGGAGGGGAATGATGGGGGAGAAATGGGACAACTGTAATAGCATAATCAATAAAGTATATTAAAAAATAAATAAAAGAATACAACAGGGAAAAAAACAGACATTTTGGCCAACCCAATAAATGTCTTCTCTATACTTTTCTACCTCCATGCCATTGTTTCAGCTATTCCCTTGGCCTGGAAGTCATCCCCATAAACTCTCTCTCATATTGTCCCCATGTCTCTAAGACCCAGCAGAGAAATCCTCTCCCAATACCTCCTCTATAAAAAAATACTCCTTCCTGTCTCTGCTTTTTTATATTACTCTGGTGGCACTTAATACATTTTGACCTACACTGTAATTGGCTTTCTGTTTCCAAACCTCACTCCCAGCCATCATGGAGGGAGTGAGGGGAGTTTCTGGACTAACCTAAGTAATCATGATTTATATTCTACCTAGGCCTAGCTTGTCCACATTTTCAAATGAATTAAGCACTATTTTAAAAGCACTAAACTGAAGAAAAAGAGTTCTATTTGAGTGTTAAGACCCAAGAAAAGAGCACCACTGCCAAACTCCATACTTCTACCTCCATTCCTAAGGAAGGATATTTTTTGGTATTATTTTCCCTCAGAATGGATGTTTCTTGTTAACAGATACAGTATTACTAAATCTCCTTGGATCCATTTCGAGCTGCTCCCCTATTTGCATACTTCCCTTTCCAGGAAGACCCAGAGCGGTGGGTTTGGGTCACAGAGAGCGTGGATGGAATAAACCAACCAGAGAATTCCAGTCTGCAGTCAGAGAACTCCTTGCCATTCTTAGCCACTCCCAATTCCTCTCCATCAGTGCAGATTCAGTTCTTCCCTGCAGTTGAGTAAGAAAAAGGAGCTTACATAAGAGAGATGCAAATTAAAACCACAATAAGATGCTGCTTCACAACGGTCAGAATGGCCATCATAATCAAATCAACAAACAACAGGTGCTGGAGCAGTTGTGGAGAAAGGGAGCCCTAGTGCACAGTTGGTGGGAATGCAGACTGGGACAGCCACTGGGGAAAACAGTATGGTATTTCCTTAGAAAACTAAAAGTAGAACCACCTTTTGACCTGGTAATTCCGCTGCTGGGATTATACCTAAGAATCTTGAAACACCAATTCAAAAGAACCTATGCACCCCACTGTTCATAGCAGCACTATTTACAATAGCCAGGTGCTGGAAACAGCTTAAGTGCCCATCAGTAACTGAGTGGATCAGAAAACTGTAGTACATTTATACAATGAAATACTATGCAGCAGAAAAAAGAAGGAACTCCTACCCTTCTTAAAAACATAGATGGAACTGGGGAGAGTATTACACTAGGTGAAATAAGCCAGGTGGTGAAAGACAAATACCATATGATCTCAACTATAAGTGGAACCTAATCAACAAAACAAACAAGCAAGCAAAATAGAACCAGAGACATGGAAATAAAGAACAAACTAACAGTGACCGAGGGGAGAGAGGAGGGAGATAACAGGGGAAAGAAGTGGGAGGGACAAGTCAAGGAACATGTATAAAAGACCCATGGACAATGACAGTGGGGTGGGTGAGGATTGAATGTGGGAGGTAGGGGTGGGTAGGCAGGGGAGAGTAATGAGAGAAAAATGGGGACACTGTAACTGAACAACAATAAAAAAATTAAAAAAGAAAAAGGGGCTTAGCTAATGTATCATGGACTTACCTTACCAGAAAGTCAAGTGTAATAAATCAGAACATTTTTCTGAATAGAACTCACTGCTCAGTACAAACTTATCTTTGATTCCTGGTACATTTTAAGCCAGGACATACTCTTCCCGCAGAATAATGGTTCTACTCAATTTGAAGTTTTTGCCTTTAAGAAATTTCCTCTAAGTTATGTATCCCGATGTTTATGTACCTCTGTGTCCCCCAGCTTGCCTTCCAGAGTGACTCATTTGTTTATTTGAATTCCATCAGCCTGTAGCACTTAAAATATGCAGCTCTCCAAGGAAGTAATCTGTTTCTTGATGTACTTTGCAGAAAACTTATTTAACATTAAAGTCTGTGGCTCTCATGCTGGCATAACAACTCTTTTCAGTACTTAAGAATATTGAACTTCTGCTGTTTGATAGTTATTTTGTGCGTTAATGTTCCTTGCCTAGTTCAGCAAGGATCTTGAGGGGATAGAACCCATCATTCTCATATATCCTTCTCCAAGTCCACGATGCAGTTGGGTACATGGTGTAGTCAGTTAGGCTAACTACCTGACTTCTTTTTACTTGCAGAGCAGCAAGAGTGTAGCAGTGAGAGTGGGCTATGAGTGACAAGCAGAGTTATTGAAAGATGTCATGATGGAGTGCTTAAATGTTTAGACTTTGAGTAAAAAGAAGGAATGCCAAGCTGCTCTCTCAAAGCCCATGGAGAAGAGTTGAAATGTGAGATTTAAAGTGGAGTTTGTAAAAATAAGAAGTTACTAGAGTAGTAGGAAGTATGGTTGGTTGGACAAGTGCAGTGAGGTCAGTTAGGAAGAATCATTAAGGACAGGCAGAAAAGTTAATGTGATATTGGTAGGCTGTAAGAAATCATTGGAAGTTCTGGAACAGGAACATGGCATAGTAACTATTTTGAATTGTCTATTTTAGAATAAAGTTACCTCAATGACCTTCTTAACTGGCAAAGCAGTGGAAGATTTGTGCAGAATAAAGCAGGTAATTAAAATTTTGTCATTAAATGTTTTGCTACCTAGTGAGAAATTTCTTCCCAGTCTCCACTGTTGAGTTCTAATTTTGACATGCTACCAAAACATTACGGGAAATCATCTATTTGAAAACACCAAATTGATAAGTGGTCCATATGCAGGAACAGTTACAGCCATCCCTGTCCTAACACTCCTTAGTCACGAGCAGTTACAGTCCTCAGACCTGCCTCCCACCCCCCACGACTGTATCACAGGCTTGACTCACATGAACACCTTAATCCACCTACACTTCAGGTTAAAATGTAGGTTGTTGTCCTCTAGCCTGAAAAATCTATCAGTTATAATACTGCAACTACATCCAGGTTGGAAGTCAATTTACAAACCAACTCTAGAAACAGGTTAGGGTTTTTTCTATGCATGAATCTGAGATTCTGTATAAATTTACCTAGTTGTATTAATGAAACTTTATCAAAGCTGTTCTTCTGTAACTACTTTGTCCCATAAACGTGGACCACTTGTTCTGTTTTGAAAACCATATTGAAAGAATAAGTTGATATGTTGGGTTAAACAATGAATTTTGTTTAAATTGTTAAAGAATTTGGGAAAATAATCTCATTCATTGAGATAGTATTTGCTTATACATAATGCTCTTTTTAGGAAATTAACATTATCAATTAAAATAATATTAATTGGATGTCTTTATAAAAATATAGACATCTTGAATCATTTCTTGGACATCAAATAGCATAAGAACAATTTTTATTTTTTTCAAGTGAGTAGTATTAGCTATTTCACAGTGCACTGAAATTTAATCTTTGGAAAAAAGTTAAATTCTCAATGAAATATAGTACAATAAGGAATCACAAATCTGAAGTTCCTTACATAATTTTTCTTAAAAAAGTAAAACATAGGTAATTGCACATCAAGGGATCAGTCAGGGGACATGTGTGAAGGACCCATGGACATGGACTCCAAGGTGGGGATCCATCAGAGGACATGTATGAAGGTCCCATGGACATGGACTGCAGGGTGGGGATCAGTCAGGGGACATGTATGAAGGTCCCGTGGACATGGACTGCAGGGTGGGGATCAGTCAGGGGACATGTGTGAAGGTCCCGTGGGCATGGACTGCAGGGTGGGGATCCATCAGGGGACATGCGTGAAGGTCCCATGGGCATGGACTGCAGGGTGGGGATCAGTCAGGGGACATGTGTGAAGGTCCCGTGGACTACAGGGTGGGGATCCGTCAGGGGACGTGTGAAGGTCCCATGGACATGGACTGCAGGGTAGGGATCCATCAGGGGACATGTATGAAGGACCCATGGACATGGACTGCAGGGTAGAGATTGACTGTGGAGTGGGGGGTGGGCTAGGTGGAGGGGGCAAAGGGGGAAATAATTGGAACAATTGTAAAACATAAAAATTTAAAAATATTTTAAAAATGCTTACTTTAAATGGCTTTAATGTGAAGATACACAAAACAAAACCTCATTGCTGAGCTTCTGAGTGTTTCTACTTATAGTTGGTGTAGATAACATACCGTCATATAAATTGTTAGTAATGGTTTCACTTTTTTACTAGTTCATTTTTATTGCATGTTTTCCATTAACGTTTATCCCCCCATACCCTCTTCCACCTCCACCCATCCCCCCGCCCCTGCACTCATCACTGTGTTGTCCCTGACTGTGAGTTCTTTTTCTTTTATGCTTGATTCCTCCACCCCCTTACTCATCCCCCAGAGATGGTTTCTGTTCTATGACTTGTGCCTGGCGTTTTAATTCTCAACTCTATCACGTAGTGAGAATCCTTCTCCCTGTGTTAACCTCACTTTCTTCACCTGAATGGTAACTACTATGGTGTTACTTACCCTCAAAACTTTAAATAAGGTAATCAGTGTGAAGTTTACCCCAGTAAACTTGACTCTTGGTACAATTATTTGTTATTTGAACTTGCTGTTATTAGTGCTAAGTCTAGGACAGTGATAACATAGTGATGCATCTGTGTCAGGTTTCTGTCCCTTTTCTTCTCTGCTAGGTTGATCTGGATTCCAGGCACATTGGTTGGGTAACAAGTGAACTTCCGGGAGGGGATAATCACATCATCAAAATTGAATTAAAGGGCCCAGAAAATACACTGCGAGTTCGACAAGTAAAGGTCTTAGGCTGGAAGGATGGCGAAAGCACAAAAATTGCTGGCCAGATTTCAGCCAGTGTGGCCCAGCAGAGGAACTGTGAAGCTGAGACTCTACGAGTATTCAGACTTATCACATCTCAAGTGAGTGTCCTTACTACATATTCCAGCACAGGATATAGTACTTCAGTGATACAATCAAGGGGGCTAACAAAACATTGTAGCACTTCCTAAATTGCTGGCTACAAATGGGGCCCATTTTTCTGCTCATAGTCGTAAACCCCTGTATTTCATTTTACGTTCATAATTCTGAAAAGTAGTGGCATGTAGCGGGAACAGCATGGTGATATTACAAAGCCTGCAGAAGCAGCTGTGTGTCCTCTGCCTTTCACAGTGGTAATTCCTGCCAGTGAATTCCTCTCATGCCCCTGTCTTCACCAGGTATTTGGAAAGCTCATCTCCGGAGATGCTGAACCGACACCCGAACAAGAAGAAAAAGCACTGTTGTCATCACCTGAAGGAGAGGAAAAAGTATACAATGTATTTATTTGTATTCTAAAAATATTTATTACCCTTTTTCATTTCCTTTTGTTCAGTGAAATAATCCATGTATTGCTATGTATTTTAATGGATATGTAATATTAGTTTATGTGCAGTTCATATTTTTTACTCTAATTAGAAAGAAGATGAACTATCAAAAGAGATTCATTATTCATGTCTGATCTAGCTAATATGAGAGGTAACAACCAAATTTGCTCTATACTTTGGGCTGTTGTATTCAGATGTTAGCACTTACAAAATTAACAAAGTCATTTACTATGCTGTCTGTATGCCATCAGTTGTCTTTTTCCTGCGTTTTATCTGTCTTCGCAGTCCATCCTAAAAAACCTGTCTTCTCCATGAACTTTCTTTATGCTTTCCCCCGAACGAAAAGTAGGTTTCCCTCTGCTAAACTTTGTAGGAATCTCTTTGTGTCTCTTGGTTTCTTTCTTGATATATTTATTCTTGTACATCTTTTACCACTTATTCTACTGAATCACAGTTTCTCAAAGACCAAGTGCATGTCTGGTTTGCCTTTATTTCCACCATGGTATAAATACCCATGTGATCAGTAAAGTTTTATTGGAATAACCTATTCTTAAACACTGTTCTTCAAATTTCTCCTAAAATGCTGCTGCTTTACTTAATTTGGTCTAAACTAAAGCACTGTACCTAAGAGGAAAACCTATCATTTCCAAAAAGAGAAGTCAACTCTGACATCTCAATTATTCTTGTATCTTTAGATGTTACACATAATCACCTTGGCAGCCCTTCGAAAGATAATTTCAAGAATTTACCTAGAGTAGCACTGTGCCTTCTGGTGCAATAGTATCTAAATCATCCACATTTTTATATTTGGGGTCTGTAAGAAAAAGATTTCATAAACTCTGGTAATTTCTTTCAGCACTTTTTGCAGATATCACTTGAAAGACTGTTAGACTATTTATCTACACAATAAACCAAGTGAATTTTAGCAAACAGCAATTCTTTGCTTAAAAACCTTGATAATCAGTGCCCAGGCCTCAAAAAGTTTGTTTTCTGTCCTTAGATTTTAAACCTCTATGCCCCCCAATAAGTCAATAAGGATACTATTAAATGTGCCAAAACTTGCGCATGTGACGTATTTTGAAGTACATTGAGATAGATTATTGTGCCCTGGAGTGATCAAAGAAGGCTTCTTGCAGGGGGTCGCGGGTATTGGAAATGAGTTAGACCTGGAAGAGAATGGATGAAGGTTAGATCAGTAGAAAAGATGGGTCCAAGAGCTCATTGGAGAGGCCTACTAGTAGGAGAGTATATATTGAGGTGTTATGCTTGAGTAGGAAAGATTATGCCAGCAGTTGAATGCCCATGATATAATCATGATATTTGCCCATGATTCTTGTTAAAAGAATCATTTTTAAGTCAGTTTTTTCGATGTAAAGTTTACATACAAAAAAATTCATCCTTTTAAACTATCATTCTGACAAATGTATATACAAGGAGAAAGGGGACACGCAAAAAAAAGAAGTTTATTTATAAAAAATTGTGTATTTATTCTTACATGTTTAAACTTTAGTCATGTCCAGAGTACTTTCCATTTGATACAATACACCTATAGAAATGTTTGTCCATTGCTCAAAACAGTTTTTGAACTCACTGATTTTAATACCTTTTATTGCTTCTGCTGTTTTTTGTTTCACCTGTTCCACATGTTTCCCTTTAAGGACTTTTTCTGGGGAAACAAAAAAAAAGGTTGCTTGGGGCAAGATTGAATAGGGAGGGAAGGGCAAAGGGGTCATGCCATTTTTGGTCAAAAACAGCTGTGCACTCAGTGTGGTGTGGGCAGACGCACTCGTGAATCACCCATCATGAACTGGGCGAAAGCATTGAAAGAGTCTTAAAAAACTGCACTGAAGCCAAACGTAGCCTCTCACAACACCATCAGCTGGCACACTGATACAGATGGATTCCTAGAACACTAACCTAGTAGGGGAAGCCTGTACTACAAGGTGCCTGCCCTACAGAAGATAATTCTGGTTTTTTGGAAGGTCCCCCCTCATACAGCAGTAAAGTCATCACCACAATCAAGTTTTAAGCATTATCACTCCCAAAATTTCCCTCATGCTCCTTTGCAAGTCAGTCCCCTCATCTCATGCCTAGACCCTGCCAGCCACTTTAGTGTAGGGTGTGTTTAAATCTTTTACCCATATTTTTCTATTGGATTATTTGTGTTATTATTGGATTATAAAATTTCTTTATATATTCAAGATATTCAGGTTATAGGTCCTTTACCAAATATGTGTGTTCAAATATTTTCTCCTTCTCTGAGGCTTCTCTTTCAGAGAGCAGAAGTTCTTAATTTTGATGAAGTCCAATTTACCTGTTTTTTCCTAAATGACTCATGATTTTTGTGTCCTACTAAAATGTAAGGTCACAAAGATTTTTCCATGTTTTCTTATAGAAACAGAGTTTTAGTTATTTTGGTTTGAGCTAAACACATTTTAAGTTAATTTTTCTGTACAATGAGGGGCTAAGGATTGAGGTTTTTTTTTTTTGGTTTGTTTTTTTGTTGTTTTTTTTTTTTGCATATAAATGTCCAGCCACCATTTATTGAATAGACTACTCTTTATCAATAATTAACTCACCATAAACATATAGATCTATTTCTGGACTCTCTTCTATTTCATTTATACACACACACACACACATTAGATATATATATATGTGTGTAAGATATACATACGTGTGTGTATCTTATACCCACATCAGACTATCTTGATTACTGCAGCCGTATAGAAAATCATGGAATCAGATTTCAACCTGGTTCTCTTTTAGTGTGGTTTTCTAGGTCCTTGAATAGCTATGTAAAGTTAGAATTATTTGTCGGTTCCTTTCCCCCAAAACAAACTTCTTGAATATTGATTGGAATTGCACCAAATTGATAAGTCAATTTGGGGAGAATCGGTATCTTAATAATATTTATTGTTTCTATCCATAGACATGATATAGGCTCTCCATTTCTTTAGATCTTCTTTAATTTCTGTCAGGAATGTTTTGTAGTGTAGTGTGATCTTGTTCACGTCTTATCAAATTGTTCCCTAAACATTTCACGTTTTTGATGCTACTGTAAACAGTATTTTTTATTTTGCTTTCCAGTTAGTCATTCAATATACATGTATAGTCTCATATGTGTGTGTGTGCGCGCGCGCATGACTTTGTATATCACTCTATCACTTAGAAGAGTGCCATGCACATAATAAGCACTATAAAATTTCATCCTTTGTTTTTCTTTTTATGGTGTGTTTCTGTGGTTACTGTTGGTGTAAGAGTAGCTTAATTTATAGAGTTTTGTTGGACATTTTCCTTTTTTTTTAAGTGACTATTTTTTTTTTAAGATTTTATTTGTTTATTTTTTTAGAGAGGGGAAGGGAGGAAGAAAGAGGAGGAGAGAAACATCAGCGTGTGGTTGCCACTTGCACGCCCCCTCCTGGGGACTTGGCCCACAACCTAGGCATGTGCCCTGGCTGGGAATGGAACTGGCGACACTTTGGTTTGCAGGCCAGTGCTCAATCCACTGAGCCGCACCGGCCAGGGCTTGACATTTCCCTTTTTAGCCAAATGTCATTTTCCTGAACCGATTCAAAAAACTGAATGTAGGTTATGAACTAATCTAGGATATGAACACAATTTAGGAATAGATTCAATCAAAGTGACCCAAATTGACTTAAGAAATTTATGAAAAGATAGCGTACTTCTCTGAATATCTTAAATTTAGAGATTTTGTTCTTTTTCTAGTCACCTTAGCCATTGGTGCTTTCTTCAAACTCTATCCTTTGTCATAGTGTGTATTATATACCTTGATTTAAAGTAAATTCACCTTTAAAAAATATTTAGAAATACATAATTATTTCCCAAAGTACTTTTTTCCCACATAAACAGAAAAACTCAGAAACAAAAGTAGTTCATCAATTTTTTTCATCCACCTCTGCCTTGGTGACTGTCAGTTTCTCTTTTTATCTATGAGCTTGGTTTTATATATATGTATATATGTAATATATAATTTTTTAAAGATTATACATTTAAGAGAAGTCATTTGGTATTTATCTTTCTCTAACATATTTAACTTAGTCTAATGGCCTTGAAGTCCATCCATGTTGTTGCAAATGGCAAGATTTCATTTTTAGGGCTGAATAATATTCCACCGTGTGTGTGGGTATGTGCGCGTGTGTGCATGTGTATCCCACAATTTCTTTATCCGTTCATTCACTGATGGACACTTAGGTTGCATCCATTATCTTGGCTATTGTGAGTAATGATGTGGTGAATATATAGGTACATATGTGTTTTGAATGAGAGTTTTCTAATTTTTTTCTGATAAATCCCAGAAGTGAGATTGCTGGATCGTATGGTCACGCTACTTTTAATTTTTTTTGAAGATTCTCCATATTGATTTTCATACTGGATGCACCAATTTATATTCCCACCAACAGCAGTGCACAAGGGTTCCTTTTTCTGCACATCCTTGCCAACACTTGTTATTCTTATCTTTTTGACAATAGCCATTCTAACACGTGTGAGGTGATATCTCATTGTGGTTTTCATTTGCATTTTCCTGATGATTAATGACATAGAGCATCTTTTCATATACTGTTGGCCATCCCTCTGTATGTCTTATTTGGAAAAATGTCTGTTCAGATCTTCTACCCATTTTTAATCAGCCGTTTGATTTTTTATTGCTATTGAGTTTGTAGATTTTAGATATTGGCCCCTTAACAGATACATGATTTTTTCCTATTCAGTAGGTTGCTTTTTCATTTTGTTGATGCTTTTCTTTGCTGTGAAGAAGCTTTTTAGTTTGATGTAGTCCCACATGTTTAATTTTTTGATACCTTAAAATGTACAATGTGCAAATTTTATTCAGAGAGCCTGCTTTATTTTTTTTTTTCCTTTTTCTATATGAAGGCGACATCGGATGCTGACCTGAAAGAACACATGGTTGGAATCATATTCAGCAGGAGTAAACTGACTAACTTACAAAAACAGGTTGGTTAATAGCCATTTCGTTGTCTTCATCCATTTTTGTTTGTTTTTAAGGTAAAAAGTGGTTTCCAAAATTTATGGAGGCTTTTTCTTTCATCTTTACCCAAGGATATGCTTCTGTTGATTTTACAGAGAAAGAGGGTGGGTGGGGGGACAGAGGGGTGGGGAGAGAGACAGGCAGACAGACATCAGTGTGAGAGAGAAACATGTGCCTGGACTGGAAATCAAACCGACAACCTCTTGGTGTACTGGACAACATTCCAACCAAGTGAACCACCTGGCAGGGCTGGAGGCCTTTTTATGCTGTTCTATGGGTCCTGCAGAATGTATCTTCCTTCTTCCAGAGAGAAGGTAGTATATTGGCATACCTGCATCGCTTCAAAGATACATTATAAGTATTAACTTTCTTACTTTGCTGTTCTTTGTTATTTTTAATATGTTTTATTGATTATACTATTACAGTTGTCCTATTCCCCCCTTCATTCCCCTCCACACTGCACACCCCCTCCCACCCACACTCCCCCCCTTTAGTTCATATCCATGTGTCATAAGTTCTTTAGCTTCTACATTTCCTACACTATTCTTGCCCTCCCCCTGTCTATTTTCTACCACCATCTATGGTACTTATTCCCTGTACCTTTTCCCCCTCTCCCCTCCTCTCACTCCCCTGTTGCTAACCCTCCATGTGATCTCCATTTCTGTGGTTCTGTTCCTGTTCTAGTGGTTTGCCTAGTTTGCTTTTGTTTTAGGTGTGGTTGTTAATAATGGTGAGTTTGCTGTCTTTTTACTGTCATATTTTTCATCTTCTTTTTCTTAGAGAAGTTCCTTTAACTTTTCATATAATAAGGGCTTGGTGATGATGAACTCCTTGAACTTGACCTTATCTGAGAAGCACTTTATCTGCCCTTCCATTCTAAATGACAGCTTTGCTGGATAGAGCAATCTTGGATGTAGGTCCTTGACTTTCATGACTTGGAATAGTTCTTTCCAGCCCCTTCTTGCCTGGAAGGTCTCTTTTGAGAAATCAGCTGACAGTCTGATGGGAACTCCTTTGTAGGTAACTGTCCCCTTATCCCTTGCTGCTTCTAGAATTCTCTCCTTCATTTTAACCTTGGCTAATGAATTATGATGTGCCTTGGTGTGTTCCTCCTTGGGTCCAACTTCTTTGGGACTTTCTGAGCTTCCTGGACTTCCTGGAAGTCTATTTGCTTTGCCAGATTGGGGAAGTTCTCCTTTATTATTTGTTCCAATAAGTTTTCCACTTGTTGCTCTTCTTCTTCCCCTTCTGGAACCCCTAAAATTCAGATGTTGGGACGTTTAAAGATGTCCTGCAGGTTCCTAAACCTCTCCTAATTTTTTTTAATTCTTGTGAAGTTTCTTCCTTCTTTTCTGTTTGGTTGTTTCTTTCTTCCTTCTGGTCCACTCCATTGATTTGAGTCCCAGTTTTCCTCCCATCACTATTGGTTCCCTGTGCATTTTCCTTCATTTCACTTATTGTAGCCTTCGTTTGCTCATCTAATTTGTGACCAAAATCAACCAATTCTGTGAGCATCCTGATCAACAGTGCTTTGAACTGTGCATCTGATAGGTTGTCTGTCCCTTGGTTGCTTAGATGAATTGGCTCTGGGGCTTTGATCTATTCTCTTGTTTGAGCCATTTTTGGATTTTTTTTGGGGGGTGGGGGTCTGGTCATAGCTGTTAGTTAGTGAGGGGTGGAGCTTTTGGTGTTCCCCAGGTTGGGGCAGCCTAGTCGCTGGGTTGTGATGCTGTATATGGGGGTGGGGTCCAAGAGGGAACAATGGCTCTTGCTCTACTCTCCTATTTCAGTCTCTTCCGCAGCTTCCCACAAGCAGATGGGGCCCTTCTGGTGCTGATTTCCATGTGGTTGGGCTTGTGTACATTCTAGGACCCTGTGGGTCTCTCCAACGAACTCTCCTGTGAGGCTGGGAGTCTCTTCCAGCACCTCAACCCCCACAAGTGTTTTCATTCGGTGTTTTTAGGTTTTATTTCCTGGCACTGGGGCCCTGGGTTGCAAGGTCTGTCCCACTCCTCGTTTTCTCCTGGATCATCTGCACATGAATGTGGGACCGCCTGGTCAGCCAGCCACCTTGCGCAGCCTCACTGGGTCTGCCCATTGCCACCCTGTGCCCGGGGTCTGCCAGCCGCTGCCTGCATGCCGGGGTCCTCCAACCTCTGCTTTTCCCTGCCATGACCACACCCCTCTTATCAGTCAGGATGAATGGTTGTCAGACTTCCGTACAGTTCAAGTTTCTGTCAGTTCTGGTTGTTTTCTTGTTTCTAAATGTTTGTTGTCTTTAATTTTTGTTGTGTGAGGAGGTACAGTGTGTCCACCTATGCCTCCATCTTGGCCGGAAGTCCTTTGTTATTTTTTATTATCAGGTAGATTGTTTCATTTTGGTTACAAACGCCCAACTATATTAGATTTCATTTGTATTTCCTATGTTCCTTTACCCACTGTTTTTTGTTGGTTGGTTGATTTCTTTTTATTTTGCTGACCAATTATGTTAACTGAATAGTGTTAATATTTTTACTTATTAGGAGATTGGGAAGTATCAATACATTGTTCATATAACGGAGAGTCTAAATAACATAAAAATTAGCTCTTCAAATATCAAAAATATACTGATTTTAAATTAGCCCATTATTTTAATTTTCATCACCATTAAATCTTATAAGTACCTTTTTAACAGGTTTTCATTGACTCTTAGATGCTACCAATTGTAAAATGTGCTGTTATTTTGTATCTCACTAAAAAAGAAAATTTGCTGACAATTAATTTGTGAATGCCATCAATTATACAACATATTATCAATTGAAATATTACAATGTGGGGTGGGGGGTGGATTTGCCTAGAAGTGATAAAATATGGTAATTTGTTTTTGTTTGATGTTTTAACTATAGGCAGGGGCCTTAATAACTTATATATAAGTAGATTCTGTATAGTAGTTGATTTAACTATTCAGATTTTTAATCATAATGCCCATAGTTTTCCTTAATTGTTTTTTAAGATGAGTTGAGAGAATGATAATGACACATTGTAGAATTAACTGAGAAGAGTATGAAGTTGAGTATCAACTAATATTCTTGTCTTTTTTTTAAAAAAACTAGGAATAGTAAATCAGACTTACAGATATGTTTTACATTTTCTTTATGTTGCTATGTCACCTTTTAAATAGGTTTGTGCTCACATAGTTCAGGCCATTCGCATGGAAGCCACCAGAGTTCGTGAAGAATGGGAACATGCCATATCAAGCAAAGAAAATGCCAATTCTCAGCCCAGTGATGAAGATGCCTCCTCTGATGCTTACTGCTTTGAACTGCTCTCTATGGTTTTGGCATTGAGTGGCTCTAACGTGGGCCGGCAGTATCTGGCGCAGCAGCTAACTCTGCTCCAGGATCTCTTCTCACTGCTCCACACAGCATCCCCTCGAGTCCAGAGACAGGTGACTGGTCATACCACTTACCTTTTGGCTTATTTTGTTGCTTGAAACGTTGTTAAAAGTTAAACTAGTATAGTACCTTAATTATTGACTTTTGTTTCATTCTGTTTCAGATTTTGGACTGTATTTTAACTCTTTGGTTTTTATTTTTGACTCATTGTAATGAGGATATGGAAGAGCAAAATAATACTTTGTTTTACTAATGTGCTGTTGTGATAAAGAGTGTTATGGCTACTGGTTGTCTCATACTTTGAAATCTATAATATAATTTTCCCTCAGTCCTGACCAAATAAAAGACATGTTTTTTTCTTGCTGCCACGAAGTGGAAATTTGCCACTTGGGAAATAAAAAAAATAGTGCTTAAATCATATTTCTGTCCTTCTCAAAGCTTTGAATTCATAGGATGGCAGCTAGGTTCATTAAAAAAAAATTGAAAAATTTAAAAGACCAATCTTTAAATAGAATTCTTTCCTTTTATTTTTTTTAACAGGTGACCTCCTTGCTAAGACGAGTTTTGCCTGAAGTGACCCCCAGTCGTCTGGCCAGCATCATAGGCGTGAAATCCCTCCCCCCAGCAGATATCAGTGATATCATTCACTCAACAGAGAAAGGGGATTGGAATAAGCTGGGTATCTTGGACATGTTTCTAGGATGCATTGCCAAAGCACTCACAGTACAGCTGAAAGCCAAAGGAACTACCATCACGGGAACAGCTGGAACCACCGTGGGCAAAGGAGTTACAACAGTTACCCTTCCGATGATTTTCAATTCCAGGTCAGTTATTGCAGGTGTTTTAGTACTAAAATAGAACAGAATGAGCTACTCTTTGGAGAAATGAGACATGATGTCAGATTCCACCTTATTTGCCACAAATGACTGACCAATATATTAAAAAGAATGCTGTATATAATGAAAGTTTTATTTTGAATTAGCAGGGAAAGGTGTCTGCTGAATGATGACCTTGGAATACTTCTCATGTAAAAAAAAATTATAGTCCTTTACTTCACACCATATATAAAAATAAACTTGAGATCAATTAAAGCTTTATATATATTTCTTTAAAATTCCACAAGGACAAATAATAGAATATTTTTGTAATCTTTAATTTGGAAAGACTCTTGTAAGTGAAACATAAAACCAAAAAGTCAGAGAAGGAAAGATTCACAGATTTTACTACAAAAAATGAAAATTAACTGATATACAGTACTTTTAAAATGTAAGCAACTGACTTGGAAAAAATATTTAACACCTATTGTGGACAATGAATTATTAGGCATAATATTAGAAGAATGACTGCAAATCAGTGAGAAAAAGACAACTGATAGACAACAAGAAAAGTTAGTTCAGGGAAGAAAACTACAAATGCCAGTAAGCAAATGAAAGACACTTTACTGGTAATCAGAGAAATATAGATAAAACAGTAAGAGAATATCTTTGCATTGTCAGCATTAGAAAGAAATAGGCATTTTTAATCATATGTAATATAAATGGCTACAATCTTTTTGGATGTCTTAGATAGCAAATCACTATATTTATAATACACATATCCTTTGACCTACCAATTCTACTTCTAGAACTGTTTCCATAAGAAGTATTTGAACATATGCCCAGATATGTATGCAAGGATGTTTATGCCAGAATTATATCTTACAGCAGAATATTAGAGACATGCTAGTAAAAGAGTCAAACCATGCTATTAAGCAAATAATATCCAAGTGTAAATCAATTTATTGCTTCCTTTATCTCCATAGACTTGCCAGAGGGAAAAATGCCAGCTGAATTCAACAGTAGTATGCTCAGTGATGCAGTTGGCATTTTCTGATGTGAGCTCGTTATTATCTGTATGTAGACAGACAGTTTGTGGTCTGTGGATATACTTTAAACAGCCCTGTTCTAAAAAATGCATACACAAATAATATATAAACAGAAATATTTCAGAGGGAGCATATATCAGAATAGCTACTCTCTTGCTATTGAAGACACAGATAATAGTAATGTGTTGATGATTTTTTTTCAAAGTGCTTTAATTGATTGGATCATTTAAAGGATTAGAGTGCTGCATGTTGAAATGAAAGTTTTCACCTTAATCAGTTTTGACTACCACTGATTGTGCAAGCACTGACTTTTCTCTGCAGTTACATTCGACGAGGTGAAAGTCATTGGTGGATGAAGGGCTCAACTCCCACCCAGATCTCAGAGATCATCATCAAACTTATCAAGGACATGGCGGCAGTAAGTTTGCATCCTGCTGAGCATTGTGTCAGTGAAATGCAGTAGAAATCTTATTAAGAAAACAAGCAGCTTATTCTACTGAATTGTAGGAGATGTACATTAGTGTTATTTTGGTTAACTTAAACGTTCTGTTTAAAAGGATAACTATTGCACCATTTATCTTCTCAGTTAGTTATAAATTTGTCCTTTGTGTAAATTATGTTCATTTCAAGCTTCCAAGTTCATTTACTTGAGAATCGTAACATAAGTCTTCCAAACCTTTAAAACTTAAATGATGATATTATATGTGTGTGTGTGTGTATGAACTCTAAAAAATAGCCCAAGTCTGGGAGGAGAAAGGGGCTCCCCAAAGTGGCCATTTCTCCTTTTCAATTCTCAAGGTTTATAAAATCTTCACTCTTCTTTATTAATGTCTTTACACAGTCTTTGGATGTTAGCTTTGTGGGAAGATCTGGGAGCCATTTTGAAGGAGGGGAAATTTGAACTGCCCCTTAAAAGATTGATAGAATGTGGATATGAAATGAGAGAAGATACTCTGGAGAAATAGAAAGTCCTTTCACTTTCCCCAACAGTGTGGACATTTCCTCAGTCAGAGAAATGGAGAATTTTTTTCAGTTCTCAAATAGGCTTTTTCAGTATATTCACTGGATGGAAATATTTAAGAAAACTGTTTAGCAACACCTAAATTCTACAGTACTTAAAAAGTGATAGTGATTGGTAAAAATCAAGTTAGAAAATTGAGGGATTGAAATTTGAACCCATTTATGCTCTTGGGCTCCAGTAATACTCACCTAAAGCAATTAGCTTAGCTGTATAAATGTCATGTTAAGTAAAAAGTTTCATAATTGAAATTTCTCAAGCTTAGAAATTTTAGTACTTACTTTTTTTTATCAAAACGTAAAAGGACTTCCAGCCAAAATGTAGGTAAAAGAAGCTTTGCTTCCTCACACAACCAAAAGAAGGACAACAGTAAATTTAAAAACAAAAAACAATCAGAACTGTCAGAAAATCAAATTGTATGGAAGTTCAACTACTAAGGAGTTAAAGAAAAAACATATATCCAGACTGGTAGAGGGGCAGAAATGAACAGCCGGGATAGAGAGGACATGTGACAAGGCAGCGTCTGGCAGAGCAGGCGGTCCCACATATGTGTGTGGATAAACCGGGAGGAACAGCTGGGGAGTGAGACAGACCTCCCAACCCAGGGTTCTAGTGTGGGGAAATAAAGCCTCAAGACCTCTGGCTGTAAAAACTTCTGGGGGTTGCGGCAGGGGGAGAAATACCCAGTCTTATAGGAGAATCCATTGGAGGGACCCAGGGGGTCTTAGAATGTACACACACCCACCCCCTGGGGAATCAGCACCAGAGGGGCCCAATTCTCTTGTGGGTAGCAGGAGAAGTAACAAAGTGGGGTAAGAGCTGAGCAAGCAGCATTGCTTCCTCTCTGACCCCTCCCCAACATACAGTGCCACAACACAGCAAAGTGGGTTGCCCCACCCGGGTGAATACCTAAGGCTCCACCCTTTACAATGTAACAAGTACACCAAAACAATGAAATATGGCCCAAATGAAAGAACAGACCAAAACTCCAGAAAAAGAACTAAGTGACAAAGAGTAGCCAACCTATCAGATGCTGAGTTCAAAACACAAGTAATCAGGATGTTCACAGAAATGACTGAGTATGGACACAAAACAGTGGAAGAAGTGAAGACTATGCAAAGTGGAAAAAAGGAAAATATACAGGGAATCAACAGTGAAGGGAAGGAAACCAGGACTGAAATCAGAATTTGGAACAAAAGGAAGAAATACACATTCAACCAGAACAAAATGAAGAAAAAATAAATAAAAAATATGAGGAGAGGCTTAGGAACCTCTGGGACAACTTTAAATGTTCCAACATCTGAATTATAGGGATGTCAGAAGGAGAAAAGGAAGAGCAAGGCATTGAAACTTATCTTAAAAGTAATGAAAGAAATCTTCTCTAATTTGGTGAAGGAAACAGACACGCAAGTCAGAAGGTCCCAAACAAGATGATGATAAAGAGGCCCACTCTTTATAGACACATTATAATTAAAGTGCCAAAGTTAACGAGAGAATCTTGAAAGCAGCAACAGAAAAGCAGTTAGTTACCTACAGGGGAGTTCCCATAAGACTGTCAGTTGGTTTCGCAAACGAAACCTTACAGACAAGAAAAGGCTAGAAAGAAGTATTCAAAGTCATGAAAAGCAAGGACCTACACCCAAGATTACTCTATCCAGCAAAGCTATCATTTAGAATGGAAGGGCAGACAAAGTGCTTCCCAGATAAGGCAGAGCTAAAGGAGTTCATCATCACCGGGCCCTTATTATATGAAATGTTAAAGGGACTTATTTAAGAAAAAGAAAACCAAAACTATAAACAATAAAATGACAAAAAAAAAAAAACAAAAAAAAACTCACAACGATCAACAACTGAACCTAAAAAACACAAAACAAAGACAAACTAAGCAAACAGAACAGGAACAGAATCACAGAAATGGAGATCATATGGAGGGTTATCAGCGGTGGAGGGGATGAGGGAGAATGGGAGAAAAGTTACAGGAAATATGAAGCATAATTGGGAGGTACAAAATACAGAGGGGGAAGTTAGGAATACTGTAGGAAATGGAGAAGCCAAAGAACTTATATGTATGACCCATGGACATGAACTAAGGTGGGGAAGGCTGGAGGGAGGGTGGGGTGATGCAGGGTGTGGAGGTAGGATAACGGGGAGAAAAAATGGGACAACTGTAATAGCATAATCAATAAAATATACTTAAGAAATTTTAAAAATGTAAAGGGAAATTGCCTTGAACTCTACAGTGTATTGAGAGTGTAATTTATTTACTTTTCTTTTGCATCATCAAAATAGTGATTAGAAGTTGAATTTTTCATAGGGCAGTGAAAGATTTTTATTTCAGATTTTTATTTCAAAACTATGCCCCTTGATTAGAATTCCACTAACAAATCTTCCCTTATGGGAGAGATGTTATTACAGAGAATAGAATTTACTACGATGATTATACATTTCTGGTTGCTTATTGAATTATGTTCTACTCAATAGGGTCATCTGTCAGAAGCATGGTCCCGTGTGACAAAAAATGCCATTGCAGAAACCATCATTGCCTTGACCAAGATGGAGGAAGAATTCAGATCTCCAGTGAGATGTATTGCAACAACAAGGGTAGGGTTTTTTTTGTTTGGTCTATATCGTTGCACGGTCTTTTTCAGTAATATGTTTGAACAAAAAGTGTCAGCTTAACTCATCTTTTTTTTAGCCAAATATTATACTTATTTTAAAAGCATGAAGGGCTTTTTTAAATTATGAACTGAGGGTCATTATTAATATTCCCTGTTATGTGTTCTTTATCACTTGTTTTCATTGTCATTTAGGAAGCTTAGAGTGTACTGGTTAGAAAAGGCTAAATTTCCTCATATGTTAGCATATTATCTTTCCAATGGTATATTTACTGTAATTTACACAGTAAGTTTGGTGTCAGCATTATGCTATGATAGACCGAGGTCCTTCGAAGTTGAGGCACTTCTAATCCTTTTGGTATGGCCCAGTTATCCTAAGGTAGAGCCCTATAGCATATTTACTGGATTTACAGGCCTTGCTTTTTAAAAAAGTAAGTGCCTGGGGTGGGGTGCAGTGAGGCCGAATCTCTTAGAAAGTGGGATTGCATTCTTCAGATGACACATCTGTAGGAACTTTTAACCTACCAAATTTCATGTTCCGTGTGCTTCCAAAGGAGATTTGAGATTTCCTTGAAGCAGGGCAGTGTGACAACATTGGGAATAAGTAAGCACTGGTGAATATTACTTACGTTAAGTCTCAGAAGTCTGAAAAGGAAGATACATTATATTTTCCTGGGGCAGAAAAAGCAGTTAGTGCTCTGTCTCCAGTGACGTCTGAAGCAGTTAGTCTGGTGGCATCCCTTTCACAGCCTGCTTGTGTTCTGTTCGGTCATTCTGCACTCCCCTTTTTTCTTGCCTACTTTCTTTTTCTTTTTCTGTTTTCTCTTTTCCTATTTTCCCCAATACTCTTCATACCCAGTGACACCCACATGCACTTCTTAAAGTTAAGAAAGTTAAATTATTTTTTTCAGTAATGCAGAAATAATATATCATTCTATGTAAAACTGAAGCTTACTTGAAAGCCTCGGAATGTGTCGAACTATTTTTGAGGGCAGTTTTCTGAAGTTGTTAGACATTTACTTTACTGATTAGACATGCGCCTATGTCTGACAAAGCACACCAAGCAGAGTGCTAGGCCATTAGGGGCATACAGAGGCTTGCGGGTCCCTGTTGTCTACAAGCATCTAATATGTATGCAACTACTCATGTGACTGTGCGAAATCAAACACCTTACTTAGAATTTAATGCCTCAGGGAAATGATACTGGATGGAAAAATTTTCAAGAGGCACTGGTATATTAAATATGTAAATTTATTTATTGATACAGTGTTTCCATATTAGACCAATAAAGGATAATTGTATACATCAGGTACAAAATAGACTGGTTCATCAGAGCAACATTATTCAATACATTTTTGAGTGCATACTCTGTACATGGCATATACACAGTGAGTATGTTTGCCTGGTGCCACATCAAGAAACTTTGAGAACCACTGGCTATGTACATATTTTCAAATCCAGCTGACATTTATTGAACTGTTACCATGTGCCAGACAGTCGACACTGTGTAAGTCTTTCCGAAGCGTTCAGCAGTATGACAGCCTTTCCTTCCAACAGCTCTGGCTTGCGCTAGCCTCGCTGTGCGTTCTGGATCAGGACCACGTAGATCGTCTCTCCTCCGGAAGATGGATGGGAAAGGATGGGCAACAAAAACAAATGGTGAGATCAGAATTAGTTTATTTAAGATTACCTTGTTTATAGTCAGCGTTAGCTTAGCTTTAAATAAAGAAAAACACTGTGACACTGTATAATTAGTTACACTCTTGAAAAATTGTGTCATACTGCCAAAGTTCACCTCACAAGAGTCCCCTCTTTGTAGTATACTAGGGGCTTTAATTATATAAAAGAACTTTCCCCTTCTTCTCTGAGACATGTTCGCATCACATTAAATTTTTTTTAAATCAGTCTTATGGTAAGAAGGAAATAAAGCAGTAAGAAAGGCAATACGACATTACTATTTCTTCAGAAATGTACTTAAAGCAGGTCTGATATGTATCTGTACACTCACCGTAAGGGAACACTTTTTATTAATTGTTCAAGTTTCAAAAATGAGTAATTTATTCCTTTAGCATACACAGTGTTTGAGAAATGTACAGAAATTTTCTCAAGTCATTAGGCAAAGTAGATTGTACATATTTATTTTATTAATCATTGAATTGGGGAGGGAATTTTATTATTTGGTACATTTGCCATCATTCTGTTTAAGGTTCAGATTCCAAATTCTTAATAGACTTCAGAATAACAGTCTTCTGCTGTTGAAGATAAATTACATTCAATTTGTGTGAATATTGACACTTCCTTGTTAATGTAACATAACTGATGAAATGCCCTGTTTTAGCCTATGTGTGATAACCACGATGATGGTGAGACTGCAGCGATCATTTTATGCAACATATGTGGGAATTTGTGTACTGACTGCGACAGATTCCTTCATCTTCATCGACGAACCAAAACTCATCAGAGACAGGTGAAGATTTCTGTCTTTACCCACAGAACACTATCCAGGGCATAAAGTATATTCAGTAAATTTTGTGGGAGGGAGACTCAGTGTCATGGGAACAAATGGACTTTGGAATCACATACCTCAGTGGGATTCTCAACTGCCTCACTTATCAACTGAATAAATCAAACAAGTTGTTTGACCTCTCTAAAACATTTATTAAAATGAAACTATTGTGAAGATTAAAGATAATATTAGAAATGCCTGGAACTTCCTAGAGTGCTTCCTAAATAAAAGCCACTGTTATTATTAAATAAATTAAATTTTATGCTCTTCTTTCAGAGTGATAAATATATTTTCCTTTTTTAAAAATGATATAATAGGTCTTCAAAGAAGAAGAAGAAGCTATAAAGGTCGACCTTCATGAAGGCTGCGGTAGAACCAAATTGTTTTGGTTGATGGCACTCGCAGATTCTAAAACCATGAAAGCAATGGTGGAATTCCGAGAGCACACAGGTAAAAGAGGACTTAAAGGAGATTGAACCTTGCCCACCCAGTTGTCCATGTCCATAGGTCATTCTTACATGTTCTTTAACTAGTCCCTTCCCCTTTTTCCACCAGGTGGGAATTGGCTGGGGGAGTGGGGGGCAGGATGGGCAGAGGAGGGAAAAGGGGGGGGAATTGGGACAACTGTAATAGAATAACAATTTTAAAAATCTTTTAAAAAAGAGTAGAGGAACTAAGCCACCAATAGCAAAATACTATATCCACCCTAGCTTGGAAGGGTTCCAAAGGTTTTCAAGTTCTTGCATGTTACATTTACAGTATTGATCAGTGGATCAGGAAGTCTAATGTAATTTGCTTAGTTTGGTCTTTATAATAAATGTGTACAATTTTATTTTTTAAAAAAAGATTGAACCATGCCTCTTGGTTACTATTAAACTAGATGTTAGTTTAATTCAGTTATTTAATGTGAATAATTTTGAGTGTATTCTGATAAATGATTATGATGGCATCATTGGTTACTATATTATATTTACCAGACAAAGTTGAGTGTTAGAAAGAGCATCAGTCTAAAAGTTAGGAAACCTCATTTGCCACTAACTAGTTGTGTAACCTTGGGCCAGTCATTTTGTCTCCAAACCATACGGATTTTCATTTATTTTTATTTATAAAGTAAGTCTGGTATATTTCCAGCTTAGAGTTACATTAAATCTTAGAAATTCTCAATTTTCAGTACCTCTGTCATCTGCCATTTGACTGACACAAATTTCTAATGTTGGAATGAGGTATAAACCTGAATAAATGTAACTTTAGATATGAGTAACTTTTCATACTATAAAAGCATGGTCTTTTTTTCTCAGAGCTGATTTTTTCCCTCTAATCTGTCCCTGCTAATGTAATATTAATAAATGTTCGAATATTGAACCATCATTGGATTCATAACATAAACTATCCTTTTTTAAAAAAGTTTTTTTAAGTTCAGTGTATTACTACTTAGAATTTTGTATCTGTATTTAAAAATGATCTTGATACAGATTTTTCAAATATTTCTGTTCTTTCTCAGGTTATTCTATTCTTGTTTTTGTGGATCTGTTTGTTCTTTATTTCAAATTTTAAATTTCTTTTCAAATTGCTCTATGATCTCTACTTCCTTGGGTGGGAATTCTGATTTTCAAGTTTTATATTCTCTGATGAGGTTTTTTTCCTCTGCATTTTAATGATTGCCATTGTGGAAAGGCACTTAAAGCTTTTTTTTTCTTCTGTGTATTTTTATTTAATTTTTATTGTTATCTTTTGTCTGGTGTTATGCTTTTTTAGTGGGGGACTTGCCATATCCACTCAGCCTGCTCTCTTGACTAGAATTCCAGACGAATTCTTTTTACTGATAAAAAGTATAAATAAATCAGTTAAAATTTCATTTGGCTTTAGATATAGCTCTTCAGTTTGTGATCCCTTTTTTTGTGTATTCACTTTGTAATTTGGGTGGCTTACAACCCCTCAGCTGTAAAACTGCCAGGCTGATTTCCCAGTGATGGCATCTGATGCAAACCTGGTTTGCTTGTTTTTTTTTTAAATTATTTGTATTAAAATATGTCCAAAACATTCTTAAGGGGGACTCTTTTTTTGCTTGGATCTAGGCAAACCCACCACAAGTAGCTCAGAAGCATGCCGCTTCTGTGGCTCCAGAAGTGGAACAGAGTTATCTGCTGTTGGCAGTGTTTGTTCTGACGCGGACTGCCAGGTGAGTGTCCCAGTAAGGGCAGTACGCATTCCCACGCGACAGCTTTCCCTTCATGAAAGGAAGAGTTGGAGTTCAGCATCTCTCCCGTTTTCTAAATTAGGGTATTACCCATGTCCAGAGTTAAGTGCTTTGTCACAGCTGGAGAATGGATCAGACAAAGCACTCAAACCCAAACCAGACATTTTTTGTGTGTTTCCCAGCTGTAATCATCATATATCTTTAACATTTGCTTTTGTGCTAGAAACCGTTAAAAATCTATGGATTGTATTTCCTTTGCCTCTTGCACATATGTTATTCACTTATTTTCCTAAGATAAACTTCCAGTATCCAAAAGTTCTTTAGTCTTAAACATCTGTATACATTATGTTATTCAAAAATTTTTTAAGATTATATTTATTTATTTTTAGAGGTGGGGAGGGAGGGAGAAAGAGAGGAAGGAAACATCGGAAACATCGATGTGTGAGAGAAACATTGATCGGTTGCCCCTTGCATGCCCCCATCCTGGGACCTGGTTTATAAGCCAGGCATGTGCCCTGACCAGGAATGGAACTGGTGACCTTTTACCCTGAAGAACAGTGCCCAATCTGCTGAGCTATGCTGGTCAGGGCTCAAACATTTATGATTCCTCAACTTAGTTAACAAGAATTTGGATAGTACCCAAATAGTGAAAAATACCTATATATATATATATATATATATATATATATATATATATTTTAATCCCCATTTTGGCAAGGAGGTAGGTAGTGATTGGGAGATTGAATGTCAGTACTTTTTGCTTTATGGTTATGCATGATAACAGATTAAACTTCTAATTCACTTTTTGTCAGTATTCCCTTTATGTGGAGTGAAATTTTTTTAAATCACATTAAAAGAAAAACTGACTATGTTAATAATCCTAATTTACATTCAAACAATAAAAATTAGTTTATTGTAAGTTATCCCTAATATGTATTTCCTGTGGGAAGTATCTTGGAAAATGAGTATAATGTATATAATTACCAGGATGTGTGCTTCTTTGATATTTTGTGTGCCATTGTTAATTCATCTTTACTAGGAATACGCTAAGATAGCCTGTAGTAAGACACACCCTTGTGGCCATCCATGTGGAGGTGTGAAAAACGAAGAGCATTGTCTGCCCTGTCTGCACGGCTGTGATAAAAGTGCCACAGCACTGAAGCAAGATGCTGACGACATGTGCATGATATGTTTCACTGAAGCGCTCTCGGCAGCACCAGCCATTCAGGTTGTCCCGGCTTTTAATGTAGTAAATGCGGCTAGGTTATTACCATCAGTAGAAAATGTTCCATTAATAGCTACCAATTTATTAAAGAGAAAATTCTGTCTCTTAGGTTCTGTTTACGTTTTGTGTGTTCAGCTTTAATTTGTAATTTATGTGAGCCTATGTAAGTAATAGAATGTATAAAATGTTCATAAGGATGAAAAGTAGATAATCCAGTAACTTCTCTCTTAATTTTCAAAATCCAGTGCTATTTAATACATTATGTGCCTGATCTATTCATAATGATGCAGTGAGGTATGCCTCTATACATAATATATATACACACCTGTCTGTAATATTAATAATACACGTTATTATTTGCTAAATATCTTTTTTTTACTTTCACTCATCACTTTTTTATAATTCTAGTTCTTCTGATTCCAAGGTAATATTCTCAAATATATCTTAAATCTTTAAGTTAGTAGTTTCCTCTAATTTTTTTAAGATACAGAATTAAGTAATTTTGCACTTTTCCTAACCCAGCTCACTCGCTATAAGATGGCATTGATATATGTATGCTAAAAAATTGGGAGAAGCTGAAGACCTACTTAATGTCTTCTAAATAGTGGAAAAGTGCTAAAATTTCATTGAACTAAATTTCTTGATTTTTCTCTTACCTGCTTTTAGTAGCATCCTACATGGAATAATCTGCCAGTTACTGGTGTTTATCATTATTGCATTTGCTTATATCCTTCTCTTTTCTTTCTTTAAGCTGGACTGTAGTCATGTATTCCACTTACAGTGCTGTCGGCGAGTTTTGGAAAACAGATGGCTTGGTCCAAGGATAACATTTGGATTTATATCTTGTCCCATCTGCAAGGTATGGAAAGAATCAGAAATTATCTACTTTCGATCTACTTTCATCTTTATCTTCATCTTTCAGAATAAATACATGTCAGTATCTCTCAGTGTCCTTTCCAGTTTACTTTTTTACCACCATCCCCCATCAGTTTCTGCTGTCCTTATCTAGGTGCTACCTGGGAATATTGTGGATCTATTATAATGCATTTCAAAATAGTAATTATCAATTAAAAGCTTGTTAAATTAAACATACTGCATTATATAATTCATTTAGACATCATCAAGCATTGAAGGGCATGTATCACAGCTTTCAGATCCCCTGAGAGCTGGGGTCACGTGACATGACAGCGAGTGACAACCAAAAAGAAGAACGAGCCTCTGGCACTTGTAGGTACTGATACCTGCAGTAAAGAGTGAAACCTAAACTTTCAGTGCCATTAAGACAGATTCTTTTAGAGCTCAGATAAAATAAGAAGATTTTTGACAAACATCTCTACAAAAATAGTGATAAGCAAAGTAGCAAGTTGTTTGTCAGGCTAATAATAATTATTTAGAAAACCTTTGTTTAAGAATGTGATTAGCAATGCCTTCTCTAATCTTCTTTTTTTTTCTATTTAGTTCTCCCTATTTTCTTCAGATTTGCAGGTTGGTATATAGGGTATGATATGGAAAGACAACGTAATCATTGCTTAGTTAAACTGAGAAATAATCAAAAAGATTGTAGTATTTGTTCTCCCAACTCATATGGTGCCACCAATAAAAGGTCACATTAAGAAATGACACATGAAAGTTGTACAGAAAATACTACCTGCCTATCCCTGTCACCTGACATTCTACCCTAGCTTCGAGGAGCCACTACACGCCCAGCAGGAGTGTGTCTTCTTTGTGGCGGCAAGGTGACCTTTTATTCCCAGCACTGCCCAGGCAGCAGCAGATGCACCCCACACGCAGGAATGTGACGCTAATAAAATGGAGTTTTCACATTCTGTACCTCACTTCCTCCATTCTCCCTGCTCTTGGAAAATATGGGCTTGTGAGGGCTTTGCAAGATTACTTTTAAATGGCATTTTATTTAGAAAAATTTTAGGTATCTCCTAGCACAGTGCTTGGCACTTTGGTGCACACTGTTTGGTTAATAAGTGATTCTCTTAAAGGGTGTTTATTTTTTAAATTTCAGAACAAAATAAATCATATAGTATTAAAAGACCTGCTTGACCCAATAAAAGAACTCTATGAGGACGTCAGAAGAAAAGCCTTAATGAGATTGGAATATGAAGGTCTGCACAAGAGTGAAGCTATCACAACTCCTGGTGTGAGATTTTATAATGACCCAGCTGGCTATGCCATGAATAGATATGCATATTATGTTTGCTACAAATGCAGAAAGGTATGCTATAAATTATACTAAGAATTTTTAAGAACTAGAGATTGTCTATGTGATTAAGAAGTTGAATCGTATACTGATATCCAATTATTACATCTTAAATCTGAAGTTTAAAATGAGAAAACCTATGCAGACTATTTCCAAAACATGCTATATTGCTGTACACAAGCTACTTCCCATCAGTAATAACCTCCTGTTTGCCAAACCCAGTTGGTTCTTGAATAAACTTCTCTTACTTGACTCTTTTGAGCATTTCCTCCTTAAATCCTTACTTCCTTGCCTTCCGGCAAAACACTTTTTTAAATATTCTCCTCCCTCTCTAGTCCTTTGTCTTTAACTCCCTCCCAGAGTTCCCTTTTATTCACCTGCCACTTTCATATTTCCCAGCTCGCCATCCTTGCCTAATGATACCTCCTTCCTTGTCTTTGGTGACCTCCTGTGCACCCATGCCTTTTCTGACCACCTGTAATGTTATGACCTTCCAAAATTTTTGAGATTTAGATGCAGATACCCAACTGCCTTTCAGACATTTGGATGTCTCACAGAACCTTCAGAGTTCGTATGTGCAGTATTCCATTCAACTTTGACTCTCTCTCAATCTCCAGTGTTAATTTACAAAGTCCTTGCAATTCTGCCTTTAAATCTCTCTCGAGTTTTTTTTTTTTTTTTCCCCTCCTGTAACATCTTCGGCAACCCTAATGATTTTCTTTTGTAATTATGGCAGCCTTCTTTTTTTTCGCTCTTGTTTTTTTCTTTTTTCATGTCCATGAGTTCTTTCTCTCTCTTTTTTTTTACTCAATCCCTCCACCCATCCCCTCCTAAACCTCCCCCAGAGCTGTCTGGCTATAGCAGCCTTCTTACTAAACTCCTTCTGTGGAGCCCCTAACTGCTCCATGCCATCCTTTATACTTACACTGCTACTCGTAGATTAGTATTTCTCAAATCTGATTGTGTCACTGTTCTGCGCATAATCCTGTAGCCCAGTCCACCCTTCATCTCATCCCCTAATATGCTGCCATTTGCATCCTCTGCTACAAAATACCGAACAACTTGCGGTTCCCCAAGCTCGGCCACATCTACTCACACCCTGACACTTCCGTGCCATCACATAGGTGATTTCATGAAATGCTCTTCTCTACCCGGTCTGCATTTTACTCTCACCTGCCACCCACCCTGCACACATGCTCACGCGCAGAGCAAAATCTGTCATACTTTTGGGTTCAGATCAGGTTTCACCTCCTCTGTAACGTGCCCAGACCTACCCCCCACCACCACATGGTGTAGATGTCTGGCATGCATCCACCACAGCACTCAGTATTCTGAGCATGATTACTGGTTTGCTTGTCTCTGTACCCCGCTCGGTAAGTTCCATGAGGACAAAACTTTTTTAATTTCCCTGTCTTTAGCACTTGGCACTGATTAGACACTAAGTTAATTAGAAAATGAATAAATGAACAAAGGAATTAATAAATGAAAGATGCATAGTCTCCCAGTATAGCAAAAAGAAAATACTGATAATGAATGGAAAGATAGATGGTAGCCAGAAAGGCAGACACACACACACACACACACACACACACACACACACACACACACAGGAAAGACCAATAATGTGTATTTGTAAATCGTATTGTTACAAATAACAAAACATTATTTCTGTGTGTTTACTGTACTAAACATCATAAATGAATATTGTTCCACCACAAGGATGGCAGTCAAATGTCCAGGAAGCCAAGCAGGGGATCTAGAAAAGTAAAACAGCTGGAATAGACCCCAGCACAAATGAAATATTTCTGAGGCCAAATTTAGCTAGTAGACGACCATTTAATAACCTCTGAATCAATGGAGCCTGTCTTTTGACCTGTTTTTCTAGTACAGATGATAGTTATATTGACTCATCTTGTTTATCCTCAATTATGGACATAGCTTTTTTGGCTATTGGACATGTGCATGTAGATTGCTCCAGTTATAATTGACCTCATTTATTTTGTGTCCAGAGCAAAGTCAGTTAAATTATTTGTTACAGTAGTTTCCTTTACTCAAGTATCTGTACTGGGTACTGATCAGTTCTTGCATATAGTATAGTTTCATAAATATGAGCAGTATTCTGAACAGAATTACCAAATCTGTCTTTGCTTTTTAAAAATTTTTGTGTGGCTAAAACTGATTTTTTTTTTCCCATTAGCCTGAGTATTATAATTCTGTATTAAAATTTACTTTAGGCATATCTTTTGTTCTGTAGATTAACATCAGAGTTCTAAGCATATTTTTTAATGCAGTGAAAAGGAAGATGTTATTTACTCTTTAAAATGATGAAAAACTGGCCCTGGCTGGCGTAGCTCAGTGGATTGAGCGCAGGCTGCGAACCAAAGGGTCGCAGGTTCGATTCCCAGACAGGGCACATGCCTGGGTTGCAGGCCAGGCCCCTAGTGGGGGCCACGTGAGAGGCAACCACACATTGATGTTTCTCTCCCTCTCTTTCTCCCTCCCTTCCCCTCTCTAAATAAATAAATAAATAAATAAATAAAATCTTAAAAAAAAAAAAAAAAGATGAAAAACTATTCCAACTTTGCCCTGAAAAAGCAGTTTCTCTTTACTACTTAATATCCTATTTTGATATGTTTTTGGAAGATTGTACAATCTTTTGTTACTTTGCTGTGACAGGTACAATGTTTGAACTTCCTGCAGTGCACATGCCTCCATCCCAGAACGGAAGAGCAGCAGCTTTAATTCCCACCCTGATCTGCCCCACAGGCAGCAGCGTGGTCACCCACCCACTCGGCTCAGCAAGGGAGCGCCTCACAGACAATAGTGTTTCCTAAGACCTCCTGATCTTCCTGCCACTACACCCAGACTGCGTCTCCTGTGGCAGAGTTTTTTCCTGCTCTGATCTCAGTGTGTTTTTTCCCTAGGCGTATTTTGGTGGAGAAGCTCGCTGTGATGCCGAGGCCGGACAGGGGGATGACTATGATCCCAGAGAGCTCATCTGTGGTGCCTGTTCTGATGTGTCCAGGGCTCAGGTGGGTAGAACATTTTTAGTAGAAAGGACAGTTTAGAAACATTAAAGTTCTATGTTTTTAATATATCTTATTGATTATGCTATTACAGTTGTCCCACTTTTCCCCCTTTGCCCCGCTCCACCCAGTACCTGCCCATTCCCTCCAGCAATCCCTCTTCTTAGTTCATGGCCATGGGTCATGCACAGAAGTTTTTTGACTTCTCCATTCCTATACTGTTATTAACATCCCCCTGTCTGTCTTGTACTTAACCATTTGTACTTCTTAACCTCTGAACATTTTCCCCCTTCTCCCCCACCCCCTCCCAAGTGATAACCCTCCATATCTATGTATCTGTTTCTGTTCTCCGTGTTTGCTTAGTTTGTTTTCAGATTCAATTGTCAATAGTTGTGGATTTATTGCCATTTTAATGTTCATAGTTTTGATCTTTTTCTTAAATAAGTCTCTTTAACATTTTACATAATAATGACTTGGTGATGATGAACTCCTTTATCTTTACTTTGGGAAGCACTTTATCTGCCCTTCTATTCTAAATGATAGTTTTGTTGGATAGAGTAATCTAGGTTGTATGTCCTTATTTTTCACTTTGAATACTTCTTGCCAGTCTTTTCTAGCCTGCAAAGTTTCTTTTGAGAAGTCAGCTGACAGTTTTATGGGAACTCCTTTGTAGGTAACTGCTTTTCTCTTGCTGCTTTTAAGATTCTCTCTTCATCTTTAATCTTTGTCATTTTAATTATGATGTGTCTTGGTGTGGTCCTCTTTGCATCCATCTTGTTTGGCACTCTCCGTGTTTCCTGGACTGGTATGTCTATTTCCTTCACCAAATTAGGGAAGTTTTCTTTCATTATAAATAAGTTTTCAATTTCTTGCTCTTTTTCTTCTCCTTCTGGCACCCCTATCATTTGAATGTTGGTATGTTTGAAGATGTCCCAGAAGCTCCTTAGCCTATCCTCCTTTTTTTGGATTCTTTTTTCTTCTGGCTATTCTGATCGAATGTTTTTTTCTTCCTTATGTTCTAGATCATTGATTTGATTCTTGGCTTCAATCCACTGCACTGTTTGTAAAAATTTCCCTGTAAATTTTTCTTTATTTCACTTAGTGCATCCTTATTTCTACCTGGGTGTTTTCGATGCTGTTGAAGTACCCAGTGAGTTTTCTATGCTGATGAAGTACCTTGAACATCCTAATAACCTGTTTTGAACTCTGCATCTGATAGATTGCTTATCTCCATTTCATTTAGTTCTTTCTCTGGGGTTTTGTTCTCTTCTTTCATGTGGGCCATATTTCTTTGTCTCCTCATTTTGGCAGCCTCCCTGGGTTTCTTTCTGTGTATTAGGTAGAGCTGCTTTGATTCCGTCTTAGTAGTATGGCCTATTGTAGAAAAGCAAAAAAGAAAGAAAGAAAAGCACACCTGTACGTTGGATGGGGTGGAGCCTTAAGTAATCACCAGGTGGGGCAACCCATGTCACTGTTCTGTGGCTCTGTGTGGAGGAGGTCTCAGAAAGGGGACAGTGCTGTTGCCTGGCCTGTAGAGTTTTATCTGAATGGAAGCTGTCCCCTGGCATTTGCCCTAATGCCACACACTTTCTCCCTGTATGCCACTGGTGTCCTTCCTGCTGTTGCCTTGGTGCTGAAGCCCAGAGGAAGTGAGTCTGCGCAAGTCCTAAGTCTGTTGCGGGCCTTTCAAGGGGAGACTTCTGAGAATCCTGCAGTTTCTTCCACCACCCCAACCCCCACTGATTTTTACAGCCAGAAGTTATGGATACTTATCTTCCTTGCACAGGAACCCAGGGCTGGGTGGTCTGGTGTGGGGCCGGGATCCCTCACTCCCTAGGTATCCTTTCCAATTTTTAGCCACCACGTGTGGGTGTGAAACCCCGTTTGCAGTCTTTGCACCTCTCCACGTGCCTGCACCTCCCTGAGCTTCTCTGCCCTTCCTACCCATCTGAATGAATGTGTCTTCTTCAATTCCTTGGTTGTCGGACTTCCATGCAGCTCAGTTTTCTGATGATTCTGGGTGATACTTGTTTTTTAGTCTAGTTGTAATTTTTGCTGTGGTTGTGCAGGAGGTGAGCCATGTTTACCTGCACCTCTATCTTGACCAGAAGTCCCTTCTATTTTTTTTTAATAGTAATATAACCTAGGATGGTGGAAATGGTATAGCAGGTTTTCCCTGCTTCATTTTCTGATGTTGTATAATTTTTCAAACTATTTCATATATGTTACTTATTTTAGATAGGATTTGCATTTTATAATTTTGTCTCCCATGAAATAATCACCATATTTCAATAATTAATAAGTGTACTTATTTTATTTTCTTAAGCCTACAGTCACACTTTTAGATTTTCCCCTCTTCCATGAAATCCTCATTTTATAATTTGGCTACCAGAAAAAATTCACAAGGCAATTAAGAGGCTAACTTATAAATTAAATTAGTTATGATGAAACTGGGATTAGAAACTGAGGCTTTTCCAGATCTTTTGGGCAAAGCCACACATTTGATGCTTTTTTTTTTTAATGTTGTATATCATCAGTTTCTCAATAAGTTTTTAGAGTTGTGTATACTCTTAAAATATGAATCACTGAGTTATACATATGACTATCTTAAGGGTAATTGAAATAGACTCACAATAATCTTGTGTCTGTTTTCTTTTGCTGTAGATGTGTCCGAAACATGGCACAGACTTCTTGGAGTATAAATGTCGCTACTGCTGCTCAGTGGCTGTCTTTTTCTGTTTTGGAACAACACATTTTTGTAATGCTTGTCACGATGATTTTCAAAGGATGACTAGCATTCCTAAGGAAGAACTACCACACTGTCCTGCAGGTACGCTGTTAGTCTTTTCACATGTGATCATGGTGTCTAGCTTTATTGAATGATTACATAGAAATACTTTGTGTCGAGTGGCAGAAATGCAGTTCAAACTCTCCTAAAGAATCCAAAGGGTTGGTTTTTATGAACTTCTGACTTTCTGAGTAAAGTAGAAAGACAGACCCTTACCACGAGTGATGAGGGGTAAGGAGCAAATGGAGCAGATTGCTTGGGGGCTAAGAAGGAAGCCCACTAATGATTAGTGAAAGGATTGCTGTTTAGCACTAAAGGGCCATGTGAAGTTTGAAATCATAATAGATAACAGAACCATTTAAAGAGATTTTGTAATTTCTTTTTTTAAGAAGCCTGGAATTGGCACCATAAAACAGACAAGTGATTTAATCTAGAGTAACTGGAAACTGGCGGTGTAGTGAGCATCAGAAAGCCAAGGGAATTTAAGAAGCCACTGCAAATACAGGAGAAATGATTATCTGTGGAGGTCAGGCTGAGAAAAAGTCAATTTGAAACGAAAAAGAAACTGAAAATTTGGAAGTGGTTAGGAGGCTGGTGATCACAGTGAGGTGGGATAACAGGCATAATGGAAGTGAGAGAAGTGGAAGGGGGGCTGAATGTGACCGTGGAAGAGAATTTTGCATAAGATATATTTGCAATTTGTGAAAATGCATGCAGAAGCATGAACACCACAAAATACAGGGTTGTTAAAGCTGGAAAACACACCGCCATCTGTTGCTTATCAGAGTGCAAGTGGTGTGCCCTGTGGTGGCTCTCAAAATTGCAAACGCATGCACCCTCCAACAGTCCCACTTCCGGGGATATGCCGACATGTGTGGAGAGAATAAACAAGGGAAAATGTTCAAGTTACTTACTGCAGCATTGCTTGTAATAATAAAAATGCATACGCTGTACAAGTATCCGGGGTGGAAGGGGCTTAAACACTAAATAATATGTTCCATTAATAAAATAAGGTGACTGAGCATGGAATTTCTACGTACTGATATGGAAAGATCTATAGGAGATCATATTAAGTGAAAATTCAAATTATAAAAGAGTGTATATGGTATGCTGCCTTTGTATATATTTGTTTATATTTGCATAAAAGCACTGGAAAGATACATAAGAAATTAATAAAACTGGTTAACTTTGGGGGGAAACAGGGAATAAGGGGAAAGATAGGGGAAGGTGGCTTCTTACTAGTTTTTAAACTATGAGAGAGATACATTATCTCTTCAAAAATAAGGATGGTAAGATAAAGAGGGGTTTTTTTATGTAAGGCTGCTTTCTGCTATTTGTTTGTGTCAAATAAAAATTGTTAAACACTGTTCCATCTCTAAAAACCTTTTAAGAAAAATAGATGTAGTGGACTTTGAAGGAAGCAAGATCAGGATAACGTGAGGCTAGAGTGCGTAAGGTAATGTCCTGAATGGAACTGTGAGCCATCATTCGCAGGAGGAAGTGGTGGTCTGTCTGGAGGTCAGTGAACGGAAAGGGTCGGGCAGTGTTCTAGCTCAGCTGAGCTTGAAGGGAAGAGGGATTATGAAATGAAAGTAGGTTAGTGGTCTAGAAATAAATGACAGCCGGGAAAGTCAACCCTTGCTTCCTGGCCTTTTGGCACAGAAGAGCTTGGGAGATAACCAACTTCTAGTTGAGGAAGTTTAGAGGTAAGCAGTTTCACCAGGGAAGATCCAAATTTTATTCAATGAGAGAAAGTTTCTTCTATCTTAAAAAAATACTAAAAACAAAAAAGAAGTCAGCTAGTAATGAAACAAGCATTGCAGAGCACACAGTGGTGGGTAGTCACTGAGAGAAGAAGGCCAGGCCAGGCCAAAGCAAGGCCTCCCCTTGCACATTCACGTGATCATCCAGGTCAGCCCACAGAAAGGACTTTGTCCTCTGAACGCTCGTGAATCACAGGAATGAGGCGGGAGAGGAGTCAGGGAGATGGCAGGAAGAAAGGAACTGACGTTGATCCTGGGCATTTTCACCTATGTTTTCTCACCGAATTTTTACAGCCTACAAGGCAGAGAGTATTGTCCCCCTCCCCTGGTTTACAAATGGAAAAGTAAGGCCAAGAGAAGCCACATAGCTGGCCTAAGACTATGCCCTTAGATTGAGGTGTGCTTTTTCTGTCCCACACATTCCTCTGACTCATCCATTCGTTCAGAGAACTGGAAGAGAATTAAAGGAGAACGCACAGTGAAGTCAGCAGGGAAGGGGGCCATGCAGTTTACGTAGAAAGACAGAAGGACTGATTCTCTAATTACTGCCAACCCATTAATTTTAAATACTATATGAAAACAAGAGTCTGGGTTAAGAAGTCAAAGTAGATAATCCCTCTGCCCATTCCCTTCTAAAATATTTCCTGACAACCTTGTTGGTGCCAGGATGCTAGTGTACCTGAGCATAACCAATCTTTTAAATAAGGGAAAAGTATGATTTTTTTGTACGCTTTAAGCGTAGTTTATTTGATTATTGTCTACAAATTTATCTTTCCTAAAGTGTTTCTTCCAGATTATATTCCATTTTTCTTGATATTTCTAAGATGATTTGTATTTTTCTACTAATTGCCCTCATATCTGCTTTTCAAAAAGACACTAATAACCAGTCTTCCCATTTTATCAATGTGTGTCTTTTTTTTCAAAGAAAATGAAAGGATAACATGGCTTTGTTACATTTAAATCTAGTTTTACCTGGAAAAAAGTTTTATACAAGAGTCTGTATTTTCTCATCTAGAATAATTTCCTGCTAAATTGAAGGATTTGGGGGGCCATTTTTGTCCATTGCTCTTTGCTTTAAAATGATGAACCAAGTGCATTTATTAATAGAAAATTATCTGTAGCTTTTAGTGGTTATCTTGAGGCAGGACGTTGCAAGTAAGGGACCACATACCTTTTTCTGTGTACATACCTGGGATGTTGAGGTTTTTATGGGGACATTTTTACTTGTGCAGTTAGGAAAAAATGATTTTTTAATTTTATGTTTGTACAACCATTGTTATATTATTTCTTTGAATAACTTACCAGTGATTTATATTTTCATTAGGTTTGTATGTATATAGATTTTGAATTGTATTCTTTTGCCTCCTTCAAACTTTATACAGGTCCCAAAAGCAAACAGTTAGAAGGAACTGAATGTCCACTCCATGTTGTTCATCCACCCACTGGGGAAGAGTTTGCTCTGGGTTGTGGAGTGTGCAGAAATGCTCACACTTTTTAAAACACTCAGATTCCTGTGTCTATGGAGAGAAAAGTTGCCTTCATCCTCTAACCGGATGTGGTAAAGTTTAAACTCTGCTCAGGATAAGGACGGGACCATTTTTACATCCATGAAAATGAACCATTCACAGTGCAAGAAGGATGCCAAATACCGTGTACATAATTCTTGCTATGGAAAGTTTCCCCATTATTTTGGTTTATTTTCTTTGAGCCAAGACATCAAACTTGTGAGGTGTTTGCATGTGGCCATTACCGTCATTGGCCTGTGAAGCATTGGACATTTATAGATAATTGATATAAAAAGAATCACCATGTCCATGGACTAAGAATGATGCTGGCTTTCAAGCAAAAAAAGGGAAAAAAATCATTGTTTATTGTATACTGCCTTTTTGTAATCCTGTACAATTGCATCACGGGTGGGGATAAAAAGAAGAATATTCTGGTTTATTTCTTAGACTGTTATTTAAAAAAATTGTGTTAGGATGGCATATAAATGTAATAAGTATTACACTGTATATAAAGATATCAATGTTTGTCCTCTATAAGAATTATTAAATTACAAATGCAGTTTCATTTAAACTTCTAGGTTAAGTTTGAGCCTGAAATTTTAATGAAGTGCAATACTGAGTGTGCCTCATTACCCTGCAGCTGTAAACACATCGGAATGTACATGTCAATAAACCACTGTGCATTTTTATACAGTGATAAAGCATAACAACTGTGTAAGGTGTTGCTTGAGAAACAACATTTAAACATCTTTAAGGTCTAAAACTCCAGTTTTCCTTGGAAAGAAAGGTAGTAACACAGCACAATCATTACTTGTATAACTGTGAGGAAAAATAAGAGTGGCAATGAAGTACAATGTTGGAGTTTTAATCACACACTAAGTAGAAGCTGTACATATTAAATAGACACATGCCAAACACAGAAGGAAACACTTAGGAAAGTGACCCATCTCCACCTTATTAACCAGTACCTTTTAGAACTTTTATAAAGTAATCAACCATCACTAGTCTTCTCTTTATTTGCTACAGAATACAGTGTGATTTTTTTAATAGTTAACCCATAAAATTGCCAAATTGTTTATGACTCATCATAAAATCAGGTTATATTTACTTCATGACACTGGCTAAAATTTTGCTGGGTTTTATCCTAAATGCCTTCTGTTGGAAATATATAAATTAACTTAACAGTAGCCATTATTAAAATTTGTTAAGCATTTGTGAGAAATTTAAAATAATCTATGCCTTGAAAGACCTTAAAAACATAAAGATGCAGTCTGAGCACAGATAACCATTTAGAGAATGTTCTAATAAATCATTAAAATGTCCAATCCAAGTGTTTCAGGATTTAGGAAAGATTGTTGTTAATGGCTTTTTGTTTTTGTTGAGAAGGGCGTAGCTAAGAGGTCATTAGAGCTGCATCTTGAAGACTTAGTAGCATTTCAAGGGGCAGAGATGTAGAGAAAGGCATGATAAAAAGTATGTACATAGAAAATTCTAAAAGATGATAGAACGGTGAGTTGTCTAACTTTCCTAGTGTTGGAGACCTTATTGTTAAAAAAAAAAAACAAACAAACAAAAAAACTGAAGATCATGAAGACTGATCTCTTCATGACCCAATTTGAGGATCCTCTCTTCAAGCATATGGGCTTCCTGAGCAAGGGAGGACTTTGAAACAGTACAGAAGGTCCTTCTTTGTCTAAATAAGATATGTCTGAACCATCACTGTGAAAGAAATGGTAATACTTTCTTTTAAAATCTCTCAAGAGAAGGTTACACAAACTTCCTTTGTAGTGTGTAACAGTGCCAGCAAGTTGCAAGCAATTTTTAATTGCCCAGTGTGAAAGCAAGAGTAATTGGTTGTCATTCAGAGCACTTGTGATGGTCCCAAGCCATGCCGAAAGGGTTGCAGGCAGGACCTGTTCAGTTCCAGGCTCTGTCTGGATTGAATACCTTGGGTGAGTATTTCACGAAGAAACCCTGATACCTTAAGCAGAAAAGGGTCCTGAAGGTATTCGCATGTTTATATCCTCTCACATTTTTGTTTTTTACCAAGAGCCTGTTGGGACTCTACCTCTGTTCAAAAGAGATTCCATAGCCTTTTTCTTTAGAACATGCCATTCTGCCATGAGGACTTTGGGTGACAGGTACCAGAACCACCTCTCAGGCCCGGCTTCTACCTCCCAAGACCTGCTTAGGAAACTGCGCCTCAGCCTCTTTTCCCAGCCCTTGCCTGTCACAGCCGTCTCAGCCGTTCCATGCCCAGGCTCATGGGAGAAAACTGGGGGCAGAGGCTCAGGGCTGGCTTTACCTGTGTCCAGAATACACGAAGCCCGTACACAGGCAGAAGCTGTTGCTAGGTATATTCCAGGAAAACAAAGGGAGGATGCAGTGAGGCCACTGTAAATATATCTGACCTAAACTCACAGGCCACAGAAGTGAAACTGACCTTGAAAATGCCACAAAGGTAGGCGATGCCATGGGCACTTGATAACTGTAAAGAATGCCATTTAGTATCCATCAGCTTTGGTAGCAAATCCATCTGCTCCAGTGTGAACTGGAATGGAAAAGAAAGGAAATGGGAAACTATGGAGATGGCTTGACTGAAACGAGCCATCCCAAGTTAATATTCTAGAAATGGGAAAAGAACAACGCTGTATAATGTGTACTCACAATGATTTATTTATCTTCATTTACGAGGAAGCTACTTCTAATTATACTCCAAGCATCTCAATCCAAAAAAATTTAAAGATTTTAGGAATAAGTTTTGACAAAGCACAGATGGGAGATGGTTTTAGCACACATCTGGCTCAGGCATGCTGTGCACCAAGGCCATTTTCAAATGCTCTGTTTAATTTACTAGCAGGAAACAAGGCAGAATCACAACAGTGTTGGGGAATCTGGAAGGAATTTTTCATTTCCTGTTACAGTTTCAGGCCGAGGAAAAGCCATTTCTCTTAAGCAGTTTTCTGCTTAGATTGTTTATGGCTAAAAACTCCTTATTCTGTCAGGAAGTTTATTTGAAAAATATATGTAATGCTCTTTATTCCCTCTTCATTCGCAATGGTTACTGATTTGCCTTCTTTTTTTAGATTTTTCAGACCCAGCATCTCACCCTGCCCTCTTGTCACTGAATTCCACCTATAGGTGGCTACATGTGTTTCTTACATTGGCTCTGTATTGAAACATCACAGCTCATTTCCCTGAAAACTGCCAACAATACATTAAAAATGCTGAAATTGAAACCAGAAGACTCTGGTTCAAATCCCAGCTCTGCCTCTGTTGTGGCTGTGTGACCTTGAGCCAGGCACTCACCCTTTCTTTAGTTACAATTTCTTAGAAATAATACTGGTTTGGCCAAAGTGTTCGTTTAGTTTTTTCCATAAAATAAAAGACATTTTTCATTTTCACCGATAACTTTATTGACTCGGATATTTTGAGTGTGTCAGCTATCTCCCACATGGTGTATAATGTTGATTGTCCTCAGTGTCTAGGTTTGATTGCCATCCATATCCACTGACCATGGAGCAGCATCCACCGAGAAACCTCCAGCACAGAACTTCACAAACCACTTTTGACATGTTCAGTACTTTTCCATATACTGCACAAATCTTTTGCGTTTCAGTTGCATCGTTACCTTTCTTGAAAAAATAAAGCATAATACACTGAAAACATTGCTTATTTTCTTCAATCTTCAGTATTAGAACAGCTACACAAAAATCCACCAATTCATGTTTTTTATAAGTGTACACTTGACAGGACAGCTGTCACAATACAATCTAACAACTGTTTCTAATGAAGTTAAAGATAACTAAGAACTATCAGAGCCATTTTCGGAAAAAAAAACCAAACGAACTTTTTGGCCAACCCAAAACCTAGTCTAGATCAGATGAAAAAGTGTGCAATATTTACAATAGCTCTGTATCCTGTGATCGAATATTATTCTAAAGTGAAGAGTAAAGAAACTCTTCACTTTCGAAAGTGAAGAGTAAAAGTCATTTAACTTTTCCTAAATGGCAGACACTGAATTATAGACATTTTATTTAATCCTCCCAGCCACTTTGTAAGGTAAGACGTTATTAATCATTTTAGCAGATGATTTTAAAGGCTTAGAGAAGTTAAATAACTGGCATTAGATTTCTAACTAATCTAGATTTAGCTGGAAAAATAATAACCCTGGGATGTGAATCAGATCTTTCTGTCTCTCAAATCTAAACTGCTTCTACTACATCATGCTACTCCTTCCATTGCATTACTAACTGGTTCCATGAAAAGAAGTAATTTATGAAGTGGTAACTGGGCACTCATAATGGGGGTGAGGTTGCGAAGGAGCAAGACTAAAGAAGTGTACGGTGCAGATCTGGAGGCCCCCGGCTTAGACCTCCCTTCTTCATCTCCCTTTGTGGGAGAACCTTCCCTATAGGAAGGCAGTGGCTGACATCTTCCGGCTGCAGCACCTGTGGGATCCACCACAGCATTTGATCCAAATCACACTCCTCCTGGGCAGCCCCAGGCAGCGACAGACCACAGCAGGGTGCCAGAGCTGCCCACTTCTGCCCAAGGAAGCACTCCTTCCTGGGCAGCATTCCTTCTCCCTGTCCTTTCCTGGATGCCAAACCCACGTTGCGGTCTGAGGGCTTCCTCTGACTCCTGCTCCCTTACCTCTTACCTCTCTCAGGCATTACCCCCAACAGACTTCCAGCACCTCTAACTTTATCTTGGCGTCTGCGTCCTACAGGACCTGACTGACCGACAAAACAGGTTGCTTCATTTCACAAATGACATATGGTAGCTTAGAAAAGGATAAATACTGGAGGGAGTTACAAAATGAAGAGAAATTATGAAAGGGAAGAATAGCCAAGGTTAGAGACGAGTGTCCACTAAAGAACCACACAGTCTGACGTTGCTAGAACACAAGCCATCAACCTCACTATGTTTCGTAGCTAACAAAGCCGGGCAAGAAACAGGTTCAGTTACAACATCCATTTCCTAGGGGAAAAAAAAAGGTAAATGCAAGCATTTAAGTCTAGTCTTGAAGGAAGTTTTGACAAGCAAAAGTGGGAAAGAGCATTCCAGGGAGAAAGTGTGTGGTGAGAACTAAGGCATTGATATGTTCCTCAGAAGTGAAAGGAAGCTGTTGTGCTTCATTAATTCATTTCACAAATATTTGAGCACCTGCTCTATATCCACACCTGACAGTACAGGCTCATGAGTCTGGGAACTATATTCCCAGTTGCTTAGTAACCATGACTTACACATAGAAGGTGACTGTTTGAGTTCGTGAGTAAACGTGTGTAAGCACACTGTGCCAGGAGCTAGGGATTTCACATTCACAGAGCACAAATACAGAAACATTTAAAAATTACAAAGTTATTGAGAACTGTAGCCAAGCTTTCCCCTAACAGCTCAGGATAATTGTTGAGGGCTCGCGGTGGCCACACACTGTGCTGGCTGGTGCCTGGGTGTGGTAGGCAGAGTAACAGGCCCCAAAGATGTCCCTGTCCTCATCCCCAGGACACATGAATTGTTGCCTTATGGGTCAAAAGGGACTTTGCAGATGTGATGAAGGGTGCAGACCTAGAGATGGGGGAACTTTCCTGAATCTTATGGGCCCAGTGTAATCACAGGGTCCTAATATGTGAACGAGGAAGCCAAGTCAGACAATGAGCCTTGACTTCAGCTCATTTTGAACTTCAGATCTCCACAACTGTACAATAACATGTTTGTGTTGTTTTAAGCCACTGAGTCTGTAGTTATTTGTTACAGTAGCCCATTTCATCTTCTACAAACCTATGAACCATTATTTTCCTTTTGCAGATCGGGCAACTGAATCTCACAAAGGTAAAAACACCAGTCCAAGGTTTTGCAAAGACTTAGTACTAAAAGACAAAATAATTAAAATATCTCAATAATTATAAAAGTTGCTTACATATTTAAATTGCATTTTGGATATACTAAGTATATATTTAAGTTATTAAAATTAATTTCACCTGTTCCTTTTTTTTAATGTGGCCTCTAGAAAATTTTAAATTACGTAAGTGGCTTGCATATATTTCTAATGAACAGTACTGGCCTGGAATATCATTCTCAACAGTTTGGATTTTTATCACCAACCTTTGGATTTTTCTGAGCAAGAGACATGTGGTTTAGGAACATAATTCAGGAAGTAGGTCAGGAGGTAGCTTGAAAAACACTGCCCTAGGGCAGGCCAGCTGCAAAGTCACCACTGTGGCCTTGGAAGAGTTGACAAAGGTTCTTGTCAGAGTCTCAAAACACACTTCTCTTCTTTGAGGAGCTTACCATCTAATGTTAGATAGTGTCAAAATCCAGAGATGGCCTAAACCGAAAACAGTTTAGTCAGGCTAATTTCCCAGAGAGGGAGGAGGATGCTGGACTAACAAAGAGCGGAGCTGCGGGGTTGCTGAGGCAAGATGCCAAGGAGAAGTGAGTGCCCCGGCCGTGACAGCAACAGCAGCAGTGCAGCTAGCTTTTACTGGGAGCCTGCGACTGACCTATGTGCTCAACAGGTTAACTCGCTTAATTGTCGTGACAACTCCGTGTGGTAGTTGTTGTTATTTTACAGATGAGGAAACTGAAGCACAAAGAAGTTGGAACGTGTCCAAGCCTGCAAAACCAGTACAGGGATCAAAACCTAAGCCACAACCCAGGTGCGCATCTTCTCCCTCCCGATCTGGAACGGCTTTGACTGAGTGCTGGAGATTGCAAGAGCCAGGAAGGGGATGAGGAAACAAGAGTTCCTTCTCCTGTGGGGAACACCAGGCTGGGGAGCTGAGAGAAGAAAGCGTTAGAAGAAGGAGTGGAATTGGGGAAAAAGAAAAAAAGGTCAAAGAGTCGGGAAGAACCCTTTAAATCTGTAAGGCCCTTCCCTTGTATTCCCTTGTATAAATAATAGGAGAAGGTTCAGAGGAATGACTACGGTAAAACTAAAGGCTCCGTTCCTCTCCAACTCCTCTGCTCTTCAGAGATCTCCCTGCCCCTCAGAAAAGAACTCTATGCATCTTTCTCACAGCAAGGTCTGTGGTTCATCCGTCAGCTCAGCTCCGTAAGGCAGGAAATCGGTCAAAAAGGGGCAACTGTCACGCCGATTTTCCTGGGGCTCCATTGGAGACCAGCCCAGCCCAGCGACCACCGCCTCTATACTACCAGGTAGAATTGCCCATGGTTAATGACAGGTATGGAGGTGCCACTCCCACCCCCACTCCAGATACGGGACACAGACCAAATTCTATGACTGCCTTTCAGTTAGAAGGAAAAATCATTTGAGACCCAAGGAGGAGCCTTTCCAGGTCTAGTCTGCACTGGTAAGGAGTTTCGGTTGCAACAAAACATATTCAAAATAATATTAGCAAAAAGAAAAAAAATGCAATTGCTGTGATACCTCCAGTCCTTGGGAATAGAGTAGAACCAGGGCTGGGGGCGCTGGCTCTGTCCCTTCTATAGGTTCCGTCTGCATCTCTTCTGCTTTCTCATCACAAAGCACTTTGCTCTACTTTCCAGACCAGACCCCATGGTAGAGAATGACCACCTGTAGCTCCTGGGTCGCACATTCAGGCACCCAAGGAAGGGATTAAGAAAGCTGAGTAAGCATCCGTTTGTTTTTTATTATCACATGCACTGGCAATATTAAACAGGGTCAGTAATAAAAGATTTCCCCTTGCTACACCAAACTACTCCATAACCACCCTTCTCCCCACCATCACAACTGATAAATGTAATTAAGTATTGACTGATTTAAAAAAATAAGTACAAGTTTCTGTTTTTCAAAAAGGTGAAATAAAATCTTTAAATAATAGAAGAGGGAGCATTTGATAGGTAAAATTTGCCAAGATCTTTGTCGTCTTTAGGAAGAGAATAGCCTAGAATGAGAAATTAAAGACTACAGTTGGAATTGAAAGTTTTAATGTAATATATATTCCTTATGTTTGCTGATGTAATTTAATGTGTTTTACAGATCATTTGTAATGTTAACCTAAATTTTAAATAAATGTGTCTTCATTTGGTTTGTTTCTCTTTAATAATTATCGTTGCCAGTCTTAAAACTTCTTACTGCCCTCCATCATCCAGTCACTGACGGATCTAAAAAAAACGTTGCAAAAACAGGTACAATCACAGTATGGTGCAGGGACTTTGTTCAGTTTGACTTGGTGATAAGATAGGTCCCAACAGAAACTGGCATTGTCCCACAATGAATCCGAATGTAAGTTTACGCACCTGGCTTCCTAGCTCAGCTCGGAGGCGGAGTGGACCCCTCGCACTACAAGCTTCTAGTCCTTCCGCATGGGGCAAATGGTTGAGAAAACAGACGCCTTGAGATAGAAACTTCTTTATTTTTATTTTTGAGGGCGGCGCATGATTCAAGTTAATGATTTTGCACCTAAGGATATTTCAACTTTTGAAGAAAACCCAGTATCCCAAAATCCAAACCATGAAAACACGTAGGTAGCAGTTACAAAGAAGCCTCAATTTATGAAAGGCTTCAGCAGAAATTTTGTTTTAAATAGCCATCTACTACTCCTTTATGCTTTCCTTACTTAGTTATAGAAAGCTTCTTACAAATTTCAGGAGCCTATATCCACTTTATAAATAAAGGTTTTTTAAAAATGATAACTTTTTTAGAAAAATTGAAAATGCAAACATTTTAAATATAAAATTCGTCAGTAACCCCAGCGTTAACATTGTCATCATTCTGGTATACTTCCTTGCAGCTTTTAATGACACCTTCTGTATACAAGGCGTTGTGTATTTTTAGAGCCCGCGCTACCCCGGGATCCTGAGAGCAGGCAGCACACCCGGGCGGTGCCTAGCCGCGCGGAGGTGTGTCAGCGGCCCACACCCCTTGTTTACGCCTCTGCCCCCTACCAGGCGCGGGCTCCAGAGACACTCCCTCCTTTGCTCCACCTCCCTAAACTTTCCATTTTCAACCGCGGACTGTCTCTGAGGCATCTTGTTAGCTCCACCCCTTCCACTTCGGCATGAAAACAAAAAGTCCTTAAAAGCCGCAGGAACCTCTCCGAGAGGAAGGCGGCCAACTCGCCCTCCGGCAGCCGGGGGCGAAGCCCCCAGCGGCGGGGGGCGGTGCCCGCTCCCGCCCGCTCCCGCCCGCTCCCGCCCGCTCCCGCCCGCTCCCGCCCGCTCCCGCCCGCTCCCGCCCGCTCCCGCCCGCTCCCGCCCGCTCCCGCCCTCCGCGAGTGCACCGCCCCGGACACGCGCCCGCCCCTCGGGCGGAGACGCGCCGGGAAAGCGCGCGGCCGCGAGCCCCGGGCGCCATTTTGGAGTCGGAGTGCGGGCCGAGGCGCAGGGATCTACGCGGTGGCAGTAGCTCGCTCAGGGGAGTCTCTTCCTTCCTCGACGGTACCGGGAGAAGGACGCGGACGGCGTGGGACTGGGAAGGAAGGCTTCTCCTCGGGCAGCCAGAGCCGCAAAGGTGGAGCCTCACTGGCGCCCGCGGAGGGACCAGCGCCTCGGATGCGGGCGGAGCGAGGGGGGCCGCGTCGGCGGGAGTCAGAAGCGCGGGGCCCCAGGGGCCCCATGTGAAAGCCGCGGAACCAGCCGCCGCCGTCCCTGGAGCCCGGGGTGGTGTGTGGGGGAAGCCGCCTCCAGCAGCAGGTAACGGCGGAGGGCCAGAGCCGGAGCTGCGCTGCTACAGTGGGGCCAGGGAGGGTCTGCCGACTTGGGTGGGCGGCCTGAGGGGCCTGGTGGCGGTGTCCCGGGCCCTCGCCGGCAGAGCCTCGGGAGCGCCGCGCCGGGCTGGGGGCGCGGCGCCCAGACCTTGGAGCCTGCTTGGGGGCGTTTCCCCTCTTGTCTGCTTCAAAACATGTCAACAGGGCGTGGTACGTTTTGCTGGGGCCGCGTGCAGCCTCCCCGCGACTCCGCCGCGCCTGTCGCCTGGCTTTATTACTCTTGGCAGGGGTTAGTGAGAGGCACCGTACAGCTCGCACCGGGCCAGGCTCTTCCCGGCGTGTGCTACGCCCGTACTGGTACCTGGAGAAAGAAGGGGACCCAAGGTGTCAAAACAGACTCCTCGGAGTAGGGCGCCGGAGAAATGACGGGAAAAGCCGATCCGTGGAGGTGGCGCGGGGAGGAAGGGCCGCCGGGCCGCGTAGCCGAGTGGAAAACTTGGTCAACTTGTGATGAGCGGCTGCGCGCCCGCTTTTGGCGTGGCAGCCGCTCCAGGCGGGGCTGCAGCCTCTTAAGTGATGGGCCTGCGCCTACGAGCTGGGATGGGAGACGACTAGTATTGTATTGCTCATGAGGTCCAGTCAGGTGGCCCAGATCTTTTTTTCTGCCATCCTGGAAATATTTGTAAAAATGCCCACGAGGCAGATTGTCACCGATACACTTTTCCTACTGTCTAGTTTTTAAATCGACCTTTCCACGGGTTTATTCTTGTATTTCAGCCAAAGTATGTGTATTAATTTTAACATTAGTCAAAGCACAATGTAAATGGAAAGGAACTTTGAGGTCAAAACAGGCTTTTTAGAGCCAAGTACAAATGAGCTTTTAAAATCGCCACAAGCCCAGGGTGCCCAAAGTGCCCGATGCAACTAGGGAGACCCAGCGGAGTGTTCTCTTCTGCTCTTCTGATGAGTAAGCGCGACTGAGCCTTTGGAGGGCGTGGACGTGGTGGCTGTTCTGCCGCTCCCTGTGCTGCTCGACTAGTTTGTAGTCTTTGCTCATGAACTTGCTTTTGGGTCCTTCGTAGGAATGTCGTCCCTTACCAAATGCTCTGGTGGCGTAAGCTGCATTGATTGTTTGGGGCCAGGAAAAGTTGCGGTTCAGAATTGAACCGCTGGAGCCCTGGGGAAGCCTGGTTCTGGTGCTCTGCTGAGCCTCTTTTGTTTGCCCAGCTCCCATCTCTGCACTTCTGTTCAAATCTGAGAGGTGTTTCGCCGTGACTAAAAGTAGGAAATAGTCCATCTGTGTGAATTCTTTGCAGATTGGTGGGTGCTTTGCATTAGCTTTTGAGATTGCAGAGTTTCATGTGTAAATAGATTTAATAAGATACGTTTGAAAGCAATTTACATTTTTGCATTGATAAATCAGATCATCTTGGAAAAAATTCATACTTAAAAATTGTATGTGCCCACTGTGTTCTGTTATTTTCATGCATAAATGAAGACAATACAGAGGCCATTTTCATCGGCATTTGGCCTTGGAGTTTTTTCTGTACTATAATTCTGACATATTACAGTCATATTACATATGACAAATTACAGATTTTGCTTGGCTAGTCGTAAACTACCGAGGTAAGTATTTAAAATATACTTTGGTGGTCACCCAGTCTTATATCTAGATGAAGAGATTCTGTTCCTCAGTGTGGTGTACTTAATGCGGCAGTTCTTTTCTCCCTCAAATTGGAAAGGTACTGAAATATACTTTATTTAAAACAGGACTGTAATAGACAAAAGAAAATATCTATTGTTAGGATCAGTAAAGTATTAACAAAGGTAATTGTGTGATAAGACTCATTTTATTTTTGTTTATATATCCATATACTCTAAGGTGAATCATTTCATCTTGAAGTTGAATAGTTCTGGTTTTAGAAAATGTTCTCCAGAAACAGGCGATCAGCATTCTATAATAGGGAGTAGAAATTATAAAGATGTCTTCATTCTTTTTGACTCTGTTTATCTCAAAATTCTGAAGATTTTAGATAGCCAGAAAAGAAATTACAAGCCCCAGGTAGCAAACTCTTTGTTCTTTGACCCAAATTTTATATGCTAAAATTAAAGTAAGCCTTCAGGATAAGTTAAAGCAGAAAAATGGGTCATAATGACAGTGTTTCAACCTCTAGTAGGACATTATTACTGGGAGAGATTTTTTTATATTAAAGGTAATGTAGTTTATACTACCTTTTCCCTAAATATATTTTAAAATATGCATTCTTAGATTCCCACGTAAGTTTTAGTCTTTCATAAAACTACACTCTTGACATCACCTCTGTCATTCTGTTTTCTCCCTTCCCATTGCTCAAAAGGATGTACATCATTTACTTCACTTATTAACTCACATAGCTGGAAGTAGGAGCAGTGAGGAAAAGGCAGTTTATTGCAGATGTTCTAAGACCTCCTGCATTTATTTTAATGCCGTAAAGATCATGGGTCTCTGCCATTCTCTTTCCTTGCAGCCCCAATCCTTTTTCACAAATTTCGGTAGCTACTGGATAGGGAGAGAATCTGCAAAGAAATATTTGGTTAAGTTTTCATGCATTAGCACATGCTCCATCCTACTCAGGAATCAGAAATTCCTACATGCTAGTATGCCAAGAAGACAGTTGGAGCCAGGCACAAGCCATCCTTTTCAAAAGCTATGACTTCACAACCAAACCACCACCAAACTGCTCTGTAGAGACAAAAAGAAAGTATCACAGGCTCTAAACCAAATAGGGGTACTATTTAAATGGTCCAAAGTTAATCTCATTTAGTTGATATCTGATATCTTATATCTGATCTCCTTTTTATCTGATTGCAATGTAATTCATTGACATTAAAATAAATGTGTAAAATACAAAGAAGAAGTATATTGGCACAAAAAAAAATCACCTGCTATCCCACTACTAATATAGTACCCTACTCACTGGTATGGTTAGTTACTATAGTAATGTGGTGAATCTACTTCCAGTGTGTGTTTCTCATATATAAATGTGTGTTCTTGCACTCCTCATATACATACTTCATTTTAAAACAAAAATGGGATCATATTTTCTATTTTACTGCCATGCACTTTAATATAGTACTGGACTGCTTTACTATAACTGAGTTCAACAATCATCTATCTCCTTTCAAAAGCCCTAGTACTATTGAATTCCTCACAAGAACCGTATGTGTTACTATCTTCATTTATCAAACTGAAGCACAGGGAGGTCAAGTAATTTGAGGCTACTTAACCACACTACTGTTTTGTAAAAAAAAGGACCATTTAAAAAAATGGAATGAAGGTAATACAAATACATGTAATAAACACATACCCATCAGTCAGAAATACAATTTGGGGAAAACATTTCAACAGTAAGTGGTGTGTTGAAAGAAGCTGCCATATTCCAGACCAAACAATACTTAGTAGGAATGAGTTTGGGTGTATTTAGCAGAGAGTGGGGCTGATGGTGACATGAATCACAAACTGCTCAATGTGAACAGATCTCTTGGCTACTTAATTCAGATCCTCTGTGGAGGTTACTGGGATTCTGGTCTGCCTTGAATTCAAGAATTCAGATACAGCAGGTACGCTTAGGTATCTTGTAAGAAACCTTGAAGTGTCACTGTAGGTTCTTTTTGAGTTAGTTAACTATAACTTTTAAAATATAAATTCTTGGTGCCCTGGCAGAGTAGCTCAGTTGGTTACAGCATCATCCTGATTCACCAAGGTTGTAGGTTTGATCCCTGGCCAGGGCATGTATAAGAATTAACCAATGAATACATAAATAAGTGAAACAACAGATTGATGTTTTTCTTTCTCTCTGTGTCTTCCTCCCTCTCTCCCTCCTCCCTTCTTTTCTCTAACATCAATAAATAAAAATTTTAAAAATATATATAAATTCTTGGTTTAGTTCCAAAATCATGAAAAATTTTTCCCCTAGATAGTACAGGATAAATACAAATGTTTAAACACCTGTATAGAACTTGTACTGTGACAGTTGGTCTCCACTGGTGTTTTTTTGTTACATTTTATTTTGATATGTTCCTGGAATTACTGGTCCAGTTCTTTCTGCTTGTCTGTGTTTGTGTTTATAAATATATGTATACACATCTCAGTGACAGAAGAATAAATTTTGGATTTATTTCTATTTGGAAATGAAGTATAAAAAATTATGCATTTTTCTAAATAGGATGAAACGAGGAGGCAGAGATAGTGACCACAGTTCATCAGAAGAAGATACGGCAGAAAAATCCAAGAAACTGAGGACTTCAAATGAGCCTTCTCAGACTTGTGATTGGGGTAATCTCCTTCAGGACATTATTCTCCAAGTGTTTAAGTATTTGCCTCTTCTTGACCGGGCTCATGCTTCACAAGTTTGCCGCAACTGGAACCAGGTATTTCACATGCCTGACTTGTGGAGATGTTTTGAATTTGAACTGAATCAGCCAGCTACATCTTACTTGAAAGCTACACATCCAGAGCTGATCAAACAGATTATTAAAAGACATTCAAACCATCTACAATATGTCAGCTTCAAGGTAATATTTAAATCTTTCTTTTAAAAAATCAGATTTAGTGACCCTTGTATTCTAAATCAATACTCCTTCCCATGCCTTTGAAATACTGCTTTTTAGGGAGAGTGCTTAAAGATTTAGAATTATGTACCTTAGAAGCTGTGACAAATAATTATATTTGAACTTAATTACTCCATTTTATTATAATTATTAATAATTTCTTAAGAGCAGAAGCAACCACTAAATAGCATAAATCATCAACTAAAGCTGTCAAGCACATTGAATTATTGCAATTCGAGGAAAAAGAAATACACAGTAAAAAATTTTAAATGTGGCTATTATGATTGACTTACACTTGTTTTTCTGTGTAATAGGAACTGGGCTTGCTTATTGATGACTTTATGATATGAAGTCTTCAGAGAAAAGGGAGATACAAAAATTTTATGTGAAAGATTTAGGTGAATATATTTTAGAGAATATTCAGATTTGGGTGAATATATTTACAGAACTAGAAAAAGGTACATGGAAGACTGCCAAAAAGAACTGTTTGTTTCTTTTCATTGCCGGAAGGGACATGCTGAAATTGTGCAGTGACGAGATAAGGGCAGTGGGGTGGCTGTCTGAGATGTCCAGAATAGCTTAAGGAATCACAGTGGTGTGTATGATTATAGAGATTTGTAATGGTTTGTTTGGGGGGTGACTAATGGACTATGGCCATCTTTACTAAATTTGTAACACTGATAATTATTGTTGAAAAGTAACACCTGAATACCTGATTTAGCTATATGTAGCAGTTATTAAACAGGTAAAGTTAAACCAAGATAAAGTGGTGATTCTTAACCCAGAATTCCTTACTAAGACTGGTCTTGGCTGTTCCCAAGAATGTCATTCCTTCTGGGGTGGAGATTACCAGCTTGTTCACCCATGTGTGTCCAAGGAGGAAGAGAGACCTGGTGATGGGAATGGCTGGGTGTATTACGGCCTTTTTCCCAGAAAAATGCATAAAGGCACTTAGGCCATTGAGGGTGGGATTGCTAGGGTTAACAGATAAAAATAGAGGACACCTAGATAAATTTGAATTCAGATAATCAACAGTTTTTTGTGTGAATGTGTCCCTCGTATCATTGAAAACAAACTTAATACTTTTTGGATATCCTGTATGTTATCTGGCAACCCTAGCTGGGGGAAAGGATGAGGAAATGGTAGGAGGATCAAACTAACAAATCCAGAAACTTCTCATGTATTGTCCCTCCCCTACCTTCTGGTTTAGAAAACTCAAGCGCTTTCCTCTGGTTTCAGTCATCTTTGAGTTTTCTTAAAAGTGTTCAATGTCATAGGTCAAAAGGCCAGTTCCATTCACTGGGTTGCCTGGGTCCATGTTAATCTTTTACAGCCATGTGACAACAATTCAGATGTCTCTGACTTGTATAACTGTCACAAATCCACTTGTTCGATAAGTTTAAACATTATTATTATTATTATTTCATTGTTTATTTTGCCAAGAAAATAATTTCTGATTTGCAGAAAGGGCCACATCACAGGATTTTTCTGAGCTCTCCTGAAGACAGTTGTATTTAATTCATAACTGACCATAGGCCAAGGAGGAGTGTAGTCAGTTATTAGTGTAGAACAGTGGTTCTGAAACTTTGTGTGCATTAGAACCACCTAGAGTGCTTGCTGAGATAAAAATTTCTGGGTTCCACACCCAAAGTTTCTGATTCCCATGATCTGGGATGAGCATGAGAATCTGCATTTCTGACAAGTTTCCAGGTGGTGCTGATGCTGCTGGTGCAGGGACTATGCTGTGTGAACCACTGGTATAGAGAAACTTAGCCAAGGAATGATAAACAGCTCTGAAACTTGCAGATAAATCAGTACGACAATTTTACAACCAGCCCCTGAGGACATTTTGGGGTTAAGGTAATATACATCATTCTGGGATTAAAGTAATGATACTACTTTTACCTATTCTGGTGTAAGATGCTTTTTAGCTTAGGGAACAACTTCCTTTAAAAAAAAAAAAAAAAAAAAAAGAGCTCTTGAGGAGTTTTTGACACATTACCTTTCTCCCAAGATACATCTCTGCAGAAGAGTGTATAGGAACAACTCTTTGTTTCAGGTTTTCATGCTTAACTGGTTGGAAGCCCTCCTACTTTGCATTTGTTTTTGTCATTAATGATGAATCCCCGGTTGTGATTTACCAGAACCTTCTGAGTAAATACTCATTCAGTGTCTTGTGTTTTGACACGTATACCATACACCGGAGTGTCAAACTCATATTCACCGGGGCCACATCAGGCTCACGGTTGTTTTCAAAAGGCCAAATGTAATTTTAGGACTGTATAAATGTAACTACTCCTTAACTAGGGGCAAGGAGCTCTACATTCAGCCCTTTGAAGGCAACCGTGAGCCTGATGTGGCTCCCAGTGAAAATGAGTTTGACACCCCTGCCATTGATGCTATTTATATGTATGATTGGATCCACTACCAAATATATAATTATTTTTCAAAGATAAACTCATGCATTTTACTAGGTTATATAGTCAGTTTGGAATAAATCAACTTAGAGCCAAGTTATTTCAACATTAAATATATACCATAGTAAAAGTTAAGCCTTGACAGTTAACCCTTTTATTTTTTCCAGGTGACAAAGAAGAGGCAGATGTTATATGTGGTGGTAGATAATTGAAAGACTCAATATTAGTTCTTTATAATGCAGTAGACTAGTAACTGTATTTATTGCTTTTGTAAAGTTAAGATATGCACAGAGTACTGTAAATAATATCCATGGGTAAATGGTATTTTCTTTTCTAAGGTGGACAGCAGCAAAGAATCAGCTGAAGCAGCTTGTGATATATTATCGCAACTTGTGAACTGCTCTTTAAAAACACTTGGACTTATTTCAACTGCTCGGCCAAGTTTTATGGATTTACCAAAGGTATGTTGCTGTGGTTTGTTTTTTGTTTTTGTTTTTGTTTTTGTTTTTAGCTGTTAACTAAGAAATTCATTGAAACCCTACCCATTTCTTGTACTGATGATTGGAGTGATGGGAGTGTAAGAAAAGTAATCTAGTATGATTAAAATCATCATTTAGAATGTTAGAGGATTTTTTTTTAAGCTTTTCCTTTTTTTTAATCCTTGTGCTTCTTCATGAGTAAGGTTGAACAGTGAATGAATTCATAGTAGATTCCATAGGAAGTCCTAAAAGTGACAAAGTCAAACTGAGAAATAAGCATATTAAAAAAAGAGACATGTAGATGTGCCTTTTTTGACTTTCAGAGCAGATTGGTGAAATTAAAATCAAAGAAAAGTAGGCAGTGCCAGTATCAAAAGCAGGTATAGCTTGCTTATAAAATCTTCTGGTAAGTGTATAAAGATTCATTCTTAAAACTTTTTTGTGAAGAGATAAGTCGATTTTATATTTATGTTCTAAGATGAGCCTACATGTAATTATAAATAGTCTCTCTCTAATAATTATTCTGTTAAGAATGGTAAGAAGGGTGCATTTTTTAGAAAGACACCTAATAAAGGCCCCTCAGTAGGTTAGCTGATGTTTAGTAGGTTAGTATCCAACAATAATTTGAATAACTTTTTTCAGAGTATACCATGAAGTAAAATGTAAACATCCCTTTAAAACGCTTAACTTTTAATTTACTAGGATGAATAGGGAAGAAGTTTTAGTAACCTAGGTGTATATTATAACCCAGGTGGTTTAATGGACAGTCAGTAACAAATATATCACCAGTTAATTTCACAGTCTCAATTGATTTTAAAAAGATTCACTGCATAAGCATATTTGAGATAAAACGTTTTTTCCTCATGTGTAAAATGAGGGAAATGGGCAAGAGATTCTCTGTTCATTTCAGCATTTTAAGATTCTAAGTCCATGAATTAGATTACTCTAATTCTCAAACTTAATGTGCATAAAAACCATCTGAGGAACTTCTGGATTTTGGGCTACTATTCCTATTTCAAATTTTCCCTTCAGAAGAGCAATCTAGTCCTAATATGATTCAAGGACCTCATTCTAAGAAGCACTTAGTAGTAGCCTGTTCAAGCATCATATGGGAAATGAAATGTTTCAGATTGATTTTTTTATGTACATACCATAATTAAAAAACAAATACACAGATGGCATATGTATAGAATACACCATATTTAAAAAATAAGTACACATATGGCATATGTATAAAAGGGCGTTGAACACGAGTTGCTATTTTTATCACTCAGGATTATCATTATGCATAACTAGTACTCACACTGTACTTACACATACTAGGTTTGTCTTTGGGAACTATAGCTGTGTCTAGGACTGCCCCTCTCTTTATTAAATGGGCCTAGGGTGCTCTCTTTAGCAGCACACATATTAAAATTGGAGTGATTCAGAGAAGATTGACATGGCCCCTATGCCAAGCAAATTTGTGAAGCGTTCCATATTTTTTATCTTAGAAATGCACATTTGACACCTGTATGACCCTATTAACCAATGTCATCCTAGTAAATTTAATAAAAATTTATAAATATAATAAAATAAATGGGCCTAGGATGCTTATACTGTTTTTCTTTTTTCTTTTCCCGTTACGGCTTTTGTAGAGATTGCAATAGGGCGTTGCTTTATTTTGGAAATCCTGTGAGAACTGAAGAGAACATGAAGGAAATGTGTTTGACCAGAGCTAAATCTGAGGGGAGTGGGAAAATGAAGGCAGTGTTGCAGCCATAAGTATACTGGTGAAGAAATGTGGGTGTACAAGATACAAATGAACATTTAAATGGTGGAACAGTTACTTAATATAAGTAGTAAACCAGTTATTTAATTACAGTACAGAAAAATAACCCACAAGCATTAAAAAATTTGACCATCAACATGTGATTCCCAGTTGTGGGTTGAATATAATTAACTCATGAACAAAGCAAATTTGGGCTTCATGGTCCACTTTTATGAAATTTGAACTTTTTCAATTAAAAAAAAATCCACATACAAGTGGACCTGCACAGTTCAGACCCATGTTGTTCAGGGGTCACCTGTACTTCCTGGCTATTAGCCTGCCCTCTTCCCTCTTCACTGCTGTAGTGACTTTCTAAAGCGAAGTGGAGGGTCAGGTGGACTCTGCAGAGGAATGTGCTGGCCCATGTATTGGCCTCTCTTTTCCGTTCTCTCCTGGATTCTTTGTCCGTTGGTTATGGCTGTATATATAGTTCTTTTTAATGCCTGTTTCCCTACCATGGTTCCTTTAGTTCAGATTCCATATCTAACTGATAACTTAGTGTAGGTATATAATAAATGGATGGGTATTAATTGGTACATTTGTGGGAAAAGGCATTAAAATTAAATAAGCTTGAAAATATTATAGATAATTCAATACATTTAAATGAGTTTTAAATTTGAGATTTTATTTAGATAATGACTTTGATAAGAATCAAATTTTTGTATGAGCTTCCATATTCTAAATGAATCTTTCATAGCTTCTGAGTTCATTGTTATTATAATTTTAATTACTATGCTAATAGGTATTAGTTATGACTTTTTTTGTCCTCACCTGAGGATATGCATGTGTGTATATGTGTGCGTGTATGTATTTTAATTGATTTTAGAGAGAGAGGAAGGGAGAGAAACATCGATCAATTGCCTCCTGTGTGTGCCCTGACGGGGGATGGAACCCACAATCTAGGTATGTGCCCTGACTGGGAAGAACCCACAACCTTTTGGTGTATGGGACGACGCTCCAATCAACTGAGCCACCCACCTGGGGCAGTTATTACTATTTTAATGGTCATTACTATCAGACCAAAAGATAACACATTTTAGTGTTATAAAACACTAGAGTAGGGTTTCCAGATAAGGCGACAAGAAGTGTCTAATAGGTATTATCCTGGATTTCAGAATTCCTCTTTTTACTTATCAGTGATTGTTTTGATATAGACACTCATCCTGAGGCTTGAAGTCTTTTTTTCCCCCAAAGGCTAAAAAAAGCACTTGGACAGAGTGAAGGGAATGCTACCCCTAAAAAAGTTCTGAAACAATATCATTAGGATTCAAGTGGAACATTTATGTATTATGACAGCCCCCGCAATTCTTATTTGTAGAAATTGAAACAGTTTTAATTATTTTTGCTTTTCAGTCTCACTTCATCTCTGCACTGACGGTTGTGTTTGTAAACTCCAAATCCTTGTCCTCGCTTAAGATCGATGATACCCCAGTAGATGATCCATCCCTCAAAGTGCTCGTGGCCAACAACAGTGACACGCTCAAGCTGCTGAAAATGAGCAGCTGTCCTCATGTGTCTCCAGCAGGTATGTGGTGTTTTACTATATAACATTTTAGTAAAACCTATTGATGCGTATATCAAAATAAGAAGAACGGTGATCAGTAATCTTGAAGGTGGATTACTGTGATTGTTGCATCTATTTTACATAAAAGTTTTTAATGTCATAATACAGTAGCATAAATTCTGTAGCATTGATACTTCCAACTTATTTTCTAATTTTATTGGGCAATTTGTGTCCAGCCTGTGCTAGAACATGGATAAATTACAGAATAAAAGGAAAAGACAAGGTGAGTCTTGCCTAAGGTACCCCTTAGGTAAAATAGAACTTTCTCTAATTGTAGTTGAGCTAACAGGGTAGGTTTTGAATCATTGTATTCCATAATTGCTTTTCTTTCACTGTGTGCTAAAGTTGTTGCCTGCATTTTTCAAGATGATGCTTTTCCTAAGTTGAATTTTGGACCTAAGAGTCCCGTCAAATGGGGGAATAGCATTATAAAATCTTTCCAACTCCTCTTACATAGAATTTAAGCATTCAAGATACTTAGTTTGATATCATTTGAATGCCCAATTATTTGTATTGTAAAGTAAGTATAAAACCCGTACTTACTACTCTTGATGCTTCACTTCTGACTCAACCTCCCGCTATTGAATTTCCTCTCCAGCCTTCGGCTGTGTTATTTGGGAAGTCTGTTTTTAAGGGACAGTGTTAAATCCCTGAACTCTTTATAGAACACTTCCCACCTTCTTGCCATAACTAAACCTGACTTTCCTCCAAGAAAATGAATCCTTCTTGGTGGAGGTTACTTGCTCATTCTCTCTTCTCTTCCCATGCAGAGGGTCTTGGTGATGAGCATGGCTAGGTCTCTTGCAATACAGTGGGCCTTCCCTACCCATGAGTTCCGCATCCATGGATGCAACCGGCTGTGGGTTGAAAATAAAAGTATTATGTTGTTGATATGTACTGTGTTGTTAGGCCTGTGGTGGTTACGTCTGTACTGAATATGTGCAGACCTGTTTTTATCATTATTCCCTAAACAATACAGGATAATAACTATTTGCCTAGCATTTAGATTGTATTAAGTGTTGTAAGTAAAGATGATTTAAAGTATAGGGAAGGATGTGTGTAAGTCATAAGCAAACACTACACATTTTAAAAGATTTTATTTATTTATTTTTAGAGAGAGGGGAAGGGAAGGAGACAGGAAGAGAAATATCATTGTGTGAGAATGAAACAGGCCTTTCACATGCCCCCAACTGGGGGACCTGGCCTGCAACCCAGGCATGTGCCCTGACCAGGAATCAAATGGCAGCCGCTCGGTTTGCAGGCTGGTGCTCTGTCCACTGAGCCACACCAGCCAGGACGCAAACACTACACATTTTATGTAAGGGACTTGAGCATCCATGAATTTTGGTTTCTGTGTGGGAGAGTCGGGTAGGATGGGTATGTCCTGGAACCAGTCACCCATGGATACTGAGGGATGTTCATATTTTCCTAGCTGCTTCTAGATTATCAGTAAAGATGATCATCTCAAAGAGAATGGGCTTTGGCAGTTACTTCTTATTTAACCTTGGTCACGTTGTACTCTCTCCTGTATAGATTTGCTGTGAGAGCAAGGTTCATGCTTTATAGCTTCATAGTGTACAAGGTCCTTTGTATCCTGATCTCCACCTTTCTCTTTAATCTTGTTTGCTGCTCACTCAGTGCAGCTTTTGGTTGAGTTCTGTGTAACTGCAAGTCTTTATATCTGTGTGTGTCATCAGAACACTGTACCTTGTGGAATATCTTTTTTTCCCATTTTCATCTAGATAACTCCAGCTCAGCTTTCAAAATTCAGCACAGGTGCTCTGGTTTTATTCCTGTTTCCTCCTCCTCTCTTGTTTAGATCCCTATTGTTTCCATAGCACTCTGAATATAACTTGCAGCACTTACTACACTGTATGAGAGAGCCTGTGGGTCTCTGGTTTCTCTGTGAGCCTGGGCTGCTTATTCTCTTTATCCCCATACATCCCACGTTCACTTATTTTTATTAAATATACACATCAGTTCTGACAGTATGGTATAAGCGTGCTTGGTATGACCTAATGACTTTTGGACTAGTTTTTCAGGAAGAGAGGGGAGGAAAAGAAGTGCTCGTGATACTTTAAGAGTATAACCATAGAGGACTTTAATTTAAAATTTAACATATTTGTGTATTTTCTTTCTATCGATATTTTGTACTTGTGGACAATTTCTCTAAGTTGAAATTATGGGATATTTTCTATTCTGCTTTCTCCACTGAACATCTTATCAAACTTTTTTCTCATTTTATATAGTCCTTATAATTTATGTCTACTACTGGACCTCTAGGGACCAAGATTTGGGTCTTGGCTCTTTGATATCGTACTCTTGATTTTTCTCCTTGCTCTCTGATTGTTCCTACTTTGTTTTCTTTGCTGTTTTTTCTTTTCATTCCTTAAATTTTGATGTTTCACTGTGTTCTGTATTGGGCCCTTTTTGTTTTAACTGTGTAAACTCTGGGCTCTGTCATCATCATCTGTGGCTTCTTGTACATTCTGTATATGTTAATCCCTCCTACTTTTGGTGTCTCTGGAACTCTAGGGCTGTGTGTTGAGTTGCCAATGTCCCAATGCTTCTAGAATGTCTCAGGTATTTCAGACAAATGGACTTCCTTTTCCCACTGTCCAGATCTCTTGTGTTCCCCTTCTCACTATCTCATTGAATAGTGCTATCCACCTAGCTATCCACAACTGTCAGGGACCTGATAGACAGCATCGATTCCTCCTACCCTCATTTGGGTCATTGAGGTCTGGTGAGTCCATCACTGAAATAGGCCTTAAATCTCTGTGATGCCATAGAATGAATGTGTTAACCCCCATTCCCCCCCCCCCCCCCGCCGCCCCAATTCATGTGTTGAAGCCTTAATCCCCAATGTGATGGTATTTGGAAGTGGGTTGGGAGGTCCTTAAGTCAAAAGAGTGAAGCTCTCATAAATAACAGTAGTGTCCTTATAAGAAGGGACAAGAGATATGATCTCTCTTTCCACTATGTGAAAACACAGTGAGAAGGTGGCCATCTGCAGGTAAGGAGGGTTCTGGACCTAACCCAAACCTGACCATGCTGGCACCATGATCTTGGACTTCTGGCCTCCAGAACTGTGAGAAGTAGATTTTTATTTTTTAAGCCAGCCAGCTCTGTTAAGTAGCCCAAACTAAGACACTGCACCTGTGTTCATTCTGCCCCCAGTCTTTGTGCTGTACTGATTTCCTGCCTTGTAGCCTTGCTCTTCTCTCACCCAGCTTCCATGCTATAGCCAGAGTAATCTTTCTAAGATATAAATCTGGTTTTTTTCTCCAGTTTCTTTCCAAACTTCTTACTGTGCTTGAGATAAGATCTCAACGCCTTAGGCGGTCGGCAAGATCCTGTATAATATGGTCCTTGTCTGTCCATTGGGCTTCATCTTTTAAGATATTCTCTTAACTCGGGTACTGTGTGTTGAGTTAGTTCTTGGAATGCTTATGTTTTCTTCCATGTCTGAGTGTTCACACTAGAAATACCATTCACTTTCCTTCTTCACTCACCTTTTGCCCTTGCTTGGTCCTTTTACTTGTGTAAGTTTCACTGTAAGTCCTAGGAAATCTTCCTGGATTCCCTTGTTATGACTCATACAGCATTTTTGTTTCATTATCTGCCGCCTTTTACTAGGATAAGGGTGTTTTGTTCTATTTTATCATTACCATCCTGGCACCAGTACTGTATAAGACACACATTGATTATCGGCTGAACCAGTGAGCATTTAGTTAGTATTCTATCTTGTTGATAAGATTGGACACTTGCTTCCACATTTTTGCTGTGGCACATAGCAGTTGGCTTCTGTTTGTTTCTTCATTAGGACAAATTATTAAGAAGTGGAAGAACTAAGTCAGATGATCCGGATCTTTTTTATGCTTCTTGCTCTATGTTGTTGTTGTTGTTGTTGTTTTTTCTTCTCCAAATGAGTTATATGAATTTATACCACCAAACAATGGATTTCTGTACCAGTTGTATGACAGTTTTATTGATATATAATTCATATACCATTCAGTTTACAATGTATTGGCTTTTAGTATATTGACAAAGTAGGACATCCCTTACTACAATCAATTTTGGAACATTTTTATTATCCCAAAAATAAACTACATACCTCTTTGCTGTTACCCTCCAAACCCCTCATCCTAACCAGCCCTAGGCAGCTACTAATCTTTCATACTTTCTATCTCTGTAATGTGCCTCTTCTGGACATTTCATATAAATGGAATCATACTGTGTGTGGTCCTTTGTAACTGGTTTCTTAGTGTATGTTTTCAGAGTTCATCCATATTGTAGCATATATCCATGTATTTCATTTTGTATTATTGTCTAATATTTCATTGTATGGATATGTCACATTTATCTTGGGTTGTTTCCACCTTATAACATTCCTGCTATGAAAATTCATATACAAGTTTCTATGTGGACGTACGGTTTAATTTCTCTTAGGTGTATACCTAGGACTGGAATTGCTAAATAATAGTAAATAACTGTTTAATCATTTGAGGAACTGCCATACTGTTTTCCAAAGCAGCTGCACCATTTCACATTTCTACATCCTCGTCAACGCTGGTTATCTGTCTTTCTGATTACAGCTATCCTAGAGGGTGTGAACAGGTATCTCATCATGGTTTTGATTTGTATTTTCTTGATGACTCAAATGACTTTTCATGTGCTTATTCACCATTTGTATATTCTTCTTTGGAGAGACATTTGTTCAGATCCTTTGCCTGTGATTTAATTGGGTTATTTTCTTTTATTGAGTTGTAACCATTTTCGCGTTTTAAGCACTGGTAACTATGTATCAGTTTTCTGTTACTGCCTACCAACTATAAATTTTGCAGTTTAAACCAACACTCACTAACACCACAGTTCCCTAAGTCAGAGTTACTGGCAAGGCTCAGCTGATTTCTCTGCTCAGCTGTAAAAGCTCTGAATCTCTCTGAATTTCCTCTTCTGCAACCAGCCAGAGAAAAATTGGTTTTTAAAGGGGTCATGCGATTACATTAACCACCTGGATAACCTTGTTTTAAAGCCAGCTGTGCTATTATATAATACAACATACCATATTTTGCCTTGCATAATACACTTCCGTGTGGAATGCACACTCACATTTTTATGCATATTATACACAGGATAATTATGCCCATGTATAATGTGCATCCTTATTTTTCCCTCAAAAATTTGGGCAGAAAAGTGCCCATTATACATGGCAAAATATGGTAATCATGGGTGTGATATCTTATTACATTCACAGGGATTAGGGTGCGGAATTTTGGGGACCACTTCTAGAATTAATGCCTGCCACACTGTTTTAGTTTTTAAATGATATTTCCAAGTTTTTCTTAGTTGTATCTTTGGGTCCCTTTTCCCATGTGTTTGTTTTCTTTTTATATCAGGTTTTATGAGATTGTAAAATATGAAAAATGTGCCCAAGTTACCTTGGATGGTCAGGGTTTATTTTAAACTATATACACACCCTGGGGAGAGAAAAACGTGGCTGTAGCAGAATGGTGAAGCACAGATGTCTTTTACTTCCTCTCCTGGTGATTCTTTTATACTGGACATTGTTTATCTCTTCATTGCTTCTGTTACTTGTATTCTCCTCCCACTGCTGTAAAGCTTTTGACTTATTGGTGGCTTCAGTATTGTCATTTTTTTAAATTATATTTTATTGATTATGCTATTACAGTTGTCCTGTTTTACCCCTTTGCCTCCCTCCACCCAGCACCCGCACTCCCTCAGGCACTCCCCCCACCATGTTCATGTGGGGTCACGCATATAACTTCTTTGGCTACTTCATTTCCTAAACTGTATTTTACATCCCCCTGGCTATTCTGTAACTACCTATTTGTACTTCTTAATCTCCTCACCTCTTCACCTGTTCCCCCACACCCCCTTCCCATCAGGCAGCCATCAAAATACCCTCTGTATCCATGATTCTGTGTCTGTTCTTCTCATTTCCTTAGCATGTTTCTTAGATTCAGTTGTTGATACGCACTTTTGCCACTTTATTGTTCGTAGTTTTGATCTTCTGTTTCTTAAATTAGTCCCTTTAACATTTCATATAATAATTAATGGTTTGGTGATGATGAAGTCCTTTAGTTTTTTTCTTGTCTGGGAAGCACTTTATCTGCCCTTCCATTCTAAACAGCTTTGCCCTGGTAGGGTAGTCTTGGCTGTAGGTCCCTGTTTTCATGACTTTGAATATTTCTTGCCAATCCCTTCTAGCCTGCAAAGTTTAAGAAATCAGCTGACAGTCTTATGTGGACTTCCCTGTATGTAACTAACTTCTTTTCTTTTGCTGCTTTTAAAATTCTTTAACCTTTGGCATTTTAATTATGATGTGTCTTGGAGTGGGCCTCTTTGCATCCATGTTGTTTGGGACTCTCAGTGCTTCTTAGACTTCCATGTCTATTTCCTTCACCAAAGTAGGGAAGCTTTCTTTCATTATTTTTTCAAATAGATTTCCAATTTCTTGCTCTTTGTTTTCTCCTTCTGGCTCCCCTATGATGTAAATACTTGACCTCTTGAATTAGTCGCAGGGGCTGCTTATACTATCCTTGTACTTTTGGATTCTTTTTCCTTCTTGTTGTTCTGATTGGTGGTTTTTGGTTTCCTTATGTTCCAAATCATTGATTTGATTCTTGGATTCATCCACCCTACTGTTGTTTTTCTCTGCAAATTGTTCTTTATCAGTTAGTGTATCTTTGTTCCTGACTGGATCTTTTTTATGCTGTTAAGGTCCTCACTAAGTTCCTTGAGCATCCTTATAACCAGTGTGTTGAACTCTGCATCTGATAGACTGCTTATCTCCATTTTATTCAGCTCTTTTTCTGTAGTTTTAATCTGTTCTTTCATTTGGACCATGTTTCTTTGTCTCCTCATTTTGGCAACCTCCCTGTGTTTGTCTCTATGTATTAGGTAGAGCTGCTTTGACTCCGTGTCTTGGTAGAGTGGCCTAAGGTAGTAGGTGTCCTGTAGGGTCCAGTGGCACAGCCTCCCCTATCACCCAAGCTGGGAACTTGAGGTATACCTTTAATGTGGGCTGAGTACGTCCTCGTGTAGTTGAGTTTTGGTTACTGTGGGCAGATCAATGGGAGGGATTTACCCAGGCCAGTCAGCTGCAAGGATTGGCTGTGACCACTGACCACCAACCTCTGCCCTCCTTGGTGAATCAGCTTTGTAGGGACAGGGTGGTGATGCTCCAACATGGTCTGTAGCTGCCCACTGGGTGTGTTGGCCCTGGGCTTTCCCAGGTGGTGCAAGCTAAGGTCAGCCCCCACCTGTGGTTTGCCTGGGGCCACCCCGCCTGAGCTGTAGGGCAGTCTGAGATGGCTGCTACTTGTGCTGGGCTTGGAGATTCCCAGGCAAAGCCTAGCTGCGAATGTAGGCTGGCTGCTGGCTGTTAGTGTGGGACTTGGGGCTTGCTGAGGTCAGCTGTTGCTTGTTTGAGAGGATTTAGAAGTTGTGAAGCAGGAGCCAAGACTATTTATTCATTTGGAAAAGCAGCTTGGGTGAGCCTATAAATTGCGTGGGTGGGAATCTCTGGGGATCTCCAAGTCTAGTCTCACAGTGTTAGCCACCTTGGATATGGCACCAATCTGCAGGCTCTGTGCGGGGAGGGTCCAGAAAAGGGACAACGGCCTCTGCTCACCGTGATGCCAGACACCTCAGCCTACCCCTGTATGTTACTGGTGCTCCTCAAACTGCTACCCCGGTGCTGGAGCTCAGGAGGAGTATGTCTGAGTAGGTGAGTCCATGCGTGGGTTCTTTAAGAGGGAGTGCTTGGGGCTCTAGAAGTTTCTTCCACCTACTCAATGCCTGCTTGTTTTTGCAGCCAGAAGTTGTGGGGACTTACCGTCTTGGCACTTGGCTGGGGAGCCTGTTATGGGGCTAAGACTCCTCCCGCTTGAGATATCCCTCCTGAATTTTTATCCACCACATGTGGGTGTGGTGGGTGTGGTGGGTGTAGAACCAGCCTGTTCATGTCTGCGCCCCTTCTACCCATTTGTATGGATGTGGTTTCTTTAATTGCGTAGTTGTTAGACTTTCATTCTACTTGATTTCTGACAGTTCTGATTGATGGTAGTTCTGTATTTTAGTTGTAATTTTGATGTGGTTGTGGGAAGAGGTGAGCTATGTCTGCCTACACCACCATCTTGACCAGAAGTCTCAGTATGACAATACTGCTTCTTATTGCTTAAGAAGTAACTATTATCTTATTGCTTAAGAAGTAACTATTACTTCTTAAGCAATAGTTAAACTTTCATGAAATTTGGAGTCACTCATCACTGAGTGTGTTTGAATTCCAGTTGTGCTGTCTTTTGCTAGCTGCCTGAACTTCAAAATAGAAGTAATATTTGCCTTTCTAGACTTACATGAGTATTTGTAGTATTACATATCTAGTCTCTGATAACATCGTTCTTGTAAGCTCAATAGTAAATAATGTGTCCTTGTTGCTAAACACAAAAAGGAAATGGTTTGAGTGGGTCATTTATCAAGGAGTATATACAGGGTGTGTCTTACTAGGCCACTTTGGGGATCAGATACTGACCTTTGGTAAATCATGTGCTGCTAGGTGTTTGGGGCAGTTTTGAAGCATAGTGCCCTAAGCATTGTAAACATTTAACTGCCTTTGGGGGTATGTTTGAGCTTTAAAAGTCATAATGTATATTTCCATTAATGTGAATTGGGTAATTAATTACCTTTGATAAATTTGACAAACTTATTATATACTCTTAGCAGTTAAATTCTGCTAACTTGATGGAAATCTTTTTTATTTTTCAAATGTTTTATCTTGTTACATAAATCATTTTTTATATGGCTTTGACCATATTTTTATTTTATTAGGTTAGATCTTGAATTTCAGAAAGTGTCTTTTGGCCTCTTTTCTAGTGATCATATAATTTTTGCTTAACCTGTAAGTATAGTGTTAATAATCAGTTTTTTAAAAAACATGGTACTGTATTCATGGGATATACCTTACTTAGTCATTGTATAATTTTAAATTATATATAATTAATAATTTATGATTTTTCTGAGCTTATATTAAGCTTTATTTCTTTTTTAAGGTATCAGATTTAAATTGGTTTCATTTTCTTAATAGACAAAACTTGTAATAAACTTTTAAATATTTGTGACTTACCTCCTTCTAGTTCAACCATACAACTAAATTTTAAATTATATAGCTTTGTATAAGGGAAATATGGTAAGATTTTATTGTGGGACATGTACATGATTAAATTTTTGAACAGATGGTGAACTTGTACAGAAATTTGTAAATAATTAGGTCTTTTTTCTTCCAAGGTATCCTTTGTGTGGCAGATCAGTGTCATGGCTTACGTGAACTGGCCTTGAATTACCACTTGTTAAGTGATGAATTGCTGCTCGCTTTATCTTCTGAAAAACATGTTCGATTAGAACATTTGCGCATTGATGTAGTCAGTGAGAATCCTGGACAGACACACTTCCATACTATTCAGAAGAGCAGCTGGGATGCTTTCATCAGACATTCACCCAAAGTGAACTTAGTGATGTATTTTTTTTTATATGAAGAGGAATTTGATCCATTCTTTCGGTATGAAACACCTGCCACCCATCTTTATTTTGGGAGATCAGTAAGCAAAGACGTGCTTGGCCGTGTGGGAATGACATGCCCTAGGCTAGTTGAACTAGTAGTGTGTGCTAATGGATTACGGCCTCTTGATGAAGAGTTAATTAGAATTGCAGAACGTTGCAAAAATTTGTCAGCTATTGGACTAGGGGAATGTGAAGTCTCGTGTAGTGCCTTTGTTGAGTTTGTGAAGATGTGTGGCGGCCGCCTGTCTCAGTTATCCATTATGGAAGAAGTATTAATTCCTGACCAGAAGTATAGCTTGGAGCAGATTCATTGGGAGGTGTCCAAGCATCTTGGTAGGGTATGGTTTCCAGACATGATGCCTACCTGGTAAAGACCAAATGATGTGTGAGGAATGATGACTAGCACCTTAACTTTAAGCATATTGTATTATAATAAAAGTTTATTTCCTGTAGTTCTGATGTAATTCTATTTTGTGGCACGGAAGTTTAATATCTTCATTGAGTATATAAGGATTGTGTATTGGAAGACCCACTGACCACTTTTGGTCAGAAAACTTCATCTGTTTCTTTAGCCTAATAGCAGTCAAATTGCAGAAAACTTAAAACTGATTCAAATTTGAAAAATAATAACCTGTTATAAAGATTAAATATTTCACAGTTCGAAGTAACAAAACCTATATATAATAACCAAGAAGTGAGTACTAATAGATTTGCCAAAACATTGTCTATGCATTTTTTAAAAATGTAAACTTGACATTTTAGGGTCTTCAGTTATACATACACCTGTTATAAGGTGTTTAATATAGCTCAGGAAAGTGAGCATTTTGTGAGAAAAATGTAGGATATTTCGTATGTAATGAAAACAAATTAGTTGAATGTTTTCAAATATTACAAAGCTGTTTAAGAGGTATAAACATAATTGGAACAATTAGGAATCTGATATATATCACACAGTGGTTATAGTAGAAGGATAATAAACAGCCAAGATCAAATTAAAAGAAAATAAACAATAGAAAGGGAGGCACTGTTTAGCTTTGTATAAACTCAGTTTTGCTTTGCAATCTGCTGAACCATAAAAATTCTTTTCTGCAACATGTTACTACTATGTGTCACTTGAGGCATTGTATGTAAAGTAAGGAATGCTTTACCAGTTCTCCTTGGTTTTTTTATCTTTGTTTAAACTAGTTTTGAAGTATTATACAATAATTGAAATGAAAAGTTTATATTAAAAAGCTAAATTGAGCTAAATAAAGATAGGATTTTAAAATATTTAAAAATTATTTCCGTGAAAGAATATTGATCTCCAGTAAATTTTAGTGATGGTTCTTTCTTCCATTTTGGAATTATGTAGTTATGTAAGTAGGGTTTACAAAAGTCATTTTTAAAAAAACGCACCAGTGTATAGTTCAGCATAAACTGTAAATTTAAAAGAAGATATATTTAAGTTTATAATCATTTTTGAGTAAATAGTGGACTGGAAAATTTTAATAGAACAATGTCTACAGTTTTGTGATTGTTAATTTGGTTAAACTGATATTTTATATTTAAGTAGGGTATCATTTTTATTACTTTTCATATAAATGAAGGTAATCCATACATTGTAGAGTCTGTAAAAATAAGTTTTGGACTACATTTAGTTTTCTAGATATTACAGGAACTTTGATTCTGAGCACTAGTGCTAGTAGATATTACCCTCATGAGCGAGATCAGGAGTGACTTCCCCGCAGTGGCATATATTAATGCTTCCAACTTGGAGAGAGCGTTGCAGTAGTTGTAGGAGCTAATAGTCTTACAGATCTAACCTATTTTTAAAATAGATTACCTTCCTAAGAATAAAGTAGAAGGTGATTTTTCTACATAATTTTTGCTTTTTAAAAGTGATGGTATCTGGCCACATATAAATGAGAAGAAAAAAGGATGATGTAAACTTGGAAACTAAAAGTTATGATTATACTGTTTCCCCGTTATAGTAAAATATTGATTGTACCAGAACTACCTTTGTTAGTGAATGAAGCTTTTTTCCCTTGCACAACTTTTGGAAAATGTATATGACGAACATAATCAGTTCTACTAACCAAAGCTTTATTTGGAAATTTACTTTTTGTACAAATGGAATTATATAATGCTTGAAATATTTTAAGTCACTTTATAAGCAAAATGTATAGCACTTGTTTATACTGTAAACTATGTGTTAAATGCTTTTATCAATTTAAGAATAAAGATAGTTACTAATGCTGTTGTATTACAATTTTTAGAAAGTTTAATTGATTTTAAAACAAGTTAAACTTAAAAATTTATGGGTTTAGTTTCAGATCTGTACTTGATGGATATAATATTTAACATTAAATAATCTTTATAGTAGAATGGCTTTTGCGTTAGGCAAATGGAATCTATTCTTGAAATAAGTTCTGGTGCCTCAAGTGACAGGAAATTAAAAATTGATCATAAAATATAAATTCTTCAAATTTCATAAAGAAAATGATTAAATTAAAAATAAAGAATAGGTAGGTTCCTTCTACATTTAGAATAAGAATTTATAAAACAGTTTAATTAGAAATAGAAATCTTAGGGTCCTTGAACCCAGTTAGCCTGTTGAGAGAGGCCATATAAATCTATACAATCAGAATAGTTTTTATTTAAACTGTTGTAATTATTTTCACCACCTGTCTTAACAGTTTCCATAAAATAACTTCGATACCTTAGTAGTAATCTGGACTGTTTTAACATTATCATCAGAAAAAAATTAGGCATGGTTGCAGATTAAATCAGTGCACTGCATTCAAACAATTTCTGTCACTGTGGAAAAGTTGGGGCTGACAGGAAGAAGAAAGCTGTACGGAGCCTGTCGCCCACACACAGCTGGGAACGGTCTGCATGGCGTCCAACTCCAGGTTAACAGTGGGGCTTTTTAAAAAAGATGAATGAATTCATTGTGTTCTTTATAAAATCATGCTTACATTTATTGTGGTAAACTTTATAAGGTTCTTTCCACAACATTGACGTACAACTATAACATCACTCAGTATTCAGAACTCCTACCCATAAAGAAACCAAGACGGGAAAATTCCATGCTTTCTAAAGTCCTAGGATATCATCCTTCACTTGTAGACAAAGCTTTAGGTTTCATAGAAAAATTGGTCATTATACTTATCCTTTATAAAAATATCCAGAAGCTATTGTAATAGAGTTTTAAAAGTTGAAAAGGACTAATGAAAGGCTTTGAAGGTGAAGGAAGAGGTCACGAACCAAGGAAAAGCAAGCCTCTGGAATCTGGAAAAGGCAAGGGGTTAGGAATTCTGTCCTAGTGCTTATGAAGGAATGCAGCCGTCCAGTGAAAGGTCATTTTATTTTATTTTTCAATTACAGTTGACATTCAGTATTATTTTATGTTAGTCTCATGTGTACAGCATGATTAGGAAATTATGTCATTGAAGTGACTCCCTGATAATTCTACTACCCCACCTGGCGCCATACATAGTTATGGCAATATCATTGACTGCATTCCCAATGCTGTACTTGACATCCATGTGACTACCAGTTTGTACCTGTTAATCCCTTCACCTTTTCCACCCAGCCCCCCAGCTCCCCTCCCACCTGGCAGTTTGATCTCTATATCTGTGAGTCTGTTTCTGGTTTATTTGTTCATTTTTTTGTTCTTTAGATTCCCTGTATAAGTGAAATCATAGGGTGTCTTTCTCTGACTTATTTCTCTTAGCATTATACCCTTTAGGTCTATCAATGTCACAGATGTTAAGATTTCATGTTTTTTTAATAGCTGAGTCATATTCCATTGTATTATATATGTACCACCACTTTTCATCTACTTGTCTATTGATGGACATGGCTGGCCTATTGTAAATAATGCTGCAGTGAACATAGGGGTGCACATATCCTTTCAAATTAGTGTTTTAGAATTCAGAGAGATACCCAGAAGTGGAATTACTGGGTTGTGAGGTAGTTATATTTTTAATTTTCTGAGGAATCTCGACACTTTTCCAGCAGCTGTACCAACTTGCAGTCTCTGTGGAGCTGGTTTTAATGTTACCAAGCAGCCGGAAAAGTTTTCTCTGTTTGCTGGCACCTAACTTTCCTTTATAAAAGGACACACAAAACCTTTTTCCTCAAAGTGAATTAAGAGCTTATCTTTAGAATAATCAGTCCCATAAAGATATATAATAAATATCCTCTCATTTTAAATAGGTGAGAGAAAATGTAGAAAGTGGTACTTGGACAATAAAGGGTAAATAAATATAAGGAAGGTACTGGAAACAAACTTTGGCCAACCATTTGTCTTTGGCTGTGAAAAAGGAAAAACGGTGTAGTTTTGGAGCACTGCTCTTTGTATAACATGCCTACAATCTCTTTAAAAAAAAATAAAGTCATCATCTTAAAGGAACTACAGCCCCAAAGAATTCATGAAGTGCCACCAGAGCAGATTATAGAACTGGACGAAACTTTCTAATTTTATTTTTTCTGGTTTCTAAGAGCCAATTTTGACTTAAGGTTCCAAATACTTCAATAGTTATTTTTACCTTTTGACTATATTCCTGTACCTACAAAAATGTATTTGATGCCACTTTGCGGGTATACATATCTAATGCTGAGCCAGAATCACTGAGTGAGGATATATTTATTGTGTAAAGCTCTTACATAATTCAAACTTCAACAAAATGGATTCTCTTAGAAGTAGAGGAAATTTTGTTAATTTACAACTTAACAGAAAATTGGCAACCGCATTTAAATTATACAGCAACTCAAAGGCCCACAAAGTTAAATTTGCAAATTCCTGCCTGGCCATGTTTTGGTTTCCCAACTCCCATTCTGAAAACATTCTTGAAATCATCTCTACTTCAAAGCCCTTTTTCAACTTGTAAGTTCAGCTCACAGGTTTAGTAAATCCTTAAGAAGCACTTACATGAACACGATACTGTCTATGCTATAGTCACCTGAGTCTGTTACCTTCGCTGGACTTCACTTATTAATATCCTTAGGAGCAATGAAAAATCTTGATTTTTTTTTTTTTTACATCGAATCTTGCTTTAAAATTTGAGTTTCATGTACAGATGTCCTCATTTGTCTTTGCTGCGGAACCAAATTCTGTGGTTCACAGTTAATACAAACAGCACAGGAATTTGTGTTCGTTACCCCAATACAGTTCTGGAAATCCAAAATTGTGTTTTCAGGGAGCACCTTGTCTAAGAATCCAGGAAGGCTGGCATTGCCCAATTTTAGCCACTAGATGGAGATAATGCAAAGATACAAGTTCTCCTCGGTACTTGACTAAGCCTGCAGCAGGCCTAAAAGTGCAGCTTCTAAAGCCGACTGTAGTAAAGGGTTGGGTTTTTATTTTCAGACTACCATATGGTGGCTGTAGTTTTGAAAAACAATAAAAATAAGTTCCTGGAAAAATGAAGTAAACGACACAAAATACAAGCCCAATTTTTAAAATTAGGAGTCAACAGATACAAAATTACTCCCAAGTTGCTTTAAAAGTCTAAATGCTTCATATCCTACAGACCAGTAATGTCTGGTTATTAGTAACATATGATGCAGGCACTGATCCAAGAACCACACTAATGCTGAAAGTCTTAGCGCTTGACAGTGCATCCCGTTTAGTCAGTAGAACCTGGTTCAAAACGTGGCTTTAGTTACCACTCGCTGGGTAGCTATTGAAGGTCACTTAAACTCCAAGCCCTGATTTACTCATTTGGATCAGGTAAATAATATTCCATGCTTAGGCTTTTCGTGAGAATTCAATAGTCAATTCAGGAAGCACTCAAATCTTAGTACAGGCTGAATAATAACTGGTACATTGAATACTGAACACGGGTTTTTTTTCTTATCTCTGCTTCATCATCTTACTGACAGGTGTTTTTCCATGAATAGAGACAATGCGTTCAGTTGATCTTCCGACACTGAAAGGACCCTGTAACCTTGTTTGATAGCCCCGATTGGAAGCACAGCCACTTGGAGATCCCTGACAAAGAGCTGTCCTCTCAGAAGTTCCCCCTCTTCCTCTGAGCGGACGGCTTTAGTGGGCAGAGGGAGGGCTGCAGGGACCTGTCCGCAGTCAGCTACTCCCATGCCCCGCGTTCGAACTGCAGAAACACTCTGCTACCAGCTCAAAGTCTAGGCGATTATTACAAAACCCAGGAGAGGCCAGACCATAAACTTCAGTAGGCAAGATCAAGGATGGCAGTTCATTCTTTAATTATAACAGTATGGCTACCATTTAGTGACTTTATTATGCCAGTCATACATGGCCTCAATCTTTACAACAATCCTGACAGATGAATCATTTTAGTGATAAGGAAACTAAGGTTCAAAGATGTTAAGATTCCTAAATCACACAATACTGGTTACTGGCTGGTTCTAAAACACTTGTGCACTTTTTCGCCATATTTACTACATCTGGAACTGTTACTGGTGGAAGTGGGTTCTTGAGGTATCACAAGAAAAAGAATTTCCTGAGACTTGAATGGGAAGATGGGGCTCCACACTGAAGTTTATTGATGATGTAAAATTAAAGGGGTACTGGCTTTCCAATGTCCCATCTCTGTCTGTCTCGCCATGGAAAAAGTCCAATCTTGTCTTCAGCAGGGCCAGGCTGAAGGCCACCGCTCAGAGTTCCTGCTCCGTATGAAAGTCCGGTGCAGTCCAGTCCAGTATCCAGCTAGCTCAGCGTGGGTTTCCAGCTGCAGTCCATTGCTGTGCTGAGGTATTCAGGTTCCCTCCTGGAGCCTGCGTGCAGAGTCCCCATGGCCCTGGGCCACGTGGCTGCTAAGATCACATGGCTATGGAGAGGGAATGTGTGAGTGCACAGGGGAGAGCAGGTCCCCAGCCAGAGAGAGAGCAAGCTCTTTGTTCTCCTGGGTTGTAACCAGGAGCTTGGCTTTGGGATGGACCAGGTGCTTGCTCAAAATGACCAGTCAGCTTCCCAAGTTTTCATGTGCTTTGGATGGGTGCACACCCCCTAGTTAGACCGACAGGCCTCTGTGGTCCAGCACCTCCCCTGTACCCCCAACAATCAGGTACCCCCAACAATCAGGTACAAGGGAGGAGTGTTAATCTCCTTGTGGAAGCAATGCTATGACCCCCTGGGGTGTGAAGCTGTAGCTTCCTGGTGAAGCAAATAGGCCTAAGCTCTTCGTTGTATTAAGCTCAATATCTAGTTCCCTTTGCTCCCCTTTCCTACTAATTAGTTAAATACTGATGCTCACAGAACTACAACCACTGTAGCTATGGTGTCCAAATTCATCTTTAAGCTTAAGTGAACAGAGCAAAATCAAATTAATAAAGCAGTTCCAAAAGTTGCAAGAAGAGCTGTAAAGTCAATGTAAATACCAAAAAGTACTGAAATGAAAAAGCGTAACTACCATAACAGAAGAAAAGTCACTCCTACCATAAAAAATTTACCGAGGGTAAATTTAAAATCTTGGCACACCATATGCAAATTTTAAAATGTTGGATCTAAAGAGCCTATATAGCTAATATAAACTTTAATTCTCCGTATCAATAAAGGGTTGGAGACTGAAGTTAAGATCATGTAATGTATTCACTCTGGCCAACACTAGAGAGTTTCAGCTTCTTTCCAAAAAAGTTCCTGAGGTATCATTACGCAGTAGTTCTGCCCCTGTGCATTTTACCTTTCTGCCCCAAGGAAGAAAGACCTAAGAAATACATGAATGTAAAAACACCCCATGAAAAACTGATATGCTGGTGGTAGGAGGGAAAACAGCATGAGAACAAAGGTCTTATAAACCAGAGATTGTTCTGTTTCTGTTAGGTAAAGGGATTTCTTCATATGTTATTTTAATAAAAGGGAATTTCATAGGTAAAAACCAATATTCAAAATTATAAAACAAATAGAATTGTCTGTGTATAATTACTGCATCAAAAATTTTCAAGAGACTTGACAGAAATTCTTTAGTTGACAAATGTGGTTTGAAGGGGTAATAAAATCTTTTTATGTCTAAAGCAAGAGTTTTATTTCCTGTTGGCCCAAAAATAGATGTTTCATTTCCCAAATAAGTAGGTTCTCCACTGTAAAGAAATATTCTTGTGTAGTTGGTTTCTATCTTCTTGAATTCTGCTCCAAGTTCAGCCAACTTCTTATATGTCCTTAACACAAATTTGGAACAATCGTAGGACTCGAACCATGTCTCCGCCCCCTTTTCTGGGCTGGCTTGGATGGTCCATGTCTCATAATAAATTCCTGTTTCATTGTCCTGTTTTACCCACTTCGCCATTTTGTTAAATGTGTTTCCTAGTGAAAAAAAAATCACTTACGTGAATATCAAAGCTAATCATGTTAGTTTTAAGTAAAATGTTCTGACCAGATTAAGGCCATGAATATACATACATAAATGACAGTTTTTGAATTTCCAAACCTGCATCTCATGAAAGAAATCTAAGCTCAGCCAATTTTATTCCATGTACTAGGCACAAAGTATTTCTGAATTGTACACATTAGATATAATAGGTATATAAAGAGAAGTCATATATACTAATTCTATAATCATTGAAGCTACAGCCAAAAGCAAAATTATACACATGCAGAAACTGTCTTTCTCTGCACTACTTAACAAATCTTGTATTCAGAGGTAAAAGAGAAAAAGAAAGCAAGGAAAAGCTGTAGAAGAGGAAGGAGTGAACGGGCAAAGACAGTACAAGAAGAACCAAGGAGGGGGAGATGCGGAGCTTTGCCGTCGCAGAGCGTGGAGGCTCCTGAGGGCCAGCTGCGGAAGGCTGGCCTTCCGACGTGACAAGAGGAAACACCATAACCCATCTGCCTGGAATGTTTGGTATTTATTTTTCTCCTTGTTACCTGCAGCTGTTGGCGTTCTGCTTACAACCTTTCTACCCACCACACAAATTTTTCCAATAAATCCACAAAACCTGGGCATGTTTTTGACCCGGTTCATGGACTATACGGCCTCCTGGGGGGCTAACACTCCCTCCTAGGACCTTGTACCCACACACGGGAGACTCTAAATGTTAAGCAGACACTGTACTCTGCATGGTTACAGCCTCATCTGGGCGTTGGTAATGCCGAAAGAGCTTGGCCTCAACATTTCACGGTCACTGTGTGAGCCATTCTTAAGTTACTCCAACTTGACTCTGTATAATCAGTACTTCATTCTATATGAGTAGAATGAATAGAGTGGCTGCCTTTATCAATTTTATAAATTAAAATTGTGTAATAATATAGCACATGTTTTCTTAAAAATGGGCATACTGTTCTTAGCGTTCTTCAGCTTGGAAAAGCTAGTGCTGGAATTAGGAGATAAGAGTGCTTCAAAATACTATTTTGTAACATGAAGAAAGGCCAGTGGATCAGATTAATCACAGAGTAAATGAATAAATTAAAAGATTTAAGTACTGGCATATTACAAACTATTTTACAGAAAACAGTGATCACTGGTCCACTGACCATACATTTATGTCAGCAGAAAGAATTTCAGATAATGGGGTGGGAGGAAATGACAAAGAAGACACAGGAACTGGCCTAGAATGGAAGAAAGCATAGCCACTTATTACACCAAGCACAGTTAAAAGAGAAACAGGCTTTTATATTATTGGGATGCTCTGGAGCAAGTCGGTGAGAAAGCACGAAACACCACGGCATTCAGCTGACAGATCAGAAAACAACATGGTGTATACTTCACAGATCCCCAGATTACATTCAGGTCACGCCAGTTCTATTCCTGGTTCTACGTCAAGCTCTGTGACTTTAAAAGACAAGGTAAGTCGTGATACCCGGCCGAACCTCAGTTCCTTATTTGTAAAAAGAAGGGTATCTTATCTTCCCCACTGAACATACTCCAAAGTGTTTTGTGCACAGCCATACCAGCAGAAAGCGTGCTAATTTCCTCGTGTCCTGGGGTTCGCTGAGTAACTGTTATCACAAACAGTGCTTTCAGTATGTCTCCACTTTTGTGGAGAACGACAATTTCTAATGGAAGCTCTGTAAGTGATACAGGCGAGCTCCCTGCACCTAAAAGCAGTGGTCGCCTCACCCCATTCTGCACATAGGCAGTGAGTCAGTGAGATGAATGTGACCGTGGTCACAGAGCCAGTTTCTGATAGAAGTTCTGCTGAACTCCTTTCTTTAACACTAGCTAAATGCAATGAACACAGCAAAATTCCAGCTGTCTCATCAACTTTCAAATACATCTGAAAAACAGAAAATCTTAGAGATAAAATATTTAAATTGCTCAAGAGGCCTCAAATGCATCAGATCACATATGTTTTGGGAGGCCATGTAGGAAAGTGGTCACTAGCACCTGACTGCCAAGTTTGGAGTCCCCCTTCCTTCGCTGTGGGACTTTGATCTCTTTGTGCCTCAGTTTCTCCATCAGTAAAGAGGGGAGAATAACAGCGATGATCTCGGGGCTGCTGTGAGGATAAGTGCAGTGACACATGTAAAGCACTGGGAACTCTGCCAGGCCCAGAGGAAGGCCACTGAGAGGTGGCTGTTAGTACTTCTCAGAATAAAAACATTTTCATGTGTCATCACTCAAAGCCTCTTTTCAGGGGCAGTTAACAGGTTCATTAATCAGTTATTTTTTTCCAGTCATTTAACATATTTCCCTCTATTATGTAAGAAATACAATTAAATTGTGTAAAGTGTTTTTATCATTTCATTCATTTTTACCATGGGAACAGAGGCGATAAGCTACTCATCACCACCTACAGGTGCAGTTTTGCACGTGTAATCACGTGTAATAGTTTGGGCCAAAGGTTGTTGATTCCAGAAGTATGTTTTAGAAATTGACCCTGAAAGTAGACCGGCAATTTTCAACTTTTCCCATCTCATGACACACATAAACTAATTACTAAAATTCTGTGGCACACCAAAATATGTAGATTTTACCAATCTGACCAGAAAATTGGTATAATTTTGATTTATTCACACTGGATGGCTATTGTTTTGTTGGCTGTTGTCATTTTTTATTTGAAAATCTAAGGGAAAAGAGGTCGGTGCCCTCAACTAAATTCAGGTATTGCACATTTTAAACAATCTTGCGGCACACGAGGTGAAAATGGCTGAGTACAACATCACTGAAATGCCTCCATGAAAACCATCTGTACCGTTTAAACACTGATGCAATCAGAAAATACTGCCATATTTTTCAAGCTTACCTGATATGGTTGCTACTTGAACTAATGTCCCATTTTCCTTCCAGTGCATATCATCGATTCCTTCAAAAAAGCAGGCAGCGCCTTGGTTACACCAGAATGGAGCACTCATTTCAGGTCGGAGGTGGGGAAATGTGCAGTTTCCAAGTTGGAAAAGTTCATACCATTCCATTGTGTAGTTCTTGCCAGTTGAAGTACTTTTGAACCCAATGGCATCGTGCATGATTTTCTGCGTAAAGATCATACAAGTACAAGTATCCGTGAAGCAACCACAGTGATAGACCACAACTGCAATGAACCAGTCAGCAGTTCCTTCTTCCATGTTGCCATTCTCCTGTCCACTCTGTGGCTCCTCAGATTCCGGGCCCTTATGCTCTCTAGTTGTCCACTGCAGCTCATCTCAGATGGGACGGATGCAAGCTGAGTGCACACGGTCCTAACTGCCTTACAGCTTAGCATGACTAGGAAAAGCCTCCATGCCACAGTCTCAGGAAGGAACACTATGTATCTCACAGGGGATGAGAGGCTCAAATGGTGAACTAGCCTCAGAAAAGCGCATTCATCGGAGCCTGGAAACGAAGAGCTATTTCCCGCCTGCTCTGCGCCTCCCTCTGGGCCTCCTCCCTTCTTTCCAAGAGCTGGGTACAGGAATTGGGTTTGGATTCAGAATACTAAAAGGGATGAGTGCAATTGCATTTGTTATCGACAGGATCACAAAACCTGGTATACTTTTTTCACCACTCATTTTAAATACACTAGGAGGAAAACCAATAAACATGATCTGAAATATTCTTTTAAATCCACTTAATAATGATGTCATTTAACTAACTAAATTTAGAAGGTCCAGCTGCATCCTTACCAAGTGTCCCAGGAGGTCCCCATATTTAAATTCCCACACTGGGGCTTGTAGTCGAAAGACTTCAATGACATCATCACCCTTCATCACGGGGATGGGTGAGCCAGTTGGACAGAAAGTATATTTAGCTTGACAGTAAGGATCTGGTGCTGGGCGGAAGGAGAAGCGTCTAATAAAGACAAAAAAACCATCAACTTAGGATGCTTCTTCTTGCACATTTAAACCCCAAATTTTAATTTCACATGTCAGTATTAGGAGGTAACTTCGACAATGCGACAAGAAAAGAAAGCGGTCTGAGGGGGCCATGGCAATGGGACTACAGCTAAATTCAGCTCCGCACTTACTGGTCCCCTTCCATATAAGACACTGGCAGGGGAAGATGACAGAGAAAGAAGGGATCGATATATGCGGTTTAAGAATCCGAGAGCCTTAAGGCTCTAGCTGGATCTACTGTTTTACAATCCTAACACATCAACAAAATTCCTATTTTAAGTTACAGTCTTCATGTTAGCCAAAAATAGTTAGCAACTCTCATGAAAGTTTTTAAGATTTAGGTATATTTACATGTTTGATAGATGCTTACCTGGTTTAAATAAATGTATAACTAACTATGTGTGTTTCACCTGCCCACAGCAAAACCTATTTTAGGTCACAGGTAATTGCAAAAGCATAATTTAAGCATGAAGTTAATGTTCTTACATTCAGTTGAGGGTACTAGATGGCAGCATATATTGAAACTTTTAACAATTGAAACTTTTAAACAAACATAAGAAGTCATATCCAATACTCTGCCCTAAGTCAAGTGGTTTTGGATTTACATTTTCCTCCTTGATTTATTGAATATTTAATTTTCATTTCTTATGAACATCTTTATCAACATTTCCCAGAAAACCAACATCAGTCCTAAACTTCTCATCCATGTACATCAAGCAAAGCAAGTGGTACAAACCACTGAGCAGAATACACTAATATCCAGGTTTGACAACAGCTGGCATTTAGATTTAACCCTCCCAACATACCCAAGGTAAGTGCTACTACTGCTCTGACTTTCTGACTCAGGACATGTGGGCACAGAGATACTGAGTAACTCCCCAAGATCTCACAGCTAGTCATGGTGGAGCTTAATTTAATCTGCAGCAGTTGGAATCCAGAACTCATTCCCAACCACTAGGTAATCCTGCCTCCCAAGTCACTATTTTTTCATCCAAAATAGCCGGGCATTTTCAAAAATTGCTTGCCTTTAGCATGCCTGATGCTGTCCCCGTGTTTTCTTTCTCTCTGTTTAGCCATCCCACAATATCAGGCCAAGTAAACACTCTTCTAGGTCAAAAGTTGGAATCCGCTTCCCAGTTTTGCAGTCTCCACCCTCGACTTCTGACCAGTGAGCCGCCTCCTGACTTAACAGAGTGGACAAAGTCAATCAACTTCCGGGTTTGCCTAGGACCCTGGGAGCCGGGAATGCCCGGATCGTAGGACTTTTGGGTTTTTTAGAGCTATATAAAAACGGTAAGTCCCGGCGAACCAAGCTGCAAATCCTGCCAAAAGTTAAGCACTCATGATAACTAATGATGGTGCATGACGTCACCAACGCGAAATTCAAAGCCTCCCCATACTATTCAAATAATCTAACAAATCACAAGGTAAAACAGCATTACTTCCTTTTTCTTCCGCAATTCAGGTCAGCCCTGAGCCTGTCATTCGTCACTGGCTCAAGTGTCCCTAGTAAGAAAGTCCCCAGGACTGCACGCAACAAGCAAGGGCCACTCCGGAGCTGTCAACTTCGTTGCACACAGAGCCCTAGGTGTGGTCTGACACCGCCTCCGCACCACAGCGTGACCGGGACACCTAGCCAGCCAGAGCGGGCGCGAGCCGCCCCCCCCACCCCAGTCTCCCAGGGCCTCGCTGACCCCGGCCGTGCGCACTCCCGCGAGTCCTGCCGCGCCCCTACGGGCTCACTCACTTGTAGGGTACCGGCCACTGGCGCCGGAAGGGCATGCCCGCGGCTGCCACCTGCCAGAGAATCGCCAGGGCCCAGAGCCAGGGCGCGCGCCCCAGGGTCGTGCCCGCGCCCCGCTGCCCTCGGACCCGGGGGCCGGTGTTCCCCGCCTGCGCCATGCGGCGGCTGCTTGTGCTTCCGGCGCCTGCCGAGTTCCGCGACGGCGGAGGGCAGTCGAGCTGAGCATGCGCAGAGCCACTCCCCCTGCAGCGCAAGCTAGGGAATGCGGACGGGTTGGGCGGGAGGCTGCCGCCCTCTCTGATGCCCTGACCAAAGACTGTCACTCTGGTACCTCTTACTGAACATGGCAGCGGGTCTCTGCGCAGTCCTGTCCCACCCCCTCCCTCCCGTTCCCTGCACGGCGGCGGCTTTCAAACCTCCAACCAGTCAGGTGCTTGGTGAGTCCGGCCTCCCAACGCGCTGCATCTGGACTTGGGGTCTGTTCTTTCTCTAACTCGTTCGTGGCTAGTCTTCTGGCCTCACGTCTCAGTTTAAGGATCACCGGGTTTGTTTGTTTGTCTTTTGGAGTTTTTCTGACCTCCCTTCAGCAACAACCACGAAAACCAAAGCAAACCAGATGAACAAGCAAATCCAGCTTTGGGCTCCTCTCTGCCTCTGAACTCTTACCCCACCATACACACGGCCCAGAGTAGGAGACAACGGAACATTTGAGTGAAGGAGAATCTTTGTTTCAGGTGGTGGATGCAATGAGGAAGACAATTTTGAGGGACTGACTTGTCTTCACATGACCTGGCCAGTGATTAAAGTGGCCAACACTGACAACGTGTACGTAGCCCACGCTACTGCTTGAAGCGCTGCCCATGCACCTCCCGCTCAGATGTTTTTCCTTGTTTGCTTCTACTGCTTAAATAAGGAAGAAGATTCTGCGTGACCTGCTTTTCTATGACCCTTGAACCACCCCAAGAAAACAATGAGGTCAACCACCCTACTTTATGGCCTGCCATGCTGTTATCACAGATGTTGATTTATGACTGTAAATAGAACCTTAAGTATGTTGTCACTTAACAGTGGCTTGCTTTACAACAAATCAGCAGCATGCTGGGCTCTTAGACCAGGGCCTTCCAACACCTTCACTTCATCCACAGGTTGACTGAACCATCATACTTGTAAGTACACAATAAGCAAGGTGGCTATAATGACCAGAGTTGACCACTATGACTGGTGGGAGTTTGGGATTGAGAGCATCAGTGGCTTCCCTAGGCCTGCCAGATCTTCTGAGGACCGATGGGAATTATCTCTGACTCCCCTTCTTACTCCTGCCACTCACTCCCACCAACAAACTGCACCAGGCTGGAGTGTTCTGTGGAGGTTCAGGCAGGGCCCAATTTTAACACCCACTTATCTAAGCTTCAGGTGGTTCCAATTCTATCCCTCCTCCATGTACCACCCTCGTTCAAAATCACCAAGGCTAAACTGGCCTCTCCATAGACCACTGAAAATAAGAGGGGACAGATCCTAGCCATGAAAGCTGCAGTGTGACATCCGATTTGAAGGGCACCTGCAGGATCCCATGTGGACTAACACTTGAAGCTGGCTTAAAAACTAATGCAAAGAAACAGGTCTCCAAAGCAACATTGTGCAAACGATGGGACCATACACTAAACAGTCGCGGTGGGACTTCCAGTCCTGCTCAGGACCACCCAGAGCTGCAAAAGGAAGCTTCATGCTGACCTTGTTGTTGGGGGATTTTCTGTCTTGGGTCTGCAGCTCTAACGGTGAGAAAGCGTTTCCTCACATTAGCTCTAACTTAGCGTATTACTAGCTCCCATCTGCTCCCGGCTGGTTCTGCCTTCTGTTCCTCTTGGCTATGAGCCCAGCACCCCAAGGTAAAGATGCTTCTAGAGTACTGTTGCCTGATCCCTCGCTGTGCTGGTTACTTCTCTCTGCTCTGTGGCTGTTAAAACCTTGAGGGCCCATTGAAACCGGGGGTCCTTATGACTTTGACGCTTTACAACTCTACTTAGTTACTGTGTTTTGGAAGAAATAATTGTTTTCTGGTAATTTTGTAAATGGTTTTATCTGCCTTTTCTTCCAGGCTCATGAATGGCAGGGCAGATTTTTACAGTCCAACCTAATTTTTACATTCTCGCTTAGAATGTGATGGTTTTAAATTATTCTTTCAGACATTTAAAAAACGGTCAGAGACGGCATTTCACAAGGCTGCCTAAGAGGTCCACAGAACAGGAGGAAAGGTTAAGAACCTGTGCTCTGGACACAGTAATTTTCTGCACTGATTTTAATGCAAGAGGTTAACAATATCTTGATATTCATCAAAACATCAACCCCCACCCCCCTAAAAAAGCCTATGATACAAGTTTCAACCAATACATCAATATATATTGGTCCTATTTTCAGATTTTTATTGGCAGTTTCACATACCTACACCATAATTTCTTTTAGGTCAAAGATAAAGAATAATTTATGTATGAATTTAATAAAGTTAAAAATCATAATATTCCCTTGAAGGAATTAGAAAGGTTATCTGTTTAATGCACAATATTTTAAAACAAACAACCAACTCTGGAACTATAGTTAACATCTCAATCCTAAATCAAGTAATTTTTTATTTACTTCTTATATTAAATATCTTAAACCAGGCTTTACAATCTCATCTGTATTTATTGAATATACAGGGGTGGGCAAAAGCAGGTTTACAGTTGCATTGTGACATTCTTTTGAGTTAATAAAGCTATTGTAATCATAACATGCGTGTCTTTTTCCATACGAGCAACTGGAAACCTACTTTAGCCTAACCCTGTATTTTTTACAGTTTACTTTTTTTAAAAAAAAAAAAAAAACAGCTTCAGAATGATAACTTCTCTTTTCTTCATGTATATCAAACAAAATGAAGCAATGCCTACCATTCAGTAAGAGGAAATGCTCCAGTGCCTAGGTTGTGACACAGCTGACTTTTACCGTATTTAATCCTCCCAACAACCTTACAAAAAAGGTTACTTCCCACATTCAAACTGAGGAAATGTAGGCACAGATATTGAGTAACTTTCCTAACATCACATAAAGTATATGAGGTCTGTCCAGAAAAAAATCCAGCCATTGTTAATATAACAAAATGGTTTGCATGGCATCGATGTAACCTGGCAGCCAAGGAGAGTGGACCGGAATGCGCATGTGTGAACAATGACAACTTCACTGTACTAGTCAGTGGGGGCGGTAGATGCTGTTGAGTGAGTATGCGTATTGTGCAGCTGTTGCATTCAAAATGAGCAAGTACATCAACAACTCTGCATCATATTGTGCTTTAAGCTTGAACGTTCCTCCCTAGAAACTATTTTGATGATTCAGAAGGCCACAGCTATGGGCAACTGGTGATTGGCAGCTTCACCGTGATAATGCACTTGCTCATGCATCACGTCTTATTCCCCTGCCTGATGTTTATGCCCAGTTTATTCCCTCTTTCTAAATGTGGGCTTCACTGACAGCCATGCAAATGCCCTTCAAAAGCTAGAGTTCACCTCTTGGGTTTCCAATTTTTCATCCATGACTTACTGGGGTTTTAACTCAGAGTCCTGAGGTTGTGAGTTTTATCCCCCATTTGCTTTAGATCAGTGACTGCCAATCCTGACAAAGATAGACTCACCAGGTGCAGATTTTACAACATTCTAATACACATGCTCACACTTCACTCACATGTAACTGGTTTGTTTGGGCTTCAATCAACTCAGGTGATTCTAATATATAACCAGGGCTGAAAATCACTGCTTTAGGAAGGTTTCAAGAGCATATTTCATTAATTCTCTCATGTTTTTGAAAACCATATGCTCGGATCTATGAAAATGGTTCCTCTCTTCTATCTTCTTAAAAAGCATATATATATATAGTGTATGATATACAAGACATATATTCACACATACATACACATACACATACACATATACATATACATATTTGGAAACCAACCTCTTTCTGTTCTGCTTTTTTCTGGAAGCTGCTTTATAGCTCTGTTTCTTTTCTCTAGAAGTCCCCTGCAATTTCTTTCTTGAGACTGAGCTGTAATACATATTTGTTTTTGGTGTTGCACCTGAAGGCATATAGAATCATTCAGTGGTTTTCTCACTTTCCATTCTTGTTTAGGCTCTGAGATTGATTCGCTTGATTGTTTTCATAGCGGCAATGACATCATTTGTTTTCATTTCTATTTTTGAAGGTGAAGATATTGCCCCTAATGCCGAGCAGATGCCCACGGTTAATCACTTGAAAAGCAGCCTAACAGAAGAGAAGAGAAATGGGCTGGAGGAAAGCGGCAGGCAAGCCCATAGGATTTGGCAGGCCCGAACTCCAGCAAGCTTGATGCTGTCATTATACCTGGTGAGTGAGCTGAAAACTGTGAGGCCAACTGTTCACTTTACCTGATGCTCACTGACTCCAAAATCCTCTTCCTGAAAGGGTAGCGTAGGCTAAGCTCCCATCCAAACCCTCCGTGTCAGGCTGTAGGTGTCCGGTTCTCAAGCTTGCTGCATGTGGGAATCATTCAGGGGGTTTAAAACATGTCCAGGGCTTGGGTCACACCTGAGGCCAGTCACATCAGACTTTCTGGGTGTGAAAACAGACATTAGTATCTTTGATGCCCCCTGGGTGGTCCTACTGTTCAGTCAAGCCTGAGAGCCAGCGCTCTCTCTGGAGTGACCAGTGGTTCCCAGGCTGGCTGCACCTAGAATCACTGGGCTGGTTCAAAACCATCCGCTGCTGTGGCCTGGTGGCCTGGAGTTTGGAACTGTTGAGATTCCTAGATGATTTTCCTGTGCAGACAAGTTTGGGACCAACCGATCTATACCCCATGTTTCTAACTGGAATGGTATACGACTTACCTGGTGATCTTGTTCTGTAATGCAGATTCTGATTCAGCTCCCAGGTGGCAGGCAGCATGTGGCATGCAGCCACGCTTTGAGGCCCCGAGACTCAGGAAGCCCCAGTGGAGGCTTGCCTGTTTCTGGACCTTTCCAGTGCGGGGACCACTTATAGTCGGTGACTCTACCTTTTAAAAGCAAAGATTGATTTAAAGTATAGTTATCTTAGATACATTTAATTTCCTCTATAAGGACCTGTATTTATATATTTATCTTTTCCAAACTAAACACTAAAATCAATTGTATTTTAAGATTATTTTAAACGTTCACAATATTCTTGAAATTTTTGGAGGCAATTTGGAGATGTCCCGCAGTGAGAATTGGGAATCGTTGTTCTAGATCTTGAGTGTGTTGCTTGTGGATACTTACACACATTTATCCAAATAGGCTGCTTGTTGTATTTTACATATAAAGAAAGTTCAGATATCTATTGCTGTGTAACAAACACCACCAAAATTCAGTGGCTTAAACAATAATGTATTATCTTTTCTGGTTTGGCCAGTGGACCGGGCATGGCTGAGCTTCACTTGAGGTCCCTCATGCAGCCGAAATCAGAGGGTGGCTGGGGCTGCAGCCATCCAGTCTTTTCACTCCCATAAGTGGTGCCTGCGCTGGGATTGGCTGGAACAACTGAGGGCTGGCTGCATGGCCACGTGGCCATTCCGTACGGTTATCCTGGGCTTCCTCACAACCACAGCCCTTGGGGTGGCCAAGCTTCTTACCTGAGAGCTGGCACCCTCCATTCCAAGAAAACCCAGGCCCTCCTCTTACAATCTCACCACAGATGTCCCTCAGCAGCACTCTTGTGTTGCATTAACCAAAAGTGAGGCCAGCTTCAAGGAGAGGAGACTACAAAAGGGCATGAGTTATTGGGAGGCATGGATATCAGGACACCATCTTTGGAGACTTGCTACACATTATGTATATAGTCTAGCTCTAAGTATTTACTTATAAAACCCCAGAGAGAAAGAGAGGGAGTGAGGGAGGTTAATTTCATTAGAGCTGTTAGTGTTTGGAGGATTTATTCTTTTCTTCCACTGCAAATAGGATTACCCTGAGCCAACGTTGTAAAGATGATTGCCCCAGGTCTGATGCTAACGTTAGGATTTTCACATCAAAGACAGTTTTATTTGTAAATCAATCTAAAAAATACTGCAATTTAAAAAAATATTTTATTTTGGCACATAAAGATATTTTTTTCTTTTTAGGAAAAATGAAGTTATCTCACATTCTTTTTTAAAAAATATAGTTCTGTTTGTACTAAACTTGAAATATTTGGCAAAAATGTACTCCATGATGGATATTCCAGCTGTGTCATCAGAATATCATGCTGTTCATGCAAAATGTTTGTTACTTTTATTATTATTAGGTTAATATAAGCCTTTTATTTCTGTAAAGCCCACTTGCTTTAAAGGCTGCATTGAAACCACATAAATTTCCTATTGCCTGAGTCTTTGTTTTAGCATTTCACTTTTTACAAAAGCATCTCTGAGCAACTTTGACAAACGCAGATTGCTATCTTGACTTTTTGAAACAAAGTTAATGAATTCATCAATGTCGTTATCAGTTCCAGAAGACTTTGAAGAAATGCATTTTTTCATTCTAATCCCATGTGTTACTATTGCTCTCATGCCTTAATTCTTTGCTGAAGAATTCGTTGTTCCCGGGTTCTTCTTGTCTGTTGCCTCAGATGACCCTGGGCCCCCTGTCTTTGAGGGTGGTTGTGGGCTGGCCCTGACCTACTCTGTCAACAGTTCTGTCAAGCACTCTTCTAGCCTTCCTCCCAGGGTGCTGAAAAGCCCATTGGCTAGTGCTGAGTTTCCCTGTGCTGGCTGCTAAACCCTTCCTGCTCGTGAAGTCCCTGTGGGTTAGGATAATAATGTGGATGGAGGGGGAAAAAAGGATGAACAGCTTACTGCCGGATAAGCAGGTTGTACAGCGCTTTCCTATTTTCCTTCCTCCAGAAGACTGTCAATGTGACTGTTTTGCTGATAGCTTTCAGTAAGGGACTGTGGTATTTGGTGATTGGCATTAGGGTGGAGGTGGGAATGGTAAAGGGGTGGTGACTTAAGGTGACGGGACCAGAAGGCTTTGAATCAGACAGAACACATATGCTTTCAAAATACCGTATTTTGCCATGTATAATGCGCACCCATGTTTTAGTGCGCATTATACACAGGATTTTTACACCCATGGTATATAATCACTGTACTCATGTATAATATGCATCTTTATTTTTCCCTCAAAAATTTGGGCAAAAAGTGCACATGTTGCACAGTAAAAATACGGTATACTGGCTTACTCTGTAAGAAAAAAGTTTTCAATATAGCAGTTTCTTCTGTGCTATCATTCGGTGTATGGATGAAATTGTGCTTACTTTAAGTGGTTTTTATTGAACCTAGTACATACAGTCTTCATTTCTCTTACTAACTGGGTGTTTAGATAAATCCATGTGTTGGAACAGATTTCGTATGTGCACAGTGCCCACGCCTTTCTGTTCTGAATGTCGCAGTGTTTGAGAGGCCAAAGCGAGCCGGTAGTTTTAACTCTCCACAGTCGTGCCGTCAGACGCCTAAGAAACGCTCCCTCCCACTCCAACGTTCTTCTCTGATAGGTTTGTTGTCGAAGGCCAAGCCGCTGCCAGAAGAAAGCTTAGATGCAAACACAGCTGCTGCGGGAGGTGAGTTCTGCCAGCATGCAGCCGACAACACGGTGTGGCGTGCGCTCTCACAGCGTGGCCCCTCTGCGCGAAATTCTGGATGGAAGGGGAAAATGGTGGGGCGTGTTTCATAACGCACTTGAAAAAGGATGCTTTAGTTATAATATTTTGAAGAAATTATTCAAGTAAAAATTCTTCTGCTCCAACCAAACGAACTGCACGCTCTTATCACATGACGACAAGTACTTTCAGTGTGATCTTGACTCAGAGATGAAATGGCCACTGTCGAATCACTCAGACACACAGCGCTTCTATACAAGCACGTTTCCATTTTCCGTGTTTTCAAGTCAGAAGCAGCACGGCCATGCCCTGTCTGGAAACAGATGGGTGTTCCGCTGTTCCAACGGCTTTTTCCTGGTTGGCTCCTATATGGGAACCAACTGTAACCCAGGGTGGGTTGACTTTTTTCCCCCTTTATTTTATAACATTTTTCTTTGTTATCAAAATTTTATAACATATTACTTCTTTTCTTTTTTATTTCATTAAATTTATTGGGGGGACATTGGTCAATAGGGTCATATAGGTATGACTCGTTTTTAATAATAACTACAACAAAAAACAGGGAGAGGTTTGTAAGTGACATGATGATATTTGAATGTTGGTTTCTGCATTTACAACTGAACTAGATGACTAGACTAATGTTCATCATTTCCGTGAATGTATTTATTCTGGTCTTGGAGTTAGGTAAAGTGTGGTACTTTTCAAAAAGTTCCTGTGGCCCTGGCTGGTGTGGCTCAGTGGGTTCAGTGCCAGTCTGTGAAGCAAAGGGCAGCCCATTCGATTCCTGGTCAGGGTGCATGCCTGGGTTGTGGGCCAGGTCCCCAGTGGGGGGCGTGTGCTAGGCAACCACACACTGATGTTTCCCTCTCTTTTTTCCTTCCCTCCCCCGTCTCTAAAAATAAATGAATAAAGTCTTTAAAAAAAAACAAATTAAAAAGTTATTGTAAAGGACACATGGACAAAAACTATGGCGGGGGGGTGGGAATGGGAGGGAGGTGGGGAGGGTTGGGGTGGCGGGTTCGGGTGAGAATAAAAGACAGAAAACTGTACAAGATCAACAATGAAAATAAAAATTAAAAAAAAAAAGTTATTGTGTATCGCACATTCTTTTGACGTGCTAAATAGCCATCCAGAGTTTAGCCAGAGCCAGAGTAGCTGCTCCAAAACACGTGTCTGCTTTGGATGTCTTCTGAACGACCCCTTTCCGGGAACTATCCCTATGCCGGTTTTCTTCATGTGGGCAGGAGAAGAGAGGAATCAAGGAGCAATTTCACTAAGGAGTGGCGAAAGAACTTCAGTGTTGCAGATGGTTTACCTATTGTGGAAGGAGAGCTCACACGTGTGCATGCACACACGTGCACGCCTCTGCTGGAAGGAAAGCAGCGTATCTTGTTGTGACTTTGCCCCTATCTTCGGCTCCCTGTGGCTTTGTTCTGGGGAGGGAAGTCTTGCCAGAATTGACAAGGAAGCTCCATTTGAACAGCACCACAAGTCTTTGGTTGCCACAGGTTGTTGTACAGTGGCTCGGGAAGAACTGGGAGCTATTAATCCCACTTAATGAAGGCTCACAGGCATTGGACTCGCTGGCCAGTGAACCCAGCTCAGCCCCCAGAAGCCCACCTTCCCACGGGGCAGGCGTGATGGAAGCACAGCAGACCCAGCCTGGGGGCAGAGCACCTCCTGACTTGTATTTACTTATTTGCTTGTCTCTCTACACACACTACATTGTAAGTTCACATTTCTAAGGGGTTTCTGCTTATTGTGTTCACTGCTGTATCACCTGGGTCAAAAACATGCTCTGGCACATACGAAGCCCTCAATATACATTTGTTGAATTGAATGGATGCCCACAATTGACTCAAATCTCCAAGAAGGTTCCCCTGCATCAGCTATCACAGACTTTAAGGTGGTCCCAGAGAAGGTAAGGGACTTACCTGACTGTGTTACGTATTTTAGATAAAGCCTTCCCAGTAGAGTTGTTATAAAATGTACTTTAAATTCCCTTTAGATTCACAGATTCTCAGTTTAAGCGCCTTGGTTAAATTCATTGCAGCTCTTTGGCCTGCAACCTCTGCACGCCTCCTGGGGACCAAGTTTTGGTTAATACTGTGATAGAGCACACAGCTTACAGAGCTCACGTGCTACGGAGCAGAGACCATTGCTAAAGTGGAAGCAAAGTCCAATTTTTCTGTATCATTTTTCTACCTGGCAAAGCTGCACAAACAGGAAAGACATTTCAGGATGGGGAAAGCCGTGCAGAAAAGAGATAACGAGAGCAGGCTAGCGGCTCCTATCTTTACTAGGACCTGTTTATAACCTTGGTCCTCAACTGGCATCTGGGAACTTGGCACTTGACCCACTCTCTGGCTTATAAAAATGGCTCACTTCACCTAGACTGTGCAAACAGAGTAAATGATCCTGAACACCTGCCTTCCTGCTGTGACCTGGGAATATGATTGTCGCTGGGCAGAGGGTGCCAGTATGACCAGCCACTAACAAAGACACTGGGTGCTAAGTCTCTGCCCAGGGCAGAAACACTGTATAGTCAGCCCTCCGTGCCTGTGGGTTTTGCACCTGTGGATTCAACCAACTGTAGATCAAAAATGTTTGGGAAAAAAAATATCAGGAAGTTCCAAAAAGCAAAATTTGAGTTTGCCACGCACCACGCACTGCACTGGATTCACACAAATGAAATGATGTGTAAGCACACTCAGCTGCGGCCTGAAAGGGTCGGGCCAGTTCCTAGCCCGCCAGAGTGCTCATGACCCAGTCTGGCCAGTTTCCAACCCTCTGGCCTGCCTATGACTCAGGTGTCCCGGTTCACTTGGTAGCCTGAGGCCTAGTCTAAACTCTCTCTCACCTCGCAGAATAGATGCCTGGCGCCAGCTGCAATGGCCCATGGTCAGACTTACCCTCCTGGACCAGGGAACAGCCTGACCTTTACCTAACCCTTTGTCCCTACTCACATCCTGGAACCCTAAGGCACCGGCCTGGAAGAACAAGAGACTAACTCCTCCCCTATCCCCTCCCAAAACCCACACTTGTTCTTTTAAAAACCCCCGCTCTTGCCTTGCCCAGGTGCTGCAGTGGATCCCAACTCAAATAAAGCCATAAGCACAGCATCAAATAAAGGCACTTGGATCAGATCATCCGGCCCCTCCTGCCTCTATTTCTCGTGCATTTCTAACATAGTCTATATGCAAATACAGGTTACATGTAAATACGATGCCATTTTATATAAGGGACTGAGCATCCTTGGAGTTGGGTATCCTGGGGAGATCCTAGGATCAATCCCCATGGATACCAAAGGATGACTGTACACACTGCATTGAATTTTCACTGCTGGAGAAAGGAGCAAGTCACGGGTCTCCTCGCTGGACAGACTGGTCATCGAAAGCCTATGCATGGATTTCTCCAGACTCTGCCTGTATCTTTTTATCTTGTTGATTCTGCCATGCATCCTTCACTACAGTATAATAAACCTTAGCCACGGGTACGACTGTGCGCTGAACCCCATGAGTTGTTTTGGTGAATACCCGAATGTGTGGTCTCGGGAATGCCCCAAACGTATACAATAGCCAGTACTAGGGTTCCTCAGAGCTGGCAAAGCCGTGTCTGGGGCAGAGGCCGATTTGACCCAGGGCCTGGGATGTGTGCCTACAATGCAGGAACACAGTGAGGAAGTTGTGATGAACGTCTCTCTGTGATCCGGGCCTTTGTCCCAGAGTCTAAGCGTGGGTTTTGTCCCTGGCTGTCTGGCTGGACCTATGTGGAGCACTCAGTTCTTGCTCTTCGGTCCCTTGGAGGTAAGAGACAGAGGGCTCAGCTTTACCTGTCCCGTCCCATCAGGTCTCCACTAGCACCGAGGCTCAAAGGTGCCCTTGCTTTTGATGCTCACAGAAGGGAATCACTAGAAAGGAATGTGGGTGTTTTTGTATGTGGAGCTGTGGGGGTGGACAGTGTGCAGGGCTGCCAGTGAGGAGGATGCTTAGGTACTTCCCACAGACCCACATTCCCTCAAATGTCCCCCTGCCTTCAGTTATCTTAGTGGGAGTAAACCAACCTCAAGGTCTCCTTGAGCGCTGTTAGCCCCTCAGGAGAGGATGTGTTCCCCAACCCTTGCCGTCGCTCTGATGCATTGTCAGGGGTGTTAAAAGATAAACTAAGGCATATTAAAATTTTTAAGAGTTGGAGCACAAATTGATTCCACTTGGGCAACATCCAGTCCAGCAGGTAAAAAGGAGCTTATGAAATAAAAGACTTTTATAGGCAGTAGGGAGCAGGAACAGGACATTATGCTTGGTGGAAAAGCAGGTTGGTTATTGCAAAGTTACCTTCCTTTGTGGGGGGTAGCAGGAGTCTAACAAGCAGATGACTCAACCAGTGCTGGTCAGGAGATTCCTGATTGACTGGCTGCAGATTCCGTTTCTGGGAGGGGTGAAACTGTACTTGGTTTGGTGATACAGGGCTCAGCATAAAAGTGACTCCACTTTGGGTCTGTTGTCTTGTTTTTAACAGGGGTTCTTCGAGGGTATGATGAATGGCCCTCAGATCTTGCCCCGAGAAACTTCAGAAATGTATTAGCACAGGATAGTAAGTTTTATCTCAAGGCCATAATAGAAACCACCTCCTCTTCCTTCTCCTTTATCAGCTGTGTTCAGACAAATTCGTCAGAATGAACACGCTGCATCCTGTGGAACATTGTAATCCAAGTAACACAGAGCCAGCAACAGAAAACCCTACACATCTCTAAGTACTGCTTTTGCAACAGCCTACAAATTTTGATATGAGGTATTTTTTCTTATTGGTTAGTTCTAAATGTTTTATAATTTTCATTATAATTTCTTCTGTGACCCAAGACTTATTTACAGCAACGTTTATTTACAAACATATCAGGCTCTTTGAATCATCTTTTTTTATGTCGACTTTTTAAAACTTAATTGCATTGTGATTAGAGAAAATGATCTGTATGGTCCAATCCTTTGAAAAGTTGCTGAGGCTTGCTCCACACTCAGCATATGGGCCACTTCTGTAAATGTTTTATGAGATTTAAAAAATTGTGAATTCTGTAGTTGGGTTGGGTGAGAATTCTCTGTGTGTCCATTAGATAAAACAGTTGATTGTGTTTGAATCTTATATAATTTATTTTTGCTTTCCTTGAAATCTCAATTACTGAGAAAGAAATGTTAAAATTTCTCAGTATGTTAGATTTATCTATTTCTCCTTGCTGTTCAATATTACTTAGATGCATATAGATTTAGAATTATTTTAGTTACCTTATGACTTAAATTTATTATTATTATTATGTTTACTTCTAGCAAAGTTTTTTGCTTGAATTCTTTTTGGTCTAATCTAATATTAACATTTATTCATTCCAGCTTTCTTTTATTAATACTCCATCCATATTTCCCCCATCGTTTTACTTTCAACTTTTCCGTGTCCTTATGTATCTTGAATAAAGTGTATAACTGGATTTTTTTTAAAAAGCCTTCTGATGACACCAAAATCAGGAACAGTAAACATTTCTTTAAATGTGGTAAAATGGACTTGATCAAAATTTAAAACTTTTGCTTTTTTAAAAAAATTATTTTTATTGTATTTTTTTCCATTGCCATTTACCCCCTTAACCTGTTGTCTATGTCCGGACACTGTTGTCTATGTCCGTGAGTCCTTTTTCCTTTTTGTTCAACCCCTGCACCACTTACCACCCCCCCACCCACCCCCTTCCCCCAAAGAGACCAAAAGAAACATGGAAAGACAAGTTGCAGACTGGGAGACAGCATTTGCAAAGCATATATCTGATAAAGATATTATACCCAGAATATATAACTATGTCTTAGAACTCAATAATAAGATAAGGTAATTAAAACAATTGGCAAGAGTGGGCAAGAATTGGTCATGAAGGAAATGAAAATTAAAAGCACAATGAAACTCTACTACGCACTCACTAGACTGGTTAAAATTGTGAAAACTGATAATTCTAAGGGCTGGTGAAGGTAAGGAGAAGCCAGAACTCTTAGACATTGCTGGTGGAAATACAGCACGATAGAGCAGCTGTGGAAACGAGCATTCATAAAGTTAAACGTGCACTTACCAGATGACCCAGCATTCCTGTTCTTAACTGTCTACCCAAGAGAAATGGAACGATGCCCACAGCAAGACATGTATCAGGTTGCTCACAGAAGTGTTATTCGTAATAGCCCCGAACTGGAAACAATTCAGCTATTCTCTAACTAATGACTGGGTAAACAAAATGCAGTACATTCATACAATAGAGTGCTATCTAGCAATGAAAGGGAGTAAAGTGCCCTGATATGTATGTGGAAAAATCTTAAAACTGTTTTGCTAAGTGCAAGAGTCAGATACATAAGATTACTTGTTGTATGATGCCATTGACTATAGAAAATGTCTGGAAAAGACAGAACTATTAAGATAGGAAGCACGTCGCTGCTGGCTGAGCCCGGGAGAGGGGACGGGGCTTCCCTGCATGCAGCCGGGAAGAAGTTGCCGAGCGATGGAGTGCCTCAGAACTGGACCGTGGTGGCCTTTACCAGAGTTTACCAGAGTTCCTGGTGAGTTTACCAGAGCTCAGGGAGCTGTACACTTCAAGTGAATGAATGAACAGTATGTAAAGTAGGTGCTCACAAAGCTAGGGAACACTTACAGACGTGTTCACGGTCTATCTTTTTAAACTGGAGCGTTTAGTCCACCTACTGTTTTGTCATTATAGGTATATTTGGATTTATCTATAACTTCATATATGTTCTGCCTTTTCTATATTTCTCCCCCCCTCCATTCTTGCCTCCTATGGGTTATTTTTTTCCTAATTGCATGTTTTCTCTCTATTAACATAGAAGTAATATATTCTACTGCTTTTTTGTAGTGGTTACCCTAGAAATATCAATATGTATACTTTCAAATCAAAGTTTAGAGTTAATAGCTTTGCCCTTTTCTTGGACAACACAGGAATTTAGACCACACTAACTATAATAACTCTCTGCTAATATAATTTTTAAGCCCAGAAGATATTTTATTATTTTATGTAGTCAATATTTATTTAACTATAGATATGTACAGTTTTTTTGTTGTCAGTCTTTACTGTATCTCAGACTCTTTGTTCATTATCCATTTCCCAGAAATATTTGTTGTAATGAAAGGTGACACTTGTCGTTAAGAGCACGGCCCCCGGAGCCAAATTGCTGTGTGTTTCAGACCGCTCTTTACTTCTGCCTCACAAACAGAGAGACTAAGGCAGAAGGGCGCTCGGAAGCATGCCCTGGATGGCATCTAGGACATAGCAGAGGCAGGATTTGAACCTCCTAAGCCCTTATCTTTAAACTCAACTCCCATCCCTCCGCTGTGCAGAGCTTCTAATAAGCCATGATCTGAGAAAGCTGTTGGCGGCACAGCAGACCAGAGGCCCCTTCTCCACTGTCAGCAAATGCACGTACAGGTTCAACTTCCTCCCACGGCTTGAGGTTCATGAAGTTTATAAAAGTCTTCTGAAAAGATTAATTATACAAACAAGTCACAGGTGACTTGAAATGTAGCTTTATGAATGCTTACAAAACCACTGGCTCTGTGCTTCTTGCATACATGTTATCTTGCTCTAGGCACTTGGAACCGTCTCGCAAATTTACAGGACAAGCGTCCTTCTCCATGTACAACCAGCTGCATGTCTGCACTCTCTCTACCACACTGAATTCTCTTCTGAGCTGACCACATGCAGATCATTGAATTTCCTCCAATATAAAGTCACTTAGATAACGGTAAACCTCAGGGAGACTGTGTTATGACATTGTTAAGTGCTCGATAGACTGTGAAGCCATCTCTGATGGGGAGGGTCCTTTCAGAAGTGTGGTTAACACAGAACAATCCTCGAGATCTTCCAGGTTGTCCACTGTCTCTATAAGTCTTTCTACTGTATCACAGGACAGTGTCCTGGCAGCATTGGCTCTGAACTTGGCCTGTAGGTCCTTCTGGCTCAGTGGCTTCTGCCAGTGACCGTAGAAGGTATCAGAGCGCTCCGTGAAGGTGGCTCCATCCTTGAGGGTGACACTTATCTCGCAGTATAATGTGTTGAAGTTTGGCAGGTTGTCATGGGGGTGCTCCAGCTCCACCTTACGAAGCAACTCTCTCACCTGTGGCCTGTGGATCTGGCATCTGTGGAATGATGGGACAGTGATGCCACCATCAAGCAGCATGGCACAGGCCGCATACTGGAAGGAGTGACGGGCTTCATGCTCCGAGTCTGGGAAAGGCCGGTTTACATACGGGACATCTGGAATTCTGAGCACGATTCTCTTGATGTCATCACTGGGAAGGACGGCTCTGTCTGTTACAAGGTGCTTTCTCACGGATGCAGCTGCGTCCGCCACCCAGTGGGTGGCTAAGTGTGAAGGGAAACGCTTGAAAGCCACATCCTGCTGGTCCAGGAGCCAAGTGTAAGAGTGTAGGTTTGGAAGGACTTTGGGGGAATAGTTGGCATAGAAGGCCCCGAATCCCGTCTGCATGTCCAAGACCTGCTTGTTGCCTTGGAGACCCAGCATTGCCAGGAACACAGCTTCGATCCCATGCCTGGCAGCATTGCCCATGTGAAGAGGCTTGGTCTGAGTGGCAGCATTTGCCATGGGTGCCCCGGCGTGAGAAACAGCAATAGCCAAGGCCTCCTGGCATTCTGTCATGCTGAGCCCTAAAATCTTGGATGCAGCCGCAGCACTACCCAAAGTTCCTACCACTGAAGGGGGGTGGAACCTAAAAAGCAAAAAGCAAAGAGTTGGAGATTTACAATCCTCAATCACCAGGAAGCAGGATAGCATAGTGATCAGGAGCTTAGATAATGACATACTCTCTGCCTGGGTTAAAATCTCAGCTCTTCCACTTATTAGCTGAGTGATCTTGGGGAAACTTTGTACCTGTTTTCTCTAACATAAAATGGTGATAATAATAGTATCTATCTTACGGGGTTTTATGACTTTTGAATGAATTCATATGCTTACAATAGGGCCTGCAATATAGTAAATTCTTTATAAGTGATACTTTTACAATTATTGGAGAAAGGCAAAAGTGGTTGATTGCTGAAAGTCCATGTAAATAACCACAAAAATTAAGGGCCTTGTAGAAACTGTGGAAGTTCACTCGGTATTCAAATTTACACTTCTCTTAGCAGACTCGACCAAGTGGCAAAATAAATATTGTATTGAACCATGTGATACAGCCAACATTTGACCACTTTTGATCTATGGGTTGAACAGTCAGGTTTAGGATATTCCGAATGTTCTCATTAGTCTGAAGAATGCTAACACCTATCGAAGTAGATTCTGCTTTGATGGAATCAGGAATTTTCAGGGTATCCACAGATGCCAGAATGACCTGAGTCACCTTGGGATGAGAGACCCCAGTGTATTTCATGGTCTGGATTGGCTTTATAAACCTAAAGGACACTTTTCATTAGCACTTCTGAAGACACACCTTTGTGTACATGGTTTGATACGTGGCTGGTGACCTGACTTACCTGCTAGCACGAATGCTACCATCTTCCACTGAGCTAACCTTTCCATCAGAAAGCACTACAGAAGTAGTGATTGACAGATGAAGGGGAATATGGCTGTCTCTCTGTGGAGTAAATAGTTTTCATACCTTTTTGGTATGTCACTGGCTTCCTTGGAGAAATCCAATAATCGGCCTTGCACTTCAATCCCAATGTTGAAAGCAAGCAGTAGGTCAAGGCCAGACAATTTTGGACTTGGAGGTAGGGCTTCTGATATGGCCATGAGGACAGGAAGGACAGCTCCGGAAGGGTGGGTGGCAGGATGCCATGTGTCATCGAAATCCATTGAGTGAATCTATGCAAACAGACATAAACAACAACCAAAACCCCAAATGCATTTCCCAGAATGCAATGGCTTCGGGGTCAATAAGGGTTTAGTTTAGTAATTACCTAGTTTGATGTGAGACTTTTAGATCTTGATTCTCTGGAAATAAAAACCTACGAACTGGTTGTGATTCTTGATCACATAGCTGGGCACTGGATCTGCTGCCCTCTGCCAAGAGTGGGCAGTACCTCAGGGAGCAGCTAGTGAGCCCAAAGGGGCTTGGGTCTCAGTCAGGTGACCAGCTCTCTGCCACAGCCCCTGAAAAGATCTATATTCACCTTATAAACGAAGCTGTGGAATTGGGTGGCTGCTCCTCATTCCCCCTCCCTTCCTCCGCCACCCTTCAAACAAGTCACACTAACACTTTAATGCCATTTATTCCATATCAGGCCATATATTTTTGTACCTTTTATTATGAAATAAGTTTAAACTTATGGAGAAGTTGCAAGAATTCTTGAGTCAAGATTATATATTAAGCTATATTTTAAAATCATTATTTTCTGCTATAAGGTTTTATTCCTCTTTATCCCAGCCATTTGCTTTTTCCTTATATGAAATAGTAATCACCAGAAGTTTATCTAAAAATGGATTTTTGTGTTTATTGGATATGGCTGGTGCATTTTCCACTGCTTACTGGACATTTATTCCTGGATGCACCATTGGGCTTGGCTTTCAATATGCTGAGCTAATGTCCCCAAAACCATAAATATATCTCAGAAATCCTAACACATTCATGTCCAAATTATATCTGTGTACTACCCTTGACACACAGAAAAAAAGCTTCAACATTGTTAGATGAGAAATGCTGATTTTTGGTTCAGAAAATATGATAGATATCATATAGCCATTATTTGTTTCTCAGTAAATATTTGTTGAATGAATGAATGAAAGGCTGGTTACTGGATAGAAAGTGGTACCAGCCACAAAAATAAAAAGGAATTGAGAAGGAACTGAGTCTGGTTATTGGGTTTTATGTTCTCTGCTTTATGCATTTGGAGTCTGAAGTTGAGATGCCTTGGAGGGGGCTTTATCTAAATCCTGTCTTATTTCCTCCACATTACAATCTATGTGGAAAGTGTAAATTCACTATTAAAACATGAAAATGGAAATTGTTGCATAGGAGAGAAAGCAGGCCACTTCACCTCTAAAAATTCAGTGATGCGATCGATAAAACATGAAAGTGAGCATGATTTCTGAGATATTTCTTGACTGCAAAAATTATTACACTTGTCTAACAGTTAAAAAGACATGGAAAGCTCCTTACAGCCACGCCATTAACGAAAGCCGCATACGTCGGTGGGAGCCTGAAGGCTGGCCGGCCCCAAACAGTGCTGGATACGTTGGAGCTGTACATCTGGAACAAGAGCGTAGCGGTCAGTGACACAGGGGACAGACTGTGAGCCTAGCATGCCCAGGCCCCATTTCAAGAGCCATGCTCCATCTTTGGAGGCATTCCATTAATAGTCCTTATTTGAAGCCTTTGTGTTACACTAGACCAAGGCCTTAACCGCTGGATTCATCTCTTGCTTGTAGAACAACACACAACTTTCTCCATGGAAGTGAGAGGAGACTCCGCGGCTCAGTCCCAGACCGTGATTCCTAAGTGCTCCAGGGAGTCAGGTCTGCATCGACTCTCATACACTCCTTGTGGGTGAGAACTGGGGAAGGTGAACTGATGGTCTGTACCAAGCACGTCCTTTGGAAAGTGATGCTGTGTCTCCCACAGACAGCCACCCTCTGCTCAGAGTGCCGGCCCCGCCTTTTCTCCAGACACTCAAAGTCTTTGCATGAATGAATCATCAGGGTAGGTATTATTCCTTCTAAGACTCTCAGATAAAAAGTGCTGCTAGGCCTAATAGCAATAAACTATGAGACTTTACTAGTGTTGAGAATGGTCTTAAAGACAGCGACTTAGTAAAATAATGGGTGGGTATTAAAACTCAGGTAATGGAGCATAGGGATAGCATAAAACTATATACAACAATGCTTTTACACCAAGCACCACCCCTAAAATGAGGAGCAGAGCAGTGGAACACACTCCCCCCCCACGCTGGGCACACTCACGCGCACCCCTGAGTGCACACTCGCTTCATCTCTAAAGTAGACCCGAGCTTCTTACTTTACTGTATTCGCTGGCTTTGTGAAACACTTCTGTCCCAGTTCCCAGGAAGCCAACACCCAGGGTGTCCAGAATCATCCTCTTGCTCCTCTGAACCACACGGTCCGTCAGGTGGCCCGCGGTCAAGCCGTGGATCACTCGGGCGAAGCTTTCTGTGACGGACTGGAAAGGGAAGCGTGTCAGAGCCGCACCCCACTCCCTCCGTATTTGTTCCTTCCTCGATGCGCGAGGACGTGAGGTACTTTCATGTAAAGAGTTTCCTCTACCGGAGGGAACCCAGTCGATCAAATTAAGTTCAATTTCTAAAAACTGATATGTACCGAGCTCCTACTCATGTGAGAAAAAGGGAAGTGGAAATTCACAACAGCCCGTTTCTGTCCTCAGTCAAGTTGAGGACACAGACGAGCAAGCAGGTGAAGATACCAGAGTGTGGTGGGGGTGAGAGTGGAGGGAGGCACAGACAGTCGGGGGGTGGGGGGTGGGGGGGACATACTCAGGCGTGGTGGGTGGCCTTTTAAAGCACATGCCAGGTGCTATGCTAGCCTGGTAAAATCCAGTATCCGCTGAATACCCTGAAGTCTCTGGGTAGGTATTTATTGTGAGTTCCAAGCAGAGCACAGGGTTCGGTGTTTTCATTAGGGTTTCTTCTTACTTTTTACAACATGGCTGCTAGGAAAGTTATCAGTAAAAGTACACTTGAGATCCACTGCTTGCTCTTTCTGCTCATGAATACCTGGAGGCACTGATACCTGAACTGGTGAGGACCACTTTTGGGAGTCAGCCAGGTGAAGGTGCTGGGGATGAGGATGAGGGTTAAAGGCAGAGGTAGAAGTGTGGCCCCAGCCTTGGAAGTGGGAGGCAGGGCAGGGCGTTCAGCAAACTCCAGCTGCAGAGCTGCCTGCAGGGGTCAGAGGTGAGAGCAAGAATGGATTTGCCAGCTAGGACTGAATGGTGAGTGTTACATTTTGCTAAAGACTATGGCTTCAGTGGGGAGCCTTAGTGCTGTCTTAAGAAAGGTAGGGATACCATCAGAATTGTTTTTTGGAAAGGTCTCTGTAGGCAGTCCTGTAGGGAAGGAATCTGAGATGGGAAGACAAGGGCAGGTAAGAGACTGCTGCAGAAGCTCAGGTTCGGGGTGGGGACACAGCAGTGCCACTTGCCAAGGGAGAGAACACAGGACGAGCGAGGAGCAGGCTTTTGGGCAACGGTGATGGACTCATTGTGAACTTGCTGAATGTGAAGTGTGTGTGGCCATTCTGGTGGCGAAGACCATTCTGCTCTGAACCCACAAATCAGATAATGAAAACCTGCAGGATTCTCTGCAGCACAGTACTGTGCAACCCCTTTAAATATCAGGTTCTTCAGTGCACAGACAATGATTTTATTTCCTACACATCTTAAAAGAGAACACCTGTTATGCACAGTTAAAAACATCCACTCTGTAATGGTGTCTACAATAAAGAAACAAAATTTTAATTAAAAAAGGAAAGCATTTAGTTTCCCAATTTGGCTTTCCAATTATTTGGAGAAATAAAATAGTTTATATTTGCCTGAAAAACAAAAAGCAAAAAGATATCCACTCTTAGGTTGTGTTTTACTACATGCCTAGCGCTTAGGACCACTTAGCGCATGTCAGGTCTCTTCCCTTCCCTGCGCTGGTTATCATGGCATTGCACGACTCACTGTGTCTTTCTGAGAATCGCATGCCTCCTCGTTTCCCAGTGTTCGCTGCAGGGGGAGGGGTTGTTGGGTGAGGGGATGCTGGTGTCTGGGATGCTTTGACACTGAGTTCAGTGCCCAGGCAGAGATGCAAACATACAGCCCATGCCCAGCTGAAAGTCCTTCAGCCTGGCCCCTGCCTGGTCCCGCATCTTCAGTCTCCAGATTCTCAAACCCGAAAGCTCTGCCACTTTCAGAAGAACGGGCTACTTTTTATGGCTCTAAAGCTTTGTTACAGAGGTGAACAGGATGGGCTTTCCTTCCCAGGAGCACCCCTGCACCCTTCACTTCCCCCACTTCTTCCCTCACAGGTGTGCACGTCCTCAACCCTATGGGTCCCCACGAGATTTGCACCTAGGGGAGCAGTGGGCAGCAGCTTACCCCTGATCCGGACTTCCTCCTTTTTCTCTGACTTCCCAGTAAGCTAGCAGCAGCCCCACCTTGGCTCACTTCCCTATAACATTCCCAGGAGCCAAAGAGGGAGCCCTGCCTGGGCTCTCCTGTTGCTCCTTCCATGCTAAGTCCTTTCTTGTTTCACTGTCCCCACCCTTGATAAACATACTCTCAAAATCGCCCGGACTCGTTGTGAAACCCTTCCTGCACAAAGTCAGGAACACACACGCTGCTGGCCGGCCCGAGGCAGACCCGCTCCAGGCCCCTACCCGGTAACAGTCATAAATCAGGGACACAGCGTGCTTCTTTCAGAACCAACACACACACACACACACACACACACACACACACACACACACGCACACACAGGTGAATGATGAGTCAGGAGTGGGAGGAAGCAGGGTGAAGGTTGCTAGGAGAGAGAAAGGCTGCTGGCTTAGAAGTTTCTGATTAAAATGGAGAATAACAATAACTTTGATTTTCATGCTGCTGAAAACCTGGATAAACATCCTTAGGGGCAGGGCAAGGGAAGAACGAAAGAGAACTTGTTTGATGATTGCCAAGTAAAACAGTTTCCGTACTGGCTGGATCCCTTGTTCTAAGCAAAACTGCCTCTTTTCAACCTCTCACCCCACAGGTGGGGGCAGTTAGAGACTGGCTGTTCGTCTGTCTCTGCAGGGTCTGACCTGAGCTGGGAGTGCCTGACACAGAGACCTGTCGTCCCGGGGGCGTGTGTTGGGGGGCCCCGGAAGGCGATTGTGGTTTTCATCCACACGATCCCATCGTGCCAGCGACTTGTGAAAGTAGAGCTGTCATGAAAGTATGGGGAACTATGGGGATCCCCCGACAATCTCCCCTTGTGGCAAAGAACAAACACCCTCTCCCTGGGCCCCAGGGAAGGGAGCGTGAGGCAATAGACTTGCAGCTGCTCGGCTGTCTGCACGCTTGCGCCCGTCCATTTCTAAAGTACCATTTTGGTCTTCTTGACTTTCTCCTGGTGTTTACCTCTGTTTTTAATAAAACACTGCGATAAGGTATACATTAAGGTAAAATATGCAGTCATTTAACAAATATCTGTGGCACTGTGCTAAGTCTCTAGGATAACCAACCAAAATGTTATGCTTCTTGCTGCAGAAAGCTCATCTTTTCTAGGGCACAGAGGACAGCAAACAGAGGATTCCAAGTGCAACCCAGTAACGCCAAAACCCGAGTACACCAAGCTAGGAGGTTACCATTCAGTGGACTTACAGCGACTCCCTTTCCTAATTTTATACCACCAAATCATATCCACTGTTGGTAAAATACTGATAAAAAACAAGATGCAGTTAATTAGATAGCCCAGGCACTATGAGAAACAGTAACATGCCATTTTTGAAGTAGAGGCAGGGAGCTCTTAAAAAGGAGAGGGCGACTGAGGAAATTGAGGAAGGAAGAGGCAAGCTAGAAAATCAGTTCCAATAATGCCACACGAAATGCAACAATACCTTGAGCTTCATGGTCTGAAGAAGAAAGAGGCTTGTCTCAGGAGTGAACCTGAGGAGTGAAGTATTTTCTGTGGGGTTGCCTTTTATACCCTTCACTTCTCTCAAACACATTCTCTTTGTTCTAACCCTAAAATTCCTGCTATTTCAACACTTCCTAGCTAAACTTGTTTTGAGGAACCAAAGACTTCAAGAGAGGTAATGGATGACCTAGGGTCATGCCTGACCGTAGAGAATAGCAATCCTGTTGCAAGAAAGCCTCTGTGTCATAAGGAAAATGATGAACTGTACACTGGCTATGGCAGGTGGGGTTGGCCAGCATGCAGCTACTGCTATTACTGGCCCTTCCTCCCTCTAAAACTCTTCTGCTCAGTTCAGAACTTCAGAGATGGTCTTTGGACATTAGTTTGCCATGTTCCCAGGCTTCCAGCTTCCTGAGAAAAAGCAACCTTTTCCATCCTACTCTGGTCTGTCAAACATTGGCCTCCTAGCGGTGAGCAGCCGAACTTGGGTTTTTTGGTAATGTTATGTCAAAATTAGAGAAAAATTCATTCCTTTATTTGGGTATTACACTTTTAAAAAGGTAGCCTACGGAAATAAGCATGGGTGTATGGAAGTTTTGCTAAAAAGCAAAAAATAAAATTTGTGGCCTCGCTCGTACAGTCAAAAACTGGAAACAATCAGGTTCCGGTCAACATGACAGAGCAGGTGGATGCCACACTCCCACGACCACATGGAACTATGGCTAAATCACAGAACAGTCTGCCTGGATAACCACCTGGAGACGAGCTGAGCAGAAGTCCTACCACTACGGATATAAAGAAGAAGCAATGTTGAGACTGATAGGAACAGTAGGCGTGAAATAGGCTGGCCCTGTACTTAATGTGAGGGTAGAAAATCAGGAGGGATATCTCAACTGCAGAGGGCCCCCCGAGGAGCAAGGAGTCTCAGCCCCATGTCGGACTCCCCAGCCTGGAACGCCAGTGCTGGGAAGAGGAGCCCTTGAAACATTCGGCTGTGAAATGTCCAGGTGAGGTGGAAGGCTGCTGGGAACCCAGGCATCCTCCAAAAGGGTCCGTGCAAACACCTTCACTTGCAGACACTCACCTTGGACAGATAGATAGAGACTCAGGTCATGGGGCACCAGAGACCTATAGGGAGAAACTGTGGCTTTGGGGTGAGGACTGGCAGGACAATTGCCATCATTCCTGTGTTGAGCCCTCACCCAACATGACAGAATCTGAATCTACATTAGTCTGGGGAACTCTATTAGCTCCACCCTGAACGCTGCCTGAGACCTAGTCCCACCACAAAGGTCCACAGGTCCCCAGTGAGTGTCAGCTGCCCTCTGTATAACCTGAGACTTTTGCTGATTTGTCTCAGGCTCAGCACTGGTGTCAAATCTGATTCTGTACCAGCCTGGTTAACACCACCCACTCCACCCTGTTGACTCTCTGAGACCCTACCTTATCCAACTTGCATTTTCCCCAAAACGCTTTCAGTGGCTGAGCCTTATGGACAGCCAGCAGGCAGCAGCAGGTCTCAGGGGGCCTTGGGCCTTTTGTTCACCTACCATAGGCCTGGTGCTGGGGGCAGCCAGCCTTGGTTTGCAACATGACCATCCCCCATGTGTCTAGGCAGCTGCCAAATGCAGATTGCTTTGTAGCTTCTAACACGTAGCCCAGGCCAGTCACAAGCAACACCAGATGTGATTTGCACTAGAGTCTCTTCCAAGAGGCCCCAGAACTAATATAACCAGTGGCTGGCTTCAGGTCACAACAGAGCACCACATTATTAGCTCCAAGGGATATCTCAGCAGTCACTAGACCCCACAGGGGCGAGTCCTGCTCTGTGGGGGTCAGCCCGCACACAGCAGGTCATATGCTGTCATTATGGCCAATCGTCACAGCCAGCCAGCCTGAGGTTCAGCCCCACACACTGATGGGCCAGCGGCAATCAGAGTTCAACAGGAGGACACACACAATGCACACAAAGGATACGCTTAGAGTGCCTGGCTCAGGTACTCAGGGAGACTGTGCCTTTGGGTCCCACAAGATAGCTGCTCCATAAGGCCACCCCACCAACACTGGGAGAATCAGCAGTTCTGCCTAATATGTGGAAACAAACACAGAGAAGCAGCCAAAATGAGGAGAAAAAGAAATATGTCTCAAATGAAAGCACAGAGGAAATCTCTGGAAAAGGAATGAAATGAAATGGAGGCAAGGGATCTACCAGATACAGAGTTCAAAACACTGATTATAAGGATGCTCAAGGAACTTAGGGGAAGAATGGATGATCCCAGTGAGAACTTCAACAAAGAGATACTAAGCATAAAAAAGACATAAAAATAATAAAAAAGGAAAGTCAGAAATGAAGAATACGATAATTGAAATGAAGACACTAGAAGGAATCAACAGTAGATTAGGTAAAGCAGAGGGTCAAATCAGTAGTTTGGATGACAAAGTAACAAAACACCCAATCCAGAGCAACAGAAAGAAAAGAATTTTTTTTAAATGAGGATAGTTTAAGAGACCTCTAGGACAACATCAACCACAACAACATTTGCTTCATAGGGGTACCAGAAGGAGAAGAGAGAGAGCAAGGAACTGAAAACTTATTTGAAGAAATAACAGCTGAAAACTTTCCTTACCTGGTAAAGGAAAAAGACACATAAGTCCAGGAGGCACTGGATTTCCCAAACAAGATGAGCTCAATGTGACCCACATCAAGACACATCCTAATTAAATGATAAAATATTAAAGACAAAGAACCTTAAAAGCAACAAGAGAAAGACAGTTAATTACATACCAGAGAGCTCCCATAGACTGTCAGCTGATTTCTCAACATAAACTTTTATGTCAGAAGGGATTGACACAAAATATTCAAAATGATGAAAAGCAAGGACCTACAGCCAAACTACTGTAAACAACCGGCTATCATTTAAAATTAAAGGAGGAACAAAAAGAGCTTTCCTAATAATAAAAGGCTAAAAATGTTTATCACTGCCAACCCAGTATCACAAGAATTATTAGGACTTCTTTAAGAAGGAGGAAGTGGGGGAAGGAACATAAATATGAGTAACAAAATGGTAATAACTATGTACCTATCAATAATCACTTTAGAAGTAAATGGCTTAAATGCTCCAATCAAAAGACATAGGGTAGCTGAATGTATAAGAAAACGAGACCCATATATATTCTATCCACAAGAGACCCACTTCAGATCAAAATGCATACACAGGCTGAAAGTAAAGAGATGGAAAAAGATATTTCATGCAAAAGGAAACAATAAAAAAAATCTGTAGTAGAAATACTTATATCAGACAAAGTGGGCTTTAAACAAAGGCTATAATAAAAGACAAAGAAGGACATTATATGATGATAAAGAGATCAATCCAACAAGAGGATATAACCCTTGTAAAATTTAGCACCAAAATAGGAGCACCTAAATATATAAAGCAAATATTGATGGACATAGAGAGATTGACAGTAATACAGTCAGAGTAGGGAACTTTAACATCCCATTGACATAAATGGGTAGGTCTTCCAGACAGAAAATCAACAAGTATATAGAAGACTTAAATGACACATTAGATCAGATGGCTTTGATTGATAGTTTATGGCATTTAACCCCAAAGCAGAAGAATATACATTATTTTCAAGTGCACATGTAACATTTTTCAGGAGAGACCACATGGGAGGCCACAAAACATGTCCCAATAAACTTAAGAAGAATGAAATTGTATCAGGCATCTTCTTTGACCACAATATTATGAAACCAGAAATTAACTACAAGAACTGAAAAAGACACAAACATGTGGAGGCTAAATAACACATTACAAAACACTGAATGGATTCACAATGAGATCAAGGAAGAAATACAAAGATGCCTTGAGACAAATGAAAACAAAAACACAACGACCTCAAATCTATGGGACACAGCAAAAGCAGTCCGAAGTGGGGAATTTATAACAATGTAGGCCTACATCAAGAAATAAGAAAAATCTCAAAAGAACAATCTAAACCTTACACCCAGAAGAATTAGAAAAATTATAAGAAACAAAGCCCAAAGTGAGTAGAAGGAAGGAAATAATAAAGACCAGAGTGGAAATAAATGAAATAAAGTCTAAAAGAAAGAGTAGAAAAGATCAATAAAATCAAGAGCTGGGTCTTTGAGAAGATAAACAAGATGGATAAACTTTTAACCAGACTCATCAACAAGAAAAGAGAGAGGACCAAAATAGATAAATCAAAAATGAAAGAGAAGAAGTGACAACTAACATCAGAGCAATACAAATGATTATAAGAAAATACTACGAACAATTATATGCCAACAAATTGGACAATCTGCAAGAAATGGATAAATTCCTAGAAACATACAGTCTTCTAACACTGAATCAAGAATAAACAGAAAATTTGAACAGATCAACCACTACCAGCGAAGTCAAATCAATAATCCCAAAACTCCCAACAAATAAAAGTCCTGTATCAATCAATTCACAGTTGAATTTTAACAAACATTCAAAGAAGTAACACCTCTTCTTCTCAAGCTATTCCAAAAAATTCAAGAGGAGGAAAGGTTCCCAAGCTCCTTGTATGAAACCGGTATTATCCTAATTTTCAAAACAGATAAACACATCACATGAAAAAATCATAGGCCAATATTCATGATGAACATAGATGCAAAAATTCTCAAGAAAATATTAGCAAATGAAATTCAGCCATGCTTTAAATAGATTGTACACCATGATCAAGTGGAATTTATTTCAAGGATGCAAAGTTGGTTCGATATCTGCAAATCAATTTACCATATAAATAAAATGAAGGATAAAATCATGTGATCATATCAATAGATATAGAAAATGCATTTGAGAAAATCCAGCATCCATTTATGATAAATACTCTCAGAAAAGTTGGACTAGAGCGAATATACCTCAGCATAAGCAAAGCCACATCGACAAACCCACAGCTAACATCATAATAAACAAGGAGAAGCTGAAAACATTTTTCTTAAAATCAGAAACAACACGGGGTTGCCCACTTTCACCACTTTATTCACCATAGTATTAGAAGTCCTAGACACAGCAATTGGATAAGAGAAAGAAATAAGAGGCATCTGAATTGGAAAGAAAAAAGTAAAACTGTCATTAGTTGCAGATAACATGATACTATATAGAGAGAACCTTAAAGATTTCACAAAAAAACTACTAGAACTGATGAATGAATTTTGTAAAGTAGCAGGATAAAAAATTAATATTTAAAATCTGATTACATTTTTATACATCAATAATGAACTATCAGAAAGAAAAGTTAAGAAAACAATTCCATTTACAATTGCATCAAAAAAATGCCTAGAAATAAATTTAACCAAGGAGGTAAACCACCTGTACTCTAATACCTCAAAGAAAGAAATTGATAAAGATATGAATAAATGGAAGCATATACTATGCTCACAGATAGGATGAATTAACATTACTAAAATGTTCACACTACCCAAAGCAATGTATAGATTCAATGCAATTCCTATCAAAATACCAGTAGCATTTTTCACAGAATTAGGACAAATAATCTAAAAATGTATATGGAATCACAAAAAAAAAAACCAGAATAGCCATAGAAATCTTGAGAAAGAACAAAGTTGTAGGTATTATGCTACCTTATATCAAGCTGTACTACAAGGCTATAGTAATCAAAATAGCATGGTACTGGCATAAAAACAGACACATGGATCAATGCAATAGAATAGAGAGCCCAGAAATGAAAGCATGCCTATATGGTCAATTAATCCATGACAAAGGAGGTAAGAACGTACGATGGAGCAAAGACAGCCTATTCAATAAATGGTGTTGTGAAAATTAGACAGATACGTGCAAATAAATCTGAAACTAGACCACCTTCTTACACCTTCTACAAGAATAAACTAAATAAGGATTAAGGACTTAAATGTAAGACTCAATATCATAAAACTGCTAGAAGAAAACATAGGCAGTAACCTCACTGACATTTCTCTTAGTAAGTATTTTATTTCTGCTATATCTCCTCATGCAAGAGAAACAAAAGAAAACATAATCAAATGGGATTAGATCAAACTAAAATGTTTTTACATAGCAAAGGAAATCAACAAAATGAAAAGACAACCTATTCAGTGGGAGAAGTTATTTGCCAATGATACAGCTGATAAGGAGTTAATATCCAAAATTTATAATGAACTCATACAGCTCAACATTAAAAAACAAACAATTCAATGAAAAAAATGGGCAGAGGATCTACATAGACACTTCTCCAAAGAGGACAGACAGATGGCCAATAGACATATGAAAAGATGCTCAGTCACTAATCTTCAGAGAAATGCAAATTAAAACCACAATGAGGTATCAACTCTCCCTGGTCAGAATGACTATCATCAATAAATCAACAAACAAGTATCAGCAAGGAAGCGAAGAAAAGGGAGCCTTCACACACAGTTGGTGGGATTGCAGATTGGTGCAGCCATTATAGAAAACAGTACAGAGGTTCTTCAAATAACTAAAAATAGAACTACCTTATGACCCAGGAATTCCAGTTCTGGGTATATATTCAAAGAAATCCAAAACACTAATAAAAAGTATATACACAGTTCTATGTTCATTGCAGCATGATTTATAATAGCCAAGATACTGGAAGTAGCCCAAGTGCCTATAAGTAGATGATTGGATAAAGAAGATGTGGTACATACATACAATGGAATATTACTCGGCCATAAAAAGAATAAAATTTTACTATTTGTGACAAGATGGATGGGCCTATGGGATATTATGCTAAGTAAAAATTCAGAGAAAGACAAAAACCATAGTTTTTTACTTATATGTGAAATCTAAAGAACAAAAAAAACCCCAGAACAAACAGACTCACAGATACAGAGAACAGACTGAAGGTTGCTAGAGATGGGAGGGGGTTTGGGTGAAAAAGATGAGGAGATTAAGAAATACTAATTGGTAAAATAGTCATGTGGATGTAAGGTACAGCACAGGGAATATAGTCAATAATGTTGCAATAATTATATATGGTGCCAGGTGGGTACTCGAATTATTGGGAGATCACTTGATCAGTTATGTAATTGTCTAACCACTATACTTGAAACTCATATAAAATAACATTGAATGTCAACTGTAATTGAAAAAATAAAATTTAAAAAAGGTGATAAAAAAGGAAACAATCAAATGCACCCAAATAGTGGATTGGTTAAGTAAATTTGACATGCACTGTATTTAAAGCTCACTCTCTTCTTCCCCTTCTGCTTCATCCCTGCTGATTACCCTTATCTGGAGACACGCGCACCAACCAGAATTTCTTGGTAGCTTGAGATGAAGAACCTAGAAGGGCGTTGAGAGTCGATCACACTTCCTCCCAGCTTGCTTTCTTGTTTTGTCCTGAACTTCATTTTCCATATATGCAGATTTCTGGCTCCGGTCATCTGCCTGGCTTCTGGGCTACACTGCCTATCTCTCTCACTTACTACTATTGCCCAAGTCCACTTCAACATAGCTTGTCTAAGCCCCTTCGCTTGTAACTGGTCACCGTTGCCTGGCTTGTCTGGACCTAGCTCTGGTCCTATGGGTGATCGTCATTTCCTTTGGGCTGTCCAGCTCCGGCCAATTGGTTTGTGCATATAGTGAGTACAAAACCCAGATTATTTTAACATTTGAGCCTATTGTTCCAGATAGAGTTGCAGAACATCTTTAGGGAAAAGTGCATTTCAATTTTGGAGGAAATATCCATGAGCCTTGTTCCCTCCCAACCCTATTATGGAAGGGAGAATTTGAGACAAAGGAACTAAATTGCTCTGCATTAAAATGCAAAAGTTTATCTTGAGGGCAGGTGGTGTTCCTGGAAAAAGAGGTTAAGTATTTCTCTTTTCTTGGAGAAGAGAAGCCTGTGGAGAAAGAGTGTTGAGGCTCTGAAGACAGGGCGGAGGCAAGGCTCTGGACTGGGGCTGGGGGAGGGGAGAGGGGTGGGCAGGGCGGGAGTGGTGATACCTTGAGTATAACCCAGAACCACAGGGGAAGATGGAGGAGGTGGTCAGCAGGGTACCCCATGTGGAAGGATACCTGCAGGCACATTTAAGGAGCAGTGAGATCAAACATCTAATTTGAAGTGTTTCTTCACAACATGGTATTTCCCTATGTGACTGCTGGGAAAGTTTGTTACATACTACAGCCGGGTGCTGGCCACGCTTTGGAGAATGAAGGCTTGTACAGTTGTTTCTGCAGGAAGGGCTGGTGAGAGAAGCTCAAGTTACCAATCGGAGGGAGAAGTGATCGACCTGGGAAATGTAGGTACTTTTTGGTTATCCTACGTGGTTGAGGAAGAGTCAAAGGAAAGGGGTAGGGTTGTACCTACTGGATGGTATAAGGAAGAGGAACTCAGAAAGACAATGACTTAGGGACATTTGGATTCTTCTCTAAAGCCAGTTACTGCTTACATTGGCTTCCCGACTGTGGTCCAGAGTGGGGACACCTGAGCTAAGTTTGGCTTTGGCACACCTGTGGTTGTGCATATCAGAGGACCGTTTCAGATGACCTTTATCTCACATCAGTGGACTCCAAAGCCACCAGTGAGGGGTGCATTTCTTTATGCAAAGAATAGATAGGTACATGGAGATGGGCTCCAAAAACAGTCTTTTCTAGCCATTTGTATAGACTCCAGCAAGTAAGAACACTCATACTATTGATTTTGTGATTTAGCACTGGATAGTCTACATGAACTGCTGTTGAAAGTAATCTCATCGACTTGAAAGAGAATAGACATCTAGTTTCACAAACACTTAAAATAGAACTATCCTAAACATTATCCCAGTTGGGAGGTCTGGAGTTCTCAGCTTAAATTTCTATAAAAATAGGACATTTAGAGACTCCTAAAACCACGCTTACATGCACGTGGTGAACGGCCTATGATGCCCTCAACCATCTCACTGTGGATGAGCCTGATAGAGGAACTGAGTCTGATGAGCTTTAATGGAAGTTCCCTGGGTGCCCTTTAATTCAGCTTCCCTGGGCCTCAGGTTTTGCCCCTGTTGAATTCAGAAGAAGAGTTCATTCAATAATCTGCTGGTTTAATTACTTCGTACTTTTATGGAATTGTGACCAGTTGAAAGACGAGGGCTCTCTGTATGTAGACTCCCTTTCTCACTATCCTGGGGCTTAAATGATAAATCGTATATTGATGGCACTTCTCCAGTTAAAAACACCTGATGACTTCGGGGTGCCTTTCGCTCTTAGCTCTATGTAGAAGCTGGAGCAATTGTTTCTCATTGCACATCTACTCTTCCATTACCATCTGGAGGAAAACAAGGACAGTGAGCAGCCAGAGACATGTTCATCCCTGCAGGGACATTTGGCAATGTCTGGAGGCATTCACCAAATTGTGGCATCTAGTGGGCAGGGGCCAGGGACGCCGCTAAGCATTCTGTGATGTACAGGACAGTGTCCTGCCCCCACAACAAATTAACTGGCCAAAATGTTAATAGTATCAAAACTGAGAAATCCTCACGTGTAGAGGACATGTCTAGGAGCCATCCAAAACATCCTAAGTTTGAGTGACTGCACGTTCCATGGGGCAAAGGGGTCCCTGTTTATGTCCCTTTTTAGATCAGAAAGTTCTGCTTGGTGAGAAATCTGATCTACCCTATTGATCTGTGCATTCCGGAGTCTCACACAAAGTCCATAAATAGTAGGTATTCGGTACATTTGTGTTGAATGAATTCAACGCAAGCCTCAGAAACCTGATGCTTTCATTAAATTGCTCATACTAACACATGAATGAAACTTAACGTCCTCTTTTCCCAGTGGAACTGTGTCAGGAAGATATATATATATATTATTTTTTTAATGGTTGTGGCTTTTATTCTACTATGAAATGTTGGTCTGATAGCAAGTAGAATACAATGGAGAGATCTCTCTTTTTCTTGGCAAGAGCAATTCCAGCTACAAGGTAGTATTTATGAATAAGATGCAATGGGGAATGAATGTGATATACTACTTACATTAGTCCAAATAGCCATAGAATAAAACTAAAATAAGAATATACTAATAAATTTGCTTATAAAAGCATTTATATACAGCTACCCATGTTAATCTTACCAAATGTGAAACCCAGCTTGTTACTCTATCCTGATTTTCCTCTCGAAGCTAGAGCTTATATGCTAAAAGTTTTTTGGTATAGTTTACAGTTCAGGAGTTTCAATTCCTATGTGAACCTAGGAAGCAGCCTGACCCTGAGACCCCTGGAATTCAGCTGACAAAAAAAGCCAGGCAGGCAATGCAGGAACAGGGACCATAAAGATCCACATCAAGGCCAATGGGACGATGTCCTGCCCAGCTTATTCGTCTGCTACATCATACACGACAAGCCTGCCATAAGTCACCAACAGCCTTTTTTATTATGTTTTTTTCCATTACCATTTATCCCCCTTATACCCTTCACCCCCCAGCAATTACCACAAAAAAAAAAGACCACCCACAGAATGGGAGAACATATTCACTGATACATCTGATAAAATGTTAATATCCAAAATTTATAAAGAATTTACAAAACTCAACACACACACACACAAGCACAATCCAATTAAAAAATGGGCAAAGGACCTGAAAAGACACTTCTCCAAAGAGGACATACACAAGGCCAATAGACATATGAAAAGATGCTCAATGTTACTAACCATTATAGAGATACAAATTAAAACCACAATGAGATATCACCTCACACTGGTCAGAATGGCCATCATCATCAAATCAACAAAAAACAACTGCTGGTGAGGATGTGGAGAAAAGGGAACCCTTTTGCACTGTTGGTGGGAATGCAGATTGGTGCAGCCACTATGGAAAGCAGTATGGAAAGCAAAAAATTAAAAATGAAACTGCCTTTTGACCCAGTGAGCCCACCTCTGGGAATTTATGTGAAGAAACCCAAAGCACTAATTAGAGCTTGTTTGGAGGTTCTAGCAGGGGAGCGCAGCTACTCGTATACCCTTGACCGAAGACCGGTCCTCTCCTCTAGTTGGGAAGGTCGTCCTCTTCAACCGAGCACGCAGCTTCGGGAGGGACGCACATGGATCGGTGAGGGAGGAAGGGGACACCCGCCTAGCCAGCCAGATCAGCCGAATCAACCCTGGCGATCAGTGGGGTGACAGATGTCGCAGCCAGATCGCTCTCACATCCCCAAAGCACTAATTAGAAAGAACATAAGTGCCCTTATGTTCACTGCAGTGTTATTTACAATCACCAAGATATGGAATCAGCCCAAGTGTCCGTCAGATGAGTGGATAAAACAACTACAGTATATTTACACAATGGACTACTACTTAGCCATAAAAAAGAAGTAAATTTTACCCTTTGGGACAGCGTAGATGGACCTGGAGAACATTATGAGAAAGACAAATACTATGATTCCCCTAACAGCCTTTTTCTTTAGGGTATTGCAGAAACTGGCCATTCTGGATCCTGCCTGGGTGTAGGGCAGCTTGCTGACTCTGACCAGTTCCTGCAGGCTGTGATTAAAGATCCATGTCAGGGCCAGCAAGGACGCTGATGCATGCATGTCCACAGCCCCCTCCCCCTCACCTCTTGGCTCTGCTCTCTCTCTCTCTCCAAAAAAAAAAAAAAAAAAAAAAAACAACAAAAAACAAAAAACCTCTTCCTGCACTGAGATGTGAAGATGGGCTTTGGGACCAGAGTCCCCCTTCTTCTCAGGAGGCTGGCACTTGAAGGAACCTCTTTCTTTCTCACCAGCACCTGTCTGAGGGGTTTGGCTTTTGTTGCAGCAGCCAACCAACCTGCACTCAGTTACACACTTATTTGTGAGTAAATTAAGAATAATCGAAACAACAAATCAGGAATGTGAAAACGTAGACTATTTCTAAAAAGGAAAAATCATTTACTCTGATCAATTTTACCCAGAATAGCTGATTTGGGGTATTCAAATTTCAATTTTTCTTTTCCTGCCTTGTACTTTCTGTGCCACTATTGAACAAACTCTGATGAGTTGGTCTCTGGGCTGCAGTTATTAAGTTTCACTTTTTTTGAAAGTGTGTGTTTTATGAGAATCACAGTGGTAGCAACCAGGGTTTGTTTCCCTGATTAGTTCTTTGTTCATTCATTTTCGATATTGAAACATACTTGCCATGAGGAAGCTTTTGTAAAAGAGGAAGCTATGGGGCAAAGTATATTTAATTTCCTTAAAACAGCAGCAACCACAATAACAGCTACCAAAGACTTCTCCACTGCTTAGGCCATTATCTATCTACTGTTGTTCTGACTCTATTTTCCCCAACCCTAGGCAATAAGATAAAACCAAATTTTAACAAAAAAAAAATGTAAACTTCAGTTAGACATCAAAAAGAATATTTTAAAATAACATTTGAGAGACTGCCTCACAGAGTCACTGGTTATTTTGTGTGTGTGTGTTCTCTATATGTTCTCGTGTGTGTGCATGTGTGTATTTGAACCTTTCTTCACCAAGTGAATAAACTTTTAATGGAGTTTTTTAAGTGCACAGGAAGGGATTAGGTTTCAGGGACTATGAAGTGAGAAATTTGAACTGTGGAATGAATGTGGGACTGTAAAGATCATTGTTTAAATACAATTGACTCAACTTATTTTATAGTGAAGAAATCTTTCCATTTGTGAAGGCTCAGTTTAGTTGTAATTTATTCTCTATATCACTCTACCTGGACAAAGTCTTGTTTGTAGCTTTTTTCATAAGCATAAAGTAGCTCCTTTGTGTTTCTTAGTTAACTAGCAAATGCTGAGTGCTTATACAACAGCCATTACTGCTCTGCACCAGATGTTTGCTAAAAGTAGAATAAAATGGGTGGACGCCTTATTTGAATGCATCTGGGAGATATTTAAAAAACTTCCATGCAGAAGTTTGGTGTACACAATTAGCAGACAATATATTCTAGGTAGTTCTTGCTATTTTGAAGCTATATTTAAATACAGAATTGTCATGGACCTCAAAGTGAATGCAGGTAAGTATTTCAGCAGCAAAGGTCTAGTTACTGCCTTTTGCTTTTGATCCAGAACAGAAAGATTTCATCTATCCGGCGCTGGCAGAGCCAAACCCCAGACACCAAGAACTGCAGCTGAGAAATGTTGGCTATTTTGTCATGAAAGATGCCAGCCAGGGGAATGGGAGGTTAATACGCAAAAACGTTGAACTCCCCAGTGGCACACAGTTTACAGATTATATAGGGCAAAAGCCCAAGACACCCTGGGTTAGGGGTTTGGGGTCGTGCTGAGAGCTGATGGGTGATGGGTCACAGGTGAGGTGAGGGTGATGAATCATTTCTTCAGGTCTGGAGGACAGCCCTGAGGTGTTTTGCTGTGCCTCTGCCTGGTTGTGTGGGGAGTGGCCATGGGGTTTTCCACCTAAGGGCTCAGGAACTGCCACAGAATTTGGGTCAACATGTTATCTTTAGCCTGCTAGAGGTCCAGACCGGCTGCCTTGGGGGTTGCTGATGATCTGGGGAAAAGGCCAGGTCTCTGGGGAGTGTGTATAAACAGAAAGCAGGACATGATTTCTAGAGCTAGGATTTAAAACTAAATTTAAGGAAAGTCATAAGGACGCTTGGTTTCAATATTCCCATTTCACACCAGAGGCTCTTTTCAGATGATCAAGTCTTTCTTCAGCTTAGAGAAATTGTTCTCTTTTCTTTTTTAAATTATATTGTATTGATTATGCTATTACAGTTGTCCTGTTTTCCCCCTTTGCCTCCCTCCACGCAGCACCCCCCACTCTCTCAGGCAGTCCCCTCATTGTTCCTGTTCCTGTCCATTGGCTGTGCACACAAGCTCTTTGGCTAGTCCCTATCTGGTACTGTACTTTACCTTCCCACGGCTATTCTGTAACTACCTATTGTACTTCTTAATCCCCTCACCTCTCACTCATTCTCCCATGCTCAACCTCCCATCTCTTTATCTTTAACCTTTGGCATTTTAATAATGATGTGTGTTGGAGTGGGCCTCTTCGCATCCATCTTGTTTGGGACTCTTGGTGCTTCTTGGACCTCCATGTCTATTTCCTTCACCAAAGAAGGGAAGCTTTCTTTCATTATTTTTTTCAAATAGATTTCCAATTTTTTGCTCTTTCTCGTCTCCTTCTGGCTCCCCTTTTATGTGAGTGTTGGAATGCTTAAAGTTGTCATACAGGCTGCTTACACTACCCTAGGTTTTTTGGATTCTTTTCTCTTCTTGTTCTGATTGGTTGTCTTTTGTTTCCTTATGTTCCCAATCATTGATTTGATTCTTGGATTCATCCACCCTACTGTTGTTTTTCTCTGCAAATTGTTCTTTATCAGTTAGTGTATCTTTGTTCCTGACTGGATCTTTTTTATGCTGTTAAGGTCCTCACTAAGTTCCTTGAGCATCCTTATAACCAGTGTGTTGAACTCTGCATCTGATAGATTGCTTATCTCCATTTTATTCAGCTCTTTTTCTGTAGTTTTAATCTGTTCTTTCATTTGGGCCATGTTTCTTTGTCTCCTCATTTTGGCAGTCTCCCCGTGTTTGTCTCTACGTATAGGTAGAGCTGCTTTGACTCCGTGTCTTGGTAGAGTGGCCTAAGGTAGTAGGTGTCCTGTAGGGTCCAGTGGCACAGCCTCCCCTATTACCCAAGCTGGGAACTTGAGGTATACCTTCAATGTGGGCTGAGTACGTCCTCCTCGTGTAGTTGAGTTTTGGTTACTGTGGGCAGATCAATGGGAGGGATTTACCCAGGCCAGTCAGCTGCAAGGACTGGCTGTGACCACTGACCACCAACCTCTGCCCTCCTTGGTGGATCAGCTTTGTAGGGACAGGGTGGTGGTGCTCCAACATGGTCTGTAGCTGCCCACTGGGTGTGTTGGCCCTGGGCTTTCCCAGGTGATGCAAGCTAAGGTCAGCCCCCACCTGTGTTTTGCCTGGGGCCACCCCGCCTGAGCTGTAGGGCAGTCTGAGATGGCTGCTACTTGTGCTGGACTTGGAGATTCCCAGGCAAAGCCTAGCTGCGAATGTAGGCTGGCTGCTGGCTGTTAGTGTGGGACTTGGGGCTTGCTGAGGTCACCTGTTGCTTGTTTGAGAGGATTTAGGAAGTTGTTAAGCAGGAGCCAAGACTATTTATTCATTTGGAAAAGCAGCTTGGGTGAGCCTATAAATTGCGTGGGTCAGAATCTCTGGGGATCTCCAAGTCTAGTCTCACAGTGTTAGCCACCTTGGATATGGCACCAATCTGCAGGCTCTGTGCAGGGAGGATCCAGAAAAGGGACAACGGCCTCTGCTCACCTTGATGCCAGACACCTCAGCCTACCCCTGTATGTTACTGGTGCTCCTCAAACTTGCTACCCTGGTGCTGGAGCTCAGGGGGAGTATGTCTGAGTAGGTGAGCCCATGTGTGGGTTCTTTAAGAGGGAGTGCTTGGGGCTCCAGAAGTTTCTTCCACCTACTCACTGTCCCCCTCTTTTTTTTTGTAGCCAGACATTGTGGGGACTTATCTTCCTGGCACTGGAACCCTGGGCTGGGGGGCCTAGTGTGGGGCTAAGACTCCTGGCTCCTGAGATATCTCTCCCAAATTTTTATGCACCACATGTGGGTGAGGAACCAGCCTGTTCCACATCTCTGCCCCTCCTACCCATCTGTATGGATGTGGTTTCCTTAAATCCGTAGTTGTCAGACTTCCACTCGACTCTATTTCTGATGGTCCTGAGTGCTGGTTGTTCTGTATTTTAGTTGTAATTTTGTTGTGGTTGTGCAAAGAGGTGAGCCATGTCTGCCTACACTGCCATCTTGATATGAATTCCTCTATTATTTTCTTGATTCAGTTTCTTCTGTCTTCTTCTTCTAAACATATATTAGATGGATATTATGTTTCTTGCATTTATCCTCCATGTCTCTACTTTATTATTTTGTTTTTAAGATTTTATTTATTTATAGACAGAGGGGAAGGGAGAAAGAGAGGGAAAGAAACGTCAATGTGTCGTTGCCTCCCGCACACCTCAACTGGGGACCAGGCCCGCAACACAGTCATGTGCCCTGACTAGGAATCAAACTGGTGACCCTTTGGTTTGCAAGCCAGCACTTAACTGAGTGAGCCACACTAGCCAGGGCTCTACTTGATTCTTATAATTTTCACATTTTTAAATTTCTATTAAATGCTTTGATAAGAATTGTATGACTTGGTTTTCCAATCAGTAATTTGATCTTCTGTTGGGCACATTCTGATATTCAGCTCTTTTAATGAGTTTCTTATTTTGGCAATCATGTGTTTATTTTATAAGAATTCTTTATTGTCCTCTGGTTAATATTTTACCAAGCAGCTTTTTCTTATTTCACAAATACCCTAGCTTAATCTGAGAAAATTACTTCATAAATTAAATGTTTCTTCCAGGATCATTCACAATGCTTCGTCGTCTTAGTAGCTCTCTTTTATGCTGTTGTTTTTCCTCTTGTTTGCTCATAGTAAATTCCACATGGATCAGTCTGGTCCCTGGTGTGGGATGTACCCTAGACTGCAGCATCACTGCAGCATCACTCTGTCTGTGATGTATTCTCTTCTATCCCCTCCACCCCCCAATCTAGAATGAGCACCCTAAAGCTTGGAGACCATGGAGCTCTTAAGGAAGCTCTTAAACTCAGCAAGGGTGAGAGGTACTAGTCGGGGTACAAAAAATAGAAGGGCTGATACGATCATACATACTTGCGTATTACTATTTTAACATTAAAAAAATCTATAGGTCACGGGACCTAGAGGAGGAATTCAGATTAATCACTGTCATCTTGCTTGGGTAGAATTTGGGGTTAAACCACCCCTAGACCACTAGTCGTCTCCAGATTGCTGTACTTAGGTCAGCACCCATTGCTAGCCCAACCAACTGGCCAAGGGTGCTGGGTCTCATGGGACCTGTGTGGTTACTTCAGAGGGGGGCCACAGGTGTGCCATTCATTATTTGGTGTGACTTCTCATGTATAATGACATTTTTCAAGAATTGTCATTATCTACTTTTCATATTTTTTTCTTGTATTTTTTGTGTGGTTTTGCCCCATTTAGTTGAATGTGGACCATTAAGCAAGATATTTTACTGATGTCTTCGTGATTTTATTTTTTATCTCCTTTCCATTTGCATTTTTTATGGTTGATAAATGAGAGTCCTAAAACTTGCTTTATGAAATTAGAGGAGAGAGAGAGGGGTGGGGGGAGAGAAAGAGAGAGAGAGAGAGAGCCGGAAGAGACACAAACTGATTCCAGGTCATTGCTGAGGCCGGGCCATGTGGGAACATCACTTGCAGACTCACCTTGGCAAAGGACCACATTCACAGGCCTGGTTATCTTTAACCCGCCCCATTGTTCTTTTAACACTGTTTCTGTAAATGATGACCTGTTAACTAATACGTGACTGCAGATCAACAGCCTGTTTACTTAAGAATTCTAGGAAGGTAGTCCCCTCGACAAAGAACTCTCAACCCCCTCCTTTTGATTCATTTATTGTTTTTTTTTTCTTCTTCCTCCCTTCTTACAAAAACCTCTGCCCACGTCTAATTGTTAAGATGGTCTTTATGACATTAGTCTGCCATATTCTCAGGCTGCCAGCTCTTGACTAAACTTACTTTCCTTCCACCAGCCCTTGCCTCCTTAGGCTTTTGAGTGGCAGCAGCTGAACCTGGGATCAGTATCATGTCCATTTTGTAAATCTTAATTTTTATCGGTGCACTCAAAGTTGACTAGACTCAAGTTATATGATAATAAGGAGGTCATCAGAGTTTCAATTTATTAATTTACATTGATTAGAATTTTATAATTTCTGGTGTCCATAGGAGTCTGCAATTTAGGTGGGCCCTTTTCTGTACCAAGGTACCTGAGAAGGAGATTTAGCAACGCTCCCTTGGTTAGTGGCAGGGGAGTGGATAGAGAGCCACTCTACCCTGATCTCGGAAAAGCCAGATGCTCTCCTTGCCTCCTGAAACCATCCACCTCCCTGGTGCCCAGAATACCTGGGTCCTCCAGAGTTTCTGCTAGAGGCACTTGGCCAAATTCCCATTTGGAGTCTCATGGATTACCTTTATTTTGTTTACCTCTTTGCTCTGCGAGGACATGCTGCCGACTTCCAGCACAATGCAGTCAACATTCTGGATGTTAAGTTTTACACCCCAGACACAGTATCATGATCTGCCGGTGCGGGGCGTGAGACCTGCCCCTCCCAGTTTCCCACACGAGAACACCTGGGCTCTGGTGTCAGTGGGAGGATGACCAACGGGCAGAATACACTCTCGTCACGTTTCTGGGAGAGAGAACTTCCTGTCAGCTGAAATGTCTGTCATGACTCGTTCAGAGCATACAGATTAGTCAGGCATTTCCTCATCTTAGTATTCCCTCAAAATTTTTGAAAAATATTTAGAATTAATGTGGCCTGTTGTGATACTAGGCTTGGTATGTTTTTGTGGCTACTAGGGTTCTGCCTTCTGGAATTTCTGCTGAGCCCTGCCCTTTTTCTGTCTCCCTCTCTACTCCTCGGCGTCCACACAGAACATGTTCTTTTTCCTGCAGTTTAACATTCACAGTAGAATCTGGTTTGCAAAGATCTTCAAACCTTCTGACTATGGTTTCAGTCTTTGAATCAATATTATTCTTTTTTCCACCAACTAGAAAAAATTTACTTAGTCTCAGATGTGTAAAAATGGGAAAAGAAATGGTTAAAATCATCAAAAAAATCTTCTATATGTGAAAAATTATGTGCTAAGGACTGTGAATATGGAAGAATAAGATGTTGGGGAAATTTAACTAAAAACAGTATCTTCTTTCAACCCAGAATCCTCTCCACAGAGGCAAGAGAGAAAGAAATCACTTCCAATATTGAATAAGCTTTAAACCAGAGTGTGATGTTCATTGCAGACAAGCAATTGGAAAAAAAAAGAATCTCATCTGGTATTTGGCCAGGCAGACATCGTCCTGTGACAGTGTGACTCATAAGTCAGATGAGTAATGGGGTGCTGCTTGCTGAGCGTGGAACTAGAGTAAAGCGGTGACAGAGGTTCGATGGGCATTTACCGAGACTTCAGGAGAGCTGGGCGGGACTTCCTGCTCCCGTTCAGTGGGTGCTTCTCTCGCGGACTTCACCCAGCGCAAGGTCTGCCCAGGGCATGCTAGGCAGTCCCTGTCCACTTCTTCCCTTTTGTTCTTCTTTTAAAATTCCGTGTTGATCATCTTCCTGTTGTCACAACACTCAGACAGATGACAGCACATTCTGGTCTGGCTACCTTTTCAGTGTAGTTCTTACAAGAATTTAATTTGGCTTCTTGTAAGTCATGAGATGACAGCTTACTTATGGCGCATCATGTCTTCCTGAAGTATCTTCATGGCCCTGGGACCATGTCATAAGTCTTAGAAGGCCTTCATCTTATCTCTTCCTTAGCATGGGTCTTTTGTGTAGAACTCAGTCATTGTATGTGGATTTTGATAGTTTGACTCTGAGAGGTAGTTTGTGTGTTCCAGCCCCGGGGGAGTCATGTGTTGCTCTGGTGTGCTAATTCCAAGGATTAGGCCCAAGAGTATATGGGGCTAATCACATCTAAAAGTATCAAAATCTTAAGGTAAATAATTGGTAGAAAGTTGGGGTAGAAGAAGGAAACTGATTATGAACGAGGTGAATAAAAAAATAAATGCCCGAAAGCAAGGCTGAGTAGGAAACAAGAACAGAGAGGAAGAAAGAGCAAGCTGAAAATATAAAAACTGAGGCTCAATGCCACCGGCCACAGATAGGCTCGTTGTGAACTATCCGATGATGCCATATGGAAGAAGGCTCCATTCACCACATAGACATTGTAATTTTACATATCGATTCTGATCATTGCATGGCAAAGGACATAAAATATTCCATTCTAATGAAATCAGTGTTATAACATTTTTCTAACTTGTGTTGGAAGACACTTCTCCATGGGTCTCACGCATTTCTTCACATTTTGCCAGCAGAGGCACTGACTGTTGTATTTCAGATTATCTTCTCAAAGACATATAGAGCAAACAGCCTAGGAGTAAACAGCAGGCAGGCTTACTGCCCATTATAAAAGATTTGCTGCATTTTGCCATGTATAATGCACACTTTTTTGCCCAAATTTGTCAGGGAAAAATAAGGATGCACATTATACATAGGTATAATGATTACACACCATGGGTATAATAATCCCTTGTATAATACCCACAAAAACATGGGTGTGCATTATACATGGGAAAATACAGTAGGTTCCTTAAGTTCAGTGTGTCTCCCCTGTAATAAAACTTACTACCTGTGCAGATGTCACCAGGCCCTCTGTATTCTTGCAGGAAAGGAAACTAGGGATATCAGTGCAAAAAAAAAAAAAAAGCTGATACTCTGGCTACTGCTAGTTCTGTGAGTAACGAAGTCATTTGTTTCTGGCCTAGGAGTCTCATGTCTTTTGCCATCATCCATGGAAGTGTGGTAGGCTAACTTGTTACCCTGCATGTAGGGTAACACCATAGACCCTTCTTAGTTCTTGACAAAGTATCTTGAAGAAAGGGAACCTTTTTTCTGACTAGCGAAAAGGCGCTATGGGCTAGCAGCAGCCAGGGAGGAGGTAAGTTGAGAGCACGCATGTGAAGAGGTGATGAACAAGCAGGGACAGCGTTTACTTAGCCATTTTGGTCCTCCTTTACCTACAGTTAGGCCTCCCACACCTTCAAACGTGAATGCTGACAAGCTTAAAGGTGTGTAAAACCCTCAACTCTGGTTATCTAATAGAGTCGCTAAGGGGCAAGATTTCAGAAATCTGGTGCCCTGGTAATTCCCCAGATCAATGAAACAGGCTGGCTAGGGGTGAGAGACCCAAGCATCAGTATTTTCTAAACCACCCCAGTGATTCCATCGCAGCCATCATGAAAGCCAGTGATCCAGCCTGAAGTCCTAAGATTCTCTGATGCTGCTGCTACCCCTGTGGGTGGCCAACACTTACACAACTCCTGCCTTCCTCGCCAGAATTTAAACCTCGTTCCTTTCCTGGTATGCACCTGACCTTGTGTAGAGCTCCAGGGTTTCTCTAGTTCCGTCCTGCTCTTGCTGGGTCTTCCCATGGGGCCCAGGGATCCCTCTAGATGCTTTCTCATTGCCTCATATTTCTAACTTTTGTCTGATTTCTCACAAGCTGTGTCCGGTGCTGTTGGTGAACAAATTAATTCTTTTAAGACCCTCTACACTGAAGAAATGTGGATACCTTCTGCTCACATGTAGTGAAAGTAAATATTTATGAAGCTCTTACTGAATACCTGGCACTATTCTGAAAGCTTTACATATATTAATGTAATGTCTAATTGTCATAAAACATCATTGTCCTCATTTTACAGAGGAGGAAACTGAGGCAGTAAGAGATGAATAACTTGCCTGGGATTACCTAGCTGGTATACGGTAAAGCAGGATTTAGAGACAAGCAGTCTGATTCCAGAGATCATACAAAGCCACACAACAGGAAAATGAGGGTGAAGAAGTTAGATAATACGATTTCCCCCCATGGCGTCTACTTTAATGCTTTTCTTTTGAAATATTAAATTCTTTCAAAACTTTTTTTCTCCTTATTTTCATGTCCCTGTTTAGCATATGCCGTAATCACATACCCATTTCCTCTGTTGGGCAATTCAGCTCTTGGTTAACTCAGGTCAGACTTCCTTGATGCGGAGTGCCACGTACATGTGGGTACAGAGAATACGTCTGCTTGACAAGGTTTCAGCCAGCAACCTGGCAGGGCTGGTCTCCCCAAAGCCCACTCACAAGTGTGGGCAGGTCCAAGTGCTCCTTTCCTGCAGTGAATGGAGCATCCCCCTGTCCGTCCTCAGACCTTGGGTCTCAGACCCAAGCCAGCCCTGGTTCCTTTCCTTTGGGGAATTAACACAATGTTTAGGCCAACCAGGGAAGCAGACTTGCTCATCTACATCAGCGGTCCTCAAATTTTGTGTGTATCAAGTCACCTAGAGGGCTGGTTCAAGCACCAACTAGAGGACCTGACCCGAGTTTCTCATTTAGAAATCCAGGGCCTGGGAATGTGCGTTTCTGACAATTTCCCCGTGAGTCCCATGCTGCTGGCCCTGTGACCACGCTCTGAGGACCACGGCCTTCGACCTGCGCTGCTGCCATGTGGGTCCACAGACAGGCTGTGTCAGCCTCACCGACCAGCTGGCTGGGGATGCGTGATCAGTGTCCACATCCCAGACTGACAGGATCAGAGTCTGTGTTTAGCAGGCTTCTCAAAACATGATTTGCATGTGCATTAGAGTTTAGAAGTACTGGTTCGGCAGTACTTGGCAAGATTGTCGATACGTGCGTGCTCAGTGCAGCCTCATGCCAGTCCGAGGGGGTGGCAGAAATGAGCTGTTCACTCCATCAGTAAAACAATGGCTGGCATAAAATATGCACTCAATTTAAATGTTATTTGGAGTTCAAATACTTTGAAAATCAGCCTGTTAGAAATTAAGACTGTTAGTTCTGGGTCACCAATGATAAGAGGCAGAAAAAGGGGGAAGCTATTTTCACTGTTACTTTTGCATTTTGGAAAAAGATAAGCAGACAAAATAAAGCATATCACGTTTGTTTTTTAAAAAGTGAAACCAAATATTGATATATTGTTATTTTCCCCTAAGTCTCGATAAAGCTTTGTGGATTTTGAAAATCAAAGGATGAATGACCAGACAAGTGCCCAAACACAGCAAGAAAAAACAATTTGCATTTGTCCGTAGATTCTGATGTGCCCTGTGAGAAAAATCGAGCCATACCAACAAAGCTGCCACGTCAAAGCAGAAATGTGGAAAAGCAAAGCACGTGATTTCTGTTTCAAAATATAAAATCTGAGTGCTACAAAAGACTTGAACTTAATCAAAAAAGTCGTTCTTGTGTGCTTACTGTGTTCCAGGAACTAAGCTAATGTTCCGGCAGCTGAGCGCAGTGCTTTATCTTTGTTCTACCCAATCTCATTAATCCTCACCAAGACTTTATGATTGTATATATTTTTTCATGTATTCTACAGATGAGGAAACTGAAGCTCAAGGAAGCTTAAGAATGTATGTGTATATGTGCATATTTGTACCTGTGACTATACATGCATATTTATACATGTATTTATATGCATATTTATTATATACATGTACTGCAATTGTAGACACCCCTGCATGACCTACCTCTCAAAGAGATACTTATTAGCTTATTTTGCCTGAACGTTGCTGATAGGAGGATAAAAAGGAAAACCTTCACAGATTTATTTACTTTGCCTTTTAGGAGGATGGAAACATATTTTCAGGAGCAGCTGCCTTGATTTGCCCAGGACTGAGCTTCAGCGCCCAAACCAGGAATGTCCTAGAGAAACCTGGACGGCCGATTGGTCTACGGGGGTGTCAGGGCGGGGAAGCAGCGGAGCCGCCCTTTGAAAGCAGGTTGCTCAAGCTGTTCTTGACTTTACTGAGCAAGTAGTTTTATGAGGAAGGGAAACTGGAAGTTTTTGAAGGTCTATTCTTAATGGGTTAAAGAGTGCTGACTCTGCTGTCCCGAGAACTGGCTTTTCCTTTCGTTTTTCCCAGCAGTGGCGGTGGATGGATGTGAAACGCACGGCCTCCATGTGGCTTGGCCAGAGAGGAACCACAGTCTGAAGTCTCAGAGCTGAACGCTGTGACTTGCCCTACCTGAGGGGACACAGGGAAGGAATCAGCTCTGAGTGACCCTCACTCTGCAGGTGTCTCAAAGTTTCCATGCTCTTTGACTTTTTAAATCATGGTTACATTTGTTTTGTTTTTTTTTTTAAGTAATCCATTAAAACATTTTATTTGCTCAGTAGAAGTAAAATCTTGAGCAAATCACTCAACTTTGATAGGCCCCCAATTTCTTAATTAAATTTATTGGGGTGACATTGGTTAAGAAAAGCACGTAGGTTTCAGGCAGACAATTGTATAACACTCATCTGTATATTATATCCTGTGTTCGCCACCCAAAGTCAGGTCTCCGTCCATCACTACTTATCCCCCCGTTCGCCCTCTTCTACCTCCCCCACCGCCTTTCCCTCTGGTAATCACCATGCTGTTGTCTGTGTCTGTGAGTTTTCCTTTTTTTCTTTTGCTTAATCCTTTTGCCTTTTTCACTCAGCCCTCAATCCCTTCCCCTCTGACAGCTGTTAGTCTGTTCTATGTACCTATGTGTCTTTCCATTTTGTACGCCAGTTCATTTTGTTCATTAGATTCCACATATGAGTGAAATCATATGGTATTTGTCCTTCTCTGACTGGAGTATTCCACTTAGCATAATACGCTGCAGGTCCTGGCAAGTGAAAGAGCCTGCCTTCCTTGCTGTACTCAAACCCTGCCACTCTCTCCTCTGTTCATAATTGGGGTTGTGAGTTCCTCTTTAGTGAGGCATTGTCTTGGACCTCCACAGTAGCTTGGGTAGAGGGTACGACCCCTCCCCACCCAGAGCAGGTTTGTGCTTGCTTCTTCTAGGAGTCCTGGGGTGTCATGGTCTGGCAGACCTTTCTTACACTAATTTCTGACTTGGTAGATAAGGATCATGTGTGTGGCATGAAGTGGAATCATAAATCTATATAAGGTCAGGCCTATGATTGTTAATTCCTGGAGGGTAACCTGCCTCCTTCTCCCACATACACACACATTCAGGGCCCCCAAGGAGATAGGCAAGTGTTTTTTGTCGATTCCTTATACTGGTAGGTAATTTTTCTGGTGTACCTAGGTTCACCAGATGAAATACTGAATTTCAGATAAACAACAAATACTTTCTTAATATAAGTGTGTCCCAAATACTGCACTGAACATGCCTTATGTTAACATTTTATTTGTTGTTCATCTACAATACCGATTTAACTAGATGTCCTGTATTCGTATTTGCTAAATATGGCAACACTATTTGTATTTTCCATAGTCTGAGTTCCTTTAGGGGGTTCAAGCTTTATCTGAGGTCTCAACTGTAACTTCTCATACTTTCTGCTTATTTTGCCTGCATGTTGCTGGTAGGAGGATAAAGAGGGAAACCTTCACAGATTTACTCAGTCTTTTATTAGGCTCCCCTGCTTCCAGAAGCCTCCAAAACCTCGGCTCTGGGGCTGGCACTGCTAGCACAGAGCCGGGAAGCCCTGTGCCCTCGTGGTTGCAGCTCTCAGTTCTCTGGCTTCCTGACATAGTTTTCACTTCCATTTTTGGCCCCTGGACTTCCCTTTTCTTCTTCTAAGCTTGGGCATGCCTTTAAAATAATGTTTGTTCATTCTGTCTAGTGTTTTCAGCTGTTGCGGAGTGAAAGGTTTCAGGTTACCTCGTCTACCCTGTCACAGGAGCTGGAAACTGACAAAGGCTGTGTAATAGACAGCGAAGGCCCGTGTTTGCAACAGTGACATGCTGCTCTCCCAACTGTCCCCATCATTCGCGGGAGGGAGATAGTATGTGTGATGACATGTGTTTGACCTAACTATAACCACATCAATGGAATGGCAAGATACTTTGAAATAAGGTTATTATATAACAAGTTTCAAATGTACCAAAGATTAAAGATACATGGACAGACATAATTAAAGAGCACCTAATTTAAGAAAATGTGATTTGCAAGTCCAGATGATTTAATTCCTAGGGTAGTGTTATAGGTGATGTTAACATTTATTCATGAAATATTATGTTCCCTCCCTGCAGGGCCCCTTCCTGGGAAGGTTACACGGCCCCTTCCTGCCATGTGGTGGGAATTCGGCTAGCGAAGTTGAGGTGGAGATAGTTGAGAAAGGACTCTGAGACTGTGCTGCTGTTGCTGGCCAGCATCTAGCGTCCTGGTTGCCAGGAAATGCCTTTTAGCACTTAGGTAGGATGGATAGTGAACCGAGGCAGGGAGGAGGAGGGGGTCGTGTCTTATCCTCCAACTCAGCAGTCCTGAGCCTGGTCTGTTAATATTGCCAGACATTCCAACATTGTAAGAAACAGCAGGCTAACATGGGAGGAAGGAAGTCCTTGAAATTCTATGTATGGTTTCCACTATCTGGGAAAGAAAGCCTTGAAACTGTGTATTCATCCCAAGGCCTGGAAAGGGGAAGATGATGGGGTCCACAGTGGCCCAACAAGAAGCCCATAAAACAACTTTGGTTAATTGCTTACTTCTGGTCACTATCAGTTTTATGAGGGAGTCCCTAATGCTTACAGAGAGAGCCCCTAAGTAACTTTGGGTAACTGCCTCCTGCCATGTATCTGTTTTACAACAAGATGAACAAATGGGGTCTGGAGCAAGATAAGGATTTGGGGTAACAGACCCTCACATGTACCTAAGGTTGAGTAGTCACATCCCCCTGGGAAAGCTGGCACCACCTTTACCTGACAATCAATATGTAACTTCTTCACTCCCATTCTGCCAACTATCTAAGTCCTCAGAACAAAGGACCTGAGGCTCTTGCCAGCCCTACCTTGACCTGCCCTGAACCTGTGCCTTTCTCCCCCACCTTAGCAAGGCCCGTTCTCTTCCCTGAGAACATATCACTCATAAACCCTGCTTGCACACCAATAGACTTGCTGATCTATAATTCTTTACTGTGTCGGCAAGAAGAACCAGGTTTCTCCCATTAACAAAGTGAAAGCACTAGCAAGTGACTTGTGGTGTGTCAGAGCCCTTTTCCCTTTGCCATGACAATCTTCCAGTGGCTCTGAGGGGGAGCAGAGCTACAGCCAACCTCTACGATGGATATGTAGAGTGAGCAAGAAAAATCCCTTTGTTCTTTTAACCCACTGGGTTTTTTAGGCTGCTTATTACTGCAGCACAGCTGGATCTTGACTGACACAGGTGCCACTGACCCTCAGGCACGATGCTAGGCTTGAAGATGCAACAGTGAGTCTATTGCATGGAGTTTCTCCCCTCATGGAATGTAGTCTTAGAAAGGTAATGGAAATTAATCAAACAGAAAAACTAATGTAAAAATAAAACTGAGATAAAAGTCTTGAAGGAAACCAATTCTTGGCAAAATTAAAGTGCATTTCTTTATAATGATAGCTCACCTATTTCCAGAAAAGCCTGAGACTATTTAAAAAACCAACACAAGACACAATTTGGACCAGAGGCACATTAATATTGCAGAGGAGCCAATGTCACAGGGCCCTTGTAAATCACTTACTGCCATGGGGAACAGTAATTTCTACTTTGCTGGAGCTAATGCAAAAAGGGAAATAGTTGGGCAATATAATTTTTAGTGTTTGACAGCAGGATACAGGCTAGCTCTTTGAGGAATTGAACGTTTTCTTGCTCTGAATCAAGAAGCAGTTTATCAATGGGGCCTCTATGTGAGGAGCACTTCACAAGGTAACAGGCGCTAACTCTACATTTGGCCTTGGAAACATCACAGGAACATTGTTTAAATGGATATTCCTTGTAACCATCTATAAAGCTGAAGAGAATACAAACTGGAATTAAGGGAAGCCATTTTTGCATAGAACTCAGGTACTATGAGCTGGATTGGTTGCTTTCTGCTCTTTAACCCATTGGGGGCAGTATTAGAAGAGGAGCAACAAGTGGTGCATCTTTAGATGATCCTTAGACTCTAAATATCACAGATCTTATATGAACCTTTGGAAAGGGCTGGGTTTACATTGATTTGTGACTGGGTTTTTTTCGACCTGGACCTCAAATTATGATGTGTGCTGTTGGCAGAAGAATCCATCCATTCATCTTTGAGACAGAAGGAGGCATAGTTGCCAATGCGTCATTGAAGGTCAAGAGACTGATTTCTGCCCTGGCTGGTGTAGCTCAGTGGATTGAGTGGGGGCCTGTGAACCAAAGGATCGCGGTTCGATTCCCAGTCAGGGCACATGCGTGGGTTGCAGGCCAGTTCCCAGCAGGGGACGCATGAGAGGCAACCGTACATTGATATTTCTCTCCTTCTCCCTCTCTCCTACCCTTCCCCTCTAAAAATAAATAAATAAATACTAAAAAAAAAAAAGAGAGACTGATTTCTGCTTTTTGTCATATAACAGTCACGCTGAGTCCCATGGGCAGGAACAGTGATTTCCTTAAAAGGGAGCATTCAATGACTTCTGGTCAAGATGATGGCATAGGCAGACATGGCTTGTCTCCTCACAGAACCACATCAAAATTACAATGAAAATGTACAACAATCACTCAGAACCATCAAAATCAAGTTGAATGGAAGTCTGACAGTTATGCAATTAAAAAAACCACTTCCATCCAGACTGAGCTAGCAAGCTGGTGCCATATCTGAGACTCCATCAACCTGGCTAACACTGTTTGACTGCCTTGGAGATCCCCCAAGGCTCTGCCCCACCCAACTTATGGGCCCACCCAAGCTGCTTTTCCATATGAATGACTGGTCTTGGCTCAGGCTTCACAACTTCCTAAATTCAATCAAACAAGCAACAGCTGACCTCAGCAAGCCCCAAGTCCCACACTAACAGCCAGCAGCCAGCCTAGATTCACAGCTAGGCTTTGCCTGGGAATCTCCAAGCCTAGCATAAGTAGCAGCCATCTCATTGCCTTATAGCTCAGGCAGGGTGGCCCCAAGCAAAACACAGGTGGGGGCTGACCTCAGCCTGTACCACCAGAGAAAGCCCAGGGCCAGCACACCCAGTGGGCAGCTATGACCATGTCAGAGCACCACCCCCCCAGCCCCTACAAAGCTGATCCACCAAGGAGGGCAGAGGTTGGTGGTCAGTGGTCACAGCCAATACTTGCAGCTGACTGGCCTGGGTAAACCCCTCCCATTGATCTGCCAATGGCAACCGAGGCTCAACTACAAGAGAAAGGTGTACTCAGCCCACATGAAGGGTCACCTCGAGCACCCAGCTTGGGTGATAGGGAAGGCTGTGCCACTGGACTCTATAGGACACCTAACACATCAGGGCATGCTACCAAGACAAGGAGTCAAAGCAGCTCTACCTAATACATAGGAACAAATACAGGGAGGCTGCCACAATGAGGAGACAAAGAAACATGCCCAAATGAAAGAACAAATCAAAACTCCAGAAAATTAGCTAAATGAAATAGAGATAAGCAATCTCTCAGATGCAGAGTTCAAAATGCTGGTTATAAGGATGCTCAAGGAACTTAGTGAGGACCTCAACAGCATGAAAGAGATCCAGTCAGAAAGGAAGGACACACTAGTTGAAATAAAGAAGAATTTACAGGAAACAACAGTAGGGTAGATAAAGCCAAGAATCAAATCATCGATTTGGAACATAAGGAAACAAAAGACAACCAATCAGAACAATAAGAAGAAAAAAGAATCCAAAAAAAAGTAGGGTAATGTAAGCAGCCTGTACGACAACTTTAAGCATTCCAATATTCACATCATAGGGAGCCAGAAGAAGAGAAAGAGCGAGAAATTGGAAATCTATGTGAAAAAATAATGAAAGAAAACCTCTCTAATTTGGTGAAGAAAATAGACATACAAGTCCAGGAAGCACAGAGAGTAACAAACAAGATGGATGCAAAGAGGCCCATGCCAAGATGAATCATAATTAAAATGCCAAAGGTTAAAGATAAAGAGAGAATCTTAAAAGCAGCAAAAGAAAAGCAGAGAGTTACTTATGGGGAAGTTCCATAAGGCCTTTCAGCAGATTTCTCAAAAGAAACTTTGCAGACTAAAAGGGATTGGCAAGACATATTCAAAGTTACGAAAAGCAGGGATCTACAGCCAAGACTGCTCAACCCAGCAAAGCTGTTGTTTAGAATTGAAAAGCAGATAAAGAGCTTCCCAGACAAGAAAAAAACTAAAGGAGTTCATCATCACCAAACCATTATTATATGAAATGTTAAAGGGACTTACTTAAGAAAAGAAGAGGATCAAAACTATGAACAATAAAATGGCAATGAATACAAGTTTGTCAACAATTGAATCTAAAGAACAAACTTAGCAAACAAGAACAGAGACAGAATGAATCATGGATACAGAGAGAGTTTTGATGGTTACCAGATGGGAAGGGTTGTGGGGAATGGGTGAAGAGGCGAGGGGATTAAGAAGTAAAATAGGTAGTTACAGAACAGCCATGGGGATGTAGAGTACACTGTAGGAAATGGAGTGGCCCAAGAACTTGTACACATGACCCGTGGACATGAACAATGGTGGGGGTGGTTTGCCTGAGGGTTTGGGGGTTGCTGAGTATGGGGGGTGGCAAAGGAGGTAAAATCAAGACAACTGTAATAGCATAATCAATGAAATATATTTTAAAAAGTGGAGCATTTAATTTCCTCAAGGACTTCAATACATTAGTTAAGAAACCAGCACTTGGCACCAGAAAACATAAAAGATTTGGGGGTTGAAAATTCTAAGGGCTTTTATTTATAACCGACTGCTTCAGCCACATCAGAGCCCAGCAGTCCTCACCTGGCTCATTAAACGGAGGGATGTAGCACTTGCTCCGGATCACCACTTGGTCCAGATCAGTGCTGGTTGTAGGAGAGAAGGCCTGCCACAAAGTCATCTCACTGCCTCCTTGGAAAGTCGATTAGGCTGTGTGAACCAGGACAGTGCTGTGGACTAGATGCAGTGCGTTGTGATTTTAGGAGGATGTTGTCCTCCTACAGTCTTGTGATTTTTGTAGCAGCCACACATCTCCACCCATAAATCAGGCATTTAAGAATTCTTCTGTAAATTTTCTATTACAGAATGCATTTTCTCATTGAATCTTCATTCTTCCAAATGGCAGAAACCAAATCTTAGTTGGTCCCCAAATCTCACCTCCTTCATCTTCCTGTGCATTGCGGGGCGGGGGAGGGCACTCAAGCTGTCTCGATACATTGGCATCAGGTGTCAGGTCTCAGGGCAAGGCCGTCACCATCGACCTCAGCTGGCTTCGGCAGAGACATCCTTGCTGTGGCCCACCTGAGCCCAGAGGTCTGTTGTATGACAATGTGCCTATAGTTAACAAAACTGTATTGTTGTACACTTAGAAGCCGCTTAAGAGAATAGGTCTCATGTTAAGTGTTCTTACACACACACACACACACATGCACACAAAGATACAAGGCAACTTTTGGAAGGTGGTGGATATTTCTATTACCTCAATTGTGGTTGTTTCATGTGTGTGTGTGTGTGTGTGTGTGTCCAAACTCATCAAATGATATATATAAAATATATGTAGGTTTTTGTACATCAACTACATTTCAATAAAGGTGTTTTTTTTTTAAAGGAATATAATATGTGGCAGGCAGTAGGCTAAATGCTTATCATATCAACTTACTGCACTCTCACACTCACCTTGTGAGATGGGTAAACATCAGTATGTCTCTTTTACAGGTGAGGAAAATGAGACATGAGAGTAAAAAAAATGATGTACTCCATTTCACCCAATTAGTAAGTGCAGGAGCTGGGAGCAGCCCGGAGTCTGGCTTAAGATCCTGCGCCCTTGATCCCAGCACTGCGCTCCCCCCGGGAAACATCCTTCCTTTGGATCCCACCATGGATGGCACGCTCTCCCGGTTTCTCCTGCAGCCTCTCTGCCCACGCTCTCCATCTTCGCCATCGCTTCTCTTCTGCAGCCAGCCCATTTCACCTGCGGCTTGCTCCCTGGAGCTCCACCTGGGCTTGCTTCTGCTCAGGCAAACCCTCTCCCCAGAGGCTCCTCAGGATCAGGGCCCCCGACTACCAGTGAGAGGCAGACAACTCCCCAGATGTGTCTGCTTGGTGCCTCTGCTCCACTAGGTCTCAGGCGCAGATATTCAGCTGCCTCTTAGATGTCTGCATCCGGATTTCCACAGGCAGCTAATGCTTTCTATGAACAGGACTGAATGCATCCTGTTTCCCCCAAATTGATTTCTCCATACCTAATCCGGGACCTCACCGTGCTGGAAAACTAGGAGCCATCTTTGACTTTCTCTCTCCTTCTCCAGTCTACCTAAATCGCCAGGTTGGAGGAATTTCACTACCCGTTGACTATTGCTCTGGTCGGGGCCTCTTTATTTCTTATTTGGCCACTGAAAAGTCCTCCTAAGTGGTCTCTCTGCTTCCAGTCTTGTTCCCTTACATGCCTCGTCCTTTAAACCATGAGAGTGTTCTCTCTCAAACCCATCTTTATTATTTGTGTAAAGCCCTCAAAGTCTTCTCATCATTGCAGAAATGGTCCTTAAACATGTGGTCCTTAGGCAAGATTCAGAAGAGCCTCTTGCACATTCGTTAAAATGAAAGCTTCTGGCCCTCACCCAGACCCACTAAGTCAGCACCTGTCGGGGCACAGCCTAAGGATGCACACTGTTACAATGCTACCGGAGTGATTCTTAATTTGCCACCTGGATAAAATCAAAGCATCCTAAAAGGATGTGAATGTTCTGATCTCTATTCTCCTCTCCAACCTTCTCTCTCACCAGTCTTTCCGAATTCCCCCAAACACCCAGCTTCTTTTATTTCCCACCCAACCCCGTGCACACCTAACTTGCTCACAAGCCTTTCCACTGTCCCCCCTCTGCCCAGAATGCCTTGCCCTTCCCTCTGTCTCAGGCATCCCCCCTTCTCCTTAGGCTTGGGTCTGCCCCCCCCCTCCCAGGCTCAGTGATCTGCGCCTCCTCCTCACTTCCCCAACGCGCCTGCGTTTGCACAGCCTTTGCGTCCTTAGTGCACCAGCCTGCACTCATGTTCCTGCCTGCCTGCCCCTTTCGGTTGCCGGCTTCATCTTTACGTTTCCAGAGCCAGATGCAATGTCTGGCCCATGGCAAACGCTCAGTAAATACTTATCAAAGAAATAAATTAATGACCATAAAGAGTTTGAGCAGCATAGCAGAAGGATGGATAGAGTGCTGAGGAGCCAGTGAAGTAGGGATTATACATTTTGCCTGGAAGACCAAAGAGTTGTCACAGGGAAGGTGACGTTTCTTTAAGGCCTTAAGAGAAAAGGAAGAGTCGAAATGTATGGGGCAGAGGAAAGGGGGAAAGAGGTGCTGCTGGCTAAGGGAAGTTTCAGGGAGAGGCGGGCACTTCGTCGTGGAGGGACACGGGATGGCCCCAGGGGCTGGTGGCGGAGGAGCTGGGAGGCAGCTCGGAGCAGGACTGGGAGGATCAGCAAAGCCTGCCCCGGCTGGGGCCCCTGACTGGGAAATCTACAGGCTGCAGTGCCACCTACTGTGCCGAATTGGTTTTCCCGCCCCCTGGGTGGGAAGAAGCGAGGAAGTCACGTAGTATGGAGTCAAGGCAATGGCGGTGTTAAAACTTCTGACGGAATTAGAAAATCCACAATGTGACAAGTGGTACATGCTCAACAAACAATAATAAGCATTGTTCAAACTTGTGACGTTTTCTTGCCATCAAGCATTTTAAAAGGTCCTTCCTGTCCTTCATTATTTAATGGAATGTCTCACGTGGTTTTTGCTTTAACCTTCTTGACAGTTTCATTCTTAAAGTTATATAAGCATCTGAGGCTTAATTGCTGCTGCTGCTGCTTCTAATAACCTTCCTTTACTGTTGTGGACCGTTCAGCCTGATTTCAGGAGTTGTAACCCTCACCCCATGGTGGGGTATGTAAGAGCCCAAGGGACCCACTTCATCTGGGTCTGTTCTGTCACAAGGACGTGACCTACTAAGGAGACAAAGCTTATCTCCCTGGCAGGAGCACTGCTTCTGCCTTACCCATCTCTGGCCCCATAGCTTGGTTGGCAGTCAGTGACGGGTAAGACTCCTCATGGGAGGGGCAACCTAAGCCAGACGCAACCACTTGGGAGGCCTCATGGAAGGACTCGGGGGGTTGCAGCAGAGAGGATGTGATGGACCCTTGCCCACCCCCCCACCCCACCACCCCTGCCTATTCTGACATAGCCCGAGGCCTCATTTCCATCTGGGAGACGTCTCCTGCTTCCTAATCGGCTTAAAGCCTGAAACTGTGGGGGTGAGCGGTGCAGCCCTGTACCAGCCAGGATGGCTCCCTGGGTGATCGGGCATAAGAAAGAATTCCTAAAGCCCTGTGAAACCTGCTTTGCTAAGAGTGCTCTCACTTAGGTGATAAGTGTCCCAGGAGGAAATGAGTATGTCTCCCAAAGTTTGGCAACCCCCTTTCCTGACAAATACTGGCTCAGATTAAGCCCTCAGATTTCTTTGACATGTTAAACCTGTATTCCGGTGTATTGGAACCCAATAAAAGCCTAGTGAGGATGGGGCTCTGGGTCATTCTTCTCTGAGAGTTTGACCACCTTTCCTCCCCAAGCAGTCATGTCTTGGTAGTTTTTACTTTCATCCGTGACGGAGGGATGGGGCTCTGCAGGCGGAGCCCCCCCCACATCTGGCGCCCAGGACAGGGGCCCCCTGCACTTTACTGTTCAGATTTTTAATCCCATATAATAGTGACAAAGCAAGAATTAAACCACAATTATTGGTAAGGTTAAGTGGAAAGTGGCTCTTTCAACCTTCCTTCCTTCCTTTCTTCCTTTCTTTCTTTCTTTCTTTCTTTCTTTCTTTCTTTCTTTCTTTCTTTCTTTCTTTCCCTCTTTCTCTTTCTTTCTTTATCAGAAATTCCCACAGTTAAAACTGTTAACACAGTTAACACAGTCTGTATAGTATCTGATACGTTCTGGGCACCTAATGGGTACCCAATAAGCTGCAGTGTTTGTTAATGAAAGTAGTGCCTTCAAACAATTTGAGTTTGTGGTTTACATGTGCTTGAATGGTGTTATGTGTATCTAAGTCTTCTTTTTCCTCCAACATTTCAGAAGTCCTTAAGATTCTTCTGGAGTGAAGATGGGCGACTGTGCAGCTCACTTCACTTGCCAAGCCATTCCACAGAATGAAAAGCCTTGGTGGCTCAGAGCAGTGGTCCCCAACCTTTTTGGCACCAGGGACAGTTTTTGTGGAAGTCAATTTTTCCACAGACCGGGGGGAGTGGGGGATGGCTTTATAACCTGCCGCCAGATGAAGCTTAGTTGCCACTTACCACTCACTGATAGGGTTTTGATATGAGTCTGCAAGCAATCGATTTATTGTGGTCTCTGTGCAGTCCGACCTCTCTGCTAATGATAACCTGCATTTGCAGCCGCTCCCCAGTGCCAGCATCACCGCCTCAGCTCCACTTAAGATCATCAGCCATGAGAGTCTCATAAGGAGCACACAACCTAGATCCCTCGCCTGTGCAGTTCACAGCAGGGTTCGTGCTCCTACGAGAATCAATGCCAACGCTGATCTGACAGGAGGCGGAGCTCAGGCAGTAATGCGAGTGATGGGGAGTGGCTGTAAATACAGAGGAAGCTTCTTCACTTGCCCACACTGCTCACCTCCAACTGTGTGGTCCTGTTCCTGTGTGTCCAGGGGGCTGGGGACCCCTGGCTTAGAGTGATTCCTGGTGAAGGCACTGGCGTCTCTGTTCATAGACCCCAAGGTGTGTGGGGACGGCTACTGCCTTCCCTAAGGAGACTGTGGAGGTGGGGCTGGGTGCAGGAAACCTGCCTCCAGTGACTAATTATGTTTTCGTGACTCAGTGCCAAAACAGATTATTCTTTGTTGTGTCTTCTCCCAGATCTTTCTGTCTCACATCCAGACAGATCAAAATTGCTCTAAAGCCAAGAACTTGGTAACTTCATTCTTGCACTCCTGGTTTTCCACACAGGGGTGGGTCACATGGTTAAATCAAATTCAGGAGAACCCACAGCAGCCAGCAGGTGGGAAGCATCCCACACTTGGTAAGTATTGTGTGGGACCAGGTGTGGTCCCCCAAGGGTGCGAGGGAGAGGAGTGGTCCCCAAAGTCTAGATCGGGGTGTCAAATTCACGTTCACCGGGGGCCACATAGCCTCGCAGTTGCCTTCAAAGGGCCGAATGTAACTTTAGGACTGTGTAAATGTACTCCTTAACAGTTAAGGGAGAGCTGGGCACTACCACCAGATAAAACGAGGTGGAGGGCCGGATTCGACCCGCGGGCCTTGTGTTTGCCACCTGTGCAGTAGAGCATCAGAATCTGGTGAGCTCGTTACACCACAGGTCGTAGGCCCCGTACCCAGAATTTCACCAGGACTGTGAAAAGGACCAATAATTTTAATTTAGGACTACAAAATTTAGCAAATAAAAATAGAAGATGCCAAATAAATTTGAATGTTAGATAAACCACAATTTTTTTAAAGGATAAATATGTCTCGAATATTGCATGGGACATACCTATCCTAAATTTTTTTAATCACAAAATTTATTTGTTGCTTATCAGATATTCCAGCCTACCTGGGTGCCCTGTATTCTCTCTGGCAGTTCAGGTTGTGTTTCAGCAAAGGCGCTGGTGATGTGGTTGCTGCTGGTCCAGAGACCACTATGGAGCCTCAGATAGGACCAGCATGCCTGCAGGACCCTGGGAAGCAGCAACGTTTAACCAGCAGAACCTTGGGGCAGGATGTGAGCGAGGCGGCAGGATGAAGAGTATTTTCTCAGAACTCTTAGGAGGAAAAAATTTCAAGACCCAGAGGACTCAACAGGGTCGCGTGTCTGAGAGTTTGAAGGAGCTGAGGATGGACACAAAGAAATTAGACTGGGCAACGAGGAGGCCCAATCTAACTTCCGTTTTACAATTCAGCCCCTAAAGGAGAAAGAACATCTGCTCAGAGAAATCTCTGCTGACACTGACCACTGCAAAGTAGAAAAACGTGCGTTGAATAGCATACTTAAATTTTTTTTGTTGTAGTTTATTCTTTGAGCCCCTCTTTCATTTACCTTCATGGGGCAATTTTCAGTTTTCCAAAATTAGTTTTCTTCCTCGGGGCTTTCTTTTCCTCATGGGGTAAGCCATTTCAATTTTCCGCTTGGGGCTGCAGCTTCTGATTCCTCTGCACTTGCTGCCAGCACTGCACTTCCCGGGCCCCGTTCTCCACCAGCACCCCCACCCAGACCTTCTCGGTCGCCTTCCCCCCCCCAATTTCCGCGCTGAATTTTAAAAAGTGGCCTCAAATACCCCATAACCCAAACTCCACCGTGAACGCGTGCTCTCTAGTGTTAGAATGATCTTGGGCTGAGGTTGTTGAGAAGCTGAGAGTTGCTCAAACTGCAGTCTTAGGACCGTCCGCTCCAGAGCTCCTGGCTGACAGTTTATTGGGCGTCAGAAGGGCGGCGCTCTTACAGGAGCCGCAAGAGCCACTTGGAGAAGCTCCTGAAAGGACCAGGAGGCTGTGAGGCGGAGCCCTGGGGCCCTTCCCCACTACGCAAAATGGGAGGCGGTGTTCCTCCGAGGTCTGCGGAATGAGCTGGTGGCCGACTGAGGGGCACCGTGGGTCACCGGCAGAGAGGTGGGGCACGAAGCCCGAGGGACTTCCCAAACAACTCGTCCCGCACCCCCGCCCTGTGGGAACAGGTTATGAGCTTTGGAATTAACATACTTTTCTTAACCTCACTGTTGTAAATGTAAACTCCAGAATGTGCCCCTTTTTATGGTTTTACCGTTTGTGCTTGACTTAACTATATTAACACATCGGAGGTTTGAGGCTTCATTTAAAAGTATAGTGTATCATTTAATAAATAACATTTACCCAGTGCATATTATTTATATTATATTACATAATTATTAGATGCATGGCATTTATTAAATATTGCTTAGTAAATAACATATTACTAAATCACATTTATTAAAAGTTATTTAATAAGTAACATTCAACTTCTATTAATGTGGATTCAAAATATGGAAGGGACTCAATTTTGAAATGCGTAATCCGTGTGTCCTTGCACAATCAAATAACCACGTGTTGCACGTGAGAAGGTCCACACGTGAACCCCATCCGTGTCGTGACAGTGTCCCTGGACCCTCCTTTACTGCGAATGCCTGACTGGGGTGGGGGGGGTTGTGACACAGGAGATGTCCGGTGTTGGCCCCTCCCTAGCTTAACGCAGCCGGAATCTGGGGAGACGGGTTGTCAGACCACAGGCCAGTGCTACACCACCTGTGGCCGTGCCCTCCCGGGAGTTTCCCGGTGCTGCTGACTCTGACTCGGGGAACCTCTGCCCACCGACCGATCCAGAGGTCGGGACAGTGTGCTGCCCCGACAGACAGAAAGGTCCGAGGGCATCACGGTGCCCTCTGCTACGTTAGGGGGCAGGGCAGTGCGTCAGAGAAACGCCTCGTTACCGGGTTTGGGAGAGGGCTGTGTGGGGCCACTGTCTGCCGAGGTTGCGGTTCCAGAATGCGGTCCCAGTTCGTGTAATTCTGAGAGAGCAATTCCCAGGGTGGGGTTTCTGCGTCCTTCCACTCCCTGCTCCTGGTCACAGTGGCCTGCTTATTCATTCAAAGAGATTGTGAATTCATTCATTTGTCGTTTGAGTATCTCTCTGCAATGGGTGGAGCGCTTGATCACTGACCAAAGGGTGAGCCCCACGCCTCCCAACTAACTAATGCTGAGCACAAAGAAAAAAGCAGTGTCTTGTTCTTGAAACACCAGCATTGTTTCTGTCCGGTAAAAATAAGTGAAAGTTGGTTTCCCACTTTGGAGACATTTAAAAAGATTTCTCTTCCTAATTCACCCAATTTCTCAGTGAATGAGAAATGGCCTTGTTTTGACTTGCAACTGGTACAACTCAGCTGTCCGTGGAAAGGTGGTGCTCTCGTGGCCAGGTCACGCAGATGGAGCCACAGCCTGAAGCTAATACCTGGTCAGGGTGGACACCTGAGAACCGATGGCCGGGGCCAGCTTCTTCCTCTTTCAACTCAGGAAGGCAAGAAGTGATGGCTCTCCATCTCCAAGCAGGGGTCAGCAAAGCTTGCTCATTGAGCTCTGTATTTATTATACTTATTCTATAGAAAGATATTTCAAGGCCCTGGAGCTCCACTGATATTTAAGAACTAACTAAATAGAAAGAAAAACCAATGCTATCACCATAATTGTCGTGGAAATGGAAAAACGTGACCGTAACTAATAAAGCTAAAAAACTTTCAATGAAGTTTGGTAAAACTAAAACATCCGTAAAAGGGACAAATTTGGCAACTATTAAATTCATCCCTGAGGCAATGTTTTGTTTTCTGAATTTGTTCTTTAGTTTTAAAACAATTAACAATTTAAAAAGAAAAAAATAGTTTAATTGTAAAATCATTATCAACATTAAGTGAAACATTTCATGCATAAATTAAAATTTACAGTCAGCAAACAAAATACGTTCCACAGTTTACACCCTGTTTTGCTGTTTTAAATTTAAACACAAAATGACAACGCTAAGCAGTTACACAAAGTGAAGGAACTGCAGTATTTCCAGTTTTTTTCTGTTGCTTTCCTAGACTGTCATTGTTTATGTGGGATCTGCTGTTTCAATGCAGGGAAGTTCCCCTGGAGCTGGAGACACAAACTGTGTTTGAAGGGAGCTCAGAAGATTTCAAGCCATTATGAACTTACTCTTGAAACAAACACATTGTTACGTATTGAGAACTATGTTGTTCGAATTAATTTGCAAGTAGAATACCATATTATTAGGGAATGAGTAATAAAAATGGATTGATTTGAAATGTTTTTCAGGGAGGAGTATCCTGTCAATGAATTGTTTGGAATGGTTGGTAGATGGTGACGATGAAAAGCAGACTGAGTTTACGCTTGTTTTATTGCTTCTTAACAACTTCTCTGACAGCTAATGCGTCCTTTATCGCTTGCACCTGGGCTGAGAAGACATCAGTAAATGTGCTGTGTGGGACTTCTGCAAAGTCTGCTTGTAGGCAACGGACCCAGTTGGGGGAGGTTCTCCTTCTTGCTGTTTCTTTCCTCCTCTCTGCCATGGGTCAGGTGGATGTGATGATTGGAGCTTTAGCAGCCTTTGTGGACGGTGAGGGCAACTTGGATGAAAGCTGGTGTTAGCAGAGAGCAGGAAGAGTAGAAACCCAGGGCTCTGATTCTGTGGACACACACCAAGCTGGCTCCCAGTGAGTCCCAACCTTGTAGAATCCCGGTCATCCAGCTGGGGTGAAACCTGTGACTTGTTTCTACTAATCAACAGACTATGGCACAGAAGAAGGGGTATTGCTCTAACTATTATGTTACACTATATGTCAAGGGTGAATGAATCTTGCACATGTAATTAAGGTCCCTAATCAGTTGATTTTGATTCTATCGAAAGGGAGATTCTCCTGGCAGGTGTGACCTAATCAGGCAAGTCCTTTAAAAGAGGGCCTGTGCCTTCCCTGGATTCAGACTCCAAACAGCGGCAGAGATGCTTTTTCTCTGCTGCTGACTTTGAAGAAGCAACGCTCCATGAATGTTACAGCTGAAAGGAAGTGCATTCTGCCAGTAATTCAACTCTGAGGGAGCTTGGAAGTGGATTCTTCCCAGTTCTCCCGGTGAGAAGGCAGCCTGGCCAACACCTTGATTTCAGCCGGTGAGAGCACCCCGCTGAGCCATCGCCAGACTCCCAACCCCGGGAAACTGTGGGATAATAAGTGTGATTAGCTAAACCTGTCCAGTCCGTGCTCACTTGTTACTCCGCACAGATGCCCGCCTTGTTGCTGCCATTCCCAGAAGGGTGCCTACCTTCAGGCTTCTTTACGTTGATGAGAATTAAATTTCTCACTTTTCTAAGTTGTGATTTTAGATCTTCATTTATAGGCAGCTGAACCATCACTAATTCACAGAGTCATGAGGAAGGATTTATGGAAGATCAATCATTTACTATTGAACTTGAAAGTAGATTGTTTTACAGGGTGGAACGGATTGCTGAAGAAAGAAAACAATTTTCATGGGGCAGAATGAATAAAGGAAAGTTGTAGGTATTTTGAAAAAATAAAGAATAATAAAATTTCACTAGATCGAGTGAGATGAGGCTAGAAAGGTAGATTGAAGACAAACCACAAATCCACCCCCTCCCCATAAAGAACCTCCCCCCAAACCAAAAACCTTGGAGATTCTTTCCAAGCAATGGAGAGTACGGAGAGTTTCTGACCAGGGTGGTAGCACAGTCAGCATGTGCCTTATTTTAAAAACGCGGGGAACCTCAGTTCCCCTGAGGTTGCAGGGATGTGTCTCTGAGTACATTTTGTTTCAAAAAGGTTTATGGGAAGAGAAACTGGGGGCAGGAACAGGAACGGGAACCAGGAGCCAGGGACCTCAGCAAGCAGTAGAAGACTCTCATGGTTAAGGGCTCTCTCCCCTTCCCTCCAGCCCATTGGACTCCATTCCCTGCTGTGGTAAGTTTCTTCCAGCTGAAGCGTCGCGGGGTGAAAGCTGCCCACCGAAGGGGAAAGAAGGGGTTTGCTGGTCAGCCCTGATTCAGCACTGGTTCAAGGTACCACTGCCGGAAGCTGCACTCTGATTAGACAACTTTGGAATAATCCCAAAGGCCAAGGGTGGGAGCGGGGATGGAGGGACTGCCGTGGCCTGGTGGGGGCGGGTGTGTGGGCGCCTGCGCACCTGCGATGTCTGAGACTGGAAAAGGAGACGAGGAATAAGAACACAATTGTTCCAGGTGTGATTAAAATTTCACAATTTTATCTTTTTGTATTCGGGTCTCAAGGACAGATGACACACTCATATGGATTATAGTCCCACCAAGGGAGTACCTTTTTAGTTGAATTTCCATTTATTTTAGGAATTGCAATATGCACACAGTTGTAATTTTTTTCAATTATTTCTCCTTATCGCGATCAATGTCAACCAAACTATAAACTCTATGATTAAAACTGGTTTCCACTATAACAATTTTAAATGCTCAAATATTAATGCATTGCATGTCCAAAGTGTGTGAAGTACTCTGTTAGGGCTGTGGCACCCGTCACTGGAAGGAAAGAGAATTTCAGAGTAGCTACTTGCAGGTATCTCCGAGTTCGTAACATAATCCCAGTGAAATCCTAACTTCTTGTTTAAGAAAGCAATACTCTTCTGCTCAAATGGAGTAGTAGACTTACATGGATGTTGTTAAAGAAAATCTCAGGTCACCTAATAGATATATTTTAACCTGCACATTTTGCCACACATGCCTGAGGTTCCTCTGAATTTGGAAAGCTTGGGGTCTTTTTCTAAATTTTTGGATATATTGATTATCTCTACATTTTATTTAGAAATATTCAAACACCCAAAGTTGACTAAAATCTGTAATTGACATGATAAACGCTCATCTCAGAAATCGAAGATGCCTGCATTTAAAATGCCTGAAATGCATTTTTTAAAATGTGGCTGAAATACTTCTGGGAGACTTCCAGTCGGCTCCCGGGTGGGTGCAGCTCACACTTTCTACCACTAGGTGGTACTCTTCCTCCATCATGCATAAATCTAACGACAATGTGAGCAACGTGGCTGCAAAACCAACCTAGTTTTTTTGTGTGTATGTGTGTGTATTTTTAAAATCTCCTGGCCACTATTGAAATACAAGATACAACTTTACCTCAAGTATTCATCCATAATTGTAACCATACGGTATTTTGAAACTGGTTGGCTAAGCACAAAGCACTGTGGGAAGTGAAATTTATACCTGCTTTCCGCAGTATCACCCCACACCGCATTTCAGAAAACTAAACACTGTCAGTACCTCTAGTTGCTGATTAATCCTTATTAATCAAAGGAAGCTACAGGGTTGCAATGTCCTCAAAAAGACAGTTGATAAGTCAGTCCATGAGTTCTCCCTGAAAATGTCACATATTGGAGTACCTAAGCAATTTTACACACGAGATAAAAAATACAAAATTCCGAGTTATTGGTTATGTATTATTAATCGCAAAAGGTACTATTATTGGCATGCAGTACCTCTGTAGAGGAGGAGACTGTACGGACTCTGTTTACAGCCTCAGCTGAGCGCCTGGTGTGGATGGTAAACAGGTGTTGCACTCAGATGGACACTCCTGTTTGTTGCACTTTCCCAGGAGCGTTTCCCGCACCCCCAGCTCGTAGAGCCCAGTAAACATTTCCGAACACGGAGAGGACATAAACCTCCCTCACATTTATGTCCACTGCGTCCTTCGGAGAAGAAATTTATACGATATGTTTTACTTCAACATCTGACTTTAAACTCGGCACTTTGAAATACTGCAACGTTAAAGTTTCTCTCCTTAATGGACAAAAAATAAGGCAGGAAATAATTAAAAGCTAAACACATTATGATTTAAAAGTTAAAACAATTCAACTGGGCGAATTAGATGGTTGGAACGTGTACATTCACTCCTTCCCTTAGGCCCCACCCCCCATCCAGTTGTTCATTCACTGACTCATTCAGTCATTTACTCGTTAAACAGATTTTTCCTGGGCACACTCATGTGTTCCAGGCACAAAAAGAAAAGGAAATGGCCTCTACTTTGCAAAGGCTTACAGTTCAGGGCAAAGTCAGGCTGCTAAGGAGGGGAAGTGGAATCCGATTTGTAAACAGATATGACACAGTGATGGCGGCGAATCCCCCTCAATCGGGATATGATGACAGGGACAATGTAAGGATCTTCTGGCGACTTGAACAGGCCATGAGGCTAAGTGGACAAAAGTGTTCCACCGTCTGGATGGATGTGTTGCCCTCCGCTGCCTGTTAGTCGTGTGCGGCTAGTGTCCCCCACTTGCCCCCTGCACTGGATGTGGCCACGTGACTACGTTTTTCGCAAAGAGGCTGATGCGAAAGTGCTGCGCGAGAGAGACTTCTGGGGCAGGTGAGCGCCAGGTGCCTTCCTCTGGGCCAGCTGCACCAGTGACGATCAGGGTGGTGATGAGATCCATTCCCTTGCATTCTAACTGGATCGCGCATAAACCGGAAATAAAGTCAACACTGGTTTTTATTTTACCCCTATCAGTTGAGTCTAGTTTCCCTGGTAAAGAACCATTCGATGATAGAAATGAGAACCTGCTGTTTGTTCTAACTTTGGAAATAGAATAGTAGTTTTCAGCCAGATAGAAATAGATAGAAATAACATAATGATCAAATCTAGCAATTCGATCTCTTTCACACGAGCGAGAGTGCAAGTCACCAACAAAGGTTAAGAAAGAAATGTTAATCCAGGGAAAGCTGCACAGGCTCTGCTCTCGTGGTGGACTCAGAGCTGCAGGGTTCAGACCTGTAACGTTAACAGAGGAAGCTAGAGAGGGGCCCGGACGCAGCAAAGGTGGGGAATGATCTTCCATGATCTCATCTTGGCTAGAAACCCCATTACACGCTCTGCTGACCGCCTCCTTCCAGGAGAAAAGAATATTGAAGAGTAATCCCATATTTTTAAGTGCTGTTTTGAGATGGCCCCACACACGTCCTCTTTCCTTCCTTGCATAGTTTGGATTCGTTCCACCAGATCATCACCCTTTTCTGCTAACCCTCCACTCGCTCCCTGGGTAAATCCAACACTAAGTGGTACCTGAGTAGCTGAAAATGCTTGGAGGAAAAACACAGGCTCACAAGGCTTGGCTGTTCCTGTACAGGGTGCCCTGTTAGGGCCTTATTCTGCTGGCAGGACAAAGAGACAGAGTTTACTCACTGTCCCTCGACTGAACATCTGAAGATTTGATTGGAACATTTAAAAGCCTAACACGTGGCCTTACTAAACTTCTCTGATGGAGCATTCATAGACTAATAGTCATTTGGTCCGTAGAAGCTGCTTATTTGGGAAACTGTTTTCAAATTAAAAAAATAGGGTTTATTTGAAAATTATAACATCAAATAAGTGATTATGCTAATATTTTAAAGATATTCAGTTTAAACACGTTGAATACGCATACAGTATTCTGCCTATGGTGCTCTCTTTTCTTTTTCTCTTTTTTTAATCCTCACTCCTAGGACATTTTTGTTTTCATTGCTTTTAGAGAGAAAGAAAGGGACAGAGGAAGGGAGAGAGAGACAGGGAGGGAAGCATCAATGTGTGAGAGAGAAACATCGATTGGTTGCCTTCCGTACGCACCAGCCAGGGATTTCACGTGCCTGGACCAGGATCGTGTGCTCCAGGAGTCAAACCCACATCCCTTTGGTTATGGGACTATGCTCCTACCCATTGAGCCACACCAGCCAGGGCGTAATATTATGTTTTCTTGGTAAACTCTTTTCAGGTGGTATAAAGAAAAAAAATTAACTGAGTCTAGGTTATTTTTCTAATCGGTTGAGTTCATTCATTCATTCAACCAGTGCTCGTTGACTGCATATTATGAACGTGGTAAACACAGGCTTGTTTACGCATCGCAGGCTTTGTCTAATGTCTAATACTTCGGGCAGCTCAGGATGGGTCATTGCAGATTCTGATTACAGTCAGAAGGATGATGGAGATTGTTTCAGGAAAAGGGATCCGGTGATCCCAATGTGTATGAAATGCTCATCCACAGAACAACATTCCCCCGTCCTTGGACTATGTTGAGGACATGTGGTTTTATATTAAATTGGGTAGGGCAAAGTTGAACATCCAGATGGTGACAATGACACCACTGGGACAGTTCCTGAGACAAATGAAAGAGGTGTCTTATCTTCAGTATCTCTGTATCTCTATGAATGAGCTATTGATGAAGAAATGTGAACACAGTGCTTAGGCCCTTTGGGGCGTGTCCCAGGGGTAAATTATCAGAGGGCTGGGGGAAGTCGGGTTCTTCCATTTCTTTAATTGACAGACTTTATTTCTTAGAGGAATTTTAGGTTTTCAGAAAAATTGAACAGAAAGTACAGAGTGTTTCCATATACACCTCCCAAACCATAATTTCTTCTTTATTAATGTCTTTCACTGATGTGGTTACAATTGATGATCCAATATGTATACATTATTTTTAGCTAAAGCCCACGTTTTACCTTTTGGATTTACTCTGCATCATACAATTTTATGGGTTTTGCCAATGCATGATGGCTCCAATTTTTGTCCAGCATATGGGCTAAATAATATAAGACTTTAGTAGAATGAGCAGGTGAGAAACCAATAAAATTAAAAAATCAATCTGTGCAATAAAATAATTTAAATTATGTAGATGGGTGCTGTCTTATTTAATAGGTTCTTACTTCTACTGTGATGTACTTCTAAAAGTAGATTTCTTAGTAAATGTTCACTTGTTATACTTAGATAGTTGGATTTATTTAAATAAACGAATAAAGCACTTTGAAAATATTTGCCAATAAGGAGAGTATTGCCCTTACATTTAGTCAAAGACTTAACATCACAAAGAAAACCATGTCATTCTTTCAAATCTGCTAATTCCTGGGCATTCCGACATTTAAGACCTGACTGGCCTACCTTTGGCTGTGTGACTTGGCGCATAGGGAGTGTACAAGGCAGACTAGCTACTGATTATGAAGTTCTCTAGGATGGGAGGTGTTAAATCAGGTTATTATCCCTGCAAGTGGGAGAGATTAGGAGAAAAGTAGCCATGTTTGCATAAGGAACAGGTGAGGACAATTGCTCTCTGGAGAGAAGCTTACAGCTAGAAAGGAAGTGGAGATCCCCTAGCGTGGCTGCTCAACCCAAGTCTGGAGTCCTTCCACATCACCTGCCGCCCACGGGTCCTCAGCTTAGACCTAGAGCAGGAAGGGGCCCCAGTTCTTGTTGAAGAGGCCTTTCCCACTGACGCATGGCTGTAGTCGTTCAGAAGGTTTTTCTTAAGCTAAACCTGAACTTTTCCTCTTAATAACTTCTGCCTGTGGGCCCTAGTTTTGCCCTTTGGTGTTGGAAGGAATGAAGCTGTCAAGCTGCCTCTGGCAGTTCTCCTGCGGGGCTATCCTATAGTCTAGGCCAAAATTAAAAAAAAAAAAAATAGCTTGCTGTTATATTATTTTAGGGTTCTCACAATCTTGCTTACACTCCTGGAAACGACCCTTGCTTATTAAAATGACCTTTTTTTTTCCTTCAATGTTATTATTTGTGATAGGAACACTTAAGGTAAGACCTACCCTGTTACCACAATTTGGAGTATGCAGCACAGTGCTGCTCCCTGCAGGCCGTGCGCTGTACTGCAGATCTCTAGGACCTGCTCAGCTCCTATGACTGAATGGTTGTGTCCTTCTGCTAATGGGTCCTGTTTTCCCTCCCCAGCCCCCGGCAACAACTATTCCGCCTTCTGCTCCTCTGACTTTGACTACAATGGATTCCTCATATCAGTGAGATCACATAGTATTTGTCCTTCTGTGTCTGGCTTATTTCATTCAACATGATGTCCTCCAGGCTCTTTCACTTCCCAAATGGCTTGACTACCTTTTTTTGAGACTGAATAATGTTCCATTACATGCATATACCACGTTTTCTTTGTTTGCTGATGGATATTTGCACAATAAAAGCAAAAATAGACAAGTGGGACTACATCAAACTAAAGCTTCTGCACAGGAAACGATCAACAAAATGAAAAGGCAACCTATGCAATGAAAGAAAATATTTGCAAACTATATATAACAAGGAGTTAGTATCCAAAATATAAAGGAACTCTTACTTCAATGGCAAATAAACAAAATAACTATAAAATGAGCACAGGAATTAAGTAGACATTTAGACCTTTCCCCAAAGAAGACATACCAATGCCCAACAGGTGCATAGTGCTCAACACCACTAGTGATCAGGGAAATACACATTAAAACCACAATAGAATAACTCTTAAGATCGTGAGTTCTACAATAAAATATACCTAGGCACTAGATGTAGTTTGACTATCAGTTTTTCTGTTTCTATTTTTGAATGCTCAACTTTTATCTGTAAAATGAAGGATTTGCCTTGAATAATTTCTAAGGTCCTTTCCAACTTTTAGAAGCTAATTTTATTCAGGGTGTGTGTTCACATACGTGTTAGACAGGCCATCTTACTGGCTTTTGAACTCACAGTTGATGCAGAGTCCTAGAGAAGTTTTCACGTGACCTTCTGCTAAGCTGCATCCTAAGCAGCTGCGTGACTTTACATTAATGCTTATTACGCCCTGTCTTGTTTGTTTCTCTTTGTTGCTCAAGACCCTGTGGATGATTTCAGCATTAATGCCGTATTTGTTGGATTAGTGAGCCCACCAAGATCTGCGTCATCTATACATTTTATCAGCACGATCTTACACTTTCATTTAATATTGATTAAAGTTCAGTAGAGAGGGCCAGCGCAGAATCTTGTTCCTGGCCCTTCTCTGCAGTTCAGCATTGCTCTATTCATCACCAGTCTTTGAACAGTCCTGTCTTGCCACTGCAGTGCATCTGTCTAATTGATATTATCACCCAACGTACATTTTTCTAAGTTGTCCAAAAAAGATATCATGAGTGAACTGTCAAATACCTTGCAAAAATATTGTATTCTGTGTCTTCAGTATTACCATGGATGCATGAGATTACCAGTGCTGCCCAAGAAGGAAAGGGTTTTGACTGACCTGATTTAAAGCGAGCTCACACTGTCTCCTAAAAGTCAGTTCATTCTTTCTCCTTTCTCCTTCTCTTTCTCCTTCTTTTCTCTTCTCTTCTCTTTTCCTCTCCTCTCCTCTCCTCTTCTCTTCCCTTTCCTCTCCTCTCCTCTCCTCTTCTCTTCCCTTTCCTCTCCCTCACCCCTCGGAAAGCTCATAAGCAATCTTTTAATAATCCATTCTGGAATTTTTTGGAAAAGGAATGTCAAGTTTTCCAGTCACTATTTCCTGGGAACTCTTTATTCTCTGTCCTTGGAAAGCAGGAATAAAGGGAATAAACATTTGTCTCTCACTCACGGGCAGAAAAGGTCAGTCCTTGAATGGCTTGTTCATATACAGCCTAGAGACCAAAGACCTAGAAAGGTACATGTGGGTGGCAAAAGTGACTTTGAAGGGGACTGGGCATTGTCAGTTTAGTCACAAAATGCTTCCTTCCTCTATGACCTCTTCATGCCTCTTTAATAGAGTCATTAATAAATGATGCACACTAGGCTAATTAATCACAGAGAATATCTTCATTACTAAGTGAGCATTTATGTACCCAAACACCTGGTTTATCTCTACCCATGGCACTAAAAGCAAAGTATATGGGGTCCCCTCCACCCCCACACTAACAAAGCTGTGAGCGGGACCACCCACGGAGCTCCTCTGTTTACAAGCAGCTTGGATCCTAGGAGTCTGTCTGAAAGCCCACGTGGTGCTCAGTGCAGGGTGACTAGGGGCACACCTGCAATCACAGGTGTCTTCCACTAAGCAGGACTATATCATATCAGTTCTTAGAGCTCACGAAGCTGCGGCTTCTTGCTGATGGACAGGCACCTTTCCTCAAAAGAGGCTGTTCAACCTCTAATAAAACACTGTTTGGAGAATCTGATGGTTAGTTTTATGCGGCAACCTGGCTAGCCTGTGGTACCCAGTTGTTTTGTCAAAGACTAGGCTACATGTTGTTGTAAAAGGTATTTTGAAGATGTGATTTACATTTACATTACCATATTTTGCCGCGTGCAATGTGCACCTACATTTTTGACCCTAACTCTCAGGAAAAATCTTTTGTTTTATTTTTTAATTCAGTATTTTATTTTTATTAGAAACAAAACTGATTATCATATTCCAGGGTATTATTTTGCATACAGATGTCGTTATTGCTTTCTACAGTTACACTTTTAACACATAAGCGTAAATAAAAGAATTAAAAACATTTACCATATTTTGCGGGGTATAATGTGCTCCTGTATATACTGTACACCCATGTTTCTGGCCTGAACTTTCAGAAAACAATTTTTTAATTTTTAATTCATTTTTTTATTCATTTATATTTAGGTACTTGTTTTTTTGTATTATAAAGGAATTTTAACACTTATTTTTGAACATACTATGGTACAAGAAATTTTATGTAACAAATAATTGCAAAACACAAGAACAGTTACAAACAAACAAACGAACAATCCGCCCCGCCCCCCTCGGTGGAGGTTTCTCAGGGAAGAAGGAATTCCACCGGAGGACTGCAACATAGCAACCCTGCCTGAGTTCTCAGCCTGCCTGCCTGCCCTACAGGTTTTGGACTCGACTTACACCTGGACTCTTGCCTCACTTTCCAGTCCGCTGGCGCGCCGGGCAGATTTCAGACTTACCAGCCCTCGCAATCAAGTGAGCCAGTTCTCTGAAACAAACTCTCTCTGCGCACGCATCGGTGAATAGGTAGGGAGACCCATCCTCTTGGTTCTGTGTCTTTGGAGAACCCTGACTGACAGGGGAAGGTAACTTCCCTCCTCATGATGTTCATGCGTGACATGTGGGACTGTCTGTGGCTCTGGCCACTCACTCTGATACGGTGCAGGTTCTCGTGGGCATGGATCGTCCTATGGAGTCGTCCATGACTCCCAGCAAGATCAGGCACGTAGCAGATGCTTCCTAAATATTAGACGGAACGCTGAATACAATGTAAAGAGGAGCAAAGCTTCTCTTGCACTGCTGACTTCTCTTCTAGTCACACCTGCTGCAGTGACGTGAAGTGTCTGTTTCCTCTGCAGTGCGCACATGCGCTCTTCCTCTCGTGGACCCGCCACGGCCTGGGAGCGACAGGGAAACAGCACCGGTGCTGTTTCAGTGGGTGCTCTCACTGCTCTGCCCTGTGTCAGGCTTGGCTCTCCATCATTCCCTCCTCTAGGCCCCTGGGTTGGGAATAGCGAGAAAGTCACTCTCTTTGGATCCAAAGGCCCCTTACAACACCCCTGGCCTTCACCCACCTCCACCCGGCCCAGACTTTATCTCCCAGATGCCGCCAATGGCTTACCTTTCTAGTTAGAGATAAAACTAAACCATTTTAGTGACTGTCACTCCAGTTGCAAAGTCTAGGCTGAGAAACTCTGAAATTGAGAATTCCAAGCTGTCTGGATTTTGATTAAATCTTTCAACCAGAGAGTACATTTGTGTTTGAAATGAATGATTACTGGGAAGAATGGGGGACTGCGAATGAAACATTATTTACTTTGTCCATTTTAGGTACTACTGAAGAGATACCATCGGCGAGAAAGAACAAGAAAGCTAGTGGAAGACCAAGGTCAGCACACATAAGAAGGTACGGTTTGGGTTATAGAAGTGCAGCCACTATGGAAAACATTATGGAGGTTTCTCAAAGAACTACCATGTGATCCAGCAATTACACTTCTGGGTATTTATTCAAAAAAACGAAAACACTACTTTGAAAAGATATACGCACCCCCTATGTTCATCGCAGCATTATTTACAATAGCCAAGATATAGAAGCAACTTAGGTGTCCATTAATAAATGGATGGATAAAGATGTTATATGTATATATATGTAATGGAATCTTACACAGCAATAAAAAAGACATGAAATTGGGTCATCTGCAGTGACAGGGATGGGTCTAGAGGGCATTATGCTAAATGAAATAAGTAAGCAGCATAAACATAAAGTTTAACGTAGTTTGAGGCCATTTCCCTACTGTGGAAAATCATGCACATTTCTGCAATTAACTGGAAAGTAAACTGGGGAAAGAGAGTTTTTCCCTCTTAATTATATCAAGTGTCAGCCATTAAGAAGAGAAATGCTTTATATCATCTCGTTTAATCTCACAAGAGTCCATCAAAGTAGGTGTTTTTGCTCCATTTTATGATAAAGATCGGAAATTCAGAATATTTACGTACATTTGCCCAATACTGTAGATTTTAAGTAACAAATCCAGGAGAAGAATAAAGGTTCGTGTAACTACAAAGTGTATGATTTTCTCATCTATACTTCATTGTAGGAAAAGAAACTTATTTTCTAAAAATAAATCATAGTAAGTAGTATAAATTTAAAGTGTAGCACAGTTTGAGGCCATTCCCCTTCTGCAAAAAACGATGTACATTTCTGCTGTAACTGGAAGACAAGCTGGGGAAAGACAGTCTTCCCACCCCCTTAATTATATCAAACAAATGATCTTACAATTACGTAAGAAGTTGCCCGTTATGGTCTAGCCAGTGGCTTGGCTTCTTGTCCAAACCTCACAGTGAAAAAATATGCAGACTTTCTGGAACCACATATTAAAATCTCTGCAGTTGAATCAGCCTTTCTTCTTTCTGTGTAACCTAAACTCAATACTATTCAGCATATTGGAGAACTCCAGGGATGAGATCTTTAGAGCCCAAAGTCAAGAGGTGAATACCTGATAATCATCGCTTTGGTTTCACACTCACAAAAACTGGCTTTGTCCTAATCTATTCTTGGGCATGCGGGGCGGTCCTGCAGTGAGGTGCTCTGTTTTACAGCCTTGGAAATAGAAATCGATCCAAAATTTGGCATAAGTATGAAGGGGTGGAATGATGTTCTTGTGCAAGCTGGCTCTGAAGTAAATTCCTAATCAGATATGCCAGAAATGGTGAGTGATTCTGACATCTCTCAAATAAGCATATAGTCTCCGAGGTGATTATTTTGAGTGACAGCCTTCATTTGAGGCCTTAAATTGAGTAGATGTGATGGGGCTGCTATACAGCAGCAAGAGGACCGAAGGTGCAGTCAGAAAGGATCCACGTGGATCCCAGCTCACCGAGAGGCCCTCTTTGCAGTTTGGCGCTGCCGTAGAGGTGGCATAAGTCGCCTGACCTTTCTGAGCTTCTTTCTTCACTAGGGACGCTGTGGATGGAATAATGCTTCCCGACGTTGTTGTGCTAATCAAGTGCACCTGACAATATGAAAAACCCTCAAGAGAGTGAAGCACTGGACTAGAATGTGAGAACTCATTCGTAGTTAACCTTTACATTTAATGTCACAATTTGAAACCAAGGCCTTCAGATTCTCAGGAAACACCAGCGATGCTAATAATTAGCCCTGGTCAGAAATTCCAGAACCCCCTGTGTGTATGAAGTCCAGTTTCTGTCGTGCTGGGTTTGCTATGTAAAGCTACGATCAGAATACGTTCGTTCAATTTTACAAGCCCCAGAAGAGCAGTGCACACTGCTGGCTTTTAAATCCTAGAAGCTGGATCTCAGCAATTTCCAAAGACTCACTTTATCCTTGCCTGGAGTTAACGAGATCAGAAAGACACTGAATAAACATACTAAAAACCTGGTGCCTTGCAAACCCTACTGGTATTTTAGAGAGCCAGAAGTAAAATCATATTTATCATGTGTAGGACTGAGTCGGGTAGGAGAAGGACAATGGGGTGTCCATTCTATTGGGGGGCTCAAACATCTCCATGGGGAGGGAGTCTCATTGGAGGCAGGACTGTGCCACCGACAGAAGGCAGGAATGAGAACCAAAGTCTCAGCCCCTTCCTAGTCCTAGTTCTTCCACAGCGACTACTTTGAGTGTCTTGTTACTAACATTGTAGCAGGGGTGTCCAACCTTTTGGCATCTCTGGGCCACGCTGGAAGAAAAAGAGTTGTCTTGGGCCACACATTAAATACACAAACACTAATGAAAACTGATGAGAAAAAAATGGTTTTAAGTAAATTTGAGATTTTGTGTTGGGCCGCATTTGTAGCCATCCTGGGCCATGAGTGGCCGGTGGGCTGCGGGTTGGACACCCCACAGAGGACACTGTCTGTAGAGCGTACCCACAAGATGTGACAACATCCTCTCTGCCCCTAAGTGTGCATAAACAGCTGTGTTATATTGGTCAAGTTACCTAACCTCTGTTTGCCATGGGTCCCTCATCTGTAAAGTGGGGAAAAGAATAGAACCCATTTCTTAGTACATGGAAAACACCTGATAGAAGTGAGAGGCTGTAGAACACAGTCTTTAAAAGCACAGATTTTAAAGTTTGTCAGGGTTCAAATCTCAGCTCCCACATATTATTTGCTCATTCAATCTTCTAAAAATTGGGTGATAACAGCACCGACCTCACAGAGTTATGTGAGGATGGAATGTGCCAACACAGGTATGGCTCTATTAGCAGGGCTGCCAGAGTGGCGAGCGCTATGTGAGCGTTTGCTGCTATGTCATTAGTTGTTTCCTCGGAAAGCTCTGGATACTCTTTATGTGAATATAGAAATAACAATTAAAAAGTTTCTAGCATTACTAACTTTTGTTTTTCTGGTTCTATTAAGGACAAAAACCATATGATAATATTGGGATTTTCTTGATTTTCTTTCCCTAATATTTTGGCAATGTCACTCATATAACATTTTCTCTCTGTGTTTTGAAGATTAAAGATTGCCACACCTTTTACCAAATCTTTATTACGATTATTTTATCCCCTGATTTACTTAAACTGATGTTATTTAATCTCTATGTATCCGATTCCTTTCTCCTTCTGAATGCAAAAGTCAGTGATTTTTAAAGCCTGCGTACAGAACAGATTCACACATATTGGGAGGGCGGTAAATGAACTGAGTGTTTATTTGGGACAATTTCCGAGTCTGTCTCTTCCTCCCTTTCCTCACAGCTCTCGTTTGAACGTTTCTGCTATCCACTTATTCATTCAGTGTTTATTGAGCAGACTTGTCAGGCACCATGATAGGTGGGTGGTGGAAAATCATGATTCTGACACTTGAATGGTGTTTTACAGTCTACAGATCGTTTTCACATAAATTAATTCACTCCTCGGAGGCACTCACTTCATTTCATCCTAGTTCTTCCTCCCTTTTAACGTTATATTTCCCTGAATCTTCCTCATTCTTTTGTCAAATCTTTGGTGTGCACAATATTTAGTAAGTGCGTTGGGGGTGAGCTGAGCTGGGAAGCTGACTGGCAGAGAAGGTGGTAGGTGGCGGAGGAGAAACCAATCAGAGGAGAATGTAGGTCCTGAGACGTTTTCAGTACACCACGCTTTAGGATAAAAGTCAAAGCCCTGTCTCTTATTAAGAAAGTACAAAGAGATGACCACTATTGTGTCCATCACTAGAAACTGATTGAGACTAGACACAGGGCTAGTGGTTTCCCAAGTCCTCCCCCCCTCTGATAATTAGCATATTTAACAAACTGAAGAAACTAAGGCATTTTTTGTCCCCCTAAACACTCAGCTACTCAAATCCCAGCATAAAGTTCCCAATTATGTACACTGTAGTTCCTCTTGAATTTCATGACACTGACCAGTAGGCAAAAAATAGAACATACAAAATTAACCAGAAATTATTCCTTCAGTCTCTGTCACCCTTTTCATTCATTATTACGCTTCTCACGCACACCCTAGACTTCTGTAAGGAAATAGCAATGGCTTCCTGCAGTAGGTGAGCTTATGGTGGGTGGATGTTATGCCAAGACGCTGAGAAGGAAGGTAGGATGCTGCTTGGGGCTAGGCATGCGGTATCCCTCACTTTTGAGCTTGTACTGAGCTCTTCAAGGGTACTTTGAAGATTCACAGGGTACCAACAGGTGATACACTAAATAAACTTGCAGAGGAAGATGTGCCAAGCTCATTTCTAGCCCAGACCCCCTTCATCTGCTTTGCTCTCTGCCGGGAATGCTCTTCCTCCAGAACTTCCCACGGCTCTCTCTTTCTCATTGTTCTGCTCAATGTCACTTTCATGGAGAGGCCTTCCCAGCCGGTCCACCCATGAAGCAGTGTCTCCACACTCCACCCCTCTATGTCATTTCACAATTTCATATGCTTCATTGCACTTCTCTCTTCCCAAAGTGAACTTACTTATCTACGTATTCATTATCTGTCTCCCTCACAAATCTCTAAACTCCCAGAAGGCAGAGACTATTTTTTAACACAAAGCCTCGGACATAGTAATAGACCCATAATAAATATTGGTGGAATGAATGAGTAAGCAACAGATATTTCCCAGAAACTTCTTATATGCCAGGCTATCTAGGCACTGGGGTGTACAGTAGTCCCCCCACCCACCCTGCTACCCATGGTGGATTTGTTCCAAGACCTCCAATGGATGCCTGAAACCAAACTCTACTTACTCATATATTGCTTTTTCTTAATACACATAGTAAAGTTTAATTTATAAATGAGGCACAGTAAGAGATTAGCAACACTTTAACCAACAATAAAATAGAACAATTATAACAATACACTGCGATGAAAGTTATGTGAATGCGGTCTCTCTCAAAAACATCTTATTCTACTCTACTCACCCTTCTTCTTTTGATGAAGTGAGGTGATGAAATGCCTCATCAAGTGGAGAATTTTCGCCTTTGCACTAAAAGAAACAACACTTTACGATTTCTCTTTGGCGTACCCAGATTGCCCGCATGGCTCCTCTCACGCTGCGGGGCCATTATTAAGTGAAGTAAGGGCTCTGTGAACACCAGCACTTTGGTGTCTCCACCACCTGGCAACTGAACTGGCTACGAAGTGACGAACAGGTGGGAGCGAGCACCGAGTGCAGATTCTGGCTGGACAAAGGGATGATTCATGCCTGGGTGGGATGGAGTGGGAAGGTTCCGGATTTCATCTCACTCAGAATGGCTCGCAATCCAAAACTTGTGAATTTGTTTATTTCTGGAATGTTCCATGTAGTTTTTTCAAACTGAAACCATGGAAAGCCAAATGGTAGGTAAGGGGGCTACTGTGGTAATGAAGCAAAAAGACCCACATCTCTGAATTCTTGGAGTTTATAGTCAAATGCAGGGGAAAACAGTAAATAAATAAAGCAGAGAAAGGGAAGCTGGGTTGTTCCACATTAAACAGGGGGGTCGAGAGTGAGTCTTGCTGTGGAGACCTGAACAAGGTAAAAAAGGAGGCACCTGAACAAGGTGAGGAAGATAAGAGGGGCAAGGGGAAATTTGTCTTTTAGTGAAGGGGACAGGAAGAGCAAAGGCCCTGAGAAAAGCAGTGGGATAATGTGACTGAAACCAGGGAGCTCCTGGGAAAGGGGAAGGGGTGGGTCTGGGAGGCCCAGCATGGCAGCTGGCTCCCAGCATGCAGTCCTATAGCCCCAGACTGGACTTTGGCTTCCACTCTGCTATCCGCTGGGAAGCCTTCGAGGAGCAGTGGGCAGAGTGAGATGATCTGGCTCAGGTTACAACAGGACCCCTCTTTTTGTTCTGGTGATAAATAAAAAAGAGAGGAAAAAACTGTAGGAGGCAAAGGTGGAAGCAGTTTGGAGAATGATGCACTAATCCAGGCAAGAGATGATAGGAGGCTTGGTCCAGGGCGGTGGCAGGGAAGTGATGGAGCATGCTAATGGTTTGGAACTATTCTGCAGGCAGAACGGACAGAAGCTGCTGATACAACGAGCCAACTAATGCTATAAAAATATGTGCAGAGTTCATACGAAGAAGGCTTTTCCTGGATTTATAGAAAAGAGACTGGTTTTGCCAAGCCTGTGACACTAATATAAGAAATAGTAGCACAACCACCTAGAAATTCGGCTTTGGACCTTGGAACTTTTGTGCCATCTATCATTGCAAAGAGCAAACAACAACGAGCGGTCAAATATATTCAGTATCAAAATCTGTACTTGCAATTAAGTGAGCTGCGCTGGGGCTTGATCTTATTTTGGCACACTGACATGAATGAGATAACTGTTCAGCAGACATAAACATTTCAAAGTAAAAATGACACTTATCCATGAGCAGACTGTAAAGCCCACTGGGCAGTTACACAAAAGGGTAAACATTACCACCAGGAACAAAGGCCTGGCCTGGTTTGTCCTGACTGAAGCTCTGCACTGCCCACTGATCTGATAACTGCTCAGACTTCTGACCCTTTGCCTACCAGGTTACAATGAAAGCTGCCTCGGAGCTTATTCAACCTGGCATTCTTTACCGCCTGGGAACTAGCCGGTGCACAACAACTATTCCTTGACCTGATGGTTTGTTTTTTAACATCCTTCACTACCATCTTTTGTGCCCACTTTCTGCGGCGCTCAGGAATATTCTATTCTATTTACCAAAGTCAGAGATCAGACAATCACTCACAAATAAGAGATTTCATAGTGTGTTGCACACTAGGCAGGAGTGTGGAAGGAGCAATCCCAGGGTCCCACCCTCCTGATAAACCAGGGAAGCCTTCCTGGGGAGGGGGAGTTGCCTAGGCTGCCCTTTGACAGGCGAATGCGAATGTGGAAGTAGCAGAATGTGGAAGGATGTGAATAAGGAAGTAACAGACGCCATTTAGGAGAGGATCAGAACGTTTTAAGGTTCTGAAACTACAGGGAACCTGGAAAGAACTGAACAGGATCAATGACCCAGGTGCACAGGATAGCGGGGGCGCCGGGACCTTTGAGAGGATAAACACACAGGGACCGAAAGGTGGGTTTTGGAAATTACGTTAGACTCACAAACCCTTCGAGTTTTATGGCGCGATTCAACAAGGGCGGGACCCGGAGACAAAGTGTGCTCTTCGGTCTCACGATACTCCCGCGGCCTGGGGTAAGAGGCCGCGTGGGCCGCTTTCCTGGGGAACCACCACGAAGTCAGCCCTTTATCTCGCTTAAGTTCCGCATTGCCATTTCAGTTTGTTTCCTCCAATTTTGAGGTCTCCCAATCACTGAGCCTGCCTTTTTACTCATAAAGTAAACTTTGGGAGAGCATACTGGGGCAGGATACCGAGGTTAGCTTTCTGTTTCTAGGGGCGTTTCCTGGCTACTCTTCCATGCGAATAAAATGTGGCTGCCTCTGGGCTGGGGCGACCCTATCGTCTCTCCAGACGTTTTGTCTTTCTCTAGAACTTTCAGCAACACAACTACCTAGGGTAGTGCCTCAATTCCAGTGTTTAATGCAGCCAGTTCCCACTTCCACCACCCTCGACCCCCCACCGGGCGCGGAAACCCGGAAAGTTTACGTTCTTCTTTCAGAGTCCCCGGGGATCAGGTGGGGTTAGGAGGGAAAGCGGGTGCAGAGGCAACCCGTCCAAAGACGGCTCGTCTTCTGAAGCCCCTGTCCCAGGCTCTGCCCACTTTGGAAAAGAAAAAAAGTTGTGCTGGAGTAGGAAGGGGCTGGACCGCGGGGCGAGGAGGGGGTGAAAGCTGGTAGTAGGGTTGCCCTTGGAACGCTCGGTCTGGGTGGAGCCAGCGGAGGGGCGCGGCGTCAGCTTTTAAGATGCAAATCGATTCCCTGCTCCCCCGTCCCCCTCCCGCCCAGGGAGCGCGGCTCCGCCGCTCTGCAGCCGCCCACGCCTCCTGCGCGCCGCGGCGCCTTAGCGGGCGGCTCTACTTAAGCCGCGCGCGGGCCGCGACCTGGCACTCGCCTGGAGCGCGCGGGCGAGGCGGGCGGAGCGCAACGGGACTCTCCCGGAGCACAGCGGCGCGCTCGCACCGCTCGGCTCCTGGGCCTCCTGGAGGCGGCGGCGGCCGGGTAGCAGGGCTGAGCGAGCGTCCGGGAAAGGCGACCGCAGCCCCGGAGTGCGGCCCCGCTCCCTGTCGCTACTCCTGCTCCTCCACCCCTTAACCATGGCTCTGGCGGACAGCACCCGTGGATTACCCAACGGGGGCGGCGGGGGCGGTAGCGGCTCCTCGTCCTCCTCCGCGGAGCCGCCGCTCTTCCCCGATATCGTGGAGCTGAACGTGGGGGGCCAGGTGTATGTGACTCGGCGCTGCACAGTGGTGTCCGTGCCCGAGTCGCTGCTCTGGCGCATGTTCACGCAGCAGCAGCCGCAGGAGCTGGCCCGGGACAGCAAAGGCCGCTTCTTTCTGGACCGAGACGGCTTTCTCTTCCGTTACATCCTGGATTACCTGCGGGACTTGCAGCTCGTGCTGCCCGACTACTTCCCCGAGCGCAGCCGGCTGCAGCGTGAGGCCGAGTACTTCGAGCTGCCCGAACTCGTGCGCCGCCTCGGGGAGCCCCAGCAGCCTGGCCCGGGGCCACCGCCGCACCCCAGGCGCGGGGTGCAAAAGGAGGGCTCGCTGGGAGACGAGCTGCTGTCGCTCGGCTACGCGGAGTCGGAGCAGCAGGAGGGCGCCTCCGCCGGAGCGCCGTCGCCCACGCTGGAGCTGGCGAGCCGCAGCCCGTCCGGGGGCGCAGCGGGTCCGCTGCTCACGCCGTCCCAGTCGTTGGACGGGAGCCGACGCTCTGGCTACATCACCATCGGCTACCGCGGCTCCTACACTATTGGGCGGGACGCGCAGGCGGACGCCAAGTTCCGGCGAGTGGCGCGCATCACCGTGTGCGGCAAGACCTCACTGGCCAAGGAAGTGTTCGGGGACACCCTGAACGAGAGCCGGGACCCCGACCGGCCTCCGGAGCGCTACACCTCGCGCTATTACCTCAAGTTCAACTTCCTGGAGCAGGCTTTCGACAAGCTGTCCGAGTCAGGCTTCCACATGGTGGCGTGCAGTTCCACCGGCACCTGCGCCTTCGCCAGCGCCGACCAGAGCGAGGACAAGATCTGGACCAGCTACACCGAGTACGTCTTCTGCAGGGAGTGAGCTCCCCAGACCCCCTCGCGACTCCAGCGCACCCATTTCCCTTTCTTCCTGCCCAGGAAAGGATTGTAGATCTTCCTTCCACCCCATGCCCTCTTGTTCCCCCGGCCCCCACCTCCAATAGCTGTGCTGGTCCCCCTTGTCCCCACTTGAGAACTTGGAGCCGCAAATCCTTTCGGCTTTTTCTTTTGTCTTCTTTGGACCCCACTAACCGAGAGGGCCCGGATGTACCCCGTCCACCCCATGCTTCCTCTGCCCCCTCCCTCTCCAGACTTATCCTTCAGTCTGGAGCTAGTGGGGCAGTGTGGCGCCAAGGCACCAAGTACCTGGGAATGATTGAATTGTTCAGAACCTGATTGGACCCTGTCCAGTGCGTGGAAGATTTCCTTGAAATCTTCTCAAGCACTTCGGACTCACTCAAGGTTAAAGAGATCGGAACTGATAACGCTGGGAAAAGTGTTTTTGGCCCTCTTGAGAAGTAGAGTTTTAGAAGGCTGGATGGAACACTCGACCTGGAATTGGGATCCCATGGAGGCAGTTCAGTGACTATAAATGAATAAAGATTGGAAAAGTTACAGGTAAATATAGGAGAAGAATCTAGTGCTGGCACAATGAAGGATCATATCTTCTCCATGCAGAAACAAAGGTCTTCGCCTGTGGCTGAAACTTGTAGAAAGTTACCTCCCGCCTGAGGAGGCACCCCTTTTCCTCTGCTCACTGCCAGAAGCCCTTGGTTGGCCTGGTTGACTTGGCAGCAGTTGGCAGGCAAGAGGGAGAAAGAGCCCTGCCGCTGACAGGGGCCTGAGAGCCCAACTCACCGAGGTTTTCGGGGAAGGCAGCCAGCAGTGACGAAATGGAGCTGGGTAGTAATGCACGTCGTGGGGATTAGGAAAGCCCAAGTATTCTTGCAGTGAATAGCGGTAGGAGCTTAGCTCTTAAGACGTGGGGGGTGGGTGGGAGGGAGGAAAGAGGGCAGAGTGGGTGGGAAGGGAGGAACAGACATGCTCATTTATTATTTGGAAGTTGGAAGTTTGTACCATTCCTTTGAGTACATGCACATTAAAAAAATAGTACACAAAAAACACGCAAAACATTTTATAAAGATTAGTAGCATCTACTCTTTAGTGGCAGTTTATTGAACTGTTTTGAGTCCTAAACTTAGAAGTTGCTGATACTTATATAACCTAACCAAAGAGTTACCCAGTAGGGTTTTAGTTTTTGAACTTTATTTTCTTGTTGATTATAAATCCTGAATTAAAACTCTATATACTTGAGCAAAATATGTTTGATTTTGGTTACTTATGCTTAAGATCTCTTTTTCAAAAATCCTCATTTTCTCCAAGCCCAATCAATGTTGACTTCTGGGCAAATCTGAAAACCAGAAAATGCCACTTCTTTCATGCAAATTATTTGACATTAGGACGGAATCCTTCTGAGTGACAGAGCTGCAGAGACACAGGAGCACCAAGGGCTGCCCCTCTGTAGAGAGCTGTAAAATGGGGTCTTTCAAGGTGAAGACGAATAGTTAAAAGTGAGTTGAGCAATTCGGTGGTGTTTAGGTCCATGCAACTGAAGCAGAAGGAGACCTGGTTGCCTTACACCTTTCCTGTAACACGGAATAAATTCCCCCGGCAAGTGACAGGAAGTTAATCCTTATCTTTCATGCTGTGAGGCTCCTTTGAATACTCTATGATGACCGAATATTTTTTCATTTGTTTCAGCATTTTTCTCTGGAGTATGTTTCTAAAGATTTTGTAAGAATGTGTTTTCGGTGTTTAAATTAGCGCTATTTTTCCTTCTTTTTAAAAATGGATCTTGTACTGTATCTTACTATGTCCATAACAGATGTTAAGAATTGGAAGTTTTGTTCTTAGACTCATGTGATCCAACCTGTATATACCATATATAAACATTTTACACTAATCATTTAGTTTTTTAATTCACTCACTAATGCTGTGTAATTTCCTATATTTGCCCCCAGTAACTTGCATCAGATGGTGTTTATACTAAAGCAACATGTTTTGATGAGTTTCTTACATGCTTATCTATGGGGACATTGGGTTAGGAAAAAATACATAAATTATAAAACTGAGTTTGCTCCATACTTTTTTTTTTTTTGCTTGGATATTAGTTGTATACTAATAATATGTTGGTTAACCGTCTATGTAAAGCAAGGTACCTGTATGTTTAATCCACTACTTTTTTTAAGAGAAAGATTGGAGGTCTGTTACTGTAGTTGCATTTTTTAGAAAAGTAAAGTTAGTTTTATGTACAAAGACTGTAATCGCATGGGAAGTGGAAGTAGAACTCCAGGAAGTCATGTTTGCTTTAGTGTTGGGTGTGCCCTCAGACTAGGCAGTGCATCGGAACTCATCTCTGTTTCAAGCCTGAGGTGATTTAGGGATGTTGCTCACTGGCCAAAAGAGAGTGTGGCAGAGACTTCTCCTCCCACGTGGTACTCTGTTAGATTGCTCGATAAAAATCACATAATTGAGAACATCTTAGAGGGCCAGATCAAAGCCACCAACGTATGGCAAGACTCCGAGGTTCTGCTTTTCCTTGTAAAATCGGCACAACTCCAGGAGTAATGCAACACTGCTAAAGTTTTGTCTCTGCCACTTTAGTCATAAATTTCATCTTGTAAAACTTTGAGTTGAACTATTTCATACACATTTTATCCCCGCCCCCTTGCTGCCCTGCAAAGCTCCCCTGACCCCTTTCATTATCTGGAAGACTGGGAGTTTAGTGGTTAGAGACAGGAAAGCAATGTCTTTTTCTAGGGATGACTGTCCCTTATAAAGTTGGAAGTAGGGACTGGAAAACAACTTACTTTTAGCCCATAGTGAAGGCTGGGCGGGAGACTTACTGTGTAGGCAGTTAAATAGACAGCACATTGGGTAGAGAGTGTAATTGAGGCAAGGTGACTTGGCGGGGGCCCTTGTGGGGCCCCTCCCCTCCAGGTGCTTCGGGCCAGAGGAGGACCTTTGGCGGCCTACAGGGTGGGCTGGAGTGTTTGTTGGTTGTCACCTATGAGCTTGAATGGGGTATTGAGGGTATTTGAACAAACCCTGTGAAGATGCCATTCAAGTAACTTGGGAGAATGTCACGAATTGTTCAGATAACTGTGACTGCATTAACCCGACTCAGTGGAGCATGCATTTATATATGTAATGGCTCTAATTACCATCTGATTCATTAAGACAACTGATTGGCATTAGATTTTAATAACATTCCATTGTTTTTTTTTTTTTACTTTTTAAAAAAGAATGATTATTGATGGTGGTGGTTAAAAAAACAGGTACCATGTTCAGTGCTTTTTTGCCAAGTGTTTGTCACATTGTCTGGTTTTTAATACGTGTAGCATATGGACCCTGTTCACTCTAGTTGTTCAAATTATATGTTGTGGAAAATACTCCCTGAAGGTGTGAGACTTTAAAGTGCTTTCTCCTTCAGTACTGTTTTTATTCTTGGGTTTCTTATTTGACTTTCCGCATTGATGGCAAAGTGATAACTTGTAATATAAGCCAAGTCTGTCTTCTCTTTCAATACAGAACCACGTGTACGAGTGCTGTGGCTTCTCTGAGGAAATGCGTGGTCTGTGACTTCTCAGACCAAATGGGCAACAGGGGTGCTCATCACGCAGTCTGATTTTAGTGGAATTTTCTATGGAATGTTATTATTCCATTGAAGCCATGTAAGGTGAAGCTTTGATAATTTCTTACTTTTGAAATTATGGTAAATTCTAATCTAATATTCAAACGTTTTTGTATTCCACATAAAAAAATGCCAAATTATAGTGTAGGTATTTAGAATGTATTGACTGGAGGGGCTGAATTCCTGAAGAATTTCTTTTATAGTCTAAATCATAAATGCTTTTCTCAATTGACTTAAATTCCCAAAAATAGTAAATTGGATGCTTGTATTACAACCCTGCCCAAGTAAATCCTTTGGAATTTTGTTTTTTGGGGATTTTTTCCCTTTACTATAACCCATTTAAAAACTGAATTAGTTTTCTTAGATGACCAAATCTGTCTCTTGAGAAATAAGTAAAATAGTCTCTTATTTCCAGGGACGATAGCACCTGAAACAGGGTTTCCTAGAGCCAACAACAATTTATGTTGAAGTGAACTTTTCTTTGCCACAAGTTTGGATAATAAAAATCTAAAAGTATTAACATTTACAGATTTAGATTTTCTACTGGGGCCCTTGAAATTTGGAAGACATTCCACCAGACTGTCTATATTAGAGTATAATCTTTCATGGTAGGAAAATGGACGAGTTTGACCAACAATTCTTGTCACCTTATACATTTTGTGATTTTTCTCCCCCAACCCAAGTTTTTTTATTTTAAATGTATTTTGACGTATGTGAACATTAGTTGTAATGTGAATTATTATACAACTGTCTTTGTGACTTTATAGGCAGGCAGATTTTGCTATTACTATTGAACACAAATGATGATAATTCAACTATGACCATACAAGCAGTATTAGTGACATTTAATGACAACAGGTTAAAATAGTCATCATGGTTGTTAATTTTGAAGATGTCAGTTACGTGTTATTTAAAAATTTCCAGGCATCTGAAAACCTCTTAGCTGCTAAACAATGTACGATTCCCACAGAGCTATCTGGAATTGTGAGATAGTTGGAAATGTTGTCTTTTCGTATCATTGGGCCTTTTCTCAAAATAGAAGGGGAAAGGGAAAAAAGTTAATTACAAACTTATGGGGCTTTTCTAATGAGACAGCCAAGAAAAAAAATCCCTCTATATTTTAAAAAAGGCGCTGATGAAGTCTTTTTAGACATGCCCAAACTTTAAATGAGAATTTCTTCAACCACCTAAATGCTCTAGAGATTTTTGTTCTCCCTGCTCACAACCAGTTGTATAGCAGGAAGACTCAATACTGTTTTCCTCCCTGTGTGTGCAGTAATGAATCATTGATTATGTGACTTGTTATGTATTCTATTAAACACTAAAGAATAAAACATTCACTCCTTTAATTGTTCCTCTTGGCTTCTGGGTATCGATTGGCCTCAGCACTGGTCTGATTTCACATAAGAGGTCCTCCGAATGCTGGGAATGCACCCTGAATTGTTGTGGGGCTACTGATGAGCATCGTACCATCAGAAGAACTCACTGTCTAATTGGCCAGCTGGGCCAGCAGTGAGCAAGCTGTTTCCACACAGCTTACTGTCCAGAACGCCTGTTGCCACGGTGGTTTGGTACTCGATGTGGAGGAAAAGGTTTTCACAAACATTTTCTCTGACATCAGTCTTTGCAGCATAGGTGAACTATTTTGGACTTTGAACGTGGCATGTAGGTAGAGATGACCTCTTAAAGTTTGTAGGGAAAAGGAAATACAAGTTGTGGGATAGGCCGTTATTAAAATGACGATTTATGAAGGTAAAGTGCTAAAGAAGGTTGTGGGAGGACCTGCATTCTGGATATAGGGGCTCTTTCCTGAATCGTCTCCAGTCATCAACGTCCCTCCTCTCCAAAGAAAGCACAGTGCCTCCAGACTGAGAAATCACGGGAGCTGGAGCCCGCCAGCACCAGCCTGGGCCTGCTGGGTTCCAGCCCAGGAAGCCGTGAGTCAGGCGGGGAGAGTGAGCCAGGTTGTGCCCTTCCTGTTTGCTTTCCCCTGTGCTTCCTCTAGATAGCTTTTGTTTGAAAGGGGTGCGTGTGTGAGTATAAATAGACACACATGCACAGTTTAATTTTTGAATACTTCAGGGTGAAAATTTAAGCAATGCAAGGCTGTATAATAAAAAGTAAATCTTCCTTCACTAATCCCTTGTTTCCCCTGGGGATAACCAGCCATTGGGATAGCCTTATAAAGCATGTGAATATGCATATTTATATACTCCTTGCCTTTTTTCTCTTCAGTAGGAATTTTCCCTGTTCCATGCCTTGCTTTTTTCTTTTAACCACCTATCCTGGATCTCTTGGAATGCATGTGATGAGGGCAGTCTGCTCCAGAATATGCACTTTGGCACATGGGTTATTTTGAACTGAAGATAAATGAGGCCCAACAGATGCAAGGAGAGCTTTTTACCTCTCCCTTAACTGCCTAACAGAATTTAGATAGGGCGCCTGTACCAGGAGGAAAGCTATTAGAAGAGAGAACTTTTTTCCTCCTGTTAACCTGTCTTATGTCAATTTAATTATTAGATTGGCTAAAGAACCTGCGAGGGAAGAGGGGACAAGATTTCCACCCCTATACATCTCTGAACGCGTAGCAACGATCTACGTCATTGTATCTGATGGCTACATGATATTCTGCATGACATGCCATTTCTGGATAGGCTGTGATTTGTCCTTCCAGTCCTCTCTTGATAGATGTTCAAGTTTCTAGGTATTTTGGTTCTAATCCAAAGAATGCTGTAGTGAATATCTTTTTACATATAAGCTAATATATCTGAGTCTTTGTATGAAGTGATGCCAAGAGAGAAATCACCTCGAGGTAATTTTTTTCTTTGGGGGCTGTGGAAACATTAGGATTCATTGGCAGCTGTGTAATTGGCCAACTGCAAACTGGGAATGGGGAATGATAGAAGTATGAAATAATTCTAGAACTATTTTACGTATACAAGTGTGAAGTTTTATAAAGCTCTAATATTGAGGACAAGTTCCTCTCCCTCTTTCCTATTTCTTAAGGTCCTCCTCTTTTCATTTTTATTCTAGGTTCCTTAAAAATTAATTATGGCCAGCACTTGGTTTTTTAGGAATGTAGTATATGAAGAGGGGTCATAATGTATCCTGTATTTCTTAATGAAGCACATCTTGGAAGTTAGAAAGCGATGGAAAGCTTTAGGATAGATATGGGGCACCTTTCTGGAAGATCTAACTATTTGAGATTTGTGTGTGTGAGGAGGGGAATGGCAGTTATGCACTTGTTAGTGACGGGGGTATGTTCTGCGAAATGCATCATTAGGTGATTTTGTCATTGTGCAAACATCGTAGAGTGCACTTACACAAACCTAGATGTTATGGCCTACTACACCTAGACTATTGCTCCTGTGCTGCAAAACCTGTGTAGCATATCACCATACTGAATGCTGTAGGCAATTGTAACACAATGGTGTTTGTGTATCCAAAAACATAGGAAAGGGTATTTCGGGGCTTCTGGTTAAGATAGTGGCATAGGTAAGTGTGATGCTTGCATCTTCCCTCAACCACATCAAAATTACAACTAAACTACAGATCAACCATCATTCAGAACTGCCTGAAATCTAGCTTCTTACTTTATATTCTCCAAGGATATAAAGAAGAAGCCCCACCAAGACTGGTAGGAGGGGCGGAGATACAGAACAGGCTGGTCCCACACCCACATGCGATGGCTAAAAATTGGGATTTGGAGGGATACTTCAGATACAGAGGTCCCCATGAGGAGAGAGGGGTTCCAGGCCCACACCAGGTTCCCCATTCCAGGGTTCCAGGGCCAGGGAGAGAAGTCCCCATAACTTCTGTCTGTAAAGACCAGGAGGAATTGTGACTGAGAGAGATGGAGGTCTTCTGGAGTCCCAGGCCTTTCCTCTTAAAAGGCCCATACCCAGACTTACTTGAACTCATGCCCTCTGAGCTCCAGTGCTGGGGCAGCAGCTTGAAAGGCACCAGAGACATACAGGGAGGAACTGAAGTGCCTGGCATCAAGGCAAGAGCTGGAGGGGCAGCTTTCTCCCAGATAAAAGTGCTGGCAGAGGCTCTTGTTCCTTTTCTGAGCCCTTACCCCACAGAGCTGGCAAGTGGGCACCGTATCTGAGATTCCATCAGCGTAGTTCACCCTATTTTCCCAGTCCTGGTGATTCCCTGAGACCCTATCCCATCAACTTGCAGGCCCATCCAAGCTGTTTTCAGTGGGGTTTCTATATAAATGGCCTATCTTGGCTCATGCTTCAGATTTTCCTGAATATCTTTCAAATAAGAAGCATCAGGCTTCAGCGTGCCCCATACCTGTTGCTAAGTGGCCCCAGGCCCAGCACTAGCAGCAGTCAGCCTTAGTTCATAGCTTGGCCTCTCCTGGTCATCTCCAAGCCCAGCAAAAGTAGTAGCTATACGCAGATTACTTTGTAGCTCATGCCAGGTGGGCCCAGGCAAAACATAGGCAATTGCTGGCCTTGGCCTACACCTCCTTGGGAGGCCCCAGAAACAATGTACCAGGTGAATAGTTTCAGGCAATGTCAAAGCACCATCCAACTACCTCCACAAGCAACAGGCTCAAGGGGTGGACTAACTGGGCAGCAGCACCCAGCTGAAGTAAGTCCTGCTCTGTGGAGTGGGTCCCTGCATAGCTAATCCTCTATGGTGGTCTCAGCCAATTCTTGCAGCTGATGGGCCTTGGGGATAAATCCCTCTCATTGACATGCCAAGAGCAATCAAGACTCAACTACAATAGAAGAGTGTACACAGCCTACATGGGGGGTGAACCTGGAGTACCCAGCTCAGGTGAATGGGGAGGCTGTGCAACTGGATCCTACAGAACACCTACTACATTAGGCCACTCTACCAAGCTTGGGAGACATAGAAGCTCTGCCTAATACATAGAAACAAACACAGGGAGGCTGCCAAAATGAGGAATCAAAAAATATATCTCAAATGAAAGATAAAACTCTAGAAAAGGAACTAATTGAAATGGAGACAAACAATCCACTAGCTGCAGAGTTCAAAACACTGGTTAGAAGGATGCTCAATGAAATTAGGGGAAGAGTAGATGAACTTAGAACTTCAACAGCCTAAAAAAGGACATGGAAATGATTAAAAAAAGTAAAAAATGAAGGATACACTAACTGAAATGAAGAATAATTTACAGGGAATCAACAGTAGAGTAGGTGAAGCCAAAAATCAGAACAGTGATTTGGAATATAAGGAAGAAAAAACAATCAGAACAGAAAAAAAATATCCTCAAAATAAGGATAGTGTAAAGGGCCTCTGGGACAACTTCAAGCATCCCAACATTTGCATTATGGGGGTGTAGAAAGGAGAAGAGAGAGTAAGTAACTGAAAAACTTCCTTAAAAATATGACAAAAACTTTCCTAACCTGGTGAAGAAAATAGACATACAAGTACAGGAAGCACAGAGAGTCCCAAACAAGATGAACTCAAAGAGGCCCACGCCAAGACACTTCGTAATTAAAATGCCCAAGGTTAAAGACAAAAAGAATCTTTTTTAAAAAATTTTTAATATATTTTATTGATTATGCTATTACAGTTGTCCCATTTCTCCATCATTCCCCTCCACCTTGCACACCCCCTCCCACCCACATTCCCCCCTTTAGTTCATGCCCATGTGTCATAAGTTCTTTAGCTTCTACATTTCCCACACTATTCTTGTCCTCCCCCTGTCTATTTTCTACCCACCGTCTATGCTACTTATTCCCTGTACCTTTTCCCCCCTCTCTCCTCCTCCCACGCCCCTGTTGCTAACCCTCCATATGATCTCCATTTCTGTGGTTCTGTTCCTGTTCTAGCTGTTTGCTTAGTTTGCTTTTGTTTTAGGTATGGTTGTTAATAGCTGTGAGTTTGCTGTCTTTTAACTGTCATATTTTTTATCTTCTTTTTCTTAGATAAGTCCCTTTAACATTTCATATAATAAGGGCTTGGTGATGATGAACTCCTTGAACTTGACCTTATCTGAAAAGCACTTTATCTTCCCTTCCATTCTAAATGACAGCTTTGCTGGATAGAGCAATCTTGGATGTAGGTCCTTGCCTTTCTTGACTTGGAATACTTCTTTCCAGCCCCTTCTTGCCTGGAAGGTCTCTTTTGAGAAATCAACTGACAGTCTGATGGTAACTCCTTTGTAGGTGACTGTCCCCTTATCCCTTGCTGCTTCTAGAATTCTCTCCTTCATTTTAATCTTGGCTAATGTAATTATGATGTGCCTTGGTGTGTTCCTCCTTGGGTCCAACTTCTTTGGACTCTCTGAGCTTCCTGGACTTCCTGATAGTCTATTTCCTTTGCCAGATTGGGGACGTTCTCCTTTATTATTTGTTCAAATAAGTTTTCCACTTGTTGCTCTTCCTCTTCCCCTTCTGGGACCCCTATAATTCGGTTGTTGGGATGTTTAATGATGTCCCGGAGGTCCCTAAGCCTCTCCTCATTTTTTTGAATTCTTGTTTCTTCCTCATTTTCTGTTTGGTTGTTAGTTTCTTCCTTCTGGTCCACTCCATTCATTTGAGTCCCAGTTTTCCTTCCATCTCTATCAGTTCCCCATGCATCTTCCTTCCTTTCACGTATTGTAGCCTCCATTTGTTCATCTAATTTGTGAGCAAAATCAACCACTTCTGTGAGCATCTTGATGACCAGTGCTTTGAACTGTGCATCTGATAGGTTGGCTATCTCTTCATGGCTTAGAGGAATTGGCTCTGGAGATTTCATTTGTTCTCCAGTTTAAGCCACTTTTGGTGTTTTTTTTTGTTTGTTTGTTTTCTTTTGTTTTGTTTTGGGTTTAGTCTGGTCACAGCTATTACATAGTGAGAGGTGGAGCCTTAGGTGTTCCTCAGGGCGGGGCAGCCCAGTTGCTGGGTTGTGACGCTATAGGTGGGGGCGGGGTCCGAGAGGGAAGAACGGCACCTGCTCCGCTCTCTCCTGGACTCCGGTCCCTTCCGCCGCTTCCCCTTCGCCTGGACCATCTGCACGTGTGAATGTGGGACCACCTGGTCAGCCAGCTGCCTTGTGCGGCCTCACTGGGTCTGCACAGTTGCCCCCCTGTGCCCGGGGACCGCCAGCCGCCGCCTGTGCACCTGGGAACTGCCAGTCACTGCTGCTTGCATTCCCGGGTCCGCACCTCCACTTTCTCCTACCGTGACTCTGCCCCTCTTACCAGTCTGGATGAATGGTTGTTGGAGTTCCGTACAGTTCAATTTTCTATAAGTTCTGGTTGTTTTCTTGTTTCTAAATATTTGTTGTCTTTAATTTTGGTTGTGAGAGGAGGCACAGTGTGTCCGCCTACGCCTGCATCTTGGCTGGAAGTTGACAAAGAGAATCTTAAAAGCAGTGAGGAAAAAAGCAGTTAGTTACAAAGGAGCTACCATAAGATTGTCAGCTGATTTCTCAACAGAAGCTTTGTAGGCCAGAAGGGATTGACAAGAAATATTCAAAGTGCTGAAAAACAAGGACCTACAACCAAGATTACTTTACCTACCAAAAATATATTTAGAATTAAAGGATATATAAAGTGCACCCCAGATGAGAAAAATCTAAAGGAGTTCATTACCACCAAACCAGTATTACATGAAATGTTAAAGGGTCTTCTTTGAGAAGGAGAAGAAGAAGAAGAAGAAGAAGAAGAAGAAGAAGAAGAAGAAGAAGAAGAAATATGAACAATAAAATAGCAATAAATATGTATATCTATCAACAATTGAATCTAAAAAACAAAATAAGCAGAACAGAAACAGACTCATACGTACAGAGAAATTTTGATGATTGCCAGGTGGGAGGTGGGCTGGGGAGTTTCAGTGAGAAAAGTGTAGGGTAGGGATTAAGAAGTACAAATTAGTACTAACAGAATACTCATGAGGATGTAAAGTACAGTGTAGGAAATATAGCCAATAATATTCTAATAATTATGGTGTCAGGTGGGTGCAAGATTTATCAGGATGATCACCTATTAAGTTCTATAATGTCTAATCCCTGGGGTGTACACCTGAAACGAATATAATATTGTATGTCAACTATAATTGAAAAGTAAAAATGATTAAAAATATAAAAACATAGAAAAGCTACAGTCAAAATATGGTAAAAAAGGTTTATTTTAAAAAGGGTACACTTGTATAGGGCACTTACCACAAACAGAGCTTGTGGGACTAAAAGTCACTTTGAGTGAGTGGCGAGTGAATGTGAAGATCTAGGACATTGCTGTACACTGCTGTAGGCTTTATAAACTCTGCACACTTAAGCTACCGTAAATTTATAGAACAATAGGAGATTAAGCCAAGCATAAGAAAAATGATGCAATTAGGAGACGTGGTTGAAAATGCGATGTGTGAGACTGGGGCTGGGGTCACTGCATGCTGTTTTTCAGCAGGAAGAGTATACTCTAAAATAACAATAAAATAGCCCTGGCTGGTGTGGCTCAGTGGATTGAGTGCTGGCCTGTGAAGCAAAGGGTTGCAGGTTCTATTCCCAGTCAGGGCCCATGCTTAGGTTGCGGGCCACGTCCCCAGTAGGGGGCATGCAAGAGGCAAACACCCATTGATATTTTCCTCCCTCTCTTCCTCCCTCCCTTCCCCTCTGTCTAAAAATAAATGAAATAAAATATAAAAAATAAAATTAAAATAATAAAATATAGTGTAGTAAATACATCAACCAGGGTCATAGTTATTTATTATTATCAAGTACTATGTAGTGTACATAATCATATGTACTATACTTTTATATGGCTGGCAGCACTGTAGGTTTTTTGACACCAGCATCACCACAAACATGTGAGTAATGTGTTGCTTTATGACATTATGACATTACTACAGCTCTCACATTTTAGGTGACAGGAATTTTTCAGCTCCATTCTAATCTTATGGGACCACAATCACCTGCTGGCTACATCCATCATTGACCGAAATGTCCTCATGCAGTGCATGAGTATGTCATTTAATTGATAAATGATTTATAAAGATCTGTTTCGCTTTATGAAAAGAATAACAAATTTACATGGATTTAAAAGACAAAACCATAAATGTTAAAGATATTCTGAATTTATAGACTTCTAGGGATGAATTTGACCTCTTCTGCTTTTAAGAAGTTGGTGGTGATGAGTTGAGAATGTCTGCTGGTAAATGGGGGGGCTTGCTTTTCGATGGCCAGGTTAGGGGAAATATAGGTCTTTTCAGTCCTGCTTTACTCTGCTTATGAGAAATTTCAAGGCCAATGTCCCTTCTGGAGCTGGAATGAACCACAGGTCTCCTAAGATTGACCTATGGGGTTAAGCAGACAGGAGGCATTTAGGGCCAATTTAGGCCATTAACTTTTAACTTGGCTTCTGCTGCTTCCCCTCATGTATAGCCACTTAGTATTTATGCATTCATTAAAAAAACTGTTGAGTACCTACTATGTGCCAGGCTGTGCCAATCTGATAGGAACACAGATAAGAGTAAGCACAGAGAATTAGTAAGGGAGCTGAATAAGGAGAACTTAGTAGTGCTGTGCTAAGATAGTAATTACAGCAATAAGAAGGGGGTATACCTAACTTATGTCCTGGGCTTGCTAGAGGAGGAGATGGCAGAACTGAGACTTAAAGGTGAAGAAGAGGAAAGGAAGAGGCCTTGTAACATAAGGGCCCCACTTAATGAGGAAAAATCAGAGATAGCAAGAACTAGAACGCCATAGCAAAAATAGCTCCCCACCCACCAAAAACCAGACAGAAAGACAACAAAAACACCTCCACAACAACCACAACAAAAATCCTGAAAAGCCAAACAAACAAAAAACAGCCAAAGAGGCAGAGTCGGAGCAAGACCAGCCTCATATACCATATCGAATGATTTGGGCATTTAAGAATTTTAAACAAGGTGTGAAATAATCGGAGAGCTCCATTTTGCAAAGAGCGCTTGGGGCTCTGGGGGATGGGTTTGGCGGGCAGAGGAAGTTGGCAGCCATCTAGGCAGCAGCGTGTGGGTGAAGGTTGACGTGCATTTAACCACATGCGGAGCACCTAGCTGCAGGGGTGGGGTAAGCTTTGTTCGCGTTCTTTCCCCTTCGAACCTCTGTTATGAAGTTTTACATGAGGTTTGTTTGCAATAATATGGGGAGCACCTTGTTTCAATGAAAAACTCTTTTCTTCTGTTAATCCCTAGATCTCATCATCAAAAAAGTTGGAGTCTTTAGAGGAATCTAATCAATTGTTTATTTAGTAAGTACTTTATGGAGCATCCATTTTAATGCATTGAGAACCCTGAAATACCATTGCATTTTTCAGCTTCCAACAGTCATTAATTGAGCCTCTAATATATTCGGGACAGAGCCCCCTCCTTTTGGGTAGGTTTTCCTTTCCTTAAACAACAGAGTGAAATGATGAACTGCCGGTTACAGGGCCTTTATATCTGGAACAACCAGATATCACAGAAAACAGCCTTGTTGGGCCTTAAACATTTCACATGTTTGGAGTTTTATGACTATTACCTTTTCCTCCACAGTTAAAAATACATCAAATAATTAACTGAGAATGATTTTTCCTGTGCCTTTCCAAGTGAAAAAGATGAAGCATAATGACAAATTTTAAAATTAGTTTTTGGACTTTCACAATACTAACATTTCCCAAGTTATTTACAAGTTATTCCTTGTTAACTCATTATTATTCTCCATTCTGATGTCTTTCTGTGTGGGTACAGGGAAGACTCAGGGTGACAGTGAGCCCCCATTTCTCCACACAGAAGAAAAGGGCAGAAGTATCTTCGTGTTCAGCTTTTACATTTCCTCTTTAAAAGCATTTAATAAAAATCACAGGTTAGAATGAGAGGAACATGATGAGAATGAAAGTAAGAATTTAGACTCCTGGGTGACATGGGTTGTTTGCTTCTACTTTATCATGGGGTCTTAATCTTTACTCATTTTTGACATCTAGTTGCCTATTCATAGAAGGGGGGAAAAGTGACTATTTCTTTATGTGTGCCTCACAGCTTGCTATAATGCCTTACAAATAATAGATTATTGATAGAACCCTGTTGGATAAATGGATGAATGCTCATGTTAATTCATTCTCTTTTTAAGTATTAGGGAGAAAAGGGACTAACTTAAAATTTGCTCTTTTTTTGGTAACACAACCAAGAATCAATAATCTTTCTTTATACATAAATATATTTTTTGGAAAAATTATGACTATAGTTTCATAAATAAATACATAAAAATGACTACCCTATTTTCTGACTTGAAAGTCACAGAGATTACCATGAGACCTAAACTGATTTGGGTATTTTTTTTCCGAATAGTTCTTAGGTGGCAGCTGCTTTGACACCCAAATGCTTGATCGTGTTTTGATTTTATGATGGAAGTCAAGTTCACTGACAGCCATATTATAGGTTTTTCTCTGGGGCTTTTATTTGTTATAGAGTTTTGAAAATATTAACTGGAAAATTTCAGGACGTGCCTCTTAAGAGTTGAGGAAAGAAATCTGACCTCCTTGAAATGCGGCGTATACTATTCCAAATGTTCTGCTGGGGAGAGTTGTGGGTTTTTCAAATGACAGTTGCAAGGACTTTTAAAAAAATAAATGACCTGTGCAAAGATGCTCTGACCTTATAATAGCAGTTATGTTGGTTTTTTCCTACCCTGCTCAGAACCCTGCATTTTCAAAGTAGAGTTCTCTCCCTGAGTTGTTGTCAGAAACAAAGCTGCTAGGTCAAAGTTTGGCCGAGTGGATCTGAGCATGTTACTTCCCACTTCTGGGAATATATCCTTAGAATTCTGAAGCACTAATCAGAAAGGCTATATACACCCCTATGTCCATAGCAGCATTATTTACAATAGCCAAGGTCTGGAAACAGCTGGAGTGCCTACCAGTAGATGAGTGGATAAAAAAGCTATGGTACATTTACACAGTAGAATTCTATGCGGCTGTAAAAAAGAAGGAACTCTTACCTTTGCAACAGCATGAATGGACCTGGAGAATATTATGGTAAGGGAAATAAGTCAGTCAAAGACAACTATATGATCTCACTTATATGTGAAATCTAATGAACAAAATAAAACCAGCGGCATGGACACATGGAAGAGACTGACAGATCTCAGAGTGGAGGACTGGAGGAGATTAGCCAGAGAACGTGTATGCATATATGCCTAGCCCATGGACATGGACAACAGTGTGGTGAGGGTCAGGGGTCAGGGCAGGGGCTGGGTGGAGGGAGGTAAAAGGGGGGAAGTGGGAGGCATCTGTAATAGTGTCAACAATAAAAATGAAATGAAATGTGAGGAAGAAACAGCAACAATATTATAGACTGTTGAAGTTTGTGTTCCTCCAAAATTCATATGTTGAAATTCTAACCCTCAATGTGATGGTATCGGTGAGTGGGGCCTTTGGGAGGTCATTAGGTCAGAAGGGTGGAAGGCTCATCAAATGGGATTATTGCCCTTATAAAAGACACTCCAGAGAGATCTCATTTCTTCTTCCACATGGACATAGAGAGAAGGCAGGCACCTGTGAATCAGAAAGCGGCCCCTCATCAGATGCCAAATCTGCCAGCAACTTGATCTTGGACTTTCCAGCCTCCAGGACTGTGAGGAATAACTGTTTGTCATTTCAGCCACTCAGTCTATGGTATTTTCATTAGAGCAGCCAAAACTGACTGTGACAATATAGTGAAACTTCATTATATTGTTGTTATATTTCTCCTCTATAAAGCAGAGTTTCCTTGCCCTGTCTTAGGAGAATTCTCAAAAAGGTTTTGTTTTTATCGTCATGTATTACAATTCTAGGTTTTCATCAATTTGAGGACATGTAAGGCAAATGTTTTAGTATCTAACAGGTGAAAGGAGTCCCGGGCGTTAGTCTTTTGACATTTGCCTTTAACCCCCTCTATTTTTTGAACATAGACATAACCGGTAAATCTAGCAATGACTGCCCAGTTAAAAGGATGGTTTTAGCTTTCACTGAGCTACAGGAAATTATCCAGAAATGGTCATTAGCCAAGAAAGAGCAGAGAGAATGGAGTCACCCTCTTTTAAAAAAGGTGGAAGCTAAAATTGCCACACTCTGTAGTGAGGAAGTATGGCAAACTTACTCCTTTAATTGGGATGTGCCCTTTTCTTACAGGGAAGTTTGAAAACTAGGGCTAGAGCTCCGTGGAGATTATTGTTACAGTTTCGTGAAGGAAATTGATCTTGGAGATATGTTTAATGATTATCACCACCATTTACTTCCGTCCTTGTCTCTCAGAAAATGAGAGTGCCTGTGGTTCTTATACAAAAAACAGTGAAGAAACGTTTTCCTTAATTCCGAGGTTTGGACTTTTGTAACAATTGGATAATGTTTTATGTTCCAAAGAAGTTTTCATAACCTTTAGGAAATATGTTCAGCTAAAATAAACTTTACTGATAAAACCATGACTAAGAGAAGCTAAAAGAATCTCTTCTATTAAAGCGAGGGCTATGGGAGGCTAAAATAAACTTTATTAATAAATTTTAATGAAATTCTGTCCTCTTTAGTGGTTAATACTTTGCATCTGTTAAACAATATGGTCTATTCTAAAAGCTAAAGGCTTTTAAAAAACTAGATGAGCATCGCTTTGTCTGAGTATCACTTAACCAATGTCCATAATAGCTTTTAAAGCAAAGTGAAGTATAGTTGTTAAAAATAAATTTTTAATTTTGCAGATACAAAAACATACTTGTCTAGTCGATGACCCTGTACTCTGTTGATGTGCTTTTCACGCAGTCAGAGGCTACGTGTTCTCCGGGGCTGTCGAGAAAAAGACAAAGGACAGAGGCAGTGAGGCACTGCATGGTGGGAATGTATGAACCAGAACAATGACAAGAATTCTCTTCCTATATATGAAAGTTGAATTCATAAACCTCTATTAAGGCTGTCCCTCAATCATTTTGGTAGATTTTACATGTATTTCAATAAGAGCTATGGGACATTAACTTAAAATGCTACATAGCAGATTATTAGCAGTCAGTAGGGAGGGAGTATCTATTAAAAATCATTGATGTCAGGGAAGAAAACGTTCTGGAGGTGGGTGGTGGTGATGCTACACAGCGACACGAAGGTATTTCATGTCACAGTGCTACACTGTTAAAGTGGTTAACCTGGTAAATTGTACGTTAGGATTTTTTTATCACAGTAAAAATGAGTTCAATGAAGACAACATGAGAAATCTATACAATTATGGAAAGAATGAAAATTCTACGTAAACCTACTCCCAAAATGTCATTGAACTCACCTCCAATTATAATAAATAACTATGGAAATTCACCCCTCTGATCGTTATGCCAGCAAGGTAACGCTCAACTATGTCAGCAGTTCTTCGTTTGGGTGAGTTATGAATCATGCAGTAAAGTCGGTCGAATAACTTTTGGTGACCTTTTAATTTCTTAAAATTTGAGAATGTGTGTTTGTGTTAGTATGTGCTTCCATTTGTATTAGGTGAATTTTCTAATTTTGGTGCTTCATCCCTCTCCATTAGCTCAAATAATTAAGAGTTGTTACTCAGATTGAATTGCAATGAATTTCACTTAGTTTGGAATTTCAAAAGGCTTTGCAAGAATAAGATTATTCCCATTCCACAAGTCAGAGGAAGGAATGAATAATTGTGCAAGAGGGTGTTTTTAGGGCTAGGAACCAACTCTGCATTTCTAATGTTAAGAAAGGTCCTGGTCTATCTGCTCTCTATTAGAACATTGTTATATAAATTACTGGGCTGGCCAAACAGTTTTTTTTTTTTTTTTTTTTTTTTTGTAAGATGGCTCTAGTAGCGCTTAGTTGTCTTTAACTTCATTCAAAACATTTGTTAGATTGTACTGTGACAGCTGTCATATAAGCATACATTTAAAAAAACTTATGAAAATTGGTGAGTTTTTGTGTAGTCATTTTAATATTGAAGATGGAAATCATACTCATTCATCTGCAGCAGGAAGGTTAAAGATGACGAGCAGACAGGAGAATTTGTCTTAGCTGCTTTGGTGGCTGGCATCGTTGGGGAAGTTGAATTGAAGCTGAAGGCTAGCAACTCTGGAGGAAGAAGGAATCTCAGAGTAACAGATTGTAAACTTGGGTGAAAGTTGAAATTGGGTGGAACACATACACCAGATGGCAGAGGAACCAACTCCAATGAAGTAGTTTGGGAGGTTAGACAAACAGAGAGAGCAGTGGTTCTTAATGGAGCGAGTGTGTGGCAACTCTTCCCCCTCCCCAGGGACCACTTGACAATGCCCAGAGACACTTTTGGTTGCCACGAATTGGGGGAAGAAGAGTGCTACTAGGGTCTGGTGAGCGCAGAACAGGGGTGCTGCTAAACATCCTGTTGATATACGGGTACAGCCTCCCACAACGAAGAGTTAATGGGCCTTACATGGTGATAACTCTGAAGTCGCAGAGCCATGGGACAGGAAGAAGACTGCTCAGGTGGGCCAGGGCAGAGTCATGGTAAAGCACTTGTTCCAAATGTGAATGCACCTTAATGGCACAGAACTATGTTGAATGTTACTGAGTCCCCAGAGGACAAGGTGATGTGATTGCCAGATTTGAGATGGGCTAAAGTGAAAGAGGGTGGGTGTGTAGGTAGACGCTTGCTAGGTACTGTCGTCCTGTTGGGTGTTCTATGGGGCAAGTGAGGAGAAGCCATCCCCTGGCAAAGAGCTGACCTGAAAGTCTAGGCAGACAGTATACCTAGTCTAGAGAAGAGCAAGACAGAACCACAGTGTCAGGCAGCAAAATGAAGGTTAGGAGGTCCTAGAAAGATGAAAAAAAGTAAAAATATATGGTGGGCATGGGTAGATGAGTATTGAACAAAATTCATGGAAGGTACAGAGTAACAGAAGTTAGCAGGTAGAACAATGGTTCTCAAACCTGTTTGCACATTAGAAGGAGTGAATTAAAAAATACTGATACCTGAGTACCACCTCAGACCACTTCAAGCATTTGAGGGTGGGTTCTGGACTTCAAGTATGTTTACAGTCAATTTCCCAAATATTTCTAATGTGCATCTAGGGCTGAGAACTGCTGTCCTAACAGGTCAATAAAGCCAAGAAGGACTAAACAGGGTGACTTGAACACTATTCTGAAAGAAGCTGTCATCTGTGATTAGGGGCTGCTTGTCCTCTGTCCTAGTGTTTTGCCACCTGACCTTTGCAGGGATGTGTGTGGCCTCAGCTGAGAGGATTGTGTGGCAGGAGCTTGAGGCTGGGTTTTGCCTATATTTTGATGATGAGGCAGAACAGGCAGGCAGGGGCTCACTTCCTACTGGTGACTGACAACTGAGCTTTGGATTTAAACTTTCAGCACAAATTACCTTGTGATGAGAAGAATTGCTTAGGAGTGAAAATAATATTAAGTTACATGAGCAATTAAAAATTCTTTCACATTTTATATACTCAGTCATGCACTGCTTACTGACAGGGCTACACTCTGAAAAATGTGTTGTCGGGTGACTTTGTTGTTGTTAGAACACTGTAGAGTGCACGCATACAAACTCTGATGGAAGACCCCACTACACCCCAAGGCTACATGACACAGCCTAGTACTCCTGGGCTACAAACCTGTACAGCATGTTACTGCGGTGAATTCTGCAGGCAACTGTAACACAAAGGTATTTGTGCATCTACACATATCCAAACATAGAAGAGGTACAGTAAAGACACCCTAAAAATTAAAAATGAGCCCTGGCTGGTGTGGCTCAGTGGATTGAGTGCTGGCCTGTGAACCAAAAGGTCGCTGGTTCGATTCCCAGTCAGGGCACATGACTGGGTTGCAGGGTCCCTGGTTGGGGGTGGTCAAGAGACAACCACACATTGATGTTTCTGTCCATCTCTTTCTCCCTCCCTTCCCCTCTCTCTAAAAATTAAATAGAATATTTTTTTAAAAAAGATAAAAGTGATATGCCTGTATAGGGCACTTACCATGAATGGAGGCTGGGGGGCAGGAAGTGGCCCTGGGTGAGTCAGTGAGGGAGCAGCAAGTGACTGAGCAGGCCGAGGACGACACTTGCTGTCCACACTGCAGACTTTATGTGCGCTGTATCCTCGGGCCGCACTAAATTTATAGATAACCAGAGATTAAATCAAGTACAAGAGAAAATGATGGAATCAAAAGACTCGGTTAACAGGAGATGTATGAGGCTGGGGCTGGGGTAACTGCATGCTGTTTTCCAGAAAACATTTTTTTATAAGTAGAAAGAATACATGGTAAAGTAATGATAACAGTATAATAAACACATAAAATCATAACATAGTCATTTATTATTATCGAGTGTTATGTGCTGTACACAATTGTGTGTTATACTCTCACACACCTGGCAGGGCAGTGGGTTTGTTTACACCAGCATGAACACAAACACGTGAGCAATGCATCACTTCCTGCCGCGATCTCACATCATCGGCTACCACATCACTAGGCGACAGGAATTGTTCAGCTTCCTTATGATCTTACGGGACCACTGTGGTATATGGTACATGCAGTTCACCATTAACCAAAACACTGTTATGCGGGGTACGACTGGAAGAATGAGGATGCAGGATGAGAGGGAAAATGAAAAGCCATCACACTACAGGTGTCTGGGGGAGAGTGAGTACTTTTCTTTACAAGCAGCTAATAAAGGTGGCTAGTGTCCTCACCTTGATGAACCGGCCCTCGGGGTCCTTCTCAGAGTGGCACCCCTCATCTGCGTTTTCCAGTTTGGAAACACTCCTTTCTAGTAGAAAGCTAATATGAGTCAAAGCCTTCTTTGTCTGCACATTCCTGGGACAGTTGTGAGGAGACTGAGTACATGACTGGTGGTGAGAATCTGTTCCATTTTCATTTGTCTCTGGCGGGGCCTGGTGGAAATTTAATATTCTTTATTGTTATTTTACATGCAACTTCCTTCCTAGCTTATGATTTCTGTCGGGACTGTGTATCAGTACCCATTAGTCATTTTTCTTGGGTTGGCCTATAATGCTTCAAAGGAGGGCTGGTGTATTTCAGTAATTTTGCTTACAATTTGATTTGCGGTCCCTAGAATCCCAATTTAGTTTCATCAGCACATTTCAACATACAACAGCTGGGCCTCTGGACGGGCTCATTTACATACATTAGCAGCGGAAAGCTCAGCACCAGCGACCCAGAGATGGCCTGATATTTTCCCAGAGCTTCACCTGGCATTTTTTTTTTTTTTTTAAATAAACCCTACCTCCATCTTTGCAACTGTGTCAGTGACAACATCCTGTGAATGATTTAAAAAAAAAAACACCCCAAAACAAACAAACAAAAAACAACAAAGCCCAAAACAGTTGGTTTCCAGGCGACTTTTAAGCTACAATGCTTTGATAAAAAGCATTGAAGGGTAATCAGAGGATATGTTCTGTCCTACTTCAGTGTCAGGTAAGAATATTGCTCCCTCCTATTATAAATATCTTTGTTATTAGATAAACGGTAGAGGGATCAGCTTCTTAACTGATCAGTGATTGCAGAAAAGCAGGTAATCTACCAGTCCGTAAACATCACTGTGATTGAGACCCTGGGCGAGACTCTCCATGCAGTCACGGCCTGAGGAGGCCATTGTGTAAGGCTTGTGGAAAACTTGGGTTTCTTTTCACCGTTTTCTTTGCTTAGGTTTAAATTCTTGAACTGTGGTCTTGGTTTGTGTGGTAGGCTAAAACTGCTCCCTTCTGCCCACCCCCGCTCAGAGATATCTCCATCCCAATTCCTGGACCCTGTAAGTGTCGTACAAGCATCTTTGCCACTGGTATGGGGTTAAAAATTTTCAGAGATCATGTGGGTTATCCCGGAGGGTCCTAATGCCATTACCGATGTCCTAATAAGAGAGAGGCAGAGGGAGATTTTTCAAACACAGCCAGAAAGAGGAGGAGGCCATGTGACCACAGAGGCAGGGCTTGGGAATTCTGTGGCTCCATGTCCAGGCACGCCGAAGCCACCAGAAGCCGCAAGTGGCAAGAAAAGGATCTTCCCCTAGAGCCTCTGGAGGGAATGCGGCCTGGCCAGCGCCTCAGTGGCAGCCCAGTGAGACTGTTGTGGGCTCTGGCCCCTGGACTGAGGGAATAGATTCCTGCCGTCTTGAGCCACCACATTTGTGGTCATCCATCATGCAGACACAGGAAGCTAGTCCAGTCTCTAGTAGAGTCTATCCCACGGTTCTTGGACAGGTTGCTTAGTTATTCTAGTCTATGTGTCAGTGGTTTTTTTTTTTTTTTTTTCCCTTTCTTTTCTGGAGATGAATTAATTTACTCAGTATTTTTCATTTGGTATCTTGTTTATGATCCATTCATTCTACTGAATCCTGTCTGTCTGGGCAAGTAGGGACCAATAAGGTAGGTGAACGGCAGGATCATTTGATCTGCTGAAGAGCTCCCCAGACATGGGACAAAAACATTTATGAACAAGTAACGTAGAAGCCTCAGCATTCCTGGGAAGAGGGAGAATATTGTCTGCAATACGTTGAACATTTATCATTTCACCATTTCACTTCCCTTCCCAGTTTCCATAAGAGATAGACCCACTGTATTTTGTCGACACAAATTGTGTTTTACAAGATACCTGAGGAATGGATAACACATCTATGGAATGGCTATTGGTGTGAGTTACAGATTATTATGATTCTCAACTGAAGTGGGGGAAATGCAGTCAGGATGTCCTTATTCTCTTTAACCAATAGCAGATACTGTCAGACTTCACCTTTATCCTCTGCTGTTATTTGGTGATGATTTGCTGGGGTCAGTTCGTCAATTATGGGGCTCTGTACTACAGCTATCACTCGGCGTAACGTGGGCCCTCGGGGTTGGCTATCCACACAAGTGGTGAGGCCCGGTGAGATGTTTCAAGAGAAGATAATGGATTTGGGGGTTTTAGTCAAAGATCCTAGAAATATGGCTGAAACCAATTGCTAGAGATTTAAACAACATGGTCTTTACAAAAGTACATCATGGGTTTTTCTGTGACAAAATTAGAAAGCGTAATTCCTTTTAGAATCATTGAACCACCCTCATGTGACAATACCAGCTTCTTAAAGGGGACAGTCAGAACATAATGAAATTGGGGAAATCTGAACGGTTTTCCTTTGCAAAGAATTTTACATGCTCTGTGCGCCGATGTGTTTGCTAACCAATATCAATAAGCATGTATTTTTTGATGACATGCTTTTATACCAATTATTAAATCAATTCTTAGTTAAATGGAAATGATTCTGTTTTCTCAAGTTCCTTCCTGATGGAAAAGGGAGACCTTCAAAGATAGGCTTGAGTCGTTGGTAGAGGAAATCTATCCTTAAATCTTCATTTCCTTTGTGAACAAGTTGTTTCTAGTTTCTAGTTTTCATGTGCTCTCTCCCTTCCTTCTGTAATTTACTCCAGGGCACTGTGGTAGGTACCAATCGAAGTAAATAAGACCATGTCTTTGCTAGTAAACGTTTTATTACAAGCCTTATGAATCCTCAGAGACACAAAGCAGTCGTGACCAGTTGGGCCCCATGTCAGAACGAGAGGGAGCAGCTGTGTCCATCCGAGTGGGCCCTCCAAACCTGGCACAAAGCTCGAGAGTAAGTTCAATGTCACTGCGTGGGGAGACGGGTTATGCCTGTATACGTTTTATTTACAAAATAAACCTGTGATAATGAAAATGCTGAAGAACAATTACAGGCTTTGCTCTGAAGGGTCACTCTCAGAATTGACTGGGGAGATGGCATATGAATTATGGATTTTCTTTTCCATTGAAATCTCTTTCATCACTATCCCCTAAGAAATTTTATATTGTGCATATTGAAGAGAGTGAGAATTAATTTAATTATCCAGCCTCTGTTGTTATTTATTTATTTATTTATTTATTTAGTACAAAAGAGAACACCCAGTTTTCTTGTACAACCAATTGAGTGCAATTACCACATGACCAGTCAAAACATGGGTAAGAATAGCACACTACAGATATTTACTTTATGTGACAGTGTTTTGAAGTGGGCATAAATACAATTTTGTCAAATGAAACTATGATGAAAACATATAAACCGGTTTTGTTATGAAAGATGTTCTCATCCATGTAAGGAGAACGTTTTCTTTATCTGAGGCAACGCTTACTGACCTACCTATCTTAACATACTAAAAATATAAGAAGGAGGAGGGTGAAATAATATCATCTAACATCGACATCTACTAAGCTAAAGTAATTAAACAGGTGGTTGGGTTCTGGACAGAAATTTAAGGAGAGGGAAATAGAAAATTTGGGGCAAAATGGCTTCTATGTCTGAAGAAGTAATGGGGGTGCCTGGCTGGTATGTGGAAGGGGAATTAAGTGGTGGGGAAGGTGAGAAATCACAAGGCTTTAGCCTCAGACGTCAAGGTTGCCTTGCAGTCAGTCCTCCAGGGCTCCTGCCTGCCTTTGCTGCGCACTGTGAGGCCCGAGGCTCCACGCAGTGCTGAGTGCGCGACACCGGCACCCCCCAGCAGCCCTGCACTTTGTCACAAGTCTTGGCTGTGTAAGAAACAGGCTGCTGGAGCCGAGATTCTCATCTGATTGTCAGCCAACAAAGGTGTGAGAGTGGAAGACACAGGGTCTCCCCACAGAAGGCCGGGCTTTGAATCCTGGCAACTAACACTTATTAAATCTATGACCTTGGCGAATCATTTATCTTCTCTGTGCTCTGTTTTTTTTCAATCCTCTCGATTTAAAATGAAAATACTTCACAGCTTTGTTTTAAGCACTCACAAAATAACGTGTATAAGTGGTAGGGACTCAGCCCTTGTTAGTTTTGGTAAAGAACACCTTGCTCAGTTGGTCATCAAAGCACCTCCTCTTGGTGGCAGTGTAGATTGACTGGCGATATTTCACAAATATTTTATTATTTTGAGATAATAACAAATGAACAGAAGAATTAAGGAATTTGTATGTGCACATGTCTGCATAGATACACATATTCACATTTACATATAATATCTCTTGAGGAGACATCTTATTTTTTCCTTCCCTCTTTTTTTTGAATATTTTTTTTCTCAGGCTGTCCTTCCATCTCCCCCCACTCCACATTTTCTCTCAGACTGCACCACCTGGGGCTGAGGTTAGTGAGCTTATTTCAAATTTGGACATGGGCATAGATGTGCCAAGGTGGGCTGCAGACAAAGTTTTGGATTTTGTTGAGATGGAAATGTGTTGGTGACCCTTCATGTGTGAGCCCCACTCTTGCTCCTGTGGTTTCCCATTTCTCCCCAGGGGTGACCAGCATTCCATGCTGCTTGTGGCAGGTGACCAGGCCCACGATCTAAAAATCTCATTTCTCAAGACCTAGGACATGAATTAGGGTTATGTCTCTTGGGAAGAATTTCTCTTCAGAAAGAGGAGTGGGTTAGCCCATGTGGGTGGATACCCTGGGAAGGGGGAAGTCTTTAGTTGTTCTCTTCCACCCAAGCGCAGTCTTTTCTGGGATTTTTCAAGTGGATTGAGGATTTGCAAAAATAGGTCGCAGACATGATTTATTTGACATGCATAGAGTTAAAAAAAATGAATTAGCTGCCCATCTTCAGACTCGGTAGATTTGCCACCCAAATCTACATTTAAGTTTCTCCTGAAAACTATCTGGCACCATTCAAAGAGGGAAAGTATCGATCAATGGCAAATTAGAAGGGCGAGTGATCCCTAGTCCAGACATTGCATCATTGCTCCCACCTGTGTCCTTGCTTAAATCACCGGTTTGGCCCTTGTTAGCATTTGGACTTGCCACATCCACTCTCTCGGAGCATCGTTCACCTGCCTCCGCCTCTCCCGGCCACAGCTTCCTTCTCCCTGCCCCGGCATCCACCCACACGTGTATGTCTTTCCAGCAGAGCCCATGAGCTCAGTAAAAACAAGAACTGGTCTTCAGAGAGAGAATAGGGTTTCTCATGGCAAACCAATGATATTCAAAACCACAAACCATAATTCCAGAAATGCCAGTTCTGTTTCTCGTTTCTTTTGAGATGCGAATAATTTTATTTTTGAAGCTAAAACTATAATTAGAACATTACAGTGGTAATAGTATTATGGAATCATTTAAAAAGCAGTGGAGATGATAAAGAAAGATTGGAATGAAAAGGATAGAAAAAGATAAATCAGGCAAATTCTCATAAAACTGAGGCAATGATATTAATTTATTAAAAAACAGACTTTGAGGCAAAAAAACCTTACTAGAGATAAAAATAACACATTCGACCCTTGGATGATATAACAATTTTAAATTTGGATGCTCCAAAAATACAGCTTCAAAATATTTAAAGCAGCATTGTTAGAACTATGAAGAGAAGTAACAACTATACCATCATAGTGGGAGATTTTAGCATATTTGTCTTCGTAAGTAACAAAACTAGCAAATAACAAAACCAATAAGGGGAGAGAAAATTTTGAGCAATGTATTGACAAATTTGATCCAATGGTCACATACAGAACATCCAAGAACTGAAGAATGTATTTTTTTAAAGAACAAATGGATCATTTATAAAAATTAACACATCCTGTGCCATAATGGGAACCTAAACAATATAAAATATTAAAATCATACAGAGCATGTTTTCTGATCACAAATGTAATTAATTAGAAACATTAACACAAGGGTTATCGAAAAAATCAATGTATGTAAAAATTAAGAAAGGTTCTAAGTAACCCATAGGTGAAAGAAAACATCATAATAGAAATGAGAAGATATTGAGAATCACACCTGAATAATGATACTACACATAAAAACTTGTGGGGTACAACCAAAGATGCACAAAGGGGATTTTTTAGCCTTAAATTTATATATCAGAAAACTTTAAGCTAACACATTTGAAAATATAGGTGAATTCCTAGAAATATATAACTTCACAAAACCGACTTAAAAGAAATAAAAATCCCCTCAATAGTGGACATTTCACGTTCAGATAACTTTACCAGAAGTTTTATGAAGTCATGAATATCCAACACTATGCAAACTTAGAGAATAGAAAAAGGAATAGTGTTTAGAACACAAAACTCCTTAGAATCAATATGAAGATCAAAATCCCAGGGAAAAAGATGCCAATGACTTGAACATTTCCCAAAAGAGAACTTACGTTTGTATTTTTAAAACTAGCTTTATTGAGGTCTAATTGATACCAGCACCCGCCCCCCCCCCCACCCCAGGACATATTTAATGTATACACTTTGTGAAACCATAACTACAAACAAGGTAATGAAGTATCCATTTCCTGCAAAGGTTTCCTCCTGCTTCCCCCCCCCCACACTTTTTTTTTCTGTGGTAAGAACACTGCCTGAGTCTATCCTCTTCACAGATTTTTAAATGTGCAATACTAAACTGTTAACTATAGACACTATGCTGTACAGTAGGTTGATGAAAAGACCCCCACCCTCAAACCCTCTCTCCTCCCTCCCCAACCCTCTCCTATCTTCCCCCCCTCTCACCCTGGGGCCTCACTGGACTCATTCAGTGGCATAATCCAGAGCATAGGAAATAAAACAGGATCTGGCTCATATGTTTTCAGTAAATATTTATGTGAACTTAATAAATACACAGAGTTGAAATCATTCAAATGGAAAAGAAAAAGCATGAAGAGAAAGTGAATGGAATAATAAGAGGAGGAAGCCAAGGGTGAAGCTGTCTGGAACACTAACTTGCAGAGCATTCTGGGGTTCAGCAGAGGGACTGAAGAGTAGGTGGGATGTGGATGGGGGATGTAGAAGGGAGTCCAAGATTGTGCATCAGCACCAACTCCCATACCTTTGGCTTCAAGGAACTGAACATCTAGGAGTGGCTTAAACAATAGGCTTTTACTATCTCACATGCTAGCCTGTGGGTAGGTAGTTGCAAGGTTGGTTAGTTCAGTATTTCTTCCATGCAGAGGTTCTGTATCCATGTTTGGTGATTGTCCTGGCTTTCTTGTCATAGTCACAAAAAGGTTGCCACAGCACCAAACATCAAAAACTCAGTTTAGGTCAGAAATTGTGCATGCAAAGAACTTATCCCTAGGTCACACAAAGTATGTCACACAGAGAGCTTAACACACAAGGTATATGAGGTCTTTCCAGAAAGAGCCATTGCTAATACAACGAGAATAGTTTGTGTGACATTGCTGTAACCTGGCAGACAAGGAGAGTGGACTGAAATGAGCATGTGTGAACAATGACAACTTCACTGTACTAGTGGGGGCAATGGACGCTGTTGAGTGAGCTTGTGTACTGTGTGCCCGTCACATTCAAAATGTCTAAGTGAGTAGAGCAATGAATCTGCATCCAATTTTGTGTTAAGCTTGAACATATTTGGATGACTCAGAAGGCTGCAGCTCTGAGCAACTGGGCTGCAGCTCTGGGCAGCTTCATCATGACAACACACTTGATCATGCATCACGTCTCATGGAAAACATCAAATCACTCAGGTGACTCAGCCCCTTACAGCCCAGATTTGGCACCCTGTGACACCTGGCTTTTCCCCAAACTAAAATCACCTTGGAAAGGGGAGAGATTTCAGACCGTCAGTGAGATTCAAGAAAGTAAGACAGGACAGCTGATGGTGATTGGAGAACTGTGTGAGGTCCCAAGGTGCCTACTTTGAAGGGGACTGAGGTGTCATTGTCCTGTGTACAATGTTTCTTGTATCTTCTTCAGTAAATGTCTAAAAGTCTGTACCTTCTAGACAGGCCTCATATTCTGTTTTATGACCTGCTTCTTTCTTGATGACAAGTTTCTTATCTCATGAAACATCCTAGATGAATACCTTTTTTTGATGGGAAATTATTTCTATTGTATGAATAGGTCATTTAATATCTTTCAGTTGTTGAACATTTAAACCACTTCCAATCTTTTTATTGCTATATTTGTGTTTGTCTATGACACATTACTTTGGGGTGGGTTTGTAGCCCTGGGATGAGTGGGTCAAAGGATATAAACTGACTTTAAAGTGTCTGGCCAGGCAGTGATTTGGTTAAACACAAGTGCTCTGGGTTGTGCTTGGGTCCAGCTCAGATCCTGCCATTGTATTGATGTGTGACTTCGCATAAGTAACTCACCCGAGTCTCAGTTTTCTAATCTGTAAAACGTGGATAATATCTACGTGCTATGGCTTTTAATAAGCTAAATAAACACTTCATAAAGAGCTTTATTTACAGTGTCTAACAATAAATATGAGCTATTTCTAGAGATGGTGCATCAATTTATATCTCTAAGCATAGTCTATTTTATTTTAGTCTGTGTCTAAATGTCTGTGTTCAAGGACATTTGTATTAACAATCGGGGGGTCGGCACATCTTTAGCCCATAGGTTTTTCCTCTTAGGTCACGTAGTTCAGGGTCAGAGGCAACATGGTGTTGGCCACAGAATGTTCTCTAGGAAATGCTTGTTTTGGCCCTCCCTGGGTGTGTTTAGCTGGTGCATTCTGTGTAGAATCTCTAACATTTGATTAAAGCATTTGTGTAAGTATGAGCAGTGGTTAAACTATTTATTCCTCAAAGGGCCTTCCCCACTTTTAACCTACTTCAGTTTCTTTCATGTATTAAGCCACTAGGACTAAACAAAGCTATAAATTGGCTTTGAATAAAAATAATACTTAGATCTGTGAAAGAAAATCACTGATCTCAAAGGTAACCTTTATGTCTTCTGGAATCTCTCAGAACAAAGGGAAGGCAATCTTATAAATCTGCTGAATGCAAAAGGATTTTTCAGTAGCTAGTAAAGTGTTCCATAACTCTGAGAGTGTCTGACGCTTTCACATTCTGCCCCGAGGCTCGGTTCCAGTTCTTGGACATTCCCTGGCCCATGGATTTGCTTCAGTGTGGCAGTCACAGAAGTTGGAATCCTAACCTCACACAATAATGTTCAGAATTTGAGAACAATCTTTGGGGAAATATAGCCAAGTTTCTTCACCTGGCACTTTTATGTACCAGAAATAGCCCCTTCTGAATTTTTAGTTACCAAGTAGAAACTTGGATGTTATTTTTGAATGTATAAGCTTACTTCCAACAGAAGCTTATTATATTATTTAATAAGCTTCATCTATAAGCTTATTTTAATATATTTTTCAATATAAGCTTAATTTCCTTTTATGATAAAACATAAAATTCAAGTAATTAGAGTAATGATTTACTATGTGATTTTTTTTTCCCGAACTTTAATTTCTGGATCTCTGTGGAGGGTTTTGCAGGGATCTCCTGGGTCTGGCTGGCACTGGCCCAGTTAGGGCCAATTTTTATTGTCATGAATTGGCCAAGGCCATGTCAGAAAGCTGAAGTCATCCACGGTGGGGTTATTTGCACCATAACAATCAGCAAACACCACCACCAGGTTGTCCCTGCCTCCATGAGCCATGCCCCACCCCAACCCCAAGCTGGTTCATATTCATTTACCGATAGACTGCTGCTTTTTGGATAGTTTTAAAGGCACTAGAAATTTTAACCTATCAAACCTCAGTTTAATATAACACATTTGAGGTAAAATGAGAAGGTTAGTTATCAGGTATTGCACATTCTACCAGTGGCTGTTTGTGAAATGCTATCATTTACTCAAAAATAGTCACTTACAACATGACAGACAAATTGAATGTGGGAAGAAAGGAAACCACAAATAAGAGGCACACACACGTTACAGTAAATGTGGAAAAATAGATGACAGAGGTAAGAAAATAGAGAGCCGAAGGAAAAAAAAACATTTGAAGAATGAAGGACAGGAAGAGAAGACTGTGCTAAACAAAATTGACACTAAAATTGAATTTGAGAAGTACAGAGAGGTTAAAAAAGGCATCAAAATGAAATAGTTTGGAAAATGCCCAGCGATGCCAACACGGTAAAGTAATGTCTTTCCAAGGTGACATTTGCTGACATGGAAAGTGGTACCAAAACCAGAAGTGTCTGAAAAATAACGCATTTTTCCCTTGGCGTTTTGGAACTTATTTAGAGAATAGCATGATGGCTAGGTATCCATATATTTATTGTCCAAACTAGGACTTTTGTGAATGAAAGGGGGCTGTATTAATAATTACTTCTAAGAGACAATATAAGCCGAAACCACTGAGGCAAACCAGGGTATATGTACACACTAATTATAGGCTATACTATTGGCCATTCAGTTTGTAAGCCAAAGGGTTAAAAGAACATGACTGATAAATATTACAATGAAAATTAAAAATTTTTAGCCTATAATTATATGTAATTAGGTGTTTTCCCATTATGAAATTAAAAAATAAAAGGTGGTGATTCATAATAGTGTTGACTAAACAACAAAAAATATGTGGGGACCTGTCCTCAAGTCGTCACAGCACGTTCCTGGACCCCCATCTGCCTCCTGCCCCTCCTGGTTGTTGGGGGGCGGGGGTCCCAAGGTAACTGTTCTCATTTGTTAGCTGTCACTGCTGAAAATGGTGGGCCCAGAAACTCCCCAGCTTCCAGTTCCTCGTCAAGTCCTCTTCCTTATACTGTTTCCGGTGATGTTTCTAGTTTTGTTCCTCTGTCCTGTGGATGTGGTTAAACTCACATCCTCCAACACCGGGGCAGGAATTCACTGTACCGTGTGAGAATACGAAGTCTCATAAACTACCAAATTCCACGGTTTTCCTGCCTCAGACTTGCCATCCCTCATCTTAGCCGTATGCTTTAGCCAGATTTAAAAAAATCTTTTTAGGGACTCGTACACGATTTCTCTGGAAAATCACCAATTTTCCTACTTCTGTGGCTTCTATAAGGGCCTTGGCAGTCTGCGCACCCCATGGGTATCCCAATATCCGGACACACCTTTCTCACGATCTAACGGAGCTCAGGACTGCAGGATTTCATGCTCCAGTGCTTTGACCGTGTTTTACAGAGTGTTCATTTTACTTCCTAGGACATGGGTCAACTTCTTTAAAAATTCATTATCTGAGGCAAGAGACTCACCATACTGTTTTTCCTGGGACTCTCTTCACAATCATCTTTCTAGAAATCTTAAGGTCATCCTTCTGTAAGGAAAGCTCTCCTAAGACTGTGCTCCTGTTCCTTCGCCCTGAACTCCCGAGTGGGCATCCCCTTCAGGTGTGGTCCACACGCTCTTCTGTGTGGGCGGAAATGTGCTCTATCTGTGTGGCCCAGCATAACAGGCATTTGGCACATGTGGCTGCTGAGCCCTTGACATCTGACTAATATGAAAAGCAAATTTTCAATTAATTGAATTTAACATCATTTAAATGTAAATAGCCACATATAGCAAGCAGCTAGTGATCAGTGGTGCAGCCCTGTACCAGCCCAGTGGCTACAGAATCTGTCTATTCAGGGATGCTATTGCCACAGTTCAGTTCAGCAACATTTCCCAGGTAGCAATGATCTTGTAAGGGCCCACTGTGGTCTCCCTGAAATCATTTAACTCTCTCATGACAATTGTCCCCAATATCAAGGGGCTGCATTCAAGAGGGGGCAGCTAGTCTACAGTGTTGATGAACACCACACTGGGATCGAGACTACTTCTGGTCAAAACCCTTCTCCCGCAAAGACTCTAGACATTCCCGAAGGCTCTCCAATCTAACATAAGGATAAAAGAGTAGGGCTCGAGACAGCATTAGGGATACTGAATACTATGTTTATACTATTTATAAAAATGCTGTGAATACTGTCATCATCTCTAACCCAATCCCTTTCACTATTGTAACCAATAGAACGTCCAAGTCTTCTCTGTCCTTGATAATGACCGAGTACAGGTCAGAACTGGCCTTTGCTGTAACCATTGATGGTGGCAATGGCTCTTCCCCAAGGGCAGATGGAGAGAGCTCCTGCCCTAGTCACCCTCCCGTGGTTGCTCCCTTTCCTGCCAATGCCCTTTGCTTCTATTGTAGGCATGTCACCATGTGCTCATATCTCCTTCCAAAGGAAACATTTTGATCATTCCCCATGAAGAAATAGCCTCACATGTCCACACGAGGTATCACATGACTCTTGTGCCCAATTGTAGTTCACTGTCCCAGAGATGGTACTGTCCCAAAGGCAGCCAGGTCACAGGTTGGGCAGAGGCTGGTACCATAACCTGGGCCCCAAAGGTGGGCTGTGCCAACCCAGTTCTCTCTGTTGGGAGTGTGATCTGAGAATTGTCATCTGTGTGAATTGAAACTGAAAGACTGATTAGAGAAAAGCCATGGAGTAGTTCATGCTGGCACCATGAGGATTGTGACAAACCAGTCAAGAGGAAGCAGAAATGAAGAGGAAGATGAAAAGGCAGAAACTATGAATGAGCAGAAGCTACATGGCAGGAACATGAGGAGTCCGTCCCTCTCCAGCTATTGAATGGTTCTGGGGAGACAGGGAGTAAATAATTAAAATATATAATAATATAGTGCCTTGGCTGGTGTGGCTCACTGGATCGAGTGCTGGCCTGCAAACTGAAGGGTTGCCAGTTCGATTCCCAGTCCAGGTATATGGCTGGACTGTGGGCCAGGTTCCCAGATGAGGGTGTGCAAGAGGCAACAGATCAATGTATCTCTTCCACTGATGTTTCTTTCCCTTTCTTTCTCTGTCCCTTCCCCTCTCTCTAAAAATAAATAAATAAAATCTTGGAAATCTATGTATAATAATATACTTATTAAATGTATATAATTAAATGAGATTAAATACAATGTCTTATATACCATATGTATTAAGTGTATTTTAAATATAATTAAAATAAAATATAAAATTAGACCCACAAGGTGCAGAGAGGTGGGACTGTGGCCAGTTGCTGTCTTTAGAGACCAAAATACTGAGGTCATAGGTCTTACCTGGTATAATAATTCTACTTCTCTCAAATCATTTTCTTTTGATGGTGATGCTTTCAATTGCTGTTGTCCTTTCCCCTTTCCACACAAATCATTGAGAACTGTACGACTGAGACCTAGTAGGCAGACACAGAACTGACGACTCTATTGAGACCTAGGCTCCAGCCATGCAATGTTGCAACTGACCGTGCGAGGAACAGCTGTCCCCAACAGCTCCTCCTGGCAGCCAGCCCTTAAGGGAGAGGAGTCTCGGAGTTCAGTCTGACACAACAGCGGGCCATCTGGAGGGCCAAAAGGCAAGGCAGCGAATCGCGATGAGCATTGCAAGAAACAGTGTGCGCGCCACATGAGTGTGAATGTATCTGTAATGTGTTAGGGATTTTTCAGGTTATAAATTTTTTTAATTTAAAGGAGTGTTACTGCGGAACAGTGACATGGGGACTATTGGTTTCAGTCATATTAGAAAATTTGATCTTTTCAGTTTCTAGTTTAGAATTTGGAAGGAACTGAATAATTTGGTTTAATTTTATATATATTAAATAAATATAAAAATCTTATATATTTAGAGGCAAAAATACATGAGATTTTCCCCCACATCCCAATAGTCTAGTGCATGTGACACCAACAGATAAACACGACAGGGCCGTGCAGCACGATGGAAACTCGTAATAACTCACTCCCCCTAATTCTAACCTCGTGGTGAAGAACCGTTCCCAGGTTTACACGAGATTCAAAAGTCTTCTCCAACTGATATTTTTTAGGCTCTAAGCTTGGAGCTACTATTGACAATTTATGGATAAATTCCTTAGTGAATTTTTTAGTTGTTCCGAGCCATAATTTCTTTATCAGTGAAATGGGGAATCGAAGTGGGAATCTTTCCAATTCATAAAATATTGTTTATCAGAGGAGTTCGTATTTTTAAAAAAAGTACTTTGAAAAGTGTAAGGCCTCATACATATATAAGAAGTAGAGCTAGATTTCATTCATTCATTCATTTTTATTGAGTATATCACATTGTGCATTTATGTATAATTTTGTTATATTCTATAGACTATGCTAATTGCTGGAGCCACATTAACGAACCAGATATGTTCCTGTCTGGTCTCTTTAGAGGGGACAAAGGGAACTGGAAAGTTCTTGTGAGTTTCTACATTACTACTTAAATTGGTGTATAATTTCAGGTAGGTGTAGAATGGAGGGTAATCATATGTTTCAGGACTCTGTCATAGGATGGCTGCGAGAATCAAATGTGATGATTGTTGTAAAATGTATAAAGTGCTGTACAAATGTGACTCTACTATGAAATACCAAGTGGGAAGAGACAAGGAATTGGAAGAAGATTGAATCTTGGAAACACAAACTTAGGACTGGGATAAAGAAAAAAATATGGAGAAAAGAGAAAACTAGGAAACTGACAAAGACGGAAGTGGAAAAATGAAAACAATACATGGGAAATACAAATAAATTGTACTAAAATATATTTTTTCAGATTTTTACCTAGTTCAGTATGTTAAATTCATAAGTCTTATTCCAGCAATATTTCCTTCAAAAGCTGGGTAAAAATTATATTAAAAAAAGAAAAAACCTCTTTGATTTTTACATTTAAATTCTATATTAGTTTATTTCTAGCTTAAAGAGAGACAGGTCAGCTCTGCAAAAGCAGCCTGCATTTGTTCTTTATCCTGAGCCTGTCCATCCAGCAAGTTCATTCAAAAGGACCTTGGCTCTGGACTTGGAGAAGGGCAAAGGCGGCTGTCGAAGAAGCATTCTACCTGCCGACCAAAGATTTCTGCTTGTCTACGGGAGCGCACATTCTGGCTAAGATTAACACCAGGCTTCACCAAGCTAAAGAATAATTCTTGCTGCTCTACATACCTAAGGTTTCATTGCGTTAATTGAAGGAAGTCAGACCAGATTGAAACGCTTTGTTGATGCAAGAGCAAAGGTTAGCTAGGCAATCGGGAAAATGTGGAGCAGTGTATTTTCAAGATGAGTATACCGTTCTCACCGATGTTTATGGTTCTGCTAGTCACATTTTGGGTGAAAATCTAATCTTGTTCCAAGGCTAAAAGTACAAATTGATACTCTCTTGATAACATATAGGATATTTAAAGGCAAAACTATTTGATTATTTTTACTTTGAAGTGTAGAGAAACTGGCATTGTGATAAAATAAATTAGTGTGGCACTGCATTCGAAGCTTCCAGAAAAGTAAAGGGCTTGTCTGTGAGCAGTAGTTTTGCCAGCCCTCTCTCTCTGCTTCCGTCTCCAGCATTTTGGCTAAGGCTTTGTAGTTCTTCTCTTGATTTAAACTCTAATCATTATCGACTTCGATTCACATATGAATCTCAAAATATTTTGCTGTAGTAAAACTCTTGATATTTAGGGCAAGTTTTAATAATCTGTCTTCTTCCGGAGTGACTAATTTTAAAGGAAAAAATACTGCGTTATAGTCACACTTTCCATGCATGCATTATTCTGTGACAAATTTTCTCTGAGCATGAAGAATTTATTCTCAGAGCGAAAATGTGGAGGAACAGAGGTGCCAGGGCCAAAGCATCTGCAGGTGGATTGTCTGGACGGGGAAGAGATTATCTTAAATTTATGTGTCGATCAAGAATCAGGGTAGATAAAACCTTCTTACATTGTCACTGCAGGAAGGAAAAGACAAATGAACACTTACTGCTTTGTAGCTCTTCTTATACATCTTGCCAGAGAAAGATTTTCCTGGTCAAAGCATCTTTACTAAATTTATCTCCAGAGGGACACTGCTGTTTAATCAAATCTTTGCAAGATTTTACCCTGGCATTCCAAAAAGAAAAATAACTCAGTGTGATATGTTTTATTTTCTTTTGAATAATTCCAGGAGTAAGTCATAAAGATTTTGGTCAGCAAGGGTTCCAGACAGAATCTTGGAGATTAAGTTGCCAAATTAAGGTTACAGAAAACCTTTTTTGTGATGGTTTGAGGATGACTGTGTCAAGTTGAAAGTAGCTTTATGGTTATTTCAGAGGATGAAATGTGGAATAAATATGGTTTTTCTCATGCGCAGCTTTTGTATTTTAAAGTGAGAGGATTATCTTTTATGGAAACATTAAAAAATGTTGAATTAATTCCTGAGATGTGTGGTGAAGAGGTAGGGTTTCTTTTCTGCAGCACACACATCAGCTTTTTCTTTAGTCTATTTTGTTCTGTTATATGTGTACACACACACACACACACACACACACACACACACACTTGGTCTAGGTGTTTTTGGACCCATTTTTCCCCTCAATTTTTGAAGCTAATAGAAAAATATTCATTCTTCTCTCAAAATTTCAATGGGAGGAAAATATTGGCAAACTCACATGTTCCCCAGAAATAAACTGATCAGTAAGTGTCTGTGTTCCTTTGGGGTTTAGAAGAATAAAACAGAAAGTTCTTTGTGCGTGTGTGTGTCTGCGTGCGTTCATTCTTTTTTCTCATTATTTTGCATAATTTACTAGTTGTAATTTTTTAAACTGAATCTCATTGCAAACATCAGTATCAAAGGTTGACTCACCTGTTAAGGTTTGTGAACCCTCAACAATAAACTATTATTAATTTTAAGAGTTTTGGTAGTTCCTATGAAAGGTCTCATTCTCTCCGTACAAAATATGAAAGCAGGGTGAGTAAAAACGGTTTCTCACATTAAAAAGAATAATAAGCCCAACCATAAGCTTCACAGAGGGACCTGCATGGAAAGATCAATATTTTTTTTAAAAGCAGCCCTGGCTGGTGTAGCTCAGTGGATTGAGCGTGGGCCTGCAACAAAAGGATCATGGTTCGATTCCCAGTCAGGGCACATGCCTGGGTTGCAGGCCAGTTTCCAGCAGGGGGATGCACAAGAGGCAACCACACATTGATGTTTCTCTCCCTCTCTCCTTCCTCTAAAGATAGATAAATAAAATCTTAAAAAAAAAGAAATCTTTTTTTTTAAAAAGCGTATTTTCTGCTGGAGTCCTGGTTCTCCCAGGACCGCGATGGACACCCTTGCTCTCCCTGGGGACTTAGTTGGTGGTGACTGTTCTGACCTTAGCAGAGGTGGATCACCATAGTTACTTTTCTCCTGAATCCTCCACTGGCTGTTCCATCTGGCATGCAACTTTGGAATGTTAGGAGATCTGAGATATGAATGAACAAGATGAGCAGAATTTTACTTTGTAGAAGAAATCAGATGTCCACGAGTCAGTCACAGTTTACCAGTCTCTTTTTTCGCAACTTAATAAATAGTCTATTTCTCGATTTTTGTAAACTTAGTGTGTAATAGTCAGGAAAATACTTGTAAATTACTTGCTAAAAACATTTTACTTTAACCAAAATTATGCAAGACCTTTTCCTCGGATCAAGAGCTGGGGCCTCAAAGCAATGTTATTTAGTCTGCCGTTTTTTGATAGTGGACTTTCTAAACAAGTTGGACTTTTAAAAATCAAATCAGCCTTCCAATTTCATTATTACTTCATCATTTAACTGTGGAATCTGGACCAATGGAACTTTGCCTTTTGCTCTTGCATGCCTGGGTTTTTATCTCCGCTTTGCTGTCAGAGCCTCAGTGCTTCGAGGACAACTGCAGTGTGCAGATACAGTGAAGCGAGGTGCCTTTCCAAGGAAGCTGATGGGTGGTGCTGAGGAGGCTGCAAGTGATGAGCATTTTCCTATGACGTTCACTTTATAGAGCATCTTACAATTTTGTTGTCATTTCTGTCCACTTGCCTAGCTAAAATCAGCCTCATTTTCTTTCTTCCATCTTTCTTTTTGGTTATAGGTATCAAAAATTTTAATGTTTATAAATAGTTTTCCAAACTAATGAAATAAATGTGTGAAATATATACATTTTTTTTTCATTTTAAGTTTTAAGAGTTATCCCCTGAGTTGATTTTCTTGCCAAGCTAAAGGCAATTCTAGGATGGGTTCTATTTCATTAGTGTTGAAACATAGATCTCTGAAATTTCATGCTCTGGTATCCTATAACTTGACCAGTACTGTTAGTGCTAGGAAATTATGGGTTTAAAAAAAACTTTTAAAGATTTTATTTATTTATTTTTAGACATAGGGAAGGGAGGGAGAAAGAGAGGGAGAGAAGCAACAATGTGTGGTTGCCTCTCATGCGCCCCCTATTAGGGACCTGGCCCCAAACCCAGGCATGTGATCTGACTGGGAATCCAACCAGCAACCCTTTGGTTTACAGGTTGGTGCTCAGTCCACGGAGCCACACCAGCCAAGGCAAGAAATTATGCTTTTTAACTTTTCTTGGTGAAGTTAAATTTGTATTTGTGGAGTTAACCAGAAGACTTAAACCAAGAACTCTTACCTGCTTTTTCTCAATTTAGAAATGGCAAAACTAAGAACAGTCCACATTTCTTCTCGTCCTGTTTTATTGCTCTAAATAAGCCAATCCTCCCACCATTCTAAAAGAGGTTCCACTCTGGCCCTGCTGTCTGTCCTTCTGTGCTTTCTCAGGCCGTGTCATATCCTGTGTGACTCCAACTCTGCTCCCTGTGGTAAGGGACCAGGAATGTTCAGTCAGAAACTGAATTAGCAGTACACACATGTTATGCTCAGTGGTAGGACAGGGTTAGTGTCAGAGAAGGGGACAGCCGAGCTCTGGTTCCCAGAGTTGACCTGGGCACTCGAGATATTGGTTGTCTTGTCACAGGATTGATCTGAGGATTTACCCACTGCCTCCTTTGTCAGGTGTGGTTTGGAGAAATGGGTGGAGCTAAGAACAGAGGTGGGTGGGGCTGCGCAGCAGTGGTTGAGCATCATCGGAGATGAGTCAAGAGAGGAAATTGTGATCAGCCTGTAGAATGGGCTCTGGAAGTGAGTGGCCCAATTTTGTAATCAAATGGAAACTGAATAAATAGAAAGGGTGAGTTATAATTTTTTCAATTATATTTTGTATTCATATATAAAAGGAATGGGAGGAAAATTTTAAACCGAAGAATCAACTCTTGATTTGCCACATGAGGACTGTACGCTACAAGGACATTTTAGATTTAGGCATAGTTTTGGGTGCCTGTGGCCTTCTGGGTCTCTTGCCTGCATGCTAATATTCTGGTTTCAGTACATTCAGGGAAAATAAATTAATTTTAGTATTATCCTAATCAAAGCACAGGAAGGTAGATCTACTGTAATAACATAATATGTTATAATCCGAAGCTTAATATATTTGTATCCTGCTTTAGGCAATTCTAATATGTTAATAGATAGTTACATAAAAAAGTCAATTGGGGGATAGTTATTTGCTTTACAAAATTTTCATCATAAGGTTTCTATTAAAAAATCCCAATTTCCTCTGGGATATTCAAAATCTGATTTGGTGTACTAATATTCCATCTGCACACACATTTATCCTGATTAATAACCAAGTGAGACTTATTAATGACTAGGGATAAATATGCTCTTTGAATTTAGACTTAAAAAATGTCTCTGTAAGATGAAGCTGAGTGCTCTGGCTTTTCAGCAGATCATGAGGCTGGTTTTGTGAACCAAAAGCTGCCTGTAAGGCAACAGGGTGACACAGAGGCCCCCAAATGGGAATGCAGTCTGAGCCTCAGTTAACAGCAACCCAGGTCCAGAATGAGAGTGTCAGCGACACCACACAGGCCATACCTGGGTACTTCCTGCCCCACTTCACTGGGGACCCAACATGCTCAGTAGGTGCCTGGAGAGGCAGGTGTTGGGGGTGGGGAAGGAGCTGGGGCTCCATCCCCATCATGAGGGGTGAAGACAGAGAGGATGTTAGGCTTGAAGAAGAGAGGGCAGTGATGGCTTCTTAAAAGAAGCGATGGGTTATCGTGTAGAAGCCGAGCTGAATTTGTTATTGTTTCAGCTTTGGAATTCAAGGTGGGAAATATAGGGAGGCATTTTCCTCTTCCTCACAGTGTATTAGTGTGTGTGTGTGCGTGTATGTGTTTATTTTTAGAGGATTCTTGTATAAGAATTTTGGAGCCTTCCGAGGTTCCTTCCACTGACTGATTAGATTAATCCCATCTGGTAAACTGCTCAGCTGTGATTATTTGTTACTTACACATATGCATTACTTGTTATGTGTCTGGAACTGTTCCAAACACTGTAACAATATCAACTTATTTCACTTATTTTAATAATTTCACAACTTTTATAGTTTTTAAAATAGATGTAGATACGGAGGCCCAGAAATGTTAACTTGCTTGCACAGAGTAACACAGCAAGAGCCAGATCTCCACACAGGCTGTCCGCCTCTTTATTTTAGGGATACGAGGTCTGTCCAGAAAGTATCCAGCCACGCACCACGGAAAACGGAGACATTGATTGAAGAAGATACAGGATACAAGAAACGTTGTCCATAGGACAGTGACGCCTCAGTCTCCTTCAAAGAAGGCATCTTGGGACCTTACACAGTTCTCCCAGCATCTCTTTCGCTGTTCAAAACTCTCTGCAAGATCCTGTGTTGGAATCACCATCAGCTGCCCTATAATGTTTTCCTGAATCTCATCGACTATCTGAAAATCTCTTCATTTTTAAAGGTGATTTTAGTTTTGGAAATAGTCAGAAGTCACAGGGCACCAAATCTTGTCTGGAGAGGGATGAGTTACCTGGATGATTTGATGTTTCACCAAAAAACTACACGAGACGTGGTGCATGAGCAGACACATTGTCGTGATGAAGCTGCTAATCATCAGTTCGGTTGCCCACAGATGTGGCTGTTTTCATCGTACTGCATCTCTCAACCAACAAAGAACACTGAGGTAGTACTCCTTATTAACCGTTGGGCCTGGAGGGGCGTACTCGTGATGGACAACACCTTCCCAATCAAAAAAACACAGTTAACATGGGCTTGATCTTGCTGTGACTTTGCTGCGCCTTCCTCAGGTGTGGAGAACCAGGTGACTTCCATTGGGATGACTGTGCCTTCCTTTCCAGATCACAGCCGTAGGTGCACCATTCACCTCCGGTTATGACCTTCTTCAGAAAATCTGCTTCATTGGTAGCAGTTTGAATCAAGTCATTAGCAACTGCAGCACAATGTTCCTTCTGCTCTGGTAGCAGAAGCTGAGGGACGAATTTTGCCATGACACCTTTCATGCCAAGATCCTGCACCAAAATCTCAGACACTATAGCTTTGGGAATCCCCAGATCAGGCTCTAGTTCTGACACTGTTAGTCACTAATCTTTGCTGATTGCAGCCTGTACATTCCCAGCTGTTCTGCTTTTTGCAGGCCCTCCAGAACGTGGATCACTTTCAGCAGATTCTCAACCGTATTTGAAGCATTTGTGCCACGCTTTTGTTTGTGCTGCCTTCATTGAATCATTCCTGAAAGTCTTCTGAATCACCCTAACAGTTTCTGTGGAGAAATGTTCAAGCTTAATGCAAAATTTGATGCGGATTTGTTGCTCCTCTCACTCAGTCATGTTGAATGCGATGGCCACACAGTACACAGGCTCACCCAACAGCGTCTACCACCCCCACTGACTAGTGCAGTGAAGTGGTCATTGTTTATGCATGTGCATTCCAGTCCACTCTCCTTGGCTGCCAGGTTATATCGATGTCATGCAAACCATTCTCATTATAGTAACAATGGCTGGACTTTTCTGGACAGACCTTGTATGTGTCTTGAGGATTATATTGTGCTTGAATTATGTACGTGATGTCTCCATTCTTGTCATATCATTGAGCTGTCACCTGCAAATGACTTTTATCTTTATTATTATTATGATTTAAAGTTTTTCTTACCTGGGAAGAGTTTTGATTCACCTCAATTCACATATACATGTTTTGCTAAAAAACAAATATATTGCTGTGTTCTCTGTGATGTAAGTCATTATAAAATAGTAATTTGGATGACTTGAATACTTTGTTAGGTCAGCCCCCTCCCGTTGGTATATTATGGAGAATTTTAAAGGAAATGACATCTCTCACAATTCCTTCCCAATCCATATGATTTCTTTATAATCACAGAGTCTTACATTATTTCTCTGTGACTTAGAAGAACTTTTTTTTTATTCCTAAATTTTAACTCCCTAACTCCATGTCAGGGGTAATCTCAGTACTGGAGAGTCTATGGCTTATTAAACACAGAATGGTGTCTGCTGTTCCTTCAGTTCAAACTCAAAGGCCTCATCTGTTAGCAGACAGCTGTAACACACCCATTACAGCCTTCCCAGTGTTTATGTTTAGTTCATGAAGCAGAAAATGGAATAGGTTCTGTAGCTTTCAAAACATCTTCCCCCCTAAATGTTAGTTAATCCCCTGGCTTTCAAAGGCCAACAAAATTTATCTTTCTGCTGGCAGCAAGAATATAGTTTCTTTTTTTTTTTCAGTCTTATGTAGAAGGTATTTACTGACAGTATTATTTAGCCAAGATGACTATAGTTTTTCATAAGATATTAAACAGACAAACTCTTGTTTCCAGAATTAGAACTAATTCTATAAAGAAAAATTTATCCATCATCTAGTCTAAGTTCCAGTTTTTTCTTCTTTTTTGTTGAACTGTTGAATAATTTTAGATCTCAAGAAATACTATCTTAAGAACATAAACAATTTAAAAATAGTTTAAATGTATTTATTCCAATTTACAATTTGGTTGCTTAACAATAACACAAAATGACAATTGGATACACTCCTTCCTATCAGTATTCATCAGTATTCATAAATCCAGTTTCATTGTGTGTACAGAGGTAACTAGACTTCCATAGAGAGCAGGAAGCGGCTAAGGATTGATTGGGCAGAAAGGCCTTTGGAAAACCACTAGGACCTGGAAAAACTGGCCAAGATAATACAACTGAAAGAGTGGAGAGAGACAAGCAATGGGAAGATGAATGCCTCATTCCCAGTGACAGTGAAGAGGAATCTTGGGAAGTTCGTGTCAGAGTAACGAGTGGCCACAATACCACGTACACTGATCACCCAGAACATGGCTTTTTGGAAGGCAAGAAATAAAAAGCCTATAGCTTGAGCAGCTAGAAGTTGAATCCACACCTGAGAACAAGAAGATGGACAGGACTAGGTAAGATCTGGCAGGAAGGACTCCCTGGTTATTTTCAGGATCCAGCGTATGCTGGGGAAGGTGGCAGACTGAATGCATAGGAGCACAAGTGCCAGGGACCTAGGGTTATCCTGGGAAAGAAATGAGGCATCGGTGGCAATGAGTAAATATGCGTGCTGAAGACTGGTATCTCTCGGGTGGTATAACAGGGTAAAGAGTCTGTAGATGGATGAGTCAAGAATGCTTTTGGCTGCATGTACTAGAAAAACCTGAATGTGATGTCTTATTTGTGAAGGGGTTTATTTTCACCCGTGATGAAAAGTCTGTGGGTGGTTTGTTGCCGGCCCTGGTTCAGGGGCTCAGCAGTGTTAGTGTGATGTCTCTGATTCTTTTGAAATGTTCCTCATTGGCCAGGGAAGCCTCCCCCTGCCCAGCCACCATTTCAGCAGGAAGGAGAAGGAAGAAGCCTTTTCCTGCTACACTGTGTCATGTGGACACTCCAGGCAGGGCGAGGATCTGGGGAAGAGGCTGGAGTAGGGCTGTGTCATTCAGCCAACTGCGCCCGCCCCGTCATGCTTTGCTGCTAGCCAGTCTCTGCCACGCACCCTCTCGAGCAGAACGTTTTCTTCTCTTGTATGCCGAACACTCCAAGAAGTGCTGGAAAAGGAGGGGGTGGGTGTGACTATGAAATATCCTGTGATAGCCCATGAAACGGCGTTCTGAGAATTAATGAGATAATGAGCAATGGTGCCTTGTAAGAGTGATTATGACAATGCCAACAACAGCTAGCACATACAGCTTCCTATGTGCGAAGTGCTGATTTAAATGCTGCATCTAATTTACTTTTTACAATCTCACCAACAACATTCTGAGGGAGAAGCTAGTATTTTTATTCCCATTTTGCACACTGGGGAGCTGAGAACTTGAGCTGATACAATGACGCATCCGCCGTCATCTAGCCAGCAGACAGGGAACCCAGGGTCAGGCCTTGCAGTCTGGCCCCAGGGTGCATTTGCGTCACCACTGCGCCACCTGCTTTATTTAGTTATTTATTTATATTTTTTAAGTATGAAACTTGCCCTTTTAACATTATTCTGTTTTATCACATTACTATTTTTCCTAATGACTACCTTATCCCAGGGTCCTGGGAAGACTACACTACAACGAATGTAACTATCGGCACATGCCCCATCTCCAAAAAGTGTTGTCCTTGGGAGAAACATGATTTCTGCACAGGAAAATGAGAAACGGTGTCCGAACATGGGGCGGCGGGCAGGCTGAGGCCGCCGGAATCTGGTTTCGCCCATTTTGAAACGTCTGGCCCAGATAGGAGCCGTTAGGGAAATCAGTGTGCGGAGTTCTGGTGGGAAGCATGACATATTTAAAAGGCAGGCAGTTGAATGATCCTTGCTGCTATATAACCTTGGGTACAAAACCCACCTGAGCCAAACAGAATTACTTCCTGCTGGTGGTAGTTTTTTTCCCCCTGTGTTAATGGTTTGAACATCTAGAGTAAATAATTTATTTTTTTACTGAGTTAAAAGTTCACAAAATTCCAATCAACCAGCTTCTCACTGATCAAAATTGAATAGAAATTGGTGTGAGTGTGTGCGTGCACATGTAAGTATAGAGCAAATAACTGAATGGGTTGGTTGCGAATGAAAGAAAACTACTTAATATTTTAAACTGAGGTATTAAGAATAAAGAAATAACAAACATGTACGTTTGCCTGACATCATGAGTTATAAGTGGAGAAAAAGCGAAGTTTGCTGGAAAGTGAAGTTAGGTAGGAGTGGGAAGCAGCAGGCTCCTGTCTGCAACTGGCCTGTCATTCTATGGCGCATTTGGTCCTCTTTTCCTCCTATTACCGTATCTTAATACCTCAGTGGCATTTGCCATGTGGTGTGGTATGAATTAGTGGCTTCATGGGGACATATCCATGTCATATCCAGAGTTTTCTTGGCCATTTGGAGTCAGAAAATAGAATCTTGGCTGGCAAGGATTTATCTCAGAGATCATTCTCTCTAATATCCCTCTGTAGAGATGATGCATGGAATATTGGAATCAGCATCTAAGTAGCCATGTTGCTGAGGATTCTAGGGCATTTAATGTAGTTTCGTTCAGGCAGGATCTAAGCTGTTTTTATTTTGTTTATTAGATCTTGAAAGCTGCAGGAAGTCTTTCAAGCCTAGATGTTCTCCATTTGCCTTTGGGCTAAAGTCCAAGGTCCTTTGGACCCTTAAGCCTAGCAAGAGGTCATTACCTCTGTGGAAGAAACATCATCACTTCTGACCTCTTACGCTGCAGAACTACCTCAACTTCATCCACATACCCTGCTATCAGTTACCTCTTCCTTTTCCTTACATGCTTCCCCTTACATGGAATATTAATCTTCATCTTTCACTTGGCAAGTTCCTTTGCTAACTCTAGGGCTCAGCTCAGGCATCAGCATCTCCAGAAAGGTCTCTTTGATTGCTTCGGGTTGATTCAGGCAGCCCTTCCTTCCTTGTGTTCCAATAATGTTCTCTATGTATGTATCCCAGGGCGGGGGTGCTCCACATTTTATTAAAGTGATCTGTTTGTGTCTTCTTCCACTAAGACTGGAAATAGTCTATCAGTAGGAGCATGTCTTAGTCAGCTTCATATTTCTGGGGTCCACTACAGGACATGTTGTTAATTCTTAATAATATTTACGGACTTTACGAAGGATAGAAAACCATCCCTGAACTTTCCTACTGCAATGCATATGGTTACTCCATGCAGATGTGGAATGTAATGAGCTCTGGAACTGGTAGAAACAGCATATGCAGGAGCTTTCTATAATTTTATTTGGACATCGTAGGCCTGGACTTGGCTGCTAGTACATTTTGGTCAACAGCAGCTGTTGGTAGCTACGAGATTTCATTTGATTAGTTTTACTGAGTGACAATGATATGAAATGTTTCTACTTACTTCGTAGTCGATATTTAATATTACATGGTCTTTCTTTTAGTTTTGATGTTTATTTTCTTTAGGTATTTAATATAGACCAGTATCTGTTTATTCAGCATGTTACTTTGCAACCCCTGCATTGGGTTCAACGGTGGAAGTTTTAACACCAACAAAGCATAAATAAATGTTATAAAATGTTGCCTAGTTTCTAGACTCAGATTTGCAGGTTTTATGTATTATATAGTTTGCCATCAGAGATCTGAGCCAAAACCGAACACCAAATATTTGTTGAGTTGATTATGTGCAAAGCCCCATGGCCGCTACAAAAGCATGTAAGCGATGGGAGACAAGACAGAAGTACTTGAACATGAAGGGTGAAATAATGGTTACATAATAAAACAAGGATATTGGGTGAATGTTCTTGTTTTGAGTGGATATGTAGCTAGACAAGTGCTATACAAAGAGGTTCGGGAGAGGAGAGGCTCAGCTGGGACTTTGAGAAGCGAGAATCCTGCTTTTAGGCAGAAAGGAGAGGGGAGGGCTTTGCAGAGGGCGGGGAGGGAGTTGGAAGGGCAGAGGCCTGGCAGCTGAAGGGGTCCAACTGGGTGGGAGCGGAGTACCCGTGGAGGGGCTAAGGCCGCAAAGGGAGAGCAGCCTCAGAAAAAGTTATTCTAACACCAAGACTGATAAAAGCAGTTTGCTGGGTGGTGCTTCTCAAACTTGAATGTAGCTGCAGGCTCTCCCGAGGGTCTAGTTAAATTGCAGTTTCTGATTTAGTTGGTCTGGGGGTGGGGCCCTAGATTCTGCATTTCTTACATGCATTTAAGCACAGACTGCACCTCCAATATCAAGGGGTTGAAAAATTAGGGGGAAAACTATGAAGAGTTAATTGGAAAAATTTTAATGACATAATTATTACATAACTGACTATTTCAGGGGTTGTACATAGCACTTTGCGGGTGTGAAAGAGTTATAGTTTCCAAAGGCGTATAATATTCAGCCAGGGAGCCTCACAGACAAAGTCCATGTTTACTGGGTAATGATGCAGTTCCATGGAGAATAGAAAATTGGGTTGTTTTTTTAATAAAATATCATTATAAAATGTATTTTACTGAATGTTAGGCAAATTTAAAAACCTGGAGGAATTACTTGTTTAGATCCAACTGGGATATCTTCTTTGTATTTGTCTATCCAAATAGTCATTATTATTATTATTATTATTATTATTATTATATTAGAGAGAGGAAGAGAGAGAGAGGGAGAAAGAGAGAAAATTCAATTTATTGTTCCACTCATTTATCGCTGGTTGATTCTTGTATGTGCCCTGACCGGGGATGGAACTTGGAACCTTGGAGTATCCAGATGATGCTCTAACCAACTGAACTACCTGGCCAGGGCTAAGCAATTCTTTTTAACATGTGGAAGGGCATTCAGTCTTGGGCATTTCGGGGGGTTAAATCATAAGAACTACCTGCAGAACTTCAAAAACTACTGCTCTGCCCCTGACCAACAAAATCAGAATCTTGGGGCTGGTCCCTGGGGGTTAGTCATTTTTACAGACTTCTGGAGGATTCAGATGTGCATCCAGGATTGAGGTCTCCTGGGTTAACTGACCAGATAGTCCAATCCTGAATCACAGTGTCGGAACTGGGCATCTGGGCTAACGTATTGCGGGCTTGGCAGGATTGAAACCAGAGTCGGTGCTGAGATTCTGCCTGCGATCCAAGAGGCAGAATGCCGGGGCCCTCCCTCCACGTGGTTCTGGTTCACTGGGGAAGCTGCACACAGACGGGGGTGGTGTCAGAAGTGTGCTAGATATTGGGGCCACTGGTAACTAGGGAAGTAGGCAAAGTAACCAGAGATATGGAGTGGGTGCAGTTGCTACGGGGAGGCGAAAGCTGCCTGGCAGATGGTGCCTGACATCTCCACGGCATGAAGCTGTTTTTAACAGGCCAAGCTTGTTCTCACAACACAGTCTTCCAGCTGCCACTCAGAGCACAGAGCCCTTCGATGTGGTCAGGTAACGTAAAGATGGGGTCCTGCAGACGGAGAACAAAGACGAGCTTCTAGGGGATTCTCAAAGGTAGAAAAGGGTGGTAAAACAGAGGAGGAGATACCCCATACAAACCTCACATGCTTTCCAATCTCCCTTAGTGGCGCTGTGGTGAAGTCCACACACTCAATGCCCAAGGCTGTGACAGTATATGGTCATTCGTAAAACACAGATCCTGGTTTCCAGATTCTTGCCTTGTGTTCATGTGAAATATGAGCTGATGGGCCATGACCAGGTGGCTCAGTTGGTTGGAGCATTGTCTTGTAAACCAAAGGTTGCCAGTTCGATTCCAGTCAGGGCACATGCCTAGGCTGTGGGTTTGATCCCCAATTGAGGCACATATGTGAGGCAACCAATTGTTTCTCTCTCACATTGATGTTTCTTTCTCTCTTTCTTCCTCTCCCTCTCTCTCTAAAATCAATGAAAATGTATCCTTGGGTGAGGATATATATATATATATATATATATATATATATATATATATATATGTCAAATCTGTCTGCTCCATAGCACATATATACATATATATGTATATATACATATACCTATACATATACATACATATATACATATATATACACTAATGGTATAATGGCTTTGCCCAAGATATTTATTAGGTTTTAATGAGTTTGCTATTGGAATATACCAAGTGGAAGAATTTTGGCACAAAACAAGTCTTTCAAAGCAAAGTGAAACTAGATAGCTTAGCTTAGTTTTTTCCTTTTGAGATATAGACATGTTATTTCATATAAGAGGTAGGTTCTCATTTTTGTAGGATTTATTCTGGCAAACGTTTAAAAATATTCATATCTACGAGCACCAACGCCCTCAAAGTGAACTTGAGGACCCAGCTCCCATTTCTAACTGCATCCGCATGGGCAGTGACGATGACGATGCTGCTGCTGACTTGGGTGCTGTTGAAATAAGAGGGGTACAGTTGCTATGGAGCAGACAGATTTGACATGTTGCTTCTCCTCTGGTCCCAAGGAGAACAAACAGGCAATAAGATAAAGAAAAGCACTCTCCAAGCTGTGGAGGAGTTAGGCAAACAAATGATTATCTGCTCTCAGTTTGAGACTGAAATAGGCACAAGCCTTTATTCTTAGCAAAAGGCTTTGGCTTGTAAAATATGTTTTTTGCAGAGATTCATCTGAGCCCTCCTAACACGGGACCTTAGATGTGGCATCTTTTAAGGCAGGAGAAAATACCTGAGAGTTTGGTTTGTTGGAACGAGTGTGGGCAGGAGCCAAGCTGAAGCAGCCCACCTGCCTTTGCCCTCGGATGTGCAGGGGCTGCCTGAAGGCTGGGCAGGGCCCTACGATAGGCTTGCTGGGGCGGGGTGAGGGCTGGGAATGAGCAGTTAGGCTTCAGTAAGGGAGGCTGTTTTTGATGAAAAAATTTTAAGGATGGGAAGAAAAATGGGTGAGGATTTGTCAAACCATCAGCTACTGACTGCTATTCAATTTACGGCCAACTGTAAACTCAGTTGTTCCTTGGTTACGAGGGCTGGGCTATTTTATTTTTTATTTTTATAAATAATCCTCCCACAGTTGAGAAGAACAAAACCACTTAAAAAGTTATTTAGCAAGAAAGGTTTGGGTCAACTGCTTTTTTTTTTTTTTTTTTGGAAATTCGTGTTTCTGCCATGCAGGCCCAGACAAACCCACACTGCAGAGGACATCCATTGTCACAACTGCCCCTTCTGCTTTTACTGAAGCATTAGATTTTCCTTATGAAAGTCTGTTACCTGGGATAACGTGTGACTAATGAGAGTTTAAAGTGTTCTCTCTCCAGGGACTACTTTTCACAGGAATCTTAGTCTTGGGCCATAGGTGAATTCCAAATCCAAGGAGGGACTGTCACTATGCTGGCTTCCCATTCCTGTGACTTGGAAAACTCCTCCAAGGGCAAGTGGGAGGCAGTGAGGCCAACTCCTGCTGTTTTTGTTAATGCCAGAGCCTTTGTGGGTTATGGTGCTGCCCTCTTCACCCTTCTTGTGCCAGTGGAGATTTCCCTTTCTCTTTCCTTCTTGCCCTCCTGCCTAAAGCAAGTCCATGAAGTCCTGAGACTCCTTGAAGAAAACCAATTTGAGGCCTTAAGGAGTATGTAAATCCCTGAAACCGCAGCAAACATTTTAGTTTATTTTTCAAAGATCCATTAGTCCACACCTTCCCCGATTCCCCACCAACACCACAGATGCTCCACGATGGCATTTCGGGAAGCAGGTAGCAGGTGGAAGAAATTATTGAGGTCTCCGGGGTTTTCTTGGTGCACAGATCACACGGATCAGTGGTCAGGTCCCGCCAGGACCTACTAATGCCCAGTCATCCATTAGTGTCCTTCCAACAGTTGTTCTCTGTCAAGTGTGGACTCAGCATTCACACTGAGTCTCTTAATTGATCCTCACAGCAGCCCTGGGAATCCTCAGATTGATGTCTGGAGGATTCAGCACTCTTCCAGTTGCAAGTTAGTTTATACGGGAGAGAATATTTATTGGCTCTCCTGAATGGGATATTCAGGGGGGTGAAGTGGGACTTCAGAGAAGATTCCGCTAAAGTCATCAGGGATTGCTTTCCTCCTCAGAGACAAAGATGACTACCAGGACTGCAGGCTTTTATTGTGCCCATTTAGTAGCCACACTGTAGAGACCCTCCTATGTCCCTCCTCCCCTTCTTCTCCTCCTTACCTGACAGCTCTAGCGTATGTACCAGAGAACACTTTTATCAGCACTGTGTCACTCATGCTTCCTACACTGTGGCCAGGGGAATGGTCAGGCTTGGGTGACATGCTCACTTCTGGAGCTGGGGGGAGAGGGTCAAGCTTCCTTAAGACTGAGAATAGGAAGGAGGTTGGAACATGAAAGGAAACTAGTGCTGTTACCAAAAGGGAAGGAAGGGATGCTGGGCAGAAGAAACTAGGGGGTATGCGCTGTAAAATCCTTCCAATGCAGGAACGTTCGCCGTTTTCGGGATGGACAGGATCCTTGAACATTTCATAATCAAGAGAGGATTTATGATTCCCTGAATCATAAAACAGTCATGAAAACAAGAAGTCCAGCTCATGTGGAAGATGTTTCTCATTACAGGGAGAGGATCATGGCTTTTATCAGCTTCTCAGCTACGAACCACTGATTGAGTCTCTTCATTTTTTCGGATGAGAAAACTGAGAACTCGGAAACTCTAGGTGACTTGCCCTACAAGACACTCAGTCCAGCACTTGTCAATAACCTCAGGGTTTTCTAGCAGGACACCACCCTCTGGATATAAGGTTAAAAATAGGCTGCCCTGATCAAATACATTTGGGAAACACTTTGCATAGTATCACTTCTAGAGACTCACAGGCATTTAGGCATATTCAAAGCTCTGACAAATCTTATCCTAAAGGAATATGTTTAACTCTGCAAAACCCCAAAATCTATTTGAACACTCCCCCACCCTGCCATGAGTCACCTGTAACACACTTCGGGGAAACTGCGTTGTAGCACTTTGCCTCTCTTTTAGGCTGCCGAGTGCCCCTGGGCCCTGTTGGGTATCCAGGACACCTAATTTCCACTGCTGTGTGCTCCCTATTTATCTGGTTCAGTATCCGAGATTCCAGGGCAAAGTCACTTTCTAATTTATGGAAGCTTCTCCCTACTGCACTCCTGAGTTTCATTACACCACATTTGCTACGGCAAAGCAGTCAGACGAGTGCTTCTGGCTCAACCCTGGAGGGAAGGGAGGGCCACAGTTCAGTGCCAGGCCCTCAGCAGGCCTTGGCGAGTGCCATGTGCCTGGGACATGGGCAGTGTCTGTAGGGTTGTTCTGGACACACTTGTGTGGTAGGAGAAGCTGTTTCTGCCCCCTTTCCCTTTCAGCCCACCACCCTCTTCCTCCCATATCCTCCCCTTCAGCATCCCCCACACTGGCACACTGGCACTTTGGCTCCAGTTCTGTAGACCTTTCTCCTCTCCCATTACCTGTATGTTTTGTCAGATAATAATAATAATAATAATAATAATAATAATAATAATAGTAGTAGTCAATATTTACTGGGAGTTTACTATATGCCAGGAACTATCCTAAGCATTTTAGATGTACCCATCATTAACTCCTTATAACAACATGATGTGCTGGGTACTCTTCTGCGCCTGCTTTATAGAGACAGATTCACATGATGTTTTAAATCCAGGGGTTTGCACGGTGCTGAGGGTACAGCAGAGAACCAAATAAATATTCACCTATGGTTGGATTTATTCCCTTGGGAGAGCTGGTTAAGCTGACCACTAGGTACCATATCCCAGTGAAAATATTAGTGGGCACTAAGGATGCAGTGTATTCCTTCCCAAGAGGTGTTCTGCTTGTATTCAATGCTGTGGGAGGAAAGGGTGTCTGTAACGTGAGAGTGATCACGATGAGAATTGTGACCTGGAGTGGAGGATGGGGAGATGACTGTGGACGCGGGAATCTTCTCTGCCCCCTTAAAACAGACTAGCCATGTGACCGCTGAAGGTGGGGCTGCCTCTCACAGGCCATCCACCTCTTCCTTTTTTCTACTGGGCATTTCTAAAGTGGGAGGGTCAAGTGTACTTACAGTGGGGACAGAGAGAGAGAGAGAGAGAGAGAGAGAGAGAGAGAGAGACAGACAGAGAGAGAATGCTTACGGATCCATTTTTACCAACCCTTTTGGCCTATAACAAAACTTAGGAATTCTTCTCAGCTCCCTAGTTTTTCTTGGCTGGGGCCAATTTGAACAAACATGGTTGTGTCTGCTCACAAGTGAGTGTGCTGTCTATGCTCCCTCCTTTATGGTCTTTTCATTCCACAGCGGAGCCCTGTGCTCTGATATGACCCCTGCCCTGGCAATTCATACAAAGGAGTTGGTGGCTGAGTGTGGCCTGCCCAGATTCTCACATGTCAAATGAGGACTTGGGCTTTGGCATAGGAATGTAAGGGCTTTCCTTCAGATTTACTAAATATCCTTATCATCTCTGCCACCTTTTAAATATAAGTTACTCCTGTTGGGCAGAGTGTACAGATTTTAATGCACCTGCTATGTGGTTATGAGACTTTAGGTTAAGAAATCAGAATAAGAGGGGAGGGAAAGGGAAAGGGAAAGGGAAAGGTCTCTGGTGGGGCTGGACTGGCATTGTGAGGCAGGGACTGGGATGGGGTGGGGGTGGATAGAGAGAGACCAGGAGAGGCCAGTGTCCAGAATGGGAAGGTAGAGTTAGGAGGCTTCGAAGGTATGGGCTTCCTATGTTTTACGTCCATGGGTATATTATATACTTGTACGGCCTGCATTTCAGAGACCATGGTAAGGCAGAAATTGTACTCTAAGCAGCTGATTGATGGTCTACTGTGGAGGAAGGGTGCCAGGCTGCTGCCTCTAGGCGGAAAATGAGGAGGGACTTTTTTTGAGTTTTGTCCTCCCCCAAAGATATGTTGAAGTCCTAACCCCCAGGACCTCAAATGTGACCTTATTTAGAAGTAGACGCTTCAGAAAGTTAAGTTAGAATGAGGCCATTTTAGCCTGGGCCCTGGTCTGATGGGATGGATGGATGTCCTCATACAAAGGGGAAGTTGGGATGCAGAGACGGCCGGCCGTGCACAGAGGGAAGCCTGTGAGAGGGGACCCGGGAGGAGGCGGCGTGAAGGCGGAGGCAGAAAGCAGAGTGACGCTGCCACACCTCGAGGAGCGTCTGGCCTGCCAGAGGATGGGGCAAAGGCCAGGGAGGGTCCTTCCTCGGCGGGTTTCAGAAGAAGCGTGGCCAAGCCGACGCCTTGGTTTTGGGTTTCTTGCCTCCAGAGTAAAGGAATAAGTTCTCATTGTTGTAAGTCACTGAGTCTGTGGTACTTGGTTATGGCAGCCCCAGGACAGGAACATCAGGGGAGAAGGGGATTGACATTTGCGAAGGCTCCCTACGTGCCAGGCAGTGGGGTAAGGGCATCCGTAGTCAGTGCTGCTTTTTACCCTCAGGTGGGGTAGGCGTTGTTAGGATACTGAGGTTAAGGAATTGCTCAAGGACACGTAAGAAGTAGGCAGCAGATCCTGGGGGTTCAGACGACAGCCAGCTCCTCTGTCCCCAGAGCAGCAGTAACGGAATTGATGGGTAATCTGGGAAGTTTTCAGTTTGGGGTTACCATGGGAATTTGGCCTGAGACTTTACTTCTTAATAATTTACAATGCTCACTAGTCTCTCCGATGCTTATCTGAAATTGTCACTCTCTGCTCTGTCACACTAGGTTGAAAAATCTCTATTCGACCTCATTATAATTTTCCACATCTATTCCCACCCATCTCTCTGGGTTCGGTATCTTCTGAATCAGTTCTTAGCCTGGGGCAGGACATGTGTGGTTCAAGAAACGTCTAAGAAAAGAAAATTTTGATGCAAGAGACACAATGATGAACTATTATCATCACGGGCCTGAGAGCCTTGTTTTCTTTGTACTAACACTTAAACTTCTAGGGGTTGCATGCAATTGTAGGAAAGTCTAACCCAGAGTGGAAGAATGCAGGAGCATTAGCCTCGTTATCATCATAAAAAAATAATTGGTTTATTTTCATTGAGACTGGTTCTTTTCAGGAAATGGTTTGAGGCAAGTTAGACATGCCCCTCCTTTGCATATCTAGTTCAATTAATTAATAGCCTTTACATTTCACAAATAGTTTAAAGTAGAGTAAAGAAAGTAGATACACAGTAAAGTAATGACATCTGAATTTTAATAGTAATAGAAATAAGGGGTAACACATATTCGAGTAGAGGTCAGGGTAGGAAGAAAATACAAAATGCTCGTATGCTAAGTGGGTCTCATCAGAAGAAACCACAGTCATTTGAAGAGCGGAAGGTATAATATAAAGAATTATTAAAGAAAATAGGGGATTAAAGCAAAATAGGGGACAAGAAGAAGCAGAGAGAACCGTAAGAATGTCGGGAGGGCTGAGCACAAGTGGGAGAAGGACTCCCCTAGAGCTGAGAGCCAGACCTCCTTGCCGGGAGTGCAGCTGTGGCTGACGGCAGAGCAATTGCCATTGTGCTGTGCTGTGAGAATCATCCAGAAGTGGTTTGGGAGAATTTGCTGTACATGTTTCAGAATATACTCTTTCTGCAGAGGCCAGGATTCAGTTTGCACATGGAAGAGTAGCTTGGTGACTCGCTAGAGGTTCAGAGCACTGCCCCTGGGGCCAGCCTGCCTGGGTTCGATTCGGGGTTTGTCCCTTGCTTGTTTTGTGTGGCCCTGGCTCACTTACACAGGCTTCCCATCTGTAAAGTGGGAATAATCGCATTTACTCGATGCAGTTGCCGTAAGGAGTTGTGAGCTCCTGGACTGTACCTAACCCCTACTCAGCACTATTCCCATCAAATATCGGGCCAGTGTCCCCAGATTAATGAGAGCTGCTGAGGTTTTCGCTCTGCTTCTGCCAGCATGCTTGCTGGGGAGAACTGACCGCTGACTTCTTCCTCCCTGGCTCCCCTAAGAAAGATGTCCTACTTCAGAAAATGCACAAGTGTCAGCATGTGGAGCCGGGCCATGCTAATAAGCAAGAGCATTCGTGGTCACTTGGATAGGTAAAAACTCTGCGGAGTCAATTTAAAGTCGCGCATCTTTATTGACTTGCCTATAACGCGCAGAGCATTATGTGAGATGCTATGGGGATTCTAAGAAGTTCTAACAAAGAACTTCTGCCACTGGGGATTTTAGTGGTTAATTGGGGAGATACGAAATATTTATGCACAAATAAATAAATACATTACAAAAGGCACAAGAGTTTGAGATAATGATAGAAGTGATGTCACAGGGTACACGACCACTTGATAAATGGATTATGAAGATAGTGGCTACCATTGGAATTTGAAAAAGAGAAGAAAACGGCCTCTGGGTTATGGAAGGTGATACAGGTGGGAGCAGAGCTGTGTGTTTAACTGTGTAGCGTCTGAGCAGGCCGAGTGGATGGCGATTGGCCAGCAGGAATGCGTTATGGGCACCAATGCCCGATGTGGAAGCGTGCGCTGGGTCTCGGGATGGGAAGGAAGCAGGAACCAACCAGTGCGGCTGTAGTAAAACAGGGAATTTTGGAAGTTAAGTGGAGAAAGGCGAAAAAGGCAGGTTGGGTCCCATTACGAAAACCAGAATGGCGCAGTTTGCTTTTTTTCCTGAAGGCAGCGGGCTATTTTTGGTACTACTGGGGGTTTTGAGTCTACATAATTAGCCTTTCTTATTCTTTTAGCAGAAGATAGAATCTAATTTTCCAGGGAGCCAGGCTTTATTTGAAGCGTTGCTCTAGAGCAGCAGCAGTAGCAGAGCATTTTGGTGACAGTGGTACCCCCAAGGGGCATGTGCCCACTCCTGCTGGCTGCCAGTGTTTGTAAGTAGAACCTGTGCAGGTTGTGCCCATTATTGGAGAATTCCTCAACTACGAGACCTACCTGTTCTTACCCAGCATACCTACAGTTAGGACACAGGCAGGTAACTTAGGGCCCACCAACCAGACTTTGAACTGGAAGCTGGTGAAGCCAAGGATGGCAGGAGGTCCATTTTGGCCAGTGTCGTGGTAAGAGCACCCACCTTCTGGAGACCCTGGGAGAGAGGGTGCGGGTGCCTGGTGTGCGCACGCTGGCGGTGTTGGTTGTGTGGGCCCAGCTCTCTGTAACCACTGGGCTGATTTAATATGATTTGCGGAATTTTCTTGAGTGCTCGGCCCCCAGCCTACTGATGGCTCCTCTAAAGGTCACGTGCACTAACTCATTTCCTTTAATAATGTATATTTTTTTCTGCCTAAACTATATTTAGAATTGCGTTTGGATCACCTAAAAGTAAACTAGCAGGGCCCGCTGCTCAGGGGTCAGAGGGGAACGGGTACTCCGAGAAGCTCATCATCACTGCAGGGAACAGCCACGTTTTTCGTGTCCTTTATCTGAACCCCCCATGCCCTCTCGTCCCCCTTCCCTGACCTTCTGAACAATTTATAGTTGCGGGTGTTTATGGGCCTTGTGATGGCTTGGGCCAGTTGTCGTGGAATGCTGCCTTTGTAGCAAGAGTGATTAGTGTCTCCACATAGACGTGTCACGTTATCCGACACACCCGATGCACTGCCTGGAACGTGTCGTGTGTGGACCCCCAACTCCGGACTCGGGGACTGATTCGGGACTTCTAGTACGATAAATGTAACAGTGTGAGTGGACAGATGTGCAGGAAGAAAGATGGAGGTGGAGAGAACGACCAAGTGTCTGCTGTCATTCAGTGCCTGAAGCAGAGTGGGAGGTGAGAAGGGTCTCCTGACGCAGGGTCAGGAGCGTGAGCAAAAGGAGAAGAGAGGGAGTTTTGTACCGAAGGCAGGCCGCGGTGGGCGTCCTGCCCTGCTCCTCCTCCGGCCCCCTTTGTGGTTGGTTGACACAGAGCACATGCCCCAGCGAGGGGCCAGCCCGCCATGCCACGCTCTGCCAGAGTCTCAGCTTCTCGCTTGGGTTTTCTTTGTCGTGCCATTATTCGGAGTGAAGTCTTTAAGGAAAAGCAATGACATCTTGCCAATTTTACCAAAACAAACCTACGTTTATTTTTTAACAGAGAAAGTTCAGTCAGGGGCCAAAGGACGGGGCATCATTTGGGGTCTAAGAATCTCCTGAAACCTGGGTGTTGCGGCCTTCTGTGGGGATGGCTGGCTGGGAATGGCTGCTCTGAGGGGAAGCGCCTGGGTGGGGTCTGAGAAGGTGCCCTAAGCAGACTTCGGGAAGAAGGCAATTAGAGAAAGCCTCTACCCAGCCCGCCAGCCCAATGCCTGTGCTGGGGGAGGTTGGCCCCGTGACCACTTCGTTCAGGATTGGAGGCAGAGAGGTGGACTCAAGCGTAAGGGCGCATAGTACCCTGGAGCACTGTCCCTGCTGAGTGTTTCCCCTATCGGGCATGTGTTATAAACAATATAATTTTGTGCGGTGAAGTATGCGTAAGACACAATTCACCACTTTTAGGTGTACACGTCAGTGGGATTACATACGTTCGCATTATTGCGCAGCCATCACCAGAGAGGAAGCCGCATCCATTAAACCCTATGTCTCCATCGCCCCTCCTCCTGGTCTCTGACCATCACCGTCCTTCCTGCCTCCAGGAGTCTGACTTCTCTGAGTACCTCGTGTGAGCAGGATTGTATAGCATTTGTCCTTGTCGTGACTCGTTTATGTCACTTAGCACGGTGTCCTCAGGGTTCGTCCACGCTGTGGCATGTGTCGACATTTCTTTCCTTTTTAGTGCTAAAAATATTCCATTTTATATCTATACTACATTTGTTTATCCATTCTTTTTTAATAGACATTTTCACTTCTTTTGCTGTTGTGAATAGTGCTGCTAGGAACACGAGAGTTGTAAACATCTGTTTTAGTCCCTGTTTCAATACTTTTGGGGTGTATACTGAGACGTGGAACTGCTGGATCACACGGTAATTTTACATTTAATTTTCTGAGGAACCCCCAGTGGCTCTAGGTAATATTTTTAATAAACCTTCTTATTGAGGAAAATTTAAAACACGACAAAATGGGAGGAATAGTCTGAGTTCTTGTGCGCACAGCACTTGACTCCAGCTGTTGTTTAGGATGACGGCGTGGCATGCAGCGCGAGTCAATTTATTAATTCAACAAACATTTGTGGAGCAGTGGCGTATCCAGTGAGGAGTCAGGCAGGATGCTGGCAGCTGAGGTAGCCCTGGCTGGTGGTGGGGAAACGCTGCTTGTGCCCTGCTCTGGGTGTGTGGCTGAGTGACAGCCCCTGCCGCCACCCCTCTGGGTCTGCCATTGCCTTGGTGCTGAGCTCACACTTTTGGTGGGCTCTTACCAGCCTCGTGGGGCTTCTGCTGCTGGCTGCGAGGTGCAAGACTCCTCCAGCAGCGACTTTGACTTCTAGGATGTTCCAGCACCCTGGCTGGGTTTTTCTTAGAGCTTCTCCATGATCTGAGGTCTTTCTACTTCAGGTTCCTTCCTCCTCCCTCCTCTTTCACAGGAGTCAGACCTGCCGCTCTCTCCAAGGTCCCCCCTCGCCTTCTCTAGCTCTCTCCCCCTTTTCACTGGTCCTTCCGCATTCAATCTCTTACACACCCGATCCTACCTGCTTCTTGGAGGACCTAGGCCAGCACAGCTGGGTTTGGAGATGTAAATAATACAACCTTGAGCCCTTCATTGCAAATATCCTGGGAAGCCCAACTCTATCAGTTAAGATTGCTGCAAATTCTTAAAGGTTTATGTTCCCATTCTGGCTTCAAGCTGTAAGCACTTAGACAGCTGTATTCAGTGCTGTCTCATCCTCATTGCTCTTCTCTTCCTTCATCATCATCTCGACGCCTACATGGAACTCAGCTCCTTTTCCTTGATTTTGTCCCAGACCATTTGGTTCCCAACTTGCCATAAGCACTTTGAATGTGTATCAGTCATTACCTATATTTTGGGTCCTTTTCACTTCTCAGAAATGCACACAGTTTGAATTTCAAGATGACTCATTTCTGCCTTAAATTTCCTTCAGCCCCAGCCCCCAGGTATCTCTCATGGACCACATTTTTCTGCAAAAGCAGAAATCTTTTAAAATTTTGTTTGACCGCCTTTCCCCATTCATTCAACTAATTTGTCACTGCTCACTGCAATCCCAAAATGTAGACGTACCTCTCTTGAGGATGAGTTCTGTTTTTCTTTCTCTTTCTCCTTATAGGCAGAGTCTTTGGGACTCATCTTTCCTGACAAAATTTACCTACCAAGGTATTTCCTAAAGAAAGAGAACTTCTATCTGAGTGGGCTTCTGATATCAACTATTAAAATATGTCTTTTTAAGCCCAATTACCAGACAGACAGACCGGCAGACAGGTAGAAAAAAATCTAAAGTGTAGTAAGTGCCATGATAGAAATGCTCAGTGGGCAATGTGAGCCACAAGGGAGGGGATGTTAGATTTCAACTGGAGGGGGTGGGTGGAATATACTGGGAGCAGAAATCCCAGCTAAGATCCTACTCATTGTGATTGACTGCGGCAGAAGGTGGGGGACAATGGAGTGGGAAGTCAGGGCTGGAGAGGAATGGAAGTGCTAAGGAAGGTACCACTATAAAAAAATCATTGTCATTAAAAGAGACGAGGCTTATGTAGTACTTACTATGTGTCAGACACCATTCTAAGCGTTTTCCACATAACTCAACAGATCTGCACAGCAGGCGGTGACACCAGGCTCACTTTCCAGATGAGGACTGTGGGGCACTGAGCAAGTGAGCAAGCAGCTTGTCAAGGTGGCAGTGTGAGCAGGAGCCAGGATTTGGACCCAGCTCCAGTCAGTGTGCCTGTCCCTGCTCCTGTCCCCGGAAGCTCTGGGACCACGTGGCGGACCTGGTAACTGTTTGGATGTGGGTACTAGAGAGAAGGAACGGTCAGAGTTCATCCTCTTAGAAACTGACACACTAATATCTTCATTTGACCTGAAAATGCAAATAGAGCAGCATCATTACTAATGCTTACTGTAATATAAAATACAACATCAATATTTGTAGAAAGCCAGCACCATTTATTCCAGCAGATGCAATCTATGCCATGAGTGTTTTCTATCTGTTGCAGTACCATATGCAGGGAGACGATGGGCATTTCTGGATTTAACTGCCATGGAGTTTTTCAGCCCCCATCCCATACAGCTCACGGCTGACTCAGTCCTTTTTCCGTCTGAATTGTAATGAAATGTCTTCACTAGTGTGTCTTCTTTCCCTGCAATTAAAAACAGGATAAGGATATATGAGTCAAACAGCTCATTTTTATTCTTTTCCAGTTCTCATTCCTATGAGCTGTGGAATAAAATAACGAAAATGACAAGAGATGGTTGAAATATGAGACTGTGGATTGATTTCTGCGTCCTATTTCTAAAGCAAGCGACAAAGTGTTCATATTAAAGTAGACTTCCTTTTCAAAAACGTGGAGCTTCTTAAAGGATTGCAAGCCATTGACACACAATTACTTAAAGTGTGAAATTATTTTAAACGTATGAAATACTTCCATTTTATAAATTTCCTGAGCTATTCCTTCAAAGCCTTATTTATTCTGCCTGAGAGCACTTAGCAAACCAGGAATTCAATAAAAAAACAAGTGCAAGATGGAATCAGGGCAACAGCTCTTGGTCGGGTTCTGTGATATATTGATTTGGTGCAATAACATAAACTATTTGTTTTCTTTATGTACAATCACTTAAGTCTGATTGCTTTGGAAGCTAAAGATAATTTTTGACTCTTGCAGAAAACTTGGCGGGGAGGGAGTTTCTGAGCATTACAAAGCCAGGGTCTGAGTGCCTTCTGGAAACAGTCCCATCGGGGTATGAAAATGTCTCCACAGTTCTTACCTTTATTATTTTGGCCCTTATTTCACACTTAGACCCCAGCTACGGCTGTGGCTGTTTAGTGAGAGAGGCTCTGCACTGTCAGTGCACTTGACTATGTGCGGGACACAGAGCTTCCTCTGAGAAGGCCGAGACAGGTAGCTGGCTCACTGGGAGACCGAGCTCTCGGTTCGGGCTCCCCTCACGTGGAGTCCTGCGCAGCATGTTATTAGGGAAACCTCTGGTCCATGCCCTCAACCTGAAGGTTTTGCTGACTTCTTTCTCCAACCCATCAGGTTAGCTTTGAGTTTGGTAGTTGGTTCCCTGTTGCGGAGAACAGGACAGGCTGCTGTTTGCTAAGAGGTGCTCTTCCTAAAGCAAATGCTTCCAGAAGCCTCTTCTGCCCCTCATTCAATGCCGTGTGCGAGAGCAGATAGTTAAGTCTTATCTGGTGTTACCGGAGAAAACCAGTTCTCAGAAACTCTGCTTTCCATGTTGACTGAGTTCTCCACTGCAGCTGTTTGGGAAATCTCTGTGGGGGATTTCAGTGAAGTGTTCTGGGTGCTTTTAATAGGACACAGCCACACCAGCTTTTATCCCTTCTACTTCTCTTCCTCCTCCTCCTCCTCTTCTTCTTCCTCCTCCTTCTTCATTGTAGAGATCTAACATTCATTAAGCTCCTAATCCTAGGTGATATTGTTTGATGCTAAGCAGTCTAGGTTCCTCCATCTAGGATTATAACCTATGGTCAACACTGTAACCTAAGGTATGGGAACAAACTTATCGGGATTATGGGAAGTTGAAACTAACTTGATACCAGGACAGCATGGTTGACAAAATGGAAGGAGCTATGTAGGTGTCAGAAGCTATCTCAAGGACAAGGAGGTAGTTTGCCTTTCTCTCAGTGTTCCAAGGGATGGTGATAGTGGAGCTCACCTGCGCTGAGTCCTGGTGGACAAGGAGAGCGGGGTGGGTGGGTGGGTGTACTGGGTTCCGCATGTGCTAAGTTCTAAAGAGAGGAGAAATGAACTGATTAGTTGAGCTCTGACCAGCCACCCTGAGATGGGTGGAAGGGCAGCATTATGGAAAGATTCCAGGTGCCAGACTCAGGCCTGGCCTTAAATTGTTACCTGTTCAAGCCCAGGGTACATCCGGAACGAATCGTGCAACCAGAAATTCTTAACTTCAGTTTATTCATCTATAAAATGCGAATAATGACACGTACTTTGCCTGATGTACTTGAGATCACTGGCATGTACTAAAGAAAGTGATTACTGACTCTTATCTTGGCACATAGGAAATCAAGTAACAACATCTGGAGGACAGACTTGGAAAATTCTGGAGGTTTGGATTTCAACATGAATATGCATTCCCTAAAGATGGCGTGGCCCTGGGTTAAAATCTTGAATTTTGTGCTGTAAGCAAATCCACAACCTAAAGAAGATGAAACTGTGCTTTTCATTTTGAAACTCTCGAAGCTCTGTTTTAAAAGGAATTAATGGGACTATTTCTGCCATAGGCAGAGACATCGACCTCGTTTCAACCTAGCTTTTAACAGGGCCCGCGGAGGACAGAGACCTCTGCAGCTGTGGCTTAGCCGAAAGCCCTCCACACTCTATCTCTGCGGATCGTCTGCTGTGCCGAACCACAGCTTCCTGCTGTGAGTTTCCACATGTGTCCACTGTAGCTGCAGGCGGCCCTGGCTGCAGGAGACAGAGCTGGGAGGAAGAAACCTCTTTCTCTGGGTGTGAGCCCGGGGAGTGAGCTGAGTTCTGCTACTGCCCCAGGGCACTCAGAGCTGGCACACTGTGATTCAGACGTGCTTGGAAGCAGATTACCAGATGCCTGGTGAGGAGCGTGGCAGAACAGATTAAAGCTGCACAATTTCTGATTCAGAAAACTCTTGGGCTAGACATTCTCCAACTCCAACTCCAAGCTCCTCTGGACTTCGTGTCTCTCCTCCCCTCGTGCACAAGGGGACAATGAGGAGTGGTCGATGGAGAGTCCTCTGGAGACCTGCATTCTGGTCACCTGCATTCTGGTCCTGGCTGCTCCCCTGTGTTAACCCCCGTCTTCCCACTATCCCCTCCGTGCTGTTTTTTTTTTTCATCAGTAAATGAAGAAGTTGGACAGAGGTTGCTCTGCATTGAAATGCTTGGACCTTAAACTCTCCGGGTCCTGAGACCCCCCTCCCAGTTCCCCCCACGGTGGCCCACATACCCCGTGCACATGCCCAGGGTTCTGATGTCTGTGTCTGCTTCCTTGACTGCTCCAGAGCCCAGCCGCTTGCCACCCACCTTCTGTGTGGAGCAGAGGGTGCTGAGAGCTCATGCTCAGGAAGGAAGTGAGAGAAGTCAGAGCCTGTTGCAAACCCTTGGTTGCTTGGGGAGGGTGGGGGAGGATGGGCAGCGGAAAGTATGCATTCATTTCTATTTGCCAGATGGAAATGGAGGCCGGTTCGCTGGGAGCCCGAGACCATCCGATAAACAGTATTTCCAGGGCAGGAGTCAGGGGGCTCCACTCCCTGAAAATTTCTCTGCTCTGCTTCAGGATTTTCACATGAAACCTTTCAACACTGAGGGCTTAGCTAAAGTTCAGCAATGTTTCTCAGCTGCTGGCCTTCCTGTCCAGCTGGCTAGGCTGCCAAAAGTGGCTCATTGTGTTTTGGGGAAGTGGGTTTAATGAAATCTATGATCTCATTCTTACACTAGAACTATAAATCTCATGCCCAAGGTGGGACTGAAGAAGCCGAAATGAAAGCTGGGTCAACACATGGGCAATGGAGTGATCGATTATGAGAGATGCTGTAAGAAAAATCTCCTCAATGTGACATGCTCATTATCTGGATATTCCAGATGAAACCTCCAGGATGGCTTGCTTTCTTAAATATAGGGAAAACAAAAGATAGTGAGATTTTGTGACCCGTAGTATTTCTGTTCGGTGCCCAGTGATACGCCCAATGAAGCTAAAAATGCAAAATATGGTTCCTAAAATTTTTGAAAAATGGTTTCTTAGCAATGACTGCCATCCGTAGCACTTAGCATGTGAAGAGGCAGATAGAGCCACATGTTCCCCATGGGAGTAAGGACGTGTGCAGACTCCTTTCTTACTCCAGTGCATTTCTCACTGAGACGTAGGAAGGATGATGGAATTTGATGCCCTGCTCATCACTGTGCAAGATTAAATTCAGCCATAGGTGTTCCTGTTAGAGAAGTGAAGTCAGATGGTTCCTTTAATGAGGCAGGAAGGGGAAATTCCATTTTCTGCCTGAGCTCAGTGCAGCCTGCCCGAGGGCTGAAGGGCCCGGATGCCGAGCTGATGACTGACTTGGATACTGGAGGAGCTGTGTCAGCAGATCTGGAGGCTCAGCCTTAGCGTGGAAACAGATGCCGTTAAAACAGAACAGAACCCCCTCTGAACAAGCAGCCACCACAGCTGACATGGCTGCCATCTGCTGTCATAACGTCACCACCATGACATGCTCCCTGCTTCTTCTGATTACCATTCTATGTGAGTAAACACACCTGATTTGGCAGACTTTAGGTTCTATGTAATGGCTTTAGCATCTCAACTCAAGACAGGAGCAGAATTCTTCACTGTAGGGCTGGACCCAGCAAGGGGAGAAGTAGGCGGTTGACCTCATCTGCCCTCCCCCTACTTCTCCTTTTCCCCTCTTGTCAGTTCTCTCTTCCCAATTTCTTGAGGCATCTGGAGAACTCTTTCCTTGCCAGATGCACCTGATGGACCAGCTCAGAGCAATGAGCATCTGCCTCCCAATTCAGTGGAATATGCAGTTTGAAAGAGAGCCTCAGGAAGGGAGCAGTCTTGTTCCAGAAGAATGAACTCTTGAGTGGAGGCTCAGCCAGGTACCCAGCTTGCTTCTCCTGGGCCAGGGAAATACTTTGGCACAGGTGGCCTCTGGAGTGCTCGCCCTTCAAATCAGACTGTGTTGGTCATTTGCTACACATTCAGGGATAGGGTTGGCACTGACACAGAATAAATTCTAATCCTGCCCTCAGTTCCAATCCAGCACCTAAGAACTGGGGATGTTGATGTTCGGCAGGTTTCCCTGGGGACAGTTTATTTAGATATTTGCAGTTTCATTTGACCTCTATTTTTAGCACAGGGTTCAGACCTGGTATGGTACTAACTATAGAGCATTGGGTGTCTTAGTTCAGGTTGCTAAAACAAAATACCACAGACCAGGTGGCTTAAATAACAGAACAACAGACATTTGTTTCTTCAGGTTCTCAGAGTCCAAGATCAATGTGCTAGCTGATTTGGTTACTGGTAAGGGCTCAGTGCCTGGCTTGCAAAGAGCTGCCTACTGGCTGTTTCCTCACATGGCTGAGGTGGTGGGGGTGGCAGGGGAGAGAGAGAGAGAGAGATTGAGAGAGAGAGAGAGAGAGAGAGAGAGAGAGATTGAGAGAGAGAGAGACAGACAGAGAGAGAGAGAGAGAGAGAGAGAGAGAGAGAGAGAGACTTGATCTCTCCTTGTAAGTGCACTAATTCTCTCATGAGGGGGTACAGTTATCCTACCCTTACGATCTCATCTAAACCTAACCTTCCAAAGGCCCCACTTCCAAAGACCATCCCATTTGAAGGCTCTGACATATGAATTTTGGGGAATAAAAACATTCAGCCCATAACATGGGACAAGCCACTTGACTTCTCTGGACTTCAGTTTCTTCATCTGTGACATGCAGATGTTGATAGGACCTGCTCACAGGGTGGTTTTAGGGACTGAATACGATGCCGTGTCGGAGTGCGCAGAACGTGGTAAGGACCCTCTCAGGAGCAGCTCCCTTTCTTCCCCCACCGCACAGTATTTTCTAGGAGGGCAGTCTCTCAGCTGTGCTGCTTAGAAGCATACAAACTTAGAGCTGAAAAGAACCATGGAAATGACCGCTCTCCTAGACGAAGAGCTGAGGATGAAAGTGTGACCAAATTTTTTTTTTAAAAAAAGGTTTTACAGAGCTTTAGGGGCGCAACATCGTAGAGAGTCCAGCTGTTCCGAATCCCAGTTTTTCGTTATTTCAACAATCTCCTTGAGCCTCAGGTACTGGTTGTTATTTTAGTTACAGAATATGCCATCCCATACTTCCTTTGTGAAGAACTTGGTACTTACAAAGTCAATTTAATGAGAAGAATATTTGTCTCTCTGATGGAAGTTGAAAACACAAGGATCTGGAGATGAGACCAGCAAATGAGTAGCATTTGCATGCAAAGCAGGCCGAATATATTCTTCTCTGGAGAAAAGGAACACCAGTTCTCATAGGCAGAGGTGACAACTTGAATAGATGTATTTTTAGGGCAAGATACACCTTAAAAATAAAGCAGTTCACATGCAATCAACAGGAAGCTCAAGAACCTTGTTTGACCTTGTCACTATTACAAAGAATTAGAAAGAATTTGACATCGGGCATATGTGGGGAGGAAGGGCCAGGCGAGTGTGGGATGCAGGAAAATAAGAGACAGGGATGTCAAAGTCGACACTGTCCATTCAAGTTCTTTCCTAGGAAGGCGGAGGGCCTGTCCCTGCTGACGCGATGCACTGCCTCCTAGAGGCCGCTGCGTTCCTGGTGTGGAGATGAATGGACCCAAAGTCCTATGCTGATCAGCATTGCCCAAGTACAGTGGTTCTGGGGCCAGGCTCTCTAAGTGAACTTCTGTCTTCATTCTGTATTTCTGCATAACCTGGTTATGTAGTCATAACCAGAGAGGCTGGGCTGGGCAGGGGACATGTTTGAATGTCCCAAATTCTGCATGACTTGATGTACATGGTCGATAGGTTGTCTTTCTCGTTGATAAGCTTTGAGTCCCCAAGAAATGCATTCATTCATGTGCGTCAACAGTATGAAACATTGTCTCCTACGAAGGAGACAACACAGCCTTGCCCAAGGGGAAGGTAGTGTGACTACCTTAGGTCGTCCTGAGGTAGTGCGACTTCCAGGGATCATGTGGCCTGAAACCTGGCCGCCCTCCTGGTGATACTGATAACGTGGCCTCACCTTCTTTCACTGTTCTTTAGGTGTGATCAGGGCAATCATTTATACACAGTGTAATCGAACTACATTTCCTCCAGCTGTGTCAAAGCTCAATGTCAACCTGCTTTTCTTATCTGAGCTCCCGTTCAGCCTTCTCCTCCCTAGTCCTGTTTTTCGTTTCAAAGTCAGCTGGAGTCTTCTTGGTGAAACAATCTTGAGAAACTGAAATGTGACTTACCTGCTGGCCTTACTTGCATGTGATGTACCTGCTGGCCTTACTTGCATGTGATGTAACATTGTTTCCACTTGGAGCCAAGAGAAATGCTCTCCCCACCCCCAGCTCCTGCCCCTTCCTCCTTCCCTCCATCTCTCTCCTGGGATCTTAAAAGCTCACTTATTGGTAAAAGCATCCCAGTGATACCTATGCTTGCTTTAAAAATAGATGTTGAGAGGGACCTATGTTTTTCTCTGCCCTTTTCAAATGCCGAGGTTTTTACTGAGCCTTTTCGTGTCAATATTGCACGGTTGTAATCAAATAGCACTTGAAATCTTCTTGAGGACCTACAGGATTAAAAGAGATTGCAGCCTGTTAGAATGGGTAATAAGAGGTTTCACCCACCCTCCTCATTCCTATACATATCTTGTGAAAGAGAAGGGGACCCAGGCTCAGCAGAGATGTGGGTGTCGGGGGCGGGGCATGGAGTGCGGGGCTGCAAGGAGGACAAGATCAGCTGGCGTTCCAACGCGGATGTGCTGATGGTCCCAAGAGCAGTCTGCTGGCTCCGAGGAGCCTGTCAAAGCCACCCCAGCAGTCCCACTGCTGTCTCTTTGATATTTAGAATTGAGAAGGCTGAGGTAAACCCGGTCCAATTAAGCATGTGGTGCTTTAATCAAATAAAGATTAAGGGCAAGCAGAGACAGAAATAGCACCTTCACTGATTTCTGGGAGATAATTAAATCAGACTTGCTGCACAGAGACAGAAAGGATATTATAAGTTTATAAAAGAGAAGACCTTAAATTCTGCAACATTAAGTTAATGCTCAGTATCAACAAAACAAAGAAACCCCTCACTGCCGGGTGATATGGTGGAATCAAGATAGTTAGTAACCATTAAAGGAGATCACACAAAGTGAAATATTCTTAGAGATTTGAGCCTAATAAACTGCACATACATTGAATAGTTAGGTCAGAGTCTATTTTAACGTGTTGCATAAAATACAGAATTTCCAAACAGAGGAGACTTCTTTGCTATTAGAGTTATCACTGAACAACCTGTTGTCAACTTTAATTGATATTTAATTGATATTCCATGAAAGGTATTAGTAAAATTTCAGAACATACCAGTAGGTCTGGAAATATATATATTCCGTGTATATATCTATGTCTATACCTATATATAGTGCTTGACAAAGATGCTTTCTCAGCTCCTGCCATTCCTCTGGGGAGAGCTCATGGCAGCTTTCCTGCCTGAAAACAGCTTCCTTGGATCCTCTTTATTCATCGATCGACAGAATGTGTCTACCCCACACGTACTAATTGCCCAGAATGTAAAGAAATATATTCGATATGTGCTTTTACTCAGTGTTTATTGCATAAGTAACTGCAACAGTTAGGATCTTTGGTTGCAGGCAACAGACAATGACTTTGGGCAATTTATGAAGAAGGGAATTTCCTAGAAATTTACTAGGAGCTCAGCAAATCAGCTGAGAAGTTGGAAACAGGGTTTGGTAATAGTCCTTACGTAAGGCCATTCTGGAGGGCCGGGAATGTTTCCAGACCAGGAACTGTCGTGTCAGGGCACCACAGCTGGGAAATATGGGATTCCGACAGCTTCTTCCATCCTAGCATCTCTTACATAAGGTGCAAATCCTGGAAGACAGCAGCTGATTCCCTGGACCCCTGGCTCTTCTGGGAAAGGATGAGGAAAGCTGGTTTATTTGACGCTCTTAGTGGGTGGCAGGCAGCTGAGTTACTCTTCCACCAAGATAACACAATAGAAAATAAGTCAATTTCCAAAAGAAATTTTGGAAATTTGTGTCTTATAGAAAGGAGAAGTGGCTTCTAAGCTTCCAAATATATTAAACACACATGCACACAACTGTCTATTGCAATAGTGCATATTTATGTTTGATTCATTATGTATATCTGCTTTGTGTTTATACCGAGATCTATTCCACTCTTAATAGTATCTTGCATTCATAGTGCTTAATGAATCCTTCACAATCAAAGTTTTACAGATGTGATGTAGACTTGGAAGGCCATGAAACACTTCTTTAATGATTCTCTTCTGGAAGGAATTTCCCCTACTCCGAATGGTTTCTTCTTTCGGGTCTAGCAGAGGAGGAATGAGGGTAAAGCATTGAATCAAAACACATGTATTGATTTATGGGGCGCTTCAATAGTGACTCAGTCATGAACAGACTATTAATTTGATAGCTGCTGGATAGTTGGGTGGACATGCACAGAAGGAGGGATTACGACACCTGTGGGAAAGGGACATGGAGTGTGAGGGGATAATTTGGGTCATGTACCAGATGTATGACACAAAGCCAGTAGTTCGAGAGAAAAAGCAGAATGAATATGAAACAATCCAGGGTGCATAATTTTTAAGACTAAAAATGATCAGATCTTATACTTGACCAGTGTATCTTTTGTCTTGATATTATTTATAGAAGTTAGTTGTTATTTAGTTGTATGTATGGGTAAACATCTTAATCAAAATCAATAGAGACGCTAAATTTTTACTTAATTAAAAGTAGGGTGATCACATTAAGTTTACTTACAAATATAATTAAGAGGCCTAACTTGCTTCCTTCCCCCAGTGGTTACTATTAAAGTAAGTCATAGTGATTTGAAAGCACTGTGACAGCTGTAATCAGAAAAACCAATTCAAAGTTATTACATCTTGAATTCTTATTTTATGTCAGTGCTTTGATCTACAGTTACTGATATACATTTTCTGCAAAGTGCTTTCGGTAAAAGAATGGGCATTTCAAACCTACTAGTGGAGCTAAATATGACTTAATTGAATGGACCAAAAGAAATGTGTGTTTTTCTATGTCATTTCCTTTTGCAAATTGAGGTATAATTGACATATAACTTTATGTTAGTTTCAGGTGTACAACATAATTATTTGATAATTTTGTGTATTGTGAAACGATCACGATAAATCTAGTTAACATTTGTCACCATATGTAATTACAAAAAAAAGTTATTTTCCTTTAGATCCAGCCAGTCCAGTTGTGGTTTTTATCACTATTCTTTCATGATGATGTTCAGTTGAGATTGGTCTTTTTTTTTTCACCCATAGCTCTCCAATGGTGGATATTAATTTATTATCTCCAAGGCTCACTATACATGTAGGCATTGTCAAAACTAGGTTTACAGTTGTGGGTATGTGAAAGAGTTAATTCCTGTATTACCATTTATTAATTACGGTATTATTTACTTGTATTATACCTGTAAGCCTACTCTGGCCCTCCTCTGTCTGAGAATTGCAGGTGGTTTATCCTGTAGGCTATCTTTTGCTTTATTGACATGGTGCTGGAGAGCTTGTCTACCATTTAGAAACTAAAGTTGGAAGTAAATGGTGCTGTATTTGGTCTCCAAGGTGAAGTCAAATGATCCCACATTACTAGAATTTTCTTAATGAAAAATCTTTAGCTATGGCATCAACATATCTTGTGTAGAAGCAGCAATGCATATGTAGAAATGTGAGAATCTGAAGCGAAATTTTAAACAAGGGTCCTTCATACGGGACTTGGAGAAGGTCTGATAGGGAAACTGATGGACAAAAGTGGGTCATGAGAGAGCTTGTGTTAGAGAAAGATAAGGTGGGATGCTACGCCTTACGGAGAGATGGGCTGAGGCTTTATTTCTTTTTTCTGAGTTTTCTTCTATCATCCCACCCTCTCTGTGCTCGCTCCCACACCTCCCAAATCCCACAGAAACCTTTGTCTGTGGGGGTGGCTGTTAAAGCTGGGCTTAAAAGACTTTTCTTCTATTATTCTCACAAAATCTCCCTGGAGTAGGCTAATATCATCACCATTTTACAGATGAAGGAACATATGTCGGTAGCCCGCAATTATAAAGAAAATGGCAAAGCAGAGATTAGAAAATTGTTTTGTGCTTAGTTACTTAAAAAAGATTCACCATTTTCATGTGATTAATCCCAGAGTAAGTGGTGTGAAGAGTTACAGCTATCTGAAAAATTTCAGAAGGGAAATTGCATCTCCCACCAAGGATTTTTTCTTTTTTTGTTTTTCAATACAAAAATTTTAGTGGAAAACTCCCAGTGATCTCAGAAAATAAGGAAGAAAAAAATTGTGACCCCCCCAAACATTTTTAAAAATACGTTTTTATACCTTAACCAGGACAACAGTGAAAAACCGGGTACTTTCTTGAGACCCAATATATTGGCAGGTCCATGTACTTAACTGGCAATATGTATCTGGAGTCAGGTTGCTGCAAAAAGGAGCAGAAGGAGGTGTGGCCACCAGCAGATAACAAGACAGCCGAGCAGTGTTCGAGTATAATCAGCATCACATGATGGCATCTTGCCCCCCACCCAACCTCAGGTCACTGGAGCCGAGATCAGAGTTGACTGCTAGACAGTGCTGGTCACATGTCTTTCAGGACACAGGTTTTCAGTCTTCTTATAACACTTCCTCCCTTCTGTTTCTTTTGCCTGTGTCACTTGTCAAAATCTGAGGCAAGTAAAATCAGAAGTTAATTTTATAATAGTAGGTTTCAGAAACGAAGGACTACAATGAACGCTGGAGAAAAAGAACATAAACACTTCATGTGGTGTACTGAATGGATGGTTGATATAGTTCCTATTTTAATTCCATTTGGCACTTGTGTGAGCTTCGTCAGGTCACAGGTGTCCAAGCCCCAGTGACCTCATTTGTACAGCAGAGCTCATCTTCCTGGTCTTGATAGGATGTCTTGAAGAATAACTGAGTGCCATACACAGTAGAGGCTGGATCTATATTGAATACTTTGGTCTAAACTGTGATTATAACCCAGATCTTTCAGACGAGCTCTGAATGCTGTCTTTTGGAGTTACACGTGAGATTTATCTATCTAAATAACAATGCAGAAATGCGTAGAAAGAGCGCCTCAGCATTCAGAACTCAGATCTGTGGTTTTCCTAGCTGGCTGTCTGCTCCAGTCTCTCCCATTTTGCGTGATTGCCACAAAATCACTCAATAGTGGTATCTCACACTCTCTGTAAGAACATCGTTCACCCACCTAAGGCTTAATGAAGTGAAAGTTTTAGCGCTTAGAAAATAAGCAGGTGTTAAAAAAGTACAAAATGCACTATCGTTTTGTGAAGGTTAATAGGCTTTTTCTATTTCTGTTTTTTCCTCCCTAGCATTGCCATCTAACATGTGGCTGTGTCTTCAGATGAAGCAGAGATTGAAATCTCACACCAGCATGATCAATGAGATGATGTGGGGCAGAAACACGTGCTACCCGACCTTAGCCCACAGGGAAAGAATGACTGAATGGGGACGACGGAGCACAGAGAGATCCCAAGGCAGAGGAAATCGGCAGAGTACAGTTTCAATAGACACAAAGCCGTGTAATGTTGTCTCCCGACAAAAAGAACATTCTCATGATAAATGTTTATTATGATGTATACTGGTTCATTTGTTTGGCTCAATTCTGAGTGACTACATAATGAATATAAACATCTTTACCAAAAGAAATATGGTAGAAAAAGAAGCAGGTACGTTTTTCAAAAAACTTTTGATTTCGTATCATTTAACTTGCTTCACAGAAGTGACAAAGAGAAAGTTAGATGCAAAATATATGTGGGCTGGAAGATATTCTGGGAAGAAGATAGTAGGAGGTAGGACTAAGAGGGGAACACCATGGCCATCTTCCTCTGTCATGGAAAGAAAAATTAGACATATTTTGGGGGAGGGGTGTACAGACTTCTTGACTTCGTGTAAGCGATGGCTTCCCAATATCTGGAACTTGACAACTTGCCCCGCTCTCCATTTGCCACATCAGTGAAACAACAGAGGGATTCCTGCGTTCAACCAGATGACCACAGCCGCGCCCCCCCCCGCCCATGTGCCCACTCTGGAGTTTTAACTTACCCTGGAGAGGTCTAAAATGGTTTGGAAGATTCTTCAGGAGCAGAACTGAGGAACTTTGGAGCTGCTTAGGCCTTGATAGAAGTAGTTCCCCTTAGCAGCATGTGTGTACATTGTTGGCCTGGGAACGGTTGCTGGTCTGTGTCGATTACGAGCAGCTAGTGTTAGCTGAGGGATTTACCGAATTAGTCATGCCTAGGAACAATGATATGAAGTGTTTCTCCCTGGATTATTAGCTGATCGCTCTTATGGTTACTCTTTCAGTTTTATATTTATTTTCCTTATCCATTCAAGCACAGCTTCATGTAATAGCGGGTGGTTGGGAATCTGCTTCCCAAAATAGGCTACCCTTTTTTTTTTTCTCAAATCCATTTGGTTGTTTCTATTTGTGGAGTGCAATTATGAGACATCACAATTTTTCATAGCTGTGGAAAACTAGCAGAAGGCTCAGAGGAAAGCCATGGAAACGATAAAGAACTAGGAAAATGAAAGGCTAACATGTTTCCTGGAGAAGTTTGGGGACAGCAATGACACTTGCTTGCATGCCACTTTTCCTGGCACACTTGCTCCAAGGCATATATGTGATCAACTTATATCCAGCCAACTGTAGCCTTCAAGTTCACGGGCGCTAATGTGGAGGATATTTTCTATTGAGAAATGGGCCTGAGCTTCAAGATGGTCACATAGTAGATAACAAATATTCATTGGATTAAATTGAATTCAGTGTAGGTTTTAGTATAAGCCACCTGCTGATAGTGAAGATCGTTAAGCTTTAAAATGTGGCATCTTTTACTTGAGAACGGTTTTTGAATTGGATAGCTAATTATCTGTTTAGAATAAAAGTAGAGGAATAATTCTGGGTACTTCATAAGGATGAATACAGTTCTTGATTTCACTTGTGTGCTTGGCTTGTGTGTAAACAAATGACTAAATCCCTAACTCCGGGGTGAAATAACACTTACATACAAGATGACTAGGTCAAAAGAATCTTCATATTTGAAACCTTGATTTTCTTTTGATCACAAAGTACATGATAGTCCTAGTTCACCACTACTAGGTCTCCTGATAAAAAGGATCACAGGCATTCCTGAGAGTGCCCGACATGGATTGCAAACTTACTGCAGTCTCTGGGAGCATTTTACTCAGGGGGAGAAGAGCTAGGCTAAAAATCTGGCTTTTCTTAAACATGTAATTGCGTAGAGAGCATGTTGTTTCAGAACAAATAGTGCTAATAAGAATTAATAAATTTAAGCTGGAATATGACTATAATTATACTGTTGGAGAAAGTTTCTGTTCTTTTTCTGGCTGATAAGTACTAGGGTAGACATTTGGTCCCCTCTCCAGCATTCATTATTTCCCTGATCCTGCCAGGAAATTTAAGGGACATTGACCTGAATTATACCTCCATGTATACAGGGGTGGGAAAAAGTAGGTTTACAGTTGTTTGTATGGAAAATAATACAATAATTAATAAATTATAATACATGACTAAACTCTGTGTTTTGTGTACTCATAACTGTAAACCCACTTTTGCCTACCACTGTATAATCAGGTGGTTCTAATTGGTTTAGATCTTATTGGCATATCTCCATCTTCCTGACCACATGGAAGGAACATGGAACACAGTGAGCCGGATGAGAAAGTGAATTTCAGAAGAGACCTTCTGTTCCTCTGGATGACGTGGTGAGTAGATGCAAAGGCTGACACCGCTGCAGCCATTCTGTTACTTGGAGGGAAAGCCCGGATCCTCTGAAGATGAAGCTGATTGCCTTTCTCTTCTTTAGTTTCCTCATCTTTAAAATGGAGATGATGGTAGTACCTTCTTTAAGCTGTTTTATGTGTGTGTGAAATTAAATGATTCAATTTCAGTAAGATGTTCATAATAGTAAACGCTCAATAAATGATACCTTTTGTGAGTAGTTATAGTATATTTCTTCTACTTTAGCAGAAAACATCATTTTTATCCCTGGAATCAATATAATACTGTTTTTTAACTACTTGGTTAATTGTATTTAATTCCTTAAATTATTATTTTTTCTCCTGTTGGCTCTACACTCCAGTGATCTCTGCAAAATCTTCATTAATTTTCAAGCTTCCAGCCCTACCTTGTCCCTGTCAGCATTTGCATAATGAAGCCTTAGGGACTGATCTCTGAGAGCTGTCTCTGCGCTTCCCATTCCTCCAAAATACAGGTATTCCTCCTCTCGAACCTGCAGCTCTGCAGAGAAGGAAGAGTTGAGAGTGAGAGGGAAGAGTTGTGATGCCGTTTCCTAGCAGCGCCCACAGATCGGATGTTTCCAACTGATAACCACCCTGGGGCATCTGTCGAGCTCAGTTAAGAGTCTGAGCTAACAGAGGTCTGCATGTGCCGGCGTCTGGGAGGCCGAAAGCTGCGCGCACAACAGCTTCCACGCCGCCCCTGCTATCCCAGCCGCGGTTCTTCCTTTACTATCCATGTTCATTTGCTCATTATTTGAAAGAGTACCAGAGAGAGAGAGAGAGAATAATGGTCAGAATCAGATCTAGAAGATACAAATGAGGAATTTGTTTGAAAACAACTGTTCCATTTTGGTAAGGAATTTGTCAACGTTGGGGTTAAATTCGACAGAACAATGACATCTGATACCTACGGATATTCTGGTGCTTTGGGAGAGATAATAGGAACCCTGCAGAGACAAGTGCATTTAAACGAGAAGGGGTCTAAAACACGCAGCATTTTGCCATATATAGTGCACACCCGTGTTTTGTGTGCATTATACATGGGGTTATTATGCCCATTATTATACCCACGGTATGTAACCATTATGCCCCTGAATAATGCACATCCTTATTTTCCCCTGAAAAATTTGGGCAAAAAAGTGCACATTATATACATGGCAAAATACAGTAGGTTACCGTGGGCAGAGGAGTGGGATGGCAGAGGGTGCCACTTGAAGGTGAACTTCCATATTTTTAGTCTATGTTCATCCGTATGGCTTGAATTGTATTTTACAGTGAATGTATGCATTACTTGTATAATTTTAAGAAATTAATTTAAAAATGTCAATAATTTCATTTAAGTTAAGCATTATATTTTCTACAGCTAACTGTTCAGATTAGATTATAATAATCATTTCAGGTGCTTATACATGAGTTACCTGATAATTAAGGTGAATTCAGACTCTCTTAAACTTAATTTTTTTTTTTTTTGTCCTGCTAGTGTGGCTCAATGGATTGAGAGCACTGGACTGCAAACCTAAGAGTCGGTGGTTCAATTCCCAGTCAGGACACATGCCTGAGTTTTGGGCCAGGTCCCCATTAGGGGATGCATGAGAGGCAACCACACATTGATATTTCTTTCTCTCTCCTTTTCCCTCCCTTCCTCTCTCTGGAAATAAATAAATATCTTTAAAATAAAACCCTTAATTTTGGGGTGTACAGCTAACTCCTTTTTTATGTTTGAGACATTACGTAATTTAATATTTTTAAAAGGCCACATTGCCTATTGATTTTATGAGCCTCCCACCCCCCATTTTCAATACTGTGGACATTTGGGCTATATTTACATCCTTGATGAATCTTTTGCTTGAGAGAGTTGTTGTGAGATAAAGCAGCATGTTGGGTCTCCTGGATGTTTATGACTCTTGGCTTTTGCCACTTCCTGTTGAATGAGACTCATTCACCGTGTGAATGAAATTTTGCATTAACTTCACACTCATGGTGATTAGGACTATCTGCTGTAGTTTGATCTGGCAGCTCATGAAAAGTAGAAATCTCAAGCAAGATGGGCCTTTGGGGTCAACCAGCCCAAACTTTCAGTTCGTACATGGGAAGACATTGGCCCGGGATGCTCGGAGGAATCTTCCCAGGTCTCTGCATTGCTGTCAGGGCAGGATGGAGACTAGAAGCCAGGCCTTCTGGCTCATTCTGCTTCCTGACACATGATGTGCTGCTGAGGCGTCACCCATAAGTCAGCCTGCTCGCTTCATTTGCATTCTGGATGCTGTCAACAAATTTGAACCATGTGGGACTTGGGGAGTCCAGATGACAGGAGATGGAATTGGTGGAGTAGAATGTAGTGTAAATAAACAATAAAACTCAGGTTTAGACTGAGGAATATTTTACATCTGTTTAGCAGTTTGAAAAGATTATTTTTTCACTTATAAAAATAACAAATGTTCAATTTAGTAAGTTTTTGAATGCATAAAGAAGAAAATTAAAAATATTAATTGCATTGTCAAGATGATCAAGATTAATATTTTGGAATTACACACATACACAGATATATAAATTCAACTCAGATTATATTGCTTACATATTTTTTACTCCTTTTTCCACTTAACATTAATATATGATGAGCACTTTCCTCTGTCATTGAATGTTCTGCAAAAATGTGATCTTTAAAGGATTAAACAATATTCTTACATTGTTCTTTTTGATTTTTATTGTTTTAAGTGGCAAATCATTAGAGGTAGATGATGTAAAATAAATACGGATTTTAAAGGCGGGGTGCTAAGGTTTGGTGCTATGATCTGAGATGTTAGCATGGAATGAACAGTGAGAATAGCAGCTGGAATCTGTCAGTCCTCTGCAAGCAGCAACATGAGGTCACTTACAGGCAGATGACAGAAAGTCAATTCAAGGACACCTGCTTAAGACAATGCAATCGTTTTTTTTTTTTTTTTTTTTTTTTTTAAGATTTTTAAATTTGTTTTTAGAGAGAGGGGTAGGTAGGGAGAGAGGAACGGAGAGAAACATCAATGTGTGGTTGCCTCTCGAGCACCTCCTACTGGGGACCTGGCCCGCATCTCAGGCATGTTCCCTGACTGGGAATTGAACCAGTGACCTTTTGGTTTGCGATCTATTGAGCCACACCAGCCAGGGCATACAATGCAATAGTTTCTACTTTGTCCTCTCCATTAGCACAAACTTATAATACAAAGCATTATTTAGGTCACAGACTGGTCACTATGGGCCTCCCAGAAATAAAGGCCTTGTCTCCTGGGTGGAAGTGACTCAGATGCGTAACCGACTCCAGGACTCAGGCATCGATGATCCAGCCTCCCTTGCGTCCCAACAACACACAGTCTTGGGACCCAATCACTGCTCATTACCTTTCTGCCAGAACCAGGGCAGTTCAAGGAGGAAGAGGTAAAATCCAAAAGAGCCCACTTTGTTCCGCATAATCAATTTTGCTAAAAGGCGTGATGAAGAATGAGGTAAAGTATTTGAAGTGCTTGCCTTCATTTACTTCGTGTGTTGCCTGTTGCCGTAGATAATTCGGAGCTTGCAGAGCAGCAAGCGCCACATAACCTCAAAGAGGAAAGTCAAATCCAGCATCAAGGCTGGTTTATCATTTGGGGCTCTAAAGCGGCTTAACCGATTAGAGGGACCCCGCTTCTGACAAGTGCTACCTGGGAGAATGGGGCTGGGCCGTAGATGAAACCAGCCTCTCTGTAGGGTGCTGGGCACAATCAGGCCCTGCCTTTCCTCTTTCCCCATTCCCACAGATTTCTAGTATATTGATCATTAAAGAAGTTAATTATACCTGTGTTCTAATGACTTAAGCAGAATTCAGGTGGAGAGCAAAGCACTCTGGGTGAAAAGAGAGTGTACGTAATACTTTCAGAGAATATTCCCAAGGCTGATAAACATGAGGTACAGAGAGCAGTAAAGATGAAGGGGCATTTTGCTTTCTTCGAGTTTCCACTGGGGGTTGGGTTGATGATGAGCCTGCTGCCGGCAGGGTATGCTTTCCTCCTGTGCAGACATGCCAGATTTGTAGCTCTTGGTGGGGGATGAGCTGGGAATGTGATTTCTCCCTTTCTCCAGCAATTTTCTGTCTGCCTGCATGAAATGCTAATGAACACCTCACACGCAACAGCAATGAGATGTATCCTTATTTTACTATTTTGGGCGGATTCTGACCTTACAAAGTCTAGGTCTTCATGGAACAGTGACAAGATACTTCTAGGAGAACCCTCCTCCTCTAAATCTGTACTCCAAATGCTCCTGTCTTTGTGCTGAGCCTCTGTGTGTGTCTCTGATCTGAACCGAGTTCGCCGTGTATCCCAGTTTATCCCTGCATCCTACCACACCTCTGCGTCCCAGTCTCTGGGAAAGTCTAACTTCAGCAAAGTAAACCTTGACCTTCAATCTTAGATCAGTTCAGACACTTATTATCAGATGGAAACGAGTAGCATTAAAGCCAGCTTGCATTTGTTTATTATTTTAACAAGTTGCGGGCGGGATAGGGCATGACTAGGAAGTTGAATTGCTGATGGGCCGCGGGTTAAATGTTTGTTCAGGATGCTCAGATTCTGAGGTTTACTTCGGGTTCTGTGTTTTTGTTCTGTTCCATCTTCTCCCACCCTCCTCATTCATCTCCTCAGGGACCCGAGAGACTCTGGTGTCTGGTATTCAAGTTGCTATGCAAAAGTCCATGACTGCAAAATATGCCAGCCGAAGGCCCGTTGATCAGTAATTTACCCAGGAAAAGTTGTGTTTCCTCTTTGTTCCTCTTAGTTTCCGTCATTGAGGAAAGAAAGAGAAAGATGCCACAATTTATTCATTTGAGAATATGCTTGGTCTTTTGTAGGCCTGATCTCAGAAGAGCTTGAAGTTGCGAACTTGGAATAATTATAAGTACTAAGAAAGACAACTTGGAAAGCTTCTTAATTTTTCTGAAAGAGCTTCAATATTTGGAGAAAAAAAATAAATTGGCACTTGTGGTTGGAATAGCAAAGGCCAAGAAAGTTTTCCTGACTACGATGAAAGTACAAAGAATACAGATTGCGCTGGCATTCCCTGGCCCAACCCAGGGATACCAGGCAGGAGCTGTGAGAAGCAGAATGTGCTTTCACGGATGAACAAGGATATGAAATATAAATGGATTCGAAAAGGCTTAGATAAATAATAGTAATCGATTATAAAGAAAGTTATGGTGCCTGAGGTGTGCATTTCCACCTTTGTTTTTAATGTTCTAAATGTTATTTTTAACTAATTTAAAAACAAAATTCTTTTAATAATTTGGAAAACGTAAGAAGGAATAAGAAAATTAAAATAAACTACAATCATATTGGACAGACTTTTGAACATTTTGGTGTTTGCTTTTATTTTTTCCACACTATTTAAAAATTAGCTTACATGGTTGTGATTGTTTGCACTTTTGTATTCTGCTTTTATATTTTTCCATAAGCCCAAAGTGTGTCCTACGTCCTTATTTTAAATATGTTAGGATGCCATTGACTTTAGGACACATTATTTCATATACTGCGATAAAAGAACAAAAATGTTTCCAATTAAGCTGGGACAGAAAACCTTAATAGTCACCTTACATGTCACGTTTGTTGGTCACACCAGTCTTTGAATGCTTTGACGTTTCTTTCATCTATCCAGGGATTTGTCAACTCTGTTGCATTTAGTTGCATTACTTGGCCTCAAGGAGATGTTTATTTTGTGTATTCCCCAGAGAGCCAAATGAACATAGCTTCATCTGCTTGGCTTCCATAAAGCACTTATGTGATTTGTTGCTTTGAAATGGTAGTGATCATTCTTCCTATAATGAATATTTGCGGCTGTCAATCCAACATTTACCTACTGCTGCTCTGTTCCCATGCCTTTTTGTATATGTGGTGACTTTTCATCTCAATGCCAAATCACAGTGTTAACTTTTGAAGACATTTTAAGTAGCGGTGAAATCAACACATGCAGCATCAACAATATACATTAATTCAACTGAGGTAACTACAAGACCGCTTTTAAAAATAGTACACACTCCTGCCCTGGCTGATGTGGGTCAGTTGGTTGGAGTGTTCATCCTGTGGACCAGTACGTCATGGATTCAATTCCTGGTCAAGGCACATACTCAGGTTGCAGGTTCGACCCCTGTCAGCACGCATATGAGAAGGCAACCGATCGATGTTTCTCTCTCTCACACACTGACGTTTGTCTTTCTTTCTCTCTCTCTTTCCCCCACCCCCTCTTTCCTTTCTCTCTCTTTAAAAGATTTAAAATGACAACAGTAAGAAATAATAATAATATACACATTTCCTTTTGCTATGGAATGTTTCCATTTTCCTTGAGTTGCTGTGTCTGACCTGTGTGACTTTGCGTCTTTGCTTTGCGCATGTTTAATGTGGGTGGGGTCCAAATGTACATGAAACTGAATGTTGTTAGAAGTCAAGAGTTCAAGAGAAAACAGGAGGGTCAATATCTGTGCATTGTGGATGAAGAGCACAGTAGCAATTTGATTCAATTCAAGAGATACTTATTGAGTGTTAACTCAGCATGTGCTAGATAATTTGAGTAAAGTGGTCAGTAAAACTGACGGTCCTCCAGCCCTGGTGGAACTTACAATCAAGGGGCAACATAATTCATCCCAAATTTCCTGAAATGCACCCTCATCTTCTATGATAAAATGTAGGCATTTAAAGTGTTCAAAGGGTGGTGAACTTGCAAGAGGACTGTAAACTGTTTCACTGGGACGAGGAGTTTTTCTCTCTCTCATGTAGTTTCTCAGAATTCATTGACTCACTTTTTCACTTATACTTTTTTTCCTCTTAGCTCTATGGTGTGTCTGGCCCCGTTGGTCAGAAACTCCTCATCAGCTCCCACGATACCCAGCTGAACAACATGTCACCTGCCTCCCTGAGGGAGTCCCAGGACCCCAGAGTTCCCTGCCCCCTCCCAGGAATGGAAACTCTGTGTGAGAGTGTTCCTGCCCTTTGGTTCCTTCTATCTGGAGGTCCTCCTGGCCACCCTCAGTGGTGGTGTGATACAGTGGACAGTTGCGGGAATTCAGAAATTCAGAATTATAAGAACTGGGTTTGAATCAGGTTCTTCTACTTCCTAGCTGTGTATGATCTTAGGAACATGGCTCAAGTCTTCTTGGTCATCCTCTTTTGCGTGTTTTCACAGCACACTTGTGACATAGACAATATGAAGCCCATTGTACACAGGAGAAAACGGACCTTTAGTAAGGTTAGGCAATTTTCCCAAGAGCCAGTGTTCTAATACATGAAGCCCGACTTTAGCTTCCGTACTGAAGGACTCCTTTATGTCAATTTTTAAAAGCTGAACAGTATTTTTGGTGCATAGAAAGCCTGCCATCAAATACAGCTATTGTTATGGCCACTGTGGCTCAGAGTCAAGATAATGAAAGTATTTGTTTACTAAAGGTGGAAACAAAATCTCTGTAGTAGGCCTGTGTTAGGGTTATTGTGGAGGATCATTCTCCTTCTACCTCTGACCTCAACCACATGGAAGGCTAACCTTGATTAAAGTGGAAAATGTCATCTGTAATTGAAAGATCTAATTTTTATAATTCTATTTCTGCCGTAATGAAGAATTACACTTTTGACATTTTGAGTTAATGTTCTAGATAGCCCTGAATTGACACATGGTACTAAGGGCCTGAACCCAAGAGCTGAAATGTAAAAAGGAGTCCTTAATCAAGGAATTATGGGTCCTGTTAAAGGTTAAAGTTAAGTAAAAGATTCACAATGAGTGCTTTTTGAAGCATTTAAAACTGTTTGTATTCTACATGCACAAAAATAGGACAAAAAATATGTATATAGGTTTTCATATGGCAACATTAGAAAAATTCTTGGTTAATGATGTACTTTAATCTCTTTAGATCAGCGTGGAGAAATGCAGTTTAATTTCCTTATCATTTCCTCCCCTATCTTGTTAACATTTCAAGGGTTAATCTTCCATTAACACATCTTCTCAGAGTGCTCTTGTTTTTCACGAACAAGTTGAATTTTTTAAATCCACATAGAAAGATGTTGTCTTCATTTTTTGTTTTGTTGCGCTTAGGTAGGGGATTGGTATTGTTCAAATGTCATGTTTAAGAATGTCTATTCCTTGGAGAAGTGTCTGTTCAAATCCTTTGCCCATTTTTTAATTGGGTTGCTTGTCTTCTTAGAGTAGAGTCTTGTAAGTTCTTTATATATTTTGGAGATTAATCCCTTGTCTGAGGTATCATTGCCAAATATGTTTTCCCATACAGTTGGCTCTCTTTTTATTTTAATACTGTTTTCTTTAGCTGTGCAGAAGCTTTTTATTTTGATGAGATCTGCTTGGATTATATCCTAAGAATCCTGAAACACCAATCCAAAAGAATCTATGCACCCCTATGTTCATAGCAGCACAATTTACAATAGCCAAGTGCTGGAAGCAACCTAGGTGCCCATCAGTTCATGAATGGATCAAAAAACTGTGGTACATTTACACAATGGAATTCTATGCAGCAGAAAGAAAGAAGGAGCTACTACCCTTTGCGACAGCATGGAAGGAATTGGAGAGTATCATGCTGAGCAAAATAAGCCAGGCAGTGAAAGACAAATACCATATGATCTCACCTTTAACAGGAAGCTAATCAACAAAACAAAGAAACAAGCATAATATAAACAAAGACACTGAATTTGAGAACAGTCTGACAGTGTCCAGAGGGGGAGGGGAGGGAATTTCAGGGGAAAAGGGGAACGGTTTAGAGTAACAAGTTTAAGGGACTCATGGACAAAAACTATGGGGGGTGGAAGTGGGAGGAAGGTGGGGAGGGCTGGGGTGGTGGGCTGGGGCGGGGTAAAAGACAGAAAATTGTACAATATCAACAATTAAAAAATACTGATTAAAAAATTAATTAATTAATTAAAAAATAAAATAAAATAAAATACTTGTGACAAAAAAAAAAAAGAATGTCTATTCCTCTCTTTCCCATTCCATTCCACCCTGCCTCTCCCAATACCCCCCAAGTTTTCTGTTGCATCTGAAACAGTCTCCAAGTTCCTGGAGATGATTAAAATAATCATTTTATGCCAAAAATTGGAAAAATTACTGCAATGATTTTTTTTGTTGTTGTTCTTTTTTGGAACAGAGAATCAAACCTCTGTGTAATTTTGACCCAAATCTTGCTGCTTGGGTAGACAGATAGGCCAGCAACTCACCCATAAACATGTCCACCTCAAAAATCCCTGGGGAGGGCGAAGAACTGGTGGTATTACCACGGAAAGGTGTGTCCTGTTGATTTCCACAGAACTATGAAAACGCAATTCAATGCACATAATATCTGTTAATGGACCCATTTAAAAATCAATTTTTTTAAAACCCATAACAATTAGAGGTAAATGTGTTCAGGGGCTGCTGGCAACATTTAACTGTGGTTTTGCAAATTTGCACCAGCATCTTGACGTGATTTCTAAGCATGAGCGAACAAAGAAAAATAAAAAAATACAAACCAAAATATTTCTCTTTTTGAAGGAAGAAGAAAACTCACCGCTTCACCCTTACATAAACACTTAAAAACACGCATGTTTCATTTCTAGATTACACGTTAGTTCTTTTGAGACAAGAAAAGTCAGACTTAAGGCCTGGGACCTAACTGGAATCATTTATTGTTCAGGACTTAGTTGTTTTTCCCCCCAGAGATCATTACTCTTCAAGTTTAACTAACAACAATAAAAAAGAAATGTTCCTTTAGTTGTGCACCACTGTAAATGAGAATGTACTGGGAATTTTGTCAAAAAGAAAGAAGTGAATTTAGAAATGTGCTGAAGACATCCTGCTCATCTGGAATGTGGCCAGGTTTAGCCCATCACTATCCTTCAAGTCTTTTTTTTTTTTTTTTTTTACTAAATACATTTAGACAAATGAACAAATTGAAATATTTTATTTGGGATGGGAGAGGGTCTTGTGAAGAAATCACAAAGTTGAGACTCTTAGTGTGTATTTGTTGAAAACTGCAAGAGCCCAGAAAGGGAGAGTCAATTGGGGCTTAAGGATATATGATTAAATCACTCTGCTTTGCTCCATAAAGGTGACTGAAGACTAACAGAATGCATTTTCATCTCCACCGTGATGTGTTTGTGATAGAGACAATTCATGTGATACAGAACTTAACCTGTCTCGTGGGAAAAGGTAAAGATTTCTGTTTCTGTTACTGAATCACTGTTCTTTCAAACTTTCTTCATAGTGCAGTATCCCTACTGGGGAACTCTATCAGAGCTCCCCTATAATCTGTGTGTGTAGACAGGCATTAAAGTACATGGAGTTATTAATGATGAGGGAAATGGAAGATTAACTTCTTTCTTCAAAACTGAAAGGCATCTCAGAACAAATCCTTTGGTTTTACTTAAGTATGAGGGTCTGGAGAATGTCTTATTTAAATACACAGGTGTTTTTACGAGGCTCTTAAATCTTTGTCTTACATGGCAGTTTCCTCCCACATGTTCATTGTCAACGAGCAGCTTAGACCTGATGAACTGTGTGGAAAGTTTTTGTGAAGCTGCAGACCTTCCTTTCTGACAACCGCTTCTTTCGTTTAACTCAAACTTCTCAAAGAAAGTATCATTTATTATGTTTCTTGCCTACAAAACAGGGCCAGTAAAGGTACCTTTTACATGACATAAAAGGGGGGTTTGTTAGATATAGTTTCTTTTATTATGATTAAAATGGATGTCACACACACACACACACACACACACACACTAAAACGAGTGCAACACAAACACCCCTGCACTTTGGGAAGATCGCTGTGGCCACAGTGAAGGATGTGAGGGAAGAGTGGAGCCAGGGAGGCCAGACTGAGAGTTTACAACAGCCCCTGGAGGAAAGAGTAATAACCTAAATTAAGGTCATAGGGGCGGGGAATGGAGAAGACAGAACAGAATTCAAAGATGTTTCGGGAAAAAGATTTATTGGAAGGGTGTAGTGAAGGGGTAAGGCGATTTATTATGGCCGAAGAGTGTCTTTCTTAGATAGATAGTAACTAAATTAATTGGGACAGGGAGAGCAGAGGAAACATACAGCTGTGACATTTTGACATTGACATGCCTTTCATGCATGCATGCGGCTCAGTCAGGAGTTGAGTTGGAGAAAGAAATCTGCAATGAAGATGTAGAATTAGTCGTCTCCATTAATGTGACAGTTGAGAGGGTGTGGTATGAGGAGAGAAGGAGGGGAGGTAGGAAAATAAGAAAACCCAAACGTGAGAGGGTGGGTGGAGGAAGAAGAGACTGAGAAGGAGTGTCTGGGAAGGGAGTTAAGGGTGCTCAAGATGCCACACCCGCCACCCGAGGAATGGTTGAGTTAATGGGCCATGGTTGGCCCTAGAGAGAGCAGATCCTTTTGAGGAAAAAATAGTGTGTCTTATAGATTTTTTTAAAATAATGGACTGCTTAGTCTTTGCTGCTCCTGAGAGCGCTGAGGAACTTTGTGGAAGTCAATTCTGCTTTTGTTTATGGAATATCTTTCAAAGAATAAAAAACACACAAATGAGATGTAACTACCGCAATGCACTTTTAGCTGCCTCCCCATTAAAGACAGACTTACTGACTGTCAGCTAGGAACTGCATACTGATTGGAGGGGACACTAGATGATCTCTAAGAGTCTCTGACATCTTAGAGTCCATAAAGAGTCTGACATTTTATGAAAGCATTTTGCAAAATTTTAGCTCAGCTTCAAGGGGACAGTCCATGCCACAGTGACAGAGCACATAGGCACAGTAAAGATGATAGTATTTCCACTTTATTTTCTCCTCAGACAGGAACACTTTAGTCTTCCTTTCCCCATGTTGTAATGTCCAGGCTTAGAAATTACATGAATTAGCCATGCGAGGAAAGATCAGACAACTTTTCTTGCATTGTTATCCAATTCGTATTTGAAAATAAGGAAGTACGTTTATAGTTGTATGTAGTTTGATAGTTAAATAGTCAGTGTTGTTTTTCCAGCAAACTTATAATCTTTCCTAACACAAATTTGCTATTGTGATAACTCCACATCAGAACCTGCAAATATTTCAGAACGGTTTACTCTTTTTGTGCTACCATAATGCTGTATCTGCTGTACCGAAGAAGAATGAGACGGAAACATCCATTTTTCATAGGGAATCCTTGAGAATACTTTCAGTAGAAGTAACCAAATATATTGGTCACATTTGATCCTATCATAGCCAGGCAGGTGTGGCAGGGTTAGGAAGAATACAACTTATTTTGTAGAAACACATCTCTGATGGGTCATATAGATTGAAGTTAGTATGTTCGGATTACAACTAGAGCAGGCTTGACTAGAAGTTGGGTTGTTCATATAATTTCTCCTCAGTTACATAGACTTTATTATACTAAATTATAATTTGCATCATTCAAATGCAAATGAATTTTCAAAAGCCCTGTGTGGGCTTCATGTAATTTATTTTGGGCAAGAGCTGTTCAATGTTTTACATATTTGAAAGAATTCAGTGATGCAGCTCATTCCAGGAAAAAGAAAGTGAAGTTGAAAGTGCTCTTCTTATTGGAAGGGATGTTGTAATCATTGGAAATTCACATCTGGTTTTATTTTGCTGACTGTCTCTCCCCTTGGCTTCCCTAAAGTTTGTGTGACCTATGATATTTGATGTACTTTACCTGACTTGCCCTTGTTTCTCTAGGTCTGAATAGTCCCAGACTTACGACCCCAATTCAATATTGACTATAGGAGAAAGGAACACAAAGGAAAATTTGAAAAACATAACAAGCTACCAATGTTATCATGGAAATGTGGAAATTCATTCAATAGCAAGTAACACTTAATCTCTGGCCCTTCTGAGCCAATCTCGCAGCTGACGGAACTGCTTATAACACAGGACACTTCATAAGTCACCGAACTTCCCTTGGCAGTTTATTTTAACATCTTTGCTCCAGAAGGTAAGAAAATATTCCCCCAGCCTTTTAATATTCTCCAGCTGTTCATTGGTAAAGAACTTGACGTGAGGCATATAGGGAGAGAATTGCACTTGGTTTAAATTCTACAAGACTCTAGAAAAGGCCTGCCTCTGTTTAGCCACTGATCTCACTAAAGACGTCTTTTCTCATCAGCCCGAGACACTTCACACTACTTCACTGCATTTCGGTGGGGATTCCATGGCCATAGTTCAGGTTACTTAGTGAGTAGTAACGTGTGTGTGTGAGCTTCTCCCCGCATCTTTTTCTGACCCAGTTCTTCCAGGTGGGGAACATGGTGCAGTTCTAGGCAGGTCCTGTGGAACATCGGTCCTGCAGCATGTTGTGCAATGAAAAGGGTAATGGGGCACATTAGTTGGAAAATGAATTTAGAGCTTATGATTAGCGATAACATTAAAAGGTCTGAGAAATTCTGCAGTGAAGAAGTCCTGTTTATCTCTGTTGGACACAGTAGTAGAGCACTGTATCTAAAGGCACCAGCTTTGAACATAGGATTCAACCAGCTTTGAACTTGGATTCAAATCTCAGGCTCACGATTAGCTGTAAGAGCTGGACAAGCTACTTCCCTGTTCAGTGGGAATCCCTGGTACACCATGTGAGTGACGGGAAGTATGGATCCTACCCCGCAGGCTTATGGTGGAGAGCAAATCATATAACGCTTGCAAATGTTTGGCAGAGTGCCAGGATCAGAGTCTGCACTCAGTTACTCATTTTTAGTGTAATACCCTTATCTGATTTGACTTCATGACTCTTTGGGGCAACGTACATAAACTCTTCTTCTAAGGAAAGGTGATGGGAAATGCTGGGTCTGGTATATTGATACCTGTATCAACACTTTTAAAGAACTGAGCCAATCCCAATCATATACCGTGAATTCTTTGTTTCATTAGTGGATACTTCTCTCCCAGTGTTGTTTCACAGATGAAATGTACAGAACTCCTGGTAAATAATGTGAAATCGACTTTGAAATATAATACACAAAGGTTGTTATAAACAAGGCCTATTTTCTGTCTTGAATATCAACAGCTAAGTTCTAAGATGTAAACATCTAGAACGAAGCTCTGAGAGGGTGAGTAAGAAAGAGGGAGAATGTGTTTTCCCATGTGAAGAAGTTAAGGAAGAATTTGAAGATCTGGGGAAGGAGGACGGCAGCCCAGTCGTCTCTCAGAACAGAGATGAGGTGACAAGGCTGATTATTAGTAAGTCTCTAGTAGGTAATTAGTTCTTAAGCCCTAGCAAAATGTAGGGAAGGTTTGTGTTCCATCCCATAACCACCTCTGTTCACTTTCTTTTCTCCCTCTGAGGTCCCTCCAGTCCTTCTCTTAATTCCTGCTCACCCTGGATGCCTTGCTCAGATAAAATCTTATGGAAACCTGCCCTTAGCTAAACTTTTGAAAGGATCTGATCATCAATTCATGTAAAAGTGTAGAACAGGGTTTCTCAGCCTCTGCTCTCTTGGCATCTTGGACTGGACAGTTCTCTACTGTGGCGAGCCGTCCATGCATGGCAGGATGTGGAACCGAATGTCTGGCCTCTACTCATTAGATGCCGATGGCACTCTGCACCCTACTGTGTGGCAGCGAACGACGTCCCCGGACATTGCCAAATGATCTCTGGAGGGTAAAATCTCTCCTCTCTGCATCAAAAACCACTAAGTATAAATGTTTTACAACAGTTAAATCCATGCCACTCTATGAATTAGTGTCCTTTTTTTATTACATGTAATGTCTTAATTACCCAAGATTGAACTTGGAACAGAAAATTCACTTATAAGACACGTCCAGGAGAATGGTTTTCTACAATCACATTGAGGAGGTGGATGACTCCCTTATTTAAACCCAAGAGGCCAAACCTGTTAGTGTGAGCAAGCTCTCCTCTTCAGAGGATGGCTTGCGATAGGTCTGAAGGCTTTGTCTGCATGTGCATTAAATGTTGAAGCTTATTTCCCACCCTTCACTCCAAATATTTTTAACAGTTGACCATCGAATGGTGCAAAGCATTTCCAGTAGTCTGACTTTGCCCTTAATAAAGCAGAATAAGATCAACTGCTGGTGTTTTGTCCTTCGGTAACTGAATTAGGCTTATTGTTCAACAAATCTGATGGCAGAACAACAGTTCCAACAAAAGCAAAAAATAAGTTCTAAATTGATGATATTTCAGGGTGTCTTGAAATATGCATTTGGCATTGACTCTGAAAGAGCAAGGGCTGAAATCCAAAGACTGCTGTTTGTCCTTGAATTTGCATTTGGGTTTTTGCTTCCCACCTTTTTGCATGGACATCCCCCTTCCTTCCTTGTAGCAGTTCTTTTCTGTGAACTTTTGTTTAACAAAGAGGAATGAGCACTGTGCAATGAAAACATCGGCTGTAAATCATTTCAACTATAAAATGTAGTTTTTCTGGAGTCCAATAATTAGCCCTGTAGTTCCAAAAATGAGAAGTACTGCCAATATCTGAATGCGTCATTTAATTGGTCCACAGGGAGAGACCTGGGAGTGTCCAGAGACCAGATTTTGACTTTTTATTGTTGTAATTTTTCTCTTGGTCCTGCAATATTCCCTTGCCAATTATTTACACAATTAACTGTTTATTTTGAGAGGTAAAATACCATTGGTACTACAGAATTCATAGCTCTGACACTGGGGAAGCCTTTCCAAGGCTTGAATGCTTGGCAGGCAAAAACGTGTGCTTTGTAGATTCGATGCAAAGTGAGTGGGGATATTTCTTTATGCCACAGTGTCGCTTGGGACAGCGACTACAATGTTATCTGTGAAACCCAGGTTGGTAGCTATGCAAAATTCTCCCATTGGTCACAGAGCAAATAATGAACTAATTTATTGTAGATATTTAAACTGTGCTCAGAATTCTCATTGCTTCATGAAATTCATGGTTTAAGAATAAGGATGCATTCTATATAGAGGCACAGATTTGAAATAAAAATAGGCAAAGCACTGAGCAGCCCAACATGTGTTTCGATAATTTATTCTCAGAAAGTCAGATATGAAGGAGATGGTCTATATTCTGATGTTTGAGAATGTGGATTACCTGCCACGAGATAAGAAGAAGGTTTAGTCCTCTTTCCATTTTGCCAAGCTGAGAGAATGCATTCAGATACATATAATCTTGCATTTGCCTCTTTTAATTAATAAATGTTAATGCTGAGACCAGAATATGTGGTTCCGGGGATGTTAGGAGTGTCCCTATCAGAAATGAGGATTCTGGGGAAGGTCAGAGTTGAGGTGAGTTGAGCCAGTGGTTGAATATCAACTTTTTCTCCTTGACGGGGTGAACAATAATGGTATAAAGTTTTTTTCTTCTCTAGGGGGTCAGGGCCTGATTATCCCAGCATCCAGTACCAGTGGAAACTCAGCAAATGCTGATCGAACTAGTTAATAGCAGTCACCACCTTCGTAGCATTCCATCTCGGCTAATGCTCCTTCCAGACCCCGCTTTACAACTAAACATCTCTGCACGTGGTACAGCACACAAGCGTGGGAAATCTCTGAAGGTGAAAGAAGAGTGGGTGGCCTGGGACCTTGGGGCTCGAAGAGTGACACCGCGGTAAGCTCCTTGGTTATCTTACGGACTTCTGTGTCTTTTGTACAAGCCCTTCACAAGCCCTTGAACCAGAACCACCAGCAGGCACAGACACGAAAAGCTCCGAGAAGAGCCTGTTCTCCCTGTGCGAGGGACCAGGAGGCACGCAAAAACACCTGCCCCGCTCTAGCCAGGTGCCAGACACCAATGGAAACCTTTGTCCTCCTTTGTCCTCTACCTGGGTGGAGGCTGGCACCATGTCCCCCTCACCCTACAGGGCAGTGTGTGCAGGGCTGAGTGGGAAGCTCATCTGTTTTGTGCATGGCGGCCGCAGGCAGTGTTTCTAGTCCCTCGCCCAGTGTTCCCAGGACCATGCGGACAGCTGATCTATGCCCGGCCTGGAGGAACCAGACAGTGCAATTCTCTTGCCCAGGTAGGGTCATCCGGGCCTAGGGGTGACCTGCGTCATCCGGCAGCAGTAAGACTTGAGGAGGTGATGCATGCTTGGGTAGCCAGTACCTCACTTTTCCCTGAGAGAATGGGGCCACTGGGGAGCTGAGCCTCCACCCCATCAACTAACAGCAAGATAGATTTAGATGATTGGAGGCAGGGCTTGTTAGCACCCCTCCTCTCTCGCTCCCTTCCTCTCCTGGTGGCAGCAGAGCCCACTGGAGTGGGCACTGGCACCCCACTTTTACCCAGAGGGAGTCAGTAGGGGGAGAAGGAGGAGCTGAATAGGAACCCCTTTTTCTTTGATAAGGCAGTGTGAATCAGTACCCTGCTCTGGCCAAGGTGGTATTGTCAGGCCCAGAGGGAAGCTGAACACACTCACCCCTCCTGCCCATTCAGTCTGCTTCACCAGAGGAGCAGTCTGCTAGAAACAGAAAGTCATATAGAGCCCAGAGTCTCAAAATGCCCAGCACACCATAGAAAGTCACTGTCATACCAAGAACCAGAAACATTAGAACATGCACGAGGAAAGACATCCAACAGGTGCCAGCACCAAGACGAATCAGGTTTTGAAATGATCTGACAAGAGTTTGAAAACAGCCTCATAAGGCATGCTTCACAAACAATTATGGCTTTTCTTGAAACAAATAAAAAATTACGTTATCTCAGCAAAAATAGAAGTTATTAAAAAGAAACCACATGGAAATTATAGAGATGAAAAATTCAATAACCAAGGTAAAAACTCACTCAATGGGCTTAATAGTAAAGAAGACGGGATCAAATTGGTGAATTTGAGGACAGATCAGTAGAATGTACCCAAAATGAACAACAGAGAACATAGCCTTGGGCAAGCTACTTAATCATCCTTGAGCAAGCTACTTAAACTCGTCTGTCCTCATCTGTAATATGAGAGTCATGATTGTTGCTATGTCAAAGGAATGTAGTGACAATTAACTGAGACGCATGTAAAAGTCTTATGTGGCAGAGTGCCAGGCACAGAGTGAGTTCCAATAAAAGTTAACTGTCGTAGAATTCTACCCTTGAAACTTACATAATCTTATTAACCAATGTCAACCCAATAAAGTTTTTAAAAAGTTAACTATTAGAATTATTGTAATCTCTTCACATAGATAGCCATGTGTTTTCATCTCTTTGTCGGTTAATTCAATTCAATTCAATAATTAGCATTTATTAATCACCAACTGCATGCTATGTAAGAAACATCATTTAGGCTACAGGGTCCAGTGGAAAGGGCCTATGTTTTTGAACTCAAAAGCACTAGATCCGTATCCAGAATCTGCTGTGTTCTAGGTGGGTGATTTTTGACATGATTTTGAGACTCAAATTTCTCAAAATGGAGCCTGGAAAATGGAGAGAAAAGCAAGCATCTAAAAGAGTTATACTTTTTGGAAGGATTCAGTGGGCATCTGGTACATAGCAGAAGGTGAAAATATTAGTTCCATTAACTTTAGTTTGCATTGAAGACTATTTTGCCCAACTTTTTATTGAAAATTTTAAATGTGCAGTAAAGTTGCAAGAATAGTACAAAACCACTCGTAAAACTTCCATTTAATAAAAGACTTTTTGAGCAACTATTTTGAACATAGCATTGCAGTAGTTTGAGAAGTTTAAAAGCAAGAGAAGACGGGCTTCCTTCTTTTGACAAAATTCTACTCTAATGAGAAGGTAATAGCATTGAATCATAAACGTTTAGAGCTGGTGGTGACTTTGTAGATGTACAGATAGCAAATAGCTCAAATATGTAATTCAAAATGATAATTCTATTTTGAAGATCTGAGGGAGAGAGCAGTGGGAGGGGAGGCTGGGTAGGGAAGGCTCCTTGAAGAAAGGATTTGTAATCAGGGACCGGAAGAAGTCCTGGGCCAGGGTGAACGGCTGGAGCATGGCGCCATTCCTGGCCCAGGGAGCAGGGCGCCTGGAAATGAGGAAGGTCTGGTCAGGAGCTAACAAATGATATTACTAGAATTCTCTGTGCCTTCTTTGGCTAACAAGGATAAAGTGAGCAGAGAGCTGATGCACAGGAAAACAGGCCTCAGCCTCTTGGGGACCATTTAGGAAGTGACTTTGGCACAGGGCATGGTTCTGGTCTAAGAGAGCTGGTGAGAAGGGGCTGCTACGCTTATTACCCTTCAACATTTCTGCTCTGTCTTCTTCCAGGTTGATTGGAAGTGTTCTGTCATTGGCAACGGCTCTGTACACGTTCACATGCACCCCCATGCACACATACCCACCCTCACACGCTTTCACACATTCTCACACCACACTTACACAATCACATGTTCACTCACATGCATTCACACACACACACACACACTTGCATGGACTTGCACATAGGCAGAATCTCACATATCACAGACACACATACAGTCACATACCCATTACACATTCACACACACAACACACACGTATACTCGATCATGTACAATAATATACATAAACACACTTATGTCATAAAGACACATAAGCACATCATAAATACATACATGTGCCTTTTGAAACATCCCAACTTCTTTATTTTCATTATCTAATATTAATTACAGATAATTTTTATAAATTAAGCTAAAAATGGTCAGACAATCTAGTACTTTGTTAAGAATGAATCTCTACCAATAACAAGAAAAGGTCACAGAGTGAGTCACTTTTCTTTTTGCGATTTCTCTAGCTTTATTTTTATAAAAATCCCCCAAGATTCTATAACTTCTCTTAATAAACAACAAAAAATAATGTTTCTATTATTTTTATTAGATTTCCTTTGGGTCACTGTTGTACCTTTTAATAACAACATTCATTCTGGCAATGAATCTTCTTAAAACAAATAAGTAAAGTTTTGGTAGCCATATCGTTTCTGTTTTCTCAGCATTTTAAATTTTATTCTATTTTCTGAAACAGCCACATATTTTCAGTTGATGTTACAATTTTCTGTTTATTTGTTTGTTTGTTTGTTTGTTTTCTCAGGATCATCTTCTGGTAGTGGTGAAATTACTTCTCCCAGGCCTTTGCATTTTCTATCTTTGATCTTTGGAATCTCTGAGACTTTTTTTCTTATAACCAAACACTTTCATTTCATTCTTTTTTAACCCCTACTTGTTTTTACAGAAACTTTCTTTCTCTTGTCTTGGTATTGCCTTTAATATTACTGCACACTGCTTCTTTGTTCTGGCTGTGAATAGCCTGCGCAGGCAGATAGGGAACTAAAAAGCCCACGATAAGAGCCTCACATCATTTTCACAAGGTCCTGAATGTACATTTGTCATGCTGTGCACCTAATGGTTGTATCCATCACCAACACACAAAAAAGGGAGCATATTAAGCAGATATATTGGTGCTGAGGATTGTTGCTTGAAAAGGTATAAATCAATACATTATTTCTCAAATAGATCAATACCACCAGAGTTTCCAACCTAACAGTGACAGTTGGGAGCCATAATGTTAACCAGGGATTCTGGATTTTTATGGGTTTCATGGTTTTTAGTTAGGTAGAAAGAGGTACTGTAATCTAGATCAGGGTCATTGGCTGCATAATGGTCAGACAGAGACTAATAATACCAGTTAACAAATAATATACCTTTTCTCTGACCCAGGATAATATTATTTAGAATGAGAAAGTACTTAGGTAACTAGGTAATTTCAGCCAACTGCCCTACCCACCCCCCATAAAAAAAAAAAACAAAAAAAAACTGGGTCTGTTAACCTAATTAGACAATTTTGGACTAGCCCAGTAGGAAAATGAGGTAAATGTGCAGTGACCCAGAAGTTAAACTGTGCTTCCCAGGAGGGGAGGGGAGGGGTGGGCCAGGGCCTGGTTTGCAGGATGCTGCTGATTCTAGGTGCCTGGCCAGACTAGCTGGCCTGTTTCATCAAAAGAAACTAGTCCAGCCCTGGCTGGTATGACTCAGTGGATTGAGTGCTGGCCTGTGAACCAAAGGGTTGCTGGTTCGATATCCAGTCAGGGCGGGTGCCTGGGTTGTGGGTTAGGCCTCCAGCTGGGGGCATGTGAGAGGCAATCACACACTGACGTTTCTCTCCCTCTCTTTCTCCTTCCCTTTCTCTGAAAATAAAATCTTAAAAAGAAAAGAAACTAGTCCAGACCTGCCATGAGTCAGCTCAATTTTTATTCTTCCCCTTAGTGGTGGGGTCATTGTTGGTTATGGCTGCAATAGTAGAAATACCCTTTTCTAGGGCTCCTTACAGCATAGAAGGTCTTCAAATTATTCCTCTTCACCTTGTGAGAGAGCTTATATCACCCTCTTCACTTCAATAAGAAAAAGGTCTCAGAAAAGTTAGATAACTTATTCCAGGGCCATGCTGTTCCCACCTGGGGCCGAATATCCATGTTCTCCCCCCACGTTGACTGGTGCCTTTGCAGGAAGGTGGAGCATTTTAGAGCCAAGGTGTGACTGAGATCCTTCCCTCGATGAGTCTTTGTTGCTGCTGTGATCTAGAAGCCACGTCTTGGGATGTTGGAACCCCAAGATACAAGTGCACTGCAGTCCTGATTAACTGCTGAAAGGGAGCTGCCCTGGACAGCTGCTACACTTACTGGTGATTTTGCCTGAGTGAGAAATAAACCTTTGATATATTTAGTTACTGAGATTTTCTGTATTACTTATTTTGCAGAATAGCTTAGCCTATCCACTCTAGTAAAATGATCCTTATATTTATCTAAGTATGTGGAGTTTAAAAATGTTTATATATATATTAAATTTAATTTCCACAAGAACTCTGAAAGTTAAATATTATATTTCTTTCTACTTGATCAGTATAAATAACAATACTGATATGTTCAAATTATTTTCTGCTCTTTTAGGACTATCTACCTTTCATTCATAGCATTTATCATAACTGGGATTTTATGTATACTTATATAAATCATTGATCAATGTCTACAATTCAGGCTCCATGAGGATACTGTATTTCTAAGACTGAAATGGGCAGGTAATGCCTATCGGTGGAGTTCAGTTAATAAACGAGCACTGGTACCGGCCGGTAAGTGCATCTTATTCCTACAGACAAACCACAGGTATTCTTACAATCTTAGACTTAGTTGCATGAGTTGAGTAATCCATGGCATTTGGCAAAGGGAGTTTGATTAATTCATCTTCAGGATAGGGATACATCTACCGGTGGAACAGGGTAGGCCATGCCCTTGGGCCTGGACCTCTGCCCTTCTAGCTGTTTCAATATGGAAATACTGACTTTAGACTCTAAGTTTTCATGTTAAAAGTGATCTATATTGGTGAAGAACTTTAATGCTCAGTTTATTAATAGGATAAATTTCTGATGGCATGCTAAACTTTGTTGTAACTACACTGTGGGAAGAGCCAATGTCATTGCATTTTATGACCATAGAGAAAATCTGTGAAAGCTTTGGTGATGTCATCACTTATGTGAACATCTGACTCTGAACTTCTGACACTGCGGATATGAATTGTAAATATTAGGTATTAGTACAGGTGCTGGTTTGGAGTTGTACGTCCACACTGGGTGTTGGTGCTCTTCAGGGACCTATTCTATATTCAATACAACTGTTTACACACACAAGAAAATACCTTTTTTTAAAAGGATCGGTACCTTTGAACTGTTTTATCTCTTGAGAGGGTGGACTTATGGTGACTTTTTTTAAAAGCCCCATTTAAGAAAAGCCACATTTTCCTAAGTTGGTCTTTTTGCTAACCTCCAGTCATTTCTGTAGTTTCTAGCCATGGAAGTGAGTGACATTAACTAGCAAATGAATGGATTAATGACTCTGGCCTTATTAAAATAATGTGCTAATCCTCTAAACCTAAGAGCAATGACTTGGGAATTCTTGGAACCAAGGAAAGCTACAGGGAACAAACACAAAACTCAAAATCACCATATGTTTTCTCTGGATTCATCTAGCCACACAAATCCTGCCCGACTAAATCTGGCCACCATAGGCTTAAGGACACCCATAATTAGGCAATCACTCAACCTAATGAAGAAAATGCAACAGCACTCTGCTTTTTTGGACACAGCTCTGTTTACCTGTGCCTGTGAACAAGACATGTAATAAAACACATCAAAGCAATTACTGCTGTATTTGCCGAGGGGCATGTACTCCCAGCAATCAAGGGCATGGTGAGAGCAGTGACAGCGAGGAGGATGTGGCTCCAGACAGGCCCCATTGACTCGTCATCTGAGATGCAGCCATCAGCTAGACATGTCTTCCTCGTGGAGCAGAACCACAGGGCCCCCGACAGAAAGTAGCCCAACGTCTTTTCTGTCGAATACAGGCCAGACGTCTGGGAAGGAAAAGTGTGTAGGTGCCAAAGCTGATCTTTTATTTGGACTGCCATCTAAGGAGTGTCTAGATTGGCCCGATTGAGCTCGCTCAGCTCAGAGGGCTCGTGCTCCCTGGTGTCCTCAGACTCCCAGGGAGCAGAGTGCCTTCTGATGCACTGCTGAGGAAAACCCTTTCACCCCTGACCATGCAGATGTTCGCCATTTATTGGGTTTCTCGCCTAATTTCCCGAGTATATGCTTTCATTTGAGACTGCAGTGTGTGTCCCAGGGTTGCGAGTTACTGCAGTGAGTTATTGTGGAAGCACATATTCAGGCGTTTCTGAGGTCGCTGGGAGCAGGACTTCCTCCCTGCCTCGAAGTCTCAGAGCTTTTCTCAGCATGCACAGTGAAGCAAGAGTTAAACGTGAATAATTTGAAACTCATGGCTTTGGGAGTAAATTCTGAATGAGGAAGAGAAACTGTTCCCTGAAAAAGCAGGAGGAAACACAAAAGTTTTCATCAAGTCAGGTGGAAATTGTTAGTGGATTGTGCAACGAGACGGGATATCTTTGCAGTCTCTGCTGCGCCTCACAGCAGGAGTTACATGAACAGAGAAAGCTTTTTTTAAATTGCACTGTTTTTTTTTCTTTTTCTTCTCTTCAGTAGTTTTTAAAAAGCCTAAGAAGCAGCATGCAAAGCATTCAGAGTAATGCAAATTTATTCTGAAATCCCGATACATGTAAAACAGCCCCCTTTCCCCCATTTGAACACAGTATATTTTCTTGTCCTGTGGAAGTTCTTGTTTTGTGGTAGTTTGTTTCCCTTTTCTCTCATTAAACACACTGCAACCAGCTTGGCTGTTGTTGAAAATGAGGCCCATGACATTTCCTTCAAAAATTCCCTTTCAAGAATCTTTCTTTGTTTAGTCTCATGGAGAGACAGGTTGGCTGCACGCAAGTTTTTTAAGGAAGAAAAACACCACTAGAAATATCAGGGGGAACACTTTGTAAAGTATATGATTGCCTAACGACTGTGCTATACACCTGAAACTAATACAAAATAATGTTGAATGTAAAGCGTAATAAAAAATGGAAAAGAGGAAGAAAACCACTATATAAATAGGAAGTATTAATAAATTAACTCAATTCTCTTCTTCATGAGGCAGAAAACAAGCTTCCTTGAAAACTGATGGCAGAGTATCTCTAGATTGAGACGATTTGGGAAATTGAGAAGGGGAGAAAGCCGGTCTCCTCATTTCAGGCCAGGGGGGTGAGCAGAGCATTTAAAAATACCAGTAATAACAATGACAAACATTTACACAGCACTTACCTTGTGCCAGGGACTTTTTGAAGCATTGTCTTCTGTACATAGCTCAATCAATTCTCTCACATCCCATGAAGTAGGTATATTTTTATCCCCTTTTACACATGGGAAACTGAGGTACAGAGAGATGACATGACTTGTCAGACGTCACACAGGCAGTATGCGGTATAGTGTGGTTTTAGCCAGCTTGGTGGTAGACAAAGACAGCTGCTCAGGGGAGTGTGATTTGTGGTCTGCAAGAAAGAGGTGAGATACCACCCCCTACCCATTCAAACATATTTCCATAATGTTCTCTGAGATTCTGTCTGAGTGTATGGAGCCTGAATAACAAGAACTTGATTTGAGTTGAGTAGTAGACTCTGTTAAAAGGAATGCCTCAGTAATAAAGGAGTCGCATTTCCCTTCCAACATAATTGAGGGAAATGTGTTTTGAAGGAAAGGTTAATTTGTGTGTGCAGCCTTGAAGGCTAGGGAGAAGGTGGTAAGGATGGGCAGCTGATGGACAGCAGCCTCCTCTCCTGCCAGAGAAGAGGAAAACAGAACAGAGGCCAGAAGAGGCCACGCAGATGGGCTGTGAGAGGCAGGCCAACCTAAGTTTGACACTCTCTCTACCTGCCCTGGTTGGTGTGGCTCAGTGGATTGAGTGTGGGACTGCGAACCATAGGATCACCAGTTTGGTTCCTAGTCAGGGCACACACCTGGGTTGCAGGTGAAGTCCCCAGTAGGGGGCACACAAGAGGCAACCACACATTGATGTTTCTTTCCTGCTCTCCCTCCCTTCCCCTCTGTCTAAAAATAAATAAATAAAATCTAAAAAAAACCAAAAACAAACCAAACCTCTCTACCATTTTCCAGGCTACTTATGTCACCTCTCTAAGCTTCAGTTTCCTCTTCTGTTACCTCTTTGGGGTGGTTTTAAACATTTAGTGAGATAATGGGGGTAACGTATTTTAGCCAATGTTAGCATGGAGTGGAGAGAAAGAATGAAGAACACAGACTGTAAAGCACAATGGCCTGGGTTCTAGCCCTGGGGCCTCTTCACTGGCTATGCGTCTTTGGACACATTACCACCACTCTGTAACCTGGGGCCCATTACAGTATCTACCTCCCAGTGTTGCTGGTTGTTTTTATAGCAAGCACTCAAAACATAGCTGTTGTTATCAGTAAGTAAAATATAAATTAGCCTACTCAGAATTTTTTCTACCATACATTGGTGTCTGTCAGCCTGTGCACAAGCTCTTCTCATTGGCTTTGAACTTCCTTATGCTGCTGCCAACTATTTGCCTATTGTTTGGGGTTAATTTCTGTCTCTTACCAAGCAGAAAGTTGGTTCAAAAGTGGAACTCAGTGAGTAATGAGGTGAGATGTTATTCTTTCAGGCTTTGAGAAGCAGTCTTTGTAGGGATGAAGGATTCTGTCTGTGTTTGGACAGACAACCACAGGGTGCATGGAAATTTTACATGGCCTTGTTCATCAGGGAATGCACTTCCAGCTTCCTGTTTAGCTTCCTGAGCTGTGTGTTCCAATGTGACACCTTAGAGCTGAGGCAGCTCCGGAGGTTTGACCTAGTGATGCAGAACTGTGCAGCCTCTGCCCCAGTACACTATTGGCGTGCCCGTTTACAAGGATGCATTTGTTGTTATTTTCAAGGACCCTTTTGCTTTTGGTGCTTTGTTCTGGCCTCCATTTAAATTTGCTCTGAATGGCACCCTTCACAGGGGTATTGAAAACAAATATGAAATGCTAGCAATCATACTTTTCTAGTTAGTGATTGTTTATTTACCTGTCCATTCATTCCCTTAAAAATATTTATTGAGCATCTATTATACACCAGAAATTATTCCAGACACTGCAGATTCAACAGTGAACAAAACAGACACAAGTCCCTGTCTTCAAGGTGCGTGCATTCTAGTGAAGCGTGAGAGATAAGAATGAGGATAGAAGTAGTGTGTGTGTGGCATGTTAGGTGGTGATAATGTATTAAGGAAAAAAACAAAGCCGGAAAGATGAGTAAGAAAGTGGATGGCTAGGAAAGTCTCACTGAGAGAGATGGTTGGATAACGACCTAAAGGAGTGTGGGGATGATCTGTGTGGGAAGGGCATCGCAGGCAGAGGGAACAGCAAATGCAAAGGAGACATGAGAGTTCTTGGCACAGGTAGGGCAGAGCAGGAGGCCATTGTCAGAGCTGGAGGGAAGTGAGTGGTGGGGAGAATAATTGGAAATAGAGTCAGAGGGAAAGGAAGAGGCACATTACATAGGTTGTAGTAAGAAATTTGGCTTTACTCAGGGTGGCATGGCCGGCTACTGCATGGTCTCAGACAGAGGAGTACCACAAGCTGATTTTCCATTTACTGGGATCCCTAGGATTGAAAACAGACTGAAGGGGTAGGGGGAGAACCTGGGCCAAAGTGGAAATAGGTAAAGGACGGAGACATGGATCCGAGTGCTGACCTGGTGGTGGGAAGCGGTTGGATTCTGGAAACATTCTGGAATGTAAAATGGTATAGCCACCCTGGAAAGCAGTTTGGCAGTTCCTAAAACAGTTGTTGTTAATCTCTTACTGTGCTTAATTTGTAAATTAAAATTTATCATAGACACGTGTATATGTGTACATGAAGACAGTATATGAAGCGTTCAGTACTGTTCATGGCTTCAGATGCCTGCTGGGAGTCTTGGGATGTTATCCCCATGGTAAGGCGGACTACTGTATATGGCTGTATTTCTATGACATTAATCAAAATGACAAAAGTAAAGAGATGGAAAATGGATTAGTGGCTGGCAGAGATTGGGGCTTTATATGATTATAAAGCTGTGGCACATGAAGATTCTTTGTAGTGATGGAAGAGTTTTGTATCTAGATTGTAGTGTGGTTATAGGAATCTACATATATGATTAAATGACCTGGAGATACACATACACAGGGTTAGTTTCTTGGTTTTGTATCATGCTATAGTTATGTAAGATGTCACATGGATGGGAACTGCATGAAGGATACTTGAGATCACTGTACTACCTTTGCCACTTCATGAATATGTTATTATTTCAAAACCAAAAGTTAAGGAATATTACTAGTTGATGTGGGGTAGAGCAGAAGCGTTAGGGGAGGCAGACAATGAACAGGGCTCCGAGGGTCAGGCCGAGTCATGACTTTTCCTTGGGGGCTTCAGGGTTCTTTGGCATTCTTGATAGCGTCTGTGGCTCCTTAGGAATTTCAGTATTTGTATAAGGCTTTGAGTCCTTTAATAATAATAGAAGGTGCTGATAAAGGCAAAAAATAGGTGGAGTCAATAGAATTTGCTGAGAGAGTTGATGTGGGGTGTAGGAGGAAAAGAAGCTAAAGATGATTCCAAGAGTTTTGGCCTGAGGAACTGAAAGAATTGAGTTACAATTAACTAGTAAAGATGGTAATCCTGGGGTATATACATCAAGAGTTCAGTTTTAGACATGATAGTTTTAAGATACCTGTTTGACATCTTTGGAAGTCATCAGCATGAAAAAATGGCATTTTAAGTTATAAATCTAGATGAGATTACTAAGGGAGTGAGGAGAGAGAAAAGAGAAAATTCAAGCTGAGCTTGGACTACTCCAACATTTAGATTTAAGAGATGAAGAGGAAACAGGAAAGATCAGGATGGAGTGTCCTGACAAATATGAGGAAATCCGGGAGAGTGAGGTATCCTCAAAGCCAGTGAGGGAGGTGTTAGAGGAAGACAGATGTTCCCTGTCTCAAATGCTGCTGAAATGTCAAGGAGACAAAGACAGAGATGATAACTTTAGCAGTGAGGAGGGAAGTGGGGGCTCCGATGGAGTGTTGGAATGAAAGTATGACTGGAGTGGATTCAAAACACAACAGAAAGAGTTAAGTTGGAAACACTGCTCATGGGGTAGCAATACTTATACCAAACAAAACAGACTTTAAAACAAAGGCTAGGACAAGGGACAAAGAAGGACCCAGCAATTTCACTTCTGATTATTTATCTGAAGACACCGAGAACACTAAACAAAAAAGACGTACGCAACTGCACATTCATTGAAGCATTATTGACGACAGCCAAGGCATGGAGGCAGCCTCAGTGCCCATCAGTAGATGAGTGGGTGAAGAAGAAGCGGTGCATACCCACAATGAACCATGACTCAGCCATAAGAAAGAATGAAATCTTGCATCTGCAACAACATGGATGGACCTAGAGGGTATTGTGCTGAGTGAAATAATTCAGACAGAAGAAGACAAATGCCATATGATTTCACCTATATGTGGAATCTGAAAAACAAATAAATGAACAAACAGAGCAGAAACAGACTCATAGACACAGAGAATGAGCTGAGGGGGTTGGGGGGACAGGGTGAAAAATATGAAGGGATTAAGAACCACAAATTTGTAGTCACAGAATAGTCAAGTACAGATGTAAAGCACAGCATAGGGAATTTCTAATAACTATGTATGGTGTCAGATGGGTACTAGGTTTATCAGGGCAATCATTTTGTAAGTCATATAATTGTTTAATCACTGGGTTGTGTACCTAAACTAATATAATACTGTATGTCAATTGTAATTGAGAAATTTAAAAAATGATTTAAAAAGATACTGCTCATGACGGCTTCTGGGGAAGCTTCTGTAAAAGGAAGGACAAAATGTGGAAGCAACTGAGTAGAAGTTCTTTTTTCTTAAGGTGGAAGGAAAGGAGCGTGCTGATTCTGATGGACTATCCAGTATAAGAGGGAAAAGTCGATGCTGCCGGTGAGGGAGAGGAGAGAATAGCTGAAAAAATCTCCTAGAGGAGGCAGCAAGAGCTGGGATCTAGTGCACACGGGGAAGGGTCAGCCTTTTGCAGGAGAGAAGCAGAGCCTAAGGGTGCAGATGTGGATGCGTGGGCCACGTGTGTGGAGGTGCGAGATCCTGGGAATTCTCTTCGGGTGGATTCTGTGTTCCCAGTGAAAAAGTGGGTAAGGCCACAGCAGCTGAGGGCGAGGAGGAGTAGGCGGCGCTGCAGTTTGGAGGAGAAAAGCAGGAGAGCTAGAAGAAGGACTGCAGGGGGAAACCTAGTTTGCTTCTTGGGCAGCACACGTGTCCAGTGGAGTGAGTGAACCCGAGGGCGGGTGGAGGCGTGGCTTCCGAGCGCACCTTCACTCAGCAGCAGCATGAGCGCGGTGTGCAACGAGGCTGTCTACCATCAGTTCGGAGCCTTTATCAAGGTGAGAACTGCACTTCCTATTAGAAAATGATTCTGCATTGTCACTTCAGGTCCTTCTTAACCCCTGGAGTTGAGAGGTTCATTCTGAAACTGTAGATTTTGGAAGAAAGAGGGAGAAGAGAGGATGTCTCATGAGAGGAAGTATGGAAATCAGAGTGAGGCGAACAGAAAAGAGGAGCTGCTGGTTTCATCAGTAAAGAAACTTGTGAGTGGGTTTGCAGTCACCAACGTGCAAACAATGACAGGTTGATCTAAATGGAATAGTTGGGACATGTTTTACTCGTGTTACTTTCATTAAATAAATATTTACTGGCAATCTAGGCTGGGGCCAGGCACTGCGCTATGTTCCAAGGATGTGAATGCAGATGGTTACTGCCCTGAAAGAGTTCTAGGTTCTGTGGAAGCAGAAATGTGAAAAGTGTGTGAAGGACAAGAAACACACGCATGGGAACCAGGAAGGGAGGTGCTTGAGTCCCATCTGGGCAGCGGGAGGGAGTGATTCAGAAAGATGCTGAGCTAGAGATGCTGGAATTGAGATTTACAAGAGAGGGAGCGATAACGAGGTAACAAGGATGGGGCTGGGGGGAAAAGGGTCATTTCATGCAGAGGAAGGGGGCAAAGGTGAAACGGGAGAAGGGAGGATGAACAGGGAAATACGAGGTCCAGGGCGAGTCCATAGGGCTAGGGATCAAAGGGCCTGGGTGGAAAGAACCAGAACAGAGAGGATCCATGGGTGTGAAAGGAGAGTGGAGAGAGGCAGGGGAAGAGCTTTGACCCTGGGGACCCGAATTTTATTGCTGAAGCCATGTTAGTGCTGCATGTTAGTCCTTGCAAGGCTGGCTGGGTCCTGGGAGGGGAAGAGGAACTGGCGGAGAAGGAAATGAAGAGCGGAAGGGAAAAATGTCAGTTTACTGACAGGTGCAGCTGGGATAGTCCCTGGCGAGTGAGACCCTGAGCTGAGCCCACCTTTCTCTGCCGCTCTAAATCAGTTTGTGTACGTGTCAGTGATCCAGGGACTTGTGGAAGTGCTCCGGACTAGACACTGGGAGACTTGGGTTCTCGTCTCTCATATGAACTCACGGGGCAAGTTATTTACCCCCGGGCCCTACTTCCTTCATCTGGGAAACCCGGCCGTTGGCCCTGAAGCTCAGATCAGTCAATCCGAAAGAATGTTCTCTTGTACTAAATGTTAAATGTTGGTGACTTCAAGGATATCATCTTTCATTCCCCCACTCAGCACCACAATGCTAGACCCCTTTCATGCATGTGAGTTATTCTAGTTCAGGCCTCTGATGTGGTGCCTTTGTGACCCATCTGCCTTTGTCCTCTTATTCTCCGTCACTTAGTGTTATTGGTTGCTATAGAAGAACACTTGGCAGTGTCACACGGAGGATGATGACCTGTCCCACTTATGGATGGATGCTTTTAGGGGAAAGAGGCATGTATATAATAATGGCAGAGATGGTGACGAAGATGGCGATGATGATGATGGTGATTCTAATAGCTCCTCTTTATTGATCACCTATATCCTTTTACATACACTATCACATTTAATCTTCACAGCAAACCTTTGATGTAAGGCTTTTCATGATCTACATTTAATAGATGAGGAAATTGAGGTACAGAGAGGTAAGGTAACTTTCTCAAAGTCCCATAGCATTTGTTTTTTTTTTTTATAATTTTATTTATTTATTTATCTTTAGAGGGGAAGGGAAGGAGAGAGGGAGAGAAACATCAATGTGCGGTTGCCTCTTGTATGTCCCCTGCCGGGAACTGGCCTGGCAACCCAGGCATGTGCCCTGACTGGGAATCGAACCGTGATCCTTTGGTTCGCAGGCCCGCGCTCAATCCACTGAGCTACACCAGCCAGGGCTCAAAGTCCCATAGCATTTGAATCCATGTAGCCTGACCTTAGGCCTCCACTTCAGCAGCAGAGTAGGCTGCCTGGCCGTGTCCCGCTGTGTGTGGAGACCCAGAACTCCATCTGAGGGTGTGAGTCGAGGAGAGAAAGGGGAAGGAAAGGTGACCGTGGCGAGTACATAATTCTTGCAGTTCCATGGCGGGCTCCCAAACACCTGATGTTGCCAGGAGTTATCCTTTTTGCCAAACATTTTTTAAAGGGTTAATATGCATTGCAAGATGAAAATGGTGGCTGTATTAGCAACAGAATGACTTTCTCAGGGAGAAGACTCTTCCCCTCAGTTAAAATGGTAGAGGGAGGTTGCAATCGGCACCTCTTCCCTCCTCCTCCCCACTCTGGAGGGCACCTCCCCGCTACTTCAGCTTCCTGTAGTCAGACAGGAACTGTGAAATGACAGGACATGTTTTGTCACATGGGTCTGTTTACAGAAGGGAAACATGTTATCTGGAAGCAATTATAAGCTGTTTCTGTAACCATTCATGCTAACCTGCATTTGTGTCAGACCTGACAGTTTGCCAAGTGCTCTCACTCTGTGATTACAGAACATTTATGGAGCACCTGCGACGTGCCGGGTACTGTGCTGGGCAGTTTTATGTGTGTTATTTCACGTAATCTGCACAACAACCCTCTCAGGCTGGTTTCCTTGTCATCTCCCTTTTACAAATGAGGAGGCTGAGACACAAAAGTTAAATGAGCTGTTTAAAGTCACAGGGATTGCTCCCCAGGGATTTATTTGACTTAGGGCACAACAACCTACTGGGAAAGAAGATTCAAACTTCTTATTTGTTAGAAGGAAATTTCCTTTGTATGTCCCATTCGAGGTGTGGCAATGGGGCTATTGTTAGTTTTCAATTTTACCAGCGACTACAACTTTTCCATTCCCCAGAAATCAAAACTTTTCTATTCAACGAGAAATCTTTAATAATTTGTAGGTCTTTTCTCTAGCATACTGTGAGTCATTTCTGTAAGTAATTATCCCTTTGTTGCAAAAGTCCTACAAAAGAGGTCAATGGGTGAAGAAAGAAAATGACACATTTTCAAAAATCTGTTTTTCTTTCTCAAGGTCTTTTCTGGTCACTTCCTTTTCCTGTTGTGTAACCAGGCAATTCTCAGTCTGATGAGGCAGGTCTGCATCATCTTGCTATAGATTTGTTGGTGGTCAATTTTTGTTGAAGTATTGGGGCTGGAATGAGGCCAAGTGCCTGCTGGGTGGCCTTAGTCTCTGGGTAAACCCTTAGTGTACCCTTGATGCTGAGCGTGTGTTAATTACCAACGATGAAAACAAGGCAGACACATCAGTTGTTCATGCTACCCAGCTTCCCTCTTGGGGGTGGGGGGAGCAGACCAGCATAAAGCCCACACGGGGCCACTTCCTTCTTAACTCAAGGCTCCTTGGGTGCTGTCTGCAGCCGTCCGTCACCTTTTGAACAATCCGTTGTACTTAGAATAGAGGAACTAATGTAATTTCGACAGCACTACTAGGATTCACATAACTCATTTACGATGCTACAGTTGCTTGCAATTGTCTTGCTACAGCATGAATAAGTATTTGGAAAATTTAATCCCTTGCGGTAATGCTGTTGTTGCTGTTCTGTTTTTGACCCTCTTGAATGGCCTTCCTCTCCCTCAGCCTCTGAGCTCCTGATGAGCCCTCTGCGCATGAAAGTGATGCCGACTGCAGAGAAGGGTATGGTGGGCTCTCAGCGCTTCTTCTCGTTTGGTTTTTGGGGCGCTCTCCCTCCGCACTGGCCCTGTGGCTCCAGGGGCCCATTTCATGGGGCTCCTGAGCCTGGAATATACCTTCTCTATCTGTGTTTTCTCACTGCTATAATTTATTTCTGTGACCAAAAGAGGAAAAGGGAAAGGCTTTATTTCTGAAATGAAGAGTAAGCTTAGAGGTTAAATGAACATATTTCCTGATATAAATTTTGATATGTTTAAACTAATTTTTTTCAGAAAAATGATGCCAATCTGGGGATCTCTGAGAAATTCATAAATATTTAAGACTGTTCTGCTTGACTGTTCAAGAGACACAGCATGAAATTATTTGAGAGGTGAATTTTGGGACTGTTTCAATCATTCAGTTCAGCTCCCTTGCTCAGGGCAGTGGTGAGGTGAGGGATTCTTTTGTGATCTATGCGAAGGCACAGGGAACAAAACCCCGTTTTCCTTGTCCTGGAGAGGAGAGACCTGCCCCAGGGGTCTGGGGTGGCTAAAATGGCTCTGGGGCTTTGGGGTCCTTCACGAATGTTCGGGACGGGACCATCAGAGTTGCCTTTGTACTGTGCAGGGTGGATCAGCTCTTGGTCTATGTGACCTGGAGAACAAGGGGTAGTGCTTAGAGCATCCTGTGGGGAGTGCAGGCTTCTTGGAACAGGTGGTGGTTAATTTTAATGTGTCAACTGGGCTATGCTGTGGTGCCCAGCTGTTTGGTCAAACATGAGTCTACATAATGCTGTGATGTAATTACCATTTAAATGAGTACGCTCTGAGGGAAGCAGACTACCCTCCATAATGTGGGTGGGCCTCATCCAACCAGTTGAAGGTCTTCAGAGAAAAGACTAAGGTCTCCAGAAGAGAAGGAAGTCTGTTTCCAGTCTGCCTTTGGCCTGGAGACTGCAGCATCAGCTCCTGCTGGGATTTCCAGCCTGCCAGTCTGTCCCGCAAAATTTTGACTTGCCAGTTCCTACAATCGCGGAGCCAATTACTTAAATAAATCTCTTTCTATGTGTATACATCCTATTGGTCCTGTTTCTCTGGAGAGCTCTGACTAATACAGAACCCTCCTGGGCCCCGGGTCGAGGCTTCAGTCTGTGTTCTTGGGATTGCCGGAGGAGACGTCGCCTGGACCCGAGGCAGCCGTGGGGATTCCAGGTGGAGCTGCCTTTCCAAGGTGACCTCCAGTCCCCAATTTACTCATGCTGCCCTGCGATTTGGACTTTGATGTTGGTGGATTATGGTTGCTTATGCCCCGCTGGCTTCCAGGTCTCATGGGTGGCAGATGGGTTGTTTATATTTGCAGACTGAGATTTATGAACTTACTCTAAGTGTATGGCAATGTCCCTGCACCTCAGCTTCCTGTCTCTTAAGTGGCTGTCCCAACAGAGGTGGAGAGTCTGCTTGGTAGGTAGTGGGGAAGATGTGGCAGGAAAAATAGCACATTTCAAGATCCGAAGTTATAGTTTACTTTCGGGGGACAGGAAGGGGTGGGGGAGTATTGTTGAAGATGGAAAATGAGAGTTGTAATAAGTCAACTATTAAATTAAGACAAAGGCGACAGGGACGGAGGTGAAGCCTGCCAGTCTCAAGAAGTGAAATTTACACTTAAGTTTGCGCACTGGGCCTACAGGGCCACAACAGACCATATAAATGAGATTGAATCCTTTTCATTTTCCCCTCAGGGGCTGTTTTCTCTCCACCTTTTACAGGTTTTCATTTAGTCAACTTGTTTGCTTGTCTTTAAATTTCATCTGACAACAGCCTCCATAAAAGCACATTTAGCCAGGTAATTTGGAGGTGCTAGGGCGTGTGTGCGTTGCATGCCTTTAAAGTCTCATAAACCCAGAGTGGGAAAGTGAACTTCCCATAGACATGGCAGATTTACTCCGTGGCACCTTGGGAAATGGATGTCTTGGCTTCCACTCAGTCGAATGCAACTGCTACCTTTAAATAGACATTGCAGTACAGTTTTAAAGCTTAGTTAGAATGATTCTTGTTTGTTGATAATATGCAAATGAGGGTTACTCCCGGTCATTCTTATTATATTTGCACTTGAATTTGTAGTCTAGCTTTCCTTACCAGAGCAAAGTTGCGTGGACTGTTCCAAAGCTTTCATCGGTGGCATATGAAGGAAGGGATGATGGGGCATCTGGGAAGTTGTTGGGGGTCCAGGAAAGATGCTGGAGTAGATGAACCAATCTGTTCCATCTATTGGAATGGATGGAGTAGGGAGCTGCAAACGCTGACTGGGGCGGGATCTTTGCCCATGTGGAGCCACGGGGGTGCTGAGTGACTGGGGGTGACAAAGACTGTGCACAGTGTGGTGTCTGTTGCTGCAGGAGGAGAGCTGGTGCGAATGTGACAAGCCCACTCAATCTTCCACACCACACGTCACCCAGGTAATTTGTCCTTTTTGTCTGAGCTTTATAGGGAATATTAAATGCTCTGGGGTCTGAATTATAAATATGACTATGCACTAGTGACTCTTGTGCCAGATAACAAGGTTGTATAATAAACTCCTGGGAATGTCCCAACATTTGCACCCAAATCACAGGGCAAGCAGGCTGATGGAAAGAGGGGCCTGGTATCATCCGGAAAGGGCAGGCAATGGAGAAGCCCTATAGTGGCCCAGGAACCCAGCTGCAGGCTTGGGTTCAGATGGGTTCACTTGGTAAATATTGACCCGGGACTCAGGAGGGCCTCTAGAAGTTACATTCTCCTAGGTTACTTGGAGCCAATTGCAAATTTCATAAGAAGTTTCAGAAACCCCCACTCACTACCAGAAAGGATGACATCCATCTGTACATGACAGAGAACCAAAACCTAAAGTTGCCTAAATGTGCATGGTATTTTCTCTTTGGTAAAAAGTGGGAAGGGAAGCATTCTCTGGCTGGTGTGGTGTGTCCCCAGTTCATCAGGGGTCTGGACCAGTCCCTGTCCGCTGCTGTCTGCTCTCAGATTCCTAGGGTGCAGCCCTTAGTCACGTGATCCCAGAGACCTGTCACTGCTTTGGTCATCACTTCTAGTTTTAGGCAGTGGGACCGAAAAAGGGTAAAGGATATGCTTTCTCCCTCTAAGGACATTTTTTTTCAGAAGACACAACACCTCTGCTTTCCTCCCATTGTCCAGGACTTAATCACCTGAACACACCGAGCCACAAAGGAGCTGGAAAATACACTCTTCACTCCTGGTGGCCAGGGGCCCAGCTAAACATCAGTGCTTAGTCACCAAGGAAGTGGAGGAGAAGAGATATCGTAGACAGCTAGCAGTCCCTTCCTCCCTTACACCACATGTTACTCGGTAATATTTAAATTTACATGTTTTTTAATGTAAGAGTTGTTGAATATGGCGAAAAAGGAGTCATTCTGCACTGTTGGCGGAAATATAAACTGATGATGCCCCTATGGAAAACAGCATGAGGTTTCCTCAAAAAATTAAAAATAGAACTGCCATATGACCCAGCAATTCCACTTCTGAGTTTGTATCTAAAGAAAAGGAAGTCACTATCTCAAAAAGATAGCTGCATCTATACATTCATTGCAGCTATATTTACAATAGCCAACCTATTACAAGTAGGTTCCTAACCAGTGGAAACAATCTAAATGTCTATTGACAGATTCATGGGTAAAAAATGTACAAATATACATGTTCTCCTTGATAAGAGACTTGAAGAACATGTGTACAGACGCACATGCGCCCACACACACTGTAATATTATTCCTCCATAAAAGAAGGAAGCCTGGCCATTCACAATAACTTACATGGATGCTGAGAGCATTATGCTAAGTCAAATAAGTCAGACAGAAAGATAAATGCTGTATGATCTCCTTTATATGTGGCATCTTTATTTAGTTTTTTAAAATATTTATCCTCACCTGAGGATATTTTTTTCATTGTTTTAGACAGAGAGGGGGTAGAGAGGGAGGAAGAGAGAGAGCGAGAGCGAGAGCGAGAGCGAGAGAGAGACATTGATTGCCACCCTCCCGCACACGCTCCGGCCAGGGACTGAATCTGCAATTCAGGTATGTGCCCTCAGTGGGTATCAGACCTGCAACTTTTGGTGCACAGGATGATGCTCCTACCAACAAAGCCATCCAGCCAGAGCTATAGGTGGTCTCTTTAAAAAACTAAACTCAGAAACAGAGAACAGATGGGCGATTGTCAGAGGTGAAGGGTAGGGGATGGGCAAAGTGGGTGAAGGCGGTCCTAAGGTGCAAACTTCCAGTTATAAGATAAAAAGTCCTGTGCAGCATGTAATGTACATCATGGAGACCATAGTTAGTAATACAGTATTATGCATTTAAAAGTTGCTAAAGGAGTAAATCTTAGCAGTTCTCCTCACAAGAAAAAACTATAACCATGAGGTGATAATTGTTCATTACACTTACTGTGGTGATCATTTCGCAATATAAAATCATTATGTTGTATACCTTAAAGTAATACAGTGTTGAATGTTGATTACATCTCAATAAAACTGGGGGGGGGATAAGTGAAAGGGAAAGAAGGAATTATTGAATGCCTCTGCTAGCAGGATAGGGTCAGGTCAGCTTGGGGAATTGAACATCACTAAGACAGGAGGCTGTGCCAGGCCACGAGAAGGAAGATACCACAGACTGTGAGACACACGGTTATTTCATGTACCACTGGGAAGAAAACCATTGCCAGTTTTAATTGAAAAGAACTTTCCATCATTAGGCACACTAACAATTTCAGAAATGTTTCAATGTGAAAATATATGCCTCTGAGAATCAATGTGGTTAATTAATTACAGTGCACGCAGATTCTGAAATCAGGTTTTTGGAGGGGTTTACTTAATCTCTCTAATCCTCAGCACCCTCACCTGTAAAATGAGCATAGTTATAGTTCCTAACTCATAGTCCAATGTCAAACATATAGTAAATGCTCATTAGATGCTGGCTTTTAGTGGTTTTAAGTAAAGTTCCTGCCCTCGAAACAGCTAACATAAGAGCCAACAAGAGGGGGTGGATGAGTGGGAAAATTCCCCAGCCCGCACATTCCAAGTGGAAACTGGTGTTTGGGTGTGGGCTGCTTCTCCAGCTACACAGAGAGGAATGATTTGTTTAAAAGAGAAAAGCTGAAAGAGTCCTTTAAAAGTAGTTCTAGGATAGTTAACAGGTGTGGCAAATATTGTGTCTATTGAAATGGTCTGAGAAGAATCTCCCTAAGTAGCAGAGGAGAAATATTGTGTCTCAGTTTCCCTTAACTGCGTAGAGTGGACCCATCTGGGAAGGCTGCCTCCTGCGGGGGATGTCAGTCGTTGGGAAGACTTGGATGTGTCTGAGCAAGCTGGAGCTTCTTCTTGATAGGAGACTTACAGAACACGTTCTTCTGGAAAGCCCTCGCATTTTCACCGATGCTGGGGCAGCTGAGTTTCCAAGTACAATTGTCCCTGGGAGGTAATGACCCCCTGTGCAGGGAGGGGAACTCCCATTTGTTTTCAAGGGGATGTTGAGTGTTGCAAAAGAATGGAATTATTCCTCCGGAAAAAAAGCTAATTGTGGTAAGTTTTATGGTTCTTCGAGAAAGGCTCCTTTCCTAACACATTTTCTTTGCTCCGTTTGATCCAGAGCAGAGACTGCTATCTCAAGTGTGTTTATTCCTTTTGGGTGAGTGGCGCCTAAGACATTTATGGTTTAGAAGAGTAAAACCTATCTGTTATGTCTGCAATGAACCAGCCTAAGGCTGGCCAAGTTATCTCTTGAGGCTCTTTGGTTTCTTAAAATGCCTCATGAGTTTAAGTTTGAGACAAAAAAGTTGAAAATTCCAGATTCTAAAATATGTATCTCAAAATAGTATTTTATTGTATTCAGGGAAAAATTTTTAATGGACTAGTTTTGCTTAATAATGTCTTTATTTCTAAGTTTATATCACTTACTTATAGGCTAGCCTTGGGGTATTATTTATAACTCATATTCATACACAATATTTTCATGTGTATCTCTAGAAGCTGACTATTCCACAAGCTCATGGAAATCAACAGGGGAAGGTGACTTTCACAGTGGTGGTCCTCCTGTCCCATGGGTCAACAGCCACTTCTTGTGAGAGACTCGTCATGGTTACTGTGTTACTCAGGGACTCCTCCAGAAGACCGTGGTGAGAGGGGCCATCATCATACAGTCACTGCCTGGGGGACCCCGTTCCTGTGCTCTGGCTGCTGCCATTGCCCTCACCGAAACTCATGCCTTGGCCTCTCATCTTGTGGAGTGGCTGATGCTTCTCTGCTTGGCATCTATAACTCACACTTGACCTCTAATGACTTGGAGTATTTATTTATCCTTTGAGTTGCCATGGCCTGAAACTCTGCCTTCTGACACACAGTGCTCATCTCACCCTTTGGTCAATAGGAAAATGCTCTGTTTCTAGAGCCCAACTCTCTCTTTCCTGGGCATGTGATGGATGGGAGATGTCTCATAAACAAGACTTCGAGAGATACCGCTGTTTCAGTTGTATTCCCAAGCTCTCAGGTGACAAAGTGGAAAAAATCACACAGCAGAGTGGCTTAGGGTCTTAGAGATACAACTTTCACATTTAAAAGTTTTTTCTATATACTTCTGTCTTTTTTAGGGTGATTGGCAGTCCTGCTTCCAACATTTTTGAGGCCCAGGGGAAGAACGAAAATGGAAACCCACATATCAAAGTCTAGACACTTAAGAGCATAAATCAAGTGAGCATATTCTTATGTAAAATATATCTTGTCCCCCTATCTTGACAAATATCCCTTCATTAAAACAAAATTTCTATTTAAAAATTTTTAGCCTTTTTATTTTTCATTATTACTTTTTTAATCCTCACCTGAGGACATTTTTTTTAATAGCCTTCAGAGAGAGAGAGAGAAACATTGATAGTAGAGAGAAACTTTGACTAGCTGCCTTCCTCTGTGTGGCCCGACCAGGGGTTGAACCCACAACCTGGGTACATGCCCTGACCTGGAATTGAACCCGTGACACTTCAGTCCATAGGACAACATTCCAACCAACTGGTCCACACTGGTCAGGGCTAAAATTTTAGCATTTTAAATTTTTTGACTTCTATTTTGTATTTTCTTTTTAATATTTTTTATTTTTCAGTTATAGTTGACACATACAATTAGTGTCAGATATACAACATAGTGATTATACACAGAGTGATCACCCCAATAAATCTAGTCCCCACCTGACACTGTAGTTATTCCAATATTATTGACTGTATTCCCTATGCTGTACTTGACAACCTCTTGACTATTACTTTTGTATTTTCTATCATGACTTCAGCTTGTTCTCAACCACAATGATCTAAAGTATGAGAAAATAAAATGTAATTTTATTTACAGGATACAAAATTTAAATGCATTTAAAAATATAAATTACAATAGTATACTGTATTTTGTTGTGTATACAGCATGCCCATGTATTTGGCCCAAACTTCCAGGGAAAAAAATCTTTTATTTTTATTTTTAAATTTAATTATTTATATCTGGAAACAAAACGATTATCATATTCCAGGTTATAATTTTGCATACAGATACCGTTGCTTTCTAGAGTTACACTTTAAATGCATGAGCATAAATAAAAGAATTAAAAACACTTATGTAGGTATGGAATTGATACTACCCATGTAAAATGTATATCCTTATTTTTCTCTCAAAAATTTGGGCAAAAAATGTGCATTATATACAGCAAAATATAGTAAACATTTAAAAGTAAAATCTTCTTACATTTTTTTCTGTGATATTAAAAAAGATCTATTGAAATTAAGAGATAAAATTCAAATTGGAATGAGTATTATAAATTTCAATGTTTAAAACTGAGCTGACAGTTTAATTTTCTAAATATAAATTGAACCACTGAATTATATTTATAAAAATAAAACTATTACTTCTTCTAACATTCAATATCCACCTAGTAGCCAATGTAAAGAAATGATATTTTGCTTCATCCTTGTCAAGTCTAGATCTTTATGTATAGTTTAAAAGTGTAAACTTCTATATGTATGATTTAGGAGTAACATGAACTATTGAACATGGAAGAAAGTTCCTCATCTTCCACATGCACCTGTTGTGAATGGTGTGCTAATTTGAGAGTACCTCCAGAACGTGAAGAAATGGGCAACATGAAAAAAAAGAAAACAATGGATGCTCAGTAGTCGTGGGAAATGGTAGTTCATGCAAGAATCCATTATATGATGTATACTATTCCGTTCCGCAAGTCCTATCGGCTGCTGGAATTCTCCCGGTACTGTGCAGCGCGGTCAGTCTCTGCGGTTGGCCATGGCACAGCCTACAAACCTTCCTGGTGTTTGGACACAGTTGTCGCTTCTTTCAAAGAGAGGGCAAGAGATGTGAAGAGTGGCCCTGGGACTTGAATAGCATTAGGAGTGAGAGCAGATATGTCAGGTTGTTGATTGTATTAACATTCTGAGTCTCAGATCCCAAAAGACAGAGATGCCCAAGTATTCTTTGGTAAATTCCTTTCACCCAGGTGCTTAGGGGTAGGTGCCACGGAGCCTGAGTTTGGAAGGGTGGGTGTCCGTGCACCGCCTCGCACTGCACCTGCCAGGGCTTCCCTTTGGATACTCAGGCTACTTTTTGCCCCCCATGCCACACTCCCCTTCCTCTACAGGGACTTACTTTCTTGGAGGGGCTTGGTGGTCTCTCCCTGACATCTGGCTTCCTCTCAGATTTTCCAGCAGACATATTTCTAATGTACCTGAACATCATTGTTGTCACAGTTCAAATTCTATCCTGTGGACGTGTGGCCAGAACCTTTTTGCATGTCCCTGAACTTCTCATGACAGGGAAAGCCAGTTTTTCTTAGGGCCTTAGGGAAGATCCTAAGTTCTTTTAGGAGTGATACTTGAATCCGCATGCTGTGCCAAAACAGTCTCTACTCTAGCCTATAAATAGACCCTTCTTAATACCAGTGGTCTAAAAACTGACAAAATCTTCCAGGTATTTAAGTCCTTTGAAGGTAAGCATGATGTGGTTTGACAGAGCTTAATTGCTCTAGTTTTTGGTTCTGCTACTGGTATCACTTCCTCATAGGTGGTTGTCACCACCCAGGTGTAAAAATAGAGACTGTTCTCCTTTTTGAGCAATGCCAAGGCCACTTTCCCAGCTTGTTTATAGCCATGCAAGGAGAGCCCAAGCAGATCATTATGATAAAAGTAGAGAATTTAGGGGCTCAGATTATTTATAACTGAGGCTAAGGAGTTAACTTTCTAGGCGTGTCTTATCAGTTCTGCATTCTTTAATCCAAGTTCTTTAACCAACTTGCTCCAAAATGATAGGTCAGTTGTTTTGACATCAATCATCTTCTCAGTTCCTCCTTAAATGTTAATTTCCCACTCTCCTGAAGCCCGACCTGCCTTTCACTTTCTCCATGGCCTGCAACTCTCCAGTGAGAGAATTTAGGGGCTCAGATTCTCTCCAGTGAGAGTTGCAGGGTGGTTAAGGGCAGGCCTGATGTCCCAGCTCCTCCATTCCCTGAAGCGTGACTTTGGGAAAATTACCCAACCTCTCTAAGTATCAATTTGCTCATTTATCAATTGGGGATTATAATGCCTACCTCCGAGGATGGAAGGAAGGATGGAATGAGACAATGCTGGTAATGTACTTGGCAGAGATCTGACATAAGATGACAGCAAATGGTGTCTATGGTTATTCATCTTCCTTTTGTCCCTGTAAGAAACATCCAAACCCATAGAGAATTTTTATGAGTTTATTTGAGCCAAACTGATCACCATTTCTGGGAGGTGAAATCTCACCAGATCAAGAAAGTGCTCAGAAGAATGGTGTTTTGCAGCTTATGTTATACACTGGAATAAAAGGAGGAGGCATGAGGAAGGTTACATAAAATCCACTGGTGGTAGATTAAAGGGGCTGGAGGAGGCAAAGCAAGGAAATCTCGGGGACTGGATGGAAAATAAAACGCTACAGCAACGACACGCCTGTCAGGCTGTACTGACCTCTTGTTTCCACGGCTTGAATGCATTTTCTCACAAAGTTGAACCCTGCTTCATTTCAGTACACTGAAAATAAAAGAAAATCATATTAAGTGTTCGTGCTGAATTTACATTCCGCCTTCACTTGGCTCTGTTGTTTTATGACTTAATGGTGGTTCTGGACAGAGTCTGAATTGTTACATGTGGTAGAAGTGGATGGCGGTGGTTCACATTCGCCCATGTTATTACATAATCTTGCTTCATTAGAAACACAAATCCTTTCCGAAAGCCAATATGTTACATGGATTTTATCCATTTTTCCTAAAATCAGCAATACCCTTCACTACATGTTTTTATAGATAATAAAAGCAAATACAATAAGAACAAAATTGAAAAAAATAAAATGGAGAGACACTCTTTTACTTTGGTGGATACAGGATAGTGAGCAATCAACATTTACAGCACTTAGAGATGGTATGCTGGGAATAAGATAACAAGGGGGGCTTGTGCGGATTCTTGCTCTGGAGGGGAGGGCATGTCCTGCGGGGTCTGGGAAAGAAGATGAGTTTGCCATTTCAAAGGTATGTAATCTTAGATACAAAAGGACAATAGACAGGCTCACTTAAGGTACACACTGACCTTTGTCAAGGGAGCTACAGGCCAAGGGTGTGCCATGATCCGCTTTTAGTTAGGAATTTTACGTTCAAACCATCCCGTGTGGTAGCTTTCAGTCTCTGAGTTTGTAGGGCCTGCCACACAGCCCCCCTGAGCTCGCCAGGTTTAGTATGCGGGCTCCTTTCCATCTACACCTTTTACTTGTCTTTCGGTTGTTTCACAGCTTTGCTTGAATACGGAGAATCGAAAAGGAATTTCAAAGCTAAACAACAGAGCCTACAGTTTTACAATAGTTGCAGGGTATTATTTGAACACAGATAAATAGGATGCCTCCTCAGAGATACACCGCCTTAAGGAAGAAAGGAATTCTTTCTCAGATGTTATCATAACTTAATGAAATAAATATTGTCCTTCTTGCCAGGTGTGGGTTTTTGTTTTGGCACTATTGTCATTTCCAATAAAGTGAAGTTAAAAACTTTAATAGGACGTTATCTGTATATAAAATACTAACAAGCAAATCCCTACCAAACTCCTAAAACAAAAAAATTCAAATCCAGTGCATCTGATTACTATGGTCTCTTGGTCCCCCTGTCCCTGTCCACCCCCTAACAGTAAATTGGGTGGGCAGGCGGAGTGAGGGGCGCCTGCTGCTCAGAGAACGAGGTCCTACTTAGGCTACGAGGAAGCGCTACTTCAGGTTCTGCAGGGGGGTGGGGAGGGAGGAAACTGTGCATTAAAGGAAACGGATCTTGAGATAAATGAGACAAAAAATAAAGCATTTACTCAGAGTATTTGATGTCCTAGTGAGCAGAAAAAAGACCCCTTCCTAGAATTGAAATAATTGGATCTTTCTTTTAACACATTCATTGGCATTTTCTGCTTGTTTTTCTTGGGTTTAGCTGGAGTTCCTGAAAATTCTCAGTGTTCCCTCCCTCATGCCTCTCATCTTGCAGTTCCCAGTCTGGCGTTCCCTCTCTCTCCCTCTCCAAGAAGCCTAATAGGTCAAGGTATCGCTGGCCTTTCTGTCTCTTCTGAGACCTCCCTCTCTTCTGCTTGCCTTTTCGTTGTCCTCTAAATTGTTTCAGTTACATTTTAACCTGCACAGGAGCAAGGACCACATCTTGTATTTTAAAAATGCCATGTCCCTTCCAGCACCTGCTTGTAGTTCTGGGCACATAGTAAATGTAAATTGAATACATTTTATCTGATGGGTCGAAGACCTTCCTTTTACTTGCCCAGAAAATCAGAAAATTTGCCAAGTCTTTTATCGCTTTCAAAATATAACTGATGAGACTTTGAGGAAAACCCTGCTTCTCTTATGTGTTAAAATTTCTCTGCTCATAGTATTCTCCTCTCAGTGCCGGGCAGCCTCAGGTGGTGAACAGGGAAGGTGGAAAGATGCAATTGAAATTCATCTGGAAGAGAAGCAAACTAGAAAATAATTCATAAACATCACAGGGATTTTGTCGTTACCCTGAAGAATGATCCCAAATGGACTAGGTAATGGCCTCACCTTCCCAGGGCACTAAACGAACAGACTCCTGGAAAACAATCGCTTTCGGGCGTGCCTGTTTTTCTTGATGCAGCAAAGACAACAACATGCAGATGGATTGCTGGGTCCTGGCCACAGGAAAAAGGAAAACCCAAACTCCGGGGGCCACGCCTGTGAGATGACCTTCTAGTTCCTTTCTCCTTTTTTATCTGCTGCTGTTTGTGATTCCGGAAAGACAGCTCTTCTCGTCGTCTCTGCTGAACCAGCTTTTCTTTCCATTTTTAAAAGTCTCTCAGCAGATGCTATCATCTGGAAAACAAAACAGCAGAAAAGCATGAACCTGCAGATAGTTCGCCCTCCATGTACCAAACCAGGTATACACCGAAGTTGGAAAAGAGCCATTCTTCTTGCTTTTTATTTCTCTAGGTCCAATGGTAGCTTTCTGGGTGTGCTTATATCTCTTAGTTTTCTTGTTTTAGGAGATACACGCATACAGACATTTTTGTAACTCCATATCAGATACTATAGAGAGGGAGGGTTTCTACTAACTACTGCATGCATCATTACAATGGCTACACAAAGGAGGCTGTTGATAGATGGATTATTAAAAATGAAACACTTGACCGTTATTTTCTGTTCTCTTGGCAGAAATGGCATTTGCATAAGGAATGCCACTTTCTTGGCTTTTTCTGTTACTGCTTTAATCCTTTTCCTCCTTCCTCCTCTCCTCACCTTCCATTTCTTCTCTGCTGTTCTCCACTTGCTCTGCGATGATTCTAAAGTATAACGACCTTGCAGCCACTTAGCACAGGATGCAGGACGCTGGCCTGGATTTCTGCTTTTTAAAATATCTACTCACAGAACTGCATTTCAGCTCGTGGACACAATCAAAAAAAATTTTTTTTTAAGTTTGACTCCCATGCTTAGCTTCACTCAGTGTGATCCTCTTTCATGGCTAATGCGTTGTGTCACATAGATTTTCCACATATTTTCACATGCATTTGCCTCCAGCTTTCGTTGAATTAAATTTCATTGCTCTTTAGTTCTTGCTAATGATTCTTCTCATGAGTGGTGTCGCATTAAATTTTTTTAAATGCCTGGGAAATAATTTGACATTTATAAGATATAGTTTGATTTTTTTTTAAAAAAGGATGTGAATTATTTTTGTCATTTCCTTCCCAACTATTTGAGAAAAATCAGAAAGTGGAAGTTAAATAGCGGCTATTGTGTGTTCCAGTATGTAATCAGGAACACTATATATTCACTCTTAAAGCCCGTGAGTTTGCCTGCTACAAAGGAGACCAGTGACAGATACTAATGTGTCTGTAATATGGTATCCATAATAGTACTTGGGGTTGTCAATATCTCTGGTTTGGAAGCTAGCTTTGAAACCCGAGTGTAATAAGAATGGAGCAATTAAGAGAGTGAAGGATCTAGCGAATGTGTCACACTGGGAATGAGGGAAGGACCCGGGACTGGTTAGCTCATAGAAGAGGAAATCAAGATGAGATGCGAGAGAGGGGGAGCACTGTGTTCACATTGCCCCCCAAGGCCTTCTAGAAATAGTCTAGCAGAAGTGGGTTTGCTGACTTCCAGAAATAGTCTATCCGAGGTTGGGTGACTAAACTTCAGGAATAGTACAAGCAGGATTCTTTCACTGGGTGAGAGTATGCAGCGCACGGTATCTGTTAGAAATGGGGAGAATTCCAGGTTGCTTAGCTGACGAAGTTACAGGATGTCAATGGGGCAGGTGATGGAAGTCCAGCATTGAGCTTTTTTGGTGGCTGGGGGCTCTGGCCCCATTTCACATATTGGGTTCCCCTTCTTCCTGTTTTCTGTGAGTTGTGAGGTTGTGGTCCCTGGTGGTTGTCAGGGAAGTCTGCAAGGCTGCAGTGGAAGGAAGAGTCAGGAGGAGCACCCAGGCTGGGGCTCAGCAAGTCAGCGCTGCATATTTTGTTTGGTCAGCCGACGAGGCAGTTTGTTTATTGCTGCCAGAGCTACATCATTCTTCCACGAGGATCATAAGAGTTTGGCAGCTTGTTAATTTTAGAGAGTCAAGAGGGTAAAGGTAAAAGTGTTTGAGCAGCTGTTAAAAACCATTCTTAGAAAAGCAACAGACCCTCTCAATTGAGCCCCTGAGGACAGTGTGAACTAAATACAAAACATCAGTCGAGACCTGTGTGTCATCCAGGGACTTTGTCACTAAGGCATCATAGAAACAGCCTATTCCTGCCATGGCTTTGATACAGCAAGCTACAGGGAAGAAAGGACAAGGGCGTGCCTGGGACATGGAGAGAAATGGTATGAGAAACTCATGGATGTATTGAGAAAAGGTGAGAAAAGTAATTTTAGAATGGAAATTTGGAACAGGAAAGAAAAGAATAGATATTCTCTGGATGCTAACAGATCAAACAACTAGGAGATGAGTTTGACTTATAGAAACTCAAATCCATAAATAAAGAGGAGAAGCAGTGGAAACGCATCTATCTCATCTAACACAGGAATGGGCTCTTCTCCTTGCTATGCCTCATCTTTCCTGTGAAATAGGATTCTCCTTTGGTGAAAGATGTATTATCCGGTCTACCTTCGACCCCCAAGCTCTAAAAGCAGGCATTTGTGATATTTCTTGTCTCAATCTAGGACCTAGATGGATCAGTCATAGTGACACATACTCAAAAGTAGACTTGATTTTTAAATAATCAGAAACAGCTTTGCACTCAAAATTTCATGTTGGTAGAGATCAGAAAGCTTAAGAAGTCCATGAAGGGGGACAGATTTTGTTTTGTTATCATGTTGACAAAATTTGATTTGAAACACACACAACTAGAGGTAGTTGTAAAAAACTGGTTGTGACTAAGAGAGTGAAGGTAGTGGCTTAAGAGAATAAAATACCGGTGAATGTTACCTATATTCGGGCTAAGCCAGAGACCAGTATAAGTCCCAGTTTCCTGGGGAGGGAAAAGGTTACTCACGTTTGTGGAAGAGGAAAGAGGAGTCACTTTTGCTGAATGCTGACTTCGTGTCTGGCACTGGGCTAAGTACTTAAATCATGATTTTACTTATTCATCACAACCCTGAAATTAAGTATTATTATTGTTCTACAAAAGTGGAAACTTTAGTCCCATCACTTAGGAAAAACATGAACTATAATTTTTGAACTATATCCTTCATTCACTGGGTCTCTGGGACTGAGATTCAAACATAAGTTTGACTTTCAAGTCCCTGAGAGTTCTTTTGAGAAATTAACACTACTTTCTTCTGAAAGAATATACTGAAACCCTGCATTTCCTACCATTGCCACTGCCCAGACACTACTAACCTCACGAAGATGGTAAGAAGGTCTGGTGACCTTCAAGCCATAATGCCCCACCATACTTAGATTACAGCTGTGGCTCCTATTGGTGACCCCTACAGAAACTTGGTTAAGCCTGAAGCTAGACAGTGGGACCATTCATCCGACCTTCTACTGACTCAGGTTAAGCAGCTCCCACGTTGGTGATGAAGAGTCCCTGGAGTAGTAGCATGAGACTAATCTCTCCTTCCTGAACAGTCCTATCCTAGGAATATATTTTTTTGGATGTTGTTACGGACTGAATTATGTCCTCCCTTTACCCCAGTTCACATGTTGAAGCCCTAATCCCTAATGTGACTTCATTTGGAGACAGGGCCTGTGAAGATGTAATAAAGATGTAATTAAATGAGGTCCTATGGGTGGAGCCTTATTCCGATAGGACTGATGTCCTTATCAGAAGAGGAAGAGTATTAGAGATCTCTCTCTCTCTCTCTGGGTGTGCACAGAAAAGAGGCCATGTGAGAAAAGAGCAAGGAGATGGTCATCTACAAGCGAAGAAGAGAGGCTTCACCAGAACCAGCCCTCACAGCACCATGACCTTGAACACTTAGCCTGCAGAACTATAAGAAATAAATGCTTGTTGTTTAAGCTGCCTAGTCTGTGGTATTTTGTTATGGCAGCCTGAGAAGACAAACACAGGTGGCTTCTCCCAAATGCTGAACCCATGAGAAGAGTTTAAGTGCAAGTAGTTTCTTTGGGATAAGATCCCAGAAAACAGAGAGACAGTGTGGAAGTGATACAAGGAAGGGAGGAAAACCAGTAAAAACTGTGGCATTGAGCAGACTGCTGCTATGAGGAGGAAGCCAAGTTCTTCTGGGCCAATTGTGAAGGCGAGTGGAGAATTATCTCAGAACCCTTCTACCGCAGAGCGTTTATCCACTGACTTCTGCCCCTCGTTTGCTGAGGGTTCTTCCTGGGGCAGTTTCCAGCCTGCCAAGCCTCGAGCACTGTCAGAGATGGCTAGCACAGGCAGATATACACAGAAATTGCCTGTCGGTTACCTCCTGGATGGGCAGAGGGGATATAGGGGTGCACCGTTAAGATCTGCCCCGCCCCCAGTTCAGTGGCCTCTAAAATCGCTCACCAGCATGCTCCTTCCCATTGTTGGAGATACATTTCTTTTTCCCTGCCCATGCTCGCAGCTCAGCACACAGAGGGAAAAAAACAGACATGTGTCTACATTTCTGCTTTCTAACACCTGTTCCCACTTGGGGAAAGCTTGGGAAGGAAACGTCTTGCTTCTTTCTATTCCTTCCTCAGGCTTCCCTAAGGGATGGAGAATAGCTGTTCTGATGGGAGGAAAGCCTGCTATCGCTTGAGTAGGCTGGTCCTTGTAGTGAGAGTCCCAGGGTTTTTGTTGCACAGCCCCTTTCTCAGACTACTGCATACTTTGGTAGACGGATGGGGAGTCCTCATTTCTCTTTTCCTGTGAGGTCAGCACAAAACTGAGCATGGGTCTACAACAAATTTCTAGAAGCACACAGAGCCATTTTTCTCTCGAGCTCTCCTCCCACCAGCATGTGATTGTGTGAGACAAGCCTCTGAAAGTGTGAGAAAATAAATTTCTGTTGTTTAAGCCATCCTGGGTGTGATACTTTGTTTTGGCAGCCCCAGCAAACTAATACACCGAAGCAGGGCCAGTTCTGGGAACTGTCTGTAGTGAGGCATGTTCCTTTCGCTGGGATCACCACCTAAAAGGATTATGTGCTTCTAGAGCTGCTCGTGGCCATCCTTGCCGCGCTGCTGGGTAGTAGCTGCCTGAGAATGAGGCCAACGCAGATGGGAGAGGGAGAATCATAAGAATGTCATTGGACTGGGCTACGACCATGCTTGAGGCTAGCTGTGCCCTTTGAACTTTCTGGTTGTATGAATCTATATAGGTATATTTTTTGGTCTAGCAAGTTTGAGTTAGGCTGCTTTCACTTACAGTCAAAGAGTCCGGACTATTATCCCACTTCATTCGCCATGCTAACTTTCCCACACAGCATTGTAATGGATGCCTTTCATGTTGATGTTATGGTAGCTGCTGTGGACAATTTGACATTCATTCTTATTTCATGACCTTAAAAACCAGTGTTAAACTTTGATCAGGAAAAGACATCACAGTGTGATGGATGCAGTAGATACCCCACTCCATCTCTGTGCTGTACCTTACCCTGGATCCTTATCGGGTCGTGGGCTTTACGCCATCCCTGCAACTCACCTTCTCCTCATTGCTCGGTACTCTGTGATTCCCCCGCCTCAAGTGTAGGTGACACTGCGGGATGGAGGGAAAATCCCAAAAGTTCATATGTCAGAGCCATGCAGTCAAAAATCTGCACCCTGAGATGACAAGCTTTGTTTGTAGTGGGGTGGTCTTGACAAACAGTTGACAAGAGCTGGCCTGAGAAGTCTACTCTGACTGAAATTCCCCCCGTGGCAATGATGTCCCCCTGTTGCCTGGCATTTGAACCAGAAAGTCTCACCTTTGGAATCCATCCTTTATGGTAAGACCTTCATCCACCGAAAGGCTGACCAAGGGCAAATTTTAAGGGAAGGAATGAACAGCACGAGTGTATGTTGTTTTCCCTCGGCGCCCATTATTAGGGCCAAAGGAAGTGGGGTCTAACTGGGGGCAGAGAGATGTGGAGTGTGAGCAGCAGCCTGGCCCGGGCCAGTCTCACTTCCCCTGGAGTCCCACACCTGCACGGCTGAGGCCTCCGTCCCTAAATGAAGTCTTCCTTCAGTGAAGTTCCATTGCAGGTCTTACCGGCAACCAGCGTTCAGCACCAACTGCTTACTGTGGCTCCTACTCTGCCCCCTCCCTGGCGGAGTGGTTGGAGTGTGGGCACTGGCTCTTCCCCCCTCTTTCCACACCTCCTTCTCTCCTTTTCTTTCTCTTCCTCCTGCTTTTCCTTCTCTCAGCGTCTAAGTCGCATAAAAATATTGACATTATCTTTAAAAAATTGTTCTTTTTCTTCAGAAAAAGTCAAGCAATAATTGAAAAGTATAGAGTTGAAATTATGTTCCTAAATTTTACTACCTGAAAATAGCCAGCAGTTATTTCATATGCCTCTCTGTGTATCTTGGAAAGATGGATATGTAAAAATATCAACACTTTTAGAAATATGGGGTTATTCTATGTATGCTGTTTGAAAATAATTATGTGTTACAGTTTGCTTTAATTTAACAAAAAAGAAGCAGAATGAAAACGAAGTATTGCTGAACTTCAGATAAATTCCAACTGTACGACACACTGGCTTTCTAGGATCCTTGCTAAGAAATAGAGTGCAGTCATTTTTTAAAACTACGGAGTTAAATTTGAAGCCGTATATCATGATTCCTTGCTCCACAGACGAGAAAACTAGCACACTTTCCCCTTCAGCTTTCACCTCTCCTCCAGTTTTTTATTATCCATATTATAACTTTTCATTGTCAAAATATTATTTCAAATAAAGGCTACATATTCTTGGATAAAAAAGTTTTTGAAATATATATTTTAAATTTAAATGTGTTATGTTTACTTATTTATTTATAAATTGAGGTATAATTGACATATAACACTGTATTTAAGTTCACAACATGATGATATATGTGTACATTGTGAAACGATTTCCACAGTAAGTTTAGTTAACACCCATCACTTTACATGGAGGTATTGATTGAGAAGAAGGAGATTTCTCTTAGTTTTTCATCTTCTTTGTTGCAAACAAGCTGGGCTGTGGAGGGCCTTTTCCAGTCTGGGGCAGAAAATTCCAACTATAGATAGCGTACACGAGTGTTAAACACGCCTGCATTGCCATTTCCAGACAGAGGTTAGCTTCGGTGATTCATCAGGCAACTCAGTCATTTCACGATCTGCTTACAGCAGACACTGGGCTCCTGGAGCCAGCCTGGCGCTTGTCTGGGTCCTTGCTGGGCTCTGCCTTTGACAGGCCAGCCTCTTTACCTGATCTAAATCATTTTTTGTTTTAGCAAAATAGGCTACAAATATCTTAATTTTTATTTCTTAACCAGAAGAAGATGGCAACAAATTAATACAAGGAAAAATGTCTTTTCTGAAGGGTATAGTGTTTCCATTGGTCCCACGTTATAGTTAAAAATGATCTTTCAAGTTGTTGGAAGTAAACTTACAGGCATTTTCAAGACTTATTGTAGCATCTCCTTTTCCTTGTAACAAAAGGGTAAAGAGGAATACATTCTGCCTGGTTCAGAATCATTACTGTTGGGAAGAGTATGGATTTTTAGACAGGCTCTTTCCAGGTCTATGATTCTGTGGTAAATCATTGTAAGTTTTCCAGTGTAAAATCATTACTTACAGAAAACCAGGAAAAGAATAGGTATTGTAAATAATTTCTTGTAATATCTTTGGTGATCCTAAACTGAGTCCTTTTTTATTTTCTTTGACAATTCATTTGACATTCCGAGTGTAAAAATTCTTTTATTTTTCCGTTAAAGACCTTTGTCTCACTTTTAAATGACACAATGGATGAGTTCATAGCATCTCAGATAATTCTGTCATATCAAGAAATAATTTTTCTTTTAGGTTTGGGTATTTTAGAGTAAGCTGTCTTAACTCATTATCTTGACTTACAATATTCTAAGAGTCAGCACATTATTGAAATTATTATGTTGCTTTGCTTGATGTTTTTTTATTTTTTTCTTTTTGAAATGCTTTTAATTTCACCCTGAATGATATTGATTTAACTTACAGTTTTAACTAGCTATGTAATGACATCTTTGAGATTTACTATTCATTGCTTCTTTCTTAAAGTACTTCAATTGTTTTATCTGTTTTTAGCAACTTAAATGGAAAATTTAAACACGTGCCTTGTGCCATAAGCCTGTGAGTGGTTCCCTTGCCCTTTTTCTTCCTTTTGCGTGTTTTACTTCTGTATACACTCCTCCACTGAATCAACTTTGTCAGTTTGGAATAGTCATGTATCATTAATAGCTTTTCAAATGACAGGATTGACCATATGACTATATGGTAGGATTGACTATTGACTATATGACCATAGGATTGACTTTATGACTAAATTTGATGTTATAATGGTCTGATGATTTGATATAATCCAGACAATACTATTAGGGCAATACTATTGACAAAAATTAAAGAATCAGTACTAGCAAAAATATTTGCCCACCCTCACCATGGCACGGCTTTGATCACGGTGTTTTCTAATGGTTCTTCGTTCCCATAGTTACTGCTCACCTGGCGTGAATGCTTAGCCCCACGTGGGATTTTCTCACCTTTGAGCTTTACGTCTCATCCAGCTCAACTTTCCTTCTTGGGAGACACATTATGAAGAGGACAGATTGAAAATTCACAGCCTGGTCAAAATAAACCTGTTAAAGAGATATGTTAAGGTACAGTTACATCATAAAGCGTTTGTTTAAAAAAGTTATCAGTTGGGCCCTGACCGGTGTAGCTCAGTGGATTGAGCACAGACCTGTGAACCAAGGCATCACCGGTTTGATTCCCAGTCAGAGCACATGCCTGGGTTGCAGGCCACATCCCCAGTATGAGGTGTGCTAGAGGAAACCATACATTGATGTTTCACTCCCTCTCTTTCTCCCTCCCTTCCCCATCTCTCTAAAATAAATAAATAGAATCTTTTCAAAAGCTTATCATTTTTTTCCTTTCTATTTTTCTGTTAGGAATTTTTTGATTAGATTTACTCTTGCAAAGAATGGCACTCAGGAGAATATCTACCCAAGGGCCTTAATAAAAAGGAAGAGCCAACACACAATATTTTATGTTACGAGAAGAATAGCCCTGAAGAGTTGACAGGAAAAGCCCACGGCTTCATGCTGCCTCTGGCGTTTGGTCTCCCAGAGGTCTCTGGGAGTACACACTTGCACAGGAGCACACGCTGATTAATGTACTGACTCTTTTTGTTCATCAAGGTGCTTACCTGAACTAAGTGGCGTTAATGGCACTTCATTCCCTTATATCCCACCCTCCTTTTCAATCTTTATTTCTAGTGTAACAGGAGCTTGTTGTTCTTCCCAAATAGTAGGTCACAACTGGGAACATGATCAGAGTTGGTCAGCTCTCACTGTGACTCTGAGTAAAAGACGACCGTTGGCTCCAAAGTCCTGTGGAGCCACAAAATATCTCTGTTTGTAGCCTGTGTACAGAAATAAACTCTGCTGCTCCCTTTCTAGCTTCTTATGAACTTTCTCTAGCAAACTATTCTGAAGCCAGAATAACAGACTATTTAAATTGAGTTTCTGGAGGTACATCGGGCCTTAAATTCTGATGCCACCATGCTCCAGTGACTACACTGTCCCACCTCGCTGAGTGTCAGTCTCCTCCTCTGTTAAATAGTCATTTGTGAAGACAATGTAAAATAATGCATGAACTAATGGCTGTTGCAGAACAGAACTTCAGTAAAGTGTATCTCTTATTGTTGTCTTATTATAAGATTAACTTGTGTTTACAAGCCATTTTATCATTTTTTAAAGTATTCTGCACCCTTTTAATTCCCACTAGACTGCTACCTTTGAAGGAGTCTTAAAAGAGCCCAGTCATGATCTACATTTAGCAATTATGATATTTTTTGAGCATTTATGACTAGAACAACATTGGACTGGGTTACTAAAAAAATAGTCAAGTGGCCATGCATTCTTCTAATGTGCTAAATGTCGGACCCAAGCTAAATATAAAGGCGGGGGGATTCAGAACACTTCTTGGAAAGAGGCATTCATATAGAATCCTGAGAAGCAGGCCGGCTCCTCCCCCTCGCATGGAGTGGACCGGACATCCAGAGACTTGCATTGTGGTTCCGTTTCTGACACTATCTAGCTGTCTTACCACTTAGCCTTTTGGAATCCTTGTTTCTTTGGCAACCAGGTGAGTTTTCTAAGAGAACTGCTTCAATCCTGTTGTTCTTCTGCTTAAAAGCCTCTCTGCTGCTCACTAAATTTACGTCTCAACTATGGGCTTGGCGTTCACAGCCCTCAGCCTGCCTTTCCGACCTTGTCTGCTATCGTACTGCTGCAAGGACGCCACACTTTGTCGTGGGGGCCATTTCCTGAGAGCTTCCCATGCCCTTCTGTCTTGGCCTGGCCTGAATGTCCTTCTCACCTCTGCTGGCTCTCCTCAGGTGAATGGTACTGCTGCCCACCCTGCTGCCCAAGGCAGGGATCTTGATGCTCCTTTTCACAGACCCTCAGCACCCCTCACCGATCCATCACTTGCCACCAGTCCTATTAATTTTCCCTGATTAAATATTTTTATACGTTCTCTGCATTTCCTCTGTATTCAGTGAATTAGCTTGGACCTCCTTCATTTCTTGCCTGGATTATGGCTCTAGTCTCCTAATGCTTTTTGCCTTGCTTGCTCCCTTTAAATAGGTTCTACATTCCACCAACAGGGTTGTCTTTCTAAAATGCAGTTACAACCAGGTCATTCTCCTGAACATAACCCTTTAATGCATTTATGGAAGACAACCAAAAGCTTTCCACAGCCTGCTTTGCAGTGTAGTCACACGTGCTTTTGCTTTGGCTTTCTTCCTAACTAAAATCTACTAGTAACAACTCAGGTTTGTGTTTCCCAAAACACCTAGCAGGGCAGCTTGCATTCCAGCAGGTGCTCACTATATGCCTGCTACGGGATTCTATCAATATACAAATATTATCTACTTTACCTTTCTCAAGGCAGGTGTGATGATTTAGGGAAGTTTTATATAGAAGAGCATTGACAAAATTAAATTGGCTCATGCTAAGCAATATATAAATATGCATTGCTATATATATAGATATAAATATACATTTTAAAGCACAGGTGATTCACATATTCATAAGTCCATCTGAAAAATTCATTATTTCAACAAACTACTCAACAAAACTCATCTTCGTATGATTGCTGCTGGAGAGATGATGAACTGTTGCAAATCTCAAATATAATGGCACAGCTTTATAGCTAGAGTTCAAAGATGGTAGAGTTGGGATGCAGTCTACAGAGCCCTCAGTACCAATCAGGTCAGCAGGCCCTGTTGAGGTCTAGGGCTCCCTACAGACAGCCAACGAGCATTTAATGAGCATCACAGAGGGGCTTAATGTTCCATACCATTACTCAAGGACCTTCTTTTCTTGGCCCAGATTACTCAGTAAATGCACAAAGCCATGTGGCCTGTTGCCAGGGTTATTCTTTCTCTTTCGTCAGTTCTTCCCTTCTTCTCACTGCAAGGCATGGAAGAGAGAATATGAGATGGATGGCTCTCGTCCTGCTCCACTTTAAGCACTCTTTCACCATAAAAATGGACGTCCCCACTGTTCCTCTTAAAGAGATGAAAATGTTTCTGCTTAGAATTCAGTGACTCATTCCACTTGGCCACATCACATTCTTTGTAGGGTGGAAACCCTGAATTCAAGTGCAGCTGGCCAAGTTGGGGAGAAAACTTTAAGCTGTTTCTGGGAAAGAACTTGAAGCTTTCCTGCTGATGATGAGAAACAATTTTTGTTCTTTGCAAAGGGTTAGAAGCATAAGAGTGTTAGTGAATAACAATCTTGGTCCTCGCCAAAGAATGCTTGGGAGGTTTTGATTACCATCAAGTTCTTTTTCATTGAAGCATCTGAGTTCCTGAATTCTTATGATAAAGTCTGGAGAAGAATCAAAGAAAGAAAGTGGGAGGGTGGTTACCAGATATTCGTAATAGCAAAGTGCCTTTTTGCTATAGTACTCTTTGGTAGCCAAAGCTGGAATGTTCAATGCTATGTGCAATCGGGGATAGCCACTGTCTGTGATTGCTTACTACATGGCGGGATCCAAGTACGTACTCTGCAAAGTATCACTTAACCCTCGCGTAGGCCCCATATCACAGAGAATTGTAACTGCCAAACCGAATCTGCATTTCCCCTAGAGACTAGTGGGTGTTTAGTTATTCATCACCCTGTAGAACAATTTAGGGACTAAAATGAAGCTGTGACAGAGGAAGAAAGGTACAGTACTGAGAGGAATGCAGTGTTTGATAGAATCACAGTCAGGCAAGGGATATTGAAGGAACAGACTGATACTAAACTCCCTTGAGCGAGCAATCATCTCTTCTAGCTTTTGTAAATCACAAAAATGTGTTTCAAGTTCTTCTGGTCTGCATGTTTCTATAGTTTTCTGAGTCCTTTAGGACCCCTTGGCACCATGCTCTCATCCAGGTGAAAGGGAACCCAGAAAGAATGTAATTAGCCTCATTACCTCACCTAAAGCCTTGTGCTGTGGCCCTAGAGGCTCCTAAGGGCCTGCGATGGGTTAAGGTCCCAGGGGTTCTATTTCAGTAGTTAACCAAGCATTCTTCTGTGTGTGTCTTTCCCAAATCCCTCCTGTGTATATCTTGCCCAAATCTCTATACCGTTTGGAAATTTTCAGGACAAATCCTTTTCAATTGCTAAATAAACAGGGATTTAAAAAACCTTTCCTCCTGTTTCAGACAGAATTCCAGCTGTCTGCTTCTTTCTTCCCTCCAACAAAAACAAAACAAGTGACTTGTATCCATACACAGTTCACCAGGTTTAATCGTGGTGCTCTCTTACAGGATGTATTTCTTTTGCTGATTGTTTTGGTGAGCTCTTCATCTTCTGCTTAATTTCAGTGTCTCTTGTGCTTCTCTTACTCATGGCAGCCCTGTCAGTCTAAGCCTGCCTTAGTTCTCCTACTGCTATCGCTTACGCAATTTTTCGTTCATTGTTCCAGTCTTACCTTTTTCTTACTGATCTACTATGTTGCCAGAGTTCCCTTGACAAAATATACCACAAGTTTTATCGCCTTCAACCTGGTGATCGGTCCCTACTGTTCCCCAAAGCCCACAAGGTAAAGTACCAACTCCCTGGAATTGGGGCTTAAGGCAGAACTTAATTATTTACCCTTCTTTCTTTCCAGATTCTAAATCAACTGTGGGTTAAACACACAAGCCAGATGGGGATGAAAACATAATATTCAATTTATTGCCGATTGTGCCACACCAGCGCTTGGGTCAGAGGCAGGATAAAATGGGGCTTCCTGTAATCTTTTCTTTGAATTTACCATACAGTTCAGGAAGAGCACCTGGAGGCCCATTCTCTTTTGGTGTGGATTTGGGGGCCTGGGGGTTGCCTTAGAGGCTGAACAATCAATCTCAAGCCTGTTCGAGTGGATTGTAAAGTGTCTGGAAATGACACTTTCTGAAAATCTTAGAGGGAGGCCAGCCCATTCAATTCCTGGGAATCCATTAGCTAGCAACTAGGACCAGTAACTGTACCAGGACATGGTCCTTGAATCCAAACTGGTTTTGGAGTTTCTGTTTCTCAACAATAAGTTTTTCCCTGCTTGCCTCTTTGTCCCTGCCCTTGGAACATGGGGCTGGGATAATGATGTGCCTTCATCCTTGTGCATGTCTCTTTAAAATGGGGAAATTGCTGCCTTTTTGAGGTGTGGAGCACAGAGCTGGAAGTGTTCGATAAAGACCTGGGAAGTTAGGTTTCCTCGGTGCTCTAACTCTTCCTGTGTCCCTGTAGTATGTCCTTTGGAAGTAGAAAAATCAGTCTTTGTACCTTCATAAGGATTGCTTGAGGAAGAAATGATTTCTTTGGGGAGGTTATGTGGACCCGTCCCTTTCTGCTGTCAGAGGGCCAGTTTGGGCTGAAACTTTTAGGAACGAACTACAGACAATGAAGGACAGTCGACCCATTTTAACATGGTCACGATTGGTTCCGTGGACACATGGCAGTGCACTGGACTGAGTTGCAGGACACAAAAAGGAAAAATCTGCCCAGCTGCTTCATTACCACTCACCAAGCTGTGTTGTCATCCTAAGTAACCAAAGGCCATGTCCACCACCCAGCATCCCACCGGTTCTCAACCAACCCCACATGGCAATGTGTCACTTCCAACACCCCACTTCTGGGAACTGATGTCTGCTTTGGGCAGGATTCTTGTGGGTGCAAGTGACAGAAACCCAGCTCAAACCAGATTACGGCCGGAAGTATGCAAGTCCAAGACAGCCTGCGTTTTCATAACTGCTTCCAGTACCAGAGACAGAAAGACCCTTCTTTTTCCAGAGGCCTCATGTCACATATGGTGGAGAGAGTCTGATGACCCCACCTCGGGGCACGTGCCTCTCCTTTGACCAATTGCAGTGCCCAGAGGGATGTGTTGCTCTGAGGGACCAGTTCTGGTATATGTCATATTGTCTTTTGCCTTCCTCCGGGGCACACAGGTGTGGGGATGGGGGAGGTACCTCTGTCTTAACCACCCTGGGAGGAGGTTTGGGTTCAGAGCAGACAAGAACATACGCCCACGACGTGGATCTTACTGCATGGCACCGCGAATGCATGTTATGTGTCTCGTTTAGCCTCCATACTAGACTCAGAGCTACTGCACGGCGAAGAAGATCACAATTCATCACTCTCACAAAGTCACACGGGGATGGCTAAGAAGAGTCTGGATTTCACTCACTTAAAAAGGGAAGAAAAGAGAATCCCCAAGCACCTTGGCCTTGTGGCCATGTGGCATCTGCTCTAAGCACCACAGCCAGCTAGGTCAACACCCCTTCAGTCACACTGAGAAAGGATGCTGGCACAGCCACTTGCCCTGCTGAGCCTGGCTCCTTCCCTGCTGAAGCCGAGGCTCAGTGGAGCTGTTGCTTGGGAGGTCCGCAGAGACGGGCCCCAGCCAAGCCACCTGCTCTGGCTTTTCAGTGCCCCGAGTGCTGCCAGGCTTTCCCAGGCCACGGGGGTTTCTGAATGTGGGATGGAGCATTCTGTGCATTTCAGCCGTGCCTCCTGGGAAGGGTGCTGCATACTAAAACGGCCTGGACTCTGGGTTGTTTTTATAATGTCCCTTTAAAAATGCACTTCCTATTTTAAATGAATTTTAGTTTTACAGAGCAATTGCCAAGACAGTACAGTTTCCGTGTGTAATTTACCTAGCTTCTCCTCTTGCTAATGTAACTGTGATGAATTTGTCAGAAGTAGAAAATTAGTATTGCAATTAACTAAAATGTAGACTTTATTCAAATTTCAGCACTTTTCTCACCTAATTTTTTTTTTTCTTTCAGGATAGCACACTGCTTTTAACCAAGTTCTTTTGATTTACTCACAGAACTAATTCTCTTATGTCAAGAGGCTGGTGGGGTAGACTAATCGCCCAAATGGCCTCCTGTTATCACCCTTCCCTGTAACCATGCTCCTTGCAAAGTGAAACGTAGCACTTCCTACAAAAGGTGCAGTTTATGTCTCCACCCCTGAACCTGAGCTGGCCTTGTGACTTGCTTTGGTCAATAAAATGCAGCAGATAGGAAGATGTGTCTATTCTGAGCCTGGGCCCCAGGACACCTTGGGTGCTGCTGCTCTCTCTCTCGAAGCCCAGCCTCCTTTATAAGAATGATGCTGGGCTAGCTTGCTGGATGCAGGAACTACGTGAATCAGACAGGCTATATCCCAACTGAACACCGAAGCCGTGTTAGATAACCAGGCCCAGCCAACGGTAGATCCAGGAGTGAGTCCAGCCAAGACCAGCTAAGCCTGTCCCAGAGCAGCAGGACTACCCAGATGGCCTGGAAACTTGTGGGCAGAATACGTACTTATTATTGTGAGCCACTGAAGTTTTGAGGTTGTATTTATGTAACAGCATTGTGGAATTAGATCACCGATACAATGAAGTCAGGACTAATTGTGATATAGGCCATCTGGGGGCTCAGGTTTCACTGTCACCAGCAACTTGGGTTAAATTTGTTGAATTTTTCCATTTGTAGGTCTTCTTGATACTAGTCTCAGACTTTTGCAACCTGTTTTAGTAAGCACTTCTTACAGGATCCACCTCTTACTTGAGAGGGTTCGAACAGAAAACTTATACATGGAAATGTATTTCTCATGTAATACTGGCTAGTTCTGGATGCTTTTCTAACCCTGGTGTCCTTGGCTTATGCATCCTGAAGTTGGGGACCACCACGATATATCCCCAGGGCTTTTGTTTTTTCCATTTAATTCCAAGGACAAGAAATCTATGCATATTTGCGCTGGGATTTTGCTGGTTTGAGTATTTCCTGAATAAGCTGTCTGTGTTGGCAGGGTTTTCTGCTGACTGCAGTGGGTCCAAGTCTAGAATTTAAATTTGATTTTTTCAGCCATTGTAGAGTAAAAATAATTTTTCCCTCTCCCAGGGTGGCCAATGTCATTTTTCCTGTGGGGCAAAACCAGTTACAAAAGGACATTACATCATTTAATGTAATGCCCATTAAATAGCTTTACTTCTCAGTCCTGGAGCTAAATTCTGCTTCCTCTAGAGAAGGCTCTTGTCCTCTCTTTTTGAAGGGCTCAAGCTTTCTCTGCCTTTTCCACTCTCTTAGATTCCTCCTCCTTCCTGCTGGTAGAGTGGCAGTTTTCCCAGGATTATAAAGATGCAGGTTGCAGTCCCAAGCTTTTTGTCATTCTCCCTTCAGAGAAGAGCTTATCCCAAAATCCCTGGAAGAGCGAGCTTCAGTATCTTGTAAATGGGAAAGCAATCGAGGGGCCTGCAGCCTGCTTCTGAGCTCTGATCAGCAGCAATGGCCTGGATGCATCAGGTGAGGAAGGGGACCTAAAAGTTTAACTCCCTGTTATGGCCTTCAGACCCCTCTCCTGTTTGCAGTCCCCTGCCCAACTTTCTGAGACAACTGTGCCCCAGTGCCTGAGACTCTGTGGGTTTTTTGGAATGAAGAGACTCACCTCATGGTAGCCTCCTGCCCCTCCCCCCACCAACCGGGGCATTTGCTGTTCCAGTTTCTTGGTTCTTTATCACATTCCCATCTTTCAAAAATGTGTTGACACCTCTTTCCCACTATTGTATCCTCTTACATTCTCTTAGTCCTTGTGGGTTTCTGTCTCGAATATTTTATTCCTTCAGTCTTATTTTAGTGAGGTTTCGCCAGAGAGCAACATCCATGTTCCCTCTGCCATGCTTAGCCTGAAGTCTTCAGAACTTTTAGGTTTTTCTAAACATCTACAATTTGTTCTGCTAAAGCTTAATAATTGTCTTCAAGAATCTTGTTTCACTCTAAAAAAAATTACATAATACATCATTTTAATAGAAAAAAGACTTGGAACTGGAGAATTTAGGAATTTAAAGCAAAAAATATTTCTCACCTATAGGGAGCTCAGTGACTCCATAGTTATAAGAAAAGCACGGAAACCTAAATACCGCTGGGCACATCTAGCATTTGATTGTATGCAGTTTTTGTTGAAGATAATGGATATTCTTATCATTATCAGCACTCTCATTCACACAGAGCTCATCTTCATTCCCATCACCTAATCACTTGTTTCACCTGAAGGTGGTCACACGGCAGAACTGTCTTTGGTGCCATAGCTTCTCTTTTGGGAAGCCGATGGTGGCCATAGCAGTGACAGTATAATGCAAAGTCTGCTCCATTTCATATCACAGACATGATATTATAGTCAAACCATGTGTAAGCTTTCACACATACAAATATTGTCTTTTAAAAACATAAACTGGATCATAACACATCTATTATTTTGCAACTTGCTCATTTCTCTTTATACATCGTGAGGCCCTTCCATGTCAGTGTATAATCAACTCATATTTTTAAACAAAAACTTATCTGGTGGTTTTCAATTCAAGGCAATGTTATAATAAACATACTTCAGTAACTTTCTTGCTCACTTGTTTATTTCTGTAAATTTGTCCCAGAAGTAGAATTCTGGGTCAAAGGGCATGCGATTGTTACATTTTGGTAGATAAGGGCAACTCGTCTTGCAAAAAAATGTCAATTTATACTTTCCAAGCAATTGTCAGAGTATCCGTTTTTTCATTCTCTGCTCCAAAGTGCTCTTCTTTCCTCCTTGTAATCTTTGCGCGTCTGATGAGTGGGAAGGTACCCTCTCAGTGTGCAGCCACGGTATCAGCCCAGCAGTGTCGCTCTTTGCTCTGCTTTCCTTCCTCAGTGACACACAGACACTTTTCTCCTGTCTCTGGTAAGTGGTAGGAGAGTGAAGTTGCTTGAAGGTTTTCCACAAATCCAGATGCTTGTTCATTAAAGGGTGGTTGTTCCTGGGAACACGAGTGACCTGAACAGCTTAACTGGTTCACCCCTTTATTCTGTCACTCTGGTAGCATTTCAGAAAAACACCAGGTCAGGTGGTCACCAGAGGGAAGGGGGTTAGTAAAGTGTAAAGGGGCCAACTATGTAGTAATGGAAGATGATTTGGCTTTGGGTAGTGGGTTGACTTTGCATGGTGGACACACAGTGCAATATACAGATCAGGTATCACAGAAATTTACAGTTTAAACCTAGATAATCTTATTAACCAATGCCCCCCCAATAAATTTAATAAAGTACTACCCCAGGTCAGGGCTCAAATGCTCTCGCCCTGGTGCCTTCCTCCTTGGAGATCTCTGATCCAAGAATTTGAACTCTCAGTAACACTTGTCTCTAGCTAGAGGGAGAAGAATTTCTTTAACTGCCTTTCTTGGTGCTTTAGTCTCATCTTTGGGAACTACTTTCTGTATCAGTTCCTTGTGGCAGTCACTAGAGATATATTCTGATTCTTCCTCTTTAGGCTTTTGAAGGTTGCACTCTCCTCCCCTACTTCCCCCATGAGATGTGGCCATGGGGACCTTCCAGTTCATGTGAAGCCTGGAGAGAAAGGTTGGAAGGAAGGAAGCGTGGAGTAACACCTGACTCATGCCTGAGAAGGAGAGACAAACCCGCTCAGGTCGTTCGTGTCTTTGGGTTAGCGTGAGGAAGTGAACTGGACACCTCTAATGAATCTTTTCAGATTGTCTAGGTGGTCTCTTACTCCAGCCATACAGGGAGGCAAAAATTGACTGTGTCTTACCTTGAACCTTTTGCTTCCTGTAATGGGGCTGCTCTGAGGCTGTGGCATGGGATGCGGTAGGACCCTATTTCACATTAAAGCACATGATTCCCAGACTTATGGGGGACTTAACACCCCCGGGCCAACCTTGATCGTAGAGGATCGGTGCTGCCAGGTAAATTTGTTCACCTTTCTCCTGCTAGGTGGACAGCTCTGAGATGGATTTCATGAGAAGGCTCTGCAGGAATGAATTGCCGTAGCAGTGGGTAGTAAGTCTGTGGTAGGCGTGAATAACGACACCCCAAAGATGGCCATGTTCTTATCCCCAGAATCTGTAAAGGTGTTATCTTACACAGGGAAAGGGACTTTTCAGGTGTGACAAAGGTCAAGGTTTTGAGATGGATAGAGCATCCTGGGTGATCGGAATGGGCCAGATATACTCACAAGGGTCTTTACAAGAAGGAGGCAGCAGAGTCAGAGACAACAGAGGGTGAGATGACAGAAGCAAGGGGCTGGGGTCCTGTGGGAAAGGGGTCATGGGCCAAGGAATAGTAGCAGCCTCTAGAATCTCAAAAACACACACAAAAACTAAAAATCTCCCCTAAAAATCCTCAGAGAATGGGTTTTTACTTCCAGAGGCCCGAAGGAAAACAACTCTGTAAACACCTGGATTTTAGCTCACACGATCTTCTTTGGACTCCTGGCCTCAGGATGGTGAGATGATAAGTCTGTGTTGTTTTTAAGACCCAGCGATAACAGGAAACTCTTATGCATCCATACTTCATTCCTGTATCCCTCCTTCTCATACCTTGGGATGACATTCCTAAATTAAGTGCTCATACAGAAGCCTTTGCCTCAAAGTCTGTTTTGGGGGGATCCCAGGCTAGAGAGGAAATAACTGGATTTCTACTGACAGTTTCTATGGCAGGAGTGTCAAACTCATTTTCACCGGAGCCGCATCAGCCTTGCGGTTGCCTCCAAAGGGCCGAATGTAACTTTAGGTCTCTATAGATGTAACTACTCTTTGACTAGGGGCAAGGAGCTCGGCGCTGCTGCCAGGTACAAACAAGGTGCCAGGCTGGATGAAACAAGGTGGAGGGCTGGATTTGGCCCTCGGGCCTTGTGTTTGCCACCTGTGTTCTATAGGGTTTCCGGAGGATTAAATCTAGAACATGTGTAGTTGGTTGATCTTAGATTCCATCCAAGATGGCGTTGACACAGAAAGAAAGCCTCAGCTAAAAGGTGTCCAGGTGTTCTCACTGACCCAGGACAGGGGAAGGAATTGGAGTTGTTTAGCCAGAGTACACCTTCATATCAGGGAAATGAAGGTGAGGTCCCCAGTAGAGGAAGATTCAGTGCCCACGTGTTTGGGGTGTCTCATTAGGGTCTAACTAGGAAAACAGAAACTCCTAAAAGTCTTTACAGTGGAGGAAATTTACGGTAGGGAATTTGTGATAGAAATGACAGAGGAGCTGAGAATCAGATAGGGGATGGAGAGAGAATCCAGAGAAGGGTGGGACAGAAAGCCGCTACACCCTGACGTCAGGGGATAAAGTGAGAGAGGTGGTGTTACTGGAGTCCATGGTCTGGGACCCCTGGGAAGAAGCTGAGATCAGAGTGGGACTCTTCAGTAGGAGGTGAGCTGCGGAGGAAGCACAGCCACTGCTGGAGAGGCTGCCTGAGGCGCAGTGAAACAAGGAGGACCCTGGCTTCTCCCCTTCCTCGCATCTTTCTTTCAGTGTCTGCCACTAGCCAAACTGAAAGAAACCAGCGCTGCTGAAATACACAGCAGGTGGAGTGTAAGGGCCGGATCTGAGAGCACACAGATATAGGACTGGCATGGAGCGTGCCGACAAAGAGTCTATGAAAAAGCCCCACAGGAGAAAGAATCCATTTTAAACACCTGCCAATCTCGGTGGAAACCAATTTCTGTCATTAGCGCTTCTTTCTCTCTGCACTGAAAGCCCTGAGGGTAAGAAATTATAGAGAGCAAGTAGGGTGTGTTCCTGAAGATGCTGATGGCTGTAAAGAAGGAAGAATCTGCCTTCTTCCTCTTTTTTTCATTGCTGGGCTCCCACCCACCATGGACTTGAGCTGGGAGAGGCAGAAGCGTTCACTCTCGGGGAAATCTGAATGTTTTAGTTATTATATTGGGTCACACATTAATTACTAAATCAGGTTTGGTTTAGGGAGCTTTGACATGACCGGAGGACATTAGCTGAGAAATATCAGATAACCTGTGGGGCTTGCTTTAGAGTCCATCTAAAGTAGTGAGAATAAAGAAGCTTTTTCTCTCCATGCTGGACGGTTATGCAAAGAAAGTTGTAAGAGAAGAACACGGTCAAGTTGAACTTCGAATCCCATCTATGCACAGGAAGCTTTGTGACTGGTCCAGTGAAACTCTGCTCACTTGATTACAGACGATAAGAAAGAATCCACACTCCTCCCTAGGGGCCAATATCCATATAACTGATTCTGGTTTTTTCATTCCCTCCATCACTGCGGGAAGTGCAACAGGGGAATGGTTGGCATCTATTATTTTGCGGCTTCAGCCACAACTCAGATTGAAGCATTCTTTTTAACATGCTTTTTAATGTTCTTTTCTGCACTAGCAGAAAGAAAAAGGAGTGTAGAAGATGTATTAGTTATGGAGATCTAAGCGAAGCTCTACCTCTGCAAATTCACCTTTTGCGATTGTTGAAATTCATATCCCTTACACATGGACACTTGTCAGGAATTCTGAAGAATCGTGTGTAAGACACAGCTGCTCTGCAAACTAATGCAATTCCAGATGAGAATTGGAACAAGTCAGCTTGAAATCAGAGTTGTGACCTTCTGAGAACAATGATGTGCAACGCGGAAGCAAATACTCAGAACTCTCGGCTGATTTTGGAGCAGAGACTATTATAAGCCCCTGGTTGAAAGTATATCACAGAAAAGGGATGTGCGTGCGAAGACCCCAAATGCAGACGCTGAGGGCCTGAATGTATTATTGAATCTCTTCTTGAAGAGGGAATGCTGTATGATCTTACACGTGAAGTATGGAGACACATTAGGAAGGTCTCCGCTTTGAAGGGAGAGCTTATACTTCATAATTAGGCAAGGGAAAGATCTTAAAGATACGAACTGGGATGTTAAAGCAGGCTTGAGTGATCTGTGGGAGGAGGTGGCGGGGGGGACAAGGGAGGGTCCAGAAAGTGGAGCCCAAAACAATTTCTCAAGCTAGGTGATCACATCTCAGAGACTCAGTGACTCTAGGGAGGAAGATGAAATTGAAGGAGACTGAGCTGGTGATTCACTCAACACTTCTCTTTGTCTTTAGACAAAGACAGCCTCTCAGACTTATTGAACAAAAACTACCCAATGTGTGTCCACTGTCAAAGAGAGCCATGCCTACAATGGAGACCAAACAATCTAGGTTAGATGGGGTGGGGGAGGTGAGGGATGCTGGGAGAAAGGAGAGTGTCCTAAAGGAACAAGTACGGATTCTCTAGTGAGCATGTCACTAGGATTTGGTACAACCAACATGCTCCTGAGTTGCCTGAAGATAGATTCCCGATGTTAACTTTGTTCCCACCTTCTGCTGATGACAGATCTCTCGGGGTGCACTATGATACTAGCACATGCCATTTATGGGAATGCAGAGCTTTATTAGGAGAGAAATGATGCAGGTTCACACACACACATGCACACACACCAGGGAAGAAAAGGAACAGAGAGCATCAGCAGATTAGATTAGAGTGCTTAGCATTGGTGGCGGTGCCAGAAGAGTAGGCTGAATTTTGATACTGGTGGAGGTGGTGGGCCATGCGGTGAAAGAAACAGGCTTGGCAGGATGCAGGAGGAAGAGCAGAAGAGCCTTTAGAACCATCAGCTTGTGCCCTGTGAACACTATGGAGGGCATGGTGGCCCAGTCAGTGCCTACCCATCCCCGTCCATGCGACCCGTGCCTACATCTTGTGCAGAAGAGCCACAGCAGCTGTCCTTTCTAGTGGGTATCTGCACAGGGCTGCCATCAAGAGCTGATACAATGGACAAAAATTGATGCCCGTTTAGCTTTTTCTGAACCCCTCAATATGGCTCTCCATCTCGTAATGGCCCAGAACAATAGCAAGTTCCAAAGACACTCCCAACCCCACCTACAAAATACACACAAAAACAGAAATTTAGCCCCTTGACACCCAGGGTACGGGGGACGTGGGAGAGAAAACCCTAACACCTGATTGAAGAAAAGCAACACGAGATTCTTCCCCAGAGCTGGGCCATGTGGAAACAAGGCCGTGCGAGTCATCTCTGAGATGCGAACAACAAAATGGTATTTTCTGGGGTCATCTCCCTACCCCAAAACTCACATGGCGATTTTCATAAAACCCAATTCATACTGTACTTCACTTTGGATTTTTAAAGTGGACCTAAGATATGGGTGTCATCAAGATTTTCATCCAGCGCAATTCTCTTTGACACCGCAGTGCACATCATCGCCATAATCTCAGGATCAGCAAATCTCATCAACACATTTATTGATCTTGCTAAAACCGTAAGCTCTCCGCTCCCACATCTTGGCTCGAATGTGGTCGGGTTATCTCTCAAAGATCAGATAAACTCTCTTGACAGAACCTGTTCCTATTTTGAATTTTGCAGAAGTACAGGCAGAAAAAGTCAAAGGTTATTTGGTAATTACTATCAATTCGTGAATGTTAAATATAACTCTCCATTGTACATAGATTTACTTTGCTGTTTTAAAAGTGCTTTCATATATAAGTCTAGAAATACATTTGACTCAACTCTGGAAGTTTTACACTGAGGACATTAGAGCAGAGAGCTTTGCAGTCATTGAATTTGTCCTCTCTCGGTGAGGGGACACAAAAGACCTTCTTCCATCACGATATGCTACAGAAGGTTAAGTGGGCTCTCTTCTGAAGGATTCCACAGAAGGCTCCCTGCCTGTGTGCCTATTTGAGTGTCTTATTGTAACCTCTTAGGTTGGTGGTGAAAGCGTTAGAAAAATGCTGCACTTGGGAGATTTCTGTATCTACTTGTTTTGGTTGTTTAAGTAGATAAAACAATTAGGCTGTTATTACAGGAAACTGGCTTTCTAATTTCAACCTGTCAACATTAATCTCTTTTGAGTGATACAAACACACAAATGCAGACCTGCCAACAAGATTCTTAATTAATTTAAGAAATTAGTCATTTTTAACCAATGTTTTTAAACTAAAAGTCCCCCAACAGTGAATGTAAACACTCAATTAGTTCCTTTTAAAGAGGATTTAAAGAAAAATCTCAGTGACTTCTCAAACCACAAGAAATAGTTTTATTAACCCCCAAATCTATCTAGTCTCATAAACATTTGAAAAAAAAAGCAATTTCCTTTTGGGAATTTCCAGATAAGACTCTCCTATTCTCATGTTGCATCTTGCTTATATTTTTAGACACGGTATGGCAAATTTGGTGAAGTATGAAAGGAACTAAATGTATTTAAATTTTTCATGGGAAGTTTTTTTGGGGGGGGCAGGGGAAGAGATTTTTACTTTTAAGACACTTTTCAGATTTCCTTCCAATGTAGCTCCAAGGTTATGAAGAGATAGGAACACAATTGGAAAATCAGAGAGTGAGACTCCATGACCTTTGTGATAGACTTCCTGTGACAAAGAGGTCAGCATTCTCTCCCCGAGTTAGGGCACATGGGTGGCCAGCAACAGAGCCTGGCTTTCTGGTTTAAGCTTATAAGGACTTTGTAGGGAGGATTCTGGATGGCCCACGGATTCCAGGGAGTGACCAAATCACCAAGCCTCTGGAAGGACAGGAGCTGGAATAGCTCCAAGGAACTGTCAGGAATTCACTGACAGTGTGTTCTCTGGACAGTGACCTTAAAAAAACTCGGCCTCAATGGTTTCCATCTGTTTTCACACTGTCGTAGATAGATGCGGCCTCCCAGGGAAGAAAGTCCAGATGGTTTGATTTGGGTCACAAGCCCTTCTTTCAGTGCCCCTGAGGAAGCTCCATGGGACTAGAAGAACAGGGGTATGGTCCTTCAAAGGGGCTGTTGCTAAGAGAGGGGAGTTGGAGACCTGGACCAGGGCAAAGTAGAGCCGTCCAATCCAGTTTTATTTCCTGCTTCCCCTAGAGTCTTATCATCTAACACAGTCAACAGGAATGCAGGTAGAAAGATCATGTGTAGATAAAAGATACGCTTCTTCTGCTTTGCTTTTTACGTTCTTCTGATGTTTTTGTATGGATTCTCTGCGGAAAATTCTGACAGAATGCACTGAGCTTAAGAAAAGTCGTAAGATTAAAAAAGCTTGGGCAGTCAAAGCATGCTAAGAATAACGACATGTCTTGCTTCTCAGACACCCATGTCTCGTTGTCAAGAGTTTAAAAAACCCCACCAATCTACTTACTGCTTAATTTACACCCATATTATAAGATAACATGCACTATAATTTATGCAAATTATCTGAAAATCTTAACAAGAGTAACTGGAAACCAGTGCAATCAACCTTCTATATATACTTACCTTGACACTGGGAATTACCATGTATTTAAATGTAATGACATAAACTACTCCTATCTGATTTAGTAACATAATGAGATGGTTTCTATATCAGACATTCATTTAATTAAAAGAATGATGAGATGACTGATAAATATTAATTTTGTAGGCAACTTTATTTTTATATATTCCTATCCTTTCTCCACTCTATTCACAGGCACCTGTCTTTTGTGAAGAATAGTCTTAAACAATATTTGCATTTCTTTTAGGAAAAGGCCCCACCATTTATTGACTTAGAGGCAGAGATGGATTTACTTTGGAAAGAATGAAGATTTAGTTTTAGTACCCTTTACTTTATATGGGTTCCTATCAAGACCTTGTAGCTAACTTTGTATTTTTAAAATTATATTTTATAGATTATGCTATTACAGTTGTCCTGATTTTTCCCCTTTTGTCCCCTTCCATCCAGCACCCCCCACTCCCTCAGGCAATCCCCCCACCATTGTTCATGTCCATGGGTCATGCATATAAGTTCTTTGGCTACTCCATTTCCTATATTGTACTTTACATCCCCATGGCTATTCTGTAACTACCTACTTGTACTTCTTAATCCCCTCACCTCTTCACCCATTTCTCCTGTTCCCCCCTCCCATTCAACAACCTTCTGGTAACTAACTTCTTTTCTCTTGATTTTGAGAGTTTCTCTTTATCTTTAAGCTGTGGCCTTTTAATAATGACGTGTCTTGGAGTGGGCCTTTTTGCATCCATCATAACTGGGACTCTGTGTTTCCTGGATTTGCATGTCTATTTCTTTCACCGAGTTAGGGAAGTTTTCTTTCACTATTTTTTCCAGAGAGATTTCCAATTTCTTGCTCTTTCTCTTTTCCTTCTGGCACCCCTATTAGGTAAAGGTTGGAACACTTGAAATTGTCCGGGAGGCTGCTCATACTATCTTCATCTTTTTGGATTCTTGTCTCTTCTTACTGTTCTTATTGGTTGTTTTTTGTTCCTTATGTTCCAAATCGTTGATTTGATTCAGCTTCATCCATTCTACTGTTGTTTCCCTGTAAATTGTTCTTCATCTCAATTAGTGTCTCCTTCATTTCTGACTGTATCATTTTTTGCTGTTGAGGTCCTCACTAAGTTCCTTGAGCATCCTTATAAACAATGTTTTGAACTCTGCATCTGATAGATTGTTTATCTCCATTTCATTTAGTTTTTTTTCTGGAGTTTTGGAGTGTTCTTTCATTTGGGCTGTGTTTCCTTGTCTCCTTGTTTTGGCAGGTTCTCTGTGTTTGTTTCTATGTGTTAGGTAGAGCTTCTTTGACTCCATGTTGTGGTAGCATGGCTTAATGTAGTAAGTGTCCTATAGGGTCTCGTGGCATAGCCTCTCCTATCACCTAAGCTGGGTACTCAAGGTGTGCCCTTTGTGTGGGCTGAGTATCCCCCCCTCTTGTGGTTGATCCTTGGTTGCTGTGGGCAGATCAATGGGAGGGATTTACCCAGGCCAGTCGGCTGCAAGGATTTGCTGTGACCACTGACCACCAACTTCAGCCCTCTGTGGAGGATCAGCTGTGCAGGGGCAGGGTGGTGGTGCTCTGATATGGTCGATAGTTGTCCACTGGGTACGTTGTTCCTGGGGTTTCTCTGGTGGTACAGGCCATGGTCAGCCCCCTATTTTGTTTTGCCTGGGGCACCCTGCCTGAGCTGTAAAGCAATCTGGGGTGGCTGCTACTTGTGCTGGGTTTGGAGATCCCCAGGTGAAGCCAAACTGTGACTCTAATCTGGCTGCCACCAGGATTCACTGAAGCCAGCTGTTGCTGGTTTGATAGGATTTAGGAGCTGAAGACAGGCCATTCTTATGGAAAAGAAGTTTGGGTGGAGCCTCTGGATCTCCACCGGGGGTCACTTAGGGTTAGGTTGATAGAGTCTCAGATATGGCACCAGCCTACTGGTCCTGTGGGGAGAGGGCTCAGCAAGGGAACAATGGCCTCTGCTCACCCTGACGCCAGACGCTTAAGTCTCTTCCAGTATATCACCGATGGCCTTCAAGCTGCCACCCTGGTGCTGGAGTTCAGAGGGAGCAAGTCTGAGTAGGTGAGTCCGTGTATGGGTTCTCCAAGAGGAAGTGTTTAGGGTTCTAGCAGCCTCCTTCACTGACTCAATTCTGGCTGGTTTTTGCAGCCAGAAGCTGTGGGGACTTATCTTCCTGGCACGGGAATCCTGGGCCGGGGGGCCTGGTGTGGGTCTGAGACTCTCCAATCCTGAGATATCGCTCCTGAATTTTTATCCATGTGGGTGTGGGGCCAGCCCGTTTTTGTGTCTGTGCCCCTCCTACCAGTCTGGATGGATGGTTTGGTTTCTTCAATTCCGTAGTTGCCAGACTTCCATTCAACTTAATTTCTGATGGTTCTGACTGATGGTTATTCCTTATTTTAGTTGTAATTTTGATGTGGTTGTGCAAAGAGGAGAGCCATGTCTGCCTACATTGCCATCTTGACTGGAAGCCCTGACTTTATATTTTTGTGGATTTATTTCTTAAAAGAGAAGACCTTAAATTATACTATTAGGCCCCAGAAAACCTAGATCTGCCTTACTTATCGACATTGTGTATGTAACTAACCCAATGTCAGCTGTCCCCTCAGCCACACCCTGACCTGTTTCAGGCTGCCTTAACCCAGATTTAGAACATTGTACATTCTGGTTTTGCTAAGAAATCCAATGAACACCAAGGATATTTGTGTGTGTGTGTGTGTGTGTGTGTGTGTGTTTGTGTGTGTTTGGTAGTGTTTATTGAAGATATTAAGGAGGATACCTGGGTTGGGGGGATAATTGAAGAGGAGTGGGAGTCCTACATTACTACGGAACAAAGAACATACATAACACTAGATACCTATGTTCATCGGACTTCTTTCTTGGTCTTGCCTCTACCAAGCCTTAGCTGCTCTTTCTTTCTTTATTCCATTGCTTCTTTTAAAAAAAAAAAATTAGTTTTATTTATTTCTAGAGAGAGGGAAAGGGAGGGAGAAAGAGAGGTGAGAAACATCAATGTGTGAGAGAAACATCAGTTAGCTGCCTCTCGCACATCCCCAAATGGGGACCTGGCCTGAAACCCAGGATGTGCCCCTGCCTGGAAATCAAACCAGAAACCTTCCGGTTTGCAGGTGGGCGCTGAGTCCACTGAACCACAGTAGCCTCTTCTCTGGATCCTCTTTCTTCTTTTGAATTTTCCCAGAGGTCTTTAACCTCCCTTGACCTCTACTATGCAAGGCCATTGCTACTTAACTGCCTGTGGCTTGCTTAGTCCTAGGATACAAACAGCCACATTGAATCAGCCTCTGGTCCTTAGCAACCCTTAAATGAAAATCTTTTACTTGGCTTTGTCCTCTGGTGTGTCAAATCTCACTAAAATGACTCAAGTATGTTGTTTTCCAAAAATGTACAATGCTTTCACCAAGAAGAATTTTGGGAACTGAAATATTTTCTATCTCCATCTTTTTACATGTATGTTTTCACATATGAACTGTATTTCATCAAAAAATGCTGGGGATCGCATGACTTGCTGCCAGAGTATTGTTTGGTCGCTTCATTTCCTCACCCAGTAGTAGAAGCATGTAGTAGAGGCTTAATAAATTAATGTTGAGTGTTTATTGAGTGAAATTGCCATCATTATAAGAGGGGCACGCTAGTACCCGTAGCTTTGTCTTCATTCGGAGGCTGCAGGACTCACTCACACTCAGTGACTGGGCCTTTCCCCTAGGATTCACAGAATCTGCGTAGATTGGAAGAACAAAGAAAGAAGAAGAAAAGAAAACCAAACTAATGGGTCTATTTACAAATTAAGCGATTAATAATAGGGGCATTTTGAACTAACTAACTCCTACTATTGACATATCTATACCTTCAAAACATTTTATAAACAATGTTTTACAGGCTTTGGAGTTTTCACAAAAAGATAGTCTATAGAAAAATAATCGAAGGTTTATGTAGCTCTACATTGGCCATTAGAAAATACAGAGACAGAATATGCAAAATGGTGAAGAATAGAAATTATGACAAAGAAAAGCACTAACAAGGCTTTTTGTTCATCTCAAATATTCTGAATTCCACTGAAGATTATCATACAGGGAAGAATGATTTTCAAAATAGCAACCGAAGAAACAAAGTATTTTTAGTTCCCTGAATTGCCTTTCTACTCTGTAGGGCTCCTGGCTTGGAATAAATTGTATTGTAACTTATATTTTTCCCTTTAATTAGTGTCAGTTCTGTTTTCAAAAAAGAGACATATTTTTTGTTTCCATGAATCTGTCCCCTTGGTATCATCTATCATTGTCATTTCATTGTCTCATCCTTGGAGTTGACCAGGGCCAACTTTTTATTTCTTTAAATTGTTTTTGGAGAGAGGGAGGAAGGGGGGAAAGGAAGAGGTGGGGGTGGGGAGACAGAGAGAGACAGAGAGGAATAGAGAGAAAGAGAGGAATAGAATTTGATTTGTTGTTCCACTTATTTATCCATTCGGTTGATTTTTGTATGGGTCCTGACCAGGGATCAAACCCATAACCTTAGCATATCAATCAGGATGATGCTCTAACCACGGTGACCAGGGCTTTTGGTTTAGGTTAGTAAGAATGCACTAGTCAGGAATAAAGCTTCTGGCCGGCGTGCCACGGGATTCTATCAGACATGTCTTAGATCAGGTTTTGTCACATCCTCACTTGATCTGGGATGAAAAGAATAAAGGCCAAGAAGGCATTGTTGTCATTTGCTGGAAAATGTCATTGGGTCTGTCAAAGGGATGAATAAATGGACCAACTCAGTATACAGGATGAGGCAAAAGTAGGTTTACAGTTGTGAGTATGTGAAACACAGTTTATTTTTGTACAATTATTTATTGACTATTGTATTAGTTTCCATTCAGATGACTGTAAACCCACTTTTGCCCTACCCTGTATTAGTGGTGACTTTACTATCAACCATTTCTTTAAATAAGCTTACGAGATTGTAGTTAAATCTACTCTTAGAGCTTGATATCCTTATTTCTGAGTAACAACACAGACATCAGAAATTTCAGTAATAAGTCATGACTTGGGAACTTTTTTGGCTTCAGCATATTTTACAAAGCATGTGATTTGAGATAATAAAATAGAGATTAAGTGAAAAACACATTTTTCTTTCTTTTATAGATTCTCATGACTCTATTTATTGCATCTCCATCCTCCATTCCTCCTCAAGAAGTTTAGTCATCGTACTTTTTCTTAGTATAGACACAAACTGAAAATATGAACTTAAAATATTTTTAGGGACAGATTGACAGGAACTGGATTAAGTATTAAGAGACATTGTTAGTTTGGGACAATATGTTCTTCTAAAAAGTACACATATCCTGGGACTTCTGTAAGAGTTTATTTTATAAATTTGAAAGTCAATAAAGCCAACATAAGAAAAATTTCCCTTTACCTTAGTTTTTTTCTTGTTATTACAGTGGTTTAAAAAAAGTGACAGCAGCCTCCATTTATTGCTTAACCCAGTGTTGTAACCACAGTGGAATTATTGATTTCCAATTTCCAGACAAACTATTGTTGCTGGTGGAAGCCTGAGTCTATTCATTTATTATTGTGTGTTCTCAGGAGAGGGTGATAAGCCCATTGATCCCAGCGGTGCACCACCTGGTTAAATATTTAACGTTTACTCCCATCATGGAAATGTTTTCAGGTTTGGATATTGACGGCCACGTACATGCACAGATTGGCAAGGCCTGTGGTACATAGTCTCTAGCAGACTGCAGTTCGCTTCATCTTTGTAGCTCGACTCACTTGCTGTGGATAGTTGTGCAGCATTATTTTCCAGATGGCTGTCCTGCAGTCCACCTTTGAATTCAGTTAATCTTGAAGTCTTTTGGTGGAAGGTTTTTGTAAATGACGCTTGATCTTTACACCTTACCAATTAAACATTATTAAAGCTTTAACATCCTTGAGTGTAATTGAGAATTATTGACCTTTGTAATTACCATAACATCTGTGTCTTTTCAGGCTCTTTCTTACTAGGGATCCTTTGCTGCACCAAGAAAAAGATTCTGCTTTCAGATTTTTACCACAGCTTCATGCCATTATAGTTATTTACATTTAAGTGCTTAAACCTTCATTTTTATTTTGAAATCCTTGGCGGCCTGCCCAGTCGTAGTCTTTGAAACCATTTTCGTCTTCCCAGCCATCATCTACCTGCTAGCTGCTTTGTGGGACCACGAATACCCAGGAAAAGAAGAGACAGTCCCCTGGTAACTTCTGTCCATTCTGATCAGCTTGAATTTTGACTTAAAGTTTATTTGGCTTGTTGCCCCTTGCGTTGATTCTTGCCTTTTGTCCTTGGATTTGACACTTGGCTTCTGTCGCTTGGGCTTTGAACCTCATTTTTTTCTTCAGTGGTTTTTGGTGTCAGTTCTCCTGGCTCACAGCCTTTACTGTTCCCATTCAAGCCTAGGAAATCCAATCCTGATCCCAACTGAATACTTGATCGTTGATTGGTTGAGTAAGATCAGCAGCCCCTTTAAGAGGAAAAAATCATGTGTTGTTTGACCATGTCTATGCCCTTCAGATATTCTGTACTATTATAGCAGTTTATAGCAGTGTTTATACTTTCATTTTTTAGTTGTGACTTAATGTTAACTATAGCTTATTCATTAAAAATTATAGGTTCCACTGGCCGATCTACAAAATTAATTCTATTAGTTCTATAATATCTCTCATCTTTTGGGGAACTTCATAAGCATCTGAGAGAATAGTGCATCTAAACAAACTTTTGGCTAGTTATACTTGTGAAATAAACAGAAAATTGGAGAATAGTGTAATACTCTATTGTGTGTTTAATGTATCAATGAATTTTTAGAGAAAGTATCTTTTGTCTTGGTTCTAATAAGGAGTTGTGAAAATGCTCTAGAATATAATTTCTTATTTAAAAAAATAGGCCCTGGAGACAGACTGCCTGTGTTCTAAACCTAGCTTCATGTGACCTTGGACAAGTCATTTAATTTTGGGCCTTCATGTCCTCATCTCTAAATGATAATGTTTTGTCACATATAAAGTGTTTAGCATGGGGTCTTATTCTCTATAAGAGATAAATAAATGTTACTGTGATATGTATATCAGTTAGAGTGCTTTCATCTAAAAGGAAAAAAATCCTGACCAACTGGCTAAAAAATTTTTTCTTTCTCATGTAACAGGAAGACCAGGGGTAGGACACTGGTTACTGCCCTGAAGGATGGTTGAGTCTATAGCTCAGTGATGTTATAGAGATCCATGTTTTTTCCAACTGTGATCTGCAGTTCTTAGTGTTGGTTTCATATATAGACAGTAACATGGCATAACAGTTTCTTGGACATAAAAAGAAGTTCAGTAGAACGAGGGAAGCCATTCTGTTTTGCAGCTCTCTGGATGCATCTCCCAAAACCTCCCAAGAAGATATCTCCATACTTTTTGGGGGTCTAAGTTGAGTCACAAGCTTGTTACTGAACCCATCACTAAAAAAGGAACTAAGTACCTCTTCTACATCTGAAGATGGGGTCAGCTTTCTCTGAGGGAAGAGGTGTGTATTCCAAGATTGTGCAAATAACCACAATGACATAAGAACTTCAGAGTCTGGCGTTAAGAGTAGTAAGGAGTTATCTGTACCTCAGAAAATGTGTCCTATTGACATCACTGAGGAAAAAGCACCAAGGAATAGGCCTTCCTTGCTAGCCCTTAGGATGATTTTTCAAAATCCTAATTTCTGCAGAATAAAGAAATTTCATATAGAATTTTGGTACCTGTAAATTATTGATTCCTTATGATCAATTCTTAATTAAATAATTATAGTTTAATCTGCCCAAGCATTTCACATTTTTTTGATCCGATACTTAATACACCTATATAGGAAGGTAGAACAAATACAGATGTCTTTATTTCACAGTTGTAACCAAGGATAGAAAGATGAAGTGATTGTACTTAACATCATCCTTCTGATACTTACCCCACACCTTTCTATTATATCACGCTATGTAGCTGTTCTTTTCCTTGATGTTCTGTCTCCTCAGTTAGAGGATATGCTCTTTAATGTGAAAGATAGGTATATCTTCTATGTGTTCTAGTGTCCAGTATTTTAGGATTTAGGATATGTTTATTGATTTTAAATAATCCACTCATTTAAGGCAAGATTAAAAAAAAAAAAACCTTGAATTTGAATCTTGAAGTAATTAACCTCATCCTTGGTCAGTCTTAGAGGACATTTATGCAATGAAATCCATTCTCCTACAAGAAAAGGCAGTTTGGTACAATTTCTTCTTTTCACTTGTCTTGTGGCTACTCCGTAGCATTTCTCACAAATTAAACTGTCTTTTAAAGGCATGTAGCCATTAACATACCATAAAAATCCTAAGATTACACAGTAACTAAAGGACAGCCAAAATCTAATCTAACCAAAACAGACAAAAATGAAAGACAGAAACTATTCCACAGAAGCTAATAAGATTACTAGCTTCAAATTTTAGATTTTCCAGGAAAAAAAAACACAATCAACTGGAAATAGACCGACCTCATGTACATAGTTCATGATACGGTTAACAGCATCAGTGTCGACAAAATCCACCATAATTTAACTATATCTGAGACCAAACCCTTTCTGTCATCAAATTGCATTATTGTAATCTAAGAATAACTTTCTAAATGAATTAAATTGTACAGAGCTGTTTTCCCAGAGCCCCCATTTGTGGCTGGCGTGCTGCTGATTTCATTGGAAAGACCATTGCGGGTCTTTCTCCACCCACAAACTTCGTGGGTAGGATTTCTCCGTGAGTGTCCCAGGGTGATGAACCTAAGCCCAGGTGAATAAAAATGCAGCATTGTACCGACATGTACCTGTTCAGGGTCATTTAAAAAAGTAAGCATGTCAATCAGATTATGACACTTACTCGTCGTATGTGAATACAAATACAAGAATAAAAATGTTTCTTTCAAACTATTAATTAAAATAGATTGTTATTTGAATGTAATACAGTATATATTTTTATGAATGCTAAGTGTATACAAAAAAAAAAGTTTATAATTTGTGTGTGCGTGTGTGTGAGTGAAAGAGAAGTTTGGGGCTAGGGAAGTGTACTCTCTGTTGTGGCCTGCCTAGAAAGTATCCAGCAAGTGCTGTGAAAAACAGAGACATTTTCTGTAGAAAATACAAATACAAGAAACACTGTACATAGGACAATGACACCTCAGTCCCCTTCACCGTGAGCACCTTGGGACCTCACACAGTTTTCCTAGTTGCCATCAGCTGCCCCGTTGTATTTTCCTGAGATCTCACTGATGGTTTGAAATCTCTTCCCTTCTAAAGGTGATTTTAGTTTCAGGAAAAGGCAGAAGTCGCAGGGCGCCAAATCTGGACTGCAGGGGCGCTGAGTCATCTGAGTGATTTGCTGTTTTGCCAAAAAGCTCTGCAGGAGATGTGATGCCTGAGCTGGTGTGTTGTCATGATGAAGCTGCCAATCACCAGTTACCCAAAGCTGTGGCCTTCTGAATCATCCGAGTAGTTTTCAGAGAGGAATATATGAGCTTAACACAAAATTCGATGCGGATTAGTTGCTCTGCACACTCGGTCATTTTGAATGAGACAGCCACACAGTGCACATGCTCGCTCAATGGCATCCTGCCTCACTGACTAGTACAGTGAAGTCATCATTGTTCACACATGTGCGTTCCAGTCCACTCTCTTTGGCTGCCAGGTCATGTTGATGTTGCTTGAACTGTTCTCACTGTATTAACAATGGTTGGATTTTTTTCTGGACACACCTCATATACCACTAGTTTTGATTTTTTTTTTTTTTTAAAGCATGTTTAAAACCAAAGGTGGGCTATTTCTATTATGGCACATGTTGCATTATTCTCCGGAGCATATTGAGTTTATAGATTATATACTTCCTCCCCCCACCCTTTTCTGCCTTCCTTTCAGTCACTTCACCAGAGAAAATATAAATTAAAGATTAAAAAAGTGAACCAACTGTAATGGCTAAGTGAAATTACACTGTCTGAAAGACATTTCAGTCTGGCCTTGTCTCCCCATTTGTTAAGGTCACTTCCACCCCTGATTTCTCCTAAAGAAATCAAATGTGAAACCATATTTAAGTTAAAGAGAAAAGGTATTTAAAAATCTTGATGTAATTGCTGATTCCTTTTGGGAAACATATTACCCATAGTTTCAGCAATACCTTTTAATATTAACCTTATTGCTAAATTATTAGAATACTTCTTAGGAAAATGGGTTAATTCATTAAATCTGACAAGCTCTATTGATTTTAAATGGCAAGTAGATCTGTAAGCACTAGGCAGCCATTCAGGTACGTAGTTCCTCAGTAAATACTGCCCTCACATCTGAAAACTGGGAGATGTCGCCGAGGGAGGCTGTAAACAAATGCTGTTTGCTCGCTATCATTTGATGTGTCTAGGTTGCAGTCAGGGAAACAGGTTAAATGACTTCAGAGATTTCTTTGAGCCCAAAGACTCAATACCCTTTTCCTATAATTACCTCTAACAGGCCTGACTGTTCCGTAATTAGCATCAGCAACTTTGGTCTCTATATTCAGACCTTTATGTGCTCCCTGGCTTATGTACGTTATAGAGCCCAGGTATGAAATAAAGCCTCTCATGCTCCTCATCTAAATCTTATTTTCTAAGACCCTTGCTACGATCATGGTTTTGAGTCTAAAGATTGCCTCATGATTTTTGTTAATTTTCCAGAAGCATTTATTCATATGGTCCTCTGTTCTGTTTCTCTTTTATCTCACATCGACCACAGAGCTCAGAATTATTTTCCTGCTTTTTCAAAAGTAATTCTCACCGTCCCCACCCCCCACCAAACTTGCATAATTAAACTCATAAAAGTAGTCAGTAGAACAAAGGAGTCTTCATTTCCTTGCAGAGCAGTTGAGAATCATAGCATAAAAGATAAATAAACGCAGAAATAGAGAGAATAGAAAAGAATTGAAGGTCACTGGCCTATCAACGTTTCTCTCTTCATATTTTTTAAGGCAAAATTTGTTTAAGTGATGAAAACTGGCCAGATGTTTTTCTAGTCTAATTCAGACAGGAGTACTTGCTAAGGTACCTAGTCATTTTGGCAGGATGGTGCCTTACTAAACATACATCCTATTTGACTATGCTAGTTCTTGTTCCTCAAACGCTAGCTGCAAAAGAATCCCTTCCTCTTTCCTTTTGTAGTTTCTCTCCCTTTAAACTTTTCTTAAGAATTTTGCTCCATGGCACAGCGATCTGTCTGGAGCCATTTGAATATAGTCTACCTGTCTATTAGCAGAGTCATGTCAGGGCATAGTGTCTGTAGCGTCCCCATTTAATGTAAGATACGTTCTGGGAAAGTGGGGCTGAAGTACACCCCGCCCCACACAGCTCTGCCCAGCTGATGTTAAGAAGCCTCATCTCCATTAGGGGTAAAGATGAAGCGTCAGTGAAGAGGTAACATTTTGAGGTGAGTTAGAAAGATAGGTGTCTAAAATAAAGTTGTTTCCATTACAATTTCCCCCCCTTGTGCTTATAATGAAATCCTCACTAGACTTATGGGACCACCTGGTACTGCTGGATTGAATAAGAAATTCAGAAAAGATAATGAGAAAATTCAAATGACTGATTTTTGAAGTTTTTAATAAAAATAAGTTTTAATACTCAAATGAAGAACTGTGCAAGATTTAGTTTTAATTGCATGCTGGTCTAAATTAGAATAAATCATAGTTGAATACTTTCTTATAACTTGAGAAATGCTATTGAATGTCTTCTGATTGTTTTCCTAGCCACAGCTGAGTGCAGCAATTTTTTCCAACGTATTTGAGAGACTTCAAAACTTTGCTTACAATAGGACGTAAGCAATTATAGATTTGAATTCAGTTAGTAGGACCGTGAAGCAATTATGTATTCAAATCTACAGAGCAAAGCTCTTGTGTTTGTTTAGTTGTTTGCTTCCACAATATGGCAAATCAACCATAAATTTATCTTTCTTTTATTAAGCTGGCCTTTACCTGCACAATACGCTGCCTTTTTTACTTGGAAGGTCTCTGTTTTCATTGTATTCTTTGGTTGATCTTCCTTTAATTTTTTTGTTTAATCCAAGGATTAACTTTATTATCTCTTTTCCTTTTGTTCCTTCCCTAAGAGCTACAACATTTTCATGAAGTTTTATATCTTATAGCACTGAATAGAATATAAATGGTATTCCAAACAAGCAAAGGCATAATCTATTATCTGGGGCGCCAGATATCAAAGGAAGTTTATTCTTTGCTTTCGGAGTTTTTACATGTACATATTATTTTCATGGAGGCATTTAAAATACTGTATTAAGTTGTAGTATTTTCTGAGGCTCTCCTGTTTTTGTATAAACTGAGATGTTGAGTAAGAAATTTGCCTCTTCCAGTTGTTCTACAACGGAACTATTTCAATGAAACATCTCCCTTTCTGAGGAAAAACAATGTAAATGCGCTGCTTTGGAGTTGCAGGACCAACAGCAAGTCATCCATCACCGGGGGTTCCAGATGATAGGAGCCACTCCCATATTGCATTTACAGCAGAGGACCCGACTCATAGAAGGAAAGCAACTTATCTGGGTTCATGGGAGAGCTGTGATTTTTTTTTTGGTGCACCTGCTGCCTCTCATCTAGAAATTATTCTACATTCTTTCCGTTCCTATGGAAAGCCAAGATTGTATAGATTTTTTTTAAATAAAAATTTTTGGCATTGTTGAGATATAACAGATATGTAACATTGTGTGTACATTTTAGTGGTACAATGTGATGATTTGAGATATATATTATATATACACATATATAAAGAATATATATATATATATATATATATATACGTCCGTGTGTATAAAATTTTCTTTATTCGTTCTTCTGTCAATGGACACTTAGGTGGTTTCCATCTTTGGGAGGAAGTATCTGACCAACCCAAAGCTGCAGTTTTCAACCACATGTGACTTGTTATGCTGACCCGCTGACTGGGTGCTTGGAAATTCCAGGATTTGCATTAGAACTTCCAAGTGCAGCAAAGGGCACTTGGGCCATCTTGTTTGACTCAAATACTCACTTAGACTTCCATCTTAGTTTTTTAAAAAGATTTTATTTATTTATTATTAGAGAGAAGGGAAGGGAGGAAGAAAGTGAGGAAGAGAAATATCAACATGTGGTTGCCCCTCGCACACCCCCAATTAGGGACCTGGCCGGGAATCGAACTGGTGACCTTTCGGTTTGTGGGATGTTGCTCAACCCACTGAGCCACACCAATCAGGGCCATCTTATTTCTTAAAAGGCCAAATAGCTGCAGGTTTACTTTATTTCTGGCATCCTGGCATTTGTACTTTTAACATGTAGATTGCCACCACATCCCATCAACATAGCAAATTGATGATATAAGCAAGACATGTTTTTGCAGGCATTGTTAATAACTTCGCTTTCAAATATAGGTACACATGTTAGATGTATCTTGGAGCAAAATCATACCCGTATGTGCTTTACATGTTGAAATTTTATCAGCTCTAAGGTCAAATGTGCAGTAATAAAAGATGATTAAGTTGTTAGTTTATATAAAGACAGCAACAAAACTTTTACATGATTAATAGGGGAAACAGACTGGCAGTTAACAAACTATTAAGAGTGTTTTAACTTGGCATGAACTATTAAAAAGAATAGTAATGCATTTAGATATCTCTTTATAGAAATTTAAATAATGCAAGACAGAATAATAGGAAGTGGAGGATACAATTTTAAACCATGGAATCACTTAGGACATTGGAATTCATAAATGTACACAAAATAACTTGTAAGAACTGCATTTAATTTCTATTTATTTAACTTCATTGAGGGCTTAAGTCTTTCAATAAAAAAATCCTTTTTTCACATTTGTGAGGAAAAAAATAAAAGCAGAAGTTCATCGGTGCCAATTGAAGGTTTTAAAGCAGAAAAATTTTCCAAATTATTTATAATGTCCATGAAAATCATCACTGGTCCAGACATAATTAAGGCCATAAAAATATAAAACAGAAATTTTTACATTTTGTTTGGCTGAGTAGTTATGATAATCAGTCTCAAGAAAATTAATTAGTTGCAAGTTTAGAGATTCCAGCAGTTATTTTTGGAATATGCATTTGGCTATTCAGCCCTCTCAAGCCTAAGGCAAAGGCTGAAGCTAATGGGAAGTTTGGGGGAAGTTTGTGGCTGAAATTGAACAACTTGCATCTCCAAATTTGCAGAACAGAAGGACTGCCTCAGACACCACCCTATACCCAGAATACATAGAGTTAAGTCCTGTGCTGAGTACACGTGCCTGCCATTTACAGTGACCTCGAGCAATCCCGAAGACAGGGAAGCATAAGTGGATCTTCTATCCAGCTGGAGCACGTTAGGTGAGGTCACTTATAGGAGGGAGCACAGCCAGGTCCGGGCAACACGCTTTGGAGCAGGGGTTCTTGGTTTACACTGCTGCTTGAAAGGAATCACCCAGGGAAATATCCAGATCTTATCCTCCACTATGTGGTTTCCCATATTTTAATGTAAATAAGTATTTTTTCAAATTTTCTCCCTTTGTTAGGTCTAATAGCCAGAACTCAGGCTGTCAAAACCTAGCCAGCCAGTAAGTTGGAGATTCTTGCTCCCATGACGTCACTGAATCGCCTGGGTAAGTTGCCCAAGTAACGTCTAGAGTTTGAGATTCCCTGTTGTTACACAAGGCTCTAAGTCCATGCAGTTTGAAGAATGCAATAGGAAAAGAGAGCTGGATGGTAATGATTGGGATATCCATAGGGTATCAACAGTATGCACCACGGAAACTGACTGATAGCAGACTGTCCAACGGAGTTTTCATTCAAAGCAAATCGTCAGGGGTGCAGGTGGAGGGGATTCGATTGTAAAGCCATAGGACAAAGATAAGGAAAAAAATGATCCTTTCAAAAAGTCTTATTTCCTCCTCATATGCAATAAAGTATACTAGGCCTAGGTGTACCTAAACATACATTACTAAACCTGCATGCCAGGCATGTATACTTATATGGTACTACGGGTTCAGCAGAGAGTACAGAGCCTGAAGCAGGGTTTGTGCAGGAGAGTGTGGCCCCAGCTGCTTTGCACAGGAGATCCGAAGCCCTGGGCAGAGCAGCTTGAGATTAAAGGGTGTGATTGATGGGGCAAATTCAGTCTTCCTAGTATGACTTATAATGCCTTACTTGATCTAGCTTTAGCTTAGCAATTTAGCTTTAACTACTTCCATGCCTGTTTGTAAAATGAACATTCTAGCTATAACGAACTATTCACTCTTTCGTGACCATGCCTCATTCTTTCTTGCCTCTGGAACTTTGAACCTGCTTTTGCCTTTGTTTTGAATACTTCTCTCCCCTTCCCTTCTTCCATTATGGATACTTAAGTCCTAGCTAACTTGTACTTATTTGTGCTTTCTAGGTCAGAAGTCACTTCTCTTTTGAAGTTGTTCCCAGTTCCCAGGTCTAGTTAATGAATCTATCCCATGTACTTCCATAGACCTGTGTGCTTACCATTATTATACTAAACATATTGATTCTAATTTCTGGCTTAGTTTTTGTATTGCCCACAATATTATAGCTCATTGAAGGCAAGGATTCTGTAATGTCACCAGTATTTCTCCAGACCCCTGCACTGTGACTGAGACACGGTAGGTATTCTATACTGTTTGGCAAATGAGTGAGTGGTTGTCAATATCTGAGGGAAACAATCTTCAATGAATCAAATGGTGGGCAGAGAAATGCGTTGTTTTGAGTCAATCTAAGCTAACCAGGTAAAGTCATTCATTTATTAATTCATGCATGTATTTATTTTCATAGACAAACTTGGAAGGCAAGAAGCTTCATTTAGGAGAAATTTGAAGGACTGCTTCAAATGCATCTGGCACTCTAGCAAATTGCATGTTCTAAGTACGGTTGCACGGATATACCTCTGGACAGAGGTCTGTCCAGAGGTATCCAGCCATGTAATATGAAAAATAGAGACATTTGTTGAAGAAGATACAAGATACAAGAAACAGTATACATAGGGCAATGATGCTTCAGTTTCCTTCAAAGTAACACCCTAGGACCTCACACAGTTTTCCCAATTGCCATCACCTGCCCCGTTTTATTTTCCTGAATCTCATCAAAGGTCTGAAATCTCTTCTCTTTCAAAGGTGATTTTAGTTTTGGTAAAATCTAAAGTTGTGGGGCACCAAATAGGGGCTGTAGCAGGGCTGAGTCGCCTGGGTGATTTGATGTTTCACCAAAAAACTGTACGAGACGTGATGCATGAGTGGGCACATTGTTGTGATGAAGCTGCGGATCACCAGTTGCCCAGAGCTGTGGCCTTCTGAATCATCTGAATAGTTTCTGCGGAGGAATGTTCAAGCTTAACTCAAAATTTGATGCGGATTCATTGCTCTAATCACTCATTTTTAATGAGATGGCCACACAGTACACATGCTAGCTCAACGGTGTCTACACCCCCACTGACTAGTAGAGTGAAGTTGTTATTGTTCACACATGTGCATTCCAGTCCACTCTCCTTGGAAGCCAGGTTACATCAATGTCGTGCAAACGATTCTCATTATGTTAACAATGACTGGACTTTTTCCAGACAGACCTTGTATATCTCATCTCATATGCTCTTCAAGGAATATGATATTAACAATATATTTTCTCCATTAAAATTAGGTGCATTTGCAACTTTTTTGACCAGGAAAGCGTGCCAGAAGTGATGCTGTGTGACTTTCAAGTCGGGGTTATAATTAGGCAGCATTATGCAACCTCACTCTCTTTGTCTCTCACTCTCAGCCTATCCACTTTTATAACACTATCACAGTATCATGTGGAAGCCCCATAGTGAGGCCATGTGTATGTTTCCCTGGCCAAGAGCCCTCGCTCAGGTCTCAGCTGACTGCCGGAATCAGATGCCAGACTTGTGAGTAAACAACTTTTTAGATGGTTCCAGGTGCCAGCTTTGAAATCTTGCAGCTGAGGCCCCAGATATAATGGAGTAGAGACAAGCTGTCCCATGGTGCCCTGTATGAAATCTTGATGCACAGAAATTGTGAAGGATAATAAGTGACTACTGTTGTTCTGAGCCACTACATTTTGGGGTGGTTATTATGCAGCATCAGATAACAATACAGGAAGCAGGGTAATTGTCCCACCTCTCATGTTTACAGGCTTTTCCCACCATAGTCAGAACATGCCTCCTCGTAAACAAAGTCAATGCATTAAGTTTGTATAAAAGAAGAGAGAATTGAAATGAAATTCCAAAGGTAGGATAAAAAGTTAAGAAAGGTAATTTAAAAAATGAAGTGATTGAAAATTCACAATTAATATATTAATATAAAATTAAACTATACAGGTTAAGAATAAAAATAGATAAAAGTAAAAGGTTTTAAAACTAACCTAAAATACAATTTTAAATTAAAGATATCATTAAATCACCCTCCACATCCATGATTCTATTTCTGTTCTTCTTGCTTGCTTAGTTTGTTTTTTTTTTTAGATTTAATTGTTGATACATATGTATTTATTGCCATTTTATTATTCATGGTTTTGATCTTCTTAAATAAGCCCATTGAACATTTCATATCATAACAGTTTGATGATGATGAACTCCTTTAGTTTTTTCTTATCTAGGAAACTCTTATCTAAAGAGCTTTGCTGGGTAGAGAGCAGTCTTGGCTGTATGGCCCTGCTTTTTATGACATGGAATATTTCTTGCCAATCCCTTCTAGTCTGCAAAGTTTCTTTTGAGACATCAGCTGACAGCTTCTGGGAGTTCCCCTGTAGTTAACTACTTTTCTCCTGCTGCTTTTAAGATTCTCTCTTTACCTTTAACCTTTGGCATTTTACTTATGATGTGACTTGGAGTGGGCCTCTTTGCATCCATCTTATCATAGCATATCATCATATGCAGCCATTCTCATCATAGCATATCAAACGTACATACTATCAACATAATTTATCCCTGTTGATATTAATCTTGATTACCTGAATGACATAGTGTTTGTCGAGTGAGGTTGTTTCATATATTTGTAATACAGTTAGATTCTTTTGTCACATACTGCATTTCATCCTGGGATCCCCTGACCTAGTAAATGTGTGGTTTTTTAAAATTTGTATATCATAATTCTTACTCTTTGTGCTGAAAACTCTATGGGTTTTAACAAATGTACGGGGTCATGTATGCACATTATAGTGTTGTAGGAGATAGATTAACTGCTGCAAAACTCCCCCATGCTTAATGTATACAACATACTCTGATACAGTTGGAATGATATCCACAATATTATAAACTGTTTTCTATTCATTATATTTGATCTTTTTTCTTTTTTCTCCTCTTTAACTGAGCATTTGATATGATTCAATTTAACTTCTCTCTTAATGTGTTAATTATAACCCTAAAAACATCTAGTAATTGTTCTAGAGTTTAAAATATACACGTCTAACTAACTCTAAGTCTCCCTTTGAATTACTGCAACATAACAAATAGTGTAGGTACCTTGGGACAGAGTATTCCCAATTCCTCCCTCACATCTCTTGTGACATTGTTGCCGTTCCTTTGACTTCCCATATGCTATAATCATCCCATAATCATATACTGTTACTGTATTGTTTAACAAACAGTTATTTTTAGATTAGTTAAGAATAAGAACAATTTAAAAATATTTTAACTCCATCGGGATTCAGACAAAAAAACAGACAGTAGGAGATTTTACATATATTGCAAGGAATTGGCTAATGCAATTTTGAGGCCTGAATAGGCAAGTCCAAAAATTCACAGGACAGGCTGCCAGGATGGGCAGGCTGGAACCTTGGGCTGCTGAAGCTAAAGCTGTTGTCCTCATATGAAATCTCTTCTTCAGGAAAGCTTAAGGTCTGCTGTTAACAACTTTTAAATGATGAATCAAGCCCACTCAGAATATCTAAGATAATCTCCCTCACTTAAAGTCAACTGATTATGGACTTTAATCAGACCTACAAGATACCATCACAGCAATACCCAGATTAGTGTTTGATTGGACAACTGAAGACTGTAGCTCAGCCAAGTGGACACATGAAACTGACAGTCGTGACCACTTCATTTATTCCTTCTCTGACCCTCTACCTGTCTTAATGTAGATCTAAGTTTCTGACTTCTGGTCTCCAGAATTGTGGGAACAAATGTGTTTGTTGTTTTAGGCCACTGAATTTGGGATACTTTGTGACAATAGTCATAGAAAACTAGTACACATGTAGAAGTCCTTAAAAGAGGTCCAAGTTGGCTCTGACTTCCCAAAGAATGAAGCCCCCACCCAAACTGAAACCCTCTCTGGGGTAGGACCCCAGGTAAATGGTGCGTCTGAGGCAGGACACCCTAGATATCTGTTCTGCTCTGTTTTTGCCTCACTGTCTAACAGCTTGCTCTCCTTGCCAAAGCATCTATTCAAGTGGAATATACCTGCCAACTAACTCAAGATTATTAGGCAAAAAGAAGTGAGTCATGTCTCTTTGGCTTTGTATCTTCAAAGTCTCTGAAGTTGAGAATATTGGCACAGCTACAGAACTAAATATTCAGAAAAAAAATAAATAAAAATAAAACTTGCCTGAGATGAATTGAATTTAAAATAAAATCCTCCTGAATATAAACAAAACAGAAAAAAAATAAATTTGAAAGATGACAAAAATGTCAAAGAGGCTGAGAACATGCCAGTGTATATGAAAGGCTGTTAATTTATTGAACTCTTTTTAGAAATAAGAAACTAAAACAGAAGTATCTTAAAGTCGACGAAAGACATTTTTGAAGTATTTGGCTTTTCAAAATGGAAAGCTAAAGGCATAAAAAAATTTCAGGAAGAGTTACACTGATCTAGAATAAAACAAATAAATTTTGATCCAAATGGATTTTCGGTAACTAAGGAAATGAGCCCACATATCCCAAGTGTGACATGAAGGAGTTCGACTGTTGAACAGACTGTAAATGTCTGTAACACATATTACCTTACTAAACGTAGCTCCCCAAAGACCCCTATTTTATTCCAGTAATTGACCAAAAGGCCTTTATCAAGAATGCATTCTGGTGGATCACCTAAATTTTTTCTGAAACATTTACCCTTAGAATGTCAGATCCACCCTAGTTCCATGCAATATTGAGATTGTTGTACGTCATCCTCTTAACTCAGTACATGTTCACTGAATATTTACTATGCCTTAGCCACTCCTGAAATTTCAGTCCCCAAGGAACTCCATGAATTTGAGGTTTTTGTGGACAGTAACTTTATTTAATTTATCATCATCATTTCTAAGCAAATGGGTCAGATTGAAAGGATGAGACTCTTTTGAAAGGATGTGTCTGAATTAGGCTGCTAAAAACATCTTGCCAATATAATAGATTTCTTGTCTATTCATGTATTTCCTAGTGGTCAGCATTAGAAATTTTCATTCTCAAAAGTTGTGTTAAATATAAGCTAATTGCCCATACATAGAAAGCTTTACTATATTATAATTTTAATTGTTCTTGAATATGATTTGTAACATCTCTCCCCTTTACAAAATATGCAATTTTGATTTAATACAAGATTGATTATCAGTTGATCAAAATTAGATCTCTTTTATATGTACAGATATCAAATTTATAGGTAATTCAAATGGAAAGAAATAATTTTGGATAATTTCCTTTTGTCTACAACTACTTCTACCATAGTTCAATAAACTTATTATCAGATATAATTTCTAAGATAATGTTAAAGAGATTTATCAGAAAGAAAATTTGGACTATAGGTAAGAGTAGTCAGAGGTATATACATAGATAGATATACACATATATAACTTTTTTTAAGAAGCTCAGGACTTGAAGGTTGAATATCATATAAGGCTATATAGCCTTCGATTTGTAAAAAAGTCACTGAATTTTGTAGATTTGAGATTTAAAGCTTAAAATTTTCAGTTACCCTTTAAAAATCCTGAAACACTTGACCACTTGTTTTTAAAAAGCATTTCATAATATTATAAAAGTAAAATGACTCAAAAAATCTGTAAAAAGTAGACAAATAAAAAATTAGAATTAAAAAAAGTTGTGTTGATTGGAAATTTAAGGATAATGCAATCATCGCGTGGCCATAATGGGTCCATGTCCTCTGCTCTATATTCTGGCTTTTATATGATACACATCCCTTATACTTCATGTCCATGACACTTTGTCAACGCCTACTCTTTCTACTTATTAGCATACCCATTTTTACTACACTACTTGGTTTCTGCTACAAATCATGAAGCTACATCAAGAATTTGTGTGACCTACAAAATTTTGTAATGATGATGGCGTAGCCTTATTATGTTAATCAATTATAATGACATCTGATTTTATTTTATTGTCTGGGTTTATATAACTGAAGTTGCATAAGGCGGAAAACTGTAATTCACAGAGTGTCATGAGTGCCGCAGTGACACTATATAGGTCAGGCTTTATTGCCCACTGTCCCTGCAGAATTTCTCTTCCAGGAGTGAGATCATCTTTGCTCGTGTGCACGTGGCAGGCGCACAGCAGAGGCCAGGCATTCAGCAATCTCAGGCAGAGGCTCACGGTCAGAGCAGCTTTGTTGTTGGACCTCTCAGAACCTTGACTTAATTAATTGGTCTTTTAGGTCCTGGGCCTTAGTGTGACTTTTCCATATTCCTTTCACATTTAAGCATTTTGCCTAAGACGCTAATTTCCCCATGGCCAAAGTGTCCCCTGGTTCTTGCCATTCTTCTCAGTTCTAAACTTTTGTCTTTAAGCCTCGGCATCAGGACTGAACTCCATCCAGTTCTTTGGTGTCAGACCTCTGTGCTTAATTTTCTCCATCTTTACTTTCTACATGGTCCCAGGGCCATGCAGAGTCTCCTCCTTGAAACTGTGCTCCATCTGCTGAGGGTTTACTCTTGGTTATTGACAGTACTGACTCTTTGCTGCTCTTGATTTTTCCTGTAGGTAGTGATAAGAACCGCTTTTCATTACCTGCTATCTCCACCTCATTGCCAGGCCTGAAGCATGATATCAGCTGCAATTATAGCTGTAAGTAAAGGACAGAGTCAACCTCAGAAAAGATATTTCTTCATTGGTTTCTTTAAATTTGGCGCACTATTTTATCAAATGCATGCTTATATCAAACACATTGTATAGTAAAAAGTGAAAGACCCTCCTTCTCACTCCTTGAAAAACAGAATTAACTGTCTACCAGGAGTAGTTTTTGATCTCACCTGCTTGTTGGAACTACCAGAGGGGTTAAAAGAATACAGACAGACACCTGGTCTCCGGGCAGCAGCGGTGTGCTGCTGTGTTTAACCACCTGCTCTGTGGGGGTGGAGGGTGGGGGTGGTGGCTGTTTCAGGAAGTGGCTCAGCATGCACCTCCTCCTCCCTCATCCCACCCCACCTCACGATAAATGAATGAGTCTCTGAGGATCGATCCAAGGAAATCTGTCTCTCACGGAGCCCTCATGAGGCAGCGTTTAGCCCCAACTGTCTGTCACCTGCCTCTATCACTTACGATCTGTGATTTTGGGCACTCACAATGCTTCAATTTAATCCAGCTATAATATGATGATATTAATTGTCCCTACCTCATCAAGTGTTATGAAGATTAAATGACTTAATGTAAGACCCTTAGATAAATGCCAGGCATGTTAACTCTTCTTATTAGACTCTTGCTCATTTTCTTCCTGTTAATGGGGATTCTTGGAGAACACTGTCCAAACTTGAATGGACATTTTTGTGCATATTAGGTTGTCCCAAGCAGCTCAGGGGGTCTGAGTTGGAAAAAATTTAAGATGAGTCTAGATTCGAAATTAAGACTGAGAACAAATAAGAGTTTTAATGAAAATGACAACTAAAATGTATATAGAACGTAGTATTTCCTTTTTTGTGCTAAGCTGGAACGCAGTGTTCAGAGAATGCTTGATGAGGTCGAAACGTTTCCTGCTGCTTTGGCCCCGTGAGGGCTCGCTCCTCGAGAGACGTTTGTCTCTGAGGAGTAAGTCCAGCTTGGTGCGCGATGACTTCTGGAAGCTGAAATGAGTCCCTCGAAATGAATTTCTGAAGAAGAGCTTTAGGATTTGGCTCTGCTGCTCATATCATGGAAAAGCTTGCTTCTTAAGCAAACTCCGTTCACTTTAAATCATCCATTTCAACTGGTGTGCCAAAAGAAATCTTAAAACCTGCCCACTACCTGACTAGTTAGGGACACTGACCTCTTTCCCTTAATTGTGAAATAAAAAATGACAGCCAACACAGCAATAGCCGTCCAGTGTGAATGAATCAAAATTATAACTATTTTTTGTTAAATCAGCAAAAAATGTATTGTTTTGGTGTGCCACAGAATTTTAATACTTAACTTATGTGTGCCATGAGATGAAAAAGGTTGAAAATCACTGCTTTAAGTGATAGAAATTTAGAGCAGAAGGCATCGTAGAGATCATTTCCGTATTCACCTAAAAGAGAAGAACTTGTTGGTAACCAGAGCTGAGGTTTAATAAGCAAGCTCTGAAGAAGCCCCTGGCATTTTCCCAAGTGTCCTTAGGTTTCCAGTTCTTCCCTCCCTCCACTGGGCCTCCTGAACGGACTTTTGCAAACTTGCAGAAGGTCTCCAGTAACGGTACTTTGCCAGGCCACTCTCAGTAAAGGGAGCCTTGCTAAACAAGAAAGTAAAGGAAAATAACAGAAGGGTATTTCTAAGTAAGGGTATTGGATCAGCTTGGACATATGTCCCTTTGCAGCAATGCAGACTTTGCAATTATACGTAGGGTTTCACTCCAAAGCAAGTTGAGGTCAGCGTTAAGTGATAATGGAAGGTCCATTCTGTATGGATGACCCACATTCCCATGCTCTTGGGATGGGGAGAACTGTTTGCAGTGGAAGAAAGGAGAAGCCAGTAAGACACAGTTACTGTGCAGGCTGGAGTGGCAATTACGCTTCCAACTCTGGGCATTTTCCTCTGTGGTTTAGAACTCTGGAATTTCATCTTTTTAAAAAGGGTTTCAAAATTCCACATATATTGTGAAATGTCAGGGAGGGAAGGAAAGAGAACCAGCTTTTTTTTAAAGTTCTTATTTCACACAGGGCACTGTGAGTTTTGATTTTTGTGTATTCTCTTGTGAAGCCTCAGGACAGTTGTGGAAGTTTGGTTTAATAATGTGTTGCACAGCTGGATGTGACTCCAGACCTCTTGGTCAGTATTATTAGACCCATGCTCCTTATGAAGATGCAGGTGAGTGTAGTATTGCTGCGAGGAGTTTTAGGCTGTAGGCACACAAAAGTTTTTGGCGTTTGCTTTGTCCATTTTGCTTTAAGCTCCACTGAGAATTGAAACACCATCTTATTCATCTTTATATCTATCACCAGGTATTGTCTCCTGGTACATAGAGGAATGCTCTAGGCTTGCAATAACTGGAGAGATTGCAATACTAACATCTGCTTATATAATTATGGGCTCTATCAGACTTTCAATAACTAGATTTTTGAATGTTTTGTTGATAGGAAATTAAGTAGGATTTTACACCAGTAGCACTACCAGTTCCTGAATAAACCTTAGTTTGCTTCTCTTCCTTTGTGCAGCCCTGGAAGTGAGATGAGAAAGGGTATATATGAGGATGCAGTATGGTGATTTTGGTGATGCAGTCTGGATGTTTTAGTATACATGGAGACTTATTACAATGGAAATGGTACCATTATATTGAATCTGTAAATTGCTTTGAGTAGTATGGACATTTTAATGATGTTCATTCTTCCAATCCATGAACACGGTGTATGCTCCATTTATTTGTGTCTTCCTTAATTTCTCTCTTCAGTGTTCTATAGTTTTCCAAGTACAGGTCTTTTAACTCCTTCGTTAAGTTTATTCCTAGGTACTTTATTTTTCTTGTTGCTCGAATGTAAATGGGATTTTTCCCCTTAATTTCTGTTTCTGATATTTCAAGAAAAAGAACCAGAGACATGGAAATAAAGAACAAACTGACAGTGACCAGAGGGGAGGGGGAGGAGGATAACAGGGGACAGAAGGGGAACTTGTACAAAGGACCCGCAGACATGGGCAATGGGGTGGGGATTGTCCTTGGGAGTAGGACTTGGATGGCGCAGGGGAGAGAAATGGGGCAGGGTTCAGGGAATGGGGACAACTGTAACTGAGCAACAGTAAAAATATAAATTTAAAAAAATGGTACCAGTAGTGTCAAATGGAATCAAATGTAGTAATGAGGACTGGTACCATCATTTAGGCATCATTTATATCATTGTCTCTATGAAGAAATTCACTGAATCTTAAATAATTTACAATAAACTTTTGGATCAAGACTAGTCTATATTTTGTGTCAACTGCATAGGATTCAAGAATTTTCAGGTTATAGATATGCTGAAATTATTCAAGATAAGGTTTTCTGAGGAAAGGCTGAGTAATTTTATCTTTCCACATTCATTACTTGATATTCATGAGATAATATTTTCATGGCACATGTTTATATAAGAAATATTATCATGATGAGTAATTACTACATAAGGTTTCATTTGGGAAGCACATTATAAGATAATAGAGCAGATGATGTTTGAAAACACTACATCTTGTGTGAGAAGCACGTCTGGAGAACTTGCCTATAGATAATATCTCATCTGAAACCCTTGCTTAGAAAACATGCAGAAATTCCTTGTCCAAAGATGTTTGTGGTTTCATAAAAGGCGTGAGGCACCCAGACCAAAGTCTGAAACAAGCAGGAAAGAGTCAGCTTCCTCCACCGAAGGAACTCAGGTTAATGTGTTTCTTGCATCAGGCTGAAATAGGAAGCCCGCAGTGCCCAGGTTCCACCTCAGAGCTTCAGCTTCACCAGTACGTGGAGGGGAGGTCCCCACCCACGCTCCTTTGAAGTTGAGGGGCTTTCTTTCCAGCATTGTGAGGTTGAAAAGCCTCCTTCTTTCAAGTGCCTGCGGGAAGACTGAGACTGATTGAATCCAGATGCCACCAGAGCCCTTACCTTTTGCTCCCCACTCAATTTCCCGGACAGAATTCTTGGTACGCTAAGTGTGGGTTGAAGTGGCTAACTGTGGCATCTGGGTGATGAGAAAACTATTGTTTTTCCCTTTGGATGATGAAGATGTGGGAAGAAGCTATTGGAGGCATTCAAAACAAAACAAACTCCAACAATAACCCTGAATCAGGAGAAAAGGGAAAAGTCACCCTGCTGACCTTGGAGAACCCTGTGAAAAGTTAGCCAGTGAAACGCCGCTATTCTGCCCCCACTTGGTAGGTTTTGACTCTTTTTACGGTCTCTCTCATTTCTGTTTTTGGGCAGGCTTCAGATCCCCAGGTTTGAGATCTCTTAGGTTGACATCAGCTGTTTGTGAGAGGGGCAAAAAGTGCTTTAAGACTCCCTCAAAGCAGTGATTGATTCTAATTCCAGACCTAAAGGTAATTCCAGCCAGCAGATGGATGTTTAGATATGAGAATAAAGAATCACAGTCTGTAAGAACTGGAGAAACCCTGTGGTGAGAACGGCCAGGGAGAAGAGGCCTTGGGACAGGCAAAGAAGATGGAGACTACATTAGGTACTTGTATATATATTTCAAAGAAGCCCCTAGGTGAGGTGGACTGAGCCTCAAGGAAGGGCTAGAAGTGCTTTGGAACTGAAAAACAGAATCCAAAACACCTCGGGCTCTTCAAGGAGGGAGGACCTAACTCAACAGTATTCTGTTTTTCAATGGCCAAAGATAGAGCCGGAACCAAAGAGTCATCTAAGCAAAGTTTGCTTCTGCAAGTTATCTTCCTTCTCGGATTCTAATTTCTCATCTATACATGATTCACGTATTGTACTCCATACATTTATATTAAGAGGAGTGTAAAAGATTCCATCACATGATAATGCCTCTGGTACATAGCACTGACCGCCTATAATTTAGTAACTGGACTATTTCTCTCCTGGGTAGGACTGTGTGCTCCGAGGGGATGAGGCCTGTCTCCTTTGTCTGTGATGTTCCAGTGCCTGCAACAGACTGAGCACTGAAATATTTGTTGGAATAAAATTTTGCATTGGTGTGAGGGTATTGTTGAAATTGAACTATAATCAATGCAATCCAAGAGCTTGGATAAAGATAGGAAGGAAGAAGAATATGCTGTGATATTCCACATCTTCTCCAAAATGTGACATAATTTCACTTAACTTCCTTCACAAACTTCATGCCTTCTCTTAAACTACAATGGAATATTCTTTTATTTAAGGTTAGCTTAGAAATCTAATCACTGAATGTTGAAAAGTAGTTAGGAAAGGTTGACAAGGGCTTTAAGGAAGGTCCCACGGTATTTATATAATAACTTTTCAGACCTGAATGCTAAATGTTTAGAAACACATGGTGTCCTGTGGGTGACAAAAATGTGTAAGAAGAAAAATTAAAATTTCAAGAAGAAATAGTCGACAGGAGGCAGAGAAGCAAAAGGCAAATCGATATCAACAAAACTTCCAGGGACAGTTAAATCAGGTTAAATGTACCAATCTTATTCTAATTAAACAATCTTGAGATTTTCTTTATTGCAAAAACATTTGGGCACGTTACCGAGTGGAATGGAGACATTATCCATTTCTCAGTAACTATCTAATAAAGTTGATAGGAGCATAGCTGTGATTACTCTGGCTATTGTGACAAAAACATTGATTTGTCATTATCACAGTTTAAGAATATAATTTAGTACTTCCTTCTCATAGAAAAACACAATAGTATTGAAAAGTGTAAGCCTTATATTGATGAAAGGATATTTATTTGCATTAAAAAGAATTTATTTCAGAGTTTCTTTTAATAGCAAATAATACACAAATTTCCTTTGTGTACTTAATAGAATTTTTACTGTACTAATCTTCGGAAAGATCTCAGTTCAGGCTTGTAAAAATTCTACAAATATCTGTTTTCTTTTGAGTCAATGAACTTGTATTAATAGGAAGGTAGAATTATGGAGAGGAAAGATCATTTAGTAGCTGTGAGATCTTGAGCATCTTTTTATACTGCCCTGCTCTGATCTAATCTGTAAGAGAAAAGAACACAGATATTCTAAGACAGCTTCCAGTTCACCCATTATGTTCACCTGGCGAAGCTGCTTCTCTTTCTCCAGTGTTCTGTTCCAAACGCTTGGCCCCAGGTGGCTGTTTACTTTTTGGTGTTTCAACATGTGCTTTTGTAAAACATACTTCGCTCTAGGAATTCAATGTATGTTACATTGAAAGATTATCTCATCCTATTTCAATCTTTTTGATTTCCATATCTGTCTCCTACATTTTTCTCTGAATTTGTAGGGGACGTTCAATACCATAATAAGTGAAGAAGTGAATTAGATGCCATAAACACACAGGAAAGGAAGGGCTGTGAGAAAAAAATAGAAAAAAAATTTATTCTAAGAATTAGTGAATAAAAGGTACTGACATGGGAGATAGAGTAGGAATAGAAAGAGGTCAAAAGGAAATCTAGGAAAGAGAGTGACAGAGAAGGGAGAGTTTATATTAAAATGTGCAAGGTCAATAGGGTGAAATGCCTACATTCAATAAGTCAACAAGTATTCTAGAAAATGTACTTTAGTAAGAATCTGTAATTACAAAATATGTGCTCATTGAAGTTGGTGAAAAAAATGCAAAGATGCATTAAAAAGGTAATTTTCCCTCATCTCCTCTATTCCCAGGTTTTCCAAACTAGTATGCATGTTGGATGTTAAAGTCCCATGACTCTCAGTGCCCATAAAAATGTATGTATGCAGATATGCAGGATCTTACTTGCTACTTTATAAAGATTTATACTATACTTATGCATATGCAAATTAGCAATACATCTTGGATATCCCTGTAAGTGAATATGCATCTTTTTTTTCTCCTTTCTTTTTGTCATTTAAATTGTTATTTTATTGTGGTAAGAACACAACATGAGATCTACCCTCTTATCAGATTTTTAAGTGTACAATTCAATATTGTTATCTTTAGCCACAATGTTGTAAAGCGTATCTCTAGAACTTTAAAACATTTTTTCAATAATTGACATTCAGTGTTATCATTTGTTTCAGGTGTACAACATAGTGGTTAGACAATTATATAACTCACAAAGTGATCTACTGATAATTCTGGTAACTGCCTGGCACCATACAGTTATTAAAATATTATTGACTATATTCATTATGCTATATTTTATATCCCCAAGACTATTTTGCAACTGCCAATTTGTATTTCTTAATCTGTTCACCTTTTCCACCCAACTCCCAATCCCCTTCTTCTCTGGCAACTATCAGTTTGTTCTCTGTATCTATGAGTCTGTTTCTGTTTTATTCATTCATTTAGATTTCTTTTTAGACTCCATATACAAGTGAAATCAGACTGATTTATTTCACTTAGCATAATAGCCTCTAGATACATCACTGTGGTCACAAACAGTAAGATTTCACCCTTCCTTATGAAGTAATTTTTCATTGCATTTTTATGTACTACAGCATCTTTATCCACCTGTCTACTGATGAGTACTTGGGTTGCTTCCTTATTTTGGCTATTGTAGATAACGCTGCATATATCTTTTCAAATTAGTGTTTTGGATTTCTTTGGATATACCCAGAAGGGGAATTGATAGATCAGAAAGTAGTTCTATTTACAATTTTTAAAGAACCTCCATACTGTTTTCCACAGTGACTATACCAATCTCAATTTCTACCAACAGTGCACAAAAGGTTCCCCTTTCTCTATATCCTTGCCAACAACTGTTGTTTGTTGATTTATTGATGATAGCCCTTCTTACAGGTATGAGGTGATGTCTCATCATGGTTTTAATTTATACCTCTCTGATGATTAGTGGTGTTGAGTATTTTTTTTTCATATATCTATTAGTGCTCAGTATCAGGGGTCCCCAACCTCTGGGCTGCGGATTGGTACTGGTCGGGGCCTGTTAGGAACTGAACCGCATGGCAGGAGGTAAGCTTGCATGTAATGTGCTTGAATCATCTGGAAACTGCCCCCACCCAGCTTGGTTCATAGAAAAATATTCTTCCACAAAACTTGTCTCTGGTGCCAAAAAGGTTGGGGGCCACTCCTCTGTATGACCTCTTTGGATAAATGTCTATTCAGGTCCTCTGCCCATTGTTTAGGTTGGATTGTTTTTTGGAGTTGAGTTGTAGAATTCTTTATACATTTTGGATATTAACCCCTCATTAGTTGCATCATTGGCAAATATCTTTCCTATTCAGTAGGCTGTCTTTTTATTTTGTTGATGGCCTTCTTTGCTGTGCAAAAACTTTTTAGTGTGACGTAGTCCCATTTATTTTTTATTTCTTTTTTTTTCAAGGATATACTGTATTTTGCCATGTGTAATGCTCACTTTTTTGCCAAAATGTTTGAGGGGAAAAAATAAGGATGCATAGTATACATGGATGTACTGTATACCATGCATATTATACATGGATGTACTGTATACCATGCATCCATGGTATACATGGATGCATACCATAGGTATAATAATCTCATGTATAATGTGCACAAAAATGTGATGTGGCATTATACAAAGCAAAACATAATATACTAGAAAAATATTGCTGTGAAAAATGTCTGAGATTTTACTGCCTATGTTTTCTCCTAAGAGTTTTATGGGTTTGAGCTTAACATTTAAGCATTTAATCTATTTTTAGTTTATTCTTGGGTAGGGTATAAAAGGTGATGTAATTTCATTTTTTGCATGTATCTGTTCATTTTTTCCAATACCATTTATTAAATAGGCTGTCTTTACCCCATTGTATGTTCTTGCCTCCTTTATCATAGATTAATTAACCATATAAAGTGGGTTTCTTTCTGGGCTTTCTATTCTGTTCCATTGATCTATGTGTTTTTATGGCAGTACCATGCTGTTTCTGTAATCTTGTGATATAACTTAATATCAGGCAGTGTGAGACCTCTAACTTTATTCTTTTTTCTCAAGATTGCTATGGCTATTTGAGGTCATCTGCGGTTCCATAAAAATTTTAAGTTTATTTGTTCTTGTTCTGTGAAAAATGACATTTTGATAAGTATTGCATTCAATCTATAGATTGCTTTGAGTAGTCTTGACATTTTAATGATGTTAATTCTTTACATTCATGAATACTGTATATGCTTCCATTTATTTGTATCTTTTTTATTTTCTTTCTTCAATGTCTTATAATTTTCCAAGTATAGAACTTTTACATCCTTGGTTAAATTCTTTTCTATGTATTTTTGATGCAATTATAAATTAGATTTTCTTCTTAATTTCACTTTCTGATAGCTCATTATTAGTGTATAAAATGTGTCCAATTACAGAATATTAATTTTGTTTTCTGATACTTTATTGAATTTATTTATGAGTTTCAGTAGTTTTTGGTAGACTCTTTAGGGTTTTTTATATATGTCATGTCATCTTCAAATAATAATAGTTTTACTTCTTCATTTCTAATTTGGATGCCTTTATTTCTTTTTCTTGTTTTATTGCTGTGGCTAGGACTTTCAATACAGTGTTGAATAGAAGTGGTGAAAGTGCACAACCTTGTATTGTTCCTGGTCTTAAGAAAAATGCTTTTAGCTTTTCTTTGTTGAGTATGATGTTGACTGTGGGTTTGTCATACATGGCCTTTTTTATATTGAGATATGTTCCTTCTATTCCTACATTGCTGAGAGATTTTATCATAAATGGATGCTAAATTTTGTCAAAATTCTTTTCTGCATCTATTGATATGATCATATGATTTTTATTCTTCATTTTATTTATGTGGTGTATCACCATAATTGATTTGTGGATATTGTACCAACCTTGTATCCCCAGAATAAACCCCACTTGATCATGGTATATAATCTTTTTAATGTATTGTTGAATTTAGTTTGCTGATATTTTGTTGAGAACTTTTGCATCTACAATCATCAAGCATATTGGACTATTATTTTCTTTTATTGTAACGTCTTTGTCTAGTTTTGGAATCAAGATAATAGTGGCCTCATAAAATAAGTTTGGGCACCTTCTCTGCTCTTGAAATTTTTTGGAATAGTTTGTAAAAAATAGATGTTTAATTCTTCTTTAAATGTTTGGTAAAATTCACTTGTGAAGTCATCTAGTTCAGAACTTTTGTTTGTTGGGAGATTTTTATTACTGATTTTATTTCATAGGTAGTAATCAATCTATTCAGTTTCTTTGTTTCTTCTTGATCCATTCTTGAAAGACAATATATTTCAAGAAATTTATCCATTTCTTATAGATCGTCCAATTCGTTGGCATATAATTGTTCATAGTCTTTTATAATTCTTTGAATTTCTGTAGTATCAGTTCTCACTTCTCTTTCATGTATGATTTTATTTACTTGTGTCCTCTCTCTTTTTTTCTTGATTAGTTTGATTAAAGGTTTATCAATCTCTTTAATCTTTTTAAAGAACCAGTTCTTGGTTTCATTGAATTTTTTGGTATAGTTTTTTAGACTCTCTTTTGTTTATTTCTGCTGTGATCTTTATTATTTCCTTTCTTCTACTCTTGTTGGGCTTTGTTGTTATTTTTCTAGTTTATTCAGTTGTAAGGTTATATTGTTTATTTGGGCTTTTTTTCCGGTTTCTTGAGGTAGGCCTGGATTGTCATGAAATTTCCTCTGTGTCATATAGATTTTGGCTTTTTGTGTTTTTATTTTCATTTGTCTCAGAGTATCTTTTGATTTCATCCTTGACTGACTGTTAACTCACTCACTGTTCAGTAACATGTTGTTTAACTTCAATGTGTTTGTGCTTTTCAGGATTTTTTTTTATATATAATTGATTTCTACTTTCATACCACTGTGGTCAGAGAAGATGCTTGAAATAATTTCAACTTTCTTAAATTTATTGAGTCTTGGCTTAACATGTGGTCTATCCTGGAGAATGTTCCATGTGCATTTGAGAAAATGTATGGCCTGCAGTTTGGGGTATAATGCTCTAAAAATATCAGTTAATCAGTTAGATCTATCTGGTCTTATGTGCCATATAAGACTTCTCTTCCCTTGTTTTTATTTTTTGTCTGGAAGATCTATCTATTAATGTCAATGGGTTATTAAAGTCTCCTAACATGACTATGTTACTATTGATCTCTCCTTTTATGTCCATAAATATTTGCTTTGTATATTTAGGTACTCCTATATTGGGTGCATAAATGTTTATAAGATTTATATTCTTGGGTTGATCACTTTATCATTATGTAATATCTTTCTTTGTCTCTTTATGTAGCCTCTGTTTAAAGTCTATTTTGTCTGACATAATACTGTTACCCCAGCTTTTTTCTTCCTTTGCATGAAATATCTTTTTATAATCCTTTACTTTCAGTCTGTTTGTATCTTTCAATCTAAAGTGGCTCTCTTTTAGACAGCATATATATAGGTCTTGTTTTCTTTTACATTAAGCTACCCTATGCCCTTTATTGGGAGCATTTAATCCATTTATTTTTAAAGTGGTTATTGATAGGTACATAGTTATTGCCATCTTATTATTCATATTTGTGTTTCTTTTTTCTTTTTCTTTTTCAAGAAGTCCCTTTAACATTTCTTTTAAAACTGGTTTGGCAGTGATTAATTTCTTTAACTTTTTCTTGTCAGGGAAGCTCCTTATCTCTTTAATTTCAAATGATAGTCTTGTTGGGTAGAGTAGTCTTGGTTGTAGGTTTTTGCTTTTCCTTACTTTAAATATTTTGTGCCAGTTTTTTCTGGCCTGAAAATTTTCTGATGATAAATCAGCTCACAGTCTAATGGGAGTTCCCTTGTAGGTAATTAACTGTCATTCTCTTGCTGCTTTTAAGGTTCTCTCTTGAGGGTTTTCTATACTTCAGCTTTGTAATTATGATATGTCTTGGTGTGGGCCACTTTTGGTTCACCTTGTTTGGGATACTCTGTACTTTCTGGACTTGTATGTCTATTTTCTCCAGGTTAGAGCAGATTTCAGTCATTATTCCTTCAAATAGGTTCTCCATATCTTGTTCTCTCACTTTTCCTTCTGGTATGCCTATGACGCTAATGTTTTTATGCTTAATGTTGTCTCTGAGGTTCCTTAAACTATCCTTATTTTTTTAATTCTTTTTTTTCTTTTTCTGTTCCGAATGGGTGTTTTTTGCTACCTGGTCTTTGAAATCACTGCTTGATCCCCTGCTTTATTTAATCTGCTGTTGATTCCTTCTAGAGTACTCTTAATTTCAGTTATTATATTTTTATGCTTGCTATCTCTTTGTTGAAGTTGTCACTAAGTTCCTTGTGCATCCTTATAACCAGTGTTTTGAACTCTTTTTCTGATAGATTGCTTGCTTCCATTTCATTTAGGTTTTTTTTTTTTTTTTCCTGGAGATTTTTGCTGTTCTCTCAATTGGGACATGGTTTCTGTGTTCCAATTTTGGCCATTTCTCTGTGTTTGTTTCTGTATATTAGATAGATCTGCTATGTCTTCCAGTTGTGGTAAAGTGGCCTTATGTAGTAGGTATCCTGTGTAATATGCATGCACTGGTGTTCTGGGCTGGAGATCCCAGCATGGGGCTGAGACTCCTCACTCTTCAGGGGGACCTCTGCAGCTGACTCTCCCTCTGGATTCTCTGCAGCCACATGTGAGTGCAGGGCCATCCTATTTCTCATCTTTGCCCTTCCTACCAGTCTTAATGTGGCTTCTTTATACTCTTAGTTATAGGACTCTGTTCAGCTAGTCTTCAGGTGGCTATCCAGGTTGATTGTTCTATAATTTTTTGTAATTTTCATGTGGTCATGGGAGGAGGTGAGCATAGCATCTGCTACTCTGCCATCTTGACCGAAACTCCTGTAAAACTTCTCTATCTTGCATTAGTGCAACTTTACACCCATTAATTAGCAATTCTCCCTTCCCCCTTTCTTCCTTTTCTTTCTCAAGAGCCACATATACAGAATTGATAGTTCCTAATTTATTTTACTTTTGTGTATTGATGACATTTGTTTCCAGAGTTATTTTTCTTTTTATTCTTTCTATGGCCACAAAAATTGGTCAATAATAATCCTTGTATTATCATCATGCCCTGGTGCTTTTGTTTCTTCAGGATGGATTTTCCAAAGTGAAACTGCTTGGTCAGTTTGTAGCATTGCCAGCCTTCATAACATTAGCTTACTATGAAGAGCGTGTACAACTCATAAGCCCAGCAATAAAATAGGCAAGTGCTCATTTTCCCATATCTTTGTTAGTACCAGAGCCATAAGTCTTATTTTGATTGATATGGGTAAAAAAAATGACACTTTATTGATTTCTTAGTTTCCACTTCTCTAGATACTAGTGAAACTAAGCATCTTTACACTTTTTTTTTTTTTTTTTTTTTGGTCAGTTGGATTTCACCTTCTGTGAGTTTCCTGTTTATAGCTTTTGTCCATTTTTTCTTTTATTTTTTCACATTAGGAGCATTCTTTTTTAATTGTTAGATATAGCCCTTTGTTGCATAAACTGCACATTTTCCTGGATTTGCCATATGTTTTAACTTCATGAAGTCAAATATGTGTCTCTTATTTATGGCTTCAGAAAGTTATATTTTGTGTAAGAATTTTTTCTACAGCAACTACTTGAAAATTTTCTTAATTTCCTAATTAAAAAAATTCAAAATTATTTTTTATTTAAATTTTATCCATCTGGAATTTATTTTTGGCATATGGTGTGAGGTAGATGATCTAGCTTGTTTTCTTCTAGTCAAATAGCCAATTACGCCAAGAAAAATTATTAATAAACCAATTGTTTCCCACTGAATTAATATCACTTTTCTGAACTTATTTCTGGACTCCATTTTGTTCCATAAGCACATTTGTCTATTTCTGTGTCAGTACCAGAGATTACAGTGACTTTATAGTAAATTTAAATACCTGGTAAACTATATTTCCTCTTAATGTCTTTTGTTCATATCTTTTCTATCATAGATTCTTCTTTTTCTTACAAAACTTTAAGCAATTCTATTCATTCTTTCTCTCAGAAGCCATAGAATTCTCAAAATTGGAATTCTGTTTGAAACTGCATTGAATTAATAAATTAATATTGCTTGAACTACATTTTTGAAAAAAGTTTCTATTTTTAAAAAATATTATTTGGTTATTTGTGTGCCCATTAGAATATTTTTGTTTACTCTCTTAAATAGCTTTCTAATGTTTATTCTTCCCCCATTTATTTTTTAACCTAGTAGTAACTTTTATTGTGAAGGACACTTTGCATATAAATCATAAATATACAGGTCAGTGAATTATCACAGTGATATTATCAACCTTTTAAATTTCAGTCATTCTGGTGGGTTTAAATGATATTGATTCATGATCTTGGTTTGTATTTTCTTGATTAATATTGAAATTGGACAGTTTTTATACTTTATTGACTATTTATTAATTTACTTATTTATGAAATGCCTAATTAAGTCTATGAGGTTGTCTCTTTAATGAATTATATAGCTCTTTAGTCTGTGAATGAGCCCTTTGTTGCTAATATCTTCCCTAATGCTGAAATTTACTTATTTACTTTATTTCTATTAGAATCTTTCAAGGGAGGTTCTTAATTTCACTGTGATCTAATTTCTCAATCTCATTTCCTATCATCAAGATGTTTATAGGCAGTTGAAATTACTTCAAGATCCTAAAGATATATGCAAACATTTTCATCTAAAAACTCTGACATTTAAATCTTCAATCCACCTAAAATTAATTTCTCTATATAATACGAGGAAAAGATTCAGTTTCATTTGTTTCAAATTGGTTATTCAGTTGCCTCAGAACCATTTATTGAAAGAGTCTCATGTTTTCCTAGTGTTCCACAGTGTTATCTACATCATAAATCATGAAATACCTGTAGGTTTCTTTCTGGACTCTTTAATTAGTTGTATTGGTCTATTGGTTTATCCTTGAGGCAATACCATACTGTTTTAATTACTGCAGTTGTCTATTTAGTTGAATAAGTACTCTTACCTTATACTCCATATGGGTTATTCTTGATCTTATCCATTTTCAGATGGAGTTTAGATTGCCAACTTCTGCCAAAAGCTGTAGAATTCACATACATTGACAAATATTGAGTTCATGGATAAATTTTAGAAGAACTGACATATTTATAACATTGCATTTTCCAATTCACAAAAATGATAATATGCCTTTATTTATTTAGGTCTTATTTAATTTCTATCATTAATGTTTCATAATTTATTGACTCCTAGGTATTTAATATTTTGATGCTATTGTAAGTACAATATACAAATATTTACAAATATTTGTTATATAGAAACAAAATTGATTCTTACATACTGATTTTTGTATCTAGAACTCTTGCTTATAGCAGATTAACTGTAATTATTTTTCTTTTCATGTAAAAATTTTACAATCATATCATTTAAATGCAATGTATGTGACAGAGAAGGGAGCCAGGGAAAACTTTTTATAGAGAAAAGATTTAGAAGAGAACTTGCTTCCACCTTTTTATTCTTTTCTCAAAGGAGAAGACACAATATTCTTTAAAAATTTGTCAGTTCATGTGATATACTTGATTTTATATCTTCTTTTTTTTAAGAAGATGATTTTATATCTTCTTTTTTGAATTTTTAAAAAAGATTTAATTTATTTTTAGAAAGATGGGAAGGGAAGGAGGAAGAGGGAAAGAACCATCAATGAGTGGTTGCCTCTCACAGCCCCCCACAGGGAAGTGGGCCCGCAACCCAGGCATGTGCCCTAAGAATTCAGTCCACTGAGCCACACCAGTCACGGCTGATTTTATACCTTCTTATTATGATATCTGTTATTTATTTTTCTCCATGTCCCTCCTTTTGTTGGCTTGTTAAAATTTTCTTCCCTTTTCATTTGCTTGTCAGTTTGGAAGTTTGACTATACTTTTAAGTTTTTACATATGCGTAAACCCATGTAACAACACCATGATAAAAATACAAAACTTTTCCATCACACCAGGAAACTTACAGTCTTTTGCAGTTAAACTCTGAACTCCTTGCCCCCATGCAACCACTAATTTTTTTCTGTCACTATGGGTTAGTTTTGCATATTCTAAAATTTTACATGAACAGACTCTGTCAGTATGTACTCTGTATTTTTTACTCTGGTTTATTTCTTTTTAGCATAATAATATTGAGATTTGGCCATCTTGTCCACATATTAGTAATTTATTTTGTTTTATTGCTGAATAGTACCCCATTTTATAGATATACCAGTTTATCTTTTTATCTCTTAATGGACATTTGGGTTGTTCTATCTTTTGGCTACTATTAATAAAGCTTCTACCTTTTGACCCAGCAATTCCACTGCTAGGACTATATCCTAAGAACCCTGAAACACCAATCCAAAAGAACCTATGCACCCCTATGTTTATAGCAGCTCAATTTACAATAGCCAAGTGTTGGAAGCAACCTAGATGCCCATCAGTAAATGAATGGATCAAAAAACTGTGGTACATTTACACAATGGAATTCTATGCAGCAGAAAGAAAGAAGGAGCTCATACCCTTTGCAACTGCATGGATGGAACTTGAGAGCATCATGTTAAGCGAAGTAAGCCAGGCAGTGAAAGACAAATACCATATGATCTCACCTTTAACAGGAACCTAATCAACAAAACTAACAAACAAGCATAATATAACCAAAGACACAGAAATTGAGAACAGGCTGAAAGTCACCAGAGGGGAGAGGGGAGGGAATTTCAGGGGAAAAGGGGAAGGAATTACAGGAACAAGTATAAAGGACACATGGACAAAAACTATGTGGGGGTGGAAATGGGAGGGAGGAGGGGAAGGCTGGGGTGGTGGGTTCGGGTGAGAATAAAAGACAGAAAACTGTACAAGATCAACAATTAAAATAAAAATTAAAAAAAAATAAAGCTTCTAAAATATTTAGGTCAAAGATTTTTATAAACACATTTTCATTTCTCTTTGGTAAATATCTAAGAGTACAGTTTCTGGACCAAACTATTCTCCCACACAATTGTATCATTTTAAACTGCCACGAGTAATGTATAAGAGTTCCCCTGGCTCTACATTCATGTCAGCAATTGGCTCTGTCAGTCTTTTTCATGTGAACAACTGTGGTGGGTTTATAGTAGTGTCCCATTGTTGTTTAATTAGCATTCTCATGGTGATTAATGATGTTGAGCATCCTTCTATGTACTTATTAGCCATACACATGTCTGTTTTGTGAAGTGTCTGTTCAAATCATTTGCTCACCTTGTTTATTAGTTGGGTTGTTTATCTTTTTATTGAGTTGTAAGAGTCCTTTGTATATTATGGACACAAGTCTTTTACCAGACGTACACAATGCAAAGATTTTTCCCATTCTTGGCTTGGCTTTTCCACTTTCTTAGGGTTGGTTTTGAGAAGCAAACATTTAAAATTTTTCTGAAGTGTAATTATTCCCTTCCTTAAAAATGTTTTATTTTTGTGTGTTTTATTTTTGAAATCTTTGCCTCTCTCAGTGTTCCAAAGAATTGCTCTTATGTTTTTTCCCTAGTTTTATTGTTTTAAAGTTTATATTTAGGTTGATAATCTATTTGGAGTTGATTTTTGCATGCCATGTGAAGGGTCAAAGTTAATTTTTTTCATACTAATATCTAGTTGTTCAGTGCCATTTGTTGAAAAGACAATTTTTAAAACACATTTTATTTTATTTATTTAATTTTAAGGAAAGGGCAAGGATGGGAGAAACCCCGACCGGAGACTCGGCCCACAACCCAGGCCTGTGCCCTCCCTGGGAATCGAACCAGTGACCTTTCCTTTTGTGGGATGATGCCCAACCAACTGAGCCTCATGGGTCAGGGCAAAAAGACAATATTTTCCCCTCAAATTACCTTAGCAGCTATGTTAGAAAATAACAAAAACCCACCCCCAAAAGAAAGCTTCCCCTAAACCTTAAAGTTAACAGGTATGTGTGGGTCTATATTTGGATTCTCTATTTTGTTCCACTTTTACATGTCTATTTTTATGTATCATGCTGACAACTATAGCTTTATATCATGTCTTAAAATCAGAAAATTTACATATTCTAACTTGGTTCTTCAAATTCAAAATTGTTTCAGCTATTTTAGTTTCTATTTTCATGTAATTTTTAGGATCAGTTAGTCAATTCAAAAATGTCTCATGGCATTTTTACTGAAATTGCATGGAATCTATGGATCAATTAGGGGAGAACTGACATCTTAACCTTAAATCAATCATTCCATGGACATAGTATATGTTCCACTTATTTAGGTGTTTATTTTCTCAGCAGTGTTTTGTGGTTTTCAATGTAAAGTTCTTATACACATTGATGTTTATCCTCATTAGTCCACTTTTTAATACTATTTTAAATGATATTTAGTTTTTTTAATGTTTTCAGTTGTTTATTGGAACATAAACATTGTTGTTGGTAGTCTACAGAAATGTAGTTGGTTTTTTTACATTTACTTTGTATCCTGTGACTGTATTATATTCACTTATTAGTTCCCATAACTTATTTTGTAATTACTTAGGATTTTCTATGTACAAAAATTATGTCATCAATGAACAAAGAAAGTTTTACTTCTTTCTTCCTAATTGGAATGCCTTCTCTTTTTCTTGACTTATACCCAGACTGACTAGGACTCAAATATAATAGATAGGGATAGAGAGAGAGGATATCTTTGCCTTGTTCTCTCTGTGCATCACTTGTAATTGACTTTTATTGTCTTTTTATGTATATGTGTTCTAATTTTCTATTCCAAAACATTATTTCTTATGTAAGAAACCATAAAAACAAAGAAAACTTTGTCTCTGAATATGGAAACTAATATTCACAGATAAAATGTTGTTTTTCAAGATTTAAGCAAATCAGATAAGAGTTAATGGTTTCCTTTCCTGAGATAAAGTATATGTACAGTTTTAAAATCTCAGATATCAGTACAGGTCTTGGTTTTGTAGGTTGTGACTCATGACTCTGAGAGTAAAATGTATACAGATCATGGCAATGCTCAAATTGTCTTGCTGGACCTCTTAGGAATGCATGTCATTCACCTCACAGTTAGCTATAGATATTCGTACTGGCCACTAAGAGACTGAAACTTGTAGGGTGGCTTTCTCTGCTGGTGGAATCTGATGCCTGAATACATAGGGTCATAGGCTCAATTCTTTTTATTATGACTTTTTGCCATTGATTTTTAAATTTGGAAACTAGAATTCACATCTAATATGTTTCTTCATATTTAAGTGAAACCGAATTTGTATTGTGGTGAAAGCATTTACTTTATAGCCATGTGCTTTAACAGCACTGCCCGGAACAATGGTGATACTTGGCATAATTGTGCCTATGAAACTTGTACCCATATAGAAGTATTTTTGGCAATGACACAACCTTATTGAAAACTGCCTTGCACAAAATTTCCTTTGCTTTGCACAAAGTGGATTGCTGAAATTGGATTTTGGTACCTAAATCTTCTTTGTCTGTAGAACACCTAGTTCTAAAAATCACTTGTGAGGCATAGACTCTTGTCTAAGTTTTCTCAAATTAATGTTGCTCATTTATGTTTATGTTTGTTTCACCTTCTTCTTCTTAACATTTATGGTTCCTTTCCAGGCCTCTAAGACCTAGAATGAAAGGTATGACAGCTGAATATATGTTGTAAAATTCCCCAGTAAGCCAACATTAGTTGTCTTCATTAGTCTGGCTTCTTAATTTTCATTAATCTTATTCTGATTTCATTAGGATTCTGACTATTTGTTTACAGAGTTGCCTTATACTTTACATGAAGATTATTTTTAGTAGATCTATTATTTCTTAGGATGGTCTACTAAAACTTCAAATTAATTGCCAGACCACTATTTTGAAGACTATTTTTTGAGTCAGGAGGTCTGGGTTTTTGCTCTTGTTCTGCTTCTAACTAGTTTTGTGACCCTGTATAAAACACTTAACCTTTCTGGGATTCAGTTTCCCCATTTGTGGGAGAGGAGATTGGTCTAGATTGTCCCAGAGATACTTTGTAGTTTCAATATCTCAGGATTATAAATCGATTAAAATTCTTTATTGGAAATGTCAGTCTCCAAATGCACTCTTATAATAGAAAATTATATGTACTTGTTTGGACTATGTCAATTTTTTTTCTCCGTGGGTACATCACATAAATTATGTCAAATGAATTATTACAGAGAGTACAAAATAAGTACAATTGTGATAACCAATGTGATAGATGACAAATGATGCATATGTCAGCAAAGGAGAAAAAGATTCATAGGTATATTTAATCATTGCCATTGTATTTATTGTCTACCAAAAGTAAAACAAAAATGACTTGGTCATATTACTGATTCCCAGATGAGAAGGTTTTGCAGTGTTTTCTCTGAAACTGCAGAAGACAAAATTATTTTTCCAGTTTCTGACAAATCTTTTAATAGTCTTCTCTTGGTTTTTCTTACTTTGGGATGGCTGGGGTAGGGGTGGAGTGGTGGTGGGGGGGGAATGCAGACAACTGTACTTAAACAACAATAAAATAATTTTTTAAAAAAAGAACACATACACTCAGTAGATAAAAATACAAACCCAGTCATCCCATGTGAAGAAATAACTGAATGATGCAAATATTTATTTTGTAAGGAATTGATGAACTCCTGGACTAGAAAACACGCATAGCCCTTTAATGAAGATTTTTTGATTCTGTTCCTTGCTTTGGTCGTGATTTTCATTCTTAGCTTCAAGCAGATGTTCTGCCAAGTGCACATATTCTGTCAGATTGAAAGACAGCTGCGTTGCATATGCTCATGCAGATAATTAGCTAGGTGTGTTAATGCATCTACTCACGAAGGAGCTAGCCACTCACTTCCCACCTGGCTCGGCATTGTTTCCGTGATTCAGCATCAGAAACCCAGAACTTCCCTAAAGTCATTAGTCCCCTCTGGAGTGCTTACCTAGCTAACCTCCTTTGGTCATCTACTCCAAGGATGCTATCATACCATACATCCCTTGCATATTGTATTTTTCATTTTTCAAAACAATTTAAAACCCTTGCTTGAACTCTCCTCCCTCACTATTAGCTGATTACCTTGTCTCACATTTCACTATTAAAATAAAATAATTCAATAGAGACTCTCCTAGATCCAAAACTACCAACCTACACACTACTGCAGTCAATTCTCTGACTTGTCCCCTTTTATTGTGGATGGGGTGTCCCTGTAGCTATCAAGGGTCAGATCCCTCATTATTTTTTTGTGCTGGGAATCATAATTTTTCTTAACTTTTTAAGGTCTTGGCTATAGCAATTTTCTCCCTCTGTCTCTTGCAGAGAGACAATGGGAAAAAACTGTAATCAAAAGTTAGGGTCAACCAGAAGTAGACTGAAAATGTATTTGTATTTAGAATTTATAAAGAATGCCTACAAATTAATAAGCTAAAGGCAGACAATAAAACAAGACAAAGCCTTGAACAAACTCTTCACAGAATGATGTCAAATGGGCTATACATGGACAGTGTTCAACTTCATTGGCAATGAGACAAATGTTAAGGAGAATCACAATGAGTACCATCACACAATCACTGAACAAGATACCATTCGGAAGACTGAAAAAAACAGATGCCAGTGAGGATGCGGGCCAGTCGGAACTTGCATATGTTTGATGAGACTGTAAATTGGTACAATAAACTTTGGGAAACAGTTTGGCATGACCTTCCAAAGTTGAAGTTATGTAACTTGCAAAAAAATTTATGGGTCTGTGACCAATGAACTCACACAAGAATAACCCATAATATTTATTTCCAATGTTTCTTCTGCTCCTTCCTGTCTTCTCCCTCTAGTATTCCAATTATGCGTGTGTTATACTTTTTATATTGTCCCACAGTTTCCGCACGCTCTGTTCTTTTGTTTTAATTCTTTGTCCCCCCTTCAAATTTCGGATGGGAATTTTTTTTAAAGTATCTTAAAGCGCGTTGATTCTTTCACTGTCCATGTCCAGTCCATTGATGAGCCCAGTGAAAGACCCTTCATTTTTGTTGCCGCAGTTTTGACTTTTAGCATTTTCTATCATTCTTTTAGAGTTTCTATCCCTCTGCTTACATTACCCACCTGTTTTTGCATGTCTACTTCTTCTGTTAGAAGCCCTAACATGTGGTTATTCTAAATTCCCTATCCGATCATTTCCACCATCTAAGTCATACCTAAGTGTGGTTCTGATGATTGCTTTATATGTTTAGATTTTTTTCTTGCCCTTTGATATGCCCTGTAATTTTTTGCAGAAAGCTACATATCTATTGGCTAATAAGAATTGAGGTAAATGGGCCTGAGTGTGAGAATTTATGTTAATCTGCTTAGGCCTTAGGGTATGTTTGATGTATGCTTTAGCCATAGGTGATAGAAGTTTCAATTTCCTGCAATGCTGTTGATTTTGTCTCCTCTCTTGACTTTGGGCTTCCCTCATAATTCCTTAAAAAGAGTCTATGTCTTGCAAATCTTTCCGTTGTAATCTACCATATTATTCTAAAGCCTTTTGGTGTGTTAGTAAGATGTGGGAATAGGGAAGGGCCATCATCTTCTGAATAAATCTTAGGTTTTTAGTGGACCTGTGCCTTGGAGCCATGGCCTTCACAGGAGTATAGCTTTTGTCCTCCTCAGCCCCCTACTCCCTTCCCTGGCTGATAAGAATTGAGGTAAATGGGCCTGAGTGTGAGAATTTATGTTAATCTGCTTAGGCCTTAGGCTGTGTTTTAGGTTTGCATGATGTAGGCAGCATTCTCAATCTATGAAACTCTGATTTACATTGATGGTCATTTTTTTCTCAGTTAGATGGGACAGGAAAGCTGTAGGGGGCTGGAGTGTGTATGAATGCCTTTCCCTCAGGCCAGAGAAGGCTCTGGCAATGTCCTTTTCCAGAGAGGACGTCTTTGGCATGAAGAAGGCTCTGGGTGTATTTCACAATGATGGCTCTTTCCCTCCTCCCTGCCAGGACTACCAGAGGATGTTCTGGGATCTTCATCATGAAACACTGGTGATGCTGGTGAGATTCCTGGAGGGTGGAGTTGGGGAAAGCAGTTTCTTACTCTCAGGCTAATCCACACTCAGTCTCCACCAACTTGTCAACATTACCATTTAAATGTTCCTACCAGTTTGTGGTACTGGTAGATTCTGTTTCAGAGAAGTGCATCTTGGCTGTGACATTCTGGGTGTTCCTGTCTCTTCAGATTTTAGGGTGGTATTTTGCTCTGCAACCTGTTTTTGGATGACTTTAAGAAAAATTGTTGATTTTTGGTTTGCCTAGCTTTTTCTTATGTAAGAATGGGAGTGACATCTTCCAAGCTTTTTACATGTAGGAATTGAAACTAGAAACTTCCTATATTATTTTGGCTATTATATAATAGCCAATACAGAGTGGACCTTCACAACAGAGTAGATAAATTCAATGGAATAATATGCAACAATAAAAATATGCACAGAACAGATCAATCTCACGATCAGTATATTGAGCAAGAACAGAAAAAGAGGGGGAAAATCACAAAAGGAAAAGTATTAGGTTACCGATAGCAATTATCTTTAGGAAAAGAAAGGAAGTAGTTACTGGGGGGAGAGCGTGAGGGGTGGGTTCAATTTTTTAGCTCTTCTGGTGGTCGTGCAGGTGTTCACCTGGTGGTGTTTGTTAGGGCAGTTTTCTGTGAGTGTGTTAAGTTTCTGGTGAAGAATGTTTGAAAAAAAGTGACTGCCAGAACTTTTGGTCATATACGTTTTCTTATTATCCGGAGAGTATTAAGAAGACAGTTTGGGTTAAACAGTTTGAACTTGCTCAGAGGTAACTTGACCTTTACACATGAAATCAAACTCATGCTTCTATTAATACATAGATTATTGATACATATATATGTATATATATACAAGCACACATATACACATATATATACACTCAAATATCAAATTTCAGATATATGCGTCTGAAATTTAACATTTGAGTTGAAACTGTATTTCAAGGTGTAAAGCATGGAGACAATAACGTAAAAAATAAGTAAATGTTCCATAACCTGAGGTGATGGGGAGGATTTTAAGGAAACCGCCTCTGCACTCCCCTTATGTGTCCTCATCGCTCATCTTTCTTGCTGCACTGATAGCTCTGGAGGCTAAAGAACATTTATACTTGTGCCCTCAGAGGGGAATCCATCATTCTTTCTTCCAGTTACTTTACCACTCTGGAGTTTCAGCTTCTCTTTGTCTCTGCTTTTCCATCCCTTCTACTCTCATACTACCTTTATACATTTGTTCTTCATTACCTGTGGCTTCTAGTCTCTCCTGACTTCTGTCTCATGACTGCTGCTCATTACTTCTTCCCTGGGTAACCCCTTCGGTTTCTGCTCCTGCCTGCAGTGTGTTTGGCACTTGGAGTCCCTGGGAAGATCTGCTCAGAGTCCATGGTCATGTGCCATTATAGAGTAGTTGTATCTGACAGGCTTCTCCTGCCCAAGGCCCCACGGAGGCTGCTGGCCCTCTTCCCATCTAGCCTATTGAGAAAGGCTTTGGGGTCAGAGGCTGATCCCTGGGCCCTGAGCCCACAGTAATGATGATCATTAATGATCATATCGTAGCTCTCAGAGAGTATGATGCATTGGCTCATATTGGGAAAATGTTTAGCAGAGACTGTTATGGAGAACAAAGGGCAGTGATGTTAAGAAAGGTGTAGAAGGAAGAACAATTTGTGTTTATATGGGAAATGACAGTACAGAGTATCTGGACATCAAGAGGGACCTCAGAAGTCCTAGTTTTCTCAGAAAAAAAGTCTGCCGTCTTTACTCCAGGAACTTAAGTGACTGCAGGGAAATAAATAGCACACCCTTCTTTAGTAGGTAGGGCAGAAGTCCAGAGCGGCTGGGAATTTGGGACAATGCTCAGACCTTAGCATCTGTGTTCTAAGCAAGCAGGGTCAGTAAGAGTAATTGCTTTACCAAAACATTGCATTCACAAGTGCAGTGGCTACATGCCTGGTACACCATTTAAGGGAGAGTCATCTCCAGTGCACCAGCTACACTGGTGGGAGACAGAAACATCTTTCGGACTTTATCTGCAAAGCTACTCTGGACACCTTGGAGCTGTCTAAACTCCTGGTACTTGAATTACATGGCTGCCTGTCCAATGTCTGGTGATGGAACTCCGAAGAAGAATTCAGGAGCCTTTTCTGTATCTGTAAATGGACTTTGCTAGGAGGGAGTAATAGCCACAGTTCAGCTGACCAAAAGAAAGTACCTTTCAGGAAGTTAAGAATACATCCTGAGCCAAGGAAGAATTCAATGGGCATAAAGTTTCAGTTTATGCAAGATAAGTTCTAGAAATCTGCAGTATAACTGTGCCTATAGTAAAGAACACTGTATTGGGTCCTTGAAAATTTGTTTAAAAGGTTGATTTCATATTAAATGTTCTTGCCACAAGGAAAAAAACACAAGGGGACAAAGAACCTTTTGGAGATGATAGGTATGTCTGTTACCTTGATTGCTGTGATAGTTTCACAGGTGTTTGCATATGTATAAATTCATGAAATATATGTATTAAATATGTGTGGCTTCTTTGTGCATCAAGTATGTCTCAAAAAAGAATTTTTAAAAAATCAGTAAGTTTTTGTCCTGCCCGGGGAGCGAAAAGGAGCGTGGTCCCAGGATGAGATGCTGGGGAGCTCAGGTCACAGAATCAGTGTGTTTCTTTGGAAGAGTTATACAGTCCTGGCTGGTGTGGTTTAGGTGGCTGGGTGTCATCCTGCAAACTGAAAGGTTGCTGGTTCGATTCCCAGTCAGAGAACATGCCTGGGTTGTGGGCTCTGTGCTTTGTCCCTGTTGGGGCTCTTGCAGAAGCAATCAACTGATGCTTTTGTTTGACATCGATGCTTTTCTCCCTCTCTGTCATCCTCCCTCCCCCCTCTCAAAATAAATGAAATGAAATGAAATGAAATGAAATAAAATGAAATAAATTGAAATGAAATAAAAAATTAGAAGGAGCTATAGAGTAAGTACAGTTGGCAGAATTTCTTGGAAAGGTCTTCACGATTATAAACTAGACATCTTAAAACAACAGAAATGTTTCACCTCATTGCTCTGGAAAGAAGATGTCTGACATCAAGGTGTTGGCAGACCGCTGCTCGCTCTATGACCCTGGGAAGAGTCCTTCCTTGCTTTCACTAGCTTCTGGTGGGGGCAGGCAACCCTTGGCACTCATTGGCTTGCAGTGTCCTGGTCTAACCTCTGCTTTCATCTTAACATGGCATTTTTCTCTGCGGCTAGACATCGTTTTCCTTCTGTGCCTGTCTCTGTGTCCAAATTTCCCTTCTATAAGAACACTAGTCATACTGAATTAGGGTCCACTTGATGACTTTATTTTAATTTGATTACCTCTTTAAAGACTCTATTTCCAAATAAGGTCACATTGCAGAAAATTGGGGGGTGGGTAGGACTTGAACATAGGACTTGAACTTCTTTCTGGGGGAGACACAATTGAACTCATAACATCAGTCGCTGTTGACCTTAGAAAAGAGAGATTGGCCAGGTGGGCCTAACATAATCACCTGAGCCTTTAAGGAAGAGAACTTCCTCTGATTCATGGCAGAAGAGGAAGTCAGACAGATTTGAGGCAGGAGTGGGACTTAATGTGCCATTGCTGGCTTCAAGATGGTGAGGGCCACGAACTAAGAAATGCGGGCACAACCTAGGATCCAAGGATGGACTCTGGCTGGAGCCAGCAAGGAAGGGGACCTCAGACCTGGAGCTGAAAGGAAATGAGTGTTCTGAACCGTGAGCCTTCGGATATGAGTTCATCTCATTCAATATCTAGATTTTGGCCCCATGCAAAAAATCTGGCTAGTCCACCTGGGTTTCTGATCTGCAGAGCTCTGTGATGAATGAATGTTGTTTTAAGTCATTAAGTTTATGGTAATACAGTAAGGTGTTACATGAAGTGCTGAGAGCTCTTCCCTAGGGTTGATGTGCATGCAGAGAGCCACGCTGGGATCCAGCACCATCCTTCAATGGCACTTAGGTTCCGCCCCTCTGTGAGAACTGCTGACACAGTCAGATTTTTAGTGCAGACTGTGATGAAAAGGAGAAACAGATTCTGGAAGCTGCTGGAAACTAAAGGACAATTCGAGAATTTGCTGTGCTCTTAGTGGACACCTGAAGCCACCGTTGAGCTCTGCTCAGGACTTCTTCCTGGGAGTGCCAGAATGTACTGACAAGAGCTGGCACTGGAAGCAATAGAGATTGCTTCAACTGGACACATCTAGTCTTCTCCATATTATTGCTCCTGGGAATAGGGGATTGCCACAGATTAGGGAAGTATAGTTCCAGACCAGGAGGCTGGAGTTAAGGACCAAATTTAAGATCAGTGGAGGAACTCGAGTATCAGCTAAGAACAGCAGAAGAAGCCCCACCACGTGAACGGGGCGCACACAGTAGGGCTCAGACATAAGCCTGCAGCTTGAGGGCAAGCACATCTTCAAGGGATCACTTGAGACTCAGACTAAGAGTAGGGTTAAATAAAGCACTGTACGTGATGGGGCTTGCTTATTAACTGAAGGGCTGGCTAGGGTTAGCAAGCAGCATGGAAGTGTTCACTCCTTACCCTCGGGCGGGAGCTTGGACATGTGTGAGCTGATCTCTCGTGGTTAGAGACCTGGAAATCCTGGATGGCACGTCCTGTCAGGGCAGAATCCTTGAATTGAAACTGATATTCATATTCTTAGCTTTTCAGGGTTCGTGGGGAGGCTTGAGAAATAACTATATATTTACATGCCTGTTTCCTTAGATCCTTTATCTAATTTTTAAACCACTATTTTCTTTGAGATCTAGTTTTGTCCTTTACTTAATAAGAAGTTCCCATTGTGAGTAACTGTTTCATTAGAAAGTGAAGTTATAGGCCTCATTGTGAAATAGAATTTGGCTATTTTGTTACATTCAGTTTAAAAGTTAATGTTCCTGTAACTGAAGTGGTCAACATCATGTGAAGGAAACAACCTCTTAAGAACAGCTTGGTCTGAGCTTCTTAATTGTTTTCCCCGGTGGCTGGGTCATTTGTCCCCTGAGCACGGGGAGCCTGGTCTTAGCACCTGGGTGTAGCCTGACTAGGGTCAAGTTGGGTTTAAGGGCTGCTGCTGGCTCAAGGTCAAGCCACTGTGTCTGCTCAACCAGCCCTGCCCTTGGCCCCCAGAATCTACTCAGAGTCATCCCATCCAGCTGCCAGCACGCAGACCTGGCCTGCTTCCTGATCCTCCTGGGTGTCTTCCCGTGACCAGACCACAGTGACCGATGTCCACTCCGAACCTCTGTGGTACTTAATATCTGGAGCTATTCAGTACTTGACATAAATTCCCTTGTCTAGATTTTTATGGTACTTAAAAAATTCCTTGACATTTTAGAGCTATGAGAGATCTAAGCAAGTAGCTATTCTAATTTCTCCTTCAAGTATTAAGCTGAAATTATATAGAGGAAGAGCCAAGACTAGAACTACATGCAATAAAACTCCTTGTCTTCCGTTATTCTTCTTCTACAGCAATGTCATCATTATTTTGTATTTTCACTAGACTATTAGTCCCTCAAGGGTCAAGGACCTGTTACTGTTCCCTCTGTAGGTGCCCGGCCCAATAGTAGATAACATGTGGAGGTCATTGAGGAGAAAGCTCACTGGCAAGTACTTAATCGTTTCACGTGGCTACTTAATGAGCATAATGATTATAGCCACCTTTATTTACACACCAAGGATTCACATCAGTTAATAAGTATTGTTCCCTTCACCGGTTTCATGCAGATATCGTCCAAATTTTAGCTTCTCTGTAAGTAAAATGGGAACCAATCCTATGGTAAAATTCTATATACCTGCATTTTTTGGACCATAAGATGCACCTAGGTTTTAGAGGAGGAAAATAGGGGAAAATTTTTTTGAAGCAAAAAATGTGGTAAAATATTTAATAACATAAATAACATAATATTTCACCAATGTAAATGTAAACAGAACTCAACAGCAGAATTAACAACCATTATTCCTCCCAAATTTGGTGGAGGGATATGTGTCTTATAGTCCGAAAAATACGGTAGGTAATGATTTTGACAGAGTGATGACATTAGCCAGTATATACTGGTATTTCTTTGAAAGATGGGAGGACACCTAAAATATTACATATCAATTTTATCAGCATCATTTCCACTGAGAACACAGGCATTCTTGAACTAGAAAGGTTAATATAACTTCTAGAGATTTGACAACAGGATGGAAAGCTTTGTTACATTATACAGGGTCCAGCACAAATAACACCCTTTTTTTTATTACAAAGCCTTTTATTACAAAATCACAGGCATGTAATTCTGTAACATAACAATATCGCACCCAAGCACATCATGTGACATTTTAGGTGAAATGTTCAAATTAAAGTATAAACGATCACACCCATATTATTGCCCTGCCGACCACACTCAGGCAGGCCTTCCCTCTGCCAAACTCTGTGCATTGACTGTGAGGCACTTTGACACTACACTTGCTGATGAATATGTGCACCCCAATAATGTACATTTACGATGTTTTCTCAGTAAGTCAGTAATGTAAAACATATATTGTTATTTGCTGTAGTCTGGTAATGAGTCCTATCAATAAATTAAGTCAGAAATCTAGATTTAATTGGCATGCTTCAAATTGCTGGCGCTCCTTAATTAGAAAGGTTATTTTGTGGGTACCGTTGTTAAGATTAAAAAACTAACAAGGTTGACATGGCTATTTATTTTTTAAAAATTGAGTTAACTGCGCAAGAACTAAGTGCTTTTCTGGGAAGTTATTAATGTCTGTTCTGCATCAAGGAACCAAATTTCAATCAGCAGCCTCTTTTTCCTCTCACCTTTTTAAAATGACTGTTCTTGGGCTACAACTTATATAGGACGCATTAAGCAGTTGTTCAATATTTTTCGCTGGGTTTGGCAGCATACATTCAAAGTGTAAAGCATTCATTTGAGAGATTTCTACTGACTCATCAGTTGGGTCACAAAAGACTGAATAGAAAATTGCAATAAGCAATAACCAAAAAGGAGCAGCTTGGATCAACCCTGGTACTAATGGAGAGCAGCCTTAGTTTCTGAAGTGTCCTTCCAGGTCCTTGTGTGGTTGGTCGTGGGGTCAGTAGTCATAGGCTGGAGGAGCAGCGGGGACATTCTGTACGGCCATGCCACTGATTCAGACAACTGGTGAGCAGCAGTCAGGTCGGCTCTCCCCACCCGACAGCAAAACCACATCGACTGGCGAGTCTGGGGGTGTTGCCGGGCAGCAGGTTTTTTTGTACTGATATTCAATCTAATCTAAATCAATGATATTTTAAAAATTCTTGGAATTGGCTTAATCAGCTATACTATTTTAAAGTCAATTTATCTTTAGAGTTAAACATCCTACAGCGAGCCACAGCAGGCTCTTAGGGCCTGTCCCTTTCAAGCCTGGGGCTGATACGCACACGCAGCGGGAACCCAGTCGGCTCCCCGAACTAGGCTGCATAGGCAGCAGCTGGGGTTGCCCCTCATCAGGGAAATGGAAGGGTAGCTTTTCTTGAGACCACACAGGGCTTGGTGTGACACGCAGCACAGCGCTGAGGAAATAAAACCTAAACCACAAACATTTTTGGAAAATAGTCTGTAATGGTGTTGCATTCACCGACACGAGAAACAGATGTTCAGAAATTTTCAGGATTCAAAGGTGTTACTTTATTGGCCAAAAGTTTTAACCTGCGCAGGGGCGAACTCTCGAAGTGTCCGCGGGAGACACTGCGCCAGAGAGGCTGCAGATGAGAGTTGCGCCTGGCTCTCACAGACTAGGGTTTTTATGGGGGCCAGAAGCAGACGTGGCTGTTAGCTATTGGCCCATTGAAACAAAGCAGGGGCTTCCCATTGGCTCGGGTTACCGTTGGCGGGCAGATTCTGGCGGGGTCCTAATTTTGGCTCCTGCCCGTATCGCAATGGTCGACCGGAGGCCGTTTGCTCAACTTTACTGCTGCAACAGGGTGAGGTTTACCCAGTTAACTGTTAGTTATTTTCCGACGCGCTCCTCACAATGGTACATAACAGAGCATGGAAGAGCAATCATTTCTTTCTAAGGAGGACACAAGTTTTTAAATTTTTTTTAGTCCAGTAATTAGGTGGCCTATATGAGAAATTTCTATTGTAATTTACAAATTTAGTAGAGTTAAAAATGATATAAAATGTCAAGTTATAAATACACTCTAGTGTTCTAGATAAAGAGAGAAATGCGTGGACTGAAAGTGATCCATCTAAAGGAAGTTTTATGGTTGAGCTAGTTTCTGGGGATCCTCCGGGACTCCTGCCTTTGCTTTCCTTGGGCAGAGCTGATTGCTGGGAGTTTTCTCATGGGTAGCTTTCTTCCCACAGGAAGCTCCTCTTCTCGTCCTCGATACCTGTCCAGTCGAAGGAATGTTCACCTCTGTTTCTCATGATTAATGTTCCTTTTTCTACTCCGATTGCACTCATTGACAGTTTTCAGCACATTTAAACATTCCATACTTTTTAGTTTTGCTTACCAAGTTAAACCTGTGTTTTTGAAAATTGTTGGAAATTTGAAAAATGTCCTTTAAAAAGAGGGCTGACTATGAAACTGAGATTCTCCAAAAGAATGATTGGTGGAACATGATGTAAATAAATTGGCAAACCATGGCTTGTAGCACGTAGCACACCTATGGGGCTTATGCTGATAAGTATATCACCAATCGATCACTTGCTTGGGAAAATATTGGTTGTTTTGCTTTTAAATTATACTTATTAATTGACTTGAAAATTAAAAATCCTTTCCTGTTATCACAGAAGTTTCTCTTGTTTCAAAATGGGAAAAAAAGGAACAAAACAAAAAATTCCAACCAAACTTTACTGAAAGGTTCAGTGGAACAGGCCAAAATATTCAATGACACCAAAGAAAGTAATTGATAACAGGTGGCCAGTTAAGGTTTGCCAGCTGTGATCATAAAGACAAAGAGAACTTTCATGGTCAAGGTCAGGGTCTTGAACATACTTTTGATGTGAATAGAAGCTTTGTAAGGGTAAAGAATAAGAATACAATAGAATACTGTATCACCAGAATAATACCGAATGCTGGGAAAACTAAAAACTATAGTAATTTTTTTTTTCTGTTTAAAAAGAGTACTTTACAGTCCTTATAATAAATCCTTACTTTATTCTCTGCTTTTTACTCATAGTTGTAAGAATTTACATAATTAAAGAGAAGAACCATCTCTTTTTCACTAATTAAGTGATGATTGATGGCCAGAATTAAGGCAAAATTATTTGGGGACACATAATTTGTTCTTACTTACAGTAGTAACATGTGTTGTTTAAATTCATTATTCTCTCATGTTTCTTCAGAAAGAATGAATTGCTTCATTTATAAACTTATTTTAATGCAACATTTACTTTTTGAAACCATATTAGAGACAATTAGGCTAAGAATTAAACTTGATAGACACTTTAGTTACCAAATTATATAATCACAGAGTTGGCAGAAATAAAAATATACCTTAAGCTAATCATCCTGATAAATGTTGACTCCATGTTTTAAAAAAGTCAGATTGGGCACCCGTAATGACTTCGGTGGTTTTCTGGTACAGTAACTCCTCCCCTAACAAGGCTGCTAGGTTCTGTGACTAAGAGAAACCACTGCACAAAACCAGGTTCACCATAGGCTAATTTATAAAAGCAAGAGTTAAGTTTCTATGACACTTTGTCAATGCTATAACAAAATGACACTGACTGAACCCAAGTTATTCGAGGACCTGCTGCATTTGATAAGAACTTGGAAGAGCTTCGGTTTCCATTTACTGGTATTTAGGTTGGAACTATACTGAATCTGACGTTCTTTTCTCCTACCCATTGTGGTAGGGAAAAGTCAAAAGGAAAGGTGACTGTGCTCTTTTTCCTACTTCAGGCAGTGCCCTATTTCTCCCTTTCAATTTATTGCCACACTTCTTCAAAGGAGATTGATGAATAGTGCTGTGTATGTATGGCTCTCCAATTCCTGAAATCTCATAACACAGTAATAAATACTAGCAACAAACATTCACGTGGAGTTTGTGCCAGGCAGTGTTCTCAACACTTTAAACATGTTCACTCACGTGATTCTCACATCGACTCTCTGCAGCAGGCACTAACATTACCTCCATTTTACAGATGCACTTGCCAAGGCAGAGAGCAGATAAAGCATTCATCCCAGTTGCAGAGGTACCCAGAGTTAGGATGCAAACACTGGCAGTCCCGCTCCAGAGTTACCTAGGCTGCCTCTCACTAGAGGTTACTTGATTTCTTAATTGTCGTATCTCATGATATCTTTCCTGTTGTCCCATTGCTTTGCATCTTGATATTACTTGACACTGTTGATTGTCCCTTGGCTCTGTGACTACGAAGTCATCTGGTTCTCTACTTGTCTGCTTTCTTTTCTTGGGTGGGTTTCATTTACTGCTTATATCTTTTGTGCCCTAATTTGATATATTTAGCAAGGCACTGTCTTCATTCTTCTTACTTATTTTCTTACTCTACGATTGTTCCTTCGAAAATCTCTTCATCTGCTTTGTTTTAACGATTCCCATGTATCTATGCCATTCCCAACCTCTGCCTGAATTATTTGCTACATATTACCCTCTTCTGAAATGTTTCGCAGGTACTTTAATAATAACGGGCCCCCAAATTGACATCTACTATTCCCTTCCCTCCTGCATTTAACCCCCATGCTGTGTCTGCGTCTCAGGTCATTGGGCAGCACTGCTTATCTCTCATTCATCTGCACCAGGCACTATCCATGTTATTCTCGAAAGCTCTCTTCTCCTCACTTCTTGGATATAGTCAGTCTTAAGGCATTTTAGACAGAAAGAGCAACTTGAGGGAAAGATAGAAGTATGCATGTTCTTGGCATGTTAGGGCAATGGTGAGTAGCCTAGAGGTTTAAAGGAATAAAGAGTGAAGCAAGGAAAGAAGAGATTAGAAGAGGTTCTTGAGGCCAAAGTGTGTCTTTGACTGACAGGCTCTTCATCAGTATGCTTCTCTTCTTTAGGGAGCCGCAGCCTTGGTAAAGATGTGGAAGTCAGATCTGGTCTTTATTCCTGCAGCTCCCGTAGCATTACTGGTACAGTAAGTCCTCACTTAACGCTGTGATAGGTTCTCGGAAATTGTGACCTTATGCAAAACAATGTGTGATACAATCACTATCACTGTAGGCTGATTATAGAAACAAGAGTTAAGTTCCCACAGCGTATTTCTGTTCACGAAACATCACCAAACTTCTAAATAAAGACCCAAAACTTCTAATATGAAATGCCGAAATAAATGTGAATTATACATACATCTTTAAAAGATTAATAAAAACAAGTAAGGTAATTATTTTCCAACCCATTTATTCACGTTCAGTGTCATGGGTGGCCAGAGCCTATCCTGGCTGTTCAGGGCACATGGCAGGAACCCACCCTCCACAGGACGTCCTTCCATTGCAGGTACACTCACACACACCCGGCACTCAGATGGCACAACGTAGACAGGCCCATCCACCTCACGAGTACGTCTTTGGGATGTCAGATAAAACCAGAGTCCCCAGAGAAAACGCAGGCAGACATGGGGAGAACACGCCAACTCCACACAGAAAGTGGCCCTGGCTGGAAATCGAGTTTTTTCCCATAGTTATGTTTTAACAAAATGACATTACTTAAGGACCTGCTGTATTTCTGGAGACCAAGAAACTCTCAGAGGTAGACTGGCACCAGTCAAGGGGACTAGAAATAGAAATTGAGCTGGCGAGGGGGAAGCGTTCCATTCCAGTGTTTATGTTCCCTTTTCGGGGCACTATGCCAAGCATGAAGCCATTTGGGAAGCCAATGGCATCATCAAAGTGACACCTGATGATGTCAGGAGTGAGGCAGTAAAGGTAGAAAGGGGCCTGAAAGAACAGGGAGGATGGTTTCCCCTCCATCCTCCCCACCCTGAGAGCTGATGAATTACTACCTCCCACAAGAGGGTCTGGTGACTGGCACCCACCTGTCCCGCACAGTGCCAAGCACACCCGCCAAAGCTTCCTTCTGCAGATGAGATTCCATATCCTTATTCCAGCCACCTCCTTTGAAGCACACATTCTTGTGTAAGTTAGTACCATTAGAAAGCCAGAGGAAAGGAGGCAATTCCTTAGGATTGGGGAAGCACTGTATTTCTTTTTTATGGTAATATAAAGTCTCTCCTAAATTTGGTGGGGAGTGAAATTTAGAGAAATAAAAAAACTTTAGCAAGTCAGAATAGGCAAGTACTTTATCTTGAACAGAGAATCTGTAATTCTCTGTCAGGGCAGTGGCCTTGGCTGGGGTGGGACATGGTCTAGCTGGTACCTGATTTAACAGAGGGGCATTCTAAGGGTGAGCTCTAAGTATCTGGGGAGTTGAAGAGGGGGAAAGAACCTCAAGTGAAAGGTACTTGCTTACTACCTTTATGAGATCCTGGTTAGATACTTAAATGATAGGGCAGGTTTGGAAGTTTCCTGGGTTTTTTAAAATTCAAGACATTTTCTTTTTTATTTTGATAAAACTAGAGTAAGAAAATGCATTCTCTAATATTGCTCAATTGCCCACCAGTTCCTTGGTACTTCTTCTAGGTGGTTGGCTTATCTGTAAATTGTACATGCATCTTATTTGTAAATTGCACATGCATCTCCTACCCCAGCCCCACCAAACATAGAATATCGTCATTTGCTCATGTCTGAGTAATTTTCACTCCCCTTGAGTGTTTTAGGAATCTAAGGTTGAAAACAGATCACACCTCTGTGATGGGACATGTTTGCTATATTATTTCTCTTTGCTTTTTTTTCCCCTTTGTTTTGATTTCCTTGCTATGGTTACTTTACACTTAGTCTGTTTTATAAATTAAGAGTTGGCAATTTGTCAATGAAAAGAAAACATAAACTGCTAAAGAAGGGGGAGGGAGAGAAGGAAATAGGACTAGTAAAACAGAAATCTGAACATATGGCGACCATATTTCCTGCATGAAAAATCAGTACACACACTCTGACCAGTGTTTGTGCATTTGGAAACAATAACGCCAAATATATTAGACTAGGAGTATTTCTGACAACTTGGCCTGTATGATTTCTAGCCTCGCTTGGACTTTAGAATAAGGAAGCTATGTGGGTATTCCCATGCCGGCTGCAGAGGGCACAGATGGGTCCTTGGGGAGGACTAAACGCTGCCACCCTTGCTCTCCGGGGTTATTTATTCCCCTATTCCTGTGAAAGCAGAAGGCTCCGAATAGCAAAAACTCTCACCAAAATTCAGATGTTTGATAGAACTGATTTTTCCAATGTAAAAACTTCAAGAAATCGTCTGTGAAGTTACAAGAGCTTAAAAGTGCATATACTGGTAATGTTACTACACATGAAAAGGATTAAAATCAGGTTTGATTCTGACTGTGTCATTGTGCTCTTGCTCTCTGAAAGAGATTCACGCAGAGCTATAAATACACTTAAACAGAGCTGGGTGTTTTCCTATGAGCAGGTTTCCTATTAACAATAGGTTCTCAACACCTATGCTTTAATGTATCTGTGTGCCTTTTGTGTTCCAGTGGATGCAAACATTTTTGTGACATAAAGGCTAGTTTTTATTTCCATAAAGACTAGTCTTGTAAAAAGTGCTCTTTCTCTATCTTTAAAATTATTTATTTATTTATTTACTTATTCCTCACCTGAGAACATGCTTATCAATTTTAGAGGGAAGGGAGAGAGAAGGAGAGGGAGAAAAGCATCAGTGTGAGAGAGAAACATCGATTCATTGCCTCTCGTGCTCGCCCCAACCAGAGACCAGACCTGCAGCCTTGGCTTGTGTCTGACTGGGAATCGAACTTGCGATCTTTTGGTTTGTGCGACAATGCTCCAACCAACTGAGCCACCCAGCCGAGACACCCTGTCTCTATTTTAATTTGCATGACAACTTTGACTTGTTTCCTGTTCATGCTGGGTAAGATTTGAGTGCCAATGAATAATTAGAAACTGTTTTAGACTTTACATATGTGTGTGTGTGTATACAGGCTCATATTTTTACTTTTTATTTGATGCCATTACAAGCTGTTAAAACACATACAAACTTAGAATACTGTGGAGATGAGCTGCTTAGATTCTGTGATGATGAAGTACAACATTCTTAATATGCCTTCTTTAAACTGCCATCTGAAGTTTGTTCCTGGGGTCTGTTTTGGCTTTGATGCTTTCATAAGTGTGGAAGTCATTCTGGAAGTACCAGCTTCCTCACTCTTTGCCTTGATTCTGCCCCCTTCGACACTCACAACACTGATGCAAATGAAAAGACAACCTCTGTCTGTTAAAAGGCCTCTCCTGCTTTTTGATTTCTGTCCTTCATTCCCCAGTCCTCCTCAGTAGGGGAGCTAACACCTTGTCCCTGCCAGCTGAACTTACTATAAAAGGTAAAGAGGAACATTAATAATAAGACTTATAAGTTGCCCGGAGCGAAAGCCAGAAATTATAAAGGACATATTCGTCTCCAGGGTGAGGAATTCATTTTACTTTTAACTCAGGCAGACCCCCTGAGAACTACCATAATAAGGGACAAAAGATTCAATTCTCACAGCAGAAGTTGTTCCTTAACTGCCCCTGTTTCACAGCCAAGAAAGTTTCCCATGGCCCCTGTCCCTCTACCCTGTGCCCACTTCCCCAAACTCCTGCTTCATAAGAATTCCTGCTGCGGTTTGGGCTTCTAATGTCGAATACAAACGGAAGCTGCACTTACTGTCAGAAATTCGTAGGTTGTAGTGTCTCCATGCCATTTATAACCAAGTGGATGGATTTAGGAGCCCTGGTTCATGACGTGTCCATGGCTGACCTTGTCTTGGAAAAGCGCTCTTTGCTGCACTCTGACAGCTCTGCTCAAAGGTGAGCAATTGAGTCTCTTGCAAAGAGCTTTCAAGTGCCGCCCCTGTGAGCCAGCACATATCGTAGTCTTTGCAGATAGGATCCATGAAAATATGAGGACACAGAATCGCGTGGTCTTATTTTTACCGCATCACCCTTTGTGCTGCACCTGCACGAAGATCCCAGTGTAAAAATAGGCATCCTCATTGACTCAGACAGTGGACTTACACATACAAAGAGCCTTGAGAATCTTGGCTGTGGTGATTAATTTCATGTGCCAACCTAACTGGGTTAAGAGATAAATCCAAGTAGCTTGTAACAATGATTCTCAGACATGTGGTCCTTCCCAAAACACCCATGGAGATATCTGGTCTACACCAAAAGGTCTGTGACATTTAAATTCCACCCTTCTGCAAGATTTAAACACCAACCTACCTTCCTAACCCCAAATGCCATGACCAGTTAGGTTACCAAGGCAAAGAGGGTAGTTATTGACAATACAGCCACAGGATAATTATTGGACCGATAGAAGATGATAGTGTTTTGTATGTATTAATCCTGTAAACCCAAAACATAAACAAACATTATGGGCTATTCAAACCTAGGGACATTTTCTAAGAGTGGATGTTTCTGATAGGACCAACATCAAGGACCATTTGACATGGACCAAAAGTCCCTGTGACATTTTGGACAGGACCAAATGTCCTGCAAGGGGTAAAACATTCCTGGATGTGTCTGTGAGCATGTTTCAGACCAGATTAGCATTTGAATTGGTAGAATGAGTACAGCAGATGGCCCTCACTGATGCAGGTGGGCACCATCCAGTCCACTGAGTGCTTAAGTAGACCAAAATTGAAGAGAAAGGGTGAATTTGCTCTCTGCTTCATCTTCTCTAGCTCTTAGTCATGGTGCTTCTGGTTCTCGGGCCTTTGGGTTTGGAGTGTAACTATTTTATTGGCTTCCCTGGGCCTCTAGCTTGCAGATCATTGGACTTCACAGCCAATCCTTCGTGATAAATCTCTTTGTATACATATTCTCTTGATTCTGTTTCTCAGGAGAACCTTAACTAATATTGTACATTTGCTGAGTGTCATAATGCAAAGTAAAAACCATTAAAGTGACTATAGAGCTGCATGAAACTGTATAGGACACCGGTTAAAAGAAGACTCTAAAGTCAGGCTGCTGGAGTGTGAATCCTGGCTTTGCCATTTGCATTACCTGTGCATCTTGGGGAAGTTATTTAACATCTCTTGGTTTCAAATTTTGCAGCTGTAACCTGCGAGTATGAATAGTACTTACGTGATATGATTATTTTAAGCACCACATGAGACATGCATGCAAGTTTTTAGAACAGTCTTTGTCAAGTGTTAGCCATTATTTTAAAATTTCCCATCATCCTTGCCATCATCTCTCTTTGATCACATGTGCTGGGTCTTCACGCTCCTACCCTGCAGGCCCCACGTGTGCATGGCAACAGCGTCTGTGCCCTGGACCTGCCTGACGGTTCTCTCGTCCACAGATAAAAACCTTGTCAAGTGGGGGCCCTCCCTGTGGGACATAATGAAATAATCCACCCAAAAATGTTAACGACTGAAAATATCTCTGGATGTCCTTTCTTATTTGTCTTTGTATTTTAACAGGGTATAAGGTCTTAATTCAAAGGCATACATTTCTAAAGGGTCAGCTTCAGGACGAGGTGCTTGCTTCTCCACTGGTGGTTAGTGCTAGGGTATTTCTGACATCCTCCAGGTCACCCACAGAAGGCAGTGGTTAACTATAGCTGTTTAAAGGTCTGATAGTTAGCTTTCTTGCCCTTTTATGACTTGTCATTGTCATCATCATCATTCTTGTTTAAATAAGAACTATGTAAGCACTTGACATTTTACTAGGTTCCTGAATCCTAATTTTCTCTTCAAGGTAGGTGTGCTTATTCCTTTTTTACAGATAAAAAAACCCAAACTCAGCGAAATTGGTGACTCACCCAAAGGCACACACGTGGTGAGAATTTGGGATTTGAGCCCGAGTTGTGCCATGCTAGTCTGGCCCTGAAGGCAGTGATGTCATTGCTATAGAACTAGAAGAGACAGCCACTTGATTCATGCCATTCCTCCTCCCGTGGACAGCCACAGGACAGCAGCCTGTGTCTGCCACTTCCTGTGACCTCCCTCAGTCCCAAGCATAGTGCCTTATCACACGGTCTCACTACAGGCTTGTGAGAAGAGTAAACGAATGTGTGAATGCACACATCAGGTCTGTACCTTTCTCAGGGAGTGAGATGTGACCAACAACTCAGTTGGCTGGATTTGTTAGCTGTCATATAATGGTCTCAGAAGTATTAGGGAAGTAAACTACAACATCCACTATTCACAGACCTTCGTAGCCACATTAGTAAATGAGAAAACCAGGTATCTTTCATTTGTACCTTATACAAACACAACTGCCTATACTTGCAAACAATATCTGATAATTGTAGATTAACTTTACCGATCAGAAACCTATATGCACTTTAGGGTTAAATGATCTCACTTAGGTGGTACTCCTGGTCCAAATGAACTGATCTCTGTCAGATCCTCAACTCTTTGCGTCTTTGCCTTCTGAGCCGCAGATGGTGTAGTCTACTGGTTTCAGTTGTGCTGTGTTTTGAGTGCAGCCCTACTGGCATCACATCCAGCACGGTGGGTCGAAGAATATTTCTTGTTGCATAGTAGGACTATTGCAAGTTGATGGTAAAACCCTGTAAGGGCTTGCTGTGATGAAAAGGAGTCTCATGGTGTCCTCTGTTTTACTGCCCTATGAACCGAAGTCCTGAGCAATGTTGAAAATAACAATAACCAGAGGCATAGATCCAGGGTTACCACACATTCCTCCTCCAAAGGTTAACTTTCCGTTTTTAAACGAAGGATCGGCATGTGGTACATAGCTAAGAGATTTCTTTTTGATATTTTGGACTGGGTTATTTTTTAAAAAAACTCAAAAACATTTTATTATATTGATAATGTTCAAGTACATTACATAACTGAGACATAGGCATGGACTAAAACTTGAGGGCATTTCATACCATGGTATTTTTTTTTTTAATCCCAAATAAAGCACACATTTGGGATTTAAATATATTGCAAAAGCAAGACAGTAAACTAATGTTTTTTTAAATAATTTCAGAACTCAAAGATAATTCTGTCACCTGAATTAAAATTGCTCAAGGAGCAACCCATAATGGGCGCAATTGCTCAGAGATGTGCAGAAAAACCCAACGAAGTTCAAAATCATTGATTATGCTGTTAGGAGTTTGTATGGTGTTTTGTTTCTCAGGTTTGTTTTTTGGGGGGAGGGTGGAACTTTGTTGTTTTCTTAATGAAATGCTTCTAAAACTTTTATTTTTTGTTATTCAGTAAGGCTAGTACATTCAAAAAACAGATTACAATTGCTTCAAAAAAGGTGATTAAAATCAAATAGATCTACAATCCACCAGTAAAAGCGGACACACTAAAACTGTATTTTTTCTTGCTGAGCAATTGGGAGAAAAAGTTGTTGTAACTTATTTTTTACTCCAAAGAGTAAAAAAAAAAAAAAAAAAAAAAAATGCTTACTTTACTAGTCTCTGCTTTGTACATTACTGATTGTGCTGAGACATGAATTATTTTCCATATATTGATTTTCTGTTGAAATGAGAATCTATAAGGTGCTCTGAGGTTGATGGGTGGGACCTTAATGTCTATAAAGTGGTGTGTTGGTACCTATTCAGAGAAACTTCAGTTTCCAAGCTGCATGTGCCATGTGGAGGAAAGTTGGCTCCCACTGCAGACTGGATGCTGATGGTGCCTGAGGCTTGAGTGAGTTAACCTGGGCCTTCCTGAGGCAAGAGGACCCACAGGGACTATGTATCTGTCATCAGTGTGACCACTCAGATCATCTAGATGCTGAGTTTGGTCTATTAATAATCTAATATAATTGCAGGGTCACCATGATGCAAAAGGGCATGATGTTCATCAGAGAAATAAAACCAAAGACCTCTCAGGTCAAGCGCTGGAAGAGAATCTCCAAAGGGGAGAGAGGAGTCAGCATGCAGGGCCCTAACTTTGGTCCTTTATCTTAGTTAAGTGCTTTCCCTTTCATTCTTATTCCCATTAGTGATACATCCAACCCGTAGGAGGAGTTTTATTTTCTCATACAACAGCAGCGATAGGTTAAAGCTTTCAAAAGACTTTTGTAAGTACTAAAGGTAAAAAAAAAAAAAAAAAAAGATATAAAATACAAAAGTTGTAAGCATAAAATTACAGGCAGCATCCACAGCACTCAGGTTTTCCCTCTCTGGCTAACCTGATCTTTGCTCCCGAAAGGAGTCCTCAGCTGGACGCTCGTTTCCCAGCCTCATGACTGCGTTTCACTGGTTTCCAGAGAATGCCTTTTTTTCACTTGGTCCCTTTGCTACATGGTCGAGAAAGGTGTTTTCACTCTTTGCTGAACTTCAATAGGGAGGATAGCTGGTGTAGCTCTTTGGTGCAGGCACCGCTCAGATGAGTGGAGACTGGGCAGCTTACGGGCTCTGCTTCTGAACCCGCGCTGCTTCTCGGTGTTAGCAACGGCTTGGACCGCTGGGGAGGCTGGGCCTTCTCCAGATCCTGACTGGGCTTCAGTCTGCCGGGTCTCTTCACAGTGGGACTTCGCATCCTAAGCTCCACCCATCTCCTGTTCTATTTTTGCCATATGGACGCAACTCAATGAAGCCTTTTGGATTTGGTTCATCGCATGGTCCTCCACATCTGTAATTTATTCCTTGAATTGTTTCTTTCCTTCCTGAAAGGTTTCATACCTTAAGAATCAAGAAGAGTCTCCTTCTTCCAGCTTTCTGTTTATACATGCATTTCGATTGAACTATTTAACCCTCTTTCACAGAGTGGAGCTATTTTCTGTGACTTTGATTTCAAGTTAGTCTCACTATTTATCCTTCTTTGAAAATTACATGGCCTCAGAGCCCTGAGGACTGGAATATTTTTTATAAGATGAAGTAATAAATCAATCTGATACCATGGGTCATTTATTTTACATTAATGGCTTTGAGCCAGCGAGAGAGTAGATGAGATGACTCTTGGAGAATCTTTTAAACTTTCCCAAGGAAAATATCTTATATAAACTTGCTTTGAATTTTAGAATATGTTTATAAATCAAGAAAATTCTATGTCTAATTTAAAGAAATATCCTAATATAATCACTTCCTTTCTTACACAACTATCCTTATTTCTAAGATATTATACATTTTAAATTCATAGTACAATATCCTAAATATGTAATAACAAAAATGACTCATATTTAAGATACTTTTGGAGATTACAACATGTTCTCTAATTTTTATCCCAATTATCCTTATGTGATAGTAAGTATAATTATTATGTCTATTATACAGAAAGTTTAACCAATGAGTTCAAGGTCATGCAATGTGGTAGAGCTGCTGCTTGGACAAAGGTAATCTAACTCCAAAACCCACACTTTTTCCATTGGACCGAACTACTTACATTGACCATGGGGAAAACCCTCTATTACAACTGGAATGTTCCCTTAGCCTCCATGAACTCTTCCCTTTTTAGCCATGGAAATAATTAATGGACACTAAGAAACATTTAGATTAATTTTCATTTGAATAAAATAAAAAGTGATTTTTTAACTTCAATGCCAAAGAAGAATGTCAAAAGGGATTTTATTGTTTTTGAAAGGCCATCCCCTGCTCCACTATTTATATATATAAATATACAAAAAATATATATAAATATATAAAATATAAATGTATAAAATATAAATATATAATATAAAATATATAAATATAAAAATAAAATATATTAAAGCATAATGTAAAATATAAAAATATACAATATAAATAAAAATGTATAAAAATATATAAAATATATATATATATATATATATAAGTATTGATTCAGGGAGTGATGTATCTCATCTTTGTTGAAGGACAACACTGTTCCCTTAAAGTTATAGACTAATTAGTTTCTTAGACACTCTGTCTGAAGGGTAACTCAATGCCAATTACCTAGTTGATATATTGCAAACTTCATTTTTCCAGTACTTTATGAGAAGGAAAGGCTTAGTTGAGAGAGGAAAGCAGCCCCTGACAGGTAGGAAGTGGCCTGGCACCATCAGCTGGGTGTGGGTGTTGCTGGGAGCTGGCCTGAAACTCACAACCGGGCTTTGGTGTTGTCCTGTTGAACAAGAACACACCCCCGAAGCACCAGCATCTGAGCAGGCCACTCTGTGACCATGACGAAGTGAGATGCAAAAACAAGACCACTCCGTAATCTTGTCTACAGGCAAATAGAGGGTCAGTGTGGAGACCACAAATGCCAAGCATTCTCCTAAACTGACTAATCTGAGTGACTACTGTTGCTTTACTAATTACAGCTTAGTCTCAGTCTGTGCTTCCCTCCTTCTATATAAGATAGGATTCTAGAATTATAGAATATTACTCCCTGAAATCATCCCATGTACAGCAAAGCTTTGCTTCCTGAAACTTCCCCGAAGTCACTGAACCCATGCCAGAAACCTGCGAAAGTTCTTTCTGGCATCCTCTTACTGAGATGTCCCGTGGTTCTCCATGCTGTGTGGTCTCCCTTATTGCAATAATAGATGAGTCCAAGTTGTTTAAATACAGATGTGCTCCCCGTCGATTTTGGCTGGAGGGCATTGACAAAGTTTAGCCATGCAACTAGAGGGAAGATTTAAGCACAGTGTTTTCCACCGTTAAACTCTGTTAGTTAGACACTTTATTACCTGGGAGAAAACTCCTACAGGTAATAGAAAGTTACCTGTGGTTTTTGTTGATATGAATATTTTATGGATTACCAATATGATCTCCATAGAGACCAGTTATTGACACTTACTTAGAACTGGTACCTTAATGCAGAGTCAATAGTAAAGATTTTGAATGTTTCTTGTGTCCATTTTTCATGGGTAACTAGAGCCATGCTTTGCAGCTCTTTTCAATGGCCAGCATCTAAATCCAACATCTACTATTACTACCTGGGTGACACTGGGAAAATGTCTATCTGTGAAATGGGCATGCTGATAGTACTTAATTCAGAGGGATGTTGTGAGGATCAAGTGAGATGATATGTCAGGTCTTTTGCACTCAATACGTTTTAATGTTTACAAGGACTTTCATTATTGTCATGACGTAGGGGTGGCATGTTAGTCTGCTCAGGTGCCGTAACAAAATACCATGGAGTGGGTGGCTTAAACAGCAAAAGTTTATTTCTCACTGCTCTGGTGACTGGAAGTCTGAGATTAGGGTGCCAGCATGTTTAGGTTCTGGTGCAAGCCCTCTTCCTGGCTTCCTTCTCACTGTCTTCACACGGTGGGCGGGGGAGCGGGGGGAGAGCGAGAGAATGAATAAGTACAATCTCTCTTGTGGAGGCACCACCCTCATAACCTCATCTAAACCTAATTACCTCCAAATACCATCACCTTGGGAGTGAGGACCTCAACGCATGGATTTTGAGGGAACATAATTCAGTCCATAGAGAGTGGTCATATCTTTTAACTCATAAAAGAGCTACAAACTAATTATTTTAAAACCCAAATAATTTTTGGTGGTTAGGTCCCAATATTGAGCTGGTTTATAGTTTATCATTTGATAGAGTAAGTTCTGTAGGATATATCAAACGTTTATACGGTTCAAAGTTACACTTTTTGAGTCCCTAATGGAGATTTTTTTATGGCCTTTCCCAGCTTTTCCTCCTCCAGCATCTCTGGGCTGAGACAGTGTAGCATTCTATTAGGTTAGGAGCTTTTTGCCACACTTCTTAGCTTTTGTAAGAAAATGGCAATTCTACCCCCAGCTAGGCTGGCTTAGAAAGTAAGTGGCTCTGCATTTAAGGGACATGATAGAATATTGCACTCCAGGCACTTAGAGGGAAGTATTATCTCAAACTCTCTGCCACTTCCTATTTATTAAAAGCGAAACTTAAAAAACTGATACTTACATATTGTGCACTTATTCCTCTACATTTTCTAAAATCTATCCTAAATTAAATCCATCTTAAATTTAAGTCAGAGCAGAAGATAGCTGAAAACTTGGGTTGTATTATTTTAGTTGATGTAGAATTAACCTTACAAATTATGGTTTATCACTGTACCTTTAGACTGCTTTGGAAAACATTTCAAACTAAGGCCTTCTGATACTGCTAAATCCAGTGACTTGTAGAATGTCTAGAAAAATAGAAAGTGCTCATTAAATATTGCATGAATAAATAAATGAATAAATAAATAAATGAATAAGTGATTATGTGGGTTCACCCTTAGGATATTTGGTATTTATTTATTACTGTTCATATACTATATTCATTAGAATGATCAGAAAAATTGATCACAGGACTCAGTACTAAAATTAGAGATATTTAATCAGTATTTTTTAAATTTTATTCTAGAAATTAACATAAAGTTTACTTTTGATGGCTATACAAAAAGTAGAATGTATAGTAGGTAGGTATACAGTAGAATTTTAACACGTCAAATTTCAGGTGAGCTCACTACAATAAGGACACAGAACAGTCCATCCCCCTAAAAATCTCCCTTGTGCTTTCATTTTGTGGTCATTCCTTCCCACCCCAACCTCCACTGATATGTTCTCAGTCACTACAACTTTGTGTTTTTGATAGTGTCATATAAACAGAATTATATTGTATGTAACCTTTTAAGACTAGCTTTATTCATTCAGCATAATGCCTTTGAGACCATCCAATTTGTTTTGTGTATCATTAATTAATTTACTTTTATTCCTGAGTTGTAGTCCATTAAATGGATACAACAGTTTATCTCTTTACTGCTTGAAAGTTACGTGCTTTGACCATTCATGTAATGTTTTCTGTGTATGTATGTGCACATAAGTGGTTTTTTCTTGGGTGGAATAACCCAAGAAAGCGTGAGAATGTGGAATCATACGGTAAATGTATGTTTGAATTTTCGGTGAACTTCCAAATTCTTTCCAGAGTGGTCGTACTAGTTCATGTCCCCACCAGTAATGTATGAAAATTCCAGTTGCGCTGCATGCTTGCTGACACATGGTATTTATTGTCAGTAAGTTTTGTTTTGGTCATTCTAATGGATATGTTACAGTATCTTACTATAGTTTTAATTTGCATTTTGTTAATGGAAAAGATGTTGAATACTTTTCAGGTGCTTCTTTTCCTTCAGCATATCCTTCTTTGTGAAGTGAGCAAATCTTTTGCTCATTTTTAAAAAAAATTGGGTTGTTTATTTGTTTTACTATTGAGTTTTGAGAGGTCTTTATATATTTTGGAAAGTTCTTTATTGAATATGTAATTTGCAAATAAGTTCTCCCAGTGCGTGGGTTATCTTTTCTTCTCTTAAGTGTCTTTACAGAGCAAACATTCTTAATCCTGACTTGGTCCAGTTTATAATTTTTCCTATTATATTTAAGAAGTTTTGCCTCTTTTTTGCTTCTGCCATATAAAATGTTTGTCATAAATTTTCTCCTGTTTTTGTCAGAAAGGTTTATAGTTTTACACCTATATTTAGATCTGAGATCTATTTTGAGTTAATTTTTGCATAAGGGATAAAGTTTGCATTGAGGTTCTTTTTCTTTTCTTTTTTCTTTTGGATAGATGGATGACCAGTTGCTCTGTAGTATTTGTTGAAAAGACTGTAATTCCTCAATTGAATAACTTTGGCATCTGTGTCAAAAATGAGTTGGCCGTATTTGTGCGAGTCTATTTCTGCACCCCCTGGTTCTATCAACCTATATGGCTATCTTTTCCCCGACATTACTCTATCTTGACTCTATAACTTTATAGTAAGACTTAAAATCGGGTGGGGGGATTACTTCAACTTTATTCTTAGTTTTAAAATTACAATGACAACTTTAATGATGATGTGTCTTGAAGTGGGCCTGTTTGGGTTCCTCTTGATAGGGACTCTGTGTTTTCTGGATTTGTGTGACTTTAGTTCTTTTGCCTTTTATGTAAATTTTAGAATTAGCTTGTCCGTATCCACCAAAAACCCTGAAAAGATTTTGATTAAAATTGCATTAAATCTATAGAGCAGTTTTGGGGGAGAATTGGCATCTTAGAAATGTGATGTCTTCAAATCCACAAGTATTTATGAAGGTCTTCTTTGATATCTTTCATCAGCATTTTGTAATTTTTAGAATACAAATTCTATACATTTATTTAGATTTGTACCTAAATATTTCATTTTTTTCTGGAGCAATTATAAATGGTGTTTTTATTTTTATTATTTCTGGAATGTACAGCTTTTTTTTTAATTCAAGTATAGTTGACATACAATATTATATTTATTTCAGGTGTACGACATAATGATTTGACATTTATATACCTTACAAAGTGATCAATACAAAAAAATTTAGTAACTATGTATCATCATATAAAGTTATTGCAATATTATTGACTACATTCCCTGTGTTGTACATTACCTATAAATGGTATTTTTAAAGGTTTTAGTTTCTAATTCTTCATTACTAATATGCATATGATTGATAAGTATATTGACTTTGTATCTCATATTCTTGTTAAACTCACTTATTTACCTTAAGAGATTTATTGTAGATTCCTTGGGATTTTCTATGCCAGCAATCATGCCACCTATCAACACAGAAGTTTTATTTCTCCCTTTTCAATGTGTATCATTTCAGTTTTTATTCTTGCCTTATTGTTCTAAGAATTCCAGTACAGTTTTGAATAGAAGTGGTAAGATGGATTCCTGTGTTGTTCCTTATCTTGGGGGGAAATTTTTTTTGTCCTTCACCATTCAGTATGATGTTAGCTGTGGGTTTCTTATAGATGTCCTTTATCAGGATGAAGAAGTTCTTATCTGTTCTTCAGTTGCTTAGAGTTTTTATCATGAAAGGATGCTGAATTTTGTAAAATGCCTTCTCTGCATCATGTTATCATCATATGGGTTTTCTTCAGAGTATTAAAATATGATAGATATGTTGAACTAGTCTAGCATTTGTTGTGATGTGTCATATTCTATATATATTCTGAATTTGACTTGCAGATATTTTGTTGAAAGTTTTTATATTTGTAGTTTGATGTGTGGTTGTCTTTCTTGTTCAGTCTTTGTTTTCGGTATGAGAGTAAATCTGGCTTTATAAAATGACTTGGAAGCATTTCCTTCTCTTCTGTTAAGTGGAAAAGATTGTATAGATTGATATTACTTATTTTTTAAATGTTTGGTAGAATTCACCAGTGTAACCATATAAACCTGGATGTTCCTTTTCTGGAAGACTAATAAATTCAACTTTTTAAACTTTGTTCAGTATTTCACTTAGCATAATACCCTCTAGGTCCATCTATGTTGTCCCAAATGGGAGGGGAGTGGGTAGTGGATGGGTAAAAAAAGGGAAGAGTCATATAGTCAATAATATTGTGATAAGTTTGTATGGCGACAGATAAATACTAAAATTAATGGAGTGATCATATTATAAGGTGTAAAATGTTGAATTACTATATTATACACCTGAAAATACTCAATAATATAACTAATATAATATCGTGTAGCAACTATATTTAAATTAAAAACATTGGTTGAGGAATTTTTAAAAAAGATTTTATTTATTTAGTTTTTAGAGAGGGGAAGGAAGGGAGAAAGAAAGAGAGAGAAACATTAAATGTGTAGTTGTCTCTCACATGCCCCCTGAACCACAGCCCAGGTATGGGACCTAGACTGGGAATCAAACCGGTGGCCCTTTGGTTCACAGGCTAGTACTCTATCCACTGAGCCACACCAGCCAGGGCATGGCTAAGGATTTTTTAATGATATCAACTATGGTCTATCTTGGTATATGTGCAGGCACTTGAAAATAATGTGTACCCTGTTGTTGCTGGATGGAGTGTTCTATAAATGTTGTTCTACTTTCATCTGGCCTCCGTGGTTTTTAATGAGAAATACTTGTTAATTAAAGTCATTATACTCATATAAGTAATGCATCACATGTCTTGGGATGCTTTCAAGGTATTTTCTTTGTGTTTTGTTTTCAGCAGACTAATCAGTACATTTGGGCATAAATTTCTTGATATTTATCCTGTTTGAAGATCTGCATTACCTTAAACTTTGTTGAAGATTTCACTTAGTGTAATACCCTCTAGGTCCATCTATGTTGTCCCAAATGGGAGGGGAGTGGGTGGAGGATGGGTAAAAAAGGGGAAGGATAATAAAAAAAATCTTCAACTGCATTTTAGGTATTTTAACAAATTTGGGGAGTTTTTAATCATTCTTTTAAAAAATATTTTGTTTTGCATTATGATGTTATTTTTTATTCTGGGGTACTGAAAACATAAATATTAAGCCTTTTGATATTGTCCCATAGGTCCTTGATATTCTGGGGGGTGGTGGTTTGTTTGTTTTAGAAAACAATTTTTCTTTGTGTTGTTCAGATTGAATAAATTCTATTTATCTATTTTCAAGTTCATTGAATCTTTCCTCTATTATTTCCACTTTACTATTAAGCCCATACAGTAAGTTTTCAAATTTTGGCTACTGTATTTTTTCAGTCCTAGAATTTTTATTTGGGTCTTTTATTTATTTATGTATTTTGCCAATGTTTTCTAGTTCTCCACTTGTTTCAACTGTGTTCGCCATCACTCGGTGTGTTTTACAGTAGCTGCTTTAAAGTCTTTGTCAGATACTTTCAATATGCCTGTCACCTTGCTATTGACATCTTATTTTCTTTTCCCACATGAGTGAAGATTTTCCTGGTTCTTCATATACTGAGTAAATTCAAATTGCATTCTGGACATTTGGAATATTATGGAATGCTACATATTATTTAAATGTATTGGAGAATGTTGATTTTTTAAATTTTTTTTAGCAGTCAATCAGCCCAGTTGGGTTGAGACTGCACAATTTCATCAACCATCTGTTGGATATGGCTTCAATGTTTTTCCATTTCCAAAGCCTTTCCAGGGCTGTCCGGATCTGCCTCATATGGCCATCAGCCAGGGGTCAGTTCTAAATTCTGGGCAGTAGTCTAGATTTTGTTTCAGTTCTCAAAGTCATTACTCTGGTATTTAGGGTTAGATCCACACATACGCAGTTCGAGATGAGTTTCAGCGGTCATAAATGACTTTGCAGAATCAGTTTCCTGAGTCCTTCCTATTCAGAGCTCATGGGCTACCCTTTCCGCCCATGCCGTCTCCCAGAATGAGAAGGCGTGTGGAGCGGAGACTAGCAGAGTCCCAGCTGATTTGCAGAGCCATAAGTGTGAAATAAATGCTATTGTTGAGTAAGCCACTGGGATTTTCAGGGTGTTTAAAGTACTGTTGTTACTATAATAAAATCCAACTAAGAGAATGTCTGACTCCCCAGATGAACTGCTCTATAGGGTCCGAAACTCCATGGGCAGAGCCTGGGATGTAAGAAGTATTGTGTACGGCTGTCAACCAAAAGACCAAAGAGAATGGCACCAATGAAGGTGTATGAGGGATTCCTCATACACAGGAGTCCCTGAGGCCCATGGAACTTCTAGCATAGACCTCCTTTGGACCTATAGTCTAAAGATACTCTTTGGAATGGGTTTCTGATTCTGATTGAGTTCAGAGGTAGCCAGATATTATTCATAAAGCCATATACAAATATGATCCACACTTTAGTAAGATTTCATCTATTGAATAGAAATCAGATGGCTTAAGTTAACTCAGATACTGTTAAACTGGGTGACCTTGGGTGAATTAATAATCTCTCCTCATCCCCATTTTTATTATCCAGAAAGAGACAGGGGGATGAGAGTGGATAAGAGCTGGATTACTCGTTTATGAAGGTCCCCTTTCTTGGTGTTATAATTCTCTGATCTTTTTTTAAAATATTTTTCTTTCATTCTTTGAATGTCTATACAGATTAAATGAATCCAAAGAATGAACCAAGTTCTATTATACAGAAAGTTCCTGCATGACAATACCATTTCAGTTATTTGGATTTTTATTAAAGAACCGAAGATTATATCACTAAGTAAAGCCATCAGCAGCTCAGCTGCATTTGGTGCCTGCCAGGCTGGGAGTGTGCAGGTTTTTCTGAGCATCTCTGCATCTCGAGTGTAAGTTCCCTTCTTAGCTTCCTCCCCAGCTTTGCTTGGACCCTGCATGCTGCTCTCTCAACTCCCACCCCTATTGCTTCTTTGCCCCATCCCTGGCAAGAATAAATAGCATGTCATCTTATTTTATTTCATGCTGCTGCTTCTACTCAGAAAGAGAATGAATTTTTGGCTTCTTTTGCACCACCAGTGAAAAATGCAGTTGGTCCCCCACTGTTCAGGGACCTAGGAATGGTACATAGATTAACAGAACTATTGGATTGGGAGAGAGATTACCTGGTTCCATTAAAATAGACATGAGGCATCAAAACCCACAGATTCTGACTTAACCCAGCAATGCTGTCTAGTGGGAGGCCTAGGGATAGAAAGTGGGTCTGTGACACCCCCTCCAACATGTTAATGTACTAAAGAATGATGTTTCAGGAATTTGAGGAAAAATAAACTACATAATAAAATGCAAAATGATCACTAAATTACAACAGATTGGAAGCAGAAAAGTGACCTGCTCCTGATTCTCTATTTTAGCTCCTTCTCTGCCCTTAGACAGGTAACTTTGGTCAGACCACTAAACAACAATCCATCTTCAAAAGTTCTTTGCAGATGATCAGATACAACCCAAACACACACACGAGTACGAAAAAAAACAAAAAAAGCACAGCAAAAAATCACTAGGCTGAAGATCTAAGATGGCAGCAGAGTAAGGTCAAACTGTAATTACAACTAAATTATAGAACAATTAACCTGAATAGTCAACTGAAAACTATCTGAAGAGAAATCTTATAACTGAGGATTTACAGAAGAAGCCACATCGAGACTTTTAGGAAGGACTGAGACTAGAAAAGCTTGGCCCTGCTCCCTTGTGCAGCAGCTGAGATTTTGGAAGGATATCTCAGCTATGGGTTGTGTGTGTGTGGGGGGGGCGGTGGTTATGCTGAGAAACATGGAGTTTAAACCCCAAGCTGGGCTCTCCAGCCTGGAGAACCAGAGCTGAGAAGAGGTGCCCACATAACATATAATTGTGAAAATTAGCAGGGATTCTGTCTGCCAGGGAGAGGCAGGTATCTGCTAGAGACAGATATACTCTGAAAGGGTCAATGCACAAAATCTCATTTGCAGCCACTCACCCTGGATTCTGGCAGAAGGAGGGGAGAGCAGACTAGAGTCTCATGAAGAGAGACTAAAGTTTGTGGTTCTGGGAAGAGAGCTGAAGGGACGGATGTTGGGGTCCCTGAACGGAGTTCTTCTCACACACCAGAGGCACTATCTTTCTTGGGTGGAGCATCTCCTCCATGTTGCATCAGCCTGGGGGAATGCAACAGCTCCGTCCTCTGGACTCCCTGCCTCCCCACCCTGTGGAGCTTGCATCCTGCTTAGGAGTCAGATGTCCGGCCCAGCGTGTAGAGGTCTGGGCAGACTGAGGCTGTCAGTGACTGAGTTGAATAGCTTTGGGCTGGGGGCCATTTCTCCACATTTCTATGAATCTGACTGGTGACCCCCTCCATGGGAGATACACTAGCCTCACTCTCTGGGCTCCCAGTGGCCTCACTCTCCCAACTCTTGGTGGCTCTGCCTTCAGAGGACTAGGCAGACTCCAGGACAGACTGAGTTGCATGGTTCTAGGGCAGGAGCTATTTCTCTCACCCTCCCCCAGGTGTGACCAGCAACTCCACCCAGCTGAGACAGGGCTCTGGACAGAATCTGGGACAGGCTGAGTTGTGTGGCTCTAACATGGGGACATTTTTCCCTCACTCTGCTTGACTAGTGCAGATCCTTATCTTCACACAGCCAAATCTTGGTTTTGGGGGGCCTAATAAACTGTTGGCCTCACCCTGACAACTCCCTGAGACCCTGCCTCACCACAAATGTATGAGTGAAGTGATAGCTAGATTTGATAAATCCTGGGACGTTTGCTGAGGGGCCTCAGACCTAGCACTTTGACTGAAATTAAATCTGAGTCAACTTGGTGAACACCACTCACCCCTACCTGGAGGCTCACTGAGAACATACTTCATGCAACTCAAGTACCAAAGGAGGCTCTTTTAGTGATTGAGCCTAACAGGCAGTCAAAAGGCAAAGGCTGGTGGAGGTGGAATTTTGGGTGCCTTGGGACCTTTGCCAACCTGCTCCCCAACCAAGTGCAGGTAAAAGCCAGACTTAGTGTGCAGCTTGGTTCTTACCAGACATACCCAGGCCCAGCAGAGGCAGCCACAAACTGTTGGTCACTTTGTAGCTCTAAACAGGTTGCCCAGGACCAGTCACAGACAGTGTCTGACATTAGTCCTCACCAGAGTCCCTTCTAAGAGGCCCTGGAACCAACACTGAAGCAGAGCTTCAGACAACATCACAGCAGAATCCAATTAGCTTCAAAATTGGCGTATACAAAGGGGGACCTTGGCAGGCACCAGAACCTCCTGAGGTGAATCATGCTTTGTGTGGTCAGCACCTGCACAGTGGTTTGTACACTGAAGCGCAGGTCAATTCACAGCCAGCCAGCCTGAGGGTCTGCCTCACACATACACAGACCAATAGCAATAAAGTCTCGATTACAACAGGAGTGCCCACATAACCCACACAAGGGATATTCCTAGAGCACCCAGCTCAGGTGATCAAGAAGACTGTGCCACTGGATCCCACGGGACACCTACTACGTAAGATCAACCTACTAAGACTAGGAGTCATAACAGATCTGCCTAATATATAGAAACAAACACAAAGAGGCAGCCAAAATGAAAAGACAAAGCAACATGCTCCAAATGAAAGAACAGGAGAAATCCCCAGAAAAAGAGCTAAATGAAGAGGCAAGCTGTTTTTCAGATATAGGGTTAAAAAATGGTTATAAGATATAAGGATGCTCAAAGAACTTAGAACTACAACAGCATGAAAAAAGGACATAGAAACAATAAAAAACAACCAATCAGAAATGAAGAATACAATATCTGAAATAAAGAATATACTGGAAGGAAAAATATAGGTTGGAAAAAACAGAGAACTAAATCAGTAATTTGAAAGACAAGGTAGAAGAAAATACCCAATAAGAGCAGCCAAAAAATTTTGTTTTAATTAACATAGTTTAAGGGACCTTAGGGACAATAAGAACAGTGACAACATCTGCATCATAGGGGTACCAGAGGAAGAAGAGAGAGAACAAGGGATTGAGAACCTATTAGAGGAAATAATGACCAAAAACTTTCCTAACCTGATGAAGGAAAAAAATCAGGAAGCTCCTAAAGCAGCCCACACCAAGATGTATCATAATTAAAATAGCAAAAGTTAAAGACAGAATCTTAAAGGCAGCAAGAGAAAGTTAGTTACCTACAAGGGAGCTCCCATAAAACTGACAGCTTAATGGAAACAATTCCCAGAAGGGATTGGCATGAAATATTCAAATATTCATTGGTGATGAAAAGCAAGGTCCTACAACCAAGACTACTTTACCCAGCAAGGCTGTTCTTTAAAATTAAAGGAGCAATAAAGGGCTTCCCAAAGAAGAAAAAGCTAAAAGAGTTTCTTACCATTAAATCAGTATTACAAGAAATGTTAAAGAGCTTTCTTGGAGAGGAAGAAGAAGGAAGAAAAAGAGGAGAAGGAGAAAACCAAAGGTACATAGTTAAAAGATTAAAATGGCAATAAATGCACACCTTTCAATGATCACTTTAAATGTAAATGGACTAAATGCTCCAATCAAAAGACATAGGGTAGCTGAGTGAACAAGAAAAAAAGACCCATATATATGCTGCCTACAAGAGACCCACCTCAGAATGCACAATACACACAGACTAAAAGTAAAAAGACAGAAAAAGAAATTTCATGCACATAGAAAGGAGTAAAAGCAATACTTGTATCTGGTGAAATAGACTTTAAAACAAAGCCTACAGTAAGAGATAAAGAGGGACACTATACTTAATGATGAAGGGAGCATTCTAACATAAGGCTATAACCCTTGTAAACATTTATGCACCCCACATAGAAGCACCTAAATATATAAAGCATATATTAATGGACATAAAGGGAGAGATCAACAGTAATATACTCATACTTGGAGACTTTACACTGCATTGACAATTGTGATACACCACATAAACAAAATAAATAAAAGATAAAAAGCATACCACATGATCATATCAGCAGATGCAGAAAAGCATTTGATAAACAGCACCCATTTCTAATAAAAACTCTCAGCAAAGTGAAAATAGATGGAATATACCTCAACATAATAAAGTCCATATATGACAAACCCATAACCAACATCAGACTCAATGGATGAAAAATACAAGCATTTCCCTTAAGATCAGGAAAAAGACAGGGATGCCCACTTTCACCACTCTTTTGCAACATAGAACTGAAAGTCCTAGTCACAGAATCAGACAAGAAAAATAGAAGGCAACCAAATTGGAAAGGAAGGAGTAGAACTATCATATTTATAGATGCCATGATATGTATATAGAGCACCCTGAGGATTTCACCAGAAACTACTAGAAATGAAGTCAGTAAAGTAGCAGGATACAAAATTAATATCCAGAAATCAGTTGTATTTTATATACCAATAATGAACTATTATAAAAGAAAACAGAAAACAATCTCACTTACAATTTTATCAGAAATATCTAAGAATAAATTTAACAAGGATATGAAAAACCTATACTTAAAAAATTGTAAGACACTGAAGAAAGAAATTAAGGAAGATACAAATAAGTGGAAACATATACTGCATTCATGGAGAGGAAGAATTAACACCATTAAAATGTTCATACTACCCAAAGCAATCTATATATTCAATGCAATTCTTATCAAGATATCAATGGCATTTTTCACAGAACTAGAATAATCCAAAAATTTATATGGAACCACAAAACACCCAGAATAGCCACAGCAATCTTGAGAAAGAATAACGAAGTTGGAGGAATCATGCTACCTGATATTAAACTATAGTATATCTGATATGAAACTATAGTACAAGGCCATAGTAATTAAAAGAGCATGTTACTGGCATAAAAGCAGGCATAAAAATTAATGAAACCATATAGAGAGCCTAGAAATAAACCCACACTTTTATGGTCAATTAACATTTGACAAAGGAGACAAAAATATACAATGAGGTAATCTATTTGTTAAATGGTGTTGAGAAAATTGGACAGATAATGTGCAAAAAAAATAAATCTAGACCACTATCTTACATTATACACAATAATAAACTAAAAGTGGATCAAAAGTTTAAATTTTAGACTCAAAACCATAAAAATCCTAGAAGAAAACATAGGCAGTAAAATCTCAGACATTTCACATAACTATATATTTTTTCTGATATATCTCCTTAGACAGGGGAACCAAAAGAATAGATAACCAAGTAGGACTATGTCAAACTAAAAATTTTGCACAGCAGTGGGAACCATCAACAAAATGAAAAGACAACACACTGAATGGGAGAGCATATTTGCCAATAATACATCTGATAAAGGGTTACTATCCAAAATTTGTAAAGAACTTATAAAACTCAACATCAAAAAACCAAACCATCCCATTAAAAAGTGGGCAAAGAGCCTGAATAGACACTTCTTCAAAGAGGGCATGCAGAGGGCAAATAGACATGTGAAAAGATGCTCAATGTCACTAATCACCAGAGAAATGCAAATTAAAACCACAATGTGATATCACTTTAAATGTCAGAATGTCTGTCATCAATAAATTGACAAACAACTAGTGTTGTTGAGGATGTGGAAAAAAGGGAACCCTCGGGCGCTGTTGGTGGGAATACAGACTGGTGCAGCCACTGTGGAAACCAGTATGGAGTTACCTCAAAAAATAAAAATGGAACTGCCTTATTAGCAATTCCACTTCTGGGAATTATCCAAAGAAACCTGAAACACTAATTCAGAAGAATATATACACCCCTATATCTATTGCAGTATTATTTATAGTAACCAAGATTTGGAAGTAGTCCAAGTGTCCATCAGTCAATGAGTGGATCAAAAATGCTATGCTATATTTACACAATGGAATAGTGTTTGGTCATAAAAAAGAAGTAAATACTACCTTTTGTTACTGCATAGATGGGGCTGGAGAGCATTATCCTAAGTGAAATTAGTTAAAGACAAATACCATATGATTTCATTGATATGTGAAATCTAATGAACAAAATAAACTAACAAACACAATAGAAACAGACTGATAGATACATAACAGGGTGGCAGCTGTTAGAGGGGAGGGGTTTTGGGGGACCAGGTGAAAAAGGTGAAAGGGTTGAGCAAAAAAACCGTCATAGTCACAGACAACGGTATACAAGGAAAGTAGGTGGAGGGGTGTAGATGAGGGCCTGGGGGGATAAATGGTGATGGAAGGAGGATTGACTTGGGGCGGTGCACACACAATACAATATACAGAGGATGTGTTATAGAACTGTACACCTGAATCCTGTATAATTTTATTAACCAATGTCACCCCCAATAAATTCAATAAAAAAGAAAAAATGGTGAAATGTATAATTAAACAAAGTTATTAGGCTGCTTGTTTTATGAAGATCATCAGAAAATTGAGAAATCACTCAGCCCGTAAGCCTCAACTATTGTAGCTGTCAGTTATGTATCATAATTCTTGCTAGTAAAATCCTTTGAATATTCAGATAAAAGACTATAAAGGGACAAAGTAATTCAGATAATAAGGTCGAGAAATGAAAGTTTAATTTCCTTGAGTAGTGTCTTTTATATCACAGGTTCTTAGTTCTTATCCTCTGTACTGGAGACACAGGAGATAGAATAGGAGACACAGAAAGGGTGGGACTCAGTGGAGGGCCCTCTGGGATCAAACACTGGTTCTTGCTCAGCATCTGTCCCGTGCTTTTCATGATTGCCTCATTTGGGACTTCTAACAAGCCCATCTAAAGAAACTGTGGCTCAGAGACAATTTCTTAAGATTATACAGAATGTAAGCTTGGACACAGACCTTTTTAATTCCAAAATCTATGCTCTTGAGTTAGGTTGATTTCTTCCATTTCTTTGTACATGCATCTTAAAAGTAAATGGGATGGGATTCACAGTGAGGTGAGGATTCATAGGTACACAAGATTGCCTGGCTCTCTGCACACATTTATTAATTCGTTGTTTTGTGCATTGCTTGCTAACCCTTCTTGAGGTATAATGAGACAAACATGAAAAAGCCCCATTTTCATGATTATTAGGGTCTTGTAAGGGAAGGCAGACACTAAAGAACTACAGGAGCTCTGGCTGGTGTGGCTCAGTGGGTTGAGTGCTGGCCTGTGAACCAAAGGGTCGCCAGTTCGAATCCCAGCCTAAGGCTCATGCCTGGGTTATGGGCCAGGTCCTCAGTAGGGGGTGTGTGAGAGGCAACCACACATTGATGGTTCTCTACCTGCCTGCCTCCCTATCCCTCTTTCTAAAAATAAATAAAATCTTTAAAAATTAAAAAAAGAACTGTAGGAAATATTCTTAGGACTCGGATAGCTGTATAAGAGCAGTGGTGGTTCTAAATGAAAATGACCAGGCAGGAGGGGCAATGTGATATTGTCAGTTGACTGTAAACATCCACTTTTATTTTTGTGTCTTGTCTGTGTTGCAAAGACAGACCTAGAAAGCAAGTCTAGTTTCCCCAGACTCGTGTTCTCATAAAACAGGTTGCACCACAGAGATGCATTTGCACGAGAACTGCAAAGCAGAAGAGGGCAGATGCCACATTCCTTACACAACTGCTGATAAGCAAAGCTCAGAGTTGTGAATGTCGAGAGGCAGTTACGGCTCCTGAAATCAATCTCTCTGTCACCCGCATTGTTGGAGTCATAGGGCAGTTGTGGTGGCTGCAGCCCTTGGGTTGATGGCAGAGTCTTCCCGACACCTATGGTGGAGTGTTTTTGAACTTAGTAGTTCCAAAGTCACTCCTGGCTCCTTCTACTCAAGCCCTTCCAACAATTTTAGAAACACTTAATCCTTATAATAAATCCCTTTCTTATTTAAACATGTAGGATAGAATCTATTTCCTGGCTAAACGCCTGACACAGGAGCAGGGAGTGTTTATGGAGAGAAATAGGTTGGTAGGGTGGGGGCAGTACGGGAGTTGTCATTGAGACGTCTTGAGTAAGGGAGTTATCTCGAGATGCCATTTGCATGATAGGCACTTTGTCTGTCTGTAACTGTGTGTTTATTTTCATCGGGCTAGGCAATAAATGGCTTCAATGAACAGGCTTGCTTCACGTAAATAGCATCAGCATTTTGACTGTCTTTTTTTTCTTTCTGCTCTTATGTCTTGGTCTAAGTGACCAGTGTCTCTTAACTTCTCAGCTGAGTAATGGCAAGAATATCTGGCAAAGCAGATAAACTATCCTGTTGGTATTTTGTTTTGTTCCTCTAATACTTAATTGGATGGAGTCACACCCACCGCAGGTCAAGAATATGTGAGTCATGGGACTGAAGTACTAAAGTAAACTTACTTTGAAACTGAAACTAATCTTTAAGTTAAAAAGTATAATAGGATTTGATACAAGATAAACAACCAAAAAATTTCAAGATTATAGGTGAACTATGGTAGTTTTGAAAGGGGATGCCTGTATTGAATGCTGAAACATGTTTAAGTATGAGAATAGCATGGGTGAACCCCTAAAATGAAGAAATAACTGGTGGTTCTCTAACTTTTATTAACCATATGGGTTGTCTGGTTTTTAATGAATAATTATTTAGGTAATGTAAGATCTGTAAGTATAACAGATATTCTGTTTTTATATGCAATACATTTAAAATCATTTCTATGAAATATATTTTGTTTAATCAGATAAGTCAATAAGTAAGTTGGTTACAGCACTTCTATTTGTTAGCCTACTGGACAAAAACTGAGCTTGCTATACTCCTGGTTTTTAATAACTATCCATTGGCTAAAATGCCCTATTTAAAAAAAAGAAGTTTGAGAGAGTATATAAAAACCCTCCCAAACAACCGCTTATACTGTCTTTCTCATCTCTATAGTTAGAAAGAATATAGCAATCTTCCCTTGCCTGGGGAAGTTATGATCTAAGACTCCCAGTGGATGCCTGAAACCATGGATATTACTGAACCACATATCATTATACCTATATAGATATCTGTATACATAGATCTATATATAGATATCTGTGTAGGCATCAATAGATATCTATATATAGGTATACATATATACACACTATACTGTTTCCTATACATACGATAAAGTTTAATTTATAAATTAAGCACAGTAAGGGATAAACAGAATAACTAACAATAAAATAGAAACAATTATAACAATATACTGTAATAAAAGTTATGTGAATGTCTTTGGAGCCATTATTAAGTAAAATAAGGGTTACTTGAACACAAGCGCCACCAAGACAGTCAGTCTGATAACCAGATGGCTAACAGGCAGGGAGCATATTCAGTGTGGAGACACTGGACAAAGGGATGACTCATGTCCCGAGTGAGACGGAGGGGAATGGTGTGATACTTCATCATGCTCTTTAGAAGGGTGCACCATTTAAAATGCGAATTGTTTATTTCTGGAATTCTCCATTTTCTATTTCTGGACTGTGGTTGACCATGGATAACTAAAACAGTGGAAAGTGAAAGTGTGGATAAGGAAGACTACTGTAAAAATGGTACTGATAAAGTAATGTCAAGGCTGGTCAATGAGATGTGGGTTAGGAGGTAGAGGGTGGTTAGCAAAGTTTCCAGAAAGGAAGCGACACTTGAATTGAGTCTTGGTAGATGGTGGCCCTTTGCCTGGCAGATCTGGGGAAGGGAGGGTTTTCCAGGTGTAGGGGTACAAGGGCCAGAAGCCTGAAGAATTGGGAGCAGAAGCCATTGCGAATCCGGAGAACTGTGAACTGCTCAGTGTGCCTAGAGCACAGCGGGGTAGACAGAGGAAAACCCAGAGGAGTCCTCACTCTCTCAAACCTGCAGAGTCAGGTGCACCTCACCACGGAGTTTGCATTGCATCCTGCAGGCAGTAGGGACATTTTTATGGGTGTAAAGCCAGAAAGTGACATGATTGGTTTGAATTTTGTAAAGAACATTTTGGCTTCAGTGGTTAGGATGGAGAATGAGACTGGAGGCAGGAAGACACTTGGGAAATTCAGTGGGAGATATGCAATGATAGAAGCTTGATTTCTATAGCTGAATGGTGAAAGGTCAGGTCATGTTACCAAGAATGCAGACAGGTTTCAGAGGAATGTAACTGGGAAGCAAATGGGTAAGAGTGTGTGTGTGTCGGGTGGGGGGGGGCGGGCTGTATCTACAGAAAGCTGTATCTACAGAAAGATGAACTTTTCATCTATGTATCTATCAAGCATAAGTCATCTATCCATCCATCCTATCTAATTTGTGAGAGTCCAATAAGCTTATTATTTAAATGGAAGAAATGAGGAAAGAAAAACACTAGATATATAAAAGAGGCAAATTTATATATGTACTTTATGAGATTTAAATAAATGATATACTATACCAAAATAAAGTCCGGATTTTTTTAATTATAGAAATTGAAATCACAATATAGAAGATAATATGGATAATGATGTTTATAATCTTTTGATTGAAAGTATGGTAGACAGAATAATGACCCCTCAAAGATGTCCATATTCTACTTCTTGAAGCCTGTTAAAATGTAAAAAAATAAAAAATAAAAATAAATAAACAAACCCAGTAACTTCGAAGATCTAGTTGACTTTATTAAGCCATTCATGAATCAGGTAGCACCCCATCTGTCACAGGTGGACACAGGTAACCAGGTTCTTGGTGATCACGGACAAAGAATTGAACCAAACACACAGAGAGTTTATAGCGGAAAGAGAGAGAGCAGAGTTATTAAGCGATAGTACACCCCACAGAACACGGGAGCAGGCCAACTCCAAGCAGAGATTGACCTCTGGGGCTGGAGGGATTCTATTCTTATAGAGTGAATATTTCCTGGCTAGTTTTGGTGTGGTTTTATTGCGCATGTACAAGTAGTTCTATCACTGTAAAGGTATTGCACATGTGGTCTCCCATGATTTCCCTTGATTGGCCACCAGGGAAGGGGTTCCCACAATGTTAATTTATTATAATGCTATTATAATGAAGCAGGGGTAATGTAGCATCTTCTGCACAGGTGCATTCACGATTCACCATGATTCAGTGCTTTTCTAGAAAGCAGGAACAACTGGTCTTAGAACAGGATCTCTGTCCCATATGGATGTCCTTTATCTTAGCCCTGGGGCACCTTGGGAGTTTCCTTCTTCCTGACTATCTTCTGCCTCACATCTAGCAACTAGAAGGAAGATCCGAGAGGCTATACAAAATGAAAGGTTTTTACAAGAAAAAGGGTGGGGCAAAGGAGTTATTAACAAAGGAAAAGAAAGCATTATTTTTAGACTAGGACATATTTGGGGAGGGTGGGAAGGAACTGTGAGAATTTTTATCATGCAGATTGCCTCTTCCTTCTATGGGGGATGGATAGGGCCCACGTAACAGATTAGCCCCTTGGTATTGACCAGAATATTCCACACTGGTGTGTTAAAATTATATTCCTAGGAAGTTAAATAAATAAATAAATAAATAGATAAATAAATAAATAAATGTTTCTGGGGGAAGTTGAAAGAGCAACTAGAACAGGTATTTAACCTAGTGTTGGCCGAATGCAAAGAATAGGCATTGCCATGCCTTCTGAGTGAGGTTATAATTTGGTAAAAGCTTTAACATATACTCTCTGATTTAGCAGATCTAAGATCTGATTATTTAGAAGGGTCAGCAAGAAACCACAGAGCCCTTCATTGTTCTCTTGTTCCCGGAATGACAGGTCTATGGTGCTGTACATGTTGATTATTAACTATGCTATATCCACCAATGTCAAAGAAGTATGATTCTCCATTTTATTTTTGATACAGTCCCAGAGATTTCCCCCACTTTGCTCTCTCCAGGCCCCTTAATTTACCACCAATGGATTTCACGTAACTCTCCTTACTTCTCCTCCTTTGACAGTTGAGAATGAACATTTACATCACCCAGAGCTGGCAGGCAGGAGACAGGACAACAAGGAGGGTTTCCCTGGTCTCCTGCTCTGGTGCGGAGACTGTACCCTGAGGGGCCTGGAAAAGGAGACGACTCTGACCTTCCAAGGGAATCTTATCTTAGACTCAAAAGGACAATAGGCAGGCTCACTCCAGGAAAAGACGGACCTTTATCAAGGGAGTCACAGGCCTAGGATGTGACTATCTGCCATGACCCATTTTTAGTTAGGAAGTCTTAAGTTCAGACCATCCCATGTGGTCCTGTTCAGTCTCTGACTTTGTAGGCAGGGCCTATTTGCTGGCCTTCCCTGAGTTTGTCAGGCTTAGCATGTGGCCCCTTTTATGTCCACAGATGGAAACCAGAAAACAAAGGGAAAAAGGGGTATTCTCCATTACACAGTTTTTTAGCTTTTTATATTAGTTCTGAATCCTAAACCTGGTGAAAGACAATTGAAAACCAAGAAAGGCTACACAAAAGGCCATATACGTGCAGACACAAGGAGTTAACAACAGTGACGTGTAAAGCATACTAAAAGTAGCATAAAAGGACTAATAATGAAAGGTGAGCAAAGAATAATAAGTTGGCAGCGCCAGAAGAAATCTCCCACAGGAAAAAAGTAAATTTGTGTTGCCAATGAGTGCAAATCAAAGCACTGAGGTAACCTTTTTTCATCTGGACCAGGAGCAATGATTTATTAGACACCCAGTGTTGGCTAGAGAGCAGGGGACTGGCATTGCCATGAACTCTAGCTGAGGTTATAATTTAGTAAAACCTTTCTGGAAAGCTATTTGGTAGTTATTACTTAAATGATAACAGTATATACCCTCTGATTTAGCAATCTATTTCTAAGATTTTATTCCTTAGAAATGTTAACTCAAGTGAACAAATATAGGGATATGAGTGTTCCTAATAACATTGTTTGCTTAGAAAAAATTGCAATGACCTAAAATGGGTATAATTAGGAGACTGAAAGACATCTGTTATATTCAAATAATGGACTACGATGTTGTCTTTTCAAAGACTGAGGTAACTCAGAGATTACATTTCTGGGATTATAACCGAAGAACCTTGAAACACTAATTCAAAAGAATATATGCACCCCTATGTTCATTGCAGCATTATTTATTATAGCCAAGATTAGAAAGCAGCCCAAGTGCCCATCAGTAGATGGGTGGATTAAAAAGCTGTGTTACATTTACATAAAGAAATATTACTCGGTCATAAAAAAGAAGGCAATTTTCCTTTTGCAACAGCATGGATGGACCTGGAGAATATTTTGCTAAGTGAAAGAAGCCAGTCAGGGAAAGACAAATACCATATGATTTCACTTACATGTAAAATCTAATGAACAAAATAAACAAACAGACCCAAACAAGGCAAAATAGAAATAGACTCATACATGCAGAAAACAGACTGACAGCTGTTAAAGGGGAGAAGGTTTAGGGGGCTGGGTAAAAAAGGTGGAAGGATTAAGCAAAAAAAAAAAACAAAAACAAAAAACCACCACACCAAAACTCATAGACACAGACAACCACAGTGAAAGGGGATGGGGGAGGCGGAAGAGGGTGAAGGGGGGCTAAATGGTGGTTGGGGTGGTGAACACACAACACTATGTACAGATGAGGTGTTATAGAATCGTACACCTGAATCCTATATAATTTTATTAGCCAATGTCACCCAATAAATTCAAGAAAAATTAAGTAAATCAAAAAAAGACTGAGGTAGATGAGAACAAATATCTATAACACATTGGTAAGTGATAAAAACTGCTTGAAAGATAATATACACATTTTGATTCTGTTGTAAAAACAGGTGTCTTATGTGCATTTGTACATTTATATAACAGAGTTTTATATTTGTGAATTACATACAAATGTAATTTGTATCCATATATGATAGCAAAAATGTACCAGAATTAACAAGCAAACTGTTAAGAGATGAAAGAACGTGAGTGCAGAAGACTTTTACCTTCTGCTTTATTTGTATCGCTCTCATTTGAATTTTTACAACACATGCCTCTTTATTCAGGAATAAAAATTTATAGAACTGTGAAAATATATTTATGTTCAATGTTTAATGAATCTTAAGTGACTCATAATTGAGCACAGTACAACACAGTCTTTACTTGGTAACAAATGACCGATCTAATGTCATGTGGGAGGAAGAATCTCTCTAGTTAGTAATTTTGCAGGGTAGACAACCAAGTCCTTGCTGAAGGAGTAAATGACTAAGTAGAAATAAATTAATATGCTTTGGTAGCTGAAAAAGAAAGGGCTCTATAAACCTCCCAGAAGAATCAAAAATTATTTCTTTGATGTTGCCTGAGGAAAAAAGTGTTTAAATATCTCTGGCCCTTTCTTTCCCTCTTTTAATTCCTGAAGCTATCCTCAGTGTCCTGACATCACTTTGGAGCCTTCATATAATACAAGCTGTAAACATAACTTATTAGGGAACCCAAGCGCAATGTTTCATATTGATTGAGAGTGAATTATTTTGGGAAGAAATTCCGGAGGAAATAGTTTCTGGAGTCCAACAGTCTGAATTATGTCAGCCAAGTGGCAACAACTAAATCAGGTAAGATTTTGGAAGGTATTGAAAGACCTCTCATTTTAAATGCGATTATGCTTAATTGTGTAGCATTAGTAAAAAAGTATATCTTTTCAACAGTTTAAAAATTATTTTGGCCATTAGCTACATTATGAAGGTGAGAGAGGTTTCACACAACCAAATTCAGAGGCACAAATGAGAGCCAGTGATTGATGTGTGCTTTATATTTGAGAAGAGTTGGAGATTAGACCCTACAGTTGAAGTTTCAGAACTACTGTCTATTCACATGTTCCCCCAAGAGCCCTACCCGCTGTTGCCAATTCTTTTTTTTTGGCCACAGTTGGACAAGGCATTGATCCCTGGTCCATTCAGTCTCTTTCCAGGAGAATTGGAAATGGATTCGGAGAGGCCCGTTCTCCTCTAGATATGAGTAAAACTGTAGCATCAGTCAAGAGCAGTGGTGGGCTTATACTTTTTTATGTGGATGGAGAGTAGAGAAAGTCTATTGGGAGGAAAGGAAGGAAAGGGTGTGGATGAAGAGGAGATACGTCGAAAGAAGGGGAGACAGGAGACAGTAAGGGAGTGCTTCCTGAGTTCTTGAATGACTCATAGTCCCGGTTCCTTCCTCGGTCCAGATTATATTTGTATAACCATTCCTGCCTTTTTCCTCAAGCTACTCTGTTATGATTTCCACTACCTGCAAAGAAAGACTCCTAATTAGCACTAGAGACAAAACAAAAGTGCATTTTGTCCAGCATTTTTAAAATAAGTCTAGAAATCAAACTTCATCCATGTTGCCAGAGCCGGCCTGGGTCTGTGTCGCTTTTCTAAGCTCTGGAGCTGAGTAACTGTGGAGTCCGCTGCCCCAGCCTTGGCTCATTTTGGTGACTCTACTCCAACACTTGCATTTCCACTGGAAGCAGGGAGACAGTTGGCCGTATTGGGGAAATCACACCATTTCACAAGCTCTACCTGCTCCTTCCTTCATTCCTGAGCACAAATGTAAATACCACAGAATATTGGAGCTGAAAGGGGCCTCGGAAATCATCTGGTAAAATGCCTCATTTAAGAGTTAAGCAAACAGAGATTCTAAGGGATGAAGAGGCTTACTCAACGCTACACAATAAATTAGGAGGAAAACCAGGAGCAGGACCTTCCCACAGTAGACTCCTCCCTGTGCACCACTGACTGAAGTGAGCAGCTCTATTGAGCCGCAGCCAAGGTGGAGGGTGTGGAAGAGTGCTATGGGGAAACGGTGATAAACTTCATAAAAGCCAGCAATTTGCATCATCTCTGGTCTTTCTGGGAGGCAGGTGGGCCGCCTGGTTTCCTCTCACAGGGCATTCAGCTGTGCTCCTAACAGCAAGCCTAGCATTCAACTTTTCACAGCCTTCGTTTTCAGGGTCAGTATAGTAAATAGGAGGAAAGCTCTGAGCTTAATTGGAACTTTTTTTTTTTTTGAAAGTGGAATGGGAAGGTCACTTCAATGTCAAAGTATTTTCCAGTAATCTGGGCAACTTACCTTTTCCTGAAGCGATTGCCAAGATTTTCAGCATGACGTCTTCACTGTAGACAGGCTCGCAGGGAGTTAGAAATCTCACCAGGCCAGGTCCTCGTCCTCCGCAATGATAGTAACAGGGAATTCCCACAGAGGTTTTGCAGTATATTGTTTTTCTTTCTTCCAATTATTTTTGGCCTCAACCCTGGTTTCCAAGCTATTTCATGAGCCATACTTTTCCTGTGGAGAAATTGCTGTCATGAAATCACCTCAGAGTCCAAATTTCAACAAATTACTGGAACGAAGTTATTAATCTTAAAGGAGTCCAATGAATATCCACTTAATAAAGTGAATTATCAAGCTGACATCAAAGCCATATTCAGGGAGATGTTTTAATGGATGGTAACATATGCATCATTCATTTTTTATTTTCATTAATTGTCACTGGCATCACTTGTAATTAATCATTCCCTATCTTGTGTATTGAAAAGGACAATGAATTTAGTTGAACTCTACTATTTCAGGAGTTGATTACTCAGGGCTATGCTATTCTGAGGTATAAATTTTATCTTGTTTGGTAAAACAAATTTTCATAGTCAAAGTAAATTTATAGTACATACAAAGTATCAGGGATAACAGTTAAAATGCTTACCTCATTCTCTCCTTGCCTTGTCAAAGCGACTCTATACGGTAGGTACTATTACCCACTATTACCCTCACATTACAGGTAAGACAAGAGGGACTCAGAGAGGTTGAGAGACTTAAGACCATTCAGCTACTGTCTGGCTGAGCTGGAAAGTCAATCCAAACTTTTCTGATTCTCCAGCCTGTGCTACACTCTCTGCCAAGAAGCATCAACAACCATTCAATGGCAGCCTATTTATTCATTAATTAACTTCCTCATGAAACATTTATTGAGTCTCTATAATACATGGACCAGACAGGCTCTGGCAGTACCAAGATGAGTAAGATCCAGACCCTACCCAGGGGATGGGAAATGGAAATGATTATACATGAAAACTGATCATCACTAAACAATGTGACCACCTCTGTCACGGAGTGAATAATGTTTTACTGATCTCTTCACCAAAGTCATGTTGTCGACCTTGCTTGAGTTGCTTTGTGTAATTCAAAAATAGTAGAACTAAGTTAATGTAATAGCTTTCAGTACTTCAGATTACATTACTTATTCACCAAGTAACCCAGCATTACTTAGATCTTACTTTTTCCTTGTTGATTCCTGAGCTAGAGATATTAGAAAGAATACAGTAAGCTAGGCTGACATTTCACCCAAGGGGTGATGTGGCTTCCAAATATGAGTCAAAAGACTTTTTGTCTCTTCCAGGAAACTAAAAAATCAAACCCTTGGTGCATCAGTATTTTACCATGTGCTGTTCTTGCAAACATTGTTTTTTTTCTTTTTTAATTCCTGAAAATATAACTTTGAAAGTAAATATTTTCTTCAGGTATGGTGTTTTCCCCCCAGAAATATTTGTTGAGCTCCTTTTAGATTTGGGTACTGACAGAAGCATTGCTATAGGCAAAGGAAAAACATTTAAACATGTTTCTGAAGCCAGTCTGTTTTCTTTCTTTATAAGGAGTCATTTCACCACCTATAAAGTACAGTTAAGAGCTGCTCTGCGTATTTATCAGGGTTGTAGATGAGATCAAATGAGATAACATGTACAGAATTATTTCGGTACATCTATTTGGTAAATATTGTAGCACTCGTAAAGTAAACTTATGTGCTCTAAAGTATATAGTTCATAAATTGCAGTATATGTGGGTATGGTTTAGGTGGATTAAAAGATTTTATTTTTGACAAATTCTAATTGATTAAACATCTCAGTGATGTGAATGACTTCCTCTATCACATTTGTGTTATGGCTTCAGATGTCAAACTTCCTCTTGTAGGACACACTTGCCTTTCTTTTCAAAACACAGCTATTTTAATGAACTTTTACATAATGCTTCCGATTCAGTGCCACTAGAAAGCACTTTCTTCATTGTATGTTTGGTTCTTTTAGAACTCCAGTTCATATCGAGTGACAACAAAAACAAGTTAAACTTTCAGCACAGTAAAACTAGAAGTCTAAAAGCTTTTTGAAGCCAGGAATTTAACTTCTCACAGAGATGGACCTTTGACCGTGAGACTAACACTGATCAACAGCGTTGCCGTGGTCCCAGCTCTGTCATACGGTACTTAAATGCTGCTACAGTTTGTTAGAGGAAGTGCATCGAATCAAATGATTAAATCTGAGCTTTGGCCACTGTGAACGTTTCAAAGAGCCACATGAAAGGAGACAGGCTTGTGTTGACAGCACGTACAAGTGCAGCGAGATTGTGCTGAAGGCATGGGTAATTAATGATCTTGGAGAGATTAGAGGGCTGAGCCAGCCGCAGTGGTTGAGCATGGGGCTGGGTCTGCGGGTGGAGCTGGCTGGTGTTCGTGAACGTTGCTGCTGCAGGCGTGGATGGCCTCTAGGAGCATGCCAGTATTCCCTCCAAAGGCTATAAAAGTAGAGCCAATTTTGTGCTGCCTGGAAAAGAAAGAATAATACCCCAATGGGCCATTGGTATAAAATTGTCACATAGAATGCATTTAAGAATGAGGGGAAAAATAGGTGGGAGAGAAAACCTATTCTTCTATTTCCAAGTAAATGGAAGAGTCCAGCAGCGAAGTTTCACTGAAGTTAGAGTGCTTTCATATACAGTTCTAAAAGATGCTTAGAATGCCCTGGATGAATTCTTTAAACCACAGCCACCATCCACAAGAATATGTAGGGGGTAGGCACTGACGGAATGCAGAGGAATACTGAAAACACCATTTAGGTTTGAGGAGCAACTCTACCACTCATCCTGCAATGGTTAACTTTGCTTCCCCAACTTCGTTGTTGAGATTTTCATTTTGCTATCATACTGTATTTGAAGTGCAAAGATCCTTCCTTCTCAGTGTTCTTAGATATATAATCTTGTGTTTTAATTTTGTGGATTAAGTATACTTACTACCTTACCTCTCCAAGGGTTTCAATTATTATATATTCTAACTTTCTATTTGCTTACTACAATATTTCTGTTTCTCCTGAATTATGTTTTACATTTTGGGTATCTTCATTTCTTTCTTTTACAATGAAAAATTTCCTCCCATGACATGATCCGTGGCTTCCACTTATGTTTAAGAACAAGGCAATGAAATGTTGGCTGGTAATTAGGCATAAATGTAGAAGGCTTATCAGCAGATGGCTTTTTGCTTGGTCGGCTTGGTCAGTTTCCTATTGGAAAGCTGGAAGCCTTTCCCCCAGCATCCTGGAGCAGGCTGACAGAGCTTTCGCCATTTACTGAATGCCCATATTTTTAATACAGTGTGCCACCTCTCAGTCCTGCCTGGGCATTTGAGCTCAGCATCCTTCTGGTGCACGCTTTTTAGAAAGTACACCTCTGTCTTCTGTTGGATTGGGAAAGACCTCTGGGTTCTATATGTAGTTTTTATAGATTTTCAATCTATCCTCTCATTTTTATAGCCAATTGGCCCTCCAATTCTTGAGGATCGGGAACTTTTCTGTAGGTCAGCCTGGCTTCATAAGGTCACTTTTCTCTGCTCTCTGTCATCAGTTACCTCTTGGTCACCAGATTTCTCTTTGCTGTTGTCACCTTTCCTGTTCTACTTGTGGGTTTGTGCCCATTAAAAAAATCTCCCTACTGTCATGTAGTGTGGCTTTGGGAGGAAAATGATGAGCACCATGTTTAAGGGGTCTTAGTGTTTTCTTTTTAATTTTGCTTTTAAAAATCTGGTTGTAAAAATAACGCATCTATTGTGGACAATTTGTTAATTTAATTAAGTGTCATACCAATAATGCAGAATCCTATTTCTGTGGGTAATTACCATTTTGGTTACTTCCTTGAAGTCATTTTTTCTAGAATGATTTTAGAAATTTTAAAATGGAAATTATTTAAGAAATTAGTTGACATCATTTTGTAGTTATAATGTTGTATCTTATTTCTTTTATTTTTTAATTCAACATTATAGGGATTTTTAAAAAGTTTTAAGAGAAATTTGTAAATGTTATTTTTATAAGCTCCATTATATTGATTTCAATGTAACAGGTTATTTAGTAATGTGTCAATCACTGGGTATTTGGAATATTTCATTTTTATTTTTTTAGAACAAACAATTTGGGGATGAAAATCTGTATATAAAGCCTTTTCTGTATTTTGAATTATTTTCAAAGACTAAATTTCAGGAAGCAAAATTATTGAATCAAAAAGTATAAACATAATTATGGCTACTAACATATTAAGGCAAGCATTATATTCTTTTGGCATTTTTAAGAAGTTATATCAGCAACATAGTTACTTAACTACTTCCTAGTACCTGGTGTTCTCTGGGCTCCAACCATCTCATGAAGGAGCCGGGGGCAGCTCACAGCTGTGCCTGGTTTTGCCTCGATCCCAGTCCCCAGGACCAGGCCCACTTCTGACACTTGTGGGGCACTGATTCAAAGAATGAATGGAAGATCTCAGCCTGTAGGCCTCCACCTTCACTTTTCATACCTAGCTCTGACCTGGAACGCAGGTGCGTAGGTAGTCCAATCTCTTCACCCAGTGAATCCATACCTTATATAGCCTCATCTTGGGCATCTCTCAGGGCTCGGAGGGCTACATGACATGGCCAGGCCACACTGTCCATCTTTGGGAGGAAAAACCTGAGGGCTCTTTGGGCAGGGAATGTCAAGATTGCAAGTCCTCTGAGTGTGGTCTGAATGGGGTGTAGGGCGTGAGCTCTAGGTGGGCATCTCTGCTGACCCATGGACTCTGCCTTGCAGGGAGAGGTGCAGCAGCAGTGAGGCCAGGGTGTAGCCCTTACAGCAGGGCACTGGGACCCTGCGTCGAAGGACAGTGTTACTTACCACTGAAGCCTGACCTGTGCTCAGAAACAGCTCCCTATAAACATAGTGCACATTAGCAGGGGAGGAAGGCAGAGTAGGGGACAGCAGAGTGGGCAGGGTGGTAGGAATGTGGAGAAGAAAAAGGATAAAAGGCAGTCTCCTGTCCATTTTTCCCAAAGAAGCCAAAATAGACTGCTAATCTAACTAGTACTTCATGCACTTCTGTATGGGAGTGAAAAATCAATTTCACCAAATACAGTACTGTGGTTTTATATATTGACTAAGGACCACACAAAGATGTTAAGTTACAATCCATGGAATTTACAAATGACAACTTATGTAGGTTCAATTAAATGAAGCATTTTGAGATGAGGAGGTCACCCTGGATTATCTGGATGGTTTCTAAATTCAGTCACAAATATCCTAATAAGAGAGACACAAAAGGAGATCGTACAGACACACAGAGGAGAAAAACATGTGAAGACAGAAGAGACAGAGATAAGGCTACAAGGCAATGAACGCTGACAGCCACCGGAAGCCAGAGGTGACAAGGAACGGATCCTCCGCTAGAGCCTCCAGAGAGTACGGTCCTGCCGACACCTCGATTTCGAACTTCTGGCTCCAGAACTGTGAAGAATAAATTGTTGTTGTTTTAAACCACACTATTTGTGATAATCAATTATAGCAGCCCTGGGAAACTAATACCGGTATTATTTTATTGCTATTAATCCTCATCCAAGGACATTTATATTTCCTTTTTTTTTTTTTTTTTTGAGAGAGAGAGAGAGAGTAGGGGGGAGGAAGGAGAGAAAGAAACATCAATGAGAGAGAAGCACCGATTGGTCGCCTTCCCACACACCCAGACCGGGGATCCACTCCAGGACCAGGGAACTTGCAACCTAGGTACATGCTGCCTGGGAATCAAACCTGCAAGCTTTTGGCTACTGGATGATGCTCCAACCACTGAGCCACATCGGCCAGGACCTAATACCAGTATTATTAATTGAAAACTATCATTACCACCTTCCCGTTGATCCCTAACGCATCGGTTTCAAGAAACAGAAAATGAAATTCTTAGGTTGTGCTTTGTCTTGCCAAGGATTTTTGCAGAACACCAGTTAGCATTTTCATAGCCTGGAGTAGCTGTCGTTTAGGACAAAAACATGCCATCATTCCTGGGACTGTTGAATATTGCCAGGGATTAACCCCTCATTTCTACTCCCCTAAACAACACAATATATGGGAAGGACTAGAGTTTTCAAATTAGACCTTGGCTCAGTTCTTAGTTCTACCATTTACTAACTGTGTTATCTTTGACATGTTACCTAACCTCTTACCTTGTTATATGAAGATAAAGTTGTCCTGGTACCATCTTTAGAGACACCTCAAAGGAACCATGTGTCCTTCGTGAATCTCTCTCTTGATCAAGTCTCAGCTTCACAGATGTATTACTTTAATGCAGTCCAGGGCCTCATTAACTCTGGGTATGCAAAGATTATAATGTGAAGAATGTAAATTTTTAACATTTTGGATAATTTGGTTCATACTAAAATGTGAGTGGTTTAACATAGTCCTTTTTTTAAACCAAAGGAATGAATGTCTAAAGTAGACATTTATATATTATGGCTAATAAGAGTGATTTTTGGTCAGGATAGCAATTTATGTGTAAGTTTAAAGAATAATCTGTGGATAAATCAGCACTTTTATATCAGTATTTCTATCTCATTAAGCAAAAAGAAAACATGGGGGAGGAGCAAAAAGAGCAAAGTTAAAAATTAATGAAAAAATAGGATTCAATCTCATGTTATAATTGTAGCCTAGAAAGGCTTCTACTTTGAACAAGGCTTATTTCCCTTTTCATGAGAGAGAAATCAGTTGAAAACCACAAGGAATAAACAAGCGCAGTTATAGATCTTAAAGAACGGGGCTGTGAACAGTGAAGTCTCCACGAGCCACAGCAGACCCTCCCTAACTTACCAGGCTGGACCGAAGCCAACATGCACAGCTGCTCTTCTCGGCTTTGCAGAGCCAGCTCGTCTGAGGAACGAGCCTTACTTTGTATTTCTTCTGGGGAACGTGCTCCTACTACTTAGTCTGGAATTAAAATTTTTATCACCAAATATTTTCGCATTTAAATTTCAACCTTTAAAAAGCATTTTTCCCTCGGTAGGTGGCGGGTTGGGTTGGAGAACGATGTTGGTGGGAATGGCCGTTACTGCTGCAACAGAGCACTCTGATGTGTGGGCCAGGAGAGCTGCTGGGGGCGGGTATCACAGCTGGTTTCCAGTGTTTCTTTGTTGTGCTGTGACAGAGGGAGGAGGATAAACAGGTAGGTTCCAAAATGGACAGCAACGAGATGTTGGAACTTGGCAGTCAAGAGGTGGAAGACCATCTGATTAACACCCAAGGACATTTGATTGGTACAATGGGACAGGAACAGGGTTAGTGGTGATTTGCCCAATGGGTACAACCCAGCTCTCTGGAAAAAGAAAGATCCTGATTTGCAGTGTTTGCTGATGTCTGTGAAGGCAACACTCCCAAGGCAGCTGATTTTAAGCTACAGAGTAGTGTGAAGTGGCTCACAAAATTTCTGACAAATTCCACATTTGGCTCTGACAAGCCAGTATAAGCCAGATCCAGCACATCAGTGGCAGGCTAGGGGCTGAAATGTGCTGTTTTGTTTTTGTTCTAGTTTTGCATGATGTGATCCTCCACTGTAAATGGAAGTGCTTTAGGTCTGAAATAGAGCCTAATGGCCCGGGGTCTTGTGGACAAGCAGACATTGGGGGTTCAGGAAACTGTGTGGAATCATTGGTCAGCCTTTGACTTCACAAATGAATTGCTGCAGAAAGTAACAACTGGAGCATGTACTGGTGGGTGCCAGGCCATTGTGAGTTTTACGGACCATGGGAATGGCTCCAATGACCGGCCAGGATGCCATCATGACCAGTGACAGCGTATATTATGTTCTATCTTTGTAGAACAGGGCACCAGCTTTTTTTCCTTTCTTTTGTAACCCAAGGCCCTCATATACACTCTACTGTGTTAACTATTTGTTCAGTGGTGACATCAGGCTGCCTTGATTAGCTGCTGTTTTTCTGCATCTAGATACACTCACAGTGAGGACCCTCCCTGCTTCTCACGGTACGTTCGTTTCCGAGAAAGACAATTTCTATGGCAGTCTGTCAGCAAATGGTGAAGTGGGACTGCCAGCAGCCACTACAATTCTGAGGGTTTCTCGGCTGTTTCAAGTGGCAGAGACAGGTCTTAACACACCTTCAAGGCGCCCCAGGCTCCATGGGGAGATGCCTGCGTGCCCTGCAGGTGCTCTCACTGAGCACACGTGTCCTCACGCTGTCATCCTCTGCAGTGAGACCCATTTGCTAGAGGAACAAGGAAGGGCAGGGGTCCTCAGAGCCAGGGCCCTCCGAGATAGGATGTCATCCACTTATATGCTGAATGCAAACCAAAGAACAACCTCATCAGAAAGCACCTAGCAAACCCCGGTCTCCAGTCAGGTCCAACCCCCCTCCCTATTTTTGTAAAGTTTTATCATAACAGGGTCTTGCCCATATACGTGCGTATTATCTATGGTGGTGATTCTCTACAGCTTTTGACAGAGACCGCACAGCCTGCCAAGCCAATAACCTTTCCTATCTGTTCCTTTACAGAACTATTCCAGGGTCCCTCCTCTTCCTCTCCTTCACCGCCCCACGTCTTCACTGCCCTGATTTCTTTCCTTCCCTGTTGGCAACCAAATAATGTGATAGAGGTGTCAATAATGCCCTTGTGATAATCACATTGAAACACACAAATGTATCAAACCAACACATTCTACACCTTAAATTTACACAGTGTCGTGTGTCAATTCTATTTCAAAGAATTAGTGGGACTGCGTAGAATCTGTGGGATAGTATACTATGCCTGTTTCTTGGGTTTTATTTCGGTTTTAGTACCTTCCATCTTGCTAATCAAAACAGAATGGTTCAAAAAATGATGAATGATGGTGAATAGTAAGTATGGAATCCTTCCTGTTTTAAAATTCTCTTTTTAAAAGTATGAGAACTCTGATAGAGGAAAACAAAATGACATTTTAAAAGAACTTTGTTAGTTCCAGCTTTGTAAGAACTCATTTTTCTTCTTTCTGAAATTTTCCCCTTTCCCAGAAGTTGGAGAATAAATCATGCACCTCTGACAAAAACAGAACAGATCGCCCTTCCCTCTTTTTGGAGATGATTTGTATTAGCAATAGTCACCGGGTATGTTCTCAACAAGAGGTATGGACACTAGCTACCTAGCCCCCCAATTTATAAGGGACGAAAGTCTTCCCACAAGCTCAGCCAAAAGACAAAAATGTCCTTTTTGGATGTGTGATACTGTCTAAACATTTGGATCAGGGTTGGACAATTATCTAAAATGACTGTATTAATTTTCTAGGACTATTGTGATAAAGTTCCACCACCCGAGTGTCTTAAAATGATTGAAATGTCTCCTCTCACGGATCTGAAGGCTGCGAGTCGGAGATGCAGGTGTCAGCAGGGAGCGGCCCCCAGCAAGGGGGCTGCTCTCCCAGGCCTGGCAGCGGCAGGTGCTCCTTGGCCCCTGAAGGCAGACCTCCGACCTCTGCCTCAGTCTTCACACGGAGAACGCCCCTCTGTGCCTGTGTCCAGATCTCTTCCTTCCTGTAAGAACCCCGGTCACAGCGGGTTAGGGGCCCACCCTAATGACTTCATCTTGATCTGCTTACAGCTGCGAAGACCCTATTTCCAACTCAGGTCATATCCACAGGTATCAGGAGGGTTAGGCTATCAGCCCATCTTTTGTGGGGGCACACAATTCAAACAATTACAGTGATCAACTAGTTATAAACCATGCCTGGACACAAAACAATGAAATGAGCCAATCAAATTCTCAATCTTGGGAATCTGAAATCAAAGCAGCACAGGAAGTTTTTTTTTTTTTTTTTTGAAAGGATGTCACTGATCAGGACTGGGACTAGCCAAAGCCATGTGTAAACTGACATTATAAGGAAGTGTAGAAAATCTAAGTCAGTGGGGAGTGAGAAGATAGATGATGTACATAGAGAAGCAGGGATGCAGAGACAAGAGGAAAGAGAGAGAACAGTTCGCTGAGCAGCTTCGATTCTTCAGCTGAGCATCTGCAAGCTCTTTTTCCCCCAGATGAGATAACCCAAGTGGCTTTTGTTGTCTGAAAACAAAAGAACCAAATGCTAATACCTGTTCTTGGTCCACAGGATTCAGTCAGGGAGGCTCCGGCTGAGAGGCAAGATGAGGGACAGGGACAAAGGAGCAGAATTAAGCGAGGAGCAAAAGCTGCCAGCTCTGTAATTTCCTAGGTTGTTTGTGCCTTGCTGCTGATCTTTGTTTTCTGCCATGGATTCTCCTAGGCAACATTTGTTGGTAAATTCACACTGACCTTCAAATCCAGCTGGAACAAAGGATAAGGAAAAGCTCTTATTGCTGTTGCCTACTTTTATTAAGTCATGCATCTCTCATTCTCCTGGGCTCAGCCAGATGAATAGAAAGATAAGCAAAGTACACTCATGAGCACACACTCACACACATCACGCACACTCAAATTTTTTACTTCTCAAATTCACTCTTCAGTCTTCACAAAAATTTGCCTTTCAGGATATATTTTGTGCAATAGGAATTGTTTGCTGTGTCAATAAAAGACAAGGTGTTGGAAAAACCTAATATTACAGATCCTAATACACACGCTGACCCTTTCTCTAGAGCACAGGTGGCAAACACAAGGCCCTCAGGCCGAATCCGGCCCTTCACCTTGTTTCATCCGGCCCGGCACCTTGTTTCTACCCAGCGATAGTGAGGAGCTCTCACTTAACTGTTAAGGGGTAGTTACATTTATACAGTCCTAAGATTACATTGGGCCCTTTGAAGGCAACCGTGAGGCTGATGTGGCCCCTGGTGAATGTGAGTGTGACACCCTTGCATGGGAAGCATTGTCTCAGGTGTCCTCTAGACTTGCTCTTCAGGGTAGAACCCAGCGGCAGATTGTGGGTCTGCTCTTCCTCAAACTGGAGACTGGTGTCATTCTCTTCTAAAGAATCGTAATATTTTCAGCACTCCTGCCTGCAGTCCTCTTGTGCACTCATAAACGTGGCAAAATAAATCGAATGCAGCCTCAGGTTTTCTTCCTGATCAATAGAGACAATCACGTGTTTTTTCAGCTTTCCAAGAAGGAGACTTTAGTATTCTGGTCAATTAAAATTTCCTTAAAAAACTCCCAGAAATTCTAAGATAAAGTTTTCTAGAAATAATTTTAGTCCTCTTTAATGCATTTCCTTCTGGGCTCTTTGAAACCTAGAGGGGAAACATCTTTTTATTCTTACAGAACAAAACCTGGCGTTAGCAGAGCCAAACACTGAACGCCTAGAACTGCAGTGGAGAAATACTGGCTGTTTTACTGATGGACAGGGCCACCCAGGAGAACAGAAAGCTGATGCTCAAAAGCTGAACTCCCCCATGGCATGTAGGTTACAGATTATATAGGGCAAAATCCGAACACTCTGTGGGTTTGGAGGTTTGGGAGCTGATTGGGCAGAGGTGGGGTAGGGGTGGTGAATCATTTCTCTTGGTCTGGAGGAAACCTCTGAGGTCTGCTTCGGTGTCCCTCTGGTTTTATGCAAAAGTGGTCAGGGTCATTTCCACTTGGGACTCAGAAACTGAAGCATAACTTAGGTCAAGAAGTTATTCTTAGCCTGCCAGAGGTCCAGGCCTATGACCGCTGGTCAAGTCCAGGCTACTGTCTCCTGCTGCCTCGGGGGTGGCTGATCATCTGGGGAAAGGCTAGGTCTCTCTCTAAATACATAGCAGAGATGATGTTTAGAGCCAGGCTTTAAAACTGAATTTAATAGAAGTCATAAGGACCCTCTGTTTCACTTGCAGGAGAGAAATTTTCATCCTTGCTTTTGTTTGTGACTTTGATTTTTGAGCTACTGAGCGAAGTTGAATTCTAAAGCGATTTTGCTACTTTTGACTTTGCCAACCAATGTCCATCCAAGTGCCTTTATCCCCCAATCTTTAGCAATAGCTACTTCAGATGTAAGGATGCTGCATTTCATTGAGTGGTCTTTCACCAACTGACAGAATTTCATTTGTGTGAACCTTGGCATACCAGCTTGGTGGTAAAAATCTCTACAATCATGTTATCTGTTGGCATCTGAGAATGAGGTAGAAGATACGTCTTATGGGAAAAGTTATATTGTGTGGTTGCCTGGCACATGTAAATCAGTAATTTGTTTTAACTCAAGGAAAATCATTTCTTTTTGATAAAATTAAATTGAGTTATAGAAATTCTATGTAACATACTGTGAAAAGTTCTTTCATATTCTTAAAAGTTTACTTCACTTAGATATGAAATAAATTTTTACTTAGATAAAAATTAAATAGAAAAATTGTAATTTTTCATATATAAAAAATCAAATCAGATATAACATCAGGAAGCACATGAATAGAAAAATAACTATCAACAACTATCTTTAAGATATTTAGTATATTCTTTATAAATACAGATTTCTATATATTTCTCTTTTATCATGTATTAACTTTGTCACGTTAAAGAGAAATAAATATATGGCAATACAACCCCCCCTTTTCTTTCACTTTCATTTAAAAGAACAAAAAGTGAAGAGTAGCTCCCAATAATCCCCTCTAAAAGAAACCTGCCTTGTTTCTTTATTTTTTGCACAGATTTGAGGTTGTTACATTAACAGGGAGGAGATAATTGCTACATAATTAGTTTTGCTCTCTTGGATGCCACTATCAATTTGCTTTGTTTCATATTTTTACAAGTTATGAGAAAACATATCCAGTCCTTGCTTTTGAAAGATGTAGCTTGGATAATAAGTTCTAAACCAAATATTTTTTTTTTTTGTTATAGGTCTCATAGCCTCTAAGGTTTCTTTGTTGTTGTTATTTTACCTTGATTTAATCTCTATTTAAAAAGCAGACAAGTCCACATTCTGGCGGCAGACTACTTGGATTCAAGTCTTGCCTCTGTCACTTAATAGGTTTATGACCGAAGGCTGGGTACATAATGTATCTTTAACTCAGTTTCCTCACATGTAAAATGAGATAATAATGTTATCTTTCCTGTGGGGTTGGGATAGTGAGGGACAAAAGTTGCATGATGAATAGACAACCTGTTCCACACAGCAAACATTTGCTAAGACACGCTTACTGGGAAACTTATTTGTCATTTGCTCTCCACAGGGCCACCATGTGGCACTGCATGGACTATAATGTGAGTGACACCTCATGGCACACGATATTGACTTTTGTAAGAATGATGTCTCCTGCTTCCATTTAACACTTACCAAAGCAGACCACCAAGTATTTTGCAGGTCTTCTAAACTATATTAAAGAGATGAAATTTCTTTGCTGCATTCTAGAAAAGAAGAGAAAAAAAAGGTCTTCCACTGCAGAAGAAAACAAATGAAATATCTATAGAGATGTGATCAAATTGGACTAAGCAACATAGTCGGTTTGATATTCTGTACATCACCTAAAACATGCAGATTATTCTGGGGAGACCTCAGAGAACTGTGCGTGCTGCTCAGGCACATAAAATTACTGTTAGGGGACTGGTATAGCCGAATGCTTTTTGGGTTTATTGTCACTGTGATGTTTCCAGTGGGTGTTCCCCAATCGATGTTGCTTTCAGAAGTGTCATTTACAGGGTAAGGGGGTAAGATACTGGTTCTTATTCTGTATTTAAGACTTGGAATATGTGATCCAGAGCCATGAAGTCACTCATTGGGTTAGCATTTCAGAGCTCACCCTTGGACATTAATACTCCAGAGACATTGCTATTTGGTTGGGCTGAATTCAAAGGAACATTTTAAACTTTAAGGTATGGAAATATGTGTTTATTTTTGTTTCAAAACAATAACCACCTGCCGCCTTGCCAGGGTTTTGTTTCTTCCAGTCAAAATAATGTAGCTCTTAAAAATTCATTTTCTCTGCTGAGAAGCAGAACATTAGGAGAAAATGTTCTTTCCTATTTCTCTAGTTTTTGTCTGTTCCCCAAGTCGATCACCAAACCCTCGGGGGTAACAAAATTTAATTCAATCATCATAAATATAGCATGAAGCACATTTAAGAATTTTCTAGTTTATAATCCAATCACATTCTCATTTTCTAGCCCAAATGAGACTGTTGCCAACACCACAGACAAGGCATCTGAAGTTTTCTTTTTATAACCTCACATTGATAACAACTACTTGCAAAAATAGACCATTCAAAAGATGAAGAGTTTCTTCATATATCCTCAACGAATTGTGAAATTAACTACGTGCCAACATTTGGGCTTTAATTAACACCTTAGGATTTCACATAGAGATCTATATGTAAATGGTGACCTGAATTTTGGAAAGTATTTTTGAAATCCTTACACAATACTTTTACTTAGGTCCTAACACCTCATCCTAATTATATTAGTTCTAGGAACTTTTGTAGCCCTGTATCCTAGTTTCTACTACCCCTTTCCCTGTGCAATCTTCTGACTTCCTGCCTTTCCAGTTGCCTTAGTCTTCATCAGCTTGCCAAGGTATCATGGACTGACTGACCATGACCTCTCACCCAGATTCTGAATTTTCTGCCTATATTTGACCACACCATCTTCCATTTCAGCAACGCTTTTCTATACACAATTACAGAATACCCTTGACTTTCCATCCTATTTTCCTCTTATGTACGTACTTAGGTACTTGGTTTTGCTCTACAACCTGACTTCTCTACATCTCCTGCTCTTGGGTGAAAGAAAGTTGCCTCGTTCTGTAGCCTCCCTCCAAGCCCCTTGTCTATCCCCTCTGCCTGGAGCTACCAGCGCACTCATCTCCAATGAAGTTCTGTCACACAGCTCTCAGCAGCTTCTGCGCCTCGCCTGCTGGGCCTGTAGGAGTTCTGTGCTTGGGCTCCAACAGGTCTTGACTGGCTTCTCCCTTGGTAATTTCCTACATGATCTTTGCGCTCCAGGGGAACAGTTTCCAAGTACACCCCATGGTTTTTATCGAAATGAATGAATGAATGAATGAATGAATATTCCTAATCCAGTTTTTTAAATTATTTTTCTTCCCTTAGCTGTCTAACTCACCTGTCGGGACCTAATTCAAATGTTGCTTCTTTCAGGAAGGTCTGTCAGAATCCCCCAAATGGAAGTGCCCTCTTCCTCATTTCCATGCCCGCATTTACATAACACTCTGCGTTCTTTTCATGGCATGCCTCACATTTGGTATTTATTACACATGTTTGTGTGTAGTTTCCTCGGGTTTACCAAGTTATATATCGTGTGAATATAGAGATATCGCCTTGATATCTTCTTATTTCCTCAGTGCTTAGCATACTATCTTTTTTTCCTCCAGCTTAATTGGTGCATACTTTAGATACAATAAGATCGTTTTTAAATTTTTGTAGTTATGTCCAGTTTTCACTCCATAATCAAAGTACAAAATATTTTTAATACTGTAAAAAGTTTCCTTGTGCATCTTTGAAGTCTGTCCTCTTCTGTTAATCCCTAGCCTTAGGTAACATATATCTTAATATTTTTAAGATATATCTTAATAGATCTTAATCCATAGCCTTTGGTAATATATATCTTTCTGGAACTATTGCCTTTCCCAGAACTTATATGAATACAATCATACAGTATATATTCTTTTGTGTATGATTGCTTTCACTTTACATAATATTTCATGTCTTAATTTCATGCATGAATATTCTATTTTATTGCTGAGTATGAATATTTCCATTTTGTTTATCTATTCACAAAATGATGGACATTTTGGTTGTTTACAGCTTTGGGGAATTGCAAATAAAGTTGCTGTGAACATTCATGTATGAAATGTGCATTCATTTCTATTGGGTAAACACCTGGGCATGGAATAGCTAAATAATGTGATAGGTTTGTGTTTTGCACTTTAGCAAGCTTTAAGAACATGTTAAGAAGTTGTAGAGAAAGTTTTATAGTTAGGAAGTTGTAGAGAAAGTTTTATAGCATATGAGGTCTCTAGGGGCAGAATAAAGTGCTATTTAACATCTATACTCAGAAGAAGGCACAGAGTGGGAGCAGACAGCTGAGGGCAGTCAGGCTGATGAGCCAGACTCCCTTGCTCAATGCCTGGACCTGAACCATTTTTAGGGACTGGAACTCATTGACTAAACGGTGGCTTCATTCCTAGGATGCAGGCCACAGCAACTCTTGCAACTGCATATTGTAATGATTTCCCAGTCCCTCCCCTGAAGGAGCTGCACCCTTTACTCAGATGACTGCACAGTGGGGACAGGGAAATGCTGATATTTCAAGGACTATTGCACACAGGTAGGAGTTGAATTTGATGCTTGGGAAGCCAAAGCATCATCATGGCGCCCCTGGTAGTGTGGTGGTTTATGAAGGTTAGATAATAAATGGGGTTCTGATGAAAATCCAGTTTCCAGTGGGTCCATTGGCTGCACAGATCTACTAGGTGATCATTTCCTGAATGTATAACTGTGCTGGAAATATTTGATATTTGGAATGATCCTTTCATTGGGCACTTGGCCTGTTAGGTAATAGATAATATAGTGAGGAGAGCCAAATAGAAACCTGTGAAACTGCCCCCACCCATGCCCGCCAACACATTCTAGGGGAAGGGTATAATTAAAGCATGTCAGTTAGTTGGGTGGTGGTCCCTTATTATTTCTTTATCTCTTTTTGTTTTCCAGCCTGGCCTCTTCAGTTACTGATAGATTCTAGAGAACGTCTGTGGGTCACTGCAAGCTCACACACACGGAAGCCCTGTTTGCAGCTGTGGTGCCAGATGTTTCATTGTCGTTAGGGCGGATGTAAAAGGGGACCCAAAAAAACTGGAATTACCTTCTAGAGGGTGGGCCTCTTGTAGTACAGGCTTCCCCCACTAGGCGAGTGTTCTAGGAACCCATGTGTCAGTACACCAGCTGGCCTTGTGAGAAGTTGTCTTTGGCTCCGGTGAATTTTTTTTGAAGACTCTTTCAACATGTTTGCCTGTTTCATGATAGGTGACTTATGAGTGCACCTGTCCACACTGAGTGTTCAGCAGTTTTTGACCAAAAATGGCATGAGCCCCATGCCCCACCCTCCCTGTTCACCCAATCTTGCCCCAAGTGACTTTTTTTGTTTCCCTGGGTGAAAAAAGTTCTCAGAGGGAAACATTTTACTGATGTGGAGAGATGAAGCAAAAGAAGACAGAAGCACTAAAAGGCATCAACATCGACAAGTTCAAAAGCTGTTCTGAGCCATGGGAAAAACGTCTCAGTCAGTGCATTGCATCAAATGGAAGGTACTTTGAAGGGGACTGAAATTTAAACATGTAAGAATAAATACAAAATTTTTTATAAATACATTCCATTTGGGGGGGCTTATATATAAAACTTCAGTCACATGATACTGGGCTACTAAAATATCACATTCAGCTATGATATTAATGACATTATATTTATTGGGCAAGATACACAAGAAGTGGGAGTATGCTAGCAGCTCTGGTCCCTACATCTGAATCTCTCAGAGGTCTTTCCCTCCTTTCCTGAATGCAAATCCATTTATTCGTCTGCTCAGAAATCTTGTGCTATTGATTATACTTTCCTTGTCTTATAAATTTAATATCTCCCTCTCAAATAAATCTTTCTTATTAATTTGGGAACCTCTCCATTAAAACTAACCCTGGTAATCCTTCCTTAACTCGAATTATACTTACAGTCTCTGTCCCACCCCATAACCATTTTTTCTCCCAATTTACTCTTGATTCCCATCATGTCATTAAAAAGAAGCTCTTTCCAAGGTCAAGAATAACCTCCATGTTGCTAAATCTGGACTTTTTATAGTCAATCTGAGTTGGCTTCTCAACAGCATTTGATATTGTAGCCTAACTTTGCAATCCCCTTGAGCTCCAGATTTATGTAACTAATTGCCTATTAATATTTTTATTTGGATGATTAAAAGTGACCTAAACTCAACTTATTTAGATCCAAAGTCATGCTCTATCTGCCAAGTCTAGCCTTTCCCTCCCGTGGTCCCCATCTCAGTCACTCCAGGAACGCAAGGGTTAGTTTGGCATTCCCCTCTCTCTTGTGCTCAGTAGTCACGTACCACAAGGAAGGTTCTTTTTCCTTCGAAATGCTTGCCAAATGTGTCCCTTTTCTTCTCGACTGCTTCCGCTCTTGTTCGAGCTCCCTTATCTCCCACCTAGATTATTATAATAGTTTCCTAATGAACCCTCCCTTTTCAGCTATACTCTTCCAGTCTTTACCATGAGAGTCATTTTTATTTTCTCCAAACAGAAACCTGCTCATCACACCTTCCACCTGACACTTTGATAAAATGAAAACCCTAAGTACTGAATGTGACCGAGCATGCCCTGCACCATCTGTCCTCACTGGTTTCACACCTCACGTCAGTCTTCGACGGCTCTCTCACCCCATGCCCTTCGAGTAGGTAACGCTTGTCATTTCATCACCTGTTATGCAGGAAAGGCTTCTCTGGCCACCTCAGTCACATCTCCCTATTAAATGCTCTCAATACTTGCCGACTTCATTCCGTTCATTTATTTATGAAAAATGTAACTAGAAGTTACTTTGTGCCAAAGACTATTATCAGCACATCAAATATCAACCCAACTAATATTCCTAACAATCCTATGAAATAGGTTCTTGAAGATTTCCCATTTTACCTGCCAGCAAACTGAGGACAGGGAAGTTAAGTAACTTACTCAGAGTCACAAAGCTAGTGTGTGGCAGAAGGGATTAACCCTGGGTGTCAGATTCCAGAGTCCACCCTTCTGAGGACCTCACTTAGGCTGCCTCTGCCCTTCAGTGACATTTTTCATTCACCTGTGTGATTGTGTATGTCTTTTTCCCCACTGTAAGGAAAACTGGCTGTTTTACTCATAGCTGTGGTACATGATACAACTAGTAATGAAGAATGCAAGCAACTGAATAAATGAAACATCAAACTATTTATTAACATCTTACTGCATTTTTTATGTTAACGTCCTCTCTTATGTATGCTGTGCTTTGGAGTTTCATACGGCTAAGTTAAATTATTTTTTAAAAATTCTAAATCAGCGCTGGCAGAAGTATTTGAAATAGGTAATGAATATTTTCATGGCCTGAACTTAATAAATTGAGGGTCTAAAGTAGAGTGATCAGCATTTCAGAAATGTTATGGGAAGTATTCATTTTTCATTTAGGTTGAAAGTTTCACGAATCAGAAAGTTTCATGATGTTTCATTCCCTTCCTCCAATTATGAATTCAAACTCTTCCTAAGTGCAAGCCAAGGGATAGGAAAAGAAGGTAGCATTTTTCTGATTATGAAATAACACATGTTTGTTACATGGAATTTTAGAAATGTAGAAAATTATTAAAAGAAAAATAAGAATCAATTACTGCTAAGTCCACCAAGAAAATAAAAGCCAGAATTAACATTTTAGTGCATAAATCCTTTAATACCTGAATGCATCTATAGATTTACATATACATATATGCTAAATACAAAAAAGCATATACATATGTATATGTATACTTTCAAAATTAGCATGTTACTTTAAAGGAGTGCTTGTTTAACTCAACATTATATAAGAAGTATGTCTCATTATTACAAGTATTTTTCAAAAACATGGTATTTAACATCTAGAGAATATTCACTGCATGGATAAGCCACATTTTTCTTCTTGTTTTCAGTATTTTCCTTCAAATAATAATTTAATGTTTTCTTATGTATAAACCTCTATCCATGTCTCTGAAATTTCCTTTATAATAGAGTCCCAAAAGTGAAGAGACTGAATCTTAAATGTTCTCACCACAAAAAAGAAATGATAATTACATGATGTGATGGAGGTATTGGCTAATGTTATGCTTGTCATTATATTGCAATATGTATGTTATGAAATTAATACATCATACACTTGAAACTTACACATGTTACATGGCAATTATATCTCAGTAAAAAAAAGAGTGAACTTGTTAAATTTCTTGTGTCATATTGTTTGATTGCCTTCTAGAAAGGTGGAAGGTAACTAAACAAGAGCATGCACGAGGCTACCTATTCTATTATTTCCTTAGCAGCTTAAAATGTTACTCCTGGAAACGAAGCCCTTGATGATAAAAGCTTTGATAACACTGTGTCACTGAGTGTTTGAGAAATGATCATCCTCATGTTTTGTTAATATGTGTGAAAATTGCTACAAACTCTATGGAGGAAAATTTCTGCTAAAATTAAAAATCATCTATCTTTTGATAGCAATTTAATTAATTTCAGGAATTATTTCTCCGGATATATTCATGCTTGTTCTCAAAGTTGTGTGCACAGACACATTTATGGCCATTTTGTTTGTCATAGCAAAAGGATTCAAATAATCCAACCAGCCATCTAACAGGACGCTGGCTGTATAAATGTGGTGCAGCCAATGAGCGGGTACTGGATCAGTTAGAGCCCTTCATTTTGAAAACAACAGAAATTTAACTCACAGTGGCTTACACTATAAGAAAATACACTGATAACTTGAAAGTCCAGAGGTAGCTGGACACCAGGGTGGCCTTAATCCCAGACTCCTACCACACCCGATGACCTAGTTTCTGTGCCCTTCTTTCCACAGTATCTGTTACAACACAGGGCCCACTTGTGATTGTAAGGTGTCACGTGGTCCTTCATCAGATGGAGAGAAGGAGAGTCTCCTGGAATCATTACTAAATGTAGGCTTCATTTTGATTGGATGAAACTAAATTATATTTCATTATATTTTGTTCCTTATTGTTCAAACTGAAAAACATTTAAAGCTATGTGTAAGGGCAAAATGCTTGGCCTAAATAATCCTAAACAAGCAAAGCTATTGTTCATGTGCTACAACAAGAGAAATATCTTTTTAGAGGCACAAAAGCTCAGAAATAACATCCAGTTGCTTTTCCCTGAAAAATGACTTGAAGACATATTAGAGTTAACAAAAAAATTGTTCACAATTAGAATTTCAATAGCAAGGAAGTAGTATAATAAAAACCTAAACAGTGACTTAGTCAATAAAATTGATATACATAAATATATTTATGGAACCCTTGATTTCCTGATGGTATATTTCTATTTCTTTCATTTATTAAAAACGATTTACTGAGTAAATAAATTTAAGCCACATTTTCCCCCTCCAAATTTCTTCATATGGTGTCTATTAGTGTCCTATGGCTGCTGTAACAAATTACCACAGTCTTAGTCACTTAAAACCATCCAAATAGGTTACTTACACCTTGGGAGGTCAGAAGTCTGAAATCAGTTTCACAGGACTGCAGAGTATCAGCAGGGCTGGTTCTTCTCGGAAGCTCTAAGGGAGCATCTGCTTCCTTGCCTGTCCCAGCTTCTAGAGACCACTTACGTTGTGACTGGTGGTCTCCTATTCTGCCCTCAAAGCCAGCGCCAGAGCATCTTCTCTTCAATCCGACCTCCGCTTCCGTCATGTAATCTCTCTCTCTCTCTCTCTGATTTGGATCTTCCCGCTTCTCTCTTATAAGGACCCTGTGATTACATGGGGCCCACATGGATAAGTAATCTAGGACCATCGCCTCACCTCAACATCCTTAATTTATTTTACAAGGTAAAAAAGTCCCCTTTTACCTTGTGAGACGATGTAGTCATACATTCCAGGAATTAGGATTTGGACACCGAAGGGGGCGGGGGAGGTCATTTAATCTACCACATCATGTTTCATTTTTTTCCTAGTACTTTGTGTTCCAGAGGAAGTGCTGAAGTTATCATTATTTTTAGCTTATTAAATCTGTACTTTTTAAAACTTAAAAAATTTCTGTCTTATTTTCAAAAATCTTTGAAAGAATATGGTAGCGGTGGATTTGGCTGGTAAATTGAATTATTGGCCCTGATTCTCTCTCTCTCTGTCTCCAAACTCTTTGCCACAGAACTTTGCAGTCGCTGCCACCTGTGGGCAGTGCACCTTCCGGCCCTTGTCTTTGGCCTTGGCCCAGCGGCCTGCCCTCCCGCCCCATTTCATGACTCCGCACTTGTGCTGGTCTGGCTTCATACACCAGGCCTTCACATAAATCGTTCCCTTAGCCTTGAAATGTAACTCCCCTCTCCTTAACCCGGGAACATTCTCTTCATCCTCCAGGTCACTGTGTCAGGAAAGCATCCTCTGACCCCTACACAAAGCTTTACTTCTTAGCCGCCATTCTCTGCTGTTCAGTCTCATTAAGCCAGTTGCTGAGACAAAAGATTCTTACGTTCAACTGATCTTATAGACATAACCCATTGGAAAAGTATGTATTGGCAGCTACTAAAAAAATGTCCTTGAGAGTATCTCAATTCAAGAAAACTGTTCCGTCTCCCCAAACAGCCCCTGATGACTGAGATGGCAGAACCTGCTCAGGATCGTGGCCGGCGACCGCTGTGTGTTCAGCACCCAGGCATGTACTCACACACATTCGGCAAATATTCCTATACTTCCTTCTTTGAGGATGGTATGCAAGCTCGTAGCAATGACTCTGCAGCTTAGTTCAATGACTTTAAGTTATTTTTCTTATATACGTAGTTTTTTTGGAGGTCCATGTTTATTTACTTTAGAGTTTGTAGACTGACAACTGCGGAAGACGCCTTGGGTAGATGGTGGCGGTCTTCACAGGAGACGCCTCCTTAGCCACACTGACAGCTCAGATGTTCTGCAGGCATTTGACACAGGTAAAATCGAGATGCGTTCTTCACTATTTGTGTAATACCTCATCTTCCGAAACACATTTGGTGCTGAAAGCCCTCTGAGGACATGTTGCAGCGTGCCCAGGCTGATTGGGGAGCCCCAGGAGCCAGGGCTCATCACCAAAAGCTGCACCTCATTTTCCAGCCTGCCAGGCAGCAGGCGACGGCCGGCCTGCGGGACAGCTGACACCAGGGGACAGCTGCGAGACTTCATTTGCTTGTGAAAGGAGGCTGCAGAGCTGCTCAGCCCGGATGTGAAAGGCAGTGTTTCTGACTATCCAGTGGAAAAGGAAGGGCGCATCCAACTGTCACCGAATTCTACTTTCGGACTTCTAAGTTCTGATCATGTGCTCTCAGTGCCTCGGTTTCTGTGACTGGCACTAAGGGCGTTGTGCGCTCCTCGGGAGACCACCCACCCCTCTTCTCCAATCCTGGCGGAGGGGAGAGTGAAGACGGCTTCTCTGATAGTTGAATCCCCGGAGATCCTGCTTCCCAGCACTGCAGATTCCCGCCTTTGCGATCCCGTTCATTGAGACATATTTTCCTGCCCTTATCAAGGCGTGTCAGGAGACGCAGCATGTTCTGATGGATGTCTGATCACTGATCTGTTTTGTGTGACACTGTACCAGCAACTTCTTTCCTAGCATATGGCCATGGGGAGCTTCTGATTTTTGTTGTGTTAAGCTGACATCTTTCTCAGCCACGAGATATGCTATAGCAATAGTACTTTTTTCTCAAAAGTAACACAATGCTAGACTGGAGTTCCATGAGGAACTTCATGGAACTTCGGTGTCCATTTTGCTCACTGCTGTATGCTTAGCCAGCCCATGTACTTTCAACCATGGCAGGGCTTCAGGAATGGATGAGCGAATGGTCCCTGTTCCTGCCCCTGCTTCCTGCTCACCTCTCTAATGTTTTATCTTCCTTGGACTGGAAGTGGGAAGAATAGCGTATGTGTGAGTGCGGAGCAAGTCCTTGCATTGGGCTTTCTGGCGTTTCTCTGAAACTACTCTTCGTCCTGAAAGTGCTCTGACACCCATAATTTTCACATTATTTTTCCCTTTACCCAGATTCTGCAATTTTGGTCTGCATTTGAAAGCATTTATGTTTTTGTTATTAAAAATCCCAGTTTGAATAAATTGAACAAAAATGTGGAAATCTGTTGGCTCGTTTAACCACAGGGTACAGTTGGACTCAGGGACAATGGAACCAGGATTCAAATCCTGCCAAGATTTCCAACGTGTCCATAGTCTCTGCTTCCCCTATGGGGAAGCTTCCTCTGCTCTGATTCCCCATAAGAGCAACTTTCTCCCCATTCTAGAACCCATAGTGGAAAGTAGGACCTTGGAAATAAAGTGGGCGGGTCCTTGGATGTCTCTGAAGTCAGTGGGCCTATGGCAAGCACCAGCTGGGAGGCATAATCTCCAGCCAAAAATTTGAAGCAGGCCAGGTTTCCTCCTGTGGTCCTGGAGAACCAGTGTCTAAGAGGCTCCTCTCCCTTTTCTGCCCAGGGTCTTGTGTGGTCTTCATCTTTTATGTTATTAAAACTTATTCCCAAGAAAGAATCTGATATCTGTCATGTATCTGTCACGGTGGCCTTATTTTTGTTTTTATTCCATCTCTTATCCTGTGTAAATTCTTTTGTATAAAGACTTACCCTTTGGGGATAATTGCATGAAACTTCATTCATTCATTTATCCATTTATGTTTCTATTCACTTACCCTACAAGTTTATGAAACATTTTGGCATGCTCAGTGCTAAGGACACAGTGGGGAATAAATTTTACTGTCTGTTCTCAGAAAGCTTGTGGAGAGTGATGTCACTGCTGTTCTGGCTAGCTGTGGGCATTGGGGTGGCCCCCAGAGTTCTTCCCAAGACATTCCTGTAAGAGCGTTCAAGTCTGAGGGCTGCAGAGATTCTAGTTCAGAGGCAGAGATGTCAGGTAACCCTTGCAGAAAATTACACCTTGTTTTCCCATAGAAGGAAGTGAGGGGAGGAGTGTTAACTTCCTATATAAATAGTCTAAGGCTACAGTTGATGGACAGTTGCTTTTCTTAGTAGACCTGCCTTTGGCGCCTTAAAATAATAGGTTTGGAAATCCTAAAATATCTTTCTTTTTTCCTGAATGTGAAATTTGAAGGGGAATATTTTGATGTGATTTCCTGCACTAAATGGCACCTGAACACTTGCAGACACAATGTAATTAGAGTATTGCTTGCTGCAGAGAGGGTATGGGTTGTCAGGAAGGAGGGCAATTCACTGTGGGGGGAAAATCAATAAAAAATGTGAGTGAAAAGGCATAGTGAACGACATTGTTAGCAAAGTTCCTTTTGCCTCCAAATGCAGAATTATACATCACAAAAGAACATGGAGAGAGCTAAGCAGGACAAAAGTCTAAGTGGCTTTTGCTTTGAAGTTGCAAAGCCACATGTGATGGCCAGGAAGGTTCTGGAAATCCAGACTATCAGCAGTGTAGGTCAGACTCTTCCCCTCTGAAGCTGAAACTTAGGCTTGTGTTAATAGTGCTCAGTGTTTTATCGCTAGCTATCAGAGAGACGCAAATTAAAACCACAATGAGATATCACTTGACACCAGTCAGATGGCCATCATAAACAAAGCAACAAACAACAAGTGTTGGAGAGAATGTGGAGAAAAGGGAACCCTAGTGCACTGTTGGTGGGATTGCAGACTGGTACAACCACTACGGAAAGCAGTATGGAATTTTCTAAGAAAACTAAAAATGGATCTACCTTTTGACCCAGCAATTCCACTGCTAGGATTATATCCTAAGAACCCTGAAACACCAATCCAAAAGAACCTATGTACCCCAATGTTCATAGCAGCACAATTTACAATAGCCAAGTGTTGGAAGCAACTTAGGTGCCCATCAGTAAATTAATGGATCAAGAAACTATGGTACATTTACACAATGGAATTCTGTGCGGCAGAAAGAAAGAAGGAGCTCCTACCCTTTGCAACAGCATGGATGGAACTGGAGAGCATTATGCTAAGCAAAATAAGTGAGGCAGTGAAAGACAAATACCATATGATCTCACCTTTAACAGGAACCTAATCAACAAAACAAACAAACAAGCAAAATATAACCAAAGACACTGAAATTGAGAACAGGCTGACAGTGACCAGAGGGGAGAGGGGAGGGAATTTCAGGGGAAAAGGGGAAGGGTTTAGAGCAACAAGTATAAAGGACACATGGACAAAAACTGGGGGGGGGGGTTAGAAATGGGAGGGAGGTGGGGAGGGCTGGGGTGGTGGCCTGGGATGGGAGTAAAAGACAGAAAACTGTACAAGAACAACAATTAAAATAAGAAAATTCACTTCAAAAAATAGTGCTCAGTGTTTTTGTTTTTAATTGTCTCTGAAAAAAATTTTGGGCTCAATAAAGGAAATGCAATAACTATAACTGTTGAATTATCTTAATCGCTGAAGATTCTGAAAGGTCTTAGATTATGTAAGCATGCAATTAAAATTACTTGGGGGCATGCTTTAAATTATAAAAGTAATGCATATTCATTGTTCTAAATCTTAAAAATACAGATAAGCAAAGATTGCATCTCAACTATTAATATTTTGCTGTATAGCTTTTTAGTCTTTTTCTGTTTGCTTTTATGCATTTGTCTTAATTATATAAGGAATCCCAATTAAATTCCAGTTATAACGTATGACAAAAAGATACAGTGCAAAAGAAGAAAGTGCTTCTTCACTTAGGTAACCACTGCCAAGAATTTTGTTCTCAAGCTCTACTTTTTCTCTGCATATGTATTTACCAAAAATAAGATTCTGTTGCACATTCTGCTCTATGACCTCCTGTTCATTCAATCATATAATAATTTTATAAAATATACTTTTACTTATTCATTTCACATTTTTATAGAATGAACTCAGTGATTTAACTACTCAATCCCTTATTAATATTAGGTTGTTCTAATGTTATGATCGTTGTGATAGATAAGTATTTGTATGTAACCATAATTAGTTCCTCAGGATACATTTCCAAAGCATGGGGGGGATGTTGGATCAAATGTTTTCGTAACTCTTTAGGTTTCTCTTGAGATTGAAAAAAATGTCCTCAAGGGAAGATTTACAAATTTAGACTTCTAAGAGCAGAATAGAAAAAAAAGTTTTTTCCCCTTCTTGTTGCTCATGCTGTGTATTAATATTTTTCATCTTCTCTAATCTGATTCGAAGAATACCCTAATATCGTCGTTTATATTTCTTTAATCGCTGGTAGGATACGAGCATGCCACTTCAGCAGTGCAGAGGAAACAGCAAAGTGGGTGTTTTTAGTACGGTATTCAGGGCTTCTCTGGGTAACCTGGGTCAAGGTGACTCCACGTGGGGACGTTGCTGTAGAATGAAGTGGAGTGGGTGGCAATAACTGACTCAGAGATCCCGTGCAACATCTTGAGTTCATGTTTCTTTCTCATGAGAAGCGGCAACAGAATGAGATATGCTGGGAGCAAAGGTGGAAGCCACGAAAGCCCTTTAGGGCCAAGTTTTACGTTTCTGTGGGAGAATTTCTCAGCCGTGGGTTCTGGTGTCTGTACCTTTGACTTGCCCTCGGTTTGAAAGGGAGACAAACTTGTCGAATGCTTTTCTTCTTTCTGTAGGAGTTGTTGACACCATCCCATTTGGAAGTGTTAGGTATGCCCTTGGACTTCATTTTGAATAAGTAGCCTCTCTCCTATGCCTAAACTCGGTAGTTCTCGGCCCCAGACCACACATTAGCTTTCACAGCGATTCATATTTCTCCCCCTTTCCTATTTCCTCAGACCAATTAAATTAGAATCTTGGACAATGGGACCCGGGCGTGGTGGTGTTTTACCAAAAGCTCCAAATATGACACTAGTGTGCATCCAAAGTGGTAGAGAACCACCGGGCTAATTTATATCCACTCTTTAGTTATCACAGGAATTACTCCTCATACCTCCCCCGTTCCTGTATATGCATACCCTTTCTCTAGCAAGCTCCAGCTTGGATTTTATTGAGAAGAATCAGAATAATGCTCTGGGTGAATAATATACAGGTTTACTACCTGTGTGCAGGCAAACTTAGTTGTGATAGGTATCCTGAGGATGAGTTCTTATTTAACAAGCAATCTCCCCTGCAGGGGACTGTGCAGCATATTATATACATACAATTTCCCATGTGTGTTATATATGTCATGTATGTATTTCAGTTTCGTATATGTGTTAGCAACAGCAAATAAGTCATTCCCTTAGCTTCAAGGATATGGGTCTAGAGTTTCAGCCAGGGGACTAGGAGTGGATATCAGTGTTTGGAAGCAGCCTGCAAGCCTGGAGAAGCTGTCCTTTTTGGAGCCATGACCTGATCTCTGGCAACCAAGCTCCAATTCCAAGACTATCTCTTTTGTTTTCTTGCTGACACCTTAGCTACAGAAATCACCAATCACACCAGCTAGCCTGATGTATGGTTCTTGCTAGAGCTTTCCTTCTGTCTGTCTCTCTTCAGGTTGCCTCTGAGGCAGGACTTTGTAGTTTTCCTTTAGTCTCTTAGCCTGTCAGAAATGTTTATCTTTCCCCCAGGCTCTGAAGAACTAGAGAAAAGAATAGCTCCAAGCCAAACAGGGAAGCCTGCTCATCTAGCAACAATGGTCTCATTTTTCTATGGTCTTCTCCAGTTCCCTCTTTGGAAAATTTCCCCATTCTCTAGAACAGTGGGCAAGAGACAAAAGCGTATATTTGATATGCAAAGGCTATGCTTAGTATTCAAATAGTGCTATCTGAGGAGCAGAAAAGTTTTTCTCAGCACTTTTAAATCCATGAACTCTTTTCTATTTAATACTTGTATCCCTGCTCCTACTGCTCCTGGGGGCGGGGATGGAAATATAGTATAAAGAAAAGAAAGTGGTGGCCAAAGACCTACAGGCACTCGAGAGACTAGCAAGTCACAGCTCTCTGAGTTTTAGTGTTGCGTCTGTAAAGCCCATTACAATACCTGTCCTGCTGGTTTCACGAGGTTGTTGCAAATGAGATGACATATAGAAATACATTATTCAAAAAAACTGTGAAGGAATGTTTAATTTATAAACACTAAAATGCACAAACTTCAATATGTTTTTTGACAAATATATACATCTGTGTAACCAATCCCCAAAGAAAGATACAAAAGCTTATCATCCCTGTGGAAAGATCTCTCTTGTTTATTTATGACTAATCCAGGCTACACAGAAAAGCCACCACACAGAAAGCCACCGTTCCAATTTCTGTCACCGTAGATTCATTTTCCCTGTCCTTGAATTGCAGATAAATGACATCATACCAAAGGTGCTTTTGTAATTGGCTTCTTTCTCTAACATAATGTTAGTGAGATAGATGTGTATTTCTTTTTACTGCTGAGCAGTATTTCAGTGTATGAATATGCCACATTTTGGTTATCCATGCTCCTGTTAATGGATATTTCCATTACTTCCAGTTTGAGTTATTATAAATAAAACCACTGTGAACTTTCTTGTATATGTGGTTTTTGTGGATATACACTTTCCTGTCCTTGGGCGTGTACTCAAAGTGCGGTTCATATTCACTGTAGATCACCATGCTTATGGAATCAAAACCTTAGGAAAGCCCAGGATGAAAGGGAGCTTCAGGGGTAAGACAAAGAGTTGCAGATTGTGGTATATGGATTTCACTAATGGACCCAACTCTTCAGCCTCGTGGATTTTAACACTTTGTCATGCAGCTCTGTTGCGCCCTTTCACTTTGACCATGTGATCGACCACGTGACTTGCGTTGTTCAATGGGCTATTAGCACAAAGACAAAGTGGGGGGCTTGACCGGCACCTGTGCATTCAGGCTCGCCCTGCGCATTTCCCTGCAGTCACTAGTCTGGTCACCCGGAGACATGAGGCTCATTGCCATCCTGCCGCCCCCCAGCAGCAGGCAGACCCCACCAAAGGTGTGTGTCAGCCTGGTCAACAGTGAAGAACGGCCCTGCCCGATCCCACCCAAACTGTTAACTTGTAAACTCGTCAGCTCAATAAATACTTACTGTTTTCAGCCGATGAGCTTTGGGGGTAGTTTGCTGCACAAAATTATTGGGACTGGAGATAATGCCTGATGTTTTGAATGGAGGAAAGAGCTCCATGAAGGCAGCCATAGGGCACCAAAGAAAGTCATCCTCGAGTTCTCCACCCCTCTCCTCCCGCCCCATGAAACCGAGGGTTTTTGATTAAATTTAGTTTTAAATCCTAGTTCTAGAAATCATATACCTCTCTAAACATACCCATCAGAGACCTGGCCTTTTCCCTGGTTAATCAGCAGCCCCCAAGGCACCTGGGAACAGTAGCCCAGCCCTGACTAAGGTCTGGATCTCTGGCAGGCTAAAGATGACATCTTAACCTAAGTTATGATTCAGCTCCTGTGCCCTAAAGTGGAATGATCCCCTGGCGACTGTCCCATGAGACCAGACATAGGGACACTGAAACAGGCCTCAGAGCCATCCTCAACACCTAAGAAATGGTTTAGCTATTACCCTTACTTACTTCCAACCAATCAGCTGCCAGCACCTCCCCGACCCCTGACTCATGGTGTCTTGTGATTTTACCCCGTATAATCTATGACCTGCACGCTGTGTGGGAGTTACACTTTTTTAGTGCATAAGCTTCCTGTCTGTGTATTGCCCAATTTGATATTAAGCTTTTTTATTTGTAGGCTGCAAACTCCTGCGTCCTGTGCAGGCAGGCAGGACTATTCAAGGAAAAGCACTGGGGTTCCGGTAACTCCCGTCTCCCTCCCCCGTGCTCTGCATCCTTGTTTCCCGTCCCGCCCCGCCCCCTGCTTTATTCCACCTGATCTTGGTTGATAAAACTTCATCCAGAGTCAGAAGAAAAAATATGGATTTAAACTATGGTTTTTATTACACTCAGAAATAAGGTCTAGGTTTCAATATCCTCAACAGTACCACCTATGGCCTGAGGCTACGGTGGAAAGTGAACTGAGCCTGTAGGTGGTTCAGTGCTCGTACAGGTGGATGAGGATCCATAGTAAATGCTCAATGAATGGTGAGGAAAAACTGACTATGACTATTAGTGTTAGTAAAAAAGGTTGTGTTATTTTGCCTCCCTATAAAAATGATCAATACTTGATAATTAATTTAGAAGGCAAATATAATATGTTTATAAAATACTATGAAGAGCTAGGATTTTGCTGGATGTCACAGAAAAGGAGAGAAAGTTTAAACGCATGTATTGGTATCTTATATTTCTGTTTTACATTTCTGAGACTCAAGGCAAAGATAGATATGAGCTGTTATAATGTATTACCCAATAAAATAAATTTTAAAAAATCATAAATAAATTTTTGAACTGTAGATAAAGGAGCAACATACATTTCTGTCAATTTCATGTCAATTTTGATTTATTTAATCTGTTTTTTCTCTGTGAGTTAATTGTCCAGTAATATATCTCAGTTTATGTTGAATTTACTCTATAAAAATAAATTATAATTGTTTTCATTTTACATGGTCTTATATAATTATCATTTTATTTTTATGTTTTCAAAAAACAGTGATGACAGACATTAGTATTCCAGACATGTGAAAGGCTTTATTTAACCAGGTTCTGTTCCAGGCAGAACATGCTTATCAGATAGTTGTGTAACTTGTATTGAGGGGACAAAATATGTTACTTTTATGACTAATCATTTTATTCATAATACTGATTCCCTAACTTACTTTCTGAGCCTGAGCTGATAAATCTGTCTCTCCAGGATCTTCAATCTTTTCCTAAAAAGTGAAATTTACATGTAATATCCTACTCTTGGCAGCTGTATCAGCTCCACCATCACCGTTTTCTTTAAACTGAACCACAGCTTATTTAGGCTAAAATATATAGCCACAGTCTCCCATTCAAGATGCTATTGGAAAGTTGTTTCACTTGGTAAGTGAGACAGCTGTCCAGTGGTTTTGGTCAGTAGCTGAGTAAAGCAGGATGATTAGAAAGACTCACACTCTGTGTTACTGGAATCAGTTTTCTTGTGTGCCCCTTCTATTTTTGTGACTTTTATTTCTATTTTCTTATTTTTTAAGGCTGCTAGATAATATACATTTCATGGTTTGTAAAAGACAATTACTTGTCTGGGATTTCCCTAATAATAAATTTAAAAAAAACTTAGTAGGCAAATGTGTCTTGATTCTGATTCTGTTAATATGGCCTGGGAGTGTCTGGGACAATAAAGATGAATACGAGCTAAGAGAGATGGAAAACAGTCTGTCTGATGTTTCATTTATTATTTTCTTTCTTGGACAACTCATTCAGAAACTAGGAACCTGGAGAGATCAGAAACAAGAATGGTTTATGTATGAATTGTCATGAATGACATGCACTTATACCTTTTAAGTTCAGAAAGTTGAATCTGCCATTCCGCTGGTCATGCAGGCATTTTCTCAATATGGAAAAGGAGAGTCTGCTCATCTGCTACAGGTTTGGATACACAAAGGGGAAAAGATAATGAGGTCAGACTATATAGATTGCTCACAGCAGTCTACAGAGAACAATGTTCTGAGGGGGCAAGCCACAATAATAAATAAGGGATTGTAAAAATTCAAACCTGGAGAGAGGAGTTTCTGCCAGGCTCTAATTGTGAAAGGCTCTTAAAACCTTTAAAAAAAATCCAACTTTCTGTAGCCTTGAGCAAGAATGACAAATAGCCTAATGGTCAAGATACCACGTATAGAAGGAAGATGGGGCATAGATAAACAGGTGCAGTTCAATAAAGAACAAGATGGAAACAAAACCTCAAGTGAAGAAAGAAGCTGCAAAATAGAATCTTGGTTTTTGTGTTTGTTTGATTTTTTTTTTTTTTTGGCCTGAGTTAAAGCTAAATCAAACAGTTATTAATAATTGATGTTTATAAGATAAATATAAATTGGCCTTTTATTTGGCTGATGCTAAACATAGGGTTCTTTATTGGAAAGATGGCTATAGCATTGGCAGTAGTTAGAGCTCGTAAAATGGCTCTCGTTAGTAAATCCACAAATGACAGATGCTGGCAAGGATGTGGAGATAAAGGGAGTCCTTTTGCACTATTGGTGGGAATGCAGACTGGTATAGTTACTAGAGAAAGCAGCATGAGTTTACCTAAAAAGATTAACAATGGAACTGCCTTATGACCCAGTGATTCCACTTCTGGGAATATACCTAAAGAGACCTGAAATACTGATTTGAAAGAATATATGCACCCCTATGTTCATCGCAGTTCTATTTACAAATAACTGAGATTTGGAGGCAGGCCAAGTGCCCATCAATAAATGAGTGGATATAAAAGCTGTGGTAATAGTTACACAATGGAATACTACTCAGCCTTGAAAAAGAAGGAAATCTTACCTTTGGAGAAAGCATGGATGGACCTAGAGGGTATTATGCTAAGTGACAAAAGCCAGTCAGAGAAAGACAAGTGTCATGTGATTTCATTTATGTGTGAAATTTGATGAACAAAATAAACAAAATAGAAACAGACTTACAGATACAGAGAACAGACTGAGAGCTGTCTGAGGGGAGAGGGACTGGTGAAATAGGTGAAAGGATTAAACAAAACAAACAAATTCTTGGACACAGAGAACAGTATTGCAATTGCCAGAGGGATGGGGTCAGGGTAGGGGCAGGTCATGAGAGTAAATGGGGGATAAATGGTAACAGGACAGTAGACTTTGGATGATAAGTGCATAATGTAATGTGTGGATATTGTATTGTAGAATTGTACATTTGAAGCCAATATGATTTTATTGACCAGTGTAACCCCAATACATTTGTTTGTTTATTTAATTTTTAAAAAGATTTTATTTATTTTAAGAGAGAGGTGAAGGGAGGGAGAAAGAGGGAGAGAAATATCGGTATGGTTGTCTCTTGTGCACCCCCTACTGGAGATCTGGCCCACAACCCAGGCATGTGCCCTGACTGGGAATAGAACCAGCGACTCTTTGGTTTGTAGGCTGGCACTCAGTACACTGAGCCACACCAGCCAGGGCCCCAATAAATTTAACAAAAAAGAATATTATACACTTTTTGTTGCTTAATTAAAAAACAGTAATAAATATAATATTCTTTTAGGAAAATGCAAATATATGTTCTGTAATAAGAAATAACAATGTCAAATTCTGAGTTGCTAGCTTCTAATCTCAAAATGGTAACATAGGCATATTTATTTTATGAAAAAGGGATTGCAAAGGTCTTTATAAAGTAAGTGATATTGTTTAAACAAAAGGTGTATAACTGTGAGGTGAATAGGCTGAACAAACTGTGATTTTTCCAGTGATAAAAATGAAAGGACACATTTGAACTCCATCATTTTTAATGAAGACTCATTAAGTATAACCTACAAAGTGATCTGAGTATGAAAAAAAAGGCTACGTTATATCAAGGATGAAAGTGAGATATTTCAGTGTTTTTGTTGGGGTGGTTGTTCTGTTTTGCTTTTAGAATCTTTTTTTTTTTTTTTTTTGGTAAAAGTTATGGAGAAGCAAAAGTTAAAATACTGTTGATTTTTCTCAAAGCTCTAGTAAATAATCCCCAATTCCCCACGTGCCTGTGTTTAAATGCCTTTGTAAGGAAAAGGGATTATGGGTCCAGATTTTGAAGTTATGGAATCTTTACTACTGTGGACAAAATGAAATACCATATTGTCCAATCTATAAATTTATTATCTTTTCCTCCCTCTATTTCCTGAGATCCTAAATCCTAATGCTCAGCATCAGTTTCTTTCTTTCAACTCCAGACTTTCAGTTTGCTGGTTATATAACAAATTATATACTTTCTATTATTTTGTTAGGAAACAATGAAAAGTAAGATATGCTCTTAAGAAAATGCATATGTATCTACTATAATAAGAAATACACGTCTGTGCTCCTGAATGCCACTCTCCAGAACAGATAATGTACAAGTTTTTTGTTGCTTTAGCTGAATGATGCATCATTAACTTCATGTCTCTACATCCCAAACTGACATAACCATTTGTTTCATGGATGCAACCGATGGAGATATTGTAGTTTATTTGTGTGAAGACAATGGTGTTTCTGGCTCAGTCTCCCTTGTCAAAATTGCAGCAGACCACAGAGTGCATCAGATTTCCTGTCAGAACTGGACAGGAAAGCCCCATGACTCTGGGAAGATCAGATAGCAACGTGACACCTCTGTATCCATGAAGCATCAAGTTGGGAAACTGGTAAAAAAAATGTTGGTTCCCTCAATGGAACGATCAAAGCAAAGGGCAAGAAGGACAGATGAGATGGAAAATAGTTGGAATCAAAGGCTTCCCCTTAAACCAGGAGTGTTCTAAAAACAAAAGGTGACCAGTTGTGGCAGCAACTATCCTAATTTAGGGGTGGACTAAAAAATGTGAGAACTGGTGTAAAACACAGTAAACATAGATAATGCTAGATTTCCCCCTTTTCAATATAAAATGAGGACTTCCTCAAATGTTTATCTAGAACTGTACCTATGACTTGGTAATTTGAGGGCCAAAACAAGGGCGTGGCTATTTTTTTCTCTGCGCCCATACACTTCTTGATGTTTCCTGGAGCAGAGGACTCTTAACGGCCCCTCCAGAGGCCAGCTGTCCACAGACTACCTGTATGTCAAGGAACAACGTCTGGTAGAGAAAGCCCAGTAATGGGGGATGGGAAGCAGACTCTCGGATGGGAGAGATAATGGTGGCTACAGGGGTGAGTTTATACCTGTCTGTGTTTTGCCTTTGCCCAGGAGCTTCAGTTCAGTGAGGGGCTCAGTTCTGAACACCTTTGTCCTATCTTCAAAGGGACATTGGGGTTGGAACTGCCAATTCCAGGAGACTGCTGTCCTTTGGGACAGTGGAATGCTGAAGCCCAGTACTCTTTCCCCAGGCTCTCTTCCAAGTGTTTCTCGTTTCCTCAAGCAGTGTTGGGGGCAATGGCACTTGGTCCCTAAGAATCAGCCGCTCCAGAGGAAGAGACTATGTTCTGTCTGGAATGCACTGGCAAATTAACTCTTTGAGGGCAAGGACTCTCTTGTACATTACACCCCCAGTGTCTAGCTCATAAAAAGTGTGCAGCAAGCGCTTGCCCAGTGAGTAAAATGTAGCACAGTTTTGTCAGATTGAAGCCTTTTACACAAAGGAGTTACACCTCTCAGCTGCATTACTTTTACACACGTTTCAGTAGGATCATGACTGCTAAAAACAGCTGGAGATCTCTCCTTCCACTGTAGCGGGTAAATCACTGGTATCTGATAACTGATATCTACTGTTGAAGACAACACAAAGTGAATTTCTTTCCAGTTTGTCAGTGTGGGTTTTCTGTTTTGTTCAATGAACTTTTTCATATGAATTGAGCTAAGGAGACTAGTTGAAAGCCACTATTGTCTGATAGGATTTGTGCTGCTGTTGCATGAAGCTATTAGCTGCATCTCTGCTTTCTGGGCTAGAAAGACATGCTGTCAGTGAAATCACTTTCAAAGCAACTCAAATATTTTGGACCCTTATTGGGCAGGGCCCAGAGGAGGGGAAAAAGGATTAAAGACATTTAACAGTCTGTTTCTCCCCTTAAGGGGTATAAATCCTAACTGAGGGGGAGAGACATGGATACATCTGCAGGGCTAGAGCCTTCATTTTATATACGACTTGCTCAAATGTTGTATCTCCTTTCCTGGCATTATTTTGATTCACAGGACTTATTATATGTTTGCTCATTATCTATCCTCTCCACTTCAATTTCAGCCCATGGGGATTAAAAAAATTGTTTATTTTGTTCATTGCTCTGCTTCTAATGCCCTGGTCATTGGTTAGCACCTAGTAACTCCTTGATAAATATTTATCATGGAAAGAACTACCAATATTAGGTAGCTTGTAATTTCTTCTTTGATTTAAGACTAGATACTCTGTGGGTCTTTCAATGATACCATTTTATAGTCACTTTAGGTCAAGGACAAATGTTTGGCCAATAAATAACATATGAATGAAAAGAAAAAATCTGTTCTTGAACTGTGTGCTCTACCTCTTTCAAGATACCATGTTTTTCAGCAAAGCATATACATATATATGTGTGTATATAGCTATAGATATAGAATATTCTGCTACAGTCAATTCTCTTTACCACCTCTATTGCTGAAGGGACAATAGTACTGATAGGCCTCAAGGTCAGATGGCATTTTCTGGGATACAGAATCTTAAACTCACAGAAATAATCTTTTTAAAGATGTCACAGTTTTTTGCGAAATAAAGGCCACAGGATTTGAATTGATTACTTGAATGGAATAAAAGAATCAATACATAGTGCTTAATGTCTCCCAGACTCTAAAGTGTAGGAAAATTTTTGTTGAAACACAGTGAAGTTATAGTGTGTAATTCACAGATTAAATCAAAGTTGTTTTTACCCTAAAATCCATCAATAATAGCACTAATGTTTAGTAGAAAATGCAATTTTGAAGACTACTATAAACTATCTACTTAAATAGGCATAATATCATCCAATTAAATGTTCTTATAGTCATTTCAATCCTTTTTTTTTTTTTTTTTTGGTAGACATGGTATCTTTGGTAATATCTGATGATGATAACTATAATTCTGCAGCCTTAGACTGACATATATTATACTTAGAGAATGCATAAACATGTAAATTAGATATGAATTGTTGTAGTCCTTTGTTAATCTAAAAATATCTGTAGGCAAGATAGGCCAAAAGTGATTAGCTGGGGATTGTAGAATCTATTGAAATGTATTGCTTTCTTTAAAATATATTATTTTCTCTAACTGAATTAGAGTATCTTCATGTAATTGGTACATACAGCAACCTGAGGGATGGATAGCTTGAGGGTCAGACTAAATTGAAAAAAGGTCAGGATGTCACTTAAGACTGGGCAAGATGACCCCTACCCTCCCTTCCAACAAGACACTGTGTGATTTTAAGAAACTGTAGCCCACTACAACATGCCGCCATCCAGCAATATCTTGCAGAGTAAGTAGGAAGTTGAACTATCTGTGATAGAGTGGAAAACACAATTAACAAATTCCTCAATCTGGATGGTCAAATAGCTTCATAGATATTTTCCAAGCTTGTTGGGTCTTGAGTCACCAAATGAGCTTGTTAAAAACAACTAGTCATCTCAGGTTCCTCTCCATCCTGGAGCTCTGTGCGGATTCTGATGAAGTGGACACAATTTGAGAGAAAGGAAAAACACTTCTTATAATCCTACCTGAAATTAGATGAATGTAGCTTTACCTTTTCACATTAACTAAACCAAAAAATGACCCATCCTATGTTTGACCAAATTTAATTATCTACATGTTTGCCTGAACCAGAGGATTATGAATTTAGATTTTAAATTACCAAGGACAGAAGTTTTATCAGATCTACATTTCATTAAAGTTTTACAAATGTATATATACTTAAGTATTTTTAAATTATGTACATTTTAAATAATACATATTATGCATATAAAATATTAAGTATATATAAAATTGTGTATGTGGTTGTTTTAGAAAACATAAAATGGAACAGAGACTGGTATTTTCTACTCCTCATTTGGATTGCAGTATCAAATTCTAAGGAAGAAGGGATGTCAAAGTTTTAAAACAGTGTGCAATTGCCGATCATACGTTTTAGATTACATTCTTAACACTCTATTCATCACAGGGAAAATGATGTGAAAAAGATGGGCACACTGAAATTTATGAACAACATCATTAAAAATGAATAAGTTATATGGCCTCATGTGTATGAATTGACGTATCATTTAATTACAGGCTCAAATAAATGACTCTCTCCGGATAATTTTGGTATATTTGCTTGTGGTTACTTTGGGAACAACATCCTTATTTTTGATAACTTTAAAAATTCACTATGTATAAAAAGGGGGAAAAAAGAACTCCAGGGAATTAGATGATAAAATCATTAATTAAAGTATTTCACTCCCTGCTGATATTCTGTAATGGAGTCGTCAGCAGAAAAGCAAAGCGTGCCTATTTTTCCTACAAGAAGGTTCTGCACCCAGTACACAGCACGCCCATCCAGGGACCAAGGAAGGCATCTGCACTCATGCAGCGATGAGGGCCAATGGACACACACCACCTGTGCAACTACGTGTTCTTTCTATTCGTAGGTGAAAAACCAACATTCATTACTATATATTTAGAGCTAATAAGGGATGGGCTTTCTTCCATGGCATTTTACAAGTTAAAACTAACATCGAAATATTTTCCAAAGTTGCAGGGGAAAATCGGTATTTCTAGTTTAAGGTGAGACTGGGGCCCAGAGGGATGGACAGGATGAGAGTTAAAAGCCTGGGTGTCCTGGAGCACGTTCCTGTGCCTTAGCTTCTTCAATGAAAAAATTATCATACTTTCTTTGACATTGCAAGGATGCAATGAGTTCACACATGTCAAGTGCTTGGAAGAGTGTCCAACAAATAATGACGGGCAATAACAATAGTTACTATCATCATAGATCTTAAAACAGGAAGTAGCCTCAAGGAACCCTCCAGTCCAGGCAGTCGGCCTCAGCGGCATTATTATCTCACGTCTGGAGAGGAGGCAATGTGGACTGGTAAGGACAAGGTCTAGAACGACCTCAGAAGTCAACTTCTCTTACGTGTGTCCGCTGACATGCATCCCTAGTTACTGCTTCACAAAATAATTTCAGAACACCTTCTCTCCCATAGCAGGTGCTTGTTAAATATCCAACAGAGCGATGACTGCATGAGCTATGTACCTTTTGAACCCTGTGTGATACAAAATGCACCTGATTGAGGTTTTCAGCAGAAAGATCCAGTGCTATTTGCAATTTAATCTTGGACAGAGATTTTATAGTATTTATTCTTCAAAAGGGGATTGCGTTTAAGGGAGATTAGACACCAAGGTTATAAGGTGATATATGTTAGTGCACTCACACACACACTCAGGAGATTGACTTGAGAAGGTGCCTCAGTGAATAAAAATAGGATGTCGTTAACGTGTCTGTCTTTTCTTTGGGGTGGAATGTCCCAGCGTGAGCAGCAGCACACTGAAATGGGTTGCTTGAACTGGAAAGTTCTTGACCGCCCCTCCCTTGCCTGTGGTTAATAACACTATACTGTATATACGTCTAAGGTTGAACTTACCATTTGCTATTACAATTTTTTAAAGGTTTGTGTAAAGATTGGTTTCCTTCAATTGATTCTCAGTCACCTTTGTTTTCAGAGTGCCCTGTGGTTACGTGCTCCCAAGTATGTGTGTGCGTGTCGCATGTGTTATATGTGTGTCATGTCGGCCGACTTCTGTCCAGTCCGGCTACCACCACCTTAGTCCAAGTCACCATCATCTCTCACCTAGACTTTTGAAAACCTGTTTCTCCTATTTCACTTTTGTCCTCTCCAAATCGTCTGTCACTCAGCAGAGTAACTTTAAATAAAACCTAAATTGGTTAAGTTACTCTCCTAAAACCCTCTTTGATTTTCCATTAAACTCACGATCATCTTACTGTGACTTAGGAAGACCTGGAGAACCTGGCTGCGCCCTCAGTCTTATATCACATCTTATAAGACTCTCTCCTATATCCTGTGTTCAGTTCCTTTAGATGTCTTGTTAATTGCTAAGTGTTTTCCTGTGTTTGACTCGGGGTCTTCCTGCTGCTAGAAGTTTCTTCCCATTAGTAGGTGTCCTCACTGTATGATCTGACCTCATCTTTTTCTTTTGTAGTAATAGCCAAGTTTATTTGTGTATTTATGTATTGGTTTCTTAAGTGATGGGTATACATTTCCCTCATCGAACTCATGTCTGTATTTCCTTTAAAGCAACCTAATTCTGACATACCGCCCCCATCTCATCCAACTTTCTTGGCACAAAATTCTATCGTTGTCATAACTAAAGTTTTTCTTCGTCCTCTCTCACAGCAACACCTATGAGATTTATGACACTTACTTTTTCTTCTTACCTAGCCTTAGAAAATTCTCTCTTTAATTCGAGGGCAGCATTGGTTTAACTTAATTCTAAGTATCATCAGTGGGCATAGCCTTTGGACATAAAGGTCAAGAAGTCTGGTAATATACTTCTATTTTCTACCTTGCCTCAAACTTCCCATTAATTAATGAACACAGAACCTGCTACTTTTCAAAGATGATGGAATAGGAAAAGAGGAGCGGATACTAATTTTCCTTCCCAACTTCCCAGATGGTACGTTTTATGAAAGATAGAACCGCTGTTATCTTTACCAATATGTATCTAGCAACAAGTTCAGTGTCTAGTACAGAGTAGACATACAAAAACTTTTGTTAAATAAATGAATACACATAATAAGCATTAAGTAAATATGTATTGTATTCCCATTGCTGGACACATTACTCATGCAGAGTACATACTTAATAAACATTGAATGAATAAACATAATAAATGGTTGACAATGAGATGCAGCATTAAAACGTTGGAGGTCATTTCACACAGCCTTGAGCCAGCTGAGATGGTAAGATTCAACTAATTATGTTCACAGTGTGTAAAACTAACCTCTAATCTAATCATAGCTCCAATAACTAACAAAAATCAGCAAGAAGGCCTCCTGCTCTCCATTATGTGTCCCTGACTCTTCTGATTCATGTAGATCAGACCAGGTCTCTATCAATATTTTTGCCTTGACATTTTAGCAGTGGTTTGGGCATATACGAAATTTCACTTTGAGATGGTGATCAGAAAAGAATGATATGGTATGAGACTCATTGAAGGAGTAAAATTAATTGACCTAGTTAGATGAATGCTCCAAACAGTGGTATGAACTCCAGCAACATGGAGTGTCTCATCTAATTTTATAAAGAAACCACAGAAAGGACTGTCGTGTTGAGGAGGGTTCTTTTAGAATAAATGTGCAATGGCAGAGAGAACATGCTTTGTTGTCACACAAATTCATGACCTAGAAAATGTATTATTTTCGTTCCTCTCTGATATAAGCAACATTAAAATAAAATCAATATTTTCTTATGGTTATCCTGGAAAAGGAACATGTATTAAAACATTTTCTCTAGCTACAGAGTGCTCTGCAAATACTTTTATAGAAGCACCATTTTATAAAGTAACTGTTTATTTATATACAAGAGCTCTGTCCAGAAAGTATCCAACCACACGCTATGAAAAATGGAAACATTTATTGAAGAAGATACAAGAAACACTGTGCATAGGACAATGATGCCTCAGTCCCCTCCAAAGTAGGCCTCTTGGGACCTCACACAGTTCTCCCAGCTGCAGCACGATGTTCCTTCTGCTGCAGTAACAGAAGCCATGGAATAAATTTTGCCAGAACATGTTTTATGTCAAGATCCTGCATCAAAATCTTGGACACAGTAGTCTTTGGAATCCCCAGATTATCTTCTAGCTCTCACACTGTCAGTCACCGATCTTTGTTGATTGCAGCGGGTATACGTTCAACATTCTCAGGTGTTCTGCTTGTTGCAGGCTTTCCAGAATGTGAATCAATTGCAACAGATTTTTCAACCATCTTTAAAACATTTATGTCACACTTTTATTTGTGCGATACTCATTGCATTGTCCCCAAAAGGCTTCTGAATCATCCAAATAGTTTCTATACTCCTCCTTAACGGAGGAATGTTAAGCTTAATGCAAAACATGACACAGATTCATTGCTCTACTTGCTCAGTCATTTTGAATGTGACGGCCACACAGTACACATGCTCACTCAGTGGCTACCACCCCCACTGACTAGTACAGTGAAGTCATCACTGTTCACACATGCACATTCCAGTCCACTCTCCTTGGCTGCCAGGTCACATCAATATTGCACAAACCATTCTCATTATAGTAACAGTGGCTGGACTTTTTCTGGACAGACCTTGTACTTGTGAGATGGGATTTAGTCTTAATCAATATTCTATCCAGTGTCAAATACAGTGCCTGCAACTTTCCTGAAATTACACATATTTTTTTAGCTTAAATGACTTAGCAAACATGAAATTAACTTCCCATGGGTTTAAAATGTGAGAATTAATTCGTTAGGTCTGGTTGTTTGGGGGTGAATTAAAAATGGCTTAGTCTAAATGGCCGAAGTAGCATTTCAATGCTCATGACCCTGCCAAGTGTGTGCTTCATCCGCAGGGGTTTTTAATAACCAAGTCCTAAAACATTGGCAGTTCAATAAGGAACTATTAAAAGATTTATTAATGTGCTCTTTCTTTTCATACTTGTTTGAATTTGACCTCTTTTTCCCCCCTTTCAGCCAGAGGTATCCATTATCTCAAGAAGATATGGACTGTAATAAATAGAAAGGCAAAAATACTCAATTTCAACTTTGGACTGACGAAATAAGGTCTTGTAACCCATGGACAGGAAACAGTTCTGAAAGTCTTGCTATATTAGAAGAAAATATTGTTCCGAATTTTAAAAGCTTTCATTACACATTAAGCATCAAAGTTGGTGCTCTGAACTGAGATTTTAAGCCATGGATAGTAAGAGCTGAAGGTATGCCCAGGTTAAAAAGTGAAGAGTCTTAAAAAATTTTTTTTAAATAAAACTTTTTTAAATTAAATTTTTTATTTTTAGTGAGAACCTTTATTTTTTAACAAATTTTCACCAAAGAACAGTGAGGTTACAAAGACCCACAGAAAAAGGAGAATGAGATGGATTTTCTGCCTCGCCCCTCAGGAGAGCAGCGGCCCTCGAGCCCGGCTTTGCCTTCCCCAGTCTTCATCCTTCAGCCCTTGCCTTGGCCGTGAGCCCTGAGAAGGAAGGAAAGAAGCTCCAGGTGGGATTTATGGCTCTCAGACAGGGGATTACCACGCAGGGAGCGCCGTTCCAACCAGAACACAGAGCAGATACAGAGGAAGGACACAGTGTTGTGGTGTGTTTAGGTGGAAAGAAGACCTGAAATAATGGCCCTGAGTAAATCTCAGCTCTCAAGTGGAGTGTGTAGGTTCCATAAATTCGATGGTACCCGAGGGGTTACACAGGATCAGGGTGGATAAAATTAAGCTGATAGCTGCAGAGTGGACCCATAAAACAGCTGCAGCTACATACAAGGACATCTGCAGAGTCAGTGAGGGGAAGATTGGCCAATCGGGAAAAATGGCTGATGTCTTTCGGGGCAATTAGCATGCCTTGCCCAGGCTGAGGAAGCAATTCACAGTTTATATCAGTCATGGACATGTCAGCATTAGAGGCTGTAAGCAGATGCCCAGAGACAAACTGGACAAGATATTCATTCAGGCAGACTGCATTTGAACCTGTGATAATCCAATGTCGTGAGAATGTTCGCTTTCCTCGGTAACGAGGTACTGTCTTGGGAGGAGGCAGAGCTAACAGACCCTTTGAGGAAGAGAGAGTCTGTGGGGGAGATTAAACTTTGAGCTGGCCTTGTATTTATCCAACAGAAAATGAGTTCTTTTAGTTAAAAAGTTTAAACATTTCTCTAAGCCTGTCATCAGAGGGAAAAGCACTCAGGAACAAAATGAAATATACTGAACAATAATGAAAGAAACTTTTTTTTTTGCACTTTGGAAGTATTATGTGTCAATTCTCATCCTATTCCACCATTACAGATAAAAATATCAGTATTTCAGAACAGAATATTTGTGCTTCACACATACCGTATGTAGGTGATGACCCTTTCACTGACGGTGCTAAACTGAGTGCTTGACACTTTGGAAAAGACAATCACTGTGCCTCGCTGTTACAGAACCAGCCAACGGTGTTCTAGAACAGCCATGGGGTTCGATTGCTCACCACCAAGAAGTGCGACTTCCAAGGCAAGAGTTTGGTGAAAAAGGAAAAGGGTCGTTTATTTACAGGTTATACAGATTTAGAATAACGGCAGATTTCTGCCTTTAATTCCTGCTCCTTTTAAAAACACCCCAAAAGAGTCCTGCCTCCCTCTGCCAAACCAGGCCGGTTTCAGAATGTGCCACTCAGAGGTACCATCTTTCAGCAAAGCAGAAGCCTGCAGTGCAGCATTCCCGGCCCCAGTGCAGCTCCAAGCATCTCTCACCAGTCAGAGCCGCCAGGCAGGTCCCCGCAGCAGCCCCAGCCCTGCTTCCCTCTTCTCCTGGCAGACTTCCAGGCAGACCTCTCCACCTTGTGGCAGCCTGCCCTTCAGACCTCCCACCCCAGTTTTAAATGCTCGGCTCAGAACTTCCTCTGTGATCTAACATCTGGCTCTTCCTGTGGTGTGTTGGTGTTTGCCATTTTTGGCAGCTCCCCAGTGTCTTTGACCCTCTTTCAGCTGCCATCTTTAGTCAGGGCAAGAGTTCCCAGCCACACACAGGCGCCCCCAGCTATGTCATGAGCCACTGCGCATTCTCACAGTCACGTACACTAAGAAAGTAATCCATACATTTCAGAGAGCAAATTTTTAAAGTACAGAGTGGGATTTACATGGCTTTAATTTGGACGGTTAGCCTGAGATGATCCCATTGTACCTGCCCACATCAGTTAAAAATAAAATACAAAGATGTTTAGGGGTAATGTTCTTGAATGAATGTATTGTCTGTTCAGAACAAAGCGGTCCATTTCCTCTGGACTTTGAAGGTCTTCTTGCTTCCCCTGATGTTCAAAATTCACATCATAGGCCTATTTATAAGTGGGTTTGTATCAAGATATTCGATGCTTTGAAGTGGGAGTTGCCCTCTGAGTTTCAGGTTTCCTCAATACCCTTGCTGTTTTAAGTTTTACTATTTCAAAAGAAATTATAGAGCATAGGCAAGAGTAATTCAAATGTATTTCTTATTCTGAGATATAAGTACACAACATGAATCAGAGAGGCTAAGGTTTAGAATTAAGGAAGAACTTCTTGCCTCTTGGCAATCATTGACCTATAGCAGCGACTTTCAACCGGGGTGCCACAAGAATTTTTAATCCATGCAATACCAGATTATTTAGTTAGGAGCACTGACCTCTTTTCCCTTACATTGTCAATTAAGAAGAAAATGACAATGCCAATACAACAGCCACCTTGTGTGAATGAATCAAAATTATATGTATATTTTTTGCCAGATCAGCAAAAATATATTTTTGGGTGTGCTGCAGAATTTTGGTAATTAGTTTATGTGTGCCATGAGATGAAAAAGTTTGAAAATTGCTAGCTATAGCAATGATTCTTAAATTGCTGTCCTCAGGCCAACAGCTTTACCTAGGAACGTGTTATGATAGCTTGTTAAATATGCAAATTCTTTTTTTTTTTTTTTTTTAATTTTTATTTTAATTGTTGATCTTGTACAGTTTTCTGTCTTTTATTCTCACCCCAACCCACCACCCCAGCCCTTCCCTCCCATTTCCACCCCCCCATAGTTTTTATCCATGTGTCCTTTTTACTTGTTTCTGTAAATCCTTCCCCTTTTCCCCTGAATTCTTGATCCCAGTTCTAGAACTACTGAATCAGAAATGCTGGGCATGGGGCTGGTGTTTAGCAAGCCCGTCAGGTGATTCTGATGCATGCTAAAAGTTGAGAACGACAAATCTGCAATATTACTAAAAAACTCACTTTTCATGAAATCCCTTAAAAATAAGAAAGGCAACTGCATACATAGAATGTTTAATTAGAACTCTTTCCAAGAAATTGTTGGAACAATAATCTGTTTAGTATTATTTTGCTTACACATATTTGGAATGTTTATTGTACATTTCTCAAAATGGTTCACATGATGGTAGTTTCTGTTTGGTCACTTTTGAATGTAAATATACGTGATATACAAGGTATTAAAGAGAAAATCACAGGCCCAAATGGTCTCACTTGTACTAAAAGCCTGTGATACTAAACCTTGACTTAAAACATGATCTAATTGTAGTTTCAACTTCTCCCTGCAGTGTATGAGTCTGGGATTTTCTGGTCAAGCACCATTTAAGGTAATCTGTCCCCTCTCCATCACCTGCAGAAAGAGGAGACAATCTGCAGGAGAAAACCTTTCCCTTTCTCTTCCACCCAGCGAAAGACATTCCCCAGCCCTCTGTGACATCGGAGTTTAAAACAACCCTTTCTTTTCCATTGTTAAGAGCGGCCTTGCTCCGCCCTCCCCCTATAAAAAATGTCCATGCTGTAAAACCCCTCCGAGCACCCTTCTAGTTGCTAGGTGGGATGCTGCATGATTCATAAAAGCCAATTAGATCTTCAAACTTACTTTGTTGAATGTTGTTTTTTTAACAAAAGGATAAAAAATTAAATATACAATAGTACTTAGAGTGGTGCTGAAAACCATGCTCGGTACTTAGCAAATGCTGTAAAAAGTGATAGCTTTTAATGAGCATCTGTTTCTTGCAGGCAACATGCTGACCAGTGTTATTTATATTATTTTGTGTAAATATCTAATCATCATAACTAATGTAAACTGTCTTTTCAAATGTCACATTATTAGCAAGTGATGAGTCAGCTGTAAGTCTGTTCTTCAGTTACAGCCTTACCAACTGAGTTAATTAAGCGCTGCCCTAGCCAGGAGATTCATTATTGACTACAGGAAGATCTTCCTTTGAAATACTCATCTATTAGTAATAATCAGTGTGTAGAAAGTAGCAAGTGTTTCTTTAATGTGGTGATACGCTTTGGAATAAACCCATTGAAGAGGTGGTTCATTGTTAGCAGCATTTATATTTATGATGTGCTTACATCACCTTTGGTGATGGTATTAAACCCTCTTCATAATGGGAGCATTTATGGCTATTACTTTTCCCATGGCTCTACTATATATCACCACTTAAAGAATAGTCCTCATCACTAGACTGAGAAAGGATCTTGCAACAAGAATGGCATTTAAGTCATTAATTTGCTAGATCAAAATCTTATTACATTATTTCAAAGGGGTCTTCTGAAAATTCGGACTCTATGCTACATTATGGTTATCTCAAACTTTTTTTGAAAAGAGTAGTCATAAGATAAATTTGAAAATTACCTTATCTCTCTATGTTATGTTAGTTGTTATTCCACTTCTGTTATGAATATAGATCAAGAGTAATGAAATGAAACCCAATTGCCCATAACGGTTAATTATAACTAGCAATATCTTGAAGGCTGATGTTGAGTGCGTAGAAATAGGGAGGATCAGACATTTAGGAGATTGGAATTTAATAAAAAGCTATACATTTTTAATTCACAGGCTCATAGTTCAAGAGAGCATCGCTATTATTCAATCAAAACATCAAGAGGTCACATAAGATTTGGGGGTCAAATAAAACTTTTGCTTTCTCCCAAAACTTCACTAAACCTAAAGTAAAGAGCTTTATTCTGAAGCATAAACAGATTAGGATGAATATTATGGGTTGAATTGTGTCCTCCAAAAATGATGTATTGAAGTCCTAACTCCCAGTAGCCTAACATGTAAATGTATTTGGAAAGAGAATCATTGCAAATGTAATTAGTTAGCACGAGACCATACCAGGGTAAGGTGGACCTTCAATCTAAAATGACTGATGTAGTTACAAGACGACAGAGACATGGAGGGAAGACAGCCCTGTGAAGACATGCTCAGGGAGAATGCCACATAAGCTGGAGAACAAGATTGGAGTGATTCAGGCACAAAATGAGGAATGCCTTGGACTACCAGAAGCTGAAAGAGGCAAGGTCGGATCCTCCCCTAGAGGCTTGAGAAGGAGAATCCCCCTGGTCACACCTTGCTCTTAGACTTCTAGTCTACAGCACCGTGAGAAAATAAAGGTCTGGGGTTCAAAGCCACCCAGTTTGTGGGACTTGGTTAAGACAGCCCTAGGAAACTAACACAATAAGGTAATATGAGAGGAGAAGCAGTACTAAAAACCGGGACAATGGGAAGTCTCTCAAAAGCATTACTTAATTCAGCAGAACCAAGAAAGCTGACTACCAGGCTTACTATGGAAAGGGGTAAGAAACATAATTTATCTTGCCTGATTCTCCCAAACGCAGGAAATGGTCCTCCAAAGTACCGATGCAACTTAGGTTCCTGGACCATATTTCAGTGTGTGTGTGTGCGTGCATGAGAGAAACGAAAATTTCCAACCCCGTATTTAGGGTGGGTTCCACTGGCAATCAGCCCCCATCCTTAGGTGCTTTGCAAAAGTTACCTCATTAACAGAAACCCAGTTATAGTGGTAAGGGCTTGTTCTGAGTAACAAGACACGTATTTCACCTTTACGGCTCAGGAGCATTTTTAGGAACTGAGAACAGAGACCAAATAATATAACAAAAGATGTTCCCATTGTTTTTATTGCTCAGGTAATCTCAAGAGTTTTGGGAGCTATAAGCCAGGAAGCATGGACAAAGACAAAATATAGATGAGAAATATATTTTGGTCATATGAATAACCAAATGTATATACGAGAAGTCTGTGGGCTTCTGAATAGAAAGAGATGAGGAGCTTGGAAGATTTTATTGAGTTCCTAGAATGTAGCAGCAGGTACCAACAGCCCAAGAAACTGATGCCAGGAATGAGGTAGGAGTTCTCAAGAGTGCTGAGCTAGCACGATCTCTTTATAGTTAAAATTTCTAATGGTGTGACATTAGAGTTTAAAGATACAGCAAGGTAGGAAGGAAGCTTGTCAACAATGCTACCACAAAAGTAGTTACATCTACACAATGGTATGATTTGACAGGTTTTAAAGAAGATGAAGTCAAATGAGAAGAAGCTGGGTTTCCTGTCAGTGTTTTCTGGTTTAGAATAAGGTTGTAGGGAGTCAGGCACCCAGTTAACCCCTGGGCTACTAAAGATTAAGGAGGTTAAGGACAATGACACTTGGCTACAACCAAGGAATTGCCAGGCATTCACTTTAAGAATATAGGAAAAAGGATCACTGTGTTCTACCCAAACGGGGACAAATGAAAGCCTTTGAAACCTAATTGTAAGTATAAAAATCCTATGAAAGTTTTAATTTTTCTGGTTTGTCAGAGTTCTCCAAATGACTTGGTCTTTTGCTTTTAACTGTATATGAAATTTGTGAAAAGTTACTCTGTACTTAAGTTTATTTTCATGGTGTATTAATTTAATGAGGTACTTTTATTTGAAAAATAATTGGTGTCTTGCTGTTTTTTTTTTTTTTTACCTCAAGTTTGAGATACAATGACCCCAAAATGAATGAATGCAAACTGGTGTGTTAGTGAAAAAAATCACAAATTTGATTAAACTATTCAGTACAAGTCCCTAAATTAAAATGCCTCAAATAAAATTAAAATTTTATTACACTTTTATAAAATATTCTTTGATCAATGGCAATGTATATTTTATTCTATGATTCATAGAAATATGTTTATTTCTGATAAAGGTCATGTTTTCTTAAAGATTTTTAATTGAGGAAAATTACAATATAATCGTATTGATGACTAGTTTAACAAAGTAGTAAAGAATGGACATTAATTTTCCATGACTCCTTATTTTGCTCCAATATTCTTTCAGATATATGAAGCCATTAATATATTAATTAGGGCAAAGTAAATATTTCTAATTGTGTATAAAAACTGAAACTAGAAGAATTAAAATAATAGATCCTAAATTTAATACCCATATTATAAAATTTAAAATTATAAATTTAAAATAATAATTGTGTCTGTTTAAAATTATATATATATATACCTTAAGTGGTCCAAATAAGTAATGCTTGTATAATTTAAGTTTGACATTATATGTTCCAAAAGCAATAAAAGTTCATTTTAATTGGTAAATGTGTTAAATAATCACCTTAAATTTTGAAGAAGTGGTACATGTGGGGAAAAGTCACTGTTTTGGTGGTTCATTTTTCCTTTAGGAAACAGTTCTAATGCTTTCTTTTTGTTCACAGTGTCCCATTTTTAATCTGTGTAGTTTTTAAAAAATGGATTTGGGTCAAGGGCTATTTTGAAAATCAAATAGGTCACTAATTCCCTCATAGAATTAAAACTAGTTGTGAAGTGAACCAGTTTACCTAAACGTCGCTGGATGACATACATCACTTTAATTCAGGTATTGGAACATTAATAATTCTGTCAGTTGAGGATTATGTACATTTCAAAAAGATTTCATTACTTCACCTCCTAAATTGATATTGCTTTTTTTTTATGACTTTCCTTTTAACTATAGAATAATTTGCATTCTCAAGAGGTTAGGCTACATAAATCAGAAAATCAGGCTATAATTTCTTTACAAACCATTCAGTTCAATAAAAAAAATTAAACTGATAGTTGAGTTCCAAATAAGTTGATGAGTACCTATTATATTGGAAAAATCATAATTATTGTGACATATACAAAGATGATGCAAATATATAATAATTAGCATATATACAAAAACAATGCATCCTAAAAAGAAGAAAATATTGCCCTGGCCAGGTGGATCAGTTGGTTGGAACTTCATGCTATACACTAAGAGTTTGCTGGTTTGATTCCAGCTTAGTGCACATACCTAGGTTGTGGGTTCAGTCCCTAGTTGGGGAGCTTATGGGAGGCAACCAATCAATGTTTCTCTCTCTCTCTCTCCCCCTTTTCTCTCTAAAAAATCAATAAAACATAGCCTCAGGTGAGGATAAAAAAAGAAAATATTAACTTTTCTACAAAATTAGAATTGTTTACAAAAATTTCTTATGAAGATGAATGTTTCAAAATGTATTTATTGTTTAATCCCTGCTTTTCAAATTCTATCTTCATCAAATAGGAACATAGACAACTTTTCGAAAATAATGAGATGTCTGACCCACCATCACTAAGTAGGTTATTTTCTTGTTTGGGAAGTTTGGGTGTATTTATGCTCATCAATTTTCACCTTCTCACTGTGTGTGACCAGCTGTTCCTTTTGCTCAATGTTCCCCTGGTGAAATGGCTAGAATTAAGTGGGCAGCATATAGGCGCAGACTAACACCTAGCACTTACGTCATGCTTACTGTGTGCCAGGAACTCTGAATCTTTTTTTTTTAATTTTTTTTTAAATTTTGGAAGTGCAGTTGATGACTTTAAATCTCTTTACGCATGCCAATGCAGTTAATTCTCAAAAAGCCCAACAAGATGTGCACTATTATTTCCATTTATTGATCGGGTTTACCTGGCAGTCCCCTTCTTTCTGGATGTGAACACCACAGGACAGGGATAATGAAGAGGCTTCAGTTAATACGACGGCCCCGTGCTTGCTGTGGGGGCTGCCTTGGAGCCCAGGTAGCTGTGTTGTGGAGAGCTCTAAGCTTCATTCAGACACCAGAGGAAAAGAGGCTGCACTGAGTTATCAACAGTAACCAGGGTATTTGCAGTCCTGGTTAGAGGGTAAAAATGTCTCAATTCTAATAATCACGAAGAGTCCGCCCACGTAAGGTGCAGAGTTAGTCAAATTCTCCTTTTACCTCAATTTGCCTTTCAGAAATCATTTACTTAAACTACTTGGCCTCTGCAGATTGTCAGGACACAACATGTCCCTAATTTAAAGTCCTTTAATGAGAGCTATTATGGACAGGCAAAACATTTAAACCCACTTGTTTAAGGTGGTAGCATTGTAAACCCAGTTAGAAGAATAAACAAATGAGGAAATAGCCCTCAAAAATATCTTGCTTTCTACTTGCTGTTCTGAAGAAGTTTTAGTTCTGGAGAAAATACTTTATTTCTCTCATGAGACAATGCACTGCCTACAACATGGGTGCTCGTGGCTCACACACTTGAGGAATGATCACCCGTCCGCTGGCAGTGAAAGCACTGAGTCTTCAGACTCACTATGGAGGCACAGAGATCAGCGACTCCTGCTGCAACTCTTTAAATTCAGAAAGACAGTAACTGCCCCAGGAGCAGGTGTTATCCTCAGAGACGGCTTCAAAAAGTGTTGCTATGAGCATAGCGTCAGTAATGAGTTAACGGTTAAAAATTAGTCAGCATCTGGGCCTTAGGGTTGCCAAGAACTGTGGTGTGTTCTTGATTGTTGGCTGAAATCCTGGAGCAGATGAAGGAGAATGAGGAAGAGGAGAAGATCCGGTGCTGACATCGGATGAGGCAGGTGCGAAGTGACTAATGGGATGAAGTCACACATAGTACCTTTAACTCAGCAAACATTTCCGTTTCATGGAGAGCGCTGAAAAGTGGGGAAAATTCAAGCTCATTTTGAAGTCTAACCTTTGAAAGTGCAACACTAGACACTTTAGGCTAGAGATTCAGAAGTTTCCTTATATTGATATTGCTATATGGTTTGGTGAGCATTTATTGCACATTTATTAATAGGTAAGAGAAAGTTGTCTGGTTTGAGCACAGGGACAGTCTCCAATTCTACTGATGTTCACAGGAAAATGGGACAGTTCAGTTCAAATGATGTTTGTGCTTCCGCAGGTATTTTTGCACTCTTTGCACAAAGCATCACTAATTACCCTGCTTTGGGACAGGTTTATAACCATTGCTCCCAGACCACCCATGGCTGTGGGGTGCTGGGCATCAAATCATGACTTCTGGGCACCTTTTCATCAGTAGGGGATGCTGGTATAACCATCCTCATCCAGCTCCCTGATTTTAACCTGCCTTCTAATATTTCTGGGCGTTTATATAGAATTTCATCTTACAAATACCTATCGTTTAAGTTTTCAGTAAATATATCATTAATCATTGAAAATAAAGACCAGTACTGAAAGGCCAACTAGATTGCAGACTTTTCTCCTAAACTTGGCAATTGCCTTCACCTTCATACCTCTCTAGGGTGAGGGTTCTCCCACTGGAAGGTGCACTATATGTTGATTAATTCTATTTGGTTAAATGTGAGTCTGGTACCAGGAAACTGATTTGCTCCAAAGAAGAATGGCAAAAAAAAGAAGGAAATAAATGTCAGAATATTTTAAAATATATTTATTAGACATAATGAGTCCACCATTTACATGAGGATTTTAGTTACCTTCCACATCCAAACTGTGGTGACCTACGCTTGCCACTTTTCGTCAGCAGGTAAACTAAGCCGAAAGCTCAACTTTGAAATAGACTGTTTTCAAATTTGATTGGTTCATAAGGCTGGGGTTTTTCTCTCTCGTTGGAGAAGGATATTTCATTGTGTTCTTTTGCACTCCATTAGAATACAGCTCTTTTTCTAGTAAACCATCTTGAAAATACAGGCCAAAATTTCTGCTTTACCTTATAAGACATGACACATGATTGTTAAGTATGTCCTTGCCTTGATGTCCTTTGGAGAATTGTTTAGAAAATTACTTTTACTGGCATATTTCTTCTCTTACAGCACCCTTGGGAATATTGCTGCCTGGAAATGGGAAGGTAATGGCCCAACCTCTTTTCAGAATCCTTAGGAAATGATTTTCAAAGACATTTAATTACGAAGAAAGCCCCCTGGTTCACAAACAAACATTTCCTTGGCTAGAGTCTCAGCTCGTGTTGTCATTGGCATTATGTTCACAACATTCCTAGACTTCGGGGACCAGTGCAACCGATGCAGGTGGGGTCTACTGCTCCAGGAGCAGAGTCGCTGGGCCATCATCTTCCTGACGGGCCACCGTGCACTCTGGTGTCCTTCGTTTTCAGACTTTTAACAGTTCGTGATTTGCTCTCAAGTCACAAGAAATTGTAAAAAGGTAGCTTTATTTTTTCCTCCAAGCAAGTCAGCCTTCTCTTCTGAAATCTTTTTCTGAGGCTTTTTAAAAAATTTTTTCCAATAATATCATGTTAAAAGAAATAGTGGCTGGGATTTTATATGTTACTTTACTACTCGTACAGCACATTCACACATTTCATTCACGTGACACGTGAAGGAGATACTGTTATCAGGCACTAATCAAACTGGCCAGAGAACTCTCACTGATTCCTCCGGGGGCCGTGTTCTTGCTAACTCCATCCCTCCCTCTGGAGAATTACTTTCTTTTCCAATCCCTGGACAAGTGTTCCAAATAATCCATTGTTTTCATGATTCTGACTTTCTGGTTTAATAATTGGCAATTTTTGGCTATGTGAACGAATCGAATCAAAGTCCTTCCTTGAAGTTTTTTTAAGTGGATTTTTTTGGGGGGCGGGGAGAGAAGGGAAGGGAAAAGAAGGAGAGAAAGAGATGGAGGGAAAACACCAATGTGAGAGAGAAACATCAATCGGCTGCCTCCCGTAGATGCCCCAGCTGGGTACAGATCCCTCAGCCCAGGCATGTGCTCTGACTGGGAATCAAACCTGTGAACTTTTGGTTTGCTGGACAATGTCCAACCTAGCCACACCAGCCAGAGCTCTTCCTTGGAGTTTTGTTTTAATGTCAGGTGTGTATGTGGTGGGCAGGTCAATGAGTGGATATGAAGTGAGGCTAGAGCTGCTGAGAGGCGTATCTCAGCAGTGTGGCGTAAGGTGCTTTCAGAGATTGCAGTCGGTGTGCAGACAGAGGCTGAGGAGGCTTGGCAGAAAGCGAGGAAGCCCTCACCTCCAGTTTGGTTACGTGAGCCAATTCACCACCCTTTCTAGGCTGAAGCCACAACGAAGGGAATGGATACAATATTTGTTTTTAACTTAAGCTTGAGAAATTGAAATTTTGTAAACATTAAGTGACATTTCCAAGATGTTAAAATACAGTGTTTTTCTCCCCCTTTTAGAATTGTTTCTAATTGAACCGTTCTTTCATATTATGCAATTAGGGTAAATTGAAGGAGGTTATAAAAATAAAATTCTTATTATTTTAACTCAAGGCTGGTTGAACCTGTTACTTGCTAACATTGTACCCCGCTTCCACCTGTAGCTAGGGAGCAATTACTGGAAAGGTGTTTTTTTTCCTCACATGTCAAGATAAGGAAACACAGCAACATAAGGAGAAAACATGAATTATCTAGAATAAGAACTTTATTTGTATCTTGATAACATTACAATTTTATAACTGACTTCATTTTCCTCTTTGGCCAATGGAACAAAGACATACATTTTCAGCTCACCTTTAGCAAATGCACAGACATGTATAGTATCCATTTTTTACTTCTATCTTACCTCTGGTTTTATTAATTTTTGTGTATTTATTTTTTTGCCTGTCCAAACATATTGACTTTATTCTTTTTACATTATGTGCATTTTCTTTTTGTTAACGAGAAAATTAACAAATAAAAGAAAACCACAAATAACTAAACAAATGATTTGTATTGCAGTAAACTAACTTGGTATGTTTTCTTCCAAACTTCTATTAAACACAATGAAAAGCTCATAAAGACAGAATCTACCAATAGTACCTTTCTTTAAAGATAAAGAAAGATCATATGTGAGATCTCTTTCCTTCAATGGGCCAGAAGAATTTGCATTCATCACATACCCTTGAGAGGAATATATTGAGATTCTTAGATAATACGCCATGTGTTTTGTTCTCTCAGTAAGAAATACATGAATGGTCACTATTGTGATAGGAAAGGACTTTGGCCCCTCAGAGTCTGCTACTATTATTTGAAATGTTGATTGAGAGAAACACTGCTATTAAAAACAAAGAGCCACCCCGTAATTTTTCTGAGCCAGTCAGCACCAGGAGAACCTGCATGTCCATAAGTTCATCAGCTTTTCTCCAAACCATTCAAAGACCACCTCTACCAGGAGGTAGTGTGGCAGAGGAATATTGCATCTTGGGATGCTTATACACCTGAAGAAGAGCTTTGTTGCCTCTGTTCATTTTTTCACAGTAAATTTCTTCTGGTCACTGTCCAGGCTAAGGATGAGTAACTCTTGGACCAGCTGGCTATGTCTGGAGGAAAGATGCATGGGATGGGGCATCACCATGAGGTAGCAGAGTTTGTGAACGGGGTTTGGACACAGCAAAGATTGCCTAGTTCATTGCAAAGGCTTAGTTTATTTATTCATTTATTCGTTTTCTTCCTTTAAATATGAAATTTTTAAGTGTAAGAATATACACTTTATGTGAGCTTGTCTATATCCTTGATGTTTTCATATAAAGTATTCTAATTTCCCATAGTAATTGTAATTGGTAATTACATAGTAATATGTAATTGATAATTGATAAATTTAATTTTCTCTTTGACCCACTAGATTTTAAGAGAAGGTTTTTAAATCTTCAGTTGATATGTTTTAAGTTTAAACATTTGCAATTAATTTCTAGGTATTTTTGTATTGTACTTAGGGCATAGTCTGAAAAAATATTGTACTTTTTAGAATTTCTTAAGCTTGTTTTATAATTTAAAATAGAGTATTTTGGATAAATAATGTATACTATTTTATTGATAATTTGTCATATACTGAGAATATGATATTGAAATGCCTTGCCTATATTGCATTCAATAAATTACTAAACAACTGATTTGCATTACAGTAGACCAAATTGTATACTTTCTTCCAAACTAGTAAATACAATTGAAGGCTTACAATAAAGACAGAACCATTTATTTTATAGTTCTTACAGATTTTGTTCCACATATCTTAATGCAATACTATTGCATCCAAGTTTATATTTATTTTACTATTATTATATATTATAATCTTTTATTAGCATAAAGTTGCCTTTGTCCTATTTAATACATTTGGCATCAAAATATACTTTGTTATTACTATAAACTTTTTTAACATACATACTTTATTCTTTTTATTTTTAAACCTGTGAGGCATTTTATTTAAGGTACTTCTTTAGTACATAGTAGGAAAATTTAGAAAATTAATCTTGCTGTATATTTTAATAATAAAATTTAAAATTTATTTATATAATTGAAGAAAATATTAATGAATACCTACTTATTCCTTGACTGGGAAAGTAATCCCTAGAAAGAAAAATGATGAAAATAATTACCAAGGAAAGAACTAATATGTTAGAATGCCTAAATGTTAAAAAATGTATTTTGTAAAAAAATCACAAGCTCTTTGAAAAACAGAGAAACCACTGAAAAGTGTGACCAAAATGAAGCTAAACTAAACATGAATATAAAATATTACGGTAAAAATTATAGAACTAGAAAGCGTTTGTAACCAGAAATGTGGCGAAGAGTGAACAGAAGTGGGGACCCGCAGTGCATCACCGCATGGCGGCAGCAGTGAGCGTGCAGATGGAATGGGGATCCGCAGTGCGTTCTGGGCGGTGCCGCGCTGGAAAGATGTCAGTGCTCCTCCAAAGTAATCCGTAATTTTAATACAGTTATTACTGTGCTCAATGATAACTGCTTTTCAAATCCAAAAAAAAAAATAAATCAATTAAAGCAATCATAAACTTTTCTAAATACATTTTCCTTTGCTCATCGGCGTATCTGCAGTGCGAATAACTATCTCAACAGCGAGTGTACAATAATGACTTGTTACATGAATGCACGAATAAAAAACAGGACTTATCCTATTTGCTATTAAAGCATAGCAATTAAATTAGCAATTAATTTGCTATTAAAGCACAGGAATGAAAACACCATGCTGTGGGTGTTACTGATGTACCTAAATTTTAGGTGTGGATGTTCAATAGAACATAGAATAAATAGAACAGAAGGGAATAGGTATTTTTAAGGATAAGACAAGTCTCTAATATCATAGGGAAGGATCTATGGATTACTGGTGACAAAGCAGTTAATATTTTATAGTATAAAATAATGACCAACATTAACATTTTTTTACCACCTATTAGGCATTTTCCTAGGTGCTTTTATAAATTGATTCTAAAAGCAACCTTGTGAAGTGGATTATTATTTCCTCAATTACAGATAGGGAAAGAGAAGCTCAGAAAGGTGAAGTTACTCATGATTTACAGATGAGATTTAAACCTGGGCAATTTGTATCCAAATGGACATATGTTTTTTTAATCACTTAGCTATATTGTCTTGCATTTGTGTATGCATTTGAATAAATATATGAATATAAAAATAATGCAAACTGGTAGAGTACATAATAAATATTAACAGTTGTCTCTTTCAAGAGAGAGATTTTAGGGGAACAGTAGTTGTATCTATTGTGTTGAATTTTGTATTCAAAGGTTATGTATTATAACTGGAAGCAAAACATGTATTTTTATTTTGGGGAAAAAAACAGGAACCTTTCTTTTCAATAAATGTGGTTGAAGAACTAGATAACCTTATGGGAGAAAATGAACCCAAAACTTTAACCCACTCTATGCACAAACATACTGTTTGGGCCGTAAGAAATACAGGCAAGAGTTCAAATGCCTAAAAGGTATTAAAAAGAGCATCAGTCTGGAGGCCAGGTAGGGTGGAGCCATGATATGGGCTAAGAGGCAGGTAAAATCTATACTGACCCAGAAGGCAGATGGTTCTGGAATACACACAAGCCTAATCATTTCTGTGGGACTCACACAGCCATACACCTCAGTGGATGTACTTGTCAAATGTACCAAGATACATCAAACACCTCAAGTCAACTTGAAAGGCTTAATTTCACCCTGTCTGTTTACTCAGACTTGTGACCCCCAAACCAATTCTATCAATTCCATCCTCTGGCTAGTGGTAAGATTCTAGTTACTGCAAATATTGATTTTGTCAGACTCAGAAAGAGCAGGCTGACAGCTGTTGGTAGGAGTGGCTAGGTGGGGTGGTGATAAAGGATTTAAGCAAGGAAGAGAAAAAAAAAGAAAAAACCTCATGGACGTGGAGGACAGTGTGATGACTGCCAAGGGGAGGCGGGGAGGGGGAGGGGGAGGAGGGTAAAGTCCGGGAGAGATGGTGATGGAAGGAGACCCGACTTGGGGTGGTGAACACACAATACAATAGACACATGATGTGTTGTACTCCTGCGTTACCCTATTAAATTCGACAAAAAGAAAAAATAATAAAAAATAAAATATTGATTTCTACCAGGTCAAAGAAAACCTGCAAATTAAGTTAGGTACTCACAATTTGATTGTACTTCAATGTGAAAAATTTCCCCTACCTTAAGTTTCTCTCCTTTCCGCATTTTCTCCATATTGTCAGCGTGAGATGTCTATTTGTGGATTTGAAAGGAATCATCAGTGGAGCAGAAGAGATGTTTTTCCCCCTGGGAGGAGGAACTCTGCACTGCTGGAAAGTGGACTACCTCAGCACTATAATTTTACACTCCGTGAGGAGGACACAGGGAGTCAGGAAACATCTGGAAATCTATAAATAACCACTTAAAGTTTCTACTCTGTGCCCTCCAGAAGCTTTCCCCCTTATTAATAAATATTTATTGGCATTTATATAAAATGATAAATTGAAGCTAATAGATTTAGCTGCTGTTTATTAAATAAAGTCACCTCTTTTATTTTTCTGTAGGGAAAAATGTCAGTAATTGGAACTTAAAGCACCTTGAAAACTGTCATATTTTGACTCAGTCAAGAGCTACTAAAGATAACTGTTCCAACTCTGACAAATAGTCAGAATTCTAGAGAAGGGCTAAAGGAAGAAGCAAATGAACAAAAGTTTCAGAGTGACAATACAGACATGGCAAGAGAGAGGGAAAACGTGGAAGGACCTCTCATCAGTGAGAATCAATCACTGTCATTCATTAGGTTCAATTCCTAGAAACAAACCGATGTCCCCATAATTAAGCATTTACTCAGTTCTCTGTGCTGAACACCATGTATGACTCTTGAGGAAATGATCGACAAGATATATAAATTTAAAAACTTAAATTTGTATATGCATATATGTGTATGTACTTAAATGTGCATGTATACTTGTAGTAACAACTGAAAACAAATATATTCTACAGTTTGCTTAGGCACTGACTACATAATACAATTTCAGGGGTAGAGATATCTTCACTAACTACCAAGAAAGTTCTCCCCCACTTACTAATCTCAAAATTGATTCATGAGAGTGAAACATGTAAATGAGGACTTCTGGGAACAGGTACATCATTAACTTAAGAAATATATGCCTGGTACTAATACTTTCTCTAACCACAAGGTCAAAAGTTGGGAGGAAAGAAAAGAACAGAGACCTTAAAGATAGTAAGTCCAGGGTAGAAAACTTCACCTTCACAGTTTGGTTTGGACCCAGACATATATATTTCTAATTTATCACGACTCGAAGAGAGGAAGGTTTTGAGAATGAAGACAGATTTTCTTTACCTTTTGTTTTCCTTCTTGTTCTCTTTTGAGAATCAGGCAAAAGCTATAAATTTTTCATCAGAAAAAAATGCATGTGTACACATTTATCCAAACTTTGGGGGACCATTTCAGGAGCTCAAAGGCTCTCTGAAATCTATCCAAGATGGCAGATTGAGGACCAGCGATCAGGGGGTTTGCTGTTATCCCTAGAATAATGGGTGTTTGTTAGAAGACCTGCATGTGATGAATGCTTTCCTGTCAGCTGGAGAAAAGGCATGAGAAAGGTCTGGAAATAAAATCACCCACTGGTGTATAGAGCCAGCTGCTTTGTTTGGAATGAAATGTGCAAATGGATAAAACAGAAGACAGAATCAAAGAATTGAAACCAATACCCTGAACAAGACTTGATATAATTTGTGGGATGCAATTCACAGAGCAAATGCATTTCCTTCTCTCGCTGGTCTTTTAGTGCTCAGTGAGCTAAGGCGTGAAAAGGGTCCGTTACAGGACTTTGCAGAACACAAGCCAGTTTAAGTCACAAAATTGTCTCATTTTGGTACTTAAAATGCCCAATCTCAATGTGTCCAACTTCTGCTGGGGTGGGGAGGGGGACTTGGGCTACCTTCTGCTTTGATTCTCTTTTCCAGCTCACTAACCCTACAGAATGATGCTCTGAGTCTGAACTATGGGGAGTGACGGGTGTAGGGGGTTGGGTAGTTCTTGCTCTTATAAGCCATGCTCATGCTAGGGTTCAAACCCATTTCCTGACTTAGAGATGGGAGCCTTCCCCATTGCTAGAGATCTTTTCCTAGCAATTTCTTAGATGTAGTTAAGGAATGCTCCTCATTTTCCTACTTTCACAGTCCCTAAGAACATGACCTTCCCTCTGCAGAGGACTCCATCAACATACCTTTACTGTGGCTCTTTCTTACCTGTCCTGACTAGGGGGATTACTTGTCTTTGCTTTGCACTGACCCATTCTTTGAGCTGAACACAGCAGGCCTGCTCTTACTTGAGTTGTTGGTAAAGCTGGCAAGCCTGTCCTTTGCCTTTTGCAATTCTCAGGCAGGATTCAAACTCCAGTTAGTGAAATCCCTCAACTGCTGGGATGCATGTGACGCTATCCCAGTGGTAGCGGTCACATGGTCCAGTCGTCCCATGGAAGCTATGGGGAAGGAAGCAGGTCACCCCATTCCTCCTCATGGGTGGTGGGGGGCAGCTCACTGCACAAAGCAATTCCAGCAAGATCTTTCTCATACATTCTCTCTGGATCTTCTACATGCTCAGTGAGGAAAAATATTTAACATAATCTTCAGTGTCTAAATTTTTGTGAGTTCTTTTTGTTCATTTACTTTATAACCCACTTTAAAATCAGATGCTAAAAAAAAAAAGAAAGAAAGAAATCAGGATATGATGAATAAAATTAATTTTTCTTGAAGTTCAGTTGATGCAAGTTTAAAGCCTATTCATTATATGAATGCGTAGCCACCCGTGATATTTTAAAAAATGAACACCAAATTTGCAATATATGTAAATTAGGCAAACCTCATCAATTGAAGTCCTCAGCAAATGCAGTAAAGTTTAGTTATTCACTGATGACAAAAAATAAATAAATAAAATAAAATAAAATTGTATGTTTATCACCATAAGGTAAAAATTATACAACTGTAAATTCACAGAAAATAAAAAAATATATATGTTTGGTTTTATAGAAATTAAAACAGAAAATTAAACCATATATATAATTTTTGACAAAATAGTTATTGACTCATACATAAAGCTTTAATTTAACAAATTAACAAACACTATTGACATTTTTCTGAGAACCTTACAAATGAATTCATTTAATTCTTATAACAAACAACAAACAACTTTATGGTGCAAGCACTGCTATTTTAACCCCATTTTCGGAAAAGGAAACTGAGGCCCAGAGGGGCCTAAACAACTAGTCTGAGGTCACACAGCTGGAAAGTGGTGAAGCCAGGATTCGAGCCTAGACAGTCTGGCTCCAGTAAGATTGGCCTTGGCCACTCTCCTGTACTTCCTCTCAAGGTTATTGGAATCCCTAAGGAGTCCTATAAGGGGAAAGTGTACATTTTGTCATCCACTCCTTGACCACCACTCCCCAATGCTTTGCTTCCCTATAGCTCTCTCCTCGCACCCGGCAAATCAGATCATGTCACTTCCCTACTTGAAACCTTTAGTATCGTTGTTTATTACCCACCAAGGCCACGTTTCTTAGTGATGTACGAAAAGCCTTCCGTGGTCTAGTTTCTTTTAGCCTCCCCAATCTCATTCCCTGTCACCTTAGCAAACACTCCTCCCCATCGCACTGTGCCATCCCTACTTGGCAGGGCCCTGAACTATGCTAATGAAAGTGCGATTTCACTTCTCCGTACCATTCTGTCCACGTGAAAACCTCTCTCGTGTGTGTACCTCCACAATCTTCAGTCTATTACTGGACTTTCTTTGCTATGAGGAAGCCATCCTTGATCCAAGCATCCATACGTCCACCCACGTACCCATCCATGTGTTTGTTGTTCACCAAGTTCCGCAGGTCACGGACAGTGTTCTAGGTGTGGGATACAGTGGTGACGAAAGCAGACACAACTCTGCATTTCCTCTCTGGTGCTCTCAGTGTCTGGGAGCACATCCATTTTCCCATCTCATCCTTTGTAACAGTGTGTTTACATGCCTCCCTTGTACCGTGGTCTGAGTTCCTTCAGGGTCCTCAAACAGGTCTTTTCAACAATATTATGTTCATCCCTTCAGATGATGTTTCGTTGGGTTACACTTGAAATTTGTATGGTTTTGTGAACCAATGTCACCCCGGTAAATTCAATTAAAAATAAAAGAAAACAACTTAAAACAACAATATTATGTTCATTTCTCCCAGAACCCAGCAGAACTTTTAACAGACAGGATCCAGCAGAAGTAGCACCACTGGGTGAGGTTGGTAGGGTACGAGAATGTCTCCCATGAGACGGACAGCAATTGGAACATTTCACCTAAAATGTCACATTGTGTGCTTAAGTGTGATATTGTTATGTTACAGAATTACATGCCTATGATTTTGTAATGAAAGATTTTGCAATTCAAAAGGAGTGTTATTTGCACCAGACCCTGTATACATAATGTTTAAGTGGTCAAATGTCTTTTTAAGATTTTATTTATTTATTTTTAGAGAGAGGGAGAGGGAAGGAGAAAGAGGGAGAGAAATGTCAATGTGAGAGAAAAACATCAACCAGTTGACTCTTGTATGTGTCACCACCAGTGATGAACCCACAACTTAGGTGTATGCCCTAACTGAGGACTGAATAGGTGACCTTTTGTTTTGCAGTATGATGCTCAACCAATTGAACCACACTGGCCAGGGCTAAGTGGTGGATTATGGAATTAATTAATAAATGAATACATTAATGAGAAGCAAACAGATGACTCTAACAATAATGTTGCTCTTATATTATTTTTTTTATGTTAGAAATTGGTACTGGAGAACTAATAAGGAAGGTGTTTCTGGAGTCTAGACCCAAGAATTTAGAGTTGGGACTGGTTTTCCAACAGCTGGGGACATAAATGCGGTGGACCCAGAAAAGATTTAGCCTCTGTGAGGAAAGTGTATATGCGATCTTCTCTGCAGGCAAGAGGAGCGAAGGCTTTCAGTGTTAAGCCTTGCTCCGTCATCCAGAAAACTATTGAATTGGTTGATGTGGAAATTCATGGCAAAGAAAGACAAAATAAAGGGGAGATTTAAGAAGTTTTTAAGAATGCGTGTTTCCATCATTTTTGTGTTATGAAAGGCTAGCTGCTTTGCTTTGATGTGATTTCAAGGGATTCCAGCTAAGGGTTTTGACATTTAAAGATAAAAGGAGTAAAACACCCTACTAAGCCAAGTTATCCACAGGCTTCTCATGCATGGTGAGCTGAAGACTCAAAGAAATTAAAGGGAAGGTCTATTTAAGAAGTTCCTGCTCTTATAGTTAATACGTATCTGTTGACATGTGCATTCAACACTTGGATTGGCTTACCGCACATTTTCTTAAATTCATCACGTGGTCTCCCAGAGAATTATGACTACCTCAGAGAATAAGCCTGTATTTTTGTTAGATCCTTTTATGCTTATCAAGTAAAATAATGGTTTCTTTGATGTCACCGTATCAAGGATTAAATTTCCTCTAAGGAAATTATTCATATCTCTTTCACAATATGATGAAAACGATGAGTCACCTGCCATTGACCTTCACGTGTTTATGTGTACTTATCTAAACCACACATCTGTTCCTTATTTTCCAATAAAGAGACCATATGCCCCTTGACTCACATATAAAAGTATGATGTTCCAAAACAAACATAGTAAAGTTAATTTAGGGGATAAAATGAACTTTGAACAAGATTCACATTCAATGCTCTAGCTATGAAAAATAGCAGAATTTATTCCTGAAATCATGAGTGGCATTTTATCTTTTCTTTCATAATACTCTGGTGAACAAAACAGTTTAATAAGACAAATTTTTAAGAGAGCTGAAGAGTTGGCATCCCTTATAGGTGTGTTTTTAGGGAAACATTTCATAAAAATGGCTTTAGCAATTTTTGTCCAGGTTCATAGCAAACACTTCACACCTCAGGACAAATCTTTAAAATTTTTCTTAAACTTAATATTTTACCCTTTTAAGCCAACTAGTTGAAATCTAAGAGAAATATCAACTGTAGCTCTGAAACTTACAAAGTAATAATAATATATTTTATTTCATATTTGAAAGTACGTTAAAAACTTTTACATTATTGACTTTCATTTGCTCCTAATAACACTCTATTAAGGTGAGAAGTACTATTATCATATTGTTTCTACATATGGGGAAAATAAAGGTCAAAGAGTTTAAACAAATAGTCTGAAGTCTTCTTGACAACAGAAAAGACAGAACTCGAACCCAGGTCCTGTTCTAAATATGATGCTGAAAAACACAGTGATGGTTTGGAGAAGTAGAAGGCGATAGAATTAAGTGATACGAAGATGTTAGTTCTCAATAAACACAGAACATAATCACTGCGGCATCTATCTGCTGGTATTATCTATCTAGATACATTTTTCTTAGTTTCAATCAAACCACAGCCAAGAGTGGGAAGTTTAATATATCTCTTTCATGATTTCATGGCTGAGTTTTAATATAGATGTATTGAGCTCCAAACTAAAGAAATATGCATTATTTTCAAACAGGCACAAAATTATTTTAAAAGATGATCATATATTAGAGAACTAAAAACTCTGATAAATTCATAGTAAAATATCCTACACATTGTAGTGAAAAGAGGGTCCTCTGAATATAATCACTTGGAAATAAAACATAATGATTAGCAAAGATGCCATTCTCTATTTACCTGAATTAAAGTGAAAATAAAAATAAAATCAAAGATATTTTGAAATTAATATCCGTGAAAATACTATATGTCAAATCCTATAAAATGTTACCAAATCTGTGGCACAGAAGAAACTTTATGGTTTTAAAATTTGTATTAATAAAGAGGAAATATTTAAAAACATGGAACAAATAATGAGATCAGGAAGTTAGAAAAGATGGCAAAAGAGTTTTCAAAAGGGAACTAAAGATAAAAAGATAAAGAGAAAAGCAAAAACTAATGAGTTAGGCAACAGCAACTCTACCACCACAACAAACTCATGCAGTGCTGGCTCCTCACAGTGAACGATGTGATAGATAACCCTTTAATCATGTTTCTCTAAGTGAGAAAAATAAAGAAAAAAATGTAATCACACAACATTATTCGTGAGAAATAAATTATAAACTACATGACCACACAACAGACAAAATTTTAAATATTTTTCATAATATGCAGCTAACAATATAAATTAGAACTGTAGATACTGACATAAGAGATTTTGATTAAGATTATCTTTGCTTAATATAAATTTACATTGAATAACTTTTAGGAGTCAGGAGAGGGTGTTAGAATAATATACACATATATTTTTAATAAAGAAGAAAATAATCATAATGGCTTAATCTCTCTCCTGCCTCATGTACTCAAAATACAATCTCCCAAGAGGGAAAACCAACTCAGCAATAGTGTTTATGTTTAAGAAATTCTCCACAAGAGTAAAATCAAAGCACCAGTTTTCATACTAGAGAGTACATACTTTTACCATTAATATATCTACATATTTTTCCCAATGTTTTTTCAACTATTTCCATTGCCTTTCTCCTTCTATTTTGATGTTAAGTAGGAATCAGGTACAAAGTAAACTGAAGAGTAGAGTTTCATATAAAATCTGAAAGGATGCATATCCAATTATTAATAGTAGTTAGCTGTGAGAACTGTGAGGTGAAATGTGAAATTACAGGAAGACTTTCTACTTTATACGTGTCTATTATATTTAAACTTATAAAAACATTTTTATTAGTCCAAGTTAAAAAATCATTTGTACCCTTTGATCTATAATTCAAAGTATAACAATCTCTTTTAAGGAAAACAAATCAGAGATGATGAAAAGCCTAAATCAAAGAATAACCTTATCACTTCATAATAGTAAAAAACTACACATAACTCAAATATTCAACAATATAATTATTTTGTCAATGGCACATTAAAACAGTAGATTATTCTTCAAATAAAATGGTTATAGAGAATGTTTAATAGCTGAGGAAATGTGTATAGTTACATATTATATTTATCTTGTACTACAGAAATCAATACATATTAAAATTTGTATATACTTTAGAAAGTGCAAGTTATAATAAACATCTGAAAAAATGTTGATATGGAGAGACAGAAAAAGTTGCATTGAAATTATGAAAGACTTTTATATCCTTTTTACTTTCTGTGTTTTCCAAATACCCTATAATAATAGCGCTTACTTTTATAATTATTTAAAATATATTATACCTAGTAAATATATTAATTAACATCAATTTTCCCTGCCTGGTGTGGCTCAGTGGATTGAGTGCTGGACTGTGAACCAAAGAAAGAGTCACCGGTTTGATTCCTAGTCAGGGCACACGCTTGGGTTGCAGGCCAGGTCCCTGGTAGGGGGCGTGCGAGAGGCAACCACACATTGATGTTTCTCTCCCTCTTTCTCCTTCCCTTCCCCTCTCTCTAAAAATAAATAAATAATTTTTTAAAAAAAATACATCAATTTAATCATGTTCTTTAGAGTTTAATCATCCCCTTGAGGGCTTATTTTAGAGCTTGCTTTTTAATGGTCTTGATATTTTAATCAACTTTATTTATTGGTAAAGGCTTGAAAGAAATCTATTAGCATTTTAATAACAATAGTTTTGGTACTCTGAGCATTTCTTTGGATCCTCTTCATTTTTTATATATATTACAAGTTTCCTATGGTGAGCATGTTATTACAGTTTTATACAAGCTATGGGAGGACTCATTTATAAGCTGAGTCTGGTTACTTTTAACCTTTGCTAGGCCTTAATCTGCACTGTGTTCTGTGAAGTAGTTAAATATACAGCTGAATGATGGATGGATGAATAGAAAGAAAGGGAGGAAAAAAGGAAGGAAGGAAGAGAGAAAGAGCTCTGAACTTTTCTGTGTGAATTACGATACTACATTTAACCCTCACTGCATTTATATAAAGGAACAATGAGGCACAGAGAACTTATTTGCTGTCTTCCTCTCACCCCATCTCCATCCGATAAATATTTATCGAGCTCATACTATTTGCCTGTGATAAGCATTAGAAACAGATGAATAGGCAGGATAGACATGTCCCTGCCCTCAAGGTACAATTAAAATAGTCATTCCACATTTAACTAATTAATGGCAATTATGAAAAGTCTATAAAAGAAGAGACCCTTAGGTAGGGTAAGAGATAAGCAGAGGGAAGGCTCAGCCAAGAAGGAATAAAGAGAAGTTGCTTGGGGGAAATGGGCGCGCGATGCAGAGTACAGGTGACGCACTCCAATACATTAAATTTAAAAACATCTGAGGTTAATGGAATAGGACATGCTCATCTTCTATAGATCCTTTTCCCACTTTCTATGAAATTAAAACTAAAGTGCCTATTGAACTTGCACTGGACGCCATAGAGGGAGTTATGTACACAGCAGTGTGATCTTCACAACGCAGGTCAATCCCAGGAAGGAAACAGATGTTCTTAATAACGATAATGCAGAGGTTGCTGTTTTATAAAGGTCAGGTCAAAGTCAGATTAATGGGAGAAATTTCCCTTCCCTCTTATGGGACTTGGGTATATGGTCTTCATGAAAAATTAATGCTCACTTGGGTGGGGTGTGCTTGTTTCCTGATGAAGAAATAAGTACTAAACTTAAAGTTCACAGCTCAATCGTAATCGAAATTAGAGTTCAGTTTAAACTACACTGAAACCAGAGTACCGATTTTTGTTTCCTCATAGAACTGCAGTTTAATTTTCCCCTTTAGGGGTAAGTGAGATCCATTAAGCTCCATGAGGAAAGCATTTATCTTGCAAAATTCAAGCACAAACCAGGGAGTTATGTTTCCCAAATGAAGGTGGAGTATTTGGTTGGGGGCCTTGGAAGGCCCTATTTACATGTAGAGAAAAGAAGGGATTAAAGAGAGAGGGTCAACAAAGAAAGAGCACCCACGTGTTCCAGCTCAGGTAAATATCAGTCTCTTGTCAGGAAATTAACATATGTCGGAATGCCGAGGTGGATACATTCTGCATGCTTTGATTATGAAGATTCTGGACTTGCAAACACCAGGATCCTCCCTGGACTCTGATAAGTCAGTCAAATTGTGACCACCTTGTAGGGTCCTTCCGGAGTTACTAAATGCCTTTCTTAGGTAGCACTTTTATTTTTACCTACCCCAGCACACTAGTTACTATATAAAGCTAAGCAGAATTTGCAGTGTAATATTTCTTTCTCTATATTTTGTAAATATCTGCCTTTTTTTTTTCCCTTAAGCCATGAGGTCTCGCTCTTATCAGTTTCCATTCCAGGAATGAATTTATTTTAGTCAAAATGTTTTTGGGGATAATTGTAGATTCATATGCCTTTGCAGCAAATAATACACAGATATGCTATGTACCCTTCACCCAATTTTCCTGTGATTACACGCTGCTTGGTTTCTAGTACAACACCACAAACAGAAAATTAGTATTAATATAACCTTAATCTTTTTCAGATTTTCCCAGTTTTACATGCTCTTGTGTCTGTATTTATTTCTATATGATTTTATCATATTCACAGATTTGGGTAATCTATGTAAATAGAATTGTCTTAAAAGTTTCCTCTACATTCATTTAGATCTACATCAGACTGTGTTACAGTTTTTGACTGAGAACACTTTAGAGGAAAAGGAATATTTGTTGCATTTACCCACATTTTTGCTCTCTCCCTTGTTCTTCCATCCTTCCTGCTGTTTCACAATTACTTCCTTTAGCATTTCTTCCCTGCTAAAAACCTTCCTTTGCCTTTTTTGGGGGGAGGGGGTATACTTTTATTTTATTTTTTCAATTACGGTTTACGTTTGATATTAATTGTTTTATTTAATTGTCAGGGCAACATTGGTTAATAACGTTATATAGGTTTCAAGGGTACAAGTCTACAACACATCACCTGTACATTGCACTGTGTGCTCACCGCCCCAAGTCAAGTCTCCTTCGGTCACCAGTCACCCTCCCGTTTACCTTCCCCCCTCCCCCCACTCGCCTCCCCCCATCACTGTTCTGTTGTCTGTCTCTGAGGTGTGGGTGTGTTTGTTTGCTCTTGTCATTCCTTTTTAGTAGGCCTGATGATGACAAATTCTTTTGTATTGTCATCTGAAAATGCTTGATTTATCCTTTATTGTAGGATATTTTTGCTAGATATAGAATTGTATGTCAACAGTGCTTTTCTTTCAATACTTAAAAACACTGAACTACTTCTTTCAGGCTTCCATGGTCCCAAAGAGTAATATAATTTTATTCCAATTGTTTTTTTCCTATAGGTAAGGTATCATTTTCCTAGTGCTACTTTTACTTTTTTCAGTTTCCTCAGTGTCTTGAATCTGTGGCTTTATATCTTTTGCCAAATTTGGAAAGTTTTCAGGCATCATTTCTTTGAGTACTTTTTTTTTTTTTTTTTTTTTTACCTCTGCTTTCTTTCTCTGCTTTTTCTAGGACTCCAATGGCACAAATGTTAGCTCTTTTGTTACCGTCTGCTAGTTCCCTGAGACTGTATTTAGATTTCTATCAGTCTATTTTTCTCTGATTTGCAGATTGGACAATTTATACTCTATCTAAAAGCGCACTGATTTTTACCCCATTTCCTCTCTGTTCCACTATTGAGTTCTTCTAGTCATCTACTTGGTTTTTTACTTAGGTTACTGCAGTTTTTAGTTCTCAAATTTCCATTTGGCTCTTTATATTTTTTATTTCCTTTCTAAAGCTTTCTATTTTTTCAGCTATTACAAGTATGTTCATAATTCCTCACTAAAACATTTCTATAATGCCCAATTTAAAATTCTTATCAGATAATTCTAATATCTGTCTCATCCTGGTGTTGGAGTCTATGCCTTTTCTCCTTCAGGTTAAGAAATTCCTGGTTCTTGGCATGATAAATGATTTCCCATTGCAGGTTGGACATTCAGAGATTTATACGACTCAGTATCTTATTTAGGTTTTGTGTGTTTGCAGTTTTATTCGAAACTGCGCTGACCAGGGTTGCAGTGTGCTGCTGTGTTACTGCAGAGTGGGGTGCAAGTCCAGGGTCCCCGCCGAGACGCAGCGGCAGGAAAGCAGCTTCTCACTGTTGCTGAGTGGGGCTGGGAGCTCAGGGTCCCCCTCCCCTCCCCGTTCTCCTTGATAACATTTTGTCTAGGAAGGAGGTGGGGGGCACCGTTTCCCTCGTGGTCTTCACTGAAGCCACAGAAGGATGTCGTCTCGTTATCACTGCTGATAATCATTCCTTGTGACATTATCAGTGGTGAAAGTCCTGCCTCCCTTACACACCCTCTGACACCAGCTCAAGGTGGAGTCACCTCGTTACTTACTACCTGGTGGGGATGGAAATCACGGCTTTTGGGGCAACCGCCTGGCAGGGTGTTGAGGCACCTTGTAGCAACCTGCTGATAGCAAAAACCTAATTTCCCCACTGGGCCTCAGTTCTGTCTTTTTCCTGTGGCATCTGGCTGAAGAAGAGAAATGACCGTTTAAGAGTGGTCTGTCTTGCTACATTTTGGTTTCCTGACTCTTTGCCTAGAAAATGCAAGCTCTCCTTGGTGTCTTTGTTATCTTGTTTCTTTTCTGCCTGTAGGTGTTTCTGGGTGGCAGACTTCTCTGGGACCCCGTCTGAGGTACATGAAGCAAAGAGAAAACACAGAACTTACCGCCATGTGGTTTCTTGGGCTCCAAGTTTTTTTCTCTCTAATTTTTCAAGGTCCCTTATGTTTGGTTTACATCTGTTTCCAGGGCTTTTAGGTGCACTGAGCAGAAGGAATAGGGAAAAAGCATGCCTACTCTATCTTTTAAAGCAGAAGGGAAATTCATCTTTAAGATGTAGAAATGACCCCAGCTCACAGGATGGTAGTGGTGATGAGTTTGTGGAAGGAAGCACATCCCGAGGGAACCCCGCTTACTCTTTCTCCATGACTTCTAGGATCGTTTCTGGAGTTAACGGTTCTTGAAGAAAGAAGCTGTAAGTTTCACTTACCAAGAGTTTTGTTAAAATAGATTCAAGAAGAAATACGACCAACAAGAAAGTATCTGTTATTCTCTTTTTCTTTCAAAAAATAAAAACAAGTTAATTCTAAACATGAGATAATAGATAGAGGGAAAAGAAATTTATCAAGAAGATATATTAACGAAGTAATAGAAAAGAGTTGTAATAATAGTTAGAAATTAAGGCTTAGGATATTTATATAAATGGATTTAAAGGCTGCAATTCTCAGAACCCCAAGAAAAAGGAAATCTCATGTCTGTGAGGACACTATGAGTTTTCAAAGAACTATAGAAAATGAGAATGAAATTAACATGAAATCATGAAAAGTAAGCTACAATCATGATATATTGTATTCTCCAAAATAAAGTTTTCTCCCTTCTTCCTACCTTCATTCTGTCTGGAAATTTAATCACAGTAGTTTCTTACAATTGAGAGAGTGTTTGTAAAACTGACTGATCCAGAATTTTATGTTTTATTTTGTTCCTTAACAGAATATAGATCCATTCTGGAAGATATAATTCTTAAAGAATCGTAATTAGGAGATCCTCTGGGATTCTAAGATAATTGTTAAATCACTCGGCAATAATAAGGACATGAATAGCAGTGGGAGAAAATAATGAACCTCACACTTACAATCTACAGCAATGCTAGCCATATGCAAATGCGATAGCAAACTATTTCTGAGTCTACCTTACTAGTGTAGGCCACAAAGTTAAAAGTAAGTAGTAAAGAAATTAGTGGAGATTTATAAATGTGTAATAGTTATGGCTGAATATTGTAATAAATTCTCTTTAATATTATATTATTCAGAAGAGTCTTCTGAATCATTTATTAAGCAAGTAAATTATTGAAGTTATCTTTAACTGTTAAATAACATGTACAAGGAGCTATACTAGACTCTGTAATCAAAACAAAAAACATTAAACACAGGTCCTTTCCACAAGATGCTGAGAAGTAACTTAGATACCTTGAATTTCTTTTTGGAGTTGGGTGGAATATTTAGTATAAGTATGTCATGATTACATTAACCAGGGTACTTTACTATGCAAGCATGCTTTTTTAAAAATGAAATTGGTTGTACTAGAATATATAAAAATATCATAATGACTCCAACTGTGAGCTGAACATTTCACTCTAACCAACAGTGACATGACTGGAATAAGAACTGCTACAGAGAGAGAAATATAAAAAGAAATAAAATAATTTATTGAGTGAATGAATATACTGGCTCTAAAGTTGATCGGATTTACACAGGTTATTGAATTTCTTTAAGCCTAAGTCATATAGTGCAAGTTTGGAATCCTTAATTCAAATTGAATCAGGATTCTTAAAATTCTGATGCATTTCATAACCAAAATCTTCCACACACATGCAGGTTACTATCTACCTTCACGAAATTGTACTGTTCAGCTATTTTCACTAATATGACTTCACTATTCCAGAATACTTTACTCAAGAAGATAAAGTTTACAAATATATATATATTAGATATATATAAAATATATATATTAGGAAAATCCTTGCACTCCCCTCAAAAGACATCTAAATGAATATCAGACATTCAACTTTTTGAATAACCACTTTTTCCCCTCAAAGTACTCTTATGTCATTGAAACCTTTTGAAACTTGCCTAAAAATCTCCATCTTAGTGTGTCCACCAAACCTAAACTGGTATAGCATGGTCCTTATTTAATTTTAATCAAGCTCCCACAGTGAAAGGTCCATCTTAAACCACGCTTCCAAACCTTGTAAAAATTCCAACTTTGCCCTCCATCCTTGAAGAAGTTACTAAGATTCCATCCAGGTAATGCATTCTCTGTCCTGGCTGGTGCAGTTCAGTGGATTGAGCACCTGCCTGTGAACGGAAAGGTCACCACTACGATTCTCGGTCAGGGCGCATGCCTGGGTTGTGGGCCAGGTCCCCATTTGGGGGTGTTTAAGAGACAACCTATCAAAGTTTGTCTTACACATCATGTTTCTCTTCCCCTCTCTCTCCCTCCATTCCCCTCTCTAAAAAAAAGAAAATCTTTAAAAAAATACAAAATAAAAAAATAAAGAAAGAGATAATGCACTCTCTCACTTTGGAAAGCAATAAAATCAGTTTTATGTTCTGTCAACATTTTGTTTTAGTGGTATTTGTATACTGAACCAGCATTTAATATGTTCTTAAGAACTAATAGGAAAATTATATACTTTCAAAATGGAATATATGCTTTTATCATATTAAAAAAATAACTACATTTAGTGCCTGCCATAGTATAAGAGAGAAGGAAATGAAATTAAGCTGCGTTATGAAGACTATAGATTATATTGCAAAATAAAGTGACAAAACCCCCCCGACTTATCTCCCTTCCTCTATATCTTGTTGCAATGGAATTGGAAAATATTTAATGGAAACTGACCCCAGCCAACCCGAATGGCTACTAAAGAGCCTTTTGTACTTTTACCATGTAAGTCAGGAATAAAAAATATCTGTAATGCCCCTCCGAGGATGCCTGGTTTATGCCCTGTCCTGTAGGGGTGGGATGAGAGACATGCTGGGAGGCGGGTTCTGTTTCCAGATGGGGCTGGAGCACCTCAGGGGAAACAGGAACCATCCCCTTGTAATGTGAGCTCATTGTAAGAGTCCTAGGCAGTGATCAGCCACAGCTTTATCTGTTCGAGAGACTGGCTGCAACTGGAGCCCCACCCAGGGCCCACTCAGGAGCCTAGAGCTACGCCCCACCCTTTGGAGGGCGTGGCGGAATGTGTCCCCCTCCTCTGTGCAGAAGAGTTCAATTCCTGGGGAGGAGCGGTGCGGCACCGCCTGGGCAGTGCAGACGGACAGCGTGGGGCAGACAGCTGGAGGAGAAGGATGGAGACGTCTGGAAAGAGGCAGTGCTCGCACGGGGCAACGCCTCTTTCAAACGCCGCCCGCTTTGTGTGCGGTAGATCAAAGCCTTACTCTCCGTCTCTCACATTGTGCCCTTTGACGAAAGCATACTTTACACTTTCCCATCATCGTGTGGAGTGCGTTTGGTTTGGGGGACATGGGGAAGAGGACAAGATGTATTTACCGAAGGTGCTGCCAGTTTCAATTATTAAGTGGGGACTGGGGCTGGAAGAACTGAAAGGCCTCATCTCTGTCTCTCTTCCATGTCATTACTGTCGTCCAAGAAAGCCATTCCTTTGGTCTTGTCACGTGTTACACGGTCTGGGCCCATGAAGGGATTTGGTGTGAATGCTGGAGAGGGCAAGTCTGGAGGCTGTTCATTGATTCACTAATACATACTGAGGGACTAATGCCAGTTAAACACAGCGCTTAGGTGGTTCCTGCCTTCATAGAGCAAAGTCCAGTGCAGAGGATGAATGCCAATTAGGGAGATGCACAAGTAAGTGTACGTGTACCCTATTTTTGGGACATAAGACGCATCTAGGTTTTAGAGGAGGAAAACAGGAAAAAATTTTGAAACAAAAAATGTGGTAAAATATTTAATAACATTTAAATATTTTTAATCTGTCATCAGGCTTTTTAATCTGATACTTGTTTCCACTTAAAACAAAAATGAAAAACCTTAAAGGTCAAAAGGAAATGATGACAACACAGTATTCTAATGGAGATTTAATGACTTGAATTTCAAAATATTGTCTAACTTCAGGTGATGCTCTTTGGGTTGACACAGACAAGGAGAGCAGCCATGGATGGAAAGGGTTAAAAACTTGTGCTGTGCGGTCAGATGGCCTGTGTTCGAATCCTGGTGCTGCTGCTACTTACAAGATGTGGCATACTCCTCCACAAGAAGACTCTCTGGTGTTCTCAAGGCCATCGAACTTAACTTAGTGTCTACCTCCAGTGACACACACAGCTACCCTTCTTTTCTATGCCTCAGTTCACCAACTTATAAAATGGGCACAGTGATAGTAATTACCTCAAATGTTGCAAAATAGATTAGGTGACTTTAGCACGGTGACTAATCAAAACTGTCTATGGTTATTAATCGTATTGACTAGGTAATGAATTAAACTCATTCAAGCAAATTTCTATATACATAGATCTCTAAGATGTTTAAAGGATAGAGCCAGCTACTTCACATAGCTCAGCTCTGAAATTATAGTATATCTTGTTCTCACTTCAATCCTGCTCTATTCTTACCTTTATTTCAAGGCCATCAGGTGACACACGTAAGCTATTGATATTTCTATTTTGATGCACACACACACACACTGATTGTTACATGGACATCACTGAAAATCAACAAGTCCCAGGAAGTAGTCTCTTTTTCTGAGAAAATCACCTTTTTATGATGATACTTTAAGGCTCCACCTTTCTCTCATGCCCGCTGAGATCACTGAGCCACAAAGAAAAGTTTCTGACAGCAGATAGTCATACATGAGCCTTTTATCTGATATATATATATATATATATATATATATCCTGAAACATAAAATGAAATTTCCAGACATTACTATTCATACAACAGATTCGGAATGGCTCACATTCCAAAGACTATTTTTTCCCCATACCCAGAGGCATACAGAAGCGTCTCAACAACTTTGAGTCCCACACAGTCTGAAAGGAATGCATCCTGGGTAGTTTTCAGCCCTGCCCTCAACCGCGTGGGGCCAGTGCCCTGGAGAGCTGCCCCACGTGGTCTGAGGAGGTCACGTGCGTTTAGCCAGATTTCCTCAAGGGATCAGATCTGCTCTGTAAGACACCAAGAGACACACAGGATATTTAGGGGCAAGAATCCTTGTCCACAACATCTGGAGCTTGCAGAAGAGGAAGGGTATCCTTGCCCATAGTCGAAGGACAGGGTCTTAGAAAATTCCCTTCGCTGCCGCCTGGGGAAGCGTGGCACTTAGCTAACCCAAACCCATCTTTTATGTGTTCCCTAGGGCCCTGCACAATGCTTCAGTGACTCACGGGAGTCACCCAATGAGCATTTTTAAATCTTCTTTAGTTAAATCTTCTTTGCATTGTATGTTTGTTTTTCAGCGTAAAAGGCTTTCTTTTTAACTCCTTTTTTAAACTTCAGCATGACAGACTTTAGAATGACAAACTAATGCATTAAAACCGGTGAACTGGTGTGTGAAGGACTGAGTTTGCGGCGTAATTGCTACTTTTCAGCTTCCCTGTGTGTCGGTCCTTATGCAGCACTTCCGCGCGTGTGGTCTTAAACCGCCTTCGCACAGCGCGAGCTGTCCCCATGTTTCACGCGTGAGGAGGCCAGAGCTCAGAAGGTCTGACGTGGGGTGTTGGCGTGCACGTTTAGCTGGGGGTTGAATTCACATCTCTGTCTCACAACCAGCATCCTTTGTGTGAACCACATTGAGGATCGTAGCTCCACAGAAGGAGCACATATCTAAGAAACGGATTTTGAAAACACAAAAGAATATGATAGTTATTTTGAAAATCTCTGACCTTATAAAGTACAGAAAATGAGTGGAGATACTCAGTATGAATATATATATATTTGAAATAAGACACAACTGGCTGTGTGCTGAGTTAAATCTTCTTCGTATTATTTGTTCATTTTTGAGTGTGAAAGGTTGTTTTTATTCCTTTTTTAAACTTCAGCATCGACGAGTTTTAATTGTTAGAAACTGCTTTTAAATTTAGAATGACTTTAAATGGCCTTCTCAACGTTGACATTAGTGCAAGAGGTAAAAATCAAATGCAACAAAGAGGCTCTCGCGGCTCAGCCTGGGCAGCAGCTGCGGAAGCGGGGGTGGCTGGGAGCAGTCAGCCTCCAGGCGGGGCGGTCCAGCAGCTCCGCCGAAGGGGCAGAAGCGAGCAGGGCTATGCAGCTTTGGTAATTTCTCTTCTTTGATCCTGTGTCTGCATAGATTCTCCTCTCACCAGAGGCCTTTGAATCCAACGAAGAATGACGAGAGAAACAAGTGCATTTCAGATTACAAAGTTTGATTTTTCTAGTCTATTGATTTGTGGAGCCATGCGGATTTGATATTGGCGGTACATCAATCGATAGTCATGTTGTCTTCCATTCTGCGTTTTCAGGGATGGGCTACTGCCATAGGCCGGTTTCTGATTTTTCTTGCTTTGGACTGTTACCTTTGATAATGCATGGATATGAAAAGCTTGGGCAGCAAAGCTCACATGAGTGGAAGAGGAATTAAGTGGCCTGTTTGCCTAATTGTGTTTTTAGAGGACTTATTCTAAGGGTTTAGGAACAGGGGTGTCCAACCTTTTGGCATCTTTGGGCCACACTGGAAGAAGAATTGCCTTGGGCCACGCATTAAATACATTGCGACACATAATCACACACACACAAATCTCATAATGTTTTAAGTAAATTTACGACTTTGTTGGGCGGCATTCACAGCCATCCTGGGATACATGTGGCCCCAGGGACCACGGGTTGAACTCCCCTGGTTGGGATCATGGACTTGAGACTAGGTCATCAGGATTTGGAGCTTGCCTCTGCCATTTTTAATCCTTTTAGCCTGGGCAAGTTACTTCAGCTTTCTGTATCTCAGTTTCTCCATTTATAAGATAGAGATAACGATGCCTACTCCATGCAGTTATTGAAAAGACTTAGTACACATAAAGAACTGAAATCATGCCTGGCACACAGTCTTAAGTGTTAGCTATTCTTATAAAATATGTTCAATTATCTTGATAGGTCCTTTTGGGTGGGACCGAAGCACTTGAATTCCAGAATTGAATAACATTATTGATAGTTTCATGTGAAATAAAAACATGAGTTCTCTTTTTCCAAACTGTGTTTTTCTTTACTGGAATTATGTTTGTATCAAAAGTTACATGCACAGTCTTGTTAGAACACAAGACTGAACCCTTCCTCTTAGTCTGGACAACACAAAGTCTTATATTTCAAAATGTGTGTGCATTTCTGCGATCCTTTCATCCACGTACTTTGGCAGCTGTGTGTAGGAGTCAGGGAAAGATTACTATGAACAGTTAGACACAGTATTCAGGGAGGACTTTCTCTAGAAAGAAAAGGTTGGCATTGTTGTGGTAGTACTAGGCTAGAATTTTAAGTGACCCTTGCTCCAGCTATAAAGCACAGGGGGGCAGGAATTCTAGTGAATTTGATTCTTTGCTCTTATTGAAAGAGTTTGATATCAACAACCCATATAAAATGGGGAGTGGCTTAAATACCAGCTAAATTCCCACAAAATGTTTTTTTAATAGTGACAAAAAGTATCCAAGGCAGCACTGCCTTTAAGATAGCACTGCAGATTCCATTTCAGGTTAATCTCTTGCAGATGAGAACTCAATCGTATGTTTAGAAGATTAGATAGACAATTGGGTTAACAATTATTTTTATTAATTTGGTACAGATGTGGGTGAAGGTATCCTGGGAAAAGATCCAACCGCAGCAGGCTCATCAGTCCAGCTTCTTAGGTATTTCACAGCTGGATCCAAGCACTGTTGTGCCAAAAACTGCCAGAGACAATTGACCTCACAAGCAGAGAGTCCCAACATGGTATGATTTCAGGATTGTTTAAAGCCCCCTTGCTTATCTGCTTATCCTGCTTATCAATACCTAGAATTTCAGTCTGAGAGTGCCTTTGCTTTCATTCAGTTCCATGTGTCCTTTAAATCCTGTGTCCTGTTAAAAGACAAGGCCGATTTCAGCTCTGAGCATCATTGTCCTTCATGATGCAACACCTACTGCACACTTTTGGTCTTCAGATTTCATGACCTCAGAAGCATCGACCAAAATGGCTACTCCCTGCTCAATATTCCTTTCTCATCGGTTTCTCCTCTCTCTCTCTCTCTCTCTCTCTCTCTCTCTCTCTCTCTCTCTCTCTCTCTCTCTCTCTCTCTATTTGAATGTTCTTCCTTAATTTCCTTTATTAGCTCTATCCAGCTAGTAAATATTGGAATTTTTGAAGGCTGCTTACTCTTTTCTGCCTTTCTGTCTGTGATCTCACCCATTCTTGACACTGAATTAGTATAGGGAACCTATCCGCATGGAATGGCAAATGTAGCCCAGCCTTATTGGAAAACCGATAGGCGCAAGTTGTCACACAGGAAGCCAAACCCATGGATCAGCTTTCCCGTGGGAAACCAGGCCTGCTTTGTACCTAGGCTGCTTTGAGACTTGCTCTTGCTAAAACTCCCTCACCCTGAATTGAAGCAGCAAATGCTTACTGCATATCTTTAAAGTAACTTCCTGAAGTCTGTGCTAATTCTCCCAGGGACGGAGTATAACCAGACCAATCATTCTTATCGTTCCCTTGCATTTGCAACATTTTTTTTTGTTAATCTGTAAGAAGTAATCAGTAACATCCTTTCCTTTGTTATTTGTAAAAAGTAATCACCTAAAGCAAACCTGAGCATAATGAATGAGAACCTTCTTTGATGTATGCTATTAGAAAGCCAATAAAAGCCTGTCCAGGCAAGGGTAGAGGCACTCTCTCTCTCTCTCACTTAGAGAGTGGGTGCACTGTCCCTTTTTCTCCACAGGATTTTGGTAGTCCATGTGAATTTGTTTGTCTCATCCCCAGCACCACGACACTGCTGGCCAGAGTCCTCATCACATGAGCACTTCCTGACAAATCCCATCTTACCCTAGGTCTGCTGTGATACACAGTGGAAGTAAGACCGGGAACAAAGAAAAGCCAGCAGAAGGAGGCAGTATCAAGTTGACCAGTCTTCAAGCAATGGGAGCTGGATCCTTCCAAGTCCTGAGCAGCTTTAACAAATGCAGCTCAGGTCTGTCCACCCCGGGGATAGAAAAATCACTCTTTATTGATCAGCTTCTATTCCCTTTGATGGAGGGTAGCCTCATGGGAGTTAATTTCCTCATACTTCTGGGTGCGCATATGGACCTCAGGAAGCAAACAAGAAATACATGGTTACAGTCTAGGTGGCACATGACCAGATTGGACCTTCAAAAATCTGCTTGAAACTGGATGACAGAGGATACCAGTGGTAGTTGTAGCATCTTTGGCTGGAGTGAGAGTTGGGGCTATAAGGATGTAAAGCGATGCATGAGAGATGCTTGATGCAGAACCTGGGCATATTTCTCTAGCCCAGACTTTTCTGAGCTCCAGACCTATATAACCAACTGAACTCACGCTATTTGCCCTCCAAACCTAAACATCTTCCAACCTTTCCTGCCTTGGGAAATGGTGCCAAGTTGCTCGTGGCAGAAACCTAGTCATCATCCTTGACATTGCCCTCTCTTCAATTTTCCATATGAGTTGATCTCCAATTCTACCTCGTGTGGCTCTCCTCCATTTCCACAGCCAATCCTGGCATCTAAACCTGGCATCTAAACATCTATCACTAGTCCACAGGAATAGCGACCCTGCACTTACTCGTAATTCCTTGAAATTTGTTCTCCACTATGACCTGGAAAGACCATTTCTCAATGAAAGTCTAAGTACATAATTCTCTTGTCAAATGCCTTTACTGGCTTCTCATTGCTCTTAGGTCAAAGTCCAAACTCTTTAAAAGTGGCCAACACATATGGCATGGCCTGAGCCATGACCATCTCCAGCCACTCTCTTTGTTACTCATGAAGGTCCAGCTACACAGAGCTTCTCTTCATGTGTCATGATGCATGCTCCCTCCTTCCTCTGATCCAATACATACTCCTGTGGTAAATAAACCATTTTCTGTGAGTTGGTTTGGAAAACAAGGCAGGTTAATGGAGATGTTCTGAACTTAGAAAGAAGGGATGAGGCAAATGCCCGGAACAATGAGAGAGAGGTAAGTTGCTCAGAAAGAGAGAACCGAAGTCTGATTTAAACATCAACTACTTGATAATTTTTATCCAGTGCCTTGTACCCAAACCTTCATGATTTATTTAACAAACAGTTTTATCAGTTGTATAGCATGTAGTCTCTGTAAAGCATGGCCCAAGTGCTTTGAAACATTAATTTGTTTACTTAATTACTGCTATGTTCCAGATTCTGGTTCCTTAATGTTGTCATACTTATTAGGAAAAATACTACCCCTCTTAGAAATCTGGTGGTTTTATAGAATGAGTGATTTAAACATTGAAATTACCATATTTTGCCATGTATAATGCACACCCACATTTTGTGCACATTATACATGGCATTATGTACCCATGTTACACAATCATTATACCTATGTATAATGTGCATCCTTATTTTTCCCTCAAAAATCTGGGCGAAAAGCATGCATTATCCATGGCAAAATACAGTAAACTATTACACATTATGCACTTCTGGAAATACCTGACTTTGAAAAACCCTTGCTTTTTTCATTTAATTTTTCATTTATTCATTCAATATTTATTGAGAGCCTTCTTTATGTTAGAAGCTTTGCTACCACTGGAGTGTGCGGCCAGAACCTCAGATTTTCTATCCAAACCTGATTTTTCTTCCCCTTGCTGGCAATCCCTGCCTCTGTCTCTCCTCATTTGAATAAACCTCTGCTACCTAAGTTACCATGCAATAAAAAACACATTTAATCTAGTCCAAGTTTTAACCTGAAGTGGAAAAGCCTTTACTATGCATACGTAGCCCAGACTACTTCTTGTGAGCCAACCCTCCTCTCTTCCAGCCCGGCTGAAATTTCAGCGGGAGCATCTCAGCACCTTCTCTGTTCACGTCCCATCTTTGCGTTTCCCCTTTCTTCTCCTCGCAAAGCCCTGCCCTCTTTTACTGCCCTGGAGACTCCATTCATCCTTCAACATTCAGATCAAGTATTACATTTCATTAGAAAACTTATTTTGCAGAGATGGTCATCTTCTCCTCTGAACCCTCATGTTGTTTTCTGCATATATTTATTTTCTCAATAATATCATATTTTACAGGTTTATAAGCTCCTAATTAGACTTTGGGCTTCTCGGATTCACAAGTCATAGCTCCTCCATTTTTCTTTTATCAGCAGTTTGGGAAGAAAACAACACCATCAAAACAACACAGATAAATATCTGAAAATAAACCCAAGTTAAGGATATTCAGAAAATATACAAAGAACATTTTTTAAAGATTTTATTTATTTATCTTTTTAGACAGGGAAGGGAGAGAGAAAGGAAGGAGAGAAGCACCCATATCTGGTTGCCTTTCATGTGCCCCCCACCAGGGACCTGACCTGCAACCCAGGAATGTGCCATAGAATGGGAATCGAACCAGCAACCCTTTGGTTTGCGGGCCAGCGCTCAACCCACTGGGCACACCATCCAAGGCAAACATTTTAATACTTCACTAACAGACATGAAATAAGCCCTAAATAAATGGAAAGCCATACTCTATTTTGGGGTAAAGAAACAGAATTCCTATTGATGATTTTCTCAAACTTAAAAAATAAACATGTTTATAGCTCAAATAAAATAACAAGACAATTTTTTTAATTTGCCAGAAATAATCAGCGTGTGAGAATATCTTGGAATATTTTCATATAGAAAAGTAATTGGCATAAGGTCATTTTTATTGGTTTAAAAAAGAATTATGGCCCTGGCTGGTGTAGCTCAGTGGATTGAGCGCGGGCCTGCGAACCGAAGGATCGCGGTTCGATTCCCAGTCAGGGCACATGCCTGGGTTGCCAGGCCAGTTCCCGGCAGGGGACATACAAGAGGCAACCGCACATTGATGTTTCTCTCCCTCTCTCCTTCCCTTCCCCTCTAAAGATAAATAAATAAAATCTAAAAAAAATAAAAAAATAAAAAAAATAAAAAAGAATTATGAAGCTATGCTAAAATGATGTGGTACTATTGCATGATAGATCAAGGAAACTGAAAGTCGGAAATAGACTCAAATATAATCAAGAAATTAGTAAATAAGACACTTAAAATTACTGAGGATCTGATACTTTACTCAGAATGTTCTACTGGCCATTGGGCTAGATCTTTTAAAAAAAGTAAAACTGAGTCCCTACTAAAAGCTTTATTCAAAAATAAATACCATATAAATAAGCATTTAAATATTTTTTAAAAAATCTAAAAGCACTAGAAAAAATAATATTACTTCATAAAAATTTTGGAGTGGAAAAGACCTTCTAAGTCAAAAACTGAGGGGGGAAAAAATCATAAATTGGACCATAAAAAAGAGTTTAGCTTTTGAATTGCAAAAAAAAATTCACATCATAAGAAAATTAACAACTATGAAAAATATATGCAAAATATAAAATATATGCCAGACAAATGTCTCAAAGAGTTTTCACAATATAAAGATGAACAAAGACTGAAGCAAAATTCCACAGTAAAAAAAAAAAATACAGATAGTGAATAGCCATATGGTAAGATGCTAAAATTCTCTTATAACCATACATGCACATTATCATAACAATGAGACATCGTGTTTTTTTCCCTATCTTATTAGAAACACTAAAAGTTTGATAATAGCCAGTGTTGGCTGGAATATACAAGTACTCTCAAGCTGTGTTGAAAGACAATTTGAAAATATTAAGATGTTTTGTGACCAAGAATCCCACTCACAGGAATTAATCTAAGAGTTTTACTTAAATGCAAAGATGTTGTTGAGGCCCAAACCCAGAAAAACCAAATGTTCATCAAGAGGAAAAATACAAATCATATCCACCTATTGTGTGATTTTCCTACTGTGATTAGAAATGGAGAGAGTCAGCAACTGAAATGGAAAGTCGGCAATGGAAATTGTACTGGTCAATACAAAGAAAAAATTGTCAAACACAAATATGTGTGTAAATAAAAGGATGATTTACATATAATGCACCCAAATATTTTCCTGGATATGTAGACACAAAACGTTAACATGGTTAAATCTGAGGAGTAACAACTGTGTGGGATCAGAGATGGCGAGGGAACAATGTCACCTCAGATGCTCTGTCCCGCCTGAATCATTTTATAAACCTAATCTCATGTCATTTTCACAGATTTCTGTTTTTTCCGAAAATGGTAACTCTTCTTATCTCTTCACTGAAACAGGTTTGTTTGTTTGTTTGTGGAATAACTTGTTTGCTCTAAGACTCCCTGTGTCTGCCTGGTAAATGATGGATCCAGAAATTGAAAGACTCATGTCCACTGATTATGACAAGTCCCTTCGGGGGTTAGTTTTTATGTTTGTAGTTGCTCTGACAGGAACACTGAAATCTGCACGTGCCTGTTGCAGCCGGGATAATTGTGGCCCAAGCAGAGGCCCCTGTTGCTATGGTTAAGACAGAATGAATGCCTTCAACAGCCGTGGCAGCATGCTGGGTGTGAACGGCCCCATCCATAACATTCTAGCTTTGAGTGTACCACGCTTTTTCTTAGTCCTTTGCTTTCTGCACTTCCCTCTGGGTTGGCAGAATAATAGGTTTCCACAGTATTATTATTTCCTCTGTTGCTCCCTGGTGAAATATAAGAGAAAGAAAACGTTGATTTCTATGTGGTCTAACTGTTGAACCCAGAAGCTTGGCTCCAAAGAGAGTAACTACAGTACAACTAATTAGGTGAGTGACTTCAATTTCCATGTGCCATTCTGCACTCAGTTGTGATGTGTGTGTTTTCGCCCTCACCACCAAGCAACTCTCCAACATCAGCTGGTGTTGTGCAATCCATCTCAATTCTGACATGATCTACCTGCAGATAGCACCAGCTTTCAAAGACTGAAGGCTTGGTCCTCCAACAGTGCCCCGAGCCCCACCCCGCCACTTCTGAGGCCAATCGCAAGTCTAAGTTGTCACCTGTACTTCTGACTGACCAGCTGTAGGTCAGAAGGTCCCACAAACTCCTCTCTGGGTTCAACTAATTTGCTAGAGCAGCTCACAGGACTCACAGTAACATTTTACATGCTAGATGACCCACTTGTTATAAAAGAGTGTGCTCTTATATCTGAAACAGCCAGATGGGCGAGATGCACAGGGCCGGCCATGGGGAAAGGGCTTGGAGCTTTCATGCTCCCTGAGCATCCACTCTCCCCAAATCTCCATGTGTTTGCTAACCCGAAAGCTCTCTGAACCCCATTCTTTTGGGGTTTTCTAGAGGCTTCATGAGATAGGCGGGGTTGATTAAATCATCTAGTCCCTCTCTCCTCCTCTTAGGTCAGTGGGTGGGACTGAATGTTTCAACCCTCTAATCACATGATTGGCTCCACTGTCCTTAGTGACCTAGGGCAGGGGTCCCCAACCCCCAGGGCTGCGGACTGGTATCAGTCCTGGCCTGTTTAGGAATGGGGCCACGCAGCAGGAGGTGAGCTTGAATGTAATGTGTTTGAATCATCCCAACACCATCTCCAACCAGCCCTAGTCTGGTCTGTGGAAAAAACGGTCTTCTATGAAACCGGTCCCTGGTGCCAAGAAGGTTGGGGACCACTGACCTAGGGGCTTTCCAAAAGTCATCTCACTAACATAACAAAAGACACCTTGATCAGTCTCATTGCTCAGGAATTTCTAAGGGTGTTGGAAGCTTTGTGCCAGGAAAAGGGTTGAAGACCAAATATTTATTTGTACTATAAATCATAGCATCATACCAAGTTTGGTCAGAACGTTGGGAGGTCTGAGGGTTAACAAATACAAATAAGAAAAGGGAAACAAAAAACATGGAGAGGGTTGTTCCTTTGTCCTGTTGTTCTCCAGGAGCCCTGATGCCAGGATGGCAGTGGACTCCACTTAAGTCAGAGTGGACCTCAGTATCCAGCCTCTTCCCCGAGAAGAGCATACAGTAAATACTGACCATTTCTAGCCGTGTTTTCTGTGTTCAGTTCCACATTATTAACTACATAATAATTGTTCCCCAGTAGCGGTAACTTAAAAAAAGAGAAACTCTCTAAAAGTTAAATTGAGTGATAACGCAGGTGCACATACATACAGCTCTGTATGCACAATAGCTAAATGATTCGTCGTTGTCCCAGTTTTCTTGGTTATTTAAATAAAAACAGAATGCAGAGGGCAAAAATGTCAACTTCTAATCGTAATAAGTCAGTGTTTGTAATAAATTTGGAAAATAAAAATTTAGGCAAGAGTGAAAATTCAACTATTTAAAATTACAAATATAGCCCTGGCTGGTGTAGCTCAGTGGATTGAGTGCTGGACTGTGAAGCAAAGGGTTGCCAGTTTGATTCCCAGTCAGGGCACATGCCTGGGTTGCAGGCCAAGCCCCTAGTGGGGGTGACGTGAGAGGCAACCACACATTGATGTTTCTCTCCCTCTCTTTCTCTCTCACTTTCCCTCTATCTAAAAATAAATAAATAAAATCTTAAAACATAAAAAATAAAATTAAAAATATAAAAAATGTTAGCTCTCCATCTCCCCAAATATTAAACAAAGTAATTCAGCCCAGTACATGGGCACTGTCAGAATTCAACTCCGCCAACTTAATAGAATTTATTTATTTCTAGAAAGCGATACACTTTTTTCTGTTTTTGAAATCATGGATCCTAAACTTTATAATAAGAAAAGCCATTAATTCATTTTTTCGTAATTTCAATGTAAAACCATTGAAAGTCGTATTACGTACTCATTAAAAAAGGGAGGAATTTTAATATTAGGACATGGAGAAGCTGTGATCCTCTCACTTTTCAAAATGGAATTAACTAGTTTTGTGGAGCTTAAATTTTAATTCTATTCTGAAAAATAAATCATACCATTTGAAAATAATTCAAAGCAAGGTATGGGATGAAAAGTTAAAATTGCTCTTCACTCCTTACTTTACTTCACTTCTCAGAGTTAAGAGCAGTGCTATATTTTAAAATATCTTTCTTGCAGATTGGATTTCTCGTTAAGATTTTCTGTTTATTTATTGGTTTCAAGAGAATTTGTCATTTCTTATTGAATCATTTTAATGAAAGCTGTGTTCAAACACTTGTCAGATGATTTGAGTACCTGATTCGTCTTAGTGTGGTTATCAGCTGTTTTCTTGGTATGGTGGATTACCATTAACTGTGTCACCAACATTTTGATAATCATGTTAGGCGATTCTAGGGCCTGTATAAATATTTTATTTTAGCAGGAAGTCACGGGCTTAGGTTTAGCACAAAATTCCTGGCTTATGCTTGTGGGCTTACTCTTGAGGTTTCAATGACAATTCAATTTTTAAGTGTACACTTCATTGGTGTTTAATATAATCACCAGTACGGCAACCATCACCATGGTCAATATTAGAATATTTTCATCATCGCAATAATGAAAAACCCTGGACCCCTTAGAAATCAGATTCCTATCTCCCCTTCCCCCTAGCTGACTAATCTACTTTTTGTGTCTATAGATTTACCTGTCACGGACATTTCACATAAATCGATATCTACAATACATGGTCTTTTGTGATTAGTTTCTTTTACTTCACAAGTTTTCGAGGTTCTGCATGTATGAGTACTTTATTCCTTTTTAAGGCTGAACAATTGTCCATTGTATAAACATACCACCTCTTGTTTACTGATGGTCATTTAGTAGGTGGACAATTGTACTGTTTTCACATTTTGGCTGTTGCCAAAAGTGCTGCCATGCACATCTGTGTATGGCTTTTTGTTTGAACACCTGTCTTTAATTCTTTGGGGCTTACATGTTGGAGTGGAGTTGCTGGGTAATTCTCTATTTGTGGTGGTATTTCTATGTTTAACTCTTTGGGGAATCACCAAACTGTGTTCTGCAGCAGCTGCACGATTTTGCCCACACTTGTTTTCTTTTGGATAATCTAATTTTTAGAGCCTTTATTTTTAGAGCTATGCTTGTCTGCTTGGTGCGCGTGGTGCCACTGGGCCTCCAGCTGGACCCTTCCTGAGTAGCCTGAGGAAGAGGAAGGAGTCCCTGGGCTGTGCGGTTGCCTCTAGGTGGTGAGAGTCTCCCCTTCCCCCAGGGGAGAAAGAGTGCTGTGGGGAGACTCCTGTAGCTGGATCCCTTTAGCCACTGCTGCCCACTCACCCAGAATCTTGGCGAGAGGGCGGTCTCAGATCTGCAGGGATAAAGAGACTTCTTGGCCAGGCTGCTTAAGGTGGCTCCCCATCATTGGTGTCACCTGGCCTCCCAGTTTCCGCAGGTGGTGGAAGAGAGTCTTCCGCCTAAAAGGGAAGAAGATCCTTTTTCTGACCCGCTGATTGCAGTGTGGGTCTTGATCTCTCCCCATTGCTCCTGTTGCCTTGCTTGCCTGGTATTATCGATAGGACTCCTCTCCGATCCAAGGGAGGAAGGAGCCGATTTGGGCTGCCTTCCACGGCTTGCGGGGAGATCGGACGTGCGGGACCTGGGTAGTGTTTTTCTCTTGGGCCAGGATTGAAAGACCACTGCTGCTGTGCGTTCTATTCAGTCTTGGGATCATTAACCAGCGCCTTACTCTTCCCATGGTTCAGAGTTCTCCTTCCACCATCTCTTGCATTATTTCCAGAGTTTATACTTGGAGAAATGAATCTACACCCTCTTCTCCAGACTGAAAACCTCTGATTATCTCAGGATGTGTGTGTCTCCTCCTCCAAACCCCCATCACAAAGGGGCCGTGTTTTACTTTGTGTCTTCAGTGCTTAATTCAGTTTCTGACATACGACAGGCACTTATTAAATAAGCGTTATTGAATTAATACGCAGAATTCACTCTCTTTCACTATGGTGAACAGAAGATTTCTGTGCTGTTACTCAGCAGCGACAACAAAGCCTGGTTAGGGTCCTTCCCAATAATATAAAATGTGACTTTCTTCTCTGTATTTGCATAGCTGACTTCATATTTATCTTTTAGTATTATCTTTATTGCACGCAATTGAAATGTCAGCAATGCTTCACACCGCCATGTCATAAGCATCAGCGAATATCCGAGTGGGTAAAGAGTTTTCTCAAAGGGTTTTAGAAGATGGTTTATAGGCATTTAATTTGAGGCTTCTGTTAAGAAAAGATGAAGAGAGAAATTCTATTCATCCAATAACAGAAATAAGCGTTCAGCATAGTTGGTTTTATTTATTTATTTGTTGCCATGGTTTAATGGAATTCTGGGGGGGGGGAACTAAATGTAGATTAAGATTTTTAATGGTAAAGACACTCTTTTGGAGTGCATCTTATTTAAAACCCTGAGCTAGACGTAGTACTTATGTTATCTATAAATTCCACAAATCTCCATTCTTTAGGTGCAGAAATTATGAATTAGGGAAATTTTATTATCCAAAGTCACACCTGTTGTAAAACATAGAGAAAGGATTCAATCTCATGACTGCCTGGCTCTCAGCTTGCCCCCCCTTTCATTGGTAGGTTGACTCATCTACAACACATTTCTAAAGAAAAGCATAAAAATGTAATGCATGCACGACAAAATAAGATTTTAACAATACAGTTCTTTTCATTTACCGCAAATGTCAGAATAATAGCTGAGTTGATATTATAGGATGTTCAACTGCAGTGACAGTAACAACTGCCTTTTAACAAAATAATGCATCGCTATTAGCTCACTGAGCTACAAGCGAGAACACTGTTTCTGCGGGCTGTGATGTCTCGTAGTGCAGTGACTTCTGCCCTGCCTTCTACGGTGCTATTTTCTTTCGTCCGCGCTGACAAAGGCATTCAACCAAATGAGGAAATAGTGGAGGGCACAGCTGAGTCAAATTTTGAAACAAACAGCCAAAGATAAGTGAGAACAGTTCCTAATTGTTCTGTGATAATTCATTCAAAATCTAATGATGTTGTTGGAAAGAATGAACTAGTTTTTCTGTGGATTAAGAGAAAATCATTTGTAGAAGATGAAAGGGCATCTAGCGTTTGAATAGACAGAGAAAAGAACTGCAAGAATATGAAATTACTTTTTTGCCCGATAAGATATTTATCTCTGTTTCTCTCTCCTCATGCTAAATGAAGTATAGAAGATAAGAGTCCTTTGAAAGCAGAAATGGTATTAGGTTGGAATTCTGTTCCAATCACTCAGAAGGCAGACATAAGTAAGCATTGCAGCGAGACCAGTGACTAATGAGGAGACTTCTTTTGCAAAAAAGTCATCTTCGCTGGCTTTTATTCTGACAAATGCCCAGGGCTTCTTAACAAAATCCAAGGCTGAGTTCTATATATGCAAGAAAATAAGATGTATGAGTAGCCTCTCTTCACTGGGAGAAATTTGGAAACTAGAATATCATGCTCAAATCATGGTTTTAGTGTTCCGACAGATTTCAAAGCAGATGGTCATGATAATTTGCTTTTGAAGACAAGCCTAAAATCTCACCAATTCACTCAAAATTTTAAAACAATTCATCCTCCTGCTGGAGGCAGCCTAGTAATAGAAAACTTACTGTGCGTCAAGCTTATACTTGGGCTTCCCTGATTGGCCCCCTTGGTGGTACGTGCCCCAGGGCAGGGAACCTTCGCCACACTTCATCAATGGTCACTCTGGTCGTTCATTCTTTCCCTGAGTCGGACAATCAGTTGGTGGTGTGTTTGATTGGCGTGGGAAGAACCTGAGGTCTGTGCATGAAATTGTACAAGTGGGTTTTTAAGTGTTGTCAAAGTTAGTAAATGAAAATCCCTGGGGACTTTGGGTAATAAATCAATTTATGGAGACTTGTCTAGAAATACAGACCTGTCTGGTATAATGGTGAGGCCAGGGAACACAGCGGGTGGACGGGCTAGGTTCTAAGCCCTGTGCCATGTAACTGATTCTAGAAGACTCACCCCCCCATTCATACACTGAAACTGTTACCCTCAGAACCTCAGAATGTTGTTGATATTGAGACGGGGCCTTCCAAAGGTACTCAGTTACAATGAGGCTCATATAATCCCGTATCCTGTGTGACTGGTGTCCCTGTAAGAGGAGGAGTTAGGACACAGGAGAGACACCAAGAATGCATGCACAGGGAGAAAAGGCCATGTGAGGAGGGACTGAGGAGGTGACCATCTGCAAGCCAAAGAGAGGGCTTAAGAGAATCAAACCTGAAGGCACCTTGATCTTGGACTTACAGCCTCCAGAACTGTGAGAAAATGAATTTCAGTTATTTAAGCCACCCGGTTGGAGGTATTTTGTTACAGCAGATTTAGCAAATTGATACGCTGACCCTTGGCAGAAAGGCAAAAAATGAAAACAACTCAAATGTCTTCCTACCAGAAATTGGACTCTCTCTGACTCAGTGCAAGGGAACTGCACTCCCTGGATCTTACTATTCCAAGTCCCCCAAACCCAGGAGAGTCGATTCACCTCCTAGAACACAGAACACACTCTATTCCCATTCAGGTTAGCTCTGCAAGTTTGCGAGAGTCAACCTCGGGTCAACCGACAGGTGAGATGGTAGTCCCAGCGAATCACCACTGTCTTAGAAAGTAAATGCTTTGCTACTTAAAAAAGCAGAATTACCTTCTGACCAATATTCAGTGAGACCCTTCCCCGTCTTTGGTGCATTTTCTTCACCCGATCTTGGTTGAGGTCTCTTCCGTTTCCAGAAGTGGGAAGGAAGACGAGAAGCAGGATCATGTGTGCAGAACGGTTGGATTTTAAAACCGGTGCTGGAGTGGAGCTTATTCTAATCTCATTCCTGCCCCGACTCCCTTTGATGAAGGTGAGCCTCCAGGCGGACAAGTGAGACTCGAATGTCAGATTCCACGGCTCTGTCTCACAGGAACTTTGTCTGGTAGATAATAGCACAGACTGACCATCAGTCAGACTTTATAAGATTTGGTACCGAGGACTTTTATCTCATAAAGAATCAGTCGAGTAAGGCAGAATTTGCTAGTAATAAACTAATTTATTCATGCCATTCTTTTCTATTACCTTAATCTTAAATGGTTAATAAATGTTTGTACATTTACTATAAGTGAAGCACATTATGGAAATAAATTCTGAGAACTAAGCTTAGTAAAAATAACAGGTCAGAAACTATTAATTGGGGTCGAACATGTTACAAATTAAAAACAAAAAACTACTCAACTCTATTTAATTCACTTTGCCACTAGAAGTTGTTTTGTGTTCCACAGATAACGAAAATTGTCTCCGTTAGAAATTGACGATAGAGGCAAATATTTGCACAAACAAAATTGTTCCCAGAATTAAACTTGTAAAAGTAAACCAGAGGCTTATTTCCTTATTGCAACAATGCCTAAACTCCATAGAAATAATCTGATTTTATATGTAAAGGAAATTGACTCTGTCTTTATGGTATGCCATCTATATTCATTCAACCACAGCATTTTTAGCTCTGGTTATATGTCAGACACAATTCCTGGTGCTGGAGACATAAAAATTAAATGAAGCCATCGAGTTAGTCATTAGTCAAATTGAGATGATGGAAAAGTAGCTATCATCATCTATTTCAGTCGGACCAAGTTAGGCAAGATTCAGTGACTAATAATTGGGCTGAGATTAGTGAGCAATTCACAGCTGAGGTGTGTATGCTGCAGCTGAGTCTTAGAAATGACTGGGGATTTATCAAGTGGGTGGCACAGTGGGGCCCACAGGTACATCAGGGGGAAATATACGAGTGGAGGACATTCTCGGCAGAAGCAGCACTAAGGCCATTCATCACACAAAGACAAATCCAGTCTTGAAAATATACTTATATTAGGAGTCATAAAATAAAAATAACAGTTAATCCATTTGGTGCCTGGGAGAACTCGATCCTTAGATTGCACAGTCAGAAACCCGGCTTCTTTTTATTTGTCTGTGTCTGTGCCAGGTTTGCTTATCTGCTTTCAAATCTAAGTAATTTATTCTTAGTGTCTCTACGTGTAGTACAAACTCTAGACATTTTCATTCTTAGCAGTCATAGATATTAAGATTTCTAAAAAGTATGTAGGGCACTTTTGAACTTCTCCAAAACTATTGGAACTTTCAAGAGAGGCAATAAAATAAATTGAATTTTCCAGCATCCTAGAGACACTCATATGTTAAAAGTACCCCCATAGAGCCTAAGTTATATATTATAACTTCTGAGATTTTGCTACATTTACTACAGTGAAAAACTCCCTCATGTCCCTTAGTGCCCATTCAATCTACCAGCACCAAAGGAAGACAGATTTAGATACATTAGCATGTGGTTACTATGTATATAACGATAGAAACATTCCATGTTTATAATGGAGCCACATGAAATATAAGGTACAGACCACCGTGTCCTTCAAAACAGCTGTGGTGAAGCCTTTGACTAGAAATAATGCCAGTTTGGGAACATTAGATTAGACATGAACATAAATTAATGGTATTAATTCTTTTGAAAGAGTTGAACATTTAAGAAGGCTGTTTCTATCAGTGGAAGCGAAGATGGAGAACTGTCAAATAATTGTGAGTTGCTCGCAATTCTGCCTGGTATCAAGAAATTGCATTGGGAACAGATGTCTTCCCACACAGGGAAAATGATCTTGTTAGTAAATGTCCCTTTAAATGAAACACACGATGACAAAAATGGTTCTTTAGTGGACTCCCAGGCAAAGGGAAAAAATATTAGATAAGTTGAAAAATATGCCATGGTCTTCAAATTTCAGAAGCAGAGACTAGCAATTTAGAGGTATTTTGGGGGGATGTTTAGGAAAAAATTGCAATGCACTTACAATTCATTTTTGGTGAACATTTTGATGAACAACAAGAAATGGCTGATGAAAAGATTATACACTTGAAAGAGGGCTTAGATTTCATTCTTTTCAGTTCAGTCTCAAACCCTAGTATGTTTGCTCTCAGTCGGTTAGAAGCACTGAAACAGACTTTTACTTGAAGAATCTAAGCAATTAAAATACTATGGGGTTTCAAAAACGGGAAATATTACTGATATTATTTATATACATAAAATAAAATAAATTATTTTAACTATATTTATATTGATTATATGTATAGCTTTTGTTTTGAACTTCTGATATTAGAACAGGTTAGTTTTGCTAAGTCTGCATTTGTAATCACAACTTCTTTGGCATTTGATATCTGTGTTTGGTTGGGTGTTTGGAGTTGTTTTTTGAGGAGGATGACTAGTTTTCTTGAATGCTAAAATACAAATTAAGAAACATGTCATACGGCATCGTGCTGCAGCTCCCTACACAATATTTTCAACACAGCTGGTTCTCAACAAATGTATCTTGATTTTTGTTGGAGAGCTGACCCAGAGGGGTAAGGTAAGTTCAATAGTTACCACCAGGGGGCAGCAGAGGCTGCAGGATCTCAAGACCTGGACTTAGTTCTACCAGCTAAGATGGGTACGGTCCAGCCCTCTTCCCCCATTTTTGCTGGATTTCAGTCTCCAGCTGGGAGTGCGCCTCAGAATGGTCCAGGGAGTTTTGGATCATAATCTCTGCGGAAGTGGCTGGGGTACGCGTGGTTTCCGAAAGCTACTGGTTCTTCTCAAACATAAGAACAGGTAAGAAGAGAGAACAGGAAAGATCTCCAAGATGAGTGCCTACTTCCCCAAGGGTTGACCTTAGTGAAAATATAGACCAAAGATACCGGGTTTCCAGGAGCTTGTCTGGTGGTATTTGGTCTCATTTGGTAGTCACATGACAGGAAGAAGGGTGGAAGAACGTGAACTGCTTTCCCGAGGCCCCCTAAGGACTCACATTTTAACTGGTTTGGAGCTAAAGTTCATTAGGCTCGCCTCCCCTGTCTAGCTGGCCTGCAGAGCCCTCCGGTTATTCTCTTTTTCTCTGGCTCTCCAACTGAAGTCGTTCCCATGCCTCTAACTCAAGTCAGTAATTCCCCCCTTCACTCAAGAAAATGCTTCCCTCTTTAGTTCCCTCTTTATGTAGCTTTTAGTATTTGCACGAAAATGATTAACAGCAGTCACAGCACCTAGTTTTGATTCTGTCTTGAACATACAGTTTTTTTGAGGTAGAGTTTCTTGCAAATTACTGTTCTTCCCATTATACTGGACTCGGTGGTAGGTAATTTTTTCTATTAGTCTTCTAAAGTCATGTGTAAAATGGTATTTCCATTTGTATCTTAAGAATGCAATCTACGGTGCTTAAACAAGGATTAAATAAAGACTTGGAATAATACAGGGGAAAATTAACAGACATTTTTATGAGTCTACATATTTCTTACAAGGTAGGATTTATTTTCTGAGCTCACACACTTCACTTCATTGAAGATAGACCTCAAAGAACAAAGGTGGTGAGGACTGTACTTTCCTCTTGCTAGCAATCAGTTCTTCTTTCCATTCTGGGATATTGCAAACTCCCTTCCCAAACGGGTGAAGGGGTTTGAATTTTATTCTGAGTGCTTTGAGAAGCCTTTGGAAGGTTTTAACCAGGAAGGAGCAGGTTCAATCTGTGTTTAAAAAAGAGGGATCTGACTGTTCTGTGATGAACAGATGGTAAGAAGATGAGAGAAAAGGCAAGATCAATTAGAAAATTAGGTGATCTCAGAGATGCTGTTGCTCGGACTATGAAAGAAGTGATAAAGATAGAGAAAGTAAACACACATAGAATATACTCCAGAGACCCGAGATAACCTCTGTCAATTTTTGTATGGTAAGGCGGGGGAGGGGGAGGGGAGAAAGAGGAATTTGGGAAGGCATTGGGTGGACACCTGGCCTTTGCTTCTCTCACAGCCCTTACATAGGTCCCCCAGTATCCAAATTGCGGCTAGTGCTCCTAACTTACAAAGAAATTCGGTAGAGTAGAGACCGAGTGCATTTGTCTTTCTCTGTTCTGCATTTTAAGGGAATTTGTGTGTTCTCTTTGACACAAACATGTGTGCTGAAGAAATAACATATGGTGCAGAAAACCAAGCAAACACGTGTGGCCGACCCTGTACTGTGCAGAGATGGGAAATGAGCACCAGAAGGACAGCTCGTGCTCTGGAGGCTTGCCCGTGGCTCGGGGGGTGGGGGGGGTGTCCGTGAGGGGGGGTCCGTGGTGCAGGGTGGGGGGGGGCGGGAGTCCACTTTCGCGAGGCTCGTCACTGCATGTTCAGTCCCGGGACCGGCTTGTTCGAGGTCACGTGTGAGGTGCAGCTGAACTTGGTTGGACTTGGGTCACAACTACTACACATTTCTCAGCTTCCCTCTAGTGTTCCATTTTTTTCAGCAAGGCTCCGATTTCTCTCTCTTTTCCGGCCACGTGTGTGAAAAACTTTTAAACAGAATGCTCACAGTGACCCCATGAGAACACTGCCTGAGCGTGCATTTCTGTGCCTGAGTCCTGCCTGTCCTACCAAAGAGCCGGGCAGGTCTCTCATCCTCCCGCAGAAGGGACCGCTGCCTGCGGAGTTTGACTCCACGGTCCCCAATGCCCTCCGGCTCCACTAATCTACGACTCTTATCTTTGAGGGCCCGTGAGCGAAAGGTCAATTTTTGCGATCATCAGTGGCCTGCGGGTCTTTGTTTTAAGTAAGAAGCTCAGTCACTGTGCGGTGTGTCAGCCGTCTAAGAGAGACACGCACTCGAACTTTCAGGGCAGACAGGCTGTTGTTTCAATCCCGTTGGAAATACCTGTATTTCTTTTTGAGTTAATTGAATCAACATTTTAGTGTTCCTTGGGACTGTAATCATCTTCTTTTAGACATCTGTTTTTGTTGTTGTTGAATTCTGTTTATTTCTTTATATGTCACCTGCCTGTTATTTCTTTGTTTTTCCCTCCTGAAAAATACATAATCAGTTAATATACAAAGTTAAATTGTCAAATGCTCCTGAATTAAGAGTATCCACATTCTCTGTGTTATCCAGTGGTTCCTGGATTACAATGACCCTTGGCTACTTCTTACCACTAACTATGTTTACAAGGAGTTAGCGCCTGCACTGGGTTAATAGTAATGTTTTTCAGATTCCTAATTTTTCTGTAACCTAATATCTAATGCAATGTCAAGACAGATAAAAGTATTATATAGACAGTAGGTTAGCAAGAGAAATTTCTCTTAGATTGCAGTGGGCAAACAAGTTCAAAGTCAGACATAGTAGGCAAGCTCCATTGGCTTCCTGGGCAGAAAGGAGCGTTGGGCCCTGCGTGGTTCCTTCCGTGAGCCCAGAAGGATCAGAAGACTCTGCCCTCTCTTTCTTGTTAGGGTGCTTCTTTGGTTAAAATACGACAAGTGGCTTAGGGACTGTGACAGCTCAGAAGAAGACTCACCAGTGTGCATTCCAGTATTCAGAGAGGAGGATAATGAATGGATGCTACCTCCGATCTTGTAAACTGAAAATCCAAACCAATTACAAAGCTGCTGGTTTCATACTTCTTCATTTGGATAAGCTTGAGAACTTGCAGAATTTGGGGGTTCTCAGGTTGCCTACACTAAGGTCAAACAAGACTGTCACTTCCACGGGTCATCTTGCCCCTAACTTGGCTAAAATATGTGAATGTGGAAATTGCTCATCTGCTCCTGGCCCTTTCTTTTCCAGTTGCACTGAAAGTGACCCTTGTCACATTAATCTAACTCACCCCAGCTGGCAGGTGGCAGCTGTCATCTTTTATTGTTGTTTTAGAGGCTGCTTCCCCCCACCCAACTTCACTAATGTATTTGTTTAACATGTAACATTATATGTTTGTGGCAGCTGTTGATTTGATACCTGTATGTATGGCAACTGATTACCATCACAGAGTTAGTGAACACCTCCGACAAGTCACTGAACTACCATCTACCTTTTGTGACAAGAATATTTAAGGGCTGCTCAGAGCTTAGCTTTGCTCCTGACCATGTTGGAACCAACGCAAAGTTGACAGTGGACTCTGCAAAGGTTTTGCACGTGGGCTGACTCCATCCACACTGAGCACAGGCAACTCATGGCCTGTTTATCTGGACATGGCTTCTGCACAGACCAGGAGAGTGGCTGTACCACAGACAGTCCTCAATTATTGTCAGGTTTTTGTTTCATTTGCCTTACCTGTCAGGGGCATGAATTTCGAAGTAGACAGGAAGTTATTCTCTGCTTACAGAAATTGAAAGTAATTGCACTTCTCCCCCTTCCTCCCCATTCTCCTCTGCTAGGACCATCCCAGGCAGCTGCAAAGGGCATATTTGGTCATGAATGCACAGGAAGAGAGCAGCACCGATCACAAAAGCAGCATAGGACCAGAGAAATTTCAATAAAGCTGAGACGGCTCTGTAATTAGTGTGTGAGCTCCGACACAGAGAAAGGGTGGTCCCGTCGTGAGGTGCTGCACACGCAGGGTGGCGTCTGCTGCGGCTCGGAGCCTGCAGGAGAGGCACTGGACAATGCTGCGGACGATGGCAGACGGTTCCCTGCCAGGAGGAATTTACCGACCTCTCTTGGAAGATGTTAAAGTTACCGTGAACACCGCACTCCGAGGGGAAGTGGATGGATTCAGCCACCAACTGAAATGAGACTCCCATGCCCAGGACACTGCAGCCGCGCAGATTCGTCTCTGGCTGAACGGGGAATTTTGGTGTCTCCGTGACCACCACTGTTAGCGTGCACATGCCAAAGCCAGGTTTTGGCTGACGCTATTTGCATTTTCCTTGGGAGCATTTCATGCTCCAGAGCAATAATTTTGAGGTCTGGATAAAAATACTCTATAAATGTGATTCAATTTCTCTTTTAAATTCGGAGACTCAACTCTAGTTACAGTTGCGACGGCTTTCAGATGGGGAGCTGCAAGGGTTTGGTCAGGAAATACTAAAAAAAAAAAAGAAAAAGAAAAAGAAAGAAAAGAAAAGAAAAAGGCGCAGCCAAGGCTTATATTTTTGGAACAGGAGGGATAAAGCAGACCACTCGGGACAGGCCGTCACTGTGAGTAAATAGAGGAACTTACCACATTTCACCTTGAGCTTTAATTCATCACGCCCACCGGCCTTCCCCAGGCTGGGATAGAACGCAGACGCGGGGTAGCGAGAACTTTCGTGCGTGGGCGGGGAAGTCGTGTCAGAAACCACGTTCCCTGCGCATGTTCGAAAGTGGGAGAAAAGGTTCTGGTGGGAATGTTAAATGTTTTAGACCTAAAGACATTAAATCTAGCAATGAAATGGTTTATTAAGTAATTTCTAAAAAAAATGTTTCACTGGGGTGACTCTAGAGGCCACAGATTCAGAGCAGATTTTTAAATTACTTATGCAGACATCTGACTCAGGAAATTATTTGGTAAAAACAATCAAAACTTAATATTTAATGTGTTCCCAATGAAATGCAATGGGTAAAATCCAGAACGTTGGAAGTTTTTACAAAAAAGTGACTCATTTCTATTTATAAAAAAGAGTGGAGGGGAGAACCTATACACTAAAAGAGGTTGAAGGTAAGTGTCAGCCACTTTAACATACGGACTTTGTTCAGAATTGTATTCAAATGAACCAAACTGCGAACAGAGGAAGGCGGCGCCCAGCATTTATAAGGCAACGTGGAAAACGTGAGCACCAAGAGGGTATTTGCTAATGTTAAAGAAATACTGTTTGTTTTATTCAGGTACAATGAAGTTTAAAATTGGCAATTCCAATCATTTGAAGATACACGGTAAAATCTTTACAGAAAAATTAAGTTAATGTGTTTGACTCCAGATTTTCTTGGAAAGAAAGCCAATGGAAAATTTTTAAAAGCTCAGGCTACTTGATTTCTTAGCCTCTACCTAATTCAGAGACTTTTAAGAAATTCCTATTAGCAACAAATTTGAGTTTTTTTCAAATGTTTTTTGGTATTTACAAATTGTTATATTCAGAGGAAAATCATCCTTACCCCTAAGAGAGTAGACAAAGGAACAACACATTCAGTGTGCAGGAGAAAATCCATTTTATATATTGTCATTCTTTCTTTCTTGGTTCAAGGCAGTCAGAATACTTCCTAGGTGACCTGTTGTTCCGGTTATGCCCAATTCCCATCGGGACGCATTAGGCATTTTCTCTCCTCCAGCAGGAGGTGCCCAGTGATGCCGCTTCCTGACTGCGGGGCGCTGGGCAGGGAAGTCACCCGGCTGTATGTCTGCAACAAAGCAGGGAGCCGGCGGTAGTCAGGGCTGTGTGGGGTCAGGCGGCCAGGTGAGTGTCTGTGCTGACACCATCTCCCACAACTCTTGGTGGGAGAAGAAACTCAAGCCAATCTGTGGTACTCTGATGGTCAACAGACATTCTCCGTACCTCTCACTCTCCCTCATTTGATCTTCCATATAGTGTCTATGGGATAATATGCTTTGTATTTGGCTTGTGTATATAAGTTTGAACTTATAAGGTTAATTGCTGATGGCTTAAAGGAAGATATTACTAGGAGAAACTAAACAAGAGAGTTACAAATCAAAGGCAAGCCCAGCAGAATGGAAAGACTTTACAGAGGAAAAAAATAAAACAACAAACAATAAGAACAAAGGTGATAGTAGATGCTGGGACCAAACAGACACACAGGTAGAAAAATCCAGCTAAGTAGCTGACCATGTACATTAGAGGTCTTGGAACACAAAATAAGAAGAACCTAGGAACCAGACAGAGGATGGAAATGGGATGGAAAATACATCGGAATCGGAGGACTTGGCGGACTACCCAGACAGTGCGAGGTTTGTAAGGGAGGCTTCACTAGTTATGTACAGGGGAATTCTGGGTCCACTCATTCATTCATTTGGTAAAGATTTCGGAATACGTTCAGTGTGCCATGCACTCTTCTAGGCGCTAGAGAGGCAGTGATGAAGACAACAGATGCCTATAACTCCTTACCTGTGGTCTGTATCCAGCAGTTTTTGCTACATTCAAAAAGAATAACTTGAAATTCTTTTGCAGAATTGAAGGCTTACTCTGAAAACTAATGCTTCACATGAAGGAAATAAGTAACCAAAAGCACGTGTACTTCTTTATAGCTAAAGGAAGCTCCAACAGTGGTTGTTTATATGTGATGAGAAGCTGACGGACTTCTCCCTCTCCACACACCCAGACATAACTGCTAGGTAACCCGGGCTAATCTCACTCCCATCACAGAAAGTGCAAAGTAAACATTTCTACATCCAAAGGGAGAGTGCAGAGAGTGGATGGGAATGCTTTGCTTTCTCTTTTTCCCTTTTGTTTTTTTTTTTTTTTGGACCCATTTCTTTCTGTGCTTTCTCAGGAAAATGAGTCCTGTGCAGCTTGAATGGTTTCTGAACAAAAACGTCAGCACAGAATGTACAACAGACATCAAGCAAGGGCAACAGAGACACGTAACCAGAGATGAGCTGTGTGTAACACATGTTTCAAACCAACTGGCGATCTCCCCAGATTGGGATGGAGATGAAGAGAATGGCCCCTAAGTTCTAGGAAGGAAGCATCCATTTCTACTTGTTTCTGCCACTGGATTCTCAAGGACCTAGCACATTTTCTGGTAAAATTAATAAATATTTATTGAGTGAACGAATGACAATGACAAAGACTTCACTAATAGCAAAGAAAATGACGTCTATAAAGATGGCGATCATTCTTGTAGTCTTGCATTCCTTATGTCTATTACTGTCTTATTTCAGTCTTAATGCCTGCTTCTCTGGGGACTCGTGCTGTTTGGTGTTCTTCATCTGTGTTAAGCTAGACAGAACATTTTTCATCCATGACACTATCTAAGGTGGTATTATAGATAGGCACCTAACATGCATTAGTAGTTCGTGCTTTATGCATACTTGGGATATTGAATTGAGAAGCTTTCCCTGCCTCCATTAGAAACAATTCAAAAATAAACCCAATGAGCATATGTCAGCTCTCAGTAATTCAAAGACTGATTATCTCTTCAGAAAATTATCAAGATTCTGTGCTGTTTTTCCTCTGACTGACTGACAGGTTTTCCTGGGATCAGTCAAAAATTAAAATGGTTCATTATTATGGAGGCATATAATACTCTACTGGAATCTATAATTTTACAAAGTTGTGTGGAATAAGATGAGGCGACAAAAAGTAAAATGCATTGAGAGATTTTGTTTGAAGGTAGTCACCAGTCACTGGGTGACTGACAAAGCAAAAGTCTCTTAGTGTGCCTTTATACTTCCTACTCACTTTCTCCCCATTCTGCGTGTGTCTGGCATGGTACTGATGAGCCATAGGATCGTACAGGAGTGGGTGGTGGATGGTCAGAATAATAGTAGCAGAATCTGGGAAAGAGTTTGTAATCAAAGCTACATCTTTACCAAGAATCAAAGCTACATTCTTTACCAGGAATCCTGCACAAGCTCCAAACAGAAGCACATTCATGTCTAATGAAATTCTAGCAGATGATAATGTGTCAAAAACGTATTATATACATGTGAGAATTAGATTCATGAATGCATTTCAAATGCTCGGTACAATGTTGGCTATTGTTTGGGTGCAATAGATACTAACTGATATTATTTTACCTTCAATAGAAAAATAATTCCACACCCACATCAAAATTACAACTGAGCTACAGAACCACCATCATCCACAACCTCCAGAAAACTGGCTTAATGGAAGGCCTACAACTAGGGAACTAATGTGAAGAAGCCGCATCAAGACTGATGAGAGGATTGGAGATGCAAAATGGGCTTGCCCCACACCCACGGTGGCAGATGAAAATTGGGAGGGATATCTCAGATGCAAAGGTCCCGCCTGAGGGGTGAGGGGTCCCAGCCCCACACCAGGCCTCCCAGCCCCAGGTTTGGTGCCAGGGAGAGAATTCCCCATAACTTTTGGCAAAAAACAAACAGCAACAACAACAACAACAACAAAAAAAAAACAGGGGTGAAGCTGAGGGAGAAGGAGGGCTTCTAGAGCCCCAGGCAGTTCCTCTTAAAGGGTCTGTGCACAGATTTACCCAGATTCACTTACTCTGAGCTCCAACTGTAAGGCAACAGCTTGAAAGGAACCAGAGGAATATGGAGAGGAACGGAATCCTCCAGCATCAGGGTGAGAGCTGGTGGGAGGGTAGCTTTCTCCCAGACAGAATTGCTGGCAGAGGCCATTGTTCTTTCGATGAGCCCTTCCCCAACAGAGCCTGCAGGTGGGCGGCATATCTGAGACTCCATCAACCTGGTTCACACTGTTTATCCTGCCCTGGTGTCTTGTCCCACCCACATTTCAGTCCCACCAAACTTTCAGGCCCACCCATGCGGTTTCCAGTGGATTTTCCATATGAATGGACTGTCTAAGCTCACACCTCAGATTTTCCTAAAATCTCTCAAACAAGGAGCTTTCTGGCCTCAGTGAGCCCCACACATTTCACTAAGTGGCCCCAGGCCTTGCACTAGCAGCAACTGGCCTTGTTTCACAGCTTGGTCTCTCTGGGCACCTCCAAGCCCAGCACAAGTGGCAGCCATCCACAGATTGCTTTGTAGCTCACTCTAGGTGGCCCAGGGCAGAACACAGATGGTGGCTGACCTTGGTCTGTATCTCCCAGGAGGCTCCAGAACCAGCATACCAAGTGGACAGCTTCATATCATGTCCACAAGCAACATACTCAAGGAGCAGTCACCAGAGGTCTGTTGAAGTAAGTCCTGCACTGTGGGTGGGCTGCTGTACATCTGATCCTCCACTGTGGTTTGTGGTTGGTGATTGATGGTTGCAGCCAGTCCTTACAACTGATTGGTGTGAGGGTAAATTCCTCCCACTGACATGCCAACAGCAATCAAGGCTCAACTGTAAGAGGAGGGTGTACACAGTTCAGATGGGGTGCATACCTCAAGTGCCCAACTTGGCTGATAAGGGAGGCTGTGTCCCTGGACCCTGCAGAACATCTTCTACATTAGGCGATTGAACCACGCCTGGGAGATGTAGCAGCTCTACCTAATACGTAGAAACAAACACAGGTGGCTGTCAAAATGAGGAGACAAAGAAATGCGCCATGTGAAGAACAGAAGAAAAATCTAGAAAAAGAACCAAACAAAATGAAGATGAGTGATCTACAAGGTGCAGCATTCAAACCACTGGTTATCAGGATGCTCAATGAATTTAGTGGGAACTGCAACAGCACAGAAAAGGACCAGTCAGGCATGAAGGAGACACTAACTGAAATAAAGAACAAGTTACAGGGAAGAAACAGCAGGGTAGATGAAGCTGAAAATCAAATCAGCAATTGGAATATAAGTAAGCAAAAGACACCCAATTGGGATAGCAAAAAGAAAAAAAAAATTTTTAAATGAAGATAGTGTAGGAAACCTCCTGGACAACTTTAAGCACACCAACATTTGCTTCATGGGGCTGCCAGAAAGAGAAGAGAGAGAGAGGAAGAAACTGAAAACTGATTTGGAAAGTGACAGAAAACTTACCTAACTTGGTGAAGGAAATAAACATAGAAGTCCAGAAACTCCCAAAGAAGATGAACCCAAAGAGGCCCATACAAAGACACATCATAATTGAAAGGCAAAATGTTAAAGACAAAGACAGAGTATTAAAAGAAGCAAGAGAAAACCTGTTAGTTATCTACAAGGGAGTTCCCATAAGACTGTCAGCCTATTTCTCAAAAGAAACTTTGCAGGCCAGAGGGACTGGCTAGAAATAGTCAAAGTGATGAAAAGCAGGGACCTACATCCAAGATCACTCTACCTGGCAAAACTATTATTTAGAATGGAAGGACAACTAAAGATCTTTCCAGAAAAGAAAAAAACTAAAGGAGTTTATCACCACTAAACTAGTATTACATGAAATGTTAAAGGGTCTTCTTTAAGAAGAAAAAAATATGAACAATGAAATGGCAAAAGTACACATCTATCAATGATTGAGTCTAAGAACAAAATAAATGAACATGCAGGACAGAAACAGACTCACAGATACAGAGAACATTTCGATGGTTGCCAGATGGGAGGGGGTCTGGGAAGATGAGCGGAAAAGGTGAAGGGATTAAGAAGTACAAATTGGGTGTTACAGAATTGTCACCGAGATGTAAAGTACAGCATAGGGAATGCAGTCAATAATATTCTAATAACTACATATGGTGCAGGGTAGTTGCAAGAGTTATTGGAATGATCTCTTAGTATGTTATATAATGTCTAATTACTGGGGTGTATACCTGAAACTAATATAATAATATATGTCAACAGTAATTGAAAAATAAAAATTATTTTAAAATAAAGTGATTTTGTGTAATGAAATAATAAAGTAATTATTAGTAATTGCTAAGGCTAATCAGTAATTATTAGTAATTAATAATAAAGTAAGTATGTTAGATTACTTTTTAAGCTAGCGTATGTTTGCCTTTAGTGAAATTTTGTGGCATGCAGATGTAACGTTCCTTAGCATTGGCCTGGAAGACATTCACTTAAGATAAATTATTGTGGTGTTTGAACTATTGACTTGAAGGGATTTTTAGATGTGATCTATCCTAACGTGTTGATGCTTCAGGTGAGATTGTGCTGAAGGAATGAGGCTCTGTGAGTGGCGAGAAGCTGCAGGTAGCAGTCCCAACTCGGAGGACTGCTCTAATCTCTACTCCTGTGTCCAGTTCTCCCCAGAGAAAGGAAAGCTTTGTTTAATGAAGTCTGATCAGGCTGTGAAGCAGACAGATGACCCAAGGGGGACTCATGTGCTTCTCTTTTGTACGAAGAGAATTTGTAACTCAGAAATGTTACAGCTTGAGGCCAGTGTTAGAACTGAGTGGACTTGTTGGAGGCAGGAGCAGCACACGCAGTATTGGAGAAAACCAGCCAAGACAAGGAACAGTATGGAATCACAGCCCTAGCGAGCCTGTGGTCTCTCCCAAAACTTTGTTTGTTTGTTTGTTTGTCTGTTTCTGCTAGTTGGAATGAGTTTCTGCTACCATAACTGAAGGAGCCTCGATGCAGACTAAGTTGATAATCGTTCTCTACAAATCAAATACGTATTTAACCAAAAATTTGTACCTTATTAACAGGCGTGAATTAATGCAACTTAGAACTGGATTGCACAAATGTGTTGGCATTTTAGATGTACTCTTGTCGCTCATAAAATAGAGCCATCTGCTAAAAGCTCTGATCAAAACATAAAATATTACTTAAACTAACCTAGAGCTTTGAAATGAAAGGATGAAGGGAAAAAGATTCTTTAATTTTCTAATTGTTCTTCCCTGCTATTGAAATTAGCCAGCATTTTACTTTAATGGGAACAATTAAGAAGAGAAACATGTGCCAGCTAAATTAAAGGGTAGCCACTATGGCATGACTAATGTCTGGGGAAAAGAATCGGCAAATTGCTTCGTTGTTATGATCAGTATAACTGATCATCCCAGAGAATACCTGGGATATTTAACTCCTCATTTTCTTCAATGGATCGTAACAATATCTGCACAAAGTAGGAAGTAGACACAATAAATGTTAGTTTCCTGCTTTTGCCTGTTAAAATATATGCTTGTAATAATAAAAGACTATCTTTCTTTTAAAACATCTTACTTTCAACAAAGAACAGTTTTCACTTTGATTATCAGTTTCATATCTCAGTAACTTTCTCATTGGCAGGCGGGGTGAGCAAAGGAGCGCCCAGTACTTGGAGTGGTAATAATGTTAGAATTGTGTTATCGCCAGCAGTCAATGTGTTTCCTGGGAATTGAGTCTGGGAGGACTCTTCACTGCCATTTAGCAGTGACCTTCGGCTTGGCCCTTGCCATCACCCCTCCCTTTTCCATAATATTTCCATGTAGACAGGGGAGTCAGAGAAGAGGTTTTTTTAAAAATCCACATTTTTGCTTGGAAATCTGGATGAACCTAAGACTTTACTTTTATGTAGCTAATGTTTCCTGAATAAGATGGCTACTTTGTCAGGCTGAAAAATGAATTCTCTGAGTAAAAAGGCCCATTTGGATTTATGTGGCTTAAAGCATTCTTACTAGGACCACATAACAGAAAAGTATCTTCTGCAGCCCAGGGTTTCTCAAGCCGAGCAGACTTCTCTGTCCCCAGGATGTCCTGGTGCAGATGCTGTTCTTTTCTGGCCACGTAGTACAATCTGTCACTTGGTATAATAAAGCCCCTTGAGAAGCACTATGGACTTGACTGGCTGGCTACATGTTCAGCTCTGCCAACTTGTAATGATTAGTTTATTTTTACAAATTGCTTATTGAATTTTGTGCATACTTTTGCTGTTAGATGTGGTAACTCTACATTAAGAAAAAAAGAAAAAGAAAAGAGCCCCGCTGGTGTAGCTCAATGGATTAAGCACGGGATGCAAACCAAAGGGTCACCGGTTCGATTCCCAGTCAGGGCACATGGCTGGGTTGCAGGCTGGGTCCCCCATGGGGGCCACATGAGAGGCAACTGTACATTGATGTTTCCCTCCCTTCCCCTTTCTCTAAACATAAAATAAATGAAGTCTTAAACAAAGAATATGTACTATGTTCAGTTGCATTGTTTGGTACCTTAGTATACAATTCTGTTCTCTGGTAGACTATAGAGCCCTGTCTCAAAATGTACAGACTACTGAATCAGAACTTCCTGGCCGTAGAAACCTACCAGTGTGGTTTTTAAACTAGTTTCCAGTTCTTAGGGAAAGTGAAGTTTGATGATCCCTGATTTAGAGGACTTCCGCCTGAAGTCTCTCCACATGGAACTGGGTTATTAAACCCTTTGGGTGCCCCTTGCAGGGTGCCGCCTTCCTGAGCCTGCAGTGAGTCTGCCTGGCTCTGGAGCGCATTAGTAACATGTCCTTTGGGGCTGGCCATCCAAGCTCTCTACCATGTATTTCTCTCCATTTTTTGGCTCCCTTCAGTAGGTCTCGGCATGTGTTGGAAAAGGAATGTCATTTACTGGACAACTTGAAACCCTCAAATGCAAATAAGTACCATTCTTCTTTTCACTTAGGAGAAGGCTTATATCAGTTCATACTGTATCGTATCAATTATCGATGGCTGTCTGTCTATCCTCTCTCTAGCACAAAATTACTGAGCCATCCACGATGAGCAAAGTACTCAGCAAAGCCTCACCAGGAATACTAAAGTGCATCAGACACACCCTCAAAGGAGGTTCCAGCCACCTGAGTGCAATGACATAAACAGGTGTGTGCAGAAAGGGACACTGGGTTTAGCACTGGGGTGATTCTAACATAAGCAGAGTGCGGCACTGGGAGATCTTGAAGTCTTGAACTTGGACACTGGTGAAGTTTTGAAAGGTCACACTTGAATCACCACACTGTCCTGGGTGGCGTTGTGAAGCCTTACAATAGCTTCGGGGACAAGGGAGCTGGCAAGAGGAGACAAAACACTTCGGGAGTTTCTGTCAGGGATAGGATTGTGCTACCACAGGAGAAGAGCTGAGGCCATTTATAGTAGTGGCGCTCTTTTTTTATTCCATTATTCTTTTTCCTACTTGGATGCAATCCGAGTTGGCACTTCCCCCGACTGAAAACGGGATGGCGGCTGTAACAGACGACGGGAAGAACATCAGACCAGATGCTTGCCAGTCCGTGTGGTTGAGCTCTTCCTTCTCAGCTTGGAAATTCAGAGAAAGGAGGAATCGTGTGGGTTGAAGCGGTTCCCTCAGGATCTGCAAGAGTCTGCCTCTCACTCCTACTATTTTAGAAAGGTCTTTATCAAATTCTCCAGACGAGAACCTCTCTCTCCATGTTTATCCTAAGGCAAACAAACAGCCAACTTCCAATGAAGATGGGCAGGACCTCTTAGTTATAATTGTTTTTTTTTAATTGTATTACAAAGTAATACATACACACTGTAAAACATCAGAATGTACATCATATAAGAAAAAAAGATTTTTCTTCATGACTTTCTTGGTGTTTAATCTCTTTTATTTTTTATAATATACACTATACAAACATATTTATATCATCTTCACAAAAGTGGGATCCTTTTGCACAAAGTTTTACTAATTGTATTATAAATTTAACTCCATATTCTAAACATCTTTCTCTGTCATTTAATATTCATCCTTGACATTATTTTAGAGGCTGATATTGGCTTATTACATAAAATGTAACATACTTTATATAAAGAGTTCTCTCTTGCTGGACATCTAGGATATTTCAAGTTTTGTGGGAGTACAACTGTGTGATTACATACATTTCAAAGAGTTAAAATTTCCAGTCAAAACATCAAAATGATCCTTCTGAAACAGGCTATAGGCTATGAGTTGGCTAATAGTTGACTATAATAGGCTTATAAGTTGACTTCCCATGCTGGCACCTCAAGGGTTAAGCTCTTACAAAACTGAGCACAGTCTCAGTGAAGGTGGTTCTTAGTTTTTAGTTGAAGGTAAAACTCATCCTGCTCTTTAAGCAGAGGGGATTATTCCAGTCTGCACAAGGGAATAAGTAAGTAAGAAAGCAGGGAGATGAGTGGTTTGTACACAGAGAGGTTCAGGGGCAATCTGGCTTCACTGTGACGGATGGCCTCCAAGCAGAAAACAATAACATGTCTGGCAAATGTTTAACAATCTTTTAAAAAATATGTCTTTCTTTTGTCCAGTGAGTAAAACTTTTTAAACGCCCTTATTTTTAATTTTCTGTGTCGAATCATGCTATTTTTATTTTGAAATCTTTTCAAGGCTATGAAAAGATACATTTAATGAAACCTCATTAGAGAAGTCATAATCAACATTTCTAACCCAAGAACAGTTGTGGGAGGGAAAATTCTTCAGAAATACAAAGAACAATGCCAAGTTCCTTATTTTCAAAGGAGTTGTTAAATAAGGCACAGAAATGAACTGGGGGAAAAACAAGTTAGGAAATTTTCTCAAGTATTTCTCAAGTCAAAGAAAGTGTATTGCAGAGTTTGATAGAATAAAGATTAGCCTTGGAATTTTAGGATATGTGTATCAAGATAACAAAACTTCATAAATCTTGTTTATAGTATGAACCTCTTAAAATATGTTACTTAACTCTGGAGGGTACTTTTGGATAATTAAATTCTTATATATATACAACACTAATGCCATTAGAAACCATTACAGACTCAATATTAAAATTTAAGAAAAGAAAAATGCAAACTCTCACTACCCTTCTGATATACAAACATTCCCCCCACAAGTAAAAACTAAAACCATTTGAAGAATTAAACTTTTTAAATGCCTCTGATTTAAAATTATTTTATGAAATAATAATAATTTTATCATGTTATTTTTATTTTGGAATACTTTTAAAAGATCTTATTTATTTATTTTTAGAGAGAGGGGATGGGAGGAAGAAAGAGAGGGAGAGAAACATTGATGTGAGAGAAAAACATCGATGGGCTACCTCTCATATGTGCCCTGACTGGGGCCCGAACCCACAACCTGGGCATGTTCCATGACTGGGAATTGAGCCTGTGACATTTTGCTTTGTGAGACAATGCCCAACCAAATAAGTCACACTAGTCGGGGCATATTTTGGAATACATTAAGAGTGGTAAAAAGACAAATGAAATAAATCTCTTTTAGAGAAATTATAATTAGTTGTTCTAACCAAAGAACAATTTACCACATATGTTAAATCTGCTGAATAGAACTTACACTTATATACGTAGATGGATTCTCCAACAATTCAGAAATAAGGAAAATAGAAGCAACCTCTGAGAGTTATACTAATGAAGATTTGCTTGACTGTAGTTAACCTATAATAATGAAAAATGCATTCAAAAAAAGAATGTATCGATTGAGGAAAAATGATTAATAAACAAAGGAGTCAAATGTTTGGCCTTTGAAAGTGCGCATGTCTACTTTCTTCAGAAAGACTGTGGATTTGGAGTATGGGAACATGCCCATTCCTCAGAGAGGTATTCTGAAGTCTTTGCTGGATCGGTATCATTTTTCTGGGCTTGTCATTTAGAAATAAGAAAAGTATAACTAATCCATAAATAAGGGCTGTTACAGCTTTTCACCCACAATTTCCTTACCTATTGAACAGAGCCATTTGGTGAGTAACTTCTAGTCCTGTTGCTTAAGAACACTGTTTATCTTTGCCCAGGTATGCGTGTAGTACCTACATAACTCTCTTCTAACAGTCAGGGAGAAATACGTAGATGTTAAGACAACTACTAAGATTTGATTCCTTAAGTGGGAGTGAGAATCATAAGATTCCAAGAGTTCAGAAGGACAGGATAGAAGGCAAAGGATGCATGATTTCAGGGGCAGGCTGATGTACTCCCAACCTCTGTACGATGTTCCCTGAGCATGAGTGGCGGCTGCATTCTGTTCAGAAGGCTCGGCACTGAGAGAAGCCAGTGTGATTCTGTGTTCACAGAAGCGCCACTTAAGACCTATGGGTATCTGAATCCAAAAGGCAGCTTTTGAGCAGCTTATTTCAATCTTGAAATCACTCAAGATCAAAATGACTCGATCTTGAGTCATTTCAAGATGCTGCCAGTTTTTCTTTCACATTTCCTGCAGGACTCCCAAAATTCAAGACAGGTTAAGGGAAAAACAAAAACAAAACCACTAGGATACTAGAAAGAGTACCGCTCTGGGTGAGCAAATTTGATCAACATCCAGGATAACATTTTTAACATATTTTTCTCTTCTATTGTTCATCTTTTTATCCTACAATGAAGGTTCTTTAACTTTATCTTCTTAAAAAAATTTTAAAACTCCCATCTATTATACATAGTTTTTCCACATTGTTAATTATTCATTCTTTTAAAAAATCACATCATGTTTATTTCATGAATTTAATATTTTCTGTTTTTAAGGACAATACTTTTAGTATTTTAAAATTTCTTTTGCTTCCTGCTTTGGCTCTTTTTCTGAGACTTTGTCTTTTTTTACTCTGTATGGATGGTGTGTCTTTTTGTGAGCTTTACTCTTCTATTTATAGTTAGGTTTCCTCAAGTGTCTGCTGATATCTGACCGGCTTAAAAATGAGGCAGTAAGGCTGTGTGTCTGTCAGGCCAGCTACCACACTAAGTAAGGATCCCCAGATCTGCAGTTTTTTTCTCCAGCATGATTCTCCAATCTTCTGCCTTGATGGGCTGATGACCAGCCAGGTCTGGGTGGGTGAAGTGGACTCAGTCTGGCAGATACCTCACTCCTGCCTTCATCTGCGCCTGGGTCCCTGAACAGGACCTTTCTGGTACCATTTCTGCAGGGAATACACCTCTCATCTTTTGCATGGGTATAGGAGGGGATACTGCTTCGGTTGAATGGGCAGCAGAGCCTCTGATTATCAGCCAATCCTTATCTCAGTCTCTCATGCTTTACACCGCTTTCCATCTCTCCTTCCCAGGAGTGAATCATCCAGGGAGCATGCCTCTCTGAGGGCACGGGCTTTCAGCTTTCCTCACCCTGTTAGGTCACTTCCCGTTCAGCAATCTGCTTCCCACCTTCAAAGATTTGTTGCCAGCTCTCATCACTGTTATGTCAACTCCTGATCTCTTTGTCCTTGTGTGTTTATCACTCTTATCCTGTTTGTCTCATTTTTCTTGGCTGATTTCCGTAATGATTTCCATAATAAATATACATTATTTTTATGTGTCCAGAAGGAAAATTTATGACCAGAGTCTTCTGGGCCACTTCCGTCTTTGACGAACCTGCTTCCTCCTGACCCATCCCTATCATGAGGACTATCCTTCCAACTCTCTGCCTTGTTATCTGGGCAATACTGATCCCAGTCCTAGAAGAAGGAGAGGCATATTCCCTTCCCCCATATGCTCGTTTTCTGTCCTGGTATTACTTTCACTACACAAAGAATGACACGATGCAGCCATGTGGTCACAGTTACGGAATTGTCTGACTTCACCACTTGTCTCAGATCTGGAGTTATTTAAGTTGACCACATGTGAGAGATCAGCAGTCCGGGATGTACTGCTCCACATTCCATTCTGCTTCTTCTCAGCCTGATCCTTGGCCAGGGTTCAGAAATCTCGTGGTGGTAGTTAACACAGGGTCTCCCTTGTCAAAGACAAATGGATAAGACAAGGGTGACAGTGACAATCAATGCAATAGAAGTGACACTAATTACTTGTGGAGCAGACAAAACCATTTCAGCTGAGAGAACTGGGAAAAAGCACTCTATCCTTTCTTACCCACCCACCCCATTTTTTAAATTTTTTATTTTTGACAACCATGAAGAACAAAGATCCTCAGCCTTCCCTTGGAGGAATTCTGCTGTTATGATTCTGATAGCCAAGAAGTTCTTCATTACGTCCAACCTAAATTGCCTCTGACTTAATTTAATGCTACTTTATTTCCTTCAATTTACCATGAAAAGGGAAAAGCAATACGTCCCAATTTCATAGGAGCCCTTCAGACACTTGAAGCAGTGGGTAAGACATGCCAAGTTTTAGAAAACCATCCCAACAAACATCCTTCTGAAATAATTTTGAAATTGGGTTCCATGAATGATCTTTCTCGCAGCAAAACGTGATCTAACTGAGCTTTCAGAAACCTCTCATCTCTTCTGATTTTTTGGCTACACTTTTTTTTTTAAACTGGGCACGCACTTCAATCACTTTATATACCTTCTTTACAATGTTTAGCACTTACATACTCAAAACATAAAGGTCTTAAAAAAACAGAACTTTATTCTAAATTAACTAAAGCAGATGTCATGGTAATTTGAAAGTGATTTCTGGCTGACTTTGGTCATATGAAAACGAACACTGGTCTCCTAGGCCGAATTTCCACTTTCCTTTGCTCACACTTTGGAGAACTGCTGTGTGGACAGAAGTACCGTTGCCGGAGACAGGGCTGGGAAGCAACCCTGAGTGCGCCTGTGCAGGGTGTTTGAGCAAAACAAAGGAACAGTGAAAGCACAGATTTAATCAATTTCAGTCGAGAAGACAGTGTTCGGGATGGTGTCTGGGATAAGAGGAAAGATAATACAAAGCAACTTGCTAACGCTTCTCTAAAAGCTTCTCTAAAAGTTTCTCTAAAAGCACATAGATACTTCAGGGTTTCTGTTTTCAGTTTGAAAACATCAGGCCATCAAATAATTAATAGCTACCCATGGTATTTTGACATGATTGATCTTTATAGTTAAGATACGGAGTCCTAACAGAGGATTACTTAATAAAGATGATTTAGTAGGTGTTAAGTACTGAATAGAAGATCAAGTATTTAGTCATCTTTAAAATATGGAAGACTATTTATTACATGATCCCTGTAATGGACATAGGCTGCTCTTCCATATGGAACATCCCTTTCTCTTTTTAAATAAGAAAATCTTTTTCCCTAAGGGAAACCATTCCATGATATTTGGAAGGAGTAACCTCTCCCTCCAGCTCCCTTGCCCAACTGGCAGTAAGGGGTAGACACGTGGTACAGGCCCTGCCTCGCTGAAGACTACCAGCCCCTGGCTCTGAGGCCACAGTGACTGAGGACAGACACGTGATAGAAGCAATGGTATTTTTAGGATTTTTCCAGCTCCACATAAGCAAGATGGACATCTGGGTCCTGGATGGCTCCAATATACAGAGAAGCAAGAATTTATTGTGTCAATAAATTCTGTTCCCAACTATTCTCCCCCAGTTTCATTTGAATTTCTAATTACAATGAAAAGTTTCAATTAACAAGTTCTATCGGAAACGGTCCATTTTACAAACAAGGAAAACGAGGAATGAAATGTTAAGCGATTTGCCCGAGTTAACACACAGCTGGTCTGCTGCGGAGCTCAGCGTGCCACACAGCTCTCCCAACCTTTGTCCTCGAATCCTTCTCCCCTGGAGTCTGCAGTGTGGCGGCCCCCGGTGGGGGCGTGGTAGGCCTCCCCTCACGGGGCTTCCAGGCCATTTCCCTTTAGTTCTCCGTCTTGGTCTGAAGAAGGTTTTGATAAAGCTGTGTATTTCTAAATAATTTAAAGTCTCCAAGAGAGTATTTCTAAAAGTGACATTTTGTCATAATAAATTAAATTAACAAAGAAGAAAGTGAAACATTTTCTATAGAATCATAAATATTAAATTTAGAATATTAAATATTATATTAAGTCATAAAACCTTTTGTAAAACCCAGTTTGTAGATGAAATAATACAAGCCCTAGGACAATTCAGCCGCTTTGTCAACTATATACCCTATTTTTCAGGCCACAAGACGCACCTAGGTTTTAGAGGAGGAAAATAGGGGGAAAATTTCGAAGCAAAAAATGTGATAAAGTATTTAATAACATGAATGACATAATATTTCACCAATGTAAATGTAAACAGAACTCACCAGCAGCATTAACAACCATCATTCCTCCCAAATTTGGGGGCAGGGAACGGAATGGATCTTATAGTCTGAAAAATACGGTGCCCTCTTTCAGCCTGTTCTCAGAAAGAGGTTTATTGTTTGTTGCCTAATTCATTATGAAGATTTTATACAAGAAATAATAGCGATGCTAAATATTTTTCTTGTCTCTACTCAAATGCATGATATAAGTTTTTGTTAAAAACTTATAATTCCTACAATATTACCTTAAATATCCTAAAGGCTAAATAAACACTATTAATGGAATGATTACTACTAAAAAATCTTCTTGCATTGTGGAAAGGGATATGGAGACCCAAGATTCTTCCCGTTCTTTCATTCTGCCTTGAAGTTGTAATGACCCTTCATCTCCATCCAATCTCAAATGCCCAAAACATAATCTCTAACCCCCCATTAAGACAAAGGAACCCAAGGAAGTCTAACATGACTAGGAGAAAAAAAATTGTAAGTCTAAAGTACACCTAAATTTTTATCTGCTAGATTCAAATGCTTCTTGTCATCTACAAATTTATTGTCATATTCCAATTTATTAGGCAGAGGGTATGAAGAGAAAAGATACAGAATTGAATTATTGAGATGTCAATTTATAATTTTTAAAATAGGCGTATTAAGTTTAACTTTAAATATGTGTAGTTTATTTTATGTTAATTATGTCTCAAGCTGTTAAAAAAAAAAACAAAGCTTTGATAAATCTGTATGATCTTCTTTCTCTATAACAAATACCTGGTAGGAGAAAAGGCTGGGTTACATGTTAAGCATATGTTTAAAATTCTAAAAAACTGCCAGTTTTCCAAAATGCTTGTGTTATTTTACATTTCTAGAGAGTTCCACTATTTTCACATCCTTGCCCAAACTTTGTATGATAAGACTTTTTAATTTTAATCATTCTGATAGATTTGTAGTTGCTTACTATTATACTTTTAGTTCAGATTTTCCTAATGACTAATAATGTTGAACAACTTTTCATGTCCTTAGTTGTTATCCATATACCTTTTGTTGTGAAGTGTTTGTTCAATATTTTGCCTAATTTTTTTGTTTTGTTAGAGTTTTAAGAGTTCTCTATATTTTGTTTAGCAGATATATGATTTGCAAATATTCCCTTTCCATCTGTGATTGGTTCTTCATTCCTTGAACAGTTTAAATGTTGATGCAGTTCAACCTATGGATTTGGTTTTTATGATAGACTAGGCTTTTGCTATCTTGTCACAGAAATATTTGCCTAAACCAAGGTCACAAAGATTTTTTCCTCAATGTTGTCTTCTAGGAGTATTATAATTTTGAACTTAACATTTAAAATTTATTTTGAGTTAATTTTTGTATGGAGTGTAAAGTACTCATCAAAGTTCATTTTTTTTTTTGCCTACGTATATACAATTATTACAGCATAATTTATGGAAAGATGATCCCCTTCCACAGAAACATCATTGTACTTTTGTCAATAATCAGTTGTAATATGTAAATTTAAGAGAGAGGAAAATGCAGAAAACAGAAATGACTGGCCAGAGATAGCTAATGGTTTTCTAAAAATACAATTCATCCTTTTACATTTTTAATAAAATTGGGTTTGAACATATTCTTTCAAAATCTGCTCCACATATTACTACATCACAAATAATTCTTGATATTATTAACATCTTTTCTAATAGAGTTTTTAATGAAATCATAGTTGTGATCACCAAGTTCAGATAGGGACAGAGTCTATTCTTGTATATCCCCAAATTCAGAAAGTTATTATTCTAGTAAATTAAAAGCTGGATAATTGATTATTCAATTGGAAATTTTCTTTAAATTATTAAAAATGTGGTAACATCAACATTGTGACTTTTTCCTTTTAGTTTATGTCAGCATTTCTGGATTTTCCATGCCAGCAATTTGCCTAAGTTGTTCATTTTTCTTTCCAATATAAAGAAGAGAAAAATAACTTGGGGACAAAGTTTTTTATTGTAGTGGAGATTTTAATATTAACAAATATTTAGAATTCAGATGAAGTCACTTCTAGAAGCCTGGAGCTGAAAATTAGGGGGTATAAGTTGAAATGTGCTGCCTGAAGTTTTTGGATCTGAATCCTCATAGTCAGTCATAATGATGTTGCTGGAACCTGTCCAGGATTACAGAAATTTCCAGGCTCACTGAAATGGAGATGGATAATATACTTTGAAAACTGTATGAAGTCCATCTGCAAATAGTGAAATTAGCCTTTAAAGATAGAGAACACTCTATAAGATTCAAATGATCTGAAATTATTATCTAGATTATGAGGTTATTTAAGATAATTTACCTAGATTATATGGATTTTCTGGAGGGTGGGGAGTTGCAAGGAGGGAGACTTAACCTAGGTTTGTACTTATCTCTTTTTGCTCTAGTCAACATGATCTCAGATACGTTCTCCACAGCAACAATCCAGAGGCCAGAAAAGAGTCCAATGAGGGGAGAGAGAACCTTGCCACAAAATGAGGAGATGAATGGCCATCTAAATAAGTATTTACCTCTAAAGAAGTATTTACTGTAAACAACAATCAAAAACACAGATAGTATTTTCTAAAATACAGGAGCAATTTTTATCAGGGTCCTGTGTGATATCTCATGGATACCTCATTAAGGAGATTCAATTTAAAAGAAATATTTAGGACTTCTAACACTGACAAGCAAAGTGTGTTTTATAGAATCTATTCAGAATAAAAACTGTGCACATACTAGGTGACACATTTGATTAAAAAGTTTAATAGCATTATTCAGCTTTCCAGGGGGAAGAAATACATTCTTATAAGATAGGTTCTTAAAACTTAGATTATTTGAATTATTGAATGTATTATTGGCAATGAAGAACTGGTGTTTCTTTGAACCTATTAAAATGTTAATAACTGAATCAGAAACAGAAATTAGGAAAAAAGTCCCATTTGCTATAGCAACAAGAAAAGTAAAGTACCTATGCATAAACCTAACCAAGGAGGTAAAAGACCTATACCCAGAAAACTATACCCAGAAAACCACAAAACAATGAAGAAAGAAATGAAGGAAGACACAAATAAATGGAAGCATATACTGTGTTCATAGATTGGAAGAATTAACACTATTAAAATGTCCATACTACCCCAAACAATTCATAGATTCAACACAATGTCTATTAAAATATTAATAACATATTTCACAGATATAGAACAAATATTTCAAAAATGTATATAGAATCAGAAATGACTCTGAATAGCCTCAGCAATTTTGAGAAAGAAAAAGTAGGAGGGATCACAATACCTGATATCAAACTATATTACTATATTACCACTGTAATCAAAACAGTGTGGTACTGGCATAAGAACAGACACATAGATCAATGGAACAGAGTAGAGAGTCCAGAAATAAACCCATGTCTCTATGGTCAGTTACTATGACAAAGGAGGAAGAAGCATAAGATAGAGTAAAAATAGCCTCTTCAACAAATGGTATTGGGAGACCTGGCCAGCTACATGCAAAAAGTGAAATCTGACTACCAATTTATACCATACACAAAAATAAACTCAAGGTGGATAAAGGCTTAAATATAAGTCACAACACCATAAAAGTCCTAAAGGAGAACACAGGCAGGAAAATTTCAGATATTCCAGGCAGCAATATTTTCACCCACATGATCCTGGAACAAGAGATATAAAGGAAAGAATAAACAAATGGGATTATATCAAGTCGTAAAGCTTCTGCACAGCTAAAGGAAACATCAGTAAAATGAAAAGGGAACCAACTGTATGAGAAAATATGTTTGCAAATGATATTTCAGACAAGGTTTTGATCTCTGAAACATAAATAACTCACACAACTCCATACCAAGACAACGAACAATCCAATTAAAAAATGGGCAAAGGAACTGAATAGACACTTCTCCAAAGAGGACATACAGAGGTCCCAGAAACATATGAAAGGATGTTCAGCATCACTAACCATCAGAGAGACGAAAATTAAAACTACAATGAGATACCACTTCACACCAGTCAGAATGGCCATCATAAACAAATCAGCAAACAAGTGCTGATGAGATTGTGACGAAAAAGGAACCCTAATACACTGTTGGTGGGAATGCAGACTGGTGCAGCCACTGTGGAAAACAGTGTGGAATTTCCTCAAAAAACTAAAAATGGAACTGCCTTTTGACCCAGCAGTTGCACTGCTGGGATTATACCCTAAGAATCCTGAAACACCAATTCAAAAGAACCTATGCACCCCAATGTTCATAGCAGCATTACTTACAATAGCCAAGTGCTGGAAACGGCCTAAGTGCTCATCAGTAAATGAGTGGATCAGAAAACTGTTGTACATTTACACAAAGGAATACTATGCAGCAGAAAGAAAGAAGGAGCCTCTTCCCTTTGCAACAGCATAGGTGGAACTAAAGAGCATTATGCTAAGTGAAATAAGCCAGGTGGTTTATGAATACCATAAATTCATATGATCATGAAAGATGAATACCATATGATCTCACCTATAACTGGAACCTAATCAACAAAACAAACAAATGAGCAAAATAGAACCAGAGACATGGAAATAAAGAACAGACCAGAGGGGAGGGGAGGGGAGGCGGGGTAATGGGGAAAGAGGGGCAGAGTCAAATCAAGGAACAAGTATTAAGGACCCAAGGACAAGGACAACGGCCAGAGGGTTGAATGTGGGAGAGGGGCGGTGGGTAAGGCAGGGGAGAGCAATGAGGAAAAATGGGGACAACTGTAATTGAACAACAACAAAAAATATTTTTAAAAAATAATGAAACAAAACAAGAACCAGAAAATAACAAGTGTAGGTGAGAATACAGAACAATTGGAACCCTTCTTCACTGGTAGTGAAAATACAAAATGGTGCAGCTTTCATGGAAAGAAGTATGAAGTCTCCTCAAAAAACTAAAATAGAACTACTACACAATTCAGCAATATCACTTCTGGGTATTTATTAAAAATATTGATATCAGAATAATAAAGAAATACGTGCACTCCTAAAAACAGTTAATAATTGAAATTATTTGAAAAAATAGGAACACAAAGACAGCTTTTTAATCTTTTTAAATCTGGAAATTAGGTAATAGGCTGGTTGCAAAACTTCCTGTTAGCACCAATTTATTATTGTTCACACCTGACATTTATGGAAAAAACTACCAAACTGTACTGGGGGACACAAAGTCAGCCAAACAAATCACCCGAACATAAATGAATGCAAAAGCAGGTCAGAACCCTGAATGGCAAAACACATTTTATCGAGCTAATTCACTCTCAGATTAATATCTATATATCTTAATGCCAATCTCAGCGGAACACTTATTTTTCTTTACCTTCAAAAACTATTCTAAAGTATATGTAGAGAAATCAAGACAACATAGAAAAAACATTTTGAAAAAGCTGTGCTCATCACAGATTCGACGATACCTACCGATTCGGACTGGGAACACCGTGGTGGGGAATGGGAAGGCTTGGCAAGCACAGCCTGGCCAGCGATTGGCAGCCTTTCCCATCTGTGCTCACATGAACTAATTGCGAAAGTTCTGCAGCACACCAAAGTATATCTTTTGCTGATCTGACAAAAAATAGGTATAATTTTGATTCATTCACACTAGACAACTGATGTTGTGTTGGCTAGTGTCATTTTTTTTTACTTGACTATATAAAGGAAAAGAGGTCAGTGCTTCTGACTAAATAGTCAGGTACTGGATGTTTTAAAAATTCTTGGGGCACATCAGTTGAAAATCGCTGGACTACATCAATTATACTGCATTCATCGAAGGGAATACTCTGTAGCCACAAAAACAGAGAGTTGTATATACTTCTCAGAAAGGTGTTGGTGATATATTGTTAATGGACAAAACAACAACTTGTAGGCCAATGTGTTTCACATTATTTTATTCATGAAAAAATTGCATGCATGCTTATATGCATATATGTAAATGTCTCCATTAAACCTAGAAAAATTTGGCAATACACCATGCTAGTGAAGTTGTCATATGTAAGACATGGTGGGAACTGAGGTAGATTTTTTTTATTTTCTGTGTTATTCAAATTAATATGCAAAAAAATCCATCATGGAATTCTTTCTGTTAATGTAAATTTACATACATATATACATTTATGCAAGCAAAGAATTTTTGCATTTATAAAGATGCCTGCTTACTTTTAAGGATGGATTCATTTGATAGAAATGGCCTTTACCATGCTGAGAAATTTTGAACTTACGTGGGCAAATTTGGGAGCAGGAGTCAGAGAAACCTGAACTGCTTCTCATGATAGAGAACGGTTTGTGTATGTGCGCAGCGTGGTTAGAGCTGGGCACTGTCAGCAGCCTGAGTTCAATATTGCCTCTGTCACCCCTACAAGCCCCCGAGTAAGTCTGCATGGCTCACTGATGCTTTGGTATGAGTGGATTCTGTTGGAGCACCTCAGAGTCCATTAGAGTTCAGTTCGAGGGCAGATGCAATGGCAAAGGGGCTTGGAGAAGGGGATATGGAAAGTAAGATTCCAGGAATCTTAAGTAAGATTTCAGAAATCTAGACTATATTTCATATTTTCCCCAGGCATAGATTTGGACAGGGCTTCAAGGAGAACATTCAAATAGCTTTGCTTGTGTTACTTGGAGTCTGTACAGCAAGAAGGCTGGTCCTACACCTGACAAAGCTTGAAAGTAGAAGGCAGTAGCCATCTAGTTATTCTGAAGGCTGAGCAAGGGTGATTAAAAAGAGGGCTCAAGGGGCTGCCTGGAAGGATGATAGGATCCCAAGTTAGATGACACTCTATGAGGAGCAGGGCAAGGAAACCAGAGGCTGGGGTGGCAGAGATTTGTAAGTAGCCATTGGCAGAAGCTTTGCACAGAGATCCCCAGCAATGAAGGAGTGGTGTCTGAAGAAACCTCAACCACACATTAAGAAACAGAGCTAGTCTTAAACATCCCCCGCAAGCCAAGAAAGTAGCGATGCTACAGTTACTCAAGATGCTTTTGTGCTGCTATTATCTTCTTTTCTGCCATTAAAACTTGGAAGTGCCAGAGGCAGCCTACACATGAGGGAGTGGCAGGTGGGGGATGGGTAGGAATGACTCTGAAGTTCCTGATTTCTACAACAAGACTAATAAACTTAATGTGTTCTCCTCCTCCAACATGGACACACTGGAGAAAGAAAATAAAAAACATACTAATATTTGAAATATTCAAGATCCAGTGGTTTTAAACAAATACTGACCAGTTAAAAATCTATTTTTTTAGTTTAATAAATGTTATCTCTATAATAAATAAGATTTATTTGCTAATGCAACATTTACAGAGTACCAAGTCTGTTTCAGGCACTTTGTCAGGCACCAAGAAAATAAGAAACAAATGACAAAATCTGGCCCTCTGGGATTTTAATTCTTGTTGGAGGGGTCAGAGTAAAAATATAATGGCAAATAGTAACAAGTTCTATTATGGAAAATAGCAGCTACTGTGATAGCGTGACAAGACTGCTAATTAACATAGTGACATCAGGTTACTTTTAGAGTGTGAAATGTAGGTAATTTGAAAGAAATGAAGAAATGAGTATGGGACTGTCTTGGGAAAGAGCCGTCTGGCCAGAGAGAACATGGACTGCAAAGGCCTGAAGTGGAGCAATCTTGGCTGGCTGGAAAAGTGCAAGGAAGTTCTGAGGTTAAGCCAGAGGCACAATGAACTCCTTATTTCAGATGAAAGAACTTTCAGGGAGAGGGACTTTTGAGAAGCTCGCCTTGCTGTGGGCCAGAGCTGGAAAGAGAACGCTCAGCCCTTGTCGGAAAAAGTGTCTGTTATAGACCACATCGTGCATGGTTGCATCATTCTCTGAGACTCGCCTCCACCTCTGGTTTATCCATAAGCATTAACAGGTGACTGAAGTGGAGGTCCTGCAACGGCCAAGTCTTGCCATGGTAAGTTCATCACGACCAAGTTTGAAATGACCTGGGGAAGACTCTCTGGTCGTAAAGCAATCTTCTCCCTTGTGATCAAGGTGGAGATGGGAAAGGGAGCTGTTTAACATTCTCTCTCTCTGATTTTTAATCCACTGCATGTAATAAATAGGTCTTTTTCTTTTCTTCTGATTGCAATAAGTGCTTGATTCTATTGAACAAAATAGATTAGCTAATGAAGATTGCTATAAATTGTCTAGAAATTAACAGTCCTGAACCCTTACCCCAGTAAAGACATTGATTATAGGGCTCCTTTCATACATGAGTATATAAGGCCCTTGTTACCATGCTCGGCATAGAGCATGCTCAGTAAATGACAATTACTACTATGTGGTAGTAATAATAGCCTGAGATTACTCCAATTAGTGGGTAGTCACTAATCAGTGCAAGTGAAGGAGGTTTCTACTGGTCATAACAACATGGCCGGGTATGTTACCTCACATATCCCTGTCTACTCCAGCTGGGGCTAGGGGAATGTCCCCATCTGGAGTGCCCGAGGACCGACAACGGGACCCTCCACCTCTGCCTTCCTGAGCCAGCCCTGGCCCTCGGGTTATGCAGTCCCTGAAGCAGAGGACTAAATGCGGGTGAACTTCTGAACTCAGAGTTCTGTTTGGAGGGAGGGAGGAATAGCTACTGGACAGCAACCAACAATATCTGTTGTAATCCTTGGCTTTCCCACCTCTTGGTCCGCCACATCTTACACATCTTAGCAAATCCCATAACCATATGGTTCTGAACTTAGTAAACCTGTGATGAAGTGAGAATCACATTTCTGTATGGAAATGCTTTCTCTCTGGGTACCCCATGCTCTATCATGCTTTCAGACTTTTGGACATTCTCTTGCTTCTGCTCGTCATTTTTTTGCATTTCTCATCCTATTCAGTTTTCAGGATTTAACCACAGTCTCCTTTTACTCATTTATTTATTCAGTCATTCATATATATTTATATATCGTCTAAGTCAGGTATATAGAAATTATTACAGAAAGTATTAATAAAAATGATGATGGAGGAAATAAAGATATGTCAACAATTATTTTATTTTTTTAAGGATTTTATTTATTTATTTTTAGAGAGAGGGGAAGGGAGGGAGAAAGAAAGGAAGCAAAACATCCATGTGTGATTGGTTGCCTTTTACATGCACCTAACTGGGGACCTGGCCCACGAGCAAGGCATGTGCCCTAACTGGGAATTGAACCGGCGACCTTTCAGTTTGCAGGTTGGTGCTCAATCTACTGCGCCACACTGGCCAAGGCTCAACAATAAAAATAGAGCATATTGTGTGCTAACATGGAGGTATGAATCTGAGCTTCCAGTCATCAACTCCACCTAAGATGGTAGGTTAATCTTGTTGGAGGAGGTAATGTTCGAATAGTACCTGAAGGAGTCACAAAGGCAGGAGGGAAGAGGAGCCCTTCCAATATGTACAAGCTTCTGAGAAAACACGGTCCTTCAGAAACATCAAATAGTAAAACCGGAGTACTACCCAGTGGTTGGAGGGAACATTCCAAACACGCCACAGGGATTTCCTATCAGTCTAAATAGGTTTGTTATGTAAGAGTTTTATAAGCTATTTGATACAAGTTATCCAGTGATTATACCTTAGCAAAAGAAAGAAAGAAAAAGAGAGAGAGAGAGAGAAAAAAAAGGGAAAAAAAGAAAGAAAAAGAAAAGAAAAAAGGAAAGCAAGGGATTGGGGGTATACAGATTTGGATCTGCTTGGAACCCTGATGCATCCACACACTAGCTGCGTGACCTTGGGAAGATATTTCCCTCCTTTGAGCATCTTTCTTAACTTTAAAGTGGGAATAGTGTTCTGATATTATAAAGACCAAAATAAGTTAGTACTTGAGGAACATTTGTAAGTGCTTGTCTCATAATGACTTTTAACGAAGGTTCTCTTCTTTCCACCCCAATGTTAATGAACTTTGGTATTAACTTCCTTCTTGGAATTCCCTCCTCATTTGGCATCCCTGGTGCACTCTCTTCTAGTTCTCAACCTCAGCTTTGTAACTATTCCTTTCGGCCTCCACCATGGATTTCTCTTCCTTTGATGGATCTTACTTTTCTGAAATAATGGTTATCTCCAAGAATTTGTCTTACCCTCTTTTCTACTCGATTGCCATGTGAAAGCATCGAATTTAAGTCAGAATCTAGTTTTTGAAATCTCCTACTTTTGGTGCTTGCTCCTAACCCTTAGACCTGTATTTCAACAGCTCTATGGAGAGCTTTATTGTATTAGGGGTCTATCACTGTGTAACAAATTATTCCAAATTTAATGAGTCAAAACATCATTAATAATTCCACAGTTCCCGTGAGTCACAGACTTGGGCCCAGCTTAGCTGGGCCATGTGGCTCAAGCAGTCAATTAAAGTCTCAGATGGGGCTGTAGTCTCAATGTCTAAACATACTTATGAAACTGAACTTTGTTTCTCAAGGGTGATTGGATGGAAAGCCTCAATTCTTTAATGGCTGTTGGGTAGAATCTTCTTTCAGCTTCTTGCCACAAGGGTCTTTCCACGGGACAACCCACAATATGGTAGCTGGCTTCTCCCAGAGCAAGTAAGGGAGTGAGAAAGATGAATCTTTTGTAGCTTAATAGCAGAAGTAATATCCCATTACATTTGCTATATTCTGTTAGAAGTGTATTGCTAGGTCTGCCCACAGTTAAGGGGAAGGGATTGTACAAGGGTGTGAATATCAACAGCCAGTTGGGTACTGGAAATACCAAAGGGGGCACTATGTAAAGTGTGTGGTTATCTAACCTCTACTGCTGTGCACACCTGAAACTGGTACAAAATAATATTGAAAGCAAATGGTAACTGAAAATCAAAAAATAAAACAAACAAACAACAAATAGTCCTTCTAGACACTTCCAGCACAGTTAAGAAATTTCTACAAGGTAGATATTATCCTTGATTTACAGATGGACAGAATGGAGACACTGAGAACTTAAGTATGTCACCCAATGCTAATAATTTATGGACCTGATATTTGAACTTTAAAGCCTGGTTTTTTTTGTTTTTTTTTTTTTTTTTTTTTTTTTTTTTTTTTTTTTTTAGATTCCACGTACAAGTGAGAGCGCACAGTATGTGTCATACTGTCTTGGCTACTGCGATAATGCTCCAGTGAACCTGGGAGTGCAGATGTCTCTACAAGAATACAAGATGCTGGTTTAGTTTCCTTCCTGTATATATCCAAAAGTGAGATTGCTGGATCATACAGTAGTTTTATTTTTAGCTTTTTGAGGAACTTCCACACCGTTGTCCATAGTAGTTGTATCAGTTTACATTCCCACCAACAGTGCACAAGGGTGTCCTTTTCTACGTATCATCTCCAACATTTATCATCTTTTGACCTTGGTAACTGCCTTGCTAACAGGTGTGAGATGATACCTCATTGCGGCCCTGATTTGCATTTTCCTGATGATTAGTGTTGCTGACCACCTTTTCATGTAAGTGTGGGTTATTCGTATGTCTTTGGAAAAACAGCTATTCAGGTCCTTTGCCCATTTTTTAAATTGAGTGATTTGTTTTTTCCTGTTGAGTTTTATGGTTTACTTATATATTTTGGATATTAACTCAAACTCATCAGATATGTGGTTTGTAAATACATTCTCCCATTTCATGGGTTGCTTTTTCAATAGTTTAGACTGACGTAGTCCCACTTGTTTACTTTTGCTTTCCTGGCTGGTGCTTTGGTGTCAATTTGAAAAATCACATCATTGCCAAGACAAGACAAATGTCAAGGAGTTTTCCCCGTATGTTTTCTTCTCGGAGTTTCACCATTTCATGTCTTGTGTTTAATTCAGCTGAGTTGATTTTTGTGTATGCAGGAAGAGAAAGGTAGCCTGCTTTTTATTATTTTACACTAAACAATGCTTTTTCAGGATGTTTTGTTATATTATTTTCAAAGAGATATTTTCTATAGCGTATATAGATGCCTATTCATGTATATGCGAATGAAGCTGACTTAAGAGTTTTATGCAAATATAGACATAAATGGAAATCAATTTAGTCTTCGAATTATAAGTCTCATTTAAGTGGAAGGCAACATAAAATATGCTTGAAGCCAATAACTGGCCTTTCTGGCTTTCACTCTATCTCCTTTTTAAAAATATTTTATTTCTTTATTTTCAGAGAGAGGGGAAGGGAGGGAGAAAGAGAGGGAGAGAAACATCAGTGCGTGATTGCCTCTCACATGCCCCCACTGGGGACCTGGCCTGCAACCCAGGCATGTGCCCTGACTGGGAATCGAACCTCCACCCTTTGGTTCACAGCCTGCACTCAATCCACTGAGCCACACCAGCCAGGGCCTTTTTTTTTTTTTTTTTTTTTTTTTAATATTGGTAATAGAGACTTGGGGTGAGGCCAGATCAGTTATAGATGATTCCTTTTCCACTTTCCTCTAGCTCAATCCCAGCCATATTTTTAAGGACTCACAGCCCCATTCATGCAGGAGAAACTGCCCCAGGATATTTTCAGCCTGAGACTTCATCTCAACAAATGTGCCCTGACAATTGCTTCATGCTTATGGTTGCTTAGAAAAGTGTCCATTTGTGTAAATTTCTGAGGATACTGGCGGGAGAACCCTTGATATGGAATTGCTGTACATACTCTTTGACCTCGCCTATAGTAAAAATCAAAAATAAACTTAGTATTCAATTGGAATAGTTTTGGGCCACATTTTCCCCTGATTTTTATACTTAATATTAAACTTCTCCCCTCTGGCACTGTATTAGTTTTATTTTTATATTTTGGTTTAGTAGTATGTATTCTATATATTTATGTATGTATGTATGTATGTATGTATGTATTCTATTGTGAACCATCTTCCACCATTTCTGGAACTCTTAAAGTCTAAATTAGAAATAATTAATAAATATTAAATGACATAAAAGTAGCCTAAGTTTTAAATTTACATGAGCCATTTAAAAGAGATTTTTAATGTATATGAATGTCATATACAGACCTCCAATTACATGCCCATACTTTATACATTAAACATAAATAATTCATTATTAATTATTGAAATTCTAATGATCTCAATAGTGACTATGGACTAATGAGGGAAATTACAGTAGTTTGCATGAATTATTTGATCACTCATTCCAGAAAAACAAACAAGAGAAAGAGGCAAGAACAATGTTTTCCAAGTCAAGTTGGAACTCAAGCAGAGAAATTTTCTTATTTAAAAAATAAATGTATGTAAGTATCATTGGTCATGATTAAGAGTGGAGAAATGTATAAGGCATTAAGTGGAAATTAAATGGGCAAGTCTCACAAGAAATGAGTGGAGTAACAGCAAGGTTTCTAAACGAATATAGCTTCTCAGAAATTGACAATCTGAGAGGCCAAGAGTGCCAGCACGATAAAATCATTACATGCAATCAAATACTAAAGAGAATGTGCTTATTACTATTATTTGCAACTCTCTGGTTGGGTTAGATGTTAAGAATTACTATTTTAAAAAGTCATCTAGAATGACATGTTTCATTTTCTCTTATTTCTCTGGATACTCCCTATATTTTGCTAGAACTTGGTTATGCCTATTGAAAGATAATACAGAATGTTGAGCCAATTTATTAAAGTCTTGTGGAAATGAACATCTAATCAGTGAATGGCAATTTACAGCTTGGCCAACATCAAAGGCCACCCTTCATGTGCCTACAGGTTTAGGTTTTATTCTTTGCCATAATAGCTGACTGGATGTAAGTAAATGTCTCACTCCTCAAAGTTGTGACATTGTACCATAGTTATTTACAGAGTCCTTTCTTAGCCAGTGGCTTTATGAGGTGACCTTCTGACTACAATGAGAACCATTGTTTCAGCTGCCTTGGGCCTGACTTCAGGTTGTCACAGTCTTATCATGAAACTAAACTTTTTTGAAAGATGCATCCAAGTAGTCACATATCAGGACTTTCACAGGGTTTTAAAGCTTCAGTGAAATAACTGGACTGATCTTGTTGGAACCAAGAGAGACTCCTATCAGCAAAACAGTATTTCAGGAGAGCGATGCTGTGGGATGGTGGGAAACCCATCAGAATACATTCTCAGTTACATGTCATCTGCTTACCATCCTTATACATCTCCTTGGAAAGCCAGTTAAATCTCCTGAATGTACTTTCTTATTTGTAATATAAGAAAGTGAGCTGTGGTATTATTAATATCCTTTGGGTCCAAATTTCCTATAATTCAATGAAGCAAAGCCGATGTGAACAAAATGTCAAGTTGTGTTCCGGCTAATGCAGGCTTTAGGCATCCACAAACACATATCTATATTTGATGTCACATAGATTACACAAAAAATTCAAATTAAACAAGGTTTATAAAAAAGCCCTATAGTAATGCACATATAAAGTCGCTTTTGTATGAATAATCAAATAGAAACAAATACCAATGGGGCTCAGTGTTCAGCCACTCCAAACCACGCCAAATGGCATGTTGATTATTATTGTTTTATTGTTGTAATATGTCTTTACATTTGACATTTTACTCTTTGACTTAAATTATATTTTATTGTTTATGCTAGTGCAGTTGTCCCAATTTCGCTCCTCTTTCCCTGCTTAGTCGGTCCGCGCACTGTTGCCCACATCCATGGGTCTTGCATGTAGGCTCTTTGGCTGCTCTACTCCCTGTGCTGCACTTTCCATCCCGTCACCCTCCTCCCATCTGGTAACCATCAAAACATTCTCTGCATCTAAGATTCTGTTTCTATTTGTTTATTTTGGTTTTTAGATTCAATCGTTGATAGATATTGATAGATATGTATTTATTGCCATTTTATTATTTGTATTTGTGATCTTCTTCTTAAAGAAGACCCTTTAATATTGCATATCATATTGGATTGGTGGTGATGAGCTCCTTTAGCTTTTTCTCGTCTGGGAAGCACTTTTTCTGTCCTTTGATTCTAAATGATAGCTTTTCGGGGTAGAGTTATCTTGGTTGTAGGTCCCTGCTTTTTATCACTTTGAATATTTCTTGCCACTCCCTTTTGACCTGCAAAGTATTTTTGAGAATCAGCTGATTGTCTTACAGGAGCTCCACTGTAGGTAACTAGCAGCTTTTCTTTTGCTGCCTTTATTTTCTTTGTCTTTAACCTTTCTTGGCATTTTAATTATGATGTGTCTTGGTGTGGGCCTCTTTGGGTTCATTTTGTTTGGGAATCTCTGTGCTTCTTGGACTTATATGTCTATTTCTTTTACCAAGTTAAGGAAGTTTTCTGTCATTATTTTTCAAATAGATTTCAATATCTTGCTCTCTCTCTTCTCCCTCTGGAACCCTTATGATGCAAATGTTGGTATGCTTGAAGTTGTCACAGAGGCTCCTTACACTATCCTAATTTGGGGGATTCTTTTTTCTACTTGCTGTTTTGATTAGGTGTTTTTTGTTACCTTACATTCCAAATTGCTGATCTGATTCTTAGCTTCATCTACTCTACTATTGATTCCCTGTAAATTGTCCTTTATTAATGTATCCTTCGTGCATGACTGGATAATTTTTATGCTGTTGAGGTCCACACTAAGTTCATTGAGCATCTTTATAATCAAGTGTTTTGAACTCTGCATCTAGTAGATTACTTGTCTCCATTTTGTTTAGGATTTTTTTGAGTTTCGTTCTGTTCTTTTATTTGGGTTATTTGCTTTGCCTCTCCATTTTGGCATCCTTCCTATGTTTGTTTCCACATATTAGGTAGAGCTGCTACATACGCAATGTGTGGTAGATTGGCTAATGTAGTAAGTATCCTATACGGTCAAGTAACACAGCCTCCCCTGTTACCCAAGCTGGATACTCGAGATGCACCCACCATGTGGGCTGTGTACACCCTCCTCTTGTAGTTGAGCCTTGGTCATTTTTGGCCTGTCCAAGGTCAGCCACTGACTGTGTTTTGTTTGGGGTCACCTAGTATAAGGTACAAAGCAATCTGCAGATGGCTGCTACTTGTGCTGGGCTTGAGGTGCCCAGGTGAGGTCAGGCTGTGAACCAAGGTCGGCTGCTGCTAGTGCCAGCTGGGACCACTAAGCCAGAAAAGCACAGGGCTCCCTGAGACCAGATGCTGCTTGTTTGAGAGAATTTAGGAAAATCTGAAGCATGAACCCAGACAAGCCATTCACATGGAAAAGCCACTGGGAACAGCTTTGGTGGGCCCAAAAGATGTGTTGCGTGAGGCCTCAGGGAATCGCTAAGGTGGGGCAAACAGTGCGAGCCAGGTTGATGGAGTCTCAGATATGGTGTCTGCGTGCTGGCTCTGTAGGGGGAGCTGTCAGAAAAGGCCTCTGCCAGCACTTCTGTCTGGGAGAAAGCTACCCCCGCCCCCGCCAAGCTCCTGCCCTGATGCCTAACAATTCAGTTTCTCTGCGTATGACTCTGGTGCCTTTTAAGTTGCTGCTCCTTTGCTGAAGCTCAGAGGGAGTTAGTCCGAGTACGGTCACTCATGGGCTGTTGAGGAGGAACTGCTTAGGACTCCAGAAGTTTCTGTCTCCCACAGCCTCAGGCCCCGCTGGTTTTTACAGTCGTAAGTATGGGGACTTCTTTTCCTGGCACCGGAACCCTAGACTGCAGGGCTGTGACCCCCCACTTCTGATATGTCCCGCATGATTTTTACCCTCCACACATGTGTGTGGGGCCAGCCATTTCTGTGCCTCTGCCCCTCCTACCAGTCTGGATGCTGTTTCTTCTTTGATTCCATAGTTGTGGAGCTTCTATTCAGCTCCACTTCCAGTGGTTCTGAATGATGGCTGTTCTGTAGTTTAGTTGTAATTTTGATGTGGTTGTGCAAGGAGACAAGCCGTGTTTACCTACTCTGCCCTATTGACTGGAAGTTTCATATTGATTATTTCGAATTAAAATTACTCAAGAAACAGCCGTTGCCAGAAGGATACTCTGACCTTCCTCTCTGTCCCCCTGAATGCAGGAAATAAATCTCCCAGGAGGTAAAAAGACAGACATAGAAAATTCAAGACTGAGAAAACTAAACAAGCTCTGCTTAGATTCTACACTAATTAGGACCCAAGCCTAAGTTTTTCAAAAATTTATTGTTTCTTTGGCTAAAAGGTAGGAAACTGCATGATTTATTCACTTCAGGGAATCTCCTATTTCTGCGAGCTCCCATACTACAAAATTAAAATTTGGTTTTCTACTGTTTATCTTATGTTAATTTAATTAGTAGGCCAGCCAGAAGCATGTAGAAGGGTAGAGGAAAAATTTTTCTTCTCTGATACCACAAAACATTGAGAATTTAACTTTAATGATATTTCTACTCAGGAAAGGGCTTATTCATTCTCCATAAATTAAGTCAGACCTGAAGGCCCAAATTATTTCTCCAAACTAGGACAGGGTGTATCTGGATTTTCACTGAAGAATCACATCTAAATGCAAATGGAAAGGCTTTTCCATATGATCCACAGCAAAGTCAGGGAGAGGCTGGGAGGTGTATTCAGATTTCGTGAACTTTAACTCAATTCCATACACATTCAGGGAGTTTTTTCTCTCAAAGTATTCTTCAAGTCATTTCACAGTTGGAAAAATAAAAGAGAAAATTATCTTTTAAAATTATCTAATGGCTAATTTTTGGAACTATCAAATTGTCGTGTGATAGTCCTGATAAATGAAATAAAAATAGATCTTGGCTGCTCTGCAGTTTCTGCAAAGCAAAACATCCATAATATAACTTATCACAGTCTTTAATATACATATCAGGTTCTTAAATTTTCAGTTCAGCTGCTCCCTCTCACATAAGCCTAATGTTACTTCCTCAGTGAAACATTTAAACAATTTGAGTGTTTTTTGCTGAGATGTGAATCAGTAGCCTACGTTGCAAACATGCTGGAAATGAAGAAAATAATTCTGTAAGTCAAACTCTGAGTATCTTTTTTGTACTGGTACAGATCAAGTTCACATTGTTAATTGAGGTTTTAATAGACAATAGCCTAGGACATTGTCATACGGAACTTTTTTCTTCCTGATGTCAACATGCACTCTGTCAAAAATGTTTCCAAGAATAAAGTGTTTTTCATCTTTTTTATTTCATTAGCAAACATGCATAACAATTTTAATCCTATTTTATGAATAGCATGTAATAATTAAAATGCAATGAGTAACCAACCACCGCACAGCTGGTTTCTATCTCAGAGAGTCAGTCAAGCAGCCGTTTCATTTACAATGGACATGACCTAAATGGTCAAAAGTGAGTCTGTTTGCAATCCTATTACCACGTGTTGTGGGCTTAGCTTTGGCTTGTCATTTCTAAGACTCTCTCCTGGGGAGTTGTGAAATACTTTCTGTTTCGACTGAGAAGATTCTCTCTTTGTATTTAGCTTACGAAAAACAAGTAATTTACTTGTGTTCTGAAAAGGGATATTATAATAACTTTAGGCTAACATTTTAAATATCTATACAGTACACACACCATATAATAGCCCTTTGTGTGTATGTAGTCATTTATATTATATATAGTTATATAAATATAAATAATTATATATTTAAGGATATATAATTATTTTTCTATCAAAGTTATTTTCCCTGCTCACACAGTCTATTTAGTACTATTTATCTCTATGAAAACCCCATCCTACCAGAAAGATGACAATTGAGATAAGGTATATGAAGATGTTTGTGAAGTGCTTCATGAAAGTCTTTTTGCCTTTCTGGCAAAATTTCCGAAAGTTCTGTATCTATTTGGTCTTTTATTTCTTTAATGAAATTGTGCCACGAGTTGCTTATGACGGCAAACACTTGCATTGCATCTTGTACACCCTCCCGTCGCAATGTGATGTTGCCAGATCACAAAATCCTGAAACTTACTGTGACATTTCCAATTATTTCCTTGATTTCAGGCATCATGACAAGTAGAAATGAGAAAGCAAGCAGGCTGACATGAGAACAAGGAAAATATAAAAGAAACAGGAGAACGAGGAGATAATAATAATTCAGATACAGGAGCAAAACAAAATAATGGATTTCCAAGAGATAATTCACAATGAGCCTACATTATCACGGTTCTCTCAGCTGAGAAAGGCTTTCAGAATTTCTGCTTTCTGAGATTCTCTCATTCTCTAAAGTCTAGCTCAAGAATCCCTTCCTTCCTGAAGCCAGAGCTTCCCACAAAGTATGAGTTATACCGTATTTATTCCTGATGCCAAGTTGTTCACTGACAAGAATAGTATTAAAGTCTGTGATGATTTTATTTCAGAGAAATCATAAAATACACATATATGGTTGTAATAATTTCCTCCTTACCAATGTTGACAGTTATTAAAAATTCAGTTAAGGTACATTTCTTTAAAAAGCTGAGGAAAGTATTAAGAATATTTCTTCTACACCTCTAGAGAAATATGTTGACTATTCTAAATGGGATTGGCTTTGAATTTATTCTGATGAGATTCTATAAGAAGGACTCTAATTTTTAAGGAAAATAACCCTCATTAAAGACAGAACAAGAAGAAGTCAATTTAAATTGAAATATGTAATGCTTTTTTTTAAATATAAGGAGGAAAATATTCTAACTGTGAGCGAGTCCCTGGAGCAGCAAAGGAAAAGAGTTTGCATAATTATACCACTTCTGAAGAAGTTTAAGAATATTTATAATATAAGAATATAATTTCTATTTGCATAAAAGCATATAGATTAATGACAATATTTAAAATAGGGCAAGAAATCAGATAACATTTTAAAATTCTCTTTGGCTAAAGTTGGATTAAATGTGTTGGAAAATAGTTTTCCTTTCTGCAATTCAAAGATTACTTATTTTTAACATTTCTCCAGAAGTCCCAAACAAACAACATAGAATAAGCCTCATTTGTCTCCTGTCCTGAAAACTATCCCGGCATTTCCTGATATTGCCACTGCTAGTGGATCTATAATTAGGATTTCTGTCCTGGGCAGCTTTCCAAGTATATTTCCAAAATTAGGCTAGTGTATGGGCATTCTGAACCAATGCCAGACAGTAAATTCAACTGGAAGGTAATGGGGTTGCTTTGGATAATATGCTGATGTTTTCTCTTTTTCCTCATCCTAAACTTATTTACGAGAATATTGATTGTTTTATAATGATATTGAATCAGAGAATTAAAAATGATCTTAGCAGATATTCATGGCTCACTTTTTAGGTAGCCAGTATTGCCATTATGTGCATTTCATGAAAGATGTTTTCATCTTCAAATCTTCAGGCAGGCTTGACAGAAAGGACAGAAATAGAAATGATGGGGGGAAAGGAGGAAAGGAAAGAAGGAAGGAAGGAATGAAGGAAGAAAGGAAGAAAGGGAGGGAGGGAGAGAAGAAGGAAAGAAAAGAAGAAAGAGGAAAGGGAGGGAGGTAAATCTATCACACCTCATTCTAATGAATCATTTGGTTCTTGATGGATCTAAAATTGGATTTTACAGTTTTTCAGTCAGTGTGCAATGACAGAAAGAAGAATGAATCTCTAAAGTAAATAAAGTAAGAAGAAGATATTTTTTCTGGCTTGTTACGATAAACAAATATTATGTAATAGCTCATTGCCAATGTAATTACTTAACAGAAAATGCCAAAACAAAAACCCTTTGTAAACCTAAGATTGTTGGAGAGGATAACAGAGGAAAACAATATCCTTTATTGGGGTTGTTATATTTTGTTGCTTATATTACCAGATTTTTACAGATGGGATAAAGCTGGTTTTATATTATAGCCATAAGCCCTTCAGCTTTTGATGGTTTCTAGAACCATATTTCACTAAATGTACTCCCTAACATGCACATAAATTAGGCTTTTATTTTAGTCCTTAAAATATAATGCAGGATTACCATTTGGATATTATTATATAGCAAAATCTACCAATTGTTTTATAAATCAAAGTGCTAAAGGAGAAAATTCCATTGCCCAATTTGCTGTATATTTAACTGCATTCATTGTTTCATTTTATTTCATTTCATTGTTGTTCATGTACAGTTGTCTCCATTTGCCCACCACCACTTCCCCCTGCCCCACCCACCCCCACCTCCCACACTCAATCCTACCCCCGCTTTGGCTTTTTCTGTGGGTCCTTTATGAGTGTTCCTTAAGACCTTTCCCTCCCCCCCCCCATTATCTCTCTCCCCTCTCCTCTCTGGTTATTGTCAGTTTGTTCTTTATTTCTGTGTCTCTGGTTATATTTTGCTTGGTTGTTTGTTTTGTTTATTAGGTTCTTCTTATAGGTGAGATCATATGGTATTTGTCTGTAACCACCTGGCTTATTTCACTTAGCATAATGCTCTCCAGTTCCATCCTTGCTGTTGAGAAGGATAGGAGCACCATTGTTTATTTTTAATATTTTATTTTAATAAAAATATAATACGCATATTTAATATATGAGTAGCATTCATTATATTTTATAATTAGTGAAATCACATCACTTTTGCTAAAAAGAATGAGAAAATCTTTGGTCTTCATTTTTTCCAGACTAACCTCATCTTTGTACCAAGTCCCCCTCTACTTGGACCATCTTAGTTCTTTGCCCCACCTTATGGCAAAGCACAGGCCTTACTCATGCCAAGGGCCAACACCTCTAATTTTTTTACTTTTATTCTTTGGGTCCCCTCTTTCCCTGCAGATTTAGTCTATTTTATCTGCAGGATCTTCCCCAGCAGCTTACAAACAAGCTCTGATAATTCCTATCTATTTAAAAGGACAAAAACAAAACTTTGATCTCACATCCCTTTCTAGCCCTGCTCTGTTTTTCCCCCTCTGTGTAACCCAGAGTCTCATAAGCATCACTTGTTATACTACTTCTACATTCTTATCTACCTTTTTCTCTTTAACTCACACCATTGGGACTCTCCCCTTACTCTTCCAAAGAAACAGCTCTTTCTAAGGCCACAGAAGCCTCTATATAGCCAAAATATAATGGACCTCTTAGCTGTCAGTGTACTAAGTCTCCCCTTTCTCATTTTCCAGACACCATACTTTTTGTCCACTGTTATCTTTGGACTTCTAAGTGCTCCTCCCCAGTTCTGTAAACCACTGCTTCCTGCTTTAAGCAATTGCTAAATGTTAGAGTTCAACAGAGGCAGGCCCTGGACTGTCCAGTTTTTGTTCTAGACTTTCTCACTAGATGACCATATGTATGTACTTAGTGTTCAGTAGCATTTATATGGCGGTGATGGACAAATCTGTGCTCCTACCTCAAGTCACTTGTTATTTCTAGACTTTTACAGTCAGCTTGTCATTGATGTTTCACGTATATCAGACAGGCAATCTAAATTCCTTAACACATCTAAAACGAAAACTCTCAATCTTGGAGTCCCGCTTAACCTCACTCTGGTTCTAATTGGCATCAAACTACACAGTTACTTGCACCAAACAACTGAAATATTTTTGAGATACCCATTTGCCTCTCTTTACTTGCTACATCACATCAAAAAACAGTTTCCTTTTTCATTTTTGCTGGTTCCACTGCTTCCTCAAAATAACGAAGTCCGTATACTTTGCCACATCAGCTGCCACCACTCTCTCATCTTGATTTATCTGCTTCCTTTTTTACCAACCATTCCTTTGAAAACAGTGAAGTTAACCATCTCCCAAGTTTATTTTATATACTTTAAAAATGAATACCCATTGCATTTAATATAAAATTCCAAATTGTAAACAGGCCTAACAATGTCTTACATTATTACACACCTGCCTTCCTTTCCAACTAATCTCAGCACATTTCATCATTATACTCCAGCCATGCTGTCCTTTAATTATTTGAATATATCAAGTTCTTTCTTGCATCAGCATATTCTTCATCTTTTCCTTTCCTCTACCTGAAATACCCTTCCTTGTATTTGTTCTTGACAAATGCCCACTCATTCCTCAGGTGCTAGCTTAAAGTTTGCTCTTCAGGTAACCCTTACCATATCCCCTGTCTAAATTGTTATTTCTGTTTTAATCTAGACTATTATTATACTCATTGATAATTAATGGTCATAACAATTTTTTTTTGCTAATGCTTGTCTCTTGACTAGATTTTAAGATTCAGAAAAATTTTAATTTGGGTCCCCTTTCCACCATTTTATGTTTAATACCTAGCACAGTACTGTGCTTAGAATAGCTACTAAATATTGTTGAAAGAACAATTTGAATTCTTTTGGGCAACCTAATTTTCTTCAGCCTTCATCATAAGATGATGATCCTAGCATTAATACACTGATAATTATTGTGGGGGCTGAAGGAAAAGAGGAGGTGAAAAGATCATATCTAAGAAAGTCACCCCCATCCCTGATCCTCCCACCTCCAGTACCAAGATTAACACTTGTATTTGTTTCCAGTTACAAATCTTTGTGCAAATCAGTTCTTGGTGGCTCTACTTACCAGAAATTTGTGCAAATTCAGATATTTTTAAATTCCAATTCGAGTTATACCTGGAGCCTGAGACACCTACAGATTTGTGAGTGGAAATAGTCAGTGAATATGCAGTTATTTGAATTACTCTGACTTCCTTTGCTAATAATATCTTAGAGACATCACGACAAATTGTCCTTAAAATAACACTTTATGAGAGAGCTCACTCCAGTTTAGGAAAGGCGCATATACTATACTTGCTGATAGAGTTAATTTCCTTTTCGGAAAGGCATGCACACTTTTAAAACATTCTTCTGTAAAAGCAGGTCGAACAACAGACAAATATGGTAAAAAAAAAAAAAAAAGGTTCACATAGGAGAAAAGGTCAAAGGACAGCTGAAGTGGAAAACGTATGTGTAGTTCAGAGAAGGAGCAGAACAAAACTAACAAGTTTAGAGAAGGAGAATTGCAAAATGCTATAGTATATTTTAAACCTTATAAAATACTTATAGAAAAGTGAGTATATGAGGTGTGTCCAGAAAAAGTCAAACTATTGTTAATATAACAGAACAGTTTGAGTGATATTGATAGAACCTGGCAGCCAAGAGGAGTGGACTGGAATGCACATGTGTGAACAATGATGACTTCACTGTACTAGTCAGTGGGGGCGGTAGACACTATTGAGTGAATGTGTGTACTGTGTGGCTGTCACATTCAAAATGACTGAGTGAGGGGGTTCAAGATGGCGGCATGGTAGGAGGACGCAGAATGTCCTTCCTCCTGCACATGGGAGAAAAACCTAGCTGATCTACAAAGGAACAGAGCAGATAGCCAACAATACCACAGTATATATGAAAATAGGAGATCAAAATCCGTAGCAGACATTGGAAAACTAGACGTGGCAGCTGAGCGACCGGAGGCGGCCCGGAGACGGGACAGAGGCGACCCGGCGACCGGAGGCAGCTCCGCAACCGACCGGAGGCGACCCGGCGACCGGAGGCAGCTCCGCAACCGACCGGAGGCGACCCGGCGACCGGAGGCAGCTCCGCAACCGACCGGAGGCGACCCGGCGACCGGAGGCAGCTCCGCAACCGACCGGAGGCGACCCGGCGACCGGAGGCAGCTCCGCAACCGACCGGAGGCGACCCGGCGACCGGAGGCAGCTCCGCAACCGACCGGAGGCGACCCGGCGACCGGAGGCAGCTCCGCAACCGACCGGAGGCGACCCGGCGACCGGAGGCAGCTCCGCAACCGACCGGAGGCGACCCGGCGACCGGAGGCAGCTCCGCAACCGACCGGAGGCGACCCGGCGACCGGAGGCAGCTCCGCAACCGACCGGAGGCGACCCGGCGACCGGAGGCAGCTCCGCAACCGACCGGAGGCGTCCGCGCGACCGGAGGGGCCTCCGCAACCGACCGGAGGTGGCCCGGCGACCGGAGGCGGCTCCGCAACCTACCGGAGGCGGCCGCACGACCGGGTTGGAGGCAGCCCTGCGGCCGGAGGCGACCCTGCAACTAGAGAAGGGGACTCTGGAAGACCCGAAGCTCACATCTGTGATCCTGGGGTGAGTGCGCGCAACTCGGGAAACTCTCAGAGCCCACGCCCGTAGTCTCAGGCGGGCGCCTGCGCCCTGTAGGAGACCCGGAGCTCACAGCAATAGGCTCGGGGAGGGATGGATCTGTAAGAGATTCCAGCTGAAACCCATAAACTCTGGAAAGCTCGCCCCCTGCAGGAGGCTCAGAAATCACACCCAAGGCCCTGCATGGAGAGTGCGCCATTAGCCCTGGGGACAGTGCTGGGCTGGCACTGAGGACAGTAGCCCAAAGCTGACTGAGTGAGGAACAGGGAGAAAAGCGGTACGAGTCGCCTCCCAGCCTGCTACAGCCAGCAAGTCCAGAAAATCCAGTTTGGCCTGTATGAAAATAGCAAGAGATTTTTTTTTCTTCTTATTCTTTTTTTTTTTTTTTTGGGGGGGGGGGTGTTTTGTTTCATTTTGTTTTGTGGGTTTTTTTTGATAGGTGTTTTTTGTCTGTTTAGCTGGGTTTTTTGTTTGTTTATTTGTTTTGGTTCATTTTTCGTTTTTGTGGGGTTCTTTTTGTTTTGTTTTGATTATATATTTTTTATTTCTTTATTACTTCTACCTTTTTTATCCCTCAATTCCTTTTGCTTCTCTTTACTTCTTTCTGGCTTTATTCCTTCTTCCTTTCTTTCCAATTCTATCTCTCCTTCCCTCCTCTTTTTTTTTTCTTTTTCTTTTTCTTTTTTCTCTCTCTTCTTTTTTCACTTTATTCTTTTCTCTTTTTGAATACCCACGAGTGAGGCAAAAGAAATCCTAGAACTGTGGAAAAACCAGAGTTGGACCAAAAGAGGGGGTATTCCCACAGCTGAGACAGTGGAAGCTGTGAACACCAGGATACCTGAAGAAGACTATAACACTGAATCTCACAGGTATTCCACCACAGAAGTTCACACCATAAACGCAGGTAGCCAGAACATATCAACTTAAGAAGCAGAGGTTTACAAGAAGAGTCTCACCAACAATGAGAAGACAAAGAAACAATCCCCAAATGAAAGAAAAGGTGGAAGCCCCAGAAAGAATGCTAAATGAAACAGAGGCAACTCAACTATCAGATAAGGAGTTCAAAGAAATGGTTGTCAGGAAGCTCCATGAGCTCTCAATGAGCTACCAGAAACTACAGGGAAGCTACAATGAACTCAGTGCAAACTATATCAACATGAAAAAGGAAATAGAAACTATCAAAAAGGGCCAAGAGGAAATGAAGAATACAATTTCTGACCTGAAGAACACAGTAGAAGGAATGAAAAGCAGAATCGATGAAGCAGAAGATCGGATCAGTGAGTTGGAGGACAAAGTAGAAAAAAACAGCCAGATAGAGCAAGAAAAGGAAAAGAGGCTCAGAAAGAATGAAGAGGGTTTAAGAGAAATGCAAGACAACATGAAACGTAATAATATCCGTATAATAGGAATACCAGAAGGAGAAGAAGAAGAGCAAGGGATAGAAAACCTATTTGAAAAAGTAATGATGGAAAACTTCCCTAATTTGGTGAGAGAAAAAGTCACACAAATCCAGGAAACACAGAGAGTCCCTATCAAGAGGAACCCAAACAGGCCCACTTCAAGACACATCATCATTAAAATGGCAAACTTCCAAGACAAAGAGAGAATCTTAAAGGCAGCAAGGGAGAAAAAGGAAGTAACATACAAGGGAGCCCCGATAAGGTTAGCAACTGACTTCTCAATGGAAACGCTCCAAGCCAGAAGACAATGGCAAGAAATATTCCAAGTAATGAGAACCAAAGGCCTACAACCAAGACTACTTTATCCAGCAAGGCTTTCAATCAAGATAGAAGGACAAATAAGGAGCTTCCCAGACAAAAGAAGTCTAAAAGAATACACCTCTACCAAACCAGTACTACAAGAGATACTAAAGGGACTGCTTTAAGGAAAGAAAGGAAAAGAGAGAGTGAGGAACACAGATACGAAAATGGCAATGAATCAGTACCTATCAATAGTAACCTTAAATGTAAATGGATTAAATGCTCCAACCAAAAGACATAGAGTAGCTGACTGGATAAGAAAGCATGACCCACACATATGCTGTCTACAAGAGACCCACCTCAGGACAAAAGACCTACACAGACTTAAAGTGAAAGGCTGGAAACAAATTTTCCAAGCAAATGGACAGGAAAAAAAGGCCGGGGTAGCAATACTCATATCAGACAAAATAGACTTCAAAAGAAGAGCTATAAAGAGAGACCCAGAAGGTCACTTCATAATACTCAAGGGAAGAATCCACCAAGAAGATATAAACATTGTAAATATATATGCACCCAACGTAGGAGCACCTAAATACATCAAGAAAATCTTAGAGGACTTCAAGAAAGATATTGACAGCAACACAATTATAGTAGGAGATTTTAACACCCCACTGTCAAAAATGGACAGATCTTCCAAACAAATTATCAACAAAGATATTGTGGCATTGAACAGTACTCTAGACGAATTGGACTTAGCTGATATATATAGGGCCCTCCATCCCAAAGAAACTAAATACACATTTTTCTCAAACGCACATGGAACATTTTCAAAGATAGACCACATGATAGGACACAAAACAAGCCTCAACAAATTCAGGAAAATTGATATCATACCAAGCATTTTCTCCGACCACAAGGGACTAAAACTAGAAACCGACTTGATGGGGAAAATCCCCAAACCATCAAAATCATGGAGATTAAATAGCATGCTATTAAACAATGAATGGGTAAAGAATGAAATTAAGGAGGAAATCAAAAAGTTTCTGGAAACAAATGAAAATGAACTCACAACAACCCAAAACTTATGGGACACAATGAAGGCAGTCCTCAGAGGGAAGTTCATAGCAATACAGGCCTACCTAAAGAAGACAGAAACATTTCTAACAAACGACTTAACCCTACGCCTAAAAGAACTCGAGGAACAACAACAAAGACAGCCCAGGGCAAGTAGAAGGAAGGAAATAACCAAGATCAGAGCAGAATTAAATGACATAGAGACTAAAAGCACAATCCTAAGGATCAATGAATCCAGGAGCTGGTTCTTTGAAAAGATAAACAAAATCGACAAGCCTTTAAGCAGGCTCATCAAGAAAAAAAGAGAGAGGACTCAAATAAACACAATCAGAAATGAAAGAGGAGAGATTACGACTGACACCACAGAAATACAAAGGATTGTAAGAAATTACTATGAAGAACTGTATGCCAAGAAATTTGAAAACCTAGGTGAAATGGACAAGTTTCTAGAAAAATATAACCTTCCAAAACTCAATGAAAAAGAAACAGAAAGCCTGAATAGACCAATAACAGCTGGTGAAATTGAATCAGTAATCAAAACACTCCCGGCACACAAAAGCCCTGGACCAGATGGTTTCACAGGAGAATTCTACAAAACATTTAAGGAAGAGCTAACCTCTATCCTTCACAGACTATTCCAAAAAATCCAAAATGATGGAAGACTCCCAAACTCTTTTTATGAAGCCAGCATCATCCTAATCCCAAAACCAGATAAAGACATAACAAAGAAAGAAAACTTCAGGCCAATATCACTGATGAATGTAGATGCTAAAATCCTCAACAAAATATTGGCAAACCGCATCCAACAATACATTAAAAAGATCATACACCATGACCAAGTGGGATTCATCCCAGGGATGCAAGGATGGTTCAACATTCGCAAATCAATAAATGTAATACATCACATAAACAAAAGCAAGGACAAAAATCACATGATCATATCAATAGATGCAGAAAAAGCTTTTGATAAAGTACAACACCCATTTATGATAAAAACACTCAGCAAAGTGGGAATAGAGGGAGCATTCCTCAACATAATAAAAGCCATATATGAGAGACCTACAGCCAACATCATACTCAATGCGCAAAAACTGAAATCTTTCCCACTAAGATCAGGAACAAGACAAGGCTGTCCACTTTCACCACTTCTATTCAATATAGTATTGGAAGTCTTAGCCACAGCAATTAGACAAGAAAAGGAAATAAAAGGCATCCAAATTGGAAAGGAGGAAACAAAACTATCATTGTTTGCAGATGATATGATAGTGTACATAGAAAATCCTATAGACTCGGCCAAAAAGCTGCTCGACGTAATAAATGAATTTGGCCAAATAGCTGGATACAAAGTCAATATCCAAAAATCAAAGGCATTTTTGTATACCAACAGTGAAACAGCAGAAGCAGAAATCAAGAAAAAAATCCCATTCGATATAGCAAAAAGAAAAATAAAATACCTAGGAATAAACCTAACCAAGGAGGTAAAAGACCTGTATGCAGAAAACTACACAACACTGAAGAATGAAATCAAGGAAGACACAAACAAATGGAAGCATATACCATGTTCATGGATCGGAAGAATTAATATTATCAAAATGTCCATATTACCCAAAGCAATTTACAGATTCAATGCAATACCTATTAAAGTTCCAATGGCATATTTCACAGACATAGAACAAACACTTCAAAAATTTATATGGAATCATAAACGACCCCGGATAGCGGCAGCAATTTTGAGAAAGAAGAGCAAAGTAGGAGGGATCACAATACCTGATACCAAACTGTATTACAAAGCCACTGTAATCAAAACAGCCTGGTACTGGCACAAGAACAGACACGTGGACCAGTGGAATAGAACAGAGAGCCCAGAAATAAACCCAAGTCTCTACAGTCAATTAATATTCGACAAAGGGGGCAGCAACATAAAATGGAGCAAAAATAGCCTCTTCAATAAGTGGTGCTGGGAGAACTGGACAGCTACATGCAAAAAAATGAAACTCGAGCACCAACTTACACCATACACAAAAATAAATTCAAAGTGGATAAAAGATTTAAATATAAGCCATGACACCATTAAAATTCTAGAGGATAACATAGGCAGGAAAATCTCAGATATTTCACGCAGCAATATTTTCACTGATACGTCCCCTAGAGCAAGGGACATAAAGGAAAGAATAAACAAATGGGATCTCATCAAAATAAAAAGCTTCTGCACAGCTAAAGAAAACAGTATTAAAATAAAAAGAGAACCAACTGTATGGGAAAACATATTTGGAAATGATAACTCAGACAAGGGATTAATCTCCAAAATATATAAAGAACTTACAAGACTCTACTCTAAGAAGACAAGCAACCCAATTAAAAAATGGGCAAAGGATTTGAACAGACACTTCTCCAAGGAGGACATACAGAGGATCCAGAGACACATGAAAAGATGCTCGATATCTCTAGCTATCAGAGAGATGCAAATTAAAACTACAATGAGATACCACTTGACACCAGTCAGAATGGCCTTCATAAACAAAGCAACAAACAGCAAGTGTTGGAGAGGTTGTGGAGAAAAGGGGACCCTAGTGCACTGTTGGTGGGATTGCAGATTGGTACAACCACTATGGAAAACAGTATGGAATTTTCTAAGAAAACTAAAAATGGACATACCTTTTGACCCAGCAATTCCACTGCTTGGATTATATCCTAAGAATCCTGAAACACCAATCCAAAAGAATCTATGCACCCCTATGTTCATAGCAGCACAATTTACAATAGCCAAGTGCTGGAAGCAACCTAGGTGCCCATCAGTTAATGAATGGATCAAAAAACTGTGGTACATTTACACAATGGAATTCTATGCAGCAGAAAGAAAGAAGGAGCTCCTATCCTTTGCGACAGCATGGAAGGAATTGGAGAGTATCATGCTAAGCGAAATAAGCCAGGCAGTGAAAGACAAATACCATATGATCTCACCTTTAACAGGAAGCTAATCAACAAAACAAAGAAACAAGCATAATATAAACAAAGACACTGAATTTGAGAACAGTCTGACAGTGTCCAGAGTGGGAGGGGAGGGAATTTCGGGGGGAAAGGGGAACGGTTTAGAGCAACAAGTATAAAGGACTCATGGACAAAAACTATGGGGGGTGGAAATGGGAGGAAGGTGGGGAGGGCTGGGGTGGTGGGCTGGGACGGGGTAAAAGACAGAAAACTGTACAATATCAACAATTAAAAAATACTGATTAAAAAAATAATAATTAAAAAAAAAAGTTAAAAAAAAAAAAAAAAAAAAAAAAAAAAAAAAAAAAAAATGACTGAGTGAGTAGAGCAACAAATTTGCATCAAATTTTGCATTAAGTTTAGACATTCCCCCACAGAAACTATTCAGATGATTTAGAAGGCTGCAGCTATGGGCAACTGGTGATTGGCAGCTTCATCACGACAATGCTCCCACTCATGCATCACATCTCATGCAGAGTTTTTGGCAAAACACTAAATCACCCAGGTGACTCATATTTGGTACCCTGTGATATCTGGCTTTTCCCAAAACTAAAATCACCTTTGAAAGAGAAGTGATTTCAGATCATCAGTGAGATTCAGGAAAATATGATGGGGCAGTTGATGGAGATTGGGAGAAGTGTGTGAGGTCCCAAGGTGCCTACTTTGAAGGGGACTGAGGCATTGTTGTCCTATGTACAACATTTCTTGTTTCTTGTTTCTTGTTTCTTGTTTTTTGTATCTTCTTCAATAAATGTCTTTATTTTCCGTATTACATAGCTGGATACTTTCTGGACATACCTCATATAATCTGACAGTCTGCTGCTTTACAATACTTTATTATAGTCAAATGTAAGTTGCTTTACTCGATTCTTTAATTTTTTTATTGAAAGTTCCTTAAATTCTTGCGCAAAAATGCATTTTTAATATATAATCTGTCTGTCGTTCCAAGCCTTCTAGAATCCGAAAGGATATAACGAAGTTTAAATATGTTTGTTATGGATTGAATCATGTCAGACCAAAACTCACATGTTGAAGCCCTAGTGCCCCACCCCTCAAAATGTGAACTTCCTTTAAAATAGGGCCACTGCAGAGGTGTTAGCTAAGATGAGGTCATTTGGAGTGGAGTAGGCCCCTAAGTCAGTATGACTGATATCCTTATTCAAGGGGACATTTGGACACAGACATGTACATATGAAAGACACCATGTGAAGATGAAGGCAGAGATCCTTCAAGAAATACCACAGATTGACTAAAAAAACAAACAAACAAACAAACAAAACCACCAGAAGCTAGGAGGAATGGATGGAAAAGCTTTCCCCTCACATCCGTCTGAAAGAACAATCTTGCTGAACCCTGATTTCAGACTTTAGCCTTCAGAACTTTGAAATAATAAACTATGTTGTTTAAGCCACACAGTTTGTGGTATTTCATTAAGTCAGCTCTAGAAAAATAATGCAATGCTGAATTCCTTGGACTTTGTTATTCCATTTGATGAATATACTCTAGATAAATAATCCAATGACAATTAAGATATAGTAAGGAACAGTTTTTGGAAACAGCATTCATAATGGCAATTTTTAAAAACTATGCTACACCCACATTGTAAAATATTATAAATCCATTTAAATATATTTTAAGCAATTGTTAATGACAAGCAAAGCTTATTCTATAATGGTAAATTCAAAAATAACCACTGAGACTTCCACTTGTACTCAAGATGGAACAACACGGTCTGGATTTATTTCCTACCTGGAACAACTAAGACACCCAACAAAGAATAGGGAACAGCGACACGTAAGACAGGATAGCAGGCAATGAAAAATAATGATCCTTGAGAGACAGGAAGCAAACAAGGTGAGCTAGATGATTTTCCCAACTTACCACCTGGCCAAAGTTTTCAGGCTGTTGCTTAGGGAGGGAAAAACCCAGGCTGCACATGGAGGTTGAGGAGAGTGGATGAAACCAAGATGGAAGTCTCAGGAAGCCAGGACAGGTAGAGCTCACAGTACCATAGAGTTCCAGAGAGGGGAAAGCACAGAGAGTCAATTCTGAGGCTTACTGATGGTTGTTATCAGTACTCAGTTGAGTCCTAATTGGCTCCAGGGAGGAGCCAATGTGAGGAAACTTCTAGTAGCTGGCAGAAAGAGCCAACTGAAAGGATTAAAAAAAACAGTACTCAGACAGGACAGGACTGGGATTAATATCTGTTCTTAGTAAGACTTGAAAAATTCAGGACTGATTGATCATCAGTTAAATACTTAGTTTTGTCTTAGTAATGGAAAAAATAAACCTTAGACTAAACTTAACACTGGCTTACATAATAAAGCTTAAAAAGGAGATTTTAAACTACATTCAAGTAACTTAATAATGTCCTGGAACACATTTCACAAATATTGATAAAATACAAAAAATTTCAGCACTCAACAGGAGGAACTGGAGTCCCAAAAAGGAGAATGGAAATGACAGGGGAAGGAAATACATTGAAAGAATAAAGACTAAATATCATCCAAGTTCAATTAAAGCTGTAAATGCATAGATCCAAGAATCAATATGAACCCCAAGCACAAGAAAGATGAAGAAAACTGCACCAAGGTGCATCATTATCTAATTGCTTAAGACCAGTGATATCGAGGAAAAACGAAACATTGAGGGCAAATAAGCAGTAAGTACATGGGAAAATGTATGGGGACATTACACGGTGACAGCAGGTTTCTACTTGGAAACAGGGAGAGAGAGGTTTTATTTATATACACACATGTAACCCCAGAGTTCCAAACACAGCAAGAAATTGCCTTTCAGAAACAAAGGCAAAAAAACTTGCTCAAATATACAAAGCTGAAAGAATTCATCACCAGCAGGAATGTGCTGCAATGCTAAACTAAAAGAAGTCTCTCACAGGGAAGAAGAATTACAACAGATGAGAATGTGGATCTATGCAAAAGAGTAAAGAGAAGCAAAAATGGTAACTGCTATGACCATAATTAACATTTTTCTTATTATTTAAATCTTTAAAATTTTTAATTGTTTAAAGCAAAAATAATAATGTAGTATGGAGTTTGTAACACATAGAAATAAAATATCTGATAATAATATCATAGAGGCTTGGAAGCAAGAAATGGAAGTATATTTCTATAAGGTTTTTACACTAGATATGAAGTGGTATAATGATCTGGAAGGTAGACAGTGATAAATTAAATATGTATGCTATAAACAGAAAAGTAATTAACCACTAAAATAATGTCCAAAAGATTTATAGCTAAGTCAACAAGTCAACAAAGGCCATAAAATGGTAGTATAAAATATACTCAATTCATCCCACAGAAGTAAAAAATGGAGAAGCAGAAAAATAACATAGGATTTTTTTAAGTACAAATAGTGTGATCATAGATTTAAACCCCATGATATCAATAATTTCCTTTGGTAATGGTGTCAAAACAGAGAATTAGATCAATCAAATAGAACGGAGAATGAAGAGAGAGTCATATTTATGGACAACTGATTCTGAGCAAGGGTGCAAAGGAAATTCCGTGGGGGAAAGGTTGGCCTTTCGGCAAATGCTACTGGAACAATTGTATATCTATATGAAAAAATATAAGAGGAAATTCAATCCATATCTTGTACCATATACTAAAATTAACATCAAATGATTCATAGACCAAAAATCTACAGTAATACAACTTTTAGAAGAAAATATAGGAGAGAATTTTTTACACTGGCTTAGATAAAGCTTTCTTAGATACAATACCACAAGCACAATCTATAATGAGAAAAAACTGTTAAATTAAACTTCAATAAAATTAAGAGCTTCTACTCTTTAAAGACTCTTCATAGAGTGAAAAGACAAACTACACACTTGGAGAAGATATTTGTAAATCACACACCTGTAAAAAACTTGTATCTAAAATATGAAATGAACATTCAAAACTCAGTAATAAGAAATAATAAATAAAAATCATAAAAGTAATAAAAATAATTTAAAAATTTTAAAAATAATAAAAAATAATAAAACCACTCAATACAAAAGGGACAGTTTGCACAGACACTTTATCCAAGGATATAGATGGATGACAATAAAAGCACATGTTGAATATCTTTAGCCATTGGGGAAATTCAGAAAACAACAATAAGATAATACCACGCACTTACTGGAATTTCTGAGCAAAAGAATCCGGACCTGCCACCCCCTAAAGAGAATACATAGTGCACAGTTATAATCATACCAAATTCTAGAAAACACAAGACAAGCTAGAGTGACAGGAGGTAGAACAGTTGTTGCCCTGTGCCAGGGACAGGGTAGGAAAGTTAGGCAGGAGGAACACAAGGGGACATGAAAAATTTGGGGAGGTGATGTTTCTGTTCACTATCTTTTTTTCCCACCTTTTAAACTCTTTGTCATGTTTAGTATTATAGGTAATAGTTATTGAATTGTGGAGTACCTCACTTAGGTATAAATTATTTATTATGTAGTAGAGTACCTTTCGAATTTGAAGTGTGGCTGTGTTGACACTCCTTAGTTTTACTGTAAATGCAATAGGTTACATCCAGTTTGAATTGTTTTTGTTTTTTAAAGAAGGTGTTTTGTTTTGGTTTGATCACAAATTATTAGACAATAATAAGCTATTAACTCATGTGCTCAGTAAAGCACTGAACTTAATTATTTCTTTCTTAATCTTTTGTTCCCCTTCACCCATTTCTCCCACCCACTACCCCCACCTCTGACAACCCCTATCTGTTCACTATCTTGATTGTGGTGATGATTTTTCAATGTGCCTATCAATCAAAACTTTTCAATTGTACAAATTAAATGTGTACTTTATTGTACATTTATTTTATGTGCCTAAATAAAGCTATTTTAAAAAGCAAAATACAAAATGTTGGTAGTTTTATTCTAGTTATGTAAAAATGCATTGTATGAGCTAATCACAAACATCATTTTTAACAGTGCTGAAATAAAAATACATTGGACTTTTAAAAATGGCATGATGAGTGAATTTTTTTCTTCGTTACATTGTTATTAAAATATTTGAAAAAGACCTATGTAACTTTAATCTTCAGAAAAGTATGTTTTTATAAGTAAAAAGCACCACTTTTCTCTCAAGTTTAAAGTGCAATAAATTTTACTCTTTAGTTTTAAATATACCTTCCTTTCTCTTTCCTTTTTCAAATGGAAAGTCTACAGCAATACAGTTTATCTATAAAACAGTCCTCTGCAAAGTTAAACACTCAAAGAGTGCTAAAACTGGACATTTTCTGTTAAACAGGATAAAACAAATAAAAAACCCTGGGTATAGAACAATAACTCTATATACCTAAGAGTATGCCTGAGCTTGAATGGTAGAAAGAAAGCAGTTCTTCCCTTGGCTTCCAAGGGCTGTGAAGAATGAAGATTCTCATTGTGAAGGCAGATATACATGGAAAAGGAAATTAGTCAAAGGGGAAAAAGAAAAGATTATGAGACAAACACGAGAAAACAGAAAGGGAGGCCGTGGGTAGAGGCAGTAGAGGCTCGATCCTGGGAACTGAAGATGAAACAGAGATGGCGGAAGCGGAAGGCTGACTTTCTGCCTGGGTGCTCACTCCGTCCCTGCCCTTCTCCCCAGAGGGCCACTGGGCTGGAATTTAAAACTTACATCTCCTCTCGCAATTGTACGTTAAACTGTATTTTGCCATTTCCTTTCCCCCCAAACTTGTCACATTTTTGTACATATTTGATTCTCCTACAATATATTTAGTTTTTTTCCAAGAACAAAGATCATGTCTTTTTCTTCTTTGTCACTTGCACTTCTTTTTACCCCCTACTTTTCATGCATGAGTGCCTAGAAAAGTGCTTTCACATCGGTGGGCTAATTAATAGATATTCAGAGTCCAAATATCAAGTTAATAGAGATTGAGTGTTGCTGTGTAACGGGGCCCTAATCCCTCTGCATAGTCGAGTCTTGACTGCGCAAAGGAGGGGCGGACACACCGAACACACTGTTAGTGTGTTGAAAGCTGGGGGTATTTTTGCCTTTTGGTGTCACGCAGTCATCACATTTATAAATGCCCAAGGATGTTTCCCATGTTCTGCCTAAAAAGTATAGTGAAAAGCATAGCATTTTTATGTTTTGTAAAAAAAAAAAAAAGTTCAAATGCATAAGATATAGATGGGAGAAATATGTAGTTCAGATAAGGTTTAACACTGCAGCATTATTGGAGTCTTTGCAAAACAGAGATCCAATTGTTATGATTCGGTTGGGAGGATGTTCAGTCCACTTCCATCCTTCAGTGCCAGTGCTTATGAGCCAAGGGAAGCTCGCTGTTAGAGTCCTTTGTCTTGTGTTTCTGCTGTAAGCTCTGAGAACTCTTTCATATGTCCAAGTGTCCATAAGACCCTGTCTGAGGAAGCTGCAGTTTTCTATTGTGTCGACCTAGACATCCGAATAGAGGCCATATGGGTCACCCTGCTACCCGTTCAGACAGAAGAAAGCATTGAATTTGGTCATAATCTATAGCCTCACTACACTGATGTCATTCTTATTTTTTAGTGATGACGATGCTCTAGGGAAAATGTAAATCTCCGTGAATGGTGGATTAATGCCCTTTCTGGTTAGACATTCATGTGGTTAGCAGAAGTCAACAAGATTGTATCTCAGAAAACAGAACTTACTCTTGGGAGGTAATTTTTAATAACAGCCCAACTAACCTTCAAAACACAGCAGTAGCGGATCATCTCTGGCTTGGAGACTTTCCTCAGTTATAATGTGAAAATTATAAAAAGTAGAATGACTCATTCAAGTTCAAAATATCACTGAAGAAATGTGGAAGACATTTTTATTCCATTGTTCAGCTGAAAACTGAAGAGCAAATAAATTAAAATTCATTCCTAACATTATTTGCAGGGTCCTATTGACTGTGTCTCACTCTGACACACAGTCAAGGACAGCTCATGACATTTTGACAGTTATGTAAAAGATTAAGTTGTCAAGGGCAACTATGCCTGAAATGACTGGAGGATAACTGGGAAAACAAGATTCGTATCGTGAGGCGATGCAGGCTTTGGAGGCAGAGAAGACATGTGGAGGATGGATAAGAAGGAAGTAGGAACAAATGGAAGTCATGATAAGAATTAAATTACTGTAAAAAGGAAAACTATCAAGGACTTAGAAATACTATAGAAGTATAACAGAGAGAGGATTTTGAACAAATCAAAGATAATACCGGGACCAAAATTTAGCTTTATAAAAGGAAGGGTTTTACTTTTGTTGAAATACACCTGCAGAAGTATTACTAGAATGAAAAATATATCGCTTGAGTCATATTTCCTACACAATGAGCCCCATTGTTACTTGTAAGGATAAATGTTGAGAATGTGAACCCCACAGAAAGATGATTTTTGTTAAAGGTGTCTAAAAACATGTTTTAGATTTGATTTTCAAAGGCTATATAAGAGGAAAACTCACAGTTTTGCCAATTTGATGAACAAGTAGATATCGATTGTATTCAAAATATACTGTCTATCACAGTCTACTTTGCATTATGGTGTACATGTCTGCCTTTCCCAGGAAACTATAAACTTCTAAATGGCAGGCTGTGGGAAGTAAGCATCTCGTGTCCCCACAGTTCCTTGCATTTACGTAGGGTACTGAATAGTGTTTTTTGTAATGTCACTGAATAGTCTACTGACTGTCTGAAGAAAATTCCTCTGGGTGCCAATATATAGTTGATTCCTGTTATTCACAGCAGTTAATATTCCATATAGTAGCCACAAACACTGAATTAGCAAATCCTCAACCATCCTGAGACATACAGAATGAGGTTTGGGCAAGCCTCTGATAACATTTTCATTAACTGAGAAATTCATAACATTGCTTTATGTGTGTTTCTGTTTTAAGACACTTCATTGAATATATATGGGATCCCTGACTGGTACGGCCCTATGGGCTGGGTGTCATCTGCAAATCTAAAGGTCACCAGTTACATTTGCGGTCGGAGCACAAGCCTGGGTTGCAGCCCAGGTCCCCAGTTAGGGGTGTGCAAGAGACAACCAATCAATGTTTCTCTCACATCAATGTTTTTCTCCTCTTTCTCCCTCCCTTGTCCTCCTTCTAATAAATAAATAAAGTATACATACACATATGTGTGTATACATATATGTATAGAAAATTTGATTCAATAACATTGAACTCATGTCCAACAACAAGCTTACCTAACATGTATTTTCTCTATATGGCATATCAGAGCCTTTTTCTACTTAGGGACACTAGGCAGCAGTTCACCATTATTTGGGGGGCCATATCAAATAGTAAGATCACCAACAAAAATGAGGGGGAAAGCAGCAGTAAACAGACTGTGAAGAAGATACCTGTTTACAGTACGAGAGCTGAAATGGCAAGTCCGCGCATCGCCTTGCTCAAAATCAGGTGAGAACATGCAGGTTGGGCGACAAAAATTTCTGCTGCTCTGTCCATCTCCGTGGATGACTAGGAAAGACCCATGATTGTGAATGTCGTAGTTGCAAGTAAATGTTAGCAATTAGATGAATTTGAAAACATGGAATCTGTGAATAATGAGGGTCGACTGACTGTCTGAGGAAGCTGAGGAGGAGATATCATGGATGTAGGCAGGGGCCAAAGAATAAAATTGCCCTAGTTCAGCATCGAAGTCTAAATTCAACAGAATATTTGTTTTCCTATTCTGCTCAAGTGCTATTTTACCAGGTTGGAAAAATCTGTACTACAATTGCGGTTTCCGGGCAGGTCCAAAATGTACATGGTTTTGTGGGTTTGGCTCCTGCCGGGACACTCTGCCTTGCCCTGTAATTCTCACCAAGAAGGGTGTTGACGTTTATCGAGACTTGAGCTCACTGTCAGTTGTTTGTCCCTTTGCAACTTCTTCTTTACTAAAAAAAACTATGATTTGTTGGAGGAGGATAGTAATGTGCTCAATTAAAACAACACAACACAAAACAAAACAAACGTTCCCAGACCCCCTTGGAGATAGGGTGGTTAAACAACTAAGATCTGGTCACTGAAAAACAAATCAAAGCTGTCTTGGTTTTGAGGGAAAACTTCAAAGAAGGGGGGAGATTCAATTAGCATAGACCTAATTGCCACTTTATCCCCTCTATTCAGCTTGAATGAAAGATACAAAAGCAAACATATCAGTAATCGTGTGATGTTGAATGACCTCGACTTTAAACCACGGTCCCACACTAAATCTAGTGGAGCAGAAAAATAAAGGCCTAGATTTCGGAGGATATAATGGAGATGCCATACTAGCCTTGCATCCAGATTTCCCACTGGAAGGAAATAAAACTGAATATTTCTATGATATTTGATTATTTTTGCAATTCTCTGCCCATTGCTGAATAAAATTCCTGTCCCATTTTTTATTTCTCCTTCTCTTATGTCTTTCCTGAGTTTTGTCAAATCTTCTTCTGATTCTTTTGTTTAGTAATCTCATCTTCAAGGTTTTTGGTTTCTGACAATATTATGTTCTTTTAAAGCTTCTACATTTCCCTATTTCTCAGTTTGTTCTTTGATTCACTTGCTGAGAACGCCACTCACAGTGGCTTCTCTTCTTCTAGGACACTTGTTGGCTACATCTGCATTCAGAGCTCTTGCAATTAAAACAACAAACAAACAAACAAAAAACCAACAACTAGTTTTTCCTCCTCCAGTAGACGCTAAACCCACTAGGGTAATTCGCCTTCACCAATTTGTACTCGGGGACTTGGGGCGGTTTTTCCACCTGGTTTTGTTGAAAACAGAGTTCGTAGGTCTTTTCCTTTGCTCTCCTAGTTGCTCTGCCTGTTTTGATGAAAGTATTTGAGCAGATGGGCATGCGATAGCCTCTCTCATGTCAAGCAGGTGCTTTCACATGCAGCCCTTCACCTCTCCTGCGGAAGGCCCTTGCAGATAAGTATTATCATGAGTCACATTTCCAGATGACAGAATGAAACCCAGAGAGGTTAATTTGCTCAGAGTCACCAAGATAGAAATTGATGTAACCCGAGTTTGAAGTTGGCCCTGTCCTTTAGAAAATTGAAAGTGCCATTTCACAATTGCATTTCACTCTGTGCCTGGCCTCCAAAAGGTCATGGGAAACTTCGGGACTTGTCACCAACCCAGGGTTCACTCCTTGTAATACATGGCTGCAAGTTTTGAGGTGGAAAGGAATGAGACATAAGTTTAAAAGAGAATCGCAAGTATTTTTGTTTGCAAAAGTCGAGGCACACTCTCATTAGGACATCCTTCCCCCTGCCTATCCCTCACAGCAAACATAAACATCTTCGGAGATAAAGAGAACACCTGGCCCTTCTCTGTCTCATAGCATCATAACCACTTGACAGCACACTTTACAAGGTTAACATCCTCATTTCTTTATTTCTCTACATGAGATTTTTTTAAAGCACAAACACGTGTAACTCTTCTTTAAACTTTTCCCAGATCCCTTTTCCATAGCGTGTGCTCTCCTGTAGTAGTTTTACATTTCCATTGGCACTTGCACATACAAAATAATTTCCTTTCCTTAGTTTCCTCTTACTACTGGTTTCCTTGAATGTTATTTTCCCCTTTGAACTAAGAGATCAGAGAAATATAGGGTGTGCGCTGGGGAGGGTACAGATGGCAAGTATGCACTGTGTATCAGTTCCTAGGCCCCGTGATTTTCATGAACATGTAAGTTAATCCTTAAATGGCTTTTTCTCCACATCACCACAGTCTTAGCACAAACGGTCCCTCTTCAGTCTCTCTGTGAGGCCCTTAGCTAAGTTCCACAAGCCCACTCCCCATCTCCCTACCGACCTGTGCTTTCTTTTATTTTCTTTATAACATTGTTTTCATTCTCTGAAATTATCTTATCATTTACCACTTCCCATAGGTTTACTTTTTCTTTTCTCAAATTAGAAAGTAAGCTTATCAAATAGGGTTTATTAAATGATTAGATAAATAAAAGTATGAGGAATTGTGTGTAGACAGAGCTCAGGGTCTCAATAGAATCAAAAGGTTTATATGGATGAATGTTTGACCAGGAGAAGAAAAGAGACTGGCAAGAAAAACTTAGAAAATAGAGACAGAGCTATGCTTCCTTAATTCCTCCAGGGCAATGTACAGTAGAGTGCAAAGTTAAAATAAATATGCCTACAAGATTAAACATAGAGAATATTTTATATTTTCTGCAGGATAACTTCTGCTACGTTCACTCTTCTCAATTGTTTTCATTACCAATGGATGCAAGCTTGTTCTACTGAGACTCACTTTCTGGATCAAGTCTCATCACAGGCCAAATAGTGATTACGAATACTCCCCGGCAGGGCAAAGCTCTCGGCTGCCTCATTTACTGTCTGATAAGCATGATTTATCCAATGAACACTTCTTTGCTCAATTCATACTGACTGAGGTTAATTCCTTCACACTGGAATCTGGATATAGTATTCTTGTCCAGGAATTATTGTTAGAAGAGGGTTCACATTAATTAATTAATTAAGTTTTGCTTAAATATGTGCTTATCTAAGCCTATCGCTCACTTAAAATTTGAGTTTGTCAGTATTTCCTGCGTGAGATATCTGGTATATTTTATTACTCAGTTGTACTAGTTTATTTGTTTATTTTTTAAATCATTTTTGTTACTCTATTACAGATGTCCCTGTTTTCCCCTTTGCCCTCCTCCTACTAGTTTCAAAAGAAAATAGAACTACCTGCTGCAACAGAAAGGACCCTTTCTTCTCTCAATTTAGATTATAGCTCTGTCTGTCTGACACAAGGAATGGCATAGGAGTTACTATATTTTAAATTTTAAAATAATCAATTGTGTGTTCATAAACTTGAGTATTGTGATTTTTTCATTGACAGTTAAAAATAACAAATCTATTTTGGATTATCTTGATATGGCCTGGGCTAAACAGTTTAGAGCACCTAGAAAATTAATGCAGAATGCCTATAGAAATTTTAATGTTTATTATTATAAAATCAGCCTTTATCATATCATCTTCACAATGTCAGTATTTAAAATGCATTTTCCAATCATATTATTAGCTAGCTTATTTAGGCAAAAGATCCCACTAAAAATGTTTCATGAGTACAAATGTTTCATGAAATATATTTGCAAAATACTTTTTAAAGAGTCGAAGAGCTGATAATAGAGTAAGAAATTATTGAGCTGAAATCTAAATTAAGTGGAAACACAGACAGGTAAACAGGGTTTTGAAATTATTTTGGGCCGAGGGCATGCTGCCCCATCTTGTGAACTGGAACTCAGGATTTGGTGGTATTTGGCGCATATAACAAAGACTTTTCAATACTGAACAGAGCAGAGCTAGTGTAGGATGGGGAATGCCATCACTGGAAAGTCTTAATCACTAGAAATCCCTCCTATGGAAATACAGTCCGAATCTACAAAGAATCTAAGGAAGCAAAGCATCGTATGTGAGAAGCAGCAGAAACAATTACAGAAACGGACTGAAAAGACTTCAAATATTGGAAGTGTCGAAAACGATGTGACAGGTATTCTATGTTCAGAAACTAAAAGCAAGCAAGGAATATGTATTTGTAACAAAAGGTAATAAAAGATTTTTCTAAAAATAGAAATTCTAGAAATGAAAAATATACCTAATATTAAAAACAAGTACTTAGATATATAGGCTCTTTTGAAATGCATAAAAAGAAACAAAAAATTATGAGTGGGAAGGTAGGTCAGAAGAAACTACCCAGAAAGCCAAACAGTGACTCTAAGTGATAGGAATACAAATAAAGTGAAAAGGTTTCAACTTTAAGGCACATGTAATCAGAGTTTCAGAAGGAAGGGTAAGTTTAAACACTGCAGAAGCCTGAAGAATCTCAAGGAATTCTTTCGAAAGAAAAATTATTCCAGACTGAATGACAAAAAACAGTAAGGATAAAAAAAAAGCAGTAAATACTGGTTTTCCCCAGATGAATCTTGATTGTATTAAAAAATAATTATGTCTCATGGGATTAAAAAGAGAGAAATAAAATATCCAGCAACATCATATAATAATTCTGGATGGACAAATGAATTGTGTTAGCTTAAGACCCTATAAAGCATTTATCAAATAAGATTAGATGTGCAAGGGATCGCTCGGAGGAAATGCCCTGAAGAATAAAGCAGAGAGAACCGAGAAGGAGGGGAGAACAGTTAGACCACCACGCAGGTTCGAAGATGTAAAAGAGAGGAGGAAGAAGAAACACTGGGTAGGAAGAGAATCAGACCGGAGCACAGACCTAAGAGTGTTTCCGTCAGGCCAGCGGGGAGTTCTCAAGCAAGAGTTGTCCAACAGAGGAATCCTGTGCTGGGCTGGAAGGGGCTGACCTTACACCCTCCGTACAGTCATTCTGGGGAAGGCGTGAGGGCAGCCTAGGGGATGCATCGTGGCCTTGGCACCAGACTGGTGGAGGGTTCAAAGGGGCAGCGACTGGGCTGAGAGTCACCTCTGCTCCCCATGGCAGAAGATGTGAGAAACGTCTCCATGAGGGCCGCACGGAGTTCAGTTGTCTCAGAGCTTCATATTTGGAGAGGAAGGAGGAGGGGCGCACCCTGGAGGTTCTGGAGTACCCACTGAAGTAATGAACAAGAATACTCCTCCAAACCAGCGGATGAGCAACAATGGTATGGTAAAATGGATTTCAGAAGAAGGCAAGAAAAGGGAAAGGGGACAAACAAAGTAAGACCGATGGAGTGAGTAGAAACCATGAAATAATATGGCTGTTATAAATAAAATATACAACTTTTATATTAATTGTAATGGACTAAATGCTCCAGTTAAAAACAATGATTGTCCAATTGAGTCTTAAAAAGCAAACTGTGTACATCAGAACGGACACAGTCTTCATGCTAGATTCCACTTCTCCTGAAATTCTTTTCATTTCAAAAACATTTTAGCATATTTTTGCTCTGAGGATGAACATAGAAACACCTAAATTCCACAGAAAAAAATTAACTTAGAACTTGAAGTTTATTGGAAGACATATGTAGAACAGTAGAGATTTTTCTTTAGTGAATTTAGGTGGGTAGGAAAAGGTTAAAGACCCTGGATTTTTTGTGATGACACAGTAATAGCTATTTAAACTGTTTTTGTTTCTGAATAAAAAGTTGAGATACCGTGTACTGTAGACATATTTAATTAGATCATTAAAATTAAACTGGGAGTTTACAATTTTATTTGGTAACAAGAGAATATAGTAAAACTAAATCATTGTTATGTCATTATTATAACAGTAACCTGAACAAGCAACAAAAGGAAATGTGAAGAATTATATATTTCTCTTTTTCCAATATAAAGGAGAATAACTTTTCTTTAGGAGTGACAGGCTTTCAAAAATACATTTTTTTGTATAGATAATGGATGGCTATTAAAAAAATACCAATAATCTTATGGAATGTGTTATAGCTGTTTATTAGAAGATGAATAAAAGATCTTAATACATTTTTATTAACAGACTGATGGGTTCTTTAAAATGCAAAAGCTAATATACATTTGGATCAGTGCAATTCAATTTCCGTGGCACAGCCAGGGAGCTTTAATGAACTCCATAAGCACACTTTGCTGCTCTGCAAGCACATCTTCATTTTACCTGTGATCTCTGTCTTCAGTTCTCAGATGTTTAAAACTCAGCTGCAGACCAGAATTCCTTTGCGATTTTCCCCTAAGATAGCTTTCCTCACTGCTGGCCAGTCCTAGGCAGGCCGCTGGACACACCGATGCCTGTGTTATGGACCGGACCTGACACTCTTCCCTATCAAGGAAGCCAAACATCCTGAGGAGTTAATAGATTATTTATGCATTCCTGTTGACAAGAAGCAGGACTGAAAACCTTCCTTCATTGTGAAGCTCCAAAAGGACATTCTTTGCTGTTAAGAAAGACAGCAAACTCACAGCTATTAACAATCATACCTAAAACAAAAGCAAACTAAGCAAACAGCTAGAGCAGGAACAGAACCACAGAAATGGAGATCATATGGAGGGTTAGCAACAAGGGTGTGGGAGGAGGAGAGAGGGGGAAAAGGTACAGAGAATATGTAGCATAGACGGTGGGTAGAAAATAGACAGGGGGAGGGCAAGAATAGTATGGGAAATGTAGAAGCTAAAGAACTTATGACACAAGGACATGAACTAAAGGGGGGAATGTGGGTGGGAGGGGGTGTGCAGGGTGGAGGGGAATGATAGGGGAGAAATGGGACAACTGTAATAGCATAATCAATAAAATATATTTAAAAAAAAAAAAAAGAGGGCCTTTCATAGGCCCAGAGGGAACCTCTGCTACTTCTGTGCCGAGCTCTGTGTAACTGACTTTGCTCTAGAATCACAAACGCCAAGGATGACAAATAGACTTGAATGATAGGGATTATGCATCCCCGCCTTGGTTAGGGGCTCAGGACTTGCACCTCTGGCTTTGTCTTGTTATGTTTGCGTTTTCAGCAGCTGAACGCTCTACACATTCTTCGTGGAAATATTACTCAACTTGGGAACATTGGTAATGGTCTTGAGCACGTCGTAGTTTTGACTTAGAGCTCACTCTGCTCATCAGAGCTTCTGTTATGACATAGCTGAGAATTCTGAAGAAACAGCAGTTACACTTGTGCCTTGAGAAGATCCCATCCAACGTGGCGATTGCCAGTTTTTACCAACATCACTGAGAATTTCTCCATTAACCTACCAATACTGAGTGTTCTCGGTGGTATGAGATTTTTTACATTCAATGGTTTTTATTTTTTAAATTACATTGCAGAATTCTGTACTTTTTTCTTTAAGTCTTGAAAACTGCCTTAGCTAACATTTTCAAGGCATTTTCAAATTAGCTGTGTTTCCAACAAAACAATTGTAATTACAATGAGACTCCTGCCACCTTCACAATCGGTAGTTCTTTATAGTAATTTCATGTCTTTTTCATATTGTTTTCATTAATTAACTTGCAGGGACATTGTAATGGTTTTTAATGGCTAATATTAATTTTGCAACCTCTTATAAGTTTTTTTCTTAAGTAATAACTGTTCTTATAGTTCCGAAGCATTGTTAGTCCTCTACTTCCTTTGAAGGTCGATACTTAAATAATTTAGAGAGAACTATGAAATTGTTCTTTATCTCTGGACTGACTAAAGATTCATGTGACTATGGGTTGTATACATATCAAGTCACTTTCATTATTTGCCTTTGTGGATTTTGTTTGGAAACAGTTCAACTAGTGTGGATAGCCACATTTGGGCTCAGTAATACTTTGTCTTCCTTAAGTGATCAATTTCAGTTAAATTATTGCCACTTTAAAAGAGAGCCTCGTGCTTCTTCATGTTTGCAATGACTGATTGTGGAAGAAACACTGAAGGCTTTTCAAACCGTCACATATCAACTTGACATCTCCTGTCTTAGTCTGCAGCTTCTGATTTTGCTTCAAAAGCACTCACAGGGAAAAAATGAGGATGGTTTTAAGTCTGTTCAGCCATACTTCCTTGCCTTCTGTTTATTTTTATTGTGTTTTAAAAGGCCTATTCGCTCTTCTTGGGTGCAGTCACAACAACCTGATAACCATTGAGCCTTACTACTGATTCCCTAATTTTATGTTACAGCATCTTCATGGACAACGACCATGGCCACAGGTCTCGTACAGTGTGGGTCAAGTAAGTATTTCTTGGTGTCCAGGACTATTGTTATATGTATTATATGGGCAAGCTGCTAGTATAGTCACCAGCTAGTAGGAAATATTTGACACATGATTTCCTCAATGAAGAGATCTGTAAAGATAAGAACTGTTCCACAAATCCTCTGGTACCTGGCCACACCTTAAGCACTCGGTGAGTATATATTGAATAAAGGAATGCCATGACTTACTCTAAGGTTTTGTTACTTCACATTTCTGTTAGTATTGCCCTGAATTTCTTTAGTTGCACACCCATAAACAACTCAGTAATTTTTGAGAAAGGATATCACTGCTTTGCATATTCACAACTTTAATTTTTACTAATAGATTAAAAATTGAAGGAAGATGTTTTAAGAATAATATTCTGGCTCTGCCTCTTTCTTATGTCTGGAGGTTTATGCCACTTGCTATGAATGCTTGTGTTCTCATAATTTTTATGTTGAGCCCCTAATCCCCAACGTGACCGTACAGGAGGTGGCGACTTTGGGCGGTGACTAGGTCATGAGGGTGGACCCTCCTGAGCGGACTTCGTGCCCTTATGAAAGAGACATGGGGGGTGGGGGTTGCATCAATTCTCTCTGCTCTTCAGCGTGTGAGGATACGGTGAGGAAATGCCATCTGCAAGCCAGGAAGAGTTCTCTCACTGACACCACATCTGCAGCGACCTTGTTCTTGAACTTCATAGCCTTCAGAACTGTGAAGAATAATTGTGTATTGTTTAAGCCACCCAGTTTATGGCAGACTATTACGGTATCCTGAGCTAATAGACATTCCCTCATCTTCTGTACATTGTCCTTGCATTCAAACGAAACTTCTTCCTCCCAGGGATGCCTATCCTGGAGTTTTGTGTGTTCTAACTAAGTTCATGTGAAATGGCTGCTTTTGCAACTGCTACAGAGTGGTGACCCAAAAGATATATATTGTTGTTTGAACAAAAATTTTAAGCAATGGAGTTTGATGCATTAAACTGGAGTGGCTAAAAGCAAACTCCAAAAATAATTCCTAGTATGCTTGAACTAGTAGACTTTCATATTCCAAACTGCAATTCTTATCCTACTATGGTGGACATAGCACAGCTTAAAAACCAAAGGAAATACTTTCATCAGCCATCCTTGAATCTTTACTTTTTTATCCTCATCTGAGGACATGTTTATTGATTATAGAGAAAAAGAGGAAGGGAGGGGGAGAGAGATGGAGACAAACATCGATGTGAAAAAAAACATCGATTGGCTGCCTCTTGTATATGCCCCAACCAGAAACCAAAACCGCAACCCAGGCATGTGCCCTGACCGGGAATCAAATCCATGATCTTTGGTAGATGGGATGATGCTCCAAATGATGAGCCACCCCAGCCAGGGCTATCCTTGAATCCTTCATGCCATGATGACTGCTTGGAAGTATGCAAAGAAAATGATTTCACCTTGCGAAGAGGGTCCTCTCATTTCCCTTAGACAGCATCTGCTCACCCAAAGTGTGCCATCAAAACCAGGAGCTAGCGCTAAACTTTTCAGAAGGGTCTTAGTCAAGAATGTGGTAATGGAATAATTACTCAAGCAAAGACAAAATAATTTTCCTTTCCAAGAATAAAAATAATTAAATCTTAAATTTAGAAGTTCAAGCAAAAAAGGATTCAACCTTTCATTATTGTGGTTAAGGATAAATCCTCTTCTACCACTAAAAAAAGAGAGGAAAAGAATAGTAGGATATCAGTGTGCCAGGTTACCAGGTTAAACAAATGCAAAAAACTGTACCTTTATGGAGGAATTCAAGCTGGTCTGATTTCTATTTACTTTCCCTTCTGTTCTTGCACCTGAAGTCCAGAATTCACATTACCCATCCTCGAAGTTATTGGAAAGAATTTGTTCCTTCTGTGAAGTTCCTTTTGTTTCTTCTATGAAGATAGACAATCATCTTACAAGGAGAAAGTTTGGTTACTGGTTTCCCCCATCAGATGAAGCTAGCCCTCACCTGCCTTACTTTTCTACTCACCTTAAGCTTTCAGGAGTGATTTTTATAAGGATCCTCTCAGGTGTGCAAAGGACATATCCTCATCCAACTCAGTGTTTTGTGGAAAGTTCCCAGATCTGTACGAGCAGAGGTAATGATGTCGAAATAGCTCCACAATATATGGACTGTCAAATTGTAAGTAAAAATATTCACATAGAGACAACAACCACATGTCTTCAAATAGATGGTGAATCATGTTTTGTGTCAGCAGGGAAAGAGATTTTTTCAATGATGTCTATTTCCAAAGTCAGCTCTAAGAGATTTAGAACTTTGACAGAGCAGTATACTTTCTGAGGGAGACGGAAATTGAATTGGCTCATGAATCAGTGGGCCTGAGAGCTGGTCCCCTGCTAATTGTTTCCTTGGCATGCAATGTCCATGTTATACCCAGGACACCATGGCTTACCCAGGATTAAGCGGACCATGTAGCATGAGTCAGAGGTAGGTCTTGAGGACTGTATCATTCTACAGATTTTTTTTCTAAGGTTGTGATTTAGTTTTAGAAGAGCCGTTCAAATCCAAGAAACTACTATGGAGTTCCAACAGTCCCTGGGCCTCTACTCTGGTGATACTGGAATATTTTCTTTACCCTATTCATCTGCCTCAATCTCTAGCAATTCAAAATTCCCCAAAGCATCTGTAACTAATACAAAAGATACAATGTAAGATCGTTGTTTGTTTAAGTGGTCAGACTGTGCCACAGGACAGGGTATAACATGAGTGAGGTCAAGGTCAAAAGACAAGTAAGTACCATTCATCGAAGACGCCAATGCACAATTCAAGGTCACTGAGAACAGACACCATGTGATGAAGTGGTACAGCATTTACTTACAGCAAGAGGAGAGGGCGTATACAAGATCCCGCCCACGGCAATGCATTGCACCCCCGTTTCCCCGTGTCTCCTAGACCCCCATGTCTACTACATCCGTTCTACAATGTGCTATAGCAGAAGGACCCAGACCCTTGCCCGGTGTGATCAGAGATGCAGACAGATGGGGGCGTGCTTGAGGGCCAATAAGGCATGCGTAACTGAGGAGTTCCAAGCCGAGTTTACATGTGTCTGACACAGAGAAAAAAGGGACATGCTGGCTGCGCTCTGCGTTGCTGCGTGCAGTGTGGTTGCAAACTCGCCCCATGTTCTGTACGGAGCACACAGTTCTTGGGAACCAGGGGAGGTGTTGGGCTGCACTTGACCAGTCCCCCACCCCCAATTACCAATCAAACTTATCATCTTTGATTTTAATCTAAAATAGATTATTTTATCTATTATTATCTATTACTTATCTATTTAGAGATATGATATGATTTGATTTTCTATCTAAAGTCACAGGTCTATGAGAAACTTTTAACTCTGAGCATTAACTCTTGGCAATGTACGCCAAATGCTAAATTCAGTACTTGGCACAAGTAAAAATTCAATAAATGGAAAGCTCATACTTTAGAAAAAAGCAAATATAAAGATGATGGTAATCTCTATTGTGATCTCAGTAGACTAATAACTTGCCTTTCAAAAGAGTTTGTATTAGCATACTAAGAGAAGTTGAGTTACCTATGTAGTATTTCATTATAATATACTGTGTTAGAACAAGTTATATTTATCTCATTCTATTCCTAATGCTGCACTTAACTAACAGCATCCCAAGCATTTAATTATTTCTCTCTGATTTAACATTTTATTACGAACAATTTTAATCACATATAAAACTAGAGAAAATTGAGATGAATCTCCAGGTACCCATACCATGCTTCTGCAATTACTAACTCACCTCCAGTCCTGTTTCATCTGTATTTCCATCTACTCTTTTGAGACACAAATTATTTGAAAGCAGCTATTAGCATCACATAATTTCATCATAAATATTTTACTATGTACCTCATGCTGATACTCTTTAAAATCATAACTACAACATCATTATCACACCTTAAAATAAGTAAAATGAAAAACTAGAGATTTCTGGTTATGGCACTGGAAAGGAGATGGTGAATTCCCTTTGCAAAATAATAAAAAGGAAAATGAAGACCAGTATAAAACTGAACAAAAATTGTAAAAATATCCCCAACAATTTCAAGCTCTGGAAATCAATCAAATGCGATAAAGGCTACAACGTGAGAAGCATTCATTCTTTAAAAACTGGTAGGGCTTTTGTAAGGACAGAAGGACTGTGCGTGCTTGCCTGAGACTACTCACATCTTCTTCCTGGTACCTGGTGTTTGAGAATTGTAGTTTTCAAGCATGGGTCTCACCATGTAAAGCAACAAAATTGCTGCTAGGAGAGGGAGCTCTGTTTGGAGCCCAGGTTTTGTCAACTCAATGCGTAAATTAGTCAGGAAATAAATGGGGAAAACCTACAGCTTCACTACTTAAGGTTGTGGCCCAAAGAGACCCTGAAAATGAGAGAGCCGCAAAAGTGCTGAGCTAACGATCTTCACACGTCCCTGGCAGAACGGAAAATTATACACCTGCACGAGGGAGATCCCGGGGAGCCCAGGGAGACGTGAACGCCCAGACAGACGTGGAGAAATGAGTGAAAGGTTTAACGTACACACTGGACGGCACACAGATGGATCTACAGAAAGTGGAAAGTCTCACGGGTACACGGCGTTTAGACACAAACTCTGCCAACATCATGGGCCGATCACTTGGTTATATAGACAGAAGTTTGGGCCATAAAAAATGAGACTAAACATATAAGTAGGAATTTTAAGAAATTTTGTAGAGATATTAGTGGACAAACACTAGAAGGGATACAGATTTCAAAAATGATGTTCAGGAAAGTTGAACAAAAAAGGAAAGACGGAGAGGTGAGGGAGAGCAGGGGAGGGAAAGAACAGAAGTAAGAAAGGGGAGGGGAGGGAGGGAGATATATCGAACATCAGAAAAAATAAAAGCGTAATCCAAGATTACTACATTAGAGTTTCTAAGGTTTCCAGTTTTTAATCAAAGATTATAAGACATGAAAAAAAAAAAAACAACAGGAAAGAACGCAGTCAATACAAACTGACTCTACATGGTTCTACAAGTTGAATTTAGTGAGGACTCCAAAACAGCCATTTTAAATATGTTCTAAGATTTTTTTTTAAATGGTGGCAAGGGCTTAACAAATGGGGGATCTTGATAGAGAAGGATAAACTATGAAAAGATCCAAATAAAAATTTTAGAGCTGATTTTAGAGTTGAAGGGCGCAATAACTGAAATGACCATTTCAGTAAGTGGCCGCAAAAGCGGTTTTGAGATGCCAGGGGGAAACGTCCATAAACACAGAGAAAGATTCACAGAAGTTATCCAACTCAAAGAACAGACAGAAAAAAAAGTTAAAGAGGAAACGAACAGTCTCTCAATCGTGTGGGACATCTTCACACACACCAACATGTGGATAGCAGAAGGTCTAGACAGGAGAAAGAGAAAGGACTACGAGGCCCACCCAGAAAAGTTCAGCCGTTGTAAATGGAATGGAATGGTTTACGCAGCATCAGTGTCACCTGGAGAGTGGGCTGGAATGCGCATGTGTGAACAATGACCACGTCACTGAACTAGTCAGTGGGGGTGGTAGATGCTGTTGACTGAGCATGTGAACTGTGTGGCTGTCACATTCAAAATGACTGAGCAAGTAGAGCAATGAATCTGCATCAAATTTTGTGTTAAGCTTGTACATTTCTCTGCAGAAACTATTCGGATGATCCAGAAGGTTGCAGCTCTGGGCAACTGGTGATTGGCAGCTTCATCATGATATCGTGCTCACTTATGCATCATGTCTCATGCAGAGTTTGTTGGCAAAACATCAAATCACCCAGGAGACTCAGTCCCCCTACACCCCACAGTAGATGGCCTGAGACTTCTAGCTTTTCCCAAAACTAAAATCATCTTTGAAAGAGAAGAAATTAGAGACTGTCAATGAGATTCAGGAAAACACAACAGGGCAGCTGAAGTTGATTGAGAGAACTGTGTGAGGTCCCAAGGTGCCTACTTTGAACAGGACTGAGGTATCATTGTCCTATGTAGAATGTTTCTTTAATCTTATATCTTCTTCAATAAGTAAAATTACTCATTTTTGTTTGATGATTTTGTAGCATGGTGTTTTATTTTAAAATCTCACATGATTAATAAAAATTTACAATAGATTATTTTGGGTTTATTTTAATCATATCTCTGGAAAGTTTAGATAGTTCTACCTCTTCCAACCCAGCCCCCCTCACTCCCTCACTGATTTTCATTCTTTCTGAAGAACATGTTCTCAGTAAAATCACATGAACCCAAATCTCCTTCTCAGCCTTTGTTTCTAAGGAGGCTTTTCAAAAACTCCCTTTTCTCCATCCACCTTATTTTTGAGGGTTTTTTTTTTTTTCGGTTTCTATTCTGTCATTGCTTGTATGATTATACTTTACTTTCTTTCAGTGCTTTATAACACATTAGATCATTGTTTGCACCAGTTAATGGGTGTTTCTTTGGGACTTTCTTTATTGTCTGCAGAATGATTTTTCGGATCCTTAGAGTTTTTCCCCTGATGTGGCTTTGTATGGGATGCAAGAGCAATGTTTGCCTTTTTTTTTTTTGTTTGTAATTTTAGGAGGAAAGGTCACCAGAATAGTTTTCCTAGATTCACAACTCTTCACGTTCCTCTTCTTTTGTGTCCATAAGGTAATAAAACTACAATCCTGTAATTTCTGAGTTACATCTGGCCCCTTCTCTTTCAATTTTAGGTAAAACCATTTTTCTTTCCTTGCCATTTCTCTGTTCTACCTGTTGCAGTTTCTCCAGGGTATGGATTATACTGTCAGAAATTCTTCTCAGGGAGGCTCTAACCCTAAAAGGAGTTTCAGGTTTGGTTTTTTTGTTTATTTGTTTTGTTTTGTTTTTTAGTTAAATGTTTCTGGGGTACAGAAAACTTCAGTACCGTCTGACCTTCTCGTGGTCCCTTACCACCAGCTGTGAACTGATGGTTGTCCACCTCACTCTCAGTTTGTTTCTCCTCCCTGATTGGCTCACCATGGCTTTCAAGGGGTTCTTTGGATTTCAGGGTGTTCTTTGGATTTCAATGTAATGCAGTTGCATTGCCTTCTCTTTGACGCTCTCTGCTCGGTTTCTGATTTCTTGTGAGTTTTGTTACTACCAGTGGTTTGTCTCCATGTATTCAAATGTGGGGTTTGTCATGATACATTTTGCCCAACTTGTAGCTGTTGACTCCATGTTTTTAGTTTTGCTGTTCTAATTGCTCTCTGTTGCATAGATTTAAAAACTATTCCACCATTGCCATCAACTTCCCAGAATGCTACAGATTTAATAAGTATTTAAGATGAAGCAACAAAAACAAAAATAAAGATAACAAAATAAACTCCAGACTTTTGGCAGACTAAGTTAACAATTTGGATTGCCAATTTGGATCTCACTGATTAGCTCTGCGGGACTGTAATCGATTTATAAACCACTTGGCTTGTGGCTTGATAAGGACAGAAGATTTCCAGACTATTTCATGAATTAATGCTCAACACTTTTGATTTCATTTACTCCTTCCTTCCTTCCTTCTCCTCCCTGGAGGACATACTAATTTTAGAGGCAGGGAAAGGGGTAGGGTGAGGGGAGAGAAACATTGATATGACAGAGAAACTTCAATCAGTTGTGCTCCAATTAGGGGACTGGAACCTGCAACCTAGGCATGTGCCTTGACTGCGAATTGATCCCCTGACCTTTCAGTTTACTGGATGACATTCTAACCCAGCCATACTAACCAGAGCCAGATTTTCTTTCTAAACTTTATGCCATGTAAAATTGAGGCTTCCAGCATGAAAGGAGGTTAGAGTTGCATGTAGTGGAGAAAAATGCATACAACTCAAGTTCATTTATATGTGGCTCAATTTCTCTAATGCCCACATGTCTTGGCGTTCTTCCTTGCATTCTGATCACTCTTGCACAGTCAGTTTGTTCAGCTGGGTTCTAAGAAACCTCTTAAAATTTTGTTTGAAATTGGATCCCTTGGGTAGTAAGAAAGTGGAAGCAAGTATCATCGTAGGAAAAGTGAATTTTGTAAGGTGTATTGTTACAATCCTCTCGCTTTGTGATAGAAAAAATAAAAAACATACTTATTTAGGTTCAGATATTCATACTGACTGTGGTTAGACTCAGATTGGAGTTAAAAGGCACTTTATTTTTTTAATTTTAATTATTTTATTGTTATTCAAGTATTGTTGTCTACATTTTCCCCACACCACTCCCCCATCCCACCCATCCCTGCCTCCCACCGTCAATCCTGCCCACTTTGGCTTTGTCTGTGTGTCCCTTATACATGTTCCTTGACAACACTCCCCCCTTTATCCCCTCCTACCTCCCCTCTGGTCACTATCAGTTTGTTCTTAATCTCAATGTCTCTGGTTCTGTTTCGCTCCCTTGTTTGTTTTGTTGATTAGGTTCCACTTATAGGTGAGATCATATGGTATCTGTCTTTCAATGGTATGGGAACATATATTTGAAAATGGTACCTTGGACAATGGGTTTGATCTTCAAAATACAAAACTCACACAACTCCACTCCAGGAAGACAAACAATCCAATTAAAATATGGGAATAGGACCTGAACAGACACTTCTCCAAGGAGGACATACAGAGGGCCCAGAGATATAGGAAAAGATGCTCAGCATCACTAGCTATCAGAGAGATGCAAAAAAACTGCAGTGAGATACCACTTCACACCAGTCAGAATGGCCATCATAACCAAATCAACAAACAACAAGTGCTGGTGAGGTTGTGGAGAAAAATGAACCCTAGTGCACTGTTGGTGAGAATGCAGACTAATATAGCCACTGTGGAAAATAGTGTGGAATTTCCTAAAAAACTAAACATGGAACTTCCTTTTGACCCAGTGTTTCCCACTGCTGGGATTATACCCTGAGAATGCTGAATCACCAATTCAAAAGAACCTATGCATTCCAATATTCATACCAAAGTTATTTACAATAGCCAAGGACTAGAAGCAACAAAGTGCCTATCAATAAATGAGTGGATCAAAAAGTCTATGGCACATTTACACAATGGAATGCTACACAGCACAAAGAAAGAAGGAGCTCCTTCCCTCTGGGACAGCATGGATGGATCTGGAGTATATTATGCTAAGCGAAATAAGCCAGGTGGTAAAAAGCACTTTCAACAGGAGCTGAAATTGTACTATCTTACCATCTAATGAGACAGAGTCCTTAAGCCATTAAAAGTTAAATCCCTTCTCTGCAGACAGGGTGTTCAGAGGAAACAAACCCCTACCAGTAATGTGGGAACTTTGTCTGGGAAGGCCAGTGGGAGGCAGGCCCTGCCTGCTCAGATGCAGCCCAGTGGTAGCCTAGAGAAGTTGTCCACACATGTGGTCTGCCCTTCCCTTTAAATGATGCCCTGAGAACAAACCCTACTCTTTTCTTTCCTAGTGCCCACAGAACAGGGGTCTGCAAATGTTTCTTTTAAGGGCCACATATCAGAGTCTTGGTGGGCTCATGTCTCCAATGTAATCACTCAGTTACTCAGCTCTGCTGTTGTACCGAAGCAGCAGCCCCACACCGAATACAAAAGGCCGGCCCTGGCTGTGTTCTGGTAGAACTCCCTGTACAAACACAGACATCGGGCCAGATACAGTCTGCAGGGCAGCCTATCAACTCTTGCTCTAGAACAAGATCATAATGGAGGGTGAGGCCTAGCCACATCATGGCACGAAAGGAACGTTTAAAAAAATCCTGTTATTGACAACCTCCATCTTAAGGGGGGAACATCCATTCACAGAAGATTAGCCTGGTTTGGGACCAAACATGGGGGATGCAATGGGGAGGTCTTGATGGGAGTGGGAGGAAGCTATTTCTGCAGTGTTCTTTCTTTGTGTACTTATTACATAAAGTGCTTCCTTTACTTACACCTTTGTGGTGTGGAATGAAACTACACAGGTACATTAGAGAGAAATATGAGGGTTTCTCTAGCTAGCTCTTAAGTAACAAAACCTAAATAAGAATACCTGGGAGAATTGCTTGAAGTACATTCCATGACAGAGATAAAAGAGGGGGTAAGATTTTAGATCATTTTTGGTGATTTTTATGTGTGAGAAATCCAAGATGTCTTGTGAATTCAGTCCATATATGGGGAACACATAAACCTGGTAAATAGATTTTGATTCTGTACCACCTTATTCAGGAAATAAGTTTGGTAATTGAAGAAGATTAATTTAAAAACATTTATAGTTTACTCAGATTGAGGCAAAAGGTCTAACTATTAAGTTTGGAGATAGCCTGCTTTGTTTGATGTCTGCATTCCCATTTTACACTTGGGAATATCTATTATGATGAATAAGAAATATTTCCACACATACTTTACTTACTTAAACTTATATATATAAAATATTTATATAAAAACATATATAAACATATACACACACACACACATACTAGAAATCTAATTAACAGAAAGTAAGGTAGCACTTGTTGGGACATGTTTTAGTTCACTAGGCTACCATAATAAAACAACACAGGCTGGGAGGCTTAAACAACAGAAATCAATTTCCTCATTGATCTAGAGGCTGGGACTCCGAGATCAAGGTGTTGGGACATTTGGTCTCTCCTGAGGCCTCTCCCCTTGGCTTGCAGGTGTCCGCTGCCTCGATGCTTCCTCCAATGGCCCCTTCTCTGGATGCGGGAGCCCCTGGTGTCTCTTTCTCTTACAAGGATACCAGTTCTGTGGGATCAGGGCTCCATCCTTATTACCTCATTTAATATTAATTACCTGTTTAAGGACCCTAGCTCAAATACAGCCCCATTAGGGGTTAGGAATTTTCGGAGAACACAGTCCAGTCCGTAACAGGGCAAACGGCATATGGAAGTTGAAAATGCTTGCACTGCCAAGATTTTAATTGTTGGGCCAAGAACCTATTATTATTAAAATGGTAATTGGGATCGTAGATTATGTAGACAGGTAGAGAAATATTTCTCCATGAATAACCACTAATAAGCAAGTAGATTTTTGAACAGTTTCATTTTAACATTTTTCTAGTTTATTATCTTGAATAATAAAGTATTGTTTTTGTAAAATAAGCTGTTAATTCTGGTGCATAGTCCTGAAAAGAGCCATCATTGCATAAAACCAAAAACAAGGCAGAACAGTTTAAACTTATAATTAAAACTTGGAAATTTGAAAAGGTTAGTATATGAAGTAAATGCATTGTAAAATTTTTATGATTAAGTTTGGAAAATACTTACCCCTATTCAAACTGATGTTATAAAATTGTCCTGTGAGAATGAAGAGCCTTTAAGGCTAGATAAATATGAATTAATTACCAATTTCTACATGATATCCTGAATTCCAGACTACTGACTCTCTCTTTTGCCTTTGCAGTAGATATTGGCTTTTTTTTTTTTTTTAATCTGCAACAAAAGTACAAAAGGAAATTCTGGGCTGATGTAGAGATTGGTCAAGACAACACAACATGTAGTAGCTCTCAAAAGAAAAGAGCATTATTGATCACATTCTATGATGAAACCAAACTTTGCATAATTTCTGCAAGTCAAAGATATGAAATCTTATTTGCATGAAGTCTATAAAAGTTTTATATACATCTGACTATTGCCTAAACTATAGTTTTGACTTACTTAAAGCATCCAGAAATCTGAATATGAGCTATATAACATTCTGATGAAGAAAAAGAATGCTGTGAAATATTTTAGAAATTTTTTTCCTTTTGAGGTTTCTTTCAAATTTCAAACAATTTCAATTTAGAAAGAAAAGTCAGAAAGTATAATTCCTTTTGTGCCCCATCATATATTGTTTGGAATATTCATGGGTTTTCTTTCTTTCCTTCTACTTTATTTTTTTATTGTTTATTCTATTACAGTAGTCTCAGTTTTTTTCCTGTTGCAGCTCTCCACCCAGCCCACCCATCTCGCTCACAGTTGATCCCCTTTCTGTTGTTCATACCTGTGAGTCATTCACACATGTTCTACAACCAGTCCTTTCCCTTTCCTTCCACTATTCATCTCCCCCCCGCCCCCCAGTTATCAGTCTATTCCATGTTTCCATGTCACTGGTTCTATTTTTCTCATCAGTTTATTTTGTTCATTATATTCCAGTTATGAAAAAGGTCATACAGTATTTGTCTTTCATCAATTGACTTATTTCACTTCTCCAGTTCTATCCATGTTGTCTCAAAAGGTAGGACTTCTTTCTTTCTGCAGTGTGGTATTCCATTGTGTAAATGTACCACAGTTTTTTGATCCACTCATCTACTGATGGCCACTTGGTCTATTTCCAACACTTGACTATTGTAAATAGTGCTGCTATGAACACTGGGGTGCATAAATTCTTTTGAACTGGTGTTCTGGGATTCTTAGGGTAAACTCCCAGCAGTGGAATTGCTGGGTCAAAAGGCAGTTCCATTTTTAGTTTTTTGAGGAAATTCCACACTGTTTTCCACAGTGACTGCACCAGTCTGCATTCCCACCAACAGTGCACTAGGGTTCCCTTTTCTCCACAACCTCACTAGCACTTGTTGTTTGTTGATTTGTTTATGATAGCCATTCTGACTGGTGTGAAGTGGTAGCTCATTGTGGTTTTAACTTGCATCTCTCTGATGGCTAGTGATGCTGAGCATCCTTTCATATGTCTCTGGGCCTTCTGTATGTCCTCCTTGGAGAAGTGTTTGTTCAGGCCCTTTGCCCATTTCTTAATTGGATTGTCTTCCTGCTATTGAGTCATGTGAGTTTTTTGTATATTTTGGAGATCAAACCCTTGTCCGATGTATCATTGGCAAATATATTCTTTAAAAGTGAAAAAAGAAGAATATTTCAGTTTTAAAGAATAATGCATAGTTTTATTTTAAAGTTTCTCAGAAAGAATTTTACTAGTACTAGTACTTAACATATGCTAAACATTTTTTAGAGAAAAAATAATAATTTCTAATTTGGAAACCAAATTCAGCAAATTGTTCGATTCACTGGCTACCTGGATAACTTAAATATTCATTTGATGCCACTTCCAATACTTTAAAATCATCTAATTCTTTTAGGTAGGGCTTCAGTGTCTGTTAACATGTAGTCCTACCTATTTTTATGAAATGTAGTTTCTTCAGTATTATCTATTTGTCTGGTTTATAATGTACTGAAATATTATGAGTCTTTTTGCAGATGCCTGAACACTGTTCTTCAATGAATTACCAACAATCAGAGAATTTTGGAGTTTTCTTTGCTGATGAACCTCTTCCAAATAAACGTTAAATGATGGTTTTGAGAGTAGGTATGTAAAAGTCTTCCCTCTCCCTCCCCAAATGTTGGGGAAGTTATTAAACATTCCACCCATGTTATCAGCACTGTTAGATTTCTGCCGGCCCAATTACGTTAAAATGAACTCTGATTTGCTGCAAATAAACGCGTATAAGTCTTGTTTAAATTGGCCTCAGTCATCTTTTCAATGTAATGAAAATAAAAGTGCTGCCTTTACTTAAGATAACTTTTGATGCTCCGGGCGGGGGAGGGGGGGGCATGGGTGTTGATGAGAGCCTGGCCGCCATTGCCCCACTGCGCGGTGCGGGCCATCTGCTGACTCAGTGAAACAACGCATTCACAACACGCTGCGTCATCTGGATGTTATTTTTCTGCCTACAGCATTGTTCAAGTCAATCTGTGAGCTCGTAAATAAAAACATCTGTCTTATCTTTCTGATTTCCAACAATTGAAAAAATAATGCTTTTCTTTACAGATAAAATTGAGTCATCCTACTCCTTTAACAGTAAATAAATATTTCCCAACAAATATTTTCAACTCTAAATTTCAGGTTGCTTTCATTTCCTTCAATATTTTTTTTTTTTTTGCAATAAGTTCATTGATCGGAAACAGTTCTACCACAAAATCCATCTGACTCCATATACAAGAGCTTTACATGTATATTACTTTTTCATGTGTTCTCATTTTTCTAGGAATTTTTTTATCAGAAGCTTCTGGTTTTGTGTTCTAATAATAACTACGTGAAAAAACACAACACAGTTACAAACAAGGTAGACAAAATGTCCAAATATTAAAGGAAAGAGGAAAGCAAACACGAAGTCTTTCTAAACTGTATAATGTTGGAATGAATAAACAGGTCTATGTGGATGGATGGTGCTATAAAAATATCATTGATAGTTATGTTATTACCTCATTTTTTGTGATTTTATTTTATACCTTGATGAAAAATGTGTCTATTTTGCAGTGCCACAGAACAAAATCATTGCTCTTTCACAATGAATATAACTATTAATGTGTGACACTTCCATTGTTTTGCTCCCAGTGGAGATGAACAGCAGTGAACACTGGGGCTGTGCAGAACACGGTCAAAATTTTAAATGTCATATCATCCATCATTCATTTGGTGGTGAGGCATGGAGACCCCTGTTAGAGTCCCCAAATCTCTGTGTTGTGACCCGGGATGAGCCACTTTTCTCTGTCTCACCCAGGTGCTCATTGGCGTTGCCCCCCTCCAAATGGTAGCTACTTTAGTTTTATCGCCTCCATTAAACCCATCACACTGAGTTTGAATTCTACCATTAATCTGAAACATAAGGTACACAAGAAGAACAACCACAGTGTAATGAAAATAGGAAGGGAAAAGCTAATATTCTACTAAGTAGGTTTACAATTTCCCCTTTGCTATTTCTCATCTTGGACCCATGGTTTAAAATAAAACAAAATACCAGCAAAATATTCTCTTTTCATCCCACAGTTTGATTCAAAATCTTCTAATAACAGACCAGAGGCTTCTGCTTTATATCAAGTGTAACAGGGACCAGATTTACCCACCCACTTGAAATAACCAAGATACAGATAAAACAAATGACGCAGTGGTTTTGAAGACACTGGATGTCGCTGACAGGAAAGATAATAATTGCTTAGAGATGGGAAACACGTTGGGTGAGCCCTACAGTTGCAGTGCTTACTGCCTGGGGAGTTTCCAGGCTGAGGTGCACGGAGGGAAAATTGAGGCAGAGCCCAGGGGACAGACACCCTGAATCCAGGAGACAGAGCTGGGGTCCAAAGGGACAAAGGCAGATAGAGTTTGCAGGGCTGCAGAGATAAAGTTCTGGAGGTCAGCAGATGGCAAGACATGGGAGACAAATGCAGACTAACACGAAAACTGTGTCTCCCTGAGCAAGATTCTAAATATGTAGTCAGAACATTCAGGCATCTGTGTGTGCTCCACTATAATTAAGGCCCTAGGTGAAAGCCTTAGGAAGGTCCTCCAAAATGCTCTGGGAAGTAGCTGAAGACAGAGCGAAATTAATAGCCGTACAGACTGTATGATAGACTTGGTTTCCAAAAAAGCGGCTAAGTATTCAGGGAACAGGAAACCACCCAAGATCTTAAAGCCCTAACATTGCTTCCTGTGCATATAAATGATGGCCTTAAGGATGCCCTTACTGTGACATAGACCCTAGGGGAAATAGAATTTCAGAAGTTATCATTGCCTTCAAACGCCTTTCTCTAGAGACTATTTAATGACTCAAGTTGTCATTAATTCCCAACATAACATGTCAACGCACACAGTGCTACATATGACTTCCCAGTTCTGTTTAAAAACAGGCCATGTGAAAATACAACTAATGGTAACAAGCAAAGTGCAGGAAACAACGCCGCATCAGCAGCATCCTTGACGACAAAGAGTAACTACGTGGCGCTGAGCTCAATTTCGGTCTCCACTCCCACATGGGCAGTTCCGCATCACAGAGGACCAGAGCCTTCAGCTGGAAGGAGGATCTGATAATGACAAGGACTTAGGTATAATGGCCTATCATTTCTTTACTAAATCACTTTTATTAGTTAAATCTTGAATAAAATAGAGCAAATTGTTAACAGCTTCAGCAGGTGAGAGTTTGGAGGGGAAACACTGAGGGATTTGGGATTTTTGAGAGGTTCTGAGCTGTTGTGTACTGGAGTCCATCCCCCCTCTCTCTACACAGCTTCAGGCGCACAGCTCACGGTGACCATCCATCTGGTCAACCTCTGCATTGCCTATCATTAGTCTTGGGAAATGGTCTGCTTACTGTTCTTAGCCTACTAGCACATAATTCAACGAGCCAGCTTCTGTCTTTCCTTGAAAAGAAAATATTCAAAGCACCCTGGAAATGCCAGCCCTGTGCCTGTGGGGGAAGCAAGGGGGACTACATACGGGGATTGGGAGGCACGAGCAGGTTGAATCCAAGGTGGGAGATGAGTTTTGTGATTTGTGTGTTGTGTACACTGTGTGGCAGGAGGAGGGGACTGCTGTAAAATCACAGAGAATTCGGAATTCAAGTAAGTACTCTCTAGCGTCACAGGTGAGGTCTTTCAGATTCCACCTAGTTACTCCTGACATACAGATAATTTTGCCTTTCACATTTTAGTGCCAACAGGTAACTGGCTGTATAAGCTCCTAATTCAGGGAAGCAGAAGCCGCGGTGAGGGAACATTAGAATCAGCACAGTGCGCTGAACACTGAAACCTGAGGACTAATCCCTTTCTAACCTTAAACCACTTAAGTGAGCTTAGCCTCAGTTTTCTTATAATTTAATGGGAGGATTAGACTGTACGTAAGTCGTGTTGAGTGGGGTTCACTGATTAACAAGCACCCTTCCATTGTTATATCACTATGGTTCGACACACTTAGAGTTATATGAAATTTTAGCTATTACTTTATACTAACACTCAGCCTACGTTGATATCACAGGAGCAGAAACAGTAGATCAACAAGGCAATTACATTAAAAAAAATCTAGCCAAGTCAATTAACTGAGCGAAACGTTTATCTAATTGAAAAAATTTTCCCTTTCACTTCTTGAATTTTTAGGCCTGTTAAACGCCTATGTAACTTCACACTTTAATCTCGACTGCAATGATTTAGATAGCTCCTAACTGAATCTCTCATTTGCTAAATAATTAAATTGATTCCCTGACAATTTTTCCTAACAAACTTTTGTCACACAAAAATGTGAGTTTTTTTTTTTTAATCACCACCCATTTTTCCATCAACATTAAAAGAGACGAGGAGACTGACCACAGGCCCAGGCAGTATCGATTTGCTCTGAGCGTGAAGTACAGCAAGCACATTTTCGCCTTTGGGGTGGTCTGGTTGGGTTTAAATACTTAAAATGAAATGCTGAATTTACATGATTCAGAGCCTAGTATCAGGTTAGAGACAGAGAGAAGTGAAAAACCTGGAGAGGTAATCCCAGCTCTGTCATTTACACGCTTTTGACTTTGTTCAGAATGTTAATCACTCTGAGCCTTGATCTCTTTACCTATAAAATGGGTATAATAATCCCATTATAATGGGATGCAATCAGAGTTAAAATAGTTAATTTTACGTAAGGCTCCTAGAATATTCCCTGACATATAGCAAATGTTCAAAACATATTAGCCTATAAAAGTTAAATTTCTGATTTTTTATGACCTTTGAAACAAAGCCATTACTATTACTGTCCAAGTGTGTTCTCTGAGATCTTGCCTGATATTATTTTAAACTATTTTGACTTGTATGTTAACATTCATTTTTATATGCTGACAAGTTAAAGAAAGTATCGGTAAGATGAAACAAAGCAATATTCATTTTTATGTAATTAATTTAAGACATTGCATATTTCAAAGATATAGGGTTCTCAGTTTTAAGTGGTTGAAGGTCTTCCATCTTTTAAACTCTTACATTCTCCCCTGTACTTGGGTTGCGTGGACTTACACTGTGTCTACACACACCAAATTAAAGCAACATGCATTAAATCATTCTGGCACATAATTAGTTACATCTGAGCCAACTATAAAGCACTTTTATTTTTTCCCCGAACCTTCTCATCTTACATTTCCTCTCTCTCTGTTGTTTATACAACGCTACTAAACTTGTAGAACTGAATCTTGCAAACAAATTTGCACATCATGCAACATTTCAAAAGAGATGGGTTGCAGGGCCCTGTGAGTTGCCTTTGTGCCTATCAAGCAACCCTATTCTAAACACAGATTCTTCTGTTGCTGTCTTCAAACTAGCATGCCTCTGGCCAAACAGGAAGCCCTCGCAGGCTCCAGACACTGTGTTTCTATCCACAGGACTTTGCCATGATTGCGTTGCCTGCAGGAACTCAAACAAAGCCATGGGTGACAGATAGAACAAACCTTTTGGAGACGTGCAAAAAACGCAAACTTCTGCTGATCCTAACCAGCTGTTTTATAACCATTTATTTATTTTCCTCTTTTAGCAAAACAGTTTAAAGTTAACCGATTCATTATATACAACCAAGTGCTGTCATGTGAGCCCTTGAACATTTCACTTAGGAGCCAAGAGGTTAGGCAATTGTTTGAATTTCATAAGGAAAAACAGATGTGGTTGCAAGGACTTACACTAATGGAATTCAGGCTGGAGGAGGAGTTGGAAGCCTCGCCCTTCTCTGAAGCTGCCCCGCTGAGGTTTGCTCACCAAACCAAAGGGCTCAGGCTGGGTGGGCTTGGAAAGATGGGTCCAAGGCATTCATTCTTCCTGCTTAGAAAGATGTTAGTGAATGTATAACAAACTGAATAGATCAATTTTCTTGTATTTAATAAATTCTCTTTTGGAAATATTAGGTTTTGAAACCAAAAATCTAGTTAAGAGTAATTATAAATACTGCACAAGAACTTTTCATAAAATGATTTTGTTTTTATACAGCGTATCAACTAGTTGAATTGATTTATACAACTGAAGATGAAAAAAATCGCTATGGAAACTAAAACGGACGGAAACAGATCCTACAACATATCTCACAATTATCTCATGAGACATTGTCACTGGAACGTCAGGTTCAACCACTAGTTCCCAAATATCTCTGACTATTCATAAATTGGGAATATTTTACAGAAACCCAATTCTCTGGAGCCACCTCAAATTTATGAAATCAGAATATCCAAGGGCAAGGTAAGGGAGTTTGTGTTTTTAAAAATCCTCAAGTGGTTCTGAGGATCAACACAATTTGAGAATCTCTGATTCACATAGGAGATTTGTCAACTGCCTACCTCATTATATCAGGGCTAACTGTTACTGGATGTTTTGTAGCAAAAAAAAAAAAAAAAAAAACAGCTGATTCAAGGGTGCCTAGAATTTTGTCCTGTGAAAACATATTCATATTAGGTCTGAAGAATTCACTGCCAAGGTGACAGGCAAAGTTAGAACTCTAAGTTGTCCAGAAAATTATTTCAAGCATTTATTTTCTCCATCAGGATTGTAAGGCCCAGAATGATGATGGAACATTTGAATTCATCTCATCTGGACTTGATTTCAAGAACACAGCATGAGCTACGCTACCTTTGTGGTCTCCGATGCCTTCTAACCCTTGCCAAGTTTATAATTATAAACGTGTGCTGTGAAGCATCTGCCCACGTGCATGTCAGGCGACTGAAACGACACTAGCCGTGGCCTCCGCTGGCCTGAACTTCAGACGGGCATCTTCTCGTGCCTAGGCCCCTGAGCTCCTTTTCTTTAGAGTACAGATGTTAGAAAATGTGTAACTGTAAATGACTTCTCTGTCTCTTTGATATGTAGATCTATTCAATCTCTTCTTACTAGTTTTATAACCCTAAACTGTCTTTCTGAGGACATGGGAGCCATTCCTTTGAAAGGTAATCATCAAGAAATGCAGTGCCTCCATCCCCCATTCTTTGTGGGGACTTAACTTCTGACAGTACTTTGGTCCAAATTGTAAAACTAACTCCTGTCATAAAGATACAATAAAGTTTGGTTTTACTCTGCACAAGGCCAATTACTAAACACAGGTGTCCTATGATTCCTTTCTCACTCTGGCTTTAACCCACCCCCTCCCACCCCCCACCCTAGCCCTTTGTTTCAGCAGAGTTGAGCTCATGTTGAGTTCTGGTCTCTCTCCCCCATTGCAAAAGCCTTCAATAAAATCATCCTGGACTACTTCATGGTGTCTAGAGTGATTTTTGCCTTGGCACAAGCACTGGGCACTTTACAGGAATAGTCACCCACACTATGTTCTATTACATTTCATCTTTCATCAAATAAGGAATCAGATTAAGATGGATCTCTTGTTAGTCTTGGCGTCTCTTTCCCAGAGGGCAATGCATCATAGTATGTGTCATACATCTAAAAGAGAAATAAGCACGCTAACTATGATTATGGGAATATGCACTAACTACATAGCAGTAATATGCACTAGCTGTACGGTACAGTAGGCCTGATGACGGACAGGGCTTCGGCTTCACACGCCACACCAAGAAACTAGATAGGAAGGCAGAGAACCTAAGAAGATAGTAAAATGGCAGAGATGGATGCAGAAGTGTGAGTGCTCCGGTCTGCTTCTCTGGTCAGAGGAGGGGAAAGGTTAGGAAATAACACAAAGCCTGTTAAATAGGCTTGTTAAAGAGATACTCATATATCCATACATATCTAGAGGATGACAACATTGGTGAGCTCTTCCTCAGTTTGAAATACTTGGGAGGAAAGTAACTATGAAGAAACACATTTTTTGTCAGTTTCATTTTTCTCTTAAGTCCCAGAAAGTCACAACAGTAGGTCTATTCAAGTTGGAAAGAACAGAATTACCATTCATTGATCTTTCTTGGTGCCCAGATGACTGGATTTCCCAGACACTAGCTCATAAAGGGGAAAGCATGCAAATGTCAGTAAAAGAAAGCCGTGAGTACAGAGGAGGGGCCCATTGGAACCCCTCATTAAACTGCAATCAAGGACTACCCCTGGTGCAATATTCCCTCTGTAGAGGCATATGTTCCTTTTATATTAGTGTGCTAGGGCTGCTGTACCAAATACCATACACCGAGTGGCTTAAATAACAGACATTTATTGTCTCATAGTTCTGGATGCTAGAAGTCCACGAAGATCAAGGTGTAGGCAGGATTGGTTCCTTTGAGGGCTATCGGAGAAAGTCTGTTTCCTGCTCTCCCCTAGCTTCTGGTGGTTTGCTGGCAATATTTGGCATTCCCTGGCTTGTAGAGACATCACTGTGATCTTTGCCTTCATCATCACAGGTTGTTCCCCCAGTGTCTTCTCTCTGTGTCCAAACTTCCCCTTTTTATAAGGACACAAGTTATGTTAGCCCCTCCCACCGAACTAACTTGAACGAATTACATCTGCCATGATCCTGTTTTCAAATAAAGTCACATTCTCAGGTATGTAGGGTTAGAACTTCAACATACAAATTTCAGAGGCTGGACACAACTTAGCCCATAACATTCAGAGGTAAAAAATAGAGTCCTTTTTATTTAAGGTTTTGGTTCTCAGACTATGAGTGTGGCTCTTTTCTAGCTAGAGTGTAGTCTGCACCACCCAGGAACTTGTTAAACATGGGGAGTTTCTAGCTCCACCTCAGTCCTACTGAGTCAAATTCTGCTTTTGAGCAAGTTCTCCGGCTGATTCCTATGCGCACTCAGGTCTGAGAAGAGCTGTAGCCCAGACCGATCCTTTATCCAGATGGGCTTCAAGAGAGGTCTGAACTGAGTTCTACTCTCACTTGCGGCAATTTCTCTTTCTAAATCTGCCTGTCACAATTTTTCTCTTCTCATGCCTATTTTCCTTCTAGTTTGTGAAACCAAATTATTTTATTTTAAAAATTATCTTTGTGGTTTATCATATCTCTTTGAAAATTTATTTTATCTGTTCTTTTTTGTTTGAAATCATCTTAAATCACTTTTAGAAAATATGCAGATTATTGCCTACCTTTCTGTATCAATTATCAACATAATAATAAAACTACCTTCTCTTTCGAGGCCTCTATGATCACTTCTGAAATCTGGGCCATGAGCTCCAAACCTCAACACAAAGTTGGAGAGGAAGCTTGGACAGACATTGGTCTTATCTCCTTGGTGTCTTGAAATAACTTATTTGACTGTGGAATGAAGAATCGAGCTTGGAAAAGGTATACTTGCTGACAGTTTGCTGATAAAGTATGTGAGGATGGTTAAATCTGGGTCTGGAGTTTGGATCCGGCAGAGGAAAATAAGCACAGCTAGCACCCCACAGTCACTGAAAGTGGTAGATCCTCACAGGTGGCAGAACTCTTTGGTTCAAAGAGACAGATGGTGGTGTTACGAAGATCTGGGCTTGAACAGGAATGATGCCATACGCGGTGTGTGTGACCTGAGCTGAGCATATTCAACCCACCTAAACCTCAGATGCTCAGCTGGGAAAAAGGGATTGTTATTTGCCAACTACGGATACTTGTAATGGAAGCATTACATTAAATAATGTGTGTAAAACCACCTGGGAACAGTCCTCGGTATGTTAAAAAAAAAAAAAAACTACAGAAATGATTATTTTCTGTTCCTTAATGTTTTCGAGTGCTTTTTATTTTTGAAAATCAGGAAACCACAGGCCAGAGCCATTGCGTGAATTATAGGACAAATTCTCTGGAACTCATCAAACACTTGGAAAGAAAATATGTATAATTGACCCAGAGTAATCTCCAGAGATAAAATAAGCTTTGAGGAGAGAGGCATAGCAATAATATAGCAAAGATCACATGTGTAAGGGGAAGCTGGGGGGTGGCATGGACCACAAAGGGGCCACATGCTAAGCCCGACAAGCCCAGGGGAGGCCAGCAAACGGGCCTTGCAAACTCAGAGACTGAACGTAACCTCATAGGATGGTCTGAACGTAACCCTTCCTAACTAAAAGTGGGTCATGGCAGGTAGTCATGTCCTAGGCTGTAGCTCCCTCGACAAAGCTCAATCTTTACCTTAAGTGATCCCGTCTATTATTGTTTTGTATCTAAGATAAGATTCCCTTGGAAGGTTGGAGTCATCTCCTTTTCCTGACCCCCTGGAGGCAGCCCACCTCACCAGAATGTGAGACCTCGGAACCCTTCCTTGTTATCCTGTGCCCCGGGTATCATCTCTCCGTGCCGCTCATGTGAATTGCTAACTGTCCCATACTGATCAATGTAAAAGAAGTGTGTGTCTCCTTGTTTTACTTTTTATACAATTCCAGAGATTTTTCCCCACTTTGCTTTTTCCTGTCCCTTTAATCTACCACCAATGGATTTCATGTAACCCTCCTTTGATTTTAATGTATAAAATAAGCTGCAAAACTGCCATTTCCTGGAGCACTTTCTCAATTTGTTGAGATTTTGCTCCTTGGCAATTGTCATCAGTTTGTTTGCCTCAAATAAACTCTTATATGACTTTGGAGGGGGGGGGCGGGGGGGTACTGGATGTTCTATCATCGACAGTGGCACAGCCAAAGAAAAGTAAAAACTGGAATCATAAGTACAGAAGTGGCAGGGATGTGATGAAAGTTAGGACTTAAAGTGGTAGAAAACTCAAGGTAGAATCGGAATTGTAAAAGCTTATATTTAAACCAGCCTTTGCAACTGACAGATGAGGAAATGGAGATGCAGAGGGGCAGGGGTGGGTAAAGCGAATGAGGAGGGCTTGGGCACTTCTTCCAGTCTCCAGATAAGGGCACCGCAAAGTACCCCGCCGGGAAATCCTTAATCCCCCGTCACAGCGGACCGATGCAGCTGCCTCCGTGCTTGTCCCGAGCAGCACTCCCGCAGCTCCCCGTCAACGCCGGCCAGTCTGGGGCCAAGGTGACCCCTGAAGAGCTGCGTCTAGAGGTCAAGTGTGTTGATTCTAGTTACAGATTTTTCTCCATGCCCCTTTAGTTTGAAGGAAACAGGGGTAGGTAAAGAGGAATTCGAGTTATGTGCCAATTGATGAAAATAGGAATGCTAATAAGAGCAAGGAAATGATACAAAATTTCAGTCTCAAGAATTGAGCTACTCTGAAACATTTTTTCATTGAAAATATATATATTAAGTATAAAATATATCCCACTCATTTAAAAATCATTTTTAATCAGATGGCGGATGACTCTTGGCATAATGCACTAAATTACAAAGATCTAATATTGCTATGCTTCTGGCCCATGGGGTAGCTTAGATTACTGAAGTGAATTTTTAATGTTACTGAGAGACACCATGAGGGCATAAAGAGGCTGGCCAAAAAAAAAAAAAAAAAAAAAAAAGAAAAGAAAGAAGAAGAAGAACAACAACAACCCTGAAAATGCATCTTAAAGGGTGAAATTTTTTCCTTTTGCATATAAAATTTTATTTTCCTAAATAATGCAGAATTATACCAATGTATTCTCTTTGAAGGATTAGCTCTCTACCTTCTGGGAGAAAGCTCAGATACCTATTTTAATCATTATACAGGGTGGGGTAAAGTGGATTTATAGTTCTTCATAGGGAAAATAATACAATACTTAACAATACAAGAATAAACGCTGCCTTTCGCATTCTCACAACTGTAAACCTACTTTTCCCCTACCCTGCAGTTAATAGTTAAAGTTGCTGGAAAGTCAAAGGAATTTGGTTCCAAGCCGAAATTTTATTTTAGTGAATAAATCTAGAATAAATAAACCATATTCCCTCAAACTGCCTATAGTATTGAAATATGGGTGGCAAAAGCGAAAAATCAACAGAATCTCAGAATAACAAAAATTTCAGGATGCATACCAACGTTCCCTGGCTACCAGCAACAGCCTACCTTTTTGATGGCCAGTTCTTGTTAAAAGTAAGAAAATCAGCAAACACATCAATCAGGAAGGATTTATACTTCAAGTGACCCAATGTAGATCTACAACCAGCTTAAATCGATAAGGACTGCTGTCCCTTCAGAATAAGACGTGCCAGCTTCGTTGTGGTGAAACTGCTGGGATGTCTTTCAGAATACAGGCTCCCTGTGTCCTTCCTGCTCCGCTCGCTGCAGTGGGTGCTTTTCATTCTGATGCTTGCAATATGTTCGTTGTCCCTGTAGGCATTGTGTCTGCCTGTCAGCAGGAGGGAGAAATAATCAAAGAATATGTTGCTAGGGTTGTCTTCTCCATTTAAAAAGTTTCCCAAAACCCTAGTACATTGCTGGCGGGAATGCAGACTGGTGCAGACACTGTGGAAAACAGTATGGAATTTCCTCAAAAAACTAAAAATGGAACTGCCTTTCAACCCAGTGAACCCACTGCTGGGATTAGACCCTAAGAATCCTGAAACACCAGTTCAAAAGGACCCATGCACCCCTATGTTCATAGCAGCATAATTTACAATAGCCAAGTGTTGGAAGCAACCTAGGTGCCCATCAGTAAATGAATGGATCAAAAAACTGTGGTACATTTACACAATGGAATACTACCCAGCAAAAAGAAAGAAGGCGCTCCTACCCTTTGTGACAGCATGGATGGAACTGGAGAGCATTATGCTAAGTGAGATAAGCCAGGTGGTGAAAGAGAAATGCCATATGATGTCACCTGTAAGTGGTATCCAATCAACAAAACAAACAAATGTGCAAAATAGAACCAGAGACATGGAAACAAGGAAAAGACTAAAAGTGATCAGAAGGGAGGTGGGAGGGGGATAACAGGGGAAAGAAAGGGAAGGGTCAAGTCAAGGAACATATATTAAGGACCCACAGGCAGGGACAACAGGGTGGGGATTGACAGTGGGAGTGGGGGGGGGGGGACAGAGCAGGGGAGGGACATAGGGAAAAAGGTGGGGTAACCGTAACTGAAAAACAAACAAAAAAATGTTTCCCCAAATCTTTTCCCAGTGACTGCTGCTCACTCAATGGTACAATGGTGTCACGTGGCCATGCCAAGCTGGAGGAGAGTCTGGATAAGCAAGTAGTTGAGATTTCATAGAAAAAGGAAAGAGAGCCCTGGCTGGTGTAGCTCAGTGGATTGAGCGCGGGCCTGCGAACCAAAGGATCGCGGTTCAATTCCCAGTCAGGGCACATGCCTGGGTTGCAGGCCAGTTCCTGGCAGGGGATGCACAGGAGGCAACCGCACATTGATGTTTCTCTTCCTCTCTCCTTCCCTTCCCCTCTAAAGATAAATAAATAAAATCTTAAAAAAAAACTGTTTAAAAAAAGAAAAAGGAAAGAGAGCATGAAATCCTGGGTAGTTTGGAGAAGCGAATCAATATAATCCATTCTACCAAGTAATCACATCTGAATGAGGTGACGATGCTGAAATTGCAAATGGTTTATCTTCTAAGGTTTTAAACTTGACTTCATGATTTTTCTTTCCAAATACGTTTGTTATACCTCAAAGAACCTATTAATAAATTCTTTGTGACTCCCATCTATGTTCTGAGGACTGCCCCCTTCCCCGCACCCACAAATCTCTTCTGGCCTGTTACTGAGCTCCAACTGCTTCTCGGGAAGTCCCATGTCCTCCTATTAACTTGTCTAAAACAAACTCAGCATGTTTCCCCAAAACGTACTTTCTTGCGTTTGTGATTGCAGTGGAAAGCCCAACATTACCCACTCCCCCAAGAGAGGTATCTAGATTATTCATCTACATCTTATAGTACTCTCCTAATTGTCCATCAGTTGCCAAATCCTACAGGTTCTATAGCCACAGCATCACTATAACTGTGTCTTTCTCTACATTTTTACTCCTGTTGTTTTGGTTCTGGTGTTCAGCATCATTCTAAATGTTTTCTCTACAGGCTATGTTTCCTCTATTTTCACTCTCCTTCTATCTATCCATACTCTCACTAATGTGACCTTCTAAAGTTCAACATTACATCCTCTCCTATTTAAAACCTTTTATTATACATTTTACCATGAATGAAGTTGATATTTCTGGGCATGGTATCAGAGGCCCTCTTCCGCTTATCTATCCCACCATCTTCCCCTTGGCTGCAGTTTCTTGGACCCTTTCTTCTAGTCACACAGAGTTGCTTGCAGCATGCCTGCCAAGCCAGCCCACATCAGGCCGCTGTGCTTCTGTGTACTCTGCCTGGAGTGTCTTCTGTTTCCCTCTGATTGGTGGGTGCATGGATACTCTCACTGAATGAGAACTGACTTCCCTTTAAAGATAAAGATCTGTCATCCTATATACTCTGGGAGGCTTACTTCCCCACCTCGGCACTCCGTATACGACACCAAACTGTACCTCTAACCGTTCAGCACATTTATTTACTTCCATTACGTAGGAATTTTCCAGGTGTTTACGTTCACTAGTTCTACATGAGAATAGGGAGCAGAGCTTCTCTGAGGAAAGGATTAGTGGGTGCTACAGAACTTTTAAAGAACAAATGAGCCCTGGCTGGTGTAGCTCAGTGGATTGAGCGCGGGCCTGCGAACCGAAGGATCGCGGTTCGATTCCCAGTCAGGGCACATGCCTGGGTTGCCAGGCCAGCTCCCGGCAGGGGACATACAAGAGGCAACCGCACATTGATGTTTCTCTCCCTCTCTCCTTCCCTTCCCCTCTAAAGATAAATAAATAAAATCTAAAAGAAAAAAAATCTTTAAAAAAATAAATAAAAAATAAAGAACAAATGATGTTTTATACATAAATATTTAATATTTCTAATAGCATATGCAGTTATATAAACTCTATCTAACAGTGCATTGAGTTATATTAAACAGTTAAGCTGTGACTATAATATTGACACGCTTTACAGACCACTTGGAGGAGACAGCTTTCTAACGGAATGTATGATACTAACAATTCTCTCATGCTGACTGTATGTGTAAGCATGGTACCAGTATGGGGGCATGATTCATAATATTTTATTACTTAGTGTCTTGTTGTTTGCACTCTTGTCCAATTTGTTTTATTACTTGAACAAATTCCTTTTTTGATAACTCATTGAAGTTATTCTTTATTTTTTCCATTATGTTCAAGCAGAACTTGGTATCATGCTGTCACAGCAATAAGATTATGATTCTAGAATTAAAAAAAAAACTCAATGTTCAAAACAGCATGAAATAGGATATAATCATTTTAGTTTGCTTTTGACAGATGTGTAAAGCAATTTCATGCTATATCATTTCCTTCGATCTGCATTTTAAGAGTGTGAGCTCTGCCGGTAATTAGTAACCTTTTTGTATTTATCTCATAATTTTCTTCCAAATGATGTAGGTGCTCCCATCAAGCACCTCGTCTAATTGTTATCTTAAATAAACCCTACCTCTTCTGTACTAAAGTATGGATAGATTTTAATTTATTTTTCATAATAGAATTCATAGTCAACTAGGGATATAATGTAATGCCCATTATTTATCCTGTATTATTCGGGTTGAAGTTATATAAGGCAAATCATTTTCCCATCATTCATTTCTTTCTGCCCTTATATTTTCCTCTTGGGGCATGTCTACGCCCTTCTAGAGGTTTCCAGTGTCTCTGGATGGGAGGAATGTGGGAGGCAGGGAAGGACCGAAGGAGGGAGAAAGGGAGAAAGAGGGGGAGAGGGAGAGGAAGGAAGGGAGGAGGCCAAACATGAGGGGGGAGAGAGAGAGAAAGAGAGAGAGACGGAGAAGAAGAGGAGAAAGGGAGGGAGGGAGATGATAGATAGATAGATAGATAGATAGATAATGTATTTAGCATGTTCCAAACTAGTCCTTTTCTACTGAGGTTTCTTGTTTGCTTTTAAAATTGAATGTTAAATTTTCCTTAATGTATTAGCAATATATAAGGGTTTTTTTTCTCCTTTACATTATCAAAACATAGTGAATTATATCAATACATTTCCTAGTGTTAAAATAACCATGCATTTATTTTACAAACTACATCTTGACATGGTGTAACTTCTTTCAGGAAACGGATGTCTTTCAATTAGTTGATATTTGTTGCTAAATTCCATTTGTTTATAATTGAGACTTATCTAGAATTTTCTTTTAGAGACATTCCTTTCTCAGGTTTTAATATCACTTTATGCTCATGGCATTAAATAGTACTTTAAACGGTTTACTTCTTGTTCTATGCTCCAGAAGAGTTTAAACAGCATCAGAACGGAACAGCTGTGCACACCCATCATTTTGAGAAGGACACTCCTCGGCAGTCCTCTGATTCTCATCTACTTTGTTCTTTCAGATTTCTATACAATCTGACAAATTCAGAATGTTATAATCCCTCTGAAAATTGTTTATTTCATGTATATTTTTAAGTTTATTTGTGGTTATTTCACCATCCCCATTTCCTATTTCTTATGGATGTTCTCTCACCTTTTTTACTGAAAAATTTTGGTAAACCCTTATTTGTTTTACTGTATTTTCCCTTAATATTTATATCTTTGATTTATTCAGTAGTCTTACCAACTTTCTGCTTGATAATTAATAAATTTGAGTTATTGTCTTCATTTATTTTCCTTCTTCTTAGTCTCTTTTATACATTCCTATGTCTTTTTCTACTATTTTATTTAGATAATTAACTGATTTATGTTCTTTTTGGTAAGTGAATATTTATTTTAGACTTTGAATTGTTCTATTTTTCTGTGAGTGGTTCCCAAACTTGTTGAAATAAAATGGTTTTATTATTGTTATTTTCTGGCTAGTCCTTATTTTTGCATTCAATTTTGTGACATTTGTTTCTGCTTTGTGATTACAGAAAATTGGAATTTAATGATGTTTGATTTGTTGCTGAATATATGGTTGATTTTTGTAAATGTTCCATGGACACTTGAGAAGATTTGGTTTGCTTGTTTTTAGGATATAGAGTTAGATACATAATTATCAACATATATTTGTTTCTATTTAGGTCTCTCATTCTTTAGGAACTTATATGCATTTAAACTTTATAAATCAAGAAAGGTGCATTAAATTTACTCTCACCGATATTTTTATAGTATATAAAATATCCTATGATTATGGCTGAATCTATTTTATGTTATTATTTGAAAAAAGTTTTATAATATTTTATTTTCTTTGCAGACTATAGCCTTTATCATTATAGAATGACACTCTGTCAATCTTGTCTGATTTCAAGATCTTTGTTTAAAGATTTTATTTATTTATTTTTAGAGAGAGGGGAAGGGAAGGAGAAAGAGAGGGAGAGAAACATCAATGTGTAGTTGCCTCTTGCATGTCCCCCTGCTAGGGACCTGGCCCACAACCCAGGCATGTGCCCTGACTGGGAATTGAACTGACAACCCTTCACTTCACAGGCCCATACTCAGTCCACTGAGCTACACCAGCCAGGGCTGATTTCAATATCTTAACTCTTGTTTTATTTGTGCTTATATTTACCTGTGTGGTGTTTGCTTGCTCTTTGCTCACCTTTTTATTCTCAACTTTTCTGACTTCCTTTGGATATAGGAGCTGGAGATCTGCTATAAACAGTAAGTACTTGGTGTGGGCTTTATTATTTCAAAAGGCGGAAGTTTTAGCCCATTCAAATCAATGGATGTGATACACTCATTTCATTTCAGTTAGTCTTTATACACTATAATTAAATTTTCTGTTAATGCTTCTTTTGTTTTCCATGTTTTATTACATAGTACGGCTTCTTTTACCTGTAATGTTCCTATTTATAATTTAAAATGTTTCTATTTTTATTATTCTTAGATATTACTTTACATCTATAACTTTATGTATTTGAACTTCTATTCCTATAACCAGTATGAACAATGGCAAAATAAGTATATTTGTGATTGCCTTTTCCTCCCTCCTTCCACCAGTTAATATTATTTTAATATTACCTTTATTGTCATTTTTTGGTAATTATCATTTTTTACCTTTACATATACTTGCCACTTTATTTTCTATTTTATTTTTTAAGATTTTATTTATTTATTTTTAGAAAGAGGGGAAAGGTGGAAGAAAAACATTGATGCATGAAAGAAACATCAATTGGTTGCCTCTTGCATGGCCCCAACCAGGGACCTGGCCTACAACTCAGGCCTGTGACATGATCGTGGGAATTGAACCTGCAACATTTCCATTTGTGGGGTGATGCCCAACCCACTGAGCCACACCAGTCAGGGCTTGCAGCTCTATGCTTGATTAGCAACTTGAAATCTTTTTCTCCCTCCCTGGTTCTTCACAATGAGAAGGACACAATATTTACACTATCTTCCACATTAGTTTTTCCTTTCTTTTTCAATTTTAGTTATATGTAATTTATGCCATTCTCTCTGTGACCAGAGGGAGGTGGAAAACATAGAGTTGAAAAGAGAAATTACCACAGAGGTTTTCTAGCTTACACTGGTGGTAGGAAGCTGTGTCCCAGCTCAACTCAAAGCCAAGTTTCAGGGAAACACAGAAAAAGAATCACGTAATGGGAAAGTCTGGCATTCCCTTTCTAGATGACCATTTGCTTAGGCAGCAGAGGAAAAGGGAGAGCAGAAGGAAGGACTTGTGGAACAGCAGACTACTCTCTCTCTCCCTAGATGTGGCAAGAAGACACATATCCAATGTGTCCACGGCACCCTAGGAAGTAGCTAAGTGTGAGCTTTGGCCAGTATCATCCCTCCCAGACAGCTGTCTTTAGGTTGAAGGGCCCCAGCAGCAAGATGCTGCTAAATATAGCATGTTATGGAGGAGAGGTGGCAGCTGCTGAGCCAAAGTCAAATTTGAGCCTCACTTACAATTCATTATGGGTGATATAGCCTTTAGACTTCTGAGACAAAAAATAATTTATAACCATGCAGTGTTAGCCAGGGAAGACTCACAACCAAGATATGAGGTCTGCATCTGTCTTCCAAGAAGTAAAGGAAAACGCCTGTTCTCCTCTTCCCTTCTGTCTACTGCCAGTGCTAAAGTAGTTGGATTAAGAAGAGAGAGGGAGAGAAGGGATGGAGGAGTGTCCTTTGTTCCCCTACCCAACGCATTCAGCTCCCTCCTTCTCATGTCTGGTCTGCTTTGGATGGGAGAAAAGCAGGGCTTTAATTTGAGTGTCTTATTGAAACGTTGATGGTAGACAGAAGTGTTAATGACAAAGATGGCTGGAATGGATGGAATCTCCCCAGGGTGTCCTTGAGGAACTGGAAAAACAATTTGATACAGCAAGGCTGAAAGCAGAGGTTAAAGAAAAATAAAATCTGGTCATATTTATACCCCAAAGTACTGAGATGCCTCAAAATACTAGTTATTGGATTGTGCTAATTTCTTTGTGTTGATTCCAAAAATGGCTGTTTGGAGAAGTTTATGTTCAGATTGGGCAAGGGAGTAGTCTGAGTTAGTATTTTCTTCCTGGTATGGAAGGAAGTTCTTTGGTATGACCCAGAGTACGTGTGAGAGTTCGAGTTGTTTTTGTCTTCTCCACATTCAACAAGAAGTAATGAGCTAAGCTTAGTCTCTCTGCTCCACCATTCAACGGTGGCCTCCCACGTATCTTCATTCATCTGGTCCTTGCCTGTCTTCTTTAGTGGTACAAAGGGCCCAGGAAACTTCCATCTGTCAGTCTGAGAATCCTGTTCCTTTATGTCCAGTGAAGAGATTCCATACTACCTCCTTTATTTCATCTTTTCATTTTGGAAAACAATTTGAAGCTATGGAAAATTGGCAAGAAGGTAAACTTGTGCACACTCTCTACCTAGAGTCGCAATTTGGTAACATTTTGATACATTTACCTTCTGTATATTGTATGTGTGCATCATGTTCACTTAAAGTGTACATATATATTATTATTTACCGAACCAGTTGCAGTCTTAATGATTTTTCACCCATAAATATCTTATGTGGATTCTAAGAACAAGAATATTCCTTGAGATAACTGCAGTATAATTTTTAAATTCAAAAAATTTAGCTCTCATACAAAATAACTAAAATATTCATATGCAAAATTTACCAGTTGTCTCAATAATATATTTTAGAGCATTATTTTCTGATCCAGAGAAGATCACACTTTGCATTTAGTTGTCCTGTCTCTTTAATCTTCTTTAACATTAAATAGTTCTCTACGCTTTTACATCCTAATATTGACATGTTAGAAGAACATGGGCCAATTCTTTTGCAAACTGTCCCTTTGTAATAAAGAGTTTTATTCTATTTTTTTGGTGTTTGTTCTATTTTTTGGCTAACAACTTTCCAGTCTCTCTACTTCTTCCCTTTCTGCCCCTCGTCTAGGCAAGCTGGTAAGAAAAGCCAGGGATTCCCCTTGGGATTCATGTACAAGTTCGAGCCACGCAGGTTTCTACCAATGCGCAGATAGGAATCCTCGGCCCTGGCCGCACTGCCTGATCCCGGGAAAAATCTCAAGCCATCTCCTGTTCCTCTCTCTCAAACTATTTTTTGATGTTCTTGGGATCTATTTTACTTTACCCAGAAAGCTTCATTCTGTGAGTAATACACCTTTCCATTTCATCAGTTTCAATATTGGATCCAAATTTTGGGTGAGGGTCCATTTCATTTTTGCTGGATTGCCATAATTCCCTCAGGTTAGATTGTATGATTGTTTCCTTGGGGTTCTTTTCAGGCTGTGCTTTCTAGGGATGAGAAAAAGAATAAGGGATATTGTGCCTTTTTTAACTTTTGTCATTATTGTTGACATTAATTCTGATCCCTTTCATATATATGCTGACTGGGGAACTAACCCACAACCCAGGTATGTGCCCTGACCAGAATCGAACCTGTGACCTTTTTGTTTGCTGAATGAAACTCCAACCAACTAACTAAGCCACATGCCAGGGCTCTTCTTGTCATTGTAGAGAGCAGAAGACAAGAACATGAGACCACCATTTTTAAAAAATACCCTAATTCATATTGTTAAACCTTCATCATGTCATAATCTACGAAATAATTGGAATTAAACTAAAATTAAATCAGTCCATATTATTGCCACAGAAATCATCCAACCAAGGCTAATTTTATTACCATAAAGAGACTGCAGTATTAGTCATAATTACTAGGCTCCGAATAGAGAACACTGCGAAAGAGGCAATCCAGGTGGTTGAACCTTATTAATATTCCCAATTTAGAACTTAAAAATGGAATGAATGTTTGATTAGCAATCCCTGTCTGGATCACTTACAGCCTTACAGAATGTTTACCATGATTCATAAATTGGATTTTCCCATCTTTGTAAAGACACCTTGATGAAATAACTACCATTGGCTTTCTTCCTGTGGTTGAGCTGCAAGCTGACTGCATCCCTGGAGGTATTTTTTTATTTTCAGAGATAGACTACTGATGCGTTTATTTTTTCTTCTCACTATAAAGGAGGAAAATTATTTCCTATCAAACACTATCGCACTGGAGGAGATGAGGAGTAATTGGTAACAGGGTACAAACTCTCGGTCATAAGTGGAGTAAGGTCTAGAGACCGAATGGATGACGTGGTGACTATAGTCATTTGAAATTTACACAGACACACAGAAGAGTAACACGTGAAGTGACAGATATGTTACTTAGCTCTATTGTGGCAACCATTTCACAATGCATACCTATATCAAAACATCACATTGTGCACCTTAAGTATATACAATTTGTATTTGCCCATCACACCTCTATTAAGCTGGGCAAAAAAGACTACTGCATTCTGAGGGACAAACCCACAAAGCCTTTCCCTAAAGGCTGCTGTGCTGATTTTACCAGCTTTGTTTTTATGTGATGCTATTTCTGTGATTTTTATTCACGTTTCTCTATTTTGAAGATAGGAAGAAATCAAGGGAAAGTCAGAAACTTGGATTTTCTGAATCCTGACTACAGGCTCTCACCAAACAAAAGTGATCCTTTTTCATGCACAAATGGTTTCATTCTAAAATCTCAGTTTTCCTGATTTGCAACTTCTTAAAACCTTGGGAAGATTAGAAAGCACTGAAGTTATTTTTCTCATGTTTTCAGTTCTTGAAGAAGGAGTGGTTCCAAGAAGTTGCAACACTTTAATTTCTAGCTATGACAGGAAAAAAACAAACACTGACATAAAACATTACTGAGGATTATATTTCTTATTTTGAAATCTCATTAAAAGGCTATACTTAAAAGGAGAACCTAAGTTAGTGGGTTTTTTTTTTTTTAGTGGCCTTACCAACCATCAAATTAAGATAGCACGGAAGGTGAGAAACATAATTGAAAGCAGGCTTTACTATGCCTGTTGCATTTATAGGAATCCAGCAATGATGAAAAGTCAGAGTGTTTTCAACAAAGGTGCCTCCATATTTTCTCATTGTGGGCCCTTTCCTTTGCTAATAGGAACAAGCCTAATTGTAGCCACTAGGATGTCCCTCACTACGGTTTTAATCTTTCCAGGGAATTTTTTTTTTTTTTTAACATTTAAACAGAAGTTTTCAAACAAAATCTCATTTCAGCAAAAAAATCTCGCTGACAGTCCGTGGCCCAGTCTTTGATGGGTGGATGACAGGCCTGTGGTCTTCTAAGTTCATTTTAATGTCAGGAAAATGAATGAAGTACAGAGGGAATAAAAAGATGTTCACATTTTCCAGAGCCTGCTCGGTAAGCAGCCTGAAGATTCACGATCCTTTTTATAACTGCCTTACCCCAGCGCTCCTAGCGAAACTCCTGAACTTTATTAGGAAACCTGGGCAACCAGAATTGTAATAATCACAAATTCTATTTATATGGAAACTTCCTCGGAATTGAGTTGTAAGCATGGAAAGCACATTATCAATCATTCTCCCAATTTCATTTGGTGGGAAGAGGGTATAGAGTTTCTTTTTTAACAGATTCAAGAGAGGAGTGATAATGACATTTGCAAATATCACTTGGTGAAATGGCCAGGGGTGTATTTGACTGCACTGGCAAATGGTCCCCAGGTGTGTGTGCCCCATCGCTTACCCCTGGCACCACGGGCGCATCTGGCAAGGGGGTGGTATGGGCATGCTCCTCAATGGGCCCAAATTTCCAGGGAGCCCTCCTCCCTCTCCCATGAGCAGATCCCTTGTCCATGCTTTACACACTCCCTAAGGCTAAGAGCTAGATCTCCCTGTCCTTTCCCCACCTTCCTCAACAGAGTGATTTCACATTTCCTAGTGACACGGGGACCGCATTTTGTATTTGTGGTGGAAAGCAGGCAGATAGAACAGTTTTGCTGAATGGACTCAAAACTCACTCGTGAGCCAGGCCGTATTTCCTCTTATTCTGCACCTATGGGAGAACGTCCTGCTGTGGCTTCTCTCGCTGTAGCCCTACCGGGACCTCAAGGCTAGAAAGCTGTCTCCTGTCTAATTCTAGGATATTCATATCACCAGAAGCACCACCTCCCTTCACCCCACATCCGCACCAACATACTTTTCTTATTTTAATTTGTTACTTCAAACTCCCTTGTTTTATTGATCTAAAAATAAGAATCTTTTTGCCACTTAATATCTGTTTCTCTTTTTTAATTTAATTTTTATTGTATTTTTTCATTACCATTTAGTCCCCTTATGTCCCTCCTCTCCCCCTCCCCAGCAGTCCCCACACTGTTGTCCGTGCCCATGAGTCCTGTTTCCTTTTTGTTCAATGCCTCCACCCCCTAACCTCCCTTCTTTGTGGGTGACGTCCATAGTGATTATATTTTATGCTTGATTTCACAGGAAAGAAGCCAAACAAAATCCCTCCTGGCTCTGTCTTGTTCTTAAGCCAGTGGAAATAGGAAAGTAATTGGTGTTCTTTGGGGTCACCTAAAACTAACATTTATTTTTCTTACATGCTTTCCACCCTAAAGAATGGCCTTTTATGATATATTAATGATTAATTACTCAAGGTTCTCCATTATGGAATTTCTGCTAAGAATCGCCATTCCCATAGCTGTGAAAGAAAATACCAATTTCTTTTTCTGGTAGACAAGGTTATAGTGAGTTCCATATGGTAAATCTTAAAGTCTTAAATATTTTACAGGGCATTTCTAATCATACTACATATATTTCCTTTTGCCATTAGGACATTTATTTTAGTTAAAAAAATATGTGCTCATGAGAGGGTTTATTATAGTAATATATAACCAGATTCCTTTTTTACCATCAGCCCTTCATCCCACTGGTATTTTATAATACAGTTAGTATAATTTTGTGTCTATACTTTACAGAAGCATTTTATGATAAAAAAAATGAAACATGAAAAGATATTCTGAAGACTCTTGGACTTTAAATTTAGAAAACCATATTATTTAAAAGATTTATTAAGGTTTTTGCATATAGAATTTATGACAAAATTATTGGATTGATTTATTTGTTTGATGTGCTACACATTTATGACTCAATTAGTAATGAAAATTTTACTATTTTATATACTTTTGATGCAAATGGAATCTCTGGAATCAAGAATTTGGTCATTAGTTCAAAATGGGCCTTGAGTGTAAAAAAATTAAGCAGGAAACTTAGATGTACCCCCATATTCTACCCTCAGTCTCCACTCTCTCTCTCCCTCTCCCTTGCCTCTCTTTCTCTCTCTCCCTCTCTCTCTCTCTCACACACACACGTGTGTGTGTACATGCACACACACACATACATGTTTTGGCATCACGAGGTTTTGGTCCCTTTGGGAGACTTGGTTCAGGACAGCAACAATGGCAAACAGAAGTCATCTGGAAGAGAATGCTGGTGGTGCCTTTGAAACTTGCTGGGAGATCCTATTTGCTGCATGGACCATGGCCTTTAGTTCTATAATGAGGTGAAGGTTTAGCTGACAAATTAGGTTATTGATGGAGTAAGATTCTTATGGCGATGCGATGTGAATCTTCAACGTAGGTGGAAGAACCGACTCTTTATAAATGTGCATTTCCTTCTCTGAGCCATTAGGAAAGGACATGAAGATGGATGAGTTATTCAGTCCTGGTAACTACTATTTTGGGGAAGAAAGCTCTGTGACTACTGAAAATGAACAGGGCAAAGGTAGAGTCAGAGGCTTGAAAGAAGCCATAAAGGTCAGAAAAGAGCTACTGTGAAGAAGGAGATAAGTTCTTTACCAAAGGCTGAGGATGAAGATGATAAATTACTAGTTGACACAGTCTTGCTGCACTCAGCTTTTACCTGTGAGCAGTGAAGATGGAGGGAAAGAGAAGCTGGACGTTGGTTTTAACTCAGAGTAGAGATTTTGTAGAGTAGGTTTAAGTGATAGGACCAAGATTTAAGTAATACAAGGTGGTGAGACAGAGATATTTAAGAACAAAAATGTTGGACTGTGTGGTCTAGTTTGAGGAGGAGGAAAAGACCTAGGAATGAGTTAGGAATATGAAGTGAAAAGAAATGACTGGGGATTGGGAATGGCCTTGGGAAAAAAAGGAAACACTAAGGAACTGGGTTTTTATAGTGAGGCTAAGGTAATAATAATAAAGTTGGAAAGATAAGACAGCTATAGCTAAAGATTTGGAGTTAAAGAAATGTATGCAGCAAGGTCTAGATTTAGGTTGGTGAGGGATAGCTAAAATCGAAAAGATCCGGAAACTCTGTGGACTGGGTTGTGCAACTTCAGTTGAGAACTTGAGTCCTCAAGGATGTAGGAAGAACGTGGGAAAGAGAAAATGACTGTGAACCAGGTGTCAAATATGCGATCATCTCAAAAGCAGGAAGGAAAAGGGAAGAAAAGGAGTAGCTATGGAGATGGAAACTGTCCCCCCACCCTGACCAAAACAAAATTGAAGGAGGCAACCAGAGAGCAGCAAACAGACTGAGCTTCAGAAATCTCCCTTAAGGAAAGCTGAGGAAAAAACTTAGTCTGACAAACAATTCAGGGGTTAACAGCAGAAAGATGTATGTTTAGGTTACTTTCTAATGAAAATCAGATAAACATGTGGATTCCATACCCTGGTCCTCTAGTTCTGCCCACAGCCTTATTTCATTACTTCTGGTTTCCTGAGACTGAACTCCATCAAGACAAGATATTTTCTGTTCAATGCACCGGAACCATTGATGAATATTTAGTAACACTGTTGGAACTTTCTTCTGTCTTTTTAGTGCTGAATGATAAAGGCACCATCTCTGTTTTGGGTTCTCTTATTGGTTTCTGGATTTGAACCACAGCTCTATTGGTTACTAGCTGGGTGATAAATTACTTACTTTCCCAAAACTGACTGCAGGAAGAAATTTGCTCAAGGACAACTATGTAGGAAAGAGTAGAATCAGCATCTAAAATCAGATCTTCCAAATCCAGATTCAATATATTTACATCATTCACTCTAAAGTGAAATATTCTTGTAATGACTTACTAAGGGTCCCAAATTAATTGCACATTATTAATTTAGTTATGATTCTATCTCACAGCATTTTTCAAAGGTCATTGGTACTATATGATATCTAATCAAACACATACCATACCACTTTAGTTCTATGCCAATTCATATATGATAAAATTTAATAAGGAGGTAAAATCATTACTCAAGAAAATCTTGTTCGACAACAGTAATAATAAAGCAGCTTGTGGGGAGGCTCCGCCCAAAAGGCCCCCCCCCCCCACCATCCGACACAGATGAGAGTAAGTCTACCAAGGCATGATCTGCTTGGGGAGGAAAGGTGGCTGATCTCTCAAAGGACAAGGGCCAAGAGCTTTTTCCTCAATGGGCTTTTATTGGGTTCATTTTGCACAGGAATACAGGCTCATTAATCATTGTCAGGCAGTAAGGATCAAACAATAGATAAAATACAAAGAACTTTGAGGGCCTATTTTGAGTAAGGGGCAGATAGTTAAATGGCCATAAAACTTTGAGGAACAAACTCACTTCTTGCTTGGACCCTTATTTAATTGAGAGCATTCTAAACAAAGCAGGTTTCACAGGATTTTACATATTCTTTCTTAGGCCTGATTGCCCTAGGGAATTCACCCTTTCCAGCACAGGGTGCTACCCACCACCAGCATTGTTTCAGGCTTAAGGCATTGTCTCAGGCTTAAATCAGGTAGGGTAAGCAAGGCAGCCATGAGATTAGGAGACTTCTAAGATAGAATGAGGACTCTGGCTATGTCAGGATAGCTGAGGGGTTAGGGTCCATCACCCCCTTTTGCTGTAGCACCCCAAGTCCTTCCTTGGGGCCTCCATGTGATCATGCCTGTCGTAGGTCATTTCCCCCCTTGGGGAATCTTACCCATCATTGGCTAACCGATCGAGCATTGGGGGCCAGTTATGGATGAAACAAAAGGAGCAGAAGCCGCACAACTGCCAGGGAGATAAGCTTTGTCTCCTTAGTGGCTTACAGTCTGAAGGTCGCTCACTCAGCCTTAGCCGTGGGGGCGTTACAGCTTCTGAAACCAGGCAGGGTGGTTCCCAACAGCAGCTGATGTTTATTGAGTAATTACTGCATGCTATTCTCCATTCTATGTTCTTCTTAATCTTCAGAATCACTCTGTGAAGTAAATACTATTATTATTACACGTATTTTGTAGGTGAGGGGACTGAGTTTTTGAGAGTGTGATGCTGGTATAAACAAACCTTCTGTGCTGCCATTCCTATAAAAGTATAGCACGAATATTTACAGCAGTGGACTATCCCATCTAGGTTTGTGTAAAGTGCATTCTAAGATGTTGGCACAAGGATGAAATGCCCTCAGGACAAATTTCTCAGAACACAGCCCCATTGTTCAGTGACCATGGCTATGTAAAAGCTGAAAAAACTTCATAGAGATCTGGGAAGTACGCAGCACTCAGCCCTGCAAGCATCAAAAGGGATGAGGAATCACTATGTTAACATGGTACAATAACCAGTGTTCTCAGCAGGGATCTTAAACTACTGGATTTTGATCTTCCAAGAAAAGGCCCTATTCTCGTTCTTAGGTTTACAAGAGTGAGTTTGAACATAAAGGGATAAAGAAGCCAAACCCTGTGTATATACATTTCACATATGGTACCTTAGTCTTCATGGCAATCTCATGAGGTAAATATTTTTATTCTACCTCATGGAGTAGAGAACTGAGGTTCAGAAAAACTAAGTAATATGCCCAAGCTCATACATCAAGGAGGGTCATCTGTCTTTTTATAAAAGTTTTATTTCATATATCAAAAATGATCTTATAAAGTTAAAAATTTGAAGGAGTATGATTATAACCTAAAAATTAACTAATATGGGACCACATTTTTAAGTCACTATTAAAAAAGAGACTAAACTATGCACCAATTTAAAGGTCAAAAATTTATAAACTCAGCAGACTTCAATTAGCCCACACAAAGGAGAGAAAAGAACATAATTGTGAGTGATGTAAGCATATTTTCTGAGGTTCTCTAGGTTTCTACAAACAAATTTACATCATGTGAAGAAGCATTTAACAGGTATTGAAACCATCAAAAAAGAAATTAAACTGGAAGTTTTGTTTAAAAAAAAAAACTGCCATAAATCCTGTTATCAGAGACATTGTGTTCCCCCAAATTCATGTATCAAAGTCCCCACCCACAGTACCTCAGCATGTAACTGCATTTGGAGATAAGGTCTTCACAAGGTGGTTGAGTCAAAATGAGGCACTGGGATGGGGCCCTAATCCAGCAGGACTGCTGCCCTCGTCAGTAAGAAAGAGACCCCAAGGGTGCACTTATACGCAGAGGAGAGGCTATGTGAGGATATTGAAGGCCGTCCCCTGCAAGCCAAGGAGAGAGGCCTTAGGAGAAAACAAACTTGTTAACACTTTGATCTCGGACTTGCAGCCTCCATGTCTGTGAGAAAATAAATTTCTGCCATTTAAGCACTTCAATCTGTGGTATCTTGTTGCCCCAAGAAGTGGAATGCTGTTGTAAAAAATACTTAAAACTGTAGACATGGCTTTGCAGCTGGGCAATGTGTAGAAGTTGGAAAAATCTTGAGGAGCATGCCATGGGGATGTAAAGTACAGAACAGGAAATGGAGTAGCCGAAGAACCTATACATGACCCACGGACGTGGACAATGGTGTGGGGAAGGCCTGAGGGAGCGGGGGGTGCTGGGTAGAGAGGGACTAAGGGGGAAAATTAGGGTAACTGTAATAGCATAATCAATGCAATATAATAAAAAATTTTTTAAAAGAAAAAATGTGAGATTGCCCTGAAGAGACCTTTGGCAGAAATAGGAAGGTTAAAGGCGACTCTGGCCAGGTCTCAGATGGAAATCAGAAATGCATTATTAGAAACTGGGAAAAGCTGAGACTTATAATAAAGTGTTGGAGGACCCTGTGTTTTGTGACTGGCAAAACTTGGGCATGATTACACTGGATACGTATCTGAAGAAACTTCTAAGCAAAGAGTTGAAGGTACAGCCTGGTTTCTCTTTCCTGCATAGAGTAAAATGTGAGAGGAGAAAGAGACACTGAGGAAGACATTGTTAAGCAACAAGGAACCAGAACTTGAAGAGTTGGAACATTCTCAGCCTGCCCACGCTGCAGAAAAATGAGAAATTATGTTCTAGCGAGAACACGAGGGGCATGGCTGGACAATTACACCATGAAGAGATTATGGGTGTTGTTCATAAATTTAAGTCACAGCCTCAGCAGAAGCCAGGGATAAAGAGAGGTCACACCAGTAGACACGCTTCCAGCTTAGACTGGAGAGGACAGAGATGACAAAGTGAGGGCAGGCTCCTGGACTTCTGGGACTCGACAGGACAGGTCATTAAAGCTATCTAGCTGCAAACATGTGCAGGGTCTGGCACAAATAACACCCCTGTTTGTTACAAAATCTTAAGCACATAATTCTGTAACATAACAGTATCACACTCAAGCTCACCATATGACATTTTAGGTGAAATCTTCAAATTGTTGTCCATCCCGTACGAGACATTCACGTACCCTACCAGCTACATTCAAGCAGGCGTTATTTCTTCCAGACCCCGTACTAGCCTTCAGGAAAAGGTAAAAATGACCCCACAAGTGATTCAGAGATTGGCCGGGCTGCCACTCCCACCACAGGTCTGCAGGGGTCAAGGCCACCTCTTCCTGGGTTTCAGAGGTTGGGGCCACCTCCTTGCTTATAGCAGGCCAGGCTGCTGCCAGGCAGGGCCAAGGAGTTGAGACCGCTGCCTGGGCCCGAGGAGGCGACGCTGCCTCTGCAGTGGACTCAGACGGTGGGGCCATCACCCCCGTGGGTCCAGGGGACAGAGCTTTGAGCCGAAGAAGAATAGTCGCAAGCTTTAAAATCATCTGGAGTTTGTCCTGCTAAGTTTTGGATTTGCTTGAACTTCTTTTCTTATTTCTCCATTTGGCAACGGGAATGTGGAGTCCATGCCTGTCTCACCACTGTGTTTCAGAAACAGACAATTCATCTGGTTTCGCAGGTTCACAACTAGAGAGGAGTTCTGTGTTAGGATAAATCAAGTCTGACCCACTCCTGATTTATATATTTGGATAAAATATAGATGAGACTTATAGTCGATGCAGGAATACATTAAGCTTTGGGGGCTGTTGGGGTGGAGGAAGGTGATTTGCAGGCAAGAAGGATATAAATTTTGGAGGCCTGGAATACAGAATGTTATGGTCTAAATTGTGTTCCCCCGAATTCCTATGTTGAAGTCTAAACTACTAGTACCTCAGAATGTAACCATACTCAGAGATAAAGGTTTCAGAGAGTGGCAAAGTTAAAATGAGGCCATTAGGGTGGGGCTCGGATCCAATTAACCTGGTTTCCTTACAAGAAGAAGAGGAGACACCGGGCGTGCCTGTGCACAGAGAAAAGGCCGCAGGGAGACACAGCGAAAGGGCAATCAATCATGCACAAGCCCGGGGGAGAGGCCTCAGGAAAAACTAGACCTGCCGACTACACCTTGATCTTGGACTTCTAGTTCTCCAGAACTGGAAAAAAAAAATTTGTTATTTAAGCTACTCAGTCTGATATTTTTTAAATTTTATTTTTATTTTTGATTTTAGAGAGAGGGGAAGGGAGGGAGAAGGAGAGATATACATCAATGCGAGAGAGACGGATTGACAGGCTGCCTTCCATACATGCCCCAAATGGGGGGACCAAACCTGCAGCCCAGGCATGTGCCCTGACCAGGAGTCAGATCTGCGACTTTCTGGTTTACAGGACAACACCCAACCAATGAGCCACACGGGCTGGGGCTCAGCTTGGTATTTTGATATAAGGGTCCTACCAAACTAACATAAAACCTTTCCTGGTTGGCGATGATATACCTAGATGAATAATTCTGCTATAATAATTTGCAAAGTTTATAAACAATGAATATTAAAATAATGATAAGTGTGAATTATCCTCTGTGTTAGTTATCACAGGAAAAAATATTGACGTTATACATTATCATACATTGTGTTACATAGGAATCACATTCTCTCTACTGATTTACAATTTTAAAATTTATGTTAGAAGAGCACACATTAAATTTATTAATTTTGATGTATGTGTGATGAGATTTTTACTTCTAATTAAAACACTGTGGCTCTATTTACCCACCTCATATCATCTAATAAGGCTCATAATTATTGCCTTGAAACATTTTCTAGATAGAAACTTTAGCTTCTATTAATATTATAAACATGTTAACGTAGGCCTCCCCCCTTCCCTTCCCTGGATTTCTACTGCTACCATTGTAGCTCCCTGCCGCTGGTTTATCCTGCTCTGACTTATTTATATATACTGCTGCCAAATTAGTCTACTTTCTATTGTCACCCTCTTGTTCAGAAATAAGCTATAGCTTTTTATACATATCAACTATCAATTACTCTATATGAATCTTAAGACTGTCATATAGTCTGACTTCTTTCTGTTTTCCCACAAAGCTACTTGTTTAATCATATTTTCCACTAATCTTTAACTATCAGACACTCTTCAAGTCTTTCAGACAGCTCCCACCATTCTCTGAATAAGCCGGGGTCGGTGTTTTGTCTTTGTGCCGTTACTTAATCTGTTCTGTCACTTCATCCAAAATGAAGAAACTGACACGCGTTGTTAAGACCATGCCAAGCCTTAAAAATTATCCAGCTACTCAAACCTATATTAATTTTACACTGCTCAGAACAGTCATCTCCTTGAAGTTATCACAAATTGGAATTTTATCTTCCTAGTAGGTAGATAAAATTATCTTCCCCTCCCACCTCCTAACAGCACCTAAAACAGTGTCAGTTACTTAGAGGGAACAGTGCGAGCTTGGCGGTCAACGTATTCACCAGCCTCATAAACACTTCTATTCTTTCATAATTTTCAAACACATTAATTCATTTATCTCGTCTACGCACAATGGTAAATATATATCGTTTGCCTAGTACTAGCTGTAAGTCAGTCATAGAGACTAAGTACTGGGCCCACAAACATGAAAGAAGTGTGACCACTGCTCTGAAGAGCCTGATGAACTGTGAGTAGAGACAGATGCAAACAGAAAGATGCTGAGTGATGAATGAATCCGCAGAGGCAACCGCCGTGTTGACGCTAAGCATTCAGACTGCTTTCTACATGAGAGAAGGAGCACAGTAGGGGAGACACTTGAGCTCAGCCATGAAAGATGAGCAGAAATTCATTTGGCTCATAAGAAGAAGAGTGTCACAGAGTGGAGAACAGTCCTTTCTTTCCTGATAGTGTCCATAAGGTATTTGATTGATGCTTGTCTGGGTTCAGTACTCATTGACTTCCTGAACAGAGAAAAAGGATTGAAAGCATCTTATAAAAACATGAAAATAAAATTAAGTTAAAAAAATGAAAGTGCGGACGAGGACAAGGGAGAAATCAAGTATGGAAAAGATATAAAAGCTAACATGGCAAACAGGAGAAAAAATACAGCCATTATATTTTACTATAAAATTTGGTATTGCGTAAACTGGCAGATATAGGGAAGAGACGAATATAAAAAGTTACTCAAGTCTTACAGGATAACAGTGAATGCAAATGTAATATTTATTCCAAACTCAAAGAAAACATCTCTCATTGGAAATTGTAGGGAGAGAAATCTGGAGGATATAATTATCTCACAAACGTGTTTAGTAGCTAACGCAAAAGTAATGACTATAAATATTTCTTACTTTTCCTTGCATATCTAACTTAAATTTTCATCTACAAATAAAATGCATTGAGTCAGCGTAGAAGAAAAGCATATAAGTCCCTTGTTAGAAAGAAAATAAGATCCGAAATACGAAACTCTCCTGTGCAAACACGATTTAGTCAGTAAACTTGACCACTGCGTCTTCAACACTAAGAACTCTCCGTAAAGTTCTTTATAAACACCTGAAAGATATGCCCCCAAAGATAAGACATTTCTTGGTGCAAATAAACTTAATATTTCCTACTTGTTGCACAGGTTAAGACTGCTCCCTTTTATCTTTTTCAATAATTTAGTTGTTTCAGATGCTTATAAGGAGGTTTTAAATTATAGCTTAAAATGTTATCGGTTGAGTATTTCAAGAGTCAGCTTACTAATCTATTCATAAATGCACATTTATTCAGAGAGACATTTCACAGTTCACTTTCTGCTACAGAAACTTTTCAAAATAATTTCTTTGTATGTTTATTTTTCCCTGAAACTTAAGCAGAGAGCTATGCTTTTTTGGGAATGTTTTATAAACATGTACTGCCACTTGTTTACCCTCGTTTTCTTAGTTTGTTCACAGCATCTTTTATACATGAGTTACACTTTCTGTAAAGAGCACAGAGCCAAAGAGCCAGCCGACACCATGGTTGGGCCTGGTGGCCTGGCCAGCATCCAAGGACTCTGTCTGTCACTCCTTCATCTTCTACTTGTATTTAAGAGATTGTCTTATTGGCCTCCTAAGTCTCTATCTAAGTCATTTAATCAAGAAAGAAAATTTGGGGATGCTTTTCCCATGTCCCCAAATAGGAGAAATTCCTTCATTCTATTGTCGTTTGCTGTTCCTATCCCTTGTTTAGGGATTTCCAAGTGAGGAAATATCACCTTATTTCTTCTCTGTATCTTAGTCCACTTGTTATGCCACTTTTCTCTAGTTTTTGTTTAGGGTTTTTATCTTAATCATGACATAAAACATAATTGTGAAAGAAATAGTAAGAAACGGAACGTGATACCGCTGACAATGGAAAGCTTGCCAGGCATCTGGGGTGCAAGCCAGATGTCCGCCAGCCAGGTCGCTGAAACCAGAGAGGAGAATGCAGTTCTTCAAATTATAAATAAAAAGCATCACTTGTGCAGGAAATACGAAATTTCAGAGGCCAGATTAGTGCAATAGGCCTTTACATATGAAGTTTCATGGTTGTATACAGAGACAAAGGGCATCTTGTAAATGATGAAAAAAACCTGCAGTGAGATTTTCTTTTAATATTGTCATCTTTACGAAACTAAGTTCACAGGATAATAGCGTTATATTAGTCTTTTGCTGTTGATTTAAGTCATCTTATTTTAATTTTTTCATGATTTACTAATAACCTCAGACCAGGAGTCAGCAGCTTTTTTCTATAAAAGGACAGATATTAAATATTTTTGGCTTTGCAGACTATCTGGAATTTTTCACAACTAATTGACTTTTCCTTTGTAAGGCAAAAGTAGCCATGAGAAATATGAAATCAATGAATGTGACTGTATCCCAATAAAACTGTATTTACAAAAATAGATGGTGGGTCAAACTTGTCCCGCTGGCTGAGTTTTGCTCACTCTTGCACTGACATTATAAATGAGTGATGTGCTCAGTTTAGTGATGCCTATTGCAAAATCAAAAGAAGGGAGTTTAAATAGTATCAGTATAAAAGCATCAAAACTTACTTCTTTTGTTCAACAAATATTTACAGAAGGGCTAAGTGTTAGGGAGTCGATAATGAGGAAGATGCAACGTCCCCACTCCCCTCAACTCCTGGCCTGTAACAGCTTACAGAGAGAGAGGAGCTAAACGGCCAAACCGAATTCAAATACAGACTGTGATAAAGTCTATAAGATGGGTAAATATGGGGTGTTACAGAATCATATAGGAGGAAAAGTCATAATCATCATATATAAAACTCTCTATTTCTACCAACAACTTTTGAGCAATAGTTCATGATTTTATAAAATCCTAACTATACAAAATTTTTATTCACATATTTTCTTTATTCTACTCTCATTCTCTCCAATTTCTTTTTTCATTCGATGATTATTGTCAACCTACTTTTGTCAAATTTAGTGTATAGGAGACGTTTCTTCTTAAAATCATAAAACATCAGAGTGGGAAGGGACCCTCACACATCACCTAATAGAGTTGTCATACACTTCAGTCGACAAATAATGGGCTTTGGAACAGCTAGATGACTCGGTCAAGGCCCTTTGGGAGAAGCAGGGTTAGAATTTGGATTTTTAGCCCTAGAGCAGTTCTAACTCCCGTACAATATCTTAAAGTCAGAAGTGACCTTGTGGCTAGTAAACAAAAAATAAGAATGCAATACCTAAATTAAGAAAATATGGTACATATAAGGATGGCCTCAAGAAATGTTTTATTTTTCTAAGCTGCAAAAACATTTTAATGAGACTCTCTAAAAGTTCATTTGCTTTTTTGACAGGCAGGTATTCTTGCTTCCTCGGTGTTCTAATGATAATTGTGTGGAACGTTATCCTTTTCTTTCAAAATCATAGTCTATATTTAGGTAAATGATTTCTAAGTAAAAGCTCTCAACATGCCATGTACATAACTATGACTGCAAATCTGCCATTATAAATTTCTCCTGGTAACAAGTGAAACATAGATCTCTTGAAATGTTTGGTTTGGGTCTGGATAGTTACACCACCTAAAGTTACCAATCATTTTTACCGAGCTGGAGAAGAGTAATGTCTACCAGGTTTCAGAGTTAATTCTAGGGAGAGGAATGTAACAAATGCAGAGAAAGGAAGGCCAATGGAAAGCAGACATGCAAGAACTAGCTGTAGCAGTCACGGAAAGCTTCTTCGGTTTGTACAATTGAGTTAGTTTCTACATAATTCTTCAAAACACCAGTCTACAGTATGAGTGAGTTAGCGACGAAACTAAAATCAAAGCCATTCCTCCTCCAAGTGTCTTGGAACTAGTACTTAACTGATCTTTTTAGAACAGTTCTGTTTCCAGAGCTGCATTTATCAGTTGTCCTGCTGCAACCTATAGCCCCGAATCATTTCATGGGACAGGGAGAAGGGGGTGCAGGCAGGTGCGGATTGTTAACTTTTTTCTCTCAAGTAAACCTAGAAGTTTTTCCCTTCACAAGGGCGTATTTAAGTGCAAAAATACATACTATGAAGTTAAAGACATTTTCAGAAACAGCTCATAAACATGAGGGCTCTAATAAGTTAGAAATTAAGTTTACAGGTTGAGAGAGAAAAAGAAAAAGGTGCGGCCGTGTGAGAAATTGCGCCGTGCACACTGGCATGCACAAGGAGGGAGCTCCTTCCAAGTCATCTTCTCGTGAGAGGAATGAATACACATTTGCTTTATATAACAGATCTTGAAACCTGTCAAACACAGAAAGTGGTAATGCCAAAAGAGATTTTCTTCTTATGTAAGAAGTTTCTCCTGAATGTATAGACCTTTGACTTCCCAGAGACATTCTATAGAAACTCCACTAAAAACTTCCACTCGCTTGTGTTCCTAGCACATTGGCCCTCTGGCAATGTCACCAATATTACGGTTACTGACCGGATATATGGAAGTGTGTGTGTGTGAGGGGCTTTGTATGTGCAATTAAAAGAAACATTTTTAATAACCAAAGCCGTTAAAGATTGCACCTCTGTGTTTATTGATCATTTGTCTTAACACTTTCACAGTGATATTTGGCTATGTAGTGAATAAAGTTCATAATTTATTTGGAAGAATCCTAGAATCTAAAGTTGGTAAGACCTTTAACATGTGCTGGTACAACCTCCGCCCAGTCACGGAAAGCCTTCTACCCTCTCCGTACAACTACCAACCTAGCATAGGTTTATAAATGTTTTTTATTTTTAATTTTAAGTTAAATATTTATAAAAAACACAAGAAAGATAAAAACAAAAATATCAATACTTCTTGTGATTTAGGATACTTTGAAGTTCTTCTTTATGCCTTTAATGTTAACTTTGAAGTCAAAAAATCAAATCCCAAAAACAAGGAAAAAGCCATCTTTTGTGTTTCCCTATGGCTTCTTCACCAGAGCCCAACCATTGGTTTACTTACATCTAATCCCTCTCTTTCGTTGCAGACCTTTAAATACATGTATTTGTCCCTCATTTGCCAGTGGAGTCTTTTCTTTCACTAGCTAATGAGAATCTACGTCTCACTTAATCTCTGTATTGATTATGAAGATGAATATCCTACCCTCTCTTTAGTGTGTTGGGGCTTGAGAGTAGGCTACATTTCAACTGGGTCTTCGCAGTCCTGAATTTATCTCTACAGGTTAATATATTGTCTGTAATCCTTGGTTACATGCCTCTTTCTTTCCATGTCTTCTTAATATGTTTTCCTTAAATTAAAGCCAAGTTACTCTAGTGTTTTCTCATATAAAATAATTTCATGTCTCCCCTTGTCAGTTATTTCTACTTAAATTCTCTTACTTTGTTTCCTAAAATATAACTTGAGAAGTTAATACTTTGTTGCAGTGAAATAAATATGGACTTTGGTTTGTAAAACTGAAGAGTGAAAGGTTAGTCAGTGGAGAGCTGGCCCCAGTGCGAGAACGTGGGCTGTACCCATCAGGAGGTGCGGGTAAGTTTAGGAGAAAGTAGGTTAGATCATTCCAAATCTTGTAAGGGGAAAGTAGGGAAGAAAGGGACAGAGAGGGAGAGGGGAAGAGAGGGAGAGAGAAAACAGGGACAGGAGAAAAGAGGCAGAGATACTGCAATTATGAGTAGATCGACTCTGTTCTATAAATGTTTCCACCTTCGTGAGCATCAGTTGTCCCTTTCCACTATTCACTCACAGTCAAGTGACTTTACAATATCCAAAGTCAAGTGACTAATTAAATTTAAAGAAACAGCGTATGTTAATATCATTGGTAATGTTTCAGATTCCACCTCACGACCTTCATACTACTACCACTTGTCAAGTTCTGATGTAAATCAGGGAAATATATCTACAATTACCTGGAAAGCTATTAAACTATGTCTCTCTTTTCCATCTACATATCTGTGTGCAGCTCAATATTTTTCAAATACTTCAAAACAACATATGGCAAGAAATTGAATACATAGGTAGATATGAAAATACAATAATCATGTATTAACCCAGATATCAATTTTTTTAAATGCAACAAAATTTTCCCATATTAGCTTTAATTGATTTTGAAAATACAGTTATTTTTATAAAAGTATGTTATTTATGTAATTTTATTTTTAAGGAAATTGACAAACATTGACAAGCTTTTAGTTTTAATTTCTAGCATATTAAATAGCAACAGCTATAATGCACATATAAGAAAGCTCTTGGGAGTTTTCAATTTTTACTGTGCAAAGGATTTCTGAGATAAAAAACTTGCTCAATAAAACTAAAACTGATCTAAAAAATAAAGTGTATTAATTATTTAAAATAACACTAAAAAGAATTATGATCATCCTCAAAATTGTGCGAGATGTTTTGAAGTCCCTGAAAATATTCTGAATGCCAGAAACTAGTTTTATGTTTTGCTATTCCCACCACAGAGTTGTAGATTAATCACACGTATAAATAATGAAGTAGAGTAGCACTTGGGAGCTCGTCTGTAGTTTGAGTTTATAATATTTATCTCAGTGAAGAAGTATTTGTTAGCAATATCATGTCTGTAGTGGGTAAGAGAGTCCATTAAAAAAAGGAAGGAAAAGCAAAGATATTTCTTGAGGCAGTTGTCAAAAGCAGTTTGTCAGTAACCTAATAAGAATCATATTACAAGTAATTATTTTATAACTGGGATTAAGTCAGGCAAGTGATAGAGTTTTTTTGTTATTTCTTTTCTTTAAACGTGTAACCATACAGAAAACACATGCAGTAGGACTGTCTGAATCTTATTGCAGTCATTTTAGGTCTCTCTCTCCCCTTCCTCTCTCACCAACTTTGTTTTCTCAGTACTTTCCCTCCCTTTGACCCAACATTCGAAGGAGGGTTTCCAAAGAGACTCCCAGCTGTGGGTTTCGGACTTGATTTTTATGCTAGCTTAAGTCCAGATAAAGCTATGCTTCAACTCACAGTTTCGGGAACAGTGCCTAGTGATAAAACAATTCAAATCGCTTTAAATTATTTTGGATTCTCTGGCTTTAAACTTTTCTGTTGATCCTGAAGAGTCCTAAACACCCAACCAACTGCTACTAATAACAACAAAAACAAGAAAAATGACAGTAATTGTATAAGACAAACATACAACTTGACTCATTTGAGAAGGCCATCCACTGGTCACCAGTTTCTTTTATCTTTACTTGTTGCTGAAAAGATTTCATGATCGATGATCCTGGAGTGCTTGGAATAGCAATTTTTCCACTTTCTGTTTATTTTACATCAGTCTTTGAATCTGGAAAATGAAAGCACTTCCTTACTTATACATGTTAATGAGAAGATACTTATTTGAAAAGACTAGAACCTTGGAAATGCACAGAGTTGGCAACACAAGAATTCCTTTCCTAGTGGTGAGCAAATCAAAAGTAACTAAGAAAACTACTCTGGATCTGGATGGTATCTTGCACATACACACACACACACACGCGCGCACACACTCTCCCTATGTCTAAGCAAACAAGGAGATTCTGCAATGCGGATCACTTCTCCATTGCGGATCACTTCTCCATTGCAAATTCACACAGTGTGTTTTTCTAATCTTTCTAAAATCAGAGCCCATAGTAGAAACAGCAACTTTAAATGAAAACCCTGGGGCATTTGGTTGGATAGTTGCACATTCAGACCTTACATTCTTCTTTTCTTTTTTTTTGGGGGGGAGTGCAGTGAGGGGCATCTCCTAAACACACAAATACACGTATCATCAAAATCTTTTTCCAGGATTAAAGTGTTAATTTGTGAATTCTTCCAGAATTCTCTGAAAATGACATAGGGCAACCTTCAAAAGGCACTTAAGGATCCAATAACCTTGCAAACTTTTGACAGAAAGGCAGGCAGTACCTCAGGAGGGACAGCACTCCAGGCCTAGGACAACAACTTCACCGTAGAAAATTGCTGCGAAGAGCCTGGGGGGCCAAACCCTCACTTTTCTTCTCCCACAGTCCATGATTACTATGCCCAGAGAATCATTTATAAAACTGCCATGCACAGAGTTTAGGGTGATTGATGAATCTGGGGCCACTGCAGAGCACCCAGAGATTTGTCATTCTTGGGTTCATGTTAACAAGAACAAATTCCAGCCAACGCTCAGAGTGCAGCGTCCGCCGTGTGGCCTCGGAGACTTCTGGCCCTCCGGCTGCCTTCCTCTATTCACTTGTTATCACAGACTAATCCTGCGTTCTCTTTATTCTTCCTTTTGTATTGAAAGAAAAATTAACTCCATGCAATAATAAAAAATATCTTTGCCTCCAGGCTATGCTTTCTGCCCTCTCTCCTTGCTTAGGTTTTCAATTCCTCTCCCATTTTCTCTTTATTTTTACGTCTAGAATTCTTTGTAAAGACTTACTCCTTAGTTCTTTCTGTCTACCTCTGTCAAGAGTCTCTCGCCCCTATTTCCTTAGGATTCTGAATCTTTCCCTGTTTTATAACCTCTCAATTTTCCAGCCTCCAAAGTTTTCACATCTTCTTTTGATTCTCACCATTCTCCCATTTTTTCTGTTTATATCCTTTTAATTACATGGTGTCTTCCTTTCACTGTTTTATACTTCCAAAGAAAATCTCGGTCTCTACAGCAATTGACTGTGATCCTAGAGAAGATTTTGGAAAGAATTCAGAATGCTTTAAAATAATTCCTCTCCTTTGACAGGTATGTGAAACGGGATACTCAAATCTGTCTTTGAGTCCAGTGAATTGAAATATATTCCATTTGAATGGACCACATCTCAGTACATTTATAATAAAAATAAGTACTAACTCTATAAATTTTAGGGAAACCATGAAGTAAGATATAAATATTCTGTGAAGATCAGAAAAGGCTTGAGTATGGAGACAACCATACCAGAATTCCAAATATTCCCCTGGTTGCCAGCTGGGTACTGGAAATATCAGGAGAACGCCTTGTGAAGTATTTGACTGTCTGGCCACTATGCTCTATACCTGAAAGCAATACAGAATAATACTAAATATAAAATGTAATTAAAAAATGTAATTTAAATAAAAATATTATATTCCCCTGGTTCAAGAAAGGGAGTGAGCACTTGTTCCTTTGTCTTTTGGTTTACCAACGGAGCAGCAATAAACACTGTGTGTGTTTGTGTATTTTCAGAGATGGGGTGGGAGTACAAATTTTTAGCGTGTGATTATTCTAGGAAGAATTCTGTAATCAAATTTTATTCTTCAAAATGAAATGTTTATCATTTTAGCAAATACTTACACATAAAATAGCAAAATAACTCTGAAATATAATTTTGATATCTGTTGGGCTTTAGTTACTTGAAAAGTTGCTGCTTTTTGCACAGGATTGCTCTGTACTCACACAAGAACACTGGCGGAGATGCTTAACTGCTCCGCTACTCCCACTACGCTAACTTGTCTTAGCTCTTTCGAAAATTCGAAAGCCCTCTCCTTGGAAGGCAGCTCAGCAGCCGTGCCCCCTGCAGAGCCACATCACTTGCACATCCCCAAGCAAGCCGCATCCAGGGCTCATTCTGAGAGTTTTAGTAAATAACAATTTCTCCCTGTGGCCAGCAGAGTAACGGCTCTGCAAAGATGTCCACATCCTAATTCCTGGAATCTGTGCCTGCGTTTTGATACATGGCAAAGGCGAAGCTAGGTAGCAGATGGAATTAAACTTGCTAATCAGCTAACCTTCAAATAGTGAGGATATTATACTGGATTTTCTGTGTGGGCCCAGGGTAAGCACAAGGGTCTCTAAAAGTGGAAGGCAGAGGCAGGAGGTAAGAATGATGTGATACAAGATCAGATGGATGGACTTTTCTGGCCATTGCTGATTGCTATGGGTTGAATTGTGTCCCCCAAATATGTTGGAAGTCCAACCCCAGTACCTCAGAATACAACCTTAGTCGGAAATAGGATCTTTAAAAAAGTAATCAAGTGAAAATGAGGTCACTAGGGTGGACTCTAATGCAATACAACTGATGTCTTAATAAAAAGAGGAAATTTAGACACAGACAGGGACAGAGAGAAGACTATGCAAGGAGATACAGGCAGAACACCACATAAATTGCAATAACACAGGCACAAGCACAGAAATGCCCCAAATTGCCAACATACCATCCGAAGTCAGGTGAGAGGCATGGAACTGATTCTAACAGCCCTCAGAAGGAACCAACCCTGCCAACATTTTGATTTCAGCCTTCTAGCCTCCAGGACTGTAAGATAACAAAATTCTGTTATGTAAGCCATCCTTTCTGTGGCACTTTGTTACGGCAACCCTAGGAAACTAATACAGCAGGTTTCAAGAAGGAAGGGAGCCATGAGCCGGTGAATGTGGGCAACCTCTAGGTGCTGGAAAAGATGAGGAAATGGATTCCCCTCGAGAGACTGCAGAAGGGAAGGCGGTCCTGCTGGTGCCTTGATTTTAACCTTGTGTTATGGACTGAATGCTTAGGTAACCCCTAAATACCGTATTTTGCCGTGTATTGATGCACACTTTTTGCCTAAATTTTTGAGGGAAAAACAAGGATGCGCATTATACATGGGTAGTACTAATTCCACATCTATATAAATGTTTTTAATTCTTTTATTTATGCTTTTGCATTAAAAGTATAACTCTGGAAAGCAATAACAATATCCATATGCAAAATAATACCCTGGAATACAATAATCAGTTTTGTTTCTAAATATAAATAAATAAATAATTGAACTGAAAAATTAAAACGGAAGTTTTTTTTCCTGAACGTTTGGGCCCAAAATGTGGATCTGCGTTACACACGGCAAAATACCATACATGTGTTGAAGTCTAAACCCTCAGTGTGATGGTGTTTGGAGATCAGGAGGTAATAAAGATTTCAGGAGGTCATAAAGGTGGAGTCACAGGGTTGGGCCCCTTATACAAAGAAGAAAAAGAGACACCAGAGCTTTCTCCCCGGCTACCACGAGACAACACACAGAGAAGGTATCAAGAGCAGATTGCAAGTCTAGAAGGGAGCTCTTACCACAAAGCAAGATGGATAGAGCCTTGACCTTGGGCTTTTCAGCCTTTAGAGCTGTGAGAAAATACATTTCTGTTGTTTATGCCACAGAATCTGTGGTAGTTTATTACGGCAACATAAGCTCACTAAGACACCTAGTGAGATCGATATTGGACTTCTGACCTCCTGAGCTGTAAGTTAATACATTTATGTTGTGGTAAGCACTAAATTTTGGTAATTTGCTAAAATAGCAATGGGAAACTAACATATTCCCTGTGTCATTAAATTTCTAGTAATATCTTAGCTACCATGTAGATTGGCACCATGAGAATCTATTTGTTAGTTCATCTTCCAATTTCCTTAGTTAAAACACACTCAAATTAGAGCATCCATATAGACTTTAGATTGGAAATACAGCCACAGGAGCGATAGTCAAGATTTACAAACACAATACTATGTGTCAAAGGCAGAGCATTGCACAACCATTATTGCCTTCATTTCACAAGTTCAGGTTTGACTTATTTTTCTTAAAATAAAACTTTTGAAAGACAGTTACAAAGTAGTTCTCCTTACTAGAAGAACCTGTTGATTTAGCAACTTAAAAGTCTTTGTAGACAATATTTTGGAAAAAATGTCAAATTATATGGTAAATTATTGCTATTTGTGGAACATTTCACACTTACAATTTTATCTGAAGGCTATGAATTTTTTCCTGCTGCCCATGAAGCATGTATAAATTATAAAATTAGCATTTGGGGGAAAAATCAAGTTAGAAAATATACCTTGACTGAGGCAGAAAAACTTAACACATAACCAAAAGTCTAAAATGATGTCAACTCAAATTACATCTTACCATCAATCAACATCTTTGGAGTGTCCAGTAAACTCAAAACTACATACTTTTGGAGTCAATAATATATAGACTTAGAAAGTTTGCAGCATAAATTTCCTCAGGCTTCTTCCGGTTCTGCCATGTAATAACTGAGTAGCTTTAAGCAAATCCTTAACACTTCTTTAAATGTTAACATCTTTAATCTTCACAAGTCATAAAACTTCACTCTTCATTTTCATATTTCAATCATTAAACTTCTATTATGTCAAAGTTCTACTTCTGTTGTTTAGTTTATCCACGTAATGTATTTAGTGCCCTGCGGACACAGAACGAGGCCTTTGTGTCGTAGCTGCTACGATTATATCCCCTGTAGGTTGTGTCACTTAGCTTTTGCTGCATAAAAAAATAACCACAAGCTGGCTTAAAATCACTTGCATTTATTTAGTATGAGATTCTGTTGGCCTCCTGGGTGGTGGTTTCTAAGTCACTTCAATTGATTCTTCTGGGCTTGTGTCTGCTGTCAGCAGGAAGGTTGATGCAGCTCTGTGACCTAGAATTGCCTCATCCTCACGTTTGACACTCTGTAGGAGAGGCCAATGGGGAGGACTGGAACAGTGGTTTATCATCTAGCAGGTCAGCCTGATCTTCATCACATGGTGGTCAGTCACAAAGTCTCTAAGAAGAACATGAGGGCCAGCCTCATTATACATGTGTTTTTCAAATCTCTACCTGTGCCATGCTTACTAATGCCTCACTGGCTTAATTGATGCTAGCCTAAAGTCAGTTTTTCTGGGTACTACCAAAGGGGAGCTATCATATGTGGTCATTTTTGCAATCAACCATAAGTTTGAGATCTACATATACATATTATACTACTCAACATTCCCATTGAGATGTCTCACATGTACTCCAACTTAATATGTGATACCTACAGTTGAAACTGCTCTTTCTCTAGAGTTGTAAAACTTGGTAAGTAATAGAAACCACTTTCCAGTGAGTTACTCATGTCAGACTACTGGAAGTCTCTTTCCCTTCCTCTAATATCCAGTAGGTTGCCAATTGCACTGGACTGTGTGTTCTGCAAATCTTTTGAATCCACTCATCCTCTCCATTCCCACAGTTACCACCCAAATTCATGCCACTGCCATCTCTTGCTGGAGACGTGACTTGCCAATTGGAGTAACTATCTAAATAGGTATTTTGCTTTAGTCTTCTTCTACTCAATCTGTTCTTCATAGTACAACTATATATTTTATAAAACACAAGTCAGAGTACGTCATATCACCACAGAAAATTTTACACTAGGCTAAGAGATGTGAAAATCCTGTGGTTTGTATGGAGAAAACAGAGGGAAAAAAAAAGATTTATCTTTAGAAAATAGGCAATGATGAAACTGGGGAACTCTGTGTTTATGTACAGGTTATTTTCAAGTGGTAAGATATGATAGCGTTTGTAAGTAGAAATCCTTGGAAATTAGGAGAAGGGAGAAGTAAGGGAACAAAAACCAGGAGAGACAGAGAGATGGAATCTAGAGAAAACAGGGATTCTAGGTCAAATGACGTAGGTTGGTCAATGTGTTTGAATTTTATTCAGCAAATATTAATACACAGTCCCTGACATATATTATATAATCAAACAATTGTTAAATAAATTGACAAAGGTTTTGATGAGGAAAATGGCATAACCTGCCTACTTTCCAAATATAAGTCTGGCTTCAATAAGAGGAAGATACTAGAAATGTGAGATATTTGAGGTAGAGGAATTATATGCATTATGCATTATGTTGCACTATGCATTATGTTGTATTGACAGTAACAAGAACCTAGACGGAGATGGGAGAAAAGGAAAGGGATGGTGGGTGGTATTAGGAAGACACTTGGCAAGGTTCGGTGACCACCTGGATGAGAAGCAAGCTAGAGGTGTGAGTTGCATTCAGACAGACTGCAAAACTTACACACCAAGAGTCTGAGCACATAATGAAAGGAAAACAGGAATAAACACATTGGAGGGTTGTTGAGAAGACGGTCCATTATGTCTTAGACCTACTGGGTTTGGAAACAGAGTGAACTCCACATTCTAATGCTTAGAAAACATCTGGGACAAGGTTTCCTTGCTCCCATGTTCCTCTTCTCTTCTCAGCCTGGGATGCCTTTGCTTTATGCCAATTATTTAACTCTTATTTAACGTTTAACATATCTCTTTGATTGTCTAATCTGCTTAGTCGGATTTTTCGCTCTTTCCAATTACCTTTGACAACTTTGTTTATGCCCCTTTTAAACCAATTTCTTCACAATGTCTTACGCTACAGTAAGTTTTCACATCTCTATGACTCATCAGACTGGATACTACTTGGAGTGAGGTACAGAAGCTAAGAAGTCACCTCTGATTTATCTATATTTCTGCAATATTTCCACAACTATCACAATGCTTATTAGAGTCTATGATACACTTGATAATTTTTAAAAAGCTTGTTCAATTAATAGATACTAGCATCATTTAAATTTTTTTTGTCCTTGCACTTGGCTCATAAATGATAGAATATGTGGTTTTTATAAGGCACAAGAGAAACAAATATGCAGACAAATTAAATGTGTACAGAAAAAGAAATTGTGAGGGAGTTAGAGTAGTATATTTACTGTTAAAATGCATTAAATCATTATCATTTATTTTCATGGTAAAATTTTTAAAAACAAACAACTAGAACAGGAATAGAATCACAGATATGGAGAGCACATGGAGGGTTATCAGTGGGGAGGAGCTGGGGAAGAATGAGGGGTAAAGGTACAGGAAATAAGAAGCATAATTGGTAGGCATAAAACAGACAGGGGGAGGTTAAGAATAGTATAGAAAATAGAGAAGCTGAAAAGCTCCTGTGTACAACCCATGGATGTGAACTAAGGGGGTAAGGGGATGCTGGAGGGTGGGGCGGTGCAGGGCAGAAGGGGAGAAAGGGGAGAAAAAAACGGAGACAACTGTAATAATGTAATCAATAAAATACACTTTTTAAAAAAGCACTGAATAGAAGTCGTGAAACCTGGGATCTAATCCTGTGCCCCCCCATTTGTCTCTATTAATTGGAGAAAGTCAATAAAAACTCTTTGTGTCATTTTTCTTATGTACAAAATGATGTTGGTTCATCCTTAAGATGTTCAAGAATTTTTCACCTATTACCATTTTTGGCTTTGACTACTTACATTTGTAAAACAAATAAAGTACCCTGGTCTATAGGAATTGAAGTGCAATACTGAATAAGTGGAAATTATTTTAAGCCAGTTTGTGGTTCTTTTTTATGCAGCAAAAGCTGTGACACAACCTACCAGGGATACAATAGTAGCAACTACGACATAAAGAGCTTGTTCTGGGTTCGCATGGCTCTAAATACACAGATAAATGAAACAGAAGTAGAACTTTGACATGATAGAAGTTTAATGATTGAAATATGAAAATGAAGAGTGAAGTTTTATGACTTGTGAAGATTAAAGATGTTAACATTTAAAGAAGTGTTAAGGATTTGCTTAAAGCTACTCAGTTATTACATGGCAGAACCAGAAGAAACCTGAGGACATTTAAGTTACAAGCTTTCTAAGTATATAAATTATTGAATTCCAGGAGGATGTAGTTTTGAGTTTACTGGATACTCCAAAAATGTTGGTTGATGGTAAAATGTAATTTGAGTTGACATCATTTTAGACCTTTGGTTATGTGTTAAGTTTTTCTGTCTCAGTCAAGGTATGTTTTCTATCTTGATTTTTTTCCCAAAATGATAATTTTATAATTTATACATGCTTCATGGGCAGCAGGAAAACAATTTAAATAGGACCTAGAGTCTCCCCATATAATAGCCAAAACATCTGAGATGCAATTAAAAAAATCATCATCATACCTGGAACCAGGGAAATCACAGCCTGAAGGAGAGGAAACAGTCCACTGATGTTTATATGGAATGAATAAGCTATTGAAACTGTCTCACAAGGATCTGAAAGCAGCCATCACAAAGGTGCTTCAATAAATAATTATGAATTCTCTTGAAATGAGGAACAGAAAATCGTAGGAAAGCACAGAAGTTCACATTGTAAAGCAAATGGAATTTATAGGACTTTAAAATAAAAATAGCAAACATTTTAAAACTCAGCGGATGGGCTCAGTAGTACAGTGAAGATGACAGAAGGTAGACTCTGAATTTGAGGTGAGAAAAATAGAATTCGTCCAAGCTGAACCACGGAGAACATAGGCGAGAAGACGATGAACGGATAGATCCTCAGGGACCAGTGGGACAACAAGGAAAGATTTACTATTCTTGTCCTTGGAGTCCTAGTGAGAGGAGAAACACAAAGGAGCCAAAAGAGTATCTGAAGAAATACAGGCTGAAAGCTTCTCAAATTTGACAAAAGACGCGAACCTACAGGGTCACACAATTGAGAAAATCGGTGCCAGGACACATCGACTCAACCTTCTGAAACTAAAGACAATGCAAAAGTCTTGAAATGAGCTCAGGAGAAATAACACATGACCTGAGTCCATGGTGGCCATGAGGAAGTGACACAATATCTTTCAAGTTCTGGAGAAAAAGAACAACTGTCCGTTATGAAATCTACATCCAGTGAAACTGTCCTTCAGGAGTGAAGGAGTAATAAAAGCATTCTCAGATGAAGGAAAACTGACAGCCCACTTTACTTTAAAGACTAGCAAGAGCCACTGGTACCCTGACACAAAGCATAGTTTGTATCAGGTTCTGTGCAATGACCTGCCCTCAAGAATTTTGTATTCCATGGATGGAGGTTCTATACAGGTGATTTCAGTAAATAAAGTGAAATTAAATGACCGAGCCATTCATAGGGTGTTAGAGAGCTCAGAAAGTGGGGGCATGAGGCCCAAGCATTGGTGTTGGAAAGGAATGATATGAAAGGGAAGCTAGAACCAACTGCAGAAAGCAGCTCGAGGGACTATTTGGAGAAGGGAGAAGAACATAAAGGTGAGACACCAGCGATAAGCAGAGGCTCTTGCACAGAGAACAAAGGCTACAGGAAGGGAAAGGAAAGCCAGGGCACAGGCATTATAATGCTGGGCAAGGTGGTGCTTAGGGGAGTCATGTGGGTGCTTTAGAAAAGTTCTTACAACAGAAAAGATGTATAGGAAAGATTTCATTGCAGGTCCTCTGTGAAATAACCAGTCTGGACAAATCCCTTACTGGAAATGCAAACTGTAGGGGCTGACTGACTTTCAAGAAGAAGAAGAAGAAGGAAAAAAAAAACAGACGCTTGCTTTGTCAATCTATTGTACCAACTTGCAAAATAAAGAAAAACATAAAAAGTAGCCTTTGAATACCTCATAATTTTCTGCAATGGGAACATTCTTAGTTTCTTTCTAAATGAGCCCTACAGACACCTTCTTTTTAAACATTTAAATGACACATTTTGAAACAAGAAAAAATAAACGGAATGAATAGTGTAACTGGAAGATTTGTTTTCCTTTTACTTTACCTGGGAAAAAAACTCAACAAAACATTAATGTTGTATAGAAAAACATTTTTGCAATTTCGTTACCAGAGGAACTTCGTATTTTACACTAAAAATACAACTGTTGTAAAATTATTTTTTATGCAAAAACATTTGTTTGCCATCAAAGTGAATATGTGTCTGTCTGTGATATGTACAATAAAATATAATGAAAATATAATGGTTTGTGGAATTGCTGGTATATAATTCGCTGTGCTTGAATAGATACCAGTGCCCATCAAGTGCTTGCAGAATCACAGTGCAATAAAATGCCTTCCCCAATGGGCCCATAACGTTGTGGAGGTCACGTGTGTTTCCTTCGCTACACTGGGAGAATGTCCTTCAGCTCTTTCTTTGAAAATATTCTTTTCTCCATCCCTTCTCCATTCCTACTGCTAAAATCACAATCCAGTTCCTCTGTCTCATCCAGCCAGCTAGTCGCTGAATTCTTATCACCTCTAACCATCTCCTAAATCTCACTCCACTGCCTGAGTTTAATAACCATCATTTCTCATGTCAATTACCATCCTATCACAGTAAATTCCTCCCTGACCCTTGAATCTCCACCTTCATTCCTTCAGACCGTCCTTCACAGAACTAGGTACTTCTAAAATATGCATCCCATCACTTGTTCCTTCTGTTTAAGAGCCTTCAGTATTTGCTAATTATATTTAGCATAAAATCTGAAGCCCATAGCATGGCCCTGTATAGATGACTCCTGGCTGGCTAGCTAAGGTTTTCTTCTGCTGGGAGGTCCCTCACATCCTGTGTTCTGCCGAACTGAACAATTTGCAGCTTTACAGTTGTGCCCGGCTTCATCACGCCACCTGTTTTTGTACTGGTTCTTTGCTCAGTCTTACATGCTTTTCATGCTTCTTTGTTTTGTTGTACTCATTTTTTAAATTCATTTTACTTTGGTTACGAATTATGTATTACTTTGCTTGGGCTGCTATAACACAGTACCACAAACTGAGTGGCTTAAACAACAGAAATTGTCTCATAGTTCTGGAGACTAGAGGCCTTTCATCAAAGTGTCAGCAGGGTTGGTTTCTTTAAGGGCTACAAGGAAGAATCTGTTCCATTCTTCTCTCCTAACTTCTTGTGGTTTGCTGGCCATCTTTGGTGTCCCTAACCTTGTATAAGCATCACCTGGATTTCTGCCTTAATTTTCATGTATCATTCTCCCCGGGTGCGTGTCTGTGTTCAAACTTCCCTGTGCATAAGGACATCAGTCATATTGGATTAGGACCCATGCTGATGACCCAATTTCAACTTCCCCTACAAATAATCTATCTCCGAAGCAGATCACATTCTAAGGTACCAGGGGTTAGGAATTCAACATATGAGTTTGGGGGGACATGATTCAGTTTATAAAACTCAGTTACAAAGAAACCTCTATGATATGTTCTATAATCTTCTCTCATATAAAGGATCTTCTTTTTTGCCTTTTTTGTGCTTACTATTCCTTTTAAACATTTTAAAAATAACACTTAGCATTGTGCATCATAATTGCTGGTTTATGCATTTTGTATACTAATATGTACTAATATATATTACAATTTTTAATTTCCTCTACTATGTTGGGAATTTCCCTTTTATAAAAGAACATCTTAATTTTTGTTTTTACTGCCATCACTAATCACAGTGTCTAGATATATATATATTAGTTGCTCAGTAAATATTTTATTAGATATATAAATGAATGAATGAGTAAATTGTCAAGTTGTAATCTATTGAAGTTCAGAGAAAACTCTTAATTTCTAAACTTAAAGTTTTAAAATAAGATTGTTAAGTTTAAAATAAAATGACATCAAAAGCAAATAACTATTAAAGTCATTATTTTGTGAAGTTAATAAATTTGTTTTTATATTTCAAATGTGAAATGTGACTAAGTATGAATTTTATTTAATAATATTTTTAGTTGAAATCATGTTTTAAAAAATCCTTAATTAAACTTGGACATCTAATCAATACCAGATTATCTTCCTACATGCTATCATATTGATCCTCAGGAACACCTTATCCCTTTGACATTATTATTCCTATTGTACAAATAAGGCAATTGATTTTTTTGAGATGTTTTAAACTCTTTCAAGAACAAGAACTAAAATCCATATCTTATCTTTCTTGCATTAAAAAATTTACAAATGCAAAAATAAATACCCCAAATCACTTTCCTATCATTACCGAACTGCATCTCTTAATAACTTTTAAAATAAAACTTAAGTCAAATAAAGGTGAGAGTATATAGTCAACTATAGTCACGAATAGTCTCACATTCCGTAATCTGAACAATGAAAAACTTCCTTTAGTTTTCTCCCTGAAACGCACATGCTTCGTGGAACTGTGGCCTTTACATTCATTGGCACATGGACCCAAGTGCAGGGCAATAAGCTAAATGATAATACAAGTGGCATTTTCACAAAGGCAAGTGAACGTGCTCTCAACGACAACCTGCCTAGATCAGGAGGACTGCGGCATAAATCAAGAAAGCACCAGAGACAGTCTAGATAAGATTAAAACGATTTCGCCGAGAATATAATCTATTTGTTTATTTTTTCTACGAGCAGAATCTTCCATGACAGGAAGGAAAATAAAAGAGAAATTAAAACATTTGGAAACTTCATTATCAGTAAACCTTTAAGGTTGTGTTTATCAAATGGGATTATAATGAAATGGAAACACTGGGGGTCCAGCCGTGACCTTGGGCAGACACAGCAATCAGCTGGGTTCCAACTGCTGGGAAAATTTCCACCAGAAACTTCCCAAGTTCACTCACAAGATAATACTCTCCCAGGGGCAATCAACACTTCTAAGTAACAAATCAGGAGGAGATGAATTGTATTTCAAGGTTAACTCTGCACAGTTCTCATTGATTTAACACAGAGAAACATGATCTATATTTAGAGCCTGAGGTCTGGGCTCGCTTCATTATTTTCAGTGTTCCCCTAATTTTATTTGCATTGCAGCACTTCTTTAAATCACACATATTTCTCCTACTTTTTTCATGATGCCCAGCAGAGTAGAAAACACATATTTGTTTGATGGACAAATATTGATGGATGGATTTTTGTTTAGGATTTTTGTATTTCACTCTTTCACAAGCATAATAAAATGATCATCGTTTCCAAAGCGCTTTCAAATAATTTATCCCATTTAAACCTTGCAACAGTGAGATGAAATAGATACTATTAAATGAATCTTTAAAAAGGCACAGTTATTGCCTGGCTGGGTATAGCTCAGTGTATTGAGCTCAGGCTGCGAACCAAAGGGTCGCTGGTTTGATTCCCAGTCAGGGTACATGCCTGGGTTATTGGCTGGGTCCCCAGTAAGGGGCACGTGAGAGGCAACCACACATTGATGTTTCTCTCCCTCTCTTTCTCCTTCCCTGCTCCTCTCTCTAAAAAAAATAAATAAAATCTTAAAATATAATAATAAATAAGTAAAAAGGCACAGTTATGTCTGGCTGTCAACCATCTGGTAAACAAAGGGCAGTCCCTATCAAGGAGTGAAGGTTCTGCCTCTCAGCATTGCCTGCCCGAGGGATTGTGGAGTTTCTAACTCAGAGAACAGGGTGGCTGCCCACCTAGAGCCTTCTGCCCTTGTCCTCCGACATATATCACAGCAGGCTGACTGCTACTTTTAAGCTTGAAGAAGTCATAGCACCTCCCCACACAGCCCCTCCAATGATGTGTAGTTGAGTCAAGCTAAAGCTCTTACAGGAGACTGCAAGGGCCTGCCCAGTCTGGCCGCAGTGTCTCTTTTCACCTGTTTTTACTTGGCCCTCCGTATTCTACTCCTCCCACTGGCCTCCTTCCTCTCCTTCAGATATACTAGGTATACTTGAGAGTGGCCAGAATTAGGAAATAAAAATATAGAACATTGTTTTGTTTTAAGTATGCCCCAAATATTGCATGGCACGTAATTATATTTTAAAAGTATGTTGTTTAACAGGAAGTCATACTTTCAGTATGTTCTCTGGCAAGTGCAGCTGTCCACCCAGCTCAGGCCCTTTGTACTATCCTTCTTCCTGCTGCCTGGACAGTACCCTCTGATGTTTGTATGATTTGCTCCCTCACCTTCAACTTTTGCTCAAATGTCACCTTGGGGAGGCGGGCACTAGTCATATGAGAAATTAGAATCCGGTTCTTCCTATTCTCTTTCTCTGTATTTTTCCCTAAAGCTTATGCATTGTTAGTTTCTCCCAACTAGAATGTGAACTTCATGCATGGAGGGTTGCAATTTGTTGTTTTGCTTTCTTCACTTCTGTATCCTTAGCACCTAGGACCTTAGATATCCAGCAAATAAATCACCAATGAATGCTTGCTGAATGAATGGATGAATGAATGAATGAATGAATGAACACATCTCTCAAAGTTGTTGATAATAAAATAGCCAAAAACAATGAAAGGCACTAATAGTATTTTTACACTCTTTCTCATTCTAAGAATAGGCTACCACTTAGTTTGACTGCCTTGTTATCGGAATGGAGGCAGACACGTGGAACTTTGTGTTTGCATTTGCTCACAAAGGGCGAAAACAGGCAACGACCTTTATAACCACTCCATTCACTCCTATGCCTTTTTGATAATGGAATGAATGTGAGGGGGAACAGAATATGCCACCCCAAAATGTGCCACTTTGGCACATGGATTGTTTTGAGCTAAAGGCAATTAAAACCCAGAATACTTAGCAGAACTTTGCTACCTTTCCCTTAACTACCCAAAAGAATTTGGATAGGGAGCCTGTACCAGGAAGAGAGCTATTTCCAGAGACAACTTCTTACATCAGGAAGACTTATCTGCATGGTGTGGCAAACATTTGTTTACCAAACATTCTCTCTACTCATTTTCCTGTGAATTGTCTTCCTCTGCTTTGAAGCCCCAGACCCCTTCTCCTTAGCTCAGGATGGTATAAAAATCTCAATCACCTGGCCGCCCTTAAGTCCCATGACTTTGTGAGGATCCCTGTATGCATGTAATTAAAGTTTGCTTTGTTAATCTGTCTTAAGTCCATTTAGTAGGCTCGTTAAAAAACTTAGAAAAGAAAAAGAAAAAAAAAAACGTTTCCTCACCTACAAAGAAAGGCTTTTGCTCTCCAAATCAATTATTAAGAACAAAATCGAAAACACTGCAATCTCTGTTCTGGATATTCTAATGGGGGGAAATGAGGAAACATTATCATTAGCAGGTATTTTTACTTAAATAGAGGGTGACTAAATACATCCCTTCTTTTAGAGATTTTGGTAGGAAATAGAAAAATAAATAACACTGCAGTATACATGTGGCCACACAATGAGAAATTCCTAAGTAGGCACCTGGAGGGAAAGCCAAGATAAGTGCCTGCACATCCCTGGCTGTAGCTCCTCCGTAGGCTGGACTGGGGACGATGGTCTGCCTCCGACTGGTGAAGAAGGACCGGACCTAAGGAGTCACCCAGGGAACTGGGTGAAATCAGATGAGGTGAAATCAGATGAAGAGAGAGGCACTCGGAGTTGCCTCAAGGAACAGACATAGTTTTGTTTTGTGGTTTTGTTTTCACTCACAAAGGCTTATTTTTATTTTTTTATTCTTCAATTACAGTTACCAGTCAATATTTGTTTATATTAGCTTCAGGTGTACAGCACAATGAATAGACATTCATATAATTTACAAAATGATCCCTCAATAAATCTAGTACCCACCTGGCACCATACATACTTATTGCAGTATTCCTGACTATAATCCCTTAGCTGAACTTTATGTCCCGTGACTATTTGGTAACTACCGACTTGTACTTCTCAATCCCTTCACCTTTTTCACCCAACCACCAACCCCCACCCATCTGACAACCATCAGTTTGGTCCCTGTACCTATAGTCTGCTTCTGTTTTGTTGTTGTTGTTTATATTGTTCTTAGATTCCACATGTAAGTGAAATCATAGAGTATATGCACTTTCCTGTCTGACCTATTTCACTTGGCATAGCACTCTCTAGGTCCATCCACATTATCTCGAGTGGTATGATTTCATTTGTTTTCATGACCGAATAATATTCCATTGCGTATATGTGCCATATCTTCTTTATCCAATGTCATTGTGGTCATAGGGGATGCTTCATATGATTTTAATCTTCTTAAATTTACTGAGACTTGTTTCATGTCCTAATATGTGTTCTATGCTGGAAAATGTTCCATGCGCATTTGAAAATAATGTATAATCTGCTGCTCTGGGATAAAATGCTCTAAAAATGTCAATTAAATCAATCTGGTCTAATATACCATTTGAGACCATTGTTTCCTTGTAGATTTTCTGTTTGGAAAGCCAAATCATTGATTATGATGAGGTGTTAATGTCCCCTACTAGGACTGTATACTGTATCTCTCCCTTACTGGGATTTGCTGTATACATAGGTGCTCCTATATTGGGTGCATAAATGTTTATAAGGCATATGTCATCTTGCTGGATTGTTCCCTTTATCATTATGAAATGTCCTTCTTTGTTTCTCAGTATAGCCTTTGTTTTAAAGTCTGTTTTGTCTGATATAAGTATTGCTACCCCAGCTCTTTTCATTTGCTTCCATTTGCATGAAATATCTTTTTCCATCCCTTTACTTGCAGTCTCTGTCTCTCTTTTGATCTGAAGTGGGTTTCTTATAGGCAGCATATGTATGTATCTTATTCTCTTGCAGATTCAGCTACTGTATGTCCTTTGGAGCATTTCGTCCATTTACATTTAAAGTGATCATTGGAGGATATGTAGTTATTACCATTTTGTTATTCATATTTTTGTTCATTTTTGCTTCTTCTTCTTAAAGAAAATACTGATGACTATTATTAAGTAGATGTATAGGCAGGATGACCAGACATTTCATTAGTCAGGGATGGGTCTGATGTAAGCCTGACTTTCTGGTTAAATCACTAAGGGCATCTTCTTTCACTCTCAGAAGTGTCCTGGTTTGGATGATAAATGATGTGGTCATCTACTCTATAAACATATCACTACAGAAGACTGAGCATAATGTGACATGTCCTTGAAGTCATGTGTATATTTTTTAAAGTCAGACTCCTTGTTTCACAAAAGCCTAATTGTCAGGAAAATGCTTTCCAGTTATCTGAGGTTCCTGACAATTTGATCTCTTGAAATTTTCTTATGCTATTATATATTGGACCTTTTTTTTTTTTTTTGGTACATTTTAAACATTCTAGTGACTATTAATCAGCACAAACTTAAGACTCACGTTCCCCAGCCACTGAGCTAGAAAAGCAGGATGCCTTTCCCATAGTTGGGAAGGAAAGTCATTTTGATCATATTTAAAAGTCTTTGGGAAGTAATTGAATTGAAAAGTAGGTGAGCCTAAGCACTCTGAAAGCAGAGGTAGAACATAGCACCACAGCAAAATGCAGCTGAGAAGACAAGCAAAATGATGGCCAGGAGAGACCTTTGGCACTGTGTACTTGAAAGGCTCTTTGTGACTATTAATGAGTTAATCCTGATAACCTCCTGATAGAATACATCAAGCATTATTAGCACTTGCTGCAGGTGCAAGGGTTAATACTTGGAATACTATAAGATTAAGGGGCTGTAGCAAGAATTGAAAAGCTAATGAATGGCACAGTAATAATTAGAGCTGAGTCTCTTTGGGGCAATTGTATTCGGGGTCCACCAGGCCAGAGTCTTGATGGTGTAACCAACACACTGCTCAGTCGTCACAGAAGAACGCCCTGAGGAGTCCCCAAGTCTGATAAGAAAAGATCAGTTCAAATCACTTTGAACTGGAGCTGAAGTTGTAGTTCAGCTCCAGGCCCAGAAATGCAGCAAAACTAGGTGAGCAATGCCAGGACCAGCTGCAATGACGGACGACTCCTAAAAGGGCACACCTGGAAAACTGATGAATATTCTTTTGAAACCCTCTTCTGAGACCCCACCTAAGATTCCAGTCTGCAAGACACTGCACTTTGAGAACTGTCAGCTTCAAGAAATGAGCCTTAAAGAACTCACAGAGACCATCTAATATTTCTAATAGTATGTATACAGGCATGTTTAAAGCAGATATCCAGAAAGTATATTTTCCTTACAATTTAAATGAGTACAAATCTATTGATTTAGAATGTAGTAGTAAATGTTGCTACAAATTAACTTCCCTAGAGAGTTCTTGCCGATTTTATACTTAAAAATAATAAAGGCACCCTGGCCGGTGTGGCTCATTTGGTTGGGCATCGTCCCACAAAGTGAAACGTCACTGGTTCTATTCCCCATCAGGACACACGCCTAGGTTTTGGATTCAGTCCCCCGTTGGGGCACATATGAGAGGCAACTGACTGATGTTTCTCTCTACACTGATGTATCTTTTTCTCTCTTTCTCTCTCCCTTTCCGTCTCTCTAAAAATAAATACACAAAATCTTAAAAATACAATAAAGACATTAATTCCAAAGTTTATAATAGATTTGTTATTTATTTAAGATTGTAATGAAGCCAACTAACCCTTCAGTTCAGCATCATCCAATCTTATTTTTATGAAATTAGATGGCAGGTGGTACAAATGAGCACAGCGGAATCAGTTATCACTTGTTACTCCTTATGTCATCCTTAGGAAATGCTTAAGATTAAAAATATTTCTATTATTAAACTGGACACTGAATAGGGGTTCTGATGAAGAGGTGGGTATAAGGGTGGAGGGGGTTCCAGCCAGTGAACTGTGTGTTTTAATATTTATATGCATGTTTAAACTGTGTATATAGGAGCTAATGGAAGTCACAGAACCTGACATAGGAAGCACAGCTTGAAAGGCAGAAAAAGGCACTCCTGGAGACCTCTGTATGCATTTCCAGCTCCAGAATAGTGCAACAGCTAAGTGATTGCCATTTATTTCTTTGAATTTCACCTCTGGAATCAACCATTCAAATACTATCGCAAGCACTCAATTACACAGTTGAAGCTTAGTAAGCTTCCAGAATTTTCAGGATTTTGTCTGTATTAATATTAACAGCAATTACCCTATGGGGTACAAAGCTAGGTCAGTAAAATCAGTGTGTGCCTATGTGCTTGTATGTGATTGTGTAGTGTGTGTATGTCTGGGAGAGAACTGTCCTCAATTTGGCCTCAATTTTAATCTCTAAAGCTGTATTATTAACATAATCATAGATTTCTTTAAATATTCAACTATGTAACAAAAGCATTTATCAAGATTTTTTTTGTCTTCATTGACATTAAACTTTGTGTTTTCCTATTTATTCCTAAGAATTCTTGGTAAGTGCTTTTCCATTTTCATAACACCAAAACCTCGGCTCATTATACAGGTTCTGATAGCATCCACCCGATCCTCCCCCCCTCACCCCTTCACCCAGGCAATCAGACACTTGATTTTTTAGCATGCTGTAACTGATGCCTTCTTGTTCTATTTCAGGGATCATTTCTTTCATCATTCATTAGGCCCAGAAGTCTAATGCTAGAAGAAACATATTTTCCTCCTCCTGGTTTCTAGAGAAGGAATTTTGACACCCGTTTGGCCTTTCTCTACCAGTTTACTCACTCGGCTTCTGCCTGCATCAACTGGACGCTGTTTCTCTTTGGAAACGTGTGGACAAACTGTCTGTTCCATCTTTGTTCCTCTAGAGAGCAAGGTGCCTGCAGCAAGTGTTGGTTTTGCTGCTATTCCCGGGAGAAGAAAAAGTATCCTCCAAGGAATATTCTGCAGTCTGTGCTGTCTTGACTAAGGAGTTAAATCTAAAGAACTCTGGAGCTCAGGGTTAGCAAACCCTCCTTCTTAACCGCCTAAGAGCCGCATCTTCAAATTGCACCTCTTTTAGTAATAACAAAAGAAGTTTTGCTTCATCACAAAGATGCTATTGATCGTGGCCATCACAGACCCAATACCAAGCGTAAACCGCATCCTAATTTGTATGTCTACGGGCTTTGATTGAGTGTGTGGTATTCATAAAACTCTTCCCAGAACGGCCATGGTGTTTCTTGTTTCTCTTCCGTTACATGCACATGCCTGCGTAGGTATCTACGTGACATCATGCAGTCATACACACGCAGTCTTTTTTGTCTGGTTCCCTTTGGATACCGCTTTTCTCATTATTTTCCTGAGTCCACTGCTTTCCTTTCTTCTTTTTTCAGTGAAAACTCCATACATATAGACCATTCCACACTGACCTTGCCAGCTAGGACACCTGCTTCCTCTACTTAGCTATGCATTCCTGTCCGAAACCAGTGTTTTGTATTAATGCAAACAGAAGACGCATTACTAATTAAGAGACAAAAAAGAAAACAACATCAAAAGCTAATACTGATAATAAAGATAGGATTTTAAGCCACTAATAAAATATATATTACTCAATAAATAGATTGAGTCACCTGAATAGACATCTGAATAAAAAAATAAGTTGTATTCATTCATTACACTTTATAAAAAATAAATATTAGGTATATTCAACAATTAAAATAATAAATTAAATAATACCTATAATAAAAATAAATAAAACATCAACATTCTAGTAAGGAGAGGCTTGCAATCTTGAATTGGAGAAACAAATTCTACATATGACACAAAGATCAACAGCCATAGAGCCAAAGGCACTGTAAACTTCATTATTACAAAGTAATGTTTAAATTTACATAACAAATGGTCCTGATTGATAGCAATTTATCATAGAGACAAATACATATACCACTTTTATACATAAGCCATTCTAGTCCTAGGATTCTTTCCACAGATACTGGCATATGTAAGAAATGACACATTTTTAAATGTCATTCATTTAAATGTGTCATTAAATGTGAACATCCATTTTAGCATGATTGATAAATACAAAATATTGGCAAGTATAACTGTCCTTCAGTAAAGGACCGAGTCGAGTTTGGTGCATAATTGCAGATCAACATAGCAGTTGGGAAAAATGAGGCTCCGTGTTTGTTAACAGGCTGATCCACATGGAGCGTGATCTCTAAGAAAACCTGTGTATCGCTTGTTAGGTAGGAAAGGTGAGGTGCAGAACAGGAGATGTAGTAGGTTACCTGTTAAATATAAAAGGAAGATGCAGATGGAAGCAAAGAAAAACATATGCATAATTCTGTAAAAACTAGAAGTCAGTAACTGTGGTTCATCCAGAGAGAGGTGTTAGTGAACGAGGGAACTGGCGTGGAAGTGATACTTTTCATCGTATACTGTACATTTTAAAAGTTTTAATTTTATATGTCGTGTGTGTATTACCTGTTAAAAGAGATATTTTAAAAGGACAAATCTGTATCTATAAATTTTCTCTGAGAATTACATAAGATTTAAGCTCATTGAACCTATTTTCTTCTCCTTCCCAGGATTCAGTGAAAGTATCAGAGTTTTAGTTCTAGAATATTAACTTCAAAGTAAAACAATTAGAACATTAAGCTTAGGAATAGTGAAGGCTACAAATTAAAATAGGTAAAATGCCAGGTTTGTAATTAAGGTGTGTGTGTCTGTGGAACACATTAACGCAGGTTGTACCCCGGACTGCATTTGCCGTTATCAAGGGCAAGAGCAGCCTAGTATGAACGTAAGATCTAGATCATATGATCTAGGATCATTCTACAGATGGAGTTAGGGCAATAAAGTTTAAGGACATATAGCCTAAAGATTGTCTTGATAAATTTGCAAGTATTAATCATTATTTCTTTTTTTTATATTATATTTTATTGATGATGCTTTTCCTTCTCACTCATCGCCAAACCATCAGTAACCCTCTTAGCTCTGCTTTCTCAGTATCTCCAGAACCATGACTGCCTCATCATCACCAAGGCTACCCACTAATCTAAACGACCCTGCTTTCTCACCTACACCACACTCCTGCAATGGCCCCTCACCAATTCTCCCTCCTCCCTTACTGCTCCTCTTGCAATCTGTTCTCTGCATAGCATGCAAAGTGGGTCCTATAAAGGGAGTGTTTGGGTACCACCCAAGTTAATATGTTGAAATCCTAACTCCCAGTGTGATAGTATTAGGATGTGGGGCCTTTGGGAGATGCTCAGGACATGAGGGCTTGGGCCCCATGAGTGGGATTAGTGTCTTTTTAAAAGAGACCCGGAAAGCTCCTTCCCCCTCCATCATGTGAGGGGGCAGCAAAGAGATAACTGTTTATGAACCAGGAAGCAAGCCTTCACTGCCAAACACCTAATCTGCCTGTCCCCGGATTTTGGACTCCATAAATTCCTGTTTCTTTGTAAGTCAATTAGCCTATGGTATTTTTATACCAGAAGGCAGAATGGGCTAAGATGGTGAGTCTCTTAAAATATAAGTTAGATCATGCTAGATCCCATCAAGCCTTCCAAGGGCTGCCCTCGCCCTCAGAGTAACCCCAGAGACTTCACCAGGCCCTATGGGGCCTGCTATGTGTTTTTTTTTTTTTTTTCTTTTTCTTCATCTCCATCATGCTCCCTCTTGCTCACACCTCTCTAGCCGTATGGTGCCCTTTATTGTCCATTTAACACGCCAAGCAGATACCCACCTGAGAAGCTTCACTTGCTATTTCCTCTACGCAGCTTACTCATTATTTCCTTCAGATACCTGGACAATTGCCACCTTCATGGAAAGAACCTTCTCTGACCAAATGCCTGGTCATATATTTTCAGTCATATATTTTTGGTCACAGCTATTCATCACTTGATATATTTTCGCTTGTCTGTCTCCCTTCAAAGTCATTTCCATGAGAGTAGAAAATCCATCAGCATTATTCATTGCCATATCACCAGCATTCAGAACTGCAATTAAACCTAAGTAGAAACCCAGTGTTTCAATTAATCAGGTATATATATGATAATATACAATATCTGTTTAGTGACTATAATAGTATCACTAATTCATTTGTTGAAATATACTGTTAGAAAGAACCCTGCCCCCCGACCTGCCCACACCAAAGGTGATATATGTGGCTTGAATGAATATCAAGGTAAATGAATAGCTGTTAACACTTGATTTCTGGACATTTAAAGAATAATAATTATTACTATTATAATCATAATAATAGTAACTACTGGATACTAGCCATGGCTCACACAGAGCACTCCACCGTACCATCCGATCCTCACAACTACATGACAAGTATGATTAATGTCCCTTTTTATGGAAGAGGAAATGTTGCCAGAGGGTTAACATTACTCACCCTTGCTCAAACAGAAATTATGGGGCAAGATAATAGCAGGTGAGATTTATGGTGCTTTCAAGACATTCCTGGCTCTGCGTAAGTGCTTTTCAGGCATCAGGTCAATGAATCCCAAAAGAAGAGGAAGCTGCTTCGCCCTGGTGTGGATGGAAACACAAACTTCGATTAAGTCTGCAGTTAGCTAAGTTAGGAATCAAAAGTGGGAAGTCCGACCCTTGTACATGTACCTGTCACCTGTCATTGTACCGCCTTCCACAGGCCTCAGGCAGCCTCTGCCCAGCTCTTGGGCACTTTTGCGTTCTCAGTACAGATGGCTTCCCGTGGATGAATCTGCATCCTCTCAGATTCGTCCAGCATGTATGCTTGAGTAGGACATAGAGATATGCCATTTCACATGTCAGGCAGGCAAAAAATGATTGTCAGATTAAATATTAAAAATACCATCTCCCAACATTTAAGGTTATTGCCCACAAATAGATTTTTCAAACACGTAAAAGATGAGGCTCCATGAAATAATTACATATTCAAACATTCGACATGGCAGAATTATTACTGCTAGGCATACATTTTTTAAAAGTCCTACCTTTGGCACTCACCGTTTCTTTTTCTTTTCTTTCCTTTTTTACATTTGGAAACTCAGCAGTGAGCAATTTAGTCTTATTCTGAATGATTCCATCATTTATTGAGCAAAATATACAAGGATCTGTAAACTGAACCATTCCAAAGTTACACTTTACTAAAAAGTACATCAATACAGTTAGATCATATAAACACTATCACTTCTGGAACTGGGCATGTGTTTCGTTCTTTTGCAGTGTTAAAGTTAGGTGGGAGGATTGGACTCGCTGTACTACACTGATGAGATTTTCTGGACTGCAGTTAGTCCCTAGCAGAATTTTGTTGTTTTTAAGGTGATAAATTACTAAACATATGCTGTGTGACTTCAGTTGTTTGGTGAAGATTGTGAGATTGATTAGCCCAGATGGGCCTTTGCAACGAAGACAGAAGCCCAAGATGGTACAAATTTTAATTAGGTTTGGTAATAAGATGTATGTAGGGAAGAGGTTAATATACAAAGTATCTCATTAAATTTCTCATTAATCATCATTCACTCACCAGTGACACGTGACTACGGGTGTTAGTCCGTGTATGAGAAACTAGAGATCCAACAACGATTGCACAGCCTGGCAGCCTGGCCCTCAAGGAACTGATACTCCAATTGTACTCGGGGATTTCTAAGCAATGATGCTTGCCTTAAGGGAGTTTCAATCCCTTCTCTAGCACATGCTGTGGCGTGTGGTGAGAGCAAAGACAATGCTGCCCCTGGCCCGTCTTGTCCTAGACTGGACATCTGTAATTGCACGGTGGCAAGGAGCAGCGATCAATACATTCTTACAACAGGTTTTCTGTCCCCCCTCAGATCTGTTTATCCTGCGATACAGCTGAAGGAGTTACATGTTCAGCTCAATTATGGGTTAAAGTGGCATTTAGTTTTTTACACGTTATTTTCCAACGACATCACCTCAACCAATTACTAAAACACATTGACAAAGGTCAGTGTAAATACATACAGAGTCCAGCACAAATAAGACCCTTCTTTTATTATAAAATCTTTCATTACAAAATCATAAGCATGTAATTATGTAAGATAATGATGTCACACTCAAGCATACCATATGACATTCTAGGTGGAATGTTCAAATTACAACTATAGATTATTATACCTATATTATTATCCTACCAACCACACTCACGCAGACCTTACTTCTGCTGGACCCTGTATATAGAGATCCTAAATCCTTAAAGAATAACTATGGTTGAGGACAGGAAGATGGTGTAGACAGAGTATGCATGACTAAACTCTAATAATAACCTTTTATTAAATAGAACAGTTGGTATTTCCCTGATTCTTAAAACTTATCTTTCTGAAAATACAGCATAGTGTTACTTCTGAAGTCTTACTTGGAAGTCTTAGAAAACTAAATACTCATTAAAAAAAAAAAAAAACCCCTAATGGGAGTAGTATATCACCTATAGAGATTTTAAAACAAGAATGTTTGAGAATTTATGCAGTGACTGTGAAAAGTATCTTTAAGAATGGCAACCATGGAGTTTGTCTATATTTCAGAATGGATGCTAATGCTAATTCATAAATTACGTTTTTCTATGTACGAGTCAAACTATATAGTACTACATAAAATAGAAAATAGGTAAATTTTGAAAAAGCAGTTCACTAGCATAATAAACATTCATTTAGTATTTTGTGGGGAGACGGGATTGGTGAACAAAATCAAAGATCACCCAGATTGCTTTTGTCTTTGTAAATGGTTTTTAGTCTTACTGCTTTGGGAAGACTGACTTTTTCTTTGGTCTTCACTCCGAAGAGGCATTATTCTGCCTCTTCAGAGTGAATAATGCCTTCACTCTGGATGCCATTATTTCCTGCCTCATGGGTAAAATAAAGTCCATCAGAAATCAGAGCTTTTATTTGCATCCAGAGACATCCTTTTGCTACTTAAACAGTTTCTTTACATAGAGGAAAAATAGCATAACAACAGCAATAACAATGATGAAAACTATTAAGAATTAAGTAAGCTTTAAGGGCCAGATTTTGCTAAGTGCTTTATTAACAAGCATTATCTTAAGTAATCTCTTATTATTCCCATTTTTCAAATAATAAAAACAACAGCACAAGAAGTAAAGGAACTTGCCCAAGGTCACATAGCTAATAAATTATGGAGCACGTATGTGACTTTAGATGAGTGTGGCTCCGTACTGAAACCTGTCCTGAGCCTGCAGGGCATCTCCTGCCCCATCCAAGATCTCACAACTTCTGTGCCTCCAGAGACGGTGAGACAGGGTCCTACTTTCCATTTCTGAGCAGTCAGTCTTTCTCCATGGGCTCCTTCCTGTTCACATGCAAGCATACGCTTTAGGCAGAAGAGATGGGAGAAACGAGGTCATGAAAATGAAAACACTGTGTATGTGACAACCACACACAGTTCAGTCTCACTGGGATACATGCCCTGATGATGTATGCTCGTAACAGGCAGCGATCCGGAATTATAATGCTCTTTCTCGTGGGACTGAACAACTGAACATGTTCCACCAGGTCAGAATGGGTAGTGGTGTCAGGATTCCCACCCCAAATCCATGCTCTTTCAGGACAGTAAACATTTACCTAAACATTCTCATATGCTTTTTTTTTTTTTTTTGCTGGAATATTGGGAATCCTATTAGAAAATTCTATATGTATGTTCACAGACTTCTGAGCAAACTGGAATCTGTAAGGACAGGATTTCTATCATCTTGCAGGCTGTTCTCAATGAAAGAATCATCATTATATTTATTTCCTAATGGTCAGAAGTTGTCTCTTCCATGCTGAATATCCCCTGAAGGACCAACATAGGCCATTCATTGTTTTTTCCTTTCTTGGAAGAGTTTGATATCCTGATACTATTTATTTGTGAAGAAATGTTTCTTTTGAAGTTATTGGAGCTTTTAAAACTTAATTCTCACTTCATCTTAAATTCTGCCAATTTGTAAGATATTTTTAAGACAACCATGCAAGTAATCAATTTGTTTTGCTTTCAATCAATAAGGAATAATTAATTGGGCATGTTGTCAGTGGACAGCATTTCTTCTTAAATTTCAGTCTGCAGAATTCCATTCAAAAACAAAAATACAGAATTGTTTTCACCACTAGGCAGCTCTGTGATGACTGTATTATAAAGGTTAATACACTGCAATACGTTGGCTAGTAGATACTCAGTTTGGAAATCCTAAATACTGCTTATAGTTTTAAGGCACAAAAATATTTCTCCTACGTCTCTCTTTGAAAAAATAATTAAATGGTAACTCCTCTCTTGGTTTGAAAAAAAGCTTGGCTCAGTGATATGTTAGACAAACTGCTTGATTTCCCAATGCTTTGAATCTGATAAAAAGCAATTATTTAATCTAATCACTTGTTAGTATGTATTTAAAAGGTTCACTGCCTTAATATTGATCAACACTCAAGGTCGTTAGAGGTTTTCATTAGTCTTCTGTATGAGACCTTAAAGATTATGCATTCAAAGGAAGCCCTTTACAATTTTTCCCAAGCTCACATACTAGTAACTATTTTTATACCAGTAAACCAGGTTTATTAGATGCTGTACATTCTTGCAGGTGTAACTGTAATTACTACCTTCACCATGCACCCATCTTCAAAGCAGAATCAGACTTTCGATCAGTTCCATCATTCGTCTTCCTTCGACATCCATATGGGAAGTTTCCAATAGCAACACTGAAGTACCTTTTCCAAGTGGCAGCTTCTAAAAATAAGGATGCAAGAGAATCTCCTCTTGCTGATATTGGACACATTTAAATTTTAGTATGTTTTGAATGTCATGGTTCAGTCAGAAATATCCAGGGGATATAAATAGGTCAATAGCACAGCGGTGATATTTCTATTCACTCAGAAGTTAAAAAAGCACCACTGGTTCGTAAAAAGGGGGAAGGAAGAGAAGAAAGCGAAAGTAACTACATGTTCTGAGTAAGCAGGCAAACATTAGTTCAGTGTCCCACGTCTCATTTTGCCTTTCGCTTTTCTAGATCTTTTAGCAGCCATCATTTTCATGGTCAGAAACAAAGGTAAAGAATTCTGATATGAGGTATTTGGGGTAAGTTGATAGTTGTTTTTCTTTGAACAAATAACCCGATTTATTCTGGTTAGAATAATGAGGGTGGAGGTGGGGAACAAGCTTCCGTAGCCTCTTTCCTGAGATGTTAATGAAAACAAACTTCAAGATGTAATTGGAAGCACGCAGTGAAAGCTTAATCTAGATACAGTTGAAGCACAGGACCCCTGAGCCTCTGTAGATCTAATGACTGCTAAACTGGTGAAAGTAGCTGCCATTACTTTGGACAGTGCTTTGCCCTGTGATTTCGATACGCTACAGATCGATGTAATTTTATTAGTCCAATGTTTAAGCTACACAGGTTCCAAGTTCTTTCTCAGTATTATAATAAAATTTCAGAAAATGTCCTATCAAAAGTAGACACGAATAGAAAGACATAGTGTCACGGGAAAAGCAGATGTGCCACTAATGCCAGTGGCCTCTGATGTCAGATGAGCCGGACTCCTCACCCGGGTTTTGCCACCTCCCAGCTAGGTGTCCTTGGGCCAGTTACTTAATGAGCCTGTTGGTTCTTCAAGGAAGTCAAGCTAATAGTGACTACCTCATGTAACTATGGTGAAGAATGTTTTGTTTTTCTAAATTGTGTAGAATGGTTTAGCCTAGTTACTGACACTTAACAGATGTTTCATATTTTTGTCATTATTTTGTATTTTCTGCAACCGCTACTGAATATACCAAATTTTACCCTTCCCTCAACACTAGCTGCAGTCACATCTGTAGACCCACTGTGAGATTTCCCACGGTTTTTCCTTGTTCTGCATGCCTCATGCAGCTCCAAAGTTATGAGTTCAAAATCAAATTTATCAAATTTCCTCAACTTCTTGCTCCTCTTTCCTTATTCTTCCTGACTCCTAATGGTGTGTATCTACTGTGCTCTCCAGCCCCTGCAAACTTCTCCTATAACCCTGTTCTCTCGCTTCCCCAGTCACCCAGCCACCCATTGTGGTTAAGCATATCTGTAAAATGGGTTTCCCACCCACCCTCCCTTCACTGTTCATCCTCACTGCTACTCGCCACTTTTTGCATTTTGTCACTTACCACTGGGATTACTGAGTAACCACCTGCCTGGTTTCCCAGTTAGCAGGCATTTTCTGCCTCATTTTTCAAAGTTACCCGATCATCCCCACCATTAGAAAGTTTGGATTGCATCACTCATCATCTCAAAATTCTTCCCTATCTTCCTACTCCCTGTCTATTGAATCAGATAAAAGCCCACTGGCCCAGCATATCACACAGCATTAACTGGACTTTTCTTTTCTGGCTTACAGTTCATTACTCCGATACAGAATACTTAAAATACTGATGTTTTATGTCAAACTGTTCCATGAGAAATCAAGTCTACATGTGGGTCTTCAGTCACCTGCCTTCATGCCTCGGCTGGGGCAGTCTGTCGATCCAGATTGCTCTTCCTCCCGGTTTCACCCTCAGCAATTACATGCATGTTTCCATGTCATTTTACTCATGAGATCTTCCTAATCCTCATCCTGAAATTCACCTTTTTATTTCAACTACCATAAGTGTATGTATCACTACCAATGATGATTTATTTAATATATCTGCACAATGCTTTGCTGTTTATAGGTATGCTTGTGCATGTTATTTATAAAATGATGTATATTCTATTCTGTGTTGCTTATTTGCATATTAATGGACATTTCCAGTGATAATGCGATTGCCCTATAAAAACTTTTTTTTCTCTTTATGTTATTAAGATTTAATGAGCAGAGTTTATTCCATTACTTGGAAAGCTAGTTATAAATTAGAGAAAAGTGTAAGAGCAAAGGATGCAGATTCTCAGTATTCGTTTAACAAATTTTAAACACATACACACACATGCTTATTCTAAGATCTGCTCTGTGTTAGATGTTAGTTATATTAAAAAGTATAAGAGAAACAGTGATACATATAACTATTTATTTTAGCTGTGATGAATGCCAATAGTGTAATAACACCACAGAGTAACAGTCCGAGAAGCAAGATTAGACCGCAGAAGAATTATTTTAGAAGACTGAAAGACAGGAAATTCTTGAATGGAAAAGAGAACTTGCCAAAAAGAGTAATATTTATGCAATAAGTGTTTTTAAATGCCTACAAAAATATAGATGGAAATAAGATATGACACAAAAAGAGGAGCCAAGATAATTCTAAGATTTTATGTCTATAGACAGATTGACAGATGAACGGATAAACAAGATGTGGTATTCGAGTACATGGAAAATGGAGAGTTATTTATCCTTACAAAGGAAGGAAACCCTGCCGGATGCTGCAACATGGATGAAACTCGAGGACCTTCTATTAAGTTAAATAAACCAATCATAAAAAAGACAAATGCCATATGATCTCACTTATATGATGTAGAAATGAAAAGTACAATGGTTTTTGTCAGGGGCTGGAGGAAGGAGGAAGAAAAGAGCACTTGTTTAGTGGGTCTACAGTTTACAATTTGTGAGATAAAAAGGTTCCGAAGATCTGTTTAACAACAATGTAAATATACTTCATACTACTGGTCTGTACATTTAAATTGTACATGTGTACCATGCATGGTTAAGATGGTAATTTTATTATGTGTGTTTTACCACAATACAAAGAATGTCAAAGTCTTTCCTTTGGCCTACAAGACCCAGGGCTACCTATGCGCTACCCTGTCTTTTTTTTTTTTTTAACCTATGTAATTCCACTTACTTTTGTTTTATTTTATTTTGTTTATTTTTTTCTTCTTTGTATTTTTTCCACTATCATTCGGTACCCTCATACTCTGCTGCTCCCAGCAAGCACCACACTGTTGACCGTGTCCATGCGTCCTTTTTCCTTTTTGCTCAATCCTTCCCCCTCCTCCCTGCCTGCTAGCTGTCATCCTTTCTTACCAGTCTCTCCCGTGCATATTTCATAATAACGACGCTAGAAATTTTTCTTCAAATACATGGACTTCACTCTTGTCTTAGGGCTTTTGCAGTGGCTGTTCTGCTCTTCCCATTTTATTTGTATTAACTGTTCTCTAGTTCAAGTCCTGATCAAATGTTATCTCCTCAAAGAGCTTTTTCCTGATGTCCCAGCATGCCATCTAAATCATCTCCTGTCCCCTTACACAGTTCATTTTTCTTTGAGGCATTTACCACCACCTGGCATAGAGATTTATTTGTTAATTTTTTGGTTTCCCCACAAGGATATAACTGTCCTCACAATAAGGGCTTTGTCTGTTTTATTGTTTGTTGCTTTAGACCCAAGTCTGATAGCAGTGCCTGGTACATGATGGACATTTATTTAATATTTGCTAACTTAATTAGTAAATGAAAGGTAGGCCATTTCAACACCAAGAATAAGAGAAAATAACTGAGCCTTGTGATTTAAAAGGCTGTTCATAATTATTATGAATGTCCTAATTCCACCTACATGCCTGCCATATTCTACCAGTCAGTACACACTAAGTACTGTGAGACTTATTACCATACACTGTGGCACCCGCCTAGCTTTGCCAACAATATTTGCCTAAAAGCAGGAATGACCTGATATGTAGGTAGTAGATTATGTCCACTATGAGAAGTGATTTCAAACAAGCCTATTCTCCTCTGCCTCCCCATCTTCACCCACCCTTCCTACAAATATTCCCTCTAAATGGACCAATCCTTTCGTTTTAAATTTGAAAGTAAGATTTAACTTTGTGAAAGTTATAGAACTTAACTTACTCTCACAAAAAAAAGGAACATAAGAGAAGATCATATTTGTTAGGTTTTAATGAAAAATATGCAAATTGAGCTTAACGTTTTATATATGATAATAAAGAAGGGTTACTTTGGGAACAAAAAACAATTGTTTGTTTGTTTTAAACTTTATAATCATTCTCTCATACAGAAATCTACCCTGAAAGCCTGACTTTGTTCCTAATATACCTCATGATGTAGAAGTTGACATTAACATCCACATTATAATAATATTTTAAATGCAAGAATAGATATAATTCTAAACTGAATGATTCTGGATGTATTTTTCAGGAATAAATATTTGCTTTTGACTTGGACTCAAATAGGTTCAATTCACTTTGCAAACCTCTCATGTTTCCAGTTCTTAGCTCTAGACATAATACCCTCTGCAGATGGTGGATGTCATTTGATACTGGCCCTTTCCAGCAAATTCACATATGTCAGCAAATGAGCCTAAAACAACTCCAGGTTTCAAATGCAAAACATTTGTCAATTGCACTGATTCATAATCAAGACAACATAATAAACTACAATCTAGTTATTCTCAGTGGGCCTTATTCAGCAGAAAAAAGCCATAGAAAAGAAGCCAACAGAGGATGTTGAGCTTGGCTCTTCCTGGACTAGGCTTTTGGAAACTCAATTACTTGCCTCTGGAAAGTACTGGAATGACAGCCTTGGAGAATAAAATTTCTCATCATTTCAGAACACAGACTAAAAAGCCAGACTTGCCTGTTACCACAAAGGCCCACCAAGAAACCTAATTTCCAGGAACCTCCATTTCTTCAACGTGAATTAAACACATTCACAGTCAACTAGTAATGTGCTCTGCCACCATGTCAGCTTGTTTTAGGTATTAATTTAGTATCAATTCCATTTATATTCTAGTGCCAATCCATTTTTTTAAAGATTTTATTTATTTAATTTTTAGAGAGGGGAAGGAAGGGAGAAAGAGAGGGAGAGAAACATCAATGTGTGGTGGCCTCTCATGCACCCCCCACTGGGACCTGGACCTGGTCCACGACCCAGGCATGTGCCCTAACTGGGAATCCAATTGGCAACCCTTCAATTCACAGGCTGGTACTCCATCCACAGAGCCACACTAGCCAGGGCTAGTATCAATCAATTTGCATTGTTATGGTATAGGGATACATATAAAGGCAGAAAGTTTTGCCCAGGCTAATATGTCTCAGTGGGTTGACTGCCAGCTTTAGAACCAAAGAGTCGCCATTTCGCTTCCCTATCAGGACACATGCCTGGGGTGTAGGCCAGGTCACCAGTAGGGGGCACATGAGAGGCAACCACACATTGAGGTTTCTCTTCCTCTTTCCCTTCCCCTCTCTAAAAATAAATAAATAAAATCTTTTAAAAAATAAATAAAGGTGGACTGTTTCTATTGCAACAGTTTTTCTTACACGTAAGGTTATATGTCCTCGTATCCTGAGAGAGGAGAGGGAGCCCAGAGTCAGATAATCCAGAACTGAGATGTCATTTAAACTGAGTTACTATAATTCAGGTCTCCCTGCAATTCTTGTTAAACAAAAACTTTTTGATAGAAAAAGAGCAGGAATACTTCACGTGTGAAGCATCAAATAAAATAAAACTTAGGAGAACTAAGGTTCCTGAAGCCTTTGATACTGTCTGTAGCCTTTTTGAACTTTCAAGGAAAAATTCTGCTGCTTTCCTTCTGAAGAAACAAATGGCCCATCAGTTCTACCATGTGTGCTCTTCACTTCCAAGAATTTAATTAGATAAGAACTAAGCTAAAAAAAGAAAGAACCAATAACCCATCGAACATATCTAACTTGAACCACAGAGAGTTAGACAATCTCAGGTTGGTATTTCAAAGGCAGAATGACTCAAAAAATAGTTACAGTTATAAATGGTCCACAGACAAAGGACGTAAAACTGTGAGTGACCAACGTCCCACAAAAGGGGCCTTATAATTTTATGAACTCCGAATTCCCAAGACTATTCAATCTCAGGACTTGTAAGTGACAGTAAAAAGTCAAGATCTCTATTTTCTCTATTGCTAGATGATTTTTATTTTCACCAATGTAAGTGCAGATGTATTGCAGTTGCAAATATTAAACCCTAAGCATTTCCATCAAAATTATTTTCTTAAATTCTAAAAAAAAGTTTCCCCTAAAAATTTTATGAATAGTAGATTGACATGTGAAGGACATAAGAAATAAATTTCTTTAGTGTGAAAATATAACCCTTTATTATTATTTTTTATTCCTTTTTATCCACTCATGTGAAAGTATTTCTTTTCTACTTGAAATAAATTCAAAATTATTCATATTTAACAATAATATATTGTCAGGTTTTCTAAACACTGCCTAAAATATGGAACTGCAAGTGAAATAAATAAATTATCTAAATAATGTCAGTTTAATTGATGAAATTGGGTAAATGTTGCTTTGTGATATTCTAATCGTTTTGTGTTTTGGATGATTTATTTAGAAGCAGTCTTGTTCTGGAATGATTAGAGGCAGGCTAAAAAAGATACAAGCAACCTAGAAACACAATTTTTTATTAAAAAGCAAGAGAAACACAAAGAGCAGACAAATAAAATGAATCCCAGAGTAAAAACCACAAATAATAGTGGCAGTGAAACCCTACCTACTCGTGGGAGATGGGACAGAACATTGATCAGTATTCAACGCTTTCTGGCAGGTAACGGGACTGAAAAACATAGAATCTATAAGTTAAAATCAAACCAGTTGATTAAGACAAGCACCAATATTTTTATAATGAGACAGGAGAGGAATTACTTTCTGTGTCCTTATGGAGAGATACTGTGAGATTTATTTAACAAACACCGTCTTTACCATCCTTCAAATCAACACGGGGATGTATCTAATCATATTACTTCTCTCTAATGCACCTTGATGTAAACTGATGGCATTACAACAAAGCGCAGTTCACTAAAAATCACACTGCCCAGGGACAGTCTACGGCAGGCCACGTGGAGTTCTCTCTCTGAGAGGAGGACTTGATTCAGAGGAGGACTGGGTTGCTAAGGGCATGCACAGGCAGTGATCGTACATTTCATGGCCATTTTTCTTCTTAGAACTTAACACATATTAAAACTAAGCCATTTATAGGCTATAAAGCTTAATGAGGAAAAAAACAAACAGCACTCTCTTCTCAGCTCCTAACAAAGCATCCAGTGCACGGTGGTAGGCATGCGAACATTTGTTCAATATTGAATAAACACATAATTTCAGGAATTACCACAAATACTATTCACTTCACTCAAGCATTTCAGGATTTTCTCCCTGAAGAAGACCTGGAGGTCAGGTGACACATGGGATAGATCCTCATGGAAGTCCATGATTCAGGCAATCCGTTTGCACTCACTTGAGTTTCTTTATAATGATGCTCGTGATCGTAAGTATATCACCTGAAATTAGTTAATGCTAGACTCATGTAGCAACAAATGACTGCCTCTTATTAAAATTGTATACTACTAAGCCAGAACAAGTGTTGTTATTGAGCTTAATCACACTGGGGACTCTGGGAGAAGGTATAAAGATGAATCTTAGATTTATCCCACTCCACGGGTGAGGGAACTGGGGTTTTATGCAAACTTCCATCAGTCACTGTTGGAGTTCCATCAGTCACTCCTGCAGAGATGTTAGTTCCTGGGCATTTCTGGACGTCCTGTTTGAGGACAGAGCAGTATCGGGATGCCAGAGGAAGTTCTCTGAATTGGTGAGACATTGGGAATAGAGGGCAGGCACTACAGTATCTCCTACAATAACATGTTAAGGAGCCACTGTGTATATTATAAAAAGAAAGATTAGATAGACTGAAAAAAATCCTCAAATAATATTCCACTGTTAGACTTTTAGACTTTTTCAAGCATCAAGAAGAAAAGAAGTAAAAGAAACAAGAATGTATTCATTCATTCATTCATTCTCCTTTGCCCTCCTTTCTTAGAAGGGTCATACGGTGCAGATTTGCATGTGATGAGCATGAAACCACCACACAGAAGACTTTCTGTCACCTGATTAACACTTTGATTTTACCCATTTACCATTTAACTTCCTTATTATTTGTATTAAAATATCTCTCTCCTGTTGGAAATTTTCAGCGATTTACGCTGGCAAGTGTAGCGGAAAACAAGCTACACAACTCAAGCTCTGAAGAACAAACACGCCTTTGCTTGCATCCCAAAATAGCCTCAATCAAATAAGGTTAGAATGGTGGTTACCAAGCAGCTTGCAAAAGCAAGGACCTCCAACTTTCCAACTTATGGTCAGAGAAGTTACATATGGAAAATAAAATGTGTTTCATTGTTGAACAAACACTCTTTATTGAGAGTCAGTCAAAAGAAATGCGGGCAGCTTATCTGCACATACAACCAGAAGAATTTGAGCTACAGAATATTAACACTGGGAGCCAAGTCAATCATTTGAAATACAAATGGAAAATAAGAAAAAATATGAAAATTATGGTCTAAAAAGCACTTTCTAAATTAAGAAAGTCTAATACGCATACAAACCCTGGGTATAGTAGGGGCGGTGGGGCAAAGCTGCAACAGACAAACTCCATTTGAGAGAATGATTAACCCCATTTTTTTGAATTGTCACATCACCGAGACCAAGTTTTCTCAGTAGTGCCACTGTTGGAATTTTGGCCCGGAACATTTTTGTTGCAGGGCTGGCCTGGGCATTGCTGGGTGTCTAGCAACGGCCATGGATTCTAGTCATTGGATGCTATAAGCACCTCCTCCAGTTGAGACAACCAAAAAAATGTCTCTAAGACATTGCCCAATATCCCACAGGGGACAACGTCAACCCCATTAACAACTACTGATGTAGATGTATCTGATTTATTTTTGAATTGTTCAAAATAATTTCAAGTCTCTTTACAACTGCACAATGTTTTCACAACACATTCGTCTCAGAAATGTGGTGACTTTCTTATGGATAGGTTTGTTTCGTATAAACACATTAAGCCTATGTGATAAATTCACTGCAATTTTGAAAGTCCTTTGTTCATTGTCATTTAAAAAGCCTTCTGTAACTTGTTTACTTCCTATTTAAAGAGGGGAGCAGAGTTCAAGTGAGTTGAAACTAAATGTTTCGTAGCACTGTCATTACAACTTTAGATAGCAATTAATGTTTACATCTTTCTTACCCCAAATATTCTTGTAAATCATAGCTAAGATCCCAAGCCCTCATTAAAATAAATATACAAATCGAGTATATGAAAAGGAGAAGATGGATGTGGAGGAAGAAGAGGAGAGGAGAAGGAAGAGCAGTAGTAGAGAAAGAAGGAAGAGGGAAAGGTCAATGGCAGAGGGCAGGGAGAAAAGGGAGGGTGGTGGTGAGGAGGAGGAGAGAAGGAAGAGGAGGAGAGGAAAAAGAAGAGGAGGAAAGGGAGGATGAGGGGTCTGAGGAGGTCAGAGCAGTGCACAGACACAGATGTTCGTGCCTGCTGCTGAAATGGAAAGAATCTGTACGGGATTTTGAATCTTACACTGACCTTGCTTTGAATCCTGACTCTTCGTTTTCATAATGGTGAGATTTTGGCTAAGTTACTAACTTCTCTATTAAGTGTGCTCCATAACACACTGGGAACTGCCAGAAACAGACAGGCAATACATGTTCGTTCCCATTATCCTTCCCTGTTTATGTTTAAGTGATTCCTTTCCTCACTGGGTTCATAATAAATTTTTGTAGGCTCCCAAAGCCTAGGAATGGGATGCAGGACAACATACTTTCTATGCAAAATCTCAATGCAACAAAATAATGCATGTGCCCATGAAGTGGGTCTCATTTCTGCTTGCTTGATCCATATGTTGCTGTTACTTTGTAATTCATCATTTCCAGACTAGGACAACTATCCTGTTTTCTAGAACACTGAAATAAATAGACCTGGTACCAGGATATCACCCAAGGCTTCTAGGAATCAAAGGTTGCGGGTGAGGGAGTGAAGCTGCCTCAATATTAGGGTCCACATTAAAAGAAAACTACCCCTAGTTTAAGCAATTAATCCTCAGTTTGCATTTTCATTACATAAAAATTAAATGTTAAATAAATATTATTATGGAAATAATTGTCTGATATGATATTTTCCACCATGAATGTCTCAATGGTTCATTTCTTCCTTTTCTCATATTGAGATACCATTGAGTTAAATGTACTCTGAAGTGTTCCTCAGAGATCATCAATGAGAAAATATCTTTTCTATTTATAGTACATCCTTTTGCAGTTCTTGTTTACATACTTTTTATTTAACATTGAATAGTGTAAGCTAAATTTACTCAAAAATGTCTATCTCTATTCTTATTTTTATATCTTAATTTGAGCCTCTTTTTTGAACTAAAAATAGCACAGCTTTAAGGCTTTCTATTTAATGATGTGCTTTTTAAAGATAAAATATGTGCTTAAAATTATATTGTTTCCATGAATAAAGAGACTTCATATGATGGCTAAAACATCAAGCAATTGAAATAATGCTATCTCCTCACAACACTCAATGTCCTGTTAAATAACCTGCCAAACTCCTTCCAGTGAGCTCGGATTATTTACCAACATTGAATAACATTGACTTTTTAAAAATAAAGTTATCTGAGGAAGCCACAAATAAGTTAAACTTCCTCGAATAGTCAATACATTTAGTGAATCTACAAAGTGCAGATAAGCTATTTTACTAGGATTTATGCTGTGTAAAACAAGACACTATAAAATGCAGTATCAGTAAACCACTCCCCCAGCACAGCCAGAGAAATTTGATTACCAGAAATCAGAAGGAGCACTGCCCCAGAACCTCAGATGAGGAATGCATGACCCAGTAACAAAGGAGAAGTATTATGTGCTGTCTGCTGCAGGTTGGGCAATTAGGGGAGCAGATTCTAAGCTAGAGGTCAACTTGGAGGAGGACTATTAGGGGGTGCTCCTGAGATGAGCATCTGCAGAAAGGAAGGAAGCAGCATTTGGCACAGGAAGATGTTGAGTTGTGACGCAGGCACAAGGAAGGCCTTAGCCAGTCATATGGGGAGCTCTGAATCAAGAATGGTCCTTCACCATTTTTAAGAACTAGGATGAGGAGGCTCAGCCTTTTCACCTTCACGTCAAGAGGACATGACTTTGGATAAGGTGGCTCTTCTCAACTGAGGCAATTCTGAAGGTAACTGGCTGATAGCTGTGAGCTGGATGTCGAGAGCACATCGAGCAGCTGAGACCATACGCCTTCATTCCTGAAGGAGGTTCTGGATGGCACAACAGATCACCTACTACGACTATACTGAGTTTTCCTTTCTATTTTTCTCAAAGCCACTTTTTAAATAAACACTATCATGTAAGCCCTTAAAATGCATCATTAAAATCTCTGTGAAAGAAATTATAAAATAATCTGTTTGAAAAACAAAGCCCCGGCATAGAATTATATTTGTGAAGGCTTCCATGACTATATCTGTTGCCCAGCCCGAACATTTATCAGATGGGGAATCGGAAGTGTCAGGAGAGGAAGGGTTTTGCACTACTCACAGTGCTGGGTAGTATAGACGCAGGCCTCTACGCTCCACCATTCCTTACCTATAATCGCCTACACGTAGTGTTTCCCTCTTGCCCTATAAGAAATCTATTTCCTAGAAACCCTAGATCAAAATGATCTAGAAATGTTAGGGGAGGCGATAGAATTACAAGCATATACACAAAAACCATAAGTGTTTGGAGGACAGAATGGCCATTTTTTTCATGGTCAAATCCGAACAAATTCTCAGCATTTCCAAGAATATTATGATTATATCAACTCCTTCCTTCATCTTCCTCAACAAAGAGGGACATGTGGTATTGGGGTAATAGGAAGTTACCTCTTTTGGTTGCCCCAGGGTGTCAGAGTCAGGAAAACTGCTAGAACTACACAAGTATTTATAAGTTCTCACGCAGCACCCCAGCCTCAGTAAATCCACTGTGTAGGCAATACACAGTGGATTTAACTGGATTGGTGAATATGAATGAAAACAGTAAAGTTGTTCATCCTTATTCCCTGTGGATTTAAGTCTCCTATAAGTTTTACCCCAGGCATCGTTTCCTGGTATTGCATAAATGGATTACCCAGGACACCTAAGGCTCTCTGCTAAAGAATACATTACGTTACTCCTTGTCCCAGCCTAAGTAGTCAATGTAGTCCTACGTTTACATCTGGCATCGCTCTCTGAAACCAAAACACTTAAGAAAAGAAATGGAGCTATGATAATCATGGCTAATCCAACCTTGTCACCAGAGAAACCAAAAACTGAAAACAACTGCAGATCCCCCTGAAAGTATGAAATGTGATCAATAGATATTGGCTGCCATGAAAGTTTCAAGATGAACCAGAAAAGAAGCTGAACTGTTGGTGGACTTGCCTTCTTGTTGCCTGGTTTGAGTCCTGCCAGCCATATTGAACTTGCCAGCCCACATCACCACTGTTGAATCAAGTAACAATGCATGTTGATAAGAAGGTCAGCAATACTGCTGTCCCTGCGGCACCGTGCAATAACCGCACGCCTTCCCACAAATATGCCTGCTGCCAGTGACAGTGATGTTGGGCTTGACGGTGACCACTACAGATGATACTAATTAGCCAATGGGCATCCAGAACCCATTCACACCAAAGAGCCTGACCAGTTAAACATACAGAGCCATTAGAGGAAATAAGTGAAGTATGAGTCACTAATTTTTGTTTTTTCCCAAATACTTGAATGCCACAGGCCTACAGCAACCTTTAGTGTTTTAAAAATTTTGTTATTCATATATTCTCAACCATTTTGCCCCAGAACATTTAAACATGGTATGAAAAATGGGAGTTAAAGGTGCTTCCCCAGTCAAAACTGATAGAAACAAGATCTGTGGTTAATTCTAAGGCAGGAGTCGGCCAACCTAAGTGGATAGGTCAATCAGATTTTTCAAATTGAATGATGAGGTAATTTTTATGCTAACCTCCTAGGTCAAAGGCCGACAGGCAAGATGCCCAAGTTTGTGCTGAGGTTGACAGACCGCGCACAGAGAAATTATTTAACTTTTAGCTCCACAATTCAGTCACTGCTACTAATTTAATTACAAGGTCTTCCTCGGCAAGTGATAGTTTCATACACACTCACCATTATACAGCACATTTCATGAATTCTATTTCAATTTAGTTCGCCTGTTTCAGAGGTAAGAGCGAAGTTGAAGTCAAAGGCATCTATTTCTGACATTGCTTACCCCTGGGGACTCTTTGCACAAGACAGACTCAAGTTGGCCCCAAACTCTTGAGTTTCGTCATATCAATTCAACAGATATGCTGGCTAATTAATTTTTAGAATGAGGGTGAAGAAGGTGAGTCTCAAAATCAACCCCTAACATTCCCTAGCCATCTCTCTGCAGCTGTGTTGGGAGAAAATTTAGTCAATTTCTACTCCCACAGTCCTTAAGTTCAATCTGTTTGATATAATTGACTCATGAATTAAAGGAAATGAGCATTTTAATACTGGCATCCTGATTCCCCCAAAGCCTGAAATTCACTCTAAGTCCTAACATTCAACCTCTAATTTGAGGTAGCCTGTTGCTCTGAAAATACAAGCAGAGTATGAAAATCTTGACTTCTCTGCAATAGTACTCATGTCTGCTTTAGCACTTCATAAAGCTAAAATATAAACATTAGCATGCTTTTAGAATTGTAAAATAAGCACAATCTAGATTCTGCATTTAGATTTTATTTCTAATTCTGTACCCAAACCTGCATTTTGACCTGGAAACCTGTTTTTTTATCTGTAAAATAAGGAAGCAGGATCTATGACAATCAGGACTCCGGTCCTCTAGCATAAAACAATTCTACATTTATATCTACAGACATAACAGTTGTAAGATAAGATAAAGTCTTGCATCTTGCTGATATTAGCTTTTTAATTTATGTTCTTCCCTCTTACCTGGGTGTCACCAACTAAGTCTAAATTGCCATCATGTCTTCAAAATTACTGCAAGACATTTCTTACTGCTCTGAGCATGTTTACGATTCTATCTATACCTTGCCTTCAACTCCTGAAAGGTCCTTCTACATGTAGTGAAATTCCATTGCTGTTAGTTTTGAAGTTCAAAAGCCTTCACATAACCTGAAAGATTCAGTATCATTTGGATCCTATCGGAGGTATAGGTCTCATTTTCTGCCACATTCCTATCTGGCATTTCATTCAGATATACCAGTCATCTCCTCTACCTCAGGACCTTTCCACACTCACCACCCCACCTCCTCATTAATGTGTTAACCCTAAATCCCATCTCCTCCTTCACTTTTCATCTAACTTCCACTTGGATTGGTTCTCCATGATATACTCTGTCTCAATATCTTATATTTTGCTTTATAGTATTTACCCCAATATTAATGGAATATATTTGGTGGAATCATTCATTGTATATAGGTCTCCCTCAAAGATTGCTTACTTTGATTAACTTCTCTATACCCCGAGTCTGGCATAATGTTTAGCATGAAGGAAATGTCTGAAAAACAGTTGTTAAGGTTGAAATATCTGTAATAAAAGGTCTAATTTCCCTGGTATAATTCAATCCTGTTAGCCTCTTACTTGTCCCTTTTACTTTTCAAATGGAAATAGTGGCCATAGATAAAAGAAAAATGAATATTCTATTAACCATCATGTAATACAATTTAAATTGCTGACAGAAAGAGCTCTTTTCATTTGAAAAATGCCCTGTTACAAATATTCTCCAAGTAAATATACATTACTCGGCATGGACACCAGAGCCATGTTTGACATGCACCCTTTGCAAAGCGTCTCTGCTTAGTATCTACATGTCGTATGGCTTCAGGCAACTACTTAGAAAGCAGGAAGCAGAAACAATTTCTCGCAATCAAACTGAGTCATATGGATCACTAATAATTCGTCTTGAAAGAGTCCCCATGAACTAATGCTTCAGTATAAGAAAAGGCAAAGTATGCTTCTGAAATAGACAAACAAACAAACAAACAAAAAACAGAAATGAGGCAACCGTGAAGGTTTACATAGAGATATACAAAGAATCACTGGATTTACAAAAACAGAGCTCTTTACTAGTATCAAATAATGCAAAGAAAATTGTGTCCCCTTTGAATCTAAAATAAATTAAAAAATTATTTTTATTTATTTCATTAATTATTCAGGGCTTGGCACAAATAATGCCCCCTTTTTATTACAAAATCTTTTGTTACAGAATCATAAGCATGTAATTCTGTAACATAACAATATCACACTCAAGCACACCATACGATATTTTAGGTGAACTGTTTAAATTAAAACTATAAATTATTACACCCATATTATTACCCTACCAACCACACTCAAGCAGGCCTTACTTCTGCCAGATCTTGTATATTAATACACATATATTAGTATATATATTTTAACGTATTTCCTATTCAAATATATAATAGGGTTCCTCATTCTGTAGTATAGATGCTTATTCACATCAAGACTTACTCCTTTATAGAATCTGAAAGGATAATCCTCTAGCTTACCACTGTCATTTCAGGCTTTGAGGTGGACGCAAAAAGAGGTTTAAAAAAATCAGTTCTAATTCTCCTCCTGCTCCACTTCCTCTTCCTAATTCTTTTTCTTCTTCACCTTATCCCCAACAGGAAAGAGAAATAGGGTAAACTGAGTTGGTGGGATGAGCAAAGGAAGCAGAAAAGAGAAAAGGGACAGAGAAAAAGTACAGAATAACTCTAGAAAGTAGTCAAAAATCATGCTCTTCTTTTCAGCAGGAATGAAATCAAGCTAAATAAAAGCCAAAAACATGAACACTACTCTTCCTGTTCCTCACTACCTACGCATCCCCATATGGGGAAAGCTAAGCCAAGAAGAGTAAATACTGAAATTGTGTCAAAAAGGGACGAACATAGTTTCTAGCAAGCACTTCTTTTTTTTAAATTAAATTTATTGGGGTGACATTGGTTAATAAAATCATATAGGTTTCAAGGGTACATTTCTATGATACTAGATCTGTATATTGTACTGTGTGCCCACCACCTAAAGTCAAATCATTTTCTGTTACCATATATTAGACTCCCTCTACTCCCAACCCCCTATCCCTCCCCTTCTGGAAACCACCGCACTGCTGTACTCATGAGTTTCAGTTTTAGATCCCACATACGAGGGAAATTATATGGTTCTTAGCTTTTTCTGACTGACTTATTTAACTTAGCATAATATTCTCAAGGTCCATCCATGTTGTCACAAACGGCAGCATTTGGCCTCTTCCTATGGCTGAGCAGTATCCCACTGTGTATGTGTACCACATCTTCTTCATCCAACCATCTATCGAAGGACACTTCAGATGTCTCCATGTTTTGGACACCAGGAATAATGCTGCAATGAACTTTTTAATTCTGTCTTCATGCTATCTAAAGTGGCCTTTTGTTCTGCCCGGCTGCTATGAAAACAAGAGATTCATGACTAACAAGTAAATGTGCTTTTTGAGGCAGGGTATTTCCAAAACAAGACAAAGTGCAAAAATATCTGTTACATTAAACTAAATGAGAGGATAAATAAAGAAGCGTTGTGCAAAGACCTATTCCTACATATTAAGTAAACAATGTTTATGGTGAGTGCCGCTTTCTCAGGCAGTCCCAGATAACACACCCATTTATTACCCTTAAAATGAGAGTCCGTGTATCTGGTTTTAAATGGTATCTGATAATCAATCCCCAGTTCAGACTCTCCCAGTTTTCATTGGAAATACATATGTGCAGACAATGATAACAATAGCATCCACTCAAATAAACATGCACATACATACAAATGCTAGTTATGATTTTCATGCAATGTATCATCATAATATGAAAAGAATTTCTACTGACAAGGTAAATTTCAGTTGATGGACATGTTCAGAGAGTGAATTATCCCTTCTTCTCTTCCACACTGCCAGAAACATAATTCACTACCCATGTAAAAGTAAAAAGTTGTACCCTACATCTTTTATCCACCCGAGAACAGGCTAATCAAAATACTGGTCAGCTGTGCTATTACTGTCAGTGCTATTTTTGAGATTCCAGGTGTTGGATATCCTTATCTGTATCTCCCGTCAGTGGCTGCATTCAGAAAATATGTCCTTGTATAAAGTCAAGTACTGTAGGTGAAAGTAGAGGCAAGAAGGCAAGAGAGTTTAAGATTAAACTTTTTCATATGTACCATAAATTCACAGTGACAGAGAAGCAGACCATGACTTCGGGTCTCGTGTAGATTTAGTGGATCTTTCCTGGGGTGAACACACACACACACACACACACACACACACAGTCGAAACTGCTTCACAGCGGGTACTTTGGAACCATGCACATCGGTTTATCTTATGGTTCAATGTGACTATCTTTTAAGTAAATGGAACGTGGGGCCAAAAACAATCCATGGTTTCTATTAGCAATGTCAAATCTGAATAGAATTCTTCCTATTTAAGGATACATAAAGAAAGGGAATAAGATAAGGCATGTAAAAAAACTCTTGTGGTAAGCCAAGGGGTTGCTGGTTCTATTTCCAGTCTAGGTAGGGCACGTGCCTGGATTGTAGGCCAGGTCCCCGTGGGGGGCACACAAGAGGCGACCAGACATTGATGTTTCTCACCCTCTCTTCATCCCTCCTTTCCCCTCTCTCTAAAAATAAATAAAAATCTTACCAAAAAAAGTCAATATATGTAGGAAAAGAGAAAATTAGAAAACACATTCAAATGTTAAGAAGCTAAATCTGTTTTAAAAAATCTAAATTCTTTATGCTGCCTGTGTTTTCTCAAATTTTATAGCTTTCCTCCTGAATTACTGTCCAGTTATGCATTCAATATGTAAGCACAGCTAGGTAATGATAACACATAGAAATATTGAAAGAAAGATGACAAGAAAGAAATATTGAAAGAAACATAAAAAATGTTTATTATTGGATGGTAAAACTATAGTTGCATTTCTTTAAATATCTTTTCTGAATTTTCAAATTATTCACAATCAGAATACCTTATTTTTACAATGGAAAAATAACTTGTAATAAAAATAATTACGGCCTATCATCACAAAAATTTAAGCATAGCTAGAACAGACCTCACACATGTCATCCACATTCAGAAAGTGCTAAAGCTCTGCCCTGTGCGGTGTGCAACTCACAGGTCTGCTTCCACTTTTCTGTGTTTTCCCCTGACTGTAAACGTTCCTCACAGTGTCAAACCTCCTTTGACGCTAAACTACATTAGGAAATCCTCAAGGTTTTTTAAATCTCAAATATGCTATATTTTAACTAAAGCCTATGTAAGTAATCTTCCTCATGTATAATCTTAACTGTTTTTATACAGAGAAAATAATTTACCAAAGCAAACAGTAAATTTTTATAATATTTATTGCAAATATTTACAATATTTGCTTAAATATTAAAAATACCTAGGGTAAAGTAATCCATGGAAAGTCTATATCATTTATTCTGAGTAATTTACTCAGTCCACAGTGACAAATAAGTATGGCTTTGTCTGAGTTTTGAAGATTAAAATTATTTTTAAAAATATGTATTAGAGAAACATTGAATTTGCCAGATTCTATTAAGTAAACAAAAAGCCTCATTCTTCTCTAATATTAGTGAGTAGGCATGAAGGAGTACACATAAATATTCTAAACAATTTTAGATACTATTATGCTGTTTATTGAGGAAATTCTAAAAAGAATATTTAATATTTGTGTTGAATAAAATATCAAACATACCTTTAATCAGGCACTAGCTAACACTGGTTTAGCCTTCTTTATCGAATCTCATAATCATCATTTACTAACTAAAATAATATCCTAAGGTACAGTCTTCTATAAGCCAGAATTTAGTAACCAGTTTTGCATTAAATAGAAATCTTGAGATGAAGAAACATCTAAACTTAGTTTCAAAGATAATGCAAATCTGAGTATAATCATCATTAGTACTCAAGCAATTGTTGGCATGGGCTTGCCTTAGATACTGTGAATAATCTCACCGATTCCCCAGAGTCTGTGGATAAGAAAATCTACATGAATTCATGCTAACATGAAGCAAAGTAAAAATTAATGCATTGAGATTTTGAGACTAGACTATGCTCTGAATCTTAATGTTAAATTTGGACATTAGGAAAGAAAGGAAAGTCAGGGGAGAGAGAAGAGGGTGGAAGAGGTAGTGGTTTGGTGGCAAGAATAATAACACTTATTTGATATGACTATTCATTTGTTTGTCCATTTAAAACTATGTTAGAGGAATCTGTTATGTGTTAGGGTCTGAGGATGTGAAGATAAGCAAGACAGCCAGGTTTTCAGTAGTAATGCAATTCAAAATGTTCTACCCAGCAGATACATAAATTAAAAATCCTAGTTCCTTACTCCAAACTGAAATTGCCACTTAAAGATAGGACATCTAGTTCTTTTGAGATGTCCTTAAAACTACAGTCCTTCAAAAGAATTCCTACAAGAAAACTTAGAAAAGTTTTACTCAAGTTACTAACTAGGACGCAGCCCTTTCGAAAGAAAATTGTTCAAAATGTGAAGGAATTTTAGAAGGAAACTTTTGGAGGTGATGGATAAGTTTATGGCATTAACAGTGATAATGGTTTCATGCATGTACAATATTCTCCAAAAAATCAGGTTGTACACATTAAACATCTACAGGGTTTTTTGGTTTTTTTTTTTTTTGTATGTCAATCATACCTCAATGAAATAGTTAAAAAAAAAATAAATAAATTGTTCTGACACTTGTGCAGTTCAAAGATTTTTAAATATGTTAAAATGCTTTTTAAAATTCTCTGGAAGGAGTGGTCTACTTACCTGTTCCAAGTTCTTCCTCCAATGCATTGTAAACCCCAGGCTTAACTGCCAAACTCGCATGTCTGATAATATAGTTCCTTTTAAAGACCATCCAAAATCATGTAGTACATTCAAATCCATTTGGTTTCTATCTACTTTTGAACCTGTGCATCCTAAACTTTCCATATGTGCGTGCTACTTGTTCTGCTCAAGCAATTCCAGGTGTTCACCCGTAGTCCTTGCACAGATGTTGTCTTCCCTGATGTCACTTTCTTCTGTCTTCATCTATTAGTCCTCTTACCCTAGAGGCACCTTCTCCAATAAGTCTTCCCTGAGCACTAAACAGAATTAACTCCTCATTTCCTCATAATTCCCTTGAACATGATTTGTCTCTTCCTTCCTTCTTTCTTCCTTCCCTTCCATAAAATACCATTTCATTTATAATAAATCAAAATTCCTTACTATGACTTACTCATGATCTAACCCAGTGGCAGAAAACACACTAATGTAGTAGCAAGTGAGTCATGCATTTATGCAATCCTCTCCCTTTGAGTGAGGAAGAAACTGTGACTTGTCACTAACCAATAGAATCTGGCTGAGATACTATGATAGTCACTCCATAATGACATCACATTATATAAAACTCTGTGATAGCAATATGGGGTGAGAGACACTCTTTCCGGCCTTGAAGAAGTCTGATGCCATATGATGAGAGGACCCCTGTGAGGGCCACGTGGCAAGGAACTTTTGGTGGCCTTTCATGGCTGAGAGGGCCCCTGGCGGCAAGAAATTGGGGACCTGAGTCCTACAAGCGCAAGAAACTTCTGAAATCTGCCAACAACCACGTGAGCGGAGCTCCAGAAGGAATGCAGCCTTGGAGAACGAAAACCCCAAGCTGAAGACCCAGTGAAGCCACGCCTGGACCCCTGATTCACGGAAATTGTGAATTACATAAAAAATGTATGTTGTTTTATAAGCCACTGACTTCATGTATTATAAGCCACTGACTTCGTGTATTGTTCAGCAATATAAAACTAATACTAGTCTTCACCTTTTTCTCTATTTTTTTCTGATTCACTCCCCTTACAGCACTTCAGTCTGGACACTCAAACCCGCTTTCTGGTCCTCACCGCAGGGGGTTGGTGCTTGCAGATCCCTCCCCCTGGAGCACTTCCCCCCCTCTTCCAGTGGGTGGCTCTTTCTCAAATTACTCCTTTGCATCTTAAGTGACCCCTTATTAACTTGACTACCCTCTCTCAAACTGATGCTTTCTTATTCCATTATGGCTTAGAACTAAATGTTTCTTTTAAGGTATTCATCAACGTGTATTATAATTTACTTATTTATTTACTAACATACTAAATTCGAGATCCTTTACTAGAATATAAGATTGTTGAAATACACGCTATTGTATATCCAGCATCTAGCTGAGCGTACTGTGAGTTCTCAATAACTATGTGCCAGTTGGATGGGTAACAGGAGAGGTCAGATTATGAAGACTCTTCCAGTGATGGTGTAAGTTAGCTTTTGAGCTAGGATGGACATGGTTCAACATACTTTTTAGAACATCTACTCTGGTGTTCTGAATGGTTGATAATAATTACCATAATGTTGACACATTTAAGATTTATTATGTTGGAGATAGAATCAACAAGACATGATGGGATAAGTATGGAGAATCAAGGAGAAGGAAGAATTTATTTATGTAGGTGGTTCAGTAGGTAGACAGAGGATGTTAGGGAACAGCAGGAATAACTAGTAGAAAATAGAGTTCACTAAAATTTGTGACTGGTTTTGAAGGAGAAAATAGGAGGAATTAGTAGTACAGGCTGATAACTTGAGTCACTGGATAGTTAAGGGTACCATTCACTAAAAATCAGAATACAGAAGAGATGAATCACTGTCTTTTTTGTAAAGAGATATTTATGTATATCTCTTTTCAACTATTATGAGTTTTTAGATATAATTGTTAGCACCTAAAACAGTGCTTTGTAAACAATAAATATCAAATAAGCATCCTGTAATTTAAATGTTGAATTAACTTTGTCCAATTTACCTTAAATTTTTTTAATATACTTCATTTTTAAAAATAAATATTTTATCAGAATTGGGGAAGTACCTGGCAGGAAAGAAAATAACATTTTTTCCAAGTGCCAGGATGTCTTTAATTGCAATGATAATATTTCTATAATGTCTCTTGCACACCCATTATCTCATTTTTTAATTTGACTCAATTATTTGGTGTTCATGTCTCCACATTTTTCTCCTTTTATTAAAATTAGTGAAATATAAGCACTACAGATAAAACTAGGATTTTATCTGTATTTAAGGACTATACTAGATTGAGACTCTATGTAAAATGTTTCATAAATTACCGTGTGAACAGACATCTTCCCACAATGCAATTGAAACAGAGCCAAAATGGATGCAATACAATTTTGACCTCTCTCAGGGACATGCTGATCTAACTAAAATGGACAGCGGTCAGCTCTATGCTGCCCTCTGGTAATTATCCGTTCATAGTCCATGAAACCAACTGCAATACAGTGTTACTGTATGATATCTCACAGATGATAGATTAGATAGATAAATGTAGTTAGACAGAGATAGATGATAGATTGATAGATACACAGATATCCTACAATTTGCAAAGAATTGTGTTGGTGAGATTTGTATGGATTATGAGTTCGGACCTTATCCTACAGGCAATGCAGAGCTTGTAAAGTTTGTATAAAAGGGACTGACATGATCAAAATTGTTTCCAATAACTGGAAATAGAGTGCAGAATATGTTAGAGCATCTTACTAACTAAGGGGCGGTTGTACTCTGCCAACACAACACCCACTGATGTGCAACGATCAATTTTGAGATATAGTTTTAGTAAACACTTCATTTTAATTAATTACAGCAGTCAACGTTGTTCCCATGCTAATAACATCTTCCCACTCCTGCCTTACAAGTGTCTTTCATGGCATGACAAACGAAGGTCATGCCTTTGTGACACTGCACGTGAAACCTGAAAGTGAGGGAAGAAGAGAGCTGAGCAATTTGGGAGAGATTGTGTAAGTGGAATTGACAGAAATTGGTGAAAATAAAGTTTTAGGAAGAAGGAGCTATCAAGGATGACAACACAATTTCCAGGTTGGAAGACTCGGTAATCAGTGAACTCATGAACTGAAATTGGGAGGGAATGACAGTACATTTGAGGAGTGGGGTGAAGAAACGAGTTAAATTTCAGTTATGATGAACTGAGATTTTATTGCTAGAATACCAATACTATCTCACTTGAAATGTTTTCACTACTTGGCCCCAAAGAATAGCAGTGCATAAAGGGTTTAATATATGCATTTGTGTATTTGAGCAGATTAGCTCCTTGTAAAAAAATATGATAACCAAAGAATCATATGTATTTAGATCTTCTCAAAGACTGTGTCTTGTGTAAACCTCAGAAGATCAGAAAAACTGCATCAGTTAACTTATGATGCATGGATCCTACCCTCAATATAACAGACCCACTGGAACAAATTCACTGCACTACAGACATTGTCCAACAATCAGACTGTGATTAGCCTCGGGCTGAGCCCATAAAGGCAAAGCAAAGTCAAGAACTGCAAATATAAAAATACATCTACGGAATATAAGTCCCAAACATCTTGCCTCAATTATAAAATATTTCAGACAAAGTAGAGGCATAATTCTTTTCTTGAATGTCCCCATAGTCCATAGACATATAGATGACACTCTTCAAATACCTATTGGATTTATTTATGAATTAGCTAGATGATGGAGTATTCTTATGTTTGTGCTGCCTGTGTGAAATACAGGCTATGAAAGCATTTTTGTGTGTATGCCTAAACTACAGCCTGAGTTCAGGTGCCATCACTACTCTCTTCCACACACCTACTATGGCTCTACACCTACATGACAGCCAATGCTGACGCAGAAAGCTTTCCTTTTCTTGGACTAAAGGGTTAAATAATTCAGTACAAAGGATCTGATATGTTAAAATATTTTTATGGTATAATCAGACTTGGTTAATCTACATCAGTTTGCAAATCTCATTTTCTTGTGCATTAAAATGTTTTTATTTAGTAGGTTGTCTTTTCATTTTGTTGATGGTTCCCTTTGCTGTGCCAAAACCTTTCCATTTGATGTAGTCCTATTTATTTATATTTTCTTTGCTTCCCCCTGCCCAAGGAGATATATCAGAAAAAAAATATTGCTAACAGAGATGTCAGAGATTTTACTGCTTATGTTTTCTTCTAGGATCATGATGTAACATATGTATTTAAGTGCCAGTACATAGTAGGCAGCAATAAATGGAAATTATTATTGTTGTTATATTTAATTCTGTAATAGGTCTCACTGAAGTTTTTTTTTAAAGTAACTAATTTATACATATGTTACAGATGTACATTTTGAAATGCTAAGAACACAGTATTTGCCCCATGGAAGTCAAATGCATGGGGGAGAATATATTTGACAATGATATGTCTAATAAGGAGTTACTATTGAAATTTTATGAAGAACTCATAATACTCAACACTAAAAAAACAAATCATCCAATTTAAAAATGGACAGAGAACCTGAATAGACACTTTTCCAAAAAGGTCATACAGATGACCAATAAAACATGCAAAGATGTTCAACATCACTAATTGTCAGAGAAATGCAAATTAAAACCATAATCAGATACCACCTCACACCTGGCAGAATGACTATCATCAATAAAACAGCAAAGAACAAGTGCTGGTAAGGATGTGGAGACAAAGGAACCCTCACGCACTGTTGGTGGGAATGCAGACCGGTGCAGCCCCTGTGGGAAATAGCATGGAAATGGAACTGCCTTATGACACATTGGTTCCACTTCTGGGGATTTAGCAGTAGAAATCCAAAACACAAATTAGAAAGAGTATATGTGCCCCTGCGTTCATAGCGGTGTTATTTACAGTAGCCAAGATATGGAAGCAGCCCCAGTGTCCATCGACAGAGAAGTGGACAAAGAAGATATACTACATATGTACAATGAAATATTACTCAGCCATAAAAAAGAATGAAATCTCACCATTTGTGACAGCACGGATAGACCTAGAAAGCATGATGCTCAGTGAGATAAGTCAGTCAGAGAAAGACAAATATGAAATGATTTCACTTATATGTGAAATCTAAGGAATAGAATAAATGAACAAACAAAATTGAAACACTCAGAGACACAGAAAGTGGACTGATGGTTACCAGATGGGAGGGAGTGTGGGGGACTGGGTGGAAGAGGCGAAAGGATTAAGAAGTAAAAATTGGTAACTACAAAACAGTCACAGGATGTAAGTAAAGCATAGGGCACATAGTCTCCAATATTGCGATGCCTGTGTATGATGTCAGAGGAGGGCTGAAAATATCAAGGGGAATGCCACGTGGAGTACGTGATTGTCTCACCACTAGGCTGTATACCTGAAACGAATACAACATAAAATTGAGAGTAAACTATAAAATAAACAAATTAATAAATGTTTCAAAGTATCTAACAATTTTAAATGTAATGGAGTATTATTTTCAACTTTCTGGTTACTATTTCAAAGTAGCAGGCAAAATGACCATGCAAATAGACAATCCAAGGTGAAATTAACAGAGCAGACTCAATTCTTCCTTCCTATTAAAATAAATGCTTTATTATTTTCAAAGGAGCTATTTGGCTCTGAAATGATACGAGGTGAATTGTTATGGCATCTTCTGTGAAGGTTTCTCCATCTTATACCTGCTGCTATATGAAGCCTATCATGAATGAAACATTGCAGATACAGTGAAGTTTCCGGCCAGGTCACTTTCACTCGGAGAGAGGGCTCACTGCTGACAGCAGACCTGTGAGTCCAGCAAGCCCTGCGCTGGTGGTCACTCGGCACGCTACCGGTGACCCCCTGCCTGGTTTTCATGTTCAGTAATGACACTATTACAGAGCTCGAAAATCCAGGAACAAGACCCGCCTGAAGAGATGATTACCTTCAATAATCACAGATGACGGTACCGTTAATAATATTTTGAAAGGCTTAATGGATCCATGGACTACCGCCGTGTAAATAGCAAGACTGCCACTCACGTACTGAGGGGATGGAGGTAAAAGTCAGTCTGTGGCAAGGATGGAGAAAAAACAGCCAACTTCTTTTAGAAGTGAAATGTATTAGTCCTTGAACTCCAATTCGATTGTAACTATTTCCTTTGACAGATCATTTTTATTCTCACATATTTCTCTGTGGTTAATAGTGTAAAACTTCCACTTTTTAAAATGTCAAATTATCATTTTTTATTCATGCTTTGATAATTGCTACTCTCTAAATATATTATTTGGAGTCATTTGCAGAGTATAGCAAAACTGTATAACCACTATATATTCAAAGTTTTACAAAAAACAAGTTTTACACAAAGATGTGTTCCCTTAAATCAATTTTTTTTCTCAGTATGGGGCCCTGCATTATAACATGCTGCTAGAAGATTATATGAAATATCAAAAACCTGTTAGGGTCCACAGTGCCTTTCATAATAATATACGTTTCTTGAACACCTACCGCGAGTATTGCACGGTACCGTATGCAATAGCCCTGTACAGAGTGCAGAGAAAACAATTCCTGAACTCAAGGAGCCCGTCACCAGTCCTGGCTGGAGAAGGTCGTGTTTATATACAAAAAAAAAAAAAGAAAAGAAAAGAAAGAGAAAAGATAAACATGATGTAAACGAATATAAACAGTGGTTATTGCACTGAAAAGAATATTATGAGACTACATTCTCTAACACCTGAATGTAAGGAAAGATCACCTGTCTTTATTTTTCTAAAATTAGTCAGAATGTAGTCTTCATTTTTCTAAATTAAAAATGCATGTAGAGCACAATGAACTAGCAAACAAAATAGAAACAGACTCGTACATACAGAGAACAGACTGACAGTTGTCAGACGGGAAGCAGGTTGGGGGCTGAGTGAAAAATGTGAAGGGATTAAGCAGAGGAAAAAACCGCATAGACACAGACAACAATATGGTGCTTATCAGAGGGAAAGGGGTCTGGGGTAGAAAAGGGTAGAAAAGGGTAAAGGGAGGGGGGATCAACAGTGACTGAAGGGCACTTGACTTGGGGTACTGAACACAATACAATATACAAGATAATGTATAATAGAATTGTATATCTGAAACCTATATAATTTTATTTACCAATGTTACCCCAATGAATTCAATGAAAAATGAAAGAAAATAAAAGTAGATCAGTGTCCAGTAACATGTTTATTCAGGCAACTCTATTTATAAATAAATGGGTGATTTTAGTAGAAAATTCAGCTTACCAAAAGTAACCTCAGTAAGGCTGGGAGGATTAGATACATTTTCATAGAAGAAATGAAGTTGTAAACTACTTCTGAAAAATAATATTAGAAACAAATGGTTTCACCAAGTAATCCTACTCTATATTTAAATCTATTTAGCATGCAAATGATCAAAAAGATTCTAATTTATTTTGTTAAGCAAGAATAATCATTGTATATAACCTGATCAAGATACTGAACAAGAAAAACTATACACTAATATTACTTATAAGTATTACAAAAATTCAAAATGAAATTTTAGTGAGTAGATTCCAATACCATAATACCACCGACAATATACCATGTCTGTTGTGGACTGAATGTTGTGCCTGCCCCTGCAATTCACACGTGAAGAAGCTCTAATCTCCCATGTGATGATGGTGTTTGGAGGCGGGTCCTTTATGGAAGTAACTAAGGTTAAATGAGGTCATAAGGGTGGGCCCCTGATCTAATAGGATTAGCGTTCTTGTAAGAAGAGACACCCGAGAGCTCCTTTGCTCTTTGTCCAGATTTAGTAAACTTTCTACCACTTGGAAAGTTCTCTTTCTTTTTTTTCCAGGATGCCACATTAACAGATATTCATGAAATAATTGATCTATGAATTAACACATGAGGAATGAGTAGTATACAAGGCAAGCAAAGCCTTCCTGGCAGGAGCAATACTCTACTCCAAAATATAGGTGTAGAGCTACTAACAAGAGGATATTTGCATGGAGTCAAAACTAGAGGAGCAGTGAAGGATACTTGGGGGGCAATTGGTAGGCATGGCCAAAGGAGACACACTCATATCTGTCAATAAAACTGCAGGTCAGGGACCTCTGGGTATTCAGTAGAATTCCCTATAAAGAGAGAACAACCCGTGTTATAGCTAGCTCACATAAGAAAATATGATTTCAAGCAGAATCCTGAAATACAGCCTATGGTTTTCTTTAGCAGTATTCATTTGTTTTGCATCACCAAAGGCAACCTCATCTTTTGAATCCACTACCTTTGAACCTTGGTATCATTATTTTTTCATTCCTTACATACAGTGCATTATTAAGTTTGTGAATACCATCTTCCCACATTTCCCATGATAGGTTCTAACTCCAACCCGCCCCACCCCCACTGCACCTTGCTTAGCTAATCTCTAGGGCAAATACAGAACCACGTGTTCAGTAATTTAGATTCTAAAACTGCCAAATGAAGTTCAAAGCGCTGTGTGTATTCCCAGCACTTGGGCTTTTGCTGTTACAGTAAATAGTTCAACTATACGTGGTTAATAGCACAGCTTTGCCTTTGTTTCATTAAATGATTTAATCTAGGACCTTATTTAGTTACTTGCCTTGATGAAGGGGTGACCATGTTTTTATTAATGACCAATTCCTTGTGAATATTTATGATTCAGGAAAAAAATCCTATGTAAACTTCATTCATCTATTCATTTAGTCATTTGTTTATTTAACGAATATCTTTCTGAACACCAGCCATGTGCTGGGTGGTGTTCTAAACCTGTGGTAGAAAAATGAGGTTCATGTCGTCATGGAGCTTACATGCTAGTGAACGGACACAGAAACTAAACAGTTAAACATGTCGATTTTGAGTTGTGATAAGTGCAGTTAAGTAAACGTCACAGGGTAATGCAACGGAGCAAGCCTGAGTGACAGGGGCTACTTTAGACTGAATGACCCAAAAAGACCTGCCTGAGAGGGCAGTGACTAGCTTAGACCCAATACTCAGGAATCAGACAGGTGGCAGGGCATTGCAACTGTAAAGGCCCAGAAGTAGGAGAAATTTTGGTTTAAAATACAACAGAATGATGTCCTACATATAAGCTAAATCAGATAATAATGTTGCTTTTGATTTCACATTTCCTGAATTTTGGTGGCCAGCAAGGGTGTGGCTTTATATTTGGTTCAGATAACATTGTGCAGCACAAGTTTAGGAACTAAGAAGCTCTACCGAAGAAGCAGGAGGAATTCCCCTCAGCAAGATGCATGGATATGGTGCGCACAGTGAAATGCATCGTAGACGTGAACAAATGCCCGGTTTTGCCCCAGCTAGCACTCCTGTATCCAATTAAGCCACCTGACTGCTTTCCTCATCCTGTAATCAGTCACACACATTTAAAGCAGCAGAAGAAACATTCCCAAATCACTACGCACTTTCACTTGAATTAGTGCTTATTTTAAACTGAGGTTTAGTACTAGAAAAGGCTCACTTAATCTCTATCAGATAAAATTAAGCAAGACTGTTTACAAAAGTAAAAGAAAGTGGAGAGCTGGATTTATCAGAGAATTCCTCTAACGTAAAGATCCAATCTGGGTGTTTTATACACAAAGCAAAATTTCTTAAATTATGTATTTAATTGTCAGTTCTTCACTTTTCTTTGCAGATGCAATAAGCAATCTATAGTCATTTGCCCTGGAAATCTTCTACAGTTGCTTCTTCATATTTTCAAATAGTTCATGGGTTTCAAAAGTTTGACAGAAATGAAAATAGATTTATATGTATCTTGTCAGATAATGGAATGTTTAGAAATATCTAAATGACAAGCTATATTTTTAGATTTCATTTACATCTGATTCATTTACATCTGATAGCACGTACTTATCATTTCTGTGTTTAACGATGTAAAATAATGGCAGAATGACTGAGAAGTTAGATTCAAATACAAACTGCTAGTTCTCCCTGTAATAGAGGGAAGTTGTTGTTAGCAACACAAAATGACATTACGGTCTGAATGAATACTAAGTTTCCATAATGTTTTGAAACTTTCCTAAAGGAAATGCTTTTAAAATCTACTTGGATGAAATTTATTTCATATTAATAGTTGAGTTTTCTTTTTTTTTCCATTGGATCGATAGGTCATAAAATTGCTTAATAGCTCTCTCTTTTCAAATTTTAGGCATACTGGAGCATATTGGGAATCTGGAAGTAGAGAGAATAGTAAAATGAGCCTCTTCCCCAGTTTTCACAATAAAAAATTCCTGGAAAAACTTGTTCTAGTACACACACACACACACACACACACACACACACACACACACACTTATCCCTTCCATCCTCTACTGGAATCCTTTGAGATAAATCCTAGGAATTCTATAATTACATCTAGAAAATTCTTGTTTTTCTTAAATTCCTGAAAGATAGCACAGAAGGGCCACTACAACAAGTTGCAGGAATTTGTTTCCCTCAATCCCTTTTAGCTTTGTTCCCTAAGTGAGTGAGGCCGGGCAAGACTTTGATAAGACGTATTAGACTCCCACCAAGACACATCCTAATTATATTAGCCAAGATTAAAGATAAGGAGAGAATCTTCAAAGCTGCAAGAGAAAAGGAGACAGTGACCTACAAAGGAGTTCCCATAAGACTGTCAGCTGATTTCTCAAAAGAGACCTTGCAGGCAAGAAGGGGCTAGAAAGAAGTATTCAGAGTCATGAAAGGTGAGGACCTACATCCAAGAATCCTCTATCCAGCAAAGCTCACATTTAGAATAGAAGGGCAGATAAAATGCTTCACAGATAAGGTAAAATGGAAGGAGTTCATCATCACCAAGCCCTTATTATATGAAACATTAAAGGGACTTATCTAAGAAAAAGAAGATCAAACTCTGAACAGTAAAATGACAACAAGCTCACAACTATCAACAGCTGAACCTAAAGAAAAATAAAACAAAAACAAACTAAGCAAACAACTAGAACAGGAACAGAATCACAGATATGGAGATCACAGGGAGGTTCATCAGCAGGTAGGGGGAAGGAGAGAATAAGGGAAAAGGTACAGGGAATAAGAAGCATAAATGGCAGGTACAAAATAGACATGGGGAGAGTAAGAATAGTATGGGAAATGGAGAACCCAAAGAACTTATATGTACAACCCATGGACATGAACTAACAGGGGGGAATGCTGGTGGGAAGGGGGGTGCAGGGTGGAGGGGAATAAAGGTGAGGGAACAAATGGGACAGCTGTAATAGTATAATCAATAAAATATACTTAAAAAAGACTTATTAGACTCACAAATCCGTTTTCCTTTTCCTTAAATATTAGTGCAAATTTCCCCTGGGTCATTCTGGTCCCTTAGCTCTTTAGGAGTAAAAATATTTCTCAACTGTCAGACACAGCCAGCCCTAGTCTCCAACAGGATGAGGGAAATAAGAGAGAAAGATGACCCAACAGTCTCCTCCATACTCCAAAAATCATAAGAATTTGCCCCTTTAATGTAGTTTAGCTTTATAATTTCTGTGTTTCTCCAATCAAAATTCTGCTCTCCTAAATGAATACAATGACTCTAGAACTATGAGGGGAGAATGAGATGTGGTCCCGTCTGCCAGGGGTTATTGAGTGACAGGAAGATTATTGTTTTACTTCTCAATCTTTTCATTTCTCTGGGAGCATTTTAAATTTGTCTTCATTCTATTTTTTTAATTTTTTAAATCATCTTTGTTATTCTGTTACAATTGTTCCAATTTTCCCCTTTGCCCTCCTCTGCCCATCCCAGCCCCTGCTCCCAGTCAATTCCCACCCTGTTGTCCATGTCCGTGGGTCATTCACACATGCTCTTTAACTAGTCCCTTCCCCTTCTATCCACCATTACTCCCCTCCCCCGCCCCTCAGGTCACTGTCGGTCTGTTCTACGTTTCCAAGCCTGTGGTTCTACTTTATTCATTAGTGTCTTTTGTTCATTAGATTCCTCTTATAGGTGAGATCATACGGTATTTGTCTTCACTATATTTTCTTTGATTCAGGTTAAGAGCATCCTTCCTGCAGAAATTTCAGTTGGCAAAAGAGGAACTGGGATGCGGGGGAGGAAAGAGAAGGGTAAGAAGCCAGTGTTAGCTTGCCAATCAATGATCACACTGGTGGACATCTGAATTTTCAACTACCACGCAAAAAATGTAAGTGAAGAAATTCACATTCCAACATACAGAATGTAGTCATCAGAGACATGTTTACCATGAATAAGAAATGTTTCACCTAAAAACTGCTATGCTAAAACAACATTGTCTGTTGTTAGATTACCGAGAGGGGCCGGTACATCCACATAAAATCAAGTGTCCTCTTGGTAGTTACAAAGCCGTCACAGGGGTGTGAACGCAGCACAGGGAATACGGTCGCTAATAGGGTGATAACCGTGCGCGGTGCCGGCAGGGTACGTGCACCACCAGGGGAATCGCTTCATAGATTATGTTATTGTCTAACCACCATGCTGTAAACCTGAAACCAATGCCAACTAACATTAAATGTCAGTTGTAATTTTAAAAATTATTAAAAATACAATTAAGTGTCTTTTCCTTAATGTTTATTCTCCAGGGACTATAAAACATTTCCACCCAAACAGGACATCATCCCCTCAATGTAATTTTATATTGACGTTCAGACCTCTTTCCGCTACAACCTGTGGGCCTTTTCTTTCTTTTTTCCCTTTTTTTCCAGGTTAGCTCTTTGACATAAGCCAAATCTATTTGATATTTTTTTCTATCACATAAATAACCTAGAAGCACCTTTTGGAATCTGCTCTCTGCAGTATATGGTAGTTTATGAGAATTCACGCAGAGCTTATCTTATTAAAGCAGCCCAATCAGGAAGGCAGAGGGACCCGTCGTTTCTTGTACATATTGTGATACATATATTTTTTTATAAAAAAAGAAAAGGTTTCAGAAAGCATATTAGGAGAGCATAACAGAGAGGTATGCCCTCGAGAACTTAAGGAACGCAAGAAACAATATTGCTATAAACTGTCACCAAAACACGGATACGAAGAGAGAAGTGCAATCATTAAAGCCACTTTCTGGTGGGTCACAGCAGGCTGATCTGTGCCTGAAGGCACCTACGTAAAGAATAAGAACTCAGGGGTCACTGGTCAGCCGGAGACAGGCCAGCAGGCAACCGTTGTCTGCACCCGCCCTGCACCGGCCAAGGAGACAGTGCTTTCTCAGGACAGTCTGGTCTGCCGGGAGTAGAAATGGCCCTGCTAACCCTGAGGAGCACACTGCACCTTTCAGAGGTTATATGACTTCCCTCAGACATACTGCTGTCTATTACCAGAACCTAATTGTGAATTCAGATCTGACGCATGGCGGGGTGGCTCGGTTGGTTGGAGTGTCATCCCATGCAGCAGGGCGTCGCGGGTCCATCTTCAGTCAGAGTGCGTCCTGCAGGCAACCAATAGATGTTTCTCCCTCTCTTTCTACCCCCAGATCTGCAGCCTCTGCAGCACCTAGGAACTGGTTAGAAAGGCGGATTCTTGACCCTACCCCAGATCTACTGAATCAGAAACTCTGAGTGGGGCCCAGCAATAGGTTTTTAACAAGTCCTCCAGGTGATCCCGATGCACTTCAAACTTGAGAAGCACTGCTATAGGACAGAGCACCGTGTCGGCCCAAAGTGGATATTCCAGATGTTTTCAGGTGATGCCTTTTTCCTCCTAATCTCCAGGACGTTGAGGTAGGGAAAACAACTGAAATGCAGGGTGGGGCAAAAGTGGGTTTACAGTTCATTTGGAAAATAATACAATAATTAATAAATATAAGAATAAACTATTTTGCATACTCACAACTGGAAACCTACTTATGTCTCATCCTGAATCTGTCAAACAAACAGACTTTTCTGTGTTGGACATAGTAAAACGACAAACCTGAAACAGGTTCACCTTGCAGATTACTCCAGCATCATACATTGTATTCTAATTAAAATCCCAGTGATAAGCAATCAAAGCATATCCTAGCACAATGCCTCTGTTGAGGAGATGAAGTTTCACTGTTGATAAATTGCTATGTACATAACCTATTGCTGATAATTAAAAGTCAACTGTAGTTAAGAAAGCAGTGATGAGAATTGTTAATACTCATTTTATAAGGCATTGTATTGAATTTAAATATTGCTCTGAAAAACTTTTTCTAATTAATTGATATGTGCTTCATAATTCTTGATGCCTACTGTTTCAAAATGCAATTATGTATAATGTTACATCGTATAGATTTTTACTGTTTCTCATGAATTTTCTCCTGCAAAACTCAAAACAATCTCAGTGAGCAGCTCAAGGAGACAAAACAACTTTCCCAAAGTCACATAGCCAATAGGTGGAAGAGTTGTGCAAACCAATATACACATAAATAATTTAGAGTTTTCCTGGCAAATTCACTATCATACAGATACTATAGATGCTTAAAAAAAAAAAAAGTAACCCAACACTCTTTGAGGTTTAACTGCTGTCCAAGGATCTGACTTTTTGGAGCTGGTTGCTATGATTGTGTGTGGTGCCATCTTTGTGCTAAAATGATTCACAAATGCACTGTTCCGCAAGAAACACAAGATTCATTTTCAAATTTTGCAAATTGGTTTCTGTGAGCAGTTTCTATCATAGGATTCCAAAGTCAGAGCTGCCTGGGTGGCAGCTAGTTTTTTATTTAGTTACTTGAACTAACATGAATTCCAGATACTAAACATAGACTTAGTGAGACTATGCCGATACAATTACAACTTTTCCATAATAACGTTGACTGTGAATGGCCACGGAAAAGTTACATTTGAATCAAATTTCTGTTCCACATTGCAGACAAAGAAGTCTTCCAACTAAATGTTAATATTTTACTTTTGCTAGTATGTTCCCCTATCATTTCCAGTTTCAGCAACATGAGAGTTTTGAAAAATCATTGCTGTGTTAGTCCTTAACTGTTGTAAAATTTCTTGAATCGTATTTCAGAAAACCAATATTATTCTCTGCTGCTATGAGTCTGCAATTGAATGTTCCAGACCACTGCTTTAGAAGCCTGTAACTACTGCACAATCATTATAAAATAACCTACATAGTAATGCATGAGCTCATGAGGTTTTTATTTCTTATTTTACTTTAGTTCCAGAAATATTCCTCATTTTAATGAGCCTTTCAGCCTATTGAAGGCCATTATTTAAAAAAATGCATTCCAACCATTATTAAAAATGTATTCTAGTACACACACACACGCACACACACATATTTCAATGACATTTGTTTCGTTTTTCAAATAAATATCCAAAATAGTCCCAGAGTTTCTAAAAATTGTACCTGGGACTTGAATACAAATAAAGTCATTTTTCTTATTCTACACATTACAAAAGACCTGCAAGGACATGGGCAGCCTACAACTCTAGAGAAGCAAGGGATCACTACCCCTTGATTTGGATAAGCATGCCATGGATTTCTTTTTTAATGACACGCTTCTTAGATTAATATTGGAATTAGTTGGCAGTCCCTGTCACACACATCAACTGACAGCAGAGAAATTTTTTCAGGAGCGTTCAGAGCACTGGAAGAAGGCAAACTGAGATTCTAAAAATAGTGACAGGTAATCCACCAAGAGCCATGGAAATACTATATAGAGGAGCAAGAGGCTGGAGGGACTGTGAACACGGCCGTTTCGATTTATAGATGGCTGGACTGAGGCACATTACAGTAGATTACTTGCCCAAAGTCACAGACAACTCTAAAATTTTGGGGTCATATTTTAAGAAACCAATGTCTCTGTGACCTTGGACAAGTTATCTAGTTTAATATCATAATATAGCCCAGTATTAACGGAAAGACCGAAATCTAGCATTTTTAATGCTCAGAAAATGATGGGGCTCAAAATGTATTCACTATTTACCACGTGCCGTAAATTGTGTTGTGCTATTATCTTATTTATGTCCTCAGTTTTGTCCTTTCAATTCATTTTCATTTATTAAAAAATAATATTGCTAGGAATGGCCTTTTATTGAGTACCTGTTATGCCCTATACATTCTGATTACATTATCTCAGATTTTTGCTAGTACATTAGATGTATCCGTTAATGAGCTACAGCCTAGCATGAGCTACATCGAGGTAAAGGGGTCAGGAAGTGAAATGCCATAGTATGAAAAGAATATCAGTGCAACTAAATCTATGAAAGTACAGGACTAATGCTAGTCCCTAGGTGGATCATAGTTATAGGACAGAATGTAAATGCTATAAACATTGACCCTTTAAAAATAGTAATATGATTAATATAAAGTGTGAGAAAGATGGGAAAAAACACAAAAGTGAAAGTGAGCTTATGGCTTCACTTTTCATATTATATTACAGAAAAAATAGAATGAGTTGGCTACTTCATATTTCATATTTGAGAGGCAATAGACCTGAATAAATATTAATAAACCAAGAAATAGAAATGTATGTGTATTACTTAAGCTCATCTATATTATTCAAAGCTATGCATACTATTTAAAGCAGGGAATACCAGGTGATGGATATGGTGGACTGGCTTGCTCAACATCGACATATTTTTAAATGCCTTTCTATATTGTAAAGAACAGATGGCTAAGATCTACATTTCCCAGACTTCTGTGTGCTCCGGCCGCCGATGTGTTTTGGTATCTAACAGACACATGCATTTCCTGCGACTGGAAGTGAGAAAGAGAAAATGGAGTTCAAAGTGTTCATTTTCTGGTAGGGGTCACAGTGGAAGCAACGGGGCCCAGGGGGCACTAGCCACAGCAGGAATGGCAGTTTTCCCGATGGTGACAAACTGAGTGCCATGGCCCCATCTTTTGGTTTCAGTAGTTTTCTGCAGACATCACCTGAGGTTTCTCAGTAACGGTCATGGCTGAGCGATGCAATCCTAGCGGAAAAGAACACTGACCGGAGCCTGCTCTTCAGGGCTGTCCAACAATTTCACACACCACCAAAGCACCTGGTAGTAAATCCTCTTCTGCTTAAACCACATACACTGGTTTATTCAGTGAGGTCCTAACACACGCTCTACCTCCCTCTCTTACTCCTCTCCCCCACCCTTTTCATTTCTCTCTCTCTTTGTTATATACACAGACACACACACACACACACACACACAGGCATTCCACTGAGCAGAAGATGGGTACAAAGAAAGATATAAAATAAAATAATTTCAGATTAAGCATAGTAATTAGAACAATATAGGCTAGTGGGATAAGTTCACCTTGTATCACATTAAATTTTAAAAAGTTATAGAAAGAAATGCAACCCTAGCAAGGCAGCTCTAGAACAATAGGTAAAGACAATCTGAGAGACACAAACAAAGAGATATCAGTTGATAATAGAGATATCAAACAAATTCCATTGTAAAACATAAATGAATTAGACAAATAGATAGTAGCACTTCAAAATGATAAAATTTAAATGCCACAATGAATCTTTAAGCATCAGGCAACACAAAACCAACATACAAGTACTAACAATTGTGTATAAGTACAAGAAAAACTTAGAAATAAAATAGTAACAAAAAATTTAATTTTGTCTCTCTTGGTCAGGGGTTGCCAAACGTTTTCTGTAAAGGGTCAGAGAGTAAATATTTTAGGTTCTGAAGATCATGCAGTTTCTAGTGCAAACATACACCTCTGACAGAGGTAGCCAGACAGATAGATAGATAAACAGGCAGGGCTGGGTTCCAATAACTCTTCGTTCACAAAACAGGCTGCCGCTGGGTCAGCCCGCTGTCTGTGGTTTGCCAGCTCCTGCTCTAGACCACACTGATCACCTAAGTAGGTACGTAGATCTAAAAAATATAGTAATTGCTCTAATCGATGTAAGTGGACCATTAATTCCATATAAACAGAAACTATCCTTTCCTTCAAGTTCTGGGGAACTAACTTGGCAGTAGCAGTTGTTACCATTTATCAAGTACTTTCCATGTGTTTGGTAACAAGAAATTGACATGCATCAGCTCATAATCTCATAAAGTAAGGACAATTATTTTTATGCCCATTTTACAGGTGAAACATCATACAGTACATTGAAAAAATAATGTTCCTACATTCTCTTCCAATACTCCTTTGCTTGCTCCTTATATCCAACCAAGCAAGTTTTGAATATGTAGGTTTCCTGTGTCTGTACCTTTACCCTCAGTGTTCATTCTAGTGCCCTGCCCTCTCTGGCATTTCCACCATCAAATTCCACCCCTTATCCAAGGTCCAGCTCAAAAAGGCTTCATTTATGAAACTTCCCCTTTTTCTTTTTAACCTAAAGCAAACTCTGTCCTCCTCCCACACCCTCAGAGGGCTTTGTTCTTTCTCTGGCTGCAGTTACACTACCCTCTGTATTATTAATTATGCACATGCGTTCTTTTACCACCTTTGTTTGAAACCCATTAGCTATGTAAACTTATTCTAATTATTCTAATTTTTCAAGCATTCATATTATAACAGAAATAGCACGTGCAGGGTAAAGTTTCATATACGAATTGAATTTACTAGGTTATTTTTCCTTTTCAGAATGAGTTAAGTATATTGTACCAACCTTTATCTTACCGGGTAGTTATTTTAAGGACATTTTTAGAGTTCCTTCAAAAGTTGGTAAGATTGATTTATCTATCTTTCTATTGATTGATAACACACATATATGTGAATATGATGTAATTATTATACATAATGGGTACATGTATGCCTATATATTATGTACGTGTGTAATATAATTATCACTATAACTAAGGATAATATTATGGATAAGGACAGTTATGGCTAAGGATAGTTTTTCTTCCAGGAAGGTTTGAATCTTCTATTACAACATCACAATACCTTTGGCAGCATAGTGATTGTGTACATACTTTTTCACATCGGGTGAAAATGGTGGAAGAAGGACTGATTAAAGAGGGATATGAGAGCTACCTGTGACTCAGGTGCGTAAAGTAGTACAGGAAAGAGACACTCTTAGGTTGCCTTCATCGGGTGAAAATGGTGGAAGAAGGACTGATTAAAGAGGGATATGAGAGCTACCTGTGACTCAGGTGCGTAAAGTAGTACAGGAAAGAGACACTCTTAGGTTGCCTTCATCGTGGACCAGAACTTTCTCAGCAAAGTCTTCCCATCAGAGAAGCAAGCGGCAAACCCCAGAGCGCTGGTGATCACGCCGAGTCAGTGCTGCTGTGGTGTCAACAAACTGGAACTGCTTCTCCGCATAGTTTCTCTGTGAGGCATCCCTCCCAACAGACGTGAAAAACTCTCTGTAAACCATTTAGCAGTCATGGGTAATCACGATACATTATGTAACAGACATGCCCACTAAATTTAATTTATGGGAAGAGTGGGGATTCACGGAATTCACTAGACTAGTTTAAGACTGAAAGAGAGGTTTCTACAAAGCTACCCAATGTTTCTTCAGCAGGAGTTTCTATTGGTGTATGTGTCTGGACTTACAGGTCAATATGGTTCTTCTGTGATGACAAAAATGAAAATGTTTGCCTGTTGTTTTATTGTTGGTAGTGGCAGCCAGTGAGTCCTGGCTCGCAGGCCGGCCATGCTGCTGTGCTCAGAGCATTTTCTCCGACCATCCCCCATCCATACTAAACCAGAAGAACTCTTGTAAGGAAGCATGGATTTGGAATTAAAAATAGGAACTAGAAAGAAAAGTCACTATTTCCTATTCTCAAATATGAAAATAAAACTTCTGGTAAAGTGCCAGTCACTTACACAGTCCTTCAAGAGTCTTAGTGCTCAAAATGAGCTCTAACGAACTGGTCAGAAAAGGTTTACTTACCATGAAGGGGTTTTGGTGAGTTGGCCTCTCTATCTCCTTTTCCCCTCTACGCAGAAGATAGCACTTCACAAATACTCGCTCATTAGTCATGGCAACACCTCCATGACACAGGTTTGATGAAAGAAACCAATATCTTCCCTGACATTACAAAGAAAGATGGAATCCAAGCATTTCTTTTCCACAGGAAAACCATTTGGACCACACCGTGACCCCAGAGGGAACTGGGAGACTCTGGATCCATAGAAACAGGAACAGAGCACTTGATGTTTTCCTGTAGGGTGCGATGTCCCTGAGGTGGAGACAGACGTGGCCTTTGCCCTTAGCTCTGCAGCTCCCTGACTAAAAATACCATCCAGGCAGTTGTAGAGAGAGGACTGTGCTAGACAATATTTCAGGGGACCCCAACGAGCAGTTGTGAGTAGAAGCTTGTGGATCCACTGGGATCAAGGACAAAATCCTTCACTGTGTTCTTCATCTGCAGAATAGCAAATGATGGAACAGGGAGGGGTTGGTCACCCCATTCATACTAACTCGGAGTGGTACGGAAACTTACTGCCCTGAAGAAGTGTGGCAAGGACTCCAGGGCCGCACCAGCCTCAACAGGAATAGCAATGCTGCCACTGGAAAAGAACAGTGGAATCGACACCCAAAAGCCACCCTTGCTTTTACCAGCTGCTTATTTGACAGATAGATGAAGGACCTCACCCCAGGTCACATGGCTCATAAAATCTAGTCTTCGGGTTCCTAGTCTAGCGTTCTTCCAAATCATCCACTGGAAAGTAAGAAATCTATATGTAACAAAATAATGACTTAACTATGTTTATGAACAAAGTATTGTATGCACCGCCAAAGAACAGAATTCAATAAAACACAAGGAAGGGTCTGCTCTTTTTAACCCCTGAGAATGATGGGAGTTGGTAATAATGATAGTAAATAAAATTCCATTATCGCTACTCAGACCAGCATAGCAACTCAGAGACATTAATGACCAACAACAATAAGCAGTATTTACTAGGCATATGCTTCCATGCAGAGTTCCAAGTATTTTACATATATTACTGCAGTAAATAAGGATGATAAATAAAATACATAGTATGTTAAGTGCTGAGCAGGAAAGCTGGGCAAATACGGGGTAGTGCTCTGTGTGTGTGTGTTGAGTGTTTTCAATTTAGAAAGGGTGGCTGAGGTAGGTCTACATTTATAAGAGTGAGATGAGCAATTGTTGAGGGACTATTAAAAACAAGATATTAACAGTAACAGGATGATGAGACCCTACGCCTACCCTCATACAGATCACATTCATGCAGAAAACCAGAAACACAGTATCACAATCATAACCTGATGGCGAAGTGCTAGATGGAGCATTTACAAAGTGCAGCTGGGAGCAGACAGCGCAGAGCATGGAGCCGCAGGAGTGAGGGTTAGAAAGAAGGTTGGAGGAAGGTTTTGAAGTAAAAGACAGATTTCCTCAGAACTGAGGTATGTACAAGGAAGCAGAAAGTCATTTCACGCAGAGACAGTAGCACGTGGGCATGAAAGAACTGGGTTTTCCGTAAACAGAGAGATGGGTAACAGATGTGTAACTTACCTAGGGGCTCATTTACGCACTTCGGTGCCTATCAGAGAAAGCCGTGATCCCATGTTCAGATCCAAAGACAACTTTACAATTCTCAAGAGAGAATTTAAATTGAATGTTTAAATATTAAGTTTTGAGTACACACACAAATGAAAAAAGGAAGTTGACGGGGTGGTACACAGAGTTTTCTATCGAGTGGATTTGTTTTTATTTCTCACCCAAGGATATGCTTATTGATTTTAGAGACAGAGAGAAACATCAATTTTTTTTGCCGACCGTATGCACCCTGACCAGGGATCGGACCCATACCCTATTGGTGTATGGATGACACTCCAACCAACTGAGCCATCCAGCCAGGGCATAGATTGGCTTTTAAAGCATGTGTGCCAAAGATAAAAAGAAATTTCACACCCAAGAACAAAGAGAGTATTATGATACTCAGTCTGAGAAACATTACAATCATGATGAACTAAGAATGGAAAAGAATGGAGAAGATCTGAAAGGGCTTTGTTTTCATTGTGTTTTGGGCAAGAAGAATTTTTTTAAAAAAATAGCCTCAGTGTTTGGAAGAGGCAGTCTAATGGTAGCAGATGACGAGGAAAAGACAAAACAACTCTACTTTTCTCTCCCTGAGAGAAAAATCTTCAGATGGAAATGGTAAACCAAATAAAATAGAACGAGAGAGAGAACAGTTAAATGACAAGACTATCTAGATATTTTAGATGAATTTGTATCAACAGGACAATTACATTTAAACTTTGTCTTCTGGCAATATTAAATTAATTGTGTTAAGTGTAAGACTATGAGCAAGTGCTATACCTATTTTGAAAAAGGAGAAGGCCTATTTAAGGGAAAATAGCTCATTTCAACATCAGACAAATGTCTGGGATAGGTTATCTGTGATTAACCAGGTGAGTTGTGAGTACTAAGAAAAGAATATACTGGTAATTGGGGTATTGATAATGGATTAGAAGGAACAGGCTACGTCAAAATAACATGTTATCTTTTCACATAGTTATGACACTGGGAACTCAAAGAAAGAGATTAGCAATCTCCTTATTAAATACCAGAGACAAGGAAAAAGAAAAAGAAAAAGGAAGAAGAGAAGAAGACAGACAGGAAGGGAGGAACAAAACCTGTTATCTGTGGATTCAGGAGACAGAACTAAAAATAATTAGTAGAAGTGACTATGAGGGGCACCTTGGGTAAGTAAAGAGAAGGAAACATTTAAGTTTTGACTCCTTAATAGGCATTCCACTAGGCAATTATAGAGCTTATCTGGATCAGCCCCAACAACTTTAAGGCGTAGGCCTTAGCTTGCATGTAATTCTGACTCGCACACCAGTTTGAGAACAGGCGGTTCACGCTGCAGGAGGTGGGACCCATTACAACGTCAGGACAATGCCACAGGGGAGGTGGCCATCCCAGAGTCCCTGCTCACCCCCATGCAGCAGAAGGTGTGCAGTGCATGGAAGGACCTGCCACCAAGCACCTGCCTGGCCTTCTGTCCTATATGGTACAGACTCAGATCTAGTGCCCAGACCACAGAGGTAGAGACCACAGAAAGGGACAGTGCCCTGCATGGGGACACAGTGAGCACCAGCTTCCCATCATCTGCATCATCAGCAGTTCCAAAGGGGAAAGCAAACTGGCAGGTTGGAAGGGAGTCATGTGACGGAGACAGAAATGCTGTGTGACTATGAGATCACCTCTGTGACAAAATGGTTGGCAGGGTTGACACTGCCTCTGGAGCAATCCCCGAGCCCTGCAAGAACCCCCCCTGGATACGACGTTGTCTTAGGGGAAGGCAAGAGCTCCACCAGTCACTCTGGTTGAGGCTGAAAGAGCAAAAGGTTTTTTACCGAAGGCAATGACTTTCAGATACTTCCCAACTGCCCTATATATTCTAACTCAAGCATCTGCAACCTTCTTCCCATTCTTTCCCTACAATTTCTTTTACTTTCATCCTTCCTTTTGCTTCATTGCTCTGTTTTCTTCCCTCTCCCATCCTTCTCTTCTGATATTATGAAACGGAATAACAGGTAAAGATGATGAATATTTTATGTTAAATGATTCTACTTGGTGTTGCTAGGAGGTGGCCCCCAAACCTCCTTTCCTTGAGGGGTCTCAGGCGGTCTCATGATAGTATGGCCAACAGGTATCCGTGCTCCCTTTATACCTGATCTGACGGCTCTGCTCATAGATCTGATCTGTCATCAAGGTGGATTCTTTCCTCCAGGCCAACAAAACAATTTATTAAAGGTTCCTCTTCTACCACATCCTTAGCCGTCTTCAGGATGGTGAAGGGAACACAAGGAGTTGAAAAGGAAAGATATTCTTTATACTTCAAAGATGGGGGAAACCTCCGGATTACCCTAAAACTGCAAGGATCATTTCCTATAGTTTTAATGAAAGAATGTTAACATTCTTTCTTCTTTATTTTCCCTGTGATAAGAGCTGTTCAAGTTGCTCTTTTTGATATGCCTTCTGCTCTAACACTTAGTCGCAATGGTCCAGAAGAAGCCTGCAGGTGTTCTTTAAGTGCCCGTATTTGATGCTACATGTGACATGGTTATACCCTGATTCTCTCCGCCCCCACCAGACCTTTCAGGAAAAGCAGTCAGCCTTATTTATCCTCATTTTTTTTTATTTTCATTTTTATTGTTTATTCTATTACAGTTGTCCCCATTTCTTTTTTCCCATTTGCCCCCCTCCACCCTGCCCATCCCTCTCACCTACAGCCAATCCTCTCTTCGCTGTTGTCCACATCTATGAGTCATTCAAACATGTTCTTTGACTAGTCCCTTCCCTTCCTTCCACCATTCCCTGCCTCTCCCTCCTCCTACAGCTGTCAGTCTGTTCCATGTTTCCATGTCTGGTTCCATCTCTGGTTTCACTTTTCTAGTTAATTTTGCTCATTAGTTTCGATTATAAGTGAGGTTATACAGTATTTGTCTTTCACCAACTGGCTTATTTCACTTAACATAATAGTCTCCAGTTCCATCCATGCTGTTACAAAAGGTAGTATCCTTCCTTCCTTCCTTCCTTCCGTCCTTCCTTCCTTCATTTCTCTGCTACATAGTGTTCTATTGTGTAAATGTATCAGTTTTTTAATCCACTCATCTAGCACTGGGCTGTTTCCAGCACTTGGCTATTGTAAATAGTGCTGCTATGAACATTGGGGTGCATAAGTTCTTTTGAATTGATGTTCCAGAATCCTTAGGGTATATTTCCACCAGTGTAATTGTCAGGTCAAAAGGCAGTTTCATTTTTAATATTTTGAGGAAATTCCATACTGTTTTCCACAGTGGCTGCACCAGTCCCCAACAACAGTGTGCTAGGGTTCCCTTTTCTCCAGCACTTGTTTGTTGATTTACTGATGATAGCAATTCTGACAGGCGTGAGGTGATATCCTGTTGTGGTTTTAATTTGCATCTCTCTGATGGTTATCTTTGAATCTTTAGCCCAGCTCTTGGCAAATAGTAAATGGTCAATAAATACTAATTAAACTTAGAGGTATTTTAAAAAATAAATTCTAATAGTAATTGATTGCCTGAAGGCAGTTTATTTGACTTTGTCGCTACTGTGCACCTTCTACTCGAGGCAGGCGGACATCCATACTGCTCAACAAACATGATGCTGATTTTCACTTCCTGACTTCCCCTCATATTTTTACCCCTCTGAAAGAGATTGTGCAAGCTCTTTTATAATTAAAATAAGTAAAAAAATTACTTATAAAGTAATTTTACAATGAAGAATGACATTATACATTTACTAAAATTTAAGGTGAGATACACAGTTTTGTTTTGTGGGGGTTTTTTATTTTTGCCATTTGAATTTGTTACAATGAAATCAATAAGATCATAGTAAGGAGGTACATTTTTACATTGGTTATATTTTATTAAAACTTAACCTCCATCGCCAAAATAATATGGTATATTATTTATCTATTTTTTGCATTATGAATTACCTCAAAACATAGATTAAAATAATAAACCTTGGTTACCACAGTCCCTCCCCACATCGTTGTCCATGGCCGTGGGCCATTCATACATGTTCTTTACTATCCCTTCCCCTTCTTTCCACCATTACTCTCCTCGCCCACTTTCCTCAGGCAGCTGTCAATCTGTTCCGTTTCCATGTCTCCAGTTGTGTTTTGCTTGTTGGTTTTTGTTTGTTTGTTTGTTTTTTATCATTAGCTTCCTCTTATAAGTGAGATCATATGGTATTTGTCTTTCATTGACTGGCTTATTTTACTTAGCATAATAGTCTCCAGTTCCATCCTTGCTGTCACAAAGGGTATAAATAACTTCTTCTTTCTTTGTGCTGCATAGAATTCCATTGTGTAAATGTACCACAGTTTTTTAATCCACTCATCTACTGATGGTCACTTAGTCTGCTTCCAATACTTGGCTATTGTAAATAGTGCTGCTATGAACAGAGGGGTACATAAGTTCCTTTGAATTGGTGTTTCAGAATTCATAGTGTATACTCCCAGCAGTGGAATTGGCAGTTCCATTTATAATTTTTTGAAGAAATCCCACAGTTTTCCACAGTGACTGCACCAGTCTGCATTCCCACCAACAGTGTACCAGGGTTCCTTTTGCTCCACATCCTCACCAGCACTTGTTTGTTGATTTATTAATGATGGCCATTCTGACAGGTGGAAGGTGATATCTCATTGTGGTTTCAATTTGCACCTCTCTGATGGCTAGTGATGTTGAACCTTTTTTTAGTATATCTATAAGCCATCTGTATGTCCTCCTTGGAGAAATGTCTATTCAGGTCCTTTGCCCATTTTTTTTTTTTTAAGAAATTTTTTTTTTTTTTTAAGATTTTTATTTATTTATCTTTAGAGGGGAAGGGTAGGAGAGAGGGAGAGAAATATCAATGTACGGTTGCCTCTCGTGTGTCCCCTGCCGGGAACTGGCCTGCAACCCAGGCATGTGCCCTGACTGGGAATCGAACTGCGATCCTCTGGTTCACAGGCCCGCGCTCAATCCACTGAGCTACACCAGCCAGGGCTTTTGCCCATTTTTTAATTTGGTTTTTTGTCTTCCTGGTGTGGAGTCGTGTGAGTTCTTTATATATTTGGAGATCAAAACCTTGTCTGATGTATCATTAGCAAATATATTCTCCCATACAGTTGGTACCCTTTGATGAACAAACATTTTTTAAAGAAACATTCTAACAGATATAGTTTCCCATAATAATTGTTTATAGTCTCAAGTCATAAATCTACAGATGACAGAAAGAGTGAACACATCTTTAAATAACATAGAACATTCTGTGTTTTTCTTGGTTATCAGTCCTAGCCAGAAGCTTTACTATGACAAGATTCAGAATAGTATTAATTTAAGTTATGGTAATTGGTATGTACACAAATGAAAAAGCAAGCAAAAAATTGATTAATAGCTTATATGATACACTCAAACGATAGAAATAAATGAATGGCTGAAGCGGGGAGTTGAAAGAGAATAGTAATTAGTAAAAATGAGATCAGAGAATTACAAGTGAGTCCAATGATATTGATATTGTCAGCTAGGTAAATATCTAAAAATTTACTTTGCATGCATTAAAAAGCCATTAAAAAGTTTAAGTCAGAGGACTAACCTAGTCTGATATATGATTTTAAAATAGCACCCTTAATGCTATGTGAAAAATTGACTGTAATAGTGTAATCAGGGAAACAAGGACAAGTTAAGACTATTGCAAAAGTCAGGCTTGGATGAGAATGGTAGAGATGTAAGTACTGGTATAGGTAATTTAAATGTAGTTACATTTTTTTTTAATTATTTTATTGTTGTTCAAGTACAGTTGTCTGCATTTACCTCCCAGCATTCTCCCCAACCCCAGCCATCCCCACCTCCCTCTTCTGCTTCCACCCCCTCTACTTGGTTTTGTCCATGTGTCCTTTATACTTGTTCCTGAAAACCCTTCCCTCCTTCCCCCTCATTATCCCCTCCCACCTCCCCTCTGGTTACTGTCCGATTGGTCTTAATTTCAATGTATCTGGTTATATTTTGCTTGCTTGTTTATTTTGTTGATTAGATTCCACTTAAAGGTGAGATCATATGGTATTTGTTTTTCACTGTCTGGCTTATTTCATTTAGCATAATGCTCTCCAGTTCCATCCGTGCTGTTGCAAAGGGTAGGAGCTCCTTCTTTCTTTCTGCTGCATAGAATTCCATTGTGTAAATGTACCATAGTTTTTTGATGCACTCATTTACTGATGGGCACTTAGGTTGCTTTCAGCTCTTGGCTATTATAAATTGTGCTGCTATGAACATTGGGGTGCATAGGTTCTTATGGATTGGTATTTCAGGGTTCTTAGGATATAATCCCAGCAGTAGAATTGCTGGGTCAAAATGCAGTTCCATTTTTAGTTTTCTGAGAAAATTCCATACTCTTTTCCACAGTGGCTGCACCAGTCTGTGATCCCACCAACAGTGTGCACTAGGGTTCCCTCTTCTCCACATCCTCTCCAACACTTGTTTGTTGCTTTGTTTATGATGGCCATTCTCACCAATGTGATTACACCATACACAAAAATAAATTCAAGGTGGATAAAAGACTTAAATATAAGTTGTGACACCATAAAAGTCCTACCGGAAAACAGGCAGGAAAATCTCAGACATTCCACGCAGCAGTATTTTCACCAATATGTCCCTTAGAGCAAGGGACATAAAGGGAAGAATAAACAAATGGGACTTCATCAAATTAAAAAGCTTCTGCACGGCTAAAGAAAACAGTATTAAAATGAAAAGAAAACCAACTACATAGGAAAACATATTTGCCAATGATACCTCAGCCAAGGGTTTGATCTCCAAAATATGTAAAGAACTCACATGACTCTACTCCAGAAAGAAAAGCAACCAAATTAAAGAATTGGCAAAAGACTTGAAAGACACTTTCCCAAGGAGGACATACAGAGGGCCCAGAGTCATATGAAAAGATGCTCAGCATCACTAGCCATCAGAGAGATGCAAATTAAATCTGAAGAGGAGCCAATAAGATTTGTACATTTTGAAGGGGAGCCAATAAGATTTGTTGATGGACTGGATATGAGTTTTGAGACAAAAAGAGGATGTCTTTGACATAGAGACTAAAAAATTGGTGTATCATTTCCTGAGATGGAGAAAGCTATGGGCAGATCAGTTTGGGTAAGAAAAGGCAAGAGTTTTTTTTTTTCAGAATGTGAATTTGAGATGCATAACAGAAATTAATGTTATTAATTAATATTAATATCAATGTTATTGATATTGTTAATTAATAATATTAATAATATTAAATTGGTATTATTAATTAGGATAGGCTGGGTTGAGATGCAGAATCAACAATTCCAAAATATTATTGGAGCTATAAAACAGATTTATTTCTTACTTCTGCTTTAAATCCAGCAAGGGTCAACAGCAGACTCTGCCCACTCAGTCACTCAGAAGGCCGATCTGATGGAGGCAGTTGCTGTATACAGACTTCCCCTGGTGAATAGCATGACAGCAAGGGAGTATGGGTACTGTATTCTGGCTCTCATGTAAATGATCTAACATACTTCCTCCTCTCATTTCCATGGGGAAAGTATGCATATGGCTAGCTCCATGGGGGAGAAGGGTTCAGAGCAGTGCAAGTCTACCACATAGCAAAGGTAGGAGAGTATCCATTAACACCTTCCAAAATATGTAAATGGAAATGCTGAGTAAGCTAATGGATACTTAAGTGTGGAACCAAGGAAAGAGGTCAGACTGGAAATCCACATTTGTGATTTGTCAGCATGTAGATGGTATTTCAACCTAGATGACATCCCCAAAGCAGTGAGATACTAAGATTGAGACACCTCCCCATCAAGCAGTAGGAAGAGGGAGTCCACTGAGTGAAGAGTGAGGTTGGAAGAGAAAACAAAACAAAAAAAAAAATTGAGTATTTGATTATAAATACAGACAAATTTCTAGACTTGTTTGAGAAAGAAAGTAGACACTTTTGTCTGGTAATATCTGTTTTCTCTGTGAAATAAGAAACAAGGTTACCAGCTAACAATTAGAATGTGAAGAATGTGACAGAGATTGGAAAAAGGAGAAAAGATGCAGTATTGACCTACAAGAGTAAAAGAGTGAATCTCATGAGGAAATGGAGGGGAATATTTAGGTAACACTTGAGGACCTACTTGGGTTAGTCACTTAAAGACCCGTCAGAACAGTTGTGTGATTGTTCCCTCAGCATGGTCACCTACTCAAGTTCAGGAGCAAAGTAGATGAAAAACCATATTTAACTGGATTGTATTTGCCAGTCCACAGTGAGAGCAGAAAAAGTGGGTGAACAAAAATTGTTCCTGAGAACAATTTTTTTGTGTGTGAGAGCAGAAAAGAGGGTGTATACAAGATGTGATTATAATGACTGACCACAGGACTTCAACTGGATAAGCAGGGAACTAAAAATATGACAGGGATAAGGAGCAGTGAAAAGTAGTGTAGGATTGACAGGTTGTGAAAAGTCCTAAGGGCTTTGAGAAGTCCCTGGAGTTGGGGCAGGAAAGAAAGAAAGCTAAAAGGGTGAAAGGTGCTTGTTAAAAATTAGTAAGGTATGGGCTGATCACAAGAGTGGGTGTCTCAGAGTGGAGGAAAGATCTTTGAAGGAAAGATCTTTGGAGGAAAGAGTGAAAATTCCGGAAGCCAGTGTACTGGATGAATCATTAGTAAAGATGTCAAAATGTCAAAGTCAAATTTTGGTACAGAAGATGTCAATTTTTGGAGAGAGAGAAATACTGACAAAAGCACTTAAAGTTTAGTGAGTCTCCTCCTTAGTCACATAGATAGTCGTATCTAGATCTACACAGGGTTTGTTCTCTTTTAATGGTAATCCACAGTGGAGTCATGAATAGAGGGAACAAGATTCTGTTCCTCTTCACACCTGTTCAGATGAGGCATCTATGAGACATGCAGATGGAGGTGTCTAGTAGGCACTTGGATACACAGGACTGGTGTTCAGAAGAGATCATCACAATGAAGTCATACATTTGAATATCCTCAGCACTGAGACAGCTGCTGCAGTTATGAAGATAAACACAGTCCAGGTGGGAAAGTATCCATACCTGAGAGAAAAGAACAAAAGGAAGAATGCGAAAGTACAAGAACATTTAAATGCTATGCAAAGGAAGAGAATAAAAACTAGGAAAAAACTATCAGAGGTAGAAGGATCAGGAGAGAATGGTTTTATAAAAATGAACATTTGGCTTTTTAGTAGATGATTCAAAATAAAAGGCTAAGATGAGTTGAGAGGAAAATAAGAAAGTTTAAGGGGAAAAAGGTGAAAAGAAACTTGTTTTAACTTAGGAGGGGCTGCATAAGCAGATAGATAATTTGAAAGAGTCTCACCATCTTTGTTTTTTCCTGGCCTTTCCTTTGCAAAAACCAAATGATGCGCCTATATTAGGTATGTGATGAGGCTGGCCTTGTCCCACTGTTTTGGCCGTGGCTTGTTCCATTTAGGGACCAGGTGGATTTCTGTACTGCTGTGTAGAAATACTGTGCTGACTTCCCCCAGGCCCTGCGATGTTAGTGAGCACTGATGTAATCACCGGCACCAGAGGCCTGCACTTCAGGGTGTGTTTCCTTAAGAATCTTGCTAGACTCTGAAATACCTGCATGAACGGATGACAGAGTGAGTGCCTTAGCAATCTGTTTCCTGCTTTGTTTCTTATTTTCAAAGAAATTTCACATGCTGTAACATATTTTGAGTTATGAATTAAAACCTAATAAACTCCACTTCAGATGACTGTGTACACAGATGTTGAGACATGGATGTATAATATTTTAAAGAAAGTACGAGGATACTGTTAGAAGTTAACAGGCAAAGCCAGCTTGTTTGGGGTCTATAAGAACCTTCTTTCTGAGGTTTCACATTTTCTCTTAAACTACCACATGTTTCAAGTTTACTAAAACTCGGAATTCCTTTTAAAAAAGGTACTTTTAGGGTACATAAACAGATATTGTTTTAATTGTCTAAATTAAACCATATTTAATTGTTTAACCCTAAAATATCTGGAAAAATACTGTTGAATTCTTCACCAAATGCCCTGAAAACAAAACTAGTTCAAGGTAGGACAATAATCATACTAAATTTACTCTTAAATCTAAAGTAAATAAGAAAATAGCCTGCAAATTTGTTATGCTATTACCACATGAACCGTTGATAACTGTCTACTCAATAAAAAGTGTGCCATTGAATAACAACCTTAATAAAAGGTTACTATCAAACATCAATGGGTTAATATTTGTCAACAGGTACACACAAGCAGGTAAAGGCATTTATAATCAATAAATACAATACAGGGGTGGATAAAAGTAGGTTTACAGTTTTTCATTTGAAAAATACTACAATAATAAGTAATAACATAAGAATAAATTCTGCTTCATGTACTCACAACTATAAACCTAGTTTTGCCCACCCCTGTATGTTTTAAAGTAATACAGCTCATGGAAAATATTTCTACTTTTAAACTTATAGAAAACAATGTTTTCTACAAGTCAAAAAATTGATTTACTTTTATTGGTGTATAGAAAATGAACATTTCTTTCCTTTTTAAAAAAGGCACTGTCTTATTTACTGAAGAGAATTATTTGACCCTGAATTTTGCTCAGCTTCTGAATAGATTCTCAACATGTATTTTCCTTACAATTGCACTGATTTTTCATGACTAAATTTTTTGGACTCTGTGGATTTTCATCTGCACAGTCATAGAACACACAGACCCGATTTTACTGAATTTTGATGAAAAACATTTTTATGCAGAGACTTGAACTAAGCTGTCTCTACAATACAGTTTTACTAAAAACTCTGTATTTTAGAGAACAATGTTCTTCTTGATTAACATATACAGCTGTCTGATTAGGCTGGTTTATAAAGTCAGGCCGGTCTACGGTAAGCTACAGCCCATGAGACATGTTCAGAGTGCACTGCACACTTAATGTAGGTGGAAACAGAATAGACAGGAAGCAGGAGACCCTAAATGTTAAATCAATACAGTGACACAAAAGTGATTTTACACACACATTTTCCCCCGTAGCTCCAGGAGTACTCGACTGTTTATAGAATGGAGTTCTAGTTACTGTCCATTAACTTAAAGATGCTTACAGAGACCTATCACCGGTCTAATGGTACTTGTTTGGTCATGTCCTCCGCTCCATCACAGCTAATCCTCCTTGTCCTTTAAGTAGCTGACAGAGCTTGAGAGTAGCATTTCTTACTTTACAATGTATTTATCTGCCTTTATGTCTGTCACCCTGACCAGACTGAGGTCCCCTCTAGAGAAAAGGGGGTCATATTCATTTTGTATCCCCAGTGCCTAGCAGGGTTTATACTGAGAAAACCATATCCATAAATGCCTGTATACAAAGAGAATGCATTGATATAAACATAACTTGTAACTGTGTTTGTCAGGGTATGTCTGGCTGTGTGTGGGTTTGTGTGTGAGAGAAAGAGAGAGGGGCATATACACACATATACATATGCATACACTTACACATATGTACCCATAACATAATAATGTGTACAAATTTATTTATAACAGGATATTAAAATAAGGAAGTTCCTCACTCAGTTTTAGCTGAAGCTTCAGGACAATAACAGGCAACAACTTCCAACGCCAAATCAGGACATTCAAAAACAGTGATCCCCACTGTTCGGCCCACTATATGATAATGGCCCACTACAGCTACATGGAGGCTACTTAAGCACTAAAGCAGAAGAGTAGAGGAAAGAAGGAGATGAAGGAGAGGTTTCCTCTGGAGAGAGTTGTACATGTTTTGCGTCACAGCTCATGGGAAGGGTGAGGGGGACTTTCGTCCCACACACTGTGAGGAGACGTCTGACGAAATCACTTGGAGAGAGGGTATGCAGTGCCTGGGTTTCACTCACGAAGGGGACAGATGTCTGACTCATGGGTGAGAGGCTGGCGGAGGACACACTGCATCAGAGCACGGGACTCTGTTTGAGGAATAATTGTATCTCGACAATGGCAGGTTCAAGGTGTGTGTTCCAGATGTGCAACCTGAGGGAGGGACATCAGCTCAGGGCCGTTTAAAATAATACTCTCCAAGAAGTCTTCCTGTACAGGATAAGAAAAGTATGAAAAGGCAGAATATTAAGAATGTGGGTCTTCTGATTCCAGCCAAAGGCACAGCACCTTCCGTAGCAACAGTACCGAAGTCAAGAGAAACCAAGAGGGAAACCTGAGGGAGTTCACTAAGAAGGACAAGGTTCAGTTAAATATCAGCCATGGCCAAAGACATCCAATGCCAGAGTCATGAGTTTCAGTCAAGGAAAACCTACTCTAGCCAGGTTTCAATCAAGGAGGAGGCCAGGGAAGCCAAAGGCTGCTCAAGCAAATTAAGAAGCAGCACTCAGGATGCTCAGGCTTCCAGGAGACGCTGGCCAGGCCCTCTTCCTCACTGCAGGATTCAACTGGAAGCACGCCCTTCCTCCTGGCAGGAGAAAGAGGAACTTGCAACAAAGTTCAGAGTTGTAATTATCACTCTGGACTGGAGATTTTAATTATCGAATTGACACCATCTTTTCTTCCTTCCTTCCCTTCCTTTCCTTCCTTCCTTCCTTCCTTCCTTCCTTCCTTCCTTCCTTCCTTCCTTCCTTCCTTCCTTCTTTCTCTCTTTCTTTCTTTCGAGTGGCTCCAAAATTTTATATCAGAGGTGGGAAAGAAAACAGTCTCCCAGGGTGCATGTTAATTGTAAACGGGGCAGAAATAATAGAATCAGAATACAATCGTATTCTGATTGTATCCTGTGAGTCCTGGTTGTTTAGTGTAAACTATACACATGATTACTACTCAATTTAGAGGAAAAAATACATTTCTGGGTAGTACTGGAATTTTGGAAATTTACTTAAGATTATTTCTGCTCTAAGAAGGTATTCACAATTAGGTTTAAACTACCCACCAGCCCTCTATAAACAACCTCTTCTTTTGTTTGTAAATGCATGTTTGTAAGCCTCTCGCATGTTACTATCATCCATAGAACCTACGTGTGCTTATTTTATTCATAAACAAAATAACATGATTTATTTTTAAATTCAAATCTAATTAAATATGAAGTTTATGAGAGAAGCCCAGGACAGTTGCTAACCCAAACTTTGGTTCTCTTGACCCTCAGTAAGTGGTGACTTTAGAGGATTGCAGGGTGTTCACCATAGGAAATACTTTGTAGCAAGTACATGTAGGCTAAAGCTTTCCCTGAATAACGGCTTTCCCAGATCCTGAACTCAAATTTTCTCACCACTGCTTATCATTTTGTGCTTTTCCCCCTTCATTCACAATTGCTGTCGTTTAATGAAACAAACACAACCCCAAACCATTTGAGATAGACAAAGTTGGTTATCTCGGAACTTACAAAAAAACTCTTTGAATTTTAAAATGTGATTTTAGGATATAAATTTTGATTTCTTTAAAATGTGATACACATACACACCCACATATTCACACATGTTCCCAGAAAATGGAACTATAATAATTTTGTTCTAAAAAATTTCTCAAAGAATTTGTTTTATTAAAAAAAAAGCATCTATTTTGCATTTAATCTTAGCTCTGAGGGCTACATGTCTTCCCAGGGGAAAGAATTCTAATATATAACTCACTTTCAGACATGTTTCTTGTGGGTTGTCTTTCAATTTAATCTTTCTGTTATCTGCCTTGATATAACAATGCTTCTCCCTGATTTTTAGATCACTGAAATGAACCTTACCAATGGCTTCAGATAATTTGTTGTCTTTACAAATACTCTCCAGCCCCCCGCTATCAAGGCCTCATACCTCCTATTCACAGCTAATATATGAAACCAAAAATAAAATTCTACCTGCAAGCAGATGGAAAAAGTTTAGCCATAGAAGAAATCCCCATCCTAAACAAATAGATTAAATATCCTTGGAGAAGAAGCTTATCATGATCCTAAATGACTAACTAATTTTGTAGGGATTTGGGCTCTGTGCGGTATGAGATTGTACTAAAACATCTAACAGATTTATACCTCTCAAACATTTTTTTGTCATATGGCCCTAGATCACATTGAATCTCTTTGAGTTTAACAAAATAGTATTGTTCAATGTTTCCATTTATATAAAATTTTATTGTTATTCTCAGTTATACAAAATAATACACATTCATGAGGGAAAAATTAAATCTGCTTTTGATTTATTTTACATATTCAGAACACAACAAAATGCCTGGTGTACAGTGTTATATTTTTAATACTTTTTTAAATTCAAAGAAAACAAAATAGTATAATAAAGAAAGTAAAAGCTCTCAGATCCCAGCACATGAAATAATTGTTTTGACATTTTGGAGAATTAGCCTCTATGCATCTCTTTGTGTATTTATATGACATGTATTTTTATGTCACATGTAAGAATGAAATTTTATAAACTGTATATACATTTACACTGTCTCCACAGTTTCATAAATGGGATCGCATCTCACAGGCAAGCCACTTTCACTCAACAATGAATGAGACCCAAGTCATTTATATTTATGAAATGGTGACATGTAAGCAAAACTATAAAGTAGATAGTGTGTTATTTAGGTTTTCAGCTTCTCCCTTCTCTTTTCTCAACTGCCCCATCTAAACCTACTGTCCGAAAAGAATCTAAAGTATACATTGTTTTGTTGCTGCTATTTTTTAAAAGAAGTGATGTCAATACTATTTACTTGATAACAATAAAATATCTTTTTGACTCTTTCACTTTCTTGTCTTCCACACTTCTCACAGCTCACCTTTTTTTTGTCTTCTATGGTAAATGCAGTTACTATTTTTTTCCCAATTAGTCTTTAGACATAAGAATAGCAATTTGCTTAAGCAGATGAAATCTATAAGGGAATGTACTTTTAAAAACCAGGTGTCACTCTCACCAGTGTGGTTCAATTGAACATCATCCCACAAAGCAAAAGGTTACCAGTTTGATTCCCGTCAGGGCACATGTGAAAAGGCAACCAATCAATGTTCCTGTCTCACATCGATGTTTTCTCCTTCTCTTTCTCCCTCCCTTCCCCTCTCTCTAAAATAAAAAAATATAAAATTTTAAAAAACAGGTTTCCATCTGCCTCAGTCATTAAAAGCAAACATATTGTACATAGATCACCCAATCCCCTAGACTGAGTCAAGCCATTGTATCTATGTGACTTGGACATTCCCACTTTTAGCCTTATTTTATTACAACGTTCAAGTCGCCAACCACCACCCCTAACCCCGTTAGAGGAATGTCGGGAAGGAGCAGCGGTGTCTCTCATCTCGGACCCATGCACGTTACCGCAGAGTGGACACCCAGCATGGTGGGTGGGCTCAGGTACCTTTCTCCCTTCACCACACGCCTGATGACAGAACTAGCACCTCAGTCATCTTCACTTTTCAGAACCTAACTAATGCAACGCAGGCTCATAACACATACCAAAAATGTTTTCTTAAATGGATAAGGCTGGCTATTTTCAATACAATGATTATATTCTATTATCTTAAATCCGAATTTCTGTGCAAAACGGTCATCCTCCATTGAGAATATAAATGTATTCCTTTTGGCAAACAAATACAACAACAAGCTAGGCAGAATTTCTGAAGTAATTTGAGAGATAATAAATATTCACAGGAAGAGGGAAAAAAGTAATCCAGTAACAGAAAAAGTAATCCAGAGGAACAGAAGCAGACATATCATGATAAAAGGGAAAGCCAAAGGTGTATTAAGGTGACTTCACGGGAAGCACAAGCCCTCAAAGAAGGAAAATTGATCTTTTCTGCACTGAAGCTTGAAAATCAAAAGGAACTACAGAAAGTTAGATGATTCAAAACCGTGGCAATCCTGAAATAGTCATCAAGATAGAAATTGGGCTACAGGGAAAAATGGTGCAGCATCAGTTCTTCTGAACCTTAACTGGAGTCATGGACTAATTCAGCAAAGGCATGTGTAGCATCTGTAACCGAAATGTATATCCAAGATACTTTCATTGAAATGAAAAATCGGGGATCGGTCCTGGAAATCAAAACAAAAGCTTGACCATTGGTGCCTCAGAAGCGGGTTGACTGAAGAACTGGCCCATACCCATAAGGAAGGCAAAGCTCCTCCCACTGGAACATTCGCACACCTAGAACCTTCATCTGGCTTTTCTCAATTTCAGATAAAGCAAAATTCATGGCTCCAGATATTAATCATGTTTCATCAATGAAAGAAATTGATACTGTAGTTGAGAATGTGACCTCAACATACTATGGTCTCTAGACTAGTTCCTTATCTTTTAGAGTCCTTGGCAAAGGTTTCTTTTTTTGTTTTTCTGGGTTTTTTTTTTCCTACTTTAGATTTATTATTAGCTATGTAAGTCCACATGGATCAACAGGCCCCAAACCAGAGAGAAATTAGATGAGCCCTAATGAAATCAAACTATAGATAAAAAAAAATTACTCCATTTAAAATGACACCCAAGGCACTGGGAATGTACTTTATCAAAATTCTCTGCTCCCTGCCAAGAAGCACCATGATGTGAATAATGAAAATGAATAATGCAAAGCAAATGTGGTACACAATTTGCACATCAGTAACAGTTTCCCTCCTCAGATTCATCAACTCTGGAAATTACAGTGCTCGCTTCAGCGGCACACATCCTAAAATTGGAAATTACAAACAAGGCTGATTAAAATCCAGACCAACAGTAGCATTAAATTGGACTCCTGGCCTACTGGATATGGATCCCTGAGTAATGGGGCTGTGGCTAGCCACCTGAAAAGAAACAACAATGGAGACTCGTGATGAATGGCAGCAACAAACATGGCAAGTGATTGGTTTGGAGGGTACCATGACAGACAGCAGGACATTCGTTGGTCATCTCAGGGAAAGCACAGTTTGGAGGTACTGTCAGCTTAACATTTTGAGGTAGCATTTTCAAAGAGTTTGGAACTAAAACATTGAAGAAGCACTTGTGAGTTTGAGCAGGATTTTCTGGGACCTGTGATCCCCTTCATTTTAACTTAGTCAATCACATCAGCGAGTTCCTAGTGGACCTGTGCATGCCTGAGTGGAGACTGAACCCACAACTTTCCGATGCACAGGACAACAGCCTGGGCTTTGAAAGGGTTGATTGAATTTATTGGCATTGATTGAATTTATTGGCGTTATGTTAGTTAATAAAATTATATAGGTTTAAGGTCTATAATGCTATAATATATCATCTGTACATTGTATTTTGTGTTCACCAACCCAAGTCATTTCTCTTAATGTTCTTTTTATGCTCAGGTGTAAAAGGGTTTTGATGGCAGAGCTTGTTTTCTTAGTGAGAGAACCAAGAAATATCCATAAGAGCACTGCAAGAAGGGAATGGAAGTTCAATGAAAAGAAAAAAGAAAAATCCAAAATGTCTTTTCACAATTAACCCTTTCATTGTCCTATAGATAGAAAATGATAGCTATCCTCAACTGCTTTTCCCTACATGTCTTTCCAGACATGCACCATATTCCATAAAGAACACTGAACATCTGCTCTTAAAAGAAATGACTTTAATGGCTGAGCTGTTAATAGGGTGTTTTCTCTTATAGAATTTCCACCCATCTGCACTCTCTAATTATCATATCCTTTTTAGATCTTGTCTATTTCCACCTTTTCCCCACTAAATGACCATCATTAATCCTACCCACAGTATCTCTAAATGTGGAAAACGAGTCTGGGGTAATATGGATGCGATTGTGTTGCCATCTTCTCTTGGAAAAAAGGAAATACTAAAGTTTCAAATTTATCCCCAAACAAACAACAATGATAAAGCCTCCAAACTGAGCAGACAAACACTGGAACCTGATGGGGAAAAAAATCTACTGACAACTTGATATTGTAAAGACAAGTTTATACTTGATAGCAAATTCTGGACTTTTATGAGAGGCTATATTGTGGAATACTAAGGAACTTCTCTACAACCTGCGTCAGCGAATTACACAAATACTCAGTAAATGCTCGAGAGAATCTTATCACTTCTTTTAGAACAGAAACTTCATAGGTAAAGGTAAAATAAAAACTTTTAGCCTTGGCTGGTGTGGCTTAAGGATTGAGTGCCTGATTGTGAAGCAAAGGGTCCCCGATTCCATTCCCAGTCTGGGCACACGTCTGGGTTGCCCACCAGGTCCCCAGTAGGGGACATGTGAATGACAATCACACATTGACATTTCTCTCTTTCTTTTTCTCCCTTCCTTCCCCTCTCTCTAATAATAAGTAAATAAAATCTTAAAAAAAATTAAAACTATTTTAAATTCATTATATCCTCACTTGCCCAGGCCTTTAAATATCATGGATACATTTTTAATCAATTGGAATTTGTCAAAGTCATAAACGTTGGAAAGGAAAAGAAAGGAAAGGAAAGGAAAGGAAAGGAAAGGAAAGGAAAGGAAAGGAAAGGAAAGGAAAGGAAAGGAGGAAGGGAGGGAGGGAGGGAGGCAAACAAAAGAAATGAAAGATTTTCATTAGCTTCTCTTTGACATATAATTTTATTTTTATGGCAACTGTTAAAGTGAGAGTATTTCAGGAAAAATATCACCCTGCTCATATTCAGTTTTCACTTAGGCTAACATAATTTTTCTCTGTTGATCATAAAAACAATTTACATGGCAAAAAAAAACATTCAGACCACTTGTGTATCAGGGTTGGAGAGAGAAAAGAGAAGCTGCTTGCTCTAAGAATTCTAACAAGAAAGTATGTTGATGCAAAAATTTGAAGCTTACTCACTGTTGAAAGAGCTGAGGAAGCACAAGTCAGTGAAGTTACCACCACCAATGCCAGTTGCCTGCCGCACCGAAGTGGGTGACCCTCAGCAGCTCGCCTGGAAGGTTCTGTGAACTTGACTTCTGCTGTGCATCCTCCGCGCTCTTGGCAATTACTACTAGAGAGTAATGACTTGTCTTTCTCTACCACCTTCCAAATCAAATTAAACCCTAAACCAAAAATTCGGGAAGAGATCCTGGTAAATGGATGTGGCAGACCCTTCTGCGTGGCGTGGGCCCAGCTCCCACTCAGAGATGCACAGGACCCAGGACCACAGATAGATTCTCTCATGAGTAATCAGATTTGCAATACCTAAACTGCTTTTTGCTAAAAACTACCTCACCCTGCAAATGCTTGTTGTAACTTCCTAAAATCCATGCTAAATGCTGCAGGGACCAGTGTAATGGGCTCAACCACTTTTGCCTTTTCATTTCCTAATATCCTTCTTCTGTGCTGTGATTAGGGGCATTGGCTCCTTTTGTTGTAACTGGGGATAGTGAGTGAGAACCATCTTGTAATGTAAGGAGATATAGAATAAAGGCCTGAGGCCTCGGCTTTTGCTCCCCTTGAGAGAAAAGCCATGCTGTCATCCTTTTTCCTCCACCGGGTTTGGTAGTCCGTGTGTATGTTTTTATTTCATCCATAATGACGCGGACACTGCTAGCCGGTGTCCACATCAAATGGAGGTACAGGTTATCCTCCTACAATCCAGAAAAAGATACCGAAAGATTTGGCGATAAGTATTGTGTGCATGTGTTAAGTGTGTGAGTAAATGAATAAAAGAACTGGTCTTGGCAGTTTAGAGCATTTCCAAGGTATGTGGAAAATAAATAAGAGGAAGAGGGACTTAGTTGTGTCATCTGGGTGTTAAGAGTTATAAGCTAACATAGCGAAGGACTGATTTCATAAGAGTTCTATCTATGAGCTGGGATTTGTTTCTTTAGCTAGGTTCCATTTTTATCATCTATATTGACTACCTTTTTCTGATCATACAGTCTTTCTCTGAATTCAGTAGTGATATTCCTTTTAGAAAATTGAGCTCACAATCTAGTTTTGCTTCCCTAAGATTGTTCCCCTTTACCATTCTGATTGAAATGTTGGTTTCCCGATCTTTTCAGTCGTGTACTTATACAGAGCCTTTGGTCTATTCCAGAGATGGCTAGTCACATTCCTGAAAATGGATCTTAGCAACTTAACTCTCAAAGGAATGCCTAATTCTTCTTATTTATTAAATTACTGCTTCATGTGCATCAATATCTTTTGATTGGTTCTATACCATTCCTAACATTTGCATATTTTCATTGATTTTATTAAACAGTAATTATACTCTTAAGACATAAACAACTGATATAATCCATAGACTGAAAAGAAAAAGCTATATTCTAGTTTCAAAACACAGGGTAATAAAATTTCTGGAACTGTAATTAAAGTATCATGCCACCAAACAAACAGTGACAGCTCTAAGATATTACTAGAATCAATTAATTTTTTAGTATAAGGAAATGTGATTGTTTTAATACAATAATGATATTTCCATGGAAACACCACTATATATTTTATTGCTATGTAAATTTCAGGTAACTCGGTATTTAGGATGAAATACAAATGTACCCTAATAACTAATTTCAAGTAGCTCTGATAGATACTAGAAGTTTCTGTTATTATTTTAACCACTAATTAAATATTCAAATGACAGTTCTTTTAGGAGGAAAACATGTCATGGTGAGCATGTTAAGGGACAGCCTGATATTACTTGGTTTAGAGCTCACAGAGGTCACCATGTCACTCCACATTGCTGATTTCCCTTGGTCGGGCAAAAAAATCCCATCAAAACTCAAACATATGGCACTTCCAATAGGAATCGTGCTGATGTGCTCTGCATAGCAGCCTGAACGTTCACAAGGCACAAAGGCATGTGGAATTGTTTTTCGTCAACCACATAACTCCTATAACTAAGTCCTACATTTCTGCTTTCATTCAGCACGTGGCAGGGACTGAGATCCAAGAGGATTTGTGAAATACAGAATCGGATGTGGATTCTACAGCCTCTGATGAAAAATGTTCTGTTTATTATTGTTTAAAAATTACATTTATGTTTATGAACATTCTTCAACCAGGAATAGCAATTTTGGTAAGAAAGAAAAGGAAGAGCTTTTAGAAAGTACACACTTGAAAATTACAGCCAGTTGTGTGCATTTATTAGATACATAAATTTCTGCCTACGTTTACATGTATCACCATTTGATTCACCTTTTTGTTGAAAGCATGCTCTTTAGGCTTCTGTTAAAGAGGTTCTCAAGGCCACAGAAGCAGAGTCCTGGGAAGTGGGATCCCTGAGGGAACAGTATTTAGCATGGGTGATTTTTAGAAGGTCAGTGAGTGTCTCAGACATTGACATATGCTAGAGAAGATAAAGCCTAGATGGATCCTTACGGTGAAGGCTGCCTGAGAGTAAGGGTAAGGGACACCCAGATGATCTGATTTAAGGTAAGAATGGAGGAAAATGGGGGCCGAAGAAAAGAGTTCAATTCACATTTCTACCTTAAGGCCAATCACAAGCATTACTGAAAAAATGAGACCAGCTGAGCAAACAATGCAAAGGAAAAGCTGAATGTGACCAAGGAAAGACTATAAGAGCAAGGCTATGCATGAAGACACTCTGCCCCATTTTCTAGCACCTCTAATGTAGTCGTCATGTTTGTAGACATCAGCCTGTGATTCCATACTTGTGCCTCTAGCAAGACTTCACCGTGTATTACTTGATAAAAATCTTATCCATCAGGTACTGTTATCTAATAATAATTTTCATAAAGTGGCATTTTTAATATCTTGAGTATATTTGATGTATTTTTTAGGAACATAAATTATTTGATTATGAACATATAGCTAGAAATCTATATGCTCATATATATCTGTATTCACATCCAGAATAAGATATACATGTATATATCAAGTGAGTATTGTTATTGACTACCTAGTTGAAATGCAATTAAATTTCTATGCTTGTTAATTAATTATGTGGATCAATATCTCATTAGCAGTTCCAAGCATAGCAAATGAATGCTCTTTTAGGGAATGGAGTTGGGGAAGGTGAGTGGGCATTAAGCTGCCCAACATCAAAATCAAAAACTTGCTCAAGCAGAAAAGATAAACAGCGCCTCCAATCAGGCAGTTATTGTGACCTTAGGAAAGGCCTTTGTAGTAGGAAGAATCAGTCATCTCTGGGCTCGATTAGAATGCAGAGTAGGTTTCTTTTCTTCTCAATGAATCTTCTTGTCAAGAAGTCCAATTCTACAAACATCAGACTCTAAAAACGAACCTCACTACTTTCAGACGTGAACCTGTTCTCATAGGAGTCGAGCAGCAGGGTTTCCCTATTTTCCGTATTGTGCCAATTTAAGTATCATTAGACTCCAAGAGCTATGGTCCAAGAAATGTAATTGCTCATCTCCATTTATCAGCGTGGGAATCCTGGAGCTGTGGATAGGAAGTCTGAGATAGAAAAGGTTCAGGCTCTCACTGACCCCCAAGGGTCCAGCTGTTGCCTTAGTTGCCTAACCAGGGGTGACTAGTTACACTGAAGTTACTTCTGGTTATTTAAGTTAGCTGGAAAAAGTTCAAGGTTCTTGGGGGTGAGAATATATACACATAAATGAACAAATACATAAATATTATATAATATAGACTATGTTTCAAATTCCTTTAATATATGTCTTTATGAAAGTGAAAAAAAAAACTCCCTACAAGTTCAGTTAAAGAGAGTCACATTAATTGGGCTAACTGGACCTGGATATAGAGTCATTACCGCAATGCCCTAACTAGGTAAGCAGGGTTTGGTTTTGTTTGGTTTTGTTTTTAATAGCACTCAAACCAGTTCCCATCTGAAGAGACACAGTACTGTACTATCTGATGTGTGTTCAGAAGACAACAAGACAAACTAATGAGAGCATTGACTATCCAAAGTTACAACTACTGTAACCCACCTCACCATTTTCTGAACATTATTTCTGTAAAGGATAACCTGTTAACTAATATATGGCTGAAGATAAACAGCCTGTTTACTTAAGAATTCTAGGAACTATCCCTGACTGGTGTGGCTCAGTGGATTGAGCACCGGCCTGCAAACTAAAGGGTTGCTGGTTCAATTCCCAGTCAGGGCACGTGCCTGGGTTGCAGGCCAGGTCCCTAGTAGGGGACATGTAAGAGGCAACCACACATTGATGTTTCTCTCCCACCCCTCCCCTCTGTCTAAAAATAAAATAAAATATATTTTTAAAAAAAGAATTCTAGGAACTAACTTCAAAAGAAGGAGACTCTGACCTTCAGACATTCCATCTTGGGGAAATTTGCCGAGACCTACAACTGGTTATCTTAATAGGTTGCATTGGCTTGCATGTATTTTCCCTCAACAGAGAACTCTTAACCCCTCCCGTGATTCCTCTTTTTTTTCCCTTCCTTCTTCCTTCTCACAAAAACCCTGCCATGTCCAGTTGTTAAGGTGCTCTTTGCCACATGAGTTCTCCATCTTCTCAGGCTGCCAGCTCTTGAATAAACATACTTTCCTTCTACCAGCCCATCTCTTGATTATTTTCTTTTGAGCAGCAGGCAGCTGAACCTGAGTTTGGTACCACTACATTTAAACAGATGGGTCACAGTTACTATTGGACACGATCCATCAACTCTCCAAAAAGGTCTGTCTCTAGACCAATTATCTGATCCATACCAACTTGAGCTCACTTGGTTGGCATCTCATAAGCTCCTCCTGGCTTTCCACAGATTCTCCTCTTTTTTTTTCTTTTTTCTTTTTCTTTTTCTTTTTCTTTTTCTTTTTTTTTTTTTTTTTTTTTTTTTTGCTGAGACCCTCCCACTGCCCTGCTTAGCTATGGCTCTCCAGAGTCTGAGCTGGGCCCTGTACACCCTCACCAACCAGTCCTGGGTCTTCTCATAATCTCCTCACAGGTAATCATTTCCACGGTTTAGCCAGGTCATTCCCAGTTTAGTACTAGAAATGCCCTCAGCCTAATTCACACTGGCGCAAGAAAATAAACTCCAGTTTGCTGATCAGTTTTCAAGGTTTATTATCTCAACACACTGGTATTACTTTTAAAAATACTTAATGTCATTACACTGTTGATTTTTGGAGGACTTGACAATGCGAAGATATATATTGTCTACATAAGGACATCCAAGTCTATAGAAATTTTTTATAAACATTTATCAGAGTCTGTCTGAGCCAAAACAGAGGATATTCCTGGACGCAAAACTCAACAAACTGAGGAAACTTCTCAGATTGACAGTCTGCAGTTTCCTTATGCATTTGGAATCACACAGGGCAGGTAAGGAAGGGTACTCCAGGGCAAGAGAAAACAAGGTGGGACTGGACCGCAGGATAGTGAGCGAGACTGCATGCTCCCTTAAGGGTGGTTACTTCCAGAAAAAAAGGATTTTCAAAGGTGTGTTAACCTAAATGCACAGAAACAATGAACAGGGCTTGTTTAAGATGAAGATAAATCTTCCACTGAAGAAATTATATATGTCTGGGGCCTGACTACCCACCATGATCTGCCCAGTTAGGAATTTATGATCAGATCACCCCGTGAGGTTACTTTCCGTAGAACCCTTTTTTGTCCACAGTCTGTGTGTGTGTGCGTGTGTGTGTGTGTGTGTATCAAGGCTTACCTGCTTTCAACTGTATTAAAAAGCTTGAGTGATAAAATTATTACACTTCTATACTAATAAATCCTAACTGTGATAGCAAACTACATATTAATTAGGCTAAAACACAATATTGATTTGAATATTCTGCTTCTAACAACCTTTATTTCACTGCTACTTTGTCAGCATCTCAATTGTTTTGCTAGTTTCACTTCCAACACAACAGATTGTTTTGCAGTCAGGGAAAATGCATTTGTTGCCATCTAAACAGCCCCTTTGTGGTTTTTAAAAATTGGATTCAAACAGTAAGAAAATAATGATGTTTCTCTTCTAATTAGCTTCAGGTGCAGTATTTATTTTAAACTTGAACTTCTTGGTATTGAACACAGTAATCAGTTATAAAAAAGAAGTGTGGAATTATTATCCTGGTGGTTTCTTTTCTTCTTACATTCTCTTTAAAAATATGCTCCTTGAATAATGCAGATACACCCAGGGGCAGTGGTCTGAAACCAAACTCTTATATCTAAAGGAAAGCACAGACTGTTTAACCACAGGACTAGATCTTCGGGTCACTGGCAGAATTCATCTCTTATCCCCTCCCAAGCAGACAAGCATTTACTTAAAGAACTCCTCTATAATTATGACCCAGTTTAATAGACTGGTATTCAAAGTGCTTGGGGAGTGGTTGACCCAACTTGTGTCTTCCCCTGGGCAGACAAGAGCACATCAGTCATTTTCTTCTCCCACGTACTTATTTCCCTCAGTACTTATTCTTTCATGTTTAGACCATGTGCCCAGACACAGTGGGGACAGTGATTTTTATTTATAATAACCTCTTCTTAACCTTTTACTTTCCAAACACACAGGATACATCAGTCCTCTAGTTCCTCTTTTAGGTAATGAGACTGTGACTAAGTGACACTCTATTTTACATGACAATTCAGAAATGTCCTCCCCATATGCAAGGGGTATTATGAAAAATAATACTTGAACTTTATGTAATCGCTTCAGAGAAAAAATTATATTTATGAAACTATAAGAGGCAAGTTCTCATAGCATCATTCAGGGGAATACATTCTATTATATTAAAGAGTTTAATTAGTGAGAAAACCCTGTATGTCTAGATCAAAAGCAGAGCAGACTTTTCTAACACTTCTGACACTCTTTTATGAAGTCCCTGTCAGCCATGACAGTTATGTCAAGTGCTATGTCAAAACTGAGGTAACGTGGGGGTAACAGGAATGCCCTTAGCAGGAGCCTGGAAAGCTCAAAACCACAAGTCTGGACACTTGGATAAAGACTGCATCTGGAGATGGATATGAGTGGGACCTCTGCCCCTGGTGAGCTATAAGAACTCAGAGCTCTGACCACCCACACTTGAGCTTGGCTGCACCATGGGGCACGCCCAGAGCTCTGCCAGACTTCCACCACACCAGACCCATGCTGCCACTGTGGCACCTGACTTTAGACTGCCACCCACCCCTCTCACTGTGGACGCTGCCAGTGATCGGGACTTTATGCCTGACGCTTGCTCACTCACTTCTATGGCATAAGCTCTCCCTCTCTGTGTATAACCTGTGTGTGACTTTATTGGCTTATTGGGGAGGTCTCCCCCGATAAACGTAGAATCGTGGGAAGACACAAACCTGTGTGGGTGACCCCTTTTGAGGATGCTGCCTTGCTCATGACAATATACATGTTCAATGTGGGTGAGTTCACATTGCTAAGGAAACTTTAACAGTCCTATTTCCTGGACTTACTTTGTTTGACATTAAGCAAGATTCACATAGAATCTTATGAATTCATTTGGATATATTAGTTTAAATTGTTTACTTAGCCAGTTGCTTCCATTAGCACTCCTAGGCTTCAGTGAGATTCTCAAGGGAGAACTTGGTTGTCTACATGAATTTTTGCATCTGATACAATGCTCCAGTTGACAAAATGCATGGCCAATGTCTGCTTTGAAAGTAATGTAGAGCATCTTTTGATTAATGAGACACAGTCTGTCCTTAAGGACTTTGTCTTCAAGTACGAAAATATAGTATACATCCCAGTGATTTCAATATAAAACAGTTCAGTCTCTTTGAAAATATAAGATCTTACAACAGTATCATACAAGGTAAAAATCTAAACTCTTTAGCAAAGAATATAAGACCTTTTATGATACTGTTTATTTCTACCATTTTAGCCTTTTCTTCATCCACTCTCTGCTTTATCATACATCAAACTCGAAGATAACAATTTTGCGAGTTCCCTTAGTAAGTTGTGCTAATCTCTATTATAATATATGTGACATAACTTAATAAATGCTGTTTGAACAAATAAAGACTGATGTTTAGGGAAGTGATCACTGCAATATGGTGTGAGCAGAAAAGGGTTAATAGAGAATATGACCTTTGGGCAATAAAGGATAGGCAGGATTTGATAGAGATGAGGCTGGATGGTATTTTAGATATGGACCAAAAGGCTGGAAATTTCAGTTGCAAAAAGTAGACCAGGTTTAGTGTCTGTAGCAGGAGAATGAAGGCCAGACTGAACAGGTAGATCGGAACCAGAAAGAGATAACCTATTTTGAAATGTTACAAAGCATCATTGTTGATAGAGCTGCAATGTGAGATTACTATTTAAGGGCAAAAATTGTAAGCTTAGCCAGAGAGCTTGAAAGATTAGATTTTCTTATATACTAAAAGAAATGAATCTGCAAAAATTGCTATTGAATATAAGGAAATGGATTTTATAATTGGAAGAGTTGGTCAGGGGATTGCGGCAGCGAGGTTATGCATTGCTTTATTTGTCTGTGAATTTTTCCCTGGGTGTTTCATGCATATGTCCTGTTTCCTCTCAACATGGTTCATAATAGGTTCAAGGGCAGAGCCTTTCAATTTCCCATGATACCTGCTCCAATAAAGTGCTTGCTGATAATAATAATTATATATAATTTATATAATATATAAATTATATATAAATTATATATAATTATTAATTTATATATAATTATTATTATAATAAGCCATAAAATAAGTTCTTGCTTAGCACAGCAAAACATTGTTTCTCAGAGAGGGCATAAATTCTATGGCCATTAACATACAGGGAAAAGGGTGAATGAAGCAGAATGAAGATACAGCCAACGTCTCATTTTAGAATTTTTTCTGTATGGCTTCTTCCCAAAAGCTGGGGTAGAAATAGATATAACCAGACTATGCTAACTTAACGGAATTTGACTAGACTGGGGACTAACTTGATCTGGAGAAAGTTGATGTTTCCATCCTTCCAAACTGTCCTGATATCTTCAGGAAAATATCATCGATTCAGAAACTGATTTTCACAAATGCTAGAAAAACAGCCAAGTATGCAAAGCTCACCTTTGTTGTCCTACCACTAATCTCTTGTTGGATATTTTTTATTTTTTCTGTCTTCCTAATGACTTAGATGCATTCATGTTCCTCCTGGTTACGAAACATTCTCCTATTTAAATATTTCTACTGTTTTATTCCCAATCATTACTGGGTGTTCCTAACTCCAATAAAAAAAGTTCTGCTCTGATTAAAGAGATGAACATCAGTACTAAGTTATAATCATTCTTTCCAGAAGGCTTTGTGTTTTAAAACACCGATCTTTGGTGTATTTCTTTGGGAGACATAAGAGAAAAGACAACAGCATTTAAATGTTAGTCCTGCTATTTACCAGGTACATAGTTTTTGTCTGTTTGTTGCTTTGCTTTCTTTTACCTTTCTGAGACTCAGCAGAATATTGTGAAAATAAGAGGTTATGTATGTGTATATATGAAATTTGTCAGGGGCAGCTGACTTTATTGTTATCCTGAGTTTCTAGAAAGAGACTGAAGTGCAATGACGAAGAACTAAACTCTGGAAATAGACTAGATGGGTTCACACCTGTGAGTTGCTAGTACTTACTGGCCGTACGATCTGGGCAAGCTTCCTAACCTGTTTTCTAACCCACAAAGAGAAAATGATAATATCTGCCTTACAGGGTTGTTGGAAGGATCCGAGTAGGTATGTGAATAACTTAGAATAGTGCTCTGAACAATGTTTATAGAAGTTTAGCATTATTATCTTCTTTTTTATTTTTCGACCACTCTCACGACCACTCTCTGGACAAAGCTATGCCCCAGAATCTCTCCATCTTTGAGATCTTAAGTTCCAATATCCAATTTTCTAAAAATATATCTTTTATTGCTTCAGCCCCCGTATTCTCCAATTCACATCCTGTTTTCATATAGATCTCATTGGAGGCCTCCTGGACCCCCCTTTTCCCTTGGTCCCTGGGTTTCTCCTGGGGCTCTAAGTCCACTGTCATCTTGTCACTGGCTCACTCCACATTCCTCTCACCCTCCCAATTAGTGCAACATAGACGTAACAAAATTCAAGTTCTTCTTTTGTAATCAAAATGGTTCTATACATTCTTGACATACTTTTTACTTCTTCCTATGTTTTAGTGAAAACCATCTTTTAAATGATTTATAGCTTTTAGATAACTATAAATCATGTAGATGGCACTTTATTTTAAGAAAAGTGAAAGAACTTTCCCTGAAGTTGGCAAGAGTGTGAGTGCAATAATATGCTAGATGTTACTTGACTAAATACAATCAATATACAGGGTCCAGCAGAAGTAAGGCCTGCTTGAGTGTGGTTGGTAGGGTAATGATATGGGTGTAATAATTTACAGTTTTAATTTGAACATTTCACCTAAAATGTCACATGGTGTGCTTAAGTGTGATATTGTTACGTTACAGAATTACATGCTTATGATTTTATAGGAGAAGATTTTGTAATAAAAATGGGGCATTATTTGTCCTGGCCCCTGTATATTTATCAATATAGACAGCCCCCTCCTTCCTCTTCTCCTTGCTAAGATTTCAGTGGCACGGCTGGTGAGGGAATGGAGCAGGTCAACTCTGTTGCGTCCACCTCTGCGTACTTGCCTTTTTGCTTCCCCTTGTTCACCGGTCTGCGAAAACTGGGACCAAGAAATCCTGGATCGAGAAGAGTGCACTTCAAACTTTTATCAGTTTGACTCTTTTTCTTTCTGCCCCTCTTTATGATAACTGAGGGAGGTTATTTTAAAAGTTCTCTTTTAGTGGGAGGAGTTAAGTAGATTCTTAAAGACCTTTGTATTCTGAGGAATACATAGCTATTGTACATTTTAAATATTCAGTTTATTAAACTCATATATCTAATATACTAAATATTGAAAGTCTTTTTTATTGAGTGTTAACATTGATCATAAATGTCATTAATTAATTTCCATTAACTTGTTTAAACTTCAATAATAGGTTTATTGCAGATGATGGTTTTGATCACTTCAATGCCTTAATAAGGATCCAAACTTATAAAAATTCAATAATTTCAAAACATATTCCATAAACTTGAACTTCTGTGAAAATGCCCACATTGTATATTTATTCTCTTTCTTCATTATTTACACAGTTCTATGATATTTTCCAATTTTAATTTTTATTTTAACTTCTATGGCTGTGTTTCAAGAGTTCTATTTGGATACCATCCTGGGGTGACAGAGTCTTACCAGACCCTGAGAAATGAACACCTTTCTTAGTGTCTAAGTTTACAGGTTTATCAAGCAAGTAATTCTTGGTTGGAGTGTATGATGTAATTTCTGGTCTGCAGATCAATTTTTGCACTCTAGAATCTTCCCTTAAATTACATACACTTTTAACCTCGCTCTGAAAACTTGGTATAATTCATTGACTTGTTATTAGGATTTATTGGCTTTCTCTCTTAATATTATTAAAACATGTATTCCATATTAATACATTATTATAATTAGCAGGGCCATGTGGGGCTTTTACAAGCTAAGTGATGAGTGATGGGAACTGTACAGCTGGCACTCTGTCAGGCACCTGGCTAGCTCGGGTATCGGATGCAGCCTTCGCCTCTAATCAGCCCTGCCAAGTCTTGGCACACGCACTGCCTCCACCGCTGGAGACATGCTTGGCTTCCACACAGTTCTTTTAGGTAACTCTTTACTGCTTGTGAAGATAAACATAGGTACAAAAATGTGAATTTAAATAATAGGTGTACAACATAATTGTATAAATCATTATATTAGTTAGTAGAAGAAAAAATCTACATATGTTAACCAGATCCAAAAGAAAGAAATTAATTCCTGTTAGATTTACCCTTTTTTGCATATTACATCTAACATTTCCTTCAATATCACTAAATTTTTATAAATTTTGCAGTTAGATTTGTTATCAAAAGCTTTGCATTTTTTATAATTCAGAAAAGTTACTTTTTTCTAAAATGTGTTTGAATACAATTTGTGTTCCATTCTCTCTGCTTCTATATGAAAATATTAGTTACAAGTCTAAATATCCTACCTCTTGGCTCCATCATTTCATTTTTTCCCACATTCTGGGTGCTTTAAAAATGGGATTATTGAGGTATTGTATTGACATACAAGACGCTGCACTTTTGCAAATTGTATAATTTGATAAGCTTTGACATGTCTGTATACGCCTGTGGAATCTTAACCGTAACCAAAATAATAAACATATTTATCACTCACTAAAGTTTTCTCCTGTTCCTTTCTAGTCTTTCTCCTTCCCTTCCTCCCCTTTCCCTCTCTCCTTCATGCTCAGGTATCCACTGATCTGCTGTCTATAACGATAAATTAGTTTGAATTTCCCATTTTTGGAATCACATAACACGCACCTTTTTCTCTGGCTTCTTACACTCTTCGTAATCATTATGAGATTCATGTTTTTTACGTATAAAAATAATTCAATATTTTTATTCCTGAGTAGTTTTTATTATATGAAGACAGTATAATTATTTATCCACTTCCCTGCCCTCCAGGACTCATTATTAGCTCTGTCTTCTGTCCATCCACAGTCCTATAGCACACATATTGATCGCTCCCAAATCTGATGTCACGGCCTAGGCCACTCTCCCCTGTCCCAGGCCTACAGTTCCCATTGTCTCTCAGGCATCTCTTCCTGAATGTATAATGAGCTAATCAAGCTTACTGTGAGCAGGACTAGCATCCCATCTTCCCTTTGAAGCTGTCTTCTCTTCCTCTGTTTCCTTACATTGGATCACGGCCCAGCTTCAAATTCACTCCAAAGTTTTCCTTTTGTTATTGGAAGAAAATCCAAACTCCTTACTTTTGGCTATAAAACTGTGTAATCTGGACCCTGTATAGAGCCCTACATTAATCATGACCTATCTCCTCCTCTCCTGCATTTTAAACATCCTCAAATAAACTCTATTTCTGGACCAAAGCATCTGTCCTAGTTGGTGTTAGTCCTTACTATTTCCTTTGTCTCTGTTCCTCTTCCATTGTCTCTTCACAAGGCTGAGTCCTCATCACTCTGTTGAAGCTCAAATGTTCCCTTCCCAAGTATGGACTGGAAAAGGTAGTTCTATGGTTGTTGGTATGGAAAATAATACAATAATTCATAAATAATAATATGAGAATAAACTCTGTGTCACATGCTCACTACTGAACACCTAATTTTATCCCACCCTGTATATCTTCTTCACCCTTGCCCTTCCAGCTAAAATAATATCCCCTTTGCTTTCTTACCGGCCTGTTTATTTCTTAATCGCGCTTGCCACTGTAGCCATTGTTGCACTGTTCACTGCATTAAATGCTGCTCCCCTTCTCTAGGATGTCAGCTCCCAGAGACAGAGACTGTGCCTGGGCTGGTCGGTGTCACTCCCCACACTTTGCACAGTGTCTGTCACATGAGAGCACTTGATAAATATTTATGCAGCACAACATCTGAATGAGTAAATACCACCGCCATCCACTCAATAATCCTAGACTGGTGGTATCTTTCTCCCACCTGCGTATCCGATCTGTCACTAGTATTCTGAGTCATAAATCCTAATTCCTTAACCTATTCTATCAATCTTTACTTCTCCCTCTGCACTATTCTAATAACCTGAGTGGCACTCATCAATATCTATATACTCTCTGTACCTCAATTTCCTCTTCTGTAAAATATGAACAAAAGAACACCGGCTTCATGAGATAATAGCAAGCGTTCCACATGTGGCAGTTATTATTAAATGTGACCACTTCCTCCTTTGTGTTCCCTCCCCATTATCTTTCACAGCATCTGCAGCAACTGCCCACATCATTTGCTCCGCCTGCAAAAAGACAGCAATTGCTTCAAGGACAGGACTCTGTCTTTGTATTTCATCATGAAGACTCGCTCAATTAATGCTAGTTAGGTAAGTGGATATATTAATTAACAATGAAATTGCTACTTTAACTGGCTTGACACAGAGAGAAGAATTCCAACCTCCCCACTTCAAAAGGACTGCTTAAATTTCTTGCTTATTTTAGGTGATTTTCAATTACGTTGTTTGTCTGGAAATAAAACCCAGAGAATCCATCTTGTAGAAATGTATTAGCATGTTCTCACTCTGCATATAGCCCATGGGACTATTTAATCCATGGGACTCAAATGTATAGGGCTTCATATACATGCTTCAGTAACGAATAAATTTGATGAATGAAGTAGAACTAATTGAGGCAAGTGTTATTTCTGTCTCTTTCCTCCCCAAGTTTCTGTGTTGGTCCCTAGGGATGTTTCTCTTATCCCTACTCAGGGTAAGTGTTGCAGGAGCATTTGGGGCTGTTCACTAGCTCTTCCCCTCAGAAGCAGCAGCTCCTGCACTGGTCAGACCCAGGCAACAGCGGAATCCACTTACACAGAGATCAGAATCACTGCACCTTCATGGCGCTGTCTGAGGCCGAAGTCCCTCCTTTTCATCCCCAGCACCCATGGGTCATGCAAACTGAGGCACAAGCTGTTAAAGTCTCATTTGCCTCTGGACCCAGCTCCATGTAAGCAGCAGGGTAAACTGAGGTAAAACAGTGATTCTCAAGATTTGCTTCATACCAGAATCTCCCGGGGAGCTTTAAGAATTCCAAAACCCAGGCCTCACCCCAGCCTAACACACACAGTCTGTGCAGGTAGGTGGAACATGGGTATTAGTATTTTTTCAAAGCCCCAGGTGATTCTATGTGTGGACACGTTTGAGAAACACAGAAAAATCAAGAGGTCTGGGTCAAACCAGAAATACCACTGAAAAGTAACAAATCACTCTGTCATTGAAAGTTCAGCAATCGCTAAGCATTAGAAGTCTTAGCCACCTGATACTTGGGCACAAAAAGAACACCTGCAGCTTCCTCTCCATTCACGCCACTTCTCCGGGCACCAGACGGGCCCTGATGACACCGGGCCGCCCAGTCTGGAAACAGTGATGTCTTCCCGACAACTTCCCCTGACCCAGGGCAGGTAGAAAATGATTCCGTTATCTGGGGAAGTCAGAGTGGACGGCAGAAAGGAAACAGTATGGAGCTTCCTCAAAAACTAAAAATAGAACTGCCATATGATCCAGCAGTCTCACCTCTGGGTAGATACCCCAAAGAACTAAAACTGGGATCTCAAAGAAATGACTGCACCTTCCGTGTTCGTCGCACGTAGCATCGTTCACAATATCCAAGCTGTGGAAACAGCCTAAGTGTTCGTCAACAAGTACATAAGTGGATAAAGAAAATGTGGTATATACACACAGTGAAATACTATTCAGCCATTAAAAAAAAAGAAAGAAAGAAATCCGCCATTTGCAACAGCATGGGTGAACCTGCAGGACATTATGCCGAGTGAGATAAGCCAGACACAGAAAGACAAACACTGTGTGATTCCACTTTCGTGAGTTATCTAAAACAGGCAAATAGTCAAATAGAAACAGAGAGTGGAATGGGGGTTGCTGGGAGCCGGGGAGGAGTAGGCTGCTGTTCAAGGAACGTAAAATTAGTTTTATAAGATGAATAAGATCTCAAGACCTGCTGTACGATATTAACAATGCCATATTATGCACTTTAAAAAACTTAAGAGGGTAGATCTCAAATTAAGTATTCTTCGCACAAAAAAACAAATCAAATAAACAAAAAAATTTTAAAGAAGTGTGCCCATATGTATGCTGTCTACTTGGGTACCATAAAGTTTGAATGAAGGGTGCACTAAATCTAACCGAGATTCACGTTTTATTTTTTCAAAATACTTGAAATAAATAAGATGCTGGCCCATTACTAAAAGAAAAAAATCTGATTCTATCATTTACTCCAAGGGAACGAGACTAAAAAAATAAATGAGGAACAGCTGGGGCAAACATGCTAGATTATGTGCTTTCTCTTTAAGAAGCAGTTAGAGCTACTAGGAAAAAAGAAGCAGAAAACATGTCTGAAGAAAGAGGGATTATATTGAGAGAAACAAAGAATCACTTGAGGGACTCCATGCTCAGAGCAGTAGCTGGAACGTGCTAATGATCAATTTAACACCTGCCATTTTAATTAGCACCTAAGGATAAGCTGAAATTGAGAGAGAGGGCTGGAAACAGTAAAATGGCCTGAGAGGCAGCCCAAGGTCAAAAGGAAAATAAAGAAACACTGTTTATGGAAGCAGGTGATTATAGTTCTTAATCAGATGAAACACAATTTGAATTTAGGAGTTGTTTGCTTTGTTTATTAGTAATATGTTTGTGGTGTAAAATTTGGAACAGAAGCCAATTTGTAAATTGTCTCAAGGAAATTAGATTTGATATAAACTGTTTCAAAACTTTCCCTTGAGTCTAGTGATTTTAAAGAATCAAAATAGATTCATTCTCTTTTTTCTTAAACATTTTAAAAAGGATTTTAATATTCAAGATAGAATAGGAAAATTCCACAAATGAGCAGCCTTTGTAGTTAACTTATCCTTGTATTCACTACAAAATAAAACTTTATTTTTAATAATCTCCCCAACCCTCTCATTCTTCAAATGACAATTTTTATATTAAGTGGAGAATGCAAAAAGGTAATTGTGCCATTTAAATGATATAACTTCTAAAAAACTGGCACAAAACATATCTATACCATATATGTAAGATACTTATATGTAAAAGTCATAATTGTTCAGAAACTGATCAATGTTGATATTTTTTTACTTGAGTGCTAATGAAGAAAATCATAAACATAAATATCTCCCAAAATTCTTTAAGCCATTGAAAATTTGAATAGCTGGATAAAGGAACCAATGTGACTGAACAATATTAATAACTTGTGAGATGTGTAGGATGGTTCCATATTACATACTAAGAGCAAAAATACAGTCAGATCTTTGTATTCACATTAACATTTCCTTTATAATAACACATTTGGTACATACAGCTGTTAAAGATGGAGTTAAGGAACACAGTCTTTCTTTAAAATAAATTTCTTTTACCTCAAAAAAAAAAAAAAAAGAATCAAAATAGCAAAGAGCGCATGAAACCCAGCCTCGTCTTTCAGGAGTCACACGTCTATTAATTTGGGCTACTATCCAGCCGGTTAGTACTATGCAGACACAAACTCCCATTGCTTATAAGCCTGGTAACCAAAATGTAGCAAAAATCAAATCTCAATAAACAAAATCTTGTGTAAAGTATTAGGTATAAGGTGGCAGTGGGAGGGGACAGTCAATTCACCATGGTTCAAAAGCAAATCATAAACATTCCCAAAGTCAGGGACTTTGGGAAATGCTGCCTCAAACTAAGCCCTGCTATATGTACCTAATTTCTGGCTAGTGGGGTCATTTGGTCACTGATTTTTCACACCTCTGTTAAGCCTCTTCATGTGGAACCGTGTATGTGTGAGGACACGGCTGTCACCAACACGAACCCATACTCAGGAAACATCACCAAAGCAATATCGTGGTTCTCAGCCTCTCTGAGATTACAAAAACGAAGTGTAACCCCGAAGTGAGGTCTGGAAAATCCCTTCTAAGCAGCACAAAAAACATATGGTGTGTTCATTGATAAAGTTAAGAGAAAAAAAGGACATCAGAAATTATCACAGAGCAACATTGCTGGTGGAACTGTTTCTCACATATAATCCTGGGAAAAATAGATTTAGCAGTTTGATAGATGTTCATATATGCAGATGAACAGAGTGAGACCCGCCGTCACACAGCCACGCATTAAGAGCAGAGCCAAGTCTGAACACGTCTTATCTTCAGGCTCAAGTTATCTTTCCTAATTCAGAGTCAGGAGAAACACACCCAGGAGAATAGCATGGCAAGGTCCCTAAAACCATCGCCAATTAAAATACACATTGATTAAACATATTCCAGAATTTTAGACATATAAATAAATCATCACTGCGATTTTCCAAGAACAGTATTTCAACAAAAAGCCATTAAAAATCAAAGCCACTCTCATTAAACCTAGTTCTGCAGAAAAAGTTAGTCTTGAATGTGTGATTAAATGTGAGTTAAATGCATAGCGACTTTTGGTGTGTGTTTGATATCAATTGTAATCCTGTTCTGCAGTTGCATTTTAATTCAGGTTTTCGGTTTGGTGACATGCAGTCTGGTGATGAGATGCTGGCACATTTACATGGCAGTCACATGTGAAAAGTTCACATGTGAGAAGTTCAGTGAAGGCCGTGGAAGACTGGCCCTTGTAAATTAGGATATCTTTTCATGTACATGGTGTTCTGGGATGTTCGTGTTCATTTGTTTGTTTGCTCCCTTGCTCCTTTCATGGTCAAAATAAGGCAGAAAAACCATGAAAGGCAAAGTAAGTAGGTACCAAGCAATAAGAAGAAAGGCCTTTGCTTTCTGACCCAAGAGAAACCACAGTGCCTCACATGCTAAGGTTAGATTCTGGTCCCTCAACCAAAAGAAAACAGAACCCTAGAACCCTTTAGTTAAATTAAAGAATATAGCTACCTAGGTAAAGCACGCCATCTTTTCTTGGGCACCTTTAACTATGTAGGGCATGCTTGCGCCATTGTTTCTATGACAGGGGCCGATCACAGCCAAACTTGTATTTTAAGGTTTGGGGAGGAGTCACCGAGGAACACTCAATACTACATCTTGCTCCAGTACCTGTAGGGCTCTTGGAAATTGCCAGAAGTTTCCTCATAAGAATAAAAGTGAAAGCACTAACACTTTCAGAGTGATTAAAGGCATATACCAGCATATTCTCTGTGAGCTGATGTCCTTGTTTGCTTTGGCTCTGATCCAAACACATCAGGAATTTAGGAAAACAATAATAGGTCAACTAGTAGTTTTCCTTGTTTTTAATTTACTTTGGTTTGTTTTATTTTTCAAAGATACCACCTGAAACAAGCAAAGAATAAGAAACTGAAAAGGTCTCTATAGTACAAGTGTATATAACAAATGGTGAAAATATTGATTGGATGTACATACATATGTATGTGTACATGTGTGTATGTGCATGTACCACCTGTTACCATGCAAAAGTGCTTTTCCCACTCTGTGATCCTAGCAGAATCTTTTGTCCTTTGATTCATTTTGGCCTGCAAAATTCTTACTTATAACAGATGATTCTGGTGAAAATTTAAAAATTCATTTGAGTGGATTGTTTCTCTTAAAAAAATTATCCTGAAGAAGCAATTGTATACAACAAAGACTTATATAGCACATGTTTTTACCTAGGTCAAAATGCAGCTAGTTTTTTACTAAAACTTGGGAAGAACAAAATATATTTTAAAAACGAGAGAAATGCCCTTCCCTGACATGTGTGTGTTCTGAAATATACACGTCACATTTCTCTAAAAGATGGAGGTACCAAACGAATTAGCACATCTTAGAAAATTTCGAATATGCCAGAAATATTCCAAAACTCTCTATTGCTCCCTTATAGTTAATAGGGAATAACTCATTGAAATAGTATTCTATATTCACAAGTATTAATTACAGTATATAGGTAAAGATTACTTTTTGTTTAAATTTAGAAAATTCTTACAACAAACCTTTTTACGATTCCATACTTTAAGTCATGAAGACCTGGCTTTAGTTTTCTCCTGGTACAAGTTGTAAAGCCAGCCCCAATTGCCAGGGATTGTGAAAAAAAAAAAACAGTTAAATTGTTCTTTAACTATTTACTTATGTTCAAGAAACCTATTTGAAACATATAATGCAAGAAATAAAGATCAATAGGTCATGGTCTTTAGTTTAAAATGTTTATAGTATAGTAATTAAATATATATAATAAGGAACCACAAATATATACACATATACGTGTATCTCTATTATTATAATTTATATATAATTATACATTAAATATATAGTACATCATTATTACTAATAAAGAATTATCTATTACTATATAGCATATATAATTATATGTAACATATAATTGTATATAAAATACATAATATATCTATTTAATAAAATAGATTAAAAATACAATAAAATACATATAAAATAATAACTTATGTATCTGTAATAAAAGGAACCAGAAGAGTGGCATAAATAAAAAGCCATGAAGTAGGCAGAGAGTGATATCTGGTTGAAATAAATCGAAGCAGGCCTCACAGAGACTGTGGGATCTTGGAGTGATATTCTCAAGATCTTCCAAAATGGGTATGTTGTCAACAAACAGAGATGCGTCCATACTTACATCACGAAAAAGGAACCAAATGAGGCACATGTTAAACAGCTAAAACACAAAAATGCTGGACTACTATGTATTTGACAAGAGGGTGTAGAATGGTACGCGTAGGCCTGGACACGTGGCGTGGCACCGTACAGTGCGGGGGACATCTGAAAGCCAGGCTGGAAGGTTCGGTTTCACCCGATTGACTGGAAGCGCTGAAGGTTTTTGGTCAGAGCAGTGACGAAATCAGAGCTAAGACTTGGGGAGTTTCTGTTTAATGTATGTGACTAAAGAATATGGGAACAGGACCGCTGCTCAGAAAACCTTGTGCGGCAGCCCAGGACAGTAACAAGAAGCAAAAGCAGCCCTGACCGAGTAGCTCAGTTGGTTAGAGCATCCTCCCAATATGCCGAGGCTGTGGTTTGATTCCTTGTCAGGGCACATACAAGAAGCAGCTACTGACTGGGAGGGGGGAAAAGCGAAACAAACAAACAAAAAAACCCTTTATAACAAAACAAGACTAAGCGAAAAGGTAAGAAAGGAGCTAAACCAAAGTGTTGGCAGTGGGAGAAAAACAGGAAAGGAGAAAACAAACGTAGGTGCTTCTTCAAGGGGACCTGGGGAACATATGTGGAGCCACCACGTGAGAAATGACTGGCTTTGAGCCCAAAACGGCAACGAGGTCAGCTCATCAAAGGTCCCCTGAGCCTTTGCCACCCAGCAGGCCCCAGGAGCTGGGTTTGGCTCCCCGAAGGTAAGTGAGGCGCGTTACAGACCGCACCCTCAGGGATTAAACTTGTGAAGGACGAAAGCACATAAACAGCTACCCCGACAATTCGAAGTCAATGGCCGCTTAACCATCACAGGAGTGATTTTCTCGTGAGCCTGGATGAACAAACAGCAGGAGCCAGCGATACTGAGATGAGGGATGGAGAGCATTCTGGGTGCAGGGGGCAAAGAAAGAGGATTAGCTCAGCGAGAACGAATGACCGAGCCAGAGAGATGTGAAAGGTATAGGAGGAGAGGGCAGGAGAGAGGCTTGCACTTTGGATAATACAGAAGATGGGATGCAGAGACCGGGCGCTGATAGAAGCAGGCTGGAGGCAAAAATTGTCCGTATAAAAGGGTGATGCCAAGTGGGCGGCATTTTGTTACTGAATTAGTCTGCGAGAGAAACCCCCACTCCAACCAGTCTCCTTTGCAATGATAATTCGAATGTGGGTCCTCGCTTCCTGTTTCCCTGCCCACAGGGAAAGCTGAACGCTCTTATTCCGTCTGTTGGGTGGGGGGGGAGGTAGAGTATGAGTGTAGAAATCACTGGTTTCCCCCTGAAATGGGCACAAGTCTAATTAGCTTCTTAGTATTGATGGCTGATGCAAAAACGTGATTTTGTAAGTCTACCTTACTGGCATTTGAAATATAATTATTTGAGTGATATTTAAAAATTATTTGGGAGGCATTATCAACTATGCTCCCCCATGAATAAAGCAAAGTAGAATAACCTCAACTTTTATATCTATGCCATGAAACACAGCAGTCATTTTCAAAAAAAAGAATGAGACCTAAACCATTGGACTTGAAGTGATTTCCACAAAGAAATTCAGTGGAAAAACAGGATAGAGAAGTGTGACTACTATGATGCCGCTTTGTATGTTCAACGAACTGGTGCAAAACTCCCTACACACCTATACTTGTACCACACACGCTGTGATTCCATCGGCTTGCGGACAATACAGAACGACACACACTAGGTGTTCACAGGGCTACTTTGAGTAAATGGTGACCGGGTTGTGGTGGAGCCCACATGAAAATCTGAATTTTCAGAAAAGACAAGGACTGCGCTTGACAAAGCACGTGTGCAATAATTACATTTATGAATGCATATGAAGGTTTATATAATGTAACTATACTTAGGGCATATTTATAAAGAGATTTGGTTTAATGAAAGGGTCAAAGCACAGCAAATTTAGTACGAGGGCATATTGAATTTTAAACAAGGCAAAGGGGGAGCAAAAATCTGGATTCACTTTCCATTTATTACCGCATCAGACTAATTCTGTTTCTTCTTGTGTTCAAAGTCAAGTCTTTGGTAACCGAGCTCCGGAACACGTCAATTGTGTTTTATGTATGAGTTATTCCTGTGAAATCTCCTTTACACATCAGCTCCAACTAAAGAACAGTCACAGAGTTATCTTCAGAGGAGCTGTCATCTCTCTGTGACTACTAGTTCAATCGTTATTTGCCTTCTGCCAGTACCCGAAAGGCAGAGCAACTCTAATTGTAGTCAACTTCCCTACTTATCTGCAGATCTTCAAAGATTTGCTCCAAAACTACATGCTGCACTGATTTGTATTCTAAGCTATGCTTCTGTGATAGTATAGAGCATTCATTAATCTGTTTTCCCCCCCACATTTATCAGCAAAGCAGTTAGAAGCATCCGACTGCATTAATGAAGAATTCCCCCTGGTCTCTGCCGCTGTTGCCTAGCTCAGGCCAATCTGTGGGAGAGATGACTGAAGCCGAGTTACAACAGCAGAAACCATGTGAAGCTCATCGCAAATAAATGAACACTGTGCTAGAGAGCTCTGGGGACCCTGTGTAGCCTGCCTGTGCTCGGTTGCTAGAATGCACTTTCCTACACCATCGCATATTCAAATCCTCTCATTCTCAAGGCTCAGCTCCAAGAAGACTTCTCTCACACCAACCCCTTCCTTATTCAATCTCCCCTGCCAGCAGTGATCTTTTATTCTGCGGCCCCTTTTCGGATGTACAATAGGAATTAATCTGTACGCTTTTCCGGCATGTATGACCTTCTACTGTATATAAAAATTAAGTAGCTTGTCTGCACTTTCAGAGTTAACCTCTAAAAGAGTAGGTAGGAGTCCTTTACCATCAGTTGCATTATACCACCACCACACTGAATACCGGTAGGTACATGATATATATTTACTGACCAAATCATCTTTCAGCTAAGATGAGATGCTAGGCCACCATCTTCAAGAGAATTTTAGGAATTCCACAGGCAGTTGGATGTACACTCCAGAAATGTGCTCTATCCAAAGATACTGTGACTGGAACTTTCTCCTTGATCTTTGGTCAGTTCTACCCATGCAGAGACACGATTAGAATAGAGCCCACTCCTCCTTCTTGCGAAGCAGAAGTGGCTGCTTGTGCTGTGTCTTTCCCCACCTAGCAGCATAATTAGTGCGGTATTTTTTACAATCTGTTGGTATTCTAAAAATGAGAACAATGACCTTTGTGTTAATTAGTTGATACAAGAGCCTGCTGGGACTAGAAGAATAAGACTTAATGGAATTTGAGATTACATATTCCAATCATAACTGCGGAGGTAATAACTAATGTTAATGATGAGATCAAATAAACATGCATCCATACTAATGTGCCTCTTAATCCCCTTCCTCTGACTGAGATGTTCTCACAATTACCAAGCAATATAATAAACATACTAAAGACTGCCCAAAACGTCTGGAAATATGAGGAAAACACTTGATTGTGCCTTTTTTTAGATGAAAAAATAGACCCATTGCTTTAAATTTATGTCACTTGAAAACGTGTCTAAAATGGAAATAAAAACATATTGAGAGTAATATTTGAAAATATTACTAACGTGCTTCTAAAATAAAAATAGCTCATGCTTCACAACTTTTTGCAGACCCTTTTTATCTGGTGGTAGTAAGTGGCTTTGAAGAACTATACAGCAAAAGGCTAGAGAATCATAGGGAAAAGGACAGGTTCTATTTTAGGTAGTGTGTCGGGGAAGAGAAAGCAAACGTAGAATGCTTATGGTGATTATGTATCTCTAGATTGTGCCTGCTGCAATGCCACTCACACCTCTATCAGGGGTGCCTGATATCTCTAGCACTGTCTGTCCCAAGCGAGATGGCTCACTCTATCATTGTTCTTGACCTAGTGTCCAACGAATCCATCTTCAGCCCATCCAGAGACCTCTGGGAATTGTATGGGAGATTTTTCCATACCTGCGTGTGGGCATTTTGCTCAAGAATGTAAAAAAGTTTAAGAAGCATCAAGCAGATAATGAATTACTTGTTTTGTATCCTGTGGTATAAACAAGGGGGGAATGACGAGTCAGCATAAACAGAAAGGCTTATAGAGCAATATCCCCGGAGACAACCATGGAGACGAAGAGATGTGGCCATCTCTCATTGCCTACTGCATTTCTGGAACTGCAGAAAGAACAATATCCCTGGAGACAACCATGGAGACAAAGAGATGTGGCCATCTCTCATTGCCTACTGCATTTCTGGAACTGCAGAAAGGGGTGTCTGGGCTCTGGAGGGGAGACACAGCCCTCGTTGTTGGTTTTTAGCTGTGTAGTTAGAGAAGCAACAACAATACCCAGTGCAAGCAAGTTCTGGAGTCCAAGTTTTATAGTCACAGAGGAGAGTATCCTGCTAAATCCTTGGACTCCGGCCCTACTCTGCTACAGTGCCCTTCGTTTACTGGTAGAGATCAGGGAAAAAATAATCTTCCCGGTAACTTAGTCAGATGTAGCTGGGGAGCTGGGGTCTGGGCCTTGTGGCTCCCGCTGTAACAGAACCTCTGACCCGAGCCACACCTACAGAAACAGGTTTAGAAAGAGCAGGGAAAGCTGTCGGAAAAAGTGGGATAACTCTGGTTCCCTGTTTCTCACGTAGTTTAATACCCGGTTAGCAACATAGGCTTTTGGGGAAAAGCGGGCTGTCCAGGAAATCCCTCGTGTTATTTTTCATTTCAGGTAAACATCAGTTGCCCTCCTCTGTTCTTTCATTTTGACGTTGTGAGGGTCCAAGCTCTTCTCGGCTTAGAGAGGAGCCACAGGCTCTGCCCTTCCCACTCCCACAGCCACAGTCCCTAGTGGCATCGCCAAGGAAGCTGTTATTATTTATTCATTTGGTTATGTTTATTTATATCCTGATTTAGTTCGTAAAGAATCTGTGGTGCCCCAAGGGAGCTATTGTGATAAGAGCTGGCTTTCCAGCCTCTGTGTGTTCCAATGAAAGGGACAGGAAGAAGTTGAGGACAGCAGGAGGGGCCTCTGGAGAATGCCTGTGGGGAGCCGAATCCCAGGGGACCTGGGCGGCTGTGGGGGTCGCTGGGCTATGCCGCTCATAGATTCTTGGATTTGCCCTTTTCTTTGTTCTCTGCCTAACGTGCTAACTGCATGCACCCTTAAAAAAAAAAACAAAAAAAACCGTATAATTGAGTATCTGAAAGAGGGTTAAATTATACTCATTCAGGAGGGGACTAATTATGTCTCCCAATCTGCAGATGTGAGGGAGGTTGGATTGGAAGAAGAAAGAGGCATCTGAGATTGTGGAGCCTTTTGGGATAGGGCAGACCTTGAGAGGTCAGGAAGGTTAGAACATGAGCTAGACATCGTTTTATCTGGACATCTGGGGAGAGAAGCACAGGAAGTAGGAACTGAATGAATAAAAATCAGTGAGTACAAAGACAACCATACTCATTTCAGAATTTCACTGGGGATGGTACTGCCTCATGACGTCTAAAGGAATCTTCCTTTTCCTTCTCCCTCTTCACATTCCCTTCTCTTCCTCTTCTCCCATGTCTTCTTCTCTCTCTCTCCTCTCCCTCCTCCCCCACCCCAGAACTGCTGGATCTTTACTAGATCTCAAGGGAGAACTCTTGATATGATAATCCTGCTACATTATTGATTAAATAGAATCATTAACGTGTTAGTAATGGAAAGGGAGCATCGGCTCCTTCAAGTGAGAAGTAGGGAACACAAAGCTCCAAGAAGGGAAGTCATCCAATTAGCACAAGTTCATTCTGAGACGAGATTTCAAGTTTCCTGACTCCTAATTAAGTGTTCTCTCTACTCCACAGTAGAATTTCCAGGGTAAACAAAGAATTATATACCACATATAGCCAAGGCTGCCATGTCTGTTTTGAGAGGACCACATATCCACGGTACCCAGCAGAACCTAACGCCCTCCATCACCATGGTCTATGGCACAGGTGGCAAACACAAGGCCTGGACCAAATCCGGCCCTCCACCTTGTTTTATTCAGCCCAGCATCTTGTTTCTACCCAGCGGCAGTGCCAAGCTCCTTGGCCCTAGTTAAGGAGTAATTACATTTATACAGTCCTAAAATTACATTCGGCCCTTTGAATGCAACTGTGAGGCTGATGCAGCCCCCGGTGAAAATGAGTTTGACACCCCCGGTCTATGGGATAGCAATTAGTACTGCTATTTCAAACGGGGCTCAGAGAGTTTAAGTAACTTGGCCAAAGTCACACAGCTGGCACCAAGGAAAGATCTGAAAGAAGCCGGTCTCACTCCACAGTCTGTTCTCCTAGCATCACACTAAATGTCTAAGCTTATGAGTGAATAGGACACCAACAACACCTTGTAAACTCACTCTCTGGAGAAGGGCTGCTGGTGCTGAGAAGTTAGAATAACTATGGATATGTGTAAGCCTGGTCAGCTTAGCATAACAGTTTTGACTGAGTGAAGTACTCCTGAATAGACTCATCCTCTATAGAACAACAGCTAAGACAGGGAAAATCTCCTTAATACACAAGTTTGGCACCAGAGGAGGTGACTCAGTCCCATCTGTATTGATTTGACAAGATAATACTGCTTGGTTTCAGATAACACATCTTCATGAGAAACAAAAGGAGGATTTAAAAGAGCTCTAATCACACAAAAGAGCCCACTTCAGTTTGACCAAATACAGCTCTGGAGAAGTAGGTGGATGACTGTTATTTCCCCACCCCAAAGCCCTCCAGCTTAAGTGAGACTTCCTGCAGGCTCGCAAATCCAGCTCCCCAGCCAGGAGCCCTGGGCAGCCTTCCAGACGATCCTGGCCCACCCCGGCGGGGTGCCATAGGGCCTTTGCCTGGCTAAGCAGGCATGCTCCCAGTGCTAAGACAATTACAAACACACAGAGCTAGTCTCCCCTCATTTCCACCCTGGACACTGGTAAGTATGCTGGGATCCAGGAGTCCGACACATGGAGCTTTGAGCACTCACTGCAGGGGGTGAGAAGGATTCTTTAAGAACCCCAGATATATCCATGTGCATAATACCCACGTTCCCCACCCAAAAATCAAGGAAGCAAATATTCAAAATTTCTAATTTTTTTTTACAACCTGGAAGATATGTGACAGCTCATCTCTTTATTCTGAAGCAAGGCACCTATAAAAATAAATTCTCGGGTTGTAAGTCTTATTTGATAGGCTTCATTTTCCAAGCACAACTTCAGGTCCTCTTAGAACATTAATGACGCCTTCCACAGGCCAGATGCTATTCCACTCTGCTTTGGCAGTAATTTTCATTTGTCTCCATCACCCCTGCGGCCCAACGTGCTCCTTTCCCAGGTGTGCCAGGAATCTCATTGTTGCCCACTGTCACTGGCCTAGGCTTTCGGCCAGCAGCGGCAAAAGCGGAGGTGGCATCTGCTCACAATCTGACAGCACCATTTCTCTTAAAGTGCGGGTATTGCGTCTCTTATAGATAAAAGGCAGAAAGGGACTGGAGTAACTGGCTCTCACTGAAAACGAGAATGTCAGTGACTTGCAACAGGAAGGCCAGGTGGGTGGAAATGAGAAGCCTGTGATTATCTGACCCTGATAAGAAGGTTGGGACTGGAGATAAAGGGCAGGCAGGTCTTTTATGGTGGACACTCTAAGTGCCAGGCAGAAGACAAAAGAATGCAAACAAAGAATTCCTGCCCTCTCTGGAGGACCATTGTTCCCGTTACAAGCTTTTATCTTTTTTCAGCTTATTTCATGAATAAGTAGTGATCACATTCTAATAGCTCAATGAAAATATTATGTTGACAATGTAGTTCACAACTACAAAAGGACTCAAAATTCTTTGTTTTGTTAGATTAAAATAAGGCTCTGAGAGACATTGTACTATATCATCCTTCTTAGTGTAGTTGAATGATTTTGGGTTTTAAAGTCAGGCTAACCTGGGTTTAAATCGCTGTATGACCTTGGACAAGTAATTCAATTTCTTTCAACCTCAGTTTTCACATTTATAAAATGGGACCATAGTCACCACTATATCCTGGAATAGCTAAGATTAAGTTAGATGAAATTGTAATGCACTCAGCATTATGCCTGGTACCTTGTAGAAGGTCAACCCATCCCTACTTATCTCCTTGTCATTTGCACTATAAAGGTACCTGCTGGTTCAGTGCAGATTCTGTTCCCTGACTTTCCTACAGAGCTTAGGGTGTGATTAAGAACCTTTCAAAATTAGAAACCTGGAAACACAGAGAGGAAAAGAGTAGAGGAAGCTGCAATATCTTGGAAGAGTCATGGACTGGAATTAGAAGTCCTGGCCTGAACCCAGCTTTGCTCCTTACCAGGTACAGGATTGCAAGCACATTGCTTAGTATCTTAATAAAACCTCAGTTTTCTTATCTACATCAAGGAGATAACATCTCCTTTGCAGATATCTATTTAAGACATTCTTCCACCCTGGCGGGTGGCTCTCAGTTGGATGAAGCATCATTCCTGTACACCAAAAAAGGTTGTGGGTTTGATCCCTGTCAGGGCACATACCTAGTGTGCAGGTCACCAGGGGGTCAGGGCACCTGCAGAGGGCAACAGATCGATGGTCCTCACTCACATCTTTCCCTTCCCTTCCCCTGCCTTCCTCTCCCCTCCCCTCCCCTCCCTTCCCTCCCCTCCCTTCCCTTCTCTCTCTCTCTCTCTCTCTCCCCCCCACCCCCACCCCCCTCACCCTTCCTCTCTCTCTCTCTAAAATCAATAGAAAAACTATCCTTGGGTGAGGATTAAAAAAAGACATCCTTCCTATGCACAGACATTGGACTTGAGATTGGGTTTCCCACAGAAAGAAAAAGACACATTCACGCTCTGACAGGGCCTACAGCCTAGTAGAGGAATTAGTCACCTACCCACATAACAAAAGCACACTCACTGAACACGTAGTCATCTTTTGAATTCCTTCTGATAAACAGTAGAAGGTAACAATGATAGGCACAGATTTATGCCGGATAACTTTAATATGGGGTCTTCTACATCCAAGCTGCGTAAACTAGGACGAGTTATTTAACCTAATTTTGGAAATGAGGAAAATAATGGAATTGTTGTGAAGGTTAAACAAGATAATATATATAAATGGGAGGGAGATACTAACCATTCAATACAAACTTAGCTCTTTTTCATTGTACCTGGTATCCACTGGATGGGGAACTCAAGGTAACAGGTCTGAAGGGCTTCCTTGTGAATCCTGTATGTCTCTTCACTTCAATAATCCATGTTCAAACTTCGCCTAGTCTCTACTCTGACAAATAGAATTTTTTTATATTGTTAGGTATGTCTGCAATTTCAAAAGTCCAAACTATAATATTTGAGCTTTACTCATTGAAAGAAGATAATGATGGAAGCTACTTTTATTATTTCATTTAAGTGTTTCTGGTACTTTATCTTGTCACTTTTTTAAGGGTTTCCTTTTTCTATATGTTACTGAGACTAGCACAAACATTACATGCTACAAGGAAACTATGAGATGACGGTGAGCTTTATGTAGAAACACCACATACGGAGACTCAGTTAGGCAAGGGAAATGTTTGGGATCACATTTTCATGCTCCTTGAAAAGAAAACCTGTTGCAAAATAAGAGGAACTCTTTTTCCAAATGATAGTTTCAACCTGGAATCCCACCTACTTTAACCTAAGCCCCCGCTGTGTTCATTTTATTTTATTTTCCCTCGAAGTGGAGACAAATAAGGATGAAAAACTGTGCATCTGTAGCATCTTGTTTCCAAAGAGTCCAGTAGTCTTTAGGCGTATTATTTCTTTAATCTCCCCAGCAGTCTGAGAGATGGAAGTGACATGTCTAATGTTTCTGCTCTTGCAAATGAGGAAACAGGAACGACAGAGAGAATTGAATGGCTAAGAACATAGTAAAGTGAGTGACAACACAGGGGAAAAGAAATTGGGTCTTGGAAATTGTGATTATTTCAAGGGCAGAAGAATACCCATCAATTATAAGTAATAAGATAAAACCCAGCTGCTGATTTCTTATGATGTATTTAAATCAAAGTAGGGAACATGTGGGCTTCCAAATATGCATGATAGACACCCTCCTCCAGGTGCTTGGGATGATGCTAACAGACACCCTACTGGGCTTCTTCTCCTTCTGGCCCCCACAATTGTACCTCACTTCTCCTACTGTGATGGGTTTTCTGACACCTAGTAATTGACAACAGATTTCCAACTCTCACTTCAGGGTTTTATTTGTTCATTTTTGCCTTCTCTTATACTGCAAGTCAAACCACATACCTCTTTTCTTTCCAAAGTCTCCCTCTATAAGAGCTGATTAAATTCTGTCACTTTCCTTTAAATGAAAAGAAAAAAGTAAAGTGGTCTAGATGATCGAATTTTCTCAATTCAGGCGTTAGTGAAACATATTGTATACTACTATATTGTATATAATGCTGTGAAACTTTTTTCATGAAATAAAAAAAAGCTCTAGGGTAGTTATTGTTTTTACTCCACTTGGACTCATATTTCTGTGTGCGAATGTTGCTATCGCTTGACTGTTAGGAAAATGGGAGTTAGAATTTTTATAAATTATCAGCCAGTTAAAATGTCAAGGTGTCTCTTAAAACAGTTTAAAAGAGTATGAGCTAAGAAGATTAAATTAGATGAGATTAGGAATGGACTGAGCAGTACTGCAATACTTTGATTTCAAAATCAGATCCCTGAGAGAAGAGTGGGGATGGCTGAGGGGTGGGCACAGTAGGCAGGGGTTTACTTAGAGTGTGGACTTAGAGGTGCCCCCAGACGGTCCCCTGTGCCTGTTCACTCACCAATGACCAAGAGCCTTAGACCAAGAAACAGAAGTCCTTACTTTCTGCAGCTCATGAAAAGGCATCCTATCAGACAGCACGCAGTTTGTTCTGAGAGTGAGCGTTAAGAGAAGGGAGAAGGGAAAGACACAGCACCAAACAGGTAGGTGAAATGGACATCTAAAAGTAATTTGAGAGGCATTACAGTGTAGTTAAAAGCACGCTGAATAAAGAATAGGTCAGAACTAAGTTGAATCTTAGATTAGCCATTTTCTAGCCGAGTGACATTTCAAGGTGGTTTAATGGTTAGTGATAATGAATGTAAATTCCTGGTACACAGTAGACCCATGATAAATGGTATTTATTAAAATTATTATGCTCTATTATATATTATTTTCTCCTTCCCAAGACACATTTATCACCTCTTTCACCCCAAATTTGACCAAATTTCAATGTTTCAGAGAATATACCGTAACTGAACAAAATGGAGATTCAGCTGCCTGCCACAGCAAAAGCCACATTCGTAAGGCAAGTGCTGGTGCAAGAGGAAAGAAGTTTTATTCCTGTGCCATAAGACCTGGGAGAATGGGGGACCCCATCTCAAAGACCACCCCAATGTCTGACGTTCTTACAGGGCTAGGGAGGGGAGGATTTTTTTCCCTACACAATTATTTTTCTAGCCTTTGGCTGCCTGGGGTTCTATCCATTCGTTTTTCTAGCTTTCACTCACTCAGGGTCAGAAACTCTCCCTTCAGCCATCCTGGCCAAAGGGGGACACTACCTGGCACTCTGTCTATGGTAATACTGATTAATTGCAATTTCATTTTCAAAATAAAATATATAAATGTAATTCATTTTTTAAATTTATTGATTGATTTTAGAAAGAGAGAGAACGAGATAGAGAGACACAGAGACAGAGAAATATCAGTTTGCTCTTCCACTTATTTCTGCATTCATTGGTTGATTCTTGTATGCGCCCTGCCAGGGGGATTGAACTCACAGCCATGGCTATCCCAGTGATGCGCTGACCAACCGAGACTTGGCCAGGGCCTCAGAATAAAAATAGGAATTTGGTATCTACTGCAGGAAAAGCATGGCCCCATTTCTTCTATTTAAAAAGCCCAAGGATTTATTTTTATTTTTTTATTGTTGTTCAATTACAGTTGTCCCATTTTTTCCCTCATTACTCTCCCCTGCCCTGCCTATGCTCCCCACACTCAATCTTCCCCCCGCCCTGTTGTCTTTGTCCATAGGTCCTTTATACATGTTCCTTGGCTTGACCCTTCCCCTTCATTCTCTCATTTTCCCCCAAACTCCCCTCCCCTCCCCTCCCCTCTGGTCACTGTCAGTTTATTCTTTTTTTTTTTTTTAATTTAAGATTTTATTTATTTATTTTTAGAGAGAGAGGAAGGGAGGGAGAAAGAGAGGGAGAGAAACATCATTGTGCGGTTGCCTCTCATGTGGCCCCCACTAGGGACCTGGCCCACAACCTAGGCATGTGCCCTAACCGGGAATCGAACCTGTTACCCTTTGGTTCACAGCCCACGCTCAATCCACTGAGCTATACCAGCCAGGGCTCAGTTTGTTCTTTATTTCTATGTCTCTGGTTCTATTTTGCTTATTTGTTAGTTTTGTTGATTAGGTTCCACTTATAGATGAGATCATATGGTATCTTTCATCACCTGGCTTATTTCACTTAAGATAATACTCTCCAATTTCATCCAGGCTGTCACAAACAGTAGGAGTTTCTTCTTTCTTTCTGCTGTGAAGTATTCCATCATGTAAATGTACCATAGTTTTTTTATCCACTCATTTACTGATGGACACCTAGGCTATTTCTAGCACTTGACTATTACAAATTGTGCTGCTATGAACGTTGGGGTGCATAGGTTCTTTTGAACTGGTGTTTCAGGGTTCTTATGGTATAATCCCAGCAGTGAAATTGCTGGGCCAAAAGGCAGTTCCATTTTTAGCTTTCTTAGGAAATTCCATATTGTTTTCCACAGTGGCTGCACCAGCCTGTCCAGTGGGAAACACCAATTCCCACCAACAATGCACTAGGGTTCCCTTTTCTCCACGACCTTGCCAGCACTTGTTTGTTAATTTGTTTAGAATGGCCATGCTGACCAGTGTGAAGCGGTATATCTTTGTGCTTTTAATTTGCATCTCTCTGATTGCTAGTGATGCTGAGCATCCTTTCATATGTCTCTGGGCCCTCTGTATGTCCTCCTTGGAGAACTGTCTGTTCAGTAAAAGGCCCAATTATTATACTACAAATATGTAAGTATTTACTTATATCTATGTACATGTTGTACTCATACCTAAAAATACATCAAGTATTAATATAATAATCAAGATTCCCTTTATGCTTTCATCTTGTCCTTCTTAATCTTGTTTTATCAACTAGACTTTGAATGAATCATCCTACAAATGATGTGACCAGGCAACAAAATGTGGCAAAATGTGGACCATAACTCCTATCACCTTTCCTGCCTACGTAGCTTTTGATGTGTCTACTTGCCTGAGCTGAATGACAATCCCAACAATTCCCTTTCTAGAGCGGTGTGCCTGGGTCGCCCCACCCTTGAACAAAGGCACGCCAGGCATTCCCACGGCTCCACGAGTTTTCTTCCATCTGCCTGAATCCCATGTGGACCTGCTGGCCTTGAAAGGCTGCAAGACAGCTGGTTATTGAATCAAACACTAATCTAGATGCTGCTGTGATAAAAATTTTTCAGATCTGATTCAAGTCCCTAATCACGTAAGTTTAATTAGTTAAAAGAGAAATTATCCAGTATACTCTGAGTGGGCCAGAGTTACTCACTGGGAGATCTTTTCAAAAGGGCTTAAGCTTTTCCTGACTTGAGATTCTTGCCTGTGGACAACAAACCACAGCTTATGCCCTTGATATTCCAGACTGCTCATGGTGTTTCTTTTCTGACTGCCTGCCCTGCACACTTTGGATTTGCTTTGCTTAACCAGCCCCCATGATTGTATAAGTCAATTCCCTGTAATAAATTCAGATAGATAGATAGAGAGATAGAAATAAATATAGAGATGAGGTGAAACAGAGATAGAGACAGAGACAGAGACAGAGATAGAGACAGAGATAGAGATAGATCCGATCCTTCTAGTTCTGCTTTTTCAGTTGAACCCTGGCCCCTTTCCCCGTGTGCTGAGGCCTGTTGGATCAGCTGCTGTACCAGATTGCGAACACACTGATGGCCCAGCGGCTGTTGATCTCCGGCAATAGACTGGAGCTCTCATTCATTTATTTTTTTTTTAATTTTTTAATTTTTTTACTGATTAAACTAAGTATTTATTTAAATTTTATTTTAATTGTTGTTCATGTACAGTTTTCTGTCTTTTACTCCCATCCCAGCCCACCCCCAGCCCTCCCCACCTCCCTCCCATTTCCAACCCCCCCTAGTTTTTGTCCATGTGTCCTTTATACTTATTGCTCTAAACCCTTTCCCTTTTCCCCTGAAATTCCCTCTCCTCTCCCTTCTGGTCGCTGTCAGGGTGTTCTCTATTTCAGTATCTTTGGTTATATTTTGCTTATTTGTTTGTTTTTTTGTTTAGGTTCCTGTTAAAGGTGAGATCATATGGTATTTGTCTTTCACTGCCTGGCTTATTTCACTTAGCATGATGCTCTCCAGTTCCATCCATGGTGCCATGAAGGGTAGGAGCTCCTTCTTTCTTTCTGCTGCATAGAATTCCATTGTGCAAATGTACCACAGTTTTTGATCCATTCATTTACTGATGGGCACCAAGGTTGCTTCCAACACTTGGTTATTAAACATTTAAAATTTATAGTCATCTACTTAAAGCAAATTAATTTTTACTAAAGGTTTTCTGTTATTGTTCCTAGCCATAGTCTCATGGGCTAGACTTAATGTCTTTCAAGCCATTTTACATCATAACATGATTATTTTAAACATACTAACCATCTGACCTTAGGCAAATAATTTAACCTCTCTGTGCCAATTTCATCAAAGTGGATATAATAATATGTATTTCATTAGATTATTATGAGAATTAAAGTAGTATATGTAAAATACTTAGAAGAGTACCATAAATAAAGCATATACATTACCTTTTATTATTATTCAAGCAAATTATTTTAACCTTTACTAATTTTCAAAAAAATCTTATGGAGGAGGGTGACAATAATATTGACTAGTCTCTATACAGTTTAATTAACCTCAAGAAATTGACTTAAAAATAGAAGAGCAAGATGTCTTTAAATATTAAAGGATAGCTACTAGAACAGATTGGTTTTGTCTGGCTCCTGAGCTGCTCAACACGGCAGAAGGAAAAAAGGTGCTAGCGTCAGGCGCGCCCGTTGGAATGTGGGGTCCACCATTCACTCACTATTTCCGAGGTCCTGCTCCTTTGATGTCAACAGGCTTTGTGTCTGTCACCTGCTTTGCACTGTGGTCATGAGGACTGCGGGTTACCAATGTAACAGTCTCTTTATTACAGGGTGGGCAAAGGTAGGCTTCCAGTTGTCCTCACAAGAAACACACAGTTTACTGTTGTATTATTATTTATTATTGTATTATTTTCCATATGAACAACTGTTAACCTACATTTGCCCACCCCTCTATTATGGCATACTAGGGAGAATCACATGATAGGAATATTATTTTTAATATAAACTGAATGACAGGATAGTAGAGATATACATGTCAATTACAATGTTTAGATTCTGAGAGTTTCATTAAGTTTTTTCCCCAGGGATTTAATCCAATAGGCATGTATTCAATACCTACTTTTTGCAAGCTCTGCTGGATTTTATAAATACATGAAACAGTCCTTGAAACTTTTTTAAAAAATGTTTGTTCACCTTACCATAAAACTCCACACTAGATTTTCTTATATTTGATTTTTCTTTTCTAAAAACCTTTTACAACTCAAGTTAATTTTTTTCTTTCTATCCTGAATACACACATGTTCTTCAACAATCTGCCCTTGAAATTCTTTCCCCTTGTGTTTTATTCATGTATACCTTTCATTTTCATAGTTGCATGTCTGCACAATTGACTCCGAAACTCATATCTACAGTTTGAACATGAACCTGTTTGTCCCTGAAACTCCAAAAGTCCAAAACAGAATTCGTTGTCTCTTCTTATGCTCCCCAGACCACACCTTTGTCTTGGGAGTGTGTGTGTGCGTGCGTGTGTGTGTGTGTGTGTGATGGCCCTAGCACATACATCAAAGCCCATATTGATTCCTCCTTCCTCTCCCTTCACCTTAAATATCCAATTAACTTCCAGGTCTTGTGTTTTGAGGGTGTTTTTAACCTTGAAGAAGGTTGTAATCCATTCTGTCCTTCTTTGAACTTCCCTTTTATTACTCTTGCCCGAGTACTCTTTGTTTCCATTTCCAATGTTTTAACAGCCTCCTAATTTATCTGCTGTTTTGAGTTTTTCCCTCTTCCCATCCTTCCAGTGTCTCATTTCCAGTTTAATATTTATAAATTTCAATTAACAATTTAACCAAAAACCTTTTTTTAGCTTCATAGCACAGACTGAAGTAGAGGAAGAACATGAGTTAGTGTACAAGAACTTCCCAAGGATGTTTTCCATATATCATCACAGTATCTTCTAGGATAAAGAAGATACTAACTCTTGCCAAATACTGACCGTTGACATACATGAATGAGCAGTTATAACTCTATATGTGGCATGATGTGTGTGTAACTAGGGCAGGGGGAATGGAAAGAATCAGTGAACTCTGCAGAGGCCAATAGTTCCAGTAAACTAATTAGCGCAGCAGGAACAGGGAAGGAGTAGAAAGAATACTACGAGCTAGTGGTAGTTACTATTACAGAACACGAGTAGGGACCACAGAGGCTGGCAAACAATTGAAAAGATGACAACCGTAACTGAACGGCAATAAAAAAAAAAATAAGTAATTTTTTTAAAAAAGAAAAGGAAAGATAGATTGAGCACGAACTTCAAAAGAAGCCTTGTGTTAGGTCATCGTTTGAGAGTGGTGCTAAAATAACGTCGCCCAGGAAACAGTGCTGGGAAGCAAGGCTCTCTTTCCCGCTGCCTTTGAATTTAGACAAATAAAAAAAGGAGCAGCCTACTTTCCCCTCCCTATGGATGGAGTTTCTACTTTATGAAAAGCCACCTTTGATGAAATGCTATTGTTTCACTGTCAACAAAGTGATCAGCACCTCAGATACCTATAGTAACTTCAGCAGCTTTCAGGTGTCATGGTCCTGTGTTTTCTGAAAGCTTCCACTAGGTAGAAAACTGGCGTCACTTCACGGCATAGATTTGTAAACTAACTTTTTCATATGTATAAACCATTAAGAATCATATTTCCTTTCAAAAGGAGCTTTACTGATAATGCATTGTTACGGGTTGAATTGTGGCCCCTAAAAAAAAGAAACATTGAGGTTCTAAGCCATAATACTGCAGAATGTGACCTAATATTTGGAAAGAGAATCATTACAAAAATAACCAAGTTAAAGTAAGATCATTAGGGTGGGCCCTAATTCAATACAACTAGTGTTTTTGCCAAGAGGGGAAATCTACACCCAGAGACAAACAGGCAATAGATGGAAGACAACGCGAAGAGACAGAAACACAAAGAGAGCACCAGGTAAGACAAAGGAGTGATGCGTCTACAAGCTACACACCAAAAGCTAGAAGATTCTCCCTGCTAGTTCTCGGAAGAAGCCAACCCTGCTGATTCTGAACTTCTAGTCTCCAGAGACAATGAATTTCTGTTATTTTAAGCCACTGTTTTTTGTTACTTTATTACACAGCCCTAGGAAACCAACATACCCATTAATATATAATTTAAATTCCGAGTTGCTAGTATGCGAAAAAGAAATACACTTGCATTTCACTGTTTTTGTTCCAAACAGAAGCAATTGCTTTTATTCTTTCACAGAACTAACGTATCTTTATGTTCGAGCAAATACATTTATGTTCCCACAGGTGTATTCATAGTAAGACTTCTCACCAAAATCTCTCTAGGAATTAAAATCTCTCTGCAACTTCCGTCTCAACTGCAAAGCAGCATACATTAACACCTTAATTAGGTGCTTAGTAGATATGAATAAGTAATCCTTCTCGTAATAGGTCCCAATGCAGCCACAGCAAGAGTAGCAATACCCAATCCCAACTACAAAAGATGTAACTTTGACATCCTTCTTATTTTCTAATTTTCTGTGGAGATGAAGGAGAACCCCAAGCGCAGCTTCTGGATTTTCACCTGACTCCCGTTTTCAATGTTATTGTTCACAGTTAGACCCAAGTGGAAAGGCGCTAAGTGAGATTGCTGTTGAAACCGGAAGCAGTTTTGCCAACAGGTAGCCAAAGGGAAGCCCTACTGCAAGACATGTTTTCATTTTTTCGCTTAAACATGTCCCGCATTCAGGGCACGAAGTGCAATTTCCACAGTATAAGAGGTTAGCTGGGTTTTTCCCCCTTGAGAGTAATAAAGGTGTTGCCAAAAGAATTGCCTGAATGTTTCGGATCAGATGAGAAAGCTAATCCTGCTTTCCGAACGGCTTGATTTTGTCTGTCTGTATCACTGTTGTTCCCTTCCCCAGCACTTTGAAGAGAAAGAAATTTATTTTGGTCTTAATTCAATCACAAGAGCATCTTTGTTGAGGCAATTACTGTTGTGTGGGTAGTGGGTGTGACAGGTGAGTGAAACTGAGGACATTTAACACTGGTGAGAAGAGCTTTATTCAATCTCTTGCCAACCACTCAGAGTAACTGCTTGCCCGGGAGAGTATTTTCCCCAGTGCGAGATTGCAGAGCACTATCTTTGTAAGAAACCTGTCTTCGGAGAAGGTGCCTCTAAGCTAATATTTTCTTTCTATTTTCTATGGATGTCGTTCCTTTTTATGTATCTGTCTACCTTTTATACATATTTTGTCACTCTTTCCATCTGTTAAAAAAAATTCCCATTTCTGTCTGGGATTTTGATTGCATCTATGAACACGGGCAAAATTCTTTTCTTTCACAGCATTTTCTAGACATGTTAACTTGACTAGCAAAAGTGAAGTTCCCCAGAGAGAAGAAAATGGGTGATATAGTACTGAAAATGGGGCAGCCTAAATTTAAATCTATTAGATCAAATCTATAATTCAAACAAAATGAATAATGGTTCACTTGCAAGATGAATTGCTACATTTGCATAATTTTAAAAAAACCAGAGTTTCTCATCTTGATTCACTAAAGATAAATGAAATAGTTGAAAACATAACTCCTGAATTACTTCTCTGTTTTTTCAGGAAAATAATTGTTTCTCCAAGTCTTTCTAAAGTTGCCTGATCCACAATTCACAGCCACAGACAAATATAAATCAATCTATCTGAGAGATGGGAGAAGTTGTGCACATTAGTGAAGGCTAAGAAGAGGACACAGACAAGTCTGGCCTCAGGTTAGCAACACAGGATTGAGGGGATTGTGTATTTCAATTAATTCATTGAAAATAATCAGCCAATAGTACCCATACAAGTATGAAACATACAAAAGATACCATCACTACCCTGAACGCTCTCATGTTAACTTAAAGTGCTGACTTCCCTCCCAAGCTAGTGAAGTTTTCATGACTGTCACCCATGCAGGAGAGGAGAGGGTCTTTTGATTGTCTTCAGAGGGAGACAAAAATTGTGGGATTCCATAAGGTCCTGCGCCAAGGGAAGGGGGAGCTCAATAATAAATACCTTAAAGTGGTTTCTACTTACTAAGTACATTTCCAAGTACCTAAATTCTCATGAAAGACAACATTCCATCATGCTGCTATGCTGTGCTCACATAGAAAAGAGAAAAAAAACCTGAATAATTTTGGTAAAAACTTTTAATGCATGGTTGGTTTGGGGATTTGAAGGGAAAAAAGATGTAGATGACCAATATATCTTAGGAATTAAATGGTCTTAGGTTCCAACCCCAGCTCTATTACTTATAAACTATATGACCTCAGGAATTTTCCTTATCTTCTTTTTGCACCTCAGTTCCATTACCTATAAAAAGTGGAAAATGTCACTATCTGCCTCATAAATCGTGATGGCTAAATGAGACAACATTTCCACAGTAGTTAATTTAGAACGTGGCTCAGAGTAAGCACAAGATAAATGTTAACTCTATGCACTAGCAAAACACGATTATCATATGCACAATGTATAATAAATATATATAAAATATAATAAAAACAAAAAAATCATTTCTATAATTGACTAGATACATATAGTTCAGTTAATTTCCTGAAGACAAACTGCCTGAATCAGGTGATCAGTTACCCTGTTGATAAGAGTCAGTTCATCAAGTTCTGTCAAAGGAACAGATAAAGGCTCGGGCTTGTTTGAGTCAGACAGACGTAAGTTAGAATCTTGACTCAACTACTTAATACATACATATTTTGGTATAATGCCTATTCTGCATCCCTCATTTGTAAAATAAGGGTAATAAAATATCTGTCACATAAAATGTACATTTTTAAAATACATTATATATTAGATTATATATAATAGATGATGTATATTAGATAATAGATTATGTACATTAAGCTATATATATATATAGCTTAACCCTGAGCTTGGCATATATTTAGACCCCAATATTAGTTACCATTAGTTGTTACTATTTTAAAAAAGATCTTTGGGCATCAACTTATGAGGCTAGTGACATAGGTGTTTCTTCAGATGCAGCCTCTCCTAGCAGAAAAGACCGAAAGCCTGGGACCATATGCATAAATGGCATTGTGGGCCGTCACTAAACACCTCAGCAATGTCAAGGGGCCAATGGGAAGGAACGTTATGTACAAAATGTTCTGATGAGATGGTATGTATTCTATAAGGTGAGACAAAAAAGTAGCTTGTTTTATAACTCTCATGTCAGCATTCTTCACTTCCTTTTGTAGCAGAGGTAGCAAATAAAGCGTGTCTCTTTCGAAGGCAATAATTATCGAGCAGGTACTTTGTGTGAAGTGTAGTGCTAGTCACTGGGGACAATTTTTTTTTAAAGATACCACCTCCTCCTTTATGGAGTGAAAGTCTAATAAGAATGGTGGACACTTTTTAAATATCACACAACTAAATATACAATATAAATTATGTGGGTACTACAAAGTAAAAGTAAAAATCACAGCCGGGGAGATTTTGTGTGATCAGCCTTCCCAGTTTGCCCAGGGCAGCGCTGGTCTCCGCACTGACAGTCTCGCTGTCCATGAATCCCCTCAGTCCTGGGTGAACCAAGAGAGTTACCCTGCAAGTAGAGTAACAGGGAGGTATCCCTGACAGAGGAGGAGGTCCTCGGCCTCAGAATCCACAAAAGAACATTACTGGTGGCCGAGCAGCTCTGTAGGGCCCAAGATGGGAAAGCAGCTCAGCCAAAGAAGATCATGGCAGAAAGAGGCTGGGAGGTGAGGCTGGGGGATTCCACCTCAACAGCACCAGAAAGATTCCAAAGGGTTTGGGGCAGAGGGGCAACCATATTCAAAAATCCTAAATATCTTAAGATGATCACTCTGGACACCATGGGGAGAAATGAGAGTAGATGGAAAATAGATATGGTGAACAGTGGATGAATTTGAGGGCAATGTTGACTTTTTGGGGGGACCATTTGTTTGGCTTCTGGTAAGAGCAGAACACCTGAGTAGTGGTATTCAAAGTGTGGTCGCAGCACCAGCAGCATCAGCTGGCAGCTGATTGGAAATGCAGTTCTGAACCCCTGCACAGACATACCGGATAGGGGACTCGGGCCGGCAGCGGCCCTTGATTCGACAAGTGCTCCAGGTGATTGTGATACAGGCCAGAGTCTGAGAACCACTCAGGTTCTCAGAGAACCACACAGGTCAGACTCAGGCCAGAGTCTGAGAACCACCGCTTTAAAAAACACAAAACTACTTAACAGCCCATGAAGGCTGTTACATTGCTTTTAAAATTGCTCTTAAAGTCAAAGCTTAGAAGGGCATGGAAATATGAGTATAGTATCACTCCCCTTCAAGGTCACCATTCTGGAAAACAAAAGCAGACAAGGAAAGAGAACAGAGGCCTACGTTATTTGTATTGGCAAATATAATTCAGATTTTTCAAATTCTGTTTTACCAAAGCAGTCCTGGAGGGATAATTGGCAGCTTGAGGGAAAGGTATTTAAACTGTAGTTAGAAGGACAAGAAAAAATAACAAGTTTAAAGTTTGTCAGTAATTACCAGGTAAAATAATAATGGTTACATGAAAAGAAAAACCACGAAACAATTTCCAGAACTTCCCAAAACCAAAATCCCTTCCAGTTCTGTATTTTTGTGAGTCCATGGACACAGAGAGAAGTTTAATTCTGGAATTTAACTCTTTCATATTTAGACCCATATGACTCTATGTGAATTTTCAAAATCCCAGGCTAAAATTGTTATCTCCCTTTCAATCCAAGGGTGTACTCATAAACAGAGATATAATTAAAGCTTGATAGATAAGACTCCAAGAGTGCAACAGTGAAAGGGCTTGGCTTATCCAAAAGAAGTAGGTGTGGTGGGGAAAAAAAAGGAGTTTTACGCTGTATCAGAATTTAGAGTTGAGAGTAGAAACACAGTAGAAAAAAACATTTGCTTGTCAAAAAGAAAACCAAATGGAAGAGCAACAATGAAAGAATACTACAAACTCCCAGACCAGAGAATTGTGGATGATGCTTTCATTTAACAGCAAAATACTTGGGTAGAGTTGAGATACAGTAGGTCATGGTGACTCAATGCTTTCAGCCTCTGGAAGACATTCAATTCAATCGCAGAGTAGAAAATGTTTCCCTGTTTTCATGGCCATTTTGTCCTCCAGATAGAAAACAACCTGGGAATCTATAAATCTGGTTCTAGTGTTGGCTAGCAAAGAAGTGGCTTGTTATGTAAATCTGTATTTTGAAATAGAAGCGATTTTGCTTAGGCATTACAATAGCAGAGGAATAAAAATATTCACAAAATATTCTTCAGAAGAGCATTTACTTTTAGATACAGATCTATATACCATGTCACTCATTACTCTGGGAAAGCTCTTAGAAAATGTGCCCGTGGATTGGTAAATCGTTATTTCCCCATCTCCTCAGCTCCTGGAAACCACCATTCGACTCTCCATTCTGTAAACATGATTAATTTAGATACCTTATATAAGAGGAACCATTCAGTGTTTGTCTCTGCGTGACTGGCTTGCGTCACTTAACGTAATGTGCTCCAGGTTCACCCGTGTTGTTGCATATTGCAGATTTTCCATTTTTAAGCTGAATGATATTCCATCGTATGTATACACCACCTCTTCTTTTTCCATCCACCTGCTGATGGATGTTGGGGTTGTTTCCACATCTCGGCTGTTACGAATAATGCTATAAACACGAGCGTGCTAATATCGCTTGAGAATCCTGATTTCAGTTATTTTGCAAGTCGGTTGCTGGGTCGTATTGCAGATTTATTTTTAATTTTGAGGAACCTCCATACTGTTTTCCACGGTGACTGCACCAATTTACATTTCCACGAACAACATGCAAAGGTTTTAATTTCCCCACAGCTGAATCAACATGTGTCTTTTGTTTTTTAAGCTCATTTTTAAAATTTGTTTTAAAGTCTCCATAAATATTTAATAAAATCATTTTAAAATAACACTTACATCAAGCTCTCCATCTTTTTAAAATATTTCTTGAGAAAATAAGTACAAATCTTACATTCGGCCTCCCACTCCAAGGCAGCCAGCGCAGTAATGATGATTTGATGAAGAGTCGAGAGGTAGTTGACACTTTCAAAGCATCACATGCTGAAGGGAAAGTAATTCAAATGATTGCACAGAACACAGTCACAATTTTCATTTTAAATTTGCAATGCAAAATTTAAAATGAAAAGATGTTCTGCAGAATTTTCATTTACAAAGACTACTGTTCAAGAAGGAAAAGAAAACCCTGGCTGGTGTGGGTCAGTGGACTGAGTGCTGGCCTGTGAGGCAAAGGGTCACCAGTTCGATTTCCAGCCAGGACACAAACCTGGGTTGCAGGCCAGGTCCCCCGTAGGGGGCGCACAGGAGACAACCATGTGGTTGTCTCCCTCTCTTGATGCTTCTCTCCCTCTCTCCCTCCTTTCCCCTCTCTCTGGAAATAAATAAATCAAATCTTTAAAAAATAAAAATGAAATGGCAATTAAAGAAAATAGCAATTAACAACTGTTTAACAAATAGGAGCAAATGACAGTATAAAATGTTAATAACCACAAGCACTGAACAATGTGGATTTGGACTCACAAAGTGGTCTTTAAATGATTGGAAAAATACGAGTGCTCTTGTGTGCTATTCTGAAGTACATTTGTGTAAATGGGGAAATTTCAAGAGAATTGCTCTTGGCTTCATAAATACTTTTATGAACTTTTGAAATACAATCCGTGTTTTTATGTACACAATTACTACAACGCTAATAACTACAGATGGTATGTGAACTCTAAATTTCTACTCTCCTGGGATTTTTTTCATTCCTAATTTTTGTTATCATAAGCTTTTCATCAATATACTCTATAAACAGATTGCATTTACAAATATTTTTAGAGCAAAGGAAAAGATTCTATGCAATATCTACTGTCATCATATTTTGGCTTACATATCTAATAGAAAAATAGCGATATATGCAGGTATCTAAAACCATTATGGTGTGTTGATTAAAATAGTTAAAAGAAAAGAATGATATGAATCTTCTGAAAGTCTTCATATTCCTTCTGTGGGAAGTGTCACAATAACCATAATATCCACTGGTGCTGGGTTTTCCTTTCTCAAATTTCATCCATGACAGTCTTAATAGAATTTCCCAATGGCCCACAAATCATAGGCTTTCCTGAGAAATATACAGTGTCACATCTATAATGTTATTAAATCCACATAATTTTTTAATAAAAGGAGTTTTAGATAAAGTCTAAATGCCTATTGAAAATTAAGCCAGCTCCAATCATACCTAGAGACAGACATAAAGATGGAGAGAAGGACCAGTTGAGGTTGGTTGATTCTCAAGGAAATAGGTGAAGACACAGACCAAATATAGTTGGTATCTGTCAGTTTTATAGTATTTAGGCTTTTTAAGTTATATAAATATCTCTTTTAATTATCTTACTGAAATGGTGAGGACTTGTTTAAATACAGATTAAAATACAATACTTGCAAGAAAGATGACCAAAATATGCCAAGATATCAAAAAATAATAATAACCAACAACGACTAGATTACAGAAATTTTAGTCAAGAGGGCAACATAGGTAAATGCAGTACTCACCTTCTCTTGCAACCACATCGAAATTACAACTAAACTATAGAACAACCATCATTCAGAACCTCCCTAAACCACAATGAGACAGGTAGGAGGGGCAGAGATGTGGAACAGGCTGTTCCCACACTCACGAATGGTGGATAAAATTGGGAGGGATATTTTGGCTGCATAGGTCATCCCTGAGTAGAGTGGGGTCCCAATTGCACACCAGGCCCCACCCCGCCAAGACTTTCAGTGCCAGGAAGAGAATTCCCATAACTTCTGGCTGTAAAAGCCAACAGAGATTGAGACTGAAGGAGAGGGAGGACTCCTGAAATCCAAGGCATTCCTCTTAAATGGCTCACACACAAACTTACTCAGACTCACTCCCTCTGACCTCCAGTGCTGAGACAGCAGCTTGAAAGGCACCAGAGACATACGGGGAGGAACTAAATTGTCCAGTATCAGGGCAATATGTGGGGGTCTCAGCATGCCCTATGCTTCTTGTTACGTGAGTGACCCAGACCTGGCACTAGCAGCAGCTGGCTTTGTTGCATAGCTTGGCCTCACCTGGGGACCTCCAATCTCAGCACAGCAGCAGCCACCTACAGACCACTTTGTAGCTCATGCCAGGTGGCCCTAGGGAAAACACAATTGGCAGCTGACTTTGGCCTGAACCTCCTGGGAGGCCCCAGCACAACCAGTGAAGAACTCCAGATCATTTTGAAGCATTGCCACCTAACCACGTCCACCAAGTGACACACTCAAGGGGCACACCCAAGGTGCACACTCAATGAGCTCTAGAGCCCAGCTGAAGTAAATCCTGTTCTGTAGGGTGGGACCCTGCATAGCTGAACCTCCACGGTGGTTGGAGGTCAGGGGTTGTGGGTCATAACCAGTCTTTACAGCTGATCAGCCCGAGGGTAAATCTATCCTATTGATGAGTCAGTAGCAATCAAGGCACAAGCAAGAGAAGCGTATACACAAAGGGTACATCTTCAATGCCCAGCTTGGGTGATCAGGGAGGCTGTGTCACTGGCTCCTATAGAGCACATACTACATTAGATCACTCTACCAAGCCTGGGAGACATAATAGTGCCACATAATACAAAGAAAAAAACATAGGGAAGCTGCCAAAACTAGAAAACAAAGAAACACATCCCAAATAATAGAAGTAGATGCAGAGTTCAAAACAACTGGTTGTAAGGATGCTCAATGAACTTAGTGAGAACTTCATCTGCATAAAAAAACAAGTCAGAAATGAAAGCTACACTAACTGAAATAAAGAATAATTTATAGGGGATCAAGAGTAGAGGAGATGAAGCCAAGAATCAAATCAGTGATTCAGAATATAAGGAAGCAAAAAACACCTGATCAGAAGAGCAAAAAGAGAAAAGAAGGAAATGAGGACAGTGTAAGGACCTTCTGGGACAACTTCAAGTGTTGCAACCTTCACATCATGAGGATGCTAGAAGGAAAAGAGAGTAAGATATTGAACACTGATTTGAAAAAAAATAGTGACAGAAAAATTACTTAACTTGGTGAGGAGAGAGTGCCAAACAAGTTGGACCCAAAAGGGCCCAAACCAAGACACATCATATCTAAAGTGCAAAAAGTTAAAGACAAAGAGAGAATCTTAAAAGCAGCAAGAGAAAAGCAGTTAGATACCCACAAGGGAGCTCCCGCAAGATAGCTTATTTCTCAACAGAAACTTTGCAGGCAAGAAGGGAGTGCAAGAAATATTCAAAGTGATGAAAAGCAATGACCTACATCCAAGATCACTCTACCTAGCAAAGCTATCATTTAAAACTGAAGGACAGATAAAGAGCTTCCCAGACAAGAAAAAGCTAAAGGAGTTCATCACCACTAAACCAGTATCACATGAAATGTTAAAGGGTCCCCTCTAAGAAGAAAAAAAAAAGATTAAAAATATGAACAAAAAATGGCAAAAAATACATATCTGTCCACAACTGAATCTAAAAAACAAAAGAAATGAACAAGCAGTACAGAAACAGACTTATAGATACAGAGAACATTTTGATAGTTGTCAGAAGTGATGGGGGTTGCAGGGTAGGTGAAAAAGGTGGGGGGACTAAGAAGTACAAATTGGTTGTTACAGAATGGTCACAAGGATATAAAGTACAGTATAGGGAAGACAGTTGATATTATAACAACTATGTGTGGGGTCAGATTGGTGTGAGATTTATCAGGAATGATCATTTAGTAAGTTGTGTAATGGTTAATCACTGGAGGTACACCTGAAACTATTTTAATAATGTATGTCAATTTTAATTGAAAAAAATAAAAGTGATTTGAAAATGAAAATACAAAAAATAGATTACCCAACACTCTTAAATTTTGTCATCAGATGAAAGGATTTGGGAGGCCAAAAATAACATACAAGAGAAATATTTGAAATTATGTACTCTTCTTATTCTTACTTGAGTGCACAAATCTGTAGGTTACAAGCTTACGTTTTGGCAAACTAACACTTTATGTATCTCCAATGAGAACTTCATAATTTCCCAGTAAAGAATTCAAAATTGAAACTAACTTCAGGAACGAAATGGAAGAACATAATCCTGATCTTTTTGTCTACTTCATCTTTTTTCTTTTAACTCATATAAGTGTCCCTTTTTATTTAAGATTAATCCTTCTATGTATGATCTTTGTATGATTCCTTTCCACCTCCATGATAATCATAATCCATCAATCCCTTCTGTCTCGCCTGCACTCCCAGTGTCTCAAAGGTGCTCACATTCCATCCAATCTGTAAGCAATCATTTTCAATCATTTTTATTTTGCTAAGAAATTTCACTGTGTGTATTCCTTCTACTTCCAGTCCAAACCTTGCCACCACTTTCCCTAAAAATTGGTTCTTGCCTCATTTGCACCTGAGACAACTCTCCATAAAGACTCCTTCTAATCATAAAATCCAGTTGTTTTCTAAACCGTCATTCTCTTTCTTAACATTATTGACATACCATTTTTTCACAAAACAAGAAAAAACAAATTCTCATTCCTTAACATCATGAAAAATCACCTTCCACTGTTATTTCTGTATTATTGGGGGTTTTTGTTTGTTTCTTTTCCAACTTTTCTTCTCATTTTCAACATTTGTCCCTGAATGGTCAGCATCTTTCACTTTTATCTATTGACCTTCCTTTAAACCATCTCTTCATGTGTTCCTATAATCTTCATTTGTCAGCTTTATAAAAAGTATCCCAACAAAGTATCTCCAGCAGCTGCTGACCCTTCTAGGATGTTACACTGACATACTGAACTCAGCGTCCTCAAGCCAGATATTTTCCCCAAACCTCATTCTCCAAGTATCTTCTCCCAAGAATTCCCCGTATTTCTCCATTACCTTCATTCCAGAAATCCCTTCCATTACTTCCAATAAGCACTCAAATATAATGGATTTGTTTTCACAGTGTAATTCACATCCACCTCTTCCCATTTCCTTTTGCTGCCACTATTCACTTCTGAACACTTATGGTAATAGTCTCTTCCAATCCTTTCCCTTTCAATACATCTGTTATCTTGTCATTAGATTAGATATTCTTAAATATAGCCTGTTTTCTTTACCAACTTTCAATAGTTCAAGTGAAGTTCAGACTCCATCTGTCATTCACAGGCCTCATTTGTGTATATAACAAATTACTGCAAAATGTACTGTCAATGAATAATGTGGGTCAGGAACTGGGACAAGGAATAATAGAAATGTCTTGTCTCAGCTCTACCGTGTTGAAAGTCTCTTATGGAAGAGTTGAAAGCTGAGAGCTGGATTCATCTGAAATCTCTGTCACTCACAGGTCTAGCCATTGGTCTTGGCTATTCCTTTTAGGGTGACCTTTTTATGTGACACTCTGCAAGGGCTAGTTTGAGCTTTCTTGTAGCTTAGTGGTTGAGTTCCAAGGATAAGAGTCCCAAGCAAAAGACAGCCAAGCATAAATTCTATTTTTTTATGACCTAGCCTCTGAAATCATGCAGCATCACTTGCACAGTACTTCATGGGCTCCAGCAGTGTCAAGCTCATCCAAGTTCAAGAGAAAATAGAATCTATTTCTTGTGGGGGGGGTGGCAAAATTCTGAAAGCCTGGGCACCAGAAATCTTGTGGCAGTTGTATGGAGAAAGTGTATTTCCACAGATCTCCACCAGCTGGCCTTAGCCTGCATCCTCAGTTGGACATTACACTGATTTTATACAGGACTTTTCCTTCCCCCAGCCTGGGCCCCTCCCTGTACATCCATCCTCATCCTGAGGTAGAGCACACCACCACTCCTTTCTGGAATTCTGGCCCAAACTCAACTTACATAATCAAAACAAGGCCAGAAAAGCAAAGAGAGACTCATTTGTTTTATAATAATGACCAGATTTATGCAGTTGTACTATCAGAGGTTGCCACTTTTAGTCACAGAAAGGATTTTAGACTACAATTTCTTAATTCTGAGGCTGGCATTAAAAAGTGCTTCTTTTCTTCAACCCAGTTTTCTCCTATGCACCTAACCTGAAATGACCTTTCCCACCCCTGACTCCATTGCCTGTCTCAAATCCCTCTGATCCATTAAAGATAAACCTGAGTTGAATCATCAAAACCCTGAAAGAGTTTGAGAGGAAGAAGAACAAACAACCCAGAGGAAGAAATTTGGCAAAGGCCAAAAGGATCATTATAGAAGGCATACACAATGAAAAAGACAGAAATTCAGGGTCCATCTGAAGTGAGCCCAATTGTCGCCTTGAGTCGAAAAGCAAAGACCAGTTTCAAATTATCCCTGGGACTCAGTCTATGTATCTGATGGACTAATACGAAATACTTTTAGAGATGGAATATAACATTCCAATACTTTATAGCATAAGAATCATGACAAAGGGCTTAAATAAATTTCCTTTCTGCTTCCAAAGTCAGCAAGTATCAAGCACATCCCTCACTTTCCTTCCTCTTTGCCTCAGCTCCAAACGTTTGTTTCATCTGGAACGAGTGTATTCTGCAAATAAATACTGCTTTTTTTAGGTCCCATTCAAATGTCATCCCCGTGAAATCACCACAAAAGGATGTGATCCTTCTACTCAGGCCAATAGGTACAATGCTTTCCTGCCTCCGTACTGCATGAACACTACAGAACATTTTCCATACCCTTGGCCAAACTGAAAGATCCTGGGGAGAGTCAGAATCTCTCGTCTTTCCTCCCTTTGCACTTCAGACAATGCCTCAAGTATATTCACTTCTCAATAGACAGTTGTTGAATTAATGCATGATGAATTATTCAAATCCATAAATAAAATTTTGCTGCAACCATATTTGGGATTTTGAGAGTCATGCTGGCTCCTGCTTCTCATAAAAATGTACACCGAAGTTGAAGAAGTTACAGATAAAAGCAATTACAATGATCAGGTTTTTGCCTTCAAAAGGAAGATGAAATTCCTAAAACAAACAAAAAAATGAAGTAAAAATAAAATGAAGGTGGTTAAGACAAAATTTAATATATAAAAATTTAAGAAACTATACGCTGAGTAAATTCATGTACATACGACGAATCTCAGTGTACTGATATTTTTAAAGTTCCTCGAAACAGAAAATAGTAAATTGAGATGAATAAAGTGAAAATTTTGATATGTGGTTAAACTTCCTCCATTAATACATAATTTACATTATGACTAAGATAGCCTAAATGTTGCACTCAGCTTGATTAAACTTCAGACAGTTTTCATCCTAACGATAAGCCCCTAACCTCACTTTCTTAACGAATTTACTTAAAGGCATGCAATTATTTTTTTCTCTGCCCCTTTAAGCTATAAATCTCCCAGCCTTTTGCCAGTTTTATAGTCTAGGAATGCCTTTCTCAAGGAGCTGGTAGCTATCCTTTGGAAATGATGACACTTCCCAAGCCAGATGAAACCCCTACCTGCCAGTTTGTATGGGAGAGAAGGAGCCTAAGTTCAATCAGTGCCGAGGAACAAACACAGGTGGCCTCATCACATCCACCAACCGGCCCCTAACATTTGCCAGGGCTTTTCCATCCGCCAGCCCAAGTGCTGGACAACTCATCCCAGTCTTTCGTTTCAAAAGAGTTGAGGTCAATCTCTCTCCTTTACCATCTTGAATAAAGTCTTCCTTGCCTGTTTAACTCCATCAGGTGCATTTTTTCTTTGATAACCGTCATTTCAAAGATTAGCTTAAATTATGCATGTCAGATTCAGAAAAAAACGTTTTTTTCAGAGCTATTCTGAACTAGTTAGTCAAAGACAAATCCATATTCTTTAATAATGTATCCCTGAGTGTCATTATCAAAGACAGAAGAGTGTACAGAAGCGGATATAATTGATTTATTCAGGCATTGTCCCATCCATTCCACGATGTTTTTGGCAACTTCTATAGCGCTGTGAACAGGCATTTACTATTAAAAAGATGACAATATCTGGTCTGTTCCCACATGGACTGAAAAATCTAGGCTGAAGCAACCAAGTGTAAACAGCCGCACAATACAATGTGACAGGTGCTCCTCGGAGCTCTGATGCCTGCACCTACTGCAACCTCATCCCTGCCACACCCCTCAAACTCCACGCGGTCAGGGCAGCACTCCCTGAGAGGTACCCCAGTGCCAGCACCAACCAGCAGGGGGCCTCCAAATGAAGAGAAAGGCAGAATTCACAACTCCCCTCAGCACTTTGCTTCTAGATTCCAGGAGGTCAAAGTTCTCCATCCAGGGGGCCATTTTTCTCAGCTTTGTTCACTGACCACTGAAATACAAGTTTTGTACCCTTCTGATGTCCGATGTTTCTTATTTGTTCACTTAATTGCCTCTCTCATATCATATGCTTTAACCTACCTAAAAAAAAATAGTAATTAACCTTTACTTACTCTGCCTTGAGTAACATACATTAAGGTTAGAAACAGTTCTTCATAGATGGCATCACAGTTTAGACCACTTAAATAATGGTTTTCCTAAAACCCGACACTCTAGCACCTGTTTTAATTTCTAAGTCAGGGAAATGAAATGCCAGAAATTATGAGACTCACAGCTAATATTAGTCACATTTACCATAGGATTTTATATTCACTTTGTAAGAGTTGAGTTTGTTGACACCTACTTGCTTGTGAAATAAGAAAAGACCATCTTTTCTCCTGTCCTTGCTGACTGATTTATTGTGTTTGTTGCCATGGTGACAAAGCCATAGCTCCCAGGAGATCACTGATATAAACTGTGAATCTTCTGACCCTCTGAAACCAGCAATATAGAGAAGGTAGGAAAGCAAGCTCAAAAATCCCTCAGGTGGACCGATTTATGGAAATGCATGTTCTGCTGCTGTGGTCCAAACTATATCCAGTGTAAATCTCTAGTATTTTAGAAGAGAAAAATACAAATGGGCCCTGTGTCTTGAATTATGAAACTATTGTGAGATTAGTTTCTCTGAAAAATTCTGTTAGAACCTGTCCCCCAGCTTCAAGCGTAACAAATGTGACCTTAGAAAAGGCAGTGTGATTAACTTTTTGGACACTTGGCATTTGAGTTTGAAAGCAAGCAGAAATGTGTACAAAGTAGGTGTTTTCCTACAGTAACCTTACAAGTAATCTGCATATTAAAATAAGTTTTTAATGAGAAAACATCATAGAAAAGAAAAATAAATAGTACTTATAAATAATGACATTAGTTTTCTTTGCATAAAGGAGAAAGGGAAGATTTTTTAAGGTTAAGGTACAAATTAAGATACAAATGAATTCACCAGATCTCAGCATGCTTCATTTATTTATTAATTCATAAAGTATATATTGAGCTCCTGCAGTGTGCCAATGTTCTAAGCATGACAGACATTAAAATTTTGAATTACATCCGTTGTCTTTGGTCTTGTGAAGCATTTATTCTATAAGGCAGAGAAAAAAAGCAACAACAAATAAGCAAATATATATTTTTATATATTTACATATGCATGTGCCACACACACACACACACACACACACACACACACACAAGATGACATTGGGTAGCGATAAGTGCCAAGAAAGAAATAAAACAATAACATGATAGAGATGCCAGTGAGAATGTTCCAGAATGAATAAAAGGCAACTATATCTGGTAAATAAAGTGAGTGAGGAAAGATGGGGAAAGGGAAGGAAGTGGGGCCAAAGAGAGAGGCAGGAGTCAGAGCTTAAAGAACCTTCAAGGGCACATTTCGAAGTGATTGAATTTGTTCAGCACAGTGAGAAATCATGGGAGGGTTTAGAGCAAGAGAATAAACACAATTAGATTTGCATTTCTAAAAATAGCTGCTGGAATTTCATTATTTACAGCTATAATATGATTATATTTTAGAAGTCATCAAGCAACTTAATTTCACACAGTTTTGTATGTTTTGGACATTAAGATAGACAGATCATCCATGTATAATCCCAGTGATTGCTGGAACCAATATTACATCTAGACACAACTTCAATAGGCATCACCTTAATCTTGGTCTGTCCTAAGACTTCACTATCATAAGGCTTATAATAGATGACAGCAGTAATTATAATGACATCACTGGTAATAGTAGATATCATTTATTAAGAATTTAGCATGCTTCCGGCACATACTGAATGCTTTACATAATATATGACATTTAATCCTTACAAGAACCCCATTTAACATCTATTTTTATAGATGAGTAAACAGAATGATTAAGTTTTAGAATGATTAAGTGTCCTGCCCAACTTCCAGAGCAATAGGTAATAAATCAGGATTTAATCCAAGATATGTCCAACTTCCTAAAACAAACTCTTGGCCATTATACTTTTCTGCCTTGAAATCTTACCTAGTGATTAATTAAAATTTGTGTTAAAAATATGAACACAAAATATTTTTTAAATATAAAGGTTAAAAATTTTCCACTAAGTAGATATGACAGAGATATTTTATTTTGAGTAGAAAACATATTTAGGAACCCATTAGCATTCTTTTTTTCCCCCTCAAAGATGTAAGACTGGAACAAATTAACAGTGGCACTGCCTTGCAATCCACTCAATTTCAGTTAAGAGAGGACTTGGCAAGTTATTCTGATTCGCTGAAATATATTTTTTAAAGTGGCCAGCAACAAAACAAGTCCATTATTAAATCAATGGTACTTCAACCAATAAGACAAAGGGAAACACAAAGAAATGAAAACTGTTGTAGTGTTTTCTATTTTGATTTACATTGTGCCAGCCTCGTAAATCAGGGAGTGAGTGATTCACATTTTACCCATTCCCCAAATTCTAAGAAGTTAAAATTCTTAAATTGATAAGTGTATCTCTCTTTAATGACTCATTCATCTGGTACCCTTCTCCCAGAAAGACCGCAGCCTGGAATGCTGCCAAAAATAATGCAGTTTTTGTCTTAAATTTAGAGAAAGATTGCTAGCTGCTGTTGCTTCAGTACCAGCCGTAAGGATTCTGCTGGCTCTCTGGCCAGCACATTGCAGAGACCATGTCATTTTCAGCAATTGAATTGTCACTTAGAATTTTATGAATGCTTTTGTCTACTTTTTTAATTTAGCAACAAAACAGTATTTAACTGCTTTCTACTTTGCAATCATCTTCTAATATTCACTATCATACAGCTTCTTTAAAAAAATCAACCTAACAATCTTATATTATTTCCATACTCATTTCTCCCTCTTGGCTCTCTCCCAGCCAGCAGCCATACAACACACCCTGACATCACCCATCTACACACATTGCTTTGAGTGGGAAAGTTAAGAACATTTTAAAAAAGAAAAAAATACATCAAATGACTCTTCAGCCCTCGATTCTCATTAGAGCCTTTTCAGTGATTCCTCTAACAGCAGTGTGATTAGTTTAACATTTGGAAAAAAAGACAATGAGCTATTGCCATCCTCATTTCATGATGATGCAAGGTTAGTTGTTAAATAGCAGAAGCAGACATTCATGGCAAACTTTCAAGATACTTAGTTCGGGCTAAAGAAAAAACGCAAGCTATCCACCCCAATACACACAGCTATGGAAGACAGGCTGTGAATCACTTCTGAGTGATTCAGTACTGAGCCACTTCTGCATCTTTACTAAAATATTACTCAACCAATTTCAATGTGTTAGGCACCAAAATGATGACATAGCTTCTTCTTGCTAAACACATAGATATTAGGAGGAGGAAGATAACATGACAAAGGCCATAGTACAAGGCTGAATATAAGTTCATGAAGAGAGGTGCAGAGTTTTGTGTTAAATTAAAGAATGAAGAGTTCACTTTGACTAAGAGGATTAGGGGAAAGCTTTGATGCAGAGTAACACCGGATCCCTTCAGGAAAAGCAAGATTTTGACAGGAAGATTAGAAAGGGAGGGGTTGTTGGGGAAAGCATTAGACCCAGAAGAAAGGTCAACAACAAAAGAAGTTTAATGTAGTCAAAACAGAATGGGCCTGCAATTCTGAGATGCAAGTGTAAGAGCAGGTCCTTCTACTTACTAATAATCACATGGTCCTCAATCTCTACATCTGTATAATGAGACTAAACTGCTATGATTTTTTAACATTCAGAGATAGGAATCAGACAGCATATCTGGAGAACAGCAAGTGGCACAATTTATCTGAACACTATTTGATATACGCAGGTAGCGAGCAACGAACCATCTTGGAGAACTGATTTGGGTCATTGGGTATATTCAATGTCAGCCTAGGAATTTGAGCTGCACACAGTGGTGCATGTAGATTCAGAGAAGGTATCCCATACCACCTAAGATCTGCTTCAAGCTGAAAGCAGTTTATAGGGTAGAATGAGACCAGAAGGTGTGATTAGAGTAAAAATTTAAGTGTAGTAGGGGTGAGAACCAGTGCTATAGTGGTAGGAATGGAAGTGATGGTGTACCCCTTCGAGGCACTGTGAGAAAGTTGTAGCTATCCAAGAGGAGCTTAACTCACTAAGTCATTTGGAGATACACATCAACGAAAGTATTGTTTTGTCCTTAAGTCAACCCCATTTACAAGTCTCATGATGGGAATGTTTTAGGTCACTAGAAATTATTGCTCTACTCATGTTATCTGTTATTTTTGGCTTTTATCTAGCCCGTCATGTCTGTTAGGGCCCTAAGGTGATTTTAAAAAAAGAGGATGGGGTGTTCCTGACAAGGTGGAGAACGAACGAGCAGTGGCTGTTGGCAGTTTCTCCCAGCTCACTAAAGAGCATCGTCAGAACCATAGTGTGTTTTGTAAGTGTGTTTCAGCCACAGCACTAGGCACAAAGGGAAAAATGGGACAGAATGTAAAGTCCAGAACTATGCTCAAGGCAACTTGCAATATAGTAAGAATGGCATCTCATAACAATGAAGAGCTGATGGATAATTTGGTAGATTGTATTAGGAAAACTCGCTCATTGCATAGAGGAAAAAGAAGGTTGTGTCCCTACCTCTTACTGTATACAAAGATGAATTACACATGGAATAAAGACCAAATGTGGAAGACATAAATACAAACCTAATTGAGGAAAAATGTAAGAGAACAGGTTTGTGAATCAAACATTGGAACACTTTCTTAAAAACAAGGATTCCAAAAGCACAATATAGGAAGCCAAAAATGATATGTATTGCATAAATCGGAACGAAGTTTTTCTGTTTAATGAAGGATCCCAAATACAGAGTTAAAAGAAAAATAACAGCCAGAGTGAAGATGCAATAAATGTAAAAAATTAAGCATGAATTAATTTCTAAATTATATGAAGAACTGTAAAAAATAAGGAAAATACATTAACTCATTTTTTCAAATGAGCAAAGGCCAAAAATAATCAGCTCGTAGAAATATGTCTATATATCTAATAAGGCTCAAATTCATTACTAATCCAAGATATGCATTAAAAGCATAAATAAGTATTTTTTATTATTATAAAAATAAACAAAGTTGGAAAACACTAAATTTTTGGTGAGGATTTGGGGAGAAGAGAATATTTATCCACTGCTGTTAGAAATAAAACCTGGACGTAGTCATTCTAGAGATCAACCTGATAAAATTAAGTATCAAATCTTCTAAGCATGATCATATTCCTGAGTACCCATAACAGGGCATGTGTGAGAATGCTCATCAGATCATTGTTGAGGTAACAGAGAGTTTGGGATAACCTAGGTACACCTCACTACAGGAAAAAAGTTAACTGGCTGCAACTCGGTAATACTGTGGATACTATGAAATATGAAATGCAGCATTAGAAGCTATGATTTAGATAAACACACAGTGACTTGGCTAGATCTCATTAACAGTGTTGACTGAATAAAGGGATAGGACAGAATAGAGCTATGTAGTGCAATATGATTTATGTTAATTCAAAACACATATACAATAACTGAAGCAGTCAAACATAGACACAGAAAGTAGAACAGTGGCTATCAGAGCTGGGGGAGGGAGAAAAGGTGTATTGCTGTTAAGGGGTAGAGAGTTTCATATTTGCAAGATGAAAAAGTGCTGGACATCTGCCACAACACTGTGAATATACTTAACACTGTTGAAATGTATACTTCAAAAATGCTAAGAGAATAAATTTTATGTTACATGATTTTTATAATAAAAAATTATATTAAATATAAAAAATAAAAACATGTATATAATCAAAGCTATGGCTACTGAGTTTATAAGGTAAAGGCATATTTAAGAGCCTACATTACATGTGTACCCTGGATTGAGAATTCAATTGAAATGAGAACCAAGGTTGAACAGAATTAACATAAACACATAAAAAGGACAAACAACAATGCACTATAAACTGATGTGTACAAATAGTTCAAAGGAAGAAAGAGAGAAAGACATAGAGTGAAAGGGAGGGGAGGGAGATAAAGGAAACAAGGAAGGAAAAAGCAGAGAGGGAGGGAGATTATCACGAAGGAACCCAAAACTTCCCATGGTTTTATCCTCAATCATACCATGACTTCCCCAGCCACCCAGTGTCCCTAACACTCCCCAGTTGTGGCATATCTGGAGGCAGGTGGGTACATTCTCAAGCAGCCCTTTCTAAAAATATTGGAATTGGGGCTGTAGATAGGACCGTGACCTAAGAAAAGGCAAAGTAAATGTTGTCAGTTAAAGGTGAGATCATATGGTATTGGTCTTTCATTGCCTGGCTTATTTCACTTAGCATAATGCTCTCCACTTCCATCCATGCTGTTGCAAAGGGTAGGAGCTCCTTCTTTCTCTCTGCTGCATGGTATTCCATTGTGTAAATGTACCATAGCTTTTGATCCATTCATTTCCTGATGGGCACTTAGGTAGCTTCCAATAACCAGAGACACTGAAATTAAGAACAATCTGACAGTAACTAGAAGGGAGGTGGGAGGGCATAATGGGGGGAAGGGGAGAAGGGTTTTCAGGAACAACTATAATGGACAAAACCAAGGGTGGGGGTGGAAGCAAGGGAGGGAGGTGGGTTCAGTGCCGGGCGGGGAGTGGTGGGGAGTAAACACAGATGACGGTAATTGAGCAACAATAAAATAATTTTAAAAAATAAATTAAAGGTTGTTAAGAGCCTCAGATGACCCTCAACTTGACAGGACAGTATGATAGAAAAGTATGTTCAAACATGGGCTTTCATGGAAACCTGAAGGACTCTGAATCTGAATTATAAGATAAAAACTGGTTCCCCTTTAAATGCAGGCCTCATAGCTCTGTTTTTGCCCGATATGACCTCATTATAAATCTCTCTGGCTTATACTCAAAGCATATTTAATTTTACTTGCTTTCTGGCTACCTACCCCAATTATCTTTGAATTTGCATTGCTAAAACTATTTAAGAACTGACAGCAATTCGGTTTCCCTATTTTCTCTTTCGGTTCATTTCATAAATGTAGTGATTCAAAGTCACATTTTCTTAAAAATTCTTATTTTACCTCAGATACCTTTGTTTCATTTCTCTGCTCACCCTGCAAAGATTCTTTTTTATCTCTAAAGCAATAATTCTTTTTTAAAATAATTTTTCTTTTATTGATTCCGGAGAGAGGGGCAGGGAGAGAGAAACACTGATACATGAGAGAGAAACATCAATCAGTTGCCTCCTGCACGTGCCCTGAATGGGGACTGAACCCGCTACCCAGCCCTGTGTCCTGACCAGGAATGGAACCTGCAACCTTTCAGTTAGATGGACAACACCTCACCAACGGAGTCACACCTGCCAGGGCTAAAGCAGGAATTCTTATCAGGTGCTAATACCAGTTGGGGCCAGATAATTTGCTGTGGGGAGCTGCCCCGTGCATGGCAAGATGTTAGGCAGCGCCCCTGGCCTCCTGGCCTCCACCCACTAGAGGCCAACAGCTTTCCCTTTAGCTGTGACAAACAAAAACATCTCTGGATAATTCCAAATGTCCCATGAGAGACAAAACTGTCCTTAGCTTAAACTAGGTTCATAAAGATTCTAATGTATCTTGGGGATTAATCCTACAGATCATTAACCAAAATAATGAGAAGTAGAGAGCTTTATGGAATTCCTTGCTCACCCCATGAATTATCATTGAATAGGAGAAGTTATCGTTGACCATTAATCATTACACTTTGTCGATGGTCTCACTCTATTCTGCAGAGCCAGGCCAAACTCTCCTGAAACCCTAGAGAGGTGTCTCACATTTACTCACCTAGAGTGTGCTCAGTTTACCTCATAGTATTTATTGAAGCACCTGCTTCCTTAATTATTTTTCAATTGGTTATCTGTTCTTGAGTCATCAGAAATCAATCTTTTATGTTAATGAAACAGATACATGCTCTACATCATTTTTGTTGTTGTTGAGGAGCCCCTTTTGTTTGAGAGTTTTTATCAAAAGTTCTACTGAAATGTTATATACTCGAGCATTCAGAAAAATTTTCCACTGCAGACATCAGCATACGTGTATTTGTGCTTCATATGTGAGCTAGATATCACTATTAGAACAATTCTCCCAAGCATGCCTCACATGAATTGGTAGTAAGAACAAAGATTTTTCTCTAGCTTTACTGACACATAATTGACAAATAATATTGTATATATTTAAGGCATAGAACTGATGATTTGGTACATGTGAAATGACTACCACAATCAAGCTAATTAACACATCTGTATCTTCACAGAGTCACCATTTTCTGTGCATTCTTGGTGAGAACGCTTAAGATCGCTCTCAGCAGATGTCAAGTGTACAACACAATATTCCTAACTATAGTCATCACGCTGCACATTGTATCCCCAAACTTACTCATCTTATAGCTGGGTGCCCTCTGACCAACATCTCACTGTCTCTCCCCTCCATTTGCTGACAATCGGCATTTTGCTCTCTGCTTGTGCTAAATCAAAGGTTTTAGTGTTTCAACCCAGACCCATTTCACAGGGCCCGCAGGGACGCTCTATCGAAAACAGTGGTTCGTCACGGATCGTACACACCGTCTGAGATTGGTGAGCGTCACTCAGTCTGAGTGACGTGCAAATAAAGGAATTGTTTCTTATTGATTTTCGTTTGTTAATAAATTTTCAGTAAGTCCCATTTCCTTGCGATCAGTTCAGTAAGACCAAACTTAACAGACTGAATCTGCATAATTAAGTAAACTGGGCGTAAAGTGCGATGACCGATTCTAACGCACTGCACCACAACTGCTGTGGTCGGTCATGGAGAGGGTCGCTGGATCATGTTGGCCCAGTACTCTGCCTTAGTTAATTAGAGGAAAAGTAATTACAAATTTACATTTATAAAAAATTTCCTTGTTGGAAATGGGATTGAGCAATTATCACCATTTGGCCTCTGGTTCTATGCTTGATGCTGGAACCAACTAACCACTTAGCAAGGTGGGGGCAAAACCTATCTTCCAAAATTGAAAAACCACATTGTAATACATTTTCTTATGAGCACTTTAGGAGGTCAGATGCGCATAGGGGGATAAAGTAAAAAAATACAAGTATGTGTAACGAGAACGACAGACAACCTAGGCTGATCGTACAGGCTACATGCCGTCCCCTTGGTGCTTGAATGCTGCGTGTGGAATCTATAGCTTCTGGGGCAGTGTTGCATCATAGAGGCTGCTCCGGGTATTTTGTCTTTCTAAAAACTAGATTAGATTATTATCTTCATGGAATTATTTTACTAAGTACAAAAGTCTCCTCTAAATGCTAAATTACCCAATGGCTTTCATTTTGTTTAACTTGAGGTTTTTCTTTTCAATTAAAATCAGAGGCCGCCGAAGTTTGTGAATTATACAAGAGCATGTTTTGAGAAGCAGAAAGAATTTCGGGGGGGCTAGAAGAAGTATAAAGATACCACAGGGAACTGAAAAGTAAACTGGGAAACCCAGCCTGCTTAAGACACAATTGGCCCGTTTCACTATCCCACCTGGGGTCCGCCAGAGGAATCCATTCAAATGTTGGGAGTAGAGCACACATTTGATGTAAGACTTTTTGATGGGTTGACTTGAATAATTTTATCTAGCATTTATATTTAGAAACAACTTTCAAGTCATTTTTATCAGCAGGGGGTTCACAACAAATGTTGAGGGTGTCGGACATCGTACCTGCACGGCAACCTTGAAGAAGCGGATTTAAGTGGCCTTCCCAGTCTGTCGTAAACGTTGAAGTTAATGAACTAGTATTGAAATCATCAAGGAAATTTTTAATGTTGGCCTACTCTTTGCTTGCCACCTCTCACTGTCCCTGAGCCATCGGTTTGGCAGGTAGCGCAAACGACAAAGAAGGCCCTCTGTTGCGTTCTCTGCCTTCTCTTTGACTTCTCTTTAAAATTCATTTTTAGAGGTTGCACAATATCACAGATTTTTTCACATTTTAAATTATAATGTCAGTATTAGCATGCATAATAAATTTCATATTCTCTTTAAAAACTAAAAACCAATTATGCACTTATATCAATTTCTTGAACTTACATAAACCTTTTATATAAGAAAGAGGCTATGGCTATATCACCTAATGAAAAATAATGTAATTCTTCTATCTTCCTTAAATTTTAGGAGCTACACAGAGAGCCATACTTAAAGTTTAACTACTTTAATGATTCCTTATGTAAGGGAGATCTTACTCTGATTATAGTGACATACTGGTTTATAGATCTCAAGTGACCCAGTTTTGCAAATTAGAAGGTGTTATGAATTAAGTTATCATGTTGATCTATGGTTCCTAAGCGAATTCATCAGGAAAAAATCTGCAAAACTCAAATATCTTAGAACCATCATTTTCAGCATAAAAATCTACAGAGGGAGGGGGATGGGATGCTTTAGCCTCACACCGTCAGTATGCAGGCAATCAACTTGGTAAACATTTTAGCAAGATAATCCAAGTTCATTAAAACTTTGGATCCGGCTCTCCCTATCCTATCACCATCTAAACAGCCAGTTATTACTGACATGATATTAATGACAAGAAAACTGACCCTATAAACACATGAAAATAGAAAGTTAAAACTTCGTGACTGTTTTTTAAAGAACGAGAAACATTAGGAATGAAGGGTTAGAATAGCATATAGATTATTTTAAACCCAGTATCTTACATACAGTCTTAAGAATTGTATAGGAACTAGTGAATAACTATAGCAAGATAAAGCAAATGTATTCTTTTTTTAGATGTTATTTATTTATTTTTAGACAAAGGGGAAGGGAAGGAGAAAGAGAGGGAGAGAAACATCAGTGTGTGGTTGCATCTTGCATATCCCTAACTGGGGACCTGGCCCGCAACCCAGACATGTGTCCTGACTGGGAATCGAACCAGTGACCCTTTGGTTCACAGGCTGGTACTCAATCAACTGAGCCACACCAGCCAGGGCCAAATGTATTCTGATGTGATATTTCCTTTTTCTGTAGAACTGTATTTTCTTCCTTCAAGCAAGTCATTCATTACTTAATAGTATGCAATTCCTTTATCTCAATATTAACTGTAAAAGGCAGATATTTTAACCATTCAAGAATTAAAAATATCTTTGTTCTCTAACAATTCAAACATGAGTTCAAAATTAATTTAATTTCCTATTTCTCACCCTAGTCTACTTTCTGTCTCTTTGAGTTCAACCACTGTAGTATATCAAATAAGTGCAATCGTACAGTATTTGTCTTTTGTGACTGGCTGATTAGACTTAGCAAAATGTCCTCCAGTTTTATCCATGCTGTAGCATGTGTCAGAATGCTTCCTCTTTAAAGCTAAATAATAGTTCCTTTATGTATATACTACATTTGCTGCATCTGTTTATCTGTCAATGGACATTTGGGTTGCTTCCACTTCTTGGCTACTGTGAATAATGCTGCAATGAACATTGGTGTACAAATACCTCTTTGAGATCCTGCTTTGAATTGCTTTGGATATATGCCCAGAAGTGAGATTGCTGAATCATATGGGAGTTCTATTTTTAATTTTTTGAGGAACCTTCATACTGTTTTCCATGGAAGCTGTACCATTTTCTATCACCAGCAACAGTGCATAAGGGTTTCGATTTCTCTGCATCCTCAGCAACACTTGTTATTTTTTATTCTCCTGATAGTAACCATCCTAATGGGAATAAAACAAGATAACATTTTGAGGGGATAGGGAGAAGGGGAAAGATCTGGCTTTCTGGTACTTCAACTGACACTTCCAAACCTCATGTGAGACCACAGTGTAAGGGCTACTAGAATGTCACTTTAACTTTAGACTCCATGAATAAAATGGTAGTGGCCAAAATCATGGCAGGTTGATAAGATTCTCACTCTGTTCTGAACTGATTAGATCATATTACAGCATTATTTTTAATTCTGAGCATCATAGTACAAGGCACAAAACAGAATATATTCTGAGAAATTCTATCAGGACAATGAGGGGTATGGTAATCTTTGATTAAGAGAAACAGGTGAAGGAAATAGAAATTCTATTAGGCAAAAGAGAAGTTCACAGGGAGATAAAATAATGATTGCAAATAAATAAGGCTATCAAGCAAGAGAATATTCCTTTTGCTCTGAAAATCAAAATGTAGACTAAAATATGGAAGAACCTAAGAAACTTCTATCATTTAGAACTGTCCAACGAAGGAATGGGCTCATTTGGCGTGCTTGAGTATCCCCTTTTCAGCTGTCGGTCCAAGGAGACAGTTGAGGACATTTTACAGGATACTGTAAAGAGAAAATTACAATAATATGAACTCTAACTCACTTTCACACAACATGCCGTAATTATATTTTTAAATAGTGGAATAAATTTAGTTCTGAATCTCATAAAACCAGCCTCTCTTCTAGTTGTAGCCTGGAGCACATGCGTGCACACACCCACACACAGAAAAAGGTTTTCTTTTTAAACCTCCTGGTAACCATTGGTAATTTCCCTACCCTCCAAATCTCCTTCCCTCTCCTCTCCCTAAATAATTACCTAAAAGCACTGTCAGAATGACACATGGAAAAGATAAAAGTCAACACTGGTGCCCATTAGTATTTCTCACATTCTCAGCTTTTGATATTTGATTGACTACTTTTGTTACTTTCAAGATGTCTTCACTCAAGCTATCATTGATAAAATGCATTTTCCAAATGCTGCTGACATGTAGCATATTGCAATTAAAGCTACCTACTGGAAATGGCTATTTGTTATCCAACAGATACATACAGTGTGCACAAGTTAGGGCCTTTGCAGAACAAAACACTATCTTCAATTTCTCTGGACATAGGACAGACATAGGTAATGCTTTATACTAGATTTATAGCACTGAGAATTGTTACTGTAAAATCCCTTCACACTGTGTAGCAATGTTGTATCAACAGAAATCAACCACTTATGAGAAATTTTGAAATGGGGCATATTTTATTAAGTTTCTCTTTGAGAATGATCAGAATAAATGTGTATGTGGAGCTAGTGATTGTAAAGGATGGGGGAAGCTTTTATTCTATTCTTGATACAGAGAAAGAAATTAAGTATATTTAGGCTCTTCTTATTTTATTACCAATCACTTTCACCTGAGACAGACCACTGCTGGCACAAGTCAAGAAGTCAAAATACCTATTAGGGGATTTATCAATATTTCCTTTGTGTCATCCAGGGAAGGGGACCACCACTTCCTTATAATATAGCCACATACAACATAATATTATTGAATAATATTAACCTGCACCCTTTGTGTATGATAGAGGAACTCTATTTCATAAATGATGTTTGAGTCAAGTGATTAGAGCAATTATTTCTGGACCTCTCAGAATATCACTGTAAGTTTATCACAACCTAATAAACTTTTCATGAGACATATCTATTTTATATCACCATAACATCATTAAAACCTTTAATTCATATTTCTCCCATCAGGGATTTACTCAAATCCCGTTTATGGATTTAAGTAAAAGCATGACATTTCTCCGCATGAATCTCCACTTTGAAATTAAGATTTTTCAAGACTTATTGCCTCATTTGATTTAGGTTCTGTTTTGTTACTTTAAAGAAGTGTTAAGCAGGCATTTTTATTCTAAAGCCTTGGTCAATTTTAAAAACGTATCTCTTGTTTATGATCTCTGTTTTCCTTATTCCAGTAGGCAGAGCTTCAGGGAGAGACCAAAGGTCACACCACTAAAACTTACTGAAGACGCTGAGACCAAAGGACCCACTATGGAAATCCTTACAAGGACCATCTGAGCAGCTGAAGAAAGAAACCAAAAACAATCAAATATTAAGCAACTACACACACCTAATATGAAATAAAAAGTGACAGGCTTCTAGGAGAGTACACAAAAAAGAAAAGAAATTGTTTTCAGTCTTTGAAAACGTCATGTTATTCAAAAGGATTGCCTTACCTGAGGTCTTCCATCTGATATCTTAGCCTTCCAGGTCCTATCAACTAAATTCAAAATACCTCCAAGTTTCTTAAAGAATCACCCCTGTCTAAGAGTTGGTGATAAGTATAAAGTGATTTTTGAAAAAAGAGACAGTACCTTTTATAATACATTGATAATTAAGACTGTAGTTGTTCCCCCTAATATTGGGTACGCAAAACATCAGGGAAACAATTTGCAAAGTATATGGATTGACTAACCACTATGCTTTACACTTGAAGCTAACACAAAATAATGTTGAATGTAAACTGTAATGGAAAAAAATAATTTAAAAAAGAATGCAGTTGTTAAAAGGAATATTATATGGCCGTAAGAAAGAATGAAGTGTTGACGTGTGTTACAACACAAATGAGCCTTGAAGACACGCTAAGTGAAAGAAGTCAGACCCAAAGGTTATATGTTGCCGGAGTCCATTTATATGAAACATCTGGAATCGGTAAACCCACAGATACAGGAAGCAGATTACTAATTGCTAAGGGCTAGGGAAAGGGAGGAAAAGAAAGTGACTGCTTAAGGCTGTGAGGCTGCATTGTAGAGCAGGGCTGTCCAACTCATTTTCACCAGGGGCCACATCAGCCTCGCAGTTGCCTTCAAAGGGCCAAATGTAATTTTAGCACAGTATAAATGTAACTACTCCTTAACAGTTAAATGCGAGTTCGGCACTGCTGCTGGGCAGAAGCAAGGTGCCAGGCCGGATTGAAAATGTTTTGAACCTAGATCGAGGTAATGGTTCCACCACACTGTGAATATACCAAATGCTCCTCAATTTAACATGATTCATTTTGTTACATAAATTTTTTCTCAATTTAAAAAAAGAGTGGAGCTGTTGGGTGATGAGTTCTGAATATGCAGTAATATTCCATTATTTTTAAAGTATAAAATTATATACAGTTGATTTTCCTTATTCATTGATTCCATCTTTAAACTTTTCCTACGTATTTAAATTTGTCTGTAACTCTAAAATCAAAATGCATGGCACTCTCTTGGTTTTTCATGGACATGCACAGAGTGGCAAAAAATGTGAGTCACCTCACATGCATGTTCCCAACTGTGGCTGACCAAGGTGACATTCTGCCTTCTTGTTTCAGCCCTAATTTTTAAAACAAATATCCCTTTCTTGGTCTATTTGGTGTCATTTGTTTTTCTTTTTTGCCTTTCTTTGGTGACTTAGCTATGTAAATGGCTTCCACGTGTAATTCTGAAATACTCTCCAGTGTTCCTAAGTGCAGGAAGGCTATGATGTGCCTCATGGAGAAAATGCCTACATTCGATGAGCTTTGTTCAAGCATGAGTTATAGTGCTGCTGGTTGTGACATCAATGTTACCGAATCAACGTTACATATTAGAAGGTGTAAGAGAAAAGGGAGATTAGGAGAAAAGGGAGCCTTTATTCACCGTTGCTGGAATGGTAAATTGGTAAGCCATATAGAAAACAGCATGAGGTTCATCAAAGAATTAAAAATAGAGTACAATATAATCTAGCAATCCAGCAACTTCTGGATATATATCTGAAGGAAGTAAAATCACATCGCTAAGAGATCTGCAGCCCTATGTTCATTGCAGCACCATTTGCCATAGCCAAGACACAGAGACAACCTAAGTGTCCAGAAATAGGTGAATGAATAAAGACAAAGCAGTATATATGTGCAATAGAATATTATTCAGCCATAAAAAAAGAAGAAAATCCTACTATTCCACAACAATATGGATGAACCAGGAGGGTACTGTGTTAAGTGAAAGGAGTCAAACAGAGAAAGGCACATACTCTATGACTTCATATGGCCAATCTAAAAAAGATGAAGTCATAGAAACAGAGAGTAGAGGGATGGTTACCAGGGGTTGGGTGTGGGGAGAATGAGAAGATGCTGGTCAAAAGGTACAGACTTTCAGTTATACGATGTGTAAGTTCTGGGAATCTAATAAGGTACAGCATGATAACTACAGTTGATGATACAGTGCTCTATACTTGAATTTGCTAAGAGTATATCTTAAATGTTCTCACCACACACACAAAAGATAACTATTTATGCAGGTGTTCACTAAATTTATTGTTAACTAAAATTATTTTACAACACATACATATATTAAATCGTCACTTTGTACATCTTAAACTTACATGTTGTTATTTGCCAATTATGTCTCAATAAAGCTGGAAATATATGTTAACTAATGTTTCCTTACATAGACACACATAAAACAAAAGCAAAGTTATGTATTGATCAGTTGATGAAAATATGACAACAGGAATCTAAACCTATTATTTCCCTGAAGAGCCACAGACTAGTATTTAGACAACCAATATTTGAGCTGACTTTAGAGAACATAAGACTGTGAAAAATGAGAATCAACACTATGGAAAGACAAATATATAGATGTCAGCAAGAATTGGTCATTGCAAAAGCAACAGGGTTTTCTTGTAAATAAAAAATTTATAACATACCACATTTTAGTAAGAAGCAAGTCACAATTTGAATTAATTTCTATACAGATAGCCACTCCACATGCTTATAAACAAATTCTTTGGTTAAAATTGTACAAAGCATACAGGAAGTAATACATCTGAAGAATGTGTAAATCATGCTGTAGCATGCACTAAAAGCAAATATTTCATATTTCTTTTAATATTACTACACAGCAGGCAACACAAAAATGAATGAAATCTAATATATACATCTGTTTCAACAAGCTATTACTATGTAGCAAGAAGGAAAATATGTAAAAATGAATCTCTCATAAGGCTTTCTAGCAATCTTCAGCCTCAGAACCTAGAAATCACCATGTTCAGAGCCATGTAAATCACAATTCCAAAAGCTTCATATTCCACTGCCTCTACTTGAATCTCATCGACTCTCTTCATTGCTGGCATCCACGGTATTAGAAATTGAAGCATTCCTATTGCAACAATAAGTTCTGTTTGGTATCAACAAGGGGCATTATTGTTTACACATTCCTGAAATAGCATCCTCTGCCTCTGGTTGTATGCCATCCCTTCAAGTTTGAACTTACATAGATATGGGTTCTTCCTTCTTCTTATCAATGCCATTTAAAATTTTTGAAGACTGTAGCCAACAAAAATTCCACAACTCAGCTGAAGCCTTTAAATGCTTACTATGCCTAAAGGTGGCCATAGACTTCAGCTCCCTTGGAGTCAGCGTGAAGTGAGCCAGTAGCGGTCCAGTATTCTTTGTAACAAGTGTGGTTATACCAGCCTCGGAGAACCCAGGGTCAAGACTGGTAATTTCTTGATAAACTTGTTCTTTCTCATGTACAGACTAGATTATTTCTTCTTAAAATTTAGAGGATCACGAGTGTTGATTTAAAAAAATTACAGTCAATACTCTAGTGTTTGGATTGTAGTCTTAATCAGGGAAGTGAAATTGCCAAGCTTCTTTAACATCCATCCACTTTGAAATTTTTCTTCCACTGTAGCCACTCTTCAGCTCCCGCAGGGAGGCCACGTCTCACATGTGTGGCAGCTCTTAGTTTCCTTGTTCCTTCGGGTCTTTAGATTTCTCAGTTCTTCAGCCCTATTACCTCGTTCCTTCATGAAGGCCTATCATGCATTGTGAATCTAATGTTTTGGTAATGTCTTTGTGGTTTTCAGGTAATAATTAATGATTATATTACGTTTAAATGTATATAACATGGGGAAATAAAATTCTATTCCTCAAATCATCTGTGCATTTCTAATTTTTATAGCTAATTATAACTAATTATTGGCATGTTTTGTTTTATCTTCGCTATGCTTCAACATTAGAGAATAGCATTCCTGCCATATATATAAGATTTTTCATCCTCTCAGCTGAGCCTACATCCACTAATGATGGTGCAAGACAATTTTTAAACAGGTTTGGTGAACAGGGAGTTAGTTACTGGTGGCAGTTGCTGAAATGTGTAAAGTTGGGGGGGGATTTAAAAACCTCTTAAAATTGTAGTAGGAATAAAATGTGATAATGTTGACTGAAATATTTTTAAATTGATATACACTACACAAATAAAAGGGATTTCTTTGACATTATGACTAAGATTTCACCTTACAAAAAAGGTAGGGGAAAAATTCTACAACGTTCATCTGTCTGGTTTCCTGTCCGTTTCACACCTCGGGAGCTTGCTTATCAATGCCGGCTCTCAATGCCAATTTAATCAGAATGTGTGGATCCAAGCACTGATATTGTAAAAGCTCTCTAAATTACTAGTGTACACAATGACGGTTGAGAGCCGAGGTGCAAAACAAGGTCAAGGCCTTCCAGAACAGTTTTAGGCAGCAGCAGTCAATGCAAAAGCTCTTGTGTTCTATGTGAATTTAACTAGAATGCTGTCAGTGACTCATTTTAAATGCAATGGCCTATGGTTTCAGATATTCTCATTGTGAAAACAGCCTTCTATTCCTGATTTAAAAAAAAAAAAAAAAACTTTGTTCAGGAATTGATAGTATTTGTTTAAAAAAATTAGGACTTCAGCTCTCAATGCCTTGTTATTCTCTGTTCCGTTTGATATTTTTGTCTTGAATTCTACTTTGATCTATCTTATTTTTATCTATATCAATATCTTACATATCTAATCTATTATGTTTATCATGTTATTTTGCCTTATGTGTTGTTTATAAAAGGTATGGCTTGCTTAGGCAATGGTATCTTCAAACAAGCTTTGGGGTTGGAAACTACAAACCTGGTAGTTTTGTATCATTTCACAATTCCAATTATAAACTGTTCTCACCTTGGGCAAATAATTTAACCTTTCTAGAATGAGATCTCGTATCTTTAAAATTGGGGTGATAGTACTTGCATCTCACAGAATTGTTATGAGGATTAAACAGAACAGTTTACTTGAAAGTAGTCTGTAAACTGTAGAGTTGTAAGTGAGTAAGAGAATGATGGACACAATTGTAAGAGCTAGGATTAAACACCAGGTCATATAATTCCCAGAGCCCTGTACTTTTCTACCCATGCTCATCATCCTAAAACAATGTGCTAAATTAGACTTTTGGGAAACCATGGATGCCTCTGTCAGTTACAGATCAAGTCAATCGTTCGACAATGGTTAAGAGGAAGAAGTAAAAAACCGGGGAGAACAGCAGTCATACGTTCTTTCTGTATGCATTTGTCTCTCCATGATTTTATCTTTCCATTGCTTCCCAAAGCTCAAAGAAGCTAGGCAAGACTCCTGGATTGCTGATTAGTCAAACAGAGAATATGGAACAAATTACATAATATCACCATGAAAACTTCTGAGTCTATTTGGTCCTTGTTCACACTTTCTACAGTGTATGTTTGGTAAAACATGATCTAGAAATGTTTGTGCAATGAATTTTTTTTTAAATCCTCACCCAAGGATATGTTTTTATTGATGTTAGAGAGGGGAAGAGAGAGAAAGAGAAATATCAATGTAAGAGAGAAACACTGATCGCTAACCTCCCACACACACTCTGACTGGGAATCGAACCCACCACCTAGGTATGTTCCCTGACCCAGGATCAACCTGCAACCTATTGGTGCATGTGACAATACACCAACCAACTGAGCCACCCAGCCTGGGTGCTATGAGATTTTTGTATTAGGAACTCTACTTCCTTCTTACACCATTTTTCATTTGGTTTTCTGTAGGTCTCATTTTTATAATTTAAAGTTACTCAGGAAATAGAAAAATGATTTAGTTGTAATACAATTAAGCAAGGCAAAACAACAGAACACAAAAAGGGATGTTCCTCTCTTTACGACGTTACTTTCTCAGAGTAGCCACCCTTAATAGTTTCGTGTAGATCACGGGAGGCAAACACAAGGCCCTCGGGCCAAATCCAGCCCTCCACCTTGTTTTACCCAGCCCGGCTCCTTGTTCCTACCCAGCAGCAGCACCGAGCTCTCACTTACCTGTTAAGGGGTAGTTACATTTATACAGTCCTAAAATTATATTTGGCCCTTTGAAGGCTACCGTGAGGCTGATGTGGCCCCCCAGTGAAAATGAGTTTGACACCCCTGATGTACATCCTTCTGGGACTTTTTTTGGCATATATACACAATCATATATGCACTCATATTATTAATGCATATATATTTTCACATTCATGCATATAAATGTTCTTTATTATCTACTTATTGATTTCTACAGGATAGCTTCCAAAAGGGGGACTGCTGAGAATAACAACCTAGTTTCGTTAATTTAAAAAAACATTATCAGAATATTCTTCCAAAATATAAAACAGCAATCACACTAAATATATGAGAGTACAGATAAGAGTGGAGAGTGGTAAAGAGGACTGGAGAGAAGTAGAAAAAGAGCAACTTTTTTAGTTCCTTGACACAGAGATCCCCTGACCCCAAACACACTTGCCTTTCTGCATTGGTGTGGGCCAGTAACAGCTCTCCTTTTCCTGGAGCTAATTCAAACACAGGTGTTGCACTTGCAGCTGAAATGCTTCTAAATAGTGACAGTCTAAAAGGAAATGGGGTCAAGCCTGTGGTTCTAGGAAACCACAAGGCGTCTGTCGTTTTCCCTCATTTCTGCTGCGTTCATCCTCTGGGTATTGTCCTTGAGGTCAGGTGAAGGCACCCTTCACCACTGTACTACTCCCCACCAGGTATGCCACCTTCTCTTAGTGTGGGGTGATTTCATCTCATGGCGCTGAACTGCCTGCCGACTTACAAACTCCTTCTTGAATTCTATTTAGTCGCAACACATTAGCTTTCACATTTCGTCACACAATACTACCTGGCACTGCCAATTTGCATTCACAAGGATTGTATATACCAACCACTCTTTCCATGTTTGCTCATGGTCCTTTTCCCCTGGGGCTTAGGCCCAACGAAATGATGGATCTGGACAGAGGACTAACCATCAATAAATAATTCTGTCCCCCCAAATCTTCTCCATGGGTTTCCCAGCATGCCCTTCCTCTACCAAAGCCTTCCTTCCCTTCTTTCCTGGGATTCTTCAATCCCCAAGCCAGTCTAGTTGACACAAACTTATGCATCACTTTGAAGTTTTTGTTGCCATGATAAATGTCACAAAACCTATTTTCCCCAAACAATGACCTTCAAAAGGAACAAAGTTTGTAGATCCATTACGTGCCATTCTCAGCAGTGAGTCAATGGCATTTGCCTAACAACATGACTTCTGATGGCAGACTTAATCTGTCATCACGAGCACAAATATACACTAAGTTTCTGTACTGATTCCAATTAGCACAGACACAGCTGTGAGTAGGAGATACAAAAATTAAAAATAACCATTAGAGAAAATTATAAAGGCTACTCCTATAAAAATTATGACTCTGACAAATATATTTAAATCAGTTTAGTGGTTATTCATTTTTATATATTTGGAATGCTTTCAAAATATTTAATGCATTTCTTCAGTATGTGGTGTATAATATACAAAATCTACATTGCCATTATGTTTACTTATTTAATATAATTTTATCTAATATCACCAGACACTTGGGAGAATTGGCTGAAATTGTAACAGGTCTAATTATACACCACTGTTTCTTTATAAAACGTAAGTGAAACATTTGGGTTATGTGTGGTCTTTTGTGGTTCTATAGGAATTTTAGAATTATTTTTTCTATTTCTGTGAAAAATGCCTTTGGAGTTTTGACAAGAATTTCTAAGAGAGTAGATCTTAAGTGTTCTCATAACACGCACAAAATAGGTAATTACAGGAGATGATAGACGTGTTAATTAACTTGATTGTGCTTATTATTTGTGCACCTTAAGAAATCACATTGTATAACCTAAATACTAACAATTTTTCTTTTTCAATCATACCTAAATAAAGTTTGTGGAAATAAAATATAGGTGAGACTCCATTGCTCATATATCTTATTGTCAAAATATTTTATGGAAAATAATTAAATTAAATACTTAAATAAAGGATATTGTACTAGCCACAATGGTGGCCAGGTATGGGGTATTTTTCCGAGTACAATCTGTGCCTGATTTTGGTTTCATATAGATTTGGTGATTGGCTGAATCACAAATAAGATAATTATAAATAAATCAGAATGTCAGATTGGTGGTGATGAAATAGTCACAGGGATGTACATAAGCATACGTGGGTACTAAAAGTGGGGGGAACACTTTTTAAGGTATATGATTGTTTAATCACTATGCTGTACACCCAAAACTAATACAGAATAATATTGCATGTAAACTGTAATGTAAAAATAAAATGTAAAGTTCTTAAAATAAAAACGAAATGTCAGAATGTTTGGAACTCTATCACAATGGTGCAGGGCGATGATCAAAATTGGAAAAGCGTAGAATGGATACCCCAATATATTTTTTGAGCCAACATGATTTGGTTGATAAGAAACATGAAATGATGTGGAAACGAGCTGATGTTAATTACAGACCATTCACTGGAAAGTGACAAGCAAAGGAGATGCCCAAGGAAGAATCAGGATCAATAAAACTAAGGGAATCATTAGAAGAGATAAATGTTGGGTATAGTCACTAGGGTAAATCAAAGGCACTCTGTTGGGTAATAAATCTCTCTCACGTGAACAATCTTGGAATGTAGTTGCTCTATTGAGTCTTTAAGTCTTTGTGTCTTCAGGCCCACTGCCAAGTTCACACAGAAGAATGTGATTTGTGAGGCTACTAAGGAAGAGGTGCCAAAGGGCCAGCTGTTTCTGTGGTGAGTGGTGTATTAAATTCACAGAAAGTGAATGTATATAAAAAGTTGAAGAGATGATAACACGTTTTGGCGGTAGATCATACAGTATATCAAACACAGCAACATGCACGAGTCCACAGTCATTTATACATCTGTCCAAATATGTCTGCCTATACTAATACATTTATTAGAGAGAAAGACACAAGAATGAAACTGTCAGAATGAAATTCTTTACAGAATTTCCACTTTCGGCAGAGACTGACCAATTTGTGGTGAACCAATGTTTATGGCAAGAAAAAAAAGTAGATAAAATATAAAATCCATCTGACCAAAATATCAGGAAGCTACCATGGCAGCCACAAATTTCTGATGAAAAGGGAAACTCAAAATTACGCACAAACAGGAAGACATCATATATAAGTGTTTTTCCAAGATGGTTTCTACTACCTTTACTACTGTATTAAATGGTTAACCTGAGAATTAAATTCCCTATATATACATATAAATACACACACACATATATATATCAACCTGCCAAACAACCATTATTTTTATAGTACAATACAAGATATTTTGTGGGGAAAGTTGGACATTGCAAGTTCGACATTTTATAAGTCACTTTCCGTTATATATAAACTCTGAATTTTGAATTTTGTTAATTTTTATGACAGCTAGAAAAATTTCATGTAAGTAAAATAGCAAAGTGCATTATAATTAGGTAGTTCAACTTCTTAAAATTTTCATAAGAATGTTAATAAAATTCAACCTAGAACCTTTAAATTATACTAAAACACCTCAAATTTTACATAAAGGGAGAAAAAGTATCAGAAAATGAAAGAAGGTCATAAATGTTTCGACAGTTTGGAAAACATTTATGGTCTATTACCACAAAGATCAAGACTGTGATTTAACCCCACTGATTACAGATTCCAGGCAACTATTATAATCTCCACGAACTAGGACATCCTAGGGTTCCTTTGTAAATAATGTATAAGTCATTGTGTTTTAATTCAAACTACAGAACAAACGAAAAGAAAAGTAAACCTTCAGCAAAATGACAATCTTGAAGTGAAGCACTTTTCAGCCTATTACAGAGGCTTTATGAATAACATGGTATCCCAGGCAACACAGGTGATGACTGAATGGTAAAATCTGGTATAAACCAGCAGAGAAAAATGCAGCAACTTAAATGACAAAGAGAGTCTATATTAGTAACCAGTTATTTAGCTAACACTAGCATTTCTCACAGCATACCCAAGATGTCAAAATGTATTATAAAGGCATTTTTCTACTTCTAAATATTTTATATAATATTTCATTATATGTTTCTATAACCGATTTAATCAGTAATAATTTCATGAGCCTATTTATATAGATAACACATGTGGACAGTGCATTACAAGGAGAAAAAAAGGTGGTGATTTTCCTTGTACTGCCCTTATTGGGGAAATGTATGCCTATCAAATTTCTATTTATGATGCAGCACAATTATAATACACAGGTAATAGTTGTTTTGCTTATTCTGGACACTATGTCCTTCATGTTTCCACTGCACGTGGGTTATACATCATTGAACTTATATTTTGATAAGAATTTGCTTATATGTTTAACGTTCAACTTTGTGAATGCTTTGCCTAGATCATGGTATCTTTCCCAGCTTTGCATCAATCCATCAGCTTCGGTCCATGAAGCTCTCAATAACTGTTAAATAAATATATGACCACTTCAGAGTCTGGCTCTCTTCATGGTTAAAAATGATATTTTTATTTACAACCCATTAAAATAATTTTCAAATTTTTCAGACAAATGTCAATTTTAATGTGAGCATCAACAAGTCTGTCAATGGTTTTTCACTCTAGGAATTCACAGAACTTTCTTTCCCTTTCATTCAGAAATATGGATAAGTCTTCTAAAGCCAGACTCGTTCAACCTTACGGCCAAAAGAATTAAGTAGTTGCCGACATGACAGGTTCCCTTTCACCTGTTGCCCACACCCTAATAAAAAAATATTTGGATCATTTGATACAAATTTATTTCTCAGTATCTACTCGGTGTTGGGAATTGGGTAAATACATGAAGTTAATAGAAGGAAACCTCAACTTTGCTTACTGTCCGGGTGGGAAAAATTGATACCCAACTAATTATTAAACAAAGAGCTAGTCTCTACATCAAAAGGGCTAGAGCTAGATCCAGGAACCATTTGTTGTTTTAAGTGTCTGTTTTGTTCCCAGAGCTAATAATCTGGACTGTGTAGTTGTTTACCTTGGAAACTTATTCCAACAATGTTGCCACTGTTCCAGTACAACTGAAATTCATCACTTGGTATCATTATAAACATTTTAAAAATATATGTAGGAGTCAGCTTTACTACTTTATAATATTAGTAACCTAAATTCCAGTGGCCTGGCTACCCAGAACTCATGCAGCCTCTTCCCTTTAATATGAATTACTAAGCAAAGTCAAATTAATATTAAATACTAATATTTAATTATTATTTCTGTGGAAATAGCTTGACTCTCCCATCCCATACATGGGGGAAATCCAACTTCTAAATATTTTTCTCATTTCTTCTACTTATATCTTACTCTAACTCTCTGCTTCTGATAATTATTCTGAATATTATCTCACTTCATGCCCATTCCCCCTGTTTAGCCACCTGGATTCAGAGAAACTCACTTTTCTTCTTTTCTCTGATAAAAAAAAAGTATGGGCATTGATGTGTAATAGGTTTCACTGAAGCTTAAGCAATGAAGTAAATGGTTATTTCACTGCAAACAAAATTAAAGAGTAAATATTAGACCTTTGTTTTTTAAAGTCTCTTTTACTTCAACGAGAAATATTTCAACCAATAATCAATCAATTAATTTTTAGTAGGTTGTATATTCTCATTGCAAAGGTACAAAAATGTAGAGGAAAACCAACTTTAATTGAATTTGTTTTAATTAAATTACAGGTAAACAAAACAGACATCTCAAGATAAACCAGTACTCAGACTAAAATTACTCAGACTAAAGTTGCTGTTTTCAACTCAGCGACTTTTTTCTTTTAATTTTGTTTATTGTGGTGTAACAAACATTGAAAACTTACTATTTTAAAGTATAAAATTCAGGGGCAGTAGGTACGATCACAACATGTAATCGCCACTATCCAGTTCCAGAATTCTTTTTCACTCCAAGTGGGAACCGCATGTCTGCAAGCAAGCATTCTCCATCCCTCCAGCCCTTGGCAACCAACCGCAAATCTGCTTTGTGTCTGTCTCTATGGATCTGCCAATTCTGGAATTTTGTGCAAAGGAAATCAAACCATGTGTGGCTTTTTACATCTGACTTCTTTCATTGAGCATGTTTTTAAGGTTCATCCCTGTTGTACCATGTATCAGTATTTTGTTCCTTTTCATGGCTGAATAGTATTTCATTGCATGAATAGACCACAGCTGGTCTGTCCCTGCATTTCCTCATGCTCACGTGAGTTGTTTCTGCCTTTGAGCTCCTGTTCACAACAATCTGCTGTGACCATTCACAACAGTTTTTTTTGCAAAACCTGTTTCTAATTCTTTTGGGTATACAAGTAGAAGTGTAATTGCTGAGTCCTATTGTCATCGTATGTTTAGTCCACAGAACCCTCTCTCTTAACTTTTGCACTGTCTTCCTTGCTTTCAAAATTTTCTCATATATTTCACTACATCTTTCTCTCTAGTTTACTGTGAAAATCCTAAATTCACCTCATCTTCTTTGTAAAGTAATTCAATCCTTTAATCCCATCATCTCCTTTCAGCCCCCCAAAAGAATCCATCTTTACGAACCCAAAATGTCCAGCAAATGATAAGCTAAAAATAAGATTGCTCTGTTCCTAAAAGAAACTTTGTAAGCATTATTTTCTATATAGTCATAAATTATAACTGGAAATAATAGTATTTTTGCTTGTTCACCCACTCTGTTCACCAGGATTGGATATATCTGTTGCCTCTCGTGCACCTCCCACTAGGGACCTGACCCATAACCCAGCCATGTGCCCTGACTGGGAATCAAACCAGTAACCTTTCAGTTCGTAGGCCGACACTTAGTCCACTGAGCTATACCAGCCAGGGCTCATGATTAGATGTATAATAAAATTATAGCACAAGGTGTCAGCACATGAACTGAAGTATGCAATTGATTTAATTAAGAAATTTTATTTGCATTATGCTGACTGGTTTTGGTTATGACATGGTTGTAGATTAGAAGCCTGTTTGGCATATATAAGAGAAAAGTTTTAGGCTCAAAACATAGTTGGATCAATACAAATTTTATTTTTGAATTTGTTTCAGAAAAAAAAATAGCTATGTAATTTTTTAGTCTGAAAATCTCAGGTGTATGACCTACTTCAATGGCATGGGTGTTGTTAATAGAAATTTTCTTGGAAATCTAATTAGTTAGTGCCCTATACCAGAACTTTAGGTCATGAGAAAAGTGTACTGAGTTCAAAAGACAGAAATTTTACTAGCTTCATTATAGGATTAAAATTCAACCAAAATAAACTAATAATATTAATTTCAACCACAAAAATACAACATCTTTTAACTTAAAAAGCACTCTCCTAAATAACTCCAAGTCAAGGAAAAATACCATCCATTATTTTTGTAAATCAATAAAAATAAGAACATAATATATCAAAGGCTAGGTATGTGGAAAACGCTATGTTCAAAGAGAAATGCCTTGAATTATGTGTTTATTGTTGGGGGTGAGGGGAAGAGAGAATGCAAAGAACTCGGCTTTCAACTTTACCTTGTATAGAAAGAATTAATCCTAATGGAAGCCAGGGAAAAGAATTACTAATAATTATAACTGAATTATACACATTACACAGCAGAATCAATAAATCTACGCTAGTTCTTTGAAAATTTAGTAAAATGCAAAAAATATAAGCAAATCCATCAGGAAGACAAACAAAATCCATGAATTCTTCCCATGATACAACAGAAAACGCAACAAAAGTAAAATGTGTTTAAATTGTCACCATACCGTAAAGGACTTGCTAACGAGCAAACTGCCAGTGCTGGCTGGAAATGAAGTAGAAAGCAAAGGCCAGCTGATGACTAAGCAGAGAACATCATCCAACAACCATTTCTAAAACCGTTTCACTGGAAACACGGTCATGAAATTCCTGAATCAAGTAATAACGCTTAGTGGACCTTTTATTTAATATTGTTTGAAGGAATGAATAGTACAGTTAAGGCATGAAGTAAAGAAAATTTATGAAGAAAAGAAAAAGACAAAATTCTTTGCCACAGATGAGATTATATTCCTAGAAGACCCGAGGGAAACATTAAGAATTACGTGCGTTGGCAGAGTTGTCTGTGAAGTGGGCTGTATAAAATAACCTAAGGTACAACAGAGACCACCTGCTCCATTCCATCAGTTGATGCTCACGCCCCTCACTCCTGGCGCCCACATGGCCTACACCCTGCTGCTGAGTGAACATCCTCAAAACAGAAGCTTTTTAGGTCACCCAAACAGGGAACACTATTCAAATTCATTCCTTAAACTATTCTCTACTAATGACTGTTGAGTGTGGTTTAGAAGCCATAATACTGATATATCCCCTCTTACAGTGTATTAAGTTATTGTCATTTAGGGTGCAAACATCATTGTATCAGGAAAAAGGGGAGTTATTCAAAAAGAATAACTCTCCAAGAGCCCTGAAGTGGAAAGCCATAAACAGAGTAGGAAAGTGCATCATGCCTCACTCAACGAGCCATCTCTCCCTGCTTTTCCCGTTTGGAAGTTCAGCTACTTCCCGCCAGCCTTGAGTCTTTTTTACACTAACTTCTAACTTAATTACATTGTGGTTAAAGGACACCTACTGCTTTTGTTTGATACAAATTATTTTAAATTTGTGGAAACTTGTTCTACAAACCTAAAATGTGAACTGTTTTTGCAAATTTTCACATATGCTGAGAAAAATATGTATATTCTCCAATTCTTGGGTATAGATTTCTATATATGACCATTTGATGATTCTTGGTAATTATGTCAAATTGTTTAAAAGTCTGTATTATTCTTTTGCAGATCAGGTCTGCTGGTATGTTCCTTGTGTTTCATAGTTTTTTTTAATTAAATTTATCATCAGTTTCACAATTTAAACACAGTTTATAATTCATATCCAATAATAAGTGTTATTTGAAGTTCTTGGCATTCTAAATATGTTCCTTTTTTGTCTCCGATGACTATCCCTAACTGATTATTTCCTTTTGAAGCTTTGATTTTAGATTGTAAACTCATTTCGGATGAAAGTTCATCCACAGCAAATTTAGGGTCCTGATTTGGAGTTGGACGGAGATTTTCCATGTGCTTCTCCCAGGTGTCCCAGGAGAATTGCCAGTCGGGAACCATTTCTAAATATTAATTTCCAATTTTTTCTAAGATCACACAGTTAATGAATCTCAACTCCAACCCATGTGAAGACAGGACTATAGTGGCAAATTATGACAGATTTTTAAAATCCCTCCAAAGTATTATACAAGCTAAGACAGGCAAGTTCACCTGTTGCCTTCCTTAGCCAGTAGCAGATACATTACACAATAATGTAGTCCTTTAAAAATTCTAGAATTCAGGGGAAAAGGGGAACGGTTTAGAGCAACAAGTATAAAGGACTCATGGACAAAAACTATGGGGGGTGGAAATGGGAGGAAGGTGGGGAGGGCTGGGGTGGCGGGCTGGGGCGGGGTAAAAGACAGAAAACTGTACAATATCAACAATTAAAAAATACTGATTAAAAATTTAAAAAAAAGAAAAAGAAAAAAATAAATAAAAATTCTAGAATTGCTGAAGTTTTTAATGTGAACTCTCCTATTTATAAAAGCCTAAATCTTTATCTACCCTGACTACCCATGAAGCCATTACAATGTAAACCCCTTGGTCACTAAGTCCTACAACGCTCCCCTAAGCCCTGCAGAACACACCAGAATTCATTTCTATGCTCCTTTTCAGATTCCTCTTCATCACTGGCCTCTGCGAAGGTCCTGTATTTCTTTAGAGCTCAGTTATGCATTTAAAGGATGTAAATTATATATCACCCAACATGTCCATGTGTTTTGTTTCAAGACTATTTTAGGATATTTAATCTGCCTGGCATTGCTGGAAACACACCAAAATTATTTTCCTATATCCATTCTTCCCTTTTTTACACTTATTTTTTTGCCCAGAAGAACCTCTGAGAACGCTTGACCCTTTGAACCTGTGTTGATATGGACACAGTGCTCTTACACAGGAATTCCCTTCTCCTGACTACAAGTTCTCCACTTCACATGAGAGGCCAATTCAACTCAAGCAAACATGAAAGAGAATAGAGAGTGGATCATTGTTCTCGTTTCTTCTTATAATTCTGCTCTCACTGCATCTCTAATGTTATGAAAAACTGACATTTTGTCATTTCAAATCCATAGCAAACTTAAAAACCTTCTCTGACCATCTGGAACCCAAACTCTTTTTCTAACAATATTCCTTTCATCAGACACATTTTAAAAGAATTCTTTGTCTTTGCCTACATCGCTCTACCACTGTCCTGATTTTTTCTGCTGTTTCTAGTACCCCATTCAGAAACTGAAAAACATACATGACAGTCATTTTAAAATGAGGTGCTTTGGTGGGGGCAGGAAACAGCTGTAATCTGAAGGCGAGACACCCTCTGGGCATAGCTGCAGCGTGCTGTGACTTGATTGCGACTCCCCACAGCCCCTGGGGTGCTCCGTGCGTACAGTCAATGTCCAATAACAACCTGCTCGTTCGTTCATTAAATACTCATTCTATTGGCATAAATTCCCAAACACCTTCCATATGTCCATGTCTTCAGGTACCTAAAGCATTTGTATTTTCACAAAATGAAGTCGAGTGTTCAACTGCACGTTTGTGAGGAGGCGATGAACAAAATTTGTCATTTTGGTTTTTCCCTGGTGAGTTTCTAGATCATGTTATTCTTGGGCTTTTCAATTTTATACATTCTGTATAAACCTCTCTACTTTGTTCCTGAAGTACTGATGACTCCATCTGAGGGAAATGCTCACGTGCTCTTAGCCTTTTGAAAAATGAAATAAACAAGCCCTTACTTTTAGAGTGTTTCAAATCAGAACAAAAAGAAATACCAAGGTGGGGCTGGAAGCAAGGGAGGAAGGTGGATTTGGCTGGGGTGGGGGGAGTGGTAAGGGGTGAATGCAGACAACTGTAATAGAACAACAATAAAATAATAATTAAAAAACAAACAAACAAAAAGAAATAGAAGAACTCTCCAAAAGTCTTTCTTTCTCCAAAGAATAATTATTGGGAATGTTTTCTATTTTTATAATGTTCAAAATATTCTCTTTTATGACTATGCTGAATAGATTTTTTTCAACATTATCTGAGGCCTCTAATGCCAGTTTTCACCATGTGAAAGCAGGTAGCAGTTTCTTTATCGTTAGAAGGAAAGTGAACGGCCCCTTTACCTATTCAGGATGTATTTATCTACCAGCTTCATGTTCCATTTCCAACAGTCAGCCAAAGAGACTACTGAGTGGCCAAAGCAGAGTTTGCCAAGCTCAGGGAGACCTGTAGAATGATGACAGAGAGAGAGTGAGAACAAGCAGGAACTGGGCGATTGCCGGAGGCTGTGGTACTGAGAGAAGCGGAAGGGCCATCGGGGATTCTGACAGTGAAGGAGGAGACAGAAAACTACAAAAGTAAACTCCTCAAAAACTCACTAGATTGAAATCACTTAAAACTGGGACAAATGAATTTCTACATCTAAAAAGCAATAGAGTATCAACCCATTACACAGTAACTAATAATTCCAATATCTGTGGTCAACCAAAAGAGATTTTCTATTTGGACAGTAAATAGAAGATAAGTTTAAACTATTCAGTATAATAAAATTATATTTAATTAATTTTGGAAATGTTTCTACCAAATGTGGTTAATTAATAACAATCCGCCAAAAAAGTTTCAGTATGAATAGGGATGCCCCTACTGTGTTCTGAATAAATTAACACATCATGTCTTGATCTTGACAAATAAATAATTTTTGTTTCAGTTTCAGATTAACTCACTTTAGTGAAGACTGTATTTTCAAGTGCAATATATGTGAAAAAGACCTTCTCTGGTGTTGAAATATCCAACCATAAAAACTAAAAAAGATAAACATTATTGAAATATATTCAAGCAAAATTTCTCTGATTACAAATAATAGGAAAAAAGTTCAATATGATAATGAACTTTTCAACTGTGTAATCTTTGTTAAGAAATGCAGCTTCATTTCCTTCAAATTATTATATGAGCTAATATATAAAAGGGTACAAGTGAGTAAATATGTGAATTCTTCAAAAACATATTTTAAATAGTTTGTATGATATAACAATTTTCAAAAACATAACCCCCTTTAACACATAGTAACTCGGATACAGAACTTTCAGGCACGCTGAAAGAACAGTCTATTTCTTGATATTCATTTTTATTCTGGATTCTCCTTCTGTAAAAGGACAAAAAACTTAAATGATGCTTGTAAAAATTATTGGCAGTATTTTCTAACCACCATATATACAAAGTTAATAGGATCACGGTAATGGCCCTAGAACCTAACTCTACTCTAGCTGTACTGGAGCTGCTCCAGATTTGACGAATTTCATTGCTGTACACCTCACAGGAGGCTCCCCTTTCTGTATAGTTCTCCATTTTGGATAATTCCACCCATTCTCATACTTGCGCTTCTCGGGCCTTTCTCAATGCCAGTGACAGAAATCCAGCTCAAATCCATCGTAAGAAAAGTGATGTGCTGGCTCACGTGGCGGAGTCAGACCTAAAGCTAGCCTCGGTCAAAGCTCGATTCAAGGGTCAGGTGACCAAATAATGATCCCCTTCCCTCCTTTCTCCAGGAGATGAGTGAAATATCACAAGGAGGTGAAGTATCATAAGGAGGTGAAGTATCACAAGGAGATGAAGTATGCCCGAAAACATTGGCAGTTATCAAACCCAAAAGCAGCAAGAGAGGAACTTTCTGTCAGCTGTCCCTAACTCAGTGGTGTGTGTGTGTGTGTGTGTGTGTGTGTGTGTGTAGGGACAGGGTGATGTATATCTGTAAAACAGAACTCTCACTGACCCTGTGTTGGCCACCCCTGGATCACGGATTTCTCCCTTTGGCCATAAAGACAAGCTATCCGCCTTGATGGCTTCACTGGAGCGGTGAGGCAACAGGAGCGGGGGTGGGCTGCTGCGGACAGCAGACAAAGAGGAGGAGGGCTGTTAGGTGGGCAGTAAAATCACGTGTCAGCTCCATCTCTGTGGTTTTCTTACGGAGGGGACTTTGGGTCCCCCCTTCTTCCCAGGAGGCTTCCACCAAAGAATTCTTCGCAGATCATGACAGAATTAAATAACCTCGGTTGTCTGGGTCTTACGTAAGTGGGAGCAGCACGATGCTCTGTTGGAGGAGACGATTTCAACCATCTTACCAGCACCTGAAACTCTCAGCCGAGGCACTGAACATTTTCATCAGAGATCGGTTTAAGAAGAGCAGGGAAGGCGTCCGATGTCATGTCCTTCAGAAGAAAGATCACCTGCTCTAATTCCCAGTGGTGTGAGGGGGCTAAGGTTCACTGTCCAAATGAGACACAGTTATCGCCCAAACACATAAACCTGAAAAGTGCCTGGGATCCCCAGTCTCCACTGTTGTGTCGTTTTCTGTGTGACTCCCAAACTCAGCAGAAAAAGCTCAAGGCTGTTTCTAATTAAAATGTCTGACTTCCACCTCTCCCTTAAGGTCCCTGACAGCCATTCACTTTTAATGCGGAGAAAGGGATCATAGGTTTGGAAGGAAAAGTCATCTGAGAGTGCTGGGCAATAAAGAACTGGGGATGAATCGGCAGTTCTCACAAAGGTGTCTTCAGGTGCAAATTACAAACATGCACACAAAGGGAGGCAAAAAGTGCAGTGTAAAGTGGAAGTTCACATAGAGAAAAAAAGCACATAAAGCAAAGAAAGTAAACTAAGTGGCCTGAGAGAGACTGTCAGCAGGTAACAGGAACTAGTGAATCTGACCAAGTAAACGTGCAGCCATACCTAGTGAACAGGTAACTGCACTAACTGGAGCGCATGGTCATCTTCAAGTCTTTGCTCATTGACTTTAGTATCCAGATGTCCTGTGCATCTATGTCCATCTTCTGTTTGTTTCCATGGTTGTCAACCATGTAATCTCATTTCCTCTCATGCTTGATAATTTGTGATTGAAAGTCGGGCATGTTATATGAAAGGTTGGAGAGCTAATTCCAGTCTCTGGGTGAGCCCTCCAGCAACCAGTTATGGTCAAGGCGTAATCCACCTGATACTGAGATGCTTCAGAGCAAAGCTTCAGGCTCTGTGAATTTTGCTCTTGATAAAAGGTCATTCTTACTCCAAAGTATTAGAGTAATTACTCCTCCACTAATTCCAAGGGGGAGCCTTGAGTGGACACCAGACCCTTCCTTCTCGATAGTCTGTAGACTCTAGTTTCTCACCTATAGCCCCCTGAGACTGACAGTTTATCTCAGCTTCCACGCACCTCACAATCCCCACAAAATTGGGTAAATGCTTTGAAGGAAACAGTGGTACTGAATGTCAGTTTGGTTTTTTTTCTTTTTCCTCTTTTGGGGTCTTGGCCCCTTGAGTCCTTGTTGATTTAACAGCTACCTAATACTTTCTTACAGATATTTTTCTTCAGTTTTGTCTAGAATCCTCAGGTAGTCTCTTTGAGAGAGTCAGTCTATAACAAGCTAGCACCAGCTTTATAATTTTAATATCACCAAACAGAAGTCTTCTTTGACCCTAGTGCCCTTTTGATTTTTTACACCCCTAAATTTCTATTATAATTTCATATTATATACCACCTAAAACAATATTTTTTGTCTGTTTTTTTAAATGTGAAATTTTTTATCTTCTCCATATAGATGTTAGCAAATTCCCTAGAAGGTTGGATTCAAATTATACACCTCTTACGTGTCCCCTGAAAGGCTGAATGATTTCATAGGAACATCATTGATGTAGTATGTAGAAGGAGTATGATGTAGTATGTAGTATGAGCATCAAAAAGATTAGTTTCCATTTGCAGGACCAATGTGTTAAGTCCCTCGTCATCTCTTACCCAGCATTCCCACTCTTAGAAATTTATGCTACAAACATATGTACAATCAAATACACTGATCGTGCCCACATAACAGTAGCGTGCTATAATTTCATTTTTGAAGTGTCTTACTGAGGCATAATGTATATATAAATATGTGCATGTCATGTGTGTATATCATTATCTTTACAGTAAACAGTACATCGGTGTCAATGCATCTGCATTTACATTTCCCACTGCCTCGAGTTCTCAGGCAATGAGAACTGGGAAGACATATTCTACTAGAATCCCAGCCAAAACTGTAAATGCTGCAGCCAAGACTGCCCTGCTGTTTTATCCAGTGATGAGAATAGTCTGCAACAAGTAATGTTGCCCCAGCTGTGCCCTCCTTCTCTGTCATTTACTTTGTGCTCAAGCAGTATTGACATCACTGGGTATCAAAAGTATGCAAGTGATAATGTTGGACCTCCTTCCAAAAAAAAAAAAAGGAAATGCATCAGGCTGTGTCTTAAAGTGTGAGATTTATTGTGACTTGAGCTGCCTTCTGACAGAGATATGCAGAGGTTGAAGACTAACAGATGACTTGGGATTCGTGAAAGCCCTTGACTCTAGAGTGAGGGGCATTATAAGAAGCACTGCAGCTGGAACCACGGACCAAGTATCTTAGGGAACATATTTGGAAGGAAATAAGACAGAAGATAGGTTTTGATTTCAGAGAATGTGATGAGAAAGTACTGCTAAAGTGTGAAGCAAAAATAGATCTCCATAGAGACTAGGCTTCAAGCCTCTGAAGTGCTCCGAATCACTGATTCAGCTGGTGCTTCCATTTACGTTTTTCTTCTTCGTATCCCAATTTCTCACTGAGGTTCTGAGGAAAGAGATGCCAACTCTAGTAGGTCATGGTTAAAATAATAATGCTAATCTTTAAAAAATAAAAATCTAGCACTTCATATGTGTGTGTGTGTGTGTGTAAATATTAAGATATAGTTAAGTAAAAAATAATTTGCAAAGTAGGGACAGTACGACCCTATAACCTTTTCAAGTCCTAGAACCATGCATCTATATCTTATCTGTGCCTATATCTGTACATGATCAAGTTCTACAAGGACACGTGCTAAATTTCCACACTTGTTACAGCCAGGAAGAAAGCGGAGGGGGTGAGGTGGAGAAGGAAAATAATACTACATTTTTACTTTATAGGTAGGCATCGTATGAATTTAACATTTTGCATTTAAATATAAAAGTATATCGAATAACAAGTTATAATCCCTAGTTTGATTGCTGTGTTCCTTATGGAACTAATAGTAACACAAATTTTACTTTAATAATCATCTAAGATGATAGTGCAATGATATAATAGCATTTACTATATCATGAAGAGGAAGAACTCTTTTTGTTTAATTAAGTAATCTACAGGATTTTGTGCTAGCAAAGTAATTAAAAGCTGCATTATTAATATATCACCAGGTATTTTATAGAATTACGTTGCCCTTTGTATATTACCCAGTGAAGACTATCTTGTTTACCTCTACAAAATTACTTTCTCCAAACTAGAGCTTAAATAAACAGTTTATATTTATTTCTTCCTTTTTGTCACCATGTGGGGGTGTAGAAAAATGCAATTTCTCTTAAGTATTTAAAATATAAAAAGAGAAATGGTGGTTTCTAAAATACAGTGTGTGAATGATGGTAATAATCAAACATCAACAGCCAGAAACCTGTATTGCCTCTTTGGTGAAGCATCATTACAACAGAAAGTTCCTTTGTTTTGAGTTGTGATAAGACTGATAGCAACACAAGATATTTCCCCAATCCCAAAACAAATATATATTTTTTAAATATATTTTATTGATTATGCTATTACAGTTGTCCCATGTCTCCCCCATCATTACCCTCCACCCTGCACTCCCTCTCCCACCCACATTCCCCCCTTTAGTTCATGTCCATGTGTCATAAGTTCTTTAGCTTCTACATTTCCCATACTATTCTTGCCCCGCCCCTGTCTATTTTCTACCCACCATCTATACTACTTATTCTCTGTACCTTTTCCCCCTCTCTCCTCCTCCCACTCCCCTGTTGCTAACCCTCCATATGATCTCCATTTCTGTGGTTCTGTTCCTGCTCTAGCTGTTTGCTTAGTTTGCTTTTGTTTTAGGTGTGGTTGTTAATAGCTGAGAAGTTGGACCCAAGGAGGAACACACCAAGGCACATCGTAATTACATTAGCCAAGATTAAAATGAAGCAGAGAATTCTAGAAGCAGCAAGGGATAAGGGAACAGTCACTTACAAAGGAGTTCCCATCACACTGTCAGCTGATTTCTCAAGAGACCTTACAGGCAAGAAGGGGCTGGAAAGAAATATTTGAAATCTTTTTTTTTAAATATATTTTATTGATTATACTATTACAGTTGTCCCATTTCTCCCCCATCATTCCCCTCCACCCTACCCACCCTCTCCCACCCACATTCCCCCCTTTAGTTCATGTCCATGGGTCATAAGTTTTCTAGCTTCTACATTTCCCATACTATTCTTGCCCTCCCCCTGTCTATTTTTTTCCCATTATCTATGCTATTCATTCTTTGTACCTTTTCCCCCTCTCTCCTCCTCCCACCACCCTGTTGCTAACCCTCCATATGATCTCCATTTCTGTGGTTCTGTTCCTGTTCTAGCTGTTTGCTTAGTTTGCTTTTGTTTTAGGTGTGGTTCTTGATAGCTATGAGTTTGTTGTCTTTTCACTGTCATAGTTTTATCTTCTTTTTCTTAGATAAGTCCCTTTAACATTTCATATAATAAGGGCTTGGTGATGATGAACTCCTTGAACTTGAACTTATCTGAGAAGCACTTTATCTTCCCTTCCATTCTAAATGACAGCTTTGCTGGATAGAGCAATCTTGGATGTAGGTCCCTGCTTTTCAAGATTTCAAATATTTCTTTCCAGCCCCTTCTTGCCTGGAAGGTCTCTTTTGAGAAATCAGCTGACAGTCTGATGGGAACTCCTTTGTAGGTGACTGTCCCCTTATCCCTTGCTGCTTCCAGAATTCTCTGCTTCATTTTAATCTTGGCTAATGTAATTACAATGTGCCTTGGTGTGTTCCTCCTTGGGTCCAACTTCTTTGGGACTCTCTGAGCTTCCTGGACGTCCTGGTAGTCTATTTCCTTTGCCAGATTGGGGAAGTTCTCCTTTATTATTTGTTCAAATAAGTTTTCCACTCGTTGCTGTTCTTCTTCCCCTTTTGGGACCCCTATAATTCGGATGTTGGGACGTTTAAAGATGTCCCGGAGGTTCCTAAGCCTCTCCTCATTTTTTTGAATTCTTGTTTCTTCCTCGTCTTCTGTTTGGTTGTTAGTTTCTTCCTTCTGGTCCACTCCATTGATTTGAGTCCCAGTTTTCCTTCCATCTCTATCAGTTCCCCATGCATCTTCCTTCATTTCACAGATTGTAGCCTGCATTTTTTCATCTAGTTTGTGAGCAAAATCAACCAATTCTGTGAGCATTTTGATGACCAGTGCTTTGAACTGTGCATCTGACAGGTTGGCTATCTCTTCACTGCTTAGAGGAATTGGCTCTGGGGCTTTTATCTGTTTTCCGGTTTGAGCCATTTTTGGTGTTTTTTGTTGTTGTTGTTGTTGTTGTTGTTGTTTTGGTTTTAGTCTGGTCGCGGCTATTACATAGTGAGGGGGTCAAATATTTGAAATCTTGAAAAGCAGGGACCTACATCCAAAATTGCTCTATCCAGCAAAGCTGTCATTTAGAATGGAAGGACAGATAAAGCGCTTCTCAGATAAGGTCAAGTTCAAGGAGTTCATCATCACCAAGCCCTTATTATATGAAATGTTAAAGAGACTTATCTAAGAAAAAGAAGATCAAAAATATGACAGTGAAAAGACAGCAAACCAAAACAAATATATTTTTAAAGACAATATCAAAAGTTATTATTTAATGAATTCAAATTAACTTCCCCAGACTTGATGAGGGACTTACTACTTGCTGAGAGAAGATTCCACTAGAAATATCCAGAGCCTTGAGATAATTCAGTCATCAACATCATCCCTTCACTCTTCATTCTGTAACCCACCTCCCCGTCACACACACAAAATTACTCTTCAGTGGTTAAGAACTATAACCAGCAGACTTAAAGTTGGCCAGCTGGTGCTCTTACAAATAGCAACAGAAGAAACGATATTATAGGCTTCAGGATTTTGTTTAATTAAATAAGGCTCTGCCTATTCTATTAGCTGCATTATGTTGAACAAGTTACTTAACCTCTTTGGGCCTCAGTTTCTCATATGTTAAATGAAAATAACTATTTCATAGGATAGTGGTATTTAATTAGTTAATATACCTCAAATGTTTAGAATGTCACCTGTTACATAATAAGCATGCAATGAATGTGTTTTATTGTTACTGTTATTATTATCATTATTTTTAACATGAGGACCTCAAGTCCAAATGTCTTTGACAAGAGGAAAGACCACCTACTAAGTAAGATAAGTCAGACAGACTGAATTGCTTTAGTCAAGTGAGCGTTGCTTAGATAATACGGTTCTCCAAATTTAATATTATTTGGAGTGGGGGAACTCCATGTTCTTTCTATCAAGCAGTCTCTAAACACCTTGTTTTTAGACCTTTTAAACTCAAAATTTTGGAGAGAACAAATGTGAGAAAATTTCATAGTTATCTTTCTGCATCTCCCTTCTAACCACTTAAATATATTAAATTTTTGTCAGTGTAGGAACACTGACAAAAAAAATGTGTCCCTCTGACAAGATGCTGCCTTGGTCATCTTCAGGCTTTTCCCCTTCGGTCTTTTGGAATTTGCCTGATTTTTATATGCTCCTCAATTCCCCTTATGTTACTCCAAATCAATTATTTAATTTGACTTTTTCTGCATAATAGAGTTCTATACAAAGAAAAACTGTAATTTAATAGGGAATGGCTCCCTCCCCATTAAATTCCAGGTTGTGAAAAGATAAGGAGGTTGCACAGAAATGGTCCAGAATTGCTATTGAAAACAAAAAGTAGCAAATCTAAACATAATACATACTTTTGGTATTTTAAGATGATTCTGCATGATTGTAGAATTTTCAAGGACAATGTTTGACTGGCAGCACCATTTTTGATACCTAATTACAAAATAAATCAAAATACAGAATGCTTTTCCAATCCACACAATCATCAGTTGAGCAATTCCTCAAATGGCTGGTTAGAATAATTGGATGCACATGCATTTGAAGCCTTTACAAATGACATTGATAAAATGTATGTCACTTATAAAGACAAGCAAGCAAAGGATGAAAACATATTTTTGAATATTTAATATCTGGGAGAAAAGACAAAACTACTTAAAAAACAATATATATTAGGAGCATTCTGTTTTCTTTTGATGAAAGTGAATACATTAAAGTGTTTTTATACAAAATTTTTCTAAAAATTAGATATATTAATAAATACAAGTGAAAAAGAATGAACATAGAAAAAGGCAACAGCAATCTGTACAGTATAAATTTAGCTTCTTAAATTATAGGTTTTTTTATTTCTCTGTATGACATCAGGATTTATCAAAATATTCTGGAACATACAACTTAATACATACTACAAGAGCTATTAAATATGTTGAAAAATATGTAAATGTTTTGAATGAAAAAGGATGACTGGACTATTCAACAAAAGGTATTAGAAAAATTTGCTACTGAGAAAAAGTTACCCACATCATAAAATGTAACTGATTTATTCTGTATCCGTGAAAGAGATGACTGTAAATATTAAACTGTGAAAAAGTGTTATCTGCACAGTACAGAGCTTTCAGGTTGCAAAATCATTCCACCATCTACCAAAACAAAACAAAAAATCAAAATTTCTACAGCTCCTAAAAAGCCAATATAAAGGGTAGGAGCTCCTTCTTTCTTTCAGCTGCATAGAATTCCATTGTGTAAATGTACCACAGTTTTTTTGATCCACTCATTTACTGATGGGCATCTAGGTTGCTTCCAACACTTGGCTATTGTGAATTGTGCTGCTATGAACATGGGGGTACATAGGTTCTTTTGGATTGGTGTTTCAGGATTCTTAGGGTATAATCCAAGCAGTGGAATTGCTGGGTCAAAAGGCAGATCCATTTTTAGTTTTCTTAGAAAATTCATGCTAAGTGAAATAAGCCAGGCAGTGAAAGACAAATACCATATAATCTCACCTTTAACAGGAACCTAATCAACAAAACAAACAAACAAGCATAATATAACCAAAGACACTGAAATTGAGAACAGGCTGACAGTCACCAGAGGGGAGAGAGGAGGGAATTTCAGGGGAAAAGGGGAAGGGTTTAGAGCAACAAGTATAAAGGACACATGGACAAAAACTATGGGGGGTGGAAATGGGAGGGAGGTGGGGAGGGCTGGGGTGGTGGGCTTGGGTGGGAGTAAAAGACAGAAAACTGTACAAGATCAACAATTAAAATAAAAATTAAAATAAAAAACTAAACTACAGCATTAAAGGAGAAAAAAAAGCCAATGTAAAAATATTGCAGGGAAACAAAATGGGGAAAATATTATAACTATAAAAATGGATTGATAAATTTTAAAATCTTCCAAGTTAAAAAAAGTTAAACAAGAGATATCAACTAATACTTTATTAAATTTAATCACTACATACATATACATGTGATTTAAATTTATATATGTTGACCTTAACGAAAATGTCAGCTAGATATTCCTCCAACAAAAAAGGTTTACTCAGGAAAAAAGAAAATTGTCATCCTGAACGCTCCACCACGGCCATGATGAGCCATATGCAAGTTCCACAGAAGAAGAGGAAATTCCTTCACAGAGGGGAAGAGGAAGTTAGGAGGCGCTGTTACAACCAGAGTTCCTCCTGGAGAGCTTTGCACTCAATGCGGGGTATGAGAGCTCCCCCTATAGGCTCTCTGGAATCCAATCTTACGGTCTTCTTTAGTAATTTTTACATACACTTTTATACATATGCACACATTTTAAATATACAAATTTACCGACAAGGAAATGTACATTAAAATAAAGGCTTATCATTTTTCAACAAAAATGTCAGCAGTAAGTTTTTTAAGTGACATATATCATTGGTATAGGAGTGGTATGACTGTCAATCTAATACGCACAGTGATGACAGTGTAAGTTTCCACAGCCTTTCTGTGAAGTCATTCATCAGCTGTAATTATGCAACCATTAAATGATGCTGTTATAAAATGTTTAATAAAAATGCTCATTATATTATGAAGAAAGCAAGATAACATATTTTATTACATATAAATTTTATATACACTATTATACACATGCACAAATATCTATGTATATCTATCTATCTATCTATATATACACACACGATTGACCCTTGAACAACATGGGTTTGAGCTGTGGGAGTCCACTTATACATGAGTTTTTCCAATAAATGCATACTGTACTACAACTGTACTTTCTCTTCCTTAATATTTTCTTTGCTCTAGCTTACTTTATTGTAAGAATATAATATAAAATACCTAGAACATACAACTGTTTATGAGATTGGTAAGGCTTCCAGTCAACAGTAGGCCATTAATATTAAGTTTGGAGGGAGTTAAAAGTTACATGTGGATTTTTTTGACTGTGCAGGAGGGGTGTCGGCACCCCTAAGCTCCACGTTGTTCAAAGTTCAACTATAATGTTGTTTCTTAAATAGAACTCTCCACACTGGATCTCTGCACCTTCTAACTATTAGTGACCTGAGAGCAGAACACACACACACACACACACACACACACACACACACACTTTATTCAGTCCCCTCAGAGTGTGTGGCACATTGTCCGTGACCAGCACCTATTTTTTTACTCACTCGAATAAACTAGGCAAATAAGTGTTTATAAATATTTAAAGGAAGAAATAAAATGTATCAAAAGATTAGCAACTGTGCAATAATGGAACTTTTCCTTCTTTTAAGTTTTTCACATTAAACAATCATATCATAAAATATTTTAAAAAACAACCCAATTACTAAAAAGGTATGTTTCAGCCCTGGCTGGTGTAGCTCAGTGGATTGAGTGCCAGCCTGCAAACCAAAGGGTTGCTGGTTCAATTCCCAGTCAGGGCACATACTTGGGTTTCAGGCCAGGTCCAAAGTAGGGAACACGGGAGAGGCAACCACACATTGATGTTTCTCTCCCTTCCTCTCTCCCTCCCTTCCCCTCTCTCTAAAGATAAATAAAATCTAAAAAAAAAAAAAAGATATATTTCATAGCTGAATTTAAAAATTAAAGAAATTTAAACAAGTCTTACTTCCTTTCAAGCATAGATAAACCTGACATTGCTGATGCAGTTTGAATTGATTTTTAAGTGTCTGGGCAGTGAGTGAAAGGCTGGGTGTCCTTATTATGTTTGGGTGGCACTGACAGACAAAGGATTAGTAGCTTCCATCACAGTCCTTTCTACTGCAGTCAAAAGAAATCTACTGAATAAGAGCAGGCCCACAAAGAGGAGCAAACTAACAAACACTGGGTGGAACAAATAACCCTCAGACTGAACCCAGGGCTCTCCAACTAACATGACTGCTGCTCATTCACAAAGAGGAACTGGAATTCTAGTGGAGGTAATTTGGTGTGTCAGAAAAGGAAATAAGGAGGCAAATTTTCATGCCATCCTGCTGCAACCTGGGTTGCAGGGATATTTGCATAGGACACAGTAGGTAGCCTTGGTCTCCCCATGGCAAACAGGGAATATAAAACTTCACTTGCTTAAAGAGAGCCCAAATATTTCTGAAGTATCCTCTAGCTACCTATAGATTTATTGCATAACCTGAGTTCCTTAATAGGTTTATTAAATTAGAATATTCTCATCCAAAATACAGAAGCTGTTTGAATACACTGTTATTAAAAATCCTCCCACCCAAAAAGGTGAAATGATGTCTTCATAAGCGAATACCTATTTCATGGATAGTAGATAGCGTGTATTATTTTTGTACTAATATTAATTTAATGAGCACTTTGGTTTTTTACAGATTGGCTAATACATTCTTATTTCCTATAGTTTGGGTCAGGCCCATAAGTAATTGGCCTCTAGATAATTTCACATGCAATGCACTTTTTTAATGGAGGTCTAGAAAATGTGTGCTCTTATATAAACTATAAATATATAATAAGCAGACTATGTGAACAGTCTGCTCATAGAAGAAAATTTCTAATCCGATATCCATGTCAGGTGACATAACCTGGGGCATTGCCATCTACAGTGATCTTTGTTTTATTTAGTTGAAAATTAAAATGAGTCGCTGTAAAACCAGAATCAGAAACTTCACGTGACTGAAAGGGGTGGAAGACACCCAATTTACTTGTAATGGGAGCATGTCTTTTTGTTTTTTAAGATTTTATTTATTTATTTTTAGATGGGGAGAAGGGAGGGAGGAAGAGAGGGAGAGAAACATCAATGTGTGGTAGCCTCTAGCATGCCCCTTTATTGGGGACCTGGCATGCAACCCAGGCATGTGCCCTGACTGGGAATCGAACCAGCGACCCCTTGCTTCGCAGGCTAGCGCTCAGTCAGGCTGAGCGACACCAGACAGGGTGGAGCACATCTTTAAAAACATTTATATCTCAAACACAAGCTCAACTGGAAATTGACACTGAATGACAAAACTTTTGCTCTTAAGAATTTGACTATTTGTTAAATTTTCCAATATTCCAGCAGTTTTTATTGAGTATGTTAATTTTAAAATACCAAAATGTAATTAAACATTTATTTTAAAAAATAAAGAAAAGTTGACAGGCTCAAAGTAATATTCATGCTCCTCCTAACAAACTATGTAAGAGAATATTAAACCCTCTGAGTAGAGCAGGTCCTCCAATAATGCCATTTCCATAGGATTTAACTCTTGTTTGCATGAATTAGCATGCAATAAAATTGGTTTCACTTTACCTCATTTTGCTTAAAGCTGCAGAACCTATCAACAAGGTTAAGTGAGGACTTACTATACGCCAGCACACTGGGTGCTGCTCTGTAACTTTCAGATCGCTGGGCCAGCATCTCCCTAAAGGACAGTAAAAGACATCCCGCCTGACTTAGAGACTCCATGCTTCTGACAAAATGGTTCACTCCCAGGGAGAAATCACAGAGGGGATCTTTTTATTTGTTTTCAGGGTACAAATGTCGATTTTTTTGTTTACATTTTAAATGTCCTCCCCAGAATTTCTTAACTCACTATAATTGGCAGTAACAAACCGTGCTTCATGCTAGTGCAATCTGAAATTAGAAAACACCAGACAGAATATGTGTACTGATATCGTTAGGCGCATCATAATTGGACATATTACCATTTTAAAAATAAAAATTATAGGTAAAAGTCCTAAATATTACTTTTTAGTATGTTTTAGTATGCTCATTGCAGAAATATTCTCTCATTTCTACATTAGAGAACCTAGAGTTAAATAAGAAATTTGAAAACATTTCTAGATCCACTGAAAACACGAAACAGTGATTGATGTTGATCTATTATACTTGATTGATATATAGATATGTATATATTGTGCTTACATAATTAAAATCACAATATACTTCTGGTAGACTAAATAATTATATTGTTCAATTAACATTAACTATTCTTTAATACGTCATTTTAAATGACCATGTACCATGGCATCTCATTACTGTTCTGTAATTTAACTGTGTTGTTGCATATTTATGCTGCTTCCAGTTTTTCATTCTTACTAATTACATATTTTTACAGAATATTTATTCAGTTTACAAATTATATATTTTTAGAGAAATATTTATTCAACTTTTTGAAAAATTTCTTAGAATAAATCCTAAAAAGAGAAAACAATGGACCAAGAGACTCTTGGTAAACACTGCTAAATTATTTCTGGTGGAGAGCGTGACAATTTACATTCCAAGTAGCGGTACAAATCTCGCTCCTCTCTCATCAGCGTTAAGTATACCATCTTCTTTTAAAACATGTTACTTTGGTGCTTGTAAATGATGTTCTGAATTGGTATTACCTTGATTACCTCTGAGCTTCAACACATTCCTGCATGCCTGCTCCTATACACTTATTCTTCTATACATAGTTTCATTCATGCCTTCTTCTCATTTTTTAGAAAATGTGCTTTTTCACATTTGTCTTTTCTTTACCTATGGGTGTTCATCTCTTTCTGAACAGCTTAAAGGTGGAAAAAGACAGGAAAATGCCCACCCATGTCAGTTACGTTGTGATGAATGTGAAGGAACGGCATGGAGAAGCATCCTACCATCCCTTGTTTGGAACCTGGGGCAGTTCGGTGCAGCTCAAACCTTAGGGTCTATTTAAAGAGAGAAGCAGGAGAACAAAGAGAGAAGGAATTCCATATAGGAATATATTTTAGGTATTTTTCATTTTGCAAATAAGGAAAGTGAGGCATGCAAAAGCTGGTTAACATGACCAAGGCTAAAGGCTGAAACCCAGGTTATCAGACCTCACATTAACACTGTTCACAGTTGCAAAGACAGAGCCTTCTAGAACCCTATGGCACTGTGCCTCAGGCTTGTCCCAGTCATAGCCAGAGCTCACCATTGACTTGGGTTAGGGGAAGTGGGTGTTGAGTCCACAGAGTGGGGAACACAACCAAGTTGCCACTTTTTCCTCTCTGTGTTTCTTTGGGTATAAGATTTCATTGGTGTGCAAAGTGTAATTAATGTACTGAGAGATTCTGGCTGATTTTGTCCTGGGGCTTAAGATTTGGCCATATTTAAGGCCAACTCACTGCACCTGCATCAGAAGGCAACATAACAAAAACAGATTTTGATACGCACAAGGCCCTGCCTAAAATAATGATGATACACTACTGATAAAGACAACTTTGGCAAAAACCCAATGAACTTTCAATCTAATGTGCTGATATTTAAAGAGGAGCATTTAATAGCACAAAGACAAATTACAGTAATTAAATCAAAGGTGCAATCAGCAAATGTTTGCACTAGAAACCCACCTGGTTCTTAAACATTCCTGTCTTTGACAGATCCGACGAGGGTTTCCAAATATACTGGTGTTCTCATGGGTTTTTGTTTCTTCCTGCACAAAGACAGCTCACAGGTTACATTATGTATTTCCATTTCAATCATTTGAATAACAGTGTATAAAAGAGTTCTGAGTCAAAAATAGGAACCAGCAAAGTTACAATGATCTTGGGTTATGACTGAGATGTGTCCAGAAATAAAGCAAGCAATAGCCAAATATTTGTCACATCTCTGTGCCGTCACCAATATTCAAAAAGGGCATGACAGAAATGATGCTGATGGACACTAAAAGAAAGAAGAGACCACTTAGTTCTCCTACACTGGGGGCCCAGTAGGTTTCATTAACTACCCATCTCACCCCTAATATTGTTCAGGAATACCTGACAGAAAAATAAAAGCCATCTTGAAACTTTCTCCCCGCAAATGTACGACTTATTTTTTAAGCCTACTTAAAAAAAAAAATCTCTAACTTTTCAGTTATTTCCCTGTGTAGCTTTATATCAAAACTGACCCCCAGCACTTCAAACATGCGATCCTGAGAAGACTTTATTTGGTCCTCTCCAGTTCATAAGAAGTGCCATCGACATCAACAATCAGCACCATTGTACCCACAGCAGTTAATGAGTATTACCTACCAGAATGCTGATAGATGCAGTTATAAAGTATTTACCACTGTTATCTTCTAAATGAAATAAAAATATAACCCCAAATTAAGAGTTACATCTCTCAAAAGAAGTAATTTATAAATGAAACACAAACAGAACTCTGAAATAACTTTCGCATTTCTCAAGCAAAAGTAATTTATACTTTTAAAAACATGCAATTTGCTCACAGCTCCTGTAATCACAGCAATTCTCACGTTAGCATGGAACACACATTCACAACTTTGAAGTCTGACAGTTCATTGAACCAATCTTTTTGTTGTTGCCACTAAGATCTTGCTTCTAATACTCAAATATCCTAAAAGGACATGAGTGAATAAATTGAGTTACATTCTTTAAAGTATCTTCATATTCAACCCATGTATCCCTTTGAAGTAAAATCTAGCCATATATTAATATTTCTAGCACAAATATTATAATTTTCAAGGCATGCATCAGACCCATAAAAGAAAATAATTCATTAATGCCTGTGAAAATGGCTCCTAAATCCATTCATCTAGATCTTCTCTTCTGGGTTTCAGGAACACATTTCTACCTTTCTGATAGACACCTGCATCAATACCTAATATCCCCATTTCTATTAAAGTATCAACAATCACTTTTAACCAGAAAACCCTGGGTTTTGTTCTCCCCTTTCCCATTTATTCCACGTGTAATAGGTCACCAAGCCCTTTTGCATACTATATTATTACACCCCTATTTCACTCCAATAAGAAGTCAGCATGCTAACCACCAAATCAGGAGACTGAATTCAGTCATTAGCCCCAAATACTTTCACCAGAGTGCAAAAAGTACACAGCAGATAGTAGCATATAAAACCCTGGCAGGCTGCATTTAGAACTTCACTTTAAAGATCTCATGCCCAAGTCCTCTCATGAAGCCACTCTCAGCATCCACTGTCATACCTGTGATCCTGCTAAACTCAGCAGTCAGTGCTGGGAAGAGATGGCAGAGTTGCTGTCCTTCCTTCTTTCTCCTTCATAACAGCTCGGAGACATGTTCCAATGAGAACAGCCTTTTCTCAACACTGATGGTGCCTTTTGGGAAATGCCTTTAGACTTTCTCCCACCACCAATCTCCATCCTGCACAAAGGTGCTGGGACAACAGTGCTCAACAGAAATCTTAAGAGGGAGGCTACCTACTTGTAATCCTAGATGAAAATGCTATTTGTCATACCTTTCCTGCAGATCTTGTGAAATGCATTCACATTCTTTACTATGAGAAACCAGTGCTCCTCGGAGAAATGGCCGATTCAAAGACTGAAGCAGTAGATATACAGGATGAGCCTGGTGCCTTTTGTAGTGTCAGAGAATAAGAAAGTCCCTCAAAAAAAAAAAAAAAAAAAAAAAAAAACACCACACAGAATGACAGAGATATGCCAACGGCACAGGGGAACATCAGACAGGTAGAGCCACTAGACATCATGGGACGTACACATCCAAGACACCAGTCCCTGATGTGGAGACCTAAGAAATGACGTGGGACACACAGATCCAACCACGGTGGCAGGGCTCGCAGTCTCCGTGAACTAACCCAATGACCACTTGTCTGCGATAACAGCAGGGTAAGTGTACCAGCTGCAGGACCTGAAAGTCATCTGTACTTCACAACAGTCAAGGCACTCTTTGTTGTCATTGTTATTCCATTACAGTTGTCCCAATTCTTACCCCATCATTCTCCCTGTCCCACACAGCCCCACCCCCTCTGCCCAGCTCCCACAGTCAATCCCTACCCTGTTGCCTTTGTCCATGAGTCCTTTGTACATCTTCCTTGCCCAGTCACTCTCAACATCAAGAAGCTTAGAGAGGAGTCAGGGGCTCTCATCCCAAACTGATTCTGGCTTTTGACTCAAAGTAATAGCTCAGAGTAAAAGCAAAGGCAAATCAGGCTTCCTGGTTTGTTATGCTAAAGAAGTGATAGAAGTAATCTATTTGGGGCTAACTTTGCATATGAAAGTCCCAGTAAAGCCTAAGGTGGGATTGTAGGTGGACTATTCAGGGGTGGACAAAAGCAGGGTTAGAGTTGTTCATACAGAAAACAATACAATAATTAATAAGTAATAATACAAGGATAAACTCTTTGTTCAACATGCTCACAACTGTAAATCTACTTATGCCAACCCCTGTATATTGAGGTGATGTATGTACTCCCCCCTCCAACTTTAATCCAGCCTCTTTCAGCCCCCTGTACCAATACATGCTTCTGAGTACGTATTACAAGACCTGAGCAGTAGACTGTTTCTACATTATGGAAGATTCACTGAGAAACCCAAAGCAAGTATGTGCCAATATGTGCATGCTCTGGCTTAAATAAACAACTGATCCAATAGTAACAAGAATAGTTATATTGCATTTCTAGAAATGTCATAAGGACATGCATCTCTGGTTCTCAATTAGACATATCATGAGGTAGAGAACCTGTCAAGCGCTTACTTTGCTCACGGGGAGGGACCAGGTCTGGCAACACAGAAGAGGTCTTCATGCTCTGCCGGTAAGCAAACGCTGGCCTTGCCTGATCTTCTAAAACTCTATTAGAACACGGTTCATGCATTTACTGCTTTCTCGCTACAACGGCAGAGTTGAGCAGTTGCCATAGAGATGATATGGCCCACGAGCCTAAATTATTTACTATCTGGCCCTTTATAGAAAATGTTTGCCAATCTGATGCAGAAAACAGGATGCAAGATGGATTATTTAAAAGATTCATAGTTTCTCTATCATTGCTTTCCTTCTTACTCTTGAATATAGAAAAATATGCCACATGCTTCCGTTACACCAGAGTAAAACAAAAGCAAGGCCTTCACTCTGAATATGGACCAGAAGGTTGAGGGACAAGCTGTGGCCCTGGCAGCTTTCGTGGTGACAGTAAATGACCCCAAGGAGCAATGACAGCCTCAGGGCACAGCTACTATGAGCCAACCCCCAAAGGCAATGTTTCTTTTTCCCCTTTTCCCCAAACAACGAAGATGCACTTACTGTTTATTTTGTTTTTCATTTTTTAATGAGCTTTATTGTTACAGAAGTAACATATAATAAAATTTGCTAATTTTATGTGCTTAGCCTTAGAAGTACATATGTAGTAGCATCAATGCCACCCCCCCCCCCGCCCCCCACCGGCCCACATCCATGTGGAAGGAACACTTCCATCACCCCAAAAAGTTCAGACACATTTCTTTGTAGTCAACCCCTTCACCTACTTCCTGGCTCCGGCAACCAGTAATCTGCTTTCTGACATTATAGTTTTACCTTTTCTAATTTTTTCATATGAATGGAATCATAAGATTGTGTAGTATACAGCATAATGACTACAGTTAATAGTACCATATTCAATACTGAATATTGGGAGAAGATGTCATGTGCTCTCACCACAAAAAAAGGGCACCTGTAAGAAGACGATAACTCAACTCAACTGTACTAATCATTTCACGACGTAAACATTGTTGTATCTTCACATATTCCCCTGTGACTTCCTTTTATTGCTTATAATATATATCTGATCCACTTATGGAAAAAGGAAAGAAGCTTATAGTAGTAAAAAAAAAAACATAGCCTAGTTTGTAAAGAAAATTGTAAAAGAGATTCAAAGCCACAAACAGTTTTTTTACAAAGAATCGTATTTCCAGTTGGCCGCATGTTTAGAACAAGCTTGTCTTCAAACCACTGTTGCTAAGATGTATTAACATAATCAGGATACAGCCTGCCAGATTATAATTGTTTCCCATCCTAAATTCTGTTATAAACTATGAATCGCCACTATGTGCATTCAGTAGGGCTGGCTTTTATTCTCTCAATCTTTATTCATTCATTCATTCATTCATTCAACGTTCATTGAACTTTCCCTGGACTAGAACCTGCATTTTAGGAGGCACATCCGCAGCACAAGCCAAACTCACTCTGAGATTTCCCCACAACTGGTGGCCTCCTCTGGTAGGGAAGACATTTTTCAAAGATACATAACATAAAACTATTGATAAGGTGTCGGCACCTCTATTTTGTCAACACTGATGAGCTCAGAGAGAATTTCCCGTCTGTCTATGCCTTTTTGAAAATGAGCTCAGTGAATAGAGTGAACGTGACCAATCAAAACAAAACCAAAAGAGTGAATACTTGATACAGAAAATTGCTTCCATTTTTGAGAAGAATATTACAGAAAAGACAGAGGCCTCAGTGGGGAAAGCAGAGGCATTGGTATGCATTGGTTAAAGGACAGAACTATTAAGTTCAAGTTAATGGGAATGTAGTAATGAATGCATTCACTGTTCCTGCAGAAGGATCACACAAAGAGTGCTTCACAGTGTCTCCTAGAAAAGGGGGGAAATCCAGTCAGTGAGCAAAGACTTCTGCCTCCCAAAGTATCGTCATGCCTTCAACTATCGATAAGAGTGTTATTATTACTGTACCCACATGAATCGGCCCCCAAATGATCATGTTCTCTAGGGCTTTGCTCATTCCTCCTGGGAGAGCTTCTCCTCTGGTAGGGCGGTAGACCCCACGCTTCAGAGAGGAGGGGCACCCTGGTTAAAACACAGGGGCCAACTATAAAATGTGATTTCATATTAAACATGCAACTAACAATTAATAATTTTAAAAGGAGATATTGATATTTTATATTGAAATCCTGGTGCAAGTTAGCGTGAAAGCCCTGTGCCCGGGAAGCAGAAGCCGTTCGGATTGCTCTGCTAAAGGCGGTCAAACACAGTCAGCATGGCGGAGGAAGAGGGAGGGCCTGGGAGAGGAAGAGCTGTTGTGTTCGCTCCAGTCTCCAAGGCGATCGCGGGAGAGGGCAGAAAACTCTGGCCCAAGTGAATGCTTTTGCAAGAAAGGCAGACTGAAATTATAGAAGCTGATTATCTGTTTACATAAAAGAAAATAACTCCAAGTACATTTCCATTCTTCTTTGTTATTGTTAAACGCAAACGTAGTTTTTCATTCAAAGCTTCCTAGTCGTTGAAAGTGAAGTGGTTAGCTTTAATATAAAATTAGTCACTATGTAATTACTGAAAAGACATGCTCATAACTGTAAAAGAAACTACAGAACTCTTTCAAACTTGCTCCATGCTGAGGAAATGTTTACTTCTTCCAGGGTATCATTTTTTCAAACTGCTTTTCAGGCTTGCTAGCTTTTGTGGAGATTTTCATAAACAAAACAAGGTTTCAAGTGGTTATATGAAATTCTATAATTTGCTATAGGATGTATGCCTGATTTCTCCCTTTTTAAAAATATTCCTGCCTCTAGCTTAGATTTTATCCACACTGTGTCACTCTGCAATCTTTCCCCAAAGCAAGTTATGAGTGAACCATTAGTTTAGTAAATATTTATTGGATAGCTTGCAGTCAGCATAGTGTCTCACAAATGGTCAGTGCTCCATAAAAAAGAAAAAAAGTTGACTACATCTTGAGTATATGTCTATTCAGAGGGCTCCTCACAGCCCTTTGGGCATACAAAGTATATGAAATGCAGCTTCTACCTGTAGGTAGGGTCTAGAATATAGGAAATTCCGTGTAATTTTCTATAGAAAATCATCATTGAATTCAGAATAGGAAGAACATTCTCTCTTATGGGGCTTTCAAAGAAGTGCTTCTCTTTTTTAAAAAGATTTTATTTATTTTTAGAAAGAAGAAAAGGGAGTGAGAAAGAGGGAGAGAAACGTCAATATGTGGTTGCCTCTCAAATGCCCCCTACTGGGGACCTGGCCCATAACCCAGGCATGTGCCCTGACTGGGAATCAAACCGGTGACCCCTTGCTTTGCAGGCCGGTGCTCAATTCACTGAGCCACACCAGCCAGGGCCAGAGAAGTACTTCTGATAAAGGAGGCCTCTGAACTTGAACAAGAAGGGTACTTAGGATTCACGTCTCTGAAAACACAGGACAAGGTCACCATGGCTGAAGGAACATGTGAAAGCACAAGCAGAGTCGTGAAGTGTGCACGGGCACTTCAGCTCCCAGCTGTAGATAAAGAATTATAATCCGTGCTACTGAGAGTGGAAGAAAGGAATGGCATAAGAAGGCAAGAGAGAAAATGATCCATCCAATACCCAGTTTACAATGCTGCTTTCCTTCAGCTACACTGTACTGAGCGCCTATTAGATCTGCCAGCTGGTTATGCAAAGGTAAGTAAAATAAAATGTCTGTCCTTGAGTTCTCACAGCTTCGTGGTGGAGACCAGCACATAGTTCAATGTTTTCAATGTTAGTACTATGATAAACGTAGAGAAGGAGCATCCAGCTCTGACTGGGGAGAGAAGTCAGGAGAGGCTTCCTTAGGAGACAAAATGAAACTCAACCTTGAAGACTAAAAATCAGTTAACAGGACAGCAAGGAGACGTGGGCCAGGGAGGCCCGTCAGACAGTCAAGGAGCTGCGTGCGCAGGCAGTCAGGTGAGGCTTCTTACAATCACACCTCAGCACGCTCCTCCCAACATAGATTATTAACTACAAACCCATTTAAAGTTCGCTTTGTGAGCATTTGCTGTGTAAACAGGACGTTACCATTGCACTCACATAACAAACTTTTATTGAGCCAGGCTTGTCCACCCAGTGTTCCCTGCTTCCAAGATTCCTTCCTGGCTTTTGTCAGGTGGTTCTCTCTGTCTGGCTTGGCAGTCTTCTCCAGCTTCACTCATCAGATGTTCAGCCGTCCGCCAAGGCCCATCTAGTCAAAGCCATAATTTTACTGAAGCCTTTGCTAATACCTCAAACAAATTCTTTCTACTTCTCTTAATTACCCCATACACTTCCTTTGCCCTACGATGTTGTACCTACCATATTTTGTTTTCTGTAATTGTGTGGATGCCAAAATTCTACAGGAACAAATATTGGGATTTGTTACTCTTTTCACCCTGCACAAGACTAGGACAGTGGTTTACATTACTAACCTTTGCTGAAGTAAGTTGACAAGACTGTTTCAAGAGTAAATCAAATAACATGTAGGCCAATATGATCTCTATTTACAGATACACACACACACACACACACAAAGAACTAGGAATACTAGACAAATGAAGCTACGGAAACCACGCTGGAAGGGTGTTAATACTATATAATTGCAATGATCTGACATTATAAAAAGGTAAAACTATAGCAAAAAAAAAAGGTAGACCAGGTTTTAGGGTTTGTGGATGGGGCGTGAAGTTTGACTGCAAAGGGATATGGGACCATTTCAGGGGTGATAAATGGGTTCTAAATCTTGACTATAGTAATAATTGCATGACCTTGTATATTTACCAAAACAAACTGACTTTATTTTTTAAATGTGTTTTATAGTGTGTAAATTACACTTCAACAGTCATTGTAAAAACATATATTGTTGTAAATATATATCCCCAGCTTTAAATTAGTTCCCCTGAAAACCATGTTTTTGTATGTTCTATAGATTTTGACAAATTGATGAAGAAATCACAACTTTGATAAGGAAAGATGATATCAAGTAACTCTTATAATATGTAGAAGCAATCCATAGGCTCATGAGAAAATAATAAATATTTGATGGAAGTTGGAAATCTTATACAGTATTCATCAATTTTGCTGAAAATCCACATTCTTAAGACCTGACAGAAACATCATCATGACTTAAAGAAAGACAATAGAAAGAGATGGCAATCATTGCGTATCCAGATATGGGGAGTTGGATACAAGGTAAAAAAGAGTGGAGCTAGAGATATTTATACACAAGAAACTCTGGTTCTTCAAAAAAATGGGAAGAATAGAAACCAAAAATTTTTTTTAAAAAGGCTGGTGGCCAAGACACTAGAAAATTTATCACTGGAATTTAAATTACCCTGAAATTAACTTTAATTCTGCATTCCTAAACTGATGATGAAAGAACACACATTTGAGGTTGCTTATGGACAGAATAGTTAAACAGCAGGACAATTATGAAATCGACACACAGGAAATGACTTCAGGATATTAGAAATGGAAATAGACAAGGGGGAAAAGCTCTGCTGCTCCAAGGCACAGAGGTCAGATATTACGCAGGAGCATTCTAATATTAGCCTCCAGTTAAAATTCTATTTTCAAATCTCATTACCAAAGAACTCCACAGTACATCCACTTTCCGTTGTCTAGAATTTAATTACAGTGGACGTTCTGTTCCCACTCAACAGATCCTGGTAAGCAAAATCCTCTCTAGTTCAACCAGGAGTTGCTGTAAATTAAGAAGAAAACAATCTTCAAAATCATCTATTTACTTGTAAGGAACTATTAAGTACGCACCTTGCCCTTTCTTAGTCACGAAATCTCGTGAGTGTGTGCTTCATGTGTGTTGGAAGATTGGATGGATTTTCCTGAGCTGGTGACTGAAATGGAGAAATCTAGAGTTTGAAGTCAATTGTTTACTGATATTCCTACTCTCTTGCCCCTCCTTGCCCACTTCCCCATTTTATTCTGTAACCTTCTCTAAAAATGTCTAATACCAAAATGCAACATTGTAAAGGCTAGCTCTTTTCTTCATTTAATTGTTTCTAAATTTATTTGCATCAAAGTTCAACGTCATAGTAAATTAGGTCTGAGAGAGGATTATAAATAAAGGAGAGAAAGTCTTGCTGCGGCAGAGCCTTGGACTTGGGACCGTAGCTTTGGTGTAAGTTCCACTGACCTCTGGACAGTTTATAGAAACACACATCCCGTATGTTTCCCGCACTCTGGGCATGCATCAGCTCCATTCGCTCCAGTGCTTCCTCTTTATTTATCCTCCCCACATGCCAAGACTATAAGTTCTTTGAAGGCAATAACTATCTTTGTTATCACTGAATCATTCCTACCCAGGAGAATGTCTGGAATGAATGGTGGAATAAAGGACAAAAAGAAGTCCTTTCACCTCTCTGAGTTTCATTTTTCCCATCTGCAAATTTTTAAAAATAACTTTTGGGGGTATTCTTGGGAGTTTTAAGTGTTTATGGAAACAAAATGAAGAAATTCATCATAAGGCACAAAGTTATATGGCATCTCCTTTTTACTTATATTTATCCAACTATTAAAACAACTTACTCTATGGCAGAATAGTTCATGGTGTAGCAAATTTAATGCAATAAATCTATGTATAAGGAAATAACTTCATAAGATCTTTTCAACAATCTACGCATCTAGATTAGTTAAATAGATCAATCCAGAAAAAAAATAACTTGGATGAGCCTTTCAAATTTGTAGTAACAAAAATTGCCTGGCAGCTTGATACAAAAGAAAAAAAATTGCATTCACATGTAGCCCCATGCTTCTGAAACCTGAGGCTTGAAGAAGCCAAATATGAAGTACAATGCATACCCCAAAGAAAACTGTCAGGTTTTCTTTTCTAAAGACACATAGTGAAGTGTCATTTATCTTCCAGAATGTTACATGCACACACAGTCATCCATTCAGCTATTCATCCTCATAGCCCATCCATTCAAACATCATTAAATATTCATGTGATAAAAAATGCATTCTACAAATATATTTTGAGCATCTACTAGATGCCAAGTTGCCGGTGAAGACAATGACAGGTAAGACACACTCTATGCCTTAAAAGCACTCACAAGTAGTGCGGGGGGAACATTCCCGAGTTTGTGTGCACCGAAGTCATGCTACTTATTTCAGTATTTAGTGCGTGCGCTACATATATTGCTGTAGAGAATTTTGAATATTTATTATAAGGCCTTGTTTGCAAGTACAGAATTGTACTCTAATAAGAACATAAAAATATTCTTCATATGGACCTTCAAGTGTCACTTGGAAAGTTGCTCCTGGTTCAAAACACCTTCAAGGTCAGTCTACCATGAGCAGGTCTTTCCAAGAAAATGGCATCTTTGGATTAAACATTTCAGGCAAAGGTCATTACCTAAGGTCAATCCCCCTGACTTCCAACTTTCATATCTTTGAGTTCCTGCCTTAACCCCACTCTCTTGCTTGAAACAAAGGACAAATATTAATAGATAAAAAGAATGAGACAAAATTGGGCTCAGAATTAGTTTCATGTATCAGTAGATCAAATATAAAACAAAAATAGTGGACCTTAAATCCAACTTCATGAACTCCTGGACAGGAAGTAGGTGGTAGAAAAGGGGAACTGAGTTTCTGGGGGAAAATGAGGATTAAAAGATTTCCATAGGCCCTGGCTGGTGTGGCTCAGTGGATTGAGTGTGGGCCTGTGAATCGAAAGGTCACTGATTCAACTCCTAGTCAGGGCACATGCCTGGGTTGCAGGCCAGGTCCCCAAATGGGGATGTACAAAAGGCAACTGATAGATGTATCTTCTTATACACCAATGTTTCTCTCCCTCTCTTTCTTCCTCCCTTCCCCTCTCCCTAAAAATAAATAAATAAAATATTTTTAAATAAATAAAAAATAAATGATCTTCATAGAAGAGAGGGAACAAGGCTCAAGCTACTTAAAACCAGGGATCATGTACGACTCTCCTGCTCAGGAGAAGAGGTTGACCATTTGTCAACCTGGAGCAATGACTTCACTGGAAAAGCGGAACTTCAGGATAAAGAGCGACAAAAACAGCCTCACAACCAGAAACTCAGACAAGCCAGTTCTTGGCTCTGCTCCTGGATTCCCAATGTTTACAGTATCATTATGGAAAAGAAGTAAAATATCACTGTGAAACTTTTCATGGACTAGTGCCCTGGGGACAGGTTGAAAGCAACCAAAAACTTGCTAGAAATAAAAAGAGACAGAAGGGAAAATTTGAATCCAACTTCACACTAGGTACAAAAATAAATGTCAGAAGTCCCAAAGACCTAAATTAAAGGGAAAAACGAAAACTTCAAAAACAATATGGAGAATATCTCGATGGATTTGCGGTAGCGTTGCACAACAATGAGTAAAGAGAACAGGCTGGGGTCAAGCTACGGTTTAGAAGTGGAGCCAAGAGGTCTTAGAAATGTATTGGGTAATAACAGCTGTCAAGATGTCTCCAACATTGTTGGCCGGAGCAACAGAAAAATCATATGCAAAACACTTAGCTGGGGAAGACTAGAGAAGGAGCAGGCTGGAGAAAGAATATTAGGTGTTATCTTGGGGCAAATTAGAATTAAAGCTCCTCTCAGACTTCCAAGTAGAGGTGTGAGATAGCAAGTTAAGTCTATGAGCCTGAGCCTTGGAGAGAAATCAGATCTGGAAATAAAAACTAAAAGGTAGAAGCTGTGGATGATACTGAAAGCCACAGAGGTGAATGAGATGGCCTAGAGAGTCAGAGTAGGTGGGAAGGCACGAGGAAGAACTAAAGCCTCAGGAACCTCATCAATCAGAGACCCAGAGGAGTAGAAAGAGCCAGCACAGGAGAGTGAGCATGAGTGGCCAGGAAGATAAAAGGAACCCAAGGAGATTTTGTCCTAGCAGCCAACTGAATAATGCTGGAGGAAGAGGAGAGAGATGACTATATCAAAAGTTTTTGAGAAATCAAGGAAGAATAAGAACTTAGACTTGACCGTGGGTAATATGGAGCCTGACCGGAGGTGACCATGACAAGTTGTGGTGAGGGGAGCAGAGGCGACTCTAGAAGACAGAGAATGAGAAGCTGAAGCAGTAGATCCAGCTAGCTCCCTCGAGGAGTTTTCCTGTAAAAAGGCAACAGAGAAATAAATGGGTCAATACCTGAAAAGGACGGGCAGGAAGAATTTTTTTCAAGGTGGCACTTCCATCAGAGAGGAAGAAGTCGATGATACAGAGAGAAAGTAAAATTAGGAGTTAAGTAGACAAAATGGGTGTAAGATCCAGTCCACAAGACAGCCATTGCCTTAGGTGGGAGTAGAATAGTTCTATTGTAGCATACATGCTTTAGATCAATATTCCAACTTTGTGTGGAATCTACTTTATTCTTCAGCTTGGGTTTTCGGGGGATTTTTGTTTTGCCTTATGCATCTCATTATGCATCTGTTGAGTCTTAAGGTATGGCATCTACATAAGGAGCCTCACACTCACAGCACCCACCAGGCAATCCTAGGAGAATCACCCACCCTTTCAATAAAGGATTTCTTCACACTGATTGCTCCAGAAACTTTTCTTTTTAAGTCACACACAACTCAGCTCTTCAGGAAGGGTTATCTGAGCTGAATTAAAATTTGATGCACTGTTTGGAGGCTTGAGGCGATGTCCCCTGGGGGGAAAATTGGAAGGAAATGTCACTGAGCACATGGCACTGAGTTTGGGGCCAACACTAATAAGAAATGTTTTGATTTTTTATTTTGGAAAATCTCGACTTTTTTCAGATATGAATGCAATGTAAGACCCCTATAGGAAATTGATTTAAAAGGTTTTTCTGAGTTTGCAATTCAGTATGTTTTTCATCCAATTCTGTGTGAGTTTTACATATATAAAATACATTGCTATGCTTTAAAATAAATAAAATATTTTGAGGTTATTTCTAAAACGTTATGCTTCCCCCTTTTACTTTCAGTTGAAATAACACAACAGTTTTCTAACAGTTTATATTGAAGTGATTGGAAAATCACCAAATGCTATAAAAATACCTTATATAGAACTCTGAAAAAAATAATTAAATTCTGAAAAATAATTTATGCTACATTGCTTTGAAGTTTTAGACTATCTGAGATTTTATTTCAAAGTCAAAAGCTTAAGAGTTGCCAATAATGATGTTCAATTCAACATCTTTTTTTCGCCTCAGAATTATTAAGGTTTAATTTAAGCAGCTGCAGAAGCTTAAAATTTTCTCTCTATACATAACACTCTAACCAAGCCTGGAACTAATAAAGGTGTTCAAATGTTCTTATAATATTTTCATTTCTGCACATCCCTGTATTAGTCAGCTGGGGCCACCATAACAAAATACCACCAGCTGGGCGGCTCCAAGCAACAGGAATATACAGGGTCCGGCAGAAGTAATACCACTGAGTGTGGTTGGTGGGGTACGTGAATGTCTCGAGTGAGATGGGCAGCAGTTTGAACATTTTATTTTACCTAAAACATCATATGGTGTGCATGAGTGTGATATTGTCATGTTACAGAATTACATGCAAATCATTTTGTAATAAAAGATTTTTATGTAACAAAAAATAAGCATTTTTTTGTGCTGGGCCCTATATTTCTCACAATTCTGGAGGCTGGGTAGTTCAGTTTCAGGTGAGAGCTCCCTTCCTGGCTTTCAGATAGCTGCCTCCTTGCTGTACCCTCACATGGCAAAGATAGGAAGATGGAGGGGGCGGGGGGAAGAGGGGAAGAAGGGGGAAAGAAGAAGAGGGAGGAAGGGAGAAAGGGAGAGAGAGAAAAAGATCTGATCTCTTTTCCCTTCCTTCTAATCCCATTCCTCACAACCACATCTAAACCAAGTTACCTCCCAAAGCCCCTTCCAATATTATTACTTTGGCAGGTAGGGCTCGAACATATGAATTTTGATGGGACACAAATTCAGTCCATAACACCCAACTTCTCATTGTTACACAGAACAAAATATTCCATCATTCCTAAGACATGCCAGCTGTCAGACAGTGCTTTGTCAACAGCCCTCGCACCGTGCGCATTTCTGTGCGCTTGCATTCAACAGCCAAACTAAGCAACCATGAACACGGTACGAGGCCTTATTCAGGAAAACCGTGGCACTCACCGTGCTGCTAACCAAAACAGTTAATGTAAGGCCAGATACTTCAGGACCCACTGGAAGAATTTTTTGTACGAGTGCTGTAATTATACAGTGCTTCAAAAAGCCTACTGCCTAGCAATGAGTTGCAGTGGTCTTTATTTTCCTCTACTTTAGCCTTCAGTGGGTAGTAAATGAACCCAGTGACTAAAGATTACCGAGTTGATAATCCAAGTAGTTACTTTTCTTTTCCATTGAGCAGAAAGGAAAAAAAAAATGTTGCCATGTGCAAAATACAACGGTCAGTTTAAGATCTTAAGAAACAAATTTGACCCATAAATGGCTGACTTCTCTTACCAGCTTTTAAAAAGAAAGTTCCTTCTCCTTGGTAATCTACACTACAATATTGTTTTTACCTCATTTCCCCTAGGTCCAAAGTCTTCAGATTAAACAGAAGTGAAGTAAAATAGGTATTAAATATTAATGACTCCATGCAGTGTCGGAGCAGAACAAATAACTGACAGGCAGATTCCAGGTTTCATGCATTGCTCTGGGAAAGGCTCCCAAACAGCAGTTCAGCGGGGGCTGCCTCTCTGTGACCTGCGTTATTTTTATTTCCTTTATGCTTATGTCTAGATTGCATAACTAAGAATATAATGCATGCCTTTGCCTGATCATTCAAAACAATCAGAAACTTTACATGCAGAAAGTGCTCCCACACATATAGGTTGATGGTAGATCCTTCTCCCCCTCAAAGAAAAAGACGGAAGGTGTGGAAAAAAGGAACAACGATGAAAGAAGACAGGACCAGGAGATGAGCTTGTACCGGTGCATTAATGGAACCTAAAGTTATTTTCGCATATTGTCACACCAAACCACATCTCTGTCTGTCTCCCTGTCACTCGCTCCACGTTGACAAGTCAGTCTTGACTGACATTATTAACCCTGGAAGTGCTAAGCATTCTCCAGGTACATTGTGAGAAGGGAAGAAGCTGAAACTATTCAGAGCTGTAAGTGTAGCTAGAAATTAAGAGTTCAATCTATCGGTGAACTTTTTCTAATAGGAGCACAGTGTCTGAGGTATGCATTCTCAGTGAAACACAAAAGCACAAGTTATCTGTGTCTTTAGAAAACTGGAAGCAAAGCTTCCCGGGTGGAATCTGTATCAGAAAGGATACGGAAAAGCCTCCGCGTGATCTTTCTTCAAAGACATCACTATTCCTTGTTTCTGTAAATTGAGTGCCACATTTAAAGTGAGCACCTCCAGCTGCAGACTGGGGGCTCAGCCAACATTTCGGAGCACTGATCAGAACTTTGTCCAGCTAGGTGCTGAGGAAACTTCGCTTGAGGGACTAGGCTGCTGGATCATAGGTACAAATAATTTCAAAGAGAAGCCCAATTAGCTTGTCAGACTTAATAATGAAGAAGTGATGATAGTTATGGGGGATGAGCGGAGGGAAATGGACAACTAGAATGGTCTGCATTTCTCAAAATACCGGCCTCTCAACTACACTGGGCCCTCCAAATTTGGTGAATTGTATTGAAGACAATGTTCAGTAAGAATTCTCTTGAGCAATAAAGAAGATTCTCTTGTATTTGTGGAGTTTTCTGACTAATGAAATGACCCAGCACTGGAAAAAAACTAGGGAAAATGATACGAACACCCAGTCTGATAGATTTGTAAGCGGAAAGAAGCTTTCAGTCTGGAAGGAAGCCTTGTGATCCCACTAGCTAATAGCAGATGGTTGAACCAGACCATTTCCCACGTGTTTCCTCTTCTATTATTTATACGTATTCTTAATTTGTATAGGAAGGTCAGGTTCTCACTGAATGCAGCTATACTATACCAACTGGAACAGCTGTTGGGTGCTCCACAAAGACAAGAACAGCAGGTGGGTTGGGAAGGAAGAGCGGAGCTCAGAGCATCACCAAACCTGCAGTGAGTTTATCATTTCGTCTACTCCCCCAACTAGAAGTCGGGGCAGCCAGAAAGTCCAAAGTGGACAAACTAAGGAATCTCCTGCCACACGGAAGAACTGGGGAGGAAAGTTCTAACTTTTTTTCCCTGTAAATTTGGATGTGCAAGGCCATTTTCAGATGTTACCCACAAGATGCTGGGAATAGGCTGGCTAGTCAGGAGCCTGGGCCTTGGCTTTGGAGATCAGTCAGATTTAGTGTCAAATGGTAGCCTCTCCACTCAGAAGTTCAGTAACCTTGACAATGATATCATCTCTCTGAGATGCCTTTTCTGCATCAGCCCAATAATAATAATACACTTTAGGACTGTGTACACATCACACCTCTGTGTTGCTAAAAGTTTTCACTGTGGGAAAATTCAGTGTTTCTGATTTCATGTATAAAATGGAATACAAGGTCTTTTATAACTTTCTAATTCAAGGTGTCATTTATGTCATTTCTTCAATCAAATTTCATAGACTAAAGTTTTCAGAAAAATGTACAGATACAATTCCCAATCAGGTTACTCTGAGGTTAATTCTCTAGTTTCCTTCCCTGTGCTCACACAGCAAGGTCAAATACACAAATTCCCTTGATTAAAATCTCTGGTTGTCCTTGGCATTTAAATTGGCCTAGGCATTTTGGTTGCCTCAAAATTCTCAAGTAGATTTTATTCTGCTTCTAGCCAAGATGGCAGAGTAGGTAAACTCTGTGCTCACCTCCTCCCACAACCACATCAAAATTACAATTATAGAACCACCATCACTGGTAACCACCTGAAAACTGTGCATGGAAAAGGGGCCTCATAGGAGACCTGACGAGCGCAGGGGAGGCCTGCAAGACGGCCTTACAAACTCGGAGACTGCAAGTAACCACATCGGATGGTCCGAAATGAAAACTTTCTAACTGAAAGCGGGTCACGGTGATCAGTCACGTCCTAGGCTAGAATCTTCCCTGACAAAGGTCGACCTTAACTGAGCCTGTCTATTGTCTTATTGCATCTACCATAACATGCCTGTGGAATGTGAGGGTAATTCTCTTTTTTTCAGACCCCTCAGAGCACCGGAGTAGAGACCACAAAACCCCTCATTGCTGCTGTTATTCTGTTAATTGTTTTTTTAAAGATTTTGTTTATCTTTTTTGGAGAGAAAGGGAGGGAGGGAGAGAGGCAGAGAAACATTGATGTGCCAGAAAAACATCGATCGGTCACCTCTCACACGCCCCCAACCAGCGACCTGGCCCACAACCTGAGCATGTGCCCTGACTGGGAATTGAACTGGCGACCTTTCCCTTCATAGGTCAATGCTCAAACCACTGAGTCATACCAGCCAGGGCATCCGGTTCATTGTTAACTGCTAACTATGCTATACTCACAAATGTAAAAAAGTATGGGTCTATTTATTTCACTTTTTATCCAGGACCAGAGATTTTCCCATTTTTCTTTCTCCTGCCTCCCTAATCTATATCCAATAGATTTCAGGTAACACCCATCTGCCTCGTCCTCTGACTGCAATGTATCAAGGAAGGTACAAAACTGCCATTCTCTAAGAGCATTCTGCTTCCCAGCAATTGTCATCAGTTTGGCTCAAATTATCTCATAAAAATTCCCTTCAGGTTCAAACATTTCTTGTATTGACAGGAGCACCTGAACAGAATTCCTGTTACTGTGGACACAGAGAAGAAGCCACATTGAGATGAGCAGGAGAGGGGGAAAATGCAAAACAAGCAGGTCCCACACTCACGGTGTGAGGATTAAAACTCCGGAGGCACATCTTAGCTGCATAGGTATACCCTGAGGAATAAGGGGCCCGGCCGCACACCGGCCTCCTGAGACCAGCGCACCGGGACCCGGAGTCTCCATAACATCTGCCTCTGAAAACCAGCAGGGAGCCAAGAGGACGGGAGGCTACTGGAGGTTGAGGCAAACCTCTTAAAGGCCTGTGCACAGACTTGCTCACTCACAAATTCACTCACTCGAAGCTCCAGAACAGGAGTCACAGCTCAAAAAGCACCAGGGACACACAGGGAGGAACTCAACTGAATAACTTCAGGGTGACAGCTGAATAGACAGGGTCAGAAATAGGGACCCTCTGGGGACAGAAGTGCTAGCAGGTGCCATTGTTCCTTCATTGAACTCTTCCCATCACCCATCCAACCCAGCACAGACAGATGCCAAATCTGCGCTTTCCATTACCTGGTCTAAAACTGTCCACCTGCCTGGTGAGTCCCTGAGACACTGCCTTACCCAACTCACCCACAAGGTCCAAGCCTCTTCTAGCAGCTCCTCCTGTCTCAGGTCTCACTGCAGACTTTTCCCAAATCTCTCAAGAGTTCAAAACCCCCAAACAAGATCATCCTACCTCAGTATGCCTTGTCACTCTTGCTAAGTGCCCCCAAGGTTGGCACAACAAACAACAGGTCTCTATTGGCATTGTAACTTTCATTAAGTGTCCCTAAGCCTGGCATAAGCAGCAGCCAGTGTGGGCCTAGAATATAGCTTCAACTAGTCAACCGCAAGCCCAGCACAAGTGGCAGCTGACCTTGACCTGCACTGAAGCACCAGCCAAGAGGCTCCAGAAAGAACCAACATACTGGCTGTTTCAGACCACAGCAGAGTGCCAACCAACCAGCTCTACCAATGACACACCCAAGGGGCAGACACGGTTGGAACCAGGGCCCAACTAAAGTAACTCCCACTCTGTTGGGTCAGCAGTCACACAATAGATCATTCTCCGTTGTCACAAACAGCTCTCACAGCCAGGTGGCCTCAGGGTCAAACCTGCCCACTGACGTGCCAACAGCAATCAGGCTCAACCAAATACGAAGGGCACACACAACCCACACAGGAGATGCTCCTAGAGCACCCAGCTCAGGTGACCAGGGAGACTGTGCCACTGGGCCCCACAGGACACATTCTACATAAGGCCACTCTGTCAAGACTGAGAGACACAGCACATCTACTTAACACATAGAAACAAAGAGAGAAAAGCAGCCAGAATGAAGAGACAAAGAAATTTGCCCCAAATGACAGAACAGGAACAAAAGTCCAGAAAAAGAACTAAATGAAATAGACAAGCAATCTACCAGATACAGAGTATATAACACTGGTTATAATAAACTTAGGGAAAGAATATATGAACTCAGTGAGAACTTCAACAAAGAGATGGAAAACATAAAAATGGAGAGAGGAATATATAAAAGGGCCAGTCAGAAATGAAGAATATAATAACTTAAATGAAGAATACACTAGAGGGAAACAATAACATATTAGATGAAGAAAAGGTCAAATAAGCAATCTGGAAGACAAGGTAGCAGGAAAAAAAACCAATCAGAACAGAATAAGGAAAAAAGAATCCAAACAATAAGAATATTCCAAGGGACCTCAGGGACAACATCAAATATACCAACATTATCATTATAGGGGCACCAGGGAGGAAAAAGAAAGAGAGATTGAAAACCTATTTGAAGAAATAATGACTGAAAATTTCCCTAACCTAGTGAAGGAAATAGTCATACAATTTCAGAAAGCAGAGTCCCAAACAAGATCAACCCAAAGTGTCTCACAAAAAGACACATCATAATTAAAATGCCAAAGGCTGAAGACAAAGAGAAAATCTTAAAAGTAGCAAGAAAGCAATTAGAAACACATAAAGGGGTGCCCGTAAGGCTTTCAATTAATTTCTCAGCAGAAACTTTGCACGCCAAAAGAGACTGACACAAAATATTCAGAATTTCTCACATGAAATAGATTAATATCCTAAATAACTTGTTAATTTCCTTTTCCATAAATGCCCTAAAATTTTCCTTCATAATGTTTCAAAGGAATAGTTGCTCCAATTGGTACTTCAAGGGGGACAGACTAGAATGATTCTTAATATCTCTTTCTTGTTCTGACATTCTATAATTCCTTGATCTGTAGGAGTTGTAGAATACATAAATGTATAAGAAAATTTTCCCTCGTAAACATAGCTAAATAATTAATCTCTGTTTCAAGGAGAGTTCAAGAGCACAGGCATATAAGTGTTACTGCGGAGAGACCCGAGTTGGGGGATCCCCGCAAGCTTGTTCCTCTGTTCTTGCCTTGCTCACAAAAGACAAATTCAAGCAAGAGGCAAACACATATAGTGGAAATGAGATAGCAAGTTTATTTATGAGACATATACAGGTACAAATCTGCAAGCAGGTACCTGGCTAGTCTAAATACCCAACATGTAGAGGAAATAAAGTTGTTAGTAAGTTTGTTCTATACACTTGAGCCAGGGCTATAAGTGGGCACCCAGCTAATATAGGTGTGCCAACTATTGGGGTTCAGGAGTTATATACTTCAGTCAGTTTCTAGTTTCCCCCTTTCCTCCTCCCCCTTCTAAACCTTGGGAATAATGTACAGCTATGAAAGCTTTCTTTCTTAGCTAGTGAAGGATCTTTGTCATAGTTAATGAAACTGCTACAGAGGCTCTCTTTCCCAGCGCAGGGTCTCAAGGACTCCCCTCTTCCTAAACTATCCCTGCTTGTGATGTTCAGAACACCTGGCAATCTTACTGGACCAGGCTCAGGACTGCTGAGTCAATGGGTGAGACCTGTCTCCTCCCTCCTCCCTGCCTTGGTTTACTACCTCTCCTACCTAACATAGGATGAGGCAGAGTCTCTCATAATCAAATGGTGAGCTTCTTGAGAACAAGGGCATCTCTCTTCTTGTTTTCTACCTTGCACAACCTATTCAGCACAATTGGGCTATTGGATGATGACAAGCAATTCTAAGCTGCAGTTGGTCAAAGACTGAACATTCTATAATTTCAGTAGAATAGGGTTAATATTCAAAAGGTAGACATGTGAATTTTTAAAGTTTCTTTTTCATGATAAAGCAAAATAGTATTCTATAAAAGGCACTACATAAAAGTTCAGTACTTTTTTGATGACTGATTCAGGAGTAGTCTAGGTGGACCCACGAATGAAGTGTTACCTAAAAAACACCCATTTTTATCAGTAGGTAAATAAACCTCTTCTGAACCACAAGTGAGCAGCATCTTCATTTGTTTTCCTACTTCATTCTTCTCACATAATTATCCTCAACTTTCTATTTCAGCCTATTATCTTTTTGAGAATATCAAAAGATGGCTATGGCTTCCCATGAATGCATTTAACACCTACAACCCCATCTCTTAGAAAGAGAAAAAATATGTGAGGATAGAGCCAATTTTGTCTCTGTTCAAATGAATCCTTGCTTAAATAAAGAAAATGCATGCCTATCATTTCTCCCTCACTTAGTTCTGCTTACAATTCACAAAATGTTTCCTTGAGAATAATCAGGAAGAAATTTGCACCTAGAATATTCACAACTTTCACACAATATATAAGGATACCCCTGAATGACTAAGAAAAAATTATACTGGTGCTACTTGTGTCTGCTAGCCAAATGCATATGTATCAATGGACAAGATCACTGGCAAAACCCACTGAAGATTTATAAACATATAAATATATAAGTATATTCCCAAACCAACTTTTTTCAGAGATCCACAGCCTTAAATGATCAACTGGGCTCATCATTTCAAAAATTTCATGTGCATACAGAAATGACATGACCAGAAAGCTTGGTTTCCCTCATAACGTATACCTATGAGGAAAAGGTTTACTTTACTCCAGGCTTAATAGGGCTACATGGTCACAAATGACTGTTTATGAACCTATTCATTCAACTCTTGCCAAATCTAGTTTTTCTTAGCAGTTAACAACCATATTCTTAACTTTGGGTGTTATTGTTTTAACCAAGGCTACCCATACACGCTTAAACACTTTCAAACAAATCAAAAAATTTTTAAGGAACATCATTGGAATTGTGGAGCCCATAGGATTCTGAAGAGATTAATCTTCCAATTTCTGCCCACTCTGTTATATGCACACAACCAAGATCTCTTAGCAATAACTTGGGCCATGTGACATGAAACTCTAATGTGCCACTAGAGAAGGGAAATGTCAACATCCAAAGCCACCTAATAGCTTACAGCAGTACGTACCAGAAAACTGAAAAACAATTTTATGATTTGCATATTTTAGCAAGTGTTTCTTTTTTATCTGAGATAACAGTTTTTAAATTCTTTTTATTTCAGTGTTTTACACAGGTTCCAGAATAGCCGGAGAAAACAACCACACTCCCCTCCATAGTTCACCTCAGTTATTCCCTGTAGGTTGAATTAAGTTTCCATCTTTTTTTTTTAATTTTTAATATATTTTATTGATTATGTTATTACAGTTGTCCCATTTCTACCCCATCATTCCCCTCCACCCTGCACACCCCTCCCACCTGCATTCTCACCCTTTAGTTCATGTCTATGTGTCATAAACAGCTTTAGCTTCTACATTTCCCACACTATTCTTGCCCTCCCCTGTCTATTTTCTACCCACTGTCTATGCTACTTATTCTCTGTACCTTTTCCACCTCTCTCCTCCTCCCACTCCCTGTTGCTAACCCTCCATGTGATCTCCATTTCTGTGTTTCTGTTCCTGTTCTAGTTGTTTGCTTAGTTTGCTTTTGTTTCAGGTGTGATTGTTAATAACATCATCACCAAGCCCTCATTATATGAAATGTTAAAGGGACTCACCTAAGGAAAAAAAGATAAAAAATATGAACAGTAAAAAGACATCAAACTCACAGTTAAGTTTCCATCTTAATTAGCCAAGGGAACATAAACTTCTCAGAAGGGAATTGTGCACACAGAGCAGAAAGAGAGTGCAGCTCAGAGGGGCCTTCCCCAGCTCCGGGTTCTCCAACAGAAGGTAAGGTTGCCAGGGGTCCTGTACACACAGCCCAAACTATAAAATGAGGATACTATTGCCTAAGGAATTATGAAGGTTAAATGAGAAAACCTATCACCAAGACAGTCATCTCAGATTTAGCACTCTCAGCCCCTGTAACTAGTCCCGCACTAACTTAGTTACATCTCCTCGATGTTTTTGCTTCCCTCCACATGCAACAACCCTTGCACGATCCCAAAAAGTCCCCAATTTTGCTGTGGCACGGTCTTCTCTAATCAGAGCTTGTATCATTCTGGCAGACTCTCTACTAATGGTTGAACGCTTCCATTAAAGGAAATGTTGGCAAACTTGGGTGCTCTTAGCCCTGAACAAAACTCACAATCAAGGAGCATGTATAAAAGACCCATGGACCTGGACAATGGGGTGGGGATTGACTATGGAAGTGAGGGCGGGCTGGGTGGAGGAGGGTAAAGGAGGCAATAATTGGAACGACTGTAACAGCATAAACAATAGAACATTTAAAAAAAACTCAGGATTAGCGAGGTCACATCTTTACCTGGAGGAAAAAATTCAGAGTCTGTACTAGGGTCCCTGAACCACATCTCTGCCCCTTGATCTTCAGCCCTCTGAAAAGCCCATGTTCCTACACATACTTTTGCAATTCAACTGAACAAATATTTATTAGTAACATGGTATATGTTTACTTCTGGGGCACCAATAGTTAGCAACAGAGACATGTCTCTGCTCAGGAGGTTGACAATCAAGTACTGATATGATCAAACAATTATGTACCTAGAAAGAGTGGGAAGTAACATGAAGGAAAATCATGGTGAGAAAATGCGTGTGTGTGTGTGTATTAAAGAACGAGGAGTGATGAAGAATTTAAGGAGCTTTGGGAAGGATCAGTTTGAGTTGAACAATGTTGAAGGAAGGATAAGAATGTGTCTGGGAAGGCCCGGAAGCAGAGACAGGTGACATTGGCAAAGTTCAGCACAATTCTTGGTGAGGATGGAGACCACTCAGATGAAGCGCAGGCAAGGCCTTGCTGGGCACACTAAGGATTCTGCAATGTTTCCTGAGGCACTAAGAGATGACAGCAGGGTGTTAAGGAAAGGAATCAGGATCTCGTTTGATACAAGCAGTGCGAAGTACACTGTGGCTGCAATGTGCAGAGCAGATTGCAGAGGGCACAGAACTGGAAGCACGGAGACCAGTGAAGATGCTATTGTGCCAATCCCCTTGGGAGATGGTAACCACGTGGTCTCAGGTGGTGACCTCCCAGATGGAGGGAAAGGGCAGATCTAAAATCCATTGTGAAAGGGAAATAGATTAGTGATGGATGAGAGGGAAAGACAAATCCAGGCAATTTTCAAATTTCTGAGGATCTAACCATCTTTATAACTACATGAGGTGGATGATGTTACATATAACCTCACAGATTTGTTTGTGCATTTGACAAACATTTCTGGAGCTCTCAGCACAGTGATTTACAGAGTCAGTGACCCGACTTGGAATACTGACTCCGCCTCTAATTCGATGGTGACCTTGAGCAAGGTTGTTGACCATAACAAGTATGAGGATCCTCAAACACTATCCGAAAGCACTTCTGAGATTTCTGAGATTCTAGAGGCTGTGTCAAACAGGTGGAATGCACATTGGTGAGGCGAACGAATCCTGCTCCTTAGAGATTTGATCATGCACCACTGGCCTAGAGAGTGGCATCAAATTGTGTTCCTAAGAAATGACATTTCTCCTAGCGAAAGTCACCAGAGTACTGTGACCTTAAAGTGAAACAGAATTTCAGAAGCATCTTCTTGAGCCAGCAAATGACAAGAACTGTGCCAAGAGTACTTCCTTCCAGAGGTGAAGATTGTAGCAGCAGAAGTTTGCAGACTTTGATATCTATAGGGCAACAGACGGGGTGGAATGGTGGGCCTAGCAGAATCCTAGCCTTCCAGTGTCATCTTATTCATTTTTCAAAACAGCAAACAGACACTTAGTCTCAAAGCCAGAAATGACTATGGCTGATTGGAAAAAAAACATGCTTGAATGAACAATTCAACAGATACTCATTTCCAGCTAGTGCATTTAAAAAGAATGCAGAAATTAGGATTTTTATGAGAACTCTCCTAATACTTAAAGGCTGGCTCCATTTTGACAAATGAAGTGATATGCGAGACAAATAAAACCCATCTGAAGGCCAGGTGCAGCCCCTTAACCCCCAACTTTGGAATCTCTGGTTTCCACCAGCTCCCCTCGTGCTCTGTGGGATCAGGCAGCTGTGAGTGAGCGGGCTGGAGGGGATTCAGACTGTGACACACGGCCGTGCGATGCTGACACAGGAAGCCTGCCTCACCGAGGGAGCCATGTTCCACACTGACACGGGACACGAATGCGGGAAAGGGAATGGAAATGTGAAACCGAAAGACAGACAATTCAATCACTTTTCCTTATAATTAATTACAAGTTTCTGACGAGGAAGAATGTCTGCCTTTAGATGTACTCTGACTTTAGCACGGTTTAAGGATGTCAGATTTAAACAGATTTAAAATCAACTAATTCAGTTTCTTTGATCTGCAAAATGGAACCCTTTGTAAGAAATCAAAGCAATTTTCTTACACATGAAAAAAATAATGCTCTCAACAATGTTTCTTCTGTTCAGTTTAAGGCCTGAGCCAGCTCTGCTGGAATAAAAATAGGTATGATACTCATGTATATCTACGGAGTACAGCCAGCGACTTCTTTCTGTCCAAATTTCTTTAACTGATCTTGAAAGGTTTATTGTAAGGAAGAAACTCAAAGCATTTGTCCTAAAATCGGTGTTCAAGGAACATCAGTCACCATAGGTAGGACCACCATAAGTTAGCGCTGAGACGTGTGAGGTCTATCTGAGACAGAGAGACGCAGAACGTTCGATATACACCTGCAGTCAGATCCTTTATGTTCTTGTTTTCCAGCCCTGGAGGCCGTGGAACAAAGGAAAGGAAGGAGAGACACCAGGAGAGAAGGCATGACCTTTGCAAGGGCAGAGAAGAAAAATGGAGGCAGGAAAGAACACGCAGAGAAGTACAAGGGAGGAGCCAGAGGTGAGCAACCATGAGATGTCCTCACCTAGTGTGTCTCCAGGTTTCAGGTGTGAGGTGGAATGCCACTGCCCCACAAAACGGGTCCCATATGGTGTATTTAGATACGGGTATATTTCGATACTCTGCTGTTTAGTGGCCCATTATCATAGGCCCTCTCCCCTAGAGGCACTAGGGAGCACTTACCACCAGGTGGCGCCCACAGCTTTTCTTTCCCATCTCAATAAAGCACACTAACTTACAGAGCTCATTGTGGCAGAACAAAGCACACTAACTTATAGAGCTCATTTCACTTTATCTAGTTGTAAAGTGGTTTAAGGTGGTCTACCTCAATTTTTCTGTTCACCCCAACTCCTCAAATGCCCAAACCAGATTACAAACAGAGCTAGGCACTCCATGTCTGAATAATTTAATTATAAATTCAAATCTAGTCAACAAATGCTTCTGAGCACTCTCGATGTGTGAAGCTCTGGGGAAAACACCAGCACTCAAAGCCTTAAAACTATCACCTGTCTCGGTGGCGGATGCATTCTAATGTACAAACAAAGGTTTCAAGAAATAATAGCAAATACAAAAACACTACAGGAAGAGAAACATGTGAAATGACACCCATTCACAATAAATCGAAAATAACAAATTAGGAGACCAGGTGTAAGTTTACTTCTGCATAATTTTCAAGGACGTGAGGGAGCTTTGACAATGGAGAGAATGTCATTTTTTAAAGAGGCCATCCCAATATATCAAAAGAAGTTCACAAAAAAATTTTCACTCTACTTCCCGTGCTTTAGAATGTGGGACCACCTTGTTTACCTCCCACTGTGGCGGTAAACAGACGGTGCTTCTTGGGGCTCTCGGTGTGGCTGGGGAGTGGCACAGGAGCAGCTAAGGAGATGCATTGCTGCTAAATCACCGGTTTCATCTCATTTTTCAGATACAATTTCCATCCAGTCTGTAAGAAACCCCTTCACACCACTGCAAGAAACATTCACTTCTAAAAATAAATGGACGTGCATTTCTCCTGCTGGTATTTCAAGTTACCTAAAAAGGAAACCAGTTACCCAGTGACTGTCTATTTCTTTAAAAGTCCTCATTCTACAAACCTAGGAGGGCATGGACTTTTTAAAATCGAATTCCCTTTAGATACTTTACACCCTGCCCCACACGATCACTTTAAATCTACGAAATGTTCCTCTCTCCATTCTTGCAGACACTGTGGCTGCTTCTTCACCGAGCTGCGTTCCCTGACCTACTAGGAATCCCCGGCTCAGATGTATAACTAGCAAACGGTAAGGCTCCTAGAAGGTGATTTTTCTGTTCACTTAGATTTCTACCAAGATTAGATGCTTAGCTTGACTTATCCCAAATTACTCTCTTTCCTACAAATGTGAAGAAGCAATCTTTAGCAGCCGATGTTTCTCAGGAGGTATTCCAGCAGGTCAGTGCGATGCCGGAGTGCCTTTCTTTATCATTTCTGTTTGATGTACTTCAAGAAAAGAGCAGAGCGCAGAAAACATGCCAGACTTGAAACACCATGAAGTTGTGTGACTTCAGCAATAATCCTAAAATGGTGAAAAAAATGTATCATTTCTGTTTGCTGTACTTCCTGAGAATTTTCTAACATCTTCAGTTGAAGCGTAACCTATCCATTTAGAGTATGAGTGTTTAATTCTTGGTAAATAGTTTTGCTTGGAAAACCCAAAGTAAGAGTCAATGGTGCTTGAAAATACTTTTGTGCTTCTTTCGAGCTTCTCCTCAGGAAGGTTATATCAAGGCTGAATGGTTTGGTTTAGAAATCTTAGGTGGAAATTCGTAAAATGAAATAACAACAGAAAACTGATCACCTTAGGTAGAGCCTAATGCTATGACCAGTATCTTGGTCCCTTAAAATGACCCAGGTGGCACTGGCTTAGGGGTGTGGTTCCATTGGCTGTAGGTGCTGCCCAGTGGGACAGGCAACATGATGCTTTTCCTTTGAAGACAGCATCTGAGAAACTAGGGTGTTTCTTTAAAGAAATTTGCCTAGCTTTTCTTAAATTAAGACAGATAAAACATTACCATGTCCATGACTGGCAACTGCTCTGTGGCTTCCTCCATCGGTAAGTAAATTAGTAAAAGAGGAATAACTCCTGAATAAGTGGATGTCAGCGGCATGAATCACAGAGAGCCCCCCAGGCACCTGACACTGAGAGTTGAGTCCCCCGTGCATCAGGCTGAAGGTCTTCTGCAGAGACACACCCACAGCTCCTAAAGCACCTTGAAGAGCACGGTGCGCCCCCCGAATGGGAGTCGCCATCTTGTCCAAACTCCTTATTTTACAGATAAAGAAACAGATGGAAGAATGGGATCGATGGTTCCACCATTTAAAGAATAAGTTAAAATCAGAAGCCAAACCTCCTTGACTTCAAATTCATGCTCTTTCTTAAGTTGGGAGAGTTCTGCCTATTCCTATGCTATGATATACGTACACATCTTTGTAATAAAAAGTTGAATTTGTTTAAATGTTATCTTGGATTACTTTCTAGCTCTTCCATACACGTCACCAGAAAGTCTACCCCAGAGGTCACGGAACCCTGACTCGGAAGCCAGATCTGCGTAACAAGCATCACACATGAGGCTGGCTAAGTCTCTTCTTCTTGTGGGTCTCTGCCTCACTAGCAGCGGCTCTCAGTGCAGCAGGGACAGGGCCAAGCAGCCTGCGCCCAGGAGCTTACCAGGAGTGCACTGCCAACCTTGCGCATTCAGCCGCCCGTGGGGATCTCCAGCGGCCTCTGCACGGACAAGATGTCCTTGGCCACCAGCCACAGCGGAAATGGCAGCAAGTAGTCTAGACCACCAGCCACCCCTGTCGGGTTCCTCCAGGAGTGAGTCAGGTGCCGGGCTGATGCACCAGCTTCTCAGCACCCCGTCATCAGCCCCAGTGTTGTGCAGACCAAGTCCATGAAACAGATTCTCCGGGTGATCAAGATGACAGTGACCAGAGGGGAGATGGGAAGGAATTCCAGGGGAAAAGGGGAAGGGTTTACAGGAAGGGTATAAAGGACACATGGACAAAAACTAGGGCAGGGAGGAAATGGGAGGGAGGTGGGGTGGGTTGGGGCGGTGGGCTGCGGCGGAGTAAAAGACAGAAAACTGTACAAGATCAACAATTAAAATAAAATTTACAAAAAAAGAAAAAAGAAACTTCAGATCCTGGACAAGAAAAAGGGCAAGCCTGATGATTACCAGGACCGAGTGAACAAAGGTGAAAGGCTTAATCAAGATCATCTGCATGTCGTGTCTAAATACCAGGAAAACACAAATAACTTGGAGCGTGCAAAAGAATTACAGAGGAGTTCCGTGCCATTAAGACAATATATTCAGAAAACAATAAAGGTAAGGTCAAGTTCAAGGAGTTCATCATCACCAAGCCCTTATTATATGAAATGTTAAAGGGACTTATCTAAGAAAAAGAAGATAAAAATACGACAGTGAAAAGACAGCAAACTCACAGCTATTAAGAACCACACCTAAAACAAAAGCAAACTAAGCAAACAGCTAGAACAGGAACAGAATCACAGAAATGGAGATCATATGGAGGGTTAGCAACAGGGGCGTGGGAGGAGGAGAGAGGGGGGAAAAGGTACAGAGAATAAGTAGCATAGATGGTGGGTAGAAAATAGACAGGGGGAGAGCAAGAATAGTATGGGAAATGTAGAAGCTAAAGAACTTATGACACATGGACATGAACTAAAGGGGGGGAATGTGGGTGGGAGAGGGTGTGCAGGGTGGGGGGAATGATGGGGGAGAAATGGGACAACTGTCATAGCATAATCAATAAAATACATTAAAAAATAAAAATAAATAAAAATAAAAGAAATCAGCACGACAGGAGCAGCTTGTGAGAAAAGAAGCTGAACAAAAACATTTAAAAAATGTACTTGAGCTGCAGCATGTTTTGGACAAATTGGGAGATGAAGGAGTGCGGACTGACCGGAGGCAAGGTTTGAATGGCCTGCCAGTATTGTCTGAAGAGGAATTATCCTCATTGGATGACTGTACGAGTTATCCTTGCTGTACGAGTTAGCAGACCCTGAACGGGACAGGAAGTTGAATGAGCAGTATGAACAAGCCTCCATTCACCTGTGGGACTTGCTGGAAGGCAAAGAAAAATCTGTATGTGGAACAACATACAAAGCTCTAAAGGAAATTGTCCAGCGGTTTTCCAGTCAAACTTTGCCAGCACGCACAACCACCAGAACCGGCTAGGTGAGGAAGAAGAGGCAGCCTGGGCACATACTGTGGAAGACCAGGTAACTGAAGCTGAGCCAGCAGAAGAACACACTGAACAAAGTGAAGTTGAATCAACACAGTATGCAAACAGACAATTTATGGCCAAAATAGTTCAGCAGTGGTGAAAAGGCGCAGGGAGGTAGCGAGTGGACAGTTGAAACAGCCAAGGTGGTAAATTCACTCCAGCAGCAACCTCGGGCTATACCTCCTTCAGTACCAGAGCCCCACTCTGTGACACCAGTGGCTCAGGCAGATGCCCTTGTGAGAAGACAGCAAGTACAGGACCTTATGACACAAATGCAGGGACCTTATAATTTCATATAGGATTCAGTGCTGGATGTTGAAAACCAGACACTTGATCCTGTCATTGTATCTTGCACAGCCTACGAATCCAGCACAAAACATAGACATGCCCCAGCCGGTTCACCCTCCAGTGCATTCTGAATCTACGTTTGTTCCACCTACCCAAGGTCCCATACAACCGGAGGGTATGCAGGTTCCTTTGGTTTCGTCCACAAGTCAGGGGGATGCAGCATCTCAACCCTTGTACCAGCCATCTTGCACTACAGAGCAACGACCACAAAAGGAACCAATTGCCCACACTCAGGAAACAATCTCTTTAACCACAGACTGAACTGCAGCATCATCATCCCTTTCTGCTGCTTCTCAGCCCCAAGTGTTCCAGGCTGGGACAAGCAAATGTTTACACAGCAGTGGAAACTACGTAAATGGTGCATTTACACCATTTCTGCACCATTTACATAGTTCCATTTTAACCCATGCAAACAGCATTCAATATGAACGCCCCAGTTCCTCCTGTTAATGAACCAGTAGCTTAAAAACAGCAGAGTCAGTACCAGGCCAGTCATACCCAGAGCCTTTCCAGTCAGCCTCACCAAGTAGAACAAACAGAGCTTTGGCAAGAACAGCTTCAGACAGTGGTTGGCACTTGCCGTGGTTCCCGGGACCAGCCCCATCAAATGACTGTAACCACCAGCAGCCTCCGCAGAACACTGGATTTCCTTGGAGCAGTCACCCTATTACGACAGTTGTGGTGTGTCTCGTGGAGGCTCTCGTGGTACTAGAGGCTTGACAAATGGATACAGGGGCCCTGCCAATGGGTTCAGAGGAGGATGTGATGGTTACTGCCTTTCATTCTCTAACGCTGCAAACAGGGGTTGCACAAAGTCTCAGTTCAGTGCTCCCCGGGACTGTTCTGGCTACTAGTGGGATGGATATCAGCAGAATTTCAAGTGAGGCTCTAGGCAGAGTGAACCACGGGGAGCCCCATGGGGAGCCCCATGAGGTCATAGAGGGTCCCCAAGACCCAACAGAGGGATGCCGCAAATGAACACTTAGCGAGTGAATTAATCTGATTCACAGGAGTATGTTTAATCGCCAAAACACACTGGCCAGTGTACCATAATATGTTACCAGAAGAGTTAATTAATACTTGTTCATTCTCCCTTTCAGGAAACTTACTGTAAAGGGACTGTTCTCATCACAGAAAGAGAGGGCTACAATCTGCTTCGTATTACTTGGTTATGGAAGGACACTGTTTTTACTCTGCATGTTCTGTCCTAAGCATGGTCTTGAGCCTCGCACATGATACTCAGATTCCTCACCCATGCTTAGGAGTAAAACATAATATTCTTTACGGGGTGATGATATCTCCATAGTTAGTCAAAGTAGCTTGGAAAAAGCAAGATTGACTTTTACATTGCATAAAAATCTACAAATCAGCCCTAGCCTTATTCAATGGTAATTGACAAAAAATATTTCCCTTGAAAGGAAGACGGGAAAAGTGTGGTATGGCAGGAAAACTGCATTCCCCAGCTTTTCCAGGAAAATTGGAGCACTGAACGTTTAGATGCACACTGAATTACACGTGGGCCCTTGGTCACACACTAGGTTGGCTACCAACTTGGACACACCACCACTCATCCTCTGGCCAAAGGACTGGTTAAAAACACATGTAACTTGCTTCTTAACAGCTGATACATGTAAGACAAAGCCAAAATGCAAAATTAGGCTTTGACTGGCACTTTTTGAAAAATATGCAACAAATATGGGATATCTGGATGGCCACTTCTGTACTTAATGTGAAGTATTTAGATACCTTTGTGAACACATAACGTTTCTCAGACAATGGCGGTCATACGGATTGGTACCACATATCATTTCGTATGATGCTCATCGCTTGTCACTCATCCTTGGATCTTGCTGTATTGTCCCCTAAATTGGCACAGGTGCTGGCAAAAATCCATAATGGATAATCATAACACTCTTGGCCACATGATTTCCTACAGCCTGAAGGTTTTTTAAAGACACCAAGTGCCTGCTGCCACCACCCTCTTAAACTGCTATCTTTTGAAAAGCACCAGCACGTGTTTTAGACTAATTTCCCTGTCTTAGGGAAATGGCAGTCAGTCATTTCAGTTCTGATAGTATAAGCAAGACAGAAAGAACACTTATAAAAAAAAGAATCACACATAAGTATCTCAGTTTCCCTCATCCACATTAAAGTCTTGTGTCCCTTTGGTATGATTCAATGAATGAAGTGACACTTAATAAATGAAGTGACACATGAGAAATAAATTTGTAAACTATAAAAAAGACACAGATATTAAGTATTTTACATATTTATTAGTTTTAGAATTTATTGATGTATTCTTACTATTTATTGAGTGTTACTCTCATTATATTCTCGTTTAACTGAGCTGTTTCACGGAGCTCAGCGTTCGAGATGCTACTCTTCCACCTGCTCTCCTTCATTTCCCTTTCCGCAATCTTTTGAAATAATTCCTGGTTTAATTTTTATGGCTTTAGAATCTCGAATGTTTCTTTCTACCTTACCCTACGTCTGCTCCTTTCCCCAGGTCCCTTCAAATCGGGGACCTGCATGCACTCGCTCCTCGTGTTTGTGCGGCTTCAGGGTCTCCCTGGCTGCATCGCTGCGCCTCCTCCTGTTTGGAAGGACTTTCCTAAAGGCTGCTTATGAGACACGTAGCTTGGGCACATGTAGGAGAGATCTCATCAAAATAAAAAGCTTCTGCATGGCCAAGGAAAACAGTATTAAAATAAAAAGAGAACCGACTGTGTGGGAAAACATATTTGCCAATGATACCTCAGATAAGGGTTTAATCTCCAAAATATACAAAGAACTTACACGACTCCACTCTAAGAAGACAAGCAACCCAATTAAAAAATGGGCAGAGGACTTGGGCAGACACTTCTCCAAGGAGGACATACAGAGGATCCAGAGACACATGAAAAGATGCTCAATATCGCTAGCTATCAGAGAGATACAAATTAAAACCACAATGAGATACCACTTGACACCAGTCAGAATGGCCCTCATAAACAAAGCAACAAACAGCAAGTGTTAGAGAGGTTGTGGAGAAAAGGGGACACTAGTGCACTGTTGGTGGGAGTGCAGGCTGGTACAACCACTATGGAAAACAGTATGGAATTTTCTAAGAAAACTAAAAATGGACATACCTTTTGACCCAGCAATTCCACTGCTAGGACTATATCCTAAGAACCCTGAAACACCAATCCAAAAGAACCTATGCATCCCTATGTTTATAGCAGCACAATTTACAATAGCCAAGTGTTGGAAGCAACCTAGATGCCCATCAGTAAATGAATGGATCAAAAAACTGTGGTACATTTACACAATGGAATTCTATGCAGCAGAAAGAAAGAAGGAGCTCATACCCTATGCAACAGCATGGATGGAACTTGAGAGCATCATGCTAAGCGAAGTAAGCCAGGCAGTGAAAGACAAATGCCATATGATCTCACCTTTAACAGGAAGCTAATCAACAAAACAAACAAACAAGCATAATATAACCAAAGACATGGAAATTGGGAACAGGCTGAAAGTCACCAGAGGGGAGAGGGGAGGGAATTTCAGGGGAAAAGGAGAAGGATTTACAGGAACAAGTATAAAGGACACATGGACAAAAACTATGGGGGGGTGGAAATGGGAGGGAGGTGGGAAGGGCTGAGGTAGCGGGTTCGGGTGAGAATAAAAGACAGAAAACTGTACAAGATCAACAATTAAAATAAAAATTTAAAAATAAATAAATAAATAACAAACAAAAAAATCGGTCCAGTGTCATCTGTAAAATGGAAATAAAACTACATAATTTCAAATTGTTTTTGAGAATAAAAAATGGAGTAATTTTTGCCCCAATCTTTCTTCTTCATCTTATTTTTAGGTTACAAATAAGTGCAAAGTAAACTGGAAAAAATAAAATTAAGAAAAAAACAACTACCATTTGCTAATATTATGCTTATATTTACAGAAATATACCTTAGATTTTTTTAAAAATTAAAACCCTAATTACTTGATTAAGGTTTTTTACTTACTACCAGTAACAGTTGAAGTCCTTTAATCAAGTGGACTAACAGCAAACTACAAACTGGTCATCTGTTCCCAATAACGAAGAGAATGAAGAACAGGAAGACCAAAAGCTCATAAAAAATGTAAGTCTGGAGATTAAAGAGGACAATACTTTATTCTGTATTAATAATGAAGATGAATAATAACTTCCATTCAAAAATCACCTTACAGCTGACATATCACTTTGGTTTACACTATTTTGTGAGAATTGAGCATCGGTAGAACCAACAATATATGAACAATGTATGGGAATGAGTAAAATTAAATGATTATAAAACTGTCAAGGAAGTTATCTAATAGCATCAGACTACAAAGCATAACTAGAAGTTGGAGAGAGGCAGGTTTTAGTTGAAGCTTAGACATAATTTTTCATTATTAATACCACTTTTTTGCAGAATGAATTAAGGATGGAGGGTATTTTTACTGCATAAAGCAGAATTTGTCAGAATTGTGATAACAGCAGTCTGCATTTCCTGGGAATCCAGACTATATGATCAATGTGTTCCCTCCAACTCTTGGATTCAATGAACTGAAGAGATGTAAGTGGCAAAAGAGTTTAAAGACACACAAAGGAGAATTCAAATTTGAACAAGATAATCTATTAAGCAGAGTACTTGATACACGGGAAATAAAATGAGCCAGATTACTCTCATCAGAGAAAGAATCTTTAAGAGTTTTAGAACTTACATCCAAATTCAAATAGGTGAATTTTGTACAAGCTCCAAAAAAACCTACCATTTAAAGAGTGCATCAAGAACTCTATTTTTTAATTGTTTAAGAAGAGAAAAAAATCAATTATTTTCCTGTTGTTCTATACCTTAATTGTAGCAGCAGCTATGTACCTGCCTAACAACTGGTGTTTCTTCAAAAACGAAATCACTTTCAACCTTTTTCCCCACCCCAGGATATCATTATTCCACTCTACCAAGAGAGTCTCTGAAATTAGATTCTTTGTGCAGAATGCATGTCCTGAAAACACACAAAAGGAGGACTTTGGAGTTTGGATTGCATGCTTGAGTGTGTGCAGGCTGTAAATGAGGAGCAAATACACCAAAGATTGACAGCGATTGGGCAAATGTTCCTCACAGTGGAAAATTTGAGAGACTTTTCCACTGACACAAAACCAGAAAATAGCAGGACTGTGAACAGTCCAGGAATTTTAAAAATGTTTCACCGGTCCCCAGTAATTATAAAAACAAAAATCTTAATTTCTGAAATATGATTGACGTTTCACAACCGATACTTTGCACTCAGCTCTTGGTGTTCTCTCTGCTGGCCCTGACAACACAACTAAAATATACGTTAAGAAAGAATATCAAAATTGCATCGACTTCTTTTTTCTGTTTTTATTTGCTGAATCATTCATTTGTACAACTCTAGTTGAAATTTAAATTTTTTTCTGCTTCTCGCCCTGGCTGGTGTAGCTCAGTGGATTGAGCGCGGGCCTGCGAACCGAAGGGTCGTGGTTCGATTCCCAGTCAGGGCACATGCCTGGGTTGCCAGGCCAGTTCCCGTCAGGGGACACACAAGAGGCAACCGCACATTGATATTTCTCTCCCTCTCTCCTTCCCTTCCCCTCTAAAGATAAGTAAATAAAATCTAAAAAAGGAAAAAAAAATGCTTAAAAAAATTTTTTTTCTGCTTCTCCATAAGAACATTTGTTTCCTTATGACTCAATATTCTGTTTGAGATTCATTTTTTTACATTCATCCTCAGAACTATAGTGACTGAAGATAAGGATGATTTCTTATTTAAGAAAAATGTGTCTCAGTACTAGTACATTCCCTCATTTTTTAAATCATACACCCTATTTTTCCAGAAAATTTCTCTAACCAGATATTTCTTTGGTTTTACTTATCAATTATTGGGTAACCATTGTATGGCAGGCATTGTGACTGAGAGATGCAACAGTACTCAGGATAGAGAGACGAGTGAAACGCATTTGCATGCCCTCAGAGGCAAATTCTTTAGGGAGACGGACTTGTATACAATTACTTTAAGGCTGTAGAAGGTATTCAGACAATCTCAAAAGAGGGGATGTCCCATTCTGGTCTTCCTGTGTTAGATGCATATAAGTTGATCATTGATGAACATTTTTAAATATCAAATCTGAAATACTATGCATTATATAGCATTGTTCTTACAAAAAAAATCAGTCAACATAATTATTTTTAATAAAATATTTTTCTAGGAACATAATTTGCCGTAAACCAGAGACCTTTGCACTATTAATAAGCACAAAGTGTTGTTGTTCTGAGCTGCTATCCTATTTCTTATTAAAAAATAAAATATACATTCAGCTTTCTTTTATTTCTTGTAGCGCCACCAACCTCAAAGGCTTGACCAACATTCCCTTAGTAATCATGTCTTCTGTCAAAATCAATGGTATAAAGTAAGATAAAAAATTAAATTGTTGCATCCAGAAAAAAAAATTTAATACTATCACAAATTAAATGAAATCTTGACCAGCGAGGTAAGGAGAAGTCCTTCCCACTGCTTCCACCAGACATGAGTGGAGTCTCCAAGGACTCCTGTCCCTTCTCCTCCAAAAAGAAAAGAAAAATGACTTCGGGTCCGCATGGAGGACACAAAGGTAAAATGGTGACACTGGTTCGCCCCTACTGAGCCAATATCCTCAAAGAAGACAACTGCAGGTACAGGTTGGTGGCGATCTGTAACAGCAAAAGCATACACGGTTTCAACAAAAACTGCCCTGGCTGGTGTGGCTCAGTGGACTGAGCACGGGCCTGCACCAAAGCGTTGCCAGTTCGATTCCCAGTCAGGGCACATGCCTGGGTTGCAGGCCAGGTCCCCAGTTGGGGGCATGTGAGGAGCAACCACACATTGATGTTTCTCTCTCTCTCTTTCTCCTTCCCTTTACCTCTCTCTAAAAAATACATAAAATCTTTAAAAAATATATACCAAAACTGCCTCATGTCAGGACCACAGAAGGAATGAGTTCATCGCTGCTGCAAGCCAGGCATTGGCTGACGGAAACAGCGGACAGATTTCCAAAGTCTACAGAAGAGCCCTTGTGCAATATGGCTTGACCAAAAATTTTTCATTTTCACCAATATCTTTATCAATTTGGATATTCTGAGTATGTTGGCTATCTCCTATTTTCTTCTAGTGGGTAGAGATCAGAGATGCTGCTAAACATCTTCCAATGCGTTAAACAGCCCCACAGCAAAGAATAATTTAGCCAAAATGTCGATAGTACAAGAAACTTTGCAAACCACTTTTGACACGTTCAATCAGTCACAGCACCTTTTCTATACACTATGCAAATTATTTGTGTGTTTCAGTTGCACTTTTATCTTTCTTGAAATAATAAAATATAAATAACATGCTAAAAATGTTGCATATTTTCTTCCATCTTCAATATTAAAATGGCTGCACAAAAATTCACCCATTTTGATGTTTTTTTAAATGCATGCTAATATCACAGCTGTCACAATGCAGTCTAACAAAATTGTTTCAAATGAAGTTAAAGACAAATAAGCACTGTAAGAGCCATTGTACATAAAAAGCTAAACGAACTTTTTGTCCAACCCAAAAAATAAATAAAGGAAACAATCACAAAGATGAGGATAGAAAGAGAGACTATCCAGGATAAAAAGCAGATCAGAAAGAAAGAAAAAAAAAGACTTCTAGAAATTAAATATTACATATGTAATATATATTTGAACTCATTTTTCTATCTATCCTTTGTCTCAATTGTCTGGTTCATTTCTCCTTGTGGTACGTATTTTCAGATATAGCCAATGTTCTTTAGTTTAAAAGCAAAGACTTTCTAAACCATTACTATTGAGTTATAGAATGTAATTTTTTTAAAGGAGAGTTTTTTAGTTTTTGGTTTTTGGTTTTTAAGAAACAAAGGCAGCTATCACTTTGTAAATATATTGAACGCAGCAAAGGGATCCATGAGACTGGGTGCTTAAAGATGGTTTTGAGCAAATGCAGAAGTGAAGGCCATGACTGCTAATGAGGGCCAGAAACGAATACCTAGCCCTCCAGAACAAGGAGCTGAAGGGAGGAGCAAGGGAGCAATGGGGACTCACAGCTCAGGAACAGATTAAGGATCTTCTCCTCAACTCATAGATTAGAGGTAGTCACCAACTAGTCAGTCATATCAAAGTAGAAACTGTTACAGAAATATACCCCACACTTTTTGAAGGAAGTTGTATATTATTGCAGCCCGAGCTCAGACATGTGCAGCAATTTCTTTTGTGGTATTGTCTTCTTGAAATCCCAAGTGAAAGTCACCTTCAAATATTATTATACACTGATACATGAACCACAAAGGACCCTTAAGTATTATTATACACTGATACATGAACCACAAAGGATCCTTAAGCCTGTTGTTATTTAAGACTCCGGTGGGTAGAGGCAGCCATAACTGGTGAGCAACCTACATCCTTCCTCACCTTCTATCTGTGGAAAGCAGAATTCTAAGAATGTCCCCAAAGACCCTTATCCTTATGTAATCTCCTCCCTTGTGTACAGAACCTGTAAATATGATGAGATATCACTCCAGGTGTCATGTTATCATATGCATGAAAAGGATCTTGCAGATGTATTTAAGGTTACTTACTTGTTAAACTTAAGAGAGAGATTATTTGGTTGGGCCAAATTTGACCACATGATCCCTTTACAGACAAAGAGGATTTCCCAGAGAGATTCAAAGCATAAAAAGGAATCTCTCACAAGGGAGATTCTTCATTGCTGAGATGAAAGGGACCCTGTGGAAGGTCTAGACAGTGACTTCCAGACACTGAGAGAGGCCCCCTACTGATAGCAACAAGGAAATGGGGACCACAGTCCTACGACCACAAGAAACTGAATCCAAACAACCACCTGAAATTTGGGAATATATTCTTCCCTAAAAACTCTATATAATCCAGCTTCACCAACATCTTTAGTTTGTCCCTTGCAGAAAACCCATCCAGGGAGCCCTCTCAGACTTCTGACCTAAAGATGTGTGCTAATAAATGTGCATTTTTAAGCTACTAATTTTGTGGCAATTTATTACACAGCAATAAAAATTTATTAATATACTTTCTTTAAATTTAAATTTAAGTTTGAATTTAGATTTGTTCCAATCTTTCTAAAATTCAGATTTGATTATATTGTACCCTTGCTTGAAGACTTCCCAGGCTCTGCTGTTGAAGGAAAGTGAATTCTCCTTACCCCAATCAAGCCATTCCAGACCCTTAATAACTCAGCTCCTACCTACCTCTCCAGTTCCATCTGTAGTGAACCACTCCCAGGGTACCAGGCTCCGGCCACACTGGCATATTTGCCTGTTCTGAAACATAATTACAGAGGTGTAATAGATGGGCTCTCTCAACATCTCTTCCAGTGTGTGTATCACAGAGCCTAGAAAGCTAAAACCTAAATTCCCAGCTGCGGTGGACACACCACAGTGAGCCATGCTTTTGTATAATCCTCTCTGGTTGAGTGCAGGCAGAACCTATAACTTGTTTCTAACCAATAAAATATTTCAAAAGTGGTGGGATGTCATTCCCATGGTTACCTTAGGTCTGTAAGATTCTGTCTAGCAGACTGGGAAGAGATTCTCCAATGCTTATCACAGCATATTAAAGTTGGGTATTTTTATGTAACTCTTTCTTTTTTGCTCTACTAATGGAGCTTAGAGGGAAAAAATGTTTTATTTGTCTCCATGGCACTGGACTCTACATCCAACTGTGGTGGAATGGAACTGCAGGATCCTGTGATTGTCAATTACACTGGACAGTGATCAGAGAGACAGCCCACATTCTGTTGACTCTGGATTAGTAGGCGCCTGACTCCCTTCCTAAAGGCCGACCTAGCCATGGAAAGCATTTAATTCTGAAGTCCCCACAGGGAGAAAAACAAAGGAAATATTTATTTTTGTGCACCACAGAACTATCTTATGGACCTACTCTTTCTAGCTCTCCAAAAATACCTCAAGGCCTGCTTAGATAATAATTAACCTCTCTGGATCAGAAACTTCTTCTCTGACTCGTTTTCCTTGACTACTCTTACACTTGAGCATCTTGATAGGCTTTCCAAAACAAATTTAGAAGTTTTTAAAAAGTGAAAATAAAATCAGCCAATTTTCTTTTTATTTCAATCAAAATCATTAGATTTAAAGAAAGATTGATGCAAGCTTTTCAGCAATGCAAATCTGATTCACCATCTCTTTACAATTAAAAAGTTACAAAGTGGGCATTTTTAAATTGGGGGGAAACACGTCTGAAAAAGGTTTCAGCAGGTCCCAAATTAGATATAAATAAAATATTAATTAAGGTTGGTGGTGGCAGGAAGGATTTTAATGAATAGCTTTCAAGGCTTCTGGAGCCAGTATGAAAAGCTTAAGTGACTGTAAATTTTATTCAGCATTTTAATTGCACATTTTTCTGTGTAGGTAGATTGCAAACTATTAGGACACAGAGAGTCTGAAACACTGATTTGCATTTATTGCTATTAACATTAATCTTGAAGAAAAGAGATTTGTATAAGATTCCCAATTCCAAGATCCTAATCCAACTACTATTAGACACCTCAATGTTCCAAAAGAGAACTTAGATAAATTTTACTTCATAAAAATAAAATTGTACATCAAAAATACCATCAGGAGAGTGAAAAGACAACTGATATTTTAGGAGAAAATATTTGCAAATACATATCTGACAAAGGGTTTAAAGCCAGAATATATTAAAAAAAACCTTATGACTCAGTGATAAAAAGGCATTACCCAATGTAAAAATGGGCAAAGTATCCGATTAGACATGGTTTCAATGTCTAATGAATAGTCAATAAGCACAGAAAAAGATGTTTAACATCATTAGCCTTTAGGAAAATGCTCAACAGCAAAACAGTTCGGCAGCTCCCAAAACATTCACTATAGAATTACCATAGATGGTACAATTCCTCTCAAGTATATATCCATGAGAAACGAAAACACAAGTCCACATAAAAAGTAGTACATGAATGTTCACAGCAGCAGCATTACTCATGATAGCTAAAAATGGACACAGTCCAAATGTCCAGCACCTGATGAATGGATAAACAGAATGTTGAGTAACCATGGAATGGAACGTCATTCTGCCGTAAAATGGTAGGATGTACTAATAACGCCATAACGTGGATGAAACTTGAAACATTATACTGAATGAAAGAAAACAGTTTTTTCAAAACATGTTGTTTCATCTGTTGCATTTACTTTTCCAGAATAGACAAACTTATAAAGGAAGAAAACACACTCGTTGTTGCCTACTGCTCGTGAGGCTGGGGAAAAGCTGGGAGTGACTGCTCATGAATATGAGGTTTCTTGTGGGGGCTAATGAAATGGTTTACAATGCATAGTGGTGATGGCTGCACAACTCTGTGAATATATGAAAAACCATCGCACACTTTAAAGGGTGAATTGTATAGCGGCTCTCAATGCAGCTATTTAAAGTACATGTTAAGATTTGTACGGCCCTGGCTGGTGTAGCTCAGTGGATTGACCGCGGGCCTGCGAACCGAAGGATCGCGGTTCGATTCCCAGTCAGGGCACATGCCTGGGTTGCCAGGCCAGTTCCCAGCAGGGGACATACAAGAGGCAACCGCACATTGATGTTTCTCTCCCTCTCTCCTTCCCTTCCCCTCTAAAGATAAATAAATAAAATCTAAAAAAGGGGAAAAAAAAGTACTTAAAAAAAATCTTTAAGATTTGTACGAAAAATTGAAATTAAAGTAATACTCAAACTAGTGTTGGGTGAGTGGAGAAAAGGAATAAGATAAAATTACAATCACTTCAGGGAAAAGGGGGTAAAAGGAGAAATACGGAAAAGCATTAATTATTTTTAAAAATCAATCCAATAAATATAATAATTACAGCTAAAAAGTTATCCAAATCACTATAAATGAATCTTAACTCAAAGAGTTTACTCTTGAGTTAAAATACAGAGACTGCCAAGTCAAAAGTTATATGCAAGTGCCAAACTAAAACCTAAAACACACAAGGATTGAGAGCAAACATCTTGAAAATACATGTCAGCCCATACCAGTCACACAAAAGCTAGTAGAACTACATTAAAGTCAGGCAAAGTAGATGTAGGAAACACATGTAATGCTTGGGATTAAAGGAGTCATTACATATTAATAAAACACTATCTTCCAGAAAGGTATAACAATTCTAAATGGTACATATGTAAAAAGCTAGCTTCACAAAATACTAAGCAAACAATGAACAAACTAAAAGTTAACAAGTCCACTGTGAAAGTGAAAATTTGTTTACAAACTTCATTTACAGATAGATTAAGCAGGTTAAACAATAGTAGACCTAACTTTAAAAAATTAACAACTTTAATTCAAAGCATATATGCAGAACATTGCACTTAAAAATTGAAGAAATCAGTTTTCATCATATATATAGGTTTAAGGAAAATTTCATGTGTCACATACCAATTTTCAGAAACATTCCAAAAATTATATACATAAAGACTATGTTTTCTGACCTAAATGTGGTTAAGTTAGAAATCAACAAGAAAAACACAACCTCAATACCACCTACATTTGGAAAAATAAAATCATATTTTTCAATAATTTGTGATTCAAAAAAATTAATATGAATATTTAAAAATCCCTACAAAATAAAAGCAAAAAAAAACACTGCATGTAAAGCTTGGAGGATGGTATTTAAAGGAATATTTATATTTTTAAATACTTGCAATGGAACATGAGAAATGCTGGAAATTAATGAACTAAATACCTAACTTTAAAAATTAGAGTAAGAAGACAGAATGAACTCAGACTAGAAAGAAAGAAAAACAAGGGCCAAAATTAATAAAAACAGAAGACAAAATTTAAAGATAGTTACAATAAAGCCATATACTGGTTTAAATATCATAAAAGAAAATAAAACTGTCAAATAAACAATGTTTAAGAATGTAAATAGAATTAAAGATTTATCAGGTTAAACATAAGAAAATATTAATTGTATGAAAATAAAAATGAAAGCTTAGATAAAATGGACTAATAGAAAACATTATAAGCATGTCTCCAGAAACATTACTCTCCCGAAAAGTTCTATATTTATTAAAGCAATTGAATCAGTAATCAAATATCTCCCATAAATAAAACATATCATGTTACAGCTAAAGTTGGTCAGACCTCAATGAAAAAATAAAATCCAATTACAATTTTAGAGAAATGAAAAAAAGAAAGCACTCTGAACACTCAAAGAAGCTAATAAAACCTTGGCTTTGAAAACAGACAAGAACTGTGTAAAAAAGAAAATTTGTGGGTCAGCCTAAGCCGGTAATATTTTTTTTAAATTCTAGACAAAATATGAGCAAATCAAATCCAACAATACATATATATCATGAACCAGTCGAGTTTGTATTAAAACATGAAAGTTGGTTCAGCATTAGAAAGCCTTTTAATCACCAAATTGAGAGTAAAGGAGAATTATCTCAGTTAATTTTTTAAAGCAACTGCAAAAAGTCACTCCACATATATGATTATTTTTTTACAAAGCTTTAGTAAACTTACAAAAGCAGCAGACTGTTTATGGGTTTATCCATATGTGGTAAAGCTATTTTTAGAAAGGAATAATAATCATCAATCCAAAAATCAGGCCTGAGGTTAGCGGGAAGAATGAGAGGTTGGGGCAGAGGTACAGGAAACTTCAGACATGTTGTTATTGTTTTATATTCTTCAAGTTCTACGATAGCTACATAAGTGTTTGTTCGTGATTATTCTTTATATGCTTTTGTTGGTGAGAGCTATTTTACAAAGAAAAAATAAACATAAATAATAAAAAATCAGAGCTTAAAAATAACTAATATATAAGGAGATCACTTGCAGACACATAAAAATCTTCAAATCTTTTCCTTTAAACTATTAACTGAACATTAAAAAGTTTTACATTTCCTAGAATAATGCCCATAAACTGTGTGTAAGGTTAACTGACTCCTACTTATTGTCTGACAGCCATCCATGGACATCCCTGACTAGAGAGAATGCAATTGGCTGCGAAATTGGAATCCATGGCGAAGATGCAGCAGAGAGACCACTCCGTTTCTTAGCTTTACGTGGTCCCCAGGATGGCCAGGTGTCTCACCTTTTAACGAAGATCTAAGAATGGCTACTAATACCTGAGTACCTACTTTGTGCCAGTTGTCTTACATATATTACTTCTAATGTTGCCAGTGATCCTGGAAGGTATGTATTTTAATCCCCTTTCTACAGATGGAGAAAACAAAACTCATATAAGTTAAATAATATACCCAAGCTCACCCATGAGAAATTACAGGGCCAGGACTTTAACCCAAATCTAATTGAATTCAGAACTTGTGAGCATCTACGAACCCTTCTATCATTCAGCTACAAAAATTGTTCATGCAGTAAACACAAAAATTCTTGACAATGTTGAGCACGTAACATCTGTAAAACATACAACCAGCAATAAATAAAAGAGAGTGAGTCTGGACTGATGCTATGTTTTTTAGAAGTCATGCTGCTTGCTTTTACTTTTAATCAAAGATTGACCAAAGTATGTATTCACTGCTTTACAGATTTATTTCCTTTCATTCTCTTGGCCCAGCTTGGACCTGGCATCATATGATTCAGCTTCTGAGCTTTTATCAAGTCAACTTTAAATTCTCAGAGGCCTGAGAGCCCCTCTTTCTGCTACACTCATAGCCACCAAGGTGAAAGCAAGAGGCAATGGGCCGCCAACCTGCTGGTTGCTGACCATCTGCCCTGAAAGTACTCCTACTCTCTCCTTTTTGAGCAAATTAGTGGCACAGCAAACATCAGTTTATGTAAAATATCTTCAAAATTTTCCAAGGCAAACCTGAAACTTAGCAGAACTTAGCACAGCTTCCTTTTTATTTTAAATACCACTACATAAGCATGATTGGATGCATAGAACCAAGAGTCCGGGAAATAGAAATCAATTCCCTTCACCCTACTGACAATAATGCGGCATAATTTAAAGGAAAATGCCAGAGGTTAATTGGTGTCAATGATTTGCTACATTTCCCAACAGTCCGCCAGAGAAAGGGCTGTCAGTATTGCTAAGTGCTAAAAATATTTTCAATTGATAGGCAGCTTGAAAGGTCAAGCGTATGCAAAAGCGGTATGTAATCATTTTAACATTCCTTCCCATATGTCCACCATATAATAAATATAACTTGTTATGCAGTTTTAATGTAATGAGGCTATACAGGACCAGAAAAGTATGTCTTTTTTGAATTCATATGAAGCTAAAACTTTATATATAGCAACTGTCAATCAGAAAAAATAACTTCTTTTCTAATGCAAACATGTTCAGTAGTACTTTTTGTAAGTCTTTAGATCATGTTGAGTTATTCAAAGATGTTAACAGTTTTTCATTCATTCAATAAATAAATTTGACTGTTCAAGCCATTAATGGTAATGATGGGTCTTATTAGTAATCAGCATTTCGCAGCTATTCTAAGGATAAATTTAGCTAAACTCAGCATGTCAAATTAGAGCAAAGAATTTGATATATTTTCTTCCTCTCCACATTTTAATGAATTCTCTGCTGTTCTTTATTTTGCAAAAGTGGTGATTGCAGAGAACTGGAAACGTTCTCGGGTGCTAGCCTTCCCTTTACATGGAGTACCCAGGGGTTCAAACGGGCACCCAGCTTTAATGCCTGGAAAAATTCTGGAACTTTATTTTACCTAAAGCAATTCTACATCTCAAAGAACCCCAAAATGTTAGCTGCAAAATGGCACCACAATGTTTCTGGCGATTAGAATCTGTTCAGCAGCCTTGGTACCCGAGTTCTGCCTAAGAAACAATTCAGAGCCAAGATTCAAGTACAAGAGAAAGTGTATGTAGAAAGTCACAGACGTAGAAGTGAGCCAGCTGGGCTGCAGGGACTCCGCAAAGTTAGAGGCAAAAGAAAGGCTCTTGGAGCTTAGGAGAAGGAAAGGCAAAGTGACGTGCCTAAAAGAAGGTGCTGGCAGCTGGAGGGCGGGGAGAGGGGAGAGGGAGGGAGAGAGACAGAGAGAGGGAGGGGGAGACGGGGAGAGGGGGAGAGGGAAAGATGAGGAAAGGGGAAGAGAGGGGGGGCGGGCTGACTGGATTCTTCATCTTGAAGGTTTCTGTCTTTTTCCAAAGGTGGGGATTATTTTGGGGAGTTCCCAGGGCAAGGGGCCATTTGTCATCTCAGCTGGTCCTGATGTCAGCCATGGCATCACCCTGCCTAGCCTTGCTGCTTCTCTGGGCCTGGACCTGAAACACAACCGAGGCCTGGATGTCATCTCTAATTTGACCAAAACTCTGTCTCTGTGGTTAACAGACTCAAGGCTTCGTTCCTAAGATTATGTGGTGCTGGTAAGAACCTCACTGTCCTAAGGGCTTAATGCTTAAGGGAGCGGTCAGGCAAGGGCTTGTGTGGGAGTCATATGAGGCAATTCTCCAGCCTCCTTGTGCCTCCTCCTCTAAGGGGGTCCACCACATGACAAGGGACATGCTAGGGGAGGGTCTGAACCTCAAGAACAGAGATATGGAAGGTCAGGGGGTCTAAACCGCATGGCCAGCGATATGCCAGGAGAGGATAGGTCACCCTGGGGGCGAGGTCACTGTTTTCCCAGTTTTGCCCATTAGTAGTTACATGGGGCCTTCCACCCTGGTAACAACCTTCCTTATCTGGCCTATCTGCTCTGCTCATGCCTGTCTAATAGTCTACTACAAAATGAGTAATAGAAAATGTATGTGTGTGTGCATATATAACATTATTTTATTATTGCTCACCGAATCAGATGGCAGTTACAAAAATTAAAGATATCTCTTGCAGCAGTATGAATGAACACCCATCTGGTCAAAGCCTTATTTCATATACGAATACTGCATAGATGTGTTAGCTCCAGGCTTACCTGAAAACTAGGCTAGTCGGGTACACAGGTGGATTACATCATCGGTGATGCCAGGAGAAGTGAAGAACAAGGCTGGTATGATGGTTAATTTTATGTGTCAGCCTAACTGAGCCATGAGATGCCCAGATGTTAGGTCAAACATTATTCTTGGTATTTCTGTGAAAGCGATTGGGGTGAAATTAACATTTAAATCAGTAGACTAAATAAAGCAGATTGCCTTCCCCAGTGTGGACTGGCCTCATCCAATCAGTTGAAGGCCTGAATAAAACAAAAAGGCTGACCCTCCCCCAAGTAAGAGAGAATTACTCCTCCTTGACTGCCTTTGAAGAGCCTTATAGTAAATTTGCATACACATGCCCTATTGGTTCTGTTTCTCTGGAAATCTAATACAAAGAGAGAAGGGAGATGTTATTAAGTTATAAAAGAATGTGGATAACAGGTACTCAATTAATTGTGGAGATACGACATGCATCTCGGAATTGTCCCCCAGCAGCTGAGCTGCTCACTGAGGGTCACGTGTGTTCACATAGTCATCTGGAAACCTGAGTCAGAGGAGCTCCCGGCAGCAAAGGAAGGACCAGCATCGACTTGAGTCAGCTTGCTGTAAGCATAAAGTGTGTCAAATCCCACGTAAAACTACTGGCTCACATCAGAGGTGAGGCAGAAAGCACACGGAGAAGTGCACAAGAGGAACCCAGTTCAATCTACGCCTTCAATCACTCTGATCAATTCAAGCCATTAGATTCGTTTAACTGGCATTAAGTCTTCAAGGTGGTAACCAGATGCAACGTACACAAAGAACTTAGTACATAAGGGTTAGTGGAACCTACAAAAGTTAATTTCCTATGCACCTGCAATAATCAACTAGAAAACAGAATTTAAAATTGGATAGTCACTTTCACAATACCATCTATAAAGTATCTAGGAACTAACAAGAACATATTAAATCTCTATGGAGAAAATACTGAAACTCTAGCAAAGTACACAGAAGATTTTCTGAACTAGTGGAAACACATCCCATGCTCTTGAAAAGAATGACTCAAATTAATCTATACATTTAAAGAAATTCTACGCAAAATTAAATATTTTGAGGAACTTGATAAACTTACTATAAAACTTATTTGAAACAATAAAGATACATGAATGGTCTTTTTTTTTAAAGAAAAGCAATATAGCGTTGATGCAGCATTAGATGGATGAATGAGCAGAATATAATCTAGATACAGGAAACACATATGAAAATTAATATAGGTGAAACTACAAATGATAGTAAAGGAAAGAATTGTTCAACAGATGGTGTTGGGGTAACCTACTCACTGAGAAAATAAAACTAAAATGAAAATAAAACTAAATACTTTCATAAAACCACATAAAGATTTGAAAGTGGACTCAGTTGAAATAAAGACCTAAATGTAAAACTCATAATGTATCTGTAAAATTGTCATACATGTAGCTTTCATAGTTTCAGAACAAATGCAAGAGAGTCTTTGTGACCCAAGAAAGTGCCTCTTAAATTTTCAAATATACAATCAGTAAGGCAAAATGCAATGATTAATTTGATCATTATATCAAAGTTCAAGATTTCTATGGATGAATCTTGAGGATATTAAGCCAGGTGAAATAAGCCAGTCACAGAAAGACAAATATTGTGTGATTATGCTTATATGAAGGCTGAATTCAGAGGCTGAGAAAGCAATGTGCTTTTTCCAGCAGCTGGGGAATGGGAGAATTGAGAACAGTTGAGTAATGAGTGAAGCGTTTCAGTTTTGCAAGATGAAAAGAGTTCTGAAAATTGGTTGCACAACGACGCAAATGTGCTTAACTCTACTGAACTATACACTTAAAAATGGTTAAGATAGTAAATATTATACATATTTTACCATAATTTTTTTTAAAGTTTCTGTTCAGTTAACAGAAAGGTGAATAATTTGTTTATTTAATAACATGTTAATGAATGAGAAAAAACATTTGTGATAGCAAAAACTTATGAGGGGTTAATATCAAAATCACATGAGGAGTCTTCAGTCCAGCATGTAAGGCATTTGGGAGTTGCCCCTCCATCCTAACCAAACTGAAAAAAATCAACAGCTCTTCCTAGAACTATAAGGAAAAGGAGGTCACAGGCAAACCACCACCGCCACCAAAACTGAAGAAACCGACAGGAGAATACACAACTTACCTGCGAAATCCAGAGCAGCGATCTCCGTGGAAACCTTCCAGGGCAGGGTAGGGGAAGCCGAACTTTAGTTGACAGATTGCTGGAGGCTCAGAGTGCGCAAGTCTGAGAGAGAAAACTGGAGGGGGGTCCGTTCATGAGGGAGCCCTCCTTTTTGTGCATAGTACCTCCGGGAGCACTGTCAGGTTCTCACAATAAATATCGGAGAGCAATCCCTTGTGCTTCTGGTAGGAAGAGTTGAAAGAGCACCATTTTGAAATACCCCAGAACATTCTGTCCTTCTTAACAAGGTCTGCACCAGGAGAACGTACGTAATCAGAGCCCATCCTGCTGGCGTTTCATCGGAGCCTAACTGACCTGGGAAAGCGGAAAAACCACCTCCGGTGGGGTCTGGTTTTTCACGTGGAGGAAGGGAGATACCCAAAGAGAGCTGGCTCTAGATGCCCCGTCCCACCTAAGTGGGAGGGAGAAGGACCTAGGAAGCACGTGTAAAGTTCGCAGTGTGGAGGTACAGGCTCACCGAACGACCGGCACCTAATTGTAGGATTATACTTCCCTCCTCCCAAAACCTCGCCACCACAGAGCTGAAGGCCTATTGACAGCAGCTCCTTTTACGAGTGTATGAAGTCTGGCTATCAAGAAAAAAGTATGAGACCACTAAGAGGCAAAAAGCACAGTTTAATGAGATAGAGAGCATCAAAACCAGACACGGACATGGCAGAGATGTTGGGATTATCAGAATGGGAATTAATTATGATTAATTGGTATTAATGCTAAAGGCTCAAATGGATAAAATAGAAAGCATGCAAAAGGAGATAGACAATGTAAGTAGAAAGATGAAAATTCTAAGAAAAAAACAGAAATAAATGCTAAAGATAAAAAACACTGTAACGGAAATGAAGAATAACTTTGATGGGCTTATTAGTAAAGTGGACACAGCTGAGGAGAGAAAAAGCTCTGTGTTTGAGGCTATCTCATTAGAAACATCCAAAATTAACAAGCAGAGAGGGGAAAATATTTAAAAAGTACAAAACAGCATATCTGGAACTAAGGGACGAATACAAAAAGTGTAACATGTGTAATGGGAATTCCAGGAGAAGAAAAAGAGAAAGGAACAGAAGAAATATTTGAAACAATAATGACCGAATTTCCACCAAATTAATGTCAACATTAAATCACAGATTCAACCTATGCCTAAGCTTATCATTTTCAAGCTTCAGAAAATCAAATAAATTAAACGTAATGAAAAAGAATTAGAGAGGAAAAAAAGCCTTACTAAGAGAGGAGCAGACATAAAAATTTCATTTGACTTCTTAGAAACCGTGCAGCACGAAGAGGACGGACTGAAATATTTAAAGTGTTGTGAGAGTAAAAACACATCAGAATTCTGTGCACTGTGAAATTGTCCTTCCAAAGTGAAGGAGAAATACAGGCTTTCTCTGCAAACAAAACTGTAGGAATTTGTTGCCAGTAAACCTGCCTTGCAAGAAATGTTAAAAGAAGTACTTTAGAGATAAGAAAAACAATATGGATCAGAAACTCTGATCTGTATGAAGAAAGGAAGAGCATTGGAGAAGGAGTAAGTGAAGGTAAAATAAAAGCTTTTATTTTTATTGACGTAACACATAGTAAGCTTAGCCAAAATAATAAGAATATATTCAATTATGTATACATGTTATAGCACGTATATAACTCATATATATATATACCATTATATGCGTGGTTATCTATCAGCAAAATAAATGACAGCAAAGATACAAGGAGCAGGAGAAAGAAATTAGTATTATTCTGTTCTTATAAGGTACTTGTACTACCCACATAGCAATATAGTGTTGCAAGAAATTAGACATGGATTAGTTGTAAATGTATATTGCAAACTCTTGGGAAAATACTACGGAATAAGTTTTTTTTTAAAAAAAAGAAGTAGAATTGATGTGCTAAGAAAGAAATATAAATGGAATAACATAAAATGCTCATTTAAAAGCATGAAAGGCAGGAAAATGTAGAAGACAAAAGCAGACAGAGGTTGTCAGAGTGGATCGAAAACAAGACCCAACCATACGTAGTTTACACAAAAATCAATTTCAATATAAAGACATACATAGAGAAAAAGTTAACGAACAAGGAAAGATATACCACGATAACAGTAATGAAAAGAAAGTGGGAGTATTTATGTTAATTTTAGACAGACCAAACTTTAGAGCAAGAAAACTCATTAGGCATAAAAAACGGCGCATGACAAATGACGATGGTGTCAAATCTCCAAGAAGATATAACAATTCTTAACATGTGTGCGTGTCTAGCAACAGAGCATTAAAATACAAGAGGCAAAAACTAATAGAACCCCAAGGACAAATAGATGAATCTACTATAATAGTTGGAGCCTTGGATACGCCTCTCTTAGAAATGGAAAGATCGAGCAAGCAGAAAATCATTAGGGGCATCTTTGAACTCAACAACACCATTAATCAATTGGATATAATAGGTATCTGTAAATTGAGTATACAACAGCAGAATACACGTTCTTCTCAATATATCATAAAATATTCACCAAGATAGGCCATATGCTGGGCCATTAAACACACATTAACAAATTTAAAAGAATAGAAATCATACAACATGTGCTCTCAGACCACAATGAAACAAAAAATTAGTAACAGAAGACAGGTAGAAAACACCAAAATACTTGGAGGTTAAACAACAGACATCAAATAACACATGAGTCAATAAATCACAAATTTAAAATATTGTGAACTAAGTTAAAATGGAAACATGATATATCAAAACTTGTGGGATGCCATGAAATCAGTACTAAGAAGAAAATTTATAGCATTGAATGCATATCTTGGGGGGAAAAGAAAGATTTTAAATCAATTATCTAAGTTTCTACCTCAGGAAACTGGGAAAAAAAGGAAAAATTAAATCCAAAAATAAGCACAAAAAATAAATAATAAAATGAGACCAGAAACCAATAAAATTAAAAACAAGAAATCGATAAAAAAATTAACAAAACAAAAAGCTAGTTCTTTGAAAAGATCAATAAAATCAATAAGCTTCTAGCCAGAAAAACTGAGACAAATATAGAAGACACAATTACAAATATTAGAAATTAAAAAAGAACATCACTATCAAGCCCACTGACATTACAAGGACAATTAGTGGATACCATGAACATCTCTATGCCAATAAATCTGATAACCTAGATGAAATAGACCAATTCTTGGGTAGATACAATCTGCCAAAACTCATATAAGAAGACCAAGAAATCTGAAGAGGCCCTAAATAAATAAGTTTACCAAACAGAACTTAAATCAATAAGTTTACTGTTTACTCCACCCTACCTTGCCTTTCCTGAAGGACTTAAAAAAAGTCTCTGACCTAGAGTTTCTCCTCACCCCCATCATCTGTCACCTGACCAAACCCTGGTGTGACCTCTGTGGCCCTACACGTCATAGGATGACCCCTTCTCCCGGACCTGTTTCTCAGTCTAATAAACTTCTTCCTTCTGAGCTTCGTCCGTGTTTCCTCCAGTGGCCACGCTGACTTTACTGTCTGATGTCCCACATCTATATTCTCAGAAGAATCACATGTGCGTTTACTTCATAAAATTATTCAAGTTGTAGTTATACACCTGTGATTTCTGTACTTTTTCAATATGCATGCTATATATCAATGAGAAGTCATTCCAACTTTTTTAAAATCCAAACTTTTATGTTAAAGTTCAAGTGTAAACTTCATAAATATTATTTTCTATCAAAGTGTGTGGAGTTAAGACTCAGAGTATCTTCATCATTCTCTGCAGCTAGGTAGATTATAAATCAAGAATTTTATTTCCATATTTTTAACTCAGTCACACTAAGGAACCCAGTTATTTTGATGTTAAAATTCAATTAAGAATTTTGGTTGTTTTTGTTTTTTCTTACGGGGGATTTGCTTATTCGCAGTGACAAGTACTGGAGCTGATGGTAACAGCACAGGTTTTAGAGTCTGCCAGAGAAGGGGAAAAGGCCTGGCTCCCCCAGTCTTGTCTCTAAATAGTGGAGATGACATTGGATATTGCCCTGGCAGAGATCGTGTATGGAAAGTGCATTCATACAATGCCCAGCACATATTACAGCAACGACAATAATTTGCATCAAATTCTCTTCTGTCCTTCAGTTGTTCCCACTATGTGAATGGGTATGTCTCAGTTCATCAACATAACCATCTCATTTGAGAGCCAGCAGCCCTTTCTGCATGAAAATCAGAACTCTCTCGCCCCACTAAGATTCTTCCCTGCAGAAGGTCTGGGCATCATTTCTGATATTCTTACTCAAATTATTACTATTCTCACCACCTGATTATCACCCCATAAAGATTAAAAACAAAATGCTCTCTCTACAGATTGCTATTTGCCCCTTCCATCACCAAAACATTGTTTCTAAATATGTTACTTCCTCTACAGTATTTCTCTATCAGTGTTTATTTACTTGTTGTTGTTGTTGTTGTTGTTTTTCATTGAACAGTCATTAACCGAGTTCCTATTCTGAACCATCTATTCTGCATACTGAGAAAAGAGTGAGTGACACGCAGTCTCTCTGCTTTCTGGGAGCTTCTTACATGAAGAGGAGAGAAGTAAAAGGGCAATTTTAATCATGCGCTAAGGGCTATGAGAGGCTTAATACGGAGAGATAGAAACTTGTCTCGGTCTTAAAATGTCAGGGTAAATTTCACAGAGGAACTAAAATTTGATGAGCTGCCTGGAGACCTAGCGGAAATTAGGTACAGGGGAGCAGAGAGCAACAGGCACATCAGAGGAGGCGGCACTTGTGCTTGCAGACCCCAGGCGGAGAGTGAGTGATTTACTGAAGAAAATACAGCGGCTCCAGTGCCGCTGGAGCTCACGCAGCCGGGTGGTGAGAGGAAACCCAGAGTAGCGCACGGGATCCAGGCATACAGCAATAATGTTCATTTCTCTAAATGTTTTTCCTGAAACAGGAGAGTCTACGAACCAACCGTTTCCGCTAAATTTTTGTACTGATTGGAGTCTTCGTACATCAACAAATATTTCTTTGGAAGCTAGTTGGGTTCCTGCACTTTTAGTCCCCAAGAATACAACGGAGAAAAAGACAAAATCACTGCCCTCATCAAATTTACGTTCTAATGAAGGAGATGGCAAGAAACAAGTCAATACATAATGCATTTATTAAACTGATTATTGTTGCCGTACAGGAAATAAGCAAGGTCCTATAGTGGAGATGAAATGGGTCAGCAGCTTGTCCTGTAGAGAGGCTGTTTAGAAAAGGCCTCTCTCAGGAGATATTTTGGCCCAGTCCTAAAGGAGGAAGAGCCAGTCATGTAAATATCCACAGGAGAACAACGGGCAATGGACCAGACCATGCCATACTAAAGAGCCAGGTGTGTTCCTGGAACCAAAAGATGGCCAAGGTGACCAGAGAATGGGATACGAGCATGAAATGAAGATGGACAAGAAAGTGAAGACAAATTATTCAGGGCCTTTCGAGCTGGTTTGAAATTTATTCTAAGGGCAAAAGGAAGCATCCAAGCTATTTTTTGAATCATTCATTCAAGTATTTATTGAGCAGCTAGGGAGCTACAGGGTGATTAAAGCATGGCCAAAGACGTGAGGCAAATAAGCATGTAAGTAAAAAGCAAAAGATGAGGCTCACTGAATCATAGCTGTCAGAGAAAGTGCTTTAGAAAATCAAGAATGAGCCCACCCAAAGGGTTTTAAGCAAAGAAGTGACATGATCTGGTTTACATCATAATAAGATAACTTTTCCTGAGAAATTACTGAATGCCTGTTATTTAATAAATATGGCTAGCGGTCAAAAATAGTTGTTGAATGACTGAATGAAAACCATATCTCTTCCTCATTCTATAATCTGAAACTTTTCTCTAACTGTCACAGTTTTTCAGGGACCTACAAGAGGATGTACTCCCCCAAAAATAATAATAATAAAAAACAAGGATGAATATCAAGAAAAGAAGAAGATATGAGGTCCAGAAAACAGAGAAGGGGAATACCAGGGTGCTGTCCAGCCCACAGACTGACAGATTTGCCACTTTGACATGAGAGGACAGCGGGCTCCAGAAGGAAGCCATCAGAGAAGGAAATGCTATTAATAATTAGGCTTGACCCTATCAGATTTGTTGGGTATTTTAAAAATATAATGATCATCCAGAATACTGAAACATATCCACATGAAAAATGCAAATATTAACATTAACTTTAAGGAAAAAAGAAAAAGGAATATCACAGTAAACCAACGGGCTCAGCAGCAGACAAAGCCAGGCATAATTTAAACACCAGCTACCAATTCATAGATAGATAGATAGATAGATAATAGATGCTTCTGGGAAGCAAGACTAGTCATGGGAAGAGGCAAGGCAAGGGCCTGGCATCTCTTATTATTGTTTGAAACTTTTGAAAGCATGTTCATCCATTACTTTTTCATGTCAATTCTCTGATCTTGCTGTCTTGCGCTTTTCTTATGTCTTGCCACCACACTGTAGCTGCAGGCCTGTCCCCTTGGCTCCTGTGTCCTTTCTCCAGGCCCATTTTGAAAGCAATGCTATAGAAAATCTGATCAATATGTTTACCCGTTTATTCAACGGTGGGCCCCTAGCTAACCAAATTGGTTCTAAATTCACTTTACTTATTCCCAGTGTGTCTCATGCCTGTGGCATGTCTTCGTTATTTGCATATCTTATAGACCTACGAGTATTCACACTCAGATTCATTTTTTTCCCTAAAGACTGAGAGGACTGTGTAAGTATGTTGAAATATCTCTACAGAATTTCTCCCTTTAACTTAGCTGAGAGACATTTCTGTATTGTCTTTTAATTTTGTTTACAACTACTGTTTATATCGTTATCTTGTATTAGTTTCAGGTGCACAGTGTAGTGGTCAGACTCATCAACACAGAGAGAAGACTGATTCCGGATGGTCCAAGAGGGGTTGGGGCACTGGGTGAACAGGGCAAAGGGATTGCAAAGAACAGATTAGTAGTTACAAAATAGTTACAGGGAAGTAAAGTACAGCATAGGAAGTACAGTCAATAATACTGTAATAACTATGTATGGTGCCATTTTGGCACTGGAAGTATCAGGAGGAACACTTGGGAAGAAATTTCTTTAAACCTGAAAGAATTTTTGTAGACAGGTAAAGAGGAAATGTGTCCATCATCACTATTTTGTCCTGTTCTTTTCCCAGGAGCAATTACTGCCTACGCCTGCCTTTATTTCCAATCCATTTTAGCCCTATTAAAAAGGTTGATGCACAAATTTAATTACCTTTTAATTTGAGGATTTTATAGGTAAAGTTAATTTGGCATTAATGTTTTGCCAAATGAACTTTAAAATTCCCACGACCACCTCACGGGGACTATTCATATATTAGTGTAGTATCTAATGTGTAAATACGCAGTCAACAATTTCATTTGTAAAGTCAAGGTTATAGCATTTGAGGTATATTTCTGGAATTCTAATTAACACAAGCTAATGAATTGAGCACTAGAGCCAGGACACCATTAGAGGAAGCTAATGAAAGGCCAGCAAAATGTAATTATCTTTCAAAACAGGGACACTTGGATCATTGCTATTTTTCAAACATGTGACTATGTACTATAGAATATAGAAATAACGAAGTATTTGTCAATGCTGTATCTTCTGGGTCTTGAACAGTGCCTGGCACTTAGTAGGTGCTGAGATGCAGTTTTGAATTAGTGACTAGAAAGTCAAAGAACCACTTTCTATTAACTTTATAATAAAACCAAAGGCACTTGTGTTCCATAGCACAAACTAAAACCGGTTGTCAGCATTATAACTGGGGCTTTTCCAGGCCCTACAGTGCTTTCTGAATCATCAAAGGTACCACGGCATTCACAATTATATTACAATTCAGTAATCGATTGCCTGTTACTTCATTCTGATCCTTTGATCTCAGGCCAGACCTCGAACCAGAAAGAGAATATTAATGAAGTTTTTACACAGACATCTATTCTTCCTATTATTTCAAAGAGATTACAAGCCTGAGTGTCCCTCTAACTATATCCAGTTTGCAGATACATATTCTGTTTGGTCTTCTCAGTATTGGTATATACATTTTTTTTTTCTTTTTAAAAAAGTAAAGTGAGTATCAAGACCTACAAATCAGGTCTCTTCAAATAGAACTTCAGCTTTGTGGAATCTCTTGAACAAAAATATAATATCTGACAACACTGTGCCCAAACTTCTACTTGGAATCAACAGACAGGAACTGAGTAACTTTGCTGCCTTTAAGCAGAGTTACCTATGTTTGTGTAAAGAAAACACCTATGTTTGTGTGCCTTACCATCCACCACCCTCTTCTGTCCTCCAAGTCAGTGTGGTTCATTATGCACTTGGACTGTTAATTCTTGAAGTACAGTTAAAAAGAACATACAATACTTGGCATGCTTCACTTTTCATACTAGCTGTAGAAATTCAAGCCTGGAAGTCCTAGCCCGAAGGATGGAGCTTTAGTGTGGCAGGCCAGCCTTTTATGCTCTCACCCAAACAAACATGTTTACCCTTGTCTTCCCCCAGTGACTCTACACAGTTCATTCTGAACAAAGCTCATTCCCCCAGTGGCGATAAGCATTCATTCCTGCCTGCCTTCATAGGACCTATACTTGGCCCATTTTCCTTCTAGTGGAAATCTGCTGGGGGTTTTTTCCAAATGCCATCTCCTCTCCTCTGTGGAGCAACAAATATTTATCAAATGCATATGTGATAAGCACTTTATTAGGTTATACGGAATACAGTAGCAAATGAAACATACCCTGTCATAACAGAGCATAACAAAGGAGTCACCAAGATTTATAATTACAGTGAAACGTGTGAATTTATACCAGAGGATGGAGGGGCTATCGTGGAAGTACAAGGCAGGAAGAGGTGAGAGTCGGGGAAGCAGGGCAGGCTTCCCAGAGGAAATGACAATGAGGTTGAACTCTGAAAGATGACAGGATGTAACTGAGCTAAGGATAAAGAGGAGGGAGCTGACTATGGCCTTTCCCCTGGGGCAAAACAATGCCCGGGCACCGCAATAGTTTCCTGGGGCTGCCATAACAAATCACCACAAAGTAGGTGGCTTAACATGACAGAACGTATTCCTCACAGTTCGGAAGGCCAGGAGTCTGAACTCAAGGCGTTGGCAGGCTTGGCTCCTTCTGGAGGTTCTGAGGAAGAAGCAGGCCCACGCCTCTCTCCTACGTCCCGGAATTCCTTCCCTTGTCAGTGAGTCACTCCAGTCTCCCCCTCTGTCCTGACGTCCACTCCTCCTCCTCTGCCATCACCCCTTCTCTTCTAAGGACACACTGGATTTAGGGCCCACCCTAATCTGTAACAAACTAATCTGGAGACCCTTTACTTAATTATACCCACAAAGATTTTTTTCCCCAGTGAGCTCCCATTCACAGGTTCCAGATGCGCATACCTTTTGGAGGTCACTATTCAACCCGCTACCGGCACATTCAAGGACCCCAGGAAGCTGCAATATGGCTACAGCACAGTCTGAGCAAGAAAGCAGCAAAGAGAGTTGAGTGGAGAAGCAACAGAAGTCAGATCAAAGAGGGTCTTATCCAATTGGAATCATTTCCAAATTTTAAGCAGAAATAGCTAAAATTTAAACAGAAGAATCACGTGAATATTTTTCATTTTCTGAAACTTTTTCTGAATATAGGTAGTGAAATGTTCTAAATGAGTTTATAGTTTTGAGGCTTTGTGTGCTTAAAAGAAAGATTGCTGGGTTGCAAACCAAAGCAAGGAGATTACCTCACGTTCTGCCCTGGTAACTGGGGAAAGTGATGGAAGAACTGGCCAGGGGAGCCATCTGGAAGACGGAGGAAAGAGGCCTGACCACGTGACAAATGCTGTAATACAAGCTGACCAGGGTGTGGAGAGGGCGCTACCATTATCCCATGATGCCTTGCACATCCTTCTATTAGTGTACTTACTACCTTTTCTGGTAGCCTGTGTATTTTTAATTATAATCCTTTGTACCTACAAAATACTTAGAAGAATTGGTTTCATATGTGTTTTTACCTAACCAGAAACATCAGCTGTTTCTCCATTAGTTTAATCTTATTTACCTTTCTTAACAAAATTTCATATTTTATTTCAATGACTCCTGCATGTTTTCTTACCAGGTTTATTTTTAGTACTATTGACACAGAAACATTTACCATTTCATCTTTTAACTAGATATTACTTCTAAATGGTGTAGGCATTGATATTTCTTATATTTACCTTGTGTCTTCTTATTATCTCAAATTCCTTTATTATTGCTAAGAGTTTAATTCATTATTTTGGAATTTCCAGTCATATGTAATCATATTGATTGAAATAATAAATTGCATCTTCATTTCTAATAGGTATATTCCTTATTTTAACATCTTTATTTTTAATGGGTAAATTGATGTGATAAATTAACAGATTTTCTGACATAAAACAATCATTGCATTTGAGATAAACAGTTTGTAGTGAACATTACAAATGTGCCATTAAATTGAGTAAATAGTATTTAGACTAGTGATTTTCAACCAGTACGCCACAAGAATTTACAAAACCTGCAATACCTGACTATTTAGTCAGAGGCACTGAACTTTTTCCCCTTAGATTGTCAAATAAAAAAAAGACAACAGCCAATACAGCAATAGCCATTCGGTGTGAATGAATCAGAATTCTACTTATTATTTTTGTCTGATCAGCAAAAAACATTATATTTTTTTGGTGTGCCACAGAATTTTAGTATTTAGTTTATGTGAGCCTCGAGATGAAAAATGTTGAAAATCACTGGTTTAGTCAGTTATTTTTTACCTGCTTTATCATGTTAATTACTTCATGTAATGAATTAGGTTTCTACCTTCTTCAATATTCTAAGTTAGTTTATAGTTTTGAGGTTTAGTGTGGTTAAGTAACTTGAGACCTCAGCACTCAGAAAGTAGTATGATACAGAGTGTGTCTGTAAAAACCTTTCGGTCTAGTGAAGAGAGGCAGAAAAAGAAGCACAATTACCTGCCTCACAATGAACGTTACACTTGTGTTAATAACAGAGCACTGTAGGAATACAGCACACCTGAGAAACGGATGCTGCTAGCTGCAGGGATCTTTAGGGAATTTAATGACCTGCATAAACAAGGGCCCAAATTTGACAGGCCTCAGACATGGGGAATAGAATCTCATTGCTCTCCAAATGCTCTATCCAGCCATTGCTTCCTTGGTTTTTTGTGCTTCCCTACTGTTCTCACTTCACACTATCTGAGTGTTGCCCTTTCTCCTTCATCATTCTCTCGTTTGCTACCCTCTTGTATACACTTCCTGTGGTAGCTCTGGGATTTCCATCTTCCTCCCCATCGAAACTCCTTTCGCCATGGTGAATTCAACACTCACAGCGATTGTCTATTTAACCACTAGATCCCTGCTTCTTTTCCCCTTATTTCCCAGCCTGAGATCCACAATTCCCAATGGTAGTCATTTATTTCAGAATTTTCTAACTTAATGTTTTTTTTTAATCCTCACCCAAGGATATGTGAATTGATTTGAGAGAGAGAATTTATTTGTGAGACAGAAACATCAATCAGTTGCCTCTTATATGCACTCCAACCAACGATCGAAACGAATACCTTTTGGTGTATGGGATGACGTTCCAACCAACTGAGCCACACTGGCCAGGGCTATGAGTACACTTTAAATTCAATGCCTAAACTATTTGACTTCAATAAACCTACATCTAAAAAGCTGAACATAGTAGGAGAAAAATTATACAACTTAGCATATAGATTTTACTTTCAAATGAAACATCAAATTTCTCTATTCAGCTTACTTTCCCATAGTTCAAGAAGAATATTTTGTATATTCTCTATTAACTTCAAATTGCCAAACTCTCTTCTCCACATAATCTAGTCCCTAAATTCTAGAAAGTGGCCTTCAGCCTATCAAATATCAGGTGCCAATGATCTCAATCGATCTAATCTTATCGAAAGACTTCAGACCTCCCCATTTTATTTGACTAAATTACATACTGAACTTGGCATATATATCATATCCCCTCTTTAGAGACACTTTCTCTGACCACCCTATGCAAGCTGATTTCTTGTCTGCCATTACTGCAACCCATTTGCCTCCTTTAAAGTTTTTCATACAATTACCATCTTTTGCCATGCATAATGCACACTTTTTTGCCCAAATTTTTGAGGGAAAAATAAGGATGCACACTACACATGGGTATAATGATTACACACCATGGGTATGATAATCCCATGTAAAATGCACACAAAAACCTGGGTGCATGTTATGTACAGGAGTGCATTATACATGGCAAAATACGGTAGTGATTATACGTCTGTTTATTTCATCCTAAACTTCATTTCTTATTTCCATGTCAGGCATTATCTGGCATACGCACTGTATACTGACCAAAATCAGGAAATTAAAACTACAATAAGGATTGAGCGCGGGCCTGCGAACCAAAGGATCACAGTTCGATTCCCAGTCAGGGAACATGCCTGGGTTGCCAGGCCAGTTCCCAGCAGGGGACATACAAGAGGCAACCGCACATTGATGTTTCTCTCCCTCTCTCCTTCCCTTCCCCTCTAAAGATAAATTAATAAAATCTTTAAAAAAAATTAAAAAAAAAAACTACAATAATATTACCTAATTGTCTTTATTCAGTTGTACCAGTTTGGATACTAAAACCAGTGAGTAAAAGTCTGATGACAAGCAGGATGTCTACATAGACTTAATGTATTCTCTACAAGATGCTTGAAAATTACACAGAGAAGGACTGTAACTTTACAGTGAGAAAACCTGGCAGATATCACCTTAACCAAGAGATTAAAGTAACATCATGTAGTGGGACAAATCAACATCATGTGCCTGCTGATACAATGCACTGAAAACGACAATGTTGTACCTTTCCATACTATCCCTGCCCCCAAAACTGCATAACTAAGTCAACATTGAGGAAACATCAGACACGCACAATTTCAGGTAAATCCTACAAAACATCTGGCCTGTATTTATTAAGAATATTAAGTCATTAAGAAAAAGACTAAGAAATTATTCCAGATTGAAGAAGACTAAAGAGACATAATAACAAAATATAATAAATGACCTCCAATTGGATCCTGGTCCAGATTTTTTTTCCTTTTCTCAACCTTCTTCTCTTGCTCTTGTCCACTTTCCCAGCCCCTGGCCATCTGCTTGGGGGGTAGGGGCCAGGGGTGGGCAGAGCGGGTGTAAAACAACCTGAAAGATCTTCAAGTCAAAAGAAACTTCAAATGCTACATATTTAAAAAGATCCTTTATAAGTGTTTTCCCAAAAGATGCAGAAAACATGGAAGCAAATGGAAATTTAGATGAGAGGGTGAATGGCAGGTGAATAAAATAATCTTGAAATAACAGCTTCAAGAGTGACAGGAGATGAAAAGGTGTCGCTACAGCCACTTGCCCACGTCTCATCCTCTTTAGATTAGAATGAGAAAGTGATAAAAAAAAAAAAAAAAAAAAAAAAGAGGGTCAGTATTGCAGAGCGCAGTAAGAAAATCTCCATCAGCAGGTTTGTGTGGATCTTTTCATAGCAAAAAGACATTTCTTTTCATAATTTCTTTTCATAATAATTCTGGGCAGTGAGAAAGTGAAGGAGGCCGTCAGGAATCTAGTCAGGAAACTTAGAATCATACCCTCTACTCCCACCCTCATTCTGAAATCTCCTGTATTCAGAATTTTGCTGACAGCAATCATATCCTGATACACCTTCCCATCTAGGTTGCCAGAAACCAGGAAAGGGGCATAAATTTATCATTTTAAGTATCTGATGACACCTTCGAACAAATGCCTTATTCTTTCTGAAAGTCATCCCAATCATAAAATTTTAAAACTGTCACTCACGAGTCAAAAATTTGCAGCACAGAATTTAAAATTCTGCAGTGGGGAAAGGGAGCTGATATCTCCCACATCTTCTTAGTGTGTCCTTCTTCACGTCTTTACAGAGAAAGACAGAGGCTCCACGATTTAATTACATTTAAATACACAATATTTATGGTACTTTGCTTACAGAAGAGAAACCAATAGAACAACATTTGTTGAATTGAACTACAAATATTTAACAGAGTTTGAGATTTAAAAACTTATTACAGTAGCATTTGTTTAATAATAAATTATCAACAACCACATTAAACACTGGAAGTTCCCACCGCTTAAAAATTCAATTTTGAAAACGCAATGGAGGTGGGGAAGCTGCGGGCAACAAAGAAATCCAGCTTTTGAGAGTTCATAGAGTTGAAGAATTGTGAAGAAACCAGTGAATAAAAAATTTTTTAATTATGTTGACCATAAATTACTCTGTTCAGAGACTGAGAGGTATATGTACATATATGACTATATTTGAATGTTTCTATTTGAATATATTTAAATATATTTAATGGTCTAAATAAATATAGATTATACTTTTTTTAAAAGTAGAGTTATAAAAACTGTCTTATAGTTTTTTCTAACTAGAACACTGTCTTAATAAATAAAATTCCACAAAAAGTGAACACGGTGAAAAAGGACTCGAAGTCAATGGTTGCCTAAATTGAACAAACACACGCCATCAAGAAAATTCATACAGACCTAGAGGATATTTCAGCTGATTTTGCACTGTGATCATGAAAGGAAAAACTTAGAGAGAACTGAAGGCCCACACCAGCCAGCCCTGGACCATTTAGGGAGCTGACTTGAACTGCTTTGATCAGAACCAGACTAACCTCTGCTGAATTGAATTGAAGTGAAGCGATCTAACACCATTAGCAGTGAAGCAATGCTTTCAAACCCTGAACTCATGGGAACATGATGAGATATTTTTAATGACATGAAAAGGGAATGTGGTGAGGTGTGGTCACAACAACCAGTCAGAGAGAATACAGTGTGTTAGGTTCCTGCCACACCAGCTCATTGTCCGGGCTGGTAATGGTCATGATGGAGTGAGGCAGATGGAGATGCAAGCGGTGTCCAGAGAAGGGCAAAGCTGTTCACCATGCCAGAACAAATCCCAGTGCTAACTTTTAAATAAAGACTGTGTCTCAGCATATTTACCCGAGGGCTGTCCCTCTCTCCTATGACAAATTTTAGGAGAAAGAAACTATTTTAATGATCAGTTTACCTCTTTAATTTACCAACTAACCGACAGCACAGCAAAGGAAGAATCAATGACTTCTTCATTTTGTGTATAACAACAGTTCACAACACAGTGTGCATAGCAGGTACTTAGGTATGAAATACATATTTATTGACTTACCTCGTATAAAATTATTATGTACAGCATGCACCTGAATGGGAGAATCTAAATATTTGAAGTTTTCCAGTTAACTAGCTCCTGATTAATGAAGATCTTAACTGTAGTCACAAATGTCTCCAGAGCTTATGTGGGAGAATGAATAAACTAATGTGGTCTCTGTACTATGAAATGTAGAATTGAAAATAAAATATTAAACTGTAGTCTCTCCTATAAATATGCATTTATGAACTATTTGAAAGGTAAATTATGCAAAATGTGTTTAAGGAACTTAAAAATCATGGATCATTGACCTGTTGGGCCTTAAGAACTTCCTCAAAGCATTTATTATGTAAATTTATATTTACCAAGCTAATAAAATGCATGTTAGTCACCCAAGATAACTTATCTGTGGTCATCCCATATTTGTATGTCCAGATTTATTTTGTTAAGAAATAAAGCCAGAATATATTAATTTGAAAGCTGAACTTCAATGCAAATAAAGCTGTCTTTGTCTCTTTCATTTTTAATACTTTCAGTGTTTTTGATTTGTCTAAGACAATTCATACAGATTGATGAGTTTTTTTTAATAATATAAACAACCAAAGGCAGGATATCTGATGTAACTGTACTGCTGTTGAAATATGCATGACTTTCTTTGTTTTGATATGTAGAACTGATGACTGCAAGATGTTCTGGAAGTCATGCAACAAAGTTTGAAGAAGCAAATGAAAAAAAGTAAAAATGATCTTACTGTTACAAATCAGCCATGAATTTAATGCCCAATTCAATGCATATGAATAACGTTATCTCTATATATTTTATTATTGCCAAAGAAATTTAATACTGCCAATTTAGTTGTTAAGAGGCCGTTTTCACTCTGTTAACATCTTATTGAGCTATTTGATTATTATTTATTTAAAATTCAAGTAATTTTATTCCTTTTCAATAACAAAATAGATTACATGAAAAGTTTATAAGCCATATCAGAACTACCAAAGATAGGAAAGGATTTTTAATAGGTTTTTCCATTTGAAAATTATTGGACTCATCAATATAGTATATTAAATCGCTGTTACATGAAATGAGATACTTCACAGTATTTTCTTTGAAATACTAGATTTAATTTAGTAATATAAAATGCCCTATCTGGTTTTCTGATACAACTATCTCACCTTCCTCCTAACATCCGTGGCACAACTCTTGTCTCTCCTTTCCTCTCAAGGAAAAGTCACTGAATTCTCTCGGGGCATACGTTTGCCCTAAGAGCTCCCAAAACTTGACAGCTTAGGGGGATTATTAAGTATTTTGGGTACTTGAACTATCGAGTACACTAAATAACAGTGTGCTATAAATATTTGTGAAATTAAACTCAAAGAAATTTGGCTTTAATATATTTGCATACACAAATAGGCTATTTTTGGTGTTTTATTATTGAGTAAAATGAGATGTGTCCATTTTCTAAATGGATTTGGTGATGTCCATAGCTTATACGATAAGAGAAAGCTAAGTTTATTCTTTATAATCTTCCAAGATGCATAGCTATTGAAACATCATCTACATGTTTATGTCCAAATTCTTATGCATCAGGTCCTGTGTGATGGGAGAACTGTTAATATTTCTATGTCCCTTCTTTGGTAACCATCACAGGTTTCAGAATTTGTTATAATATTAAAATAGTATCTGAGAGCAAAAATATGTAATTTACTTATCTTTACCGCAATTATTGATAAGGACAGAACTCTCAATACCAGAGAAATGATTAAAACTAAGCACCTGAATTATTATTGCAAAATAGAAGCAAGAGAATTCCTATCAAAGTAGAGAACATTAAATCAGACTTTTCAGATGATAGCATCTTCAAAATTTTTAAATTTAATGATCAAAACCAAATATTATCTCTCCAATTCTCCAGTTTTTGTCTCCCATACCCCTCTACCCCAAGCTCACAAAGAAAAAAGAGAGAAGGAAATGCAATTTCTTTCAAAACATCACATTGTTTCCTCTGAGATCTTAGTCCTCCTTCTTGTGTGCTCAAGCTAACTTCTGAGTGCCTTTATTTTTTTTAATTTTTTATTAATTTTATTGGGGTGACATTGGTTAACATGACTATATAGGTTCAAGTGTACATTTCTGTGATACACTGTGTGTCCACCACCCATCTTCTGTCACCATAGATTAGGCCCTGTCCACCTGCCCTTACCCCCCACCTCCTTCCCTCTAGTAACTACCACACTGCTGTCTCTGTCCATGAGTTCCAGGTTTACATCCCACAGATGAGTGAAATCCTATAATTCTTAGCTTTTTCTGACTGACTTCTTTTGCTTAGCATAATAGTCTCAATATCCATCCATGTTGTAGCAAATGGCAGTATTTCGCCTTTTCTGGCGACTGAGTAGTGTTCATTGAATGCATGTACCACATCTTTTTTATCCAATCCTCTATCAAGGGACACTTTGGTCATCTCCATGTCTCGGCCACTGTGAATGATGCTGCAATGAATGTAGGGGTGCATATATCTTTCCAAATATGTTTTCAAGTTTTCCAAGTTGATACCCAGGAGAGGGATTGCTGGGTCATATGGTAACTCTATTCCTCATTTTTGAGGAGCCACCAGACTGTTTTCTATGGTGGCCGTACCAGTCCAGGATCCCAGCAGACCTCCTTTGAAGCCTTCTGTCCTTGCCTGATGTACTTCAAGCTTGTCTCCTAATAAACCTGAGGGTCCAGCTGAAGTAGAGAATAGAAGGGAAAGTCATGAGAGCTGAAGTAGACCAATCTCCTGCTGCTCTTTTCAGTTTTATCTTTCTGAATCTACTTTTGCTACAAAGTCAGGTAGAATGCAAAAAGAAGTCAATCCTTCCTTCTAGGAGGATGTTCGCTTATACAGGTGATGCAAACCAAACAAACAAAACAGAGATTTAACTGTATTCAAGGCACACCCTATAGTGCTTGAATTTTGTGAAAAGAAAGACCACCAGGGTTTGCAAGACTATACTTAAAGCAATGGGTTGGGAAAGATCTACACTGTGAAGTTTTGTTTTGCTTTGGGGGTTGTTGTTTGTCTTATTTTAATCATTTTTATTGTTATTCTATTACAGTTGTCCTGATTTTTCCCCCTTTGCCCTCCTCCGCCCAGCCCACCCCCGACTCCCACAGTCAGTCCCCACACTGTTGTCCCTGTCCCTGGCTCATTCATACATTTTCTTTTTCTAGTCCCTCCTCCTACTTTCCACCATCATCCCCCTCCCTTCTTCCCTCGGTCACTTTCAGTCTGCAAAGTTTTAAGCTACCAACAAGAGAAATAAAAAAGAAAAAAAAGCTGAGCGTTATTTTGATGATAATTGACACACATACTGTTCAATTTCAGCATAAATTGAGTTCAGCATTTTGTTTTGCAGTCAAACTTGGACATTTTCCAAAATATGGTAAGACAAAACTTGTTCTAAAATAATTTTTTGCTTATGTTCGCATATACCCTACATAACCCTCCAAACTGAGACATAGTGATGTCTAACTTTTTATTATCCTAAACTTGTCAGGATTCAAATATATTAAAGCCAAAGTGTTTTTGCATGATTATTGGTAGGAACAAAATGAGACTTATGTTATTCCAACCAATGCCCAAAGATGCCTGAGTGAATTTTGCCTCTAGAAAATCTTTCCTTATGGGTCCTAAAACATATACAAACACACACACGAATAAAAATACCATTTTTGTCACAATCTGAATCATATCCTATCCGAGATACAGAGCCACTTAGTAAAACATGGGTTAGTGCCCACAGCTTAGGCCAAAGTCTAAAGCAGGACTTCTACTTTACTCTAAGTGAGAATCTGAAATTTTTGGCCATCCATATGACAAATAAATTCAGGATGACGAGTAGCTAATTCAGACAAGTATCAAGAAACAGAGGAATTTAAACAATTAACCTGTCCCCAAAAGTTTTTCCTAGCTCAATGTATATACCTCTAGCTTTTAGAAATAATGAAATTGAAGAGAAGAAAGGCATCAGGTCATGCTTCTGATTACACGTGACCTCACCCATCAGTAAACATAGCCCTACTGAAGCCTCAGGCTAGGCTTATTTATTTATTCAACAGCTTTTGAACATCTACTACTGACCAGACACAGTTCTAGATTATAGAAATATAAATTTCAATCCCTTCCACAGACAAGTAGAACTAATGTGGAGAAAAATGAAGAAATGCCCCTCCTCTACCTGCTCTATGCAAGTTACTTTCTCAATGATGAAGGGAAGTCATCTGTGAATAAGACTTGGACTTATCACTAAAGAGTGTGCAGTCTAATTGGAAAGAAAATAAAAATACCAAATAAACATAAGAGTGAAACTATGTTATTCCTCTGACTCAATGAACCTACTTTTAGGTTCTTTCTTTAAGCAATAATCAAAAATACGGAAATAGGGGACATCAACATCATGGTGGCATAGCACATCTTTCATTTTTGTCCCCCCTTTAACATCTAAAATTCGGCACCTATCCATTAACAAAAGTGCCTCTGTGGTAGCAAGGGGACCCAGCATCCTCCCAGAAGGGACCCAGAGAGGAGCCTCGCCCCTGCGAATGGGTTGCCAGGAAGACAGATCCAAGTGTGGGCTCTGGAACCCGCAGGAGCCTATGAACTGGCTCCAATCCCTCTGAGCTGTGGCCTGGAAGCACCTGGAAAACACTGACTTGGGAAGATACCCACAGACATCAGAGCCTTTGTAGAAGTCTAGGTTTCTAGAAACTAGAGTGAGTAAGAACTTTTCACTCCCCTGAAGGTGGCACAACTAAGAGAAAGAGGAGGCCAAGGATCCCACCTATGGGAATAAAGGGAGGGCAGTGAATGAGCACCTGGCCTGAAGCTTGCAGTAGAGGACATCAAAATTAGACTAGATCAGGCAGAAGATAGACTCAGTGAGTTAGAGAGTAAGAATTTCAAACAACCCAGTCAGAAGAGAACAGACAAGAGAGTGAAGAAAGCCTGCTCGAGCCTCCTCCATGTGTTTTCCCACTTACGCCAGCTCACTCTGGGGAACGGCAGACCAGTGGAAGAAGTCACATTTCTGAAACCCTTCATGGACGAAAGCCTCCCACTAGCCAGAAACTATTACCTGAACCAGACATGAGCTTTTACTTCTGTCGAGACACCATAATTTCGGAGTCTATTTATCACAGCAGATAACATTAATCCAAAATTTAATTCAAGAAGAGGCTAAAACAGCCAGAATGAGATATTGTTTTGGATGACTGCTGGATTTAGCAAGATATTATAAGAAATAAATGTCCTCAGGCAAACGTTAGCTGGTTTGAGAAGCTGGGAAAAAAAGTTCATGAAATCTGACTGCTTCTACACCAAATAAATAGGAGATGAAATTTAAAAGTACTATGTACTGGAAAAACAGAATAAAACAATCCCCTCCCCCAGTAAAAAAACCTGTTAAGACTGTTCATTTAAACAGAGTTTATCCTTATAAAAAGAAATGATTAAGGGTATTTCCTTATTAGTCAAAACTGTTATTCCAGATGGCTTCAAAATAGCCACCATTACAATTAGAAAAAGACATTAGGATTAAGAATCAAAGAAATAATACATATTGGAGAACTATATCTAGGAAATTACATAGGGCAGGGGGTTGGGGAATGAATTCAGAAAATGGAATGAACTGGGAACAAGTAAAGCAGATGTTTGGTCAACGAAACCACAAGCATATCCTCAGAAAATCTTTGACTCTTAAGACTTTCAAACAGCTCTAGAGGTCCCCCCCAGCACACACACCAAACTTGAGTAAACAGAAAAGAGCTGGGAAATCTGAACAAATACACATGGTATACACTCGCCAACACCCACTCCAGGTATGCCTGTGGAAGATAATGTGTGAGAGGATGATGCTGGCGGCCGTGGAGGACAATGAACAAGAGTTCCTTTCCGATTTGGATCAAGTACCTAAATTAAGAACTTCTTCTTTTGGCAGAATCCTGCCTAACAGAATTCTGTCATTGGTATAGACCAGTAATTATTGTGCTTATCAATTCTTCCTTTTTTAGATTGGGTGCTTCTGCTCCGCCATTGCACATCGTGTATGTGAGAACATAGAGGGGCATCAGGAAATAATGTGACTTCTCCTTTAGTCTACCTGTTGGCAGATCTTCAAGAGCCACATCTGAATCTGATAGAAGTAACCGATGTTGTTCAGGGATACTGGATTTTGAAATAGATAAAGAAATAAAATTGAGAATTTAGGCCAGCCCCCTTGAGGAGGGAGTAAGTCTGTTCTATATACAGAAAGAAGGGTACAAATGGAAATTTGGTAGCCAGAGAGGAAAACTGGCAGAGATGGTTAGCTGGCAAATAAAACACTGTGTTTACCCAGAAGCCAATAGTTCCCGCTGTCATTACCCCTCCTTTTACAAGGCCGGGTAGTAATTTCTCACTAATGGAATGAGAGCAGACCAAGGTTTTGAAGAAGCAGGTATGTATTATCAGTGCTTTCTTTTGCTTTAACCAGCTTCAAACAAAGACATGGAGTTTCCAGGGTATAGATGAGCCATAAAATGGAAGGTACCTGGATTCCTGGATTATCTCATGGAGGGAAGATATACAATAATCAGGAATACTCACTTGGGCAATTGCATGAGAGAAAAATCAGCTTCTATTGTGTTAATCACTAAAATTTTGGGAACACGGGGTTGGTTGCCTTTTTATCATATAGATTTTGCTAACTGTAATTTATACTTCAAAATAAAACTAAAATCACACAGATTTACTCTACTGAGCCCCAAAATACTCTATTAAAATGACAGAAAAGGAAGAAGTAACATAAGCACAAAGAGAACAAAATAAATGACAGAAGCAAAGTGATGTCAATGATATTTGGAAAACGAGAAAATATCTGACTTAGGAAAGTTGAAAAATTACCAAGAAAATTAATGCCATAGAACATGAGACAGATTTAGGAAATGGAGACCAAAAATACTTCTAAAGGCGGATATGGAAGAGAGATGGAAGACAGAAGAGTTTATTGAAAATCTACAAAGAGCACTTGAACCTCTAGAGCCGCATGCAGTCCAGCTGCCTCTCTCTTACTTGGTCAGAGACTCAGCTCAGCCCTACAGATTGAGGACAAGGCATACCAGGAGTAGCTGAGGGTGGGACTGCCATTCATAAAACAGAACTGAACAGTGATTCCTAACCCCCCTCCCCTGCTCCAGCTCTCCCTACCTCCTTTTCTGACTCAGCTGTGCAGGCCAAGCGGTGACCAAGTTTGTCCTCATGTACTCCAATGCCATGCCAGTCAGAAGTTAGGGAGATTCTCCCAAAGGAAACAGGCCACTGGCCAAGGGAAGGTCCTCATTTATACTTATAATTGTTGGTTCCTCAAGGAAATATTCAGGTTTTAGGCAGCAACAAAATAACTCTCAAAAAATCCTGCCAATATACAAAGAGCTTCCAATCAGTTTTTCAGGCCTCTAATTAAATATGAATAGATATTTAAGGGTCAGTGGGTATTTTAGGAAACCCTGCAATATGAATGAGCAGAACCAAGACAAATAACTATAAAGAACTCAAAAGAAAGTGGGGGGAGTCAAAGAAAAAATTGAGCAAACAAAAAATTCAGTTGAGGGTTTCAGAAAGATGAAAAGATAAAGTGCACCCATGAGAAAAGTGCAGAATAATCCAAAAGAGAACTTTCAGGGAACAAAATAAAGATTTCAATGGCTTGACCAGGAAATAAAGTTGAGAACATCCCAGAAAGTAAAATAAAGAAACAGAGAAGAAAAATGGGAGGCTAAATATGGGAAAATGAGCGAATCAGTCTAGGAGGTCTCACATCTAATTGATAGGTCTTCCAGGAAGAGAGGTCAGAGAGAACAGTGGAGAAAAAGTTGTAAAGTACATAAGAAAAGAGACATTTCTAACAGCAGAAGGCAATGAACACCCAGTTCGATAGGCACAACAAAAATAAATGAGTGTTTAAAAAGACCCCACAGCACATTTTTCAATACTCTGGAATAAAGAGAAGATGCTAAAAGCTTTCAGAGAGAAAAACGCTAACACAAAAACACAAGACTCAAAATGGGACTTGACACATCAGCAGCAACACGGGCCCTAACAGGCAACAGAGCAGCTCTGTCAAAATTCTGAGACAGATGCATTTCAACTGGGAATTCCGGAAACAATCCATCAGTTGAGAGGCAGGACAGAATGTGGTCATTTTCAGATATGTAGAAACTTAATTTTTCATCCACATGCATTTTTTTCATCAGGACCTACTGGAGAATATGTTCCAACAAAAAGAGGGATTAAACCAAGGGAAAAAAAGACATGAGATCAAGGGCACAGAGAATCCAACCTAACAGAAAAGAAAAAAGAAACGAAGATATCAAAAGATAATAAGAAGTCCTAGAGATCAATCAGCTCAGCAGCCTGTAACAAAAATACTTGAAGTCAGCCCTTCTAAAATTGGCGTATGAGGCTGGATGACAACAGGACTAGAAATAAGAAAAAAAAATTTTAAGACTTGGAAAGGATGTTAGACATCTTCAACTTTCTCATTTTGTACATGGCAGACTGAGATTAAAAACAGGTAAGTCACCCACTTTCTGAAAAGACTTACCCAGTAGCTTGTGTTCAGAAGCCATTGCAGAGAAAGCTGATGCATGTAATTAAGGAAGAAATGCAGGCTGAGTTCGGAGTGGAGGGAAACTTCATAAAGCGTGCCTTTGCCCTTTTTTTCATATTTAGTTTGGTTTGGATCTAGGCCAAAACTGATTCTCATTTTCATGAGTGAAGATATTCTTTGCAGTTTATTTCTGTCCATTTGCTCTGGCATTAGAAGATTTGTTTTTAGGTAAACTACTAAATAATCACATTGCTTTTATTGTATAGCTTTTGCAGCAGCAGCTATAAACTTTGAGCAAATTTTTGTTGTCCTTTCAATAATAATAATTGGCTTCCCTCAATTTACAAAGCATGCTATTTTTATCCTGATGGATTTTATCACCCATAACATAAATGCAGCTTCAGAGAGAATGTAAAGATCTGGTGCGGACCAATAAACTCTTTCATTTGCTTTTTGTCTGTGACTTGAAGATGTGCAGTGTGAATCTGCTTCTCCTAGGAGAGCCATAATTTCAGCTTTTTTCATTTCAAAACTGAAAATTTTCTCATTCTTCAGTTCTACCTGGATTACTGTCTTTATGAATCTTCCTTTCCAAGAAAACATCAGTGCTTAATGAGAATACTCTGTTCTGCATTGGATTCTGCACAGGGGACACCTTCCTATACTGCTGGTCAGGTGGTTTATTTAATCTTTTGTCACTTAACTAACTTTATATTTCACTTGCCTAGAATGACCTATTCAAAATAACGAACAAATAAACAAAAAAAGATAAGGTGACTGATAGTTGACCACTTCCTTTTTCTGAGTTTTCAAATTTTTGTGTAACTTTTGCTAAGTCTGTTATCTTTTTCAAGTTGAATACACTGAAAATGCATATGAGAAAATAAAGTGAATGTGTTTATTTCTTCTTTTATTAACCCTTGTAGGATAATATGATTTATTAACATCCTATAACTTTGTACTTATTTTTTAAAAATATATTTCTATCATTGTTTACTTCTTTAAAGCTAACTGACTTGCATTCAGAGGGAAGCATCACTTTTAGGGTCAGAAGATGATGATGATGAAAACCTAAGCATAAAACCTTCAGAATGAAGCAGAAGGAATCTCAACCAAAATTACCATAATCCCTTATATTCTGAAATAATTTGTAGTTTAAAAGGCATTTTCAGATATACTATCTCACGTGGTCTTCCCAAGTCCCCTATCTAGCAAATAGAAGATTGATATCTCTATTTTGTAAATGAAAAACTTGACTCAAATTATCTACCGCAAGCAAAATGATACAGTGACTAAGCGACACAGCTGAGCCTTGAAATCAAACCCCCTGATTCTGCATCCTAGCATGAGATTGTTGGGGTAACACCAAACTCACAGGGCAGAAGTCTGGGAGAGCTTATTGAAAAATGCTATTAAAAATCTTTGAAAGTCTGATAATGAATTGTTAAGTTTTTCACCATTTGCCAAAAGTAAATGGCTTGTAGGAAAAATTTAAAAGGGAATATATCTATCTATTGCCTAAAATAGAGAGATGACAACTAATTTTATTTCTGAAAGGATATCTAATTATATTTCTAAAACATTCCTCTTTCCTAAATATAAAAATATTTCCAAACATTAAAGGATAACATTTTAACTTAAAAATGAATAGCTCCTTTTCTCACTGGTCTAGCATAAGTAACCAGTTTTACTTTTGCAAATTCTGATTGGGACTTATCCACTTCTATAAACACTTTCCATTGTTCTCATCTTGGTCCATATATCACTGTGTTCACTATTGTGTTTCCACCTAATGTGACATTATAATATTTTCTATGTTACTTTTGTAAATGATATTATAATTACCATATTTGTAAACAGAGCCTTTTCCTTTTATTTAAAAAAAATGAAAATAGGACAGTGGTTCAAAAAGTAATAACATTTAAATGTTTAGGATTCAGGTTGCCATGCTGCTTCTCAGAAAAACTGTAAGACGTAAGGCCATCAGCAAAGCAGGAGCCCGCCTCTTTCACCGCAGCCCCGTGTTCTCTATGTTCTCACCAAACCCCTTAAGGGGCCTCTTGATTCCTCTCTTCCTTTTATCAGCAAGTCCTGTAGGACCTGCCTTCAAAATGTTGTCAGAATCTGACCACTCCTCATCACCGGTACTGCTCTCTAGCCTCTCTTCAGGTTTCCCGCTTCTACCCTTGTGGCTCGTAGGGTCTATTCCTACTTTGTCCATTGGCCGCTGTGTGGACAAAACACGTAGGGGGACGGAATCAGAACGACCAATCGTGAGGCTGCTATAACAATTTAGTAAGAGAGGACGGTGGCTACAGACCAGGATGCTCAGGCTGCATTTGATGATAGGTATCAGATTCTAAATACACGGACTGTATTTTCAGGACAGCATCATAACAATATTCAAATGGACAGAAGTGAGATGTGAGAGAAAGGTCTATGTTGAATATATAAATGTGGGATTGTTGACTATGGAGAATATTTAGAACCATAAGACTAAAATCTGAGAAAATGGTGTCAATAAAGTAGAGAATCATGAACTAAGCCTCAGGAAACTCCATTGTTAGGGTGTAGGGGACAGTGAAGGAACCAACAAAAAAGGCTGAGAAAGAGCCAGCAATAAAATTAAAAGAAAACCAGGTGAGTTTGGTGTCCTCAAAGTCCAGTGAAGAAGTGAGTGATCAAGTATTAAATATTGATAACAGGTCAAGTGATAGGAGGCTGAGAATTGAGCAGGGAATTCAGTCTGATGAGCTTAAGACCTCGGCAAGAGCCATTTTGGTAGTATACTGAAGATGAAACCCTGAATGAGATAATTAAATGTAAGAGAGAATCAAAAGAGAGGATATGGAGTTGATGAGCAGACACACTTTTTTTGCTGAATTTTGCTTTAAAGCAGAGCAAAGGAATGGATTGGTGATGGGGTAGGGGTTGAAAGAAGATGTTTGGGGTTGGGTTTTTTTTTTCCCAACACTTTCACAATACAATTTCATATTAATGACTGTGCTCTGAAAGGCAGCAAAAGAATTGGTACTGTGGGTCGGAAGGAGTGATGAGCTTAAGTAGATGATGAAAATGGTATCCCATGTACAAGGTGGAGGAATGGGCTTTAGATAGGAGCACTAACATTTATCTCTGGTTACGGGCAAGAGAGCACAGGATATTGCAGCAAGTATTGATGGTGCGTAGTCGGGTGTGGAAGCCTGTGAAAGGTCTCTTCTAATTTTCTAATTATTTTAGTAAAATAGGAAACAAGAACAGAAAGATGGAGAGAAAATGAGTTGCAGGTTGGAGGCAGGGTGAAACGGTGACAAATCATCTAGAAGAGAGGAAATGTGAATCATCAGTCACAGGAGTGTAAAGCCTGGTGTGATTGCCCGAAGGCATTAGAGCGCATTTGAGGTTCATAGTCACAAGTTCAAAGTAAGATTGGTCCATGAGTATGTGATTTTTCCTCCTGCCACATTTAGCTGTGCTAGTTCATGTGTGGAATGTGGGGAGTTGAATTTAACTATGATTTTTTCAGGCAACTACAAAGGAAAGGAAGAAGGGCAAGGGACTTGGATACAGTCGATGGAATGGTCACAATGATTGACCACATGATTTCACCAAACTAAAAAGTAGGGAGAGTAATATGTGAGAGGAGAAAGCTGAGGGATCAATGGATTGAAGGTCCTGTGAGGGCCAAAGAATCACTGAAGTTGGGTTTCTGGAGGAAGTACCCTGGAAAGGTAGAGGTGATGGTCAAAGAGTGGGTTGCATGGAACTGAGTTTGTGGAAGTCTTGTTAGCAATAACAAGATCTTGATCACATCTCACATCTGATCAATAGTTTTCCGTGGCTTGCCTGTGCAAATAAAATAAAAGCCACAGTCCTTATGTTACTGAACAACATGTGGGATCCCACTGCCAAGCATCACCCACTAGACAAAACTCTGGAGGCAAAGATTTGGTGATAAAGGAAAGGAGTCTTTATGCAAAAGCTACACAATTTCGGAATAACAGCTTTCCACATGCATTAATCACTTAAGCCTATAAATTAAGGCTAAACTCTTCAACTTCTGAGTTCCCCTATCAAGCCCCATGTTAGTTTTTAATTATTTCTATAGGATTAGTATATAAACTAAAACAGCATAAGATACAAAAGCTACACAATTTTGGATGAATGGCAGGCTTCTACCACAGAGCCTGTCCCTGCTAGAACACCCAAAAAAGAATAACCCTGCCACCCTCTGCCAGGCCAGCCTGATCCTAGGCTGCATTCAAAGCTGCTTCTCCCATTCAAAATTCCATCCTCTGGGAAACACAGGCAGCTGCAGCACATCCATCCAGGCATCCTCAAGGAAGAGAGCTCAAAGGCCAGTTTCTGCCCTCCTTTTATTTTAAATCTTCTGGCCCATAATTCCACACGCTCAGGGTGGGGTGTTCAGTTTCTCAGACAATCTCATCCTACGCCTGTTGCCTGGGGCAACCTCCTCCCAGGGCCCCTCCCTCCTCCTCCCTAGTAATCTGATCAAATCTCTGTGTATCACTTACATTAGCTTCAAAACGCTCAGCTCTCAGTCTGTTTCTTGTTTGAGCAGGCATGCCACCTCACTACTTTTCCATCCTCACCTCTTAAAATCACCTCTAACTCATTCCACCTCGGCCACCCTGACCTCCAGGCTGCTCCTGGAGACACAGCCCTGCCTTGAGGTCTGTATGCTGGTCGTTCTCCCAGATTCTTCCCTCCTCTCCTTGAGTCTTTGCCCAATAGTCACAGTCACTTCTTCAAGGACATAGTCACTTCTTCCCTGACTGTCCTAATTAAATTTATAGCCCATCCCTGGCCCTGCATTCCCTACGCATCTTTCTTGCCTTCTTTTCTCTGTATCATTTGCCATTTTTCAATAGTTCATATCATACTTATTTTATTTCATCTTTCCTTCACCAGAGAATCAGTTCTGTGAAAATAGAGATTTTGTTTGTTTGTTTCAATTACAACTGTTTTCTCAGCACCTAGCACATAGTAAGAATTAATTAATATGCACTGAATGAATTAATTACCTTTGCTTGTCATTATTGAAATGTTACTATATTAATATGTATAAATGTCACTACGTTCTTATTTTAATTTTCTGACAGAATTTTAAGAGTTGCCTGTGTATTCTTTGGATTTGAAAAAAATTGCCACTTACTATGAACCTGGGGGGGAATCCATTTTAGAGGTTATAAATTGTACAAATAACTTATCAGAAGATTCACACAATGCAAATATAGAGATATAATATAAATATATAGAGATGTAGTGTAGATTAATATCTACTATTTCAAAACCCTCCAAGCAGCAGAGGTATCTTGAAAAGGGTAGTTGCAGTGAACTTTTGGGTAATTTTAATTTATTAATTCTATAATTAAAATCTAAAATGTGATGGTAGGCATTTCCCCTCCTAATTTAGTATGTTTCTCTGAGACTTCACCAAAATATTGATTTTTTGAGCCAGTACTAGGAAAAGAGTAACATTATACCAAAGTGTCTACTTCCAGTTATGAAATAAGCAAACTTAGGTGAAATTTTCTCTTTCACATGACAAATATCTTTGTATCGGCAAACAGTGTGAGCATTGCTGTGCTCCAGTGATAACCTCTACCACCAGGAGTCTATCTGAATGATAAGTATCTCACTATCGCTGATGCTAGAGAAGGTCACCCTGAAAACTAAATGTGAGAGGAAATGAAAGGCATTATCAAAATAAGCCTAGATCATACAGACAAAAGTCCTAAGCACAAATACTGTAATCTAGTTAGTAAATGTGTTTGTCTCAGAGGCACAAGTTAGCAATTCCGCAACTAATACATATATATGATTATATATGTATATACACACACACACACACTAGGATTGAAGAGATAAGTAAAATATTTTGTTAATAATGGGAGCCAAGTTTCTTACTACTGGGGAGGAAGTTATGAATAAGAAAAGGGGCATCGACCCTATTTGTTGGATTGAAATGAGGCATCAATGTAAACCTATTGATTTTATTTTATTTTTTTACGGTTGTTCAATTACAGTTGTCCCCAGTTTTCCCCCATTACTCTCCCCGGCTCTGCTGCCCATGTTCAATCATCTCCCCCCATTGTCTTTGTCCATGGATCCCTTATACATGGCTTTTGATGAGTTTTAATATTTATACAGATAGATACAGAAATAAATATAAATGCATATTTATGCATCAGTTAGTTTACACATATTTTTCTAGTTTTGTCCACTGAAAGACCCGAAAAGTAATGATACACTAAAAGCAATTAACATACCAGCTTCCAGATAGATTGGTTTCTAAGCCCATTCTCCAATAAATAAAATTAGGACTCCAAAATAAGCCATTTCTACTTCCAGCCAAGATGGAGGCATAGGTGGACACACTATGCCTTCTTGCACAACCAAAATTAAGGACAACAAAGATTTAGAAATAAGAAAACAATCAGAACTGATAGAAAATTGAACTGTACAGAAGTCCGACGACCATTCATCCAGACCAGTAAGAGGGGTGGGGTCCCAGCAGGAAAAAATGGAGGTTGGCAGACCTGGGCTCTCAGGCAGCAGCTGGCAAACCCCACGTGTGCAGGCGGCTGACAGACCCCAGGCACACAGGTGGCAGCCAGTGGATGCCAGGCGTGGGGTGGCAATGGGCAGACCCAGTGAGGCCACACAAGGTGGCTGGCTGACCAGGTGGTCCCACATTTGTGCTCAGATAATCCAAGTGAAAACCGGGAGTGAGACAGACGTCACAACCCAGGGCCCCAGCACGGGAAATAAAACATAAAAACACCGATTGAAAACACTTGTGGGGGTTGAGGTGTCAGGAGAGACTCCCAGCCCCACAGGAGAGTTCATTGCAGAGACCCATAGGGTCCTGGAATGTACACAAGCCCACCCGCACAGAAATCAGCACCAGAAGGGCCCAATTTGCTTGTGGAAAGCAGTGGAAGGGACTGAAATATGAGAGAGCGCAGAGCTAGCGCTCTCAGACCCTGCCCCCACATACAATGTCACAACCCAGTGACTGGGCTGTCCCGCCCTGGGGAACACCTAAGGCTCTGCCCCTCACTACGTAACAGGCACGACCAGACCAAAGGAAAAAAAAACCAAACCCAAAAATGACTCAAATGGGAGAACAGATCAAAGCCCCAGAGCCAATTCATTTAAGCGATGAAGAGATAGCCAACCTATCAGATGAACAGTTCAAAGCCCTGATGATCAGGATGCTCACAGAACTGGTTGATTTTGCTCACAAATTAGATGAACAAATGAAGACTACAATAAGTGAAATGAAGGAAAACGCACAGGGAACCAATAGTGATGGGAGGAAAACTGGGACTCAAATCAATGGAGTGGACCAGAAGGAAGAAACAAACAACCAAACAGAAAAGAAAGAAGAAACAAATTCAAAAAAATGAGGAGAGGCTTAGGAACCTCCAGGATATCTTTTAATGTCCCAGAAGGTACCAGAAGGGGAAGAGGAAGAGAAATGAGTGGGAAACTTATTTGAACAAATAATAAAGGAGAACTTCCCCAATCTAGCTAAGGAAATAGACTACCAGGAAGTCCAGGAAGCTCAGAGAGTCCCAAAGAAGTTGGACCCAAAGAGGAACACACCAGGGCACATCATCATTACATTACCCAAGATTAAAATGAAGGAGATAATCCTAGAAGCAGCAAGAGATAAGGAGACAGTTACCTACAAAGGAGTTCCCATCAGACTGTCAGCTGATTTCTCAAAAGAGACCTTACAGGCAAAAAGGGGCTGAAAAGAAGTATTCCGGGTCATGAAAGTCAAGGACCTATATCCAAGATTGCTCTATCCAGTGAAGCTGTCATTTAGAATGGAAGGGCAGATAAAGTGCTTCTCAGATAAGGTCAAGTTCAAGGAGTTCATCATCACCAAGCCCTTATTATATGAAATGTTAAAGGGACTTCTCTAAGAAAAAGAAGATAAAAAATATGACAGTAAAACGACAGCAAACTCACAGATACTAACAACCGCACCTAAAACAAAAGCAAACTAAGCAAACAGCTAGAACAGGAACAGAACCACAGAAATGGAGATCACACGGAGGGTTAGCAACAGGGGAGTGGGAGGAGGAGAGAGCAGGAAAAGGTACAGAGAATGAGTAGCATAGACGGTGGGTAGAAAATAGACAGGGAAGGGCAAGAATACCGTGGGAAATGTAGAAACTAAAGAACTTATGACACATGGACATGAACTAAAGGGGGCAATGTGGGTGGGAGGGAGTGTGCAGGGTGGAGGGGAATGCAGGGGGGAAATGGGACAGCTGAAATAGCATAATCAATAAAATATATTTAAAAAAATAAAACAAAAAAAGAAAATTAGGACTCCTTAGAGATGTAGTAGGTTCCAGGGTTGGGGCACAGTTGAAACAACAAGCTACCTAATGGCGAAAATAGAAAAAATTTCAGCAATAAGTAAATAATGATAGAATTTAATTACATCCCGTAAAGTAAAATAAATATCCATGAATCCATACTTATATTTAAAAATGAATAAATCAATCAGTGGAAAAGTGCATACACCCCTTCCTTGGCTTCACATACAACTGCTGGCACTTTCTTTTTTTCTTGAGATACCATGCATTAAAATTCTGCCATAGAATTCTGGAAAACCAGCAGGAAAAAAATCCATTTAGCTCCGCTCTCAGGGTCCAGCTTGCTCTCCTTACAACAGGTGCTAGCTCTGCTTCCCCAGTTGTATAAGGTCTTTGGGGAGCCATGAACTGGCTTGATCAGTTTGCCCCTCTCCTGTCCACTCAGCAAGAGCAAAATTGAGGGGGACCATTCGTGATGTGTCATGGGTGCAGAAATTAGAGAAAAGGAGAGGAGTAACCCTACAATCCTCCTGCATGTTGTCATTCTCCTTTGTGACATCATTTTTCCACCAAGGCCATAAAATTGCTTTGGTCTCCATTTGATTTTCTCTTAGGCGTTCCTGTATTCTATTTAGTCCTATCCTGGCCAGTGAAGAATGATGCTTCTCCACCAGCTCACTGTTCCCATAGCAGAATCAAGGATAGCCCTTACCTGCTCCACCATTCTGCTCCTGATAGGCAAAGTCTGCAACAGCTTGAGATACTCACATAGGTATTCTCTGCCCGGATCCCTTCGGAGGGAGCTGTCATTAGAACACCTCAGGATGCACATCATTTACCAGAACAGACGCAGAAAACAACTGTATGGTGTTCAACTGAGTGAGTTAACAGTACAAAGACAGATGGCTGTAAACTGACTAACGAGCTTGAGGAAGTGCAGAGGAAATGAGGTCAGACCCAAAACTCCAGCAAGGCCAAGGGACAGAAAGGGAGTCATTTTGCTTACGTTGCAAAAAAATGGCAAGTTGATCTCTGAAAGCAGAAAACCACCATTCCCCACAAATAGGTTTCAGTGAGCATCTAAATGGCTGGCAGTAACCTATCCCCAGAGCAATAGCCAGGCAATAACAGATTGTCACAACGGCCAGCCAAGACTCTTAGCCAAAAGTGAGAATTGGAGAGACTCATTTCTCATATTTTGTCTAATCGAACAGCATATTAAAATCCTTTGGCAAAAGTGAAAGCCTCATCTCTGAAAAAGAATCATTGTTAGTAATTTTCATTGCGCCCAGTGCTCTGTCGAGCATTACAAAAGTCTTCTGCCTTCGGGAGAAAGTACTTTGAAATGCTTTCCCTTTTCGCAGGTTTGCACAGCCCTTGCTATCCAGGTGCAGGATTAAAACGGTTCACACTTGAGTTCCTGGTCCACCATCTTACGTTTAACACCAAGTTCATGATTTCCGGAAAAAGAAGCAGCCAGCTTATTTCAAAATTTTAAGAATATAGCATTTTTAAAGGGCTGGCCATGGCTAGTGTACTATATAGCAAACAGCTACATTTTGCCTGTTCTACGGTGTCATTATTTTTGTAAGTTTGCTCATAAAATTACTAATCCAAAAATGTCAGCTTCAGGCTGAACTTTTAATGATTAAATTCTAAAACACTATGGTGCTTCAGAGTCCTGACAGCTGGTTCTTTGCCTATGACTTAACATCCACCTACTGGATAGGCACCGGGTGGGTTTCTCCCCACCATCAGTCATGTCATCCAGCATCTGGTCTTTGAGGGTATAAAGAGATTTGGGTCTTCATTTTGCGCTTCCTCAACCATGTTGTACAAAGGTAGGCAGATGGTCTTGTATAGCAAAATGACCGCATAGCTATATGGTATCTTCTGTTATCATTTTATTTCATGTCATATGATAAAAATAATAGAAACTATTAAAGATGGGTGTTCTCTTGCCTTAATATATGATCAGATCAGAATTGCATTGCTTTTTGACAGACTTCCAGATCAGAGAACAGATAACAGAAAGTTCCAAATTAATGTGAAGTTAGATTGTGTTCCCAAGCATGAAAATGACATTTCTAGTCTGGTTACATTTTTAGTTTTATTAGACAAATATAGCTCCCCAGCAGTGCACTGTTGGGTATAAATGACTTATGTTCTATGCGGTCCCTCAGAGCAGATGTTAGGCCTGGTTCTGCATCGAGAGTCTAAGCCCTAGCATCCCTAGTGAAAAGGTTTATTGTTAGATAAATTTTTTGCCCCGTTTGTGCAAATAAGAAATTGCAAATAAGAAATTACTACATTTACAAATATAGTTTCATTGAGAAAAAAACAATGTCTTCGAGAATATTACTTCTTAGCTTCTTTTGGGAAATCTTGTCCTTTCAAAATGTACTTTCGGACCTTCTCCTTCGGTCAGGGGTCATTTCTTACATGCAGCGTTTCTGATTTGGAACAGTGAAATGATATTGCACATCCTCCCAGGTCCTGCTTGGCAACAACTCTCAGGTTTTTATCTTCATCACAATAATCTTCCTCCCAGGACACTAATAATCTGCAAGAAGCAAAAGCTCACAGATTTTGCTCAAGATCCCACCAAAATATTCTAATATACTATTTCTTATGGATTACCTAGTAAATATCAAAGCTTTGTTCACATCATCCAAATGATTCACTTCACACACTTCCTTCCTTCTCCCTACTTCTTATCCTGAAGTACTTCAACAAGGATGATTGACATTCCTCTTTCCCTCTTAGAAAATAAAATTTTAGGTCTTTATGTTACTAATAGTAATGACTTACTATTATTATGGTGTTTTTATTATTATATGAAAGCTTAAGTTGTGCCAGATCATAGACAAAGCATTTTGCATATGTAATTTAATATAACACAAAGAAAGAACTAAGACTTACAGATTCAAATGCTTTCCAGAGATAATGGAACTAGTAAGAAGCAGCAGGATGCTGGTGGACCAAATACGCCTCACTCCAGAGCCTCATGAGTCACCACACAGCCCTTCTTTGGCCCTTTTCTTGTTACCTTTTCATCCTGCTGTTGCTGGCACCTTGGGCATTGTGGCTCCAGGAAGCTGCTGGCATCATCTGGGTGAACTCCTCAGTTCTACATCCTAAACCTGCCACCATTATACCATTATCTGACTTTTCTGTTTCTAAGGTGGAGACACAGAGAGTTTTAGGCACATTTTGTTATCATTCTGGTAAAAAATATGTATCTTATCAGTACTAATATATCTTCTTTCTAAAGTTAAAAAATGGGAAATCCCCAGTTTTTCTAAAGTTAAAAAATGGGAAACCAACCAGCCAGTTGATCGTAATTATGTAGTGCCCTTTATGAACACTTTTCTCTATCACCGATAATGAAAGCAGGATTTGAGAAGGGTGGGAATAGACATAAAAAAAAATGGGGTTTTTGTTTCACTGCATCCCAGGAAGAATTTGACTCTTCAGGTAAACCATTCCAGTGGCATTTGATCGAATGGAAAAATGAATAAATACATAAATACCTGTGTAATTTGTTACCAAAAGGACTCTATAAATTCCTCAGTTCATAAAATAATTGTTAACAACATACATGTACTCAGAGGAAATAAAACTAAGTAGTGAAAAATATCTACTTATCTTTGAGAAAATTCTAAATGCCAGTTATAAACTCTAATAAACAATAGCTCATGGAAATTAAAAAATTGATTTTAGAAAACAGATCAAAATTCCTGGTAAATTGTGTTCATTCAGTGCATTTGTTGGAGCTAAAGCTGAGTGTTTTACAAGGGAATAAATATGTTTTTAATGTTTTCCTATACTACAAGGAGCTCTGGCTTCTTTTAGAAATATTCTGAATCACCCTTGGTTTGCAAGAAATCTTGATTTTTCCTGCATTTGAACATCCTCAGGACTACTTACCTATGCAAAACAAATGTTCTTCTTGCTCTGCCTATTCCAGGTCCTGCAAAAAGGTCCTTAATACTGTCTTTAAACACAAATTATGGATTCTCATTTTTATGTAACAGAACTTCTGTTTCCCCTTTCTTTTTGATGTCATCCTAAGTCCCTGTCTTGTCACTTCTGGCTCCTATTACTGAGTACCATAGGCAGAGGCTTATAACCAACAGAAATTATTTCTCACAATTCTGGAGGCTGGAAGTTCAAAATCAGAGTGCTAGGAAGGTCGGGTTCCAGTGAGACCCTCTTCCAAGGTGCAGACTGCCAACTGTTCATTGTGTACTCAAACGCCAGAGAGAGGAAGCGTCTCTCTCATGACGCTTACAAGGACACTATCTGACTTGTGAGGGCTCCATCCTCATAACCTCGTCTAATGCTGGTTACTTCCCAATGACCCCCACCTCCTAACACCATCAAACTAGGGGGTAGGGCTTCCACTTTCAGATTTTGAATGACACAAACACTTATTCCCTAACAGTCCCTGACAGGTGAGAAAAGCAGTGTCCCATGCAGAATGCAATTCCCTGAGGGTGGCTCGACAGCCCCTCTCTTAACTAAAATCATCCCCGTGTTTCTGCTCCAGAGCCCAACCATTGCGCTACTCATCTCAACTCCATGGCATAAAACAATAATCACGATGGGTTCTTTGGATTTGCTTAACAAGCATAACAAAATATACTTAAAACACTTGCATTAAAAATAAGTGCCATGATGGAATAATTATATGGAATACTAAAGCAAACTGAATGGAGCCGCTAATTCACTCATTTAATAGAGCTTGAAAAGGCATCACAACATGTGACTGAACCTGGAAGGAATCACTTTTAAATAGAGTAGATTGAAGGACTTTTTAGACAGAGGGAGTAATGTGAGTGAGAGGCATGGACCAGGAACAATCTGGAGTGTGAGCAGAGCTTGTGCAGAGGAACGCAAGCTCAGCAGAGATGACAGGGGTACAAGACAAGTGATGTAGTGAGGAGCCAGGATGCAGAGGGCCATGTCTATCACTAGGAACAACATGTTGGCCCTGTTCTGAACTGGCACACTCTCTTGCACAGCCCTTCGCAATAGGGGACTACTTTTCACAGGATTTGTAGGTGAATGTCACCTTTAGATATATGACCAAATTACATTAGTCAGTGAAAAGCCATTAGCTTTGTGTTTCACAGTTTTCCCAGCAGAACAGATGAAGCATTGCAGGGATTAAAATGCTGCAGCTAGAAGCATATCAATTAGAAGACCATTACAAAAGTCTCTGTGAGAGATGAAGAAGAACTATGGGGAGAGAATCCAAATTGCTTTAAATCCTCTGTTAAAAGAGTTACTTGCGTGTGCGTGCACGTGCGCGCACACACACACACACACACACACACACACACACACCCCCAAACCACTGCAAGGAACTCCAGGACACTGAATCTCTGGTGGAGGAAACACAAGATCCCGGAAGGTTAAGTGTTCACTGTCCAAAACCACACAGGTTTTTCAGTAAAAACCCATAGTTGGCCCCTGATACACAGCATAACTCTGCAGGACATCCAGAACTTCCAGTTTTCAGAAGTATTGATAATTAGCTTGGCTCAAATCCCAACATCTAGATGCTAATTCTGTATTTTTCCACCATTCCATAGCAACAAGGGTTTCCACTGCTAGCTCACTGCTGAGTCTACTTCTATTTTGTCATTACCCGAAGAACCTGCTATCCACATGAGACGTACAGAATGTGCTATGGAATCCAAGGTGCACCATTTGGGAGACAATCCAAGTTAGGGACACCATCTGCTTCTCCTTCTAATAATGTCATACCACCCACTGTGTTTTTTTAAAATGGAAAAATACTTTTTAAGGCCATATAAAAATACAGAGTTCATTGGTCTTATAGTATATCTATTTCTGCTTCTGCTTCTCCCAACCAGCAATTTCATCATCCACCTTCCACTGGTTCTGCCAGCCCATAACAAATGCCATGAACTTTGACTAGAAATCAAAATGATTTCCCAAGACCCACTATCAACTTCCTGCAGGCATTTCTGACTCACTTGGTCATTAATCCAACAAGATTTAAACTTTGGGTCAAATCCAATTTCAGTCTCTTTCTCTGTGACTTCTCCAACTGCTGTTCATAAATTTTGCCTCTGCTCACGTCTTTGGGTCCTGGCTTTCCAATCTCCCACCTCACCTCCCTCCTTACGACCTTGAGGGAAAAAAACATTCAACATACAAGAGGTCAAGAAAAGCCTGGCCAACTCCTGTTCCACTTTGGAAATCATGAATAAGAATGTTAAACAATTTGAGACGAATCTAATAATTCTTAAAAACATAGAATTCTTCATTTGCTCTTTTGCTAAGGGAAAACAGAGGGGTGAAATACTACTTTTGGCTGCAGGTATCAGATTTTATGCAGCCGATGGCACTGATCTGAAAAAATAGGGGATATTAAAAGAGACAGCCAAGGAGAAAAGAACTATGTGAACCAAAGTGTTTGAGCGAGAGAATGACTTCATCCAGTTCTGCACGGTGATGTGCAGGAGGGTTTGGGACGTGACGCGGGGAAGACAGAAAAGGGCAGATCCAGTGCAGGGAAATCTGCTGCCCCTCGGCGGTGGGTACCATCTAGGTCGGACATCGATAGCTACAGTACCCAGTGACAGCCCGTCTCAAATAAAAAACATTTTCCTGCTTAGAATAAGAATATTAAATAATGTTGCAGATTTCTGCCAGGTCGGGAACATTAATGGTATAAATATATTAAATCTATTATTTCAAGAACCCTTGAAAAAAAAATGGAGAGTGGGATTTAGAGTAAGTACTTGACTGAATGCCTGAGCTATAATCTGGAAATGAGGCAGTTGCTGAAACTGGCTGAAAGACATCCTGTTTCACAGGGTGATATTTGCATAAGAAAACCTGGGACAAAAAGTAGAATAAACCTCCAAGTGCGGTAAATATAGAAGATAACAGAACCTGGCCACAGGAGGCTCTGCTGCCAAAGAAGATGGAACAGAAGATTATGCCGGAAAAATATTTTGAGAGATATGCCACAGAAGAATGTTCGGCACAGTCGCTTCAAGCCCGTGATTTCATATGGCCTGTAAGTTTGGGCACCTTGAGTTTAAATGTAAATATAAACATGCCAAATATAAAATGTCAGTATAAGTATAAAAATGACTGAGCTGGGTGTGAATGGCAGGTTACTATTTAGTAAATCATTCATTCAGTCAATTGTGTCCAATGGCATTTGTCCCACGTCTCTCCTTAAGTTAAACTGAACGAGATGATGACATTAACACAGGAAGCGACTCCTTAGGGAGCACTTGCAACTAGACTCTATACACGTGAGTTTTTCAGCTGCATTATCTCATCATTTCCTGGCAATAAACTTACAAGGTGCCCATTTGGCGGTGAGGAAAGCAAGGCATAGAAAGGTGAAGTTAGACACAGAGCAAAGAATAAAACCAGAGTGATTTCAGAGCCCGTGCTGCTCGGACTCCCACGACAATGCCGACATCAGGTTGCTTCCTGGTCTCCTGTGAGATTGGTAACAATAGTGAGGATGTCAAGAATGGGCTGGAGGGATAAGGAAGTGTTTTAATCAGAATTGTATTAAATTAATGTAGAAGAGAACCCCAAACTGTGTTTAAAAGTTTTTTATTTTTCTCTCATGTGAAAGAAATTCAGAGTTAAGCAGTCCGTGGCAGGAGGGCAGCCCCAATCGGCTGGCACCCCGCTCCTGTCTTGCTGCTCCACCCACTGTCCTCAATATGCTGCCTCAGGTTGCAAAATGGCTGCTGGAGCTCCAGCCAAGGAGCACAGTAAGAAAAGACATGGGGGAAAAATATGACAAATGGCATGCATGTTGTATTTAAAGTAGCTTCCTAGGAGTGGGTGCATAGTACTTCTTCCACTTACATCTCATTGGTTAGAACTAAGACCCAGAAACACACCTGGCTATTAGGAGATACTGGGATAGGTAGCCTTTATTTTACACAGCCAAATAACCAATTAAAATTGAGTTTTGTTACTAAGGTTTTTAATAGACAAGAACAGATTTAAGGGAAGCAAGATAGCAAGCTATGATCTGACCAATGATCAGACATAGAAGTAAAAGAAGATGAGCATCCAAAGAGGCCCCAAGTGTTCCGATCCCTGCTGATTAGAGGGTGGGTATTTAATGCCTTTGGCAGAGATGGGGTAGAAAATGTGAGGAGAGACAGACTGTGGAAAGAGCATGTAGGAAAAATGGTAAATATGACATTAAAATTATTACACAGTTGAGCTATAAATGAAAATGAAACAAATCACTATAATGATGTTTGTATCACTGTAACTGTAAAAGTGTATATCATATACCTATGATATATGTACCTGTAGAAATATGATAGCAATTATGAATCCTTCTAAAGCATGTGCATATTAAGCATTCAAATGAATTTAAGTATTTTTTCTCCTGGAGCACATTGAAAAATGTAAGTCACTCAAAGTGTCAATGAATATTACAAGCATTATTCTTCAAGCTTAATGATTACTGCATTTAAAATTAACTAATTACTAAAATGCAGTAATGGGGATGTAAAATGTAGCATAGGGAATATAGGCACTAACATTGTAATAACTCTGTATGGTGCCAGGTGGGTACTGGAAATATGGGGGACCACTTTGTAAAGTGTATGATTGTCTAAGCAGTATGCTGTACCCTGAAACTAATATAAAATATTGAATATCAATTATAATTAATTAAAATTAAAAATAATATTGTAATAATAACTATGTAGGGTTCCAGATGAATACTAGATTTATTGGAGTGATTACTTTTTAGGATATGTACACCTGAAACTAATAAATAAAAATGATTTTTAACAAATAAAATGACATTCTGTGTTTTTTTAATGAATATTGGGAAGATGAAGTTTTAAAAAAAGAAAAATGAGCATCCTTAGAATCTAGGGTGTCATGCCCAGAGTCACTGAAGTCAGCAATACAAGCAGCCTAAGTGCCATTTGCTCAAGTTCAAGACCTTCCAAGGAGATGCAGAGGGGTACCATGAGCGTGAAGTGATTAATTAGTTTGAATGGCTGGTTACCCGAGATTCCATGTGTTTCACTCCAGTATCACCTGGATAGAGAAAACAGCCTGCTAGAGACTGACTTCTGGCCGGATGTACAGGATGCTGTTGTCTTTCAACAGGTGCAGGAATATAAAGATGCTCAGTCAGATCTTTCTCCACCTTCTGTTGAGAAGCTCTTCCGGGGTGGGAGTCATATCTTTCTCATCTCTGTTTCCCCTCTGATTAGCTCCGCAGCTGTCACAGAGCAGTTTCTTCATATACAGGGTGAGGCAAAAGTAGGTTTACAGTTGTTTGTATGGAAAAGGATACAATAATTAATAAATAATACAAAGGTAAACTGTATTTTGCATGCTCACAACTGTAAACCTACTTTTGCCCCAGCCTGTGTGTTTTATTGAGGATTATCATCAAAGTGGCCTGCCACAATGAAATTCTTGCCTTTCTAAAGGACCTGAGTAGCATCACTTCAGCATTTGTATTCCTGGACCAGGAAGAAGAGGATGTAAAGTTCCTCAGATCCTGCCAATTCAGACGCATCCATCCTTCACTGTCATCTCCGCATGGAAGGCTTCTCAGGCTGTATCACTGTTTCTGTCTTCTGACTTTTACTCTCTTCATCCTCCTCTCCCACCCCCATTTCCCTCTGGTAACCACTGAACTGTTGTCTGTGTCTATGAGTTTTTGTTTCTGTTGTTCACTTGTTTGTTGCTTACAGTTTTATATCCCACATATGAGTGAAATCATATGTTTACTTGTAAAGATATATGCACCCTTATGTTCACTGCAGCATTATGCACAGTGGCCAAGATATGGAGACAACGGAAGTGTCCTTCAATGGATGATTGGATGAAGAAGATGTGGTACGCATGTACAATGGAATGCTGCTCAGCCATAGGAAGAAGAAATACTGCCATTTGTGACAACATGGATGGGTCTTGAGAATATCATGCTAAGTGAAGGAAGTCATCTTATTTAGATTTAGTTAATTTAAGTGTAAATAGCCACATGCGGCTAGTGGCTACCATACCGGATATAGACTATGTGGTTTTCTACCAGCACCAGAATTCGTCCATCCCTAGAGCTTTTGTGTTTGAATCTGATGTTTGGAGAAGCAAACATCTTCATTACTCTTTTTTATTTTTAAAAATTTGGGGCTTTACAGGTGCATTTAGCCTTCTAAACATTTAAAACAAGATTACTGAGTTAGCCAAAAAAAAAAAAAAATCCAAAGGGACACAGCAAGGGGCCTCTCTGTATTAAAAGTAAAGGGGGAAGCTGACTCAGCAAATTGAAAGCCTCTTGGGCTTTGTTTATTCTCATTTATATGTTATTCCCAAGTATTTTCTATTGTGGGCTAGAATTTTTTTATTATTTTTCTAATGGGTTATGTCTGATGCAAGGAATGCTGTTGATTTTTATATATTAATTATATGTCTACTAAAATCATTTTACTTCTAATGTTTTACATGTCATCTGTAATATAAAATAGTTATTTTATTAACTCATTAAAAATAGTTAATTTTCATGTCATGTGTAATAAATAAACTTATTTCTTCCTTTCTAATATACAGGGTCCAGCACAAATAATATCCCTTTTTTGCTACAAAATCTTTTGTTACAGAATAATAAGCATGTAATTCTGTAACATAACAGTATCACACTCAAGCACACCATATGACATTTTAGGTGAAATGTTCAAATTAAAACTATAAATTATTACATCCATATTATTACCCTACCAACCACACTCACACAGGCGTTACTTCTGCCAGACCATGTATCTACCTTATTGCTTTTCCTCCATTTTTGTGTTAAGTAGAAGTGACAGAAAGATACTGAATACTAATCATTCTATGTGTGTACAGAGTGGAAAGAAGGGTCATTTTAAATTATTCATATAAATATTGTGTTCCCGAAGTCTATTTGCTTTGTGAATGCACATACACTTTCCAAGAGTCCTAAAGGACAAACTTAGCAGACATTGTTATATCAGCATCCCAGCATGCAAAGCTCCATGAGTATGAAGCTTCCACTCCAGGTCCCACTACTTTTTTAACCAGAGACTCTGATGGAACTTTTCTGCAAGGCCTGTGCAGAAAATAAACAGAGCCCCAGCCCAGGGACTGTTAGTCTACCACATAAAACCAGCAATTTTACCTCTTCTGTGGGAATTTTCTCTGGCCATCAATTGCGTCGTTGCAATTGCATGCTTTCCACTGTACGGAATGAACACACAGGGAGTACTAATACATGCCTAGTCTCGTACACTGGTTGGACCAGTGAAAGACATGGGCTTGAGTGAGGCAGGACTCTTGTCTTCAAGTTGCTCACCATCTACTAATAATAATCAATATAATGCCAGGTGTACTAACATTTCACGTTTTTCTTATTCAATTCTTGAAACATTATTTTATGTCCATTTTTATAACACAGAACTGAAGTCTGGCTTTCTAACCGTCTACCTAGAGATGATATTCAGAAATCCAATAAGTTTGAATATAACCTTTTAAAATTTAGTTTCAACTTTTGAAGCTCTTCTTATCTGAAAACTTGACCCCTTCTACTGACCTTTTAATCTTCATTTTTATCTCTCATTTCCTACCACTTTGTCTTCGACTGTAGGAGAAATTTTATCTACTTTATCCTCCAAATTTTTAATTGCTATAAGATTTTTAGTTTCCAAGAGACCTTTTTCAAACTGTTCTTTTTTTTTTATTGCATCCAGTTCTTATTCCATAGAGATAATATCCTGTTTTCTCTGTCTGAAAATATTAATTTTTTTCTGAGGTTTTCTTTAGCTTTGCTCATTGTCTCCCCCACCTCTGAACTCCTTAGCTTTGCTTGTTTTGTCCTCTCTTTTGCGTTAGAAACTCTCCATGAAGCCCGAATAGTGTGTGCAGAGTCGGGGCTTGTCCTCTGGCATCCTCCATTTCAGAATGACTGGGTTGGACCATTTCCTGGGGTCACTGCATGCTTAGGACTTACAAGTTTCCCTTCTTCGGTTGATCAGTTTCCCCAGAAGAAAATCCCGGTATCGGGCCTAAACTACATATATTGGGCCGCCTGATTGCTTAGAGACATGTGAAATAAGTCGGATGAAGCTATTACCATTCGGTGGGCAGACTTCTAGTGCTTCCCCTCCTGTTCACGTGGCTGCCCAGAGCCCAGTTCCTCCGCCGCCACTCTCCAGAAGGTAGACACCCGGTCTCCTGCTTGGGTAAAGGAGAAGCAAATGACCCAGCTTCCGGAGTGGAGCAGGGCTTCTGGGCTCTAAAGTGCTTCCCGTACAGACTTGCAACCAATCTTCCCGCATCCAGTCCCTCCACGACCCCCGTGATGCCCACCTTCAGTGGTGCCTGCCCCTCCAGCTCCTGGGCAGCTCCGGGACCCTGCTGCACCAGTCACCCTGAATCTCAGTTTCCCTCACTGGCAACTTTCTCTAGTTGCTGAATCCACTACCATTCCACCCGAGGCTTCCTATCCTCCAGAGTCCTAACCCCGATTTTCCTCTCTCTTTTCTTTGTATATTACCAATGTTGCTTTTTAATTTGTTTTATGTCATTTTAGTTGAATTTGATTGTTCAGGGTTGATATTTCAAAGGACAGCCAGGACACACATTTATCTCAGCTCCCTCCTGAAACCTCAGCACATACCGGGAGGACAGAAGGTTCTTTTCTTTTATCTTTTTTTCTTCTCTCTTGCACAGAGTTCAGTAGTACAGCAATAGAATAAAGTTTTTTTTATTGAACTTCTGTTTTAACTTTGTTTTTAAATAATTTCAAACACATAAGAGTGACGAGAATAGTAAAAATGTCTCTTGTTTATCTTTTATCCAGATTCACCAAATTTTAACATTTGTCATATTTTCTTTATCATGATAGATAGATGATAGATAGATAGGCAGTATAGATAAAGATATGTATATAGTTTTTTCTAAAACCTGTGAAAGCAGCCCATTCATAGTGCCCCTTCACCCTTCGTACTTAAATTGTATTTCTTAAAAACAAAGAAAGGACCTTATATAATCAGAGTATGGTTATCAAATTCAGGAAATTTAGCATTGGTACAACACTGTTATCTAACACATCCTCCATACGGCAATTTTACCTGTTGGCCCAGCAGCGTACTGATGCTCAGCACAGGAGCTCGTCTCAGATCACAGATACAGTCGGTGTTCCTGTCTCTTTGTTCCCTTATTGTCCAGAACATCCCTTACTTTCGTTTCTCATGACATGAATGTTTTTGAAGAGTATTTATGGTTATTCACATAGGGTTTCCCTGGTATTTCCATCTGTGTAATTTTAGCATTGCTGGTTTGAACACCACCGAGATGATACTGTGTTGTTCTCTCACTAATACAGCTGGAGGCACAAGATGCCCACCTGTCATTAATTAATGTTGTCAACTTTGATCATCAAGTCAAGCTGTTGTTCAGTTTCTGGGTAGCCTAGCTGCAACATAAGCAACCTGTGAGGTAGCAGCTGAGACAATGGAAATATCTAGCTCCCTCACAAACTTTCCTCCTTAGCCTTGAAACTGATTGATAAGTTTTGTTCAAATCAATTTTTTTATATAATGGTATCAAAATAATGATTTTTCAATTTTACTATTTCCCCCACATCTTTACTTTATTCTTGTATATGTTATAAGAACATACCCACACTTCTACTTTTTTAAACGATCATGCATTTGTCCTAACACCATCTATTTTTAAAGCTCATCTTTGCCCCAGTGATTTGATACACCACCTTTTCAGACAGTTAATTTTCACATGAATTTGGGTCTGTTTCTGCAATTTGCATTCCAGTGGTTTATTTATATAACAGTGCCACATACATTTAATTATATATCTTGATTTTCATAATCTTCCTAGATATTCTTGCAGGTTAATTTTCAAATGAATTTTCCTATTAACGTGTCTAATTCCAAAAGTAATCTTATTGGTATCACACTGAATTTATGTCATCATAAAGAGAACTGGCATGTTAATAATGTGAAGACATTCTAACCAAGAACAAAGGGTGTTTTTTCATTCATTCCAGGCCAATTTTTACTTTTTCAGGAGTGTTTCACAGAAGGGATGAATATTTGTTAAGTTTATTCTTACATATATCACCTTTGTCACTATTATAAATAGGTTTTTCTCTTCTATTTACATATATGTCTGCTATTGATTTTTGCATGTTAATTTCATATCTATTCTTTTATTGTTTAACTTAGACTTACTTTTATTCTCTAGGGTTTTTTAAGTGTACTATTATATCATCTGCAAATAAAGGATGTATAAGATTCTCTGGCAACCAATATCTTCCAAGCCCAGAAGACACATGTTTGGTTTGGAAAATTCACAAGAAGCAACAAAGCAGTAATTCTGGGTATTGTTTAAAACTCATACACGTACCCATAGATGCATGCACACACCCTTATGTCCTTGAGAAAAAGTAGTTCTGAAAAGAAATGCAAATGATAGTATATTAATAGAATTTTAAGGTTAAGAAAGTGATGGCTTATAAACTCAATATAGCTCAATATAAAATTCTGGGATAAATTAAGTAATGTCTAGCTCAATAGAGCTCTTAGCTATAAGGGGAATGAATCCATAACGTATCTTATAGAGCAATGGGCAGAAAGATATTCATGGTAACGTTCTGGTTATTGTTCAACACATGGAAAAATTACCCAACAAGTAAGATAAAACTACACATTGATTGAGTAGCTTAACTGTGCATTTACCACCAAGTACTTCACAGGAATGTTCATACTGGTTTTTCGTTTCCCCTCCCCTACATTCATATCCGTCCAACAGCTCATCCTCACGTGATCAGTTAAGCAACGTTCCACTTTCACGGAGTTTGGCATCGGATTACAACATAGGGCCTCTGAAAGAAGTGCACATACACGGTTCGGTGTCTTTTCTTGCATATTCTGTGAGAAACCTTATACTTCGTTGATATTTATAATTCGAGAGACTCTTGAAAAAATCTCAGCAGAGTTCCCTTAAATGTCAGCTAAGCAGGGGGTGTTTTTTTTTTCTTCATCTTGATCTACCATTTCTAAGCTTCACAGAAAACCCTTATTCCTGGTATTTTAGAACTTTGGGATGACCTTCTTTACCTTTGCCCTCTTCATCTATTTCATGAGCTTTGATTACAATTTCTTTAATCCTTTATGCTTTCAAACTGGGAAGTTCTCCTTCATAGGTCTTTCTCAGACAAAAATAAGATAAAATTAGAAAGAGATAGACCTGAGGTACTTGCAAAATTAAAGGATGATCTGTCAGAGAGAAAACTATAAAGAAATAAAGAAAACTGAGGAAGAGAATTAAAGTGAAGGGATTATAAATATTTTTTAAACCTCTAGCAGAGGTTTCCCTGCTCGAATCTTCGTAGTATGAATTATTTCCTTTATTCCTTTCACATTTAGAAAATATGGTGCTGCTCTCATGTGGGTACTTCACTAATTACCATCCTAAAACACTGACTGAGACCGGGAGCAATTACCCACACATTGCCGAAGAAAACTCTCAAGGCTTAACCTCTGGTGAGAAGGTTTCTTTCCAACATGCCTTACACCATCTGTTCTGCATGTGGGCACATTACTGACATCCCTAACCAGCATAGGGAAGTGCGTTTTTTGGCTGTTTGACTAATGTATATGTTGCATTCTTATCACTCTCACCAGAAGTGCACTTGATAGTGTAGCCCTCTCAGTTCATTACAACCTGTCACTGAAAATGGATTGCCTCATTGCTGCAGAACTCAATGCATTAGCATAAGGGTAACAGCAACAGCTGACATAAAGCAACTTCGAAAGTGAGAGACAACGTGAAGAATCATTAGGAATAAACTAGGCAGGTTCTTAAATAAGTAAGATCCTTTAAGGAAATCTGATGAGTTGCATATGGTGGTTTCAGACCGTTCAGAAGCAGAAATGATACACCACCCTGGCTAAGTACTCGCTCTACGACCAGTCTTTGTAACACATTATCATCACCGCTTCTGATCCATTCTGAAACCCAAAGAGCAAATGGCCGGTCTCTCGTGGTTATATACCATAACTTAACATCTTTCTGCTTTCTACTTTCTTACTACAAAAGCACCAATTCCTTAATGTCATGAAGTATTCCAGTCTCTTAAAATGTCTCCTCTCCCAAGCTCTTACCGTCTGGCATTTAACTTGTTTGTAACAATTTCTAGCTAAAATAGAATAAACTTCTTTTGTGTTATTGAATTTATTTTATAATTATCTTTGTTTATGACCCTGAAATACTAGATTTATATTTTATATAATAATATTAATTTCCAAACAAATTTATTTAAGTGAAAAAGAGTAAAAATTAAGAAAAATATTAAGCATAAAATAGCAGGATGTTATGTGGATATGGAAAAATACAAAGATTGTACTCAATACTAGAAATTTTGGAAACACTTTCTACTGGGGGCAAAAGTGTTGTTCTGATATTAATAAACCTGATTTCTAGTTCAGGTTCTATTATTTACTACATGGAAGACACCAGAAAAGTCATGTAACTTCTGAGTGTTTCAGTTGCTTCACCAATGAAAGAAGGATTTGACCTTAAACAATCCTTCAGAATATAATAAAAGTTACCGTTATATGAACACTTTTATAAGAGTGTGTTAAATGTACTACGTAGGAACTCTTGTTTAACTATTACAACAACCCTGCAAAAGGAGACATTGTCACTCTTGTTTTGAGATCAGAAGGCAGACTCAGCGAGATGAAGTAACATTCCCAAGAATACACAGCTCTTCCTCATCTAGTTGGACTCAAGTTCAGGTGTGTCTGATCCTACCTGACGTTTTTCCATCTTCTGAAGGGTATCCCATATTTTCAACCTATTGCAGTATTAATGGTAACTATCATCCTGCAAAATATCTCCAAGGGGCTCAATTCAAAGGTTCCTAGAGCTGTATTAACAGGGAAAACATTACAAAAGGCAACATAATCTTATGTTATTTCTTCAGACAAATTTTCAGATTGGAAAAGTAACATACATTTATGGTATAAGATGCAGTAATTACCGAAAAGTACAAAGAAGAAACAAAAATCAATTCTAATTCTTCTACCCATAATTTACTTCTGGCTGCATTTCCTCCCTATCCTTGTCCCATGAATATATTCAGCTGCCTAACCCAGGCCATGGACCAGTGGCTCCTCAGTAAAGGGTGAATAAAATTTTAGTTGTTATCTTCATTTCTTCCTACCATCCCCTCTGCCTAGTTAGTTGATAAAAGAATAACAAAAGTACTTTTTCCTTGAGCTCTACTATAGCTAAAGCATGTTTCTAGATCATTTTGTTCTTATAACATCTCTATAAGGTAAATAATGTTTTATTATTATTGTTATTCCCATTTTATAGCTGAGGCTTAAGAGGTTGAACAGTCATCTTGATCACCTTGCCCAAGGTCACACGAACAATCCACAAACTTCGACCACTTTCCTAATTAGCCTGTGCCTAGAACCACTGGTTAGAACTGCTTACACGGCAGTAATTCAGGTCAGGGTAAGCACTCATTGCCCCTAAAAAGCACCCCAGTATTGTATATACCACATAAAGGTAATCCAGAGCCTTGACAAAAGTTCCAAGTTATTTTTCACCTCATCCCTACCAGGGAATACTAAGGCTCCCATATCAATTAACTGCTAAGAATAACTCCGGAAAACCAGAGATTCCCATGTTAAATAAGAAAACTAATCCCTAAGTGTCGCATTGGATTAGCTTTACATAAGAAAGACCTAAAAAAATTTTATTTAAGAGAAGGAAAAACTAGGAAAATTGCACATCAAAAAAGGGGCCCCAAGGAGATCAAAAATATGACAATGAAAAGACAGCAAAATCACAGCTATTAAGAACCACACCTAAAACAAAAGCAAACTAAGCAAACAGCTAGAACAGGAACAGAACCACAGAAATGGAGATCATATGGAGGGTTAGCAACAGGGGCGTGGGAGGGTGGGGGGAAGGTACAGAGAATGAGTAGCATAGATAGTGGGTAGAAAATAGACAGGGGGAGGGCAAGAATAGTATGGGAAATGTAGAAGCTAAAAAACTTATGATACATGGACATGAACTAAAGGGGGGAATGTGGGTGGGAGAGGGTGTGCAGGGTGGGGGGAATGATGGGGGAGAAACGGGACAACTGTAATAGCATAATCAATAAAATATATTTTAAAAAAGGGGGGGGGCCCAAGGAAATGTCAGAATATGGTTCCAGTTATGTTGTTGTGAACTAATGGCAACATCTTGATTTGGTTTTTGCTTTTCTTCAACTGTAGACTATGACTGATAAAGGAGCAAGTTACAGCTCTTCCTTTAAACTGGCCCTCTATGTACAAACAGACTGAATCAGAACAGACACAGAAAAGCCACCACTACGCAGCGATGGTTGATAAATTCTTCAGTAGAAAGAGATGCCATAACACTGCATCTAATCGTATCGAAGTCGCCTGTCACAAAAAAATGTGTTAGGCGTGTTCAGTCAACCTAGCACATAGGGAGAAAAGGTTGCTAGGACAACTAATAGTAATCACCAAGCACCCTGAAAGTTAAGTCATTAAAATCTCAAAGAAAAATTAATTTATATGTCTCTTCCTCAACATTAGGCTTTTTAACGAAATAATGATCTGTAGCACAAATTAGTCTAATCATTTATTCCAATGTTAAATTCAATTTTGAGTTGGAACATGTTGAAATTGAGAAGAAAACAGATTTTTGTCAATATTCTGGGAAGTGGTTTAATGCTTGCCTGATTCCATAGATGAATAAATTATTTATGATTACTTGTCTCTGAAGAATGAAGTTACTCTAAATACTTCATTAGATGGCATATGTGAAAGTAAACATAGTTCAGATACTTTGATATTTGACACAAACAAATCTCAGTGAATTAGTTGTCTTTCTTCATTCCAAATAAAGGCCTTAAATATTTCTAAGGATTAAATTTACTTTAAAGCCATTCAATGAATGAGTTAAAGGAAATCTAACATCCTCAAATCTAATTATTATACAGTGAGGTCAATAAATTGATGGTGTGCAAAAAGACTTTCTACAGTATGTCAGGCACCTTTTTTAAATAAGAGACTTCTACTTGTTTAAATGAGTCCAAAGAAATTTGCTCAATTGTAAAACATTTAGATAAAGTTCCTAGCTTAACCTTGCTACCTGAAGAAGGAAGATATTTATCTCTGATATTTAACTGTGAAAAAAAAAAATGTGGTCCATACACGTAACAATAAAATGCAGGAAAAAATAATGGCAGGCTAATTCTTTTCAAACTTCCCCATTATATGTCACTGTGATTTTAAGGACGTTTAACTTCTCAAGTCTGATCACTTTTATACCGACTGCATTGTGTAAGCTGCTACCTAAGAACACAGAGGCATTATCATTCGAGAATTATAACTCTTTAATTCTCAGTAAGATACCTAATGCTAAGAAGAAGAAAAAAATCTATGAGTATATGTTTTAGAATTTAAGTAAATTCTTTAAATGTTTGATCCAAAAAGAGGTTACTTGAATGATATGTGTTAGGAACCAAGAGAATTTGGCCTAACTACACTTGCAATTTAAAAGAAGCACATGCCTTTTAATTCAAATTATACTACCCTCCCGTCACCCATCTAATCAGAAGCCTGGTTTTGATTCCAGATGGAGACTTCCTTCCTGGTGTATCATCACTTACCGTATTTTGCCGTGTATAATGTGCTGCCACATATAATGTGCTCCTGTGTAAATGTGCACCCACATCTTTGACCCAGACTTTCAGGAAAAAAAACCTTTCATTTTAATTTTTAAATTCAATTTTTTATTTCTTTATATTTAGAAACAAATCCAGTTATCGTATCCCAGGGTATTATTCTGCATACAGATATTGTTACTGCTTTCTAGAGTTACACTTTTAATATGTAAGCATAAATAAAATAATTAAAAATATTTATATGAAACAGAATTAATGCTACCCATGTCTAATGTGCATCCTTATTTTTCCCTCAAAAATTTGGGCAAAAAAAGTGCACCATACATGGCAAGTTATGGTAGTAAGCCATTCCATAGTCTTACTTTTCTGTTAACAAATGCCTGCTTTGGGAAGATGTGGAATAAAACAGCTAAGAGTAAGTGTTCCGTGGTGGCTTCAAATCTCTCTGCACCATTACAGCCCATGGGGCTGGGCAATTTACTCAATCCTCTCAAGCTTCATTTTTAAGCCCCTGTCCATGGGTTTGTAAAATAGCAATTTCAGAACTCTATAATGTGCTCGTGAGGATTATAATATTAAGTAGACAATACAAATGTTAATTTACATTATTAAGTTGCATTGACTTGTGAAAATTAAACTGGATGCGTTAGAAACCCCGATACTTACACAGTCTAATTCCGTTTTCATTTACTGTCTGTGTGACCTTAGGCCAAACATGTCATCTTCACAAGTGTATTTTCTCACCTCTAACGTGAGAATAACACCTGTCTGTCCAGCCTGTATCGCAAGAGCGTTGCAAGAATCAAATGAAATAATACACATGAAAGTGCTTTATAATTTAAGGTAAAATATATCTTTGTTAACCTATGACATAAGAATAAAAGCTTAAAAGGTAAATCAAATAACCAAACAAAAGAGAGAACAGTTAAGGAAGGAGAACAACTTGTCCGCATACTTTTCTCTCAACTGTGCCAAAAGATTTTAGGTCACTCTAGAAGCTTTCTATAACATTGCCTCAGAGCATGAAGCCAAGGAATCTTTGATCACTACTCCTTGTATCAGCCAAGAAAAATTCTTAACTAAATTATAACTCGAAGGTATAACTTGAAGGAAAGGCAGACACAGCGTATTCATATCCAAATAGCTAGACACATAACCTCTCTGAAAAATGAGCTTCAGAGAAGATGTTTTGACTGGTACTTTTTCTCAGAGACATAAACAAATAATAGTGAGGTTTCTCCTGGATTATTCTGTACCTTTATTAGTGACCAAAATCTATCTAAGGAAGGGAAGTGAACAGAACTGTCAAGAATAGAGGATGCTAGAAGTGTTAGAAATGCAATCAAGTATAGGAAAAGAATAGCAATAACTTTTGTCCTGTTAACAGAATGAAGTCAGACTACTATACAGAGCATATAATCCTCAAAATGTGAAATCAGCAAGGGCAGGAAAACCAAAAATGGTCATACTGCTTCAGCAGACAGCAGGAATAGTGTAGTGGTCCCAAGTAGAGATTTTGGAGTCAGGTCCATTTGGATTCATATAAAGGTCCAGCATTTGCTAGGGCAGATTCAACCTTGACAATACTCAGCCTCTTAATCTGTGTGTGAAGGAATAATGCTAACATATTGAAGTGGCTCTGAGAATTAAACCAGATAGGAGATTATGCCTAAACTTAGCCCAGTGCCAGGAACACACCGATGCACGGTAAGTACGCTGCTGCTATCACAGCTAAGGTGAGGATGATGACAAAGTGGTTTAGTCCCTGTGTTAGTTCCGTAGGCTGCCATAACGAAGTACAACCAACTGTGTGGATTAAAACACCAGAAGTTAATTACTTCACAGTTATGGAGACTGGAAGTAGGAAATCAAGGTGTTAGCAGGGCCGTGCTCTTCCCAAAGGCTCTAGGGGCAAAATCTGTTTCATGGCTTCCTCTTCGCTTCTGGCTTTGCCAGCTATCCTTGCCTACCTTAGCCTGTAGACATACCCTCCGATCTCTGCCCCCATCATGACAAGGCATTCTCCCTATGTGTCCACCTCTGTGTCTCTTCTCTTCGCACCAGGACACCAATTGTATTGGATTAAAGGCCTATTCTACCCTAGGACAACCTCATCTTAACTGATCACCTCTGCATAGGCTCTCTTGCCAAATAAGGTCACACTCACAGCTTCTGAGGGTTAGGAGACAACATGTACCCTCAGCAGTCCCCGAGGGAGAAGAAATGAAGGATGCACACTTAGGCTTTCCCCAGGTCCTTGTTCTGTGCAGTGCTGGAAAATACTACATCAAGTTCTGAAAAGTTTCTAAGTACGAATAAGTCAAACGATGAAAATCATTCAGAATAAAACACAAACAATTTAGAAAGTGGAAGAGCTGACTCATAAGGAAATCTAAGAGTGAAGCAAATACATTGGCCAAGAAAATCCACAGGGAAAGAGTGAAAAGTTCAGACCAGTCCAGAAAACAGTACAGCAAGATATTTGGTTGCGTAAAATAACTGTGATCAGATTGAATGAAACCAGAAATAGAACAATACAGTTAATATTTATTCTGTGTATAGAATAAAAGGAGTATCTTAATTTCTAAAATAATGCAAAGAGATTTGTGCATAATGCCAATTAGAGGAAACTTAATATCGATATATTCAACATTTCACCAAAGCACACACACACAAAAGTCACTATTTTTCTTTAAAAAATCTAAAAACTAGTTTAGATTTCTCTAAGTGATTATAGTGGTTTACTGGTTTTTTAAAAAGTCATTTTAAAATCTACAATTTAAAATTATAGAGTTTGTTAGACAAATATTGTTTTCTCCTTTTTTCTCTTCACATATTTCACTTCCTTTCCCCAGAATAATTCATAATGAGAACCTATGATGTATTTCCTTATTTCTATCAAAGAATATAAAATTATATGTATACATATATATACACACACATGACCTCAATTATATCATAGAATTTCATATAAGGATGAAACTCTCCTACATGGAAATTATGTCTGTCCAAACTTTTCTAAATCAACCTAATTCATGCACATAGGAAAAAGTACTGAATTTAAAATGAAAAATGATATTTACTGGTCCATCCTTCCCTAATCACCAAGTGTGCTAGCCAAAAGCAATTTTTTTCTGAAGTTGCTTCCATATTTTCAAAAAATTGACTTATAGACTATTTTTTGATTTGCCAATTTTTGATATCAAGTATTGACTCTGGTTATGATTGATAGGGATTAGTTCTCTTATTTTCTGTTCCCAACCTACCAAACTTAGTTAAATTAATAAGAAATCATTATAAGTATGTAAATCCTTTTCACTATCGAGCAGCAAAGTATAAATATTTTGCTTGATTTGTAGAGTTTTCTGGGTTTTATTTCTTCACAGTTTCTAATTGCTTTTTTTTCTGACCTTTTATTTATTTTTGCAATGATACAGGTGGTATTAAAAACATTAAATATGCATAAAATTTAAATGCGGGCTTAAAAGGGAGGTATGTTAATATCCAACTATACATATTAAGAAACTGTCTATATTCTGTTTTCTTTCTTTTTTCTTTTTCTTTTTTGTTTTTTGTGGCCTCTGCCATGACAGGCCTTTATTCTATATCTCCTCACATTACAGGATGGTCCTCACTCACTATGCCCTGGTTACAACAAAAGGAGCCAATACCCTAATCACATCACAGAAGAAGGATATTAACAAATGAAAAGGCGAAAGTGGTTGAGCCAGTTACACTGGTCCCTGCAAGGTTTAACATGGATTTTAGGAAGTTACAACAAGCATTTGCAGGGTGAGGGAGTTTTTAGCAAAAAGCAACTTAGGTCTATTGCAAATCTGATTACCCACGAGAGAACCTATCTGTGGGTCCTGTGCATCTCTGAGTGGGAGCTGGGCCCATGCCATGCAGAAAGGTCTGCCACATCTCCCCCCTTTTGTTTTAATAGAACCACTATGATCCCACAAAGCTTACTGTTTGTTGGTCTCCCACACGACCCTGGGAAGATAATTTGCAAATATATCAAAATACATAGAACATTATTATAATCGGTAAGCAAGCAGCGGTTCCAAGGACCCACATTCTCAGCTTAAACCCAAACAATCATTGTCAGGCAGTAGTGGTGAAATAAATAGCATTCAAAGAACTCTGAGGGCCTATTTTGAGTCAGGGTCAAATAGGTAAAAGGCCATAAAGTTTTGGGGAAACAAACTTATTTCAGGCTTGGACCTTTATCATTTAAATTGAGGGTATCAGCAAAGTCGGTTTCACAGGATTTTATGCTTTCTTTTTTAGGCCTGATTGCCCCGGGGAACTGCCCTTTCCAGCACAGGGCCACACCCACCTCTGGCATTGTTTCAGGCTTAAGTGGAGACTTGCAGAGAGAATGAGGACTCAAGCTATGTCCAGATAGCTGGGGAGCCAGGGTCCATCACCCTCTTTTTGCTGTGGCCCCCCAGTCGTTCCGTGAGGGCCATCCATGTGGTCATGCCTGTCTTAGGCGACACCTCCCTTGAGGGAATCTTACATGTCATTGGTTAACTGACCAAGCATTGGGGCAGAGATGGATGAGGCAGAAGCAGCGCTCCTGCCAGAGAGATAAGCTCTGTCTCCTTAGGGGCTCAGGTCCTCTTGACAGAACAGACCCAGAAGAAGCGGGTCCCTTGGGCTCTTACTCAGCCTGGCCATGGTGGGTTACAGCCTCTGAGACCAGCCAGGGCAGTTCCCAACATATAATCTCCCAGCTTTTTCATTTGTAAATGCAATTGTAGCTGTTAAACCTGTGAAACCTACTATTTGCTGTTCCCGAATGCAATCTTAAGAGAACAACCTTTATATATATATATATGTATATCATGAAGCACAAATAAGGGTTCAACCATTGGACATTATGGGGCACCGAGGGGTTGCTGCTCTCTGTAGGAGGTGCCTGAGCCTCGGCCCCTGTTTTCTGACCTTTTATTTTGCTCCCTGTCCACTCTCTCCCCCCACTTTTAAGACATATTTTTATTTTATTTATTGTTGTTCAGTTACAGTTGTCCTGCATTTTTCCTCACTGCTCTTCCCTGCCCACACCGCCCCCAACTCTCACAGTCAATCCCCCACTTTGTGCATATGAGTCCTTTATTCGTGTTCCTTTGCTTGCCCCTTCCCCTACTTTCCCCTACTGTAAGACAATTTTTAATTCTAAACAATCAGACCAACACATCTGCTCCTCTACTGACTATACCTTGTCCTCAGAAGTCCACTCCTGCAGTTTTCTACCCTTTTGTTCTAATCGAGACCTGACACACTAGGGTTGATGCATAACAGCTCTTCTGGGACCTTCTTTCATCACCATCCTGGGTTCGGTCCATTTTCTGAATCCTTTCTCTTCCTTTTTCTTGCTTTATTTCATTATTTTTCTGGAACATACCCCCAAATAGCTTTCTAAGAAAGACTAGGTAGGACTTAAATTTGACTATTTGCCTCCTTAATAATATCTATAATTTCCTTCACACCTTAATAATTGCTTGGTTGGCAAGGTAATTCAAAATGGAAAATTATTTCCCTTGTAACTGTGAATGCCTTGTTCTATTATCCTGTAGCGTATAGTTGCAGCAGCTGAAATATCTCACGCATCCTAGTTCTCAGTCCCTTATAGTAAACCTCTTTTCTTTTTAGTGTTTTCTCTTCATCACTGGTGCTATAAAATTTCATTAAATTCCATGGTGTGTTTTCATTTTAAATTGTTGTTATACATAAGTGTTTACATATTGTTATGCATATTGTTTCAGCATTTTGAAGCCTTTTTGAGGCTCAATTTTGTTTTACATTAGCCTGAAATGTCTATAGCCTTTATTTTCTCTTCTTTTTCTTTCTGGAACTCCTTGGCTGGCATGTTAGACCTCTTGGATTCATTCTTACAGACATTTTATTCTTCCTCTCCTGCTTTGGGCCCTACTTTTCAGGAGGTTCGGTTAACTTATATTCTAATTCTTCTGAAATTTCTATTTAATTTTCCAATATTCCTTTCTTTTAAATGTATTAATCAGTTTTACTCCTTCTGGTCATATTTTATTATTATAATGTATGCTCATACCTATTTTGAGAGATTCATCATTGTTGTTGCTGTTTTCATTTCTTTTGATTCCCTGCATTATCTCTGATGCATATGCTTGTTTTTCTCTGTTTGTTTAGTTAGATCTCCGTTTTCTACCTGAACTTCCCCAACCACATCATGGTCATAGGTTGTCTGCTCACATATAAGTCATGGGTATCTCTTTGCTTTTGAGCAGGACTTCATTTCAGGATGAGTAGGTGGAGAACTGGCTATTGTAATAAGGGGACTCCTAATAACATTTTGTAAAGATTTTGTTTGCTTTCCACTCTGAGGTCATACAGTTATGGGGAAGAAATGTCTAATCTTCTATCAGTATAATATGGTGTGGTGATGTCCACCAGACCATCGAATGCATTTTTCATGATTTAGAAAAAGGCCCATCTTTCTCAAGACTATATCTATCTGTTGGAAAATTGTCATAATGCCCTGATTTGATTGAATAAGGGTGTTAGTATCAGCTGCTGAAATGTCCTGGAAAGTGAGTATCACTATGACGGGTAGCTCACAGCATCAAACAGTGCAGTCCAGGTCAACATGCAGCCTCACTGCTGGTACATATTTTGAATTTTGAGTTTCCGAGAAAAGAGGGAAGTGGTAGAAAGACTTCCAGTTAACTTCCCCATGGGACTAAAAATATTGGTCCCATGCGCAATGTTTTTCTCTGCTGGATCTGCAAGCCCCCACACCACCATGATTTCAATTAAAGAAGTGACTTCTCTTCTTAACCAGAAAAAGAAAACAAAAACAAAAACAAAAAACTGGGTCTGTTGTTCCAATTGCCTAAAGAGGGGGGAGAGGAGAGAGAGGAGACAAATCTTCTTTCCAATGTTCAGCCAGATCCTACTTTCAGCAATTTACTCTTTACGCCCCACCCCCTCCGCCCCCGGTTTCCAAAACCCAAAACTCTCTGACTCTGGGGGCAATAATTTTATTTCCTTTAACAGTGTTTGCCTGCATACATTTTAGGTTGTGGCTTTCCCCACCCTCCCCAGTCAATTACCCACTCTTTTCTATCTTATTTCTGTCCAAAAAATTGTTAAGTCTATTCCCACTGATATCCCTCTCCCTATTCTATTTGTCCTTGTATTTTTTAATCCACTTAGTATCACACTAGTGAGGCCTGAAAAGAGCAAAAGGAGATAAACACATGTGATAATACCTTCTTAAACTATAAGGCTATACATGACTATTAAAACATTAATTAATAATAAAATAGCCATGGCTAGGCTAGCTCAGTGCAGGCCTGTGAACCAAAGGGTTGCCAGTATGATTCCCAGTCAGGACGCAGGCCTGCGATGTGGGCCAGGTCCCCAGTAGGGGGAGCTCGAGGGCCAACCACACATTAATGTTTCTCTCCCTCCCTTCCCTTCTCTCTAAGAATGAATAAATAAAATCTTTTTAAAAAATAAATTAAATAAACTAGCAGAAAGTGGAAGAAACAACAAAACAAACTGAGTGAATCACACTGAGTGAATGATGTTATGTTCCCGGCCCATCACACAATATCTCTTTTGATCATCACATGATCAAAGAACTTGTCATACAAGTGTATATTTTAAGATGAAGAATCTGAGGCTACTTAGGAATATTAGGTAAGTGACCCAGGATGGTGTGCATTGTAAATAGGGGGGAAAAATCTGTATCTCCATCTCTTAGGTCCCAAATTTGCTGCTTATCCCACTAAATCACACTGCCTCTTTTGTTTGCAGGTGTATCCTGAAGTTACTATAAATTTAACCCGAATTTTATCTTAATTTTCAGTGCTCTAAAATTATCATTGAAATTTCTGTGTGACTGTGGCACACTAAGTGAGTCACAATGTTCAAAAATAAATTTATTTTTTAACATAACCCTATTTTGACAACTTTCCTTATATCAGGAAAAGAAAATAGACAATTTTCAGCAGAAAGTTTGAAATAAGCCTTTTCAATTTAATCTTTCATTATAACAAGAAAACTCATTTAACCAGAACATTTAACTAACCAAAAGTTTTTGCTGTAATAAAGATTTTGCTATAATTGTGCAGCTTGTAATTCTTTGGAAATGTGATTGAACTACCTATAAGCATTCAAGTAAAAAAATGATTATAACTGACATAAAGCAGAAATAAGTAATTTAAGCTTTATAAATCATCTCAGGAGGCTTTTTTATTTTTCTCAACTCTAATGCTAATATGAAAAGTACCAAAACCATCAATATTGTGACTGGAAGTACACTAGAATGGTATAATAATGTGATTGGATGCTGATACCTTTCTCTACTTTCCAGGGAATTTTGTGGACTTTTGGATTTGTTCTCCCTTTTAAGTCATTTATAACGCAAAGGCTTTAGATGCCCATGTTAATGTCGGACTAGAATAATTCCTGACACATAGCAGTTACTCAATAAATGTTTTCGGATGAATGAATGGTTCTCAGAGCATACACTAGCCAGAGGACTAACATGTTTTTGAAAAGTCCATAGATATCTAGAACCTCAAGTCAATTATTATTTATGCTCCACAGACTCTTTTAATGGGAACAAGGTTACAAGCTTAAAAGGATAATGAGAGAAGACTTGAGAGTGATGAGATTTTAGAATTTATCAAACTGGGTACTTTCACCTTCTGCCCAAATGGTGTTGCTCACATTTCTTACATGCTCACAGAAGCCAATCTTGCCCTGGCTGGGTAGCTCCATTGGTTAGAGCATTGTTCCAATACACCAGGGCTGGGGGTTGTTTTCCTTGGTCTGAGTGCATACAAGAATTGACCAATAAATGCATAAAACAAATGCATTTCCCTCTCTCTCTCTCTCTCTCCCCCCACTTTATTCTTTCTCTCTAAAATCAATCAATAAAAATAAAATAAAATAAAAATTCGAAAAGCTAATCTTAAGAAAGGCAAAGGAAAAATGGGACACCAGTTTGAACCTACACTGAACAGTAATGTTTTATATATTCTGCTTTTGCAAATGAATAGGAATATTAGTCTAGATTAGGCTGGGCACTTCATAAGAAGCCAATGATGTAATTATTATTACTTTCTCCATTTTGAAATGAAGAAGCTGACCCATGGCAAAGATAAGCAGCTTATCCCAGGTGACAGAACTTATAGTAAATGACCTGGTCTGGGTCCAGTGAAAAAAGTCAGACCCTACTCAAAGATGTGTCAACTCATGTGGCTGAAGCACAAGGTGCAGCTAAGGATGGTGGGATCCTGTTGAGAAAAGTATTTTGGACCAAATGGAAGCGCCCCTGATTATAGGAAGGATGGTGATTAATTCCACATGAAAGGTCTAGCTAAGAAGAAAATTTTCACCTTGATAAATCATAGGTTTAACATGTGGGAGATCATAGGACATACTGAGTCACCAGCTTTCTACAGCATTAATAAAATGCACAAGAATATGCTCCTTTGGCTGGGTCAAGTACAGCTTGTTCTCTGAATTTCTAGAATTCTTGTCTTTTCCCATTTCCTGGCAGGGCTATACAAGCATAGAAGATAACAGTGCGATAAGAGCTCAAATACCAATTCGGCTTCTGTTTAAAATGCATAAAGCTGAGAGAGAACATCACTCCCACCCTATTAACTAGAAGTCAGATATTCTACAAGAATTGTAACTTTTCTGTGTGACTTTCATTACACCTTGACGGTGCTCTAAGCTATGCAAGGTATTTGATCCCAGACATAAGGAGAGCAGAAAGTGAGGATTTTTCTCCTTTTTATTTCCCTGCATCTCAGCACCTCAGCCTTACCCACTCACTATACTGTCCTGGAAATCAGTTTCATGGTAAATCAGGTCCATGGGAAAACCTCAACAGGCATGATCATAAAATGGGCACATTTAGCCTGGTGATCCACATGGACCCAGTATCTTTTGGCTCCATTGACCGGAAAAGTGACAGAAGGAGGGGGAGAACATAGCAGGCAACTTAAAATTAATGTGAATATGTTTTATTTGATAAAGTCATTTACCACTCTTTGGAAATGCAAATGATCAAAAAATTTGTGGGAGTCTCTTTATAAGTGGAGCAACAAATGATAACTCTCCTCATAGAACAATAGAAAATCTATCTCCCCGATCAACTGTACTTAGAGGAGTTGGGTTTGCCAGGAAGAACTGTGCATGCTACCTGTTGCCCTTGGAGAGGAGAACACAGTGATAACATCAGGCTCTCTGTGCCTGCTAGAAACTGCAGGGGAAAGCAAGCCATCTGTTAGGGAGGCCTCAAAGGGTCTCCAGGGGAGTAAGAGTGGAAGGAGACGTAGCTGTCCTCCCACTTCCCTTTTCTGGAGCAACAATACCATATTTTGCCATATATAATACACACTTTTAGCCCCAATTTTTGAGGGAAAAATAAGGATGTCCATTACACATGGGTAATACCTGAAATACCTTGTATTTGTTCTTGTGTTTTGTAATTATTCATTACATAAAATTTCTTGTAGCATAGTATGTTCAAAAATAAATGCTAAAATTCTTTTATAATACCAAAAACAAGTATCTGAATATACATAAATAGTCAAATGAAAAAATTAAAATGAAAGATTTTTTTTTCTGATAGTTTGGGCCAAAATCACGGGTGCACATTATACATGGAAAACCATGGGTACTCGCTTTCTTTTTTTCTTCAGGAAGAGCACCACCTCCTCCTCCAAAGAGACTGCCATTGGACGCACTGACTGTAGCCTCTGCCTCTAGCAACGTGATGCCCCCTCTGTAGAGAGAAACCTTTTCATTCAAACTTTTCTTCACTTGTGATGTTAGCTGAGTATTTTCTTCACCATTTGGCTCTTACCCTTCCTGTCCTCCTTCCATAACAGGATAGTGTTCAGGGGAACACAGTCCCTTAGGTTTTCTTTGTATCTCTCTTCTAGGGTCATCTTCAGTGACCATTCGTTTGGGCCTGGGCAGGTGGAGATGGAAGGGACCTCGGCTTCATCAGGTCATCTTACTTTGCCTTGTGGGCTCATGACATTTTATCCTATCCAGGGCCGACCCAATAACATCAGTCCTGATGTGGCTGCTTCTTTGTAGCCTTAAGTTGTAGGACTTCGGTTCAGCTGGATTTCAGGCGGTTCTCGATGACAGCTGTTCTTCAGTTTAGTTGTAATTGTGAAGTGGTTGCAGGAGGATGCAAGTACCGCATTTACCAGTTCCACCATCTGGACCCCAATGCCACCATCTCGACCGCAAATCTTCACTTTTCTTGAGGCCATCCGAGAGCCGAGGTTACAAGGTACCGAGCGAAATACGACGGGTAGCAAGCTCCCCCAGGAAGGAAGGGAGACCTGAGTCTTTCCCCTTTGGCAGAGACCGAGAGGAACAGTTAACCAGCATAACAGCAGGAAGTAGAAAGACAACTAAAATTTCAATAAACTATGAAAAGCCAAATGTGGGCTAACAGGGAGCAGTTTAGAATCTCTGGGGGCCCCAGACACAAGGGGAATCTGCGCTCACCCACAAGCTCTTTGCCAAAGGTCTCTTCTGGGCATTAACAAAGATTGGGGGGCTGGCAGGAGACCTGATAACCCCTGCCCTTGCTGCAGGCATAAAAACCCATCTCTCACAATACTTCACCTGACTTCCTGTCAAAAGAAACAAGAGCCTGAGGTACCCTGGGGAGGGGAAGGGAACATCCCCACCCCCAGGGAGCAGGTAAAAGCTGCTGTTTCTAGGGGAGAGGCAGAGTCAGCAGTCATCTGTCCCTGAGGGAGGGGCAGGCCCTTCCTGTCCCCTCTACGAGCTTTGCCCTGGGTAACGAACAGTAGGATCCACAGCAGGAGGAGAAGCAGGGCTCCGGAGAAATAAAAGACGAAAGCCTTTTGCCCTGTGGGGAGAGGAGGAAAGCGCATCCAGGAGGCCTGATGCAAAACGGAGATCTGTTGCCAGTGGGAGGTGCAGGAGAACAACCTCCCAGCCAGTAGCCGCCCCCCACAGATACAAGGTAAGGTGTGGGGTCATCCGTTACTGAATGTCATTTAGCCGACCCTCACTTAATCATCCTCCTACCCGAATCAGCATCACAAATAAAAGTGGACCGTGGAGCCAATCTTGGGAAGAAGTACCAGCTGTGTATTAGCTTATGAAACATAGGTCAGCACGGCCGTTTCTCGACTGGAATTGAGGCTGGCACCTCAGCGGTGCACATTTTCGTTTTCTGCCCTCATTTTTATGACCCTAGCACTGATTTGGTATTTTGACTTCCAAGAAAAAAAATGTTCTAAATATAATGCTATCTCTTAGGAAGTTTAATAGCCTGTCATTTTCTGTTTGTTTTGTTGTAGGCAAAACTCCCCATCTTAAAGTTTATTGTGACACATTAAAATATTTGTAACTAAGAAAGATTTATTTCATTTTAAAACATTCCTGGAACAAATCAGGCCCCTGCTCACATTTTCGTTTTCGGGCTGCTGGCTCACTCTCCATTGCACCGCAATAGGGCGTGGGTGAAGATGAAGAGCTCCGTTTGCCAAGGCCTCTCAAGCCGCCCGCATCAGACTCACCACCGATCAGCCCCCGCAGTGACAGTGGCTTGTGAGAAGCCAAACCTCCTCCAGCCCCTCAGTTTCTGGCCGTCTCATTCACCACGTTCGGAGCCGGAGCCATCGCCAGACATCCTTCACCCAGCCCTCACGCCCCCACTGTTTTCAGAGAAATCCAGTTTTTTGCAGTCTATTGAGCCAATTTTTGTTTCTTGAAGTGTCCCAGTAACAGTACATACAGAGTCTGGCACAAATAATGCCCTTTTTTTAATTACAAACTCTTTTATTACAAAATCGTAAGCATGTAATTCTGTAACATAACAATATCACACTCAAGCACACCATGTGGCATTTTAGATGAAATGTTCAAATTAAAACTAGAAATTATTACACCCAGTTTATTACCCTACCAACCACACTCAAGCCGGCCTTACTTCTGCTGGAACTTCTATTTTTTTTTTTGCTAGGTGAGGAAATCAGAACTCATTTTTGGACAAATATGTTAAAATATGGACTTTTCTGAAGTTTATTTTTTATTTTTTATTTATCTAATTTATTGGCGTGACATTGGTTAATAAAATTATATAGGTTTCAAGTGTACAATTCTCTAATATATCATCTTATATTGTGTCAATTTTAAAAAGCCCTAAAAAAATTTAGAGTTCTATATTCAACTCAGCAAAGTATTTTTAGAAGTGAAACTTTTAACAGGTTTAACAGAGATTTATGTGTATTGCAAATGGGCCAAATACTATTCTAATCACTTTCCAAACATTTACTCATTAATCCTCTTAACAACTGAAGGCAGGAGATAAATTATTCTGTTTTACAGATGAGCATACTGGGTGTCAGAGAGACAAAGCCGCTTACCCACCGTCACACAGCTGGTGAGTTGGAAAATCAGGATTCAAACCCAGGCCACCCGGTTGCAGTAACTGCATGATTATACGAAGGAGGAAAATGTGGAAGCACTGCCTGGAAAAATAGCCAGTTTCAAAGGAAAAGTTGATTTTCCTTTGTAGGAAAATCAATGGGAATCATAGTGATATTAACACATGCAAGCATTAAAGCCAAAAGAGCCCCATTAATTCTGAAAAGCTCAACTTTCCAGAGCTATGGCTTCTGCCAGACCTTAATTACTTGTGATTGTTGGTTGAAGAACAGGTATGCAGAAATATCAGTAGGAAATAAGCATTTCTTGATATTTAGACATGAATGTGTCAAATAAACTGCAATCTTATAAGTATGATACCTTCCCGGGTTAGACTGAAGATAAACTGAGTTATGGTTCATAGACCCAGCCAAAGAGATAAGGCAGCCACCTGCAGGAAAAATGGTACCGATGCCGGATTCCCCTGTGATTTGTTTGGGGCGTCCAAGGTGGCAGCACTCAGTCTGGAGGAGAAAGGAGCCTCTGTTGGGCGTTTTCATTGAATGCTTGGAGCCAGCAGGCACCCTCGTGTTGGGGGAGGGCATTCAGCGATAACCTTCACTGTGACAGTTCTAACAACTCAGAGTTTCCCTACGTACGTAGTCTTTGTCTCCATGAGCATTGGATGCATGAATATCAACCTAATAAATTATACTTTAGTATTCTCTATCAATAGGAATTCATACACTCATAAATCCATACTGGTATCTATAATGAGAACTCACACACACAGTAACTCTCAATGAGTGCAAGAAAGTCAAAATTTTTAAGAAGTATAAAATGAGTCATGTTTGTTCCTAGTCTCTAGAATTATGCACAGATCTCAGTCTAAATCAGCAGCTAATTCACTGAATGACCTGCAGCTAATATCAGATTAATGATTCTTAATTACCAGGAAGCACTTTTGAAGTATGGAGAACTATGTAAATATTAAGGACATTATCTTCAAAAGTCTCTCTATTGCTTTCTTACAAGCAAGGCAAACAGCTCTTTATTCTCACCTGCCTTTGTGTTTATTTTTGTTACCGTGAACAATTTATTCTCCCTTATAATCTTATTTTCTCATTTTTGCAACTCGGAACAAATTCCATCCAGAACTAATTCTCTAGGAGAGTGTATGGTACCTTCCCACTATGGGGGACGGTTTTGACCATTTGCCAAGCCATGGGTTGTGCTTTGAGAAATTCATAAAACGTAATTCATTAGAGAAAGCAAGAGATTTCCAGCTTTCTGCATTATCTGCCAACAGGTAATCGACCACCTTAGCTTTCCTAGAGGGAGCCATATGAAAGGCCACACAAAAAGGAAAAGACAGAATCATAAGGAAGGCAAAGGTAAACGCTCAGAACACAAAATGCACTGTTCTAAGTCACAAAAAACGGCGAAGCTTGCTGTTTATGCAAGTTGTGGTCACTCCCATCGCTATATAACGCAGATGTTAGCTGTCCTTGCGTATCTTCACTTGTCACAAAATGTCCATTTTGCCCTGGCCGGTGTGGTCTAGCTGGTTGGAGCATCGTCCATACACCAAAACATTGTAGGTTTGACCCCTGGTTGGGACACATACGGGAGGCAACCAATCAATGTTTCTCTCTCTCTCTTCCCCCCTCCCTTTCTCTCGCTCTCTAAAATCAATAAACATTTTTTTAAAGAAAGGTTTATTTCTCTGAAGACTGTCGTTGGGAGTACAAGGGCAGAAATTGAGAGGAGGGAGTTGACAGAGCACAGACGAAAACTAAGCTAAAAATTCATGGAGCACATTTTTCTTCCCCCAACAACTCCTACAACTGGGCTACCACAGGTGCCTTCAGCTCTGGATCTTCCCCCACCGCCACCCTGATTTTGCACACAGATTTCCTTCCTCACCTTATGTTTTGTGGTTAAGGGACTATCTTCTCCCTCCTGGGCATGCCCTTTGGGCCTCACTTTTCATCCCCACAATCTACTGAAGTTTCCCTGTGCCCCCACACAGTGTGCTCTCCCCAAGAGAGATTCTTGCAAATAAACTTTTCTTCATCTTGTTACACTTTTTTTCTTTTAACCCAGGCCATCTTGGGTATACATTGATTTGTTTTAGTGAGGCTGAAAATAAGTTGAACCACTGTAGTCTCAGTATTTCTAAAACAGCGTTTATTTCTGCTTCACACACCTTGCACTATTCTCCCTTTTTCCACTCCCAATCTGTGAAATGTCAGAGAATGGAGTAAACCCAGGCAGGTTGGCCAAAGAGCAAGTGAAGCTGGAAGCCACTCCCACCCCTAGTCCTTGATTTCAAAAGAGTCTTAAAGACAGGCTTTCCCCGTGTGGACTAAGAGGGAGATGGCTGTAATGTCGGTTTCAGGGAGAAATAGCACCATTTTGGAAGAGTGCTATTCGGTGATGCAAGTGCTGGCCAGAATAACAGTGCCAAACTGTTATTCTGGCATTCCAGCAAGCAGCCCACATCACCACTATTTGATGGCTGTCAAACTAGATGGGAAATTACCCACAAGACCTTTATTTCCACCTGTGCCTCACCCCACTTAGCCTTCATAATGAATCCTTAGCCCACTCAAATGTGCTGAAAACTACAAGAGGTATTACACACACACACACACGGAGATGGCGCTTGGGGAAACCAGCCCATGGTACAGAGTCGAGGCAGGTTCAGGGCCAATGAGCCCTACAGGGATTGTCTTTGGTGTTCTTTACCTCCTCAGCTGGAGCCCCGGCACCCGCCCCCCAGCTGTACCTCCACGGCAGAGCCCCTCTGACATGCTAGTGGACAAGTCTCTTAACCTTCCTATTTCTCAATTTCCCACCCACCTAATAGATACTCTACTGCTGATTGTACTAAAGATTTAAAATGTGAGGCTACAGGCAAAAGAAACACTTAACACAGACCCTCAGAAACTTAATGCATACTCAATAAACACCAAGTGTTGTTGTTGCTGATATCCATTGACTCCTCCCAGACCAAATTACAGAATGAAAGAGGCCCGGGGAGAACTGTTCCACCCACTCTTCTGCAAAACCACATCCCCTGAGAGACGGCAATGGTTCCCCAGCCCAGCCTAAAGCCTTCCACCTCCTCCCAGAAGCGATAGTCAAGACCTCAGCCAAACACCCTGAAGAACCTGCACCCTTGTTATCAGTCTTAAAGAACTGCAGGTAAATAACATGTGGACATTTTTACTCAACATCCCCAACCCAATTTTAAACTGATGAGTAGCATGCCAATCCAAAAAGAAGCTGCCTAAAGATAGAATTCTGTAAGGAGAGGACTTCCGGCCAAGATGGAGGCTTAGGCAGACACGCTGTGCCTCCTCTAACAACCAAAATTAAGGACAACAAATATTTAGAAACAAGAAAACAACCAGAACTTATAGAAAATTGAACTGTACGGAAGTCCAACAACCATTCATCCAGACCGGTAAGAGGGGCGGAGTCGCGGCAGGAGAAAGTGGAGGTACGGACCCGGGAACGCAAGCAGCATCTACAGGCAGTTCCCAGGTGCACAGGCGGCGGCTGGCAGTCCCCGGGCCCACAGGCAGCAGCTGGCGGACCCCGAGCACAGGGGGGCAACTGTGCAGACCCAGTGAGGCCGCGCAAGGTGGCTGGCTGACCAGGTGGTCCCACATTCGCGCACGGAGACGGTCCAGGCAGAGGGGAAGGGGCGGAAGGGACTGAATCCAGGAGAGAGCGGAGCAGGCGCCATTCTTCCCTCTCAGACCCCGCCCCCACCTAAAGCATCACAACCCAGCGACTGGGCTGCCCCACACTGGGGAGCGTCAGAGGCTCCACTCTTCACTAGGAACAGCACGAGCACGTGCGCAGATAATCCAGGTGAAGGGGAAGCAGCGGAAAGGGCCGGAGTCCAGGAGAGAGCGGAACAGGCACCATTGTTCCCTCTCAGACCCCACCCCCACCTATAGCGTCACAACCCGGCGACTGGGCTGCCCCACCCTGAGGAACACCTAAGGCTCCACCCCTCATACGTAATAGCTGCGACCAGACTAAAACCAAAACAACAACAACAAAAAACCCACCAAAAATGGCTCAAACCGGAAAACAAATAAAAGCCCCAGAGCCAATTCCTCTAAGCAGTGAAGAGATAGCTAACCTATCAGATGCACAGTTCAAAGCACTGGTCATCAAAATGCTCACAGAATTGGTTGATTTTGCTCACAAACTAGATGAAAAAATGCAGGCTACAATACGTGAGATGAAGGAAGATGCATGGGGCACTGATAGAGATGGAAGGAAAACTGGGACTCAAATCAATGGAGTGGACCAGAAAGAAGAAACTAACAACCAAACAGAAAACGAGGAAGAAACAAGAATTCAGAAAAATGAGGAGAAGCTTAGGAACCTCCGGAACATCGTTAAACGTCCCAACATCCAAATTATAGGGGTACCAGAAGGGGAAGAAGAAGAGCAACAAGTGGAAAACTTATTTGAACAAATAATAAAGGAGAACTTCCCCAATCTGGCAAAGGAAATAGACTACCAGGATGTCCAGGAAGCTCAGAGAGTCCCAAAGAAGTTGGACCCAAGGAGGAACACACCAAGGCACATCATAATTACATTACCCAAGATTAAAATGAAGGAGAAAATTCTAGAAACAGCAAGGAATAAGGGGACAGTCACCTACAAAGGAGTTCCCATCAGACTGTCAGCTGATTTCTCAAAAGAGACCTTCCAGGCAAGAAGGGGCTGGAAAGAAATATTTGAAATCTTGAAAAGCAGGGACCTACATCCAAAATTGCTCTATCCAGCAAAGCTGTCATTTAGAATGGATGGACAGATAAAGCGCTTCTCAGATAAGGTCAAGTTGAAGGAGTTCATCATCACCCAGCTTTTATTATATGAAATGTTAAAGGGACTTATCTAAGAAAAAGAAGATAAAAATATGACAGTGAAAAGACAGCAAACTCACAGCTATTAAGAACCACACCTAAAACAAAAGCAAACTAAGCCAACAGCTAGAACAGGAACAGAACCACAGAAATAGAGATCATATGGAGGGTTAGCAACAGGGGCGGGGGAGGAGGAGAGAGGGGGAAAGGTAAAGAGAATAAGTAGCATAGATGGTGGGTAGAAAATAGACAGGGGGAGGGCAAGAATAGTGTGGGAAATGTAGAAGCTAAAGAACTTACAACACATGGACATGAACTAAAGGGGGGAATGTGGGTGGGAGGGGGTGTGCAGGGTGGGGGGGAATGATGGGGGAGAAATGGGACAACTGTAATAGTATAATCAATAAAATATATTAAAAAAAAAAAAAAAGAATTCTGTAAGGAAACCAGCTTACCCAGTTCAGCCCACTCAGTCTTGGAGGTACCCATGAGGCCCAGGCATCTGTATTTATCACAAAACCTGGAGGGTTTTCCTTAACTCAGGTGTTCTAAAAGCTGGCTTGAGAATAACCGAGCCCACATCTTTGCTGTGTGCGTAACATGAATTTCACAAGGCATGGAGTAGATTTCTGATATTGGTTCTTTCCTCTTTACTATGAAATTAAAGATAATTTTCAAAAAAAACCCATTTTTAATCTGCCTTAGTCTGAATTCTAACCCATGTCTTACGCAATTCTTGCCCCATGCTATCCGTGTGGAAAGCTCTGTTTCTCAGCTCCACACACACCCTTACTACTAAGTCCGCATCTTCATACAAGTCTTGACTCAGAGCACCGAGCTTAGAAATCGATTTCTACGTGCGAGCAGAGTGAACTGCTGCTGAGACTTGGTTGTAAATATGAGGACATCTCTGACGAGCTCATTCGAAAGCTGGCTCAAGCCTCTTCTTATCAGGGAAGTGGTATTTTCTTGGGGTTCTCCCCTCCTCGTGATTACACTAGGAACTCTGGGCAGTCTAGAGGTAAGAGGTCAGTCTGACTTCCACACTCGAATGTGGAGAACAAGAAAGTCAATGGACTACTGACATTGTTCCTCCCTGACGCAAAGGGAGTTCTGGTCCCCCGCTGCCTCGGATATCCCTGAGGGTCATGTGCATCTTTGAGGGAAGATAATTCAGTGCTAAGTATCTTCAGCAGAGGGCAACTCCCCTAGCATATTCTTTCAACAACTATTCGTTGAGTGCCTCCAGGGAAGGGAGGTACAGCAGTGAAAAGGACAGCACCATCCTCACCTTCCCGGCATCGACACAGGTGACAGACAGAGTGTCCTCAGGAGCACATCTGAGACTCAGTCACCAAAAAGCAGGGGGTCAGCGCTTCCTGGAAAAATCTTTGAGCTCATATCCTCTTTCCTCATGCTACTCTGACACTTTTCCTAGATTTTATTTTATGTTATTTTATTTTATTTTATTTTATTGTGGCAAGAACACATTTGAAGAGTGCCCCCTTAACATGTCAAGTGTACAACATGGCACCACTGACTAAGCACAGTGCTTTCCAGATCTCTTGAGCTTATTCGTCTCACCCGACTTGAAGCTTTGTGCCTGTTGATTGGCAGTTCCCCGTGCCCCTCCCCCCCACCCTCTGGCCACCACCATTCCTCTCTTGGGTTCCATGACTTTGACTATTTTGGGTGCCTCATATAGGTGGAGTCACGCAGTATATACCACCCTGAACTTGGCCAATCTCATCTTACTGTTTTTCTTTTATCTGCTTAATTTAATTCGTTTCTGCCTTTATTTCTAATAGTCATTTTTTTAAAAAAGTGACTATTATAAAACAGGACCCATCTGCCTCACCCCAGCTGACAATGCGTCCAGTGTCACTTCAGAAAGAAATACTGGCAACTTCAGAGAAACATCAGGCAGCAGCCAAGCCCTGCAGTCTCCACAGGCCCCCTCTAAGCAAGGGCTCAGGGTCACTCGTGTGGCATTATGCCTGAGGGCCTGTTCCAACTCAGGCTCCAGAAGGAACATCGGGAAATCAACAGCATCTTCCTGGGGGCCTTCAGGTACAAATGGAGGGTTATCTGCAATCTCATGGTCTAGTTAGACCATAATTTCATGCCCATGTGGGTTTAAATTCAGAATCTAATTTTATCCAGAGTCAATCGGCCCTGCTGACCAGTGCAAAGGTGTGAAGGGCAATTAAGGTAAAAGGCAGCAGCTCTCCTCGGGGCCCTGGGAGCCAGGGCAACTTCTAACAACTCACCTCACATCCGTCGTCCTGGGAAGAACAGAGGAGCAGGCGCTGGGAGGGGTGGTCCTGAGCCGGCACTTTCGTCGTCTGCACAGCTGCTGCCTGCACCATTTGGGAGGCCAGCTGGGGAAAGGGCCCTGAGACGTTGCCTTTAGCTGCTCTGGCCTTGCACCCCTGCCAGGTTCCGTCTGTGGGAGCCGCAGAGTGCACAGAGCCCCCCAGCCCCACGCAGGCACGGTGAAGGCGCCCGTTTCACCAGCTCAGCACGGCAGCATGACTGGAGATAAATGTACCTGGCAAACAGTGTGAAAACTGCTGCTGCCACGTGTGGACACGGTACAGCAGTTCCCCCTTATGCACGGGGGATATGTTTCAAGACCCCCCGTGACTGTCTGAAACCACAGATAGTACAAAACCCAATATGCCCATACACTGTTTCTTCCTACACATACCCATGATGCAGTTTAATGCCTTTTCCATCTTAAATCAGCACTTACCACACCCTGTGGCCATAGTTTTCTAGGTTGAGGTGCGACAGCAAAACTAGAACAGATTTTTTTCTTCACAATTTCACAATTTTCTTATGTCGGTTTTAGCAACCTCATCATACGATACTTTTCTTTCCTAATGAAGTTGAAAGCTTTCACCTTTTCACCTAAAGAAAGCTCTTTCCACCTTCCCTGTGGTGTGTCTGAATTGCCGACATCACGACTCTTACACTCTAGGACCGTTAGTAAGTAAATTAAGGGTTCCGTGAACACAAGCGCTGCGATACCACGACAGTCTGAAATCCAGGTGCCTGCTAAGTGATTAATGGGCGGGACGAGTAGCAAGGAAGCACCTGACAAAGGGGTGAGTCATGTCCCCCCAGCCGCGGGAGCTGAATGTCCTGAGATTTCATCACGGTGCCCAGAATGGTGTGCAACTTAAAACTTAGGAGTTGTTTCTCTTGAATTTCCCATTTACTATTTTTGACTGCAGTTGCCTGCAGGGAACAAACCTCAGAGAGCAAAACCAATGGTAAGGGGCGACTACTGTGGTGTTTGAGCAACATAAATAAATTACGGGGACTTTGAAAATAAAGATTCTAGTAACCCCAAAGTGGCTGGTCAAGTGACAATGGATGGTGGCAGTGAGTGACGTGAGCTGGATGGCTTACATTTTGCAGGACAGGGTAAGGTTCTTTTCCTCCTGGGAAGCTTTGAAGAAGCGGAGCCCCAGGAAAGCCAAGGTCTTTGCCGTGGGCCCACAGCCAGAGGGACACGCTCCCCAGCAGGTGCCTGGGCTCTGGGGTGAGGCGGAGGGAAGGGCCTCCCTCTACAAGCCAGAAAAAGCAGCCTTTGCATTCCAGGTGCAATGCATTTAGCAACTTCGTTTCTTCTGAACGTTTGCTTTTCATTTCAAGTCAGCTCCCATGATCCCTGCAGAAATTCATGCTCTCTCCTTGAAGAGCAGAATTCAACCAAGGCAGATCAAGGGAGTTTTCATCTCAGACAGAAGCCAATTAAATAGATCGGTGGAGTTTGGGAACCACAACCTGAAAAGATCATGGGGTGTGTGTGTGTGTAGGTACGTGAGCATGTGCCTAGGTATACGAATGTGTTTCTGTGCCAGTGTGTATATGTGAACGAGTGTGAGTTTGTGTATAACCCCACTCTTGTTATTGAAGCAAAAGAGACACATATTCGGATCACTGATGAAGTATTGAAACTTTCTTGCTGAGAGCAATGACTGTATCCTCCATATATTATAGATGAAACTAACTGCTCATCTTTTGAGTTTCAGGAGGGAAAGTTACAGAAGCCCTTCAATCAGCTCGGAGGCCCACAAAACCACTTCAAAGCTATTCCCCAGGATATTCCTGGCTCCCTCCCAGGAAGCCTCTCTTTGGAGAATGACCGCTTCTCTTCCCTGGAAAGAAAACCGCCCTTACCAGGACATCTGCTCCAAACCTTCCGCTCATTGTTCCACCTTGCAAAAGCGAGCTGTTAATTATCTGGAACATCCGTTACCTTCTTAACTTCATTTTTCCTGAAATTTCACCTTCCTCTCGTGGTGGTTTGAAAACCAACAGTTTACCTGACCTCTCCATGCCTTGGCTTGAAACACCGATGAGGCGGGTTCTTCTCCAGAAGAGCCTTATTCTTTGACACCTACTGGTTGCTGTAAGACACCGGACGTGTTTATCTCTAACCCTCTCAATTAAACAGACAATAGAGCAAAGAAGTTAAGAACACACACCTTAGCATCCATTTGCCTGGATTCAGAATCTCATTTTCTCCATTAGCTAGTTGTGTGCATTTCAATTACCTGTATTTTGCCCTGTATAATGCGCACCCATGTTTTTGGCCCAAACTTTCAGGAAAAAAATCTTTCATTCTAATTTTTTCATTCAATTTTTTATTTATTGATATTTAGAAACAAAACTGATTATCATGTTCTAGGGTACTGTTTTGCATGCAGATATTGTTATTGCTTTCTAGAGTTACACTTTTAATGCACAAGCATAAATAAAAGAATTAAAAACATTTATATAGATACAGAATTTGTACTACCCATGTATAACACACATCCTTATTTTTCCCTCAAAAATTTGGGCAAAAAAATGTGCATTATACATGGCAAAATACGGTAGTAACTTCATGTGTCTGAGCTTCACTTTCTTTATCTGTAAAATGAGAATACTAGCAGCACCTATATCTTCAAATTTTGTGGAAATTCAATGAGTTCACACAAATAAACTGCTTAGAAAAGACCAGGCATATACATAGTAAGTGTTCAATGAATGTTATCTTTTATTACCCACATGATGACTTTGCAAGGTGTGTGCTATTCCAATGTTCTAAAAAGCTGAGCCTGAAGCAGCAATGAGGCCACACACAGAGTAAGTGCTAAAGCTGCCTTTTAAACTCAGACATATCCGCCCGAGCTCACGATCCCACCACACCACTCTCCTTTCAGGGATGCTCCCAGCCAGGCCTTGGCTCTGCGCCTTCATCAACTCCTGGGCAAAAGTGAAGGTAGACAAAGCACTAGCAACAGTTGAAGATAATGATGATGGTTATAAAAAAGGCTGTGTTTCTCTGCCGTAACGACAGCGCACCACTCTACCCCAAGCCTTGCCAAAAGAGAAAGGTGCGGTTTTTTTACGGTTTCTGTATACAAAACTTGGGGTGGGGTGGGGTGGGGGGGAGAACAAAGTAATAAAAGTGAGTTAGGAAGTAAAAAAGACAGCTTGTAGACAAGAAAATGTCTCATTTTCTTAAGAAGAAAAGTGTCTTGCACTTTTTAAAGATCATTTTCTATGAGCCTTTTTTCTCATTTAGTTTCGTATCTAATTATTTTTCTGAGTATTTGGAAGAATTTTTCCTAGCTACATACATACCTATGACTTTACATATTATATTTAATTCTCTGTTTCTTTTAAGGAATAAGAGTTTTTCAGAATAGTCTCGGGTTATAGATCATTCCTTTATGGTCAGTGCTGTGGGGTCCTTATAAAGTCACAGAGGTATATATTTTGCAGTACCAATTAACTGTGTACTTCGACCAAAAATGAAACTGAAATTAGCACATATATTTTTCCTCCCCCTTCACCCCCCTCTACCCTGCTGCCTATGTGGCTGATATATTCTCTTTTTAGTGCTCACTTTTGTGATGGCAAATGCCACGGGCAAGGCTCTGGGAACAGTCCCCGCAGGTGCCAGCGATAAGGACGTGCATTGCTCTTTAGGACATTTTAAGACAATAATAAAACCAACTACGACTCAGTCTGACCATTACCACCAGGCGCCAGTAATACAATCTCAGTGATGAAATATTCTTCCTTTGAAGGGGAGACCACGGCCACCTTCACGCCCTTCAGATGCTGTTCTTAGCTGTTTCATCAGCTTCACAAAATATTAACATTTCAGTGTAAAAGGTGAGAAAAGGAGCAGAATAATATAAGCCATTCTTCTCTTTCTTCACCCCGTCCAATATTTGTCAGGCCCTATATTTTTGTGTGTACAGCTACAGAGATTCACAACACAACACCATTTTCTGTATTTACCACCTGTCTCTCGATTAGCTGAAATTTATCCTTGAGTAGTTTTTTTTAACTGAAGCATAATGGACATTAACTTTAGATTAGTGTCAAGGGTACAAAATAATGATTCAATGTTGATATGTGTTAAGAAATTATCACTGCCATTAGTCTTTCAAGGGTTTTTTTAAAAAGAAAACATGGAATCAAAATGCCCTGCACTCTAACATGTTCGAAAGTATCTGCTGTGTTAATGCAGGCATAGCGTTTTGGCTGGGTACAGAATACTTAAGTGCTGCCTGCTATTTTCTGTGACAAAGTCTGAATCTACACTGTTGTTTTTTTACTGGAATTTTCTTTTCCGTGAAGTTTGCATTCATCATTCTAGGTCATATTTTCCTGGGAAACTGCATATGCTTACAAACTAGATTCTTTATTGGTTCATAAAATATCCTAAATATTTTTGTGAGTAATATCTCCATTTTTCCTCATTAGGACATCAATGATGCATCTCATCTTTGTCTATCATTTTTTCTCTAATCTTTTCAACTCTGTGCTAACATTTCAGAGTTTTATTTTTGTCATGCCCTTTACTTGATTTTCATGAATGTCTCGTTTCTGTTTCACTGCTCACAGTTTTGCCTTTAGTCCTATAGTATTTTTTTAATTTATTTTTTCTTTGACTACTTCCTGAAGTCTACCAGCTTCATCTCCTCTAACTACCTCTCCCTGACCTCTCACATACCTATCTGCTTTGTCTCTTTTCTGTATTCGAGCAATTGCTTTGTTTAATTTTGTTTAATGAATGGGAAGGTGTCTGGTTACAATTTTATCTGAGTTCTCTTTATTTGTTCTCTTTATTTCTCTTTTTCCTTTACATCTCATTTCTAGTAGTAACTACTATTAATAATACATCGACTAATTATACATCTGTGCTAATATTTTCGATTTTTTAATCTTTGAATGAGGTAAGTTTTTCCCGAACCAGGTGTGTATGAGTGTCACATGAGGAAGGAGCCAGAGTATGGCTTCTCTATATCAGGAATTCCTACTGCCCCCTAGCGGTGTCCGTGAGCTCTTTAAGGGTTTACTTTTCCCCAGTTATGGAGTCCATCAGTTGATCAACTATGTGTTTGTTCTCAGAACAAAACCAAGCAGAGGGAACCTCCCATGCCAGCCAGTGAGTATTGTGCCCAGTTTTCCAACGAGGACTTTGGTCCGACACCTCCGGATGAGGCCTGCCTGAGAACAGCACGCTGACGTCTGGGACCTGCCCACAGGGACACCTTCCTAATTCCTCCCACCCTTCTGTTTGAGCACCACCATTATTAACCCCTTTCCACCTACTTTGTTGCTCAAAAATGAATGCTATCTCCCACTTTTATTGAAGACAGATTTTATGTTTCCGTTTCTCATTCTTTTTTTCACTGTTGTTGCTTTTGAATGAGCCAAAAGGAAAAGAAGGAAATGCCAACTTCATACCATTATCTGCAATATGGAAATCACAGGATCTTCCGATGAGACAACCAAGTATGCAACTAAAATGGCTTTTAGAGAACAATAAAAAGGAAGAGAGAAGAAGACTATTCAACTTCCAGTAGAAAATCTGCTCTCAAAAAGAAAGCCATAGTAGTCTACTCCACACTCTTCGGTTCTCATTTACTTTTCACACTGACTATTACTTCTTTAGAAATCCATGACTAAACCATCTCGTTTGCCATAACTAGCTAACTAAGAGGTCATTTTACTTCAGTCCCAGGTACTTGTCATTGCAGCAGATGCTATAGATCCAATAGCCATTGTCATAGGTTTTAACTCATAGAAGCAGAAACTAGAATGGTAGTGGTCAGGGGCTGTTGGTAGGGGAAATGAATAATTATTGGTTAATGGGCACAAAGTTTCACTTATGCAAAATGAATAATTTCCAGAGGTCTGCTGTACAATATAGTGTCTATAGTTAATACAGCATCATGCACTATAATGTGTGAGGATAGACAGCATGTTAACTGTTCTTACTATAAAACACACACACTCAAACAAGGACATTTTTGGAGGATATGTTTAGTGCCTGGGTTGTGGTTATGGTATCAAAGGTATATGCATACATCCAAATTCATCAAGATGAATAGGTTAAATGAGTGGATATTTAGTTATTTCAGTTATACCTCAATAAAGCTAAGAAAAAACTAAACAAAAAGGGTTTTTAAAAAACAGCAATGAAACTATGCCTTATCCCATCATACTATTAAATATATTGATTTTTTATTTAAAAAATTGAATTATAAAGTGAGAACAGAATTATTTAACAGGACAGGGGCCCTGGCTTACACCCATTGACAGTTTTTTGGGGGGTTTTGGTAGGTGGCAGAAAGACTGGTAAGACAAGAGAATTTTCACTGCTGAAAGCATCACAAAATTAGCTGTCACACTTGACATGTTAATTGTGGACAAACTGAATCTTCTGACAGATCTTTCTGCAGCCGATAATTTAGTAAAAGCACTCTACTTTGGAAAGTCAAGAGTGTCAGCTAAATGTTGGTTCCCAGGGCATTGAAATGTCCCCTTTGTCTAACAAGATGTTAAAATTGGACTATTCCTGCCTCAGGTGAACACTGGAGAAAGCAAACAACAGGTCCTAAATACCCCTACATCGCAAAGCACAGGGCAAGACTGCCTCTGCAGAATTTGCAAAGAAAATTGTAAGAAATCAGTTTGCCACAATTTTCTCATCAACCAAAAAGAATTAAAGTTAAAGGGATTCGAGAGCAAAATTACTGCAGCAAGCTCTGCAGGGCTCGATTTTCTCTTCCCATCATAGAGGAGTGGAAGAGGGCAAGGAAAGAAGTTTCTAGTGAATGGCTAAGAGAGTTTGGCCACGACTTTCTGGCATATGTGGGGTCCAAGACGAATGTCAGAATCGTGCCTGAAAGCAAGCCTGGAGCAGCGTGCCAAAGCCCATGGCCACGGCGTAAAACCTGCTCCGGGAACAATCTGCAAAATCTTCATGGAACCAGAATTCATGCATGTCTTTCTGTGATAACATGTGTGCCACATGGGGAGGAGAGCTGACCTCTTGCTGCCTCAGAGTGGCCTTTGCTGAGGGGATCCTCCTATCTGTGCGATGGAACCTCAAAAGACAGAACCGGCATGGGGTGGGCCGCTGGGTATACAGAGGCTGCGACTCAAATCACAAAAAGTACAACTAGAGAGCTCCAGCTGTCGGGTTGGCCAAAAAGTTCATGAGTTTTCTTCCGTAGGATGGCACTTCATTGTCTTAAACTTCCTTTGAAACAGTTTTGTTAGATTGTGTTGTGACAGCTGTCATATCAGCATGCATTTAAAAAAAAAACATATAAAAACCGGTGAATTTTTGTGCAGCCATTTTAATATTGAAGCTGGAAGAAAATACATAACATTTTTGGTATATTATGCTTTATTATTTCAAGAAAGTTAAAAACACAACTGAAACACAAAGATTTGTGCAGTGTATGGAGAAGGTGATGTGACTGATCAAATGTGTCAAAAGTGGTTTGTGAAGTTTCATGCTGGAGATTTCTCTCTGGACAATACTGTGTGGTCAGGTAGACCAGTTGACGTTGACAGTGATCAAAATGAGACATTAATTGAGAACAATCAACATTATACCACGTGGCAGATAGCTGACATACTCAAAATACCCAAATCAATAGTTATGGATGAAAATGAAAAATGTGTCTTTTATTTTATGGAAAAAACTGTATGAACTTTTCGGCCAACCCATTATTTCTATGGCAGCCATAATAGCACTTGAAAGAATATTAATCAGCACTGGGAACCTGCCATGGACAGAGGGCATCAGTGCCAGAACTTCATCCCCTGAGCAGGCTGAACATTGCCATAGATTACCTTTTCCTGTTCTAGACATTTATATCAATAAATTCATAAAACATGTACTCTTTTGTTTCTGGATTATTTCACTTAAAATAATGTTTCTAAGATACATCTAAGATGTTGCATGTATCAGTATGTTATTTTTTCTTCTTAATTATAAGCATATTCCATTGCATAAATGTAAAATTTCAATGTGTTTATCTAGAAGCTCTCTATATTTTGTTTTTACATTTAAGTCCATCCTCCATTTTGAAATAATGTTTTATAATGGTGCAAAAGATGAAGTATTTTTTTCATACAGCTCTCTAGTTGTTCCTGTACCATTTTTAAAGATGACTCATTTTTCTATTAAATTATTGAATTACTTTTGCTGCATAACAAACTACCACAGAAATTAGTGTCTTAGAACAAACCTTTTCTTTTGCTCACTATTTTGTGGGTCAGGAGTTTGGGAAAGGCTCCATGGGGCAGTTCCAAACTGGGAATGTCTCACATGGACACACTCGGACCTTGCATGGGCCTGCTGTAATCTGAAGGCTCAGTTAGGCTGGATGTCAACCACAACTCATTCACATGACCAACACGCTGGCTGTCTGCTGGTCGCTCAGCTGAGACTATCAACCAAAGTATCTACACATGACCTTTCCAGTATGGCAATCACAGGATAACCTTACACAGTGATTGGCTTCTCCCAACAGGGACATTGTCTAGGAAGATCCCTAGAGGACCTGGCAGAAGATGCAGAGCCTTTTATGAGCTACTTCCAGAAGTTATAGGGTCATTTCCATTATAGCTTTGTCACAGCACTCACAGGCCCGTCCATATTCAAGTGAACCTCATACTCTTCTGGGAGGGGTAGCTGAGGATTTACAGTTGTCTTTAAACCAAGCACCATATATGTGTGGGTTTATTTATGGGCTCTTTTTTCTGTTATTGATCTGTTTGTTCAACCTCACATCAATAATAATATCTTGATTATAATAACTTAAAGTCTTGAAATCAAGTAGTATAAGTTCTTTACACTTTTTTTAAAAATAGATTTGTCTCTTCTAAGCTTTTCACATTTTCGTATAAATCAGCTGGACGGTTTGCACATACACACACACACAAAAACCCTGCTTGAATATCAGTTGCCATTGTATTGAATCTACAGAACAATTTGGAGAAAAGTTGATTTTTCTTAATGATATTAAAATATCAATCCATAAAATGGCATATTTTTTCATGTTCTTAGGTCTTCTTTTATTCATTTCAATAATGTGGTGTTTCATGTAAAGATCTTACACATCTTTCATTAAATTTATTCTTACGTGTTTTATATTTTTTATGCTATTGGCAATGAAACTGACTTTTAATTTCATCTTCCAACTGTTTCTTCCATGTATATAGACATGCAATTGTTTTAGTATCCTTGAATCCTGTAAGTTTGATAAATTCACTTACTCCATCTTATTATTCTGTGTACCTCCAGTATAATGCTGAAGTTTTAAGAGTAAACATTTTTGTTTTGTTCAAAAATGTAAAGATCAAATTTGAATTTTTGGTAACTATTTCTTTCTTGTGCTTCTGTTTCAGTCGCCCTGCCCCCTCTTTGGGGCTCTCCAATTACACATCAGTTAGGCTGAGTGAAGTTGCCCCCAGATCGCTAAGACTATTCCTTTTTCTAGGCTCTTCTTATCTGATTCAGTTCGAGTAGTCCAATCAGCCAGGCAGTTTTCCATACAAATATGTGTTAGTGTATTTATTCAGTTCTTGTTTAATAATTATAATTTCTCTACCGAGGCTACCTATTTGCTAAGCATAACAATCTTTTTCTTTAAATGATTGAATATATTTACAATAGCTGTTTAAATTCTTTCCTGCTAGTCCTAAAATCTCTGTCATCTCTGGGTCTGTTTCCATCACTTATTTTTTCTGTTGATCATAGGGCTCAATTTCCTACTTCTTTCTCTAAGGCCAAAACAGCACAACATTCGAGTTGTGGTCCCTCTGAGATTTTAACTGAACGCCTTCGGTTTCAGCAAGGTCTGTCTACTCCCATTGGTCAGAATTCTACTGCCACCCTGAACAATGTGGTCTCCAAACTCCCAGGCAGCTCACACTCCCGTAAGAACCTTTTTGCTATCCAGCCTTACTGTCTCTCTTTATACATGTAGCTTCTTAGTATTTGGCCAGAGATTCAAGGAGATCCCTATGTAGATTTCTGAAACTCCTCTTCTGTCCAATTGTCTCATTTCAGGTATCCGTTCATGTAAGTTCCAGCCTCAGGAGCCCCAAAAGCTGCTTCCTCAGCTCCGTGAAACTATTGTGCTTTGCTTGGGTTCTGAATTCCTGGGCCATGGTCTGGAAGTGAGAAGCCTGGGGTAATCGTGGGGCTCATGTGGTTTCCTTCTCCCAGGAATTACAGTCCATTGCTGCCTATTGTCCATCATCTGAAAACAGTTGCTCTGTATATATTTGCCTAGTTTCATAGTTATTTATGTTGGAAGAACTAGTCAAGTACCAGTTACCACCAAGGCTGGAAGGTCAGTTGACATTTAATTATCTAAGATTTCCTAGAGACATCAGAAGCTGACTAAGATTTCAACCCAGTTACAGAAATAAAATATCCACAATGTTTGAAAGGACAACAATAAATTGGTTTTCTAAATACTTGCACCCTATAGAGTTCAACTAATTCAACATACCAGCTATATTACCATTCCAGATATTTATATATATATTATAGACATATATATGTGTGTGTGTGTCTATATATGGAATAAGAAAAAGAGTATGTTTGGAGAGCATAAATAGTGCCCTTTAACTACGGAATGCAGGGCATGGTGACACATAAAACACTGATTTAAAGAAAGAAAGCCGGAGTGGTTCGGGACAGGAGGAGCCCTGAGTTCGGATCCAGCTGCAGTTCTGTTCCTTATTAACATTCCTGAGCCAGTCCTTTCCCCTCTCAAATCAACACCCCACCATTACAGCTGGATTATAACCCTGGCCACTCCTTTTTGTCATGAGTAGCAGGTGTGAAAGTGAATGCAAACCCTCTAAAAGCGCTCATTTTTATTAATATCAACCTGATTTAGGAGCTATAAAAGTTAGAAAAACTACCCCGCATCCTAGAACATGGATATACCCACCATTTCTAACTCCGTCTTCTCTAAGTATATCTAATAATACTAGCAGCGCCTATTGTCCCGGTGCCTACTACATGGGTGACACTGTTTGGGGGATTTTAGCTTATTTACTCTCTACAATAAACATGAATGACAGGTATCAACATTGTGATCTGGCAAATCAGGGAACCAAGACAAAGCACAGTTAACAAACTTGCTGAAAGTCAAATGGCAAAGCAAGAACTCAGACTCCAGCTCCCGTGTCTGTTCGGCCTGGGCTTTTGCTCTTAGGCCAGCCTGACCCTGGCGGTCCTCATCTCCCCAGGCCTCAGAGCTCTCCTCCCTGAAATGAGGGCTGTGAGCCAGTCTGTAAGTATTACCATCTCTTCTCAGCTAAACACGCACAATCGCAACGTGATATTATTCTAATTTTATTAAACCTCAGGCACAAAGAAGCCAAATCTAATTCTAAGCCCACATAACTTGGAAATGTTGAATTTGAGGAGTATATTTGGCCTCGTTTTCATATTCAGCTTCTGATCTGAATATGAAAACTTCAAAGTGAACAATTATGCTCTTATCTTACTCTAATCAATCACAGAGGATTTGGTTGTCAACTTTTTTCCTCCTCTACGCTGATCTTATGCACAGTGCATTTCTAGCTGTATCAACTGTCACTGCTTGTCATGGAGGTGGGAGAAACATACCTAGGTGGGTATATTTGAAGAAGAGTCCCCATACTTACTCTGACACACCCTCTGTCCACTGAGATACCAGGAAGACCTTGGTGCACACTGTTCGTGCACAGCTCAACTCACACAGCAGACATACTATTTCACCCTGTGCTCTTTAGTCCTAATCATCATTCTATCTCTTTATTTTTAATGCATGCAATCCAGGGCAGTAATATCACCACTCTGCGGAGCTGCAGAGTTGACCTGGGAAGTGAGAAAAGAGAAAACCTTCATCTCTACGTTTTCTTTGACAAGATTTGAAATGGGGACATGGAGGGAGGAAGAATACAGTTCTGCGTCCCGTGCAGAAGCAGAGAGCCCAGGCTTGGAGACAGGGAGAGGTCATTCCACACGTACCAGTGGACTGAGGGCATGTTTGACTGAGCACATCAAATGGGCATGTCAAAGGGACACGCCCCCCACCTCCCTGACAATCACCACACTCAGGGACGGATGGTACAGATGGGTTCGCATTGAAGAAAAGTAAACACTGGGCACGAAGGCCAGTGAGGTTGGTTGTATGATGGGTTCAGAAAGAGGAGGAAGCTGCTTCCAAATATTTCTGCTATGTGGAGAGAAATAAAAAAGTACTAACCAGCTCCTCAGGGCAGATGTTCTCCGGGCACAACCTGCAGATCCAATGGGGGCCTAAAGCTCCAGGGTTTTCTCGTCCAAACAGTCCTTGGTACTCTCTAGCTTTCAGTCTCACAAGGGGATGGGAAATGGACCAGTAGTGATGCACTAATTTAGCTGTCACCTCCAAATTAGTAATACCTTTGTCCCTATATCAGCTACCTGGGTCACTTACAAATCATCTAGCTGAAATGCAGGCTTTTAAGGTGCTCTGCCTCCTACAGAAATGCAGGCAGTCTCCAGCTCCAAGTTGGTTTCCTTTTCAATCTCTTGAATTAAAATTAATGCAGCATCACTGTTTACTGCATGATTGAATATTCCCAACTCTGAAATGTAATCATATGCAAAATGTTAGCAGGGCAAAAGATCAAGGACGTGTATAAGACAAATTGGCACACGCGGAGGCCAAGTCAGAAAGGCCAAGACAGAAAATAAATTGCAACTAGCAAGGGCCTGGAAGAGCAGCAGGGCCATGCTTATAAATACATCAGCCATGTGAACAAAGGGTAGTCTCCTTAATTAGTGTGGTGGGAAGGGAAATGGAACCAGAGTCGGCAGCAAAATGGTGGCAGTATTAAGCATCTCCCCCATCACAGGATTATCTATCACGTGCTTGAAAATTATTAGTTTGACTTCAGTTTTCAAGTTAAGAAAAAAAAAGACTTCAATAATCAAAAGCCTAATTTTTACTATACTTGAAAGAAAAAGGAAAGTCGGCCTGATTAGAAAGTATTTTATCAACTGCTCACTGGACCTTTCTAGATGTCTCAAGTCACCGCATCCACCTACCCAAAGCGAAATTCATCACATTTTCATCAAAGAGTGTCCCTTTCCCCAAATACCTGCTGTCACTGCCGATAGTGCTGCTACTTGTTCTCCCGGATCGTCCAGCCTTGGAACTTTCATCCTTGAGTCATCTCCACCCCATCCAGTGTTCATTGTCACCAACCTGAGTTGTTAATTGCCCTCAAAGCATCCCTTGATCGATTCCTTTCTCTACATCCACTGCTTCCTTTCAATTTTCGTCTCACAACTTAATTCTTCCATCATCTGTGCATGCCGCATCAGGATCCACTCATCTGATACACCACACTTATTGTGGCCGGTCTTTTCCAAAACCACAAAGGTCCCTGTTTCCTGTCTCATCAACTCCTCACGCACCAGAACAGTTTACACAGGAAAGGACGTCTTGTGTCATGTGATTTCCCACCTCGGGTCTCTCATCTGTTCCCTAGTCAATACCAAGCCTCTCAGAATTTACGATTCTCTCTCCCACCAAAGGTGTGCTATTTTTTCAAGGATCCAGACCCAAACACTGTATACAAGCACAGCTTGTATACAACCATTTTTATCCCAACCATTTTTATTCATTTTATTTGATCACATGTGTTACATTATAAAGGGGGCATCTTCTGGATTTTGCCACCTCCGTCTAGTTTTAGTTACTTTAGCTTTAGCTGAATGCTGTGACTACCAGGCTCTGCTCTGTGCTCACCCTGCCTCATACTGTAGAAGAGCAGACCCAAGTACTGGGTGGCTGATTCCTGCTTCTCAAACACGTCACGAGGATTTCAATTAGTACAACATTCATACTGTAATTATCCACATACAAAGTGTAATAGCGCAAGCTTTGCCCTCAGGGAGAACCGAGTTTGAATCCTGTAGGGCTCTGCTACTAAGTGACCTCACTGGGTATCGATCTCCCTAAGTTTCAGTTTCCTTATCTGTAAAATGGAGCCATTAACATCTTTCTAAATTATATATGTGCGTGTGCGTGTAATTTCTCTGTTTGAGCCCTGACTGATACAGGTACTGTGATTTTAAGAAAGTCAGGCCAGTGGGACAGAGGAGCACATTGTTTTCAATAGGATAGTCAGGTGAGTCTCTCCAAGGAGGTAACGTTTGAGCAGAGATCTCATAAACAAGGCCTGAGAATAGCTGGAGGGAACTCATTCCAGCAGAGGAAGCAGCAAGCACAAAGGGCCTGCATCAGGAATAATGGTCAGCACGCTGGAGAAGCAGGAAGGTCCGTGTCCCTGGATGGGAGGAGGAAGTGATAGAGTGAGTAGGCAGTTGGACAGGCAGAGCAGGTCAGGAAAGATAGGCCAGGTATGGAATGTCACCAGGGCAGAAAGTCCTGGGTGCCCAGCAACAGACAAAACTGAAAAAACAAACAAACAAACAAACAAAAGACAACTATTATAAGCTGTGACCTCACCCCCAGGGTGACCTTTCCACCCCTAGCTTGTTGTCCATCACTCGGTTTAAACCCCCTTAGAGGAAGAACAAAGGGGCTGGAGAAGAGTCTCACAGGAATCTGATACAAGCCCTTGCCAGACCACTCCCTTAAGCATTAAGCCCTCAGGACACTGATGTTCTGATCAGCACCAAACAATCTTAGGAACAAAGCCTCGGGTTTCTTGACCACAGAGACAGAGTTTTGGTCAAATTAATGAAAACATCTAAGCCTTAGTTGTGTTTCAACTTCAGACCCAGAAAAGCTGTAAAACCAGACAAGGTGATGCCATGGCTGACATCAGAACCAGATGCAATGAATAATGACCCCCTAGCCTAGCACCGACCAATCAATGGAGACCATGACCCTGAAATGACATGCCTGGAAAGCTGAGGATATTCAATACTCTACTGAGATCCTCCCCTGAAACTCCCACCTTTAGAAAACAGATAAAACCCCTTAAGGCAAGGGACCCAGTGCGTTCTTGCATTCTCTCTCTCTCTCTCTCATGCTTAAACCTCCCCTCTTCTTCCCTTGGACACATTACCTTTGTCTTCCTTCTCCTAAGCTCCAAGGGCCCTTATTTTGCCTCTGTAATTCGTTTCCTGAGTCCACAGAGCCCAGCTGCCTCACTTCTACTACCTCTGTGACTTTCTAAATAAACTTGTTGCATTAGGGTTCTTGGCTCTGAATTCTTTCTTAGCTGAACTCAAGAAAGAAGATCCAACACTGCTATTAACAGAAACACTCTGGCTACTGGGTGGAAATTGACTGGAGAGACTGAGGTAGAAACAGGAAGTCTGGGCTGGGGCTTGGACTATGCAGTATTGCTAAAAGTGCCAAGCAGAGTCCAAATTCAATACATATTTTGCAAGTGGCACTATGGGAACGGTAGATGAAACGAGTGTGGGTGTGAGGAAAAAGAGAAATTGTTAATGACTCTTTGTGTTTTCCATTAAGCAGCCATATGCTAAGCCTCGGAGAATCCACAAATAAGGCATTCGCTATCCCTGCGGAAACACGACGCAAGCACACGGTCGTTCAGCCTCCTGCCCTCTCCCAGCTCTTCCCAACTCCTCATTTGAATAATCGTGTCTTCCATCTTCACTCAAGCGTGAGCTCCACAGAAGCAGGGATTGTTATTAGATTATTCTTATTCAACCTTCTCTGCCCCAGTGCGGCGATTTGTGGAGAATGGAGGTGATTGAAAATTCTTTGCCTGTGTTGATTCTGTTTGAAAAATATTTGAAACATATAAACTGTCATAAGCTGCCCTAATTCCTTGAAATCGCCCCACAAAGTGGCTTCAAGGCTTTCTTTTTTGAAAAACCAGCATGTGTGTTTATTTGCATGTGCTAATTTTTTTTTGGGGGGGGCAAATTTTAGGGATTCTAGGATATACCAAGAATCAAAGATCACAAAAGAGGAAATCCCTTTATTCCTGCTATTTACTTGACAAAAGAATTAGCATTTCTTTACAAAGCATATTCATATATTAGACAGATTCTAGGCAACTAAATTCTCATTGAGCCAACCAAAGCCAATTCAATATCTTAGGCATGCAGAGTATTAATTAACAAAGTTAATTAAAGCAATTTCAAATCTCCCTTTTACAATTCCATTAGCACTGGCTTTTTCAACTCATAAAGAACCTTTCTTAAGTATTGTAAATTGTTATGGAAATCACAAATTGCAGGGACATTTATGGAAGAAAAATAATTTAATCGTTAATTACTAAAACCCACTGACCATAAATTCCTCACCAAAGTGAAACCGTAGCACTCACGCCCAGGTGCGCTCGGGAACAACTGAACCACCAGACTCTCAGCCACACAATGCGCACAATGAAATCCAAACGAGTATCTCACGGGGCAAAAACAGAACATGAAATAAAAGTGGTGCTGATCTGCACATCGCCCCCTCAGGGGTTGTATGGTAGCCGTTTCCAGAAATTTCACTTTGTTTCCCACAACTTATTTTCTGTTCACTATTGCTTAGGAGGGACGAAGCCTTTGGAGCATCCTAAGGTAGAAACTGTCTCGTCGACACTGTACGGGTTCTAACAATGAGGACTGTGGTCTCCCAGCTGTCAAAAGATACCCTCTCCCGACTTCTCCTCTGACCAGCATGGCCACAAGCCTCCTCCACCGGGTGCGAAGCCAGGGGATAGAACGAGGGAGAGAGAACAGCATTCGTTGCGCACCTACTACTATTCACTAACAGCCACCCTCACCACCTGGGTCAAATACATTTATTGATCTGGCCCCCACACTAATGTTTTTCTCTGTTTTCAAACAACAAAATTGATACTGATAGTTTAATTAGATTGCTCAAGGTCACCCAGGATGGGATGCTTTATATCAACTCTTTCTTACTCTGAAGGCCATATTCTGCCACCTGGATATCTAAAAACAACACCGCAAGTCTCAGCCTTGCACCCACGCTCTGAAGCGCCCCACACAGGCAGCCCTTGTGCAGTCTGAGCTCCGGGTTGAGTTCGCTCTGGACAGACCAGCCAGCTCAGAAGGCTGCGGCTCCGTTGCCTCGATCTACTTTCCTCAGCAACGTCTTTGCTTTGGAGAGCAAATCAATGTGTTGATATGTCCAGAGACCTCTGACATATCAGAAGCATTTTGAATATTGGGTATTACACACACATACTGTATTCTTTAATGTTGTATGAAAATAAGGGGAAAATGGCCATCAAAATCAGGGGAGGAGCCCTCAGGTGATGATATAGAACAGTGAATAAATACCAAAATAAACGAACAATATCATGTGCCTTCTTATCTCACTAGTTTTTTTAAGAAAAATAACTGGGCCTGGGTCCATAGAACTTCGATTTCTTATCCTTGCCCTCCCAGTTGCCAGCTGCGCTACCTTGCCCGAAACCTGTACCTCACAGGGCCTGTCTCCTCATTTTCAACATGGCGTCAGTAAAGTCAACTTCAAATAGTTAAATAGTTGCTAGAAGCTCAAGTGAGACTATGTGCATCTGAAAAGGGGTCCACAGAGTAAATGTAGCTCACATATATATTTCATTTGACTAGAAGAGTAGTTATTTTAAAAATATGAACTTGAACTCACAGAGGGAACGCCTGTCCTGGGTGACCACAGCCCCTGCCGTAGCCCACGGTCTCACAACAGGCAGCCCCACACATGGTCACCCCTGCCTGACCCCTGCAGTATTTAAGTTTGTATCTGATAGGTTTACACATTCTCTGTGAACTGTAAAGAATTATGTGAATATTGTAAACATTATGCATTTCTCTGAGGAAAAAAGCCATATCTCCATACCCTCATGTTGTGATAACACACAACAGAGCACCAGGCAGAGACCGAACTCTGAATGAAGTTTCTGGAAACGACGTCAGGCCTGTGGAGCCGTGACCGGAGCCGTGGCGTCTCTGTGGAGGACTCCTCCTCACAAACCCGGTCAAACCGCAAACCCTGGTTTCAAAGGCCCAAGACACGGAGCAGCCTTCCTTTTGTTTTCCAGAGAATACTCAGATTCTTCTAAAGAAAGAATCTTAATGTTTGGCTCGGATTGAAATTTGTATTTGTATGCTGCTGCAATGGTTCAGGTCGTGGACACTTTACAAGGAAATCAAATAAGTAAATCAATAGTACAGAAATTGTTTACCCCAGGGCCCATCTGCTACCCTGTGGTTCATTACAGTACTTAATATTGCCATGATTAGAGTTTCTCCTTTGCAAGTTCAAGGAATAAACAGTATTTTGAATGTATGAATGTTATTTTGTATTCATCCAAACAGCTTCCGAAGAATCTTTGTGGTCCACTGAGATTGGGTATTGCAGTGGCACTTGGGGGAGAGGTGGGTGGGGCCGGGCGCCGCCCAGGTCTGAAGCATGAATTACGGTCAGGCGACCTACAGGAAAGACCAAACAAAAAGAATAGCTATTTCAGTCCCGTTATTCCCAACTTTCTCTTGCAGGCTGGGTCTTTATTTGTCTACTCACAAAAGAATGAAAATATATGTAAGAAAATTGCATGCACTGGCCTCTTAGGATTAATTTACATAAATGGAAAAACCCCACAAGTTTACCTCAGTTCTCCTTCCTATCTGTAACTGACAGGTTTCCCTAGTGACTTAAATACCTTTTAACCAAAGCTTTCAGGTTGTTCCTTCTTATTAACTTGATTCCTCTCCGTCCCCTATGAGCTGGGTTAATAATGGGAGCACTGAAGTCTGTATGTTGCACATAAAAATGGAGATGAAATGATTAACTCCAGGTCCCAATCCACCGCTAGAAACTGGACTCTGTCCCCTGGTTCTCTTTTTCCAGCCTCACATCATGTTATTGGGACACGCGTTAGAACCGCCAGGGACCTCAGGAGGCAAGTTCGACTCCATCGGATGTAAATAGCGGTCAACACGGACACAAGTAGCAGAGAACGCATTTCAACCAAGAGACTTCTGACAGTGCATTTCAGGAAGAGGTGAAAAAAATCACCTGTTGTTTTTGTTTTTACTCTATAAAGCAGTAATCCCAAATGTGTGGGACAGATCACTTGGAGATTTAAAGAGCTAATCAAAAGAGGGGCAGAAGAATCAATATTTAAAGCATAGATCCTCAAATTTTGTCCGCAGAATGGCATAAATATTTTGTACATATAATCTCAACTATGTTTAATCTTATATAGTTTATATGGGCTGCTCTGATTTATGAAATAGGAATTATTTGAAGTGTTATTATGTTTACTATGGTCTTGTATAATTATGTATCACCACAATTATTATATGATAAAAATACAAATGCTATTATGTGGAGAGTATTAAGGGGAAAAAGGAAGGATACTCTCAATTCTATGCTACAAAAGAGTTGAACACAAGGAACCTAGCTTCTTTTTGTGTAAAGAACACCATGAAGCAGTATTTTCACCCTTTTTACTCTTCCTTCTTAATAATAATAATAATTTTATTATTTCCACCTGTACCTTCATGAGCCCATTCTTGAAAAGCTTTGTTTCCCAAGAAAAAGCTATTAAATAATTTCTTATGTTGTATTTTCATAGAAGACATAAACCTTTTATATTAGGATTGTTCATTTTTAAGTGGAGTCCCTTTTTCCCATTCATTACTCAGTTGAGAGGCTCCTGATTAGGAATTATAGCTTTGAAATTTTGCTTTCTTTTGACTTTATTTTTATAGTGATCCCAGAATGCCAACAGTGGTTTCTCTAGTCTTGATAAACACAATGGGTATCTAATCGCTATGTTTATTTTTATCACTTTCTGACAATTAGGAACATTCTGTAGCACTTAGTTTAGTAATAGCACTATAACCAGAGACACGGTCCTTTGTTTTGGGCTGGCCCCAAGCCAGATAAGCATGATCAATTCTTCTGCAGAAAGAGTTTTGTCTCCCAGAGTTCTTGGGGTAAAGCCCCAGCAAACTTACAGACCACGCTGAGTCAGTATAGACTTGCCCACCTAAAGTAATTGTATGGGGTTTTTTTTTTCCTATTATTGGGCAGTCTCTGAGAGACTAAAAGTTTAGAAAAGAAAAAATCATAACTCTCTTCAGTAGAAGAAAAATTAATCTGAGACCAACTGTGGGATTAGGTAAATGTCTACCTACCACAGCCATGGACCTGACAGTGATGTGAAATTGACACTGCTGGGGTGGTTTTTCATCCATCACTTTTATTACAGTTGTAACCATTGTACACATAACACAACCAAGGCTTAAAATACCACATTTGTAAGGTCATATTTCAAATGCATCACTCGCGCACACCATAAATCCTACTGAATTCCCGATCAACTTGTCCCTTTGCTTAGGTAACTGACACTTGTAACCAGAAAAACAGTCCTGGATCTCAACCAGAAAATGAGGAAGAAATCTCAAGAAAAAGTAAAGAACATGCCCTGTGTGGCTCAGTTGGTTGGAGCACCATCTCATACATGGGAAGGTTGCAGGTTCAATTCCCGGTCAGGGCACATGCCTAGGTCACCAGTTTGGTACCAGCACAAGAGGCAACCAATGAATGTTTCTCTCATCTCTCATCTCTCATCTCTCTCTCTCTCTCTCTCTCTCTCTCATATCAACGAATATGTCCTCAGGTGAGGACTTAAAAAAATAATAAAAAGTAAAGAACAATAATGGAATGTTCTCTCAAATAAGTAATTTCTCAGACTGGTTATCAAAATCACCTGGGGAAGTTTTATTTTTGAATGCAACTCCTCATCCATTGTGGCTACAAGTTTGGCAGGTCTCAGGCAGAGCCTAGCATCTGTATTCTCTAACCCACAAGGTTAGATTTCTCATCCAGGTCTGGGTACCACTTACCTGACCTTGAGTTCTTGAGATGCTGCATTTAATTTCACCACTCCTAGGGTCTTCCTGAACACCTACTGACTGCTCATGTGGCAGTCAGTTCCAGTCTTTCCCGCCACCTGAAGCCCAGCCACAAGCTGCCTGACCACGCCTCCTTGTCTGCTGGCAGAGAAACAGAAAAGGATGAGCTCGGACCAACCACGTCCAATCTTTAGTTGATACTCTCCACACGAGTTGTTCATAATTTTCATCTGCTCCAATGGTCACTATGTGGACCAGGCCAGCTGTTCAATATTTTCACTATTGACACCAATACTAACCAAATGGGGATCTTGGGACCCTTTTGGGTAGGAGCATGTTCATAAAATAGAACATAAAAGCTAAGCAAAGGCATGTTGAGAGTTGAGGAGTGATATTTAAGGAAAGCGTTTTGGAGGAGGTATTTTGAACTTGACATTAAAAGTGAGAAGTAACCTATATGTGGTGAGTAAGAGAGAAGGGTATTTCGAATGTTGGACAGTGTTAGGAAACATATTGATTTCCATGGTTGAAAATAGCAAGTCCATGCCAAACCCTAGCTAGCTAAGGTGGTATGGGGCGGGGGCGCGGGTGGTGGGAGGGTAGGTAGATGTAGAAGAATGAAGGCTGGACGGGAGAATCTGTGATGAATCCCATGGACCTTTGCAGCGAGGCTCATCTGTTCCTTGGGCACCACGTGGAGAGAGAACAGGACAGGAGTGGGAGAAGCGGCAGCCTGGGTGGGAACGTGGTGTGGGCCTCTGAGCTGTACAGGATGAATGGAGACAGAGCAGGTGTCTATGGTTTTATGACATCACTCATTCAAAGAAGAGAGTGTTTCCAGGACACGAAGCTTCTACGTGAGCGCTGCGGTGGGCGGGCCATGTGCACATGCTCAGGGTTGCCAGAGGAGGAAGCTGTGGTACCCGCATGAAACAAAAGCAGGGGCTGGCAATCAGACCCATACTGACTCCTAGCTTCGCCGGATGCCAGCTGGGGGCTTGGGCAAATTACCTAACCTCTCTGCGTTTCAGGGTCCTTCAGGGGACAGCGTGTATAATGCCCACCTTAAGAAGTTTGTTGTGCAAACTAAAGGTAACGTGTTCATCAGTGTCCTGCACATAGTAAGCGCTCAGTAAATGCTAGAACTTATTGCAATACAAAATACAGGCAACTGAATGGAAATAACCTGAAGGGTGTAACCCAGAGTTGGAAGTCCTCAAAGGCCCTGTCAGAAGCCCTGTATTTTATGTTATTTAAAATTTTTAAATGTATTTGTATTAAAACTTTTTATTGTTTTACTCCTGTGTGACAAGCGTGTAAGTACCTGAGGGGTTATATTTGCCTGCCCCCTAGTGGTAATACAAGTCCACTTCAGGCATGAGGCAGAACGCTTCATTTTACTGATGAGAAACCAGACAGCCTGAAAAGGTCAAGTGATCTCCCCAAGGTCACAATGTTTTAAAAGGCAGTCTTGGAATGGTCAACTTAAGAAACATCCAAGCCTGTAAGAATTTTTACGAGTTTATTTGAGCCAAACTGATGACAATTGCCAAGAAGTAAAATCTCAACAGATTGAGAACGTGCTCCAGAGAACGGCAGTTTTGCAGCTTATTTTATACATCAGCCTCGAAGAAGGAGAGTTACAGGAAATTCATTGGTGATATTAGGGAGGCAAGCTAAGTGGGGACTTCCCTGGGATCGGATAAAGACTTCAAATGAAGAGACAAATACTTCTTTTCCATTGGTGGGTACAAGGTGGTTAACAATGAAAATTCACAGCAGGAAGAGATGGTAAGTGGGGGAACAAGATGACGATGAGAGGGTCCTTGGTCTTGTGCTCCCAGAGGGAGATTTTGCCCTGAGGGGTCTGGGAAAAGGAATTACTCTGACATTCCAAAGGTATCTTAGACGCAAAAAGACACCAGACTGGCTCAGTCCGGTAAACACTGACCTTTGTCCAGGAAGACACTGGCCTCCGGCAGGACTACCCCCGGAGCTGCTTCGGTCAGGCAGTTTTAGTGTAACCATCCTATGAGGTTACTTTCGGTCTCTGAGTTTGTAAGGCCACCGTTCAGGCCTCCCCTGGCTTGCTGGGTTTTCTATGGGGCCCCTTTTTCATCCGCAAAATCCTGCTTGTGTCTCTTATTTGATCTTTGCTCTTAAACTCATCTTTACAGTCTAGAGTTTGTCATCAGTAAAAGCCTAGCCTGAGATTTGATAACTGGGATTTTTTTTTTAAAGAAATATATTTGATCACTGAAGGGGTTCAGAACAGACCTCCTGAAGATGCACTACTTGGATGCATGAAATTTTTTGACTTGAAGGCAATCGAGACCCCACAGACTCTTGAGAAGCTTTTACCTGTCCCTTAAGAATGTAAACTGGGAACTTGCCCATAATAAGAGTTATCACCAGAGACACTGTTTTAAGGCCTGTCTGTAGGGCAGAGCAAACATCTAATTACTGAGCTGTTGAGAACCACCCTGCTTGTTTTCAGGAGCTGTAACGTGCCCCCCCCCCGCCCCCACCCCTCACATGCATGGCTAAGGCTGAGTGAGTGACCTTCGGACTGTAAGCCACTTAGGAGACAAAGCTTACCTTCCCGGCAGGAGCGCCACTTCTGCTCCTTTTGCTTCATCCATAACTGGCCCCAAATGCTTGATTGGTTAGCCAATGACGGGTAAGATTCCTCAAGGGAAGAATGACCACGACAAGCACGATCACGTGAAGGCCCCAAGGAAGGACTTGAGGGGCTACAGCAAAAGGGGGTGATGGACCCTGGCCCCTCCGCTATCCTGACATAGCCTGAGTCCTCATTCTGTCTGGGAGAAGTCTCCTAATGTCTTGACTGCCTTGCTTATTCTGCCTGACTTAAGCCTGAAAACAATGACAGAAGGCGGAACTCTGTGCTGGATAAAGCCGGTTCCCCAGGAGATCAGGCCTAAGAAAGAATATGTAAAATCCTGTGAAACCTGCTTTGTTTAGAATGCTCTCAGTTAAATAAGGATCCAAGCAAGAAGTGAGTCTCTTCCTCAAAGTTTTATTGCTCTTTAGCTATCTGACCCTGACTCAGAATAGGCCCTCAGAGTTCTTTGTTTGTTATCTATTGTTTGATCCTTACTGCCTAACAATGATTAATGAGCTTTACCTGTATTCCTGTGCAAAACGAACCCAGTAAAAGCCCATTGAGGAAAAGGCTCTTGGCCCTTCTCCTTTGAGAGAATGGCCACCTTTCCTCCCCAAGCAGATCATGTCTTGGTAGACTTATTCTCATCCTGGCGGCCAGGGGGGCCCTGCGGGCGGAGCCCCTCACGCTGAGCATCTGCTCTTCTCATCCTGAAGTGACCTTCCTACCTGCACGGCCCCCGGCACCTGGCCTCACCCTTAGCTCAGAATGCCACCCCTACCCCATTTTCACTTTCCGTCTCTGACCCTCTCCTGTATGTAGGGTTCCGGACTGCCCATGTGTAATTAAATTTGGTTATTTATTTTCTCTTGTTAATCTGTATCATTTTGATATGTCAGTTATTAGCCCGAAATGGTATCACTTGTGCTAAAGCCCACAATACCAAACCTTGACTTAATACTTGACCTAACTGCTGGTTTGACCTTTCCCAGAAATGTAATCCAGTCTGCAATCTCCTAGTGGACACCAGTGAGGAAATCGTCACTTGGGCCCGCCCTGTCCAATCCCCCACAGGAAGAAGAGACAATCTGCATGACAAAGCCCTTGCTACTCCTTTCCCCACAAAAGAAGCCACCTGGGTCTAAAAGTGATCTTTTCTTTTCTTTTGTTACTGGCTCCCACCCTTTTCCTATAAAAACCTTTTATCTCGGCTACCCCTCACCGCACCTTTCTGTTGTCCTTGCTCTACAGGATACTGGCCAATGCATAAATCCCTTCGTAAAGCCAGTTTGATCTTGAAATTTAATGGGTTGAATTTTATTGTTTTTTAAAACAGTGGCATAATATCTAGATGTTTGATAAACATTAGTTGAATCTAAAATAAAAACAGCCATCCCTCGATTTGTTCCCCTGTCATTGCTCACCCTAATACCCTAAACTATACAAGGCTGGAACCAGAGACGAAACTGCGATCAGTCCATCTGACGATTTGGTTAGGCGTTTGGTGGGCCAGAGACTCTGACCCTGTGCCTTTATAGATGGATGAACCACCCTCGGTAAGCCTGACTCCATTAACATGTCAGGGCGGCCAGGCTCTGTTTAGAAAAAAAAAATGCCTTGCCTTTGGAAATTTAGGAAAGAATTTACGGAATTTTCAAACTGCGTTCTAGGAAACAATAAGATTTTGGAGGGTTCCCAAGACCCTGGACGAGAGGAATGACAATATAGAAGACAGACAAATATCTGGGCTTCTGGGCCTCTGACTCTGGGTCAGCGTGAGCGGCCACATTTTATATGATTTTATTTGGAAGGAAAACTTTCTGCTATGAAGGCACCTGAAAAACACGAGGAGGCTAAACCGTGGCCCTTGTGAGGCCTGGTGGCAAGTCCCAGCTGGTTCATCGGGCCTTCTGCCATGTTCCGGCAGCGGCACGTGAACGCCAATGACACGTCTTACCCGTGAGGACTGAGGACGGCAGCGGAAGAAGCTGAGCAGGAGTCGCGCGGAGAGAGCGTTCAAGCAGCCGACATCCACTGCACACTTGCTTTGTGCCAACAATTAGTTCAGTTAAGGCTCGTATCAACAGCATGATGTATATGCTTTCACGATCCCCATCTTATACAGGAGGGAACAGAATGATGAACGCAGCCAAAAAGCGAGTGGTAGAGTCCAGGTAAAAGGTACAGTTCGGCACCGAAACCTGCACCCTTAACCTCCGGGCTGGAAGGCTTCTCCGCACAAGCAGGTCACGTGAATAACTATAACTATGAGAACAATCGGCCCCTGTGTCCGGAGTGTCACACGAGAGCGCACAGGTTATTATAGGATGAAACCTTTAGTCTAAATGCACTTCCCTAAATTTCCTGCTGGGGAAGCCCTTCACAGCCACAAAGCCATGGTGATGCCCCTACCACAGGCAAGGGAGGGAACCTTCTGGAAGCTCATTTAGCCCAAAAATTCCCATGCAATCAGCATACTTTATAAATGGAGTTAACATGTATTTTAAATATTTTAAAATTAAAATGACGTGCAACTCAGTAAAATCACCTCTCCCTACTCTCCCTTCACCAACCACCGGGCGTCCAGTCAAATCAACATCCCCAAAGCTCCTAAAGCACAGCTGCACCAACAGACGAGAACTGCCTGGCATGGCCGGGTGAGTGTGCTTTGAAATTTCGGTTATACTTGGTATCACATTATTCTCTCAAACAAATCCCACACCCTGGACCTCCTTGTCCTTCAGTGATCTAACGGTAGGACAGATATGTGAGGCCTGTCCAAAAAGTATCCAGCCATGTGATAAGCAAAATAGAGATATTTATTGAAGAAGATACAAGATACATTGTGCATAGGACAATGATGCCTCAGAACCCTTCAAATTAGGCACCTTGGGACCTCACACAGTTCTCTAATTGATATCAACTGCCTCATCGTGTTTACCTCAATCTCATCAATGGTCTGAAATTTCTTTTCCTTTCAAAGGTGATCTTAGTTTTGGGAAAAGCCAGAAGTTGCAGGACACCGAATCTGGGCTGTAGGGGCTGAGTCACCTGGGTGATTTGATGTTTCACCAAAAAAATCTCTGCATGAGATGTGATATATGAGCAAGCACATTGTCGTGATAAAGCTACCAATCACCAGTTGCCCATAGCTGCCGATTTACAAATCATCCAAATAGTTTCCATGGAGAAATGTTCAAACCTAACACAAAATTGGATGCAGATTCATTGCTCTACTCACTCAGTCATTTTGAATGTAATGGCCACACAGTACACATGCTCACTCAATGGTGTCTACCACCCCCACTGACTAGGAGAGTGAAGTCATCATTGCTCACACAAGAGCATTCCAGTCCACTCTCCTTGGCTGCCAGGTTACATTGATATCACACAAACAGTTCATGTGATATTCACAATGATTGGACTCTTTCCAGACAGACCTTGTATCTTCCAAACCTGGAAGAGATGTATTTACCATGGACTTCTGGAAGGCTGAGGGATGGGCGGTATATTGACCTAGTCATAGTGAGATTTCTGCAGTTTGAAAAAAGGATGTATGTTAACCACAATTGGTTGAGACCCCTGTTTCCATGCCTCTTTTTCCTCTCCTACATCTCTGCTCTTGTCAGCAGTCGGCAGAGTGGCCTGAACATTTGGGGGATGTGCCTGAGGGGAAGTTAGGCAGATCCCCCAAATAATTCAAGGATGTCACTTGTGTGAGAGATACCCATGTGGCGTACAGTCACTTCTGTGTGTTGTTAGCCACAGGAAGGGCTTCCAGGAAACACCTGTCCTCCTCCACACAGACCCACCCTGAAATTTCATCATGTGAAGCTAGGAGGGCGAAAGAGAAATGAGATCAGAACGGGTCCCACGGTACCCAGCCTTAGAAGGGTTCCACACTAGGAAAAAAACAGGGTTGGCAATGAACAAAACCAGAATCTTCCCTGCGGGAAGTTGTTCTGAATCTTATGGCTCATATTTGGAAGAAATTTTTGAGATTTTTCCAATTTTGAGATTGTTAGAAATTTACATGGTATACCCAAAAAGAAGTGTGAAGCTGACAAATTTATAAACTGTCAATATTTTGCTAAGGCATGCTAAAGAAAAGACCAAATGATCTTTCTCTTATCTCTGTAAAAATGCATTCCACTCTCGGAGTCATACGAAGATGCAATCGAAGAGCAAGCAGCTGTGACTGTGGGAAAGCTCCATGCTACACATGTCAGGCAGCCGCCACGTGTCAATGTCTTCACTGGACTTTGATGCTTCCATGATTTGTAAGCTTTTGCAATTTGTAATTTTGGGGGATTTTCTTATTTTAAATATTCACTTTTGTACATAAGTTGGTATTCTCTCTTAAAGAGGGGGACTAATTTTCATGAGCTTCAGACCCCATCAGTCTGCACCTGCTCCTGATCGCCTCCATGCCTTGCCCCCTCCAGAATAGGCTTACCCTAGAAAGTCCCACGTTTCCATCCCTCACTTCATTTGTGTCTTAATGTGCTTGGGCTGCTATAACAGAAAAGCATTGGCTGGGGGGCCTTTAAACAATAAACATTTCTTGCACATATCTCTGGAGGCTGGGAAGTCCAAGATCAAGGCACCAGTAGATTTGGTGTCTGGCGGCGGGTGGGGGGGGGGGGGGCGCTTCCTGGTTCTTAGGAAGCCATCTTTTCACTGTGTCCTCACGTGGTGTAAGAGATGAGGGGTCTCCCAGGAGTCTCTTCTGTAAAGGGACTCATCTCATTCATGGTGGCTCCGCCTCATGAACTAATCACCTCCCAAAGGCCCCACCTCCAAATTCCATCACATCGGACATTAGGATTTAACACAACAATTGGGGGGAGACACAAACATTGAATCTATAGCAATTCAGATGTCTGCTCAGATATCATTACACTCGAGCATCCTTTCCTGGCCCCTCTCTCTAAAATAGAATCCCCTTCATTTCCCACCAGTGTCGCTGTACACCACTTTACTTCACAGCACCTTCCACCTGCTGCTTTTGTGCATCTCTTATTACAACATTAGCTCCATAAGAAGGGTGACATCATCTGTTTTATTCAGTGCTTTGTCCGCATTGTTGAGATCAGGGCCTGGCTCATAGTAGACACAAAAAAATATATGTGGGTCGAATGTGTGTGCGTATGTGTGGTGTGTACGTAGAGAGACAGAGAGATACGTATGTTCTAATTCGTTGAAAAGCTGAGCTGCCTGATGGGAACTCTGGGCTCAGTGAGCACTAGGAAATCCAGTTCAGAGGAGAGGTGAGAGCAGTCTTTGTCTTCTGACTTTGCCCTGTTGGGTCAGTGGGGGTTTCCCCCTTATTTTAACAGGTGATAATTCCAGCAATCTACTCTTATCTTTCTCAGAGAAGCCCCAGGCTAAAAAAATCTTAAAACAATAAAAATATATTTTTTAACTGGCTGTTCTAAAGTCAAGACATGAAAACCATGGCAAACATTTGCCTCTTCTACAGTCAGTTAGAAACAGCTGCAGCAAAATCCTCAGCACAGAAGTGGAGCCTCAGCCGGGGAAACCGGGGGACTCCTGAAACCGACAGCCCTCAAAGCTGGCGGCAGCGCGCGTTCTGCAGTCTCCTGCAGGGAGGAAGAAGCCCTAAGCCCGGCGTGACCACCTGGTAGAGAAATAAGGCCCCAGCGTCTCCACGTTGCAGCAGGCCGGATTTGCTCCGTGGAGGCATCGATCATTTAAATTTCCCGTGAATCCTTGAGCCAGTCTCCTGGAGGACTCAGCACCGGGGTGTGCCCAAACTACTAATTCTGGACTGATCCGTGATTCAAAAGTTGTCTAGAAACTTAAAAAAACAGAAGGAGAAAGAAAAGAAACTGGTGGATTTTTTTTTTCAACTTGTGCCAACACTGCCACCTAGTGTTAGACATGCATAACAGGAACGCTGCGGGTAAGTCCTTACAAAGAAATGCAGAATAGGGAACACAGTTGCACTCTATGCTGTTTATGGTCGGTTTTCTAAAATTGTGTCGATCCTGTATCATCTCAAAAGCCGAAATGAAGTTTAAAAGATAGCTTATTTATCCTTTTAAAACTCCGCATTCGCCATTCAACAATGAGTTAAGGTCTGGGATTTTTTTGTTGGTTGTTTTTCTATTTGCCAGCCACTTTCTAAGAGCTTTACACGAACTGACTCTGCTCTGGTCACAGGAAGTTTATGAGATATAGACTAATAGTAATAAAAAGTATTACTCTTGTCTTACACATCAGAAAATGATGTTCGCAGAGGGAAAATATGCCGGTCAAGGTTACACAAGTAGTAGCAGCCCGCCACAGACCACGTGACTCTCAACACCTATAAACCACGCGGCACCTTATTCTAAGTGATAATTGCCATGAAGGTGATACAAAATAATGCAAAAATTTGGATCCAACCAACCATCAAAGAATTGGGGGATAAATAAAACTCTTCATGGAAAACGTAAAATTCAGGGTGAGACTGCTTTTCACGTGGAGATGGACATCTCTGAAAGTTCAAGTTTCTACCCAGCTGCATTATAACCAAACAAGCAGTAGATTGAGACCCACGCTGACGCTCCAACGTTCCAGCAGGTGTAAATGTGTTTTAACGCAATACCCTGCACCTAGAGTAATAAAAATCCATGAAAAGGATGTAAGGTGGGAAAACCCCAAACAAGAAGAGACCTAAATTCCAGTCCTGGTCTAAGACAGCTTCATCAATACACGTCACTTCTTTTGGTTGCAGTGTCCAGGGCTGTAAACATTTTTAATTCCACCTTTTAAAATAATGTACAACCTCAGTTTAGGAAAAAAAATTAAAAGAGAAGCAAACTACACCCAATATTAAGAGTTAAGTATAAATCATATAAAGCACTGTAATAAGTTGTGTATATTACTCAAATATGTTAAAAATAGAAGGTAAAAAGATATAAATATAAAAAGCAGTATTTCAAACTACTGTTATAAAAAACTTTTCTTAATTTTTTTTAATATTTCTGTGAACACAATATGATTGAATATATTCTCTAGGTGGGAGAGTTGGCCCCGGGCTGCTTTCCGAAGCCAGGGCCCTCGTGGCTCGATGCCATCTACGTTTCGTCAGATGAGGCGTTCAAAATGAGCCCGCACCTTTCCATCCCACTACGGTCACTCACTGACCCTTCCTTTTGTGCCTATATAAACAAATTGGGTCCAACTCTGCTAAAATGTATCATTTGAAAATATTTTCAAACGTATTAGTTTCCAACAAGAATTATGTATGAACTGTTTGGGGTGTCCAACCCGTGGCCCAGGATGTCTATAAATGCGGTCAAATGCAAAATCATAAATGTACTTAAAACCTTTTTTTTTTGCTCATCAGTTTTCATTAGTGTTTGCGTATTTAATGTGTGGCCCAAGACAACTCTTCTTCCGGTGTGGCCCAGCGACGCCAAAAGCTTGGACACCCCTGGACAGTTTTTTTGTAACAAAACCACATAACAATGGAAACTTTTTAATCGTGAATTTTCAAAATATTCTCTCTACAACATCTTTCTTTCAAAAGCAGTTATTTTTTACTTATTTTAAAACTATCACCTTTATTGTACAAGATTTAGGTTTATGTTTTTGTATTTTAAGTATCTACTAGGAAAACTACAGCCAACTACATATTGGGGAAAGGTCAACAAATTTGGAAACTTTTTTGAAAAGGAAAAAATGCATAAAATTTTCAGTTACTGACAAAATAATGAAAACAAAACCATCAAACCATGTTGCCATCAAGTGTAGCAAAAAACAAAACAAAAAAAGATTCATGGTTGTTCCCTGTCTCATTACAGAGTTATTCTACTTTAGTAAAGACCTTGTTTTTGCAGAGTGGAAAGTGTTTGCCAGGGGCTGGGGAGCGGGGGACATGGGGAGAGATAGGTAATGACTATGCATTTTCAGTTACGAGTAACACTGAGAACCTAATGTATAATGTGGTGACTATAGTTGATAACACTGCATGGTACAATTGGAATTTGCTAAGAGAATAGAACTTAAATGTTCTCACCAAAAAAAGGGATAAATATGTGGGGTGATGGATGTATTAATTGGGGATATCTTTTCACAATGTATATGTGAATCAAATCATGGTATTGTACACTTTCAATATTTTATAACTTTTAAGCTGAAAAAAGATCTTGTTTTTATAAATGTAACCACATATGTGAATGTCTGGCTATAATTTCCTTGAGGCTGAAACTTGCAACAAATGATACAGTAAAAACAATTTAATAATAGTATGAGAGTCTTTGTAACCGTATTCTGGAATCTGGTTTTTATTCCAAAATAGCTGTTCCATCAATGGGTAAATATACACAGTTTTACCATAAATTACTATTTTTAATTTTTTTTAAAAGTACTTTACTTTTGGATATCTGTCTTCTGAAATTTATAGCTCATAAATATGGCTTTCTTGATAGCTCATAAACAAATAGTTCTTTTATTTCACCACTGGAACAACTTATCAAACACTGTAAGCTGATACATGATGGAGACACCTATATCATGTAGCAAACCAACTGCACAGTGTTACTTGTCCTCATACTTGTTGCTTCTTGACTTGAGTGATGTTATCTGTGCCTCTTCCAGCAATAGTTGCTGACAAAGGAATACACTTGTGTCAGTTGCCAAGGTATTTCCAGTGCATTATTTCAGCCATTTTAACCTCAGTAGGAAGAACAAAGGTATTTGCCTTTCTACCATCTGCCAAAAATACTTGTAAAAATTTACCATTATGTGTAGTATGTAAAGGATGGATCGATCTTACTTGACTTTAAACATTGGTGAAAAAATTGTAGAGGTTCTCCAGGCCCTTCGCACTTAGTATTTTAAAGTCTAGCTGACAAGGTCATGCTGCAAGGAGACTGTAACCCATCACAACATGCAAAACGAGGCCCCCACTGTCCACCCCTTCAAGGCGTGGGACTCCCACTCAGGACAGCTCGGGCTCTCTGTGCTACATGTGACTGACGTGGCCATAAAAACAGGCACATCTGTGTCAACCCTTCTATGAAATGTTAGAACAGCTTCATTTTTTTCAAACACAAAATCCTAAGTGTTCTACTGTGTTCCCCTACAGCACAGTGGGTCACCTTGCACTGTGCTGTGTGACCCCTCTCACAGGACAGGGGTCATACACCGGCAAAACCGGCAAGGCAAAGGCCACCAGGACAATCACCGGCCCACCGGAAACGAAGTCGACTTGAGACTGTATGTGCTGTTCCGTTACACCTTTTAGTGACGAGCACATGTTTATAAATACAATTTGAGAAATGTACTTCAATATTTTTAACCAGAAGTATCCAAATGCACTGCCTTTAAATAAATAGAGGCATGAGGACAGGCTATTAATTCCTGGTTTTAGTCAGTGAGTATCAAAGTGTGCTGAAGAATGTCCCCACCCCATTCCCTGGAACCTGTGAATATGATACCTTACCTGAAAATGGGACTTTGCAGGTGTGATTAAGTTAAGGACCCAGGGGTAGAGGTGACCTTTGGCAGACAGTGCAGGCCTGATGACCCAAAGGAGTCCCATGTTGGGGATGCAAGGAAGGGGTTGGCTGTGCTGCGCAGACCTCCCAGGCGGAAGGAATGATCAGATGGAAAGTGGACGCCCCCGTGGGAGCCATCATAAAGACCAGACAGCCGGTGCTGCCGTGAGCACTGGCGTAGACACCAGGGACAACAAAGCGATGTCCCTGGGCCACTACCTGGCCTCATCTCTGTCACTGTGTAAACTCAAAGCCAAAGGTCAGATGCCAAACATGAGAAAGAAGAGAGGACAGGGGAAAAGTCTGATTTGACTGTGTCTTATTTCAATGATAAAAATGTTAGTTTTCATCATGACCTTTATAGGATGAAAATGCCACACTTGTGGTTGTGTCCCTAGTAAACCTGGCACCCAGCCAGCACTCGATACACACTTGTTAACACAAACAAGTGTGGGAGAGCTTCTTTCCTACCTCTCTTCCCGATCCACTTTCACCTGGCCTCCTCGCCAGCCGTGAGAGGTATTCCTGAGGCTAGAACTTAATCATATTCAGGATGGAGGCATCATGGGCATCCCAAACCTCATTACACATCTGAACTTGAATGTATGACCAAGGAGTCCTGGGAAGCTAGTCTGGGAGGTAGAAATGAATTTAAGAGCACACGTGACTTGCCAGCTTGACCCGGGAGTTCTGGCCATCTCCGATGGATGTTTCCTTGCTGCCAGATGACAGGTTGAAAGGGAGAATGAGCTTCTGACAAATGTGAAAGGAACTCTCTGTTTAGCCTGAAATGGCAACAGACAGATCAATGCTCCCATGCAGCTGTGTGACACTGGATTCATTATAGATTTTATAAAGCATTTTATAGCTATAAATGCTTATAAAGCATTTAAAGCTACTTTAGCTATACAAAAAAAAAAAAAAGGAATGGGAAGTAGCATATGATAAAAAAGGTAAGTTAAAAACCCGAATGTCACCCAGAAAACACTGCTGCATCATTTTTCTGATTCTAATAGGCCTCTTCTATGGAAGTACTATTTTTTCTTCAGTCTAACTTTAAGAGCAAGGAGTTTTGATAATGTCCCACAGGATTATGTCATAAAATTGAAGAATGCTGTCCATGAGGATAGTTCTGAGGGTATTCATAGTGTAAGCTTTAAAGGGCTGTCAAGCAGAATCATCCAGGGGGTTGAGTTACTGAGCCACCTAAATGTGTTAAATAATATCTTGGGATTGCAGTATATAAAATCCATCATCTTAAGAAGTTTAAAAGTTAATTATAAAAATATAAGTATTTAACCTATGGTTTCCTTTCATGAAATTTTATACAAGAAACCTGAAAAGGTATGAGACCAGTTTTCACACTTGATATTCACAAAGTATTCAGAAATTTTCCAGGTTCCCAGTTTTCTAGCCTCATCACCGCCGTGAGCTGCTCTGTTATATTTGCTTGAACAGGTCGAATTTCCTACCAGCTATTCCCTCCTGTGATCTTTGCTGGGTACAGTCGAAAGAAATATTCTTGTCCCCTCCCCTGTTCTTTCAATATTGTTCCTTAAGAAGCTCCCTGACTCACAAGGTTTTAATTATGAAAGCAAGACAGTGTCTCAGAGTGCAAACTCTCATTTTTGAGTAGCCACGAAGGCTACCCATGGTGCACGCTGTGGCTGACTCCTAACAGACCCCCATTAATCAGCAGGAGCGTGACTTGGAAGTTGATCTCAGTTAAGGGGCTTCCGATTGCCAAGAGATGAGGTTACCTTTGGTCTGAAAATGGGAAAAGGACCCAAGTCTAGCCAAGGAGAAGAAAGAGGTTTTGGTAATAGTTTCTGGAAAAGTTCTACCACGTACTTTCGAGCAAAGAGAAGTCCGTCTCTCCTCCAGGGCACGTGAACAAGGGAGCACGAAGCCCGTCGGCCACGTTGGAACCATGGTAACCACTGGCCTTTGGATCAGGCCACCCAGTGGGTGGACAAACTACCTGAGAGCACGACAAAGGTCTTCAATCCTGTTATTGAACTGCCAGATGAATCTACCTTCTTGACTTCCTCTCTGGTGAGGAGATAAATTTTCTACTTAAGTCAATTCGAGCATGCAAACCAACACTGATGGATGTCATTTCTCTCTCCTACGTACACCCAAACCCGCATCCCAGCTACTGTTCGCCAGTTCTGCTCATCTGTCAACCTCGCAATACCTCCCAAACAGAACCCACGTCCTTTCTGAACAGCATCAGTCTCTGAACTCCCCAGGACTGCGGTCCCTGGGTCGTTTTTTCACTTCTGTGCAGGTCCTGCCGTTTCTTCGAGTTGTGATCACTCATCCATCTACTCACCCGTCTTTGCAGCCTTGCTGTCCTAGTTCAGATATTCACCACCGCAGGGCTACACGACCACACATTGCATACCCAGATACGCACGCGTCTTCTCATTTCTCTGCAAAACAGGCCTCACTACGGGGTGGGGTTTGATTGTGATACAAAGTAACGGGGACATCTCTGGGGGTTGATCACAACACAGAAATGGTATTTTGTTCCTTCTGCTAAGATGGTATCAGCTCTTAAAGATGCAGATCAAATATCAGCTCTACTGCAAAGTTGCTTTTACTCCCTTGGTGCAAATAACTCCCGGACTCACACGCTGTGTTTCTCTCATAGCTCTGGCTTCTGCTACCTCGCACCAGAATCCTTTAACTCTGTGCCCCTCTGCTCCGTATGAGAACAAGGTTTGCTTTGTATTCATCAGATATGCTCCCAGCACCCACATGTTTGATGACAAGGATCTAGAAGCTGGCTTTCTCCACGTGTTCCGTACACATGGATTTTAAACACAAATCAGGTGGGGGGGGGGGCGGGGAGGGTTAAATGCCATTTTTATGGCCTAGAACTTAAACTTGCATTAGCATGCCTTTTAATCCCTCTTCTAGATTGCGAAAATGGATGTTAAAGTACTAAATAAAACAAGTAAAATCCCAACCCTGATATACACTCTTCAACATGTTTCTCAACTCTAACAAGTAGACAGTAGCTATTATTCTATGCTTATTCATTGGAATTCAGATAGTTTCTGGTGTCTTCCTTCCTTCCTTCCTTCTTTCCTTCCTTCCTTCCTTCCTTTTTTCCCTACTTCTCAGCCTGTGACATTAATGAACATTTCGAGTAAAATACGAAGATTAGATTCTTGAATAGAATAAATTTAATTTTCACATTACCTTCCTAATTTTCATTATTTTAATTTCACTACCTTCCATCTTGAATTCAGCTGGGCAGAGCAGAGGTTCCGGGTTTGCATGTATGTAAGGGGTAAAGTCATCTTATCCCCTTCTCTACATCATGCCTACCCGTAAAATAAAAACATTTTCTTTCTCTAAAGCACTGAAGAAATCATCCCTCCTCCCTACTCTGGGCATTGCTCCTCCCCGGTGGGGGCAGAGTACAAACACTACCATCCTTGGAACAGACGGAAGGTTACAATTTGCCTTCACATATGGCCTGGCTCAATTCTTCTTCGATCCTGTCTTTCAAAGCTGCGTGTGTGCTGACCCCATGCCGTCTCCCCTCCTGCACGCGGTCAGCCCACAAACGGGGGGACAGAGTGCTCTTCTCTTTGCTACTTACTTGTTACACTCAATTCAAGCAGGAAGTTTTCCAGCAGAAGAGAAGCTGGAATTTTTGATACCAGCCTCTTCTAACAATTCCCGGAGGAAAGAGGGGCATCGTTAATCCTGCATGCACACAGGTAATTCTCAAGTGTGTAAATTGAAGAAATGAATAGCTAGAGAATACACATTTGTATTTACTGCCTCTTTAAGGATATAAAGAGGTAATTTTTCAGAGTACTTACAAATATTTGAAACATAGAATTTTCTTATATTTAATATGGCATATAGACAGCAATTCCTGAGTTAGCCTCTCTACTTTCCATAGACCATACATGAAGACATGGAAAATGATGAAAATTCTGGATGCTGAGATCTCACACACAGATAATCCAATGCTAGAAATGGGAAGGAGGATTTCCATCAACTACCATGAGGCTGATCTGGAAATCAATTTAAGGACCAAAGTTACAGGGTATAAACTCAATACGCACGGATCAGTTGCCTTTCTATATATACACTAACCATGTCGTCCTTTTAGAACACAAGTCAGTTCATTTCACTCCTCCCCTCAACCCTCCAAAGTCTCCCTAACCCAGAGGAAGAGCCAAGTCTTCTGCCGCCCTGCCAACCTGTGCCCTCCCCGCCCCGCATCTCCTGCCACCCTCGGCCCGTGGCACTCCAGGCACACGACTGCTTCTCGGACACACCAAATATTCTCCTCCCTCAAGACTTCTGCACCTGCTGTTCCCTGTGTCTCGAATGCTTCCCCCTCAAACATCTGGAAGATTGCTCCTTCATTCCTTCAGGCGTTGGCTCACGTGTGAGAGGAGCTGTCTCTGAGCATGCACCGCCAAACTCCCACTTCCCGCCCACGGCTCCTTCCATCAGATCTGTGCTCTTCGGTGCCCTCACCACAACATGTTTGTTCCACGTTCCTGTATTTTTTTTTTTTTATCGGTGTCTTTTCCAAACTAGAAATCTAAGCCCAACCAGAGCCCAGACTTTGTATTTATTCATCGCTGTATCCACAGTGCCCAAAATTGTACCTGGCAAGTCAAGTTTGAATAAAAATCGTTGAGGGATTGACTCTGCCCTTGTCCCTGGACGAAGTAACAAACACTCATGGGCTTATCCAAAGGCACCGTAGAAACAGTGTCTCAGAAGAGAATCTCTGACAGATGTCCTAACAATGTGTGCTGACACAATTATTACCACTAAGCAAGACCATGTGGGAAACAAGAGGGAAAAGTCGACATACAAAGAAGAAAAATCAACAGGAAAAGACTTCAAGACAAAAGACAGATTAAAAAAAGTAACAATCAAAAAAGATATTGGATTTTAAAAAAACAACTGAAGAATTAAAGCTTACACTATGTATGGGTAGGAACAAGCACAATTAACAAGACAAGACAAATGCTGAAGCAGCGGTTTATTACTTTATTCAGCCAAAGCACATCGAGGGCTCCTGCATGTCAGGCAGGAACAAGGCAACGGAGACTCGTTTTGGTGCGTGTGGCGTGAGGTGGGCAGGCCCACGGGCTGCTGTGAGAGTCTAAGCTAGAACGAGGGCTGGGCAGCCACCTCGGGGATATGTATTGTGGTAGCCTTGAAATGCGTCATTTCTAAATCTCGTATTTATTAAAATAATACAAAGAAAGAGCTATGATCATAAAAAGTCCATTATAAAATTTATATTAGAAATATTTGTATATAGTATATGTAACTATCTTAGATATACGAAAATGTTAAATAGCCCGGGCCGGGTGGCTCTGTTGGCTGGAGCATCATCCTGTGCGCCAAAAGGCTGCGGGTTCTAGTCCCCGTCAGGGCACAGACATGGGTTGCGGGTTCAGTCCTTCGCCGGGGTGCCCACTGCGGGCAACCAACTGATGTTTCTCGCTCTTTTTCTCTCCCTTCCTCTCTCTCTAAAATAAATATATCCTCAGGTGAGGATTAAAAATAAATTTTTTAAATGTTAAATATTCGAAACAAGTGAGATGTATACAGTAAAGGAATTATCAACTAAGTATTAAGAGCACCAAACAATGGAGCACTGTGCAACCATTAATAAATAGAAATAATCTTAAGAACATGGAAAAACCACAATCGAATGTTAACTAAGAACACAGGATCAGTTACACAGAAGGAATTCAAACACAGAGTTCTCACCTTTGGAATTTGGAATTCAGAATTATATTTTCATCAACAAACACATATTACTTTAATAATCAGAAATAATGATTACTAGACAAAATAAAAATGAACTAAATTTTTCATTTTCTCCCACATTAGTGCTTCATATGTCTATTTCTAACCCATTCCAACACAGTTCTCATAGCCTAGAATTATCAACTTGACTTTCATAACAGATTCAAGAAAGTCTGTTTTTTCTCAAACCATTCTTAAGTTTTTTATCTTTGTATTCCTACTCCAGATTTCTAAAATATTAGAGATATAACTTTTTTACTGCATAAATTTTCTAAATTCACTGTTATATTCTCCTTTTATCATCAAGGAAGCAAAAGGATAAAGATTTTATGCAAATGACCCAACAATTCACCATTCACTCCACCTCTTACTATAAAAATGTATTTCATTCAAAAACAATTTTCCATCAAAAATAAAGTTCCTTGTTAAAAATTTTCAATAAAAACCATATCAAGAGTGTGGTGATTGTTTCAGAGGTATACATGTATATCAAAACTTACCATATTATACAGTTTCAATGTATGCAGTTTATTATGTCAATGTATACCTCAGTGAAGATGCTAAATAAAACATAGTACCAAGAAAAGCCACATACTGAAATATGACTAAAATGTCTGCAAGGCAGACACACACAAACACACACAGAGAAAAAAACAAAAGAACCACTCGCTCCTTGAATGCATCAGCAATTTTATTTACAAACACAGTGGAACAGAAAGGCTCCCTAGTTTCTGGAGAAAATTCCTGGTGTACAAACTATAAGGATTTGTCATTCATGAAAAGCAGAAGCTTTCTAATGGGAACAGCTTAGCGACAATTCTGAATAGAGCTCCCCTCATCAAGCAAATAAAATTTTATATAAGCTAATTTTTTTCAAATCCTAATATATAGTTGAAAAGAAAGATGCAGAAAGCAAATTTGAGGGGGGAGGTGCTTTATAGTGAAATTTTCCATATGGTTCTGTATTAATTTACCATACCTTATAATAAACAGAAAATATGCAATTATATATTTATATTAACAATTTCAAATAATGTTTCAGATCCTTTAAAAAAAAACAATAAAATAACCCTCTTCCAAACACCACTAGAAAAGTCAAACGAGATCATTATCAGCCTCTTTTCTCCTTGTGCTTTTAAGATGCTGAACTCAGAAAAGTAAATACTGCACTTTTTCCCCACACATAATTACCTTCTTATAAATAAACAACAAAAATACGGTTCTACCAAGACTACAGTGCTCCGATGTAATCTACAGAGACCAAAAAAGGGGGGAGTTATTCTTTCTTTAAAAAGAGAGGGCAAAAAAGACATACAACATATATTTATAGATCTACATCAGCAGCAACCAACTCTTCTTCTATCTGCAACAGAGCTTTCGCATGGAGGCTTACATCACATGGCGGTGGGCCGTCCAGCTGACCAGGCAAGGAGAGAAGAAAGAACAGTGCTTAGATTCAGAAATACTGGAATAACGCCCCTGGGGATGCACAGAAGTAATCACTCAGAGAATGGCCCCGTGAGGTAGAGAGAGTCACCTTGTCACTCACTTAGGGTAAAGCTAGGCAAATGACAGCCTCTGGGTACTAGAAGTCTTTGTCTGCAAGTATGGAGTAAAAATTAACTGCTGATATAGAAGCAGGTTACACTCAACTCTCTTTTATCTGTTTTGGAGAAAAGGCATGGGCAATTTTTCCATGACGATTCCAAAAATCAATTCTATTTGGCTTTGGAGTTTGATTGAAGAGAGGAAAGCACACACACATATACACACGCCCCCCTGTTCTACTTCCAGCCTTGACCTTCTCCAACCTCAGTGGCAGGGTCCAGAAAAGGACTGGACCGCTGGGGCAAGAAGACTCAGACCCCACTGACAGATAAAAGAGAGTTGACTGGGCTTAAACCATTTCCAAAGCACTCTTCACATAAAGGGCCATATAAATACCTCTGGGTTCAAAAGCAAAGGGTTTTGCTGATACCACTTGTAACACCCTTTCACAGTAAGGAAGAAGCACATGTTACCAGCATCAAGATTCAAAATATAAACAGTAGCAATGGTTGTCTTTATGTAGCTATAAACAATATGCAATCTAATTACACTATCCTATGTTGCATAACACACAAACAAGAACATGATTAGACACAAAATTGCATGTGAAGTCTTTTAAAAACTCAATTTTCCAGAAATGACATGGAAATACTATTAGAATTAATGCTCTCCATTGTAAAATACTGCATGTATTGATATATGATTACATAGTAACAAAGCATAAACTGACTATTCTTTATGACCTTTTTAAACCAGTTTTTAAAGTTGATCATACTTGAAATCTCATAATCAGAGCCCACTGTTAAATAATGGAAATCAGCTAACAATGAGGGAATGATCCTTAGCCAAGTAACAGATTACAGTCTACACCACAAGTTTATTTTAACTGTCTGTTTTGGTTTGTTCACATCCTCAAGTCCTTAGCAGTCTGTCCAGACGCTGAGCACAGGACAACCTCCTGACTCGGGCGCACGTCCCGCTCCAGTCCCTCAACCCACAGCACCCCCTTGCGTGGCTAGAATCCCAAGCTGTGACCCATTCATGGACCCTCCGAGTGGAACACACTAAGAATCCTAAAACCTGGCCTTCTAAGGCAGGGAGCCTGAGGGGGAGGCGGTGGCAGGTTCAGGGAAATGCATGGGAACTCGTGGCTTTCTTAAAAGACAAGAAATTTTCTCCCTGATTTGCTCTCTTACATTTGAATCTGAGATAGCAGTTGTTGCAGTACAGTTGGTTGTTTCTGATTCTGACTTCGGCTCCTGAGGAAGAGCCTCCGAGGTCACACTCACAGGCAGAACACTGGAGGACAAAAACAAAATCCACAGTCAGTGAGCTCAAGAACGCTTGGGACACTCCTGGAAAAACGAAATGATCAAAGTGCAGCTGCGAAGCTCTTAGATGTGTTTCAGAAAAAAAAAAAAAAAAAAAAAAAAAAAAAAAAAAAAAAAAAAAAAAAAAAGCCCAAAGATCATTAGTAGATTAAAATCAAGGCTGCCAGATGAGACATTAAAGAAATCATAAAGCCAATTTTAAGAGCCAAGATGATCATTCTAAACATACCAAAGAGCAAAAATGATTCGCTGACTGGCTTAAAGAAATCTTGCCTTCACTTCTCTCAGGGGAAGGGTAGAGGATGAAGCGCCACGTGAAAGAACTGGCGAAGCGCATGAACACCTTGTCTCTGGCACTCCACTCTGCAGTAGGACACGCCTGGGGTCCCCACCACCCCAGCGCGGAGGGTGCTCTCACGTGGCGCTTTCACTTCAAGGCTGGGTATTTCAGTTCCATGTGCTCAAACACTAATCGTTTTGAGTCACTCTGCTATAGACAGGAACAGCCCAAGCCCACAGTATACAAGCTTGAACAAGCTGTGGTCAGGGCGACTCCAGCATCCACAACCAGAATCACGCTTTGGCCCAACACAAGTTCAAGAATCAATGAGATGTGTCTCTAAGACAGTTACTACAAAGTAGTTACAGCCTTAGTTCTTTAGTATATGCAAGAACCCATCAAATATAAGCAGGCTTGTGACCGTAAAAATATTTACAATATTTTCCTTACATAATCTCTCTATTCAAAGGGAGGCTCTTGGACACTTTCATAATTGCACATCCCATCCCCATGCTGTTATTTGACATTAGCAAATTACGTTTCACGTACGCCTACGACTGATAGAGAAAGCATTTATGCCCTGTGAATTGTACTAACAGAATCTTAACAGGCAGGAGATAGGAAGTGTACAGCATTTCTACATTTAATTTTTGAAATTAGGTTCAAGATTGGAGGACTAAGTAAGTAGTAGCAAGCAATTTGAAATTCAAAACGCAGCACAGACGGACAAATCCAGCAGCACCTAGCTCGTGAATGGCACCTCCACACCCAGCAGCGCTCAAAGAAGCCATGCGCGCTCCAAGCAAAGCTGTGCGGGCCGCAGAGGCTACGTCTCTCAGTCTCACCTTAAAACAATACAAATGATAACAAAGGCCCAGGGACTCGATGATCATGGCAGCTCCTTTGCCCAGAATGTTACTGCAGTAGGAGCACACGCGCTTCCCACTGACCGACCTAGAGGCGGAACAAGAACGGAAGGGAGGCTCTCATCTGTGCGGCTCAAGGTCATTACTTTAAAATCACACTCGGGTGTTAACGTTAATAATTGAAGAAGGTCTTTGTATCTGTGGGAGGAAAAGTTTCGCCAGCCAATCGAAATATGCCTTGATTATACTGTACCTTGAAGGGTCTCCCTGGAGGCTCTGAAACCCTTGACACCTGTTCACTAAATGAACAATTTCAGCGTCCCGAGTCCATTCTGCGCTTTGAGACGCCACGCTCCTTTGATCACCTCTGTACTTGGCGTGGCCTCCCCCTCTTCCAGAACACAACTATATCACATCATTTCACCCACCAGAACACCCCCGAGCAGCCCCAACATTCCTTTCCCATCCTCTTGCTCATTCACCCAACATCCAAATGAAACAGAGGTAGCAGCACTTTCCTGACTGTGCCACTGGCTTGCGGGACTGCCTCTGCAGAGAATGGAATGCAAACTGCCTGACAGGTACCACTTAGATAGGTAAGGAGAGCTTCTACTTCCCTTTGGATAGAAGTCTCACCTTCTCTCCCAGGTGGAAGGGCTAGGCCACATCTCATCTGCGCATCCCGCAGCATCAACAGAGCCCTTCAGCGGCACCGAAAAGTGCACAGCTATGGAGCGCCCCCTGGTGGAGCGCCCCCTAGTGGAGCGCCCCCTCTGGGACAGAGACCTTTTCAGGGCAGAGAAGCCCAGGAACTGCCTCCCGTGTGTTCCCCTAGGACGGGACTCCCAGGAAATGGGTGCTCTGTCCTCTGCTTCGCATTCCCCTGACCATGGCCTTCATCCTCCTCCAAAATGTACCATGAATTCTCACCCTGTTGTCCCTTCATTCAAACTCCCTGCCACACATTTTATAGATCCCGGTACAAGTAACATTTTAGATGGGTATGAAATATATTCTCTTAACAAAACCCCTTATTTGATGGCTAAAAAAAACAAATCCCATTATCAATCATTGTGTTTCTACTTTTCAGCATTTCCTTGGCAGGGAGGCAGTACAGGCTGGCAGAACTCCCTTTGGGTAGCGGCAGACACACAGCTGCGCATGGCGTCGTGACGCATCAGCGGTCAGTGAAGAAGCTACACAGACCTACACACCCAACCTGAGTTTCTGTCTGAGCGCTCCTCCATGGACACGGACAACAGCGTGGTGATGGCTGGGGGAGGAGGGTCTAAGGGGACTAAACGCTAATGGGAAAAAATGCAATGAAGATTAAATTTTTAAAAAGGCAAGTTTGGAATCACGACCTACCATGATAACTCTCACGCAGTTCCTGTGGCACATGACCTACAGAACCGGCTGATGTGGTCTGAATACAATGTTGGCAAGCCAGAGGAGGCGCGCCATGGTTTGGGAGATCGAAGCCCCAAAAGGCAGCATCTAACTACTTAACTTTATTTTTTCATCCAGCTTGTTAAAAGTTTCATGGACAAGGAAGCTTAGTCATAACGCTTTCCTTTTACACTTAGTTTCTATCAAATGAGTTTATACGGTCTTATTAAAACAGTCAACCAGTTTATAATACTGCTTTCACTCATAAATTTCAGATGCATTTATAAGCTACTGTCTGTTTTTATGATTCCCTGTTGAGAAGCATTCGGGTGCGTCTGTCTCCAAGACACCGACCGCGGCACCAGCGAATGGGGCAGGGGCAGCGATGCTGGCGTTTTAAAGGTCCCCAACGCTTTGCAAGACATCCATAAATGCTCTTAGAACACTATTTAAAAAGCCCCCTGAACTGATCTGATAAAAGAACACTGAATTTGACGCATTCGAAAAGGCTTGGCATTCTTTGGAACGCTTGGACCAGCTTGGAGAAAATTTTAAAGAAAAAATACACCTGAAACTAAGAAACGAAGACTAAAAAGGACCTCACCTGTTGCGCAGCTGGGAGCCCGATGGTGCCGCTGAAGGGACCTGGCCGCGTGGTGTGGGGGAAGGTGCCGTGGCGGCCTTCGGAGGCCCGGCTGAAGGAGCGGGGATGCTGGAGGACGGATTTCGCATGTAGGCACGGTTGGACGTGGACAGCAGCTGAGGTGGCGGGCGGCTGAAGTCCTGGACAGAGGAGGACGCGTGGACGCCCGCAGACTGATTGAGCCAAGGGGCCTGTCTCCAGGAGCTGGCTCGTGGGGACTCCAGGTTATCTAGAGATTCACCTCTGACACACAGAAAGAATGAACCAAAATTGTGTAACACATTCAATTAGAAATCTGTTTAACATTGCGGTCATTAAAATATCAATTTTATGTGTTTTATAAGCAGGTACTAAGTCCAATCTGACAAGTCCAATTGCATATAAAATTGCCTTTAAAACTCAGGTTTCTTTTTATCAGAGGTATCATGATGTTTCATATTCAATTAACCTTCACTTATTTTTATTTACTTGGTGTTTATGTAAAAGAATAAACACCATGGAAAAGAAAATACTAAGGAAAATATTTTTAATATAAAATGCTAAGACAAAGACCACAACTGTGTCCTTCATATCTTTAACTGTTTAGATATAACAGTCTTCATTTTTAACCCCTACCCCACCCCCCAAAAAAACCCACATCCTTTTAGGCATCTACATATGCCCGGTATTAGCCTAAACACTATCACAAAAATATTGAATTTGATCTTCCCAACACTACGTTTGTTTGCTTGCTTATCTTTTAGATCTGACAGACCTTAACTTGTCCGTGGTAAAAAAGAGCTAGTCAGCGGTGGGACTGGCTTTCAAACCCAGTCTCTGTCTCTCAATTCCAAAGTAACCCAGGTCATTTCTACGGTGTCAGCCTCATTCACTCACCACCAAAAACTCATACAAATGCTACTTTTGGAAAATCTCTCTTAAATGCAGTCGTATGCTTACATGAATTCTGATCCACAAAGAATGACTCCAAATTAGGAGGGCATTTTTCTACCTGGTTAATTTTGTTATAACTTCTAACACTTTGTCTGTTATTCCAAAATTTGAGCTACGTCTATTTTTCTTCTGAAGTCACGTACATCCTACATCACCATGATGAGACAGACACAGGCAGGAGAGAAGGTGTCTGAAGAAGAATTAGGTTCTCCCCTCTCTTACTTACCACAAGTTACCCACCCTAGTCTTAGAAGTAACCATTCTTAACTGTGTATTCTTCTAGACTTTTTCTCACATGTGTGCACGTATGTGAGAAAAACATACAAGCTTACATACGTAAGTACAGCAATGTCTATAGACATATGTGATATACATGCTGTGTTTAACATGGGTAAACAAATAGGATTGGTCTACAATGCATATTCTTCACAACTTGCTTTATTCCATGTACTACAGATGATCTTAGAACTATCTTCGGGGCTTAGCCTCTTGCAAGGTTTCCTCTTCGAATCCAGGGGCTGTGCCAAGAGGCAGCCCAGCAGCTACGTGGTGAGGCGCGTATGGAGAACAGGCTCCAACCAGCAGCTCCAGCTGAGCTCTCGGTCCAGCTTTTACATGAGGGGTCAGCAGACCACAGCCCACTGCCAGCATAGGTACCATGCCATTCATGGGCGATGGGCATTTTATATTTCCAGTCATACAACAACAACAACAAAGAAAATCTAACAGAGACTTATTATGTGGCCAGTGAAGTAAACTATTTACTATCTGTTCCTTCGTACAAAAAAAAAATTTTTTTTTTGGCCAACCGTGGCTCTGGATAACTACAGCTGCCCAGTGCCCCAAGGAACACCCTGTGAAGAACTGCCTAGTCGATCCTCAGAATGGTGGGATACGGTCAATCATGTTTCACCCCACAAAGTTTCGAGGCAGTGCATCATGTAGGAATACGCCACCTCCAATTCTTTAACAGTCGTGTCATACTCCACCTTATCAGTGTGCCCCTGATCATTTATTTAATGAGTACTAGGGGCACCCTTATCAGTGTACATGGTTTCTTTTAATTGTGAATTTAATAATACTTAAGTATATATTCTTTGACATAGTTTTGCATACTTAACCCAATACATCCAGAGAATAAAGTACCACGTACGAAACTGCTCACAGGGTACAAACAGAAACTTCTTATAAGCACTGGGAAAATATCCACCCAACTGGGAAAAAGAATTCCTGTTTCTTTATACAGTTGTCAAAAGTAGACTGAGTCACTCAACCCTCTACAAATCCCATAAGTGAGCTACACCATTGCTGTTTTACAGGTAGTGTTCGTCTTCCATACATTTAACAACTTTGTTTCTTTTTCTGTGACTATCTGTCCATATCCGCTGTCTGTGTCTATAAACTCATCAGGGTTCATTTACTCATTTACAGAAGTTAGTTGTACATTGGGATAACTGGCCCTTTGTCTGTAATGTGTTGGAAATAATTTTCCCTAAGTTTCTCAGCTGTGGAAACACTGCCTAAAAGTAGCTTCAGTATGCGTTTACTCAAGACACATCTTTTAAAATGTTCATTCTCTCATCTCCAATTAATTGACACCTATATTATTTTTCAGGAAGTTAAAAAATTCGATTTTCGCGCCCTGGCTGGCGTAGCTCAGTGGATTGAGCGCGGGCTGCGAACCAAAGTGTCGCAGGTTCGATTCCCAGTCAGGGCACATGCCTGGGTTGCAGGCCAGGCCCCTAGTGGGGGCCACGTGAGAGGCAACCACACACTGATGTTTCTCTCCCTCTCTTTCTCCCTCCCTCCCCCTCTCTAAAAATAAAATAAATAAATAAAATCTTAAAAAAAAAAAAAATTCGATTTTCGCACTTTGTGAACACCATCATGATTCCAATCTCACCATTATCTTGGTATAAATAAACAAATAGAGGCTTAATTTTTAAGTTCGGCAGCCAAGAAAGCACCGAGGACTGCATGAGTTATTGAAGCGCCTGAATCGCACTTCCGAGTTGTACACCCAGCTCTGCAAACTATGAGCCATTTGGCTTTCTCTGCAGGCGTTCTCACCTTCAGCCCCAGTTTCTTCACATGGGAAAACAGAAAGACTGTCCCTGCCTCACTGCACTTTCCCCAGATTAAGTCAGATGACATAGACAAAGCAACTGACACGTGTCTGCCGCCTAGTAGGTGACCATGGCAAGGACTCCACCTCCCTTCCTTCTCCCGATCTCGGATGCAGAGAAGAAGTTGTGACAGCATTTCTGCCCACGGGAGCCAGCACGTCTGTGAATTAAATATTTGCCTCACAGCACGGAAGAGGAAATCGGTCCTGAAACATCTCGCACCTTCTCATGATCCCTGGCAGACAAATGGGCTCCTTATTGACGCTGGAACTGCGCTGCCGGATCCAGCTGTTGTCGTTGTGCAGGGACGTCCGCTTCCTCATTTCCTGGAGGATCTGCTGTCTCTCCAGCTCCGCCTCCGATGGAGCCTGCTCCTTCTTGGAGCTCCTCTGTAATGAGCTGCTGCCCCCAACTTGGTCTAAATATTTACTGCTTCCTAGATTAAAAATACATCAAAAGCTGCAGGGTTAACACATTTCAAAAAGGATAATGGCTAAACTTCCAAATATAGTGTAGCAAAAAATGTGACATAGGACAGGTGTGCCAACATTGTCAATTCTCAATGAGACCGCTGCCTGGGAACTGGAAGTTAACAGTCTCCTCTTCCTGGAAATCCCAGTTCCACACCCAGAGGCACATCACGCAGCGCACCCAGCAAAACTAAGGAGGCTGCCTAAAAAGCAAAGAGCCAGCAGTGATTTCAGCAATATTAAGTCCCACAATGTTCATGCAGAAAGTTTCTCGTCCACTTTTCCCTTCCTTCCTACATTCAATCCAACAAGCCCATGCTCATTGAATGCTTGCTGAGACGACTCCACAGGGAACGGGGAGTTCTACTCTTCCAAAAAATGTACACTTCCCCTGGGGAGACAGCGAAGACAGATGCATGCATCTCCAGATGTCATGACTCAAGTCTCCATGGTATAAGTCACAGAATTTCAGTCATGACCAGGTTGAAGAAATAAGGGCATACTCAGTCACTGAAATGGCTTTTGTGAAACTAAAAAATAGCCAAGTCATCCCAATGATAACCAAGGAATGCTACGAGCCTTGTTTTTCCTCTAAGAAACTGACAAAGCCATAATTTGGATGTTGAATTTATGAATGAAAATTAAGTCAGGGTTTATCCTGAAGGCTCTGTCTCATTGAGTTTGCTGATTAATTTCTGACTTGGGTAAAACATCCCAAACTTCGCAGTGTCCTCCCCACCTTAATTCGAATTAGAAAATTTCACATAAGAGTTTCTTTTCTCTCACTCTCCAGATTCACTGTTATTTTCATACTCTCAGAATGTACAGTGTTTCTGTCTTAGTTCTTCTTCAAGTGAACCATGGATGAGGCCACCAAAGTTTTCTTTAATACATCCTTGTTCATACTTGTGTGTACGCGCTGCTTGTCAATTTGGTCAGATTTAAATAAAACATTTTCTATTTTAAAAGCACCTTATTGGCATAACCAAGTTTTTTAATAAAATATTTGATAGCTTCCACTGCCTACCATTCTAACCAGATTAATAACACGAGCCCCAAATATTAACAAGACTATTTCGGAGAATCACCCTTGCCATTACGAACTGGTCATGTGTTTAAGTTCAGGAGAGAAGATTACCAATGCAGGTTAAAAAAGTTTCGTGGCAGACTGAAATACTTAGACCTTAATTTTAGTGGTGGTTAGTGGCAAATTGAGGGGAAAAGAAACCAGAAATCCAAATAGGTAAGACCAGAAGAATGAGATCAGAAAGCATCTGGTAATTGGGAACTGAGAGAGAGAACAATTTGGTCACAGAGTTCCTAATGGGAAAAACAGCAGAATAGGCTGGGAAGTTAAACGAGGAGCAGATAATGAGAGGGAAAGGGGTGATCGCAGACCCTGATAAAAACTGTAAATTTTACAAGCTTTAACAAGAAGCGACAGATTAGCTTCCGACTTGTCGATGTGGTTTGGCTCACAGAGGGTTTTAAATTTTTATAAATTCTTTGTCAGTACTTAAAAGATAATGTGAAAATCCAGTCTTTTGTGTGACTTCTCTTTTACAGGAGAGATGGTTGGTAACCACAGGCCTGCGTCCTCCCACAGGCAGGAGCAGGCTGGAGCTGGGAAGGGGCAGTCCCCGGAGACGGGCGTGTTCAGCACATGCGCCTCAGTCTTCACCTGGACCTTCGTTCACTTTCATACCTGACTGAAACCCAGCCTGTGCAAAGCCTGGTATGCAAACCTTGCGTAAAATCATGCTTTTTGTTTAGTTTTGTTTTTCTTAGTTATATAACACCAGCTACATATGTTCCTAGAAGTGTACTTTATACTAACAATGTTAGGTTACAAATTGTTTTTACCAAGTTAGTGAAACCATTATCATTTTTGATTTTTTGACATCTTGTCATTTAAATGGATAGTTTCAACTTTCATACCATTTTGAAGTCCCCTAGTATTCTGCAGAAAACTTTTCCATTTTTTTGGCCACAAGATGAAATCTACTATACAAAAGTGTATCAGCAGCACTTTGCAAAATTTCCACATATTTCATTAGCTATTTTAAACCATTTTAATCTCCCAGTACTTCCTCCCTTATAAAGTGAAGCCAAAATAAGCAAAGGATAGTTTTGTTTTTAAACACAAATGCTAAGAATATGCAGTATTTTAATAATGGAATATTAATGAATCTGAAATATCTTGACCTTAAATGTACTACTCATAGCATGTGATAGCACAAACAAGCAATTCTGAAAAAAATTCACATTTACCATTTTTATTTGCGGGGTGACCATCCAGCTCAGTAGTGGATCTGGATTTATTCCTACAACACAGAACACAGGATATTACATATCTCTCATTAAGAACATCCTTTTCATATTTATGATGAACACCAAAAACATTACTTTTAAAAGAAGCTAATTTATTTCCTGTGTCTGTTGAGAGCCATACTTATTTTCACACAAAGGAATTTTTCATGTTGCACAAACAGCCGCAAACAGTGACATCTCAAGAACAGAGAATAGCTTGATGCTAGAAATACATCAACGAGAAAATCTTCCGCATCTTGCATGATGATTAAGCCTATGATTTGACCCTATCATACAAACTCTGCCTCTCTTCTGGATCTCAAACTTGCCAGAATGTACAAAGCATCTGTCCTAAGGTCACCTAACATCAAACTGTCCCACCTGGTTCGTGCTGCCCTAGGCTCAAGAAGGCAACTTTTGGGGCATCAGGGTACCACTCTGCAAGAGCAACTTACCAAATGTTCTCTAGTGTTCCAAAGAGGTACCGGAGTGTGCTGGCACAGACAAGTCCTAAAAATCCCTGACCTTGTAAGGGTGAAATATAGCTCTGCGCAGCAACACACACTGACCTCATTCTCATTCTAGCAGGCACAATAACTTCTAATAACAGGAATGAAAATGAATGGTATACATTTCCACACACATGTATACATATATCACATGTGTATGCATATAACATACATGTGTATGTGTACATTTAATAATGTATAATACATAATAATGTAACACCTGTTAGCAACATTCACAAATGGTTTCATTTGCATTAATATAGAAGAAAATATTCTTATGACAAGATGTTCAGCCACACTCCTTAAGTCCTCTAAGGCAGAAGTGTAGAACTCATTTTCACTGGGGGCCACATCAGCCTTGGGGTTGCCCACGAAGGGCCAAAATAATTTTAGGACTGTATAAATGTAACTACTCCTTAACTGTTAAGGAGTTGAAATTACATCTGGCCCTCTGAAGGCAACCTCGAGGCTGATGTGGCCCCCGGTGAAAATGAGTTTGACACCCCTGCTCTAGGGCATGCTGTCTCACAAATGCCTAGAAGTATTTCAGATTTTCCAGGATTCCTTACGTTTCTTTTCTCTGCAAATTTCTTTCTCAAGGTAATAAGCTGTATAATCAAAGCTTATTTAAATGTACAAATAAACCCATAGCTTAAAAAAAGAGAGATACATATTTTAATAATCTCCAGATACCCAGAAACACTCATTATAAATAAGGTCATGAATCACTAGAAGATTTCTCTAGCTTGATTAATATCAGCCCACTGTTACCTGTGCATTCCTTTTCCCTATCTGCTCTGAGCCCTGTTCATTCACCCTGAATGCTTATACAGGTGAGTCTTTCCTTATCTGGAAGGCACTCTTCCTAAAGAAGAAATTTCAGCTCCAAAAACACAAATTAATGGTCATACATGGGATATTTTTAATCTGTTTAGAAGTCCTTAGTAATTTCAAAAGTGCAAGGCATTTTAAAAAATTACGTAAGAACATTAAATTTAATGTTTTAGAAAATTTTAAGATGTATCTAGAACTTTTCAGATATCTGAAATCCTTTCTGCATTCCCCCAAAACTGACCAGCAGTTCTAATCAAATAGGAAGTCACAAATTCTCATTTCAGATGTCCGTGGTAAGCTTATGCCATGGCTTATCACCTCTTTGTGCTGCATGTTGAAGATACACAGACAGTTTGGTCTCACTGCCCCGGCCGGCAGCCGGCCTACTCACACGAGTTTACCTAGTAAACTGGTAGTAGGCCCATGACGAACCCAGTCAGCTAAAAGAAAGGCCAACTGAATTCCGCCCAAAATGCTGACCCACAAATCATCAATTAAGTTACTACATTGAGGGATAGTTTTAAATATCAACCAATAAGATCTCTTTTCATCACATAAAAGATCAAGAGCCACACGAGTTCTAAAAGACACCTGGGCAAGCCCCCAAAAATGCATTCGAAGCCAAATACTCCAACCAAATTACAATGACATGTTCTACACACCTGTCACTAGGAAGCAGGCCTGAAGATTCTTCCTCTCCCTTTGGTATATCGTAGGAATCAACAGGCCTAAAAGACAGAAAAAGTTTCCATCAAATTAAAGACTTTGATGTTTTCCTTGAGTTTAAGACATAGATTTTAAAAATGATGTTATTCTAGCATCTTTGCAAGAATGGCCTCTTGATTGAAAACCAAACACCCAGAAATATTTCAATCAATCAATCACTGCAGAAAACAGACCTCCTACTACTACGAACAGACATTTACAACTCATTCCACAAATATAGGCCGCATGCCTGCTATGATCCAGGAGTGTTCTAGGAAAACAAAACAAACTCATGGGCCTCGTAAAACTTACATTTTAGAGGGGCATGCAGGCCGGCCGAGAAGCAAACAAATGCATAATAGAAAGCAGGGAAGGGCACGTGGAGAGAAGGGGTAGGAAAGAGGGTGTCTTTTAGATGAGGTACTCTGGAAAGTCTGAGAGGCAACGTTTGATCGGAGACTTAAAATGAGTAAGACAACCAATACATGAGGGAACATTTCTCCAGGCACAGGACCTAGAAAATGCAAAAACCCAGGGGCAGCACATGTTGTGCCTTTTCAAGAAAGGAAAAGTAGGACCGTGCAGCTATAATAAACCAAGTGAGGGGAAGTCGTAGGAAGCCAGGTGAACCCAAGGGCCAAGGCTGTTCATACAAGCCTTGTAAGGCCACGGGGAGGACCTCTGATGGTATTCTGATGTGAGGGGAAGCCAGGAGACCCTGAGCCCGAGAGTAAGGTAACAGAATCATATTTACGATGTAAAGGGTTCGCTCTGGCTGCTTGTGTCCACCTGGGTAGAGAAAGGAGGCTGGGGAGCAGGAAAGCCAAGCAGGTGCCTTTGAAGTGGGGAAGGGATGCGGCAATGCCGCACCGACCGAGGAGCCACGCGTGCCCGCTGGTGTGGGGACAGACCTTCTGTACTGGTATATTTTGACCGACGTTTCCCTCTCTCTCTCCGCCTGGCGCATCTGTTCCTCCACTCGGCGCTTCTGCTCCTCAGCCTCCGCCTGACGCCGCTTCTGCTCCTGCTCTTCCTGGTCCCGCTGCTCCTTGAGCTCTCTCTCCCTCTCCAGAGCCAGCTGCTCCTGCAGCTTCTTTCTTTGGTCCTCTTCCTCTTGCCACCGTCGCCTGTCCTCTTCTCCTGCTCGGGCTCCTTCCCTGTCAGGAGACTTGGACCCTTCACCCCAGGTGGTTTCCAAGGTGGCCACAGCGGGCTCCCGTGGGGTCAGAGAAATGCTGTTTGAGTTCAGCACCATTAGCTCCTACGTGACCAGGAAAAAAGAAAAAAAAATGTGCATTTCTATAATTTCATAATGCTATGTCTATGTGCAGTTTTAGACAACACTTATTGTAGAGGACTCTATTTGAAATGATGTTAAGTTTTTATCACTAACAGAGACACGTGTGGGTAATGGAGATGTAACTTAGAAGATGACTTAAGATCTGTTGATACAATAATTCAGTTACTAGGTAGAGAAACTGGGAGAAATATTGAAACATCAAAGCAAAATGCTAACAAATCAGAGCTCATTGTGTTTTTCAAAGAGCTATGTAGGTGAGTGTGTGACAAAAGCCAAGTGAAATGCATTGTCTTCCATCTTTCAGAGGATTTCACCAACGAGACAGGGAAGGGAGGACATGTCCCAACACTACCTCATTCAAGAACTTGTAATTCTCTCTCTCTGCCTCCTGCTTAGCCCTTTGCCACTCTTCCCTTAGTTTCTCCTGCTCACGCTGATATTTTTCCTGAAAGAAATGATAGCATGTTAATCAATCAATTAATTAATTAATAGGTTGATGTTAATCTTTTTTCATGAGCATTTTTGCTAGCCCTACCCTTCATCTCAATCTTTAAAGACAGAGATATTTTAACTAGTCTGATTTTAGTCCCCAGAGTAGAAAACAGCTTATATGGAATTACCCTGGGAAAGGGCAGACACTCAAGATTGAACGCAAATGCACCCTTTACCATGCTATAATTCAGCAAAGGCCCTAAAGCTACCTGTAAGGGAGACTGAATTCCTCCGAGTACGGAGTTCATGGGGCAGTGAGTTCTCACCAAGCCTACACAGCACCTCTCGCTCGTAAGGAAATCTTACGTTCACCGCAGCACTATGCACGACGGCCAAGACCTGGAAATGACGTGCATGGGTGAGCGGGTAAAGACCATGCTGGGCACGTATGCGATGAAACACCACTGGGCCGTGAGAAAGGATAAAATACTGCCTTGTGCAACAATGTGGATCATTCTCGAGAGCATCGTGCTAGGTGAAGTAAGTCAGAAAGAAAAGGACAAGAACCATACGATCTCACTCACATGTGGGATACAGAACAGAAAACAACAAACAAAAGAAGCAAATACGCTCATGGACAGAGGTGACAGTGCGGTGGTGACCGGAGGGGACCAGGTGGGGAGAGGATGGAGAGACTGAAGGGGCTCAAACGCGTGGTGACTGAGGAGAGCACCCCATGCAACACGCAGATGACGGATCGCGGAGCTGCACACGTGAAACTTACAACATGTTATCAACCAAGGTTGCCCCAACGAACTGAATTAAAGACACAGTACACACGCTCTAAAAATATACACACGGGCTAATAAATGATTTTAAAAGGAGGATTCTGGAAAGCTTCTAAATAAAAATGTAAATTGTCTTTGTATTTTAATAGACAATTATTTTTAATACAAAAAATAATAATTTTGTCTGTGAATACAAAATGCACCGCCTATCAAAGAATTTGTTACGTATGAGGTTATTGGGTTCTTTAATTCTTTTTAAATTTGCTTCTCAGTACGGGTTCACACCGACCAGGGAAGGGCAGCTGGGACAGGCCCACTCCCTGTCCCGCCGCAGCATTCAGCGCTACCTGCAGCAGGCGGTCCTGCTCCTTCTGCCACCTCTCCTGCCGCTTCCGCTCCTCCTCTTGATCCCAAGCCCAGCGACTGGGGGCACTGATGGTTGGAACTGGCAGCTAACCGGTTATGAAAGAAGAGATGCAAACAAAGAGCGTGTTACTTCATTAAGTCACCTATGGAAGCACATTTGCACACATAAATTATTCATATCGCCCTCTGCCTACACAAAGGACAGCTGGATTTCTATTTCAAAATAGGTCTTTTCAACTTGAAAAGACTGGATCGCCTTATTTATTCCAAAAACAAGTGAATGCTACTTACATCAGGAACCACAGAATCAGAGCTTCCTGTATGCGCAGCATGGTGGGCAAGGAAGAAAAAAAATACAGCATAAGTCTTTGCATTTCTATAAAATAATTCCTTTCAGAAAGTTGTATCACTAGCTGTTTCTATGCCAGTATACTAAGTGACATCATTTTTTTTTAAACAACAGGAGTAAGTCCTTTATTCCTCTTTAATTCCATCTGTTTGTTATTTATCTTCCAAATTTAAAGTGAGTTAAAAAGAAAAGAAAAAAGGGACACCAAAGAGTACACCCAAGTGCTAGGTGCTAGCGCTGGATCAATGGTGCATTTCTGAATAGGTAGAGGGTTCTTTTATTAATAGACTGCATAGCATCTTATAGGTTGGCCTATTTAAAAAAAATAATTTCAAATGTTCCAATATCTACCAAATATAATTTTTCACTTGCCACTATTCAGTTACAACGTGAGACCTGTAACTTAAATTTTTCAAGTCTTGTTAATGAGTTACTTTGCTTGAATAAGCCTCTGCATCAACCATGTTTAAGAAATGTTTCCTTTTCCTCTCCTATTATTGGAAACATCAATATTCAAACTTCCTATGTATGACAGTGTCATTCTTTGGGCACGATGTTATTTTGAGTCTTGGGGGTCTACATAAGTGTGTCTGTGTATAGTACAATGAATACAAACAAGTAAGCAAACTTCATAAAATACACTATCACGCAGTATTTTTAAGTTTGCCTGAAACCTCAGCTATCAAATAAATTATTCACTTAAACATTACACTTTTAAGAAAACTGCTTTGAGACTTAGGAAAATATTCTTCCCTAAAATAGCCTGTGAAGAAAAGTGATTAAAAATTAGAATAGAGAAAGAAAAGGCATTGTTTTATTTTAGCCAATTTGACCTAGGAGTATCATACTGTATCAATTAAATTACTGTGGGTAAACAGACATTTGACCAAAAAAAATAAAAATCAAAAACACTAAGGATACTGACACAAATAGACCTTGCGCATGCACAGCTGGTGAACTATTTCTATTTATGATTAAGAGACTATAATTCACTGAAGGAAGAGTACCAGGAGCTTAACACAAAATACAAAAGTCCAGTAAACAGCATGTTATAAGGCAACTTAGTAAATAAATGTCTGATAATCTTAAAAGTAAGAAACAAGAACATTTTCGACACCAACAGCACACTCCCCACTGACTGCGCCATTGCATCTCAAATGTCTGGGTGTTACTTTTAAGTTCCTGACAGTGAAACACAGAGCTCAAACTGCATTCACGAGACGCAGCATTAGGCAACCGTGAAAGGGAAGGAAATGCCAGCCACATGCACAGCACGTCACAAGGGAGCACTGCCAACTACACCAACACAGAGCATCTCGAAAGTCACTTGTTCACAGAGTCACCACAGTTCATTCCCTTTTAGTACACGTCAGAGTTGACAGAGCAGCCCTTTCAACGTTCAAAAGCCGCCATCCCAATAGCAATAAGCAACTTTGCTTTTTTAGTAGGAGCGTTTTCCAGAACCAAAAGGAAAGGCCTGTAAGAAGTTAGCCAATGGCGTGTTGGTGTAATCTAATATTATGCATTCGTAGGAAGCAGTAAGGCTTAAATGAAGTGCCTCATGTCTTCCTGTCACCCAACGGAAAGAAGTGTGTGTTTAATAGCATCTCAACTTTTTAATTAAAAAAAAAAAAAAGAAACTTCAGAGGTGCACGCAAAGACCCATTACCACAGAGGTAGACCCATGAGCTGTAAGAAAAGCCTGGTGACCCTAGGGGAAGAACGGAAATGGGTTACGTTGCTTGGTCATAATGTCAGCCAGACTCAAGTGGCTCAGTGCCCAGCACCAGGCTACCAGGAAGGAGTGGAGGGTGGGAACAATTCCAAGAAAATGCATGAATTGTTATTTGGTGGTTTACCTTGTTCAAAAAATTGTGATCGCCTTTTTAAGTTTTTCAAAGAAATAGGTTCAGATGCTAGTTGAAAAATAAAAAAAAAAAAACATATCAATAAGATGTCATTCATTTTAATTTCTTACCACTGGAACACCAAATGATACTTAATCTATCTTTCTAATCTGTAGCTATATTATTTTTTTATAATAAAAATGACAAAACTAATAACCATAGAATATATGTATTATTTCAAGGCACAAAGACACACATTTTTAGTAGTCTATACTATATTCAAATTAGTAAAGGAACTAATATTTTGATTAATAAGTTTTAGCATACAAGCAGTCTAATTTCACAAAAGCCAAAGTACCATCTTCCATGCTAGGTCACACAGCTCTAGGAAAATGGAAATTAATGCTTTTTGCTTAGGTCAGTCAAAAATCTCTCATAGTGCAAGAAAAGTTACTTATAACTAAGAGTTTTCACAACACAGATGAGTAAAAACGAAACTGAGAAATAATGGGGAGGGAGAAAAGAAAATAAATCATACCCAGAGAAAGAGAAAATAAAAACAAATGCTAAAATTAAAATATTCTTCTAACTAGAATATTTGGCCCTTGTTTTCAGGATCCTACAGCCACTGATTTTAAATGAAACAAATGGAGTCCTGTCAGATAAGAAAGAAAAAGAAAATATTCTGACTTGTATGGATCTGTTGTAAGATTATGGCAAAGACGATCATACTCCAATTTATTCATTAAGTGTAAATGCAATTATTACTTGACACTGACTGTTGTTTGCTCATCTAAAGAAAACCCTCCAATGATGGAACCTCTGTCACCCTGTGTCACTCGTGAGTTAAGGGTCTTATCAGTTTGCTCTGCCTGAGTCACTGGCAGAACAGGACCCGGACATAAAGAAAAGTAAGTCATGTTTTCAAAAGCTCCTTAAACAATACAAGATCAAACAAAATATTTCTGATGATTCAGAAATTAAATACAAAGATAAATAATCCATAAGGAGCGGGAAATTTATAGCCTTATTTTGGCTTTGACATCATGTATTACGAACTGGCAAAGGCAGATTCAAAGCTACCGACTGCTGTAGAAACCCAGTGACTGACTCAAAGCCACCGACTGCTGTGAAAACCCATTTCTAGCAGTGCAGTTTCATAGTGAAAGAAGTTTCATTTTCTTTGGGTCTCTTTCCCTGCCTACGTGGACCAGATCTTTATTTATTTTGTACGCCTAAGGAATAGCACACAGCATGTGGTAGCTAAATTATTTATAGACCAACAGAAGGAAGAAGGGAACGATAACTCTATAGAGCAAAATTATCCTGGATACTACGCCTGCTTTTTTTTATTGTAAATGGGTACTTCTGCTAACAACTGTTACTGCCTTGGCACCTCCCTATTTTTACTAGCTACCTCCTAGCCTGTCCCTTTCACAAGAACAAAGGGAGAAAGGAAACTTCATTCATCATTTTGTATTTAACTAAGATTCACTTTGGCAGCACACCACACCAAGAAGGCTGACGGCCTTGGGAAAACCAGTCTTTCTTAGTTGGCTTGGACACACAGGCACTCAAAGCTCCTGGACACGCTGCCAAGACTTTGTTTGCGGTGCTCAAACCGCTGAAGCCCGGAACTGAGCGCCCTTACACCGGGCTGCGATCGGATCTGGGTGCTAACCTTTTAGTTTTAGCTTGCAGTGAATCACTTTTGCTTTCACTCACAGATATTAATTTTTATATGAACAGAACTTGGGTGCCACGACTTTTCTTATACTAGAAGTGTACGGGATAATGGTGACGTTTACCTTGTAGTTCGAAAGTATTGCTTTCGTCGCGAATTCCATTGATTTCCTTGGACTCAGTATTCTGGAAAGAATAAAAATGCCAGTTAACAACATTCTCTCCAATTGGACTTTGGGCTTAAATAATGCATTTCCCATTAATGAAAATATCTTTTAGTAAGATGAGTTACTGAGGATATTAATGTATCTCTTACATATGTAAAAACATATGATACTCCTTTCCATCATTCTTTAAAATTCGTAGAAGGGTTAATGACCAGCTGCAAGCATGGTTGGCTTTAAGTTCAATCAGTCATTAATTTGCTAAGAAACACAATGGGCCAAATAATGACTAGTCATCTTGGCTTATATTTATGAGCAAGCAACATAGTGATACAGGATTCTCTAACATTTATACTTGTCTTACATAAGGTAGCAGGATCTCCTTATTAGATAAAAGGAGTATCTTAGGATAATAACAGTACATATCTATGGAGTCAACATAAACAGTTCTTTGAAAATTTTAATTTAATGTTGCTTTGACTTAGAAAAATTTATACATAATTATTTTAATCAGTTAATGTAACAGAATATTTTAACCACATATATAAGCTTACCCACCAAATTCACCTACACAGGGCTAAAAAATGCTTCATGCAGTTTCAAATTGCACAGAATTTCTACCCTTATTTTACCAGTAAAGATGAAAGAAAGCATAGAAAGGGCGTCGTGCATGATTTTACATAATTACTACTTCAGCTTCACTAAGACCTGGGAGATGCGTATAATGATGAAGGACTGGTAAGAAACACCTGCAAAGCACCAGTATGGGGTCTTTTGCTTTTACCATTACATAACTCACTATTACTCTAATCATTAATGAGTAATGCTTATGATTTTAAAAAAGCACATTCAGAATCAAAGTAAGTTCTTCTCCAACACACACTCTCTACAGTTGCTTTACTCGAAACACACACTCCCACTCCTCACAATAATACTTACAGAATTCTGAAGGCTTTCTGAGAAGTCAGTTGTTACTGATAGATTTGAAGATCGGGCTGAGTTGTAAATTCCCGAGGTTGCATCGATCCACTTTGTTTCGGGTGAACCTATAATTTTGGTAGCCATACTGGTGAGATTGAGGGTTTTATGCCGTATGAATGGCAGGGAAGGCTGGTCTTTGCCCCAATCTGATTGGTACATGAAGATGAAGAAATGAGTACACACAAATGTTGAGGTGGAAAGAACAAAGTTACTGAACACGCATATACAAAGAACACACACACGGGACAGACAAACAAATCTGGTCACTTGTGAAAGAAATGAAAAGTTCAAGGCTTTTACCAAGAGAGCACCTTCCAAAAACACGAGGGTTAGGGTGTGTTAATAATGGAAAGACTAGCAAATTTGCTGAATCTTTCTGTAAACCGGAACTGGATATAATTTTTTGTATCAGAAATCAGTAGGTCTGGGGAGGTGCGATGCCTATCCCCATGTAACTTCCGTAACTGAGAAACAGAGTAATGGAATGTATTTTGAAAGTTTCTTGAGAACGAACAGTAGGAGTGTGACCTACTCTATTCTCCTTCACATGCATCATGGTCATGGCGCTGCCCAGAAAGTCCAATCACAGTGCAATTCTTAACACTCAGCGTTACTGTGTGACCCCCTAATGCAGACACAATTACAAGAGCCTCCAAAAGAAAATGACAGATGCATCTGAAAAAACAAAAAGCAATAGTCTTCAGCTGATATGTGCATTCAAAGCCAGTCCAGCATACAAATCGGTTAATAAATAATGTAGAATTCAGTAAATTTGCTAGTGGAAAGTTTCAGACAGAATATTCCAGGAAGTATCACTGATGATTTGTCTCAACACAACAAAAAAATATCTTTGAGCAAAAAGTAAAAAGAGAAGAAAGTAATGTTATTGAAGCAATTTGTTATAACCACTTGCCAAAGACCAGCTCCCAATTTAAAAAAGCCAGACACAGTGATAACGCCAACCCACCAGACTTTCCATAGCGCCTGATATCCATCACTAGGTGTCCAGTTTCTTGAGCATTAGCCATGGCGTCTTCCCACTCTTTTTTGTCCTTATATGAAAACTTGGTGCTGTTGACAGCAATAATTTCATCATCTACCTCTAGCTGCGAAAATTCTGCTGCGCTACCTAAACAAAGCAAAATAAACAACCATGTTAGACAACAAAACAAAATAAACAAACAGGCTCTATAGTCGTTACCTATTTAAATTAAGGGAAAAATAATTTCTTCACCTTAACTAACCATTTCTCATCATTTTCCATGTAGAAGAGAGTCACAGAATTTCTTAGTTATCAAACCTTGCAGTACCAACAATACACAAAGTACCAGAGCCAATTTTTATTCTATAATATATATCATCATTAACATATAAAGAACAAATAAGTTCATCTGTTCAAAAAAAAATTTTTTTACTAACCTCTTAAAGAAAAATTTTAATTATTTTCATATTTAAAAATGTGAAGTAAATTGCATTTTAGCACAGCTTCCAAATTCAAATGCACTCTGGAATGGGAATGGAAACAGGGCCACTTAAAACTCCTTAAAAGGACGACTTACTATTACCTCGTTGAAGAAGTCTTGACATTTCAAAGATGTAGCCAGTTAGCATGCAATTTCAAGTAGCTAAAATACGTAAATGAGGAGCTCCTCTCAACTACCACAGCTTTCTTTTTAATAATAGATCCTGTGGTAATATTTTGCTAAGAGTTCTGGTCTTGACTTGGTAGAGCCCTGGGTGGGGGTGGGGCAATCCTTCTATACAAGGCCCAAAGCACCCTGAGGACTCCGCAGGCAAAAGCTGTATTAGCATGCTCAGAAAATGTCACTTTATTATACAGCACAGATAGACCTACCACAAACGCAGCTGATCAGGGGTTGCTTTACCAGCATTCAATTGTAGGATTTCAATTGCTAATCCTACAAGACTGACAAATGAATTCTGTAAAAGTCACTAAATTAAGACCCTTCAAAACCAAAATTCATTAGGCAAGGAGAACAAACATTTAGTTTGTAAGCCCAACTATTGGTCCCAGGAAAGAGGATACCTCTCCTCACTATACGGCTGCATTTCCCACGTGTGCTCTCCAATATCAAATAAACTAATTTCTGGAGGGTAGAGGGGTTGAACAGCATAGGATAACAAATTCCAGCAGAGCGAAATCTATGAATTACCTGCTTCAACTGATGCTACGAAGATCCCGGAAATATCCCATTTTACTGTAAACCCAAAGTCAAGACCGTTCCCTGGCGTCTGGTTTATGCTGATTCTCATATCGCTGAACTGATCCTGAAACAAACATGAAACGTGGGATCAGGTGTCCCTGGCACCCCCCAGGAGGAAAGTCTATCCATGAAAGAAGGGAGGCGGCAGACAAGGTGCACAGAGTATTTCAGGACCAACCTGAAGCTTCATTCTGTTTTCCCTGAGTTTGGTAAAATCTTCATTTATATAAATATTACCAAATGTATTATTTTTCTTCCAAAATAAGGCAAATGTATATCAACAGATGTTTTTCTTCACATTAACACAGTAAATTAGTTGGTCATTAATAAAACTTAGGCCTCCCACCATAAATTGGGTCCAATTTACAGACCACTTGTTATCACCCAGGAATGAAGTTGAGTGTGTGTGCGCGCAATGAAATATTCTTAGGCCACGAGAAAAAGAACACTCTGCCGTTTGCAACAACATGGATGAACCTGAGCATTAGATGCTAAGTGAGATAAGTCAGGCAGAGAAAATACTGTGTGATGTCACATGGATGTGAAATGTGACAAAGCCAGACCTGTGAAGACAGAGTAAAATGATGGTCACCAGGGATGGGGCTGGGGAGACAGGACAGATCCTGTTAAGGCTACAAACTTGCAAAGAGCAGTTAGCAAGCCCTGGAGATGTAATGCACAGTGAAGGTAACACAGACAACAATACTGTGTTACCATCACCACACTTGCTGGAGACTAAAGCATAGTGATTCTAACCAGTAAAAAGAAAGGATGATTATGTAACATGATAGAGGTGCTAATTATCACTACATTCATGTAATATATAAATGTATCAAATTAACATGCAGTACACCTTAAATTTACAGTGCTCTATGTCAAATGTATTTCAATAAAACGGCATGTTTAAAAACACAAAAAATATTTAAATCGCTTATTTTTAAAATTTCACTATGCTTAAAAAAAAAAAAAAGACACTTCCAACATTGAACTTATTCAGCTAATTTCCAGGGGTTCACAGACGCACAACTCAGCTACCGGTAGCATGCTTATCCGGGTCCGCTACCACCCCCTACTACCAAGGCGTCTTCGCTTGCCCAGCCGCCCCATGAAGGTCTGGTGGGAAAGGCAGGGCTGCTCCACGAGCTGCAGGATGCGGAACCTCGCTCCCTCTGAGCAACCACCGTGAGGTGCCAAGAGGGCCCAACGGAGAGCCTGAGCTGTCGGCCCAGCTTCCTTGAAGTGACATCAGCCCAGAAGCCTGAGAACAATGGCCGCTTGGACCACAGAGAGAATTTTATTCATGTGTCCATGACTATACCATGTATCAACAGATTCTAAGTTTCACAGACGTTCTTGAGCCATTTTCCAAAACAAATGTGCTAAGTTTTACAGGAAACCATGCCTGTGAAAAATGTAACTGTCTTTCATCAATTATATATTTTGGGTAAGCAGCAGATAGGAAGTTTAACATAATGAGTTTCCCAGACCAGTGTTTTAGTTCTTTGATTCATAATCATAAAGAACTTAGACTTAAGGGTTTAAATATGTGTGTGTGTGTGTGTATTCTTAAAGTCACTTTATTTCTCAGAAAAAGGACAGTTTAATTTAGCAGTTAAACTGAAACCTAGGCCCAACTGGGCAATTCCTAGAGACTTATGCTTAGATTTTTCCACCTCTAAAATAGGTTTAAAATCCAAACGACAATATTCTGAGGAAAATTTCTCATTATCTAAGAATTAGAAAAAAGGCACTAAATAAAGAACTGAGGACTTCCTATGTTATGTGCACCCAAAAGGTGAGTGTGCTGTAACAACGCTCACTTTCCATGTGCTCAACGTTCATTTGTTGTACATGTGGTTCTGTGTATGACATGGCACTTAGCTCTTTGGGAAGTACGGATGAATCAGGCATGGCCTTTGCTCTGGAAAAGTAATTCCTGGCTCTTCAACAGCAGGTATGAAATTTTTTTAAGAAAAAAATGGTAGCTATTCATATAGAAAAGATTTCATCAGAAAGCTTGTAAAGGAGTTCAAATATGGGAACCCAGATGTAGTTAGTGAGAACACTCATTAATAACTGCCCTAAACACTAATCCCCAGAATGAAACTCTGCTATGAATAGAAAAAATTACTGGTTAGCTCTACTCCTTAACCAAAAACACCGTACACTTACAGATGACTCAGTGAAAATAAATGGTCACCACTCTCACCCCCCCCAAAAAAATTCCAACTTAAACCCAATTAAAGTGCAGAATCTATTGCTATATAAGGGCAGAGAGATAAATGATAGGTTAGATACTCAAGACACTAATTGAGGTTTTTATCTCAAAGAATAAAAGACCAGATGGAGATTTAATAAATAGTCTTAAACTACATAAAGAATACTTTGTGGGAGACAGCAAATGAATAATATCCTTTTCTAGCAAATATAGGATAAAAGAGAATGTGTGTAAGCCACAGACGGAAGAGTCTCATATAATTATATTAGACCAGAAGAACTGTCTCACGAAGAAGGGCTGCTCTTCCTTTGGAAATAAATCTCTACTTGACCCATTGAGACAGAAGAGCCGAGAGCCACCTCACTGTGGCTGCAGCCTAGCAGACTGTGGTGCGGGTCCTCGGGGCTGTACACAGGCCAAGGACAAGAGAGAACCGCATGGACAAGTGCAGGTCCATTTCTGTCAATACCCTGGGGGCCTTAGGCATGGCACTGAGGCTGGCAGAGCCTTCTCTCTCACGTGTACATTGATTTTCACACTTTTGTTTTTCAAAACCCCATTTTCACACCACATCCCTCCCAAAGCAACAGTAGAAAGGATTAAAGTGGGCGGGTACAGTCTCAGGCTAGGGTCCAAGCCCTGCCTGCACAGCCCCCCTCCTTGTGGTGGTCCCTCAGACACCTCTGCAGAACTCAGGGTCATTAAATCAGGTTGTCCCGGAGATCCCTTGCAGGGGACAGAGCCACAAATGTAGTCAAGCAGAAACTATTCAACAATAATTTTACTTAGGATTTTTACTTCCGTAATTTCCTCTGCAAGACACATGCCACATGAGCATTTTAGAAAGGATCCGTGCTTCAGAAGATAATGGGGAGTTACATTTTTAATTGCATGGAACCATGAATACAAATTCTTGGGGGAAATTGAGATTCTTGATATCTGACAAAGAGCTTTCCCAAGCAGTTAAAGTGCTCTTTGCTAGGAATGATAAAACATAGCTATCAATATATCTGCATTTAAAATAAAAATAATTTCCCTCAAATTAGGTATAATTTAAAGAGAAATACACATGAAAACTGTGAAATGATGATCTGGAGTAGCAGTACAATTTATTTTTATGAGATCTGATTAATTAAGATCCTCAGATATCACCACACATGGGAATTAATGAAAAACAGCATCAATCTTATGAAATAACAAGACAAAGCTATTCTCCTCAAACTTTTCTGATTAGATAAGTGTGTTTACTTAAGGGAAGCCTACTTAAGTGGATACAATTAAACACTAAAAGTAAATTCAGGCTCTCAAGTCATAAATAACAGAGGAAATAAATAATCACCAATTTCTGTGCACATAGCACTTTTGCATCTTTTCTCCAAGGTCGAAAGTAGAACTTGAACTCACCGAGCTGCTCCGGCAGTGGAGCTACTCCTTCATCAAATGGGTGTCGCCACGTTCCCCATTTCCCCATTCCAGAGAGGCAGGGGCGTTTCCAGCTCTACCACTTCACTCAACCCAGTCCAAGCTCAACTCTTACCGACCAAACCATTCCTGCTTTCAGGAAACAGTCTTCCAAATCACCCATTGTCTCACCTTTTCTTTGCCTTTTTCCTCCATCTCTCTGGATGCCTCCCAGTTTCATTAGTCTGTTCCTCCCCTTTCCATTTTCATTTTGTTGTTGTTCCCTCATTGGTCTCTCATCTTTTTGACCACTAGCTTTCCTGAGTGACCTCCTTCACTTCTGTGTCTTCAACGGCTGTCTAAGCCCAACATATCCAAAGCTAAATGCATTACCTTCATGCCCAGCCCTGCTCATCCACCTCTTGTTTTCACACGCTGGTTAATTACATTGCTACCCAACCAGATGCCTAAGTTAGAAACACTGGCTTCTTTCTGGGACACTTCCTCCTTTCTCCTCCTCACTGCTCTCCACCCCTATTCTCTACCATACACATGCATTTAACAAAGTGTTATCAGCTCCACAATCCATAAATCCATCTAGAGCCACCCCACCCTTCCATCTTCCTTCAGGTGACCATTTGACTTTGGCCACGGTGTCCCCTCTAAACTACTGTGGTCACCTCCCAAATGGCTCTCAGGCCTCCAACCTCCTTCTCCACCATCTTCCACACGGTTGTGAGAACTTTAGTATCAGAACATAACAATCATGATATCACACCCTGGTGTAAAATTGCTAGTTGCTCCTTACCACCTACTGGGTAGATTTCAAACTCTGCATTTCAGAAATAATTCAGTTGTGATAGGTTCAATAAATATATACCTTCCTCAAAACAATCTCTAGAATGATTTTATCTTTATGAATCAGAAGATAATTCAGTCTCTGTTGGTTCCAAAATTCTGAAGACATGGCAAAGTTAAAATAAGTCAACATTTGGTGTTTATCCTTAAGGGAGTTCTCAAGTTTGAGCACGTCATATTTCAAAAAAAAAAATTAAGGTCCGAGAAATTACAATTGTGGTCTGATCATTTGACTGACCTGGAGCATATTACGTAACTGTCAAATCTCAAGTATTTTACTATTAATAATGGGGCTAATACCACCTACTTTGTAAGGTTACTGAGAGGAATAAATGAAACATTTAAAAGGTGCCAAGGCACATAGTTGATGCTTTGTAATTACCTTCTTTTTACCCATGGAAACAATGTTATCCATTATATATATGCTGGTTGAGCAGTTTCCAGATCAACTCAAGAAAATCCTATTTCACGCTCACATACATGGCTCTAAAGCCAACAGAACTCAGTCAGCATTCAACAAATACAGATCCAGGCACTGTGCTAACAGCCAGCAAGGCAGGCTTGTTAACTGCCTTCACATAAAGTCAGGTCTAGTGAAGGTGACGAGCAAATAAAATGTGTGGTATGAAGCTGTGCTAAGAAAAGCCCTGGGCGTTATTAAAAGGGGCATTTATCACAGGTTCAGGGGTCAGGAAACAGACATGTAAATAGCTTCCTTACTTCCATACTTATCATCCTGTATCTGGGTACTGCCTTAAAAAATGTGGGGCAGATATTCCAAAATGAAGGTTTGGATGGGATTTGAGGATACAGAACCCTGACTGAACAAAATAAAATGAACACCTGTGGGTAACACCAATTTGGGGAAAAAATCATGAAAGCCACCTCTGTGGGCAGTTAGAAAAGGATGAAGGACTTATCTCCCCTTGCTCAGGTTCACCCCCAGAATCGTCTTAACAGCCTGGATCGACAAGGGAGACAGGGAAAGAAACGAGACAAAAAAGGAGAAAGGGAATAGAAAAGAATAAAACCCACAGAGCTCAGCAATGGAAATGGCAGAGGAATTCCTGCAGGTAGAAAATGAGGTCGTATTAATTTCTTCCCTCCGTTACAACTTTCCTTTTTTTTATGGCATAAACCATCTATTACCACAATTCAGTGAGAGGCTCCTCACCAGTCTCTGCCCCCAGCCTTCATTTCCTTGAAGTAGTTCTATGTTACGTTGCAGTGCCTCCATTCCTAAAAGACCCGTTCACCTTCAAATTCCCACATTAAAGATCCTATAAGGACCTAAATTACCTACCGAGTCAAGTTTATACTTCAGCCTAGAAATCAAGGCTTTAAATGCACGTCAAGTCAGTAAATAACAAAGTGCCAGCTACGTGCAAGGCTGTGGCCTGCACAAACGATACTAGTGAAGGAGACACAATGAACATGTAGAACAAGGATGAAGTCAGCAAATGAAACTTTTGAGGGTGAAAAATTCAGTTCCAAGTAGGGGAGGAAGATATTTTGACTTACAAAGAAAGTGACCCTCTTGGGCTTTGAAAGAACAGGGGGACTTCTTCAACAGAGGTGGATGAAGTAAACATTTTTAAATGGGGTGAAAAATAAAAACAAATATTTATGATGTGTTCAATAAAAAGCAAGCAGTCTCATGTGGCTGGATCACCTACTTTCTCTCCCTTTCCCACAACACAAGGTGGTTTAGGTAGCTTGAGTCAGACTGCCTGGGTTCAAATCCCGACCCCACCACTCAGTAACTTGTCCTGCCTTGGACAAGTAGCATAGCCACACCATGCCGCAACTGCCACAGCTATGAAACAGCGATGCCAGGGGCCCTGCAGACTGAGATGAGGCCCTGAGATGTCTGGGGTTGGCACATGTTAATCATTCAATAAGCAGCTGTTAACAGCACTACAAAGGGACATTGGGGCCAATGATGAGGGACCTCAGTGCTCCCTGGAGTGCCCTGCACTTCTGCAAAGAGACCCCTGGAGGCTTTGCAGCAGCCAGGTGATAGGGCCCACCCTAGCACCACACAGGGCGCTCAGATGCCAGCTTTTGCAGATGCAGCAACACATGTGCCTATTCACAAAGCATCTGCATCAGTGGGGAGAGGGCCTGGATTCCCACTGGAGCAGGAAGAGAGAAGCGTAGCATCAAGGCAGACTCTAAAGGAAGCAGTAAAAGGACATGACTAGCAAAAGTGTAAGTAAAGAGCAAGAAGGCCTGGAGAGCCCTTACAAAACTACCACGGCACTCAGTTCAACCACGCTCTATTCATTTTGCCGTTCTCCGAACTCCTGGAGTTAGAGTTTGGACAAGAGTTTGGAGTGTAAACTATGCCCTTGACACATTATAGTCATCGACTGTTTTGTGCCTTCTCAGTCCTTTCCCCAAGCCAGTGAGGTCCTTCTTGGGGACAAGAGCAGGGGGACACCACATACACCCCTTTCCTCAGAGTGCAGAGGTGATCACCAAGCACCGCAGGCATAGGCTAGGTACCATATGACACACACCTACGTTCAAGAATTCCAGTGGTTCCACGTGTTAAGTAATGTCTAATTTTGCTTAGTAGAGTATCATTTCAGGTTTGGTGACAAAGGAGCCTAAAACCATTAAGGGTGAAACCTGAAACCATGCCATGGTAATTCGGGTTCCTGCAACCTGCAATAACCTGGCACACACACCCACGCACCATACTCAGCCTCTTTTTCTTAATCCGGGGAGGCAGCTGGTGAGCTGTCACCCCGAGGGAGCTCCCTGCACCTGGCGCCGGTGCATTAATCAGGCTGCTCTGGGGGCTCTGCTGTTTGAAAGGTGAAGGCCCACATGCAAGTCCACAAAACAACAGACACTTGGCTGCTGTTTCTGTTGTTCGTCCACTGGTGCTTTATGTTCCCCAAGTGTAACACAGGCTGTTTTCATCCACTGAAACCAATAATGCTAATTGTATGTTTCCAGTTCTTTAAAAGTGAAGTTAAACACCCGAAACTAATACAAAATAATACTACATGTAAACTGCAATTGAAAAATAAAATTTAAAAAATAATGAAAATAAAATTAAGAAAGTAACTTACAAATAACTATTTTAGCAAGTTGTAAAAATTTTTTTTATGTTTGTAAGTATATATGGGAAAAAACTGAAAGAACTATTCCTAAATGTTAACAAAGATTATCCATTAATGATGAAATCATCAGTAATATTTTTGTGTACTTTCCTGCAGTTCCAAATTTTCTCAAGTACATAGTAGTTTATAATCTGAAAAAAAGCCTTAAAGTTATAAAGTTTTATAGTACCAATAAAAATCTAATAATACCAATTAAATGTGTTATTTGAAATTATTTCACATAAAGTTACTTCATTAACACAACTTAGGTCAAGTTCTATACTTCGTTGTTCCTTGGCAAACAAATAGGAAGGAACCAGAGAAAGCAAGACTGAGCTAAAGAACCACAAAAGCACCTCCATGCTAAGGGACTCCTATATCATATTGTCTTACAAGGGTTTTTTCTAAAAGAGAAAAGCTTGATCTACATTCTAGACAATCAATAGCTCTTTAGCCTACATGTAAAACACACTAAAAGAATATTCATTACCTATTAATTCTGTTAACTCATCTTTGGGGATTTTAAGTAGGAAAAACTACAAATACTTCCTTCCAGTCATTCTTCACCTGATGGTATATTTTGTTTAGACTCCCAATGTTAAGGTACACAACTGTCATACTGTAACTAACCCTCAATATTCCCATTAAGAGACAAGGAGTGGTACAAAACTCTAGACTTTCTAAAGTACAATTAGTGTTGAAAGTCACTGAAAGGTTAATATGACAGAGATAAATGTCACGTCCCTAGAGGCCTGCACCTCGTGTATGTACCAATTTCTCTTTGTGGTCAGTTCATTCCCCTGAGAAGGGGCCTTTATTACCCATTTACCCATTAGATCTGTTTCTAAAGCCTCCCGAGTGATGACCGCACCTGAGTCCAGGACTGCTGTGCACTGGTGTGTGAAGGCTACAGCTGCAGAAATGGGCAGGAGGAGGAAAACCCAGCTAAGCCCCAAGGACACTGGCCAACAGTCTCAACACACCCATCTCCCAGGGTCCTCTGGATCCACAAACTCAGCGTCGAAAGAGACCTACTTCCTCCAAGATCCGTTCAAAATGAAATGCAATCCTCGTATTCCACATAATCAGCCCATGTCACCCACTATACCACGTACAAACATGGGTTAGAAACATGGGTTCCAGTTTAAATACTTAAGTTTCTGAGAAGAGGCGGTTAAACACCTTTCCATACTTACCTTTGATCTGGAGACCTCTGTCTGTGGTGAGCTTCTCACTTCTCCAAGCTCAGACATTAAATCAGGGCCAGATGTTGAAGATAATGTGGCATTAGAAGTAGTGACCTGGTCCTGGGAAAGAGATGAGAAGTGGGGTGTAGGAGAGGGCAACCTCATCACACCCTCTCCTGACATCAAGGTCTCTCTTTCACTGAAGAAGCTGGAAGCAAGCTGGCTCGGGTCAGACTTTTGCACAGAGGTGCTGACCGAACTGTACTGAGTTCTCTTAACGCCGTCTACATCTCCATTATACTTCCAAACGTCATCCATCTAAATAGGAAACATCATTTTAAACTTGGTATTGTTACATTTCTGCTTTAAAATGTACATATTAATATTTCAAAACTATAAAAGTAGCATATACATCCCACAGGAAAGCTTGGAGTACATCCCTTCACACCAACAGATGCCCACACACCTAGGAAGGGGAGAAGTTGTTTTCACAAAAGTGTTTCTGTTATAAACAGACCTCTGAAGCTTGCGTTGCTCATTTACATTAGTCTGGGTCAGTAGACATGACTCTGCTCTTTTTCACTGTTGAATACTCTATAGTATGGATATCTACAGTTTACTCATGTGCTATGCACTGAAGGTTGTCTAAAGTTTTCCGTAACTTCCAAAAATACTGCAACAAATACCCATACATCTTTATAATGAGAATGTTTATTTTTATAGCATAGATTTCCAAAAGCAGATTTGCTGGAACAAAAGGGAGATATGTATATGTATATGTATGTGCATGTGTATGTGTATGTATATGTGTGTATATATATAATACATATATTTTTTAATTATAGCAATACATTCCCAAAGTAATATACAGGGTCCAGCACAAATAATGCCTCTTTTTATTACAAAATCTTTTATTACAAAATCATAAGCATGTAATTCTGTAATATAATGATATCACATTCAAGCATACCATATGATGTTTTAGATGAAATGTCCAAATTGCTGTCCATTTCATGCAAGACACTCATGTTCCCTACCAACCTCACTCAAGCAGGTGTTACTTCTGCCGGACCCCGTACAAGAATGTCTGTTTCTCTGCATCATTGTCAACTCTAGACATTTTGAATCTGATGGGTGAAAGTCTGTACGCCTTGTTCTTGTTCTAATGAGGCTAAACACGCACCTGGGTGCTTTATGTTATCAACCATTGAAATTCCCTCTCCCCTGAACCAGCTATTCACTTCTATGCCCATTTTCCTAGTTATCTTTTCCTTAACAATTTGTAGGACCATTTTAAATCTTTAGCATATTGACCCTATATCTACATTTTATTAATATTTTTCCAAGTGTACGAACTATCTTTTGACTATGTTAAAAGTGTCATATAAATTTAACTTTTACGTTTTCAAATATGTTTGTATTTTACTTAAGATACTGGTTAGGAATTCCCTGGCTAGTTTAGACAAGCTTCCCTCACATCAATCGTTTTAATTTTTTTCTCCTTTAGATTCATTTGAATATTGATCTTAAGACTATATTGGTTCCTTTAACATAATTAAAATGAATACACCCACTTTCAGGTTGGTGGTACTGCTTCATTTTCTCAGGGCATAGGATTCCATATTCTGTGTATTTTTAATAGAAATAGAAATATATATGTGATACATTTTAATAACTATATTCAAACATACCAAGTTCTAATGAAGTGGGAAATGAGAAAAAATAGAAAATTGTATATAAGAACCTAAAAATGTTTAGGTTATACCATACAAAATTGCTGTTTTACAAATCTAAGTGAACTGACTACTGATAAATTCATGCAGTTCAACCTAATACTTTACAAAAACTGTATCTGCAAAAATCTGATGTAAAAAAGTAAGTGCTCTGCCTTGGACTGTAGCTTCTTCACTCTTCAAAATGTATTAGCTCTACTTTCATTGAATTTAAAGCTTAATCAGTTCTGCAGCATTGCTATATTTGAAGCATTCAATGTCTACAGACTCTGTATTGGCTAAAATTAAAATCCTGTTATGTGTGATGCACAGTTTACACACCAAGTGTCCAAAACTCAAACTTCTGCACAAGTGCCCCAACAGCCTGCTCCTGAGAAGAGAATCAATGAACTGAGAACACTTTTCTTTACCGTGTAGGATCTCGGGAGCGATGAGATTCCCCTTGACTGAGAGCCAAAAGGTCTCGGTGTGACCACAGATGTCAACCTGGCTGTATCAGTTTTCTGGTAACTTCTGGGGAGAGAAGCTGAAACGCGAGTCGACTCCAAGCGTGTGCTCAGGGAGTGCGGAGAAGACAAAGGCGTTGGGCCCTGCTCTTCCACGGGGCTTTTTGGAGGACGCTGGACTTCAGCTGTCGGAGAGTCCTCTCTTTTCACCAGGGTTGTAGAATCTTGTTTAGGAATTTCTGCAGGAAAAGTTGTTCCCTTCTCCTCTACTCTCTCACTCTGGGGACTTGCTTCTGGCATTGTTAGTGCCGGGGGAAGCTTGTCTTCATTCAATACATCATCATCGGAATATATTCTACTCCTTGATGTAATTGTAGACGTTTGATTTCGTGATTCCCTTGGCAGAAACACACCATAACCGCAAAGTTATGCATTTATCAAACAAAGGTGGAGTGACGGATCTTATTTTGGTAATTAACATATAAAATGGACTGGGAATCAAAGGACTACCAACTTCACACAATAAGCAATGCAACAGTAACAGAATATGAGGAGAAACAGATGTAAATTTTTTTGCCACACTAAGAAATATTGTAAGAGCTTGATTTTTTTTTTTTTAAAGAGGCTCTCAAATACTTCGCAGGGATATTTTTTAAGTTGTAAAGATATTTTAATAAGAAAACTAAGAAATTTTAATAAGGAGTTATTCACCAAATTTATTCACAAGTTTATAACTCTTCCAAAATTGACCTATTACTAACTGCCTGACAACCAGTTTGACCCTTCTGGCGATGCAGATTCCTTGTCGGATTGTATTTACTGTACATGATTCATAATAATTTAGTAAAAGTAAAAGACTATAAAGCACACAGACTTCCATTAAGATCAAGTTTTTACATGGCTTCCTTCAGCTTCATAGAACTTGCACGGACAATCATTACAGATTAAAAGTCACCCTTCACACTCACGGAGAAGCTGACGACACAGCCCCATCTCAAGCATTTCGTGAGGAGTAGCTCTCAAGCTAATTATGCTGCATTTAAGTGAGGGAGCTGTGTTTACCATTGGCTTCTAGGGCACAAAGGAGCTTTGCTGCATTTCACCTGACAGCACATTTCCTTTCTGGCATTTTCCTTAAAGCGCATTTGCCATCTCCCGCACCTGTTCATGGCCCGAGGTTTCACACAGTAACTGCTCCACAGGACATTTTAATTTGACCTTTTTTTCTGTTAAGTTGCATTGCAAAAGACAAACCCTTGCAATTTATTTTTACATGGTCTTCCTTTAAAATACAATTTTAATTATACCACTAAAACATGAAAAAGGACTTCATTATATCTCACACAATTTAGAATGAGAGCTGTTTTTATTTGACTATTCCATTCCTAAATTCACTTAAAAAGGAGAAAAAACAGTTTATCTTCTGCACCAAATACAGCCAACACCATCCAATTCTGCCTGTGAATATTCAATGTACAATGAAGGAATAATGCATATCTATTTAGCATGCATTTGTTTTGCTAATCCAAATCACTATTTATCCAAGCAATACTGTGCTGTTTCACTGAGAAGCAAAATGCTGAGAGTTTCACTGCACATTTGATGACAGCCCAGTAGTGGTGCACACTTAAATCCCCCTACACAGCCATGAAATTTCTGATTCTCACACTGGCCTCTGCAACCATGAGATCCATTCAGCCTTATTATTACCTGTCCTGCAGCATTTCCTTAAATGTCTTAGAGCTTCTCTCAGATTTCTCAAGCGCCTGCTTTTCAATTTCTTCCCTTTCTTCTTTTTTCTTCTGCAAATCTGAAGTGTAGCTTTTTCGACGATCTTTCCATTTTGCAAGGTCCTGACAGAAGAAAATCACATCACCCAAGCATACCTGAATTTCTACACACCCTTTCTGGCAGTGAGAACGCAGCAGGGTATCCCATTACATAGCTGAAACTATTCACTCCCACTTGATGCCAAGGTGCCCTAATTTTGCTTTTTATAGCCAGCGTTTCTGTACCAAGGCTTTATCTCATGTGTCTGCCTAAAAAACCTGACCTAATAAGATAGGCCCCATTTTTGTTTTCCTACCTCCCTGCCCATTTCACAAAGAAGGCTAAATGCTTGTAATTAGGTGCCAGGTCAGAAAGATCAGGAACTGTTTCAAGTTCACTTTCATCCCACTCCCATAATCTGGCTGCTATATGAAATGACACTTTTTCACTAGTGAAACTGGAAAAGAAATATGATTGCAAAATGCTGAAGCATGGGTGCACACTGGGTCTTCCATTTAACAGACCCCGGGCTCAGTCCCTCTTTGAGGTGGGGGGGGACTGCTCACACACAGATAATCAGATGCACTCTCCCTCTACCCCGGGAACTCTCGGTGCAGAAGGAAAGACAGACCTGTAACTGAGGGTTCAACCATGAGTGAGATAAGATTGCTGAGAGAGTAGGGGTCTAAAGGAGATCCCACCTAGGACAGGGGTTTTACTGGGAAGGCTTTACTGTGGAGGCCACGACTTCAAAGTGGGTAAACTTCGCATAAGGACGGGGCGATAAGAAAGACCACACAGGAACACGTGGACACCTGTTTCCCCTATTTCTAGGAATGTAAGTCTCGCTTAGCAGGGTGAACCCAGGACAATCAACCTAACTCAGCTTTAAATTAGCCCTCACAGTCTAAGCTGGTGCTAACACCCAGGGGTTTAAGGCATTTTGAATGGTACAACTTATTTCAATGTCTCCAAAACAGAGAAATCCTGTACTAAGAACTGCTAGTGTCATTCCAGCCCAAGTAGAAGCCCATCCAAGTTCCCAGACTAAAGGAAGTCTCACCACCCCCCCACCCCCCCACTCCCGGTCCTGTGAAGCTAAATTTGACTTACACCCTTTGGGGGAAGACCAAGCCATTCTGCTTTAAAAACAGCCTGAAACCAATATGCACAACTTTCAGAAAGAATAAAAGCAGTGTGCATTTTGTCCTATAGGATAACAAGCATGAATTTTTATCTGACTCAACCTAATGGATAACGCCTCAATACTTAATTATTTTCACACTCAAAACTGTTACCATGTATTTTGGCAAAGTGACATTGAATTACTGTTTCCTGACAATTAAATTGAGTTCCCAAATAAAACAGCCACTTGAATTTTGAAATGTAGCCACAGCAGGGGTTTCTTCTTCGTTACTTAGACTTTAACTCCTTTGAAAATTAAGATTTACTCTCCCTGGCCCTTTTGTTCATGCTACCACTCAGTGCTATTACCATAAAGATATCCTCAAACTTCTTTGGGTTTGCTCTGTATAGTTTATTGTATTTCTTTACACTTCTTTGGTTTATAACAATTACCCCTTTCAAAATAGGTCAAGCTTTTTCTCTGCAGGGACAGAGCTACAGATTAAGTCAATATTCATAGAGAAATCTTGATATGTGACAGCTCTGTGAAAACACCTAATTTCAATTCGTTTTATATAATTACTCTTTCAACCAAAATATTACCCTGACTTATAGTTCATACTTCTTATAAACCTCCTCTATTTAACTAAGGACCTGTTCCTCCTCCTCACTGATGCCAAGAAAGACTCAGGGCTGGAACCCCTGATCCTCTGCTCTCCCAGACCCTGAGCAAAGTTTCTTCCTTCCACAAGCAGCGGTAACAGTCCCACCCCAAACGCAACCACCAAAGCAAGTCAACAAGTTAGCAAACCTGCAAGGAAGCAGCTTCTCATACTCAAGAACTTGAGAATATTAGAAGATCAACATCTTCTTGTATTTTTCACAACGGATCTTAAAATACACAACAGTAATCAACCAAAAAGGTTTCAAATCCTTTTTAAAGGAAGTTGATCACATTTTCTACAAAACTGAGTTCTTCTTTAACAGCAAGGGAAATTCTCCCTTGAGTAAGCTGACTTTCTTTTCAGGGAAGCAAAGAGAAGTCAAACGAATACACTTGCCCCATCTCTCCATCTCCCAATATAAAGCATACTCACATCCTGCCATTTCTGATCTTGTTCTTTCAGTTGTGATTTTATTTTCTGCATCTCCTCGTAACGCAGCTGACGCCAGCTCTGAACATCCTCTGCGCTGACATCACTCATGGACTTACTCCTGTAACGAAAACGCCCTTGGTAAGCAAGGTTCACATGACCGGATTTAAGGTCAGACTGGAAGGTTGGGCTTATACTTGGAAATTCCATCTAAATTGCTGCCGTACTACCTAGACGCTTTAGTGATAATATCACAGAAATAGCACTACAGAGATAAATGGTGTTTTTCCAAAACGCAGAAACAAGAGCCTCGCACCAACATCAAGTGTGAATTCTTTCACAAAATGGCTAAAGGAAACTTGCCCAAGTCGATAAGAACAAGCCAATGTTCCTATCTACAGTGCTCTACGCATCCAAGAGTTATTTCAGGAAAAATGATCATTATTAGTCCCTAGAATCATTTGTCTTTATTTTTCTATCTCTCCCCAAGATAATCTTGTAAGGTTTGGCTGCCTTTTCTGGGCACTTATTAAATTATTTAATGATTACCTGATATTTTCTCCTCAAGTTCAATACCGTGAGTAAATGTGCTGCCTTTTCTCAAGGATTTTATAAGATCTGCCCACCGCTGCACTGGACTCGTTCTCAAAGCACCACACCACAGGTGGCTTCTAATACCCAGTTGTAATAGAATCTCCATAGTTCTCTTTTTTAGTGAGGCAGCGCCCATGTCTTACATGCATGACCCCTGCCATGAGGGTGGGCTGAGGGTCAGCTCTCTGGGACTCGATCTAGAGGAGAAACCAATGACCAGGGTGGGGTGTTAGACACGACACCCATGTGTGCTATGTGCGTACACCTAGGACGAGGAGGGGTGAGCTGCCCCAGAGACGGTGAGACTGAGGGGAAAAAAGAGAAGAGTCAGATCTGAATACTGAAGAGCAGGTAGGAATGAGTGAAGAGAGAGAGACAGAGCTTTCAAAGGTGGGATGCCCAAAATGCTCTTCCCTACAAATCTTTCATAATGTACTTCTGATTTTATTTCATTGTAAGTAACTCTGTACCTCCTTCTTGGGCCTCTAAACTTTTCCTTCCCCAAGATTTTGCCATCACTGTATTTCTTCTTTTTTTCTAAGATTTTATTTGTTTATTTTTAAAGAGAGGGGAAGTGAAGGAGAAAGAGAGGGAGAGAAACATCCATGTATGGTTGCCTCTCGCATGCCCCCTACTGGGGACCTGGTCCACAACCCAGGCATGTGTCTTGACTGGGAATCGAACCCGCGACCCTTTGGTTTGTAGTCCAATGCTCAATCCACCGAGCTACCTACACCAGTCAGGGCACCATCGCTACATTTCTCTTATAACATGCTTGCCCTTGGCTAGCTCACAAATTCAATTACAACCTCTATGCAAATGACTCCCCAAATCTATGGACTAGGGCAAGTCCCCTCCTTTAACTCAATTATAATTGCTCATTAGATTAACATCTCTGCATGGATATCCCTAAGCACCTAAATTGTAAAAGGACCAATTGAAAGAATATCAAATAGGACTTTATAAACAGTAACTCAAAAAACATATGGCTGTTTTGATGTAGCCAAACTGAGTCCTGTCCCCAAACTTGCTTTTCCTCCTGTAGCTGTGAGTGGTGTAACCTGCCCTCCAACCATCCACATTTGAAACCAAAGAACCATTTTTCACCTTTGCCTCTCCCTCCTTCCTACTTTCAATTAGTTATCAAGTCCTCTTACTCAGTGTCTTTTTTTTTCCATTTCTACTGCCAACACCCTAGATCAGAGCACAGTCAACTCTTACTTAGACTTTTTAAAAAGCTTCTTCCATTATCACCCAGCCTCCAGATGCAGTGCAGCTCTTTCCTGCACTGTTCCCTCCTCTCACAGCCCTTCATCAGTACATGTGCCTTCTTAAATGCCCCTCTGTCCTCAGGAAGCCTGCTCGACTAACCTCTGGATGGGTATATGCAACTTCCACTTGAGTCATCTAACAGGCAACTCAAAGTTAATTTGCCACAGACCAAAAGCATGATTGTCCATCCTACACCCTGCTCACCTCCCATCTTCCTCATCTCAGGAAAAGTCAACTCCAGCGTTGAGGCTGCAGGCCAGAAATCTCGGAGCCATCCCGGACTCCTCTCTTTCTCTGCCACATACACGGTCACTGATCCCATCAGCAAATCCTGTCCCTCTGCCTTCCAAATATACCTAGGATACAACCACTGCTCACCACCTGCACCGCCACCCCCCTGGTCCAGGCCCTCCCAGCTCTTGTATGTATTACTATCATTACTACCATAATTAGTCTTCCCCCTCTTCCTGACCAACGGTGTATTCTTTTCAAAATTGCAATCAGATCATGGTGTGTGTCTACTCAACACCCACCAGTTCCTTCCCATCTCACTCAAGTCAAACACAGGCCCTACCAAGACTTGCAAGGTCCACCCATGACTTTGTCCCTGCCTACTTCTCTGCACTCATCTCCTGAAATGCTCTCCCCCGCTTGCTGGGCTACAGCCTACTGCCTTCCTTGTTCATGCTCAAATATGAGCTCTTCACCCAAATATCCCCAGGGCTTAATCTCTCATGCCCGGTCACCTGCTTAAATGTTACCTCGGCATTTCCTTCCCTGACCATGCTACAAAAAATAGCAAATGTCCCTCACCCCTGGCTCACCATTTTCCTTACTCTCCTTCTCCACAGCATACATTGCCATCTGAAATGCATGTTTATGTAGACAGCCCCGGACTTGTCCTATAAAATTACAAAGTGGGAGTTCTGTCTACGTTGTTTGCCACTATAACCTGTGCCTCAAAGAGTACCCAGACCGTGGTAGGTGCTCTTAAACACATTAATGATCTAGATAATATTCCACCATTTTGATACCATCTTCCCAGCTGCTCCATGCGGAAAGTGGTCCCCCCTTCTCCCAGCTCCTCTACTGCTGTAGCTCTGCCTTTCTTGTGGCAGTTAAAGCTCAGCGCAAGTGCACACAGTGCGTGCACGAGCGTGGGCATTGCCCTAGCTCCCTCACAGGTCCACACGGTGCTTGGAAGATACGCTCATTTAACATCCGTGGTAAGAATGAAGAACGTTTTATCACATTTAATCGAGCAAAATGAACTTGAGATGTCTCTAATTTTTTGTGAGAATTTATGACTCCTTCCCAAAGTTTTACATAGAAAGCTTTGTAGGATTTATTAAGGACTACTAAAAAATTACATATAGGAAATATATGAATTTAGATACAAAATTACATATTGATCTATAATGTGATATTACTTAACTGGGTATGACTATATAAAACTGATTTATGTGAATTTGAGGATATAAATTCACTTAACTTGTAACTGCAAAGAATACGGCTATTTCAGCTAATAAATACTGTAACAGACTCACTAGAAAGAGGCAAGGAAAAATTTCAAGAGCAGGGCTCGAGGGGAATCTGGATAGTTACATACATTCCAGAACGCAAATGCAATGTAAATATTATAATAATCTTTTGGGAGGGGAAGGCTGGATGGTCTCCACTGGCCTAGACATGTACATCAGTGTTCTTTAAGCCCTCCTCCTGCATCACAAAACCTTAACTTGTGTCTTTTCAGAACACATGCTCATCGCGGGCAGAGGCGGCGTGGTCCTCCGAGAGCTCACATCACGGAGGTTGGTACATAGGCGGTGCCCAACGTGAACAAAGTGAAGCGAGCACTGCGCGGAGCAGACAAGTCCCGGCATAAGGCAGCAAACCGAGAGCTGCACGGGTTCCTGGGTGCTGCATAAAGTTACCGACACAAGCCCGAGCGCTTCCCATAGAGGCTGAGCCAGGCCCTGCAAGGAGGCAGGCGGTGAGGGCTCTGAGGGCTCAGGGCCTGGCCAATGCACCAGTTTTCACCCCCCACCTAACATCACTTCACTTCTCTGAGCCTCAGCTCCTCCTCTGCTGAGCAAGGAAGGGATTGTCAGGAGACACGGGCCAGGTTATGACAACTGCATTTCAATAATCACCTGGTGCTATGCACCAACTAGTCTTACTAAGGCCAATCAATATAACTGTGCGGGATCTTCTGAAAACTAACTCCCTAAGTAGTTTCAAATGAGAGAGGTCACCCCAGGCCACACTGATAAAATCTAGAACTTTTGGAGTGCAGGAGTGTTTTGGCCAGATCGTGAAGAATTCTTGCTTTCCTTATCAGAGTTAACAGCATAATAAACTTCTGAGGGCTCACCGTGTGCCAAGCAGCCTACTGGATCATCTCATTACACAGAACCCTCAGTCCGGTTCTGCCACTCACAGCGGGCCGTCCTTGGGAAAGCTGCAGTATCTGTTTCTCTTTCTCCGTGTTTCTAAAACGTGTATGACATTCCCACACACTGTCCACCTCACGGAAAGGAGACAGGCACCAGAGGCAGTCCCCCAGAAACTGTTTGGGAAAACTATAAAAGACTACACAGCTCTAATATGTCTTACAGAATGAATTAGTACTCACTAGCCAATCACAATTCTTACAATTCATTTACTTGTCACCTTTGTATTTGGAAAGGCTTCAATTTAGAATTACATTTGGATTTTAAAAAAAACACAGGTCTAACATGTTGCATTTTCAGCTGAATAGAAAATTTCAAATAGCACTTAAAGTAAAGAAAGAAAGAAGGGGAAAGAAGGTATAGATTACAAAACAGTATTACTAAAAGCTTACGCTCTTTTCCCATGATGCTAATCAACTGCTACTCTCCTGGAACTTCTGGACTGGTTTTATGATGCTCAGTTTTAGAACATTTATAGATAACTATCTAAGGAGTAAAGGATTAAAAAGGACCAAGGCGTAGCAAAATTTCCTTAATATAAAAACCACTGATAACCTTATGCGGCAAATAAAATTCCATGACACTAAGTAAGGGGGCCCCAACCTACAGAGGAAGATACAAATATATTTATTAATGTACTTCCCGATACAGGATGGGGCAAAAATAGGTTTACAGTTGTAAGTATGCAAAACACAGCTTATCCTTGTACTATTTACTTATTAATTATTGTATTATTTTCCATATGAACAACTGTAAATTTACGTTTGACCCAACCTGTGTACCTCCATTAGGTGTTGTGGGAATTCGCTAAAGAATAATCAATACTAAAACCTGAGTTTGAGGCTTTCGAGCTACCATAAACAAGAATGATAAACAATGTAAAAGAGACTTTTCGTTTATAGGTTTATAGCCTAAGTCAGGGTTTCTAGGTAAGCTAGAAGTTCTGTTGACATTTTGGGGCCAGAAAATTATGTGTGGCTGGGGGCTACCCTGCCTATTGAAAGACAGTTAGCAGCCTCAATGGCTATAAAGGCACTAGATGCCAGTGGCAACACTGTCTTGTCAACAGCCTACCTAGTGTGACAATAAAAAATGTCTGCAGACATTGCCAAATGTCTCCTGAGGGCAAAATTCCCAGAAAGTCACTCACATCCATTTTATTTTCCTTTTCTTTTTGTTGTCTTATGTGTCCTTATAATTCTGAAGACAGTTTTACCCAAAACCCACAGGTGAGATATAGGTATCTTAGTTGCCTTTGATTACAACTTCACCTTGAATCAATATTCACTTTCCTGTTGATACTTGGCAGCAGATTCAATGGCTTAATCATATTGCAAAATTATATCTGTACGCCCTTACAAATTTCTGTCATTAGAGCTCCCGCCAAGAAGCATCATGACCAAATTTTCGAATGTCACGAAACCACACAGACATGAGTCCATGCAACACGAAAGCACGCATGTGAGGAAGGACTGCCACATACAAAGCGTCTTATCAAAAATAAACAAAGTGACAGGGGTTAAATGCCAAATAAAAAGCAAGCCAGAAATTAATAATCCAAGACGTCAAAAGACAATGCCCATTTCTCTTTAGCCAGGTCCTTACCAAAAAGAAAGTATTCATTATTGTTCAACCACAGGATGTTGAACAAAAATGATTTTCTAGGTAAGCATTCCAAGCTTAACAAGATACATTATGTCCAGAGAAATGTCACCCAGAAATATCAGTTCCTTTACATTTATAAACAATTACAAACCCCTTTATAAACATGAAACAAGGTCCAGATTAGAAAGCTATATTCAATGGAAATTTTTTGCTTTCAATGCAAATCAATTTAAGAAAAATATTGGTGACTGACAGGATACAGAAAAAATACCATATAACAGATTTTCATTCCAGTGGTCTAAAACGCATTTGAGTTTTGTGAAGACATATTTCTGTTTGTGTTTCTTTCCATTATTTGACAAGGTAAGCATTATTCATCAGTCTCAATTTACAGACAATCTTTCTTTATTTGTATTGTTACCTTGGCACCAAATTGCTTTTAAAACAAGTACTGTACTATGCAAGCAACAATCTTGAAATAGTCTGCAGGAGGCATTTGCTGCCACTAGCGATAGCCCAGCAAAATCCTTAGCCTTCTGAGCCTTGGCGTTTGGTTTCTATCTTTTCTTAACCTGATTATATAATGTATCTCTAAAGAGGAACATGTACAGCCATTGAAATAGCTGGACATGTATACCTCCCTATCAAGTGACTTACACTCAGGGTACTTGCATCCTTTTTAAGAAAAACAACCTGTTTACACTCTAACGTCTTATTTACCAATGAAAATTCTTCTGCAAGTTATCACTCAAAATGCTTGAAGCTGCAAAGAGATCTTTTCATCAAGTTAAAAACAGCATTCCCATGATGAATCAAGGTTAACAGACGCTTAAGCATCATGCTGAAGTTGCCACATTCATCCCCACTGATAGGAATACCTTAAGCACTTGAGGAGCTGGGGAAGAATAACATGCCCTTGCGTGGCGCATTCACAGCATGCTGGGAGCCCAGTGACTCAAAGTACTTGCAATTAGTTGACCATGGTTCAGTTACACTTTTGACATCCAGAATGGTTATATTGCTCTAAATAGCAATTTTAGTAACTTCCAAGATCTCTACACTATCAAATCATCCAAAGCTATCAAAATTATAGAATCTTAGGATAAAATAAGTCCCAATCGAGAAAGATACTTAGCTACTAAGTCTTAGACCTTAAAATTGAAATACTTGATTAAAAATCAAGATTAAACACACTTAAGTTTACTTCTTGCTCAAAAATATTAACAGTTAGATTCACAGTGTTACAAAACCTTTGCTAGGAAATATATATGTGGAGCCGCCTGGTTATTTTTCACTAAGAATAAATTATTCTACACAGTTAGTATGTTGTAAAAGTAAAAGTGGTATTTACTTTTAACGCTGTCATTCTGGAAATGGAAAATACTTCCAGAAAGTTATTTGTATAACAGTTAATGTCTACCTGCTAACTAAAAATTTTGAACTATACAGTAGACAATAATTAAGAATTACTTGTAAATATGGTCCTTGCAATAATATTGGAAACTACCAGGATTTTAATTTTTGCAATTTTGGCCGGCCAACTTGACTCTATAACACAGCAATTTTGAAAATGTTTTGAACTCCTCCTAAAGGAAGACTAATGGCTTTCACCATCCAAACTGAGAAAGTACCCCATGAGGTGGAAGTAATAGATAACGCCAGCTGCGTGTGTTTCAGCCTCAGAGTGAATGCTAATATCCTCTTTCCATCATAGGTTTTTCTAAAGTACAGTTTCTGGATGGTTTTCAACATCCAGAAACAAAAATTTAGGCCTATGTAGTATTCGAATACCTAACCCTAGGCGCGAGTGCTTTTGCTACTTTTAATCAGCTTCTTAAAAGAAAAAGGAAGAAAACAAGACCCGAACGTTGAAGTTCTGATCAAGCAATTCCCCTGTTGTGCTATAGCGGTGCATGCAGCGGGCATTGGACACGTTGCCTAAATTAGGTTGCTAAATTAAGAACACTATCCCGTTTTAACATCTCATGCGTAGCCCAGAGCATCCCTGTTTAGTGGCATGCCAGGAGACACGTGCAGTGACACATTACACAAAGGACAGACGGTATGCAGAGATTTCTTTCTCACTGCAAACCACAAAACTTACCCATTTGCACCATAAATCTTTTGAAAGAGTCTAAGAAATCAGAAAACCAAAAATTAAAATCCATTTTTCTCTGTTATTTTTTTAAATAGTCAACATTTTTAACTTGAGAATCTAACAAAAGATGGACAAATCTCAAAAGGTTGCTTCTTCAGTCCCATTCTGGATCATGCCTCAAATTCTCATTGACCTCATATCTCAAGGAACTCACATTAAGCAAGATAAAGAGTTTCCTGATTCAGCTTGAACTAAAAAATCCAAAATAAAAAGCTTTCTGTTGCCAGGAACTAATAAAAAGTAAGATTTGCATCTACAAATTTTATTCAACCTAATCATATTTGTCCACCCCAAAGTTCAACCAACTGAACATTCATCAAACATCAAGTTGCATACCACGAGCATAAATGTGTTCATTATTATAAAAATGGTCATAATTACAGACATGTAAAATTTAGCAGACAGCAAATAATATTCATGCATTTTAATAAAGTTTGCACTGAACTTTAAACTGTAAATTTACAAAGTCACACACTGATAGTCCGAGAAACCTAGGTCAAAAACAAAAACCAAAATCAAGTTAAAGTACACTTGCAATGCCACATTTTAAGGGAAATTTTTACACAAAAATCACACGCTCTAAAATGAAAAGCACATAAAACCAAACTACAACCAGACTGTTTTAGAAATGCTTGGACACGAGAATAAAAATCTATAAATGGAATCGGAAAACATTTTCATGAAACACCATATTGCGGAATAGTACCACAGTCTTCCTTAAGGCCAAAGGCAAGGATTGTGCGCACACCTTCTTAAACTGGCCTCAAAGAGCTGCTTCAGAGCTGTGCAAATATGGAATTTCACTTTTTCCATAACGTGTGCAAAGGTTTCTCAAAGCAAAATAAATTTTTAGAGGCTGCTTCAAATGGCTCGTGACATGCAGTCAGGCAATACTCGTACAATGCCACTTTCTCACACAAGAAAAGTTACACAAGACCATCCACTACAAGCAAAATCCTTGCAGAAACACACTCTGACCTCTCCACCATCAGCCGTTTCTTGTGCCTAAGCCTGCTGGCCTCCCGGATGGCCTCCCACTTCTGTAGGTCCGCCTCACTGCAGGGCCCAGGGGTGAAACTGATGGGAGGCAAAGGCGTCCCCAGCTTCCAAGACTGGATCTTACGAGTGAGCATATCATCTTTCTTCTGCCGATACGAAGGAACTAATACCCTACAGCTATTGGCTTTTTCCTTGGATGGGCACGTCCTTTCAAGTACACAGAGAAATTTTGCTTGAATTTCCGGAGGAAGAGTCCAGGGCTCAGGGAAAGGGACTGGCTGGTACCTATCCGGAGCCCCCGACAGAGGCACCTCTTTCTTCTGCGCTGGGATTCGGCGAACAATCATGTCATCTTTTTCTAGATCTGGAAGTACAAGTTCACCTTCCCTGCATTGCAGAATTATATCTCGCTCTATAGGATCATCTTGCTCAGAAAACCTTCTGAAGTCTTCGAAAGCCCGGAGAACACATGGATTGGCGTGGAAAGCCCCAGTCTTTCTGACAAAGAAATCGTCATTCTCCAAGTCAGGATCAAGGAACGACATCTCAGAGTCACCTCTTCCAGACCCTGGTGCATAAGAGACATTCTTCCTGCGTGTTATGAGCCTTGGGCCAGCAGTGGGATCGATTTTGACACTTGTTTCGGAAGATAAGATGTCATCAGAATACGTTTGAAGGGCCTGAAGTAATAAAAACTGACTGAAGCATAGAAAAGAAAAAGGAAGGGAGAATCTTATTAAGTTTATAAAGGAGAACAGGTCGTTAGGCAGCAGACCAACTAGCTATTATTATTTTATTGCAGGGGGCGTGGGAGGGACTCTCGCATGGAAGAAAGACTAGCATGTAATGCCATCCCCTGTGACTTTGCTGGATCCCACTTAAAGAAACACGAGCAGAGTGTACTTCTCAGGAAAGGCGGGCACCATAAAGGCCAAGTGATGGGGCTAGAATGAGACGGACTACACACACCTCCCTGAGACACAACACAACACTCACTTTCACCTCTCCCTCACCCCATGAGCCACTGGGACCTCCTTCTCACCCCAGAGAAGCAGCCATGACCTTGGAAAGGTACGAGTTGGTCAAGAAGCACTTCATGCAGTAGGCACCGACAAAAAGCAGAAATTCAAAACTACAGTGCTCTGAAGCTACCTAAAAGACCCCGATGGCTCTTTTCTTTGCATTTTCCCACTAGACCTGCCTGTCCATCTAAAAGTTATTTCCTTTTTCTACATCGCCACACACAGCACAACTGTAAAATTAGGTCCACTTTCCCAAAAGCCTTTTAGAAATGGTTTTGCCAAAGAACTATGTCGCACATGACTCTATCTTATACATAATTCTGTTAAAGAATATTCAATCAACTTCCAAGCTTACATGCCCACACAGAAAGCAATTACGTTCTACATTATGCTTCTATACTAAGCAGTGAGTGAGGACGGTTTCATGACTCAGCACATCAAGGTCAGAGATTAACGGAGCAGCAGAAACTGGCGCAGGTGCTGCAAGCCAGACCCAGCTAGGGAAGGCGCGTGCAGGCAGGGACACCTGGGCTCATCTGAAGCACCGCTGGTTCTCCCGGCCGCACAGGTGTCCCATGTGCTCCTGGTTTGGTGGGTAGCTAGTTCCATCAAGAGTGAACGTCTTTGGCAGCTGCTGTCTAGTCTACGCTCTGCTTTTTGTATCCTACTAAAGATGGCAGAGCTTCTGTCAGAGCCTGAATCCTCGTCCTCAGAGTCTGAATTCTTCCTACCGTGGAATGAGGCAAAGAAAAGAAGGAGAGAGGGAAGAAGGCAAAGAAGTGGAGAAAAATGTAACTGAAACATATGTCAAGCTACGACTATGTACAGAAAAGGGCTGTGATGATCCAGTTCTCAAAGTTGAAATTTAAATGGCTTTTGTTTTTCAGTTACAGCGGCTCTACAGATGTTGGAGGGAAACTAAGCGGTCTCTCTCATAAAAAGCACACACAGAATGTACCCCAGCCAGGGTACCGAGTGAACACCGGACTGACAGAAACACGCATAAAGACAAACCTGAATCCCTGAAATTCTTTATACCATGGCTTATAAGTTTCCCTTTTTATTCTTTTCCAGTTCACATCTTCCGGGATCCAACATTTGGGAAGAAACTGATCGAAAGCATTCCCTGGGTTTGGCATGATGGGACTTAGCTTTCGCACATAAAGATCATCCTTTATAATGTTGGGTATGCTTGTCCTTTCTTCTTCCTCCTCCAAGTAACAAGAGGAGATTGAAGTTTCTTGGACTGTTGGCCAGTGCTCCACGTTTGTGCCCCAAGTTCTCCTCTCGTTACTGTTCAAAACATCCAACCGGGTAAGATATCGTGTGAGCAATTTGTGACAGAGTACAAAAGACATGCTTTCTGGCTTGCAAAGTTTATACTACTGTGAATGAAGCAAATTAATTTCCGTTCTCACCACTACAGCTCCTAGAACAAAGTTAAGGCATTATCACGGCATCTCATTTTAATTAGAGCATAGCTTGACATGCAAGGGCCAAAGACAATGTGTTAAAAGAGACAAATTGCATACAATTTGGAGGGTTACTTTATGCATTAAAATCAACAGGATAGATACAGAAGATATTTTTCTAACTTTTTCCGTTTGTATACCCGGTGGCTACTGGGTCAGGAGGAGAAAATCCTTGAGAACAAGAGTGAGAAGGGAGTGTTTTGGAGATGAAACTCTCCAGCCTCTTTCTCACTTGGAATCTACAGTTGGCTAAGTCATCCAAAACTACATCAGGCGACCTTCACTCATCCATGAAGTCCGGTCCACTTTCAGAGTCGTATGCCTCCTTCTGATAGGAAGCTGGATTTGAAAAGTCACACCCTGCTCTGCTAATTTGCTGAGAAATTAAAGGATTCTTTCTGTGTCTACTGAGATCAAGCAACACACAGGGGCAGGGGGTGGGAAAGGACGAACGACAACACAGCAGAGCTCGCAAGGAATAATCATGTCGCCCAGGAAGCTGAAAGACACCACTAAGGCCGAAGGCAGGCGTCTAAAAAAAGAACCGGCAAATCATATTGCTGACATTTTCAAATGGAAGAAATATCTTCAAGCTATGTCTAACTAAAAATATAGGAAAAAAACATTTTAATTAATGAAGCTTAAAACCTTATCTATGAAATACAGCTTAGGAACCACTGCTTTTACCACATTTACATATCCCGGCAAATTCGCAAGCAAATATAGGAAATTTTAAAACTCAACGATCAGATCACATCCCAGTACCTTGGAAACGTTCCATCTGCTTCCGCATAGACTGGGCTCGCCCAGCTCCTTCTGTTGTCCTCATTCTTGTCCGGCTTCTTCTTCCGCAGGGGCGCCGGCATATAGGTCGGCTGTCTGCTTTTGTTGGGTAGGAAGCGATTGAATGGTAAAGCGGACTTTGGTTCAATAGCTGAAATCCTTCGATAGGACATATCATCTTTATTAAAATCCTGCATTTTGAATGTAAATTCAGAATCTGTGTCACTTTCGCAACCTATAAAACAAGGCACAAGACTTGGCTTCACTCTCCAGATCATCCGTCTAACGAAAGCCCACGCAGCAACGCCTGCTTTGTCTTCCCCTTGGAAACCCAGGGCTCCACTGCTAACTGCGGGGAATATTTTTAGAAATTTGTCATGAAGTTGCGATAAGATCCATTAGGAGGAACTTGCTTTGCATACTGGAGGCGTGTGTGGTACATTCTTTTACTGTTGTACATCCTCAGCAGAGAAAGTCCCAATTTACAGCTGAACCTCTCTTCTCCTTAACCTTCTTTGCCCCCATAGTTTTTTAAAAATTTGCTGATGGCATACATGTCAATAAAACCTAGTAATACAAGTCAACCAAAGGCACTTAAACTGAGATATACAAGTAATTCTATTTCAATTTAAAATAAGGCGTGCAGCCATCTAAAATTTCTGTGAGGCAAGAAGTAAGAGAGGACATAGAAAAAGAAGCAAAAACCACAAGAGATCTCAAAGAGGTTTAGCAGATCCTTCTGAGCTGCCTATAAGCAAGAATCGTACATTAGATATGAGATTGGACCAAGTGACTTCTAAAGTCCCAAAGGAATGTCAAGTTCATACCTAAATGACAACATAGAAGCCAAGGCTTTTTTTCTAAGGGTGGCCATGAAATAATATTTTTGATACAAAGTTATTTAATCACAAATTCAAAAGCATATACTGCAATGCACCTCGAGGTCAGCCTGATACAAATATAATCCGTTCTCTTAAAAATAAGTAAATAAATGTGTTCTTTTAAAGATGGGAAGAAAAGAGGTACAGAACACTACTACAGATCCAAGCTAAGTTGTCCCCCTTCCCTGCCCATTTTTCCTTCCCGCCTCTGTGTATCTGTGAAGAAGTTTGCTCCTGTGGCTTGCTCTCCACCTGGGCTTCGGAGGCTGACAGCACTGTCCCTGAGCACCTGAGAACTGAGAGCACTCAGCACAGCACACTGCGCCTGCAGGGTTAACCTGAACTACAGGCGGTCTTGTCTCCGCCCCCCTCCCTGGCAGCCATCTACAGTAAATAACACTGAGAAGGGCCTCCAGGAAGTGGTTTAACATCCAGCTCTGTGACCCTGAGCCCTGAACAGGGTAAAGGAGAGGCACGGCGAAACGGGAGAAATTTAAGCAGCTCTGACCAGGAAGATTTATAGTCAATAATCTGATGCTCGGTTTGTTTTTACTACCTCCCAAATAAACAGTACGGGGTTTTTTTTGGAAATGAGAGAAATGTCTTAATTCTTGCCAAAATTTGTACGTGTAAAATCTTTACTGTACTTATATATTTATATTTATTTTTTTAGAGGGAGAGGATAGGAGAGGGAGAGAGAGACAGACACAGACACGTTGATCTGCTATTCCACTTATTTATGCATCTATTGGTTGCTTCTTATACTTGCTGTGACCAGGGATCGCGAAGAAACCCGTGACCTTGGCATATCAGGACAATGCTCTAACCCACTGAGCTACTCAGACAGGCCGGTACATGTAAAATCTTAAATACACAAAGAGATTACTCTACTCTGGATTTTTTTCCCTGCTTTTACTGAGATATGACTGACATAAAACAGTGTGCATGTTTAAGGTATATAGAATGATTTGACTTACATATACTGTGAAATGATGCTCACAAGTTTAGTTACCATCTAGCATTCTCATATAGATACAAAAGAAGTAAAATTTTTTCTTGTGATGAGAACTCTTAAGATCTACTTTCTAAATAACTTTCATATATACCATATAACAGTGTTAACTATAGTCATCATGATGTATACTACATGAATTTTTAAAGTTAATTTTTTTTATTCTTGAGTCTAGTACAAAGCCTAAAGAATAGGCAAATATCCTTGATATATTTCATATAAACCTGAAGAATTTGACTTTGTAATTCTGTTAACCTAAAAACATTATCCTAAGTTGTGGTGACCATCAATTTTGGATGGTAACCTAGTAGTTAGCAGAATTTTAATACACTAATCACACCAAAAAAGGCTTACCATCCTGGTGGCCCCAGAGTTTTTTATTACCCCGTATTTATAATTACTAAGCCTTCACTTCCACACTGTTTAAACAAGTTCTGTAACTCCTTCCCCAGTGTCAGTTAGCAGGGTGACAGTGGCCCTCTGCTTTCAGTCCCATGTACCCGGCGCCCAGTCCAATGAGGAGCTGAGAAGACTTCTATTCCACACCACAGGGCCACTGCACCCGAATTATCGGGGGTCTGCACACACCCACAATGCCTCAGTCTTCCTCCCTGTTCTTGTTTGCCGGCCGGATATAAATTTAAACTTCAAATGGTTTAGCTTTTTCAGTCAAGTCAAAGTAATACAATGAGTTTAGAATTTCAGCCTGTTCTTACAACTTTAATCACCTAAATTATAAATCAGATTCATTTCCTTAAAACCATAGTCATCTAGACTATAAAAGTGTCGCACTGAAATAGCAAACAGCCAACAAGTGCAGCAGTATTATAAAGGTTAACTCTTCAACAGCCATTCATATTTTTCATTGTTAATATTTAAATAAAAGCCAAAGAATTTGTTTTTTGTGTGTGTGATGGTGCTTAACAGTTTGCTGATTTCTGTTTTTGAAAGACGAATTCATTGTACATTGCATTTATGACAAGAACAACAAATAGATTGAATTCTAGTTAATGATGTACATGCTAATGTATTTAGCATGAGTACAATTTACTCTAAAATGCCTCAAAAAATAAGATGGATAAATTAATGCATAGCGAGAGGGACAGGTATGTGATGATAGAGTTATGATACGAATGTTCACTGTAAAATTCTTCCAAACTTTGATGATGTTTGAAATTTTTTATAATAAAAACATTAGAAAAATCACTTGGTATTAAAAAATAATCAAAATGAACAAGTACAATTCCTGACGCTCTGGCACAAATTCACAATGAGAACTCTCATTTTGTTTCACATTAGTGGTGGGAGCACAGAAATATTTGAAGCAATTTTACTCGTGGTTTCAGTCCAGTCAAATCTGAATTGCTAGAGGTATGCAGTCAGAAATTTCTCATACTACCCAACAGCCATAGGAGTAAGACTTGCATTTAAAAAACTGATCTGACTATAATATTAGAATTTGGAAAGAAGCCTGCTCCCTAAAACAGAAGGACTTTCATTAACATGTTCCTTTCACACGTATTCTTAACACGTTACTTAACCAAAGTTTAAGTCATGATATAATATTATATATCATGATAGCTATCACTAATTTCTTCTCTTAGAGGTAATTAAAGAGATGTTTCTCCTTTTTTTTTTTTTGTTCTTGAGAAAAAAATTTTGTAATCTTTTGGGGAGAAGTAAGAGAAGAAAGAAATTAACTCAGGAGCTAGAACAGACTTTTTAGAATCTTTTTTTTTTATGTTTAGATATACTAGTTAATAGGCCTCATAGTCACACATTATTAAACTTGAATCTGGAGCGAAAAGAATCAAAATACATTATCACTGATAAAACAGGTCACAGTTAACCGTCTCCTCTTGTCTTCTCTAAAAATAAGAAGAAAAAAAGTGAAACCGTCACCCCTCTAGTGATGATACGATGAGGGAGGATAACCTGTTTTAAAAAAAATTACACTTAAGCCCTGGCTAGGTTGCTCAGTTGGTTAGAGCATCATCCTGATGCACTAAGGTTGTAGGTTTGATCCCTAGTCAGAGTACTATGAGAAGCAACCAATGAATAAAAAAATCAGTGGAACAACAAATCAATATTTCTCTCTCTTCCCCCCTCCTCTTTCTCTAAAACCAATAAGTAAATTTTAAAAATTACACTTAAGTCTCTATGAAAATCTACTTCCTGGTGAAATTTTTGCCTCAACAGTTTTCACCCCATTTCTCTACTGTCTCCCATTCCCAATTTTCTTTTAACATGCAAACAAATAGAAATAAATGGACAGTGAAAAATGCAATTCACCTTCACGTCCCCCCCTCAGTGTGATGTCAGATGAGCAACTGGTGAATGACCTAGACCCCAAGGAGTCCAAGCTTTCAAAGGAATCCTCTCTCTTGTGGTTGCCCGGAGGGACAGGAAGTTCTCCCCGCTCAGCACTCCAGATGTCACCGTAACCGCTGTCCCTGCCACTTCTCTTTGGGCAGCTGGAGTCTTCAAGAGCCTAAAATAATTTTTTTAAAGAGCAGTAAGTTCACATAAAATTCCAACACTGTAAACAGTCATTACTTGTTTGTTTGCATAGCTCAAGTTGTGCCTCATGTGACAGGTGAAGCGATGAGATTTCCCTGCCAAAAATATATGACTAAAAAAAAAAATCAGAAAATAAATCCGTTTTCCCATAACTAATATGACAGTCCTCATGGAACAGTAAAGAGGTATTCAATATGATTTAATAAAGTACTATAGTCTACTTAAAAATAAGAAAGAGGGAACATTTTAATAAGAAAAGCTACTAATTAATATACTAAAATAAATGATTATTTACAGTTATTTGGCAATAAATATGGAGTCAGAGAAAAATTAACTTTGACTTTGACATTTAAAAGAAGATTAATTAATTATATTCAGCCTACCTTCAGCAAATATTTGAGGCAATATACATTAAACAAAAAAAAAATAACAGTTAATTTCTTTAACAAAAAGTTTTAAAAAGAGAAGGGCAAATACAGCAGGTACATACATCACAGAATTTATTTACTTTCATGCATTAGGAAACCTAGATCTAAACCAAAAAAATAAGCAGGCTTATTGCCTGCTTATATGTTGCCAACATATAAAACATTCTCCCTGGATCTAAATAAAATATTTGTTTGACTCATGTAAGAAACATATACAGAAATAATTCGACTTCCGGTCAAGATGACAGCATAGCAAACATGGCTCACCTCCTTACACAACCACATAAAAATTACAACTAAACTATAGAACAACCATCATTCAGAAACATCAGGAAGCAGTACAACAGCAGCATCCCCAAGCTCAGCGCAAGTAGCAGCCATCCACAGACTGCCTTGTAGCTTATGCTGTGTGACCCCAGACAGAACATACTCAGTGGCTAACCTTGGACATGCCAACAGCAATCAAGGCTCAACTACAACAGGAGAGTGTACACAGCCCACACAATGGGCATACCTTGAGTATTCAGGTTGGGTAACAGGAAAAGCTGTGCCACTGAACCTACAAGACACCTACTACATTAGGCCACCCTACCAAGCCTAAGAGATATAGCAGCTCTACCTAACAGAAACAAACCCAGGGAGGCTGCCAGAATGAGGAAATAAGAAACATGGCCCAAATGAAAGACCAGAAGAGAACACCAATAAATGAACTAAACAAAATGGAGACAAGCAATTCACCAGATACAGAGTTTAAAACACTGGTTATAAGGATGCTCAAGGAACTTAGTGAGGACCTCAACAGCATAAAAAAAGTCCAGTCAGAAACAAAGGATACACTAATTAAAATAAAGAACAATTTACAGGGAATTAACAGTAGAGCAGTTGATGCCAAGAATCAAATCAGTGATTTGGAACATAAGAAAGCAAAAAAATAACCAATCAGAACAGCAAGGGAAAAAAAAAGATTCTAAAAAACTCAAGATAGCATAGGGAGCCTATGGGACAACTTCAAACATATAAATATTCTCATCATGGGGGTGATGGAAGAAGAGAGAGAATAAGAAATTGAAAATCTCTTTGAAAAAATAATAATGGAAAACTTGCCTAACTTGGTGAAGGAAATAAACACACAAGTCCAAGAAGCACAGAGAGTCCCAAACAAGATGAACCCAAAGAGGTCCAAACCAAGACACATCATAATTAAAATGCCAAAGGTTAAAGACAAGGGAGAATCTTAATGGCAACAAGAAAAAACCTGTTAGTTACCTGTAAAGGAGTTCCCACATGACAGTCAGCTGATTTCTCAAAAGAAACTTTGCAGACTAGAAGGGATTGGTAAGAGATATTCAAAGTGATGAAAAGCAAGGACCTACAACCAAGATTACTCTACCCAGCAAAGCTATCATTTCAAAGGGCAGATAGAGAGCTTCCCAGACAAGAAAAAGATACAGGAGCTCATCACCACCAAACCAGTGTTATGTGAAATGTTAAAGGGTCTTCTTTAAGAAGAAGATCAAAAATATGAACAATAAAATGGAAATAAATACCTATCTATCAAAAATTGATTCTAGAAAACAAAACAAACAAACAAGCAGAACAGAAACAGAATCAAAGATACAGAGAACATTTTGATGGTTGCCAGTGGGGAAGGTGGTCTGCAGGATGGCAAAAAAGATAAAGGGATTAAGAAGTACATATTAATAGTTACAGAATAGTCATAGGGATGTAAAGTACAGCATAGGAAATAAAGAAGCCAAAGAACATATATGCATGACCCATGGACGTGGACAATGGTGTGGGGATTGCCTGACTGAGTGGAGGGGGTTGAGTAGGGGGGGACAACAGGGGAAAAACTGGGACAACTATAATAGCATAAACAATAACATATAATTTTTAAAAAGATATATAGAAATATGGCAAATGTCATTAGTCATCAGTTTATAAATTAGATAGAACTCACTCAAAATAAGTGTTTTTAACTAACATTCCTGTATGAAAGTAAATAGCAAAATACAACCAAACCTTTTAAAATTGGGATTTAAGTAAAATTTCAAAAGCCCGTAGCATAGTCATGATACAGAGTAATAATCAATGAATAGCTGTAACTCTAATATTTTAATATGGTGAATGTAACTCTATTATAATAAAAATCAGGAATATTTCCTTCAGATGGCTTTACTGAAACAGAGACAGTTTAAAAGACCTAGGGATTCTCAACAAGTAAATGTAATGCATGAACTTTGATTAAATTATGATTTGCATAAAAAAGCTATGAAACAGAGTTGAAAAATAATTGGGAACTTTTTAACAGGAACTGGACATTACATAATGGGGACTTTATGAATTTTCTTAAATATATTAGACATTGTAGCTGTATAGAAGAATCTCCATATACAAAAACATCTTACTTTTAAGACATGAATACTGGGTATTTAGGGGTGAGAGATGTGCAATTTATTTTGAAACGATTAAGGAAATAAAACAGATGGATGAATAGATACATAAACAGATAAAGTCAATATAGGACATTTTTAATAATTGAATCAGATGGTATATATTTGTCACGTTCTTTCAATTTTTAGTTGTGAACATTCTCCACATATGAAAAAGGTGACAAAAGAATGTTTACAATGAGTAAGCAGCAGCTGTCTCAGGCCTACTTTCGGCTAAGGCTGGATTTGTCAAGTGTCTGAAAAACCAGTAACGCCGTCTAGTAGACTCCTGGGCGACTGTCCTGTGCTTCGGGTGTTACAGCTGACTTCCTGCCATGACAGCGCAAGCAGCCACCTCGTACCCCATTCCCAAGCAGATGGGGAAGCTGGGCCTAAGGCTGGTGCCATCTAGATATGTGTCAAACTATAAAAAGATTAAAAATGTTAAGTGAATCTTTTGATCCATTAGGTGTCTTAGACATGCCTGCGATAGCCTTAGGGTCCTCAACACACAGCAAGATGATTTTTGACCTCATAATGGTAAAGTTATTTATGACAGGCCACCACGGTTACGTAAGAACCTGGCTCTGTACTTGGTGCCTCGTTATGTTGGACTTCACTCTGACAATTCACCTAACTGAGTCACCTCCAACTCATAGGGTGACTCAGTGCGACAGCTTACCCAGCGTGTTTTTTTAGCTGATATTTTGGGTTGGCCTTAAGCATTATTTACTTAAGTTGTAAAGTCTGATGAACACAATGGTTTCAGTTTTAGCAGAATAGACACAAAACAGGTCACAGAGTTACACACCTCTTACGGCTATCCCCATTCTATAATAATGGAATGAAACCACAGCCGTAGTTTTTAAGTCTTAAAAAATTTTTACCTACACCCACCGATTGGACCCTGGTGACAGAAAACAGTCTTTAATAAATAAAGCATTCTCAGCACCAAGACCGTACCAGGATTACTCAGACTCAGTCAAACTGCAATAAAAAGGACCAAGGGCTGTTAGGAGTAATACAGAAGCCAAAGTCCCATGTTGCTGTTTTTTTTAGACTTTTTTTTTAAATCCTCACCTGAGGCTATGTTTTTATTGATTTTAGAGAAAAAGGAATGATTAGAAAGAGAAACTTCCATGTGAGAGAGAAACAGCCATCAGTTGCCTCTCGTACACTCCCTGACCAGGGAATGAACCCGAAACCCAGGTACGTGCCTGACCGGGGATCGAACCCACAACCTTCCTGGTGTACTAAGACAATGCTCCAACCAACTGAGCAACCCAGCCAGGACCCATGTTGTTTCTAACAGAATGTGTTCTCTATGAGGATGGGTCCTTTGCTTGTGTGAGTGGTTTCCCAACACCTGGTACGATGCTTGTGTACAGTAATATCTCAACTATTACCCGAATTAACTGTTTCAAGGAATTTGAGTAGAATGCTATAAACTCTTTACAAGTCAAAAATAATGAAAATCAAATAGGAAGACCTGAACCTCCCAGGCTATATAATCCCACCTTTCTACAATGTATGTGGCTGGACTCAGGCAAAACTAAGGATCACAGAAGATGTAAGGCCACGTGATCGTTTTCATCCTGGTCTAAAATCTCTATCTTCCATTCATGACAACTAACATTTATTGCATCCTTAATGAGCCAGAGCCTAATTAATGCCATACTGGTACGTATCATTTACTCACCATGAAAACCCAAAGAGCAACTACAGTTAGCATATTATTTTGACTACATATTTTGTTCTGAACACTGCAAATTCTCCTAGATAAGTATCCCCTAAGAGAAGGTGATTTTCCCTTTGGGAGCTTACAAATGAAGGTTTGGCAGAACTACAGTCAGCCCTGGAATCGGCCCTCCTCAAACGGACCTTAAACATCTAAAAGCTGCAAACTGATTCCAGGATATGAAGGACTAGAAATGTGTTTAAAACAAAGCATTCTAACTTTAAAAAGCCTTATCATGTTTCATATAACAGTTTTCCCTACTCTTTAGGAAACAGAAGCAGTGTGTACAGTTGTGGAGATACTGAGGTATAGGCATGAGAGGTAATCATTTGACAAAGAGGTATTAAGATTAAAAAAAAAAATGAGTAGCTTCCACACATTAATAGCCCCAAAGAACCTTTCTACTACAGGTTGAATTCATCATGAACATAGAGTTATACAAAGCATCTGAGAAAGGAACTGAATGTCTATGTCATCAAGTTACCTAGAATTAAGAGATAAATACCTATGCCCAGAGCATATACCCTGGAAACTGCTCTGAAATAGACTCACTCACTCCCTGGTGAGGGCACAGAAAACTAGCAAACGAGTTAACCGTCCTCTCTACCAGCTCCAACTAAATGAAAGCAAAGATGGTCAGAGCAGCCACAATCACTACAGAGAAGGAGAAGAATGAAGAAAAGTGAAAGGAAAACAGAAAAGGGGGAGAGATGGAAGAGGAGAAAATAGTATTAGTTACAGTAGTCATCTCATACATATTAGCATACTCACCTTTGTCAGAGCTTGTCCTAAAAGATTCTCAAATGCTCTCAAATTAAGATATGGACCATTATAGTAGGGATTACTTTGTGCTTTTCTTCCCAGCCAGTACAATGTTATCAAAACCTTTAAAAAAATTCCATAGAACAAAAAGATCAGTTTATTTATAGCAACTAAGTGCAAGCTCAAATGCAGGTGAGCACTCCAGATAAAAGAGCATGTCTTTTAAATATGCTCTTTCTTTTAAATTATGAGAAGCATCATTAAAAATATTATTTACTCTTCCTAGGATTTTGTCTCTGAGCATGTTCTCAGACCAAAAGTGCAGATCCCAACAGGTATTCATACACATGAAGAGGGAAAAAAAAATTACAAGAGGAAAACAAAGTAAACTTTTAAAGCAATCAATATTGTTCCAACAACAAACTTAGAAAATAGATACATATAACCACTAATTCTCAGCTTTCTTGAGGATATTGTACTCTTATGTTTTAATAAGCTATTATATTATTAGAAATTCTTCTAATCCATACAGAATATTATAGATATTATATAAGTACAATTACCCAGAGTTCTTAAACATTCAGTGTTTTTCCTTCAAGTCTGACTTACTCTCCTAAAAATCCTTAAGGGTGTTCACTTGCCTTTACCACATTACTAACATATAAGGAACAAATTTCTAATATTAAATTGTCCTCTTATTACCATAAAGACAAAAATTTAAGTTTTAAACATATTTAGAGCTTGTGACTGGTTGGTTTCTAGCAAAAATTTCTTTAGAAAAAGGACACAGAGTATAACAGGTATGTTTAGATACCACTGTCTTATTGCAGAACAAGCAAAAAAACCATTCATAATATTCCATTAAACATATCTTACATTTTTCACTCTCCTGTCAGTCTCTTCTTGCCTGTAAAGAAAAAGAAGAAATATCTATTAATAACCAAGAACTTTAAATTATTAATTATTAGCTAAAGGCCCATTTTTACTCTAAAGTTCTATGAATATTATACCACCTGGGAAGTTCGGAGATCTCAGACTGCATATTATCCACCAGAAACATTTTTCTATATTGATTTCATAAAATATAACGGTCCATTTCTATGAAAAGGTTGCATTTTTCACATTATTTTATTCAGTACAGTCTGGTTTCTAAAATGCATTATTTCATTTTTTGCATTTATTTTAAACAATGTCTAAACCCTATCAAACAGGGGAAATGAGCTCATGGCAGGAAAAACCGGGAAACTGGGGGGCGGGGGGGGAAGAGCCGTTTGCACTGAGACCTCCTTTTCACTGTCCGCACGGAGCGTTTTCACCCAGGTTTCCCAGAGCTGACTGGTCAGAGACCAAGACACTGCAGGGGTTGGAAAGTAAACTTTAAACAATAGCTGTGACTCTCCCCCTGAAGAGACTTTGCTCTATTACAAGAATCATGGAGTTTTTTCCTCCTTGCCAATAAAAGGATATGATATTTATGGGACAGTTAAAACACAGGCCGATGTCACCACAACGTTGAAGAAGCAACAACATGAGTTAATTAATGGAAGGGACTTTGGTTGTCCTAAAATAGTGTGCTTTTGGTCAATAGAGACACTGGAGCAGGATCATCGTGTTCAGAGAGACTGTAGAAGCCTGAGCTAGGTGGCTCCTAAGGTGGCTTTTCAGTTTAAAAGTCTGTAAGTAGTATATTTGTTAAGATAAAATATATGCGGAGGGGGGGGGAAGGATCCAAAAAAACGAAATTATCTTCAAGAGAACAGGTCCCTTGTAGTACAGGCTTCCCCCGCTAGGTGAGTGTACTGGGAACCCATCTGTATCAGTGTACCAGCTGGCGTTGTTGTGAGAGGCTGTGTTCAGCTTCGGGGAATTTTTTTTGAAGACTCTTTCAATGCATCTGCCCATTTCACGATGGGTAACTTTTGCGTGCACTGAGCGTCCATCAGTGTTTGATCAAAAATGGCATGATTCCGATGCCCCATCTACCCTATTCACCCAATCTCACTGAGAGTGACTTTTTTGTGTTTCCCCAGATGAAAAAAAGTCTTCAAAGGGAAATGTTTTGCTGGTGTGGAAAAGGTGAAACAAAAAATGGCAGAAGCACAAAATGATTCAAAACTGACAAGTTCAAAACCTGTTTTGGGCAGTGGAAAAATCTCAATGGGTGTATTGCATCAAATGGAGAGTACTTTGAAGGTGACTGAAGTTTAAACATGTAAGAATAAATATACAATTTTAAGAAAATAAATCCTGGGTTTTACTGGGTCCCCCCTTGTACACACACATCATATGTAAGGTATATATAAAACACACATAAGACAGAGAAAGAAAGAAAAAGGGGAACATGCACACACGCACATCGAATTTAGATTTTAAAAACTCAATGAGACAGCTATGAGCATTTCTTTCCATAAAACAAACTTAAACTGAAATGAACCTAAGGACAACATTGCACCTCCCATTGCTATAAATGCAAGGTATGGCCTATTCTGCCATAAACAGGCACAACAATCAGTGAACTTGGTACTATAACCTTTCACGTACTTTACATTCCCTTCTAAATATGAGCACTTATAACGTGCTCTTGAACATAATGACACATGAGCCAGCCACATTGGTGTCCTATCACTGAAATGCAGTGCCAGGAATTCAAGGACTCAATGATTTGCTAGAGCCATTGGAGGCCACTCTCTGACACACAGCAAACGTATCCACTGCTGGAAGTCAGTAACCCGGCAGCATCTTTGCCTGCTGTGGCCAGGGCACAACCCCAAGGCCTTATAAATAGAAAAGGCCCAAGGGTGGAGGGGAGGCTCATGGTAACACAAGACTCTCCTGGAGCCAGCCAAGTTACTGCCCAACCCATCGGAACCGAAATTAAGGCAGCCTTATCTCCAAAATTGGCTCACTCCTCCGTAACAAATATTTCAAGAGTTGACTTAGCAAAAGTACCACGTTCAAGAGCATGGGCTTTGGCTCGGATCTGGGTCCCAAACTAGGTGTGTCTTGGCAATTTATTGGATTCTCCAAACTTCAGTTTCCTTCTGGAGAAAGTGGCGATAAGATCCCCTAGTTCAATAGATTAGGAGGAAATGTACCCAGGTCCTTAGCAGAGTCCCAACCCTTACAGCAAGTGCTTGCCAGGAAGCCGTTAGTATCACTCAACAACGTGAGGACACAGCCCATCGTATTCACTGCATGACCCACAGAGGCTTCCTAGCAGACCCACGCTGGACCCCAGCATTTAAAATTGCAGCCAGCCTGCCCGACACTCCCATCTCTCATCACTGCTTTAGGTTTGTATTTATAACCACCTCCTGCATGCATTCATCTATCATCTGACTCTCCTCTGCCAGAATCCAAGAGAACTTTGGTGGTTTCGTTTACGGCCACATCCCACATGTCTTCAAAACAGGGTCTACCACCTGGCCAGCACGTACGAATATTTTATTATTACAAGTGTCTAGCACAGTGCATGGCACACGGATGCTCTCAAATATTGATTAAATACATTTATTTAACTTACGGTAATGTAATTTAGCAACAGAAAGTCTGAAATAATAAAAGCTCAGAAGATTCCTAATAAATATTCATATGATCTCAAAGAACAGTTAAATTGGATTAGCTTATTAAAATATTGACTTTTGACTCAGATTGTATTGGTATTCATAATTGGGCTTCTTTTTTAAGCTACTATCTTGAAAATCATAATAAAAGGGAATTCTTTACAATCATACATCAGTAACCCAATAAAGAGCACAGATTCAAAAACGAAGACCAACTTCAAAACACTGAGGACAAAGATTGAATGCTACTCTCTACAATAAAATCACTTCCCAGCAGAGTTCTGAAATACAGAGACAAAGAATCCAAGGCTGCCTTGAAACCCAAATTTAACATGAAAAAGTATAGAGATGAAACATTAACAGTTCAAAAAAATGACTATGTTAAATATGTTCCCAGCTTTCTCCATATATCATAGGCTAATTTTTATTTTTTCTTTTTCAATTACAGTTGACATTCAATATTATTTTATATTAGTTTCCGGCATGGAGTATAGTGGTTAGACAACCATATAATTTACAAAACAATCCCCGTGATACTTCCAGTACCCACCTGGCACCCTGCGTGTTACTACAATATTGACTATATTCCCCATGCTGTACTTTACATCCACTGATTTTAAAACATTGCGGTTGATATTTAAGGAGTAGCAAGTATAACATAGATGGAATCTTCCACTCTGTTCATGGAGCAGCTCTGGCAGTTTCTTCACTGCCTGACAGAGGGCCAGAAGACACGTGCCCATCATAGACCTCGGAACTTGCTGTCAGAGGCCCGCAAGGACGGAGCCACCAACTCACAGGTGAGCCTGTCAGTAAATGCCTCCATCTGTACCGTCGTATCCCAACAGCTGTTAGGTGGACTCAGAAGGACCTCGGAGCTCTAGGTCTGATCCTCTCTTCATTCATAGCTATTTTAGAATGCTAGCACAGATTATCAGAAGGAGTACCACCGCTAACCAAGGAACCAGGGAAAAGGAATTCATTTAGAAGCTCTGTCTCCCTGCGGGAGATCCCATGGCAGGGCCTTCCCTAAGGAGACAGCTTCGCCAAGAAGGCAGGCTCGGGGGCCAGACTTCGTGGGTGTGAATTCTGGGTCCACTGTGATTTAGCTGTGAGAACTTAGTCATGTTATTTAACTCTGTGTCTCCACAGTCTCACCTGGAACAGCACACCACTCTCATTGGGCTTAAATGAGAAGGTTTAAAAAGTGCTTGATGCAGGTGGACCAAGTAAAGGAGACATTTCAAGACTATCCTCCAATTATCCATCTCAACCAAACAGTATGGAGGAAGGGGAGCAGTCAGAGGACTGGTGAGTTTCCCAACACCAAGTGTCCCCTGCCAGGAGACACACTTCTGTGAAGCACAGTTCAAGACACTTCCATACAATGCCTTCCTTGCCCTCTTGCCATGGAAGGCTTTGAATGAGAAATTGTTTCTAGAATAAGAGCAAATAAAGGGCAAGGCAACCTGGTATGACATATTACTGTTATTGACCAAACATTCACGTTGGCATCAAGCCAGCCCTCTTCATCTGTCCTTTGCCTGTCCTGGGCTGCTCCTGGGCCAACACCCTTAAATTTTTCAAAAGCTCAAAATCTGAGGGGTGAAAACTTGTTAAATGTGCCCACATGGCCAAAATATGTCTCCCTCATATCTGAGAGCATAGTTTGGGAAGAAAGCCTTAAAAGACAAGATTATAGTTTCGTTATAATTTGGTACAGTCAATTGTGTTCTAGGCCTTCATCAAATATATTTCCAAATACCTCTGTTTATCAAAGAGCTAACCCCAGGCCCTCATGCCCGCACCCACCACAGATGTCCCTGCAGTCCCTTCTGGTGGAGTGCAGAGAGCTGGGACCATACCTGACTCACGGCTGTATCCGGGAGGCAACCTCAGGTCTGACCAAGGGCAGCCAGGCATTCAAATGTCCATGCCTAAGCTACCTGAAGCCTCTCACTGATCAAGGACGTCCAGCAGACCAAGGACAGAGAGAGATGGAGGACACCCTCCTCCAAATAAGACAAAGCTCCACAGAGTCTGAAGCAGAATCCCACTTCTCTCTTTATGTTCCCTTCCCATACCCCATACACCCTTTTCTCCTCAAAGTACCAACTTCCTCGTGTGCAACTCTGCGAGGCCCCATCTCCTCCTCCTGTTCTGCCCCGATATGCTAATCCCCTCAGAACTGAAATTCCTGTGCTCCAAAAGCATCTTGCCTTCCCAGATTCCAGCTCCCAGCCCGTCCAAGCCAACTTCTGTAAACATCAAACACACTTATCTTATCAAACCATCGAGGAAACATGTGATTTAAAACTCATGCTGGAATTTCTGACAGAGTAGAAATGTTTTTGCCCCGGGTACCATGAGAAGTTTGCTCCACCTGCCACCACCCCAAGCTTCTCTGGCGAACAAGGAACCTGGAATTCTATAAGGGATCCAGGCATAGCTTCCCGCTACACCCAGTCTCCTCTCTGCCGCACACAGTCAGCCTTCTATCTATCCCAAACCCTACGGTCCCTGTAGAGTCCTTTTCCTTGACCCAGAATAAGCCTCCACCTATATTACTCAGGAAAAAGAAAAAATACCACTCACTGGGTGATTATGTTCCCAGGCATCCACTTCCTGAGGCTACTTCCCGGAGTAAGGCGTGGATTCTTCCGAGGGACCCAACCCTTCTAGAGTCCTTCCAGCCCTGCCCTGCCCTGCGCTGCCCTGGGTGGTACCAGCTGAACTGAACGTCGCCTCTTAAGAAACAGGATTGATGTTAGAGAAACTGGGCTCAGGAGTTTCTTGGTCCCTCTCCAAGCCACCAAGTAATCTCTGCCCTCCAGTTGTTGCTATGAAGTCTGGCCACCTGTTCGCAACTCAAAAAAAAAAAAAAAAAAAGGCAAGAAAGACGTTGGGAATCATGATTTCATAAGCAGTCACAAGTAGAAACAGTGTGGGTGCAGCCTCAGCTTTCAATCTGTCAGACATGCGCGGGGTGAGCAAGGGGCGGTGGAGGGGGGCCCGGGGGGGCGCGCATGTGTGGCTGTGGAGACCACTGAGGCTGTTCTGAGCGGCTGCCCCTCCTGACAGCAGTGGCACCATTGTTGTGTGTGAAACAGGGCAGTTGCCTCCAAATGGGCAGACAGGAGGGACTCTGAGCAACCCTGAGAACACTTAAGTGAAAATAGCAAGCGTGTGAAAATTTCGAACACTACTTACTGTCTCAGAAAAGGGCCTGTTTTTATTCCAAATGCAAGAATCAAAGAAGGATATAAAGATTATATTAGGTAACGGCTCCTTTTCCTATTAACACAAGGTCTACTTTTTCTATTCACGAAGCACATCTACTGCATTATTTAAAACAGAGCAAATAACTACCATCTTCCTCCAGTGACTGTCGAATAAAAGAAAGATGAGATGTGTGACTAAAAAGGCTAAAGATGAATTCTTGGAAAACTGCACTTATTCTTTCCTGGTCTCAAAAAGCAAGATGCAATTTTTTAAATGGGAAATTCTTCCTCTTCTCCCACCTTCAACCCTAAAAATGAAACTCTATCCTAATTGACAGTGTGCCAGTCATGTTAGACACACGTGACTCACAGATTCTTTCATCTGCCATTGTTACAAAAACGCGGCTCTACCTGACTGTGGAAACTGCAAAAATAACACATGAGAAAATAACACCGCATCTGGAGATCATTAGTGACCACACATAGATAAACTTGATGATTTCTGGACCTACCTACGTGAGAAAAAACTCCTGGAAATTCAACAGATTTTGCCCTAGCAACGTAACTTATTCCAAACATGACAAATGAGTAAGTACCCTCCCTGTTAAAAATAATTTGTCATTAAATTTCACACCCCTCCCACACACTACTAAAAATAGCTAAGTTTCACTCAAAGAGAAAGGAAAAAACACATGCATTCCAAGGCGCTGGTGCACAGTTCCACTGAAGTAATGGACTGAGGGGTGCTGCTGTGGGAGCTGAAAGGGGGGGTTTACTTCTAACTCTCTCAACCACAGACTCTTTTCTTTTTGTAATTCTCTTCTACTTCATGAATATGTTTGCTGTTACATAAAACTGATTTCACAACTGAGACTCCACATGCACATCCCCTGTTGGATTGCAAATGAGAAGAGACCATTCCTGGTGCAGACTTCAGCATCCGTTATGGATACCCTGTGTACTAAGTGGAGTCACGGCATTCACTCATGTCGAACGGGGAGATGCCAATTACAGACTCACCCGTAATTTTACTTCTGTAGATTATAATGCTAGGGAGCAGGAGCAATGGAAATAGTGGGTTTGGGTTTCAGACATTTTAGGTTTGAGACACTTCATAAACAAAGTAGAAAGGTGAAGTAACGGATAATTAGCCACGCAAGTATGGTGTGCAAGCCAGAGGTCTAGGTAGGACATATAACCCAGGGCAGCAATTTTCAACCTTTTTCATCTCATGGCATGTATAAACTAATTACTAACATTTGGCGGCACACCAAAAACATGTTTTTTGGCCAACCTGACAAAAAATACAGGTATAATTTTGATTCATTCCCACCGATGGCTATTGTTGTGTTGGCTGTTGTCACTTTTGTGTTTGACCATCTAAGGAAAAAGAGGTCAGCGTCCTTGACTAAACAGTCGAGTACTGCATGTTTGAAAAATTCTTGAGGCACACACCAGGTGAAAATTGTTGATCGAAGGACTTGTCAGCATAGAGATGAAAGGTTAAGTCATAAAGCTAAAGTGAGATCACCTTACAAATGAGTGTAGATAGAGAAGAGGTCTAAGGTTTGAGCCCCACACATCAGAGTTAGGAAGGAGAAGAGAAGCCAGCAAAGCAGAGAACCATCCAGTGCGAGGCAAGCGGTGCGGGAGGGAAGGAGAGCAAACGGGCCAAAAGGGCTGCGGGAGGGGAAGGCGTGGGTGGGGCAACCTCTCCTGCTTACTTCCTTGACCCTGAAAATATTTTATACATACACACAATTACTAATTACTTCTCCTCAAAGGAAGAAAAATAATAAATTATCATTAAAAATGTGAATGCCCAAGCCCTGATGTTGCTAAAGACACAATTTAGGAGAACACTGAGCTAGACATCTCACGTGTCCTTTCAAACGTTTGATTCCATGCTCAGCAAAGTCAGCATCAAATTTCACTGTAAGTAATACATCTATTAGTCCTTTACATCATGATTTCGGAACAACAACAATATGCCAGGTGAGGTACTTCTTCTTCTTTTTTTTTTTTTTTTTTTTTTGGTCAATCTAAATTTTCTTTAAGTAGGAATACTTAAAGTATTTTTTTAAGTAGGAATACTTTTTTTTTTAAGATTTTATTTATTTATCTTTAGAGGGGAAGGGAAGGAGAGATGGAGAGAAATATCAATGTATGGTTGCTTTTCGTGTGTCCCCTGCTAAGAACTGTCGCTGGGAACTGTCCTGCAACCCAGGCATGTGCCCTGACTGGGAATCGAACCGCAATCCTTTAGTTCGCAGGCCCGTGCTCAATCCACTGAGCTACACCAGCCAGGGCTAAGTAGGAATACTTCTTGTCTTGGACAAAAAAAAAAATCTGAGTCATTGTTAACAAATATACATTTTTAAAATTGTGGACAAACCTATACCTTAAAAGGGCCTTGGAAAAAATAATGTAGAATGTAGACAGATGCAGGTATTTGCAGTATGTCTCTGTCACGATGCTCAAGTGTAAGGATATCAATATAGAACAGAGATTTAAGAATCTTCTCCAAAGGTTTGGCCAGCATTTGACCTCCTCAAAATATTTATGTTTGGATCAAAACACAAAATCCATAAAATTGTAGAAAATACTGAACATGAACAAAACATCCATATTATTGTGCTAGAAAAATATTCCTGTAAAAATGGTATTTTTCTGAATGCTTCTAAATAATCACTTTAGGTCCCATGAATATCTTAATCTTTCAAAGGTCTTAATCTTTCAACTTTTCTTTCATTCATATACAAACTAAAACAGAAACTTTAGCACCTCTTTAACAGTGTCTTCAATTGAAATTCTGAGTTAATGACTGAATTATTAATTAATTGAAGCAATGTTTTTACAGTGTTATCTTGAATAGAAAACTAAAGTTAAGTTTGTTTTTAAAACCACTCCTTAAAGGACATATACACATAATTGCAAATTAAAGTTCTGAGAAGTCCAACAAGAGATCTCTTTTACTTAGACTTACAAATATTCACTTTTTCGTATTTTTTGGTACAACTCTTACTAAACTCTTAAGGGATAAAGATATTAATAAGGCATTTCCAGTTCTGTTCAATTTAAGTTCACTTTTTTGCTAAATTATGTAATATGTATTAAAAATAATTGCCTTCATTAAGCACTTCATAGTAATCGTGATATTGATGTTCTACACAATGGTCTAATGATGCACAGATTAGAAAACTGGAACTCTAAAAGCTTAAGAAACTTTCCCAAGGTCACAAAACTATTAAGACTTGTAGATGAGTGGATAAAACAACTATGGGACATTTACACAATAGAATACTACCCAGCTGTGAAAACAGAAAAAAATTTTACCTTTTACAACAGCATGAATGGACCTGGAGAACACTATGCTAAGTGAAATAAGCCAGTCAGAGAAAGACAAATACCATATGATCTCACTCATATGTGGAATCTAATGAACACACTGACCTGACAAGCAAAATGGGGACAGACTCATAGATGGAGAACAGATGACAGTTAGTGGTGGGGGGAGGTGAGAGGGTGGAGGGATGGAGGAAAAAGGACTCATGGGCATGGACAACAGTGTGGTGGTTGTGGGGAGAGGGGGTACAAGGGGAGTAAATGGTAATGGGAAAAATAACAACAAAAAAAAAGTTGATATGATCCTGAGTTTCCAGGCTAAGACCCTGATTTAGCATTAGAGCAGTCACACTTCCGAGTCTAATGTATTTTTAAATAATTTACATCTTAATCCCGACAAATAATTGTCTCTGTAATACCCTGAAATAAGTCTCTGAATATTCTTTCAAAGTGTTGGCTCAAAACCAGTCTATATAGCACAGTAATGTCCTGCTTAAATCTGCCTCCCAGAGACAGTGGCACACCAGCCCCCAATGACCACCTTCTCGGGCAAATTCCCGATGCATTCCACTATCTTGCACACAAAACCCACTATGGGTTCCGCAGGTGGAAAATCGCTGAAGGTGTTCTGAAAAGATATCTAAGCAAATGAAACAAATCACAATAATTTGCATAGTGAGAGAACTACAAAGTATGCATTTCCTGTACTTGGCCACTGATAAGCCTTTATGAGTGTAGTTTCTGTAAGACCAGTACCCACCAATTATAAAGAAACAAGATTATAAATTAAGCACAAATGGAATTAAATAGGAAGATCTTTGGGTTAGTTTCCCGATGGTATATTTTCTTATCTTGAAAAAAAAAATGATCTACACCCTTAAGTTTGTGAATATCAAACAAAACACGCTTGTCTCCTGGAGCCACTGGGAAGAGTGTGACCTGATCACACAGTGATGGCAGCCCAGTGGAGCGACCTTCAACTTCTGGCTTTCAGAACGGGGAAAAAAGGAAGTTCTGTTGTTTTACATTGTGAGTGTGTGTGTGTGTGCATACCATTATATACAGGTCCCGGCAGAAGTAACATCTGCTTGAGTGTGGTTGGTAGAGTATTAATATAGGTATAATCATTTATACTTTAATTTCAATATTTCACCTAAAATGTCATATGGTATGCTTGAATGTGATATTCTTATGTGACATAATTACATGCCTATGATGTAATAAAAGATTTTGTAATAAAAAGGGGCATGATTTGTGCTGGACACTGTATATGTGTATATATGTGTATATATATTTATATATATTTGAAGTGCCTAGCATGTAAATACTTATTTCCTTTCTGATGCACATGAAGGTTCATTGTAAAGGTGATGGAAAGGTGATGTAAAGGTATAAGGTGATGGAAATTGTTTTTTGTCAGTTATCATCACACCAATTCCTCAGATGCAGCTTATATAAAATGTCCTATATGTGCTTATACACTGCATACCAAAGTATTTGTGCTACACATTCAGAAGTCTCCGTTTTGCTTAGAAGTAAATTATTCTCCAGTACCTGTAAGTGAGATTTGTTTCAAAATCTTAATTTTCACTGGGGGGTGTGCTGGGATGGGAGTAAAAGACAGAAAACTGTACATGAACAACAATTCAAATAAAATTTAAAAAAAGAAAAAAATCTTAATTTTTACCATAGGAAAATAAGTACCACTCCCCCCTCAAAAATGTCCCTAGCCCAAGTTCATCATAGATCTTTTTAGTCTTAAATTTTGTCTGTTCTAGATAGGTCTTTCTTTAGGTAATGTTTACTGAAGCAACTCCGAGAGAAAATAACTAAACGTTCACAGTTTTATTTAACCCAAAGGTTCACAGGCAAGATGAACTTTGAGCAGGGTTTCTTGACCTTGGCAATACTGACATTTCGAACCTTACACTTTTTTGTTGTGGGGATTGTTGCCTACATTGCAAGATGTAAAGCTGCATTCCTGGCCTTATCCACCAGATACCAGCAGCACTCTCTCCACCCAAGCAAGTCATGGTACTCAAAGTATCCAGACGTTGCCAAATAGTCTGGGGTGGAGGGTGGGTGGGAGGGGCCACAGTTGAGAACCATGTTTTAGAGCAGGGGTGTCAAACTCATTTTCACCGGGGGCCGCATCAGCCTCGCAGTTGCCTTCAAAGGGCCGAAATAATTTCAGGACTGTATAAATGTAGCTACTCCTTAACTGTTAAGGAGTTGAAATTACATTCAGCCCTCTGAAGGAACTGCGAGGCTGATGTGGCCCCTGGTGAAAATGAGTTTGACTCCCCTGTTTTAGAGGATCTAAGGATTTAACTCACTCTCCTTAATCAAATAAAGCATATTCAAGGTTCCCATGGTTCTAAAGTTAGCTGAAAAGGTCATTTAATGACTATAATCTAGAAAAAGATAACAAACGCAGAAAGGCAAAGCAAACAGCCAAGCAATTACTACACACCTGAGAAGTTAATGAAACACATAGTCTCAGATCCAAGGGCAAGACCTAGCCCAGTGCCTGAATCATAATTGACATTCAGTAAACATACTAAATGTTGCAAGACCTAGGAGCTCAGCATTCTCATTATCTTGGGAAAAAATGCATGCCAGCCTACTTGCCTCTCAGACTTAAAGTGGTAAGAAGTTATGTGTCAGAGCTTCACTTTCTGCATTCCAGGTGTGTTGCAATGCATCCTTTATAGAGTCTGACCAACTTTGATGCTCCTCCAACTAAGTCTTACTTAAACCATTACCTAAAAGTTATACATTTTAGGTCCCATTTTTCATGTACTCCAGAACGGTTAAGAACATTCTTTAAAATACACCTGTTTGTAAAGTACATTATATATGAATAATGCATATTCTACAGTCATAAATTTTTAGTTAAAAATTCCATTTCTAATTCTTTATTTTTGTTCACGATATTGGTAATTTAGTGAACACCGTGGTAGGCTGAATAATGAACGTCCCGCAACACCAAGATGTTCTTATGTCCTGATCCCTGGAATCTTCGAGTGTTACCTCACGTGGCAAAAGAAACTTTGCAGGTGTGATTAAGTTAAGGATTCTGTGGTAAGGAGATGTCCTAGATTATCAAGGTGGGCCCTAAATGTAGTTACAAGTGTCCTTATTAGGGAGAGGAAGAGGGGGACTTGACTACTCTACACAAGGGGATGCGACCACAGAGGCAGAGATGCAGGTGATGCAGCCAGGAGCCAAGGGATGCTCGCTGCCTCTAGAAAAGAAAGAGGCAAAGGCTGACTCTCCTGGAGCCTGGAGGAGTACGCAGCCCTGCTGACACCTTGATTTTAGCTCCTGAAAGCTCATGTTAGACAATGTGACCACCAGAACTGTAAGACAATAAACCCATGTTGTTCTCAGTCACTATCAACAAACTGTGGCAATTTATTACAGTGGCAACAGGAAACAAGTAGAAGTGTTGTACTGTATCGGCACTGCATGACACATTTCACATGAGCTGAACTTGACCTCCAGCTTAGCTCAATATGTGGTGGCCCCATTTCACAGACGTGACACCAAAACTTAGTGAGATGGAGCCACCTTGCAGAAGTTATCTTTCTTACAGTTATCGTTTAAACCCAGATCTATGTCACTTAAAAGCTTATTCATAGCAATAAGAGTCTTTGGCTGAAAAGCACTGCTTATTCTGCATTTTAACCTTTGTCCACAGAGACCACTGCCAGCGGGGCCACCTGCATCCAATTTGTGTCGGGGAAACTCAAGGCAAAGCTGAAATGTGTCAGAAAATCCTTATATAAGACTATTTACCGCCAAGTTTTTACAAATCCAGTAGATAAACATACACACAACACCTTTCCTGTAAGAGAACTGCAAATACGCGACAGTGCAGGTGACATTAAAAAAAAGGACCGAGATCATGCACAAGGTGTCTATCTTTGTGAATACCTTTTAAAACTTCTGAGGTTAATGCATCTAATGAGTTTTTCCTCCTCTCTCCCCTTTACCATATTTAGTCCAAACTGAATTCAACTAATTCTTCCCAGACAACATTTCTCTGGTATGGCCTTCACATTCCCACTATCATTATCCCAGCTCAAAAGTCAAATTTTAGTAACTTCTTCAGGGTAGGCATCATCTGATCCCCAGGCCTGTTCATCCTTCCACATGCTCTGCCCTGCTGAAGGGCCCCAAATCTCCAAGCCAGAAAGACACGAGCCAAACAACGCCCTCTCCCTCAAACTCTCACTTGCCCACTAACCAAATCCTATCATTTCTAGCTCCTACATATCTCTTGAATTCATCTCTTCTTTCTCAGAGGTAATTCAGTTCCTTTCTCCATACCTACCCCTCCTCCCTCCACAGAGACACCTCAAGAGCCTTCCCAAAATGGAATCCTCTCTACATCTCCCCCCTTAAAATCCTTATTTCTATGGCACTTATGTCCCTTGAGTGAAGTCCACTGTGTGGCTGGCATTCACATTCATGATCTGGCCACTCGTGGTGAGCTCATTTCTTGACCTGCCCCAGTATAAACCCAAAATTCTTTCCATAAAACATCCCTATCAACAGCCTTGCTCTCTCCCATCATAAAAGACAAAAGGTTTTCTCTTCCAAGAAGGCTCTTGACTTGTCCTCCCCGCACCCTGTAGAACTACTCAATCATTTCAGATGAAGCTTGCCAGTCCCTGAAGCCTTCCTCTCTCCTCCTACAGGCCTCGCCCATATGAGCCCATGGGTACCACAGCCCAGACTGCTTTAAAGCATCCCATTATATTACGATGTAGCATGAATCTCTTCCCAGTCTCTCCCCTAGACTGTGACCTCCACAAATTCAGAGACATTCTCTCAGGCTCAGTACTTAATATATTGGCACTAAAATATTACTACAAATAATATACAGATTAATCTTCAGCCCCTTCTCTCTAAACATCTATCCTAACCAGCAGCCAGAATCATTTTTAAGAAGCCATTTTAACTATGTCATTTACTCCCTTTCAATGTCATTAAATTATAGAGCTCACCAGGCTTTAACCTTGAACTTAAGCTTAGTTGTATCCCCATTCCCATCCTTCAGTCATTTCCTATTGCATCGCATCCTATTCTGGCCTTAGTCAAGCAAAACCAACACAACATAACCTCTCACTTCAGGGCCAAACGTACCATTCCTTGAACGCAAAGTCCCCAGAATCTGTCACACATTTAACTCTTAAATGTCAACATCATGGAAACTCCCATAGGACAACAGCATGTAGCTGAACCACCATCCCTTCAGAGACCCAATAACTCGTCACAGTACGGAGCTGCATCACTCATTATTCCTCCGCATGTGGCCCTCACTGATGTCTCACCCACTCCAAAGGAACTTGGAGGATTCGCCTCATTTTGTTTTCTCAAACAGTATTCATAGACTGGAGGTTCTGTTCAATATCTATGTCAGTGGAAGTAAAAATATTCTTAGGATAATTAATTTCTCTGTGAGTAATTTCTGTTGCTTTATCTGTTACTAGAACATAGGTTCTCAAACAGTGATTCCGAGATCAGCAGCACCCACAATACCCTGGCACTTGTTAGAAAGTAAAATTCTCAGGCTCTACTCCATACCCACCTACCAAATCAGCAACTCTGGAGTTAGGGGTCCAATAACATTGCCTCCGTGAAACCTCCAGGGAGGTGATTCTGATGCATGCTAGTGACTGGGAGCACTGAAATATGCCAAAGTGAAACCTACATCTGAAGTGAAAACTACAGCTTCAACAAGTTTAACTACTTCTTTGAAAAGGGAAGTTAAGCTGAAATGTAACTCCTCTAGCCTTACCCAACTAGAATTTAAAACAAGTAATAAAAAACACAAAGCAACTCAAAGTTAAGTGAAAAGCCTGGAACTAGGGCCAGTGATTTTCAAATGTTGACAAAAAAACCTCCACATGCTTCATTGTGCTTAGGCATGCTTCAGAGAGCACCACGCACAAATGCACTCGGTACGCTCTTGTCACCGCTCTCTAAGCTAGCTCCAGGATGTCGGTTCAGGCATCTGAAGAACGGGGAAGGACATGGAGTTCCTTGCTTAACACCACATAAGCACCAACACTCCATGGGATCCCGAAGAGAACACCTAAGCAAAACAAACATGCATGAAGTCCACAGAAGAAAATGTTTCAAGAAGCGCAAGAGTGATTTATTTCTTCTGCAACTTTTCTGAAAAGTCAACTACTGCCACCTTTAAAAAGATGCTATTCAAAAGGTTAAAATAAGTTCATTTTTGTTGCAGTCGTCTTATACTTTCCTTATAATATCATGCATCCCTATTTTAAGTCTCTGAAGTTGGGTAATTGGCAAGAAACCAAGCCTAGACATATTTTCAAATTACCTGATCTCTAATTTGTTTGCCTGAGTTAAAAAGAAAGTCTGAAATAAGCAATGTTGGGCTCATTCATCTGAATGTGATGAAAGATTAAATGACCATGAGTCTAAGGCCACCTTATTAGAAAATTCTAAACAAAAAGAAAAATTGTAATCCAAAATTGTTTCCATAGAAACAGCTGTGTCTAAATAGAATTGTAAGGCACCACTAACAAACATTAACACAGACCAACTTGGTGAGCACAAGTGTAAAACATGGATAAAGAAAAAAGTATGCTGGCCACACAAATTGCCATTGGTAAACTTCTTTAAATTCTAAAATGTGAAATAATGTGAACATATTCTTATCTGATTAAGGTGGGTAGTTACCGCTGAAATTTAAATCTAGCCCCTATTTTATTCAAGTTACTAAAAATGAAATGGACTAATAAAGTAAAATGTAGGGAGAGTACCCATCTTGCAGGTACCACCTGCTGAAGTAAGAAATGAGGTTAAATCTGGTAAAATGGAATATTAACTCATTCAAGTCTTTTGCTGCTCTGGTGGAGCTGTCAGTGGGAAAAACTACACCCCAACCTGTCTCAGCTCACTGCCTTGCAGGAGCCACCTGACCTCTGCTGGACCTCTTTCTCCCTCTTCTGTGAAAGGACTGACTGTATGAGATTTTTTTAGTAGTTTCCAGCTCCGATGTTCCGATTTTTATGTCTTATAAAGGAGTATTCCCTAAAAGCATGTTTCTGAAATTAAATATTCCCACTACACTTTTAAGATTGATATGGGGACTTCTGGCGAAGATGGAGGCGTAGGTGGACACACTGTGCCTCCTCGCACAACCAAAATTAAGGACAACAAAGATTTAGCAACAAGAAAACACCCAGAACTGATAGAAAATTGAACTGTATGGAAGTCCAACACCCACTCATCCAGATCAGTAAGAGGAGTGGAGTTGCAGCAGGAAAAAGTGAAGGTTGGAGGACCTAGGCATGCAGGCAGCGGCTAGTGGACCCCAGGCATGGGTTGGTAACGGGCAGTCCCAGTGAGGCCACAAAAGGCAGCTGGCTGACCAGGTGGTCCCACATTCCCGCACAGATAATCTAGGCGAAAACGGGGAGCAGGACAGACCTCACAACCCAGGGCCCCAGAGCCAGGAAATAAAACCTAAAAACACTGATTGAGAACACTTGTGGGGTTTGAGGTGCCGGGAGAGACTCCCAGTCTCACAGAAGAGTTCATTGGAGAGACCCACAGGGTCCTAGAATGTACACAAGCCCACCCACACGGAAATCAGCAATAGAAAGGCCCAGTTTGCTTGGGGAGAGCGGTGGAAAGGACTGGAATCCGAGAGAGAGCTGAGCAAGAGCCATTGTTCCCTCTCGGACCCTGCCCCCACATACAGCATCAACCCAGCAACTGGGCTGCCCTGCCCTGGAGAACACCTAAGGCTCTGCCCCTCACTACATAACAGCCTTGACCAGACCAAAAAAAAAAAGGCTCAAATGGGAGAACAGATCAAAGCCCCAGAGCCAATTCATCTAAGCGACCAAAAGATAGCCAACCTATCAGATGCACAGTTCAAAGCTCTGGTGATCAGGATGCTCAAAGAACTGGTTGATTTTGGTCACAAATTAGATGAACAAATGAAGGCTATAATAAGTGAAATGAAGGAAAACACACAGGGATCCAATAGAGATGGGAGGAAAACTGGGACTCAAATCAATGGAGTGGACCAGAAGGAGGAAAGAAACAACCAAACAGAAAAGAAGGAAGAAACAAGAATTCAAAAAAATGAGCAGAGGCTTAGGAACCTCCAGGACATCTTTAAACGTCCCAACATCTGAATTATAGGGGTACCAGAAGGAGAACAGGAAGAACAACAAGTGGAAAACCTATTTGAACAAATAATAAAGGAGAACTTCCCCAATCTAGCTAAGGAAATAGACTTCCAGGAAGTCTAGGAAGCTCAGAGAGTCCCAAAGAAGTTGGACCCAAGGAGGAACACACCAAGTCATATCATAATTACATTACCCAAGATGAAAATGAAGGAGAGAATTCTAGAAGCGGCAAGGGATAAGGGGACAGTCACCTCCAAAGGAGTTCCCATCACACTGTCAGCTGGTTTCTCAAAAGAGACCTTAAAGGCAAGAAGGGGCTGGAAAGAAGTATTCCAAGTCATGAAAGTCAAGGACCTACATCTAAGATTGCTCTATCCAGTGAAGCTGTCATTTAGAATGGAAGGGCAGATAAAGTGCTTCTCAGATAAGGTCAATTTAAAGGAGTTCATCATCACCAAGCCCTTATTATATGGAATGTTAAAGGGACTTATCTAGGAATAAGAAGATAAAAAATAGGACAGTAAAAAGACAGCAAATTCACAGATATTAACAACCACACCTAAAACAAAAGCAAACTAAGCAAACAACTAGAACAGGAACAGAACCACAGAAATGGAGATCACATGGAGGGTTAGCAACAGGGGAGTGGGAGGAGGAAAGAGGGGGAAAAGGTACAGAGAATGAGTAGCATAGACGGTGGGTAGAAAATAGACAGGGGGAGGGCAAGAATAGTATGGGAAATGTAGAAGCTAAAGAACTTATGACACATGGACATGAACTAAAGGGGGGGAATGTGGGTGGGAGGGGGTGTGCATGGTGGAAGGGAATAACGGGGGAGAAATGGGACAACTGTAATAGTATATCAATAAAATATATTTTAAAAAAAGACTGATATGGAGGCAACAGTTTTATGAATCTCCCTAGAGAGCCAGTGTGGTATGTTCCAATGAAACAGTGAGCACTCACAGCAACTGTATGGCATGACTAGGTATTCTGAACTAATATAAATAATAGATGTTCCCATGAATTACTTGGATTATAATAGTAAGATAATGTGTTCCAGAGTTGAAGGCTGACAACTTTTCAAATACAATATTTAGCTCCCCATAAAGGCACGTCAATTTTTAAGAGTCTTAAGAAATTAAACTTTTTAATTTCTTAATTGAAGTAATTGGTAGCAGAAAATTAGTAAGTTATTAAACTCATTCCCTGAAAACAATTCTCAGACATAATAAAAAATAAGTTTTCAAATGACATAACCCCAAATTTCTTCTTAAATTTCTGATAGAATATAAGAAAGAAATCAAACATCAGATTGACAAGTTATTTACTTAGAATTGAGGGAGGAAGAAAACAATAATCATGAATAATATATTTATGAGGGAAATGAATATTCAGAAATTCCAAAGTTTACCTAAGATAAGTTCTTCCCAATTCCATAATCCTCACTGTTCTATGAATTAACAAATTTCATTAAGACTTCAGACCTTTAGTAGATGATTTACTACTAACCTCTGGGTGAGATAATGCCCCTCTTACTTCTACAGTTTTCTTTGATACAACTTACTAAAGTAAGTTGTTTGTTTACTAAAATTAAGAGGACAAATTACAGTATAAAAGAAATAGTAAAAAGAATTGTTCCTAATAATAGACAACATTAAAGCAAGAATAAATTGTTAGTGGACTATCCAATTTTACATAATTTATTTTTAGGATGTAGAAACATTTTTGCTTTTACCGTTTTTATTATAAGAACACTGTTGAATATTATTTCTGCATATAAAATAAATCCAAATGTTTATAATTGTTTTAGTAATCCAAACATCTAAATACCCTGAATTATAAAGAGATTGTTAGATAACCCTAAATCTGTAGCCTTCCATTTCTTAAAGTTTAGATTTACTTAATATGTACTTTTTCATTTACTCTGATCATCAAGGAACAAAAGAAAAAGGAGGAAATAAACCACCCTCTTCACATATAAGCGTAAAAGCATTTAGAGGTCCTTCCTTCCCAGTTACTGTCTGTCGCCTAGATTCAGTCTGTAGGACTGTCACTGGGGTCACACCGTTCATTCTCTTCTGGGAAAGGAGGTCACCAGTTCCTTCACCACACCTGTCCTTCCTCCACACATACTCCTCTTTCTCCCTCTGCTTTCTCCCCACATGGACAAATCCTTTATTTTTCCTTCTGCCTTATTCTCTCAAGGATAAAATCATATTGCTTAGTTCATTTAACAAAGACACCCTTATAATACTTTAAGATTCAGCCAATTCAGCTACATTTTGAACTACAAAGTCATTTCTACCTGCATCTTTCTATTTTTTCATTACAGTTTACATGCAATATTATTTTGCATTGGTTTCAGGTGTACAACATAGTGGTTAGACAATCATGTGTTGTACAATGTGTCCCTCCCACTATTTCCAGGACCCACCTGGCTCATATATAGTTATCACATATTGCCTATGCAGTACTTTACACCCCTGTGAGTGTAGTGTATACCAGTGTCTTATTAAGTAAGATATTACTGGGAATTAAGACTAAGGACTGAAACTGAGGTGAACATACAGAACAAAGATGACTAGGAGACTGAATAACATTTCACTGCATATATATACCACATTTTCTTTACTTGTTCATCCACTGGGAGACATTGAGATTGTTTCCATATCGTGGCTATTGGGAGTATTGCTGCAGTGAAATAGGAGTGCAGAGAGCTCTCAGAGATCCTGATTTCCATTCTTCCAGATATATACCCAGAAGTGGAAATCCTGACACACACAGTAACATGGATGAACCTGGAGGATGTCATGCTAAGTGAAATAAGCCAGTCACAGATAGACAAATATTGTGCAATCCCACTTAAACGGGTTATCTACAAATAGGCAAACTCAGAGAAACAGACAGTAGAATGGTGGTTGCCAGGACTGCGTAGGGAGGAGAGGGGTGGGGAGTTGCTGTCCAGTGGGTCCATAGTTTCAGTTATAAAAAGTGAATTAAGTTCTAGAGGTCCATTGGTACAACATCATGCCTATAATTAAAACTGTGTTGTTCACGCAAGAATTTGTCAATAGGGTAGATCTCATGTCAAGCACTCTTACCCCAATAAAAAAATCACCATGAGAAAATCCGCAAATTTATCTATAGCTAAGAGAGCAAGAAGGAAAGGAAAGCAGTAACTCGGTGGAATTTCCCTTAGCACGTTGGGCCCACCCCTTCCTCTCACATAAGGTTCATGCAAGTGGACGAGGACGATCCCTAAATGTTCTCTGCTCCCTTCAGAGTGCTCCTGTTCTTACTCCGTCATCGTTCCCCAAGTATTTTTATAAATCAGTCTAGCACTGGATATACTAAGAGTCAGAAGTTCAAATATCTACCATAAATTTTTTTTAAATGAAGTAGAAAATAAGAAGTTGTCGTGTTACATAACATGAAGTTCAGAGACCACACAGCAGTCTAAAATTTTATCATGAAAAGTACCAACAGCAGTTAATGAAATCCCTAATGTACAAGGTCTGTCCAGAAAGTAACCAGCCATGTACTATAAAAGAGACTTTTTAAAATTGTTTTTCAATTACGGTTGTCCCAATTTTCCCCCATTCCTCTCCCCTGCCCCACCCACCCCCACTCCCACAGTCAATCCCCATCCTGTTGCCCATGTCCAGGGGTCATTCATACTTGTTTCTTAACTTTCTTCATTGCCCTCTCCCAGCCCCTCTGGCCTCTGTCAGTCTGTTCCTTGTTTCCATGAAAAAAATAAAGACATGTATTGAAAAGATACAAGATACAAGAAACATTGTACATAGGACAGTGATGCCTCAGCCCCCTTCAAAGTAGGCACGTTGGGACCTCACACAGTTCTCCTAACTGACATCAGCTGCCCCATTGTATTTTCCTGAATCTCATTGACGGTCTGAAATCTCTTCCCTTTCAAAGGTGATTTTAGTTTTGGGAGAAGCCAAAAGTCTCGGGGCACCAAATCTGGGCTGTACAGGGGCTTAGTCACCTGGGTGATTTGATGTTTTGCCAAAACCCTCTACACAAGACGTGATGCATGAGCAGGCACATAAGTGTTGTAATGAAGCTGCCAATCAGAAGTTTCCCGTAGCTGTGGCCTTCTGAATGATGTCAATAGTTTCCATGGAGGAATGCTCAAGCTTAACACAAAATTTGATGCAGATTTGTCACTCTCCTCGCTCAGTCATTTTGAATGGGACAGCCACACAGTACACATGCTCACTCCACAGGTTTCTACCACCCCCACTGACTAGTACAGTGAAGTCGTCATTGTTCACACATGTGCATTCCAGTGCACTCTCCTTGGCTCCCAAGTTACACTGATATTGCACAAACCAGTCTCGTTTTTTTAACAATGGCTGGACTTTTTCCGGATAGACCCCATATATGGAATGTTTGCTTTGTGTCAGTCATCCAGGCTCTTTACCTGTAACGACTCATTTAATCCTCACAGTGGTTCCTAAGCAATAGGTCCCAGAGTTGTCCTCCATTTCACAGTAAAGAAATGGAAGGACAGAGAGAACAAGGGAACTGACCAAAGACCCTACGGTTAGTGCTGGCTACCTGGGACTAAGAACCAGGCCCCTGGCTTCCTCTCCCAGTGAGGGAAGGCTTCCTGGATGAGACAAGACGTATGCTGGCCTACACCATGACTGTCCAGAGGAGGCAGAAGCAGGCCTCCCAGGCTGACAAAGCTTGTGAAGAAGGGATATAAACATGCAAGGAGATAAGCAACTAGTGATTAGCCAGCAGAATTCCGGAAAAGTCTGACGTGTACTTGGACTTGAGATGGTGGTGAGTGGGAGCCACATGGGGTCATGAATGAGAACACATGGTTGCAGTATACACACAGGATCGGGGGAGAGTAACAAAGTCCTTAATCTCTTCATGAAAACCGAGAGTCAAAATACTGTAAGCATTTAATCATCTGACCAAAGCAAGTGTCTTTGAATTCAAGCCATATAAAAACCTGAAGATGAAAACAAAACCTGAACCCCGAATTCATTAGTGAGAGTGCAATCTAAATGCAGAGCAGGCCCTGCCAGCCCGCAGCCTGCCAGGTGGGGGGCACAGGTGCAGAGGGAGGGCCTCCTGAGTACACACGCACATGCGCACGACCTTCAGACGCAGATGCGCCTCCTTTCTGCCTCTTTAAAGACACTGAAGCATCGAATCAGTGGGATGTTCCCAAAAGATAGTTTATCAAAACTTTTTATGATTCTAAAAGAATGTAACATTAATTCCAAAAGCTAGGTTTTATTGTTGTCTTTAAAATCTACTGAACATAGAATTTTATTCAAATACATGCCTTAAAAATATCCAAAGAATATTCCTTCCATGCTCTCTCCACTCCTGCTTTATTGTGTCATTATCCTCACATTATCTTATATGTTTATTATTCATACCATCCTCCCTATTAGAATATACTCATCGTATACCCAGGAATGGTAAGACTTGGTCCTTTTCATCACAAAACTGAATACCCAGTGCCTAGGACTGTGCTGGGCACAGAGGAACTCAAGAAATATTTGTTAAACTCATTCATTTGTTTACTCATTCATGTACTCGTTTTTTTAATCAAATCCGTATGGAAACACATGACCTAAAATATTGCTATTTGCTCCACCTGGATGGATAAAAGTGGAAGCAATTTTTTGTTATAAAATCATGTCAGGCTGAATCAGACAGGTCATTTGGCAGAGTCCATAGCTTTGTTTGGGTGATATTTAGGAGCCCAGACCTAATGATTTGGGAGCTGGGTCTGTAGGGGTTGTGGGAAAACAGGGAGGTTTAAAGCACATTTTGTTGTAGACAGTTGGAAGCAATGCACCTGAAACTGTCTATTCTGGGGAGGAGCTACTTGTATTCTTGTATGAATGCTTGTTTACAAAAGATACATAATTTAGACTTAAAAGATGACAAGAAGGCAAAGCAAGCAACAACTCCTACTCGAGCAGTAGGAGAATGTACAAAGTAAAAGAGTGAGGTTGGGCGTGGCCGAGAGAGGCCCGGGGTGTAGGTACCACACAGTGGTATCCACAACTTAAGGACCCCAAGGTGAGGACATACAGTGATGGTGGATTCTCTAAGGTGATTTGAACATCCGGCTGGGTCCAGAGGACAAGTCTGTGGTGTCTCCCGTGAAGGGCTGACATTTCCGCTGCTAGTTATTCCTAAGCTACAAAGCAGTTCCTAGGAGAGGGAATCAGTCCTAACATTTTCATAAGGCCCTAGAGAAATCAGAATGTGAACTTCAACATAAAGAGGGAATTTTTATCTCACTTTAAAAGAAGAGAATCAGTGTCCCAAGCTATAGTTACCAAGACTGTCAGCAGCACTGGCAGACTGGAGGGGAGCAGTCAGAAACAGACGCAGGCACACATGGACAGAGGAGGGGAGACCGTCCTTAGGTACCTCCTTCTCTCCCCACCCTCTCTCCCCCAGAGTTGGGCTTCGCTGTCCTGGAGATGCCTACTCCCTGCTCACAGATGACTCCCCAGCCTAGTACCCAGCCTCGATTGTACAACTCGAACATTGGCATTTGCACGCTCTACCGTCATGGCCAACCCGCTGGGTTGAAGCCTCATTCCCATCTCACCCCTAGTCATCGGCCTTTCCAGTTTCTGCCTGTGGTTGGCCAAGCTCAAAAGTTGAAGCTTCGTGCTCCTTCACTCTCATCAGCCCCACCTCGTCATAGTCGAACATCTTTGGCGCTTGTCCTCATTCGCGGTTTCACTGCTCTCAGCAGGTGGCACCCGTACCCAGGCACCCAGACACTGCTACCCTTTCCTTGCATCTCTCCAACCTCCAACCTACATCTCACTCAGTGCATTTTGCATGCTACTCAGTGCCCCTATCTTTTTAAATCTCAACTTTTAACATTTTAACTTCTTACTCAAAAGCTTTTGGTAATAATCGCACCACCTATGAGAGAAATTTAAACTTCCCAGCCAGGATACTCAAGGTACCATTCAAGCTGGTCCCAACTTACCTGTCATCCTGCTGCCAGACTAGACTAGAGACTCATGCCCCGTGCTTCTACTACTACTACTACTACTACTACTACTACTAATAATAATAATAATAATAATAATAATGTGTAGTTCTCAAGAGTGGATACCTTATTCAACTTTATTCACTGCTTTTTATCTAAAAGGCTCTGTAAAATGCGTGACTAGAACTTCTCACCTCTGTGCCTTTGGATGTGCCAATCTTCTTGCAGAAGTCTGACACCTCTCTCTCAAATCCTGCTCATCTTTTAGATCAGCACTCGAGCCTTACATCTTCCCCAATACCTCTGTTAAACCCTTGCCCTAGAGTGTGAGCAACATTGTTTACTGTCTAAATCCTTGTTACTCATAGCATGGCCCTCATTGGCATGACCTGGGGAGCTTGCTAGAAACACAGAATCCCAGCACTGCCCGGACCTAATGATTTAGAATCTCCATGTGAACCGGATCCCAAGAGTTTTGTATGTACATTGATGTTTTAGAAACACTTGCTTAAAATACCCTGATTCCCAAAGTTTGGGTAAATTCTCACTCATAGCTTCTAAAAATTAGAAAATCCTCTGTATATCTCCAGAATTTACATCCTACGTATCTGACAGATACACATGAACACATTAAAGAATTCCTGCATCCAGTCTTGTTATTATTCATTAGGATACACTTAGGGGCAGAATTTTATAACCAAAGCAACACTGGGTTCGGAGTCATAATAAGGGTCCCCCTTGCATTAAGCATGTTACCTTGAACAAGCCACTGAGCCTCTCAGTTTCCATATTTACAAACTCAGGCGACCACCCTATCTTATAAAGTGGTTTTAATATTACACAAGGCATTAAGCAAAGCATCCAAATGTTATTTTCTTTCTATTCTCCTCCACTTCCACTCTCAAAAGCAGTATTTTTCCCTCGCTTTACACTATCTAATAGCTTTAAAAGACGTGTTTTCTACTATTGCATCTAACCTGTCCCACTGTTTAAAAGAGAATTGTCCTTGTTTGTTATGTCCATATCTTGGACTCCCATAGTTTTATATGTCTGCGGTACTCTAAAACAACACATCTATGAGTTTAATAAATTTTTCCTCCTAGTAATGAAGGCAACTGCTCCTGATGCCCTGTGCTTAACCACTACCAAGCAATAATTTCTAACGACTTGGTAAGAGAGGAAGTGATAACTCCACTGCCTGTACGTCTTGGTAAAGGAATTCTTAAAGTGTTTCTGTGCTTGAGTCATCCGTTGGACTTTGCTTTTCTGAGTCACTATCTGACCCGCACTCTTTGTCCTGCAGGGAGAGAGGAGTTTCATCTTACTGGAATCACACTGGGCTATTTATTGTCGCACTCGCTGCCACTCTGCACCTGCCACCTGTTGCAAACCCTCCAATGGTCACATTGTTTGCGAACTTCGGGCAATGGGCTGAATTAATTTTTATTCTTTTTGTACATAATTTTATTGTATTTTTTCCATTACAATTGATCCCCCCATGCGCTCTCCACCCATCCCCAGCAATCACCACACTGTTGCCTGTGTCCATGAGCCCTTTCTTTTTCATTTTTGCTTGATCCCATCGCTCCCAACCACCCCCGACCCCGAACTGCCAGCCTGCTCTCTATCTACGTAATTCTTAGTCTTTAATACACTCTGTAACATAACCACGATTCATCTTTTTGCTTACAGTTCGGGCTTCAAACAAGATTTCATATTACCATTAACTCTTTGTATGAAATTTAATATGCAATGACTTCAACCGTGACAAAAATAATATCTCATTTTATATTGTTTAATAAGTACTTATTCCCAGCCAAGGGAGTTTTGAGGAGAGACTCATAGTTTAGTTTGGTTTTAACGAGATTAAGTTAAATAGAGAATCGAAAACTGGTAAACAAGATATTCCACATAAAATGTATTTATACCAGTTCTACTCTTAAAGCTCAGCTCCATGCCAGGGCTATATATAGTTCAGTGTGGTGGTATGATGCTGAGTGGTTTAGATTAGCGAGGTTTTACAACCTTCCTCCCTTACCAGGGGTGTTCCTCCAGCATGGCAAACACAACTGAACATTCATAAATATCTGGATGGCAGTCATAAAACCTATTAAGGCATACATGCACCTATCAATAAAAAATCCAAATACTGTACTCTGTTATTTCTCACCCAACTAGTGTTAAAAGACCACACACGTGGCATGTGTCTATTCTGAGGCACACGTGTGTTCATTTAACATTCCTAAAATGAGGCAGTCTTAGAATCACTGATCTTAAAGGTATATTATATGCCCATTCAAAGTTACTTAGCTCACAAACAAGGAAAAAAAGTAAAATCATAATGTGAAGATATTTGCCATGTATCAAATGGGGCCATATCAATCATATACACAAATCTATTTTGGGTACAGCTGGCCATGGTGTAAAAGTAACTCAGGACAACTTCAGTCACATAGCACTAGAAAGAATATCAGCCAATTTTTAAGGCTGCTTAAGTCTCTCTGAAAATACAGTGGAAGGAGCCCAAGCTTTGTTGGCTAGGACACCCCCTAAATTAAAATCCTAGCTCTATTATTTGCCCAAGGTCATATAAAGCAAATTACTCTCCTGACTCTTTTCATTTCAAGTATTTGAAGCACAACGGAAATAACCTGGCTGGGTTGTTGCTAGGTTAGAAATAACTAACGCAGAACACCTGGCAGCGCCTGCGAGCTCTTCTCACCCAGCTGGTCTAAACCTAATGGGACAGCAGCGACAGGGGCAGTGCTGATACGCTCTGGCCCTCTAGGCCAGCGACTGCCTCACCTAGCAGTTACTCATCACTCCAGCATTTCCTTACAGTTATCAACTATAAATCAATACGATGATCCTTAAGCCATAAAAGCAAACAATTACAGCTCAAGAAAGCTTTTCACCTTCTCCCCTTGGGGGGACAGGAAAGGAGTAGGTCTTGTTTCTCTTCTACCCACCTAGGATTCAGGGCTTGTACCTGGTGAATATTAAATATCCAACGGATGCGGGTGATAGGCCCAAGGTAAGAGGTCTAATACAGGGGCTGGGACTCAATATCCCGACTAAGCCTCACACGTCCACCCCACCCCCAACCTGCCAGGACTGTGCAGCTTCCATCTACCCTAGAAGCACTCACTTCTGGTCCCAGCAGTCCAAGGCTGACATCAATAGATGTCAGAGTCTTTGAAAAAAAGATTTTCCATAGATGGAGAGCAGGATGGTAGCTATGGTGGGGGCAGGGGGAGTTAGGGCATGGGAGGATCAAGCAAAGAGGAGAAAGGATTCATGACCATGGACAGCAGGGTGGTGACTGCAAGGGGCGTACAAGGAGGGTAAATGGTAATGGAAAAATACAATTAAGAAAAAAGATTTTTTTTCTGCCTCTTGTAAGTAGAATGAAAAGAAGAGTGGAAGATATGAGGAAAGCCATACAGCTCTATTTCTTATTACTCTGGGAAAAGCATGCTCTGGACACCCATATTTAATTACCAAATTATTCCTGTTTCTCCTCCGAGACATAAATCAAAGCCAGTTTGTCAAAATGAACTCATCACCAAAATAACCAAGGATTCAAGAACCCTTTAGATTGGTGCCTTATACAAAATTCTTTGAGGCCTTATGCAAATTTAAAAGTCTGTTCTTTTTCAATATGTGTGCTCTATGGGAAAATATTTTATAGGTGAATGCAAACTATTATAACAAAAATAAAGCATGAGATAACAACTACCTAGTAGAGACTTTTCCTTCAATATTAAGGCAAAAGACGTTCTAGTAACATGTTAGCCAAACTGTTTACCCAGATATACTGATGGTTTGGAATTGAAAAGAAAAAATGCAGAGAAAAGCCTTTCCAAAAAAAAAAAAATCTAGCCGTCATCAATATTATTATAATGTGGTGGAATAGTGAAACGTATTAACAGTGATATTTGATATTTATTTAGGGATTTCTCCCCCAAATTGCTCAAAACACAGAGCAAACCCTTGTTAAATTGATAGTGGTTAATGTAAACAGAGCTTAATTCAAAGCAGCTGCTTTGCCCAGCTGACTAAATCCCTTACTTTTTCCCTTTAACTTATAAAAAACTGGCTTACCTGAACTGCGTGCAAAGCATGTTTTTAATCTACTCCTTTTCAATGGAATTATATGACATTATCATTTACATTGAAGAATAACATTTATGTGGGTTATTGATGTGGCAAGTTTACTTTGTTGCGTGTCCCTGAAATTAATGGTTTTTCACTAGCAGTTTTGGAACACGTTTCCATGGGTTTCCTGTGCGCACGTGGTCAGTGGTGTCCAACGCAATGGCACTAAGCATTTCAGATGGAAAAAAGTGAAGACGCAACACCCCGCCTCCCAGTTCAGTAGGGATGGCGCTCTGAAAGGCATGTGTTTCTGAGAAATGGAGATTAAGTGGATCAGCAGCCAGTTCCACCTGGGATGCACCCAACTGGACAGGACTTACAACAGGGCAATGACCCCTGAAACAGCTACTCCAGTAACCTAAACTTTTAAAAATAATCAATAAAACGTTTTTGCACAGCAAAGGAAAATGCCAACAAAATAAAAAGATGACCCACAGAATGGGAGAACTATTCACTGACATATCTGATAAGGGGTTAATATCTGAAATTTATAAAGAACTTACAAAACTCAACACACACACACACACACACACAAAAAAACTAAAAAATGGGCAAAGGACCCGAATAGACATTTCTCCAAAGAGGACATACAGATGGCCAATAGAATAAGAAAAGATGCTCAAAGTCACTAATCATCAGAGAAATGAAAACTAAAACCTCAGTGAGCTATCACATCACACCTGTTACAATGGCTATCATCAGTAAATCAACGAACAGCAAGTGCTGGGGAGGATGTGGAGAAACTGGAATCCTTTTGTACCATTGGTGGGAATGCAGACTGGTACAGCCACTGTGGAAAGCAGAATGGAGATACCTCAAAAATCACCTTTTGACCCAGTGATCCCACTTCTGAGAACATATCTGAAGGAACCCAAAACACTAATTCAAAAGAACGTAAGCACCCCTATGTTCATTGCAGTGTTATTTACAATCGCCAAGATATGGAAGCAGCCCAAGCATCCATCAGCAGATAAATGGATAAAACAACTTTGGGACATTTATATAATGGAATACTACTTAGCTATAAAAAAGAAGAAAGTTTTACCCTTTGCAACAGCATGGATGGACCTGGAGAATATTATGCTAAGTGAAATAGGCCAGTCAGAGAAAGACAAATACCATGTGATTTCACTCATATGTGGAATCTAATGAACAAACTGAATTTATAAGCAAAACAGAGACAGACTCATAGATGACAGCTAAGGGGAGAAGGTAAGGGGGTAGAGGGATTAAGCAAAAAAGAAAAAGGACTCATGGACATGGACAACAATGTGGTGGTTGCCAAGGGAAGGAGGGTATAAGGGGACTAAATGGTAGTGAGAAAATATATGAAAAAAGATTTTTTTAATTAATAAACAGGAAATAAACTTTTGCATATACTATTTATAACATCTGATAGGCTCTACTTTTTAAAAAGTGAAAAATCAAGTTATAATGTGATGTCAAATCACATTACTATAAGTATACTACCTAATTTGACCTTTTTATTTCATTTTATACAAGTACAACTGGAAAGAAATAACAAGCAAGTCTCTGGCCTCACGAACAGTGCCTATTGCCAGTTATAATTTTTTATTGCCCAGGGTAAAAACCACAAATATTGATATTGTTATCTGACAGACTTTTGATATCATTAGCATAGTAGCCTTTTGATGGACAAAGCAGATGGTGGACACCCAAAGGAGCGGTTGGGCCTCCCGCCTGCAGACACAGCTGCAGTGCGCCCTGCAGCTCAGGAGAGTCAGGACTATGAGCACTGTTTCCAAAGGAGTACGTCATTGCCCCTGCAAAAGCCTTTTAGAGAAGAGCATCTGATCTTGTCTATCTAAAGGGTCTGGACAGCCTGCTCATGACCAAAATGGCATGAAGGAGAAAAATGGGATAATAAAAATGCATCAAAAAAAAAACAAAGTTTCAGATCTGGGTTTGTGCTGTAGACTGATTGGCTGTGGTTTCATGGAAGTGTTTTGGTTTGTTTTCTCTTTTTTTTTTTTAAAGTATGGAAACAAACAACATCTAAATGAAATGAAAATATTTAGACTATTTCAGAAAATACACCAAAAAAAAATGAGGTCTCGAGAACTGCGCTGGTTCGGCATACGCAGCAGCAAGAGCAAAGGACTTAAATGTCTATTCTCTAGTCTCCGCTCTGCCAGGCTAACAAAATAGATAAACTACAAAAGGCTGACTAAACCTTAATGTCAGAAAAAATGTATTTGCTTTAATATATGCTCCCAATTATATAAAGAGAGGTTTCAATGGCCTAAACTCCCATAAAAATAAAGAGCCTAGAGCTAACCATTGTAATTTAAGTAGCCAGAGGCCAGATTTTTTTCCTGCATACTTTTCTACCGGGGACACATCTTTATAAGGTCGAGAAAGTGGAATTATGAAAATGATCACAAAGATAATTCAAATCACTTACTGAGCACTCCTGTATGTTCGGTGCTACACACTTCACATACCTGACTTCATGTGATCATTACAACATCCTTGTGAGGCAGGGCTGTCCCCCAAAAGGTATTATTTGCTAAACTCCAAGAGAGCAGCAATTACTTTGTTCACTGAGAAGCAAAGTGATCCCAGGGAGGAAAATAATCTGCCCTAGGTCATTCAGCCACCAAGTGACTGAATGGGATGGATGGGAGTTGCAAACCCATGTCCAAGGTCACCTAAAGCCTTGCTCTCATCCACGATGCTTTTCTCTTGATGACAACTGGTGCACATCAACCGAACTCCTTGTTCCATCCAGGAGGGAGAGGTGACTGAGAAACTCAGCTTGGGGCACAGAAACAGTTCACATGAATGCTTAAGAAATCTTCAAGTTTCTGTGCTCATATATATTCTTCAAATGGTTTTTATCATGCGAAGTCAAAGGTAATTTGTGTTTTTTTGTTGGGGGGAGGGTGGTGGTATTTAATATTAGGCCAAGGTAAGAGGTACCAGGGCAGGTATCTTGACTTTGGAAGGAACAAGGCTTACTGTAAAATTTTTGTTGGTAAATTTTATTAAATTTTAATGTTTCCTCATAAGAAGTCACCTCTAATGTATGTTCTCGCTTTTAAAATTTTCTGTTCCTTGCCCTTGAGTTTCTACAAGGTATTTCATTTCAACTACCGATGCAACCACCGTATTTTTCCACTGAAAAGTCTAAAACATACACATTTAGATTTATTTCACAAAATGAAAGTGGTTGGTGATATGAAAACATTAAACCTTCATATATGCATGAAACATCCCTCAAATGTCAAAACCTATTAGTATTTACTGTTTGTAGATCAGTATAAATATTAAAATGTTCACCATGAGAGGCACACAGTTTAGAGTTCCAATTTTAGTGTATTACCCACATACTGAGAGGAAACACCCATTCTTTAAATTGTATAAATTCTAGATTATATTGTAGTATGCCGTATCATTATTCTGAAATAGGTGAAAGGTAACGGAGACCAAAGGGTCAATGACCACATTGCCAGGTCTGCTTTGCAACTCTGAAAGATGAGACTGAGAAGAGGAAGACTTGGCAAAGCAAAATCAGTTCTCGTGTTCAAGGCACGTTTTAAAATTTCCAGGAAGTCTTCAGAGTTAAAAATCTAGTTTTCAAATACACATTTAACACAAGGGAGCAGGAGCTCAGGAGATAAAGGGAATGATGTAATGTCCTTGTCCTCAAACAGTTTCAAGTCTAGGGAAAAACTAGAGGTAGATGAAAATGTAAGTGCTTTGAAAGTCCAGGTGCAAAACCAACGTCACTTTCAGTTGGAAGTGTTCCCTGATTCAAAAGTGGAAATGATTGTTCAACTCTATATTCCTAGACAACCTGTGCATTTACCTTAACACAATGTATTCTGACTGTAAACTTAGGGGGACATTTCCTCAATTACAATGGGAAGCCCACCAAGGCTTCCTTATGTCCGTATAAGTGCATGCCACAGAGAAGACACTGCATCAATGCTTGTAGTATGACCAAGTGAGTGACTCCTCTGAAACCCCAATTTCCCCTTCTGCGTTAAGTGCCAGCACTTCATAGAGGTCAGCACACACACCTCACACATGTACCCTCACACGATCAGTTACATCAGACCAGAAAAAAGCATGGAACTCAGAAAAGCAATGCTTCACACCTCCAGTTACTCGTGACGCTTAATTTTCAAAAATGACTGACTAGACTGCAGATATTACAGTATGTGTAATATTAAAAGTTTTGTTCATTCACGCGGGCCAGTGTGGCTCAGTTGGTCCCACAAACTGTAAGGACGCGTGTTTGATTCCCGGTTGGGGCATATGCCTGGGCTGCAGACTCAGTCCCTGGCTGGGGCACACATGGAGAGGCAAGTGATCAATGTTTCTTTCTCACATCGATGCTTCTCTCCCTTCCCTTCTATAAGAATGTCCTTGGGGTCAGGGAAAAAGAACACTTGATTAATCCAACATAGGCAGCCCTGCAGGTGATACCTGGAAAGATGAGAACCCCTACAGATAATTTGAAAGACAGAAGAATCTCGTCAAAAATATCTATCTCTGGTTTAACCCTTTGAAGGACGTTGTTATAAAACAAATGCTGTCTGGTCAGTTCAAGCAAATTCTAACCATCAGTTGTTATGGACTCATAACAACTGCTAATCAGAGGAGCCCCGAGTGGGACTCTTTGGAGTAACAAATACAGGCCGGGTCACTTGCGCAAGGAAAGACTCCTGCCAGAACAGTCCGTCACATGGAGTCTCCCCCAGCACGCCAGGGCAGAATCGGGCCCTCTGGCTTTTTGAGGAAATGGAGAGCTGAGGAAAGAGAGTTGCCATCCAGAGAAGTAAATTAAGAACTAGAAATGGACAGAAACAAACACCAGACAAAACTTCAGTCATTCTGCAGTCTGTCCCAGCACCAGACCTGCCTCACTCCCACAGCCTTCTCTCTACAACCAAGCAGGCTCTTCTTAGATATTCAAACTTGGCAATTGAAGAACATTTGAAAACACAGCTTTATGTTTTCACTGCTGGCCTTAAACAGACCTTTTGGCAATGCAAAAGAGTTAACATCCCCCCTTTCCACACCTACCTAACACCAGAGAATGACTGGGTGGGACAGAGATGTGTGCGGGGTGGCAAACTTCCTTTCTCTTTCATTCTCTTCCAACTACTTGGGAGGAGGGGAACATTCTAAAATAGTAACAGGAATTGACAGGTGGAAGTCACCAGGCTCAAGTTACAGGTCCGACTTTGGATACCATCAAGTTTGTTTTTTTCCTTTATTTTTTTTTTAAAGAGAGTAAGATGTGGAGAAACACCTTTGGAAGACATGAAAAAAATCTATTGTAAAAGCAGGTGTAAGTCAGAAAAAGGTAGAAATTACATCATTCAAAGTAGGTAAATTTTTACTAACGTGAATAAAAATAAATCTTAATCAATACACGTACACACATTCACATGTCAGGCCAAGTTGGCAGACTGCTAAGAGCATGCCATCTGGGAACTCGATCCCTAAGAAATGACTGTGCAGTGCCGCCACAAAATCAAACGTGAAGGTTTAGCGAACAGTTAAATCCTTAAAATACTATTTTGTGCCTCCTTGATTTTCACTAGGAAAATACATTAACATTAATTTTGTTTCTAACTACCATTCTTTTGGCAGCAAGCAGGTGTAAAAGAAAAAAACCTTCATTTCTGAACTCTCCATTTGATAAATAGATCCTTTTTAACAACTCGGTCAATATCAACATTTAAAGTTACATTTTAAACCTGTATACTAATGCCCTAAATAATGAAAAAGGAAATGTGTACTAGAAAATAATTTTTCCTTGCATGACTAAAATATTGTGTTCAAAAGCATTGCCATCCTGGAATTGTATGATGAACAGCATGTATCTAAGGAAGTGCTAAAATCTGGATTGGAATGAGAAGTAGAAAGAAAAAAACATGTTGAAAATCTGTTCAAATTCTCAGCTCAAAAATTTCAATATGTAACTGGTTAGACCCATGGTTTAAATACAGGACTTAGCTCGTGAATCAAACTGCTGGATATATAAAACGAAAACCTTTCATGTTCAACCTTACCTTTCTGTCAACTCCCTTCCTCCAATACAGGACCTCTGGGCTACTCTGCGGAGCTGCGTTCTATACGGAGCATCGGCTGCGTGCCTCCTGATCATTAGCAGCCACCACAAAGAGCATGACATTTGCCACAGGAACTCTCAGTGTGCTGTGGCATAGCACTGTGGCCACTGCGTTTGCTTCCACACACTCCTTTTATAGAAAGTATGTAGATACAGCTCTGCAGAAGTCACACCACCTCTCCTCTGTGTTCATGTCTCAGTTCAGTGTGAATACATAATATGGTTACAAACAATCACACGGTCATTCATTACTACAGAAGATAGATTTCATGGCCTCAAGAAACCTCTGGGTGTACACATCTCAGTGAGCCACTAGGATGAGTTTAACTTTAATCTACCGTTCATGGAGACTAAGTCACAAATGTACTTCTTAATCTTTTGGGAAGAAGAGTAGTAAAGATGGAAATCTTACCCATTTCAGTCAGGAATGTCAAAGTTAACCAAACCAACTGACTTGTGAATATATGCAGTCCCCAAATAAATGCAATAATTCAAACATACTTAGAAAAATTAAAACGACATGCTGAAGGAAGGAAAATAATTCAGTTAGAAAATTAGGTCCCATATTAATATGTGTATTTACAGAAAATTATATCACATATTAATATGCATAATTACATAAACACAATGAGAGCTCTAGTTCTATGTGACTGGTGAGAATTATTATTGCAAATTACATTGCAAATCTCAAGTTGCTGGAAAATGGGGTTTGTGGCCAGGCTCTGGATTATTGACATTATTCCACGGCAAAGTCTCTTTAAATGGATTGCCCCTGCCTTTCATTCTCAGCACACACAGCTCTCCTAGGCTCCTCACGCCATTTATGTTGTTAACACCCCTGTCCATTCACAAAAATGCCTCACACTTGCCAGTGTGGAGGGTACAAACTGTCCTTTCCTATTCGTTCTAGGGATAGCATGTACATGTGTATCTATCTTATCTTAGACTGTACTTGTACCAAGACCAACAGCAGGTCTACGAAGTGACATTGAGTTTTAATAGAGCATTTAAAATAATCAAATATTTTGCCACGTTTTTGCTGGTTTTAATGTACAGATGAGCAAAAGAATGCCAAGATACTCACATAACTACACATGAATTATAGTGAGTCTTCCCTTTTAAAGGGACAAATGTACTAACACAGAAATATATGAATTATGTTAGTAAAAAGTGACATTTTAGCAGAATGTAAAAGTCAGTAAATATCCTTCTTGTACACGTGATTATCTTGCTAGTCAACTAGAAATAAGTAAGGAACTCCAAGTCAGGGTTTCTCACCTTTAGCACTACTGACATTTGGGATCAGAAATTCTGCTCTGGCGACTGCCCTGTTCACTGAAAAGCATTAGTAATGGGGTACTGAGCTGGAGGTCCCCCCAAATGGAGAAAACCCCTACAGCTATCACTTGGGGGGTGTGGGAAGGATCAGGGCCATTGAGAGCTACTTTGCCTATCTGAAGAACATGGCCGGTGTTTCAATAATGTTAAAAACTGTGCCTGCTGGGAGCCACGGAGATGGCACGACTCTGACCAGTGATGTTATGGACCAGAGGGGCTTCCTGCACCTGCGAGAGCGGCTTGGAGGCGGCTCCCTGGCTGGGCCCACGCTTGCCCGGACTAACAATGGCAGGGGAGCAAGGCAGAAGAAACCAGACAGACCACTGGCAGGCGTCACCCAGGGTGGGAGGAGTCAGAAACGGATCTGTGGAGGAAGATTCTCGCTGGGCGCTGCATCCATGCCGGGCTTCACCACGTGGTTTGGGAGCGGAGACGGGGTTCCCTTCACCCCGCGGCTTAGAAGCAGGGAAGTGGGATGAGACAGCCTGTGACAGCGTGCGCAGCTCTCTCACTCTCTCACTGCCACGAAGTTTGAAAGCAGCCGCCATGAGGAAGTGCCACGTGGTTTTGGAATAAGAACAGGACCAGGAAGGAGCCTAGCTGAGCTATGGACTGTTTTCCTCCCCGAGATACGGTACTCCTGACTGGCAAGGGAAGGCAGGAATGTGTGTGGGGATGGGGGGGGGGGGGGGGGCGTGTTTTAAAGGGACTTTGGGATTTAACGGCGACATTCCGAGATTACTCTAAACCTGTATAACTTCTGAATAAATAATTCCTTTCCTTTTTACCAAATTGTAACTGAGAGCCACAGTTCTTAATGGTGGGCTGGGGGCGCAAAAAGAACCGCAGAGTAACAAGACCCCGGGGCAGAGGGTTTCCGAAACGCCTTCAGCAGTATTCCTGACACATAAATGCCGGTAGCATCCCCCACCCCAACTCTATCACCCAGAAGTATCTCCAGGCATTGCCAGATACCCCATGGGGCACACAACGGCCCCCAGCGGAGGATGGTCCAGCTCACCAACACCACCTCCTTTAATCTAACAAGGCCAGGAACGGATTTGACCCACAGGAGTCTCCTTGTTATATAAGAACAAAAACTAAAAATAAATACATTACTATTTGAAAAGATCAAGTCAGCTCCATTTGCTATTGTGGCACCATTTGTCTAGCAGGCCTGTGACCTTCTTAAACATGACTGCCCTTTTATTCTTCTGAGTCTGTCCCCAGGACTGGAAATTCCTGGGAGCGAGAACAGAACTAGCCACTCCGAGTGGCCACAGGCGGGAGAAAGCATGGGAACAAACTGCAGCCCCATGTTACATAACCCCAAATGCCCGGGGGGTCTCACAACGGCAACTCCCCCCGCCTTTTTTAAATCCAGTTATAGTACAAGAAAAGCTCAAAGCCCCCACCCCTCAATGCTGGTTTATCCACACCATGCCCTCTCCTTTCTTGGATAAAAACTTCATTCTCTACACTTTCTCTTTGTGAATTCTTTTGCAGCCCACATCACCGACCACCCTATCATTTTGGTGGCCCGTGTGGGGACATTCTCTATTTCTCCCTCTCCTCCAGCCTCCTGAGCCTTGCAACGAGGGGAGCCACGGGCAGCAGAAGCTCGACCCGGCCAGCCCCCTAACCCTGTGTCTGTGAGGCTCCTCGAGAGGATTCTGATCCTCCTCCATCTCTCCGGACTCTGTGCACAGCCTCCTCCTCACCCACCTTCACGGCCAGCGATCGGTAAGCCTCTCTGAACCTTGCGACGAAAACATCCTATGGAAAGTGATAGCTCATCCCTCATCTAATCCTAACCTTGGTACTGGTCCTGTCACTTTCGCAGGGTTCGGCGCTTTGGTCCACTGCTCCCAGGGCCCAGGGATGCCTGGCTCTGAGGCAGACCCTCCCCTTGGGTCTGCCCTCTGGCTGGAGGATGCTCAGCTCTGGCCACAGACCACTAAGTTGTTTGAGTTGGGGACACCCTCCTCAAACCTCCCCACCCCCCACTCAGGGTAGTTCTGGTGCCTAAGATATCCTTCCCTTTCCTTTTTCGTAGTTCTTACCATGTGCAATACCCAGTCGACCCCGTCCAAGGACTCCCCATTGGGTGGTCTGCTTAAGAACTTGAAAGCTCTGGGATTTACCAACCTCAATCCCAAGTGCTTGATTTTGTATTGCAACACAGCCTGGCCTCAGTACAAACTGAGGGATCAGGAGGTCTGGCCCAAGAACACGGGTGTCTTAACTCTAATACTATCCTCCAACTTGACCTGTGCTGTCGCCCTCTGGATCCCCTCCTTAGGGTTAGTTATTGAGAGAAGGAGGCACGATTTTAACCTCAACAGGGATTCCAGGCCTTTCTAACTGTGCCTTTGCATTCAGATTTGCCTCAGTCTACACCTCCCCCTCCCCCATACTTGTTTTCTGCTGAGCTGCACTCTAATCCCTTAAGGCCACGATCTTTTTTACTCAAGATTACCCAGCTGGGGGACACTAAACCTTACCTGCCTACACCAAGTCTCGAATGCAAGCAACCCCTGTTTGGAAGCAGGTGTGGCCCTGCCATACCCAAGTTAAGTAGAACAACGGTACAAAGAGGGAGAAAATCTCACCCCCTCCCAGACTGTAAACCACTGTGTAGTTTTCTCCCGGAAACCCAGGAGCTGCTAAGTCCTGGGAACACCTGGGCTTGTCCCTGAATGCAGAGAAAAAAGTGGCATTTTCAACTCAAGCCGCTTTTCCACCCCTTCACCTGAGGAAACCAAAGTCCTTCTAGGAGAAGGTTGCTTTTCTTTCCCTACATTTTAAAATGCAAACTCCTGGTCTTCTTCAAGAATTCTTGTCTAGGCCATCTTTTAAAATACAAATTTGGGGGAGATAATTCTTATCAAAAGGGGGAAAACTTTAGCTATATCTGAGCAAATCGGTGTTCCACTATTCCTTTCTAAATTAGTAAATTCTAATACAAGTTATTGAATGTCTAGGTGTTTTGAAATAATATGAAATACCGAAATGTAGATTGCTAGACCTGGTTTTGGCTTTTTGTTACAAAGAGGCTGTGGAGTGGACTTGGAGTTGTAGATAAATGTCTTGTGCTTTATTGGAGGTGTTGTTTCTTGAAAGTGAGAGTATGTTTGCCAGCAGAGGAATCTGTTTCTAACGGTCAGGAGACGTGTTCATAAATCAGGCTAGGGAATGTTGGTTGCTTGCCTGTTAATCATTGTGGGAAATTAAGGTTTCTAAAAGTTCCAATGAAGTTGGAAAGAAATTGTATGGCTTTAATAATAGAAGGCATAAGGCATGGAGAAGGAATTTTGAAGGACAGGGAATGAGAGTGAGTTATTCTAAAAATGATTAATTTCCAAAGGGATAAGAAAGTTGGTGAAAGTTGCAGAAAGGTTTGTGAAGGCTGTGAACATTTTAAATTTGTGAAAAAAGAAAGCTCAGGCTCCAGCACCCCTTCCTCCACCTAATTTCCCTCTGGTGACATTCTTTGATGACCCTGCTGGCACCTGGAGTGGTTGCCATTACACTTTCTCTTGCCCTAGTGCGTGTCGGGGAACCTACCTATCAGCCGTGGAATAAATCCTTCATCAAGATGTGTTTTGTCAATGCTGAAATAGAAGGGAAGGACACAGAGTCACCCTACACAACCATCCCCAGGTGGCAGCTGGGACACAGGGTCCAGTGAGTCAGGAACTGATCACCCCTCACGTTCCAAGGAACCTATTCCTTCCCCTTTGTTTGGGGCTCTGCTCGTTGGAAAAGTCGCCCTCAGGGTATGGGGGAAACACATCCACCCGCAGGCTTGGGGTTGAGTCCCCCGCCTGAGTGGGGGTGATGCTTTCCCGGGGCATTGATGAGGTTACCGCCAGGCACAGGGTGAACTCTGTCTTCTCTGCTGGTGCCAACTACAGCTCCAGGTCCTCCTTCTGGGGCAGTGTCTTCTGTTATCAGGTTTCTGACCTTTCAGGGGCCAAAGCAGCCCCGCCCAGGCTCTTCCCTGCTGCTAGACTCTTTGGAGCCGAAGCATTATTTCCCCCACTCATTAACAGTCCTTTAAGGTTTTCCTGAGAGTCCCCACAGGTCTTCTTGCTTGGCCTTTAGTACCTTCCATCCCCTTTCCAGTTTTCTTAAAAGTTGGCAAGAGCAAATAAAAAAAACTTACACTTTCTCTATCGAAATTAGTATTTCAGATTATGTGTGTGGTCTTTATGTGTTCAGTCTTTATATGACATGAATTTGTCCGTTGTTATATGTGGTATGTTTTCTGCCTCTGGATGGCATAACTAGGGTATAATATTTTATCGGCCTAAAGATATTAAGTACTTAATAAACAGAATCCTGTGGTTTGGACAAAATATTTGATATGAAAACCAGTTTTAAGTTTGACTAATGTCTTTTAGAGTTATTAACAAAAATATGTTGTTTTACAGTTTATATTATAATCTTTTGGTTAAGTATATTTGACAACCTTCCCAAAGTTTAATTTAAAAACTGAGAAATGACTTTGAGTTATTCCAGTGGGCCCCTGGAATACCTCAAGAATTTATTCTCTCTCCTTATAAAAGTTTTTGAATTAATTAGGCCAATTTGATATGCTCAAAATTGCATGGGAAGCTCTGCCAAACAGAATAATAACTGTTTTATTAGTATGCATATATTTTTATCAAAATAGATTTTATAGAAATTTCAACCTGCCTCAAGGAGGAATTGCAAAGATCTAAAATCCAGTTCAAGCAGGAAGCTCTCTGGGGTAGCAGGTATCCTGTCAGTGACACTGGACAAGCCAAGGGCGGTGGTTCCCTGTGGGGACATCAGGCAGTGGCAGTCTGGGTATTTGTAGCCCACACGTTGGGAATTTATGAATTGTTTCCAGCGCGTGGTGCACACTTCCAGTAAATCCTGTATGGTATTCTAAAACCTTGCGTACTATTAGGTCTTTACAGATGTTAAAATTGTGCATTAAATCTAAAACTATGGGCATTATGCCTGGCTGGTGTGGCTCTCTGGATTGAGTGCCGACCTGAGAACCAAAGGGTCACCAGTTCGATTCCCAGTCAGGGTGCATGTCTGGGTTGTGGACCAGGTTCCTGGTTGGGTGGGGCCGGGGGGGGGGGCGGGGGCGGTGCTCAGGAGGCAACCATTCATTGATGTTTCTCTCCCTCTCTTTCTCCCTCTCTTCCCCTTTCTCTAAAAATAAATAAAATCTTTTAAAAAATAAAAATATGGGTTGTATGTTGTTATATCATCTCAAAGTAATTATTAAATATCAAGAAACTGTCATTTTGAAATACTATATTTTACAAAGAAGCAAAGTTCTTTATGAATCGCATTTTAGTCAAATCTATAACTGTGCCATTTTAAATTTGGTCATTTGGGAACTGTCACTGTTTCACTTTAATACATTTGCAAATGCATCTTTGAATGGGTTCTGAAAGAGACGCTGACTTACTCTGAATTACAGGTATCTAAGTAGGTCATGGAAATACTGGCAAGTAATCCAGACAAACAATATTGGTTATATGGGACTGAATTAACTAAAGATCATTGTTCTTCTTATGTTGTTGTTCAAAATATTGCTAATTTTAAATCTTTTTGGGTTCCAGATATAAGGAAACTTGTTTTTTCCCTAAAACAATTTACAAGTTCTATCCTCATAAGCAATATTGAAACATTGACATTTTTCTCCCTACCTAATCCCTCCAGAATTCTGCAACTTTTTTTAAATATTTTATTTCTTTATTTTTAGAGAGAGGGGAAGGGAAGGAGAAAGAGAGGGAGAGAAACATCAATGTGTGGTTGCCTCTCACATGCCCCACACTGGGGACCTGGCCTGCAACCCAGGCATGTGCCCTGACTGGGAATTGAACCGCGACCCTTTGGTTCACAGCCCGCCCTCAATCCACTGAGCTACACCAGCCAGGGCAGAATTCTGCAACTCTTAATGAGTGAATATTATTTTCATGGCAATTGGTTTGTTTGCATAAACCCAGTAAGAATCTGGTATCTGTACAATAGCACCAGTTTCGGAAAGTGGTTTTAATAACCAAGTCTGTGTCTGGAATGTCATGATCGCCTGGACTCTGGTGTCACCAGAAAGCCTTAAGGAATTAAGATTGACTTTCAAAGCCAATTAGAGCCCCTTGGAGAAACAGCCTGATACCTTGCTTGGTCACATGGTACATGGCAGTCTTTCCAAGAAAGGAGGAGTGAAGGTTGCTTTCCTGAAAGATGGCAAGGAGGGAACCTCAAGACATTTTAGGGACCTCAGAAACTTGAGAAATCCACTCAAACTAATAGATATTTCAGGCAAAGCCAGATGGCACCTGTGCAGCTTGGCTTCTGTGCCCTGAAGGGCTGACTAAAGCTCAGTCTGAAGGCTCCTTGTAAAATTCCAGCAAAGCAAATTTGAAAGAGCCTATATAATCAATTACTATTCTTGTTGTATTCATGCATATAATCAATCAGGCCACATGGAAACTGGACTTAATGCAATCTCTTTGATAAAGTGAGGGTGATTTTAGGGAGAGAAACTGTATTTCAATGGAAATCACAATGTCCAATTGTTACCCACAAACTGATTGAATCCTAGTTTTCCTAGTTTTCTTCCTAATGTTTCACTTCTTTTCTTTCATCTTTTGACGTGGAATTGCTTTTGACTTGGAATTGCTTTTTCGGGCTGTCCAATCCCACCTTCTTCTCAATGTCCCATACCAGACCCACAGGCAAGGACAGCTCTACAGCCCTAGCCCACCTGAAGTAGTTAAAGAAGAGACCTTTGTCCCTACTCCCCAAAACCAGAACCAGGCCAGGTCATTAAGAATAAATTCATTTTAAAACCAGAGTGGGGAATGAAAGGATGAAATCATCCCCCTTTGCTATTGTGGCACCATTTGCCTAGCAGGCCTGTGACCTTGTTAAACATGACTGCCATTTTACTCTTCTGAGTGTCCCCAGGACTGGAAATTACTGGGTGTAAGAACAGAACGAGCCCCTCCCTACAGCCACAGGCAGAAGATAACACTGAAAGGAACTGCACCCCAAATGCCCAGGAATCTCACAATGGCAACTCCTCCCCCCCCCCCCGCCCCCCTGCCCCGCCGCCTTCTTTAATCCAGTTACAGTCCAAAAAAAGCTCAAAATCTCCACCCCCCAAAGCTGGTGTATCTCTCCACAACACGCCCCTCTCCTTTCTTGGAAAGTGAATAAAACCTTTACTCTCTACCCTTCTCTGTAAATTCTTTCACAGCCCACCCTAACACTATTTAGTAAACCATCATTTGCTTTCCTTTAAACCTGCTTCCTTTTTATAAGAATGCTATCTCAGGGCATAAGAGCTGTGGCCAACATTTTTAAGAAGCCATTTGCCAGCTTCCTCCTGTCTTGCTCGACCCCTTGCTGACCTGTCCAGCCTAGAGATGGAACTGTCCGGGGAAGCGTTCTCAGGCAGAATCCAGGCTCTCACACAGGAGTTCTAGCTCCTACTACTTAGGCACACTTTACTTTTATGGCCTTGTGGTTTCAATTGAAACAAGTTGTTCTGCATACTTTCTGACACAGCTGTCGCTGTGTGACCTCCTGGTTTCAGTCCGTCAGTAATCTCACTGGTAGCTGGGCCCAGACAGGATTTTTTTCCTAAACACTTCGGACCCAACATTCCATGAACCAGGCTCCAGGGCAAGCTTTGCTCAGAGCACCCTTGAGACTAGGAGCCAACAAACATGTTTTGCCTAGTCCACAGCCTAGTCAAACATGGGCTATCGAGTTTCAAAACAGTATGATTTCAAGAGGAAAAGACGTTTGTTCTTAATAGACAGCAACAACTTAAGAAGATTTTCCAAGTCAAAAATGTCTTTGCCCATCAGATAGGTGTTAGGAGAGCATGCCGATTAGGAAAAGTAAAACAAGTTTTTCCATAATTATTTTCCAAGGAAATAAACATGACCCTGCGTACTGCGGAAGTAAACATGCCGTTCTGATGCTGAAACTTCGGATCTCTCAACTATTTCAATGAACCACAAATGCAGACAGACAACCCTGCCATGCACATATCGTTGCTCCGTGGCTTAGAAAAGCCCATTCAACACAACTACAGCATATAGTTCGACAGAGCTTGTTCATTCACAAACATGTACTGTTAGGCTCTGAAAAGATTAATCTTGCCCAGGACTTCAGATTATACTGCTAAAAGACAATGTGTAATATAAAAGATACGTATATACAAGGTTTTCTTTAGGAAAAAAATATTGTCTATACTTAAGATTTTACAATCAATTTTAATAACTGTTGAAACTATTACAACAGGGATATTAACCGTATGAACTAAATTTTTGAAATCGTAGAAACTAATTTTTATATGTCTATTATTTCTAGAGATGAACACTTTATTTTCTTTCTGGGGAAACATGTTAATCAGATTTAAGAGCCATGATACAAAAAGGTGGTCATTACCACAAAATTAAATCATTTCAAAATTAAATCATTTCCCTGTCGTATTGATACAACTTTATATGACTTTATTCTGATTCACTGAAAGCAAATTAGGTTTACAGGAGGGAAAAAAAATCTCACAGGAGCTCAAAACCAGATTTCCCGAAATCATACAGTTACACCTGAACACCATTTATCCACCTAAAACCCAACAGCATCCCATGCCCAATTTTCACCACCCCTCACTTTCACTTTCTCATCCGTACTATTAAAAGAGTAAAAAAACTTCATTTTTTAAAAAGACAAGCCACAGTTAACAAGTTCATTAGCTCCCCTTGTTGGTCCTAGGCACTTGTGCTTTATCACTGCCCCACTCTCATTTTGATGTTAGCAATTATGTCTCAATTCCAAATGTACAAAAACTGTCTTTAAATAATTTAGTTTTACTGTGTAAGTTCTTACATAACTTTTAAATTGGCTTCATAAGTATAATGAGTATCCTCACCATTAGCAACCGAACACTACCATGTTGAGCAGGCGTTACATTATAAACTGCCATTTCGGTTAGAGCAAAGATTTAAAATAAGACCACAACATGTTATCGATTATACACAGCTTCACAGTCATAGTCCCTGAGCTGGTTTTTGTTTTTGTTTTTTTTTTTTTCTTTAAGCAGTCTCTTTTGGAATGAGAACAGAGGAAGCCAGAGAGAGAAATGATGTTTCAGTAATCATGAACTCTCAGGAATTCTTTTCACTTAAGCTACAAGCCCTCTGTTTAAAAAACACACAACAAGCCAGTGAAACTTACTTGACAGTGACTCGGTTTGATAAGTCCTGCAGATCCCCAGGATGGAAAAGCTGGGCTTCTTTCAATCCAATCTGTTCACAAGCTTTCAGAAAAACGTTTATATTATCCTGTGAAAAGAAGTGGAAAGTGATTGCTTAGCCGAGCTCTCTCTGAGACAAAGGTTACAAAATTTTTATGATATAACTTCCAGGCTTCAAAGTCCGAAGAGCCAGCAAAAGAGGAGGCAGCAAGACTGATGAATACACGTATTTAAAAAAAAAAAAAAAAAGTCATGTATAGCCTTTCAGTCTGTAAGAGCATAAACGTGGTGCTCTCTTGCGCCCCGGCATACGCTGTCTCTGTGATCTTTGCGACGGGCACGTTAAACATTACCTGTTACAGGACAAGTGCCTAGCCACTGAGCAGCAATCCACACTTTGATGTCAGCTCCGCTCTGCAAACAAACGCCCTCTTCCCAGCTTTGCACGACAAGCCTCACCTCTCCTCTTTAAAAATAACTCCAGCTACTGACATTCACCCACCCAGAAACTGTTGGCAGGGAGGAAATAAGAGGAGGAACATTCTGTTTCTATGATTACAAATTACAGAAAGACTGTGGAATACCACACCTGGAATCTGGGTTTGGTTGCCGAGCCGGCTCTTGACAGACAGGGAAACCATACTATAGGACCCAGGAGAAGCCTAGTGTTCATTGGCTAAATCACATAGTTTAGGTGTGGTACATTGCTCAACGCCCTGCAACCTGCCTCAGGAACTGCCTCCAAGAAATAAAAATCTAGGTTGTCCTCGTCTCCAGTTTCAAAACCAAAATCACCCATTCAGAAGGACTGGTGCTTTTCATGTATGTGAGCTGCTACACAGACACTGACAGCAATATATTCTGTTTTACAGTTGGCTGCATTTCAGAGACACACACTTGATGGGCAGAATTAGCTTGAGTTTCCACCTTGACTCCCCTTAAGAAAACCCCTTACAAGGTTGAGCTTGTGATGATCCCATGCGGATTTGAACCTTTGCTTTATTGGGGTTCTCAGGCAAGAGCACTGCCTCCTGCATTGCCAATACATGTTCATCCACTTAGGCATCCTGGCAACACCATATCTGTGGGTGAGCCTTACAGCCTCCCTGAGACCTCAGCTCCCTTCCTACCAGCTGGCCAAGACGAATAGGGACCAGAAGACAACCTATCCCTTGAAGAAGGGCCACTACTCTTTCCAGCGTTCAGAAGCTCATCCTCACAGGGAGAAAAGGCAGGATGGGCTGGCAACGTGGGAGGGAATGGTAACAAGAGAAAGATGAAGGGGCTAAATTTCATAGGTTGGATTCTTCAAGGAGACTTAGGGAAAGGGCAAGCAGATGTATAGCAAGAGAAAAGCAATACTGATTGCTAGGAAACTCAGGGACATTTGTTGGAAAGGGGAAAAAAAAGCTTTGTAGAGGTGAGAGGTTATTCTAGTGTACTATCAGTAAAAGGCAATGCAAAGTACCTAGCTGAAAGCTGAAAGCCATGATTCATTTTAAATAAGAGGTCAAAAGTTAAAGGAACTTACAAGTCAAAAGTTGAACAGCTCAATGAAAGGCGTTTTATCTGACCTTATATGGAAAAATGGGAAATAAAGTTTTGGCAAAATTCCAGGGATAGAAAAAGTGATCATTTTGTTGCTAAGCTCGCATAATTACCAGAAACTATATTATTTGCCATTGTCAAATGATTCAAGTTAATGGTTCTATAACTTGCCCTTAGACACGCAGATGAGAGTACATGTTTGGTATACCAGTACCCCAAATCCTGTGAGAAGCAAATCACATACCCAAAGAGGAAAAATAATGCATAAGAAGTCTTCCCACAGATACAAAGCCAATATTCAAAAATCAAAAGCATTTTGTACATCAACAATGAATTAGAAAGAGAAACTAAGAAAAAAAATCCCATTTACTATGGCAACAAGAAAATTAAAGTACCTAGGACTAAACTTAACCAAGGAGGTAAAAGACCTGTACTCAGAAAATTATAGAACACTGAAGAAATAAAGGAAGATACAAATAAATGGAAGCATATACCTTGTTCATGGATTGGAAGAATAAACATCATTAAAATGTGCACACTACCCAAAGCAATCTATAGATTCAATGCAATCCCTATTTAAATACCATGGCATATTTCATAGATCTAGAATAAATACTCCAAAAATTTACATGGAACTAAAAACAATACCAAATGGCCTCAGCAATCTTGACAAAGAAGAACAAAGTAGGAGGGATCACAATACCTGACATCAAACTATATTACAAAGCCACTGTATTCTAAACAGTCTGGTACTGGCATAAGAACAGGCACATAGATCAGTGGAACAGAACAGAGAGTCCAGAAATAAACCAAAGTTTCTATGACTAATTACTATTTGACAAAGGGGACAGGAGTATAGAATGGAGTGAAAATAGCCTCTTCAAAAAATGCTGTTGGGAGATCTGGACCGGTACATGCAAAAAAATGAAACTAGAACACAAACTTTTACCACACACCAGAATAAACTCAAGATGGATAAAAGACTTAAATATGAGCCATGACACCATAGAAGTCCTAGAGGAAAACATAGGCAGTAAAATTTCAGACATCCCACACAGCAATATTTTCGCCAATTTATCTCCTAAGGCAAAAGAAATCAAGGAAAAAATAAATGAATGGGACTACATGAAATTAAAAAGCTTCTGCACAGCTGAATAAACCATCATCAAAATGAAAAGGGAACTGACCAAATGGGAAAACATATTTGCCAATGACACCTCAGACAAGGGTTTGATCTCCAAGATATATAAAGAACTCACATGCCTCAACATCACGAAAACAAACAGTCCAGTTAAAAAGTGGGCAAAGGACGTGAAAAGACACTTCTCCAAAGAGGACATACAGAGGGCCCAGAGACATATGAAAAGATGCTCAGCATCACTAGCCATCAGAGAGATGCAAGTTAAAACCACAATGAGATACCACTTCACACCAGTCAACATGGCCATCATAAACAAATCAACAAATGAGTGCTGGAGAGGATGTGGAGAAAAGGGAACCCTAGTGCACTGTTGGTGGGAATGTAGACTGGTGCCACCACTGTGGAAAACAGTATGGAGTTTCCTCAAAAAACTAAAAATGGAACTGCCTTTTGACCCAGCAATTATACTGCTGGGATTATACTCTCAAAATCTTGAAACCAATTCAGAAGGGCCCACGCACCCCTATGTTCATAGCAACACAGTTTATAATGTCCATGTGCTGGAAGCAACCTAAGTGCCCATCAGTAAATGAATGGATCAAAAAACTGTGTCCATTTACACAATGGAATTCTATGCAGCAGGAAAAAAGGAGCTCCTCCCCTTAGCAACAGCATGGATGGAACTGGAGAGCATCATGCTAAGCGAAATAAGCCAGGTGGTAAAAGACAAATGCCATATGATCTCATCTATAAGTGGAACCTAATAAAACAAACAAGCAAGCAAAATAGAACCAAAGGCAAGGAAACAAGGAACAGACTGACAGCAACTGTGGGGAGGGGAGTAAGTTTGGAAAGAAAGGGTAGGGTCTAGTCAAGGAACATGTATGAATGACCCATGGACATGGACAGCATGGTAGGGATTGACTGTGGGAGCAGGGAGGGGAGGGAGGCTGGGCAAAGGAAAGCAAAGGGGGAAATACTGGGACAACTGTAATGGAACAGCAATGAAATATTTCACTTAAACAAGACTTCCCACAAATTCTATTTGGTTGTGAAAGTTTAAAATCGTATAAAACATCTGAACAAAGTTAAACTAAAAGTAAACCTATTGAACTGACAGCCAAAATAATTCTTCACATATTTTATAAACACATAATAGAATTCATTCAGTTGACAAATATGTACAGGTTGATAAGGACAGATAAAGCCTCACATGCCTCAAAACCCATCCAAAGTATTTAGAAAGAAACCGTTTAAATTATAAAGTGACTAAGCTTAATTGGGAACAAAGAAAAAATACAATTAATAGGAATAAATTCTAATTTTAAATAAAGCCTTTACATTAAAAAATAAAATTTTTTAAATAGTTTAATGATGCTCAAGTTTAAAACAGACAAACTTCATAAACCAAGTCACACAGGGCCTAGGCAGCAGGAACAGGCTGTGCTAGAATCAGAATTGTAACCTAAACCCTGCTTACTGGACTGGAGCCCACTGGTAGTTTACTTTATGTGATTTCAGAGAATTGCCTAAGGGAAGATACAAAATTATAAAATTTTCATGTCTGGTAAAGAAACCACACCCAGCTCAGCATATTAACAGGGAAGCATTTAGTCCTCATTTAATGGAATTATTTTCACTTGGAACTAGCAAAGATGAATAAAAGTAAGAACAAAGGACAAATCGGGAACAACTCTTATCTCATTGGACAGGAAGCCAGGACTCCAGGGTAGCTCTGCCAGTAACCAACTCTGTGGCTGTAGCCCATTACCAAGGGCACACACTTGTGCCTGCAAGGGCAGGCAAGCCCAGCCCTTCCCACAAGTGTGACATAGCCCAGCTTCCATAAAATACTTCAGGTAAAAGCCTGCTCTAAACATCTATAATTCCTACACTTTGAGGGCCAGAAATGGCTTCTCAAAAATAAAGCCCCCAAAAGGATGATCCCTGAATAGGTGCAATAGCTCCTTTTAGGTGTAAGTTTTTCTATGACTATGAATTAAAACAAACACCATGTAAACACAAAAAGCAGGATGGCTGAGGATTTTCATATTCAAACAAATCCCCTCTCCACGGCTTGAACTGGAATCAATTCTGAGGGCCATTGTTAACAGGTTTGAGGCACCAGAGCAAATTGGAGAGGAGATTAATGAGTCAGGGAGGGTACTTGCTGTAACCACTAAGGCAAGATGAGGAAGCCACAAAAATTTACAAAGTTTCCCGGAGCTGTATCAGTCTACTCTAGTACCTCTATGGATGATCTGCTGCTGCACAGAAAATTATTCCCAAACTCAGCAGCTTAAAACAATATGATTTCACACAGTTCCTGCAGGTCAGAAATTTGGGAGTGGCCTAAATTGGACGGTTGCAGATGAGATGTCAGCGGGGGTTGCAGTTATGGAAGGGTTTCTGGAGGCTTCCAGAAGCTGCTTTGAAGGTGGCTTACTCAGGTGGCTGGCGAATCGGGGCTGGTTGCAGGCGGGAAGCCTCCGTTCTTTATGAAATGGACATCTCCATAGGGCTGCTGGACGGAACAAAGGATCCAAGAGAAAGCAAGTTGGAGGCTGCCCTGCCTCAGAACCTAGCTTTTCAAGTCGCCCTCCAGCACTTCCTCGTACCCTGCTGGTTACATAGGCCAGCCCCGTTCAATGTGGGGAGGGCTACACAAGAACATAAACAGGAGGCTAGAACTGTTGAGGACCATCCTGGGGGCTGGGGACCACAGTTCACTTTCTGTCCCCAGTGATTCAGGTCCCTCCCTCATGCAAAGTACACTAACCCTCCCTAGGGCGAGGAGAATTCTCATTCCTTTATACTGAGCTCATGGTATGGAATCTCATCATCTAAGATCCAGGTGCCTCAGGGATCGTTCCTTAAGTATAGCCCTTGAACACAGTTGCTCTCAACCTGAATGCCAGTGAACTAAAAAACAAGTTATTTGCCCCCACACCCACACCCACAGTGTAGAGTGACCACTAGAAACACTCCAGTCCAAAGTGTCAAGAAATGAATGCCACACAGGAGTCACTGGTTCACAGAAATTCTGAAGTCCTGCAAAGCGTGGCGTAGCAGGCCATTCATTAGGAATCCAGGCCAGGAAATACTTCTTCACGGTCTTTCTGCTTTACCCTCTGGACCCTTGGTTCACCTTAAAATCATTTTTCCATTTCTTCGAAAAGTGGCCTCTGTTTGCAGCCATGTTAGCTTTTTCAATCTGCCCCCCGCCCCCACACCCCACGAAAATTGGCGGAACCGAAGGTCTCTTAGTTTTGTAATCCTCTGTGCCTTTCAGTCTAAGGTTACAGTTTCAGCAAATACAATTCTCTCAAAAATACTCTAAGTCTTCTGTGAATCTTACTGGACTTCATTCCATTAGATCGAAAAAGCCACACCCACAAATCCCTTCAAAAGAAGCCCTTCCCCACCTTGATCGGCAGAGACAAGGGGGGACACCACCCGTAGGCTTCTCAGAAACCCTACTGCTGGACTAGGACAATTTCCAAGGCACCGCTGTGGACCTTTCTAAGACCTTTAAGGAATTTTACAGCCACACCCTTAGCTTCATCTTTAGACTTTGTTTTCCTACCAGTGCTCTACATCTGATCTTTGCCAGAAGGCCATTTCTCAATGCTAGCATCACCTGACCAAGGAGGCTGATAATTTTCAAAACCAGCAATTCCTGTGTCCTCGGGTTTATCAGTCTATCTTTCCCTCTCACACTTCACTGGAATCAGCAGGAGAAAGCCAGGCAGCACTGAACTTTCCACCTGGAATACTTCTCTGGTCGCCTAGTTTATTCAGTACAATTTATAGTTAAAAGGGAATAAATGCCAGGTGAGAATCATCGGGACAGTTTTAAAGCTGGCTGCAATACTTATACAATAAAGAATACAGAATAGTCATCATTTGGAGCAGAAAAATAAACTGTTTTAGAGTTGCTGAGTTTCAGATATCCACATCAAGATGTCAAGCTAATAGTAAATTGGGTTTAGAGCCCATGAAAAGTATCTGATTTTAAAGTGGTTTGGGGAATCAAAAACACATTGGTAGTAGTTGAAATTAAGGATGTGGATGAGCCATCTCAGGAAAAGCAAAGCCAGAGAAGGGTTCACTATCAGACACTGGTATATAACAGGCAGTTAAAAAAAGGAGGAGTCAAGAAAGAAAAAAAAAATACTCAGCAACCAGAGAAATGAGGCGAAAAGTGGAAATGAAGAGTGTCATGAAAACCAAGGGAAGAGAGAGTTTCAAGATGGGAGAGTCCGATGCTACGAAGACCCCCAACAAGGCAAGAATAAAAACGACCCCAAGAATTTGACAATGTAATGGAATGTCCTTAGTGAGCACAAACTTCAGGGGGCTAGGTGACACTGGAGAGGAGCTGTTTACTGTAGAGCAAGGATCACCCAAAATACAAAAGTTCAACTTTTCAATGCCTTCCACTCAAGTTTCCCATCACTCTGCCAAAGCTACCATGTCCGGAGGTAGGATGCTCCGTTCCGGGAAGGACAGGAGGTGGGAGAGCAGTTCTCACTCTCTCCCCTGGCCCCGAATGGAGGACCATGTTCTGCTTCCCCCCAGCATCTTCCAGTTTTAAACATGAATGAAATTATACATTTCCGTGGAGTCTTAACTCCTCTCTATCTCCATTATAAATCTTGAAAAGAGAATCACGAGGAGAACATGAGACCAACATGAATATTCCAACACTGGTAACACTGGTCTTGCCTAACACTTCCCCCGTCAGAGCCTTTCATCCCATGCTCCTTCCAAAGGCACTTCCGCAGTAATACGAGTATATTCTCACATCATCTAGGTGGGTTTCTTTGCTCTTTTCCTGGAAATGGAAGTAGCTGGGGAGAATGTCAGGGCCCCAGAGTTGAATCAATCATATTTTAACAAGCTCGTATCAGTCAATATAAGGACTCTCATTTTTTTTTAACTATCCTCTTCCTCATGCCATACCCCCACACACTCCCACTCCTCTCCATGAAAAGATGCCTTTTCCGTAAATATATACCCTATTGAATCCAAAGGAGATACTCAAACAAGTACATGCACAGGCATACCATACTGTCTTATTGACCTTTTGCTTCACTGCACTTCTCAGATGTTGCATTTTTTACAAATTGAAGGCAAAACCCTCCAGTAGCAAAAAGATTACAACTCACTTCATGGTGACACTCTCTTTATTGCAGTGGTCTGGAACTGAACCCATATCTGAGGTATGCTGATACATGCATATTGATAGCACTATTCACAATAGTTAAAAGACGGAGGAAACAGCTAAGATGTCCATTAACAGATAAACAAAATGCAGTATATCCGTACAATGGGATATTACGTAGCCATAGAAAAGAATGAAGTAGTGATACATGCTACAGCATGGGTGACCCTCCAAAACATTAAACAAACTAAAAGAAATGAAACACACAAAGGTTACCCACACCACTTCAATGGGACATGCAGAATAGATAAATCCACAGAGACCGAATGCAGATGGGTGGTTGCCAGCTGTTGGGGAGGTGGGTTAGGACAAAATGGGGAGAAACCACTTAACAGGTAAAGAGTTTTACTTGGGAGTGATGGAATGCTTGGTGGTTGAACATTGTGAATGTTCTAAACGCCACTGAATTATTCACCTTAAAATGCCTAAGTTTACGTTATCTAAATTTCACCTCTATTAATTATTTTCTAAAAGGTGCCTTCTCTAATGTGCTTAAAATGTAAATGTCATTTACAGTGTCAATTTATTGACGTAGTCTAACGTACGTAAGTAGCATTATGGTCTACAGTTGTTCTCTGACACATTGAATCATTTAGTTACATAAAAAAACTAAATTCTCATTCACATGTATACTACACCACCCTAGGCTCTTACTCTTCTCAAAGTCACTTTTATTTTTTACTAAGAGGACCTTTAAAAAAGTACATTTAAGGATAAAATTTCAAGTGTGATGCCTTTCCACAGATGAGAAACTGTCTCCTTCTAAGATCAAACCACTCAGACCCACTTAGACAAAGTTCCCTGCGTGCACAGGGCAAGAGCTCTCACAAACAAAAATGAGTTCTTTGAGGTCAGATCTTCACTAATTCTCAGAAGCAGCGGAGCTGTGCTCAAGGCCGTGGCCACAGGGCCACGCAGGCCACACCTTAAACGGGAGCTCCCAGGACTCCAGCAGGAAGTGCTCCCTATCAACGAATCAAACGTTCTTCCTGTGCTCACTTTGCCCTGTTGGTCCCAGGAAGGTTCTATATTCTACACCTACTTAAAGTAAGATTTTTTTCCATTTAAAAAGAGAGTGCGTTATCCAGTTCCTATGAATGTGAGCACATGATAGTGCACATTAATTTATCCTGAGGCCAAGAGGCTTGCCGACCTCAATTCCTTTCCTGTCTATGAAAGGACACCAAAGCCCCTGCCCTCTCTGCCTCTGAAATCCACAGTGCCAAAGAGTTACCGAGTACGTGCCAGCATGAAGAGGCTATAACCATTATTTGAGGCAGAGAAATTGAGCTAGGACCATGCTTTAGAATAACCGTCCCTGCTCAGCCAAGTCAGAATCACGGGGTGGGGGGTGGGGTGGGCAGAGCACATGGAGGCACCACTGAGGTGACGCTGATGCACCATCAAATCAGATAACAGCTGCCCTAGCCGCTTGCTGTTCAATGTGTGGTCCACGCACCATCATCACTGGCATCACATGGAAGCTGTCGGAAAGGCAGACCTGGTTCTGGCCAAGATAGAGACATAGGTAGGAACACTTCATTTCCTTGCACAACCAAAAAAGGATAACAACCAACTTAAAAACAATAAACAATGTGAACTTCTAGAATTTCAAACTGCATGGAACTCCAACAACCAAGAAGTTAAAGAAACATTCATCCGGACTGGTAGGAGGGGGCGGGGCAGACACAGGCAGCCAGTCAGAGGGAAAGGACCCATGGCAAGGCAGTGGACCCCGTGGGCAAGGAGAGGCTGGCTGACCAGTAAACTAAAGACTCAGTACCTCTAGCTGTAAAATACTGTGAGTGTTGCAAAGACTGAGAGAAACTGCCAGTCTCACAGAAGAGTGTTAGAAAGTGGGGCTGGGGCAGAGCGAGCTAGTGGCTTTGCTCCCTCTCTGACCCCTCCCCAACACAGTGCCGCAATGCAGCAAAGAGGGTTGCCCCACCCTGGTGAATATCTAGGGTACCACCCCTTTACAATATAATAAGTATACCAAGACAAAGAAATATGGCCCAAACGAAAGAAGAGATCAAAACTCCAGAAAAAGACTTGAGTGACAAGGAGGTGGACAACCTATCTGATGCAGAGTTTAAAACACTGGTAATCAGGATACTCATAGAATTGATGGAGCTCAGTTGCAAAATAAAGGAAGAAATGAAGGCTACACAAAGCAAAATAAAGGGAGACTTCTGGCCAAGATAGAGGCGTAGGTGGACACACTGTGCCTCCTCTCACAACCAAAATTAAAGACAACAAACATTTAGAAACAAGAAAACAACCAGAACTGATAGAAAATTGAACTCTACAGAAGTCCAACAACCATTCATCCAGACTGGTAAGAGGGGCGGAGTCCCGGCAGGAAAAAGTGGAGGTTGGCAGACCCGGGTGTGCAGGCAGCAGCGGCTGGCAGATCCCAGGCACATAGGCAGTGGCTAGCAGACCCCAGACACGGGGTGGCAACTGTGCAGACCCAGTGAGGCCATACAAGGCAGCTGGCTGACCAGGTGGTCCCACATTCACACGCAGATACATTCACATGCAGATAATCCAGGCAAAGGGGAAGCGGCGGAAGGGATCCAAGAGAGAGTGGAGCAAGCGCCATTGTTCCCTCTCAGACCCCACCGCCACATACAGTGTCACTACCCAGCCACTGGGCTACCCCGCACTGGGGAACACTTAAGGTTTCACCCCTCACTATGTAACAGCTGTGACCAAAAAAAAAAAACCAAACAAACAAAAAAACAAAACAAAACAAAAAAATGGCTCAAATGGGAGAACAATTCAAACCCCCAAAGCCAATTCATCTAAGCGATGAAGAGATAGATAGCCAACCTATCAGATGCACAGTTCAAAGCACTGGTGATCAGGATGCTCACAGAATTGGTTGATTTTGCTCACAAATTAGATGAAAAAATGCAGGCTACAATAAGTGAAATGAAGGAAAATGCACAGGGAACTAATAGTGATGGGAGGAAAACTGGGACTCAAATCAATGGAGTGGACCAGAAGGAAGAAACAAACAACCAAACAGAAAAGAAGGAAGAAACAAGGATTCGAAAAATGAGCAGAGGCTTAAGAACCTCTGGGACATCTTTAAACATCCCAACATCCGAATTATAGGGGTCCCAGAAGGGGAAGATGAAGAGCAACAAGTGAAAAACTTATTTGAACAAATAATAAAGAACTTCACCAATCTGGCAAAGGAAATAGACTACCAGGAAGTCCAGGAAGCTCAGAGAGTCCCAAAGAAGTTGGACCCAAGGAGGAACATGCCAAGGCACATCGTAATTACATTAGCCAAGATGAAAATGAAGGAGAGAATTCTAGAAGCAGGAAGGGATAAGGGGACAGTCACCTACAAAGGAGTTCCCATCAGACTGTCAGCTGATTTCTCAAAAGAGACCTTACAGGCAAGAAGGAGCTGGAAAGAAGTATTCCAAGTCATGAAAGTCAAGGACCTACATCCAAGATTGCTCTATCCAGTGAAGCTGTCATTTAGAATGGGGAGGAAAATAAAGCACTTCTCAGATAAGGTCAGGTTAAAGGAGTTCATCATCAACAAGCCCTTATTATATGAAACGTTAAAGGGGCTTATCTAGGAAAAAGAAGATAAAAATATGACAGTAAAAAGACAGCAAACTCACAGATATTAACAACCACACCTAAAACAAAAGCAAACTAAGCAAACACCTAGAACAGGAACAGAACCACAGAAATGGAGATCACATGGAGGGTTAGCAACAGGGGAGTGGGAGGAGGAGAGAGGGGGAAAAGGTACAGAGAATAAGTAGCATAGACAGCAGGTAGAAAATAGATAGGGGGAGGGCAAGAATAGTTTGGGAAATGTAGAAGCTAAAGAACTTATGACACATAGACATGAACTAAGGGGGGGAAATGTGGGTGGGAGGGGGTGTGCAGGGTGGAGGGGAATGATGGGGGAGAAATGGGACAACTGTAATAGCATAATCAATAAAATATATTTTAAAAAAGTGAAATAAAGGAAAATATACACAGGGCCAACAGTGAAGGGAAGGAAACTAGGACTCAAATCAATGGTTTGAAACAAAAGGAGGAAATAAAGATCGAACCAGAACAGAATGCAGAAACAAGAATGCAAAAAAATGAGATTTAGGAACCTCTGATACAATTTTAAGCACTCCAACATCTGAATCATAGGGCTGCCAAAAAGGGAAGAAGAAGAGCAAGAAATTGAAAACTTACTTGAACAAATAATGAAGGAAAACTTCCCTAATATGGTGAAGGAAACTGACTTCCAGGAACCCCACAGAGTCCCAAAGAAATTGGACCCAAGGAAGAACACACCAAGGCACACCATAATTATGTTATCCAAGATTAAAGAGAAGGAGAGAATCTTAAAAGCAGCAAGAAAAGAGGAGTTACCTACAAAGGAGTGCCCATAAGACTTTCAGCTGATTTCTCAAAGGAAACCTTACAGGCAAGAAGGGGCTGGAAAGAAGTATTTGAAGTTATGAAAGGCAAGGACCTACATCCAAGATTACTCTATCCAGCAAAGCTGTCATTTAGAATGGAAGGGCAGATAAAGTGCTTCCCAGATAAGGTCAAGTTGAAGCAGTTCATCATCACCAAGCCCTTATTATATGAAATGTTAAAAGGACTTATCTAAGAAATAGAAGATCAAAAACTATGAACAATAAAATGACAAGAAACTCATAACTATCAACAACTAAACCTAAAAAACAAAAACTAAGCAGACAACTAGAACAGGAACAGAATCGCGGAAATAGAGAGCACTTGGAAGATTATCAGTGGGGAGGGAGAAAGGGGAAAACAGGGGAAAGGTACAGGGAATAAGAAGCATAAATGGCAGGCATAAAATAGATGAGGTGAGTTAAGAATATTATAGGAAATAGAGAAGCCAAAGAACTTACATGCACAACCCCTGGACATGGACTAAGCCGAGGGAAGGGTGGGGGGTGCAGGATGGAGCGGGGATAAACATTTGGGAGAAAACATTTGGGACAACTGTAATAGCATAATCAATAAAATATACTTAAAAAAAAAAGAAAGGCAGACTCTGAGGATTCATTTCCTCCTTCAGTGGCTGTGGGCTCTGGGAGAAGGAGACCCCCTACAGAGCACCGAAAACATAAAAGAACAGCCCCAATGAACTTGTCAGTGTTAACTTTATAAGAATATGAATTAAAAAAGCAGTTCACTGAGGATGAAGCCATCCAATGGATGCGGGAAATCTGGAAGAAATCTTTCCTGTTTTCTACTCTGTATGCTGCCTTTACCTTTGGTAGTTGGCACCTAATACACAAATGAACCAAGTTTGAACTGAGGGAGCCATCAGTGCTCTGGTCTCTGACCCTCACAGTCGGGTACATCTGCTGCTCTTGGAACTGGTGCTTGTATGGTACAGATTTTGATGACCAGAGGCCTGAAGCAGTTTTTGACCAGAGTTTTTACAATGGACTTGTCAGCAAATTCTGGGCTTATGCACTCATGCTAAGCAAAGCTCCTGAATTAGGAGACACAATGGACATTACTCTGAGGCAGAAGCTACCCATCCTACCACTGTGCACCTGCACACCTGCACTCCTACGAGAACACGGTGGCCAGGGGTGCCTGGTTCACGACTGTGGTTCCTGACACTGTGATATTCTCCTATAATGCCTTGAGAGTGGCAGGTTTCCGAGTCTCCTGGAAGCTTGCCACATTCATCACCTTGTCTCAGACCACTCAGATGCCGCGTCATTGACGACCAGGCCTGCCACTGGATGCCGCATGCCCGGGGTCACTCTCAGTCTCCGAATACCTTCTGGTCCTCACCTGTGTACCTCAGCGACCTTGTGTTCTGACACTTCTGTGAAGCCCTACATCGGCAAGATGAGGAAAACCACGACGGATCTGAGGAGGAAGCCATAGCTCAGCGTCATCAAGAAAGTCACAGACAGAAGAAAAATAGTACAGGCCATCACGCATGTGGTACAGCGAAAAGAAAACAAAACACATGAGCAGTCACGAAGCCCCAGGCCGCTTTGGGATGATCAGGTTGACGTAACCCAGTAGGTTTATGACCCCTGTTGGGTGAGGACTTCCTGAGCATACCTCTCTCTCAAATGACCACTGCTAGAAGACCCCCTTCCCTCTTTGAGACAAATGAGAGCAAACATGAACCGGAGGCAGAAAGAGAAATAGAAAACAAAGGCTATGAATATGTATGAAAAGTACTAAGCGTTACATTTCTCCAAGGATGAAAGAAGTTCACGTGAAAAGCCGGGTGAGCACATGCACACACAGCCCTCTCTAATGTTGCTGATACTAAACCGGAGCCAACAGAACAGATTAAAGTGAAAGAGACAAGGAGTAGATCTAGGGCTTCAATGCTTTTGAAAAAACTGAAGCCTTGTTAAGAAAGGTTACTAGTTGTAACCACCATGGAAAAAGATGTCTTTAATCACCTCTCGTGAAAATGGATGTCAACAACTATGTTTCAAGGAAGAAAGACTGGTGGATTTTCCTTCACAGCACGCCTCAGGCTAGCGAGTTTGCAAAACCAAACCAGGCAGGTTTCTCCCCCCAGGTTCTTCCTGGAGGGATGGGAACAATGCAGCTCGGAGCAGAAAGGGGCAGCACTATCTCAGAGCATTCCTGATGGCTGAGCCCCGTAATTTCTGCTCTTCAACGAAACACTAGATATCCTGGTTTCAGGCTTTTGAACAGAAGAGTAAATACAGGCTAGAAAAGATGAAACTCAACCCAATGACTTGAAAAGGGATGTCGTACTACAAGTAAAAAAGTTCAACACAATCCCATTCTTGGGCAGGGAGAGGAAAAAAGACGGAGAAGAAGTGAGGCGAAGACCAAGATAATGCATCCCCTCTCCCTGTTCGACTTCGCACACACTGGTACTTTCTACATGAAACCCTGTGGTACAGTCTATGCTTTCTATATTTTTGTGAGTTTCAAAAATCAATCCGCAGGGTTTTTCCTGATGGTAGGTGGACACTTTCTGCATCATCCACATTTGCTTCCTAAATTACGTAGAGAGAGATGTGTAAAGTGCCCTCTGCTGGACAAGTGGAGATACTTCAACAAAAACTTCATGGGAGGTCTGGCTGGAACAGTTGACCTGTAAAAATGCGCCCTATAGACTTATCCTTCAAATTTTAAATGATATAAAATATACATCATATTTTTGGCCAAATCATAAGACATTCTTCCTACTTCAAGTCAGCTTCAGGATTTTTTTAAAAGAAAGTTTTGCATCCTTTACAAACCCAATAAATGTGTAAACATTCCTAGTGTTTCAGAGAAGTCATTATGTAAAGTTGTTCAGTGTGTTATATTACTATTGTAACTGGTTAAGCAGTTTAACACTTAGACAAACTAGCTGAAAAGACCGGGGGCTGCTCCACTGCGCAGACTCCACACGTATCGGCACACAGGTATGTGCACAGGTGTGCAGCACATTGACCATCAAAGCCCCCACGAAGAGAAACACATCTTCTGCCTAGCAGAAAAAGAAACTGTTGCTTATCTTTCTTGCTTTATTTGCGAGTGTACAGTAAAAGGGATTTTTTTTTCCAAATTTGTTATTCTAGTTGTCATTGTGCTGCCATGGTGAGCCAGAACTCCCTGCTTCTCTGCCAGGGCTGACAAGGGCGTTGTTGGCACTGTGTTTATGTGTGGAGACTTAAAGAACACAGTTATATTCCATTCCGTGTGCATGGTCTGAACAATGAACAAAAATCCCTGCAGACCCCATCGTGACTGAGAGACTGGGGCTGGGGTGTGGGGTTCACAGGGAGGGAAACTGTCACATCTGCGTCAGGTCATTGCGCACAGTCTACGATGTCTTCCCGTTGGTGCACAGACGAGAAACAACCGATGAAGGAGGTATTTTTCTTTTTAGGGCAAAAGCTGACGTGAGCTAAAATGACAGGTCTTGTGATAAAGACTAATAGATTCTTAGGATGCAAATAATGTGTTTTGAGCTTTGAAAATACATGACACTGTACAATAAGCTCTTCTTTCTTTTCTTATTGCAGGAAATAAGCAGAATAATTAAAGTGGGGGAAAGGTCAAATAAAAAGAAATGCAGATTCTCTGGCTCCACCACAGACCTGCAAAATCAGAACCCAACTTCTAAGAAGATCCTCCAGGTGATTTGAGCCTTCGTAGACGTAAGTTTTCTGGCAAAGAACAGTGTAAGAAAATATTCCTAGTATGACCTCAAGCAGTGTTTCTCCTTAGTTGAACACAAGTCACCCAAGGGATTATGGAGCTTACCATTAGGCCACCATCGGAAGTACTCGAATTCTGTTTTTATGATACACTAACTGTGATCATTCAAAATTATCTGAACTCCCAGACAGCACAGTAACTACAATGTATCCAAATTTTCATTTTAACTATACAGTTTCCATTAAGAAAGCAGTTTAGTGACAATTTTGATCAGCTGACACTAGTTTTTTTTCTGTTCTTTTGGAGAGTTCATCCTCTATTTTATGGCTTAGCTAATAAATGTAAGGTGTGAATTAACACCTACATTTTATGGCTATGTTATATAGGTAAACATGCAGAGATCCTACTTCAATAGTTATTTGTGAGAAAAATAAGCAGGTAGTATGTTTTGGGGGGAGAGAGGGGGCATGTTTGTTTTTTAAAGTTGTTCTTGGGTCTTTGTCTACAAAGAAAAAGCCTCAGTCACTTGCTGGCTAATAGCAAAGGAACTGAAGACAAGGAGAGCCGTAAGCTTTTGTCACCTGTGAAAACAGACCAGGAACCAACAAAGAATGCTTAAAAGGAATTGCCAAGTGACGTGTAGGGCCCAGGAGATTGTGTTGTACAAGAGAATTATGCCGGGAGCCCGTGATTTGATTTTTCCCCAGCACTGCTTTGGCAGAACAGGAGCAAAAACCATACCGAGAGGGACAGACCCAAGAGTTGGCAAGACCGGGCAGCGGCAGGGCAGAGGGAGGAGGGCTGGGTGTGCTGGTGAAATGCCAGTTACCAAAACCCTCAGTCAGCCGGGCACCAGTCAGCCACACACACGGGGTGGCTGGCTTTGTCACACTGCAGCATGAAACAAGGTGCAGTCGTGCCTATTACTCCAATTAGACTTTATACCAAAAGTGAATTCTAAAACTTACCTACTCTTACAAAAAGTATGGAAACCGATGCTTAAGAAGTTCTGACTGAGAACAGTTTTGCTGGCTGCCAGGGGTGGAAGATGGTGGTGGGGGGCGGGGAGTGGGTAGGGGGACAACCTGGGAATAAAAGGGGGGGAAATTCTGTCTTCAAATTACTCCTGTTTTAGGTTCCAAAGTAAAGCAAATAAATAACTGCTTAAAGAAGCATGTCATGATGACACCGACAGGCATGTTTTATGAAGCAATAAAGCAGGTTTGATGAAGACAAAGTACGCGGTCGCCCAGAGCTCAGCATCCATTCCTCCAGCGCAGCGGCTCCCACCCACCCGCTTCAAAGACTCCCTTTTACAGGTGACATATCGGGACCATCAGATCTGGTTGAAGCCTTTCCAGCCCCAGGGACTCCGTACTTTATGAGGCTGACTCAATCTCCATCCTTTCTATGTTAAGAAAGTCCCCAAGTTCCCTCGCTGTAATTGTAAAACATTGTGCCCCAGCCTACGTGGCTGTGGAGCCTGAGAAGCCCACAGCCTGCGGGTCTGCAAGCCGGACACCCCGGAGGGCTGCTGGGGCGGCTCCAGCCCACATCCACAGGCCGGAGAACCAGGGGAGTCGATGGGATGGTGGACGTTTCCATTCAACAGCCAGCAGGCTCAAGACGCAACAAGAGCTGATGTGTCAGCTCAGGTCTGAAGGCAAGAAAAAGATCAGCGCTCCAGCTGGCCCAGCAGTCTCCTCTTTCTCGCAGGAGGGCCAGCCTTTCTGTTCTGGCCAGGCCTTCAACTAGCTAGTGAAGGCCCACCCACATTAGGGAGGGACATCTTTACTCAGTCCACCGATTCCGTTGTCAGTCTCATCCAAAAAGAGCCGCACAGACACCCTCAGAGTAATGTTTGACAGAATGTCAGGACACCCTGTGGCCCAGTCAACGTGACACACAAAATCAATCATCACAACTACTGAGACGGTTCTTAAACTGGCTTTCCCGCTTCTCTTCTTGACTTCCTTTAGCTGAGTCTTCACATACCAACCAGCAATTTTTTTTAGATGTAATTCACATACCATATGATTCAGCCATTTTAGTGTATCCAGTCAGTGGTTTCCAGTACATTCACAGATGTGTATATCCTTGACCACAGGTAACCAGGGATCACTAACCACGAATTCAATTGCTCTCTGAAGCCCCCAGTGGCTTCTAATCACACTGAGAATAAAATGCAATCTGCTCACCAAAGTCTATGAAGCCTTGTAAAACCTTGGGGCCTCCTTCCTGACCTCACTTGGTTCCAGACCCACAGTCCTCTTTGCTGGTTCGGCTTGATCCTGCCCTGATCCCCCTTTTCCTTCTGCCTGGACAACTCTCACCCACCCACATCTCTTCCCACTCCCTCACTTCATTCACGCCCTGATCAAAGGTCAGCCCCATGAATAAGATGTCCCTGAGCACCTTCTCTGAAATACCTGTCATACATACACTCAGTCAGTCTCTACCCATTGACTTTATTTTTTCAGCATAATTATTCATAACTGAGAAGTTATTATATATCGTTCATTGTAATTACTGACACCTGACAGGTTATTATTAACCTATTGGCTATGCTCATTACAGAGGAACTTTCTCTGCCTTATTTGTGGGTGTGTCCCAAATTTCTAGAACAGTACATAGCACATAGTAGGTGTTCAATAAACATCTTTAGGAAGAGCAGGATAGTCATGAGCCTAAGACCCATCAAGTAACCAAGGCCCTATACGGGTCTGACACTGGGTTCTATTTCTTATCACTTTATTTGCTTTTCCTCTCCCAATTCCTACATCACGAAAGCTGCCCAAAGAGAGATATTCTAAATGTATATCTGAATAAAACTGTCACACATGACACAATCCTACTCTGAGTCACTTTTTAAAAACTCCACAAATTACTTATAATGTTGCTTTAAGAATTCTAATTCATTCAGGGTTCTTAAAAAGAAAACTGCTCTCAAGGCATAGAGATGTTCATCCTAGATTTAAAAACAAGTAAGCTTTGGAACTCTAGGGAAGTGCTCCTGACATTGTGTCCATGGCGTGACTAAGAGATCACGGCTGGAAACAAAACAGGAGTTTCCTGATCTGCAGTGCCGCATGATTATGAGGATATTGGAAACAACTTCAAAGCTGACATTAATTGCTTAAGTTTACACTCTTGGTGATACTTAGCCTTAATTGGTAGTTGGAGAGAAGTGGAGAGACAAGGAGACTCTTGAAGAAATCTCCTAAAAATGTTTTATATGCCATTATTGGCTTATTTATATGCCATTCATATGGAGGTGTTATGCATCTGGATAGTTAATATCTTACATTTGTTACTGTGAAGACAGCCAATGCACAATTCCCATTCAGGCTATTTTCTCAGACTTGATTATAGGAAAACCCCAAACTACTTCACAATAGAGATGGCAATCCACAGAAATTCCAGCAAAATACATGCACATTAGAAAAAAATTATTTAAAATACAACCAGGAAAAATGTCATTTACAATGTGTAAAGTGGCCTTATTTTTAGTAAATGCCTAACTTTTATGTATAATTTCTTACTCAAGTGTAAACAATACCTTAATAATGGCAATAATATAGTGCTTGCCTATACCTTAACAAGGTACCCCACATTTTCGTTATTTTTGTTTTCTTTATAAAGAAAATAATGAGACTGACAAACCAGTGATATAAGAATAGTTTAAATTTTAGTGTTTGAGGCACAATTACACAACTTGTCACAATGGTTCGCCTGTCCTTTGAACTAAAAACATTTCTTTAGCATAGTTTTACTCATGAGACCACCATTGAGAGGCTGTAGTCAAGTCTATTGATATCATTCAACCATCACTGTCTCCATCAGTGAATAGAAGAAATAAAAGCTATCTTTTAAAATTCAGTAATACCAAGATGCGATCCAACATACGAAAGCATTCCAACACGGAGAAATGGACGAACATTAAAGAGCATAGTAATGTATAGAAACATCCAGCTTCCATTATTGATCACTTGTGAGGAGACCGAGGACTTGAAAATGAAGTCAGAGCCGAGGCAGAGCGGTGGGAGGCGAGGGGGCCCCAAGGTCACTCCCCATCCACTCGGAGATGGGGGTCAGAGCAGCCCGAGTCAGCACTGTGTGGATGCTGCGCTCCTGGCTAAGCAATCCAACCGGCAAGGGCAAATGGACCAGAAAGAATTTGCTTGGGGAAAGCCTCGCTCAAATTTGCCACCTGGAAGATCTCCTCAAGCACATCTGTAAAATCGCAATCAAATTTAAGAACAGGAAAAAAGAAAACCCACCCTTGATCTTACCATGGTTATCTGAACTAGCTCTACGATGCCATCCTCACATGCTGTCTGTCACTCATTAGCGGTGTTTTGTGTACATCAGCACCCAAACATATTCACAGAAGTATTTTGCTTGTTATCTACTAGAGAGGTCATTTTAAACTTGCTCTACAATGCCATCCTCACATGCTGTTGCTTGTTGTCGGTGTTTTCTACACATCAATATCCAAATACATTCACTAAAGTGTCTTGAGTATTATCAACAGCCGAGACGCATGCGCCGGGAGACACACACGGGCCGGACCCAGCACGGAACCACCCTCGTCACCACGGCTGCAAGGAAGGCATCCCGACTGCTCGTGCGGTGCTGTGTTCCCTCCTGCTGCTCCTGGAGTGTGTTCTCTTCCAGCCCACAAAATCCATCGCAGCCTCCTAACCAGAAAAGTGCTACCCTTGCGTGAAAACAGTAATTATATTTGTACTTCTTATATTACTTCAATGTGGGTTTTAAAAAGAGAGGGGAAAAAAACAAAAATGGGCTTTTCCCCCTGAAAACACTGTCATTTTTGTTTTGTTTCTGTTTATTTGGTTTTATTTATAGAAAGAGCTCACAAACTCAGTGTTCCACAAATCTCTCCTATCTCCACCCCCTTGGCTCCGCCACCCCTGGGGGAAAGAATGGGACAGATATAGTCACTTCCTGAGAATCGTTTTTAGAAAAGCACGTGATAAAAACCTGGGTCAGAATAATTACATTATATAGCTGATCCCTCAGGTAAATGTTCTATTACTGCTGGAAGGGAAACTCTAGATGTTTCCACGGTGCCCTTAACAGACTAGCTTGCATAACTTTGCAGGCACCCAGATGTATAGGAGTGTGAAGACGACTCAGACATAACTTTACACAGGTGCAAGGACCTCAGCCACTAATAACCTTGTGAGAAATTGCAGTGAGAAGGGACCCATGAACTTCCCTTCTTTCTTGAAGTAGCCATTGTGGAAGCAAGGGAAGCAGGCGTGGCGGCTGCTGAAGCTGGCTGGTTATCTTTGCATTTCCTGCATTCTCCAGCATTCCAGAGTGCGCTGGGCCTCTACAGTCAACCCTTCCACATTCCACTCTTCAAAGTAATCTGAAAGAGGAACCTTTTAGGGCAGAGATGTTCAAATTCAGCCCATATTTCTGATGCAAGTGTGGCTATCCCGAGGATTTTCTAGTAAGCCCACCAACGGACACACACATCACACAAATGAATGGTTCAAAACCAATTTTCCAAAATGCCACTGCTTTTCGAAGGGAACTGCCATTGAGAGGGCAGGTGTGAGTAGATAATCAAATCTATAGTTATTTGGCAAAGTAGCCCACGTAAAGGAGCAGTGTTTACTTTCTTGATTCTTTAGCTCTGTGGTTCTCAGTCGGGGAGGAGGGGCGGAAATCTCCCCTCATCCGTGGGGACTTTACCCGGAAGGGTCATCGGCAATGTCAGGAGATAGTTTTAGCTGTCACAGGTGGTGGCTTGGGGGCATGCTGCTGCTGGCACCTAGTGAGTAGGGCCTGGGATGCTGCTAAACATTCTGTAATGCACAAGGCAGACACCCACCACCAAGAATCATCCGGCCCAAAATGTCAATAGTCATTAGGGCCAAGGTTGAGAAACCTTGCTTTAGCTAAATACAAATAAATCATTGTGGGTCCCAGATGACTGTAAGTCTGAGGATTAATAACTTAAGTGGTGTTTTCTACACATACTGTATTTCCTGCACACTAACACATCAGATGGAAAACATTATTCTGGTTCAGTGGTTTTCACCATCATGATACCTTGCTTGCACAAAATAATATTGAATGTAAAGTGTAATTGAAAAAAAGTTTTTTAACTTTTAAATTAAAAAGGCTATCTTGCCATCTTCTCAGGGTTTTGTATTGAGGCTGAATATTTTTATTCCCATATAAAGTTGTTGTTTTGAGCTTTAATGATTTAAACAGACCCACAATTAACACCAGCTAATTTTTTGGAAGACACAAACTCCAGGTTAGAATTTTTTTTTCTAGCATGGCTTTGCAAAGAAAAGATAAGGGGAAAACAATTTCTTTATAATATAAAATTCAGTCAAGTAAGAAATGCCGTATCTCTTTGGGAACATGATTACTGCCTTCCCAAATTAAAAAAAAAAAAAAATCATGAAAGCTCCAAGCAAAGCTTTCAATATACTTCTAAATTATCTAAACATTTCTTTCTGCATTGTCATTGCTCATGCCTTTCACACTACCCTGACTTCCAAGTTAAATGTACATGGAAACTGATATGAAATGGAAATGTTATAGGGGAAGGAAAGAAAATAAGAAAGAAGGAATGGAAGAGGGGGCTTGGAGCACTATGATCACTCAGGTTAACAAACTATTACACAGAAATTGTGTAATTCTTACTGTATTTAACTTAATGTGATGTATCTGCCCCACACAAACCTCATTCACAGAACCCACTTCAGTCCACACATGTGAACTGAGTGACCCAACGGGAACCAACACTCCTGACCACAGCGCACTGTGCCAGCTTTCTTCTCCAGGAACACAAGCATAAGCTGTTCGTGCTACGGGTAGCCTGGAAAGACAAGGTAACCTGATCTATTCAGGTGCCTCTCTTGAGAACCTCACCTAGGAGATGCCATCTCCAATGGGCGAAAAGTAACCACGTGGAATGCAGCCGCCATGTTTATTCTGAGCACGGGATTAATGGGTGAATTCTCAAAAAAAAAAAAATCCTTAAAACACTGTACATCTCAGCTTAAAAGCATCTCCACTCTTTGTCACTAAACAAGCATTATCTACATGTAAAACTGCTGAATTTTGATGAATGTCTCTGGATGTATCAATATCAACTTCCTGATTTTAACACTGCTCCATAGTTTGGCGAGATGCTACTGTCTGGGGGAAATGGGTGAAGGGCGCAGAGCGGAGAACCTCTCAATATGGTCTTGCTTTTTTATTTTTATTTTTGCAATTTTCTGTGACTCCAAATTTCTTTCAAAATAAAAAGTTTTTTTAAAAAGCATGTGGTAACTAAAACATTCACCTGTCTGTATTAGTTTTCTAGGGCTGCCATAACAAAGCACCATACAGTTAGTAAGTTACAACAGCAGGGACTTACTGTCTCACAGTTCTGGAGCAAGCCCCAAATCGAGGCGACCACAAAGCCAGGCTCCCTACGAAAACTGTAGGGGAGGTCTTCCTTGTTTCCGGTGGTTTGGTGGCAATCTGTGATGCCCGCTGGCCTGTAGATACATCATCACCCCTCCTTTGTGTGTCTGTCTGCACAGGGCCATCTTCTTACAAACACGCCAGTCATGCTAGATCAGGAACCCACCCCCCTACTCTAGTACAACCTGATCTTAATTAGTTAGATCACCTGCGACAAGTTTATTCCCAAATAAGGCCACATTCTAAAGTAGTGGGACTTCAAAATATTGTATCTTGGTGGGGGGAGTTCAAGGGGCACATTTCAATCTATAACACCATTCCATCAAATACCTACTTTTAGAGCCTATCATTTTTCACAATGGAAATCTTATTTATTCATTCACTTAAAAATCTTTGGTCTCCTGTAAGTATCAGTCATTATATTACGTGCTGTGAACACAAAAAATTACTCATGTTGTAACAGGGTGCAAAGCAGGAGTCATCTGAAAATAGGAGAAAATCCTCAAACCTTTGGTTAGAGGAAGGGGTAAGTGGACGATAAGGCGTTTAAGATACTTTGCACAACAATGCAAGTTAATAGCTGTAAGGAAGAGCACTGCCACCCAGAGGGTAAGGTATATGTGACTTTAAGAGCATATAGTGACTCATGACATAGCCAGGGTAGGTGATTGCCCAACCTGGATGTCAGCGCATCATGGGGAACTCTTGCCATGACTAAAGATGGCAGCCAAAGAAGGTAAAACATACAGGGGAACTGACAACAGTAACATATCATAGGAGGGGCCAGATATGAAGTCACATAGGAAATTCCAGGCTGAGCATTTAAAATAAGGGCTGGCTGAAAGAGAACGGGTCTGGTCTGCCATGAGGTCTGGTGTGTAAGGAGGTGCCATGAGGTCTAGAGTAAGAAGGAGGACGCCCAGTGGGAAGCCAGCCTGGAGAAGATAGCAGCAGAGCCGATGGAGCTGTGCGGGACCCCCTAACCAAACACAGGTTCATGAGAGATGCTTGGAACCAAACTGTGACAGAGAGGAGCTGCAGACCTGTGCTTCTCTGAAGGATGTATGGAGAAGCCACTGTCTTGGGATGTGAACCTCCCTGGACCCCATCATGACCCAGTGTAACACAGCACATGTTTCCCTGAACCACTGCATGGAGGCTGAGAACGCACCCTAGATCCTGAAGGAGAGAGCTGCTGCGAGAGGATGGGGACTCTGAAACCCACAAGAGCACCTTCCAGAGGGGATGGAGACCTGTTTGCACAGCTGGCTAACGACAGATAAAGACATGGGAATTTCTGGGCATGGTTTTGGCTTATCGCCTTTTGGGGAGCAAGGGAAGTGCTGGGTCTCGTGGGAGAGGAGGGCTCTGAGCAAGAGTTGGAGTTCCCACAAATAAAAACCTGTTTCCTTCAACGCTAATTGTTGGGTCACGTGCCAAGGCTGCACATGGCTGAGTCCCCAGTTTGCTCAGTTACAATATGAAGAGTCTGACTCAGCTTCTTCATCTTTCCTCTACAAGTGTCAAAATAGAAGTCTCTGATATACTCCCTCTTTGAAGACTTCTTAGAGGTCAATCTTCACGGTCCCTTATGAACTGCTCCCGGGTGTCAAAGTCACAGCCTGCTGGAATTCCCTGCAGCACATTTATTATCTGATGTTTTCTTGCTCGTTTGTTAACTAATTTGCCTAAACCCTGTTTCCCCACCAGAATGTAAGCAGTTATCTTTGTTCCTCCAATATATCCCTATAAACTAGAAACATTCTTGACCCAGTAGGCACTCCATTATCTGTTAAAAGAATAAATGTGCTACAAAAGAACATTAATTCAAAATCTGTGTGTCAGACCATCTATACACAATATAGTCCATTTCCATCCTCATAACAACCCTACTAGACAGATGCTGGAGCTCTAATTTACACTGGAAATTAAGGCTTTGAGTTCTGCTACAACCATCCTGATACACAGGCATCAGAGGAAGGAATCCGATGAGGCATGATAATAAGGGCAAGGCAGTTGGGCTTAGCCTGGTTCTGAGGCTGTGGTCACACTTATGCCCCTGCATTCAATTGAAAATGCTCATTGTCTGGATTTGGGAAATCACTCTATTTAATATGCCGGAAATGCATTTCATTGTGGTTTCTCGCTAGAGATGAAATCCAAACCAGAAAGAATTTCTGATGCTTGAAATAGAAAATTTGGAGAGATCTCTGGATTTAAAATTACATTTGTGATTTCATCTCATCGTAGAATCAGAAGATTGAATAAAACCTCTAGTGGCCAACAACAAACCACCACAATTCAAATATTCCAAGTATGCAGAGTGTTTGAGGACAAAAGCTAATTTCATTTAAAATGCATGTAACTGATCCAAGAAATGACCATTTAAAATTTAAGCATTAAAATATCTAAGAATGGCTCAAGCCTTTTGAAAAGACAAAGAGTACATTCAATACAATTTAAACTTTTAATTTTCATAGAAGTTATTTCATTAGTTACTTTCACATAAAGCTTACTTAGTTTGTTATTATTATGGAATATTCTTCCTAGAAAGACTTCAAGACCCCAGTTTCTTTCAGTTATTCCTTAATAACTTCTAATGCACTCTATCACTAGAATTAATTAATATACATATTTATATATTGCAATATATTCATATATTGTCAGACAGATATTTTCAAATAACAAATACTCTGCAAACCATTTCAGTCAAAATTTTGCTGAGATTTTCTTTTAACTTTTTTTAATTCAATTTATTGGGGTGACATTGGTTAATAAAATTATATAGGTTTCAAGTGTACATTTCTACGATACATAACCTGTATTATATAGCATTGTGTGCCCAGCCCCAAAAGTCACGTTTTCCGTCACCACACACTTGACCTCCTTAACCCTGAACCACCCCCCCCAACCCCGATGAAATTTTTATGACAGCTTCAAACCCAGACATTTTGGCATTGCTATGTTTAATTCTTCATGCCTCTAACATCTGCGTACATATGGTGGCCAAACAGAAGGTTCCTTAATGTACTACAAGCACAGTTTGACTATTCCAAAGAGAATATGGTTTTTCCCCTTACATTCTAATTATTAGCTCTTAAACTCCAGTGTTTTGTGAAATTAAATTTAACTGAATTCTATCATCAACCTTGACTTTTTGGTACTGCTAACATTTTGAAAATTAATCAGCATATGCATTACAATGATAAATTACTTATTTCCAAAGACATGGTTCCATCTTATCATTGGTCCCTTCGGTATCTTTTTTTTTTACTATGCATATAGTAATAAGTAATAGTATAGTATAAGCAATAAAATGCATTTATTACGTCATTTGTATCAATGAATTTACATTATTATTATTATTATTGTTATTTATCCTCACCTGAGGACATGCTCATTGAGTTCAGAGACAGGGAAAGGGAGAGAAAGGGAGAGAAACATCAATTGGCTGCCTCTCGCATGCACCCCATTCAGGGACCAAACCCACAACCCAGGCATGTGCCCTGACCGGGAATCAAACCGGTGAGCTTTTGGTTTACAGGATCATGCTCCAACCGAGCCACACCAGCCAGGGCTCTTCAGTATCTTGACCCACCAGAACATTTATATAATGAGAGTGTGGGGCATTTTTCATATGCAAAATCCCAAATTTAAAGCTAAAAATCTAGAGAATCATCCACATATAGTCATTTAATAGATAATATGACTGAGACAAAAAGACGGTGACCTGTCCAATGTCACATAGGATGTTGGTAGAAAAACTATTACCTAAAGTCAAAGAGCTAGCAGGGCCTGAGTAATTTGCAAACACACTCCAAGCTCCGTGCGCTGAATGAGGCACTGCATAAGCAGGAAGTACCAGAAACATAAAAACTGGTACACATCAGACAGTTTCCCTAAACTGTGCTCAGCCAGCACACAATGGATGCAGGCTGAGCTCCGAAGGAACGTGATCCTGAACAAATGCACTCTGCGGAAGAAGTAAGCCAAGAAGGGGGATGTGTGAAGTTTGAGGGCACAAAAATCAAAACAAACAAAAAATAGATAAGATAAAACCTCCCAGCAAAAGAGAAACAGAGAGCAGTACTAAAGGTATAAGGGGGACAGCACGAAACATGCTTTTCTTGAGCAGAAAAACCCACACCCAATTTCTATAATAATTGCAGATAAGAGAAGCTGTCCGTGCCTGTCTGTGTACATTTCAACCACGCAGAGATCTAGCATCGAAAATGGTTTACTTACCAAGCCTGCTATTGGTGTGGAGAGTCTATTGATCTTCTTAATGACACCAGGTTTAATCTTATTAATCAAACTGAAAGTAAATAAAGAAATAAGATATGTAAGGACACGAATGCCAGGATCAGTTTAGTGTTCTTATTAACATTCTCAAAAATCCTATGTTCCAGCCTCAGTGTTCTTCAGAGCCAAGAGCCCAACGGAAAGCAGACAGCCAAGAAAACAGATCAAGAAACAGTCAGAACAGCACTGCAACAGCGATGAGCCGTCCTCTAGACCACGCAGATGACACGCAAAGCCATGTCTTTAAAAACAGCTAGTTCCCCATTCATTAAAGAACGGTAGTATTGGGTTGTTGCATGTAGCCTGCTTAAGAATCTTGTTATAAATGGGAGGGAGGTGGGAAGGGCTGGGGGGGGGGGGGGGGTTGGGGTGAGAATAAAAGACAGAAAACTGTACAAGATCAACAATTAAAATAAAAATTGGAAAAAAAAAGAATCTTGTTATAATCTAGTTCATTTGGTCCTAAGGATACTTTTTCTAATCATTTTCATTGATTTTTTTCTCGAACACATCATTATTTTATTTACTTTGAAGATTGATAGTCTATTTATTCCTATTTACCCTTTTACATGAATAAAAAACAAAAATAAGTTAATGAAGCTATAGTAATTAATAATGTTCATAGGCTTTTCTCAGGGTTCAATATATAATGTACATATATAGCTGTATGAAATTTATGTAGATATTTTAATGCCTGGATGTAAACTGATCCTTATTTTAAAAGGTAGTTTCAAACTGTATATATACCATTTTGCCATATTTAAAGAGTGCAGTGGAATTCATCCTAATAGCCACCTAGTTCTTATTGGCAATTCATTCAAGGCTATGAGTGATTGCTTTGTTACCACAGCAAAATACTGAACAAAAAATTAAATTAAATGTACCAGAACTCCAAAAATAGGCTAACAGTTACCTCAGAATCTAATATTGAACAAATTTAAGCTGCTACGACAATCTATAGAGATCTATGTCTCCAGACTCAAGAACACGAAAAAAGAACATAGCTTTGGCAACTGCGACTTGGAGTACACTTTTTGGTTCTAAATCGAGATTACTGTGAATTCTTTTTTTTTTTTTTTTTTTTTTTGGTTGATTACTAACACAGTGCCAGGCCACAGAGAAATCTAATGCCATAATAATGCTTTTGTACTGATGCTAGCTTGGTGAAATAATCGTTAATCACTGCCAGAAAACGACAACTTGAAACAGTGACTTTCCTAGTCAATAATTCATCCACCCAAAAAAAGCACGTTTTTTAAATTCTAACAGAGCTCCACTCAGAAAGCAAATAAAGGAAAAAGAATCAAACATTCTTAATTTCCTGATCTCCTCTTAACAATGGGCGACAGAAAAAAAAATCTAACACTTGTGGAATGTCACTCTTTCAACATTCCAGAGATTTATACACACACTTGAATGTGTTAAAAATAAAAAAGACAAAAGTCTCGATTTAATAACCTCCAGAATGTTGTTCGACAGGATTCTAAATGACAAAGCAGGGGCTTATGAATACTTAGTCTGGCGAACAAAAGATGTTTTTCTGTTTTCACAGTTTCTTTACGCAACAATCCTTAGACAATTTAACAAAACCATCTCCTAGACTTTAAGCATTTCCTGAAACTGTTAACTCCTTAATTCCCAATTACTTATTTGCGTACTAAAAGCCATGTAGGAAGGAAGGCTTTCTCCCTTCCCAAATGCTTTATTTTTCTTTAATGACTAGCTAAGGAGCTAGAAAAGAATTGAGCAGGTTTATAAAGAAATGAGGGTTTCAAATTAATTCTTCTAGTTGTTCCCTATACCGGGCATTTCTGAAATTCTATTAAAGGTGGCATTCCTGAAATGCATAGAACTAGCAACTGAAACATCACATAAGAGAAAGACAATCTGGCATAGAATAAATCAAGAAATTGATTTGTGGCTGTTAACCTCTAGGTTGGCAGTCACTTTCCTATAGCAACTTGGGTTTTAAACATAACCTTTCGTTGATATCACCGTATTTGCCGTGTATGATGTGCTCCCGTGTACAATGAGCACCCGTGTTTTGGGGGGCATCATACACAGGATTATTGTACCCATTATTTCACTTGTGGTATGTAATCATTTACCCATGCATAATGTACATCCTTATCTTCCCATCAAATATTTGGGCAAAGAAATGCGCATTATACACAGCAAAATACAGGTAACTGTTAAAGACCAATGAGCTGGGGCAACTTACAAAATGGCAGAGAAACTTCAACATTAGTTGTCCTTGGTAGAGAAAGAGTATCATATGTTCCTTCTCCACCCATTTGAGTCACTGCAGGCTTTGTCCAAATTATTCATATGAAGTACCTGTTTACTGCACTTACTATTTTTGTCATTACAGTGTTAATGATATCAAGAGTGTTCCTTGATATAGTTTCTGGGATAGATAATAACAGTCTACTCTTAATTAAGTTAGCCAAAGGGAGTAAGGGATAGAAGTAAATGAAACAGCCACATAAATGCTGTCTCCCAATGATTAGCTGACTTCCCCTTCATCAGAAGGTTCCGGAACTGTGACTTAGAAGCAACATAGACATGGTAGACTGGAGTCCTTCTCCACTGCTGAGCCTCTAGAGCATGTACAAATACAGAAATAACCACAGGGACAAACTGACACTCTGGATATAACACATAAACTACCCTCTAAAAAGTCAAATCACTTGAGAAAAATGCTGTTTTATTTTGTCAACACTTAAAATGGTGTCAGTTCTAAGCACTAGAATAGGGAGAAAATGCACATACAGTTTTGGTAAATACTGAACATCCATCAAATTATGAGCTATGAATAATCATTTTCATATACAATTAAAGGAAGAACTTTTAGAATAATCTTAATAGGGAGAAAAAGAGGTTTCATAAAATTTAAATTTATGTGACATTTAAGTATATCTAAAGGAATAGGGGCATAGTGTTACGTCAAATAAAATACAAGTGTCATGTAAGAGAAATACTACTCTCTTTTGCAAATGAAACTACTTTGCATAATAAGCAGTCTTCGGTTACATGTGTTCCTAAAGGCAACACCGATTGCAGGTGACTGGCTCTGGTCAAGACTGAGGTAACATGACAACCTTCCCGTCGCCTCTATGCACAAGGAACTAGAGGAGTCGGGGACCAGTTCAGCTGCCGCGTCCCTGTATCCATCCCTCTAACTCCATGGAACATCATACAGCTACTCCACCGAGCTTCTCTCACCCAGACCATGGCATAAACTTGGTGATGTGCTCTGACAGCCCTCTGAGGTCAGCTTTTTTGGTAGGTTCAAAACCAGAACGGAAAACTCCCAGTCACTTGGAACCCCCCACAGCAGAGTGCTCGCCACACCACCTGCAACCCCTGTCCTTCAGCTCACCTCTTCAGCGCAGTCTACTTCCTTTCTTCCCCCCCACCCCCGCCAAAAACACTTGGTCCGAGGGAGTTGAGTGGCACACCGATGCTACAAAGTTGGCTCTGTTCCAAAACCCTGTCACCAGTGAATGTGACGTGACTAAAACTCAGAGGTGAGACTCAGAAAATTGTTCATGAGGCTCCACACGATGTCCAGCTCAGTTATAGGAGATTTCAATCAGAATTTGATACTTTCTCTGTTAGTTTCCACAAACTAGTTGCAAATATAAAACCTTATTTTCCCCTCTAATAGGAAGCTCTTCAGCAGAGGTACAAAATGTAGGCACATCTTTTGACTTCCTGTTTCCAAAGATTTTCCAAGTGCACCAGAGAGGCTGATATCAATGAGCACATCAATGCACTGCGAGTGAACTTTTTAAACTATAAATTATTTGGGTAGTCATTCACACATACATCTCTAGTATCTTCCTGTCGACGACTTTTATAGCCCATAGCAGGCAAATGTTTCCTATCAGTAACTCAATTTTTTTAAATATAATAAAGACATCATACATTTCCTTAGAAAGAGCAACAATATTTGTTTTATCCGTGATTCGACATTTATTCATTTGCCTAGTTTTCTTCCAGAGGCCAATCTTGCTCGACAAACGTTTGAATATTTACAAAAGGCAGAGCACTGCATGCGACTGGCCACAGAGCCAGCAGATGGTGAGGCTGCTCAGCACACACAAGAATGTTCCCTAAACTCAAACAGCATCTCCAGCACTAGCAAGGTGCCTGGCACTCAGCATATCCTTTAAAAATATTGGCTAAAAGCTACTGCCTAACTTTTAATGCAGAAATTTTTCTGTTAATAATTCAAAACCTCTATTTGGTTAGAGAAATAAATTGAGACAGACTTTACCTTTAGTTTCATTCAAATGCTAGAAATGATGTTTGTTTTAGTTTTTTGTTGTTTTGTTTTTTTTGCTTCCGTCAACATGGACACTTCTTATTTTTCTGTTGGTAGACAGTCAAACTTCAATGTTCTCTCTCAAATGTTGACAAAGAGGGTAAACTCTCTATTAGATTAGGAATTGGACTAGTTATATTTTTAACATATAATTTACTTTTTACTTTATTATACTGTCCATAGAAATAATATACATCTAGACCATAAAGTTTAGTGACTGAATACAGTTCCTTCCGTGTATGAACCAGAATGTACATTAAAACATTCTAAAGGAAACAACCCCATTCACAATTGTTACAAAAAGAATAAAATACTAGGAATAAACCTAACCAAGAATGTAAAAGACCTGTACTTGGAAAATTTATAAGATGCTGAAAAAAGAAATAGAAGATACAGGTAAGTAGAAGCACATACCATGTTCATGGATAGGAAGAATTAACATCATTAAAATGTCTATACTATCCAAAGCAATCTATAGATTCAATGCAATTCTATTCAGATTCCAAAGACAGGTTTCACAAACTAGAACAAATATTTCAAAAATTTATATGGAACCACAAAGGCCTCACATAGCAACAGTGATCCTGAGAAAGAAAAACAGCCCTGGCTGGTGTAGCTCAGTGGATTGAGCGCGGGCCTGCGAACCGAAGGATCGCGGTTCGATTCCCAGTCAGGGCAAATGCCTGGGTTGCAGGCCAGTTCCCAGCAGGGGACACACGAGAGACAACCCTACATTGATATTTCTCTCCCTCTCCCCTTCTCCTACCCTTCCCCTCTAAAGATAAATAAATAAAAATCTTAAAAAAAAAAAAAAGAACATAAGCAGCCCTATACTCATTGACACATTATTTACAATTGTCAAGATATGGAAGCAGCCCAAGTATCCATGAGTAGATGAGTGGATAAAACAGCTATGGGACATTTACACAATAGAATACTACTCAGCTATAGAAAGGAAAAGTTTTACCATTTCCAACAGTACGGATGGACCTACAGAACATTATGCTGAGTGCAATAAGCCAGTCGGAGAAAAACAAATACCATATTTCACTCCTATGTAGAATCTAATGAAAAAAACTGAACTAACAAGGAAATGGGGACAGACTCATAGATGGAGAGCAGGAAGACAGGTGGGGGGGGCGGAAATTATTATCTTAAATAAATTCCTTACTAAGATTTTAAATTAATCACTTCCATCTAAATTCAGAAGCTCTAATATTCTTTCTCTAAATAACAGTGAGTAGTTAGTGATCACATTTCCATGGAAAAAGTAGTAAGATTAATTTTAAATTTTAAAAGTGTAAAAGCATTTGGTATAAATATTTATAATTTTAAAGATGGGTATTAAAATTCATGCAAGTTCAATTTGTGGAACTCCTGTGGTAGTAATTCTGAATACTGCTGAAATGCCTACCACAGAAATAAATAGTTAACAACGCATGATAAAATGTGAAAATGTGTGGAACAGCAACAAGTCAGTACCAATAAAACGCATCCTTGTTCTATTATGACAGGACATCCTTATTTAACCTCCCAGTTCTGCCTGAAGCAACCGTACTGCAGTGAGTCTAGCAAAGAAAGCTTAACGGGTCTGAAAGCAGTTTTCTTATTCCAAACAACCTCAGCAGTTAGAGCACTAACGGATCTTGTTGAGTAGCAGGAAATTTCCAATATCCAATCAATAACAAAGGGCGTCTAGCAGAGGGGCTCTGGGTTCCTGTCCCGGTTCTGCTTCTTACTGTTAAGTGACATCACTAAATTCCTCTCCATCCTTTCATGTGCATGAGAGTGACATGTCATTCTTTTATAGTTGGATTTAGGTTCCTTCCCATTTTTGCCACTGTCAAAATGCTTCAATGCATGTCTGTATACGTGTTTTTATCCATGCTCCTTACCATTTCTTTTTTTATTTTTTATTTAAGTATAGTCGATATACAATATTACAGTAGTTGTATTAGTTTCAGGTGTACAATTTAGTGATTCAACATTTTTATACCTTAAATGTGCTCCCCTCAGTAATTCTAGTAATCATCTCTCATCATGCAAACTTGTTGCAATATTATTGACTATGTTTCTAGAGATAAAATCATTAGTGTTAAGCCCTTAATGCATGTTTGGAAAGGAGTTTGGCAATGTGAACCGACTTGCTCTGGCACCACAGGCAGCATTCCTCTGCCCGCCTCCTGGCACCACGCAGCAGCGACTCTTCACACTCTCAGCAGCAGCAGGGCGCAGAGACACCGTGGCCAGCTACCTGTCCGCTACCTACAGCACGATCGGCCACAGTGCCGCAGCTGTCCGAACCGCCACTCAAAGGGATGTAAAATGTGCGCTGATTTTACATGTCACATTCAGGCTGTTTATAATAGTTCCCTCTATGAAAGTGCTTTACGCATATATTTTCCCCATTTTGTAGTCTTTCCTTTGATTCCCAAAAGAAAGATTATGGCAAGTCATAATTTTTATAAAAAATAAATGTGTTTATATTAATAAGTAAAATAGCATATAATTACTTACCAGGCGTTGCCAAATTGCTTTTCATAGCTGTACCAGCTTATATTCTCTTGGTCAATTTGAGAATAGTACAGACTATTTTGTCTCAATATGGCTAACATTTTGTAACAGATTTTATTTCTTTATTTTTTATTAAATTTATTGGGTGGCACTGGTTAATAGGACCATACAGATTTTAAGTGTACACCTCTATGAAAACTAGATCTGCATATTGTACTGTGTGCCCACCACCCAAATCAAATATATGGTGATGCAAGGTAGTTTGCCACATATTTTAAATTGCATACTAGTTTCCATTTTAAAACAGTATCTGCAGAGAACGGACTAACAGCTATCAAAGGGGAGAGGAGTTAGGGGGCTGGGTACAAAATGTGAAGGGATTAAGCCGTGCAGACTGGTGTTTGCAGAACAGCCCCGGATATGAGGGTTGCAGCACAGAGAGCACAGCGGGTAAGGCCCAGATAACGCGGAATGGGGCCGGGTGGGGGCCGGGTGGGGGCCGGGGCGGCGGGTGCCGAGAGGCCGTGGCTTCCGGTAGCTTGGCCGTGCAACTGAAACGGCTGCGAAATGGCGGTGAATGTAAACTGTGGCTGAAAAGTTAAATTAAATTAAAATAATTTGGTTTTAGCGTAATTATGTCTCACTAACAAAGGTGAAGAATTCAGTATTTATTTCCAGTAGTATTTCTTTATGTGTGAATTATTTGGTCACACGCTTTGCTCACTTGATTTTGAGGTTTTGAAATGTCCATCTTACCAATCGATTTGAACTCTGGATGATCTTTAAGTCATTTTTGCTTATAATATTTCTTCAGAATATTTTCCAGAATATCTATTTATATGTATTAAAATCTATTTTCCCTATTTCTTCAAAACTTGGAGCCTTAAACTGCCTTCAAAGATTTTTTTAACTCTTCAATTGTATTTTTCCAGCTTATTATTTAGTCTATTTTATTGATATATGAGATTTAAAATTAATTATTTATCCCAATACAAATTCTTTTGTATAAGAACGTATTTTCTGACCTTGCTGTCACACTCATATGTACATTCAAAAAGCAACCCATAATCATTAAATACTGTGCCTTGTCATGTTTTGTCATGTATTCTAATATTGGATTGGACGCTTCCACAAAAATTTTTATTTTTTAAATTTTTCTTATTTTTCTCATTCTCACTTGTCTATTATTCTATATAAATGTTAAAGTAATTCTTTTTCTAAGAAAATTAGACTGGATTTTACATGGCAATTAGATTGAAACTATAAATTAATTTTGACATCTATTACCTTACACAGAAATGTGGTTTATTATTCCATTTCTTAAATCTTGTACCTTACCATTTTATTTTCTACATATAAAAATAAGTTTCTCCCTGACCAGTGTGGCTCACTTGGTTGGGTGTCATCCCGCAAAGCAAAGGGTCGCCAGTTCGATTCCCCATTCAGGGCACATGCCTGGGTTGCAGGTTTGGTCCCCGATGGGGCACGTACGAGAGGCAACCAATCGATGTTTCTCTCGCATATCAGTGTTTCTCTCCCTGTCTCTCTCCCTTCCCCTTTCTCTAAAAATAAAGAAACAAAATCTTCTCAAAAACAAAAGTCCCACATGTTTCTCTAAAGTAAACAATGTCCTAAACATTATCACTATTGCTGTATTCCAGCTAATTTTCTGACTGATGGCTGTTGGCATATAAAAATTCTAGAGACTAAGCCTCTCATATAAGGCAATTACTACACTTTTAATTTAAGTGATGCATTACATATTTGCCCTTCCTCCAATACCTATTCCCTTTATTTAATCTGCTCCTCACTGCTCTGACCAGAATTCCCATGCTTTCGCCACTTCCTGGCCAGCACACGCTGCTCCACGTGTCCACCTGACAGCCTCCGCTGCCTCGAAAACCTCCATCAATGGCCTCCTGCGGATGGACTTTAATATGAATTCTTTATATGGCATAAACTTAACACATACGTTGCTGCCTCTTATTTTTAGTACACCTTCATTCTTGTCTATTTCTCAGAGGCCCCATCACTGAAATCTTGCAAGTTCTCCTCTTAGTAATTTACACTTAGGATGAGAAAGCTCCACAGATGGGATATGCAGGTTCCTAAAATACACATCATCTTCCTACCCTCAAGTGTGGGGCCACAATTTAAAAGGCTTCTACAAAATTTGCAGTGAGTCTGTACAAGCTGACTGACTCCCTTAACAGAAGTGAATTTTTAAATTAATGTTTTCCAAGCCCACCTTCAGCTTGACATACTAGTCTTTTTTGAATGATGATTTTACTGTCTATAGACATAAAATTACAAGGGAAAAAACTGACCATGAAGCTGAAAATGAAAGCAGATGGACCATCCCCATAAAATACTGCCATGAAAAAGAAAAAAAGTAGTTTAAATTTTTCCGTTATTCTATGAACTTGAACCCTGCATCTTTGTTTACCTACTGCTGAGTTAAGTTTATATTACTTTAAGTGAGGAAAATAGTATTTATTACTTAAATTTCCACGGCTGGCATATGGATCAGGGTGAGTATTACACTGGAGAGCTGTATGGAAGCAACTGGCCTCAGGCGACTGCAAGCCAGAAAGCGCTCGAAGGAAAAGCCTCCACCATCACACAGGAGCCTCTGGGCTTCCCAGGGAGCACTGCATGGAGACCACCGGCCCCACCAGTGGCCCTGTCGCTCCCGAAACATGGACAGAGTGCTCCTGGCGTAAATGAGAAGCGATGCACTTCTCTATCTTGTCTGATGTCTTAAAACAATCGCCTTAGTGCCTCGCGGTCAATTCACAGGCATTGAATTTTTTTAACAGTTTTCTTCTATGAAATGCATCTTTAACAAAATATTACGGCACTCTTAGGCAGATAGCATAGTCCTAACATGCAGGTGTAAATAGAAACAGGATTTCTCAAACCAACAGGGGAATGTCTTGCCCCACTCTTTCCAAGCTGCCAGCCATGGAAAAGAAGGGCTGGCAACAGTGTGGGAAGAGTTTTCTGAGTAATTGAACCGTGAGTTTGGAAGGCATGAAGCTTTGCGGCACCACTAACTTGGGAAAGAGAGATGTGGCATTATTCCAAGGATAGGTTCAAAACACTGACTAACCAGAGACACACCCAATAAGACTGCCTTCAAATACATCTTCCTACTTCATGAGGAAAACATTTTCATTTGAATATTTTCAAGATTGCCATCATAAGTATCTTGTATCTTATGAAATTACTAACTCATATCACTAACTTGACATGCCACTAAATATGTCTAGCAAAGAGATATCATTCTGCTAGCACCATAGAACAAAAGAGGGCTGTGGATACTTATAGAGGGGCAAACTGCAAATTTTAAAAACATATAGTAAGGTGGAATTCATGAACACTAATAGACAATGAAGATTGGAGGCATACTATTATGCTATTAATGCTATTAATAAAATGCATGGAAAATTATAATGAGCAGCTAAAATCAACTTACAGACTCTTGCCAATCCTTTCACTAATGAGAAAAAAACCCCAAACTGGATTTCGCTCCCGTCTCACTGCTGGGAAAGCCGAGAGAGGCTGCAAGTCGAAGGCGTACAGCAAAGGAATTTCGACAGCGGACTGCAGCCAGGCTGGTACTCTCTAGGCTTCCACTCCTTAGATCCCACTCAGTCACACAAACTGACACTGCAACGTTAATGGGAGACACGGATTTCAGTAGTCAATCAGACTGAAAGGCGATAAATGCCCGTAATACCCTCATTACCAGGATGTGCACCTTGTCGGATGCCTCAGCGCAGGGTCGGCGCCCGGCGCTGGCGATCAAAGTGCCATAAACCGCCAGGCGTGTGGGAGCTATGATAAGCTCACTTGTTCCAACGCTTCACTTTATTTCAGAATGCCAGCTCAAAAGGGTAAATTAAAGGATAAAAGACTGCTGAAATTACTAAATAAGATAATAATAAAATTCTTCAGTGGTGATAATGAACGAAGATGCCTAAAGATTTTTAATAGGCAACAAGCAAACCCTATACTGCACAAGAATTGGTAACTTTCCTGGCAGTGAACCAAACAGAAGTCAGCCTTGGCCCGTAAGTCAATAAATTCAGATTTTAAAAATATCTAATCGTATTTCAGCTAAAACTCAAGATCTCTTACGGGTAAAATAACCTCAAACACATACAGTTGACAATATCTACCATTAATTTAAAGCTCAGGGCTTTACTACCAGGCTTCTGAACACCTGATTTTGCTTCCCAAAGATGCCTGCCAACAGACCAGCCAGGAAAGCTTTCTTCAGTCACGGTTTTATACAGAACATGGTTGCCTGGACTTCTCTCCCAGCACTACCCCTTTTAGATTAATATGCCTTCATTAACCAACGGCTGTAAATGTGAGTCACAATGAAGAGAAAGATTATTTTAATACAAATGTCTTGCAGCACTTTGCTGTCCCTCAGAACCCACAGCTGCTGATTACCGCAGCTTCCCATGTACTCACACTGCTTTCGGGACACAGTCATTTAAAGAACACTGGGTACTACACGGTTCGGTTGGACTGCTATGGTAATGTACCATACCTCAAATTCGTGTTATTCCATTAGGAAATAAGCGAAGAATAACCTTTGGAAGTTGTGAATGAAAGCGACTTTTTTAAAAAATCATTCTATCTCTAAACATTCCTCTGAGTATTTGCTATGACCATTAAGGTACAACTTACATAATTATTTAACAGTACTGCTTGTGGCCAAAACAGTTCTTCATCAACTCTGAATATGCTCACCGATAACAGGCTGGATATAGTTTTCAGAAATCACCTCAAGTCACTCAGACCCCAGGTTGGTGCATAAACTGCATTTTAAATAAAAAACTAAGTGTCACTATCAAATGTGTTTAATGACCTGGTTATGGAAGCAATGCCCCCAAAGGGGGGATTCCCTAAAACATGTTGCGAGTAACAGTTCATCACCGGAAGTATATAACCGCAAAGTGACTTCCGTGACAAGATCACCCATGTGGGTGAAATGCTCTGATACGTCTGAAAATAGCCCCACACCCCATAAGCACACTTCCTACACAAACACACCTGCCCCTCCCCTGCCCTGTGGGGCTGACCGCTGACATCAAAGTTCTTTGACTGTAAACCACTAAGTGAAACAGTCCATACCAGTGATTTCCGACCACGTGCTACAGCACACTGCTATTACCATAAGACACCCACGCGTGTGCCACGAGAGTGTTCAAAACAGTCGATAATACCTAACTATTCAGTCAACACAACAATAGACAATACAACAATAGACATCCAGTGTGGATAAATCAAAATTATATTTATTTTTTTTGGTCAGATAAGCAAAAAATGTAATATATTTTTTGGTGCTCCATGAAATGAAAAAGGTTGAAAATCACTGGTCCATACTCATAGCAAAGGCAGTTTTCAGATCACATGCATCTCTCTGATTGTCATTTCTGTCCCTCCGGCTTCTGAACACAAGAGAACACATTTAAATCATACAGTTTTCAAATAGCCTACTAAAGTTAGTTTAAACACTATTCGGCAACAATTCTGAAGGTGACGCCCCAAGAAGTTAAGATACATCCCTTAAACTTTACCTGTGGCCCCTCTTCATGTGCCTGTCCGATGACATACTAACTGGAGCCACATGAAAGTGACATTTCTGTAGGTCACAAATGGTTGAGTCGGTGAACAGCTTGATATGGCTCAACTTAATAATATTTCTCTAAGACAAAGAAGCTTAAATGCCTATCGACAGAGCCAATAAGACAGAGATTATTACCTACATGGCCATCTTCCTAGCAACAACCTGTATTTCTACAAAGTTTGACAGCTTATACAAACCTATTAAGTTGCACGTGTCTCATGGAACTTTGCAACCCTGTGAAGGAGGCAGGTCAGATACCCTGACCTCCACTTTATAGGCGAGAAAATAAGGCTCAGATGTTAAGTCATTTGCTCAAATGCCAAAAAGTAATGCAGCAAGGAACCAAATCCAGGCCTTTTGACTCTATCTTTGCTGCAAACGACCTCCCCTTTAGGAGGATAATGAAAATCATTTAAGTACAAGCACATGCACTCCCAGTGCTTATTTGTGGTCAGATTCCACAAATACAATACCTATGTAGTAAGCATCTAGACTGGGATACTTCAGTGCTTTCAAAAATGTGAGTGTGTACTCAAGTACATTCTTATAATTTATCGGCTACTTCTGCAGCCTGTACCCTCACACCTTCATCCTTCCATCCTGCCTGCCCCTCACCGCAAAAGGTCACATACCTGGCTAACTGTTCTATACGTCCGTTGAGAAACAAACCATTACACTAAACATACAATGTAGTCCTCATACTATCGATCATGGCATAAGACCATTTTACTTAAACATACCCAAAGCCTAGGATGTGATTCTCAATAATATAGTTATTAAAAGAATGGCCCATGACTCAAACTGATAATGTAGTGACTCCACTTACAGCTTAAAGGGAAAATTTGCTACTGCCTACATTTGTTCTACAATCACTACTTATTGATGGAGGAAAAAAGTTTTCTATAACCTTCTAATCCTGGTATTTCCATACATTAGAATAATCAAAGTAAGTGACAGCTGCTGCGATGTAATAAGGTTTTCTCCTCAACCCCCCATCCCTACTGGCCCAACAAGCAATAACAGAATCTTTCTTGTTTACTAATTTAAAATAATACGTAATTCCCCCAATGCTGTGTTTAGATACTGAGAATGATAACCCCTTCCTACTGTCTGCTACTGTGGGGTGTCGATTTGCAGGGATCAAACCTCACTTTATTACCAAGAAAACATCTGTTACCATGGCATCCACGGAGAAGGGAGTGAAGATACTTCACAACACACACACACACACACACACACACATTCTTTCGCTTTCGAATTATTTTTCAAATGCTTTAAATACTTACTCACACAGCAGAACACCATTCTCCAGAGAGGCTCGAAAATCCTTTGTTTCAAAATTCTTCTCGGTTACTTCCTGAAAGACAAATTTGGATATTAATTTTTTTAAATCAGGGATAATATACAAGTCAAATTCAGTATCAGATTAATATGCATCTGATGTTATACTTAAAGAATGTGCATATATCAAAAGTTGCTCCACATGAAAAATTGCATGCAGTTCTGTTACAGAGAAAGAGGCTAACCACTGTAGTATGAAAAGATATAAACAGAAAAAAAACACAATGAGCATTTTCTGTAATGTAACCATTTTATGGATAATAAAAGTTTGAAGGTAAATTCTGACACACTTTCTGTAAAAAAACCTGTGGGTGAGCTACTCTACTAAGAGTAAATAAAAACAAATTAAGACATAAACTTGAAATACCAACTATATATGCACAGAATTAATTTTAATTCCAACCTTAAGTTCCTTAAGTTTCACTACAAAGCTAAATAGCAGAGGACACAACTCTCCTTAAATGTGTTCATGAAATAGCCCTGATTTGTGTGAAGAGCTGTTTACAGAAACATCCCAGAGAGAAGACTGTTAAATCCTGACACAGATAAGCAAAAGACAGAGAAGGTAGATGGTATAAACTTTAAGCAGACAATGCCCTACTCAAGGCTATTACATATGAACTGGAAAAATCTCCATGAGATTCTGTCTCTTGAGGGTAGAGTAGATGGGAGGGAAGGGGGTTCCGTAGAGGAAATGGTAGCAGACAAAACAGTGGGGAAAAAACTGCCCCCAAGAACAACTCTTGGGGTGGGGTCCCCATCTAAGGGTGTGGACAGGAGTCCTTGTTCCACCTGCCACTTCACAACAAAATACGATTTTGGAAATAACCCATCTTAAATCCTAGGTGAGCTATAGTGCCCTCCCCTGACCCCTGTCCGTCATCTGTCCGTCCCACCGCTAGCTTTACCATCCCCCTGGAACCCCTATAGGAGAGTATGTCTCTGTGTCTTTCCCACAATATCCAACATAGCTATAGCTAGACATGCTATCTGTTAACTGACAAAACAATGGTTCATCACAGAATTAAAGTCAGTTTCTCATAAGCTGGCTCTATAAATACAAACAGGAGCCAAGGCCAGGAGGTGACACAGAAAGCAGGAGCAAGTATAAGAGAAGATCCTTAACCTGCAGAAGGGAGACACTGCTGCATGAATTCAGCATCTGCCGTCTCTGTTACAGGCACTTAACCAAGATACTGGGTGGAGATCTCAAAAAAAAAGGCAGTTCTTCCCTCAACAAGTTCACAGACACATAAGTAAGACACAAAGTTTAAAAACACAGTGAAGCCAAACAGAATGGTACCTTTAGAGGGGGAGGCAACCTTGAGTGGCCCACAGAGGGTCCCAGGTAACCTGTGCAGCACAAAGTCTTGCATTTTCCCCAAACAGTTCCAATGCAAACTCAGCATGAGCACTGATCCCAACCAGAGAAAATGCAGTGATATCTCATTTACCTGGGAACGGCTACCCAAAGCCAAAGAGCATAAATAGTCCCAGGAACATCAAAGCACATACTGAAGCCCATCTTCTCTAAACACAGGCAAGCCGCCCAGAGCCACCAGTACTTAATTGCCCTACAGTGAAACAATCTAGCAATTATGTTCCCAAATCAATGCAGATTAGCAGAAATGGTTTAGAAGAAAATCAGGCCGTGCCCTGCAAACACTTGGAGAAAACCGAAGAGGAACAGCCAACATTCCTGGATGGCCAGTCAAGTGGGTGGATTTGCAGCAAGTGATACAGTGAAAAGAAATAAGGCCCGACTCAGACAATACTACATTCGAATCCCACTTTAATTACCTAACACCTGTGTGATCTTAAGCAAGTTAAATAACCTTTCTGAACTCCAGTCTACTCATCTGAGGCAGAAAACAGCACCTGTTTATGAGCCTGTAATGGCCAAGATGCTGTGCAATGGAATACCCAAGGGTCGTTAACAGTGGTGTGTGCTTAACCTCATACGTTCACTGACTTCGAGTTAACACTCTGACAACGCACTCTAATAACTAGCCCTCAGAGGAATACCTCTGCATCATAGGGACAAAATTGAGTTATATTACAATATTAACTAATAAAATAGAAATAATGGGATATACAGAGCTATTCAGAAAACCCAACTACCCGGAAAGTTTCCTTTCTCCCCCCAAAAAATACAGAAAGGCAAAGTCACAGTAGAATTCAGGCTACCCTCCTCCAGATATCAAACTATTAATTGACTCTTATAGACCTATAGTTACCTAAATCTAAATAATTATGATATAACACCAGGCCCTATTTATCTGTTTATAAAGAAGACTATATAAAAAGTAAACAAAGAGTTTTAAATAATAGGCTGTATTTTGAGAACATGCTCAGTACAACACTGAGGGTTGTATAAAATGATAAAACAGCCCTGGCTGGTGTGGCTCAGTGGGTTGAATGCCAGCCTGTGAACCAAAAGGTCGCCAGTTCAATTCCCAATCAGGGCACATGCCTGGGTTGTGGGCCAGGTCCCTAGTCAGGAGGCACGTGAGAGGTAACCACACACTGATGTTTCTCTCCCTCTCTTTCTCCCTCCCTTCCCCTCTCTCTAACAATAAATAAATAAATAAATAAAAATCTTTAAAAAAAAGAAATTTCATTTAAAAAATAAAATGATCAAACAATTCTAGAAAGATTTGTGACAGGTATCTGCAGGATTAAACATGCATCCTTTCAGACACACTATGTAGAGACCTAGGAATTTATACTAAGAAAACAAGACAAAGACGCAAGTGGAGGAATTGCTTCTCGGCATTATGTATAACAGCAACAATTACAAACCCTCTGAATGCCCGACAATAAGAAGTCGATTATGTTATGATATAACCATGAAACAGAAAACTACGATTAAACACATGTCATAAAAGGTTTACTTGTAAAGAATCCTTAATATATTAATTATAAAGCAATTTATGAAATAATACATGAGTACGACCTCAATTACTGTAACTCTATAAGTATGTTTTATATAAATATGAAATATAGTAATAATTTCTAAATGATAGAATTATAGCTAATTTCAATATTTATATTTTTACTGTTCTTTTCTGTCAGTCACAACCACAGGTGTTTCTTGTGTCATAGATATACAAATTAATATTTTTTAAAAAACAACATTCAAAAGAGATTAGAATCTCCCAGATTTAGGTCAATTTCCTATTATCTCCTACATCTAAAGGATAAAGGACTGGGGGCGGGGTAAAAGACAGAAAACTGCACAATATCAACAATTAAAAAAAATACTGATAAAAAATAAAAATAAAAAAGTAAAAAAAAGGATAAAGGAATAGGGAGCTATCATTTATTATGCTAGGTAATTTTTCTCATTATCTATAAAAATCCACACAATCCTTAAATTTAATAATCTTTATTATTTTCCTGTCACCAGTAAGAAGATTGAGGCTCAGAAAGTTTAACTTTCAAGAAAGTTACAGAACCATTCGCATGCGACAGGAAAAACCTAAAGCACTTTACAAGTACTCAGTAAGACTGTCTCAACTGCATCAACTATGTGAAAACTACAGTAAGTCAGTAAATAAACGAATAAATTGTCTTTAATCTGTATTTAGGTTTTCTTTTTAAAGCCTAAATTAGCGTACTTTACCATGCAACATGCCTTCAGAAATAATTCTTCACTGTTAAGGGTATAAAATGGTAATTCAGCAAATAAACACGCTCCATTTAGTTTCTCCATTTTCCTGGACAAAGAGACGTGTGTCTTCGTGCACAGTGACCGTGCGTGCATGTGAAGGTGAGGGAAAGGCAGGGTACAGCGCGCTCAACTTCAGGAACATGAAAAAGTCTCTTAAAATGTTTTAAGAGTTTCTCTGGACCTTTTCGTGAACATTGAAAAATGCTCATACTGTATGTACTAGCTACCTCAACTTCAGTAAGTAAAAGCAACTGATGGTAAAATGAAATTCTCAATTAGCAATTTATAGAGCCATGTAGATGCCAACTCGTCTAAGACCCCTCCTAAGGAACTAAGACAAAAACGGTTTTCCATAAGCTTTAAACCAAAAAAGAAAGCCTAAATTTATAGCAGGGCTTGTCAGTCAATAGCAGCTGCCTGGGCCACATTCCTTAACACACAGCATGTCCTCACCCAGTAACGCACAGTAACTCCAGGGTGTGGAGCCTGCCGATGTGGGCTGTGCCACTTCCTACCGGTAACTCTGAACAAGATGCTTAACCTCCTAACTCTTCCGTCGGTGCAAAGGCATACCAGGCACCTATCTCTCTGAGTTACTCTGAGAATTGCATGAGACAGTGCATACGAAGGAGCCAGCACTTGCCAGACGCAGAAGGAGCATTGGCAAATGTTAGCTGGTATAACTAGCTGTCACTCTCCATCTGTAGAATGAAGATAAAAGTTTCATCTTTGCAAAGTCCATGTTGCCAGATGTAACATCCTTTACCTAAAAGAAGAAACTGAGTTCCTAGATTATAGCAAAATTCACTAGATGACCTTCTATTTCCTAGAAACTATAAAAATTATAAAGATCTGTAAAGGACCTCAAAATAGAGTGAAGACACTTTGTCCCCCAAAAATTAAATCGTGCTTTAAAAGATGAACCTATCCTGACTTTAAAGAATTCAACGTGTTGAATGAAATGCCACAATTTTGAAAGAACAAGTGTTTGCCTAGCAGTTCTAATCTAACAACTGCTCACTGCATTTTTCAGTCATTCTAAACCTTACTCATTAGAGAGTTATGTGCAGTGTGAGGCAATGAGGCTGTGAGTCACAGGAACGCGAGATCACGTGTCGCCCACCTGAGTTAGCAGAAGTCAACAAACAGGGGGAATCACTATGTAGTCAGAGCCACGCCTTGCCTTCGATAAACACTTGGAGTTTTTCCTCTTCCTTAACTCTTTCCATATTTTTTAAGAAGAGTTTATTTATTTTATTTTTTAGAGAGGAGAAGGGAGAGAGATAGGGAGAGAAACATCAATGCGTGGTTGCCTCTCACGTGGCCCCCACTGGGGACCTGGCCCACAACCCAGGCATGTGCCCTGCCTAGGAATCGAACCAGCGACCCTTTGATTCGTGCACGCTGGCACTCAATCCACTGAGCCACACCAGCCAAGGCCCTTTCTGTATTTTTTAATACAGTTAAATAAAATCATTACCACCTGACATAACCTGAGAGGTTATCAGATGAGAAGACCTGTGATTCAATGCTGGACCCATCCCACTTTGCGCACTTCTGGTAAGCCACTGCTCCATCCCCTAATTTTAAAGGGAGAGAAATATTTGCTCTCCCAACTTCACAGTGCACAAAGGACAGGTGAAAATACGTGACCCCTCTAAAAAAAAGAAAAGAAAGACTACAGGCTATATAGTTGAGGATAGCGCTTCTTCCAGCCATGTGTCCTTGGGTGCTGCTGGCAAGCAAGCTAAGAAGCCACAGGGCCAAGGCGCTGCCTGTGAAGTGATAATTACTCTCCCAAGCATATTAAAGGTGGGGCAGTGTGCTGAAAACATGCACAAACATGGCTGCCCAACCTGTCCTACCACCTGTAGCCTCCAGAGAAGCCCTGGATATGAAGCTTTCAAAGGGCATATTTTGTGGGAGAAAATATCTGTCAGCTAAATATATAGGCAATAAATGCCAAGTCCACAAGTTTCAAAAGAGCCATTTCTTTCCCTAGGAGATGTATTAATTTAATAAACAAATGGGACTTGTCTTCACACCCTTTGCTCTTTTGTTTATGGTTTTATTTTAATCCTCTTGCTGGATGAGATTTCCCACCAATATAAGCAGCGAGTTTCTCTAAAGTTGTGTCTCTCAGTTCCAATTCTGACCACATAATCCACATGATTGAAATCCCAAACATTCTGGGAACATCTCAAAGACCACTTCATACCAGACAGGTTATCAGCAAACCGCCCACAACGCAAGTCAGCAGGCGCTCGTCTTGTTTAAATGGTTCAGTTCCTGTTAAGCAGCCATTTGAAAGACACCTAGAATCCCACAGGCACTCTCTACCGTGGTTTTGTGTGAATCACAGTGCCAAACCGGGCGCTCATTTGAGCCAGTTTTCAAAGAGATGTTTGCTGACAAAACCTAGGTGATGAGCTTCCACTGGACTCACAGTTGATTCCAAATGAAGATCCTTATTCATTGATCGATCGGCTACCAGACCATGATTATTCAAGATACACACAGACCAACACTGTTGTCATGCCAATCACTTTGACGTAAGTCATGCAAAACAAACAAGTAAAAAACAAAGAACATTCACCATCCGAAGCCACTGTGGAACAGAGGTACCTTGCCATGAAACGATTCACAAAAGGTGGGTCTGCCTTGATTTTCCATCCAAGGAGATAACCGAGTGTTCCCTTTGAATGAAAGAGGCATTGTTTCCACAGTGGGAAGCCCCAGGCAGTACCCACAGAGGCCCAGCCTCGCTTTCCCCTCAGTCTCTAAAACTGTCCATGAATTACAAACACCCCTGTCTCCTTTCTTCCATTAAACTTCATTTTTGAAGCAATCACTCTGTGATCCCCGTGACTCACAAAACAGGACCAGTCCTTACGAGGAATTCCATGGGACGTCTATGTCACTATTATGACGCAGTGGCTCTGACAGGTCTCCTCGGCCACACAGGCCAAAATGCTAGATGAAAAGTAAACATAATTGAAATAGAACAAATGTCTACCTCCTAGCTCTTTCCTTTCCTGGAGTACAATAACTGAAAAAGTTACTCAGCATGTCAGAGAAGCCGGTTCTTCCCATAAGAATGGGCTAAAAATTAAAAATACAAAAAAGGAACTTAGAGTCAGAGAAGCTAAAACGAAAGCTTCAGACTCCTTCCTTGTGTGACAGACACCACATCTCCTCACCCCTGCAGGCCTCAGTTTCCACGGCCGTAACACAGGGACTCAGGCGATGACGACAAACACCCACTCTTTGCTTGCGCACAAATTTCTTCCATCTTCACAGTGACCCTGTGTGGTGGGAGCTCTCATCCACACACACGTGGGGAAACTGAGTTGCAGTCCAGTTGTTGGAGCTCAGACCGGGGTCTGTAAGCAGCCCCCCCATGTAACAAGTACCAAGAACCAAATGAAAGTGTCTGTGAAAGCACTGAGCGAACTTCTCAGGGACATTAGCCACTAGCTCCCTGCACCCCAGGCCCTCCCAGTCCACACTGCACACTGCCAAAGGTGGGCAGTCTTACCCAACTTCTAATTGGCTAAAAGATGGCATCCACACACTGATCACTCACGGCAAAGCTACTTAGTCTTCCTAGGAATACTTGCACTACAAATATTCAACCAAGGGGCAAAAAGACAAAACTGATGGTTAAATTTCAGGTGTGTGAGGGGAGGGAGGACAGGTTGTGCTCTGGTGGAAGAACATGCCTCGGTTCCTGAGAGCACTTTATTAAAGTAGCCTCCTACTGCACAGAGCGGACTCATCCTCGTTTTCTCTGGGGCCTGACAACAAAAACATGCGAGAGCCGTGGACACATGTGGCACCCCAGTTATGCACCTTTCCAAAAGGGGGTGTTCTTGGGTGGAACTTTAAAGAGAAGCACCTATCATCACTACTATCGACTAGCTACATGAAAGTTTTTCCAGACTAAAGAACATATTCAAATGTAGCTTTCCTTTCAAATAATCTATCTTAATTTTACGGAGGATACTAAGAAAGTATTCATTTATTCACTCATTCCAAAATCATGTAATAAAAAGAATGGTTACACACATACCTGGCACAGGGTTTGGTGCTAGTGGTATGAAAAGTAAGATGTAGCAATGCTTGGAAATTCCTCTTTAAAACTCTAACCCTGTTTTGAAATGTGTGGTCAAAATGGCATTTTAAGCCCAGGCACCTCTCAAAAATGTGGTTAACCCTCCAAATAACATCACGTTCTTTATTGACTGATACTGTATATTCAGCAAATAACATTGCTTTAAGTGGCATAACTCTCAAGTCACTGGCCTCTCTTAAAATCTGGCATGGTACTACATAATACCCCAGAGTATACCAGGGACTACCTCTGCCAATACTAATATCACTTGATCGCAAAACCAAAGCCAACTCACAGTCTTCCAAGACAGTGGTAATCAGAATCGCACAGATCGCTGAATTCCAAATGGAATCCAAAAAGTCTCATAAGTGGTCAAAAATCTAAATGCGCCTCCTGCATGCACCACAGCCCCCTTGAGCCCTTCGTCTCCATGTCTAGGGTGAGTTACATCTCCCACTTCACCTTCTCTTGGAAAAGGCCCACAAGTCCTACAGTCGGGAAGGAAAAACAAAACCTGCAAAAAGCAAAGCTCCCAGTTGTGCATCTGGATAATTAAAAGCCCACTGTTTTTATAAGCATTCAGAATTCTCACTCACTCATCATTAGCTCAAATGTTAGCTGCACTCAGATTTGGGGGTAGGGGTGTGCCAAAACAAACCCCACCAGATTTTAAACATAACTTCTGGTCCAGGAGAAGTGGCCCCTTCCCTATACCACCAGTAACTTTTAGCTTACAGTCTCAAATGATTTTTTGCTAAACCACAATTATTAATAAGCCAGAAATGAAACAACAGGAAAGAAGGAAATACAACAAGGGAGGAAAGGAAGAAAATGTTCCAGGGTCACAATGCACGTGCCAGGTTTCATCAGGATGCGAACCCAAACCGGAGCCCTGTTAGCAGCTAGTAAAGTTCACTGAAAACATCACACACAAACATGTGCTCAAGTCTTAAGCGATACTTCGTTTGGTTAACAATCACAAAAACTGCTTCCAGAGGGTGAAATATAAAGCACATTTTGTCCATAAACCCAGGTTCATGCTCTAATTTATGCTGTTGCAGACAACAGGGAAAAATATTCCAAGGGGAAACAGTCTATACCAGAGGCCTTGTCTAGGCATAAATTATTGTTTCTTTTTAGATCAAGAAGTTTTTCAATAACTAGCACATACGGCACAGGTAGATGTGAACCTCCATTATTGGGCTATTTTAAGTATAGTTCAAATGCTCAACATAATCATGGGTTCTCAAGAGTCAAGAGACGTCATTGTTTTTTGCAGAAATGTCTCACACACATTAGCAAGTCTCAACAATTACCTGCTTATCTCTGTGGATTATTGTGAGAGTCACCGCTGTGGGAAACATTCATTTTGGGAAGCAGTACGTCTGTGTCATGGGTGAGAGTCTCTGTTTATTTTACATGAACTTCAAATTGATAGTCACACCTCCGGTGCCTCAGAGCTGCTGCACTTTGCAGTGTCAGATTGGTAGTAAGGAATGGAGTTGAGGTGACCTGTAACAAAGGGGATCCCTAAATGATTCCTGATGGATTCCTACTGCATACAAACAATGCAGTCCTTCTGGCAACCCACTCATCGACCTTCCTTCCATCCAACCCTGAAGCTAGGTCACAAAGAGAGTTACAATTCTAATCCAAGGTATGTACCCAAAAGAAATAAAAACATATGCCATCACAAAAATCTGTACATGCACCTCCCTAGCAGCATTACTCACATTAGCCAAAAAAATAATAATAAATAGCCCAAATGTTCACTGACGGATGAATAACTGGAAATGTGGTATAACCATACAATGGAATAGCATTCAGCCATAAAATGGAATGAAGTAGTGATATAGGTTACAACACGGATGAAACTTGAAAACATGAGGTTAAGTGAAAGAAGCCAGGCATAAAAGACCCTATTGTACAATATAAATCTATTTACATGAACTGTCGAGAACAGACAAGTCCATAGAAACAGAAAGTAGATTTGTGGTTTCCAGGGGTTAAAGAAAGGGAAGAATGGGGAGTGCCCGCTGATGGGTATAGAAATTCTTTTGAGGTGATAAAAATGTTTTGAAGTTAGAAAGTGGTGATCGTTGCACAGCGCTGTGAGTACACCGAGAACCAATGAACTGCACACTGTAAAAGAGTGAATTGCGTCGTATGTGAATTGTATCTCAATAAATACGTTCTAAAAAAACTCGGTGGTGGTAAACTTAGTAATTCGTGCACTTTATTCGAATTCAATACAAATGACTTTTTAAAAGATAGCTGCAAAAGGCCTGCAAATAGCATCTCATACCCCATACATGAAAGAAGTTCAACATCAGTTAAGCTATCAAAGTAATTTCTGTACTCGATGTACCTCCCTTAAAAAGTTATATATCATTTTGTAGGGATAGACCTAAATTTGGGAAGTGAAATTTCCAGCCGCTCTTCCTCACACACAGAAATGTTTTAATATTAAATTATAATATTTCCTTTTATATATTTGGCTCTATTTTGGTTTTAAATCTGTCGCCTTTGCATCATATCTAAATAATCAACGCTAAGTTTTCTAAAGTGCATTTATGGCCTTTTTTCAAAATTCACTTTACTTAAATGTTTTCAAAGCAGAAAACACTTAAGGTGTAACAAACTGGGCCATAGGATATGGGCACATGGCCCCTCCCATTAACTCCTGCTCTAAATTCATTACAGTCCCAAGAACAGAACGGTTAAGAAATCGGTTTTGCTAACACAACTTACAGTGACAAAGTTTCTCCTAGATTCTTTCCCATGCCTTAACAGATTTCAGCAAAGCTTCCAGTTTATTCATCTCAAAAGTGGTTAAGCTGATAGCTCCACAACACATCTAATGATTTGTTTAAAAGATCCCTGACTGAATAATCCTACTTCTCTTTACTGGAATTGTTTGTTTCAAATAAAAGTTGAAGCACAGAGAGCAATTTTTTTTTAACACCATTCTGGCATTCTGAGACATAAAAACATACATTTACATCTTCTCAGGAAAGCAGAGGGAGGACTCCGCCCACTGAATGAATGAGTTTATGTTCCCCAGGTAAGTAAGTACTGGTGACCTTGAGAAGTCACCTTCAGAGCGTCTGCCTGACCTGGCTCCAGCAGTGCTGATGGCTCCCTCCGCCCACACTGCGCCTTGCACTCGGGTCCACGCACAACGTCCACATCACGGCGTGGCAAGTGTGTGTCCTCATTCCTGCCCCACCCCCCACCGGCCTAACTTCCGAAAGGAGATTTCATAGTTCACAGGCCGACTCCGACCTGTAGGAGTGTTTCGCTCGGTCAACACAGCATGTTGAAGTCGGGAAATAATGTAAACGAAGATCTGGATCGCTAGCTTCTCTTTTAAAAAGAAATGCTGCGGCAACACTGAGCGTGCCCCACCTCAGAGCCGCAGTTGCTGCCCTGGAGACGGTGACCGGCTGCTCCGGAGGGAACAGCCTCTCTGCACAATGACAGGCCCACACCCCCGTCCTCCCCGCCACCTGACTGGCCCCAGCAGGCACATGGGCGAAAGTATGGGCATCTCTTCCTTGTACCCTCAAGGCCTAGCACAACTCTTGCCCTTGGGAAGGACTGTCACTCGTAGACTCAGAATATAGTGCGTGGAAGAATCACCTGCAGAGCTGGGAAACGGTCAAGGTCCCAGGCCTGCCTCTAAGAGATCCTGATTCAAAACCCTGGGCTGGCACCCGGACGTCCACGTTTTCCAGACGCGCCCTCACTGAGTCTTGCTAAGGCGGTCTCAGATAAACACTGTTCTCATTCTAGGTATCTAGGGCTCTTATGAGTCTTGAGTTCCTTAAAAGAAGAAGAATTCGGACTAAATCATGACCCATCTCCTCACGGGGCCAAATGCTTTGGTTCTTTATTGGAAGTCTTAGGAAACCAAGCAGAAATCAGCCCCATGCTGCTGCCACCTGCTGCCATGTTCCTTCCTGCTATTGCACTGCACCAACTACTGCCCTAGGGTGGCTGTCGTCTATTTTTAATGGCTACGACCAGGTACAGAAAAAAAAAAAAAAAAAAACAGCAAAACACCTTAAAAACACAATAACATGCTACATTTGGTGAGCTGCAAAAACAGAAATATCTCACAATTTTATTTGTCACCTCTACCCCAATAAAGCTGAATGCTAAAAAGGAACACCAGCAGTCCGTCACCGTATTGATGCTGCAGGAGCTTCCGGTGTGACTCTAGAAAACTGGTTTTCCTAACTAGACCACACGAATAGGTCCGGAGACTTTCTGTGGAAACATATGTGCAGTAAAATATACAATCTTTTTTAGCGTAGATTTGGGACTCACTACGTGGCACAACTTTCTACCATAATACGATAAATTGCTCCAAAATGGAATAATCTGCGTTTCTGGAGAAAGTCAGCTCCTGGTATAGGAAATGGTCAGAGACCAAACATGTAATTCGCCTTGACTGGGTGAGATTTATAGGACTCCTCTCAACAGTCCCGATGGTTTCTCTCTCACCCAATAGAGCGAGCACCAGGGAGCTCATGAGTCTGGGTTCTATGAGGCTCAGAGTTTAGGTTATACATGGATTCCACCCTCCAACCTGAGAATTACAGTGCAGAGGGAGATAATTATGGGCAGAGAGCCAATCACAACACACTAAAATTCTTTGCCTGAATGTTCAGGCAAAACCAAGAAGCATATCCCAGCAGAGCAACTGGGTGGGGCAGGCTGTGTGGGCAGCAGGAGAACTTGGGTTAACCTGGCAGGCTTCCCCGAGGTGATTACTTCACCCTCCTCGAAACTGGGAAGCTTGACCTGCCAACCACTCCTTTCTTCAAACTCTCCCTCAGATCACCAACCTGGGGCTCCTTCTCCACCTTCTCAACTTTGTCCATTTCAGTACAAACTGCAGGCAGGTAGTTCTAAATTCACAACTCCAGTCCTTCCCCTGAGGCATCCCTCCAGCCTCAGGTCCCGCCTTTACAGCTCCCAGCCAGGCAGTCCCTCTTGAGCACCCTCCCTTCATCATAAAGCCAGCACGCAAAACCACCTCACCCTCTCACCCAAGACTGAACCGCCACACCTCACTTCTCTATTGAAGTCATGATACAAACATTCTCCCAGCTGCCCACACTCGACGCAGGGCAATGAACCTTCCTTGTCCCTCTAAATCCACATAATTCCCTCCACCCCAGCTCTAGACTTGTAGCAGATGTTATGCTTCAATGATCTCCTACTAATTGCTCTGCCTTAATTTCCTCCTGCTGTACTCTGCATTTCAATACCTGTCTATCATTCCTTAAAAAAAAAAAAAAAAAAATGAAACAAAACAAAACACTGCTCAAAATCTTGCAGAGGTCCATTTGGCCTGCAGAGTAAGGCCTTCCCACCTACCTTCAGGCCTTTCAGCTCGGGATCTTCATATGCAAATCCTTGATTCTATCCAAACACAAGAACTCAATATCCTCCAACCCCTTCATGCCACGATCTTAACTCAAACTACGTGTCTCCACCGTGTTCCCCAAACACCACTGCCCCCTCCCTGCCCCCGCATATGGCAGACCTGTCATCCCCTAAACTTCCTTCTCCCTCCACATCTTTTCTGACACCGATTATCTGAGCCACTAATTCAGGAGTTACAACATTCCGCTCATCCTCTCTTCTGGCCTAGGCTCAATCTTTACTGAGGTCAAGAACTCTCCCACATCCTCCCCTGCCCTCCCCCACTGTGTGATGCTGCGCACAACCACCAGTATTTGTGAATAATAGAAAAAAATCTTATTTCACTCCAACCAAAGGCAAAAAGGGGTTAAAAGAAAAGAGAAACTGGCTTGAGGTATTCAGAGATGGTTTTAATTCAGATTCAGAGACTCAAAGCACACAACTGAGGAGAAAGATTTCGACCCTCTGCAAAAAAACAGCAGGTGACATGCGGTGGAACCAGACGAGGAAGCTGCTGGGCCCCCACAAGGTGACAGCCACGGAAAGGAGACGGAGCAGAGAAAGCAAACTGGCCTCCCTGCCTCTCCAGCCCCGATTCAGAAACAAGGGTCCCAGATCAGAGAGATGGTATCTTGGCTATAGAAAGACCCTCTGAGAGCCTCTGGCCGCATATGAAAGACCTTACTAATGTCGGGGGGCGGGGGGGGGGGTGGGGGGAGGAAAACCCGAAAGCCAGGAAAACCCAAAAGCCAGCGTTAATGAATATTTTCCTCCCCGCACAGAGAACCATGTCAGTTACCCCATATCCGGGAGCAGAGAACAGAGGCAGAAGACAGAGGCTGGAGGAAAAGGACAGCAAACCCAGCAGAGGTAGGGAGGAGGACTGGGGAGTGCCACATGGAATAATTACACGCAGCCTGAGGCTGGGCCAGATGGCAGCCACGGACAATGGGCCCCACACAGGTGATATGAAATTTTGATGAATTCCTTAATGGCCACACAATGAAAGCCTGTATTCCAGAAACAGCTAATAACAGAGCAAATGTCACTGCTACACAAAAAAACTCAAAACTGACATCTTTATTTACTCATCTATATTTGGATATTTTTCAAAATGTGTTTGTTTCATGAGAGCCTTCACTGATGAGAATTCTGATTAGTTCGTGTCCCGAATACTAATGTTACTTTTTTGAACCCTAAGATGATGTTCCAGCCACTGTACTAATTGAATTACCACAAAAGGCCTGATACTACAGCTGCCTACACACCTGACCCAAAATGACAGCTACAGTCCTGGATTAGGGAGAACCGTACATGCATTTCCCAGCATCTCAATGTAAGAAGTCATACAGCTTCTAGAACAACAAAACTTTTTTTTTTTAACTGAGGTGGGTTCTTAGTATTTTTATTTTTTATTGAATTTATTAGGGTAACATTGGTTAATGAAGAAATTACATAGGTTCCAGGTGTACAGTTCTATGACACATCATCTGTACATTGTATTGTGTGTTCACCACCCATGTCAATCTCCTTCCCTCACCCTTTATCCCCCTGTTACACTCTACCTCCCCCCATCCCCCTTTCCCACTGGTAATCACCATACTGGTGTCTGGGTCTATGAGTTCAGTTTTGGGGTTTTGTTTTTCATTTTTGTGCTTAATCCCTTCACCTTTTTCACCCAGCCCCCCAACCCCCCCCCAACAGAAGTGAGTTTGTTCTCTGTGTATATGAATCTGTTTCTATTTTATTAGTTTATTTTGTTCATTAGATTCCACATATAAGTGAAATCATATGGTAATTGTTTTTCTACTACTGCATTTCACTTAGCGTAATACTCTCCAGGTCTACACTCGCTGTCGCAAAACATAAATTTCCTTCTTTTTTACAGCTGAGTAGTATTTCATTGTGTAAATGTACTATCACTTTTTATCCACTCATCTATTGATGGGCACTTGGGCTGCTTACAAATCCTGGCAATTGTAAATAACACTATGACCATAGGGGTGCATATATTTTTTGGATTAGTGTTTTGGGTTTCTTTGGATATATTTCCAGATGTGGAAACACTGTGTAATAAGGCAGCTCCATTTTTAATTTTTTGAGGTATCTCTATACTGTTTTCCACAGTGGCTGCACCAGTCTACATTCCCACCAACAGTGCACTACGGCTCCCTTTTCTCCATATCCTCTCCAACACCTGTTGTTCATTGATTTATTGATGAGAGCCATCCTTAAAGGTGTGAAGTGGTATCTCATTGTGGTTTTAATTTGCATTTCTCTGATGATTAGTGATGTTGAGCATCACTTTTCATATGTCTATAGGCCCTCTGTATGTCCTCTTTGGAGAAGTGTCTAGTCAGGTCCTTTGCCCATTTTTAATGGGATTGTTTGTTATCTTAGTATTGAGTTGTGTAAGTTCTTTATAAATCTTGAGTATTAACCCCTTATTAGGTGTACCATTGGTGAATATGTTCTCTTATTCTGTAGGTTGTCATTTTGTTGATTATTTCTTTTGCTGTGCAAGAACTTTACAGTTTGATGTATTCCCATTTGTTTATCTTTTCTTTTGTTTCCTTTGCCCAAGGCAATATATCAGGAAAAATTTGCTAAGGGAAATGTCTAAGATTTTACTATCTATGTCTTCTTCTAGGATTCTTATGGTTTTGATTTTAACATTGAAGTCTTTAATCCATTTTGATTTGATTCTTGTGTATATTGTAAGAAGGTGGTCTAGTTTCATTTTTTTATACATATCTGTCCAACTTTTCCAATACCATTTATTGAACAGACTGTTTGTACCCCATTGTATGTCCTCGCCTCCTGTGTCAAATATTAACTGACCATAAAGGCATGGGTTTATTTCCGGGATCTCTTTTCTGTTCCATTATCCACATGTCTCTTTTTATGCCAATGCCATTATGTTTTGATTACTATGGCCTTGTAGTATAGTTTGATATCAGATAGCATTATTCCTCCAACTTTGTTTTTTCTCAAGATTGCTGTTTTATTTGGGGTCTTTTATGTTTTCATGTAAATTTTTGGAATACTTGTTCTAGTTCTCTAAAATACACCATCGGTATCTTGATAGGCTTTGCATTGAATCTATAGATCACTCTGGGTAGTATAGACATTTTAATGATGTTAACTCTTCCTTTGCTTCCTATGCTTCCTATGGTATATGCTTCTATTTGTATCTTCTTCAATTTTTTTCCTTAGTGACTTATAATTTTCTGAGTACAGATTTTTTACATCCTTCATTAAATTTATTCCAAGGTATTTTTTGATGCAACTGTAAATGAGATTGTTTTTTATTTTTCTTTCTGGTAGTTCATTATTGGTGTATGAAAATGCAACTGATTCTGGATATTTATTTTTTTTATCCTGCTACTTTACTGAATTCATTGGTCAGTTCTAGAAGTTTTTTGGTGGAATCTGTAGGGTTCGCTATGTACAATATCATGTCATCTGCAAGTAATGACAGTTTTACTTCCTTCTTTCCAATCTGGATGTCTTTTATTTTTTCTTCCCGTCTGCTTGCTGTGGCAGGACTTCCAGCACTGTGTTGAATAAGAGTGGTGAAAACGAACATCCCTGTCTTGTTCCTGATCTTAAGCAAAACACTTTTAGTTTTTGCCCATTGAGTATGATGCTGGCTGTAGGTCTCTCACATGTGGCCTTTTTTACGTTGAGGTATGTTCTCTCTATTCTCATTTTGCTGCATTTTTAATATGAGTGGGTGCTGGATTTTATTAAATGATTTTTCTACATCTTTTGATAGGATCATCTGATTTCTACCCTTCATTTTATTTGTAGTGTACCATGTTTATGAGTTTGAAGATACTATACCAACTTTGCAACCCCAGAATAAATCCCACTTTATCATGATGTATAATCTTTTTAATGTATTGCTAAATCCAGTTTGCTAATATTTTGTTGCTGGTTTTAGCATCAGGGATATTGGCCTATAATTCTCTTTCTTTGTAGTGTCTTTTCTAATATTTTATTGCATTTTTCCATTACCATTTAGTCCCCTTACACCCCCTCCCCTTCAACAATCACCACACTTTGCCCATGTCCATGAGTCCTTTTTCCTTTTTGCTCCACCCTTCCACCCCCTCCCCTCCCCTCCTCCACTAGCTGGCATCCTGCTCTCCATCTATGAGTCTGTCCCCATTTTCCTTATCAGTTCAGTTTGTTCATTAAATTCCATACATGAGTGAAATCATATGGTATTTGTCTCTGTCTGACTGGCTTACTTCACTTAGCATAATGTTCTCCAGGTCCATCCATAGTGTCTTTACTTTGTTTTGGAACAAAAATAATGCTGGCCTGTAAAATGAGCTTCAGAGTCTTTCCTCCTCTTGAATTTTTTGGAATAATTTGAGAATTTTTTTGGAATAATTTGAGAATAATAATTTGGAATAATTTCTCTGAATGTTTGGTAAAATTCACCTGTGAAGCCATCTGGTCCATGTTTATTTGGAGTTTTTTAATTATTGCTTCAATTTCATTAGCCATAATCTGTCTATTCAGATTTTCTGATTCTTCCTGACTCGATTTTGGAAGATTGTATCTTTCTAGAAATTTATCCATTTTGTCCAACTTGTCCAATCTGTTGTCATATAGTTGTTCTATAACAACAATCTCTTAATCCTCAGAATGAGCACACTTATACAAGAGTATGCACAGTGTCTTAGTCACTTTAGCTTGCCTGAGCAAGGCAAGACACTTCTGAATTGTTTCACATTTGCCTAAAAAGTCATCTTTAGTTGCCCAGTTGAAGCCTAAAGTCAAAATAAGACTGAAGGTCACTTATGTGATCTGCCTTCTATAAAAGCTTTGAGGAAGTGAGTTACATCTCCTAGAGAGGGGATGTAACAAGACATTGTTTGAAGAAGCACAGCCATTTGATGACTGGTTGAAAGAGCTAAAACTTGGCTGGGTAACCTGGAAGGAACCTGAGTCGCTGTACACATACATGCCAGATCCCAGAGTAACTGGAAAAGAGTGTATAAAACTGCAGCACACCTGCAGGTCCTGGGTAGACCACCTCTTCAGTGAGAGACACTGAGAGAACAAAAACACCCTGAAACCAGCTTGGGTCTGGTGACTTGTAACCCACCCCACGGAAGTCGAGTCTGGGCAATCTGGAGCTAGTGCAATCAAAACTAGCTGAGCAGACTCTCCACAGCTGGGTGTTCCCAGGTGGATGTGTGAGAACAGAGCAAGTCTGAAGACACTGTCGAGAAAGTGGCTTGGCATTAGATTGTACACGTGACACTACACAGGATAAGGAAGCAATGACGGGAGGCTGGTGAGAAGGAAGAAAGTAAAGAGGCTTTGAGTAAACAGGTTTAGTTGAGGCTGCAAAGTAAGATGCTGGGCAAGCTGCAGAGTAAGGTGGTGGGGTTTCATAATGCAAGAGTGAAGCCCTCCCAGGAAATAACTGTATCCAGGATTAGCATGTCAAAGAAAATGGCTGGATAGAACTGGAAGTCTAGGATTCGGAGGTGAGAGAACTTGATGGTCTCCACTGTATTCTCCCAGCACGATGATGTCAGGGAGAGCATGAGAGAAAGCAGGGGCCAGGTGCTCTAGTCTGAACTGAATAAAGAGGAGAAACAAGATGACGGCATAATAATGAGGAGAGATCTTGGATAGTCTCTCCAAGTGGTAGACGGCACAGATGTTCTTACATGGACATTTCAGTTTAATTGTCTGGAAGTGGCCACTTATTCCAGCCCTGAGGTATGCAGGGTGTGAGAAAGGCAGCAAACTCCGCTGAGAAATCTTCAGAAGAAAAAGAGGCCTGGTTTTTTCTAACAGCAAAGTGGTAAAAGAGAAGGTTTAGGACAGGGGTAAACACTGGGGTGTTCACCATAGAATCATTCCAGAGGGTGGAGTGGAAAGCTCTGGGAGGAAGCAAGGGCACTGGGCCAGAAAGCCAGGGCTGAGCTCCATGACCGAAACTCCTCCATCTTGGGTAGTAATGGAGGCTGACGGGAAGTACGCATGAGGTTACTGGGCTGCAAGAATGATCTTGAAATGACATTGAACTTTCCACGTTACATGTAGTAAGTAACAGAAAGTAACTTGTGACACCAAGTCAGGTGATGACCGTACAAATCCTGCACCTTTTTCTTATCATAAACAACTTTCTTCATTTTGAAACTAAACTGAACAAACATCCTCTCCTCTATACACACCCAGAAGATTGATGGGATGAATAATATTTCAAATATTAGGTCATTGGTCTATAAACAGTGAGATATTTTGGCTACATTCACATTACCTGAAGCAGAACTAATTTTTTTTAAGCTTTTTAAAAACACTCTTCTTGGCCACAATTTGGTTAGAAAAACTTGCCAGTTTTGCTTGAAGAGCACATTCCAAATGGGCTTATCAAAACTTCATTTACTGAAATCAAATCTCCAGTTTTAACTATAATTTAAAATAAATATTTACACATACAACATAGATATTCTTACATATTCTCTGAAAACTTCCTTGAAGCATTATCAGAAAAAGTAGTTACAATTATTATTCACCCTTTGGAAACAAGAATTCATCCATCCATTCTACATAAAATCCATGAATTTTATGCATTTGTTTAGTGCTATGTTAAGGCCATATGGTAGATAAAATAACTTATAAACCTAATTTTATGGAAAAAAACACATTTTAATCCAGGCGTGGGCAAACTAGAGTCTATGGAACAAACCTAGGCCTAACACCTGTTTTTATAAATTAAGTTTCATTGAAACACAGACTCTAATCGATTGCAATGAGATTTCTCACACAATGCAAAGAGTGCTGAGTAGTCCTAACAGATACCTCATAGCCCGTAAAGCCTCAAATATTTATTATCTGGCCCCTTATAAAGTTTGCCAACTGTTGTCACTGAGCAATTATTAAGTTCTTTCATTTATTCATTCAAATGCATTAGTGCCAAGTGCTGGGATAGATACGAACAGACACAAAACACACCATGCCCTGGAGGATCTCAAAAATACAGGGCAAAGCACAAAGTAACTATGGGCTTGGGCGCTTGGTGACGGTTCTGGAGGGCCCATCAGGAGAGCCAACGTAGGGGAATTCGGTCAGAGAAGACCCAGCCCAGCCTGTACTTTCCTAAAACGGGAGAGCTCAGCACCCTCCCAGTTTTTTAGTGAAAAAGGGTTTCTCTGTTCCACCCCAGCCAAAGTGAGAGGGGTCAGGACGCCTCCCCCTGGGAAAATGGTCTGTGTTTACAATCGCTGTATCCTGGAAAATGCCTGCGGTTCAGGAACACGTCAACAGGCTAGAAATCCTGCCTGGTTTCTGAGCATATATGGTCCTCCGCTCAGAAGGGAATTTCCGCCCCACGGGGACTGGAGTGAGGAAGCTCTACCCCAGAGCCTACAGACTTCTGGGTGTGCAGCCAGGCGGGAGAAGGCGCACCTTCTAAAGCTACCCTCTTGAAGACTTGAACTTTAAGAAAAGGAGTGGACTGGGCTGCTTCCTCCTGGCCTAAGTGATGTTGCATTGAACTCTGAAGGTGGAGCCTGAGCTCACAGAAAGAGAAAGATTGGATAATTAGAAAAACAAATCTCAGATTTCTCTACAGATGGACGAAAAACTTAAAGACGAATATAAATGCATACGAAGCATGTCCTTCTGGAATTTCCTTAAACATGTGTAATAAATTGGAAGAATTACATAAGAAGCATTCCAAACATAAAACCCCAACTTCAAGATTGGGGGGCCGGGGAGTGGAGGGAAAACAAATTCTCCAGAAAAGATAAATTAAAGAACGAAGGGGCCTCTAGGAGGAAATAATCTTCAAATAAAGCCCAGTGGAAGGAATGTATTCAATACTTGACTCAGTGACAGGTTTAAACAAAAAGAAAAAAATAATAAATCAGGCCTTCCAGAGCAGGATGACTGGAATACGAGACTGCTGAGGAGCGTGGCAACCAGCAACCTACCAGAGAGCACGATGGGACATTTGTCAAAGATCTTGCCACATGCAACTTCGTAAAAGTAAAAAAGGTGCTTAAAATCTACAGGTTGTTTAAGAAAAGAATAAACTTGTATGGGGTTTGAAGCAAAAAACAGATGAGAAACCAAACCAATGTGAGACGTATGGAACTTGGCTGCTATTCTTCAATACATTGGCAAGCTCCATGTGTTCAGTTTACTGACAAGATTTTCCTGCTGGTGTTAAATCCATCAGGAAATTGGCAGAAGTAGAAAAAATAAGCATAAAATTTGGGAGCTCATTATCTGATATTTTCCATCTTTTTCTGAAATTTTTCTAGTGAAATGAAGATTTCTGTTAGGTGTACAAGAAATTTCAACATACCTAAAGAAAATATAATAAATGCTGCATAGAAATATGTACCGAATGCTGTGAAATAACTCTTTGGGGGAAAGAAAAGGTGTGAGAGAAAAAATGATATTGATTGGAGATAGCCAGGTGCAGAGAAGGCCAGGGCGGGGTGGGGGGATGGTGAAGTATAAAATCAACACAAAGTTGCCTTCACTGCTCTCCTTCCCCACAGTTCTCAACGGTAGTCTAAGATGTGGAGTTCATTAAACATTTGTTGAATACTGCCCTCTGGTGTCTCAGAAGTGCAATCCCCCACTACCTTCCAAAATACAGGTATAGCTGGGAGTTATTGTGGGTTCAGTTCCTGACCAATATTGGGATAAAGCAAGTCACACAATTTTTTTTGGTTTCCCAATGTATATAAAAGTTATGTTTCCACTATGCTTTAGTCTATTAACTTCACAAAAGCATTATGTCTAAAAAAATGTGCATACTTTAAAAATACTTTATTGCTAAAAAATGCTAACCACCATCTGAGCCTTCAGTGAGTTGCAATCTCTTTGCAGGTGGAGGGTCTTACCTTCAGCTTCTAAAAAGGCACAGTGCCTGTGAAACATGAAGCGTAGCCCAATGAGGTACGCCTGCACCCAGACTGTGCCTCGTGTCCCACAGACTTCCCACGTCCTTCTCCTTCCAAACTGACCCATCCTTCAGTCCAGTCCCTTCAACACTCTGAGCCGACATGACAGCCGAATACCTCCACCCAAACGGATGCCGATGCAGTCAGGTATAGCCCTCCCCTATAACTGGTGGTCGCCTTAAAGAGACATAGCCTGGAAAGAGTCACTAAAGACCAGAATGGGAATAATGCCCTTCACACAGGCACAACCTGCCGTGTGTCCCTCCCTCCCCAGGGGGCACTGACTGCACGTGCACCTGCTTCTCCTAAATTTTCCTCCAGATCTTTCACGGGAAGCATTCTTTTTCAGGCATCGTTTCCACAAATGCCTAGACCCCTCTGTCCTACCTAAAACCCCCACCCACAAAGCCAACTTGAACACATCCCTTACAGGGAGGGAAAAAAAGGTAAGGGGGAAATCTTGATTTGATGCAGCCTCGTTTCCCAGGAAATTGATATAACAGAGTAGCCATTTTCTCCCTAGTTATCACCCCTTATGTCATCTACATAATGACAGATGATGGAGTTCATTCGTGTGCTGGGAACCACAAGATGGAGGCCACCCCAGCAGCCCAACTCTGGCCCTAAGTCAGCCCACACTTACAGGCGACACCTCACAGTCAAAGAAACACTGCGTACACTGGTCACAACCCTGCAACTTGGCCTGAGCCAGCTCGCCGGGCCCCGGAGAGCAGGACCTGCTAGCTCCGAAGGAACTCCTGGGCCTCCTCCTCAGTCATGCCGTCCCCAGTGCCCCCCGCCCCCCCCCCCCCCCCCCCCCGCCAATGCTCTGCACATCTCCCTCTCGCCCCCATCCCGCAGGAGTGCTGCACCGCTGCTCCTCGGACACAGCGGGCCCCCAGTCCGTGAATCCCGGATTGCTTTCCCTGGAATAAAGGATACCAAACTCACGACTGAACTGCACTGGGTTTGTTGTCGTCCCACCCAGCCCACGGATACTTCCTCTATACTCAAACTACCCAAAGCTTCCTCGGTCTTCTCTCATTCTTCCACGTGTGGATCGGTCAACCACCACCAAGGGCCTCTGAGAGCTGTGCATTCGAAGGTGAGCCTGGAGGTACGGCCTTACTTCCTCCTGTCCTTCAGGAGCCGCGTGGTCCAAGCCACCCACGGCTCAGTACTCAGCTAGTTTCCACAGGACAAATCCAAGTCGATATCCCCCAGGCTCCTCTGCCTCCTCTCTGCTGGCCTGGAGGCCACTCGGGACAGGCAGATGAGAAGATCAAAATGCACGGTCACATTTTCGTCTTTTAATTGGTTTCTTTCCCTGGCATTCTTTTGGAAGACACTACTAGTGTGGGATGAGGCTTTAGTCTCTTTCCACTTCACACAAACATGAGTCAGCTCTAGTTGGGGGGATGAGGAGGCACTCAAATTTGTCACCTCATTCCCAGTGGCCAGCAAGGTTCACAGAGGCTGCAAACCCAGGTTCATGTCTGCCTTTCTCAGGACATTTACTTAGTCTATGCAAAATGCAATACAGGCAAGTTCCATGGGATCTAAACCAAAGGATGCTCAGAGGCAAAACCGTTTCTCCTTATCTAACAAATCCCAAGGAAATTACCTGTATGATAAAGGAATGGAAAGCATGCTTAAAATGCCTACTATCACTGCTTTTACGCGATAATTCACACACAGCTGAAGGTAAGTGGAATTCACCAGAGTTCATCCAATAAATCACAATGTCATAGGAAATCAAATCTTGAAGATTACCTAACAGCTGACATCAGAAGCTCTTTGTAAACTGTATATAACTATCTAAAGGATGAGAAAACTAAGGTTCCCCCAAAGAGACAAGGAAACGTGACATGGTTTGTGAAGAAAGGAGAGAGTACAGTCCCGAGCACAAGCTTGGGGCTCGGGCACTCTCTAGCTATGCTACAGATGTCCTGGCCTCCATTTTTTATTTTATTGAACCAAATTTTAATAAGAAGGCTGGCCAACTCCTATGTCCTTTGCATTGGACTTTCTGCCTTCCATTGTAAAAATTTGTTTTTAAAAACATACTAAGAAATCTCAAAGTGACATGGTTTAGATACGTGGGAAATATTCTTTTCTACTACTCTGTCCTTCCAGTGGGTGTATTTAACATCCTGCCCACGGGTTTAGAAGAACTGGGGAAGAATGGCAGAGCTAGACAGGAATCTGTTCAGAAAAACAGGAGCACATGGCTGCATGAAGGGAGGATGGCAACGATTCGTGCGGGGACACAGCTTCTACTATTTGGAAAACACTGTCAAGTGAATGGATACAATCAAACCACTGGGACAGAGTTTTGCAAAAACTTTTTTTTTTTTTCAAAAATAACTGATAAAGGACTTGTATCTAGAATATAGAACTCTAGGAAACAAACAACCCAAATTAAAAGATGGGCAAATAATCTGAACAAACACTTCATCAATGAAGATACATGGATGGCAAATAAGCACACGAAAGATGCACAACATTATTAATGGATTAAAGAGAAAGACTCAAGTGTGGCGTTAGCGCTCAGACGGCCCTCCCCTTTCCCCTATGCCCCACACCTGGGCAACCTGGTACGAAAGCCCACGTGCGCCATCTGTCTCTTGGCACCAAGAGAAACTTCCGTCCATACAAGCCTGGCTGACAAAAAGGCCCATCCGAGGCTCCATCCCTAAACCACAATAAAAATCCCAAACCACGGTCCTCTTCCTTTCACTCCAGACCACACTTAAGCCCTGCTCCTTGGTAGATCACACTGCCATTTACTATGTGAATAATAAACTTCATTTCACATGCATTGGCACCTGTGTGTCATCTGTCCTGATGTGCACAAATTCCCGGGGGAGGGAAGGGCTATTGCCCGGTGTCCAGCAGAGGATGCTAAGTACGCAAGTAAAACAATCAGTCATTAGGAAAATGCAGATTAAAACCAGTGGGAGGTACTACTGCATACCTACAAACATATCACTCCTACAGTTTAGAATGGCAAAAATTTTAAGAACTTGCAATCCCAAGTGTGGCCAAGGGTGGAAAAGAACCAAAACTCTCTTACTTTGCTGACAGGAATGCAAAATGGTGCCGCCAATGTGGAAAACAGTTTGTCAATTTCTGATAAAGGTAAACATATTCTGACCGTAAGACCCATCAATTCCACTCCTCAGCATTTACTCAAGTGAAATAAAAAACCTGTCATGAATGTTCATAGTGGCTTCAAATTGCCAAAAACTAGACACAACCTGAACGTCCTTCAAATGCATATCAACAAACCATGGTGCATCCATTCTAGGAATACTACTCAGCTATGAAAAGGGACAAAGTATTGATACAAACAACACCAATGAGTTTCAAGTACATTCCGTTGCGTAAAGTAAGTTAGACCCTAAAGATTTCAAATAGTATGATTGCAATAAAAAAGATAAAAGACAACAGAGTGCAACAGACATGATGCCATGATATGAGCAGACATTAAAAGAAAGAGGTTTAAAATACTGATTCTTCAACTGTACTGAGAATAAGAAATCACCAGGACCACTTGCTAATACTTCGGATTTCCCCTCCGCCTCCATTTATGAGTCAGTAGGCCCAGGGTTGGGGACCTTCAGCTTTATCAAGCATTCTAGATTATTTTTTTAAAGATTTTATTTATTTATTTTTAAACAGAGGGGAAGAGAGGGAGAAAGAGAGAGAGAGAAACATCAATGTGTGGCTGCCTCTCGCATGCCCCTAACTGGGACTTGGCCCGCAACCCAGGCATGTGCCCTGACTGGGAATGGAACCAGCAACCCTTTGGTTCACAGGCCAGCACTCATCCGCTGAGCCACACCAGCCAGGGCACTTTCTAGATTATGTTGATGCAGGTTGTCCAAAGACTACACTTTGAGGGTGTTTCGCAGCATCATGGCAAAAGCTGACACAAATACCCTTCTGCCATTTCTTCATCTGAGTTAGTCTCGCTCCTTTCTGAGACTCAGCAACCCCTGCTGCTCTGGGCAGAACCCAGTATGTTTCAAAGACAGAAAGCAGCTGTGAACAGAAGGAACCAGGGCTTTATCACTGCAGGGAGTGGCCACAATAACATGATCAAAAACCAGCTGCTGCATAACATCTTTTCCAAACCTCCAATTACAGGAGAGCTACAGATTTCAGATAATCATCTATTCAGTGCCCTGGACAGTTTGATCAAGCTGGGAAGACAAGAAAGAAATTAAACTCATAAATGAGCACAGATTAATACGACAGCAAAGTTTAATCACAGAACATCTAAACCACCATGTTTAAGGCAAAATTTCAAACAGAAAAATACTTGTCCATTTTCTAATATTCATTCATCCACTCCATGCTAACCCAGAGTAATACATTTATTTTTAAAGAAATACTACGCTAAATTCCCATGTGTGAACTGATGGGAGCAGAGCTGGTCTAATAAAGGGGGTTTGAGGTGGGTGGGTGGGGTGAAGGGTGGCATAAGATTCTGAGCATCACTGAAGAGCCATTTATTCTGTAAATCCCCTCCCCACCCCATTTCCCAAAGGTCAGCGTGGGGAGTTCTGCTCTGTGGAGCCCCACATTTCACAAAAACAGAATAATGCTGCAGGGATGAATGCATGGCCTCCTGCTGGGACACACAAAAACCCATGCTCATTTCCACTATAAGATTTTCAGCAAATTCAGTACATTTGGCCGAATTATGTGATAAGATGAACACATTAGTTATTCTGTATGTTTGCCTGGTTTTTTCACTAATATATCTCGAACACCTAGAAAAGGCACTGACTCACACGAGATACTCAAATAGTTATTAAATGAGTGACTATCTCAACATAAAGTAGTTTATAAACATCAATACAAAACATATCCCCAGTATACTCAAAATATAGCTGCAGATACTGGTAAGAATTGAATGACAATGGTTAACTCTCCCAGAAAATAGTTGCAATTAAAAAAAAAACAAAACAAAAAAAAAAACCCTTAAGCCCTGGCTGTGTGGTTCAGTGGACTGAGTGCTGGCCTGCGAACCGAAGGGGTGCCCGGTTAGATTCCCAGTCCGGGCACATGCCTGGGTTGCAGGTGAAGTCCCCAGCAGGGGGCGTGCGAGTGGCAACCACACATTGATGTTTCTCTCCCTCTCTCCTTCCCTTTCTCTAAAAATTAAAAATAATTTTTTTAACTTTAAGGAAATAAATCTCTAATTAATCAAAAGTATTAGAGAGGACTTTCCATGGTCTATATCCACCAGCAGCCATACCATCACTCCAAGATGCCCGTCTTAACTGGTGTTGAATGTACATATTATTGGCTATGTTGTTTCTTAATTAAAGTCAGAAAAACAAATCCAGGACAAAAATATACTTGGACTCATCCTATACAGTAAGAAAAGGTCTTAAAAGTCTTTTCTTTGAGAAAGTAAGTGGATCTTATCCTGGGCACGAAAATAAAAGTTCTACTATCAAGATTTGATCCAAAAGAAAAACCCCATAGCTTTCATAACAAGAGCTTCAACTTAAAGTTATAAGTCCAAGTTACAGTTTTAAACATTTAATAGGTAAAACGCCTTTTAAGAAAGCTTTGTGTACAACCGTCAAAGAACTGTCACCAATTACCAAAAAATACCACCCCTGAATAGTTGTTTTTGTTTTAGAAAACAATGGGGAAGGTTGTCCTCAACTTATTTACCTAGCACCCCTCTTAGCAGCTAAAAGCTTTAATAATGCAATGCCTTCTCATCTTTGTTAGCTAGTGAATCAAGGTTTGAGTTTCACATTCAATCGGTAGCTGCTGAGGAATGCATTAAATAAGGAATGTTTGATCCACAGCAGAACAAACCTAATCTTCAGGTGTGGATTGATACAAAGAGAGGGACATTCACAGAATTCAAAAGAGAATCAACGCCTAACAAATTCTTGCTCCCCCGCCCAGGTGTTACATTACCTGCTACACGGCTTCAGGTACATTTCCCCTGCAGTCGGAGACGCTGGGGAAGGTAGGTATTCACAGTAATGTAAAGAAGCCAGCTAGGCATGGCTCATTTCTTTGTATATAATTTAGCAACAAAGCAAGCCCTAAAAAAATTATTTTTCTGTAATTACATTAACAATCATAGAGATTAATGAGAAGCAACAAGTCAGTCCAATACTCAATCTGGAGAAAGTCACATATTTAAAAGCTGATACGCTATACTTGCCAGCATAATTTTATCCATCCATTCCACCAACATTTACTAATCGTCTCCCATGCTCTGGGCAGCAGGATGTTAAGGATGCTTTCCACAGGGAAGTGACCGCATCTAACCTGCATACATAGTTATTAGTTGCTTGATTTTTTTACTTGCAGTTTTTCACAAACATGTACAGTTTTAGGGAAAATGCCATAAATTTTCCCACATATTTCAATTATTACTTTACTTCTAAGAAATACTATGCAATAATCATCCGTGTGTGTGTGTGTGTGTGTGTGTACTTTACAGGGAGGGAAATTTATAAAATAATCTTCAATTTTATGCGTTACAAGCATCATGTCTCACTGACCACCTTCTTCCACTGAGTTAATAGCCCATTCTTGTCTGTTCACACAATAGCATTCCAGCAGTGAATGGCTGGGTAACATTTAGACACAGAGCTCGCTCTCAGAGAGCTCACCCACCACCTCAGAGTTCGCCTCCAGCAACAAAGATGTGTTACGGTTTCTCTTGTTGGTTCCGACTTTCACTAACACAACAGAGGAGAGAATATCTGCCTAAGGAGAGTGTTTCTGTACGGAGCTAAAAGAAGCACTAAGATTAGGATGGGGTGGGGGGATGGGTGTATCAATCTGGAAAAAGATAAAGCTTAAATTCATAAAAATGTTTATTTACATTTTGCTTTATGAAAATTCCTGTTTTACAATCAAGGAACATAGCTTAAATTTGGTTTATGAAAGACTTTATAACTAAAGGAAAATACAGGGTGCAAATACATTTGAACGTTCTTCTATTATTATTTAACCTGAAGATACAATTATAAATAACAAGAAGAGGGAGTTGAAATTGACTCTGAAACCATATACTGGTACTCACCACAAACTATCTGCTGTTCCTGGCAGATTTAATTCAGTAATTTCAATATATTGTTACTTATATTTTCCTCACAATTGAATCTCCATTTTTATAAAAGATTGGCTGCCACTTACTCCATTACTCTAACTAGAGTATGGTCCACATGCCGAAACCAAATGGATCATTTTCTTTGAGCAGGCTTTCTCTGCCTTTCAAAGATGAAGCTAAAACCCCATGAGGACAAAAAAAGGGTTTGAGACGCCCTCACGTGTCAGTGTAGTTTTGTGTACATTCCAACTCTCAAGTGCAATCTGAGGAAGGCCAACGCAGCGGGAACAAAAACTAAGCACTGAGTCCTCCCACTCAGCTGCGCCCTTCCTTCCACTGTGCTTCACTGTGCTTGACCTTGCCAACCACGCCCACATGCACAGAAGCACCCTGACCTCTGCTGCCAGACAGTGGAACTTGTCCCACAGGTGTTTTTACTTCCGTTCCATTTTTCACAATTGCATGTGTGAACTTCACGGCATCCATAGCGGTGCTTCTCAGAGTGTAACCCACGGTGATTTCCGTGATGGCCCGCAGATGCTGAACATCTGCACACTGTGTCCTCATTCGAGTAGGAAAAAAGAGCAAGGGTAAGGCCAAAGGGTCATGCCATCAGCCCGCCCCTTGCGGCCTGCAAGGCAATAGCTCTGCTGGAAGCTCTGGACTCCGGTCACCGCCACCGCCACCGCCACCGCAGGGTGTCTGAGAAGACAAACGTTTGTTTACTAACATTCTCACATGTCAGGCTTCAGCTGGTGGCGAGAGAAGGATGGGTATCAGGTGAAGAACTTGTCTGCCATGGGTTGATCGTGTAAAAAAAAAATTGTTTTTAAAGGTGAGTTCACCTGCGTAGCTATCTGAGAAAAAAATAAAATTAGATCCATAGTTCATGCCTTAGATGAAATTAATTCCAGGTAGATCAATGGTTGTAAAGCACGCAAGGTGAATCTACAAAATAACCTAAAGAAACTGGGAGAATATTTATTGTCTAGGAAAGAGAAAGGTCTCTGTATATAAAACTCAGAAACCATAAAAGAATAATAAACTCAACGACACACAAATAAAAAGTTCCTTGGTAGAAAAACAAAACGCAGTCAAAGCACAAACCAACACACACACAAAAATGTGCAACTCACGCTAGACAAAACCAATTTCCTTAATTAATAAAGAGCTCCCGCAAGGCAGTGAGGGGAGGGGATGAGGAGATAACAGAAAAGATACAATTGCTCTTAAACATATTAAAAGATGACCGATCTCACTTATCAGATAGATACAAAATCAAAACTGCTAGATGCCATCTTCATCTTTCTGACTGACCAAGAGTAAGAACAGAGGTACAGACTCTCTCCTCCGCGGCTGGTGAAACCTCATCCTGGAGAGAGGAAACCCTCCATCCCACAATTATTAACCGCGCACATGCAAAATAACCTAGGCCCACCGTTGTCCCCTGAAGCATTGCTTATAACTACAAATAGCAGAACTAACTTACGCGCTTATCAAAAGAGGTCAGATTAGATAAATCCTAGTTCAACCATTCAATGAAATGCAATAATCAGAAACATTAGATGTTGCAACTGAAAAAAAGCTTTTTTTAAAGCCCTTTCTGTGCCAATATATAAGGGCAGTTCAGGTATACTGTTCCATACCAAAGTCAAGGAACAAAATAGTATATATACTTAGTTTCCATTTGTACTTTTAAAAATTAAGCAATGAATGAAACATGCAGACTACCCCAGGCAATCGGATTTCTCAGAAGCCACGTGGAGATTTGTTTCACTTACTTTGCACAGTTAACCTGCCCTTCCCACCAAGCAGTGACAAGTCAAGGGAGTGCGGAGCCTTCACAGAGGAGAGCAAGGCAGCAGGCTGGCCGTGGGACTGCGGCTGCGGCTCCACAGAAGATTTGATCTACTTCACTCCTTGGCAAAGAGGCTGAGCAGCGTAGAGTCTGAAATGTCTTTACCACATATTTAACCAAACATAGATCCATTTTTAAACAAATTTCTATTATAGGAATTGAACGTGGATGGAGAATTGGCTCCCGTTTAATATTTGATGAAATATTTTCACCATTATCTGATATTAGAAGCACAGTGACACTTGACAGCTTCGTTGAGGCTAGAAGGAACAAGGAGAATTTGTGTTGAACTAGCTGGCATGCCCTGGCTGGTGTGACTCGGTGGCCTGAGCTCTAGCCTGCAGACTGAAAGGTCACTGGTTCGATTCCCAGTCAGGGCACATGCCTGATTGCGGGCTGGGTCCCCAGTCAGGGGCGTGCAAGAGGCAACCAATTGATGTTTCTCTCCCTCTCTTTCTCCCTCCTGTCCCCTCTCTCTGAAAATAAAACAATCTAAAAAATAAAAATAAAAAATAAACTAGCTGGTTTGGTTGAGGAGAGCCTACTGGGAGGCAGGGAAGTGTTCTACTTCTCAGTGGAAGAAAATAAAAGCAGCAGGAATGAGCCACAATGGCTATTTTGTGACTCAGGACGAGCCCAGAAAGCTACAGAATCTCAGCTTCCCCTACTTCCGTCTACTTTCCAGTTCACACACTATTTCAGCCAAGTATCTTCCCATGGAATCACGCTTCTCTCCTATTAAGAAGAGAGAACCAAAAAGGGGAGAGTGATTACACATTCTAAACTCTCCTGCTTCTGCTGGACAAAGTTCTTAGGACCTTTTCCTATTCTAAGGGCCTGTAAAGGGTAAACCTTAGGAAGCCAAGCCTAGAGTGTACACAACAGGCAATCCCCCCAGCACCTGAGACTAGCCAGACACAGCTGTAAGGGAAACCTGGCACCAGAGATGTTCTCTACACCCTTGGCACATGGACCCCTGTTTCCACCAGATCAGGGACCTCTCCTATATCCTGAAACCTTTGCCAGCAAGCCACGTGAGGTCTTCGCTGCAAGCCGAGTACAGTAAAAGGGAAAGAACACTCAAAATAGAGAAAAAAGAGAGTCCTGTTGCCATGGAGCTCACCACCACGCTGGGCTCGCAAGCTCTGAACGCGTGCATGCATGCCAGCCCACACAGGCAGCTCCTGGAGTTCTAACAACAGAGCAGCTTTCACAGACTGAAAACTCAGGACACGAGCAGAAGGAGACAGTATGATGGCAAGTGGCCTGCAGCAAGAGGAGGCCAGGCGGGGCAGTGCAGTGCCTTCCTTAATCTTATCCCTCTCTATCGGGCAATCTCTCCCCCTTATCATCCAGACTTCCTGAAAGAGAATTCTATACTCCCTGTCCTTCCCTCGGCATCTCCAGTTTACTTCTCAGTGAGTCCACAGGGTCTTCCACCTCACTCGCCAACGCTCTTCGACACCACATTTGCAGATGAGAGATTTTTCAGTCACTTATTTTGTTTTTTTTAATTACTTTATTGTTCAATTACAGCTGTCTGTATTTTCTCCCCTTCCTTCCCCTCCACCCCCTCCAAACCCACCTCCCTCCCTTGCTTCCACTCTCCCCCTTGGTTTTGTCCATGTGTCCTTTATAGTTGTTCCTGAAAACCCTTCCCCACTTTCCCCCCATTATCCCCTCTCACCTCCGCTCTGGTTACTGTCAGTTTGTTCTTGATTTCAATGTCTCTGGTTATATTTCGCTTGCTTGTTTGTTTTGTTGATTAGGTTCCAGTTGTAGGTGAGATCATATGGTATTTGTCCCTCACTGCCTGGCTTATTTCACTTAGCATAATGCTCAGTCATTTATTTTGAACTTCAATCTGACACTTTATTTCAAGGTTTAACTATTTGTAGCTCAAAAAGTCTTTTTGGAAATTTAATGAATGCTATGAACCCTCACCCCAGAAAAATCTCTCTCTCTCTCTCTCTCTCTCTCTCTCTCTCTCTCTCTCTCTCTCACACACATACACACACACAGTGGGAGGGTTCAAAACCCCCTGAAATTTAATTCCGCACCAACTAGGTCAATATATCCCAGGTCAAGAACTGCTGAGCACTGTTACATAAATGTCCAACCACTAGTCTCTATACCTGAAACTAATATTGAATAATATTGAATATAAACTGAATTAAAAGAAAAAAAAACACTGCTAACCACTGGCTTGGTTTCCGTAATAACTCTCCCTTACAAGTTACTCCACTTATATTTCGAATCTTCCTTCCCTCTTCTTAGTCCTCCCTCCTAAACATGGCTGTCCCCTCCGGTTATGAATTCAGGTCAATGCTTGCACTCAAAACCTCCCTCCTCATGGTCTCAATCATTATCGGCATGCTTAGAATTCCTAAATCTGTCTCTCTGGCCCAAACCACACCTCTAAGATTCCCACATCCATAACACTACCAGTTGGTAGGTAAGTCCACTTCGGCTACCAACACACTCAACATGACCAAAATTAAATTCGTCATCCTCCCTCACTTCCCCACCCCCAGTTAATTACGGTATCTTTATAATCCCCTTGTCTCAGTTAGTAAAGCTAACAAAGTATCATGATTCCATTTCTAGGATGGCCAGGTACCCGCTATCCAACCAACTCTCCCACAGATAAAAATTACAAATTTAGGACTTACAGATATTTCTTTTGTAATCTTTTTTCGGAAGGCACTGGACAGCACATGAAAGCGAACAGTTACTGGAGGACAGCTGACAAGGGGAAGGAGGAACAGCACGAGATGCGCTTCCAGTTGTTTAATGTGTATGACCTGCGGACAGGCCCAGTCTGGGCCGTGCAAGCGGCTCAAACTCGGGTTAAAACACAAGCATGTGAACACTCATGCACATACAATGTCACTGGCTCAGAACTAGAGGACCCAGCCCCGAACAACCTCAGTCACTGGAAAATGAGAGGGAAATTCCAGGCAAGAGAGAGCTGGAGAGAGAAGAAGAAAACTCCTTCCAGTTCTCTAGATGGCCCCGGGGCCACAGCTGTGCAGGTACACTCTCCAGGTAGTCTGGCGGAGGCGGAAGGAGCTGAACGGAGATTTAAGCTGCCACCACGACAGAAACAAGAGAATCTGCAGTTTGACTCCAGCCATATTACGTGCCTGCTGTAACCAAACAAACAAAAATACCATCTTCTTGTCAAAATGTAACACAATGGAGAGTTCCCACAACAAGTCATTTATAATGTCCAGGACACAATCCAAATTACTTCAGATGAAAGGAGCAGGAAACAGGGGCTGATTCCCAAGGGGGAAAATCACCAAGACGCCAAGGTGCTCCAGATGTTCTAATCAGCAGTGAAGTGCTTTAAAGCAGCTACCATTCTAATACTCAGGTATGGAAAGGGAAAATGCTCGAAATAATGAAAGAAAGTCTCAGCAGAGAAACGTACACTACAACACTGAATAACAGTGACAACCGAAGTACCAAATGAAAGTTCAAGAACTGAAAAATACAGTATCTGGAATAAAAACTTCACTAGATGAATAAAAACTTCTGCAGAATGAAGCTGACAGAGGAGTCAGTGAACTCTTTCAGGATATTGAAGACATGCTAAAGATAGATCAATATCGATTATTCAATCTGAAGAACAGAAAGATGAAAGATTTGAAAAAATGAATCTTAAGGCAACATTAAAACATCTACTATAACTGGATAACAACTGGAACTGATGCTCCCAGGGAAAAAAATGGGAGACAGAATGGGTCAGAAAAAAGCACTTGATAAAAACAATGACCAAAAGTTCCTCAAATACTAGGGAACACATTTAGCAATTCAAGAAGACAAACAAATGCCAAACAAAAATCAAGAAGATAAATAAATTCACAGAAATGATACCTAGGCACACCACTGTCAAACTGCTGAAAACGTAGCCACACTGGAACCCTGGAAAGCCACCGGAGACAAATGACAGGTTGCGTAAGCACGGAGTGCACTGATTGGAGTTACAAGTGCTCATCAGACACAGGGAAGCTAGAAAACATGCCACACACCTTTAATGTGCAAATGAAGAAAGCTCTTCACTCAGTCCATGACGCCACTGGCTGCAGTATCTTGTCAAAAACCTGGACGTGAGCAGGACTTCCTCACACAAACCTTCCAGGACTGCTGAAGAGAGGTACTTCAGCTCTCTCTGCTTGCATCGCTGCCTCCAACCCAACAAAACGTAGCTCGAGCCCTCACGCCTCTCCTGAGTTACAGCAATGGCTGTTCAGTCTCTGTGCCTCAGGCTGACCTCTAATCTCTGCGTGCTTTACATCCCCGCCCAGTTTTCTAAAAACACGGATCACGTCATCCTCTTGCAAAAGTCCCTCCGACTCCCTACGGCACTCAAGATGAAATCAAAACTCTTTAGAACAGCATTCTCAGACTTTTGGGTCTCAGGACTCCTTTATGCTCTTAAAAATTACTGAAGGCCCCAGAGAGGTTTCACGTATTTCGGCTTATGTATCAATGCTTACTGTTTCAGAAACTTAAAGTGAGACATTTTTCAAACACCAGAATCCACAAGTCCATATGCCATTAAACACGAGAGCAGTGATGTCATCACACATAGCCTCTGGAAAATTCTCAGCATACTCTTTGAGAGAATTAAGGTGAAATGGCACATAAAATCTTAGTATTGTTTTGAACTTGTAGACCCCTCCCACAAAAGGGACCGCCAGGGGTCTCAGAACCCATGCCCGTGAGCCCTGCTGGCTGAGATGCTTCACTCCAGTGCCCTGCTGTTCTCTCAGCTCCAGCTAGAGTTCAGGACGCTCCCCGAGAACACACTCTCCCTGCTTCAGGTGTGCACAACCTGTTCCCTGTCAGAGGAAAAGCCTTTCTGTTCCACACTTCCCAGCTAACACCTACTGGTTCCTAAGACTTGGACTGAGCACTACCTCTCCAGAAAGCATTCCTATCATTCCCTGATTGATTCTGATGTCCCTCCTCTCCTCTCCCATAACATCATCCATGGCCGATCTGCATTGTGGCATTTATCAGACAACTAAACCAAGAAATGTCACATGGGTTGTTCATATCTGTGTACCCGGAATGAGGCCCAGAATTTCATTCATGCAGCCAACACACACCATGATCCTTAATGGCTACTGATCTGATGAAGAAATAAAGTCAACCATTCCCCCAAACTCTAAATACAGAATTTAACAACATAGGCACTAAAATCTCGGACATTGCTTGTAGCAATATTTTACATGGTAGGTCTCCTCAGGCAAGGGAAACAAAAGAAAAATAAACAAATGGGACTACATCATACTAAAAGGTTTTGCACAGCAAAGGAAACTATTAGCAAAATGCAAAGACAATGCAGTGAATGGGAGAACATGTTCGCTGATACATCTGATAAAGGGTTAATATCCAAAATTTACAAAGAACTTATAAAAACTCAACACACAAAAAAAACACAAACAATCCCATTTAAAAATAGGCAAAGGACCTGGATAGTCCTCCAAAGAGGACATACAGATGGCCAATAGACACATGAAAAGATGCTCATCACTAATCATCAGAGAAATGCAAATTAAAACACAATGTGATAGCACCTCACATCTGTCAGAATGGCCATCATCAATAAATCAATAAATCAACAAACAAGTGCTGGTGAAGATGTGGAGAAAGGGGAACCCTTTTGCACTGTTGGTGGGAATGCAGATTGGTGCAGCCACTGTGGAAAGCAGTATGGAGATACCTCAAAAATTAAAAATGGATCTGCCTTTTGACCCAGTGATCCCACTTCTGGAAATATATCTGAAGAAACCCCAAAACACTAATTCAAAAGAACATAAGCACCTCATGTTCACTGCAGTATTATTTACAATCACCAAGACATGGAAGCAGCCCAAGTGTCCATCAGTAGATGAGTGGATAAATCAACTACAGGACATTTATATAATGGAATACTACTCAGCAGTTTAAAAAAAAAAGAAAGAAAAAATAATAAAAAAAAGAAAGGAAAATTTTCCCATTTGCAACAGTATAGATGGACTTAAAGAACATTACGCTAAGTGAAATAAGCCAGTCAAAGACAAACACCATATGATTTCACTCATAGTGGAATCTAAGAAACAACTGAAATAACAAGCAACATAGAGACAGACTCATAGACGGAGCGAGATGGCAGTGAGCATCAGGGGAAGTTAAGGGGTGGAGGGATTGAGCAAAAAGGAAAAGAACTCATGCACAACGGTGTGGTTATTGCTGCGGGGAATGGAGGTATTAGGGGGATAAATGGTAATGTAGAAAATATACAATTAAAAAGTTATTACTTCTTAACAAATCATAAAGAAAAATTAACAACCTTCCCAGTCAGGCTACAAGCATGCTAGCTACTGTATTTCCCCATATTAAAATTACAAGGAGGTTCTTCTTTATAACAGAATGTCAGTTAACTAAGGATGAGCATTTCAGACCTCCGAGAGTTCAAATGAAGTGCAGAAATAGAATCTGGGGACAATGGGTGACAGGGATCACCTCTGAGGAAGAAACTGCCCTCAAAACACGCAGTCACCAGGAGAAAATTCTGAGATCATGTAGAAACTGAGAGGGCGATTTCTCACAAAGAAGTGAAAAAGCATCCTAACTATTTTTCACATAAAAGTTACAAAGTAAACAATGAAAAAAATAAACAAGGAAGAAAATGGGAAAATAAGCACAGCAACAAAGTAACAAACATCACACACTTGTTTGTCCAAGGGAACAGCTGCAGAGAGGTGCCACCTGTGAGTATTCTTTCTCTGTAGCCTAGGACTAGTTAGTGCATGAACAGGAAGGGGGAGGACGAAAGGAGCCCTCCAAGGCCTTTGCGTTTTTGCCAAAGGCTGGACTAGCCTTCCGAACACAGCTGGGACCCAGGACAGCATCTACAGCCTCATGTCATCCCAAGTCGTCCCGAATATGAAAGGCCTTGTTCCAGAACTAACAGCGAAACTCAGAAGCTTTAGGAAGAGTTCCACTTTTTAAAGCTTCTAGACCCTGACACACAAAGCATTAAGGCCTTGGGGAAATCTCATTTTCCAAAAGGGAAATTACAATTATGAAAGAGCCATGAAAATATCCAACTTCCAAATATAAACCAGTTTACTGTCAATTCTTTAAATGTGTTTCAGTGTAAGGTGTAAGCCTGGGTTATGTCGACAACAGAGATACTAAGTTTTTAATCTTTCAACAAGTTTTATGTTTTCTTTGATACCAATTTACATTTTTAACACATTAGAATATTCTTGTATCAAACAGCATTGGGGAAAAAACTCCTAATCTTTTATATTTTTTCTTCTAAATATCTTGTAACACTTTTCATAGCTCCAAAAATAGGATCTTAATTAGAAAACATACACTTAATTGAATAACTGCTAACACTCGCAAAAATCCCCACTATACAGAGTGGGTGCAAAGTAGGTTTACAGTTGTTCATATGGGAAATAATATACTAATTAATAAATAATAATACAAGATAAATTCTGTATTGTGTGCTCACAACTGTAAACCACACTGCATCTGTTTCTGGTTTCTAGCCTCCAACACTGAATAGCCACAGAACATACAAAATGTGGCCAAGTATACAGATACAAATTGCCCCCAAATTAGAACTCATGACAAGTTAATTAATCCGCTCAGACTAAAACTTATTAATTTACAAAATAAGAATCCAAAAGTAAATCTGATCTTTTCCCACTTAAAGTTTATAAGACATACAATGCCTACTTCCAAATATCCAAAATATATAAAAATAATAAGTATAGCATGGAAAAAAAATCATACCCTCTCAAAAGAAACTATCTGTGAACCAAAAGGTCGCTGGTTTGATTCCTGGTTAGGGCGCATGCTTGGGTTGTAGGCCAGGTCCCCAGCTGGGGACCTGGAAGAGGCAACCAATTGATATTTCTCTCACACATCAATGTTTCTCTCCCTCTCTTTCTCCCTCCCTTCCCCTCTCTATAAAAATAAATAAAAACTTTTTTTTAAAAAAAAGAAACTATCAGAATAGATTTGTTTCTGAACTCTAATTGGTTCTAAAATTCACCTCAATCAAAAAATTGAAATTTTTCTGAAAGCTTTAAATTTCTTAAAAAAGTACTAAAAAATCTAATAATGTATTTCCACCCAAGGATAAGATCATAAAGACAAATTTAAGCTACTATGAAGCTTTTAATAAAACTTGAGAAGCTATTTTATTTCCTCAAAAACCAACAATACTAAAATATTTTATTCTATACATATATCTGACCATTATATCATTATACTAATTAAGTAATGGAAAGTACATTTTCACCTGCCATAGGGCCCCTCAGGGATGATCGTATACATGAGGCTTGCCAAGTTGGCTACAGAAATACATTATCTTACACTGATTTTAGACCATGAATGAAAAATGTGTAGAACATAGGAATTATGAGGTCAATAAATATATAAGCCATGTAACACATGTCTAAGTGTGCAAATATATGAAGGTGGAACTAAAGGACTGGAAAACTTTTCTTTTTTCCCTGTATTCTCTTAGCTAACTTGAATAGTAAAATTAAAATCATGGCAACAACTTTCTGGATTAACAAACAACATTCAAAAATTCATCAACAGACTTCTTTATATTTACCTTTCTCTGTCCCAAAATCCCATTTATAGAACATAGAGATTTTTTAAAAGTTGGAGCGCAAAGAGGAAGTATCATAGAACATCACGCTGGAAAGAGAATATTGGCACAGGGAAAAGAATTAAGAGAACTTCTAGAAAGAAAGTAGCTTTAAAAAGGGTCCAGAAAAAAGTCTGCCCTAAACAACAGACATACCTTTTACACACATTTTCAAAGTGTGTTTAATTCTACAAGGATTAAAAGTCATCAATTACTTTTGCATTCTCATAGTATGAAAGAATTTCAATCCAAAATGGAACCAGAGGATGTGAACTGGAGAATCTCATGCATACACTGTCAGAAAAAAAGAACTTGAGACCCCACAGACTGATTTCTCAGAAATGCCGGATTTACAGAAGACCTTGACCTATCCTATCTCCTGGCCAATGAACACTAGCCAACAATTCGAGCCCATCCTCAAACCAATGAGCTGACTCGGGCTGGATTCGGGCTGGACTTCCCCTCTTCACACTCCTTGAACATAAACACAGCCCACCCCAAACCCTCAGTAGACTCTCCTATAGTTTGCACAGCATGCATTTCCCACATTGCAATTTCTGTGCTATTGCCAAATATATTCAATTTCTGATCATTTGCATTTGCCTCAGTCTACCTCTTTTTTAGGTTGGTAATAATAACCAAACAAAAACGAGGCACAAAAAGTATTTTTCTAATTGAAGACTACTTTTCAGCTATTAACCTCAAACACAAAACAAAATTTTCCCAAAAATATTATGAGCAGGAACACATATGTATATTGTTGCCTTACGGAGATATTGAGGAAGACCCCTTCAAAGGCAAGACGTTATCGAAATTAAAGTCAACCTCATTACTGGATTCTAATGTATTATGAAGAGTCAGTAAAAAGAAAATCAATTTTTTATTTGTCACGTTAAGTTCCAGACACGAATACATGGGAACAATATATCAATTGTTCCCTAGTCATTATGTTACCTGATTTCCATTATATAAAAAATCCTATTTATATAAATATTTCAAATTTTATGAGAAGTGACACAGAAGTGTTTTGTGTCTTAAACATTTGATATAAGACGACAAATAACACTAAAACTATAATATACCAGTATTCACCATTAGTGCTGATGCCTCACAATATTTTGAAACTTTAAAGGTTTTCATTTAAACATTTGGAAGTCCTACTTTGATTCTTAAAAAAAAAGTAATCAATAATTAAATTCACAGTACAATAAATTTTATGTCACCTTTCTCAGAAATTCACAATTCAGAGGAATTTTGTTGTTGCACTTAGTTCTATTGTTGTTTTTCCTTTCCACAGTATGCAACATTTTTATGCTGTGTCCCTCAGCAAAGCAATTTGTAGGTGATTAGCTTAAAGACAGTTAAAGGTAAGTCTAAAGCCATTTTATCTTACAATTAACATCTGACCCCAACCACGCTGGGATTGGTAGGGCTGCCCCACCAAACCATTACCACATGGAGGTAAATAAAACTATCTGCGGTCTATTTTAGTAACTTTGGTGTTGTTATGTACACTATTTTACATTCAGATTTCTTAAACTGATATTTAAAAATATTAAAAGCCTAAAATTTTAATCCAAACTCTACTGAAAGTTATATGAAATTAAAGAAGTATGTAGTATAAACAGAAATTTATGCCTAAACTTTTATTGTGCCTGAAAAAAATGTACAACTATATATTTTACTAATCTGAACTTAACATAGATATGTCAGAAAATTCTTTGATATATTAGCAATTCAAGTCTTCAATATTTAACAATTAAACACATTTATTCCATTTGCTATGATCGAGGACATTATACACAGTCATGAAGAACACTTCAAAAGCTCATTAGTAACTTCCAATATTGGCGTCCCCCATGTAACAATTCATCTCCGTTACCATCATCATCAAAAGAACATGAAAAATTAGATGCACTGGTCATTTTAAAGCCACTATTTATCAGGCTACAAGTGCTCCTTTAAACTCTCAAAGCATCAAAGTCAGAAAACTTCTGAAAGGGAAAAATGCATGGTGAGGTAATTGAAGGGAATTACTAAGAGGCTCCCCGCTGAGAATAGGGTTGGGCTCGGTTAATTCCGAAAGGCCGGAGGCTTTCCTCCCAGGACAATTTCTCCTTTCTCCTGGGCACGTACCGGAAAATCAAAAAATACCCACTGAGTTAAAATAGGATATTAAAAAACTGAATCTGTAAATGATATTAGACTCAAGTCAGCAGCCCCTTAGCTCCACCATTTGGAAGCTGTATAGTAGTCCCTAAGTGGGCTTCACTTTCCTCTTCCGTGAAATGGGAACTTTATTGCTACTCCTAAAGGAGAACCTTCCATAAGGATTAGATAAGAACACACAATAAAGTACTTAAAAGCCCAAAAGCACTGACAGGGCTGTGAGAGGTGTGAACCTGGGACACTTAAATCAACACCTCTACCCACAGGGTCCTCTTTAAAGAGTTAGTTAGCTCCTCACTGGGCCTCGAAGAATAATTATGAAAATAGTCCAATCCCTCAAGAATGTAAAGGTAAATGGGAAAACAAAAAGACAACTGAAAATTATAGTCCTTGTTAAATGATCAGTTTCTAAAAATTCCACAAGTGCCACACAGAAGCAGCTTGGGAACATGAAGGGACACAGTTTAACACGTGATTAAGGCTGAGTCACCGTCAGGCATGAGTGGCCATTCAGTTTAACTGTGTCGCTGTTCATTTAACATTAAAACCGCAAGTGAAAAAAAATTTTGAAAAACAAAAGGAGAAAATTTTAAATGGCAGGCAAATAAGAACAAAACATTTACAATTTTTAGCAATAAAAGGCGTACCCGTTAAAGTAAAGACTGCTCAGCTGTAAAAGTAACCCTACACAATTCTGACAATGTTTGGGGAGGGTGTCTTAAAAATCTTTAATAAAGCATGAGACTGTTATGGTAGGTAAATTATACTTCAATAAGGTTGTGAAAATAGAAATAAAAATACAGTGTACAAGGAGAAAGGGACTTTGCATCCGTGTAGACGCACTATGACTGTGACATCACCAGCAGAAGGACATTACTCCTCCAGCGAGAGGAGGAGGAGAAAGGAGGAGCAGGTGGCGGGGGCTGGCCGGGGGTATCTGGTTACCAGCCACGGTTCTTCCCTTTGTGCACACTCCACAGTGTCTTCCTTACCTTTCTGGGATGCGGCATGTTTCCTTACTTCCGGTGTCCACAGCTTCTTACTTGCCTTAGCTCATCCTCCCAACCCCACGAAGCAGGTTTTACTAGTCTTGCAGTTAGAAAACCAAAGCACAGAGAAGTTCAGGAACTTGCTCATGCTTACATGTAGCAGTTTACAAAGCACTTTCATACACGTGAATTTTACTCTTAGCTGTCCAGTGTCAAGAAGCTACCATTTCTGTGTAAACGTCCATCAACCTTTTTCGCATCCACTGTACATGCACAGTACTATAGGAAACACAAAGATGAAAAAACAGGGTCAAACAGGAGACAAAGCTAAGCAAAAATGACTGTTTTAAAAGAGATGGCTATACATGCGCTACAGGTAAAAACAAAGTAGTAGAACAATATGTAGAAGAAAGATTATTGCTGGAGAGGATAATCAAAACTTCTCAGAATGAGGGACTTGACGGGAACAGTGAGAAGACTAAATGTGGAATGAGCCAAAGACCATATAAGCACAACCCCAGGCAGACAACAGTGTGATGACGGCCAGAGGGAAGGGGGACAAGTATGGGGTGGAGGTGGACAGGGGGTGGGGCAGAAAATGGGGACATCGGTAACAGTGTAAACAATAAAGTTAAGAAAGAGAAGACTAAATGTGAAAATAAAAGTCTGCAAAAATGTCTATGGCCTTGCATTAACGAACCTCACTCATGGGGACTCCGTACTCCCTTATCGACTTTCTAAATGCCATTGACATAGCACCTGCTACCATCCAGCCCTGCTGCCCACCTGAAACTCCTAACAGGAGATAAGGCATCTATCTCTTCTTCTGATCAGGAGGAGAACTCAGAAACAAAATTCCAAAAGCTCCAGAGAATGGGGTTTTAAAGGCGGAGACCATGACAAACTAATGGAGAGACAGGGGCAAAGGCGCCTTCCACTCCCGGCACAACACATGCCTCCTCTACAGCCTCCAACACCAAGGTGCCCCCTCTTCCTTCGTGAGCCCCCGGCGCTTGAAGGAAGCAAAAGTAGTAAAGAAAAGAGAGAAGGGGCGAGACTCAGTAAGTCTCATAGTGCGGTAACCAAAGGCAACACACCCATCAGCTAGCCATTTAAGAAGTCGGAAGAAGTGAGAGGAGAAGCCAAGGAACAAGACGTAAGATTGATACTCAAATGAAATGGAAATCCCGTTCCCTGCACGCATATCACAAAAGGAGTAAAGAAAACCAAAATTGGTTCTTTGAAGTGATCAACAAGATACATATACCACTGGATAGTGTAGTGGGATTTAAAAAAAAAAAGGATAAACTACAATGAGCTAAATACTGACTGAAATGTGGCAAAAACAAAGATGTAATATAATGGCAGTTTTTTGTTTTTGTTTTTTTTCTCCATAAAAATGTAAGCCTGGGGATTTTATCTACTTGTTTGTTGCTGTGTCCCCACCAGCTGTATTGTCTGTGATATAGTAAATGCTAAATAAACATTTTTCTCTGTAAAAATACATAGCTTTTTTACAAGAATATTATATAAACTATTAACTACAATTTGAGAATACAAAAAGGAGAGGTTTCTAGAATCATATAAAATGTCAAAAGAAATGAAAGAAATGGATTTTTATTGTTGCATTTTTAATCTTTATAATTTATTGATCTTAGAGAGAAAGAGAAAGAAGAGTGACAGACAGTGAGAGTGAGAGAGAGAGAGAGACATTAATTAGTTGTTCCACTTATTTATGCACTCATTGGTTGTTTCTTGTCTGTGCCCTGGACAGGGATTGAACCTACAACCTCAGCATATCAGGATGATACTCTAACCAACTGAACTACCCAGCCAGGGCAAAAATAGATTTTTAACCAGTCCTTCCCTGAAATATGCCCACCTTTAAATGTTTTCACACTTGAGAGAATAAAAGAGGAAGTAAACACAATTCATTTTTATGAGGCTAGTAAAATCTTGACCCCAAATCTAAATAATGACCAAAAAGAAAAATATATAGGGCTAATTCACTTAAGAATATAAATGAGAACCCTGAGCTGTGGGACTCAGTCGGCCGGGCATCAACCCACAAACCAAAAGGCCGCAGGTTCGATTCGCAGACAGGGCTCATGCCCCGGCTGCAGGTTTGGTCCCCAGGTGGGGTGCGTGCAGTGTTTCTCTCCCCCTCTCTCCCTCCCTTCCTCTCGCTCTAAAAATAAAAATTTTTAAAAATTTTTAAATAGAGTATAAATGAGGAAAAAATCTTAGGAAAACATCAAATAAAAGCTAACAGAGTTTTTTTTTAATTATCATCACAAAGGGTTTATTCCAAGGAAGCAAGGTTAGCTTAATTATCAGCACATCTGTCAGTATATTTCGCCACATGAATGAATTAGATTAAAAAAAAAAACTCACATAACTGTAAAAGATGCCAAAAACTTATCTAATGAAATTTAATGTCTGATAATGATAAATTTTCTCAAAGCCAGGAATAGCTGCAAGAGCCCATAAACTGATTTTTAAGCAATATGTATCCAAAACTATGGCATAAAGTAGAATAATAGAAAGTAGAATACAGAAGAATAATAAAGTCATGGCATAAACTGTTATATAAAAGAGAAACCTTTGGTGCATCCTTGTTAAGATGAGAACCAGTCAAGGATGCCACACAATGCTGTAGATCCTGACCAATGTAGTAAGAAAAAAATATGACAGAGGGAAGGACAGAGATAAAGTTGCCACTATTTAGAGATGATTTGATTACCTACAGAGAAAAATCAGTCAACCCTTAGAACTAATGAGAGAGCCGAGTCCCCAAATTCAAGGCAAGCTTCTCAATAGCATTTTTCTACTGTAACAAATTAGAAGCTAGAATTGAATGAGATACCATTCAGAGCAACAGGAAAACTATGACGTTCCTAAGTTTAACCTGATAAATAAGAACTTTATCCATAATTTTAAAAACCTATCAAAAGAATATTAAAGAAGACTTGAAAATTAAAGGAATATATCAGGTTCACAGATGGAATAAAATATTGTAAAGGTGTCAATTCTCCCCAAACTGATCTAGAAATTCAAGCAATTTCAATCAAATACTACCTGGATTATTTGAAGAACTCTCTAAACTAACTTCAAAGTTTATACAGAAAAGTACAAGTTTTCAAATAGAGAAATCAATTTTAAAACACTGCAGTAAGAAGAGGTTCATACCGCCTAATATTTGACATCGCTCAGAGTCAATAAAACAGTGATGCCGGCACAGCAACAGACAAACGAACAGGAGAAAACTCTAGAACCGGCTCGTGTCTATATGGGCCTTGACGGACAAGGGGACAGGTTACTCGGGACGTGGTGCTAGGAAAACTGGAAGACACTGTGCTGGGAAAGGCTGACTACTACCTCACACCACGTACAAACAACACTCCAAACTCAGTGATGACCCAAATGTGAATATAAAATTATAGAGGCATCAGAAGGCTGAAGAGAAGGATACCTTTATGGCTAAGGAACCATAAAATTCTTAACCATAACACAAGAATGGATGTGTGTGACACCAAAGTAAAGAGCTGATGTTCAAGAAAGGACACCAAAGAACACAAACAATAGGTGTGCCGGAGGCAACAGAAGGATGTTCCTTCTCACATCAGTGTGTCTCTCCCTCTCTCTTTCCCTCGCTTCCCCCGTCTCTAAAATCAATAGGGTCCTTATTTAACATTACATACCTCAGTCTCATTACTTAAGATCTTGATCTACTCTTGTTTCTTCTTCCTTTCATCTTCTATCTCAAAACCTCTGTTATAACTTAGTTATATATATTTTTCAGATATTTTCCTTAGATCCTATCATGAGTTTAAAAAAAAAAAAAAGAACCTTTCGGAATAGCTGAGATCGGAAAATGTCTTTCTGTTATCTCATAGGTGAAAGATCATTGTGTGGCTGTAGAAGTTTCAGACTGCAGACTCTGTCCCCAAGCTCTGTAGAATTGCTCCACTGTCTTCTCATTCCCAGTGCTGTAGACGAGAAGTCTTCTGATCTGGAAGCTGGCTATATATTTTTCTCCATCAGAATATATCGGATCTTATCTGCCTCATTGAAATCACTCACGTCTTTTTGCAGCTCTTTGTGTTTGCATTTACGTCTCCTATGACTCTTCTCAAAGTCGTTTCCTGATCTCTGTCTCTGTAGATTTGCTCTGTGGCTGAGATTTCTTTAAGGCCACTGATCTTGGTAACTCCAGTGCTTCAATTCATCAGCAAATATTTTAGTTCATGAATTATATATTTTTTGGTTACAAAAAGAAATTTTTTCTTGATTTGAATTTCCTGCATTGCTCATTTTTTGCTCAAGTTGTCACCCAAGTGCTCTAGTAGCTCTGTTTCGTTCGAGTTGGGAAGATTTTGCTTGTTCTCCCTTTTGCTGCTTGAGCCTGATAAGTATCTGGCTACTTTTCCTTGTCTCCTCATTGCAACTCATGTCCAGCTTCTGAGCTGCCTTGTGTGGTGGAGGCCCGGTGGCTTCTGTCCAGGTGGTGGGCAGGCAATCTGCAGGTAGATCCTCGTTCTGTCTTGGGACACCAGAAGGAAATTTCCCTGCTCCTAGGTGTCTATGCTCTTCTACCCTTGTGTGCAGGGGACAGTCCCCTACCTGCTCTCTTCCTGGAGGTCATGGAAACTGATGGTGTTGTTCCCCTAGGGATCCGGATCTGTCCATGGGTCCAGAGAAGGTGGATAGCTTGAATTTGAAGTTGGGGCGGGGGGTTCGAGGAAAAAAACTATTTAATATGCTACCAACTCCAGGTACATATAAAAACATTTTAAGCTTTCTAGAGATGTGCTGTTAACATTTATCATGTTTCTACCACCTATACAGTAATTTAGAGTGGTTATTCACCTTTGATATATATTTAAGTTTTTCTTGAACTTTAGCATTTTTTAATGCATAAAGATGTTTTTATACTCAAACCTGGACTGTGACATTTTTTTCTTAAATTATGACTTTGGAATAAATACAGGCACATTTTGTGTACTAAGGGGTTGCCATAGTTATGGTTTCTGAGATGCCATGCTTAGCCTCTGGTTAGTCAACTATAGAATGTCCACAGTGAGAGCCAGTGGAGAGAAATCCTAGCCAGCAAGTTTCATTTGAATGTAAAACGTGTGGCTCTTGGAAAGGTTATGTCGATTCTGTTGGCTACGAAACAGCTGAGTTCAGAACTGGCACACAGGAGCCTCTATTAGGACCAGCCCCGTGAAGATTAGACTTCAGGATTTTTCTTTTCCCTTCCTTCCATGAGTCATGTCCAAGGATGAGTTGTGCCAAAAAGTTTGTTCGGTTTTTAAGTAAAAATAAAATACATTTTTCATTTTCACCAATAACTTTATGGAACAACATATTCACCATTTTGTTCCACTACCTTCTGCCATCTTTCAGACAACTTCATAATTCCATCTTCCCAAAACTTTTTATCTTTTTGAGCAAAGAACTGTTCCAGGTGCCTTTTGCAGTCTTCCAGGGAATTGAAATTTTTTTCATTAAGAGAATTTTGTAAAAACAGAAATAAACAGAAATCCGAAGATGCCATGTCTAGTGAATACAGCAGATGAATCAACTTCCTGACCAAGCTGGAACAGTTTTTGCCTGGTCATCAAAGAAACACAGGTCTTATTTTATCCTGATGGGAGATTACATGTTTTTTGTTGACTAATTCTGGCCGCTTTTCATCGAGTGCTGCTTTCCGTTGGTCTAATTGGGAGCAGTGCTTGTTGGAATTAATTGTCTGGTTTTCCAGAAGGAGCTCATAATAGAGGACTCCTTCCCAGTCCCACCACATACACAACATCGCCTTTTTTGGGTGAAGACCAACCAGCCTTTGGTGTGGTTGGTGGTGGTTCACTTCACTTGCCCCACGATCTCTTCTGTTCCACATTATTGTAAAGTATCCACTTTTCATCGCTTACCACAATTTGTTTTAAAAATGGAATGTTTTCATTATATTTAAGTAGAGAATGTGATTCTCAACTTATTTGGAACCCAAACATCAAAGCTTTTAATATAACCAAGCTGGTGCAAATGATTTTCAATGCTTGATTTGAATATTTTGAGTACGTCAACTATCTCTCAAGTGGTATAACATTGATTGTTCTCAATTAATGTCTTGACTTGGTCACTATCAACTGGTCTGCCTGACCATGGAGCATCGTCCAGTGAGAAATCTCCAGTATGAAACTTCACAAACCACTTTTGACACATTCGATCAGTCACAGCACCTTCTTCATACACTACGCAAATTTTTTTGCATTCCACTTGTATTTTTACCTTTCTTGAAACAATAAAGCATAACATGCTGGAAAAAGTTGCATAATTTCTTCCACCTTCAATATTGAAATGGATGCACAAAAAGTCACCAATTTTGAAGAGGTTTTTTTAAATGCATGTGATATGACAGCTGCACAATACAATCTAAACAAGATGTTTCCAATGAAGTTCAAGACAACTAAGTGTACTAGAGCCATCTTACAGAAAAAAAAACAATGAACATTTTGGCCAACCCAGTATTACACTGCTGTGTGAATTTTGGACCAAAATTATAGTCTTATTCTCATGGAGCAATGGTTCTCAACTGGGGGGTGATTTTGTCTCCCAGGTGACATTTGGGGATGTCTGGAGACCTTTATTGTTGCAGCTGGGGCAGGAGTGCAACTGACTTCTCGTGGGTAGCGATCAGGGATGCTGCCAACCCTCGGACAACACACAGGTGAGATCCCACCCCACAGGTTTATCTGGCCCCAAATGCCAATAGTGCGGAAGTTGAGAAATCCTGTTCTTGAGTCTAGACCTTTCCTCCAAGTATTTTTGACATTATTTGCTATTTTAAAATATGTAATTACACTTAGTACTTGAAAAGTTGCCTGCTTCTTTTCCTGCAGAGAATGTGCGATTGGACATCACAGCGGTAGCCGCATTATCAAACACCAAGGCATGCATGCAGTTTCCTGGGAGCAGCGAGACGTTCCGTGTGTCGCCGGGGGAGCACAATGAGAAGGGCATGGTCTCCTCCAAAGGACTGATTAATGAAAGGAGGTGACACAATCAATCTGAACGATAAAATACGGTTTAAAATGGTTTAATTACCTAGAAGTGGTCTCCAAGAGTCAATGTACAGAGCGCCACTGGCTCACGTCTGGCACCCCGCTTGATCCCTCAGCTGTGTCCTTCTTATAAACCCAGCTCCCCCTCGACGGATCGCCCAGCAGCTCTCCTGAGCCAGTCAGTGTGGATTATTAGGATAGGGAAACTTATGAGTTGATGACATAACTGCAGACCTAAGAAATATATGAGGAAGGTATAATATCATTGCTTCAAATCCCTCCTCTGTCCCCTTTATTTGAGAAAAACTAGTTACCACTTGTACCCGGATGATTTTAAATAGTAGTGGTAGGCAGGTATAATTTTCCTGAAAGATGTAAAAATGATATCCAATTCACAAAAGCTCATCATTGTTTGGAGAGTAAAATTATTAACAAAGTTTTTGTCAACCATAAGTAGCCTTGATGATGGCTCAGTAGACGTTTCTTAAAAGAAAAAATGTTGAACAAATTCCATGCTTTGCATGTAATGTTGGTACTATAAATTCTTATTGAAAGAGAACTGAGACTTAGTGGCTTAGACATGTAGCTTCTGGAGGGAAGGAATGCTGAGGAAGAGAAGGAAAGTCGTCAGTACTACTGGAGGCCGTTGGGAACAGCCTCCGGTTTAGGGGTTAAGGGGGTACACACCAAGTCTCTGACACAGAGCCCAGTAAGTAGTGTTCTGTCATTCCAGTGAATTTAGACCTGCAATTCTGTTCCTGTTAATCAGGACATAATTCACAACTTGACATTAGGAATATCAGACATATTTATGTACTACTCAAATATAAACTTAGGAGACACTAATCACTTAATGCATCATGATCTTAAAGCTAGCGATGAAAAATTAGAATCCATTGTGTACTTTTCTTTCTCTGCAACCATAGAGGATCTCTCCATGGCAAATATTAAAATCGTAAGACAACACTAAACTAGTTTTGTTTTTGTTGTGTTATTTTTTATTTAAATTTATTACAGTGAAACTGGTTAACACAATTATACAGGATTCAGGTGCACAATCCCACAACACATCATCTGTACACCGTACTGCGTGTTCACTGCCCCAAGCCAAGTCTCCTTCCAACACCGTTTACCCTCCCTATAGCCTCTCCCAGCGCCCCCATCCCCCACAATGACCGCACTGTTGCCATTGCCTTTCTCATTTTCATCATCACTACACTATCCTCTGCCCTTCCCTCAAATAAAAAATCTGGACTATAAATCAGGATTCCGGCAGGAAATCGATCACAATTCACATGATTTACATGAAGAGACTTTAAAGAAACAGAGCTCTTACATGCGTGTAGGGAGAGGGGAGGGAACCAACAAGGGAGGTCAAGGCACAGAAGGCAGCAAGCGTGGGAAGGCATCTTTGGGAGTGGCAGGTTAGAGAGGGAAACGCTGTTGGTAAAAACCAGAAAAACACATCTGGGCCCTTGAGGAGGACTGGCAGATGGGAGTTTTAGTTGTCAAGGTTCTTGGGAGGCAGTGGGAGGGAATGGGGAAGAAACCTCTGACCCTACCATCACTCTTTCTTATCTCCATCTGACACACCCTGATGGCCAAATCCAACCGAGGCCAACTGGCTCAATAGCCACGATGATGCAGTACTCAGGGGCAGCCTCCTGTCACACAGGAAGGGGCTACAATCAGACCTAGGGGAAGCCAGGAAATGCACGGGGGTCAGCTATAAAATTACACCTCAACAAAAATTGTAAATAATTATAACCCTCATTCAATCCGTGTTTTTCCTACTCCTTTATGCTATGATGCAATGGACATCTATAATGTATACAAACCTACTGGCCTTCTGGTTAAACACAATGAACTGGCTGCACATCTCGCTTCGTCGCCTCCCAAAAACCCCGCCAAAATGACAACATGAAATTTAAGGCTTTACCTTCAAGACAAAGGTAATCGGAAAAGACACAATAGTAGAAGAAAACGAGAATAATATTTTGGGGAAAAGAAGGAAATTTCAACCTTGGGACATGCAAAGGGAAAAAGCAAAGCAGGTAAGTTCCCCTAGAATAGATTCAGAGGGTCTAGAGCCAACAGACCCTTCGAGTAGGAGAGGGGTAGTAAGGAAGACGGCTGGATATACGGAGGTTGGTAGAAAATGTAGAAAACAGATGGACAAGGATCATCAGAGATTTAAAAGAAACTTTCAACTTAAAAGAGACCAAAGCTGAAAGGGAAAGAACGAAAAAGATGGGGTGAGGAGGAGAGGAAGGAAGGGAGGGAGGGAGGGAGGGAGGGAGGGACAGAGGTGGTTGGAAGAAACAAGGACAATGCTAGGAGCAAGGAAAAAAACAATAATAATGCAATATCCTCAGAGAGCTAAGACACTAGACTGCAATCATCACAAAGCAAAATGCTATGAGAAAAAAACAATTAGAAAATAAGTGTGGCAGAGATGTCACTGTCAACATGGTCAACATCTTCCTCCTTAGTAACAGAACCCCAATATCATTTGCAGCAATGATGTGTCCAGCTAAAAATATTTTCTAGATTCTCTTGCAGTTAAGGGTGACCAATGTAAGTGAAAATGTATGAGTGGGCTTCCCAGAAAGTTCTCCTTTATGGCACTAGCAGAACCTCAAATTGATCTCCTTCCAGCCTGGACTAGCCGCAAGCTAGTCCAGAGATGACTGACGCTTCTGAGTCCCACATTATGCCAAATGCTGAGAGGCACTGGCCACATCATAAGTTTGTGCCCCGAAATGACCCACCCAAAATGCAATTCTCCCCGAATTGCATTGTTTCAGTTTTACAAAGGATTTTAACATCACATTGGTCATTACGAGTACAAAGAGGGTTGCTGTAACTAAATTGAATAATAAAACCTGAATCTTAAATGACTTGGTAATAATCAAGGAGCCAGAAACTCATCTGGAAGTTATTAAGCAAAGTAGATTCATTTTCTTACACAAAAAGGGATTACTGTAAATTACAGTGTGGCTGTCAACCACATTCTTTTACCAGAACTAAAGCCAAATTTCAAAAATATCAGCTATTTGGCAAGTTATACCTTTAAGGACTTACAAGCATTTTCCAAGTCTAAAAATGTTTGCAAATTGGCTTAAAAAGAGTCAGTTGTATAAACTATCCTTTAAACAAAATACCTAAAAATGCATCTCTTTTCTTCATGAAACCATAAAAGCTTCTCTTTTCTAAAGTAGCTCATTAGGCTAGTTTTTAGTAAGACATCATAAAATGTTCTTCTTGGAAAGATCTTACAATTGTCTTTCCCAAACTGAATACAGCAGAAGAGTTGAATTGAAAGGATGGCTCCAAGACGCAGCAAACTGAAAAGTAATTTAAAGAATAAAAAAGATGCATAGGAACAAAAAATAATTGAGAAAACAACTTATTTATTTATTTATTTATTTCATGAAAAGAACAAACGTAACACATTGATCTACATGCCCTACTCTCTAACGTGAAACTTCACACAGATAGGAGCTAACAGAAGGGAGCAGTGAGCGCAAGAACACATGCCTGTGTTTGCAACAGTGCAACAAAAAGGGAATTCTGTTCCTTCAACTTAAAAGTCTTAGGCACGTCGCTAACCTTAGATTCAGAAGTCCAATGACAGAAAGGAGTCAATAGCAAAAAAGTGCAGAAAGGAAAATGAGGGTCCCTGGAGAGAAGAGGACAGAAATACCATCAAGAAACAGAACCCATTACTCTCAAGGTATTTGTTCATCCCAACCTTAATTTCTCATAGATTAAAAGATTTTTACTACAGTTAAGAACAATATAAAAAGAGCTTAACAAAAACCCACATTCACAAATCAGAGGTTAGGACAAAAAGTTATCGAAGTGCGTGGATGGATTCACACACACACATATACATGTGACCTTACAAATTAGCCAATCTAGCAGAGACGAGAAACTCATCGCTTAATAATCCATTTTCTGTAAAGATTTGACAATAATAATAATAATAATAATAATGGCACTGTGTGTTGAGTATCTGAACACATTTCACATTTTTGTCTATACCTTATCACCACCTTGCAATCCTCATTGTGTAGTGGTAGCCATTTGGGCCTGGGGATGCTACATGCCTTGTCCATGGTCACACATGTTACACTGAGACCTGCCATGTGCAAGCTGTGCCTATGCACTGTCACCCCCAATGCTGCCACTCTTTCCAGGACACCGCTCCAGGGCCCAGAAAGAAACAAAGGCACAATGTGCCACAAATGTAACCTCCACGGCACTTACGGGAATCTCTACTTCAAAGTCAGAAATGGTTTATTTCCTTTTTTATTAGCATCTGTTCCCAGATTAATATGACTTCAAGTTTCATAGAGTCAGTAAATCAAATTAAGATACATGTATTCTAAACATTAAAAAGCAAGTATCTTTACCAAATTACTATCAGCTAAAAACCCTAAGGACAGAAGAGACATTTTCCCTGTTTAGAAAATGAGGAAGTAAATTCAGAAGATAAAGTGACTTCCAGGTGACATTTAGTATGTCAAGGTCACAGATTTCTAAAATATGTTGAGTGCTTCAACTTTAGTACTTTATATAGCAGACCACAATTTTTTTTCAGACCCCTTGTCCTAAAGTATATTTCCCTTAAATCTGTAGGGTTTGTACTTCTACTATATCTAGTAATGTAGGCTAGAAGTAGGGATGGGTTTTATTAACCCAACTGAAGAGAATATTGATTTCCTGCCAACTTCTCTTACCTGTTTTCTCATGGTGTCCCTATACTAAGACTCTCCAGAAGATTTTCTACAGCTTGGTTTGGCTCTCATACTGACACTCCAAAGCTGTACTTTGAACAACTGAGAGACGGCTCTGTTTCCAAAGTCATTGGCCTCGTTCCCATTTCTTTCCCCCAGATCACATCTTCTAGTTTTGAACACCGTTGATAATCCTCTTCCTGTCTCTACAAAACCTAGAGTTCCTCTAGGATCCCTACCACATTCTTGGTTTTCTGCCTAGCTCTTTGACCATGGCCTCTCTTTCCTCTTCCTGTCCTCTTAACAGAAGATACTTCCCAAGGCTAAGTCCTTGTTCCTCTCTATATGGTATGGTCTTTTCCTTTCACTGACCCATACTGTCTCCTGGATTCCGACATCATTTGATATGGCAATTACAGGAAAAAAAAATAAAAAGGTCTTTATCTATAATCGGGTCCTGTAATTCTCATTACTTTCAAATAAGCACCTTCCACACTAAGTAGACTTCTAGCTTCACTGTCCTGCCAACAGGATAATCCAAAAACCCTTGCTCATACTAGTACCACCTCTACCCAATGCAACTGCCCTCCACTTCACTTTCCACCCATCGTCTCTCTGGTCCAGTTCAAAAAGGATCTTCCCTAGTAGCTTCCAAGTGCTTCTCCCATCCTCAAACTGCCCGCAGATTTGCTGTTCACCGTGTCCGCATTTACTCCATGCGCTGTGACCATTTTCTCCCGATTCGGACCAGGGCAGAAAGAACCACCATCGCAAGTGTCCTCACGGTTCCCTTCCTCACCACAAAGGCACTGCCTCTCAGCTCATCGCACCCCAGGAGCGGGAAGTCATTCTCATCTCCGCATGAATTTACACTGCATTTTATATCAAGTCAAAGCAGTTTCCTATACTTTTTAACTTAGCCCTAATTGTGAAATAGGAAATGGAAAGAGACCAAGACAACACGTGGAACAGCTAATAGCAGCACATCACGGTGAGTGTGCCAAAACAGCAGGTACAACTATGAAAGAGGGCGGGAAACAGAGGAAGGTAAACGAAGGGGTGGAGAGCTTGAGTTTGTCTGTTAGAAAAACCTGACTTCAAATGCTGGTTCTACCAGCTGTGTGGGGCTGGGAAAGAAACAAGTTTTCTGAGCCACTCTTTTCTCATCTGTAAAAAATACACGTATTTATAAAAAGAACAGTATCACTCAATTCATATGACAGCAAGGAGGAATAATTTTTTAAAAACCAAGTTAAGAGAATGCTAGCCTTCGTCAAAACAGACAAGGAGTTTCATCTCCCTTTTCCCTCACTTCTGAGCAAAGTCCTTCGAGAGCCTCCACTCCTCAGCTGTATGAGCCGCTTCGGTGGGCTTCCTGACCAACTGGCCTGAAGAGCAGCACCGTGGACGCCTGAGGGGGCTTCGGATGTTCGAGTTGGGGCAGGTGGAAGAAATGTTCCTGTTCTCAAATTTTTACCCATTTTCTTTTCTTTCTAAACCGGGTAAAGCTATTTCTTGCTTTTCTGTCCCTAATTAGCAGCTAGGCATCATCCAAGCTCAAGCTAGAGCTCACTATCAGAGACCTGTAAGGTACTTCTGTGACTAATTCCCGAAGTTTCTGACAATGTATGTCCCCAGCACAGGATATTCAGCTAAGGAGACTTGTCTTCAAATTTTCTGGGATGTTTATATCTTGTTTATCTTTGGACATCTTTACAATTAGATGAACAAAGTCTATTTCTCATGGTTTAAGCTTGTGTTTTAAAAAAACATGCTTTAAACATAATCTGGAACTGAACTTGAGGAATAAGAAAAATCCTAATGTAGCAAAACCAACTTCTCTTGGTGAAAGCACAGCCAGGAAGACAGTCCGATCACAGGGGTAAAAAGATTTCAAGTATAAAGAATTAAAAGACATTTGTTCATTCACTCATTTATTTATCCAACGAATACATACTGAGTGCCTACTAAATAGCTGGCACTACTAAGGCTTGGAAACAAATTAAGGCCTTGCTCATAAGCACTTATATTCTAGTGGGAATAACAACTAGATATATCATACAAAAGCCAAGTGATGACAAGTGCTATGGAACACAAAGGTACAAAATGACAAGGGTGGTTATTTTATGGGGTGGGAGCAGAAGGGGGGGTATCATTTAAGCTGAGATCTGAGTAAGTGAGAAAAATGTATCTGTGCAGAAGGAACAGTAACACAAAGGCTCTCAAATGAAAACCTTCTTCGGACAGTTGAGGAAAAGTAGGGAGTCGGTATGACTGGAGCGTGGTAAACAAGACAAAAAGTGGGGGCGGAGATGAGACAGGCAAGCAGGGGACAGATCGTGGCTTCACAATTCAGATTTTACTCTGAGTGTAACGGGTAGGCATTGTTGCGGGGTGGGGAACAGGAAGAGAAGACACAGTCGGATGCGTACTCTCCGGTTTACATTTTGAAACAGGAATCTGGTTGTTACTCTGGAAGCAGGGAGGTGATAGCGGATATCACAGGAAGCAGTCAGATTCTGGAAATATTTGAAGATAGAGCCTACTGGATTTCTCGACAGACTGGACGTGGCGTATGACAGAAATAGAACAATAAGGACTGAATGTGGCACTTGACAGAAACAATAAGGACTGAATGTGGCATATGACAGAAATAGAACAATAAGGACTTCAAAGATGGGGACCTGAGCAAAAGGGTGAACGGTGGTACCATTTACTAAGATGAGAAACTGTGGGGGCATGAGTAGGTAGACAGCAGGAAGGGGGAGGAACTAGGAGTTGTTTTACACAAAATGTGATGTGCCTATCTAACCTACAATTGGGAATCTCTAGTACAGTGATTTTCAACCACTGTGCTGCAAGAATTCTTAAAACATGCAATACCTGACTATTAGTCGGGAACACTGACCTCTTTTCCCTTAGAGTGTCAAATTAAAAAAATGATAACAGTCAACACAACAATAGCCATCCAATGTGAATGAATCAAAATTAAACCTATTTTTTTGTCACAGCAGCAAAAAATATATGTTTTGGTGTGCCAAAGAATTTTCGTAGTTTATGTGTGCCATGAGATGGAAAGGGTTGAAAATCTCTGCTTTCGTCGAAAATATATGAGTCAAGAGGCCAGGAATACAAACGTGGAAGTCATCAGCATGCGGACGGTGTAGAAAGCTATGGGTCTCACAGCGTCTGCTAAGGAGAGACTGAGGATGAACAGGAGAAAACATGGGAAGATGAGCCCAGGCATACTCTAATATTTACTGATCAAAACAATAAGAAGGATTTAGCAAAGCAAAATCAGAAACATCAATTAAAGTGGAAGAAAAGTCCAGAAGGCAACTGAAGGAAGTGTGTTCCAGAAGGGAAGTGTGACCAACTGTGTCTGCTGCTGTTGACAGACTGACAGTATCTTCTCTGGGCAAAAGTTCCAAAGTAATCGTGCACCACTCAGAAAGGAAAGGTAAAATGTTTGCTTATTTTTTCTCCTTCATCACACAGAATAAAAGACAAACAAATGAGAAAACAGAACCAGAGACATGGAAATAAGGAATAAACTGACAGCAACCAGAGGGGAGGGGGATGGGGGTAATGGGGGAAAGAAGGGGAAAATGAGGGAAAGAAGGGTGGGGGTCTAGTCAAGGAGCGTGTATAAAGGACCCACGGACATGGACAACGGGGTGGGGACTGACTGTGGGAGCAGGGGGTTGGTGGGGCAGGGGAAAGCAATGGGGGAAAATTGGGACAACTGTAATTGAACAACAATGAAGGAAGGAAGGAAGGAAGGAAGGAAGGAAGGAAGGAAGGAAGGAAGGAAGGAAGGAAGGAAGGAAGGAAGGAGGGGCAAGGCAAGGCAGAAAGAATTTTTTTTTTAAGATTTTTTTTTAAGTACTTTTTCTTTTCCTTTTAGATTTTATTTATTTATCTTTAGAGGGGAAGGGAAGGAGAGAGGGAGAGAAACATCAATGTGCGGTTGCCTCTTGTATATCCCCTGCCGGGAACTGGCCTGGCAACCCAGGCATGTGCCCTGACTGGGAATCGAACCGCGATCCTTCGGTTCGCAGGCCCACGCTCAATCCACTGAGCTACACCAGCCAGGGCAGAATTTTTTTTTAAAGTCTAATGAGAAAGAATTTGAGAACCAAAGTGAATAATGAGATTCGCAATGACTGCACTTCCTTTGGATATTATAAAATTGTGGTGTAAAAAAATAACTCAGATATTTTCTTCCAACCTCAGATACCTAGGTCAAATTTCAATCTAGTTGAGAAGGCAAAAATCCTTGATTATGCTCTTTGCTTCAGTACTTACACGTCTGAAACACAAGAAAGTATGTGCAGCAAAGCATGACATATATTTGGAAATTCTACAGACTGTACAATAAGAATCTGTAGAATTTTTGTTAAGCCATGGACTACTGGTCCATATAAGAAAAGAAACTGAGCCCTGGCTGGCATGGCTCAGTTGGTTGGGTGCAGTACTGCGAGTGAAGGGTCACCAGTTCGATTCCCAGTCAGGTTTGCAGGTCTGATCCCTAGTTGGGGACACACAAGAGGCAACCAATCGGTGTTTCTCTCCCTCCTCTTCTCCTTCCCTTTCCCTCCCTCTAAATAAATAAATAATTTTTGAAGAAAAGAAACTGATAATTTTATAAATTGTATCAATGAAAAGAAACTAGTTAAATAAAACTGATCTCCTACTCCACTTCAAAATATAACTCAATGTCACCATATAAAAATACTTCCCTTTTATAATGTTTTAAGTGGTTTATTGAGCATGAATCCATTCACTTAGATACACATAGTCCATAAATCTAAAGCAGGGGTGTCAAACTCATCTTCACTGGGGACCACATCAGCCTCCCGGTTGTCTTCAAAGGGCTGTGGAATTTTAGGACTGTATAAATGTAACTACTCCTTAGTTAAGCAAGAGCTCAGCACTGCCACCGAGTAAAACAAGGTGGAGGGCTGGATTCCGCCCACGGACCTTGTGTTTGCCACCTGTGCTCTAAAGTTTGCAATTGCTCAGGAGTGTCTATTAGCACTTCTGTAGCTTATACAATAATTGATTAGCATGTGCACTCCGGGCACTAACTTCACAAGCCAGAACCTGCTGTGGTGGGCCGCACTAGTCAAAAATGGGAAAGAGCTAATCTTATAGCTTCGGATGGAATGAGGACTAAGAGCCCATTCTCTTCCTGACTTATAAACCCTTGACCGCAGTGTACTGACCAATGTCACTCGCCCAGGCAGCAGAGGGTGCTGATAAAGAGGTTAGGCTGTGAAGCCAAACTGTCTGGGTTCAAATCCCCAATTACCACTTACTAGTTCTAGTGTTTCCTTGAGCAAATTATTTTACCTCTCATATTCCTTCGTTATAAGAGTATCAGTATATAACGCACTTGCCACATGTCTGGTGCACAGCAGAGGGAAAAAAAATACTAGTTGCTTCAGTAGTCAGTTACCTTCTTTTGTAAAACCTTCCCTGGCAAGGAACTCACTATTCAAGTCAACTGTGGTAGGATAGCTCTTTATTTATAGACGGGTCTTCAAAATACTGGAACCAAACAAAAAGTCTCACTGTAACCAATCAGTGATTACCAGTTCTGCCCACTGAACCCACACAAAATTTTTCTAACCTCTCTCCTTATGAAAATTCCCACTATCCTTACAGACAGACATAATGTCTGGTGCTGTACAACCTCATCTAAATTTACTCAAGCACCAAATTGAGCATCCTGTACTCAGAAATTAGAACCAGTCTTCAAGCACCCAAAGAGGGAGGATTTTACAGTCTGGAAAGGCTTTTACGGGGCTGTGCTGGGATTCATTTACAGGGTTCGCTAATGTCCATCTCCTCGGAGCCAAGCAGCAGACTGAGTGCATTAAGTCTCTGTTCTCAAAGCTGTGCATATGTGACAGCTGTTCTCCTTACTGAGAGTCTGGGGCACACAAAAGAACTTTTAAAGAAACGCACCCAATTATTAACTTCAGAAGCTAAAGCATAAGCATGGGTGCGCATAATTTATTATTTCCTGAGGCTCGAATACATTTGTGACAGTTAACGGTCTTAAGGCAATCTGCAAACATCAATTATTGGGTTGGTCAAAAAGTCCACTTAGCTTTTTCCGTAAAATAATTTTTCATTTTCACCAATAACTTTGATTTGGATGTTTTGAGTATGTCAGCTATCTCCCACTATTGGCTTCTAGTGGGTAGAGGCCAGGGGTGCTGCTAACCATCTTCCGGTGCATAAGACAGCCCCACAGCACAGAATTATTTGGCCAAAATGTCAACAGTACCAAGAAACTTCACAAGCCACTTTTGACAGTTTAATCAGTCACAGCCCTCTTCTCCATACACTGCACAAAGCTTTTTTTGTGTTTCAGTTGCATTTTTACCTTTCTTGAAATAGTAAAGCAAATACGCAGAAAATGTTGTATATTTTCTTCCATTTTCAATATTAAAATGGCTGCAAAAAATTCATCAATTTCAATAAGGTTTTTTTTAAGATGTATGCTGATATGACAGTTGTCACATTACAATCTAACAAAATTGTTTCGAATGAAGTTAAAGACAACTAAGCACTGTGAGGGCCATTGTACAGAAAAAACACAGTGGACTTTTTGGCCAACCTAGTAAATTAGCCAACCTTTTTGACTGGACACAACACATTCACTCCTTCCACAAGCACCGAGAACTTCGTGTTGGGGGGACTACAGGACAGAGCACAGACAGCTCAATCTGCAGCTGGTAATGGATAAAAGAGGTCACCTCACTAAGTCCACTTCCTCCAGACTAGAAGGGTCAGGCAAATGTGTTGATGTTGCTTTGTATTTCTTAACAATCTCAAAACAACTGCTTTTCTAGAACTCAAATGCTGTTATGTGGAGAAGCAGTTTTAAAAGGAAGGGGGAAACAAAATAAACTCAGGAGCAAAACAGAACCAGAAGCATAGCAACAGACAGACAGCTGTCAGAGGGGAGGGGGGTGGTTCCCACTGAGTAGCCAAAGAACATAAGTTAAGGACCCATGGACATGGACAACGGTGTGGGGACTGCCTGAGGGAGTGGGGGGAGGGGGTGTGGAGAGAGGCAAATGGGGAAAAGCTGGGGCAACTATAATAGCATAAACAATAAAATATATTTTTTTAAAGATTTTATTTATTTATCTTTAGAGGGGAAGGAGAGATGGAGAGAAATATCAATGTATGGTTGCCTCTCGTGCGTCTCCTGCTGGGAACTGTCGCTGGGAACTGTCCTGCAACCCAGGCATGTGCCCTGACTGGGAATTGAACCGCGATCCTTTGGTTCGCAGGCCCACGCTCAATCCACTGAGCTACACCAGCCAGGGCCCATAAACAATAAAATATTGAAAAAATAAAAATAAAAAGGAAAGGGGAGGTAAAAGGAACCCAAGCTCTCCCGGCACGCACAGAGACAGTTGCTGGAGCACTGCCGGGAAGGACGGGGACCAAACACACTGAATACGTCAGCACACTCCCTGCCACGCACGCAGGGCCTTACTCCTCTCAGCCCAGGAGAAGCAGGCAGGAAACATGGAATAGACTGCCAGTGACCCAAGGGGAAAGGGGAGGGGGGCAACGGTGGAAAGAAGGGGAAGGGACTAGTTAGAGAGCATGTATGAATGACCCACGGACATGGACGATGGTGTGGGAGTTAACTGTGAGGGGGGCGGGTAGGCTGGGCAGAGGAGGGCAAAGGAGGAAGACTTGGGACAACTGTAATAGAATAACAACCAAAAATGATTAAAATTTAAAAAAAAAAGAATTTCTAGGCTTTACAAATAGATGAAGCATCATCAAAGTGCTCTGCTTCCTCAAAACGGCCAATGGCTCCTTTCTTATCGCATCATTTTGGTGAGAATTCCAAAGGCCTATCTCCAAACAACCCCCATGAAAAGCAAGACAACTCAGGGGACACTCCTTAATGGCCCTACCGTATCCATGACCTTGGAGACTCCCCTCACCGGGCCAGGGGCCCCCTGACCCTTTGTGACCACATTTAGAGGGGACAGAACACTCCTTGTATCAGCTTCATCCTCCCTCCATGGGGGGAACCCAATGAGTCATCTGTTAGGTAAACGCTCACCAGCATCAGCAATCTGAGGGAAAGTAGGACATTATGTGTCCTTCATCTGCTTATTTGGAGGGAAAATGCAAAGGACAATATTTCCGCTCTGGCCAGTATCTGGAGAAGCTGGGACCCTCCGCCCCTGTTCACGGTTGTAGATTAGTACAAAGCTTTCTGAGGATAACTTGGCGACAGAACCAGAGAATCATTCATTGTCTTTGGCACAGCCAGTTCACTTCTCTAACTGGTTCAAGGGCACTCTGTTTTATTAAAGGTACCAGTTCTTTGTACTTCCCTACACTTGAATAGAGGTCCATTCGCAGTTTGTGGTGCACCAGTACACTGGAAGAACCCAGAATGACTGACAGTGTACTGGAGTCCTCCCTGTTCCTCAGGAAATACCGTGACCGGTCTGTTTACACTTCCTGGAGTCAGACCGCTCTAACGAATGCCTCCCTACCCTGGTTTCTGTTTGTGTGAATCAGTTCCTTCCCACAAGGATTTTGTACACTCCCTCTCCTCCTGTCCTAAGATCCTTTCTTATTTGCCAACTAAAGATGTGTTCAAGAAATAGTAAAATGCTGCACTGAAAAAGGAACACACTGATGGAAAGATATTTTATGGCTGTTCGAAAGTACCCTGAGCAATCTGTGATGCTAGAAATCAGAAGGGTGATTGCCTATGAGAGGTGGAGACCAAGTGTCCTTCTGGAAGGAAACTTTCCTGAGTGATAAAAATGTTTTATGTCTCGCCCTGGCTGGTGTGGCTCGGCGGACTGAGTGCCCGCCTGTGAACCAAAGGGTCATGGGTTCGATTCCCAGGCAGGGCACATGCCTGGGTTGCGGGCCGGGTCCCCGGTGCGGGGCGCAGGAGAGGCAACCACACGGTGATGCTTGTCTCCCTCTCTTTCTCCGGCCCTTCCCCTCTCTCTAAAAATGAATAAATAAAATGTTTTAAAAAATTTAAAAAATGTTTTATGTCTTGATTGGGGTACTGGTTACACGAGCATGTACATTTGACAAAACTCCTGTGCTCAAAACCTATGCATTTCACCACATGGAAACATTACCTAAGCAAAAATAAAGTACTCTGAGCAATTCCTGAAAGTTATGCTGAATGCAGCTTCAAGATCTCCCAACTAGTTATCAAGCTGCCAGGTCCCAGCCCGGTGGGCAAAAGCGTTAGCCCCACTCCAGCCTGCCCTCCGGGTGCTGCCCCATCTGGGTGCTCCCTGCCTCATCAAGCCCACTCGGGCTGCCTCCTAGACGCCCTCAGGACACACCATGCAAACTTCTGTTATGCCAATTATCTGACTTTAAAACCCCATTTTTAAATGTTGTTAAAGCTACAATCTTTTCATCAGGCGCCATGCCAAATCCTCCAGCAAAAGATAAGATACTGTTCCTGCCTTCAGTTAGTTCATAGTCTAGTACGGAAAAAAATGGATAGAATGACACCACTGAGAGCAAAAGGAGGTTTCCAGGAGCGACAAGGGAGAGGAAGGAAAGGTGGGGGGGGGGGTGTTTGATGGCTCGGAAAGGTTCACATTAAGGTGGATTTTAGCCCAACGTGGAGGAATGAAGAGCAGGAATGGGCATCGGGTGAGCAAGGCACAAGCAGTAGCGGCCGCACCGCAGCCTGGAGGGGCGAAAACGCACCCTGTGCTGGAGAACCCACACGCGATGACCGGGGAGCGCTACCTGCCTTGCGGTGAGCAGCGCCTTTAACTGGCATGGCCGCCATGGGTGGTTCAAAGACGGAAACTGAGCCCACAGGAGTTCGATGGCAGAGCCAGGACTTAAACAATGATGGATTCCAAAACTGGGCTTCCTCCCCCTTTTTTATTCTCAGTTTTACTGAGCTATCATTGACGCACAGCTCTGAGTAAGTTTAAGGTGCTCAGCAGGATGATTTGACATACATACATTATGCAATAACTGCCACAATAAGTTTAATTAACACCCATCTCCTCCTGTAGTTACAAAAAAATGTTATTTTCCCAGTGATGAGAACCTTCAGAATCTACTCTCTTAGCGCTTTTCAAATAGACCACACAGCACTGTTAACTGTGGTCCCCCTCAATGGGCTGACAGTGGCCAGAAGGTACAAATGTCCACTTAAAACATAAACTAGTACTAGGTACATAATGTACAAAATTGTGCTCTTAATCTCCATGATGTTCAGCAACTACACAAACAGTTATGGAGAAAATAACCCCAAAATAAAGACAGACATATAAGCAGAGACTAGCTTACAAAGAATTGTGAATGCCACACTTCACAGCATTATGTAAGGACTACAGACTTTAAAATCTCATGACTCCTCAGAACACAGGAATAACAAGATCAGGTTTGTATTTCAAAAACATTTTTACTGCAACAGCTAGTATAAGAATTGCTTTCTAATATTTAAAATGTTTAACAAATTTTTACCATCTTAGGATTTTCAGGTTTACTATGTTAATTGAAACTAATATGTAATTGCCAAAAAAGCTTCTATGAATTCAGTAACATTTTCAAATGAATGTTTACATCACTCTCCATCAACCTTTTCCATCTCATGGCACACATACACTAAATACTAAAATTCTGCAGCACACAAAAATATATATTTCTTGCAGCACTGACAAAAAAAAGAAATAGGTATAATTTTCATTAATTTGAATCTGACGGCTATTGTGTTGGCTGTTGCCACCTTTTTATTTGACCGTCTAAGGGAAAAGAGGTCCGTGTCCCTGACTACATAGTCAGGTGCTGCACGTTGCAAAAATTCTTGCAGTGCAGCGGTTGAAATGGCTGCTCTACAGACATGTGGAAAGCAACAGCACAAATTCATGAGAGCTTCATCTGCAGACAACACAGGCATGCACTGAGGGAAATGCACCCACACTAGGCAAGCCCTTGATCGCTAGTGGAAGGGATGCCGTTTGGAGAAAGAGGGAAACCTCTCAGGAGGATTCTGCCTAGATCAGCGGGGTACAGTTCTTTAGTTTAGCATCCAAGGTAAGCACAGCTGATGACCAGCACATCCCTGAAGGGTAAAACTGGAGGCAGGTGGAGAAAAGAAGCCAGTTGGAAGCAACTGGGGAAGGATTCATATTCTGGTGCCAGGCATGGCAATGAGCTCTGTTGGCATCTCTTCAGTCCTTCCACCAGGTGACAGTGATACCAAAGAATCAAACTCAGAGATAACAGGAAGAGCAGGTGAGCAGGGGGGTGGTATTTAAACCTCAACCTACACAGGTTCGTTAACTCATTAACTCACAGACCGGAAACTGGTGGTCAACCAGTGCAATGAATGAGCAGTATACCTGGTTTCCAATCTCACTGGTATTTTGAGTGATTACTCCAAGACATTTTAATGCCCCCAAACAGACAGACAGAGGAAGCTATTAGGTACTGAAAATTAAAAGGCACTGCAGAAAATGACTAAAATTAGAGGGCCCAGGCTGCATTTTCTCCCACTTCACCACCCACCTCGTGACCTAGAATCAAGCCTCCCCTCTGCCTTTGCCTTCAAACCATTACACTATTTGGGTTTAAACCAGTGTTTAATCATAAACCAGCTCTGTTACATTATTAATATTCCAAACAGCATTTCTAACCAGATAATATCCAGTATCATTATGTTGAATTATCTTAAAGGGTGGCATTCCTACATTTGTTCTGAATTGAAAAATTAAACTAACTAGAAGTATATTTACACTCTAAAGTATCTAAGTACAATTTGAAATAAACAGAGTCATAAAATGATAGTAATTGGCAGAATAACAACCATGAACCCTCACCTCACCCTTTCTCTTCCCCCACCCAAATGAAATAAATAAAACTTTAACTTTGCGTGTGGCAATAATACGTTAGCTATTCGAAATCAAAGATGGAGAATAGAAATGGCAAGGACATAATGTCATGGACTCTGGTCATCATTCAAAGTTTTACAAGGTTATTGTAGTTTCTTGATCTTGGGCTATTCAAAGCAGCAGCTGAGAATAAAGGTGGCAGATTGCATTATATATAATATACATATTACATAATATACTGTTATAATGCATTTATGTGTGTACACACACACACATATAAATGACCCTATTATGCTTCAAGATACGTAAAGGAAAGTAATCAGAAAGGAAAAATGAAGCAAGGATATTAACAAGCAGGAGGAAGATTTACACTATAATCTTCCTTACTTTCCAAAATACTTCATAAAACACATTTTGAAACCAATATTTTATATTCAAATTAGGGGTTCTCAGAGTTAAAGAGGTTGTGGCAATGAGAGAGTTGTTCATTCTGCTTTTTCTGGCAAAAATAATACTTTAAAGTATGTGCTTTGGTGGTAAAAGCAAAGCTAAGGAGACAAGTAAATTTGGGCACTAATTGAAAAGAAATAACTAAACCTAAGAGTGAACACACAGTTGTTACTTCAAGTGCCCAGAGTATACCAAAGTGTATGCAAAGATATAAGTCCATTTATCCACGCATCTGCAAGAAATGCACTGCCTTGCTCCCTGTGGCACCAGGGAAAAAACACTTAATTTTAGCTTTATTAATTATATTCAAATCATATATCAAAACCTTTAGAAAGATCTGGCTCTCTGCTAATGATAAACAAAACACTTGCATTGCTGCAAACCCCTTTAGATGGAAAGGGATGGGAGTGGGGAGGATGAGCACATTCACCACGCACCGTTACACCTTTTATCGCTGTACACCTCCCCAACTTTACTAGACAGAAACTTCTCATAGAAGCCCAACGCGACTATGAGCAAGCTGCAATAAACCGGGAATTTTCAGATTTTAACAGTGTGCATTCTCAAAAAGAAAGGGGTGTGAAACCATCCATATGCACAGATTTCCTGAACCAAATACAGGGCATGCAGATGCAAACTCCACACAGGAGCCACATGCGATCAAAAATGTCCCCATATTTCTGCCCTTCTCCCCTCTTCCATCCCCAGCACTCAAACACAAAAAGAAAGTTTAATTTCTTTTCTAAAATTATGCAGAACAAACACAACTAATGGAAAATTACCTTTGGAAGCCCTGACTTTTCAAAGTTTATGAATGAAGGAAGTTATTTCTCTTAACTACATTGCTGGAATTTTCCCACTCATTTCAATTCAAAATACAGCATTTATTCTTCTCCCAGCCTCGAGTGCCCTCCCCTCACACCTTTCTAAGTCACCTTCAGACTAGCTCAAGGTTTCAGTTTAAAAAGAAAACAAAAGTTAATTTTTTAGATATTCCCTACTATGTAACAGGTAATCCTATTTACACTTCACATTCCTTTACTGAGGGTAAAAACTGTAACATTGAAAGTTTATTTTTATTTTTTCAACCTATATACATTTATTTCTTTGACGACAAATGAATTATTTTTAAACAGTCTGCTTTGGGGTTCTTGAATATGTTGTTTTTCCATAAAACAATCTTTAAACCTAGAGTTAATTTTTAAATACTTTAATCCATTTTTAAACGTGAATTAGTTAAATATGTATCACTAAATTTGAACTAAATAGGAATAAGCCAACGCCTGGCATCAATAACTCCTAAGTGACTGCAAGGCTGGTGTGGGCAACCGTTTTCTACCAAGCAGTTGTTCCTGGTTCCCATCTGCCGGGAAGACGTCTTCAGCATCATTTTAAAAGTGCGGTGGGTGGGAGGGCAGAGGGGTAGAGGGGACTAAATGGTAATCGAAAAAATACAGTAAAGAAATTTAAAGTAAAAATAAAAAGTCATCGTCTCCATCCAGTGGAATACGGGCCAGAAGCCCTGCTGTTAACTTTCACCAGATGTTAACCCTAAGATGTACATGAAGAAGCCTCTAAAAGACCATCTCCCTTTTTTTTAATGGGAAAGAAGGGGATAGGTTTTGTGTCCCAGGCCCAGTTGGGAAGGTAACAACCTTTCAGCGAGTGACCCCAGGATATCTTATCTCATCAACGCGGACTCCGAAGTAGGAGCCCTGACTTCCACCCCCCGGGGCTCCGGATGCTTCTTCAGGGAAAGCATCTCTCCAGGAGAGCCCTAGGTGCCCAAACTCCCCCTCACACACAACACACACTCAATACACTGCCCTTGCAGGTCTATGCTGGGCACCTCCACTTCTAGCCACCCACAGAAACGCCCCCGAGGACCCTGGGCTGACTCTGCCTCGCAGAGAGGCATCCCGGACGTCCAGGCGCCTTCGCGGGCTGGTCCACAGGGATACGCTGTCCTCGAACCCAGGTGATCCAGCGCTCGACTCCGCTCTGGCAGAGGAGCTCTGGGGACGCCGGCGAGACCGTCGCGGGTGGGGCCGCACAAAACTTATCCGGACCTTAAAAGATTGGATAAGCAGAACTTGCAAAGTACACCCAAGTGCACGCGCAACCCAGCCGGCTGCCAGGAGCCCGCGAAGGTGCCGGGAAGAGAGTGAAGCGTAGAGTTGCGGGGTCGCCTTAACCTAGCAATGCCCTCAAAGCCGTGCACGTAGAGAGTAAAGGCACTCACCTCCACCCATCTTTGGGCTTCGGCGAACGCTACGGCGCAGTCGGCCTCGATCTCCTGCATCTCTTCCAGGACTAGGGCGAGAGAGGGTGAGACAGACCCGTCGGGAGCGGGGAGGGGCAGGGGGTCCCTCGCGCGTCTCGTCTGCTGCCTCGCCTCTGCTCCGACTGCAGGACGCCCGGGCTCGCCCTCCCTTGGTTGCTCTCTGCAGCTCAGGAAGATTTGAGGACGTGGCTTCCTCCAAACTCCTGAAAACTACCCCAGTTCCGCGAAGCCACGTGCAGCGGAGCACAGCTAGCAGTGGCGGTGCGCGGCACCGACAACTGTTCGGACTTCAAAAGTCGCTGCGCTGCCACCGCCCTCTCCGGAATGGCCCCGCCCCCGCTCCCCGCCCCACCCCCCGGGCCGCCCAGTCGCCGCTTCCGTCCGCCCCCCTGCGGCTCCCCCCCCGACCCCCGCCCGCGGGCCGCAGCCGCCTTTGCGGTCAGACTGTCTGAGCCAGGGGATGCCACCGTTCGCCAGAGGCCGAGTCTGGGCCACGCTCCCGCTCCCGCGCTGCCCACGCGGACCGCAGCTCCGCCCCGTGGGGACGCTTTCCAGTGTCCGCATCCCTCCCGCCTCCGCCCCCGGGGCCGCCCTGCACCTCCCGCAGCCGCTGGAAGAGGCGCCCCCCGCGGCTCGAGGCCGCGGGGCCCGCCTGACATACCAGGAATAGCTGCACACAATTGCCCCTTTCCCGGCCAAGAAACTTCTGCGGGGCAACGGGGCCCAGCCTGGCTCACCGCTCACCTGTGGCCCCACCCGCGGCGTGCGGCTCCTGCTCCTGCCCCTCTGAGCCCGCGAGTGCGGCGTGCGCGCCCCACCCGGAGCTGTCCGCGCCCTCCTGGCGGCAGGTGAGGGTAGTGGCCTGGGCACAGGCCGCCCATTTCCCCCGGCCTGGGCCGGCCCTGCCCCGCCCTGCTTCCAGGTTGGTGAGATGCAAAGTACCTGCGAAGGGTTCGAGGAGCAGGGCACCTTGCTTTTGTCCCTCCCCTGGCCCTCTCCACTGGACCGCCCCCGCCCCGAGCGTCAAACCCGCACCCGCTCTGGTTCGGGTACACTCGCCCGCGGAGGGGACGGTGTGCGCAGCGTCCCCGAGTAGCTGCACGGTGCTGGAGGGGCGTGAGTTCTGGGGTTGGCTAACTCGGATTCTTTTCACACACAAATCAGACGGAAAGGAACCTGCTCGGCTGTCAGGACTCCCTGGGGACCTCACTCAGCTGCTACGAAACCCTATCCAGGCCGCACGTTAACCGCAGCAACTTGGGAGGAATATAAGAATGGATTCTTACTCCTTTAAAGGAAGCAATCCTTTTTCTTTGATTTTCCTGGTTGCTTGTTTACTCATTATGATTAAAAAAAAGACATCAAATATTTAACAATTATTTACATTTTACTTTGTTCATCACCTTTTCTGCTGAAGTTTTTAAACTATTGTGATACTTCACTCCTAAATATTACAACACACATCTCATTTTAAAAAAAAATCTTCACCCAAGGATTTGTTTTCATTGATATTAGAGAGAGAGAAATACCCATCGGTCACTGTCATCTTCATTAGGTGCCTTGTCGGTGATCGGACCCCAACCTGCAACCCAGGTAGGTATGTGCGGTGACCGAGGATGGAATCTTCGGTGCACAGGACAGAGCTCTCAACCAACCGAGCCGCCTGGCCAGAGCTACATTTCATTCTTAAAAGGATGCTTTCTATGTAACCCTGTTACCATTTCCACAGTTAACTAAAACTAAAAATAATTAGCTAATGTCAATTGTTATGAAACAGAAAGTGTTTGTCCATCCGTGCTAGCAGAACCACACACTAAACCCCAAGAATCTCAGTGGAGAAGTGTTGGCCATTTTATTATGAACGGCGCTATCCAGGAGAAAGGGAAGCTAATGCTCAAAAGCCCGAACCCCTGGATGGAGGAGTTTGGGTGTAGATCGCAGGTTGTATAGGGCGAATCACAACACAGCGTGGGTTAGGGCTGGGAGGTGTGAGGTGAGGCAAGGGTAATGAATCATTTCTTCAGGTCTGGGGGACGGTTCTGAGGTCTGTTTCCGAGGTTCCTCTATCGTAGAAAAAAGTAGCCAGGGGGCGTCATCCCACCTTAGGAACTGAAACGTGACTCAGGTCCAATGCTTTCTGTGGCCTGGCAGAGGACCAGACTGTTCCACCACTAGGCAGTACCCGCTACCGTCTCCTGCTGCCTGCAGGCCTGCTGATCATCAGGGGAAAGGCTAGGTCTTCGAGGGAGGGGGAGAGGGGGCGAGCGATCATTTCTAAGCTTAGGATTTAAAGCAAAATTTAATGAGTCATAAAAACCCTCAGTTTCACAGTTTATACCCAATCCAGACCTACATTCCTCCAGCTGACCCCAAAAATGTGTTTTATAGCTGACTAACGCAGACCAGGGGCCAAACAATTGACCACGCATTGCATCTTTTTTAAACCTCAACTAACCGCCTCCTTCCTACTCTCTATTCTTATATTTGTATTGTCTTATAAAAGAAACCAGCGCAGCCTTCTGGATTTATTTTACGGTGTCTTTGTGGTGTCTTCAACATACTTCTATTTCCTCGGGATGTCCTGTTACCTGGAAGTTTAGATCTAGACTGGGTTACAACTTATTTACTCTTCTGAATAATGACTTCGCCCACCTTCTTCCTGTTTGTGGTGACCTCTTGAGGATGGTTTTTTCTTGTACGTTTATTTTTGTTCAACCCTTTTTTCATTGGCACTCTCTGGAATCAACGGGTTTGTTCAGAAGAGCTAAGAATTGTTATTGCAGAAGCAGGAGGCCATCAGTTGGACTATCTCTTTGCCTCTTAGCTATACTATGATCAGACCAAACCCCAAAGTGAGGATGAAAGAATAAAAGAAACTGGAAAATGGTTTTCTCTTTCTGGTTATTCAAGATCTGTTCTGTTACACATTTAGGGAGCACTTTATAGAGGTAAAGGGCTAGATTTCATAAGTAATACAAACATTGTTTTAAAATGTAGACCTCATGAACTTCCAGTCCAGTAGAAAGACAGACATTCCTCGGTCTTCGTGAGTGCTGTTACTACAGTTTCTGTAGAAGTGGGGTACGCTATTTAAAGCTGCTTCTCTGTAAATTGACTTACAGCTTTGGGGACAGCAGCCTGGGATGTGAAGAAGTGCACAGGCTTGGGGATCTGAATGAGGAAGGTTACCAAGTTATCAAACTCCCTAAGCCTCCGTTTTCTCATCTGGAAAATGTAGTAAACAATAACTACTTCAAAGGGTTCTTGTGACAATTAAATATGATGGTGTATGTAAAAAAGCCCAGGGCATTGCTGGCATGGAGCAGACACTCAACAAATGATGGTTATTTCCCTAGTCTTTCTCTCTAATAGCAGGGTGTCAAATATGGATTTCTCCTAATAAATGGGAATTCTTCTGTTTGCTCAGATGCTCACATGGAAAGAGCTGTAAGGTACTGCAGATTCTGTTTCAAGGCAGCTCAGGCACCAGCCATTTGTCTCTAGTACTGCGAATTTGCAACTCACAAGATCCAAATCTAATTTTTTGCCTCCTAACATCAGTCATTAGAATGTTTTTATACTTCCAGCAAGATGTATGGAGCTCTGTAGAGAAAGGCAACCTGCCTTGGGAGTTTAAAAGAAAATTCACAACGATAAAACATGATGAATGTCATTTATTTTCCAAAATAATTTGAGATGTCTTCAATATTTAAAAACAGTACAATTGTCATGTTCTTACCCATTAGTGATGAAATGAGCTGTTGGTGGGAGAAAGTGGTACCATCTCTCTCTAAAGTAATTTGGCAATAAATATTAAAGTTTTCCAAATGCTCTATTGCAGCAATTTCCCCTCTGGAAATTTACCCTAAGGCTAAGAGTAAAGGTGTATGTATCCGTGCTTTGGGCACGGAGATGCAGTACCCAAACCTCCCTTTAGAGGAGCGAGGTCAGCAGAGAACGTCCATCTGTCAGCACCTTGGAGGTGGGCCTCGGTGGCAGATCACTGCCTCACAGCCCCAGAGTCGCCCTCCTCTGGTGACTGAGTGGCATGAAGTTATAAAAGCCTGGTCATCTCCGCCCAACACAGGACAACTGTGGTGGACCCTTCCTGTAGACATGGCTGCTGCTTAAGCAGGCTGCAGGCCTGTATCACAGCTCCTCTTCTGCCTCACCCACTCCTGCTTCCTCCCTCTTCGATTCACTGGGGCGATCCCTAATAAATATCTAATACTTCATACGCCACCTCTCCTCTTCTGGAGGATCCGCCTGTGGTGGCAACAAGCGTGATGTGTTAAAAATAAGAATCCCAAAGACATCTAAACTTCCCACAATAGGGCTGGGGGAGTAAACTGTGGTTTTTCCATGAAGCAAAATATTGTGCAGCCATTAAAAATGTAGGACAATATTCAGTGACACAGGGAATATTGCAAATATTTTGCAAAATGTTGCAATATATATTGCAACGTTTATATTGCAAAATGAAAAACAATGTTTAAAGCATCCTAATTTCTGACTATATTTTTAAAGGCATATTTTTTCCGCACAGAACAAATTGGGAAAACAACTTCACACAGATATTTAGTACCAGCTATTTCTGAAAGGAGGTTTTGTACTTCTCTTTCTTTAACAAGTGTTTTTTTTTCAAGAGACATGTATATTAATTTTATAAATGAAAAAATTTGTATGACACAAAGACATGTCCAAATTTGATTTTCTTGCCCTACAAACTTCGACCTCCTCCTGCCTTCCTGACTTGCTCAGTGGAACCACACCTAAAATCTGGGGGTTACGCTGGACTTCCTCATCTCTCATTCCCATGTGCGCCCTATTCCTGGTTCTGTCCATTTTTATCTTCTAAATATTTCTCCAACCCGCCCCTCTTTTCCATCCCTATTCCCATTACCTTAGTTCTGGCTCTCGTTAGCTCTCAGCTGGATTTCAGAATTCACGTGACCTTTCTCAGAGGTGAATCTAATCATTCCGCCAACACATCCCCCCGGTCACCCCCTCACTCAAGGACTCCCCATTGCCTTTACGGACCATCTGATGGTTGCCAGCAGCTCCTTTCTCTGACCATATATCTTGACCCACGTTTCTCCCTTTGTAAGAAATGCGCTTCCCTTCCTTTCTTTACCTGGCGTTCACGTATGTATTCTTCCAGGCTCAACTCAAGCCTCTTCTCAGATCCTTCAAAAAAAAATCTTTGCAGATCATGCTGGGCTCGGTTAAGTATCTTGCCTTCATGCAGTCACAGCCCCTTTCACGAGGTATTGTCTGTCTCCCTCCTTGCACCGTGAGCACCCAGTTCAGTGCCTGACACCTGCCTGGTGTCTGACAACTCTATATTGACTGGAGTGTGTGTGTGTGTGTGTGTGTGTGAACTTGTAACTCCTAATGCACAGAAGTAAGAAAACATTGATAGCACCAGAGTAGGAAATATCACTGATTACTGCAGCTAATACAATAATTTTTTTAAGCACGGTTTCTTAACAGAAGTTGAGAAACTATTGTCAGTTCGAGCCAGATAATTCCTCGTCGTGGAGGATTGGCTGGTGCATTGTAGGATGTGTAGCAGCAGCCCTGGCCTCCACCCACTATGGCCTCCACCCAGCTGCACTCCTATAGATGTGACAAACAAAAATGTCCCCAGACATGTCCCCTGCGGAGGTGGGGGGAGCATGCCTAGTTTAAAAGCCACTGCTTACAGGGAGAGCCTGGCTTTGTTAGGTAATGCTTTGGTATAGTAGAAGTATTATTCAGGCTGAAGTTTGCTGTAGCAAGTGGGTGAAGTATAGTGGAGAGGAATGACCATGAACCGGGTGGGGAGGGGGGCGGAAGGGCTGTTCCGTTCTACACAGAAGGAAGGAGCAGAAGAGAACTGGGCTGAATGATGCCCGGGTCAAAGATTGTAAGAAAGACGGGACCTGGTGGCTGAAAAGAATCGCAGGAACAATGGGAATTCTTCTAGTGAAAGAATTTTTCGCTGTGGTTGCTAATGTTTCATAAAAGTGTCAGCCCTTATGAGTTCAAAGGTAGCCAACATCTGGATTGCATGTATATTTCTCATGCTTTATTAACAGTAACACCTTTATTAACAGGAAGGATGACTCCAGAAGGTAGGTGAAAAAATATATTAAAATAATGAAAATTGTCTTGGTTTGCAGATGATACGATCTTATATAGAGAAAATCTATACAAGACTTTCTAAAGACTTTACAAAAACACTTAGAACTAGAAAAAAATAGCAAAGTTGCAGGACAGAAACTCAACAGACAAAAATCAGTTGCATTTCTATACACTAACAAAATGAACTTTTTTAAAAATTCCTTTTTATAATAGCATCAATAAAGTAAAATACTTATGAATAAATTGAACCAAGGAGGTAAAAGACCTATGCAAGGAAAACTTTAAGACATTGATGAAAGAAATTGAAGAAGACACTAATAAATTTAAAAAACATGTTCTTGGATTGGAAAAATTAATGTTGTTAAAATGTCCATATTACCCAGAGATCTAAAGAGTCAACACAATCCCTGTCAAATGGCATTTTTCACAGAAATAAAGTATACAATCCTAGAATCATATGAAACACAAAAGACCCTGAATAGCCAAAGCAATCTTGAGAAAGAACAAAGGTGGAGGCATCACCCTTCCTGATTACAAACTTTAGTACAGAGCCACAGTAAACAAAAAAGTACAGTCCTGGAATAAAAACAGAAACAGACCAATAGGACAGGATCCAGAGCCCAAAAATAAACCCAAATATATATGGTCAAGTAATATTTGAAAAGGGAGCCTAGAATGGTCATTGGGAAAGAATAGCTTATTCAATAAATGGTGTGAGGAAAACTGGATACTCACATGCAAAAGAATAAAATTGGACCTCTATTTTACACTACTCACAAAATTTAACCTGAAATGGATTCATTGTAGTATCTGAAACAATGAAACTCCTAGAAGACAACACTGGGGATCACCTCCTTGGCATCAGCCACGGCAATAATTTTTTGTATATAACACCAAAAGCATGGGCAACAAAAGCAAAAATAAACAGGGCAGCTACATCAAGCTGAGAAGCTTCTGCCCAGCCAAGGAAGCAATCCACAAAATGAGAAGGAAACCTACTGAACAGGGGAAAATACTTGCAACCTATGTGATAAGAGGTTAAAATCCAAAATGGCATATCTATCCCAACAACAACCTGATTTAAAAATGGGCAGAGGATCTGAGTAGACATTTTTCCAAAGCAGACATACAGATGGCCAACAGTACATGAAACATTACCCATCATCAAGGAAATGTAAATCAAAACCACAATGGGGTACCCCCTACACCTGCAGAATGGCTGTCACCAAAAAGACAGGAGATAACAATGGCTGGTGAGGATGTGGAGAAAAGGGAACATTTGTACACGGTTGCTGAGGATGTAAGTTGGTATAGCCACTACTGAAAGTTTATGAAGATTCTTCAAAAAGTTAAAAATGATCCATGTGATCCAGCCATCATAAGGTTTGGGTACCCACCCAAAGGAAATGAAATCACTATCTTGAAGAGGTATTGAGACGTCTGCAGCCCACAGTCATTGCATCATTGCTCACAGTAGCTGAGACATGGAAACAACCAAAGCATACAACAATGAATTGATTAAAAAAAAAAAAAAAAAAAAACACGTCACACGCACACACAGAGGAATATTATTTAGTCATGACAAAAAAAGAAGGAAATCCTGCCTTTTGGACAACATGGATGGACTTTGAGACCAAGGCCCATCCACACCAAGTGAAATAAGTCAGACAAAGAAAGACAAACACTATATTCCACTTTATATGTGGAATCGAAAAACACCAGACTTACAGAAATAGAAGTAGAATAGCAGTTGCCAGGGTCCCGGGGGTGGGAGTAATGAAGACACACTGGTCGAAGTGTACAAACTCCCAGGTACGAGGTGAGTTCTAGGGTCCAATGTGGAGAATAGCGACTAGAGTTAACAATGCTGTTTCGCATACTTGAAAGTTACGAAGAGCGTAGTAGATCTTCAGTGCTATCACCACACACAAAAAGAAAGACCGCTCGTTATGTGAGGGATGGACGCATTCACTAACCTTATTGAAGTCATCATTTTGCAATTATACGAGTATCAAATTATCACCATGTACACTTTAAACTTACACAATGTTATATGTCAATTATATCTCTATAAAGCTGGAAAAAATAAATAAAAGTTCATGTAAACAAAAAAAGAATGTACATGTATAAAGTCCTAATTATCCCCATCTTTATTTACAAAAATGAATCCTTCAGTGTTAGTAATGAGAGGATTAGGAGTTGTCAGTACTTACATAATGATATTCAGACAAGTAGACTCAATTCTGTATTTGGAAGTGGAAGCCACAGAGAAAGAAGCCAAAACTGTTACAGATAGTGATTAGGAAGTCAAGACAAGGGGAATCCCTGTTTTATCGCTCCCCAAAAGGCACACAGACCTTGAGAAAGGTTTCGGCACAGCCTTGGATGATGGTGTGTGCTTTGCTCTGCACTTGAAGACAGGGGTCCCACATTTGTCTCCCGACTCTGCCAATCAGTTAACCCAGAAGGATGGACAAGAAACCCTCAGTTTTTGTCAGCCTTCCGCCTGTGCTCAGACATCTCATTAAGGGATCAACCCGGATGGCAATTTTCAAAATATGGAACCAACCCCATCATTCAAACAGCACTTGGGTTATTTTCTTCCTACTGTAAAGATCTCAAAGGTTTGGGTTATTGTTGTTGTTGATGTTGTTGTTGTTATTTTTCAATGTGTAGAAGAATTTCCTATCATTGAACTCAAATTATTTAACATAAAACCTAAGACTTTTTTTTTTTTTTTTTTTTTTTTGGCTAAGGTCTAGCGTTCTAGCCAGAATTGCCAAACCACACTGTAATTCTTTAAGTGATAGTAGTGAGATCACAGAGACTCACCCTAGAATTAGCTTTGAAGTAAACTATTGGGGTTTCTGGGAAAGAAGGAGAGAATGCGTGTTTACTAACCCCCCTTCCTGAAGCCCAGTGAAATGAGCAAAATAAACTCTGTTTTTTCCCTACAAGGATATCTTCAGTAATGATAATCAAAGATAAAAATAGTCAAGTCCAAGCTTCTTTAGAACATATTTATTTTTTTCTTTGTGCTTTTATGTTTTGGGAGGGAACTTCCATCTGACCTCTCATTAAGTTTACTTGAAAAGAGCAGCCGCCTTATTATCTGTTCAAATTGTTCTGCTAAAGAAAAAAAAATTGGGAAAAACTTAAGCACAGTGTTTACTGTTTTATTAATACTTTAGAGTTGTAATAGCCATTTTGAAATTGGATCCAGAGAGGAAACGGCCCATCCATTTATAGGAAACTTCTAAAAGTTAAAAGTACTGTTTTTTCAGTAAGCCCTTCATTATGCCTATTCTGTGAGTATGGGGTGGTACTGGTAACACAGGGCAGGCCAAAGGAGGTTTACAGTTGTGAGTACGCAAAACACAGAGTTTATGCTTGTATTATTATTTATTTATTATTACTATTAACCCACTTTTGCCCACCCCTGTATACTGGCTGGAAAAGAAAAGGATTCAAGAACTACAGAATGGACTGGCCTGGAGACGAAGGGCCAAGCTCTGCTGCTAGGTTTACTGCTAGCACCAAGGTCTGGGCCTTGACTGCAAGGTCACGGTGACCTCTAACCAACCACTTTCCCCTTCATGCAGCGCAAAGAAACCTTACCAACAGTGAAATGGAGCCCTTGGCTGTCCCTCAGTGTTCCAGCACAGCCACAAAACCTCCATCTGGGCGAGCAGGTCCAGTGGTCCCTCCAGGCCTGGAAATAATCCCGCAAGGCCAGCACTGGACCCAACCCAGTTCAAAGGTTCTGCATAAAACAAGGTCAGGGGGTTTCCTTGAACATGAGGATCAGTTTAGGGTGCTCACAAGGGTCCTGAACAAAACCGATGGTCTCTGGGTAAACCGTCAAAGCCTCCCAGAAGTTCTTGCACCGAGAATGCCCGATCCACGCCTCCCCTGTAAACTTCTTTGATTCCTGTGGACAGAAATAGAGCAGTCAGGCCAAACTCTGTCAATCCTATGTCACTGAAATTTTTTTAAAACTCCATGACATTGGGACTTTCTCGGGACAGAGAGAAAAGACATCTATCTACCACTCCATGTCTGCTAATTAACCGGGGACAATTAACCGGGAGAAAGCCCAGCCTAAGCTTCCGATGTGGACCAAGGCCACTCACACACTCACACACAGCCCCCCTGATGCTGCAGGCACGCATATCTTCCTCTGTCGGAGCTCTGAATAGCCAAAGGTAGTGATTAGGGCTACATGGCTGTGTTATTTGAAGAAATATTATAATCGGCTCTGTTTTATTTTTGCAGAGAAAGACCTCTGGACCAAGTCTAGATAATCAGAAGAATACGGGGTGAAGGAGGGAGGAAAGGCCTAAAACTTTGTTGTGTAAAATATAAAAGGCTATTCATTGCGAACAGGAAAAAAATTTTGCAAGATATACTGGCTTTAAAGACTTGTTTCCCTCTCTTAATATGGACTTAGGCTGTCCAGTCCCTGAAAATAACTGTTGGGCCTTGAGACATCTTGTGTGATGTGTGCTTTATCTAAAGGCGCCCGGAGGAGATCAACAGACACGAAGAAAAATAAGAAAAGTCGTGATTACTTCCTACCAGCCCCAAAGCCCCAACATAAGCAGCATTTGGCATGACAGCAGCCACCCTGTAGTGTCCTATCCTAAGTACGTGCCACCAAGCCCACTGCTTATCCCACAACTCAGATGGGGGAGGGTGGGCCCCTGTGTGCGCTCTTCCATCTAAGCGTGTCTAAGGGTAGGAAAGCAAAACCGACTCCTGCTCTTACAGTAGGGCAGAGATTGGCCCTGTGAAATCCCTGTAAAGGGTGCTCTCTCCAACAGATCAGAGCAGAGCAGAGCAGGACAGAGGCAGGGCAGAAAGGCTGGATAGAAGCTGGACATACCTGCAAAGAGTTTAACTATTTTGCCTCGGGTTCCAGAAACAGTTATCCTCAAGGTAGTGGTGGACATTTCTACTTCTCTCCTGAAATGTGGGGCCCTTCAGTAGAGCTGGATACAGAGCTCTGTGTTGACCAGTACCTTGCAGGGTATGATAGTGTCTGGCCTTTAGCAAAGCGCTACCTGGGAAGGGCTGCTGTCTCTCCCCCATGACAGACTGAGAATTCAGCAGAAGCATGCAACTGAACTGAAGATGGCTCTTGAGAATCCTTCAAGGTATCTAGGGAGGTCTGAGATGGTCATTCATACCATTCTGTTTGAAAATTAAATGAGATGTAACTTCCAAATACCAGAAATTTAGGAATACCCAGAGATACCTGGGTATCATCTGCATTTATGAACTGACTTTATTCTGCTGGTGGTGGGATGGGCCAGGAAGAATGTTACCTACCCATCACTTCACTGTCCATACTTGCATTCCTAATTACACCACAGTTTTCAGTAATTTTTTCTTTGTGACAACATGAGATGTGTCTTTACAAAACACATTTAAATTGTTAAACTTCAATAGCCAATGTTTTCATCATTTTGAAAGAAAAATTTTACTTGACAAAACCGAAAATAACTTACCAGTTTGATTATTAAAAAATGTTTTGACCTTTTGGTTCTGCCTAAGAAATTACTGAAAAAATTTTACCTTAATGGGAATAGTCCTTTCAGAATATTTTTTTTTAATCTCCGAGTTTATATCTGTGTAAAAAGTCCTGACTGGGGGCCGAAAGGAAAAAGGACTCACGGACAGGGACGGCAGTGTGGGGAGTGTGGGGGGAAGGGGCTAAAAGGTGATGTAAGAAAATACAGTAAAGATTAAATTACTAAATCATGACTGGGAAAGGTGTAACATAAACATGGGGGAAAGGAAAATTAACTAATCAACAAATACTTATGGAGCAAAAACAAATATTTAATCACAAAGATTGTTTTCTCCTCAGCTCAGTTTTTCTCTAAGCTGAATCCTGCAACTTCTGCTGAAATCATCCATAATAACGGGGAGCCAGTGCCTCTGCTTTTCTGGTGCCGAATTAATCAAGACCTGGGACAAAAGAATGGGGATATTAAGGAAAGTTATCGATAATAAAGAAGTAGCCCAAACTTATGAACCAAAATGTGAACTTGGCTTTTGGGAACTTGAGTCCTGATTCTACTTCTCTTTGTGATCAAAGAAAAAAAATGTGTGGAACAGGCAGTAAGTCCGAGTAGCATCTTATATTAAACTTGTATGATGATATCATTAAAAAACCAAACAAATATTTACTGAGTTTTCAAAGCATTATGCCATCTAGCAAAAATACAAACATACATAAATGCTGCTCCCCAAAAAGTCAAACACAAACATGTACTCAAAAAATGCTAAAAATACTTTAAGTTAAATTCAAATTTCAGAGACACTTAAGATTATTTTTGCTCTTTTAGCAGCTTGTAGAATTTCATACCATTTTCAAAATAATTGCAATGTAAAATTAATCTTCCATTTTAACTTGTACAACAAAATAATCTTTACAGTAAATAGTTCAAGCCAGAAAAATTCTGTGCCAAAAAAGTGTTTTATTCATTAAATTTTAGTGACCAGGAAAAAACGTATACGGGATACTCAATCAAAAGAGCAGAAGTTATTTTCAGATCTGCTTCTAATTGGTATCCTCACACATTCAGCCAACGTAGTGGGAGAAAATAAACTCTTCTTTTGCATAACCACATTTTTCAAAGTCAGACGTTAGTGTCCTCTGCCTTTCCTGCCATCTCTGTTGAGCAGATCTAGTATCAGGCCAGGAGAATGGTCATAAATCAACGTGGCACCCGCCACAGGCATCCATTTCCAGTTCGGTCCCTTTGAAAGGAGCCCTGGCTTATAATTCTTAGTTCTTAAAAGCACGACTAGAGCAGGAACATGACTTATGAAAGTAGTACTTACAACTACATGATTTAGAAAGCTTTTCAAAGCAAACTCCAGTAGTTGCTTAATAATACTGGGCCCACAGATCAGAACTAAAACTGGATTTGAGGAGCTTGGTGGACGTTTCTGCATGCTGTTACCACCTGGTAAGTAAAAACATCTTAGAAGGACAATATGCCTTATGCTCTCTTAACATCTTCCACCACCCAGACATACTCCATCAGTGCAAGAGGTCAACAATAATTACACAATTCATGGGAGAGTGTTTGATATTTTTAATACTGTGGCAACTGACAGCGGAAGTTCGGGTTAAGTATTCCTGGGGATACTCTGCAAAATGGATTTAAATTATATTTTAATTTACTTCTTAACCTCCTACCTCCTCTTTTCCATCTGCAGATGTTCCTGAAGAAGGCCAAATGGAGACGTTATGCATTACTGCTTTCAAACAACGCTATACAGGGAGTCAAAGAACTCTGACCCCCTGCGCTGCTGACTCCCCCCAAGACACACAGCTCACACACACCCAGACGTGGGCACTAACCAGTGGCCCCTAAATTTCCAGGACTCAGAGTCTGTTCTAAACATAGGAAATCCAACTGTAAAAAGTAGAAATACAGTATGCCCCAAATTTCTTCATAGCAGTTGTAACTACAGTTAAAATAGGTTTATAACACAACCCTGTACTGAACTTACCTGACCTTGGTTTGTCACTCTAGCGCCATACTGAAATTCATCCAAGTTCAAGTAGCTATAAATGAAGCCTGAAAAGAAATAATAGCTTGAAATGCTGAAATAATTGCTCAGTGTTATTTAGATTCTACAAACAGCGATCAAAATGAAAAACAGCACTCTTGGCCCCCAAGAGGAAAAGGTTCAGATAACAATGTTTTTCTAATGAGCAGTATGCTTTGGTATAATATTATTATAGGAAAGACAAAAATTCCAATCATCCTTGCTAAATTGCATGTCTGCAAACTTCAGCTATTTTGAGATTTTTTTTAAGTTAAACCATTTCTGAGTTACAGAAAAAATGTGCCGTTCCTTTGTGCATGGAAATGAAATGGAAACTCTTCATTCCATCTTTTTACTGAAATTCCTCAGAAAACTAGGTGAATCTGATGATTCATGAAACAGACTTTGAAATTATGCTCAACATATCTTATTGCCCTCATGGGGTAATTGTGATGATAATAATAGTTGCCATTTTTGCATGATGCCTTTTAGTACTACATTTATCATTTTCACCAAAAACCCTGAATACGATTACTTTTATTTAAGGTGTTCATAGTTTAGCCAAGATCACCCAGAGTCAGAACCAGGAATCAAGTTGTCTAAAACCAAAGTGTGAGCTCTGTTCATGGAGCAATGATATTTAGATAAAATTCTTAGAGATCCTGATATGGTCTTTTGTTTTTTGTAAAACCTCCATAAAAAACCTGTCTTGTGCTATCAATCAAGCCAGTGAGAACACTGAAATTCTAAATTACCAAGGTCAAATGTTTTCTAGTGAAGCAGTTTTCATAAAATAGACACTTAGTAGGAAAGAATACAAAGAAGAGAAAGATTTTCTTTTAAAAAGTTTCATCTCCAAATTCAAAGGAAAAGGTGTCTCTTCCTCCTGCCCAAGGTTCCCCTCTCCAACTGGGTTCTACAACTCCCATACTCAAAGTGGGGTCCTCTTGTTACCATCAGTATTCAGCTAGAGAAGGGGAGCAAAGGGAATTAGACATTGAGCTTAATAAAATGGAGTGCATAGGCCTATTTGCTTTACCAGGAAGCTACAGCTTTTCACATGGCAGGGGATCATAGCTTTGCTCCTTCAAGGGAATTAACACTCCTCCCTTCCCCGCTCTGGTACCAGACTGTTGGGGGAGGGGGTGCAGGAGGAGGTGCTGGACCATAGAGACCTGTCAGTGTAACTTGGGGATGGATTCTATCCAAAGTCCTCAAAAACTTGGGAAGCTGATTGGTCACTTTGAGCAAGCACCTGGTTCATCCCAAACCAAGCTCCTGGTTATAACCCCAGGGGAACAAAGAAGCTCTCCGGCTTGCTTGTGACCCACATTCGCATGGTGCACACATCTGTTCTCTCTTTGGCCACGTGGCTTTAGCAGCCAAGTGGCCCATGGCCCCCAGGAGGGAGCCTGAATACTGAAGCACAGCAACGGACTGCAGCTGGAAACCCACGCCGAGCTAGCCGGATGCTGGACTGGACTGCACTGGACTTTCATACAGAGCAGGAACTCTGAGCAGTGGCCTTCAGCCCAGCCCTACTGAAGACAAGACTGGACTTTTTTCCATGGCGAGACGGATGGAGATGGGACATTGGGAAGACAGGAGGGGAACCCTCTTAATTGTACATCATCAATAAACCATACAATACGGCCACATCCTCCCATGCAGAATTCGAAGGGAATTCTTTTTCCTTAGTCACCACAAGAACCCCACTTCCTCTGATAACACTCTGACCAGCAACCTGATGGTTAGAAATGTACAATCTCAGGCCCCAAACCTAATGGCTGAACCAGAATCACCATTTCAACAAGATCTGAGTTCATATAAGTTTGATACCATACAGTTGATATCTACACAGCTATCAACTGTAGACTTAATATTAGAGGAGTATGAATAAATTTGCCTCAGCACTTCCCTCCTGTTTTATTAATGCAGCCAAAGGCAGCTTTTCCCTGGGTACGCCATGCAGAGTGGAAACAATAGATGGCCACTAGCCTTGAAAAACTAGGACTTCACTGCTGTACTTGCAGCAATTGAGGTACATGCTCTTGTCTGTTGAAAATGAAAAAGAGCAAGGAAAACACAGGTGCAGCATTGGTTGGAGTGTAAACATCCTTTATTTCTTTATTTTGCCCCTAAGCTATATTTGCTACAGCTCCTAAAGTAAAATCAGTACTGTTGTGTTCTTATCTTGAATATGTCCTATGTACCTGAATATTAAGCCACACCAAGCCATACCAGAATACGGCTATTAGAGCAGTTATTTTTATCATATTACAATGAAGAAATATTTAAGGTATTCGCATTTTGTTTATAAAACAAATCAATTTATCAAAAGAACGCATCTTTTAAATTACCCCCAGACCATGAAAGATCATGCTTTGGTTTCAATGGTAAAACATGCGAACAATGTAACCTCCTCATAACTCGAATATTCTGCACTTGGTTTTTAGTTGTGTTGTAACTTTGGTGAGAGCATAAGCACCTTCATTTAAGTTCTTACCACTGAATCTTATGAGCAAAAAACATTAACTATTAAACTTTACCTCTGTACACTATTATCAAATGTGTATATTTCTATACTGGTGGTGGAAAGGAGGAACTTCTGGATTCAAATGTGTACTATTCAGGGCAAAATGAAAAGTAACTTTCTACTGCTTAGCCCTAAAAGACAATTCAAATGCAGTCCCTTGCACAGGTAAACTCAGTAGACAACGCAACTTTTCATCAGACAGGTTTTACCACATTCTTTAAGAACAGTCTAGTTTACAAGCTTCCCATGCGTGTGCTTCAAGCCTTTCATGTTTGGGACACAAGCAAAGCCTCAAGCAACTTATTTTCATCTTGTCCTCACAGAACACGTGTAGGACACAGAGATTTTTAAAATATTTTATTGATTACACTATTACAATTGTCCCATTCCCCCTGCTTCATTCCCCTCCACCCTGCATCCCCGCTCCCACCCACATTCCTCCCCTTTAGTTCATGTCCATGTGTCATAAGTTCTTTAGCTTCTACATTTCCCATGCTATTCTTACCCTCCCCCTATTTTCTATCCACCATCCATGCTACTTATTCTCTGTACCTTTTCCCCCTCTCCTCCACCCACTCCCCTGTTGCTAACCCTCCATATGATCTCCATTTCTGTGGTTCTGTTCCTGTTCTGTTTGATTAGTTTGTTTTTGTTTTAGGTGTGGTGGTGAATATCTGTGAGTTTGCTGTCTTTTTACTGTACTTTTTTATCTTCTTTTTCCTAGATAAGTCCCTTTAACATTTCATATAAGGGCTTGGTGATGATGAACTCCTTTAACTTGACCTTATCTGGGAAGCACTTTATCTGCCCTTCCATTCTAAATGACAGCTTTGCTGGATAGAGCAATTTTGGATGTAGGTCCCTGCCTTTCAAGGCTTCAAATACTTCTTTCCAGCCCCTTCTTGCCTGGAAGGTCTCTTTTGAGAAATCAGCTGACAGTCTGATGGGAAGTCCTTTGTAGGTGACTGTCCCCTTATCTCTTGCTGCTTCTAGAATTCTCTCCTTCATTTTAATCTTGGCTAATGTAATTACAATGTGCCTTGGTGTGTTCCTCCTTGGGTCCAACTTTTTGGGGACTCTCTGAGCTTCCTGGACTTCCTGGAAGTCTATTTCCTTTGCCAGATTGGGGAAGTTCTCCTTTATTATTTGTTCAAATAACTTTTCCACTTGTTACTCTTTCTCTTCTCCTTCTGGCACCCCTATAATTCAGATGTTAGAATGTTTAAAGAACACAGAGATCTTAAAGGATACACTATTGACATAAATACCTACATTGTTTATGTGTTGATAAAGGGCACAGAGAATCGAATGTGTCATTCATATCATTTGGAAGGTATTCTGGACCATGGATTTTTAAGGTATTCAGTTTATCCTATCTTAGAGATTAAAAAGTTTCATCATCTATTTCTAAGCATTTTAAATTATTTTAAGTAATCATTTTGGAAAATAACATTAAGTATAAGTTTTGTAAATCTAATGCTTCTACACCAAGGATTACCAACCACCTTCTCAATTGGACAACAAGGTAACACTCACTATATTCAGCCTTTACTGTCTATGTAACCTCCCACAGAATGTTGAGGTGTGGACAGCGTCACACTGAGGACTCTCATGTGTCCAGTGGGTGGAAGCAACAGACAGGCTCAGAATCACTCTCCTCAATAAAGAAGTCAAGAGAAAGATTTCAGCAACTTTTATTCAAAAGCAAAACGAGTAAGAACGTAACAGCACACTAAAGCAGGTGGATTGGTCTGAGCAACTGACACCATTGGCACCAAAAGCATCAACACCCTTCATGACACCAAAGCTCCTACACAATACTTTACATGCCTAAGAGGTCAAAAATTTGACTTCGAAAGAAGCAAGCTAAATGATTAGACTTAATTTCTGCAATCTGAAGAACTCAGTATATTCTATGCTGGCTTTTAGCTGTAATTTTGTAGAGAGCACAAGTGACTTCATTTTAAGATCTTACTACAAAATCTTATGAGCTAAAAACATTAACTATTAAAATTTATGTGTGTACAAAGCCTTCTAAATTAGTTCTAAGAACCATTTAAAATGATTGCACACTCTTCAAAGTGATTTTAACTTCAGTCAAGGATTTAAATAATGCACAGAAAATTTGGACCAAAGTCATATGCCTATTCAAAGTATAAACGTGTGTACACATATACAAACACATACATATCTACACGTACACGCACATGTTGGTTCCTGGGTAATGAATATACAAATATATATTTGCATGTGTGTATAAATTTACATATATATACATACGTAAGATTTCCCTAAAAGAAATACATTTCTATAAATAGAAAAGTGTAAAAAGTTATGAAACTATGCCTCTCTACAATTTTCTTACAAGCAGTGATATAGGAACCTTAAGCTTATAGATGCTTTGTTTTGAAAACTGTATTAGACAAACATTAATGGCTGAAAATCTCTCTTAAACTATGTTTTTATCAAATGAAATAAGCAGGTTGTATGTTATATACAACCAAGTATAAAGCTTTCCTAATAAGCATTGTACACAAATAAATCAGATTTCTTTGTTTAAATAACTTTTACACAGAATTAATGATTTCCACTTAAGACATATTAAAGTTTTATTAGCCATAGAATACAGATAACTTCTGTTTTATTCACAAATGAACATGGAAAACATTAGAAGTTAAATACTGTGGAGTTCTTAAATGCTCCTGTTTCAGTAATTTAAAGCAAACCACTACATCTAGCGAAAGGTGATGTTTAGTCAATTTCCAAAAGTCCACACAGCAAAAATACTTAAAAGGTTTCTGTTCTCATTTGAGCTCCATTTCCCTAAGTATATTATGGTCATTAACAGCAATATACAGAAATGACCCACAACTTGATCACTTAGTGTCTCTCTACAAGTTTCCAAACAAAATTAATCCCTCAGTCTACAAGTGCTAAGTTTTAAGAAAGTGACTAAAGTTAGTATTGTAGAAAATAAGAGTTGGAGGACTAAAGTAAAATTTTCAAATTTTATATTCCACAAAGGACTGTTACCCTAAAATGTGTGCAAAAGAATGCTAGTTCTAAATGTTGCTCAAAAAAATGTTTAGAAATGATATTCATAATATATATATTTTAAAAATTCTGAGTTCTGCTATTGCCCCACTCAATATATTTGCATTTTAAAAAATTGACTGTAACCCAATGTTTTCAAAAGGTACTTAATCTCAAACCCTTCTTGCCCATTAACAGTCAGCCAAGTTAGTATTATTCATATTAAACACTGAGAAACTATGAAAAGTCTTATGAGATGACATTAAGGACCTATTAATAATTATATAGTAACAGAAGACTGCTTAGAAATATTTAAAATAGTTAAGATGTTATAGAAGACAGATATAAATACAAAATGCAAACGTAACGAAAGAACACTAGCTTGTTAATTGGCACGACAAAGCATCAACTACATAGTTTATTACATTGTTTCAAAATATTTCATCCCTCTTGTGTCCATTGCTTCCTTCAAGCCCTCTTCACCATAGAAAGGTGGTGAATTTAAATCTCTTCCAAAGTGACCTTCCCATTATAGTCCCAAAATTAACATGCATGTGATTCACTCTGAGATCTTACTGAAAATGCGGGTCTCCTTTAGTAGGTCTAAGGTGGGGTCTGAGATTCTTCATTTCTAACAAGTTCCCGAGTAATACTGATGTAACCATACTTTCAATAACAAAGATCTAATTCATTCTGCAAGCCACTGCCCTATTACTGTTCCTAAAATGCCACTTAGCTCATGTTACTGCCTCAGAAATCTACAATTAACTCAGTGAATCTTGTATAAACATTTACACTCAATTTTATCAGATTTTCGATAAACAATTCAATGTGTATTTCATAAGTGTATACACCTGTGCAGCCAACACTCTCCCCCAAAAGTTATGACATCACCATCACCCCAACCCTGTTTTGACCCAGCTCTATAAATACCCTGCCAGCATTCCACTGCCTTCCACCTGCACTTTAGGACTCAGCTGAAGCCCTTCCTTCTTCAATATACACCCCAGATTCACTCACAGGCCTCTACCTAAAGCACTACTACATTATTTTCCCCTTATCCACAGGGCATGTATCCCAAGACCCCAGTGGATGTCTGAAACTGTGGATAGTACCAACCCTATATATACCGTTTTTGCCTCTACATACACACTTTTCACCTGGAGGCAGCACTTTGGGGATTCTCTTTGGCTTATCCGAACTGCCAGCCTCGCTACCTGTGCCTTTGCACACAAACGCTGAGACACCATGACGGTGAGGATCTGCTGCTGAGATGGGATCTAAGTGACTAACAGGCGGAGTATAAACAGCGTGGATACGACGGACAGAGAGATGATTCACGTCTCAGGCAGGCTGGAGCTGGGCAGCACGAGGTGTCATCATGCTCTCATAATGGTGCACAACTCAGGAGGAGTTATTACTGGAATTTTCCATTTAATAATTTCAGACTGTGTTTGACCACGGGTAACTGAAACCAGGGAAAGCAAAACCCCAGATAAGGGGGAACTACTGTACGTTTACGACCGACCTGGCCATCACCATCTCTCCCTGAACAAACGCAGTGGGCTCCTCACACGTCTCTCTACCTCTACCCCGCCCCCTCCCCAGTATATTATCCACAGAGCAGTCCGTGATCTCCGAAAATTATGAATCGAACCAGGTCACTCTCTCACTTAAAACCCTCCGAAGGTCCATTATCACAGCTGAGACAAATCCAAATGCTTTCCCTGCATTCCTGCGTCAGAAGCCCCCTTCCCTGACCTCATTTCTTACTCCTTTCTCCATTCTCTGGCCACAGGAACCTTCTCTCTGGTGTTACAACGCAGTGAGCCGCTCCCACTCCAGGGACTCTGCATTAATTAGTCCCTCTCCTCTTCCCCACCATGCTTCTATTACTGGCTACTTTTTGCTATTCCGAGCTCAACTTCCCAGTTACCTCCTCACAGAAGACTTCCCTGACCACAAAAGCTAAAGTATACACTCAGTCACTGTCTAATACAAATCCAACTTTAATTTTCTGTGTAGCATCTATTATTGACATGTATCTTATGAATGTGTTTATCTGTGTTTTATCACAAAAACATAAGCCCCAAGATTATGGAACTTGTCGATGCTGTTCACAGCTGTAACTCCAGCACTTAGGACAGTATCCAGCTCATTACAAGTAGATGCTCAACAAATGTTTCCTAAATAAATGTTACCATACATTATATATACGCATACTATGTGGATGGAATAGTGTCTGTGTCCCCATACAAAACATAACATGAAATTTTAAAGAGAATAAGAAAGCTACTGCTAGTCATAAAACAAGGTAAATCCTTCACAAGAAAGGGAAGACAAGAAAAACAGCTTTAATTTGGAACAAAAGTAATAAAAAACACAGATTAAGTCAAAGTTTAATCACATGAACTTTAATCAGTCAAGTTAATGAAAATATCAAAAATTAGAGTTAGGGTATGGCAGCAGAAATTGAATTTTTGTTGCAAATAATACAGTATCTGGTGTTTCCATTGCTGACCAACTATGCAGCAGAAAGAGCAATTGCGTTGAATCTCAATTCATCAGGGTCACGTTCCATAAACTTCTTGCAAACTTCTATGGCATCCTATGGGGGGAAAATGTGTAATTTTTCAGTTTATAAGCATGTGGTTTGTTTACAAATGATAAGTGTTTCATACTTTCCTAATTCATAGCAATGTTACACTGCAGACTTCTTTCTCCAAATGAAAAATGACTCAGAGCACACCAGAAGAACAACGGTTGGTGGACTAATTAGCTTAGTGTAAAAGTGTAAGATAGAGTCAGTACTCTTTCTCAAAATGTTTTTAAGAAATTGTTACCCTGACAATTACATATTTCATTGATTTTAAGCCACACGATTTGGTCATAAATTTAAAAATCTCTGAAATCAGCGAGATTGGATGTAATGAAATACGGAATACAACGTGGAAGTCTTTCAAAACTATTCTTGTCTTTTTCTAATTTGGTACTTGTTCACACAAAGAGCTTTGAAAACTTTATTTGACGTAGGTTAACACTAGTTCAAATTTTTCTGTTTGGATTTTTTTCAAGAGAGCAAGGACAAGGAAGTACCCAAATGCAGATAAAATATTATACAAGTCATCTTTAGAGATGTTTCAAAAATAACAACAACATCAGTAACACTTAAAGCGGGCCAACAAGGTTTACTGTTACCTCCAATAACGTGTCATCACTAGTTTCCCCATGGTTAATCGGAAATGGCTTCCGCCCATCTGCAAAACACGGACAGCTCGATGTTCAGCTGTTTGTACAGGATAGCGTACTTTCAACCTCCACTCTGCTCTTCTCACGGTGAGGCAAGGTTAAATGATATTTAAAATAATACAGCCTAAACTAAACATTTTAAATGTGCTTCCTATGAATATTTTTTAACATTAAACATCTCTAGAACCTTGTTTCTATGTTTGAAAGCCTAAATTATCTTCATAAACACAACTTATTAGAAATACATATTGGCTTTAACTTCCTAAAAAGAACATGCAAAATTAGTAAGTTCGATTCTTATAAAGTTACAATCCCAGTTTTTACCATCAAAAATACAAACACATTCTTTCTTCACTTTAAAAGTGAAAGTAGAAGGCTTCTAAATCAGACTGACATGTTTACGTCAATGACAGGGAGCCATCATGAGTTTACATGTTACCACTATGAACTGTGTTCCACCAAGGGAGTCGTACAGGGCAAAAATCTAAGCAAACAGGGTTTCTTTACTGACAATCAAAAGTAATTAACCACAAGTATAATCACCTTGACTAAACTAGTGCTTTTTTCAATACTGTAAAAAAAAAAAAAAAGTCCAGAATTTATTATATAAATTCATGCCACCCAAAGGTAACTAACTGATACTCCGTACAGGGTGGGACAAAAGAAGGTTTACAGTTGTTAGTATGGAAAATATTACAATAATTGACAAATAATAATACAAGAATAAACCCTACATTTCACATACACAACTGTAAACTCACTTTTGCCCCACCCTGTGTATCCAAATTTATAATCTCAGTTACTTATAAGTGACACTTCAAGTACAATCCATAAAACACAATCCCTATAACTCCACGGCTTCTGAATATAATAAATCACATTTTTTGAGTCAATAGGTATGTTTAGTAATAGACTAATAGATACTACATTTAAAGAAAAATATAGGTGAAAATTAATCAAACAAATGAAGCATTAGGTTACTTAGAAAACAATTTTTTTCTTAAAAACCATATGCTGTTCTCTTAGTCACTATTTTCTTTTTTCATTTTGATTCCTTTAATCTTTTGTAAAAATTATTTTCAATTATGTTGCCATTCAATATCATTAGTTTCAGGTGTACAGCCAGTGGTTAGACAATGATACACTTTACCAAGTAGTCTCCTGATATTTTCAGTGCCCACCCGGCACCATACATAGTTATCACAATATTATGGACTATATTCCCTATGCTGTATTTTCCCTGTAACTATTTTGTAACTGCTAATTCATACTTCTTAACCCCTTCACCTCCTACACCCAGCCCCCTAATGCCCCTCCATCCTGGCAACCATCAGTGTGTTATCTGTAAGTATGAGTCTGTTTCTGACTGGTTGTTCATTTATTTTCGTTTTATAGATTCTACATATAAGTGAAATCATATAGTATCTTTCTCTGTCTGACTTACTGAATTTAACATAATACCCTCTAGGTCCATCCATGTTGTTGCAAATGGTAAAATTTCATTCTTTTTTAAGGCCAAGTAATATTTCACTGTATACCACATCTTTCTTACTTGTTTGTCTATTTATTTATTTATTTGTTTGTTTGTTTATTTATAAATAATCCTCACTCAAGGAAATGTTTATTGATTTTTTTTTTAGAGAGAGAGAGAGAGAGAGAGAGAGAGAGAGAGAAACACAGATGTGAGAAACATGGATTGATTGCCTCCCAGGAATCAAACCCACAACCTAAGTATGTGCCCTGACCGGGAATCAAATCCACAACCTTTTGTTGCACAGGCCAATGCTCTAACCAACTGAGCCACCTGACCAGGACTACATCTTGTTTGACCAATTGTATGTTGAGGAACAATTCGGTTGCTTCCATATCTTGGCTATTGTAAATAACACTGCAATGAACATAAAGATGCATGTATCTTTTCGAATTAGTGTTTTGGATTTCTTAGGATAAATACCCAGACATGGAATTGCTGGTTCATCAGGTAGTCCTATTTTTAATTTTTTGAGGAAGCTCTGTACTCTTCTTGTCCATATATAACCCCACCAACAGTACTTGAGGGTTCCCTTTTTACCACATCCTCACCAACACTTGTTTGTTGATTTACTGATGATAGTCAATCTGACAGGTGTGAGATAATATCTTGTTGTAGTTTTGATTTGCATTTCTCTGATGATTAGTGATGTTGAGCATCTTTTCATATGTCTATTGGCCATCTGTGTGTCCTCTTTGAAGAGATGTGTATGCAGGCCCTCTGTCCATTTTTTAATTGCTTGTTTGTGCTTTTGTGTTTTGAGCTGTAAATGTTCTTTGTATATTTTGGATATTAACCCCTTATTGGATGTATCCTTGGCAAATACCTTCCGTTTGGTTTGTTTTTCATTTTGTTGATGGTTTCCTTTGTTGTGCAGTAACTTTTTAGTTTGATGTAGTGCCATTTTATTTTTTCTTTTGTTCCCTTGCCCAATGAGATATTTTTTTTTATAGATTTTTTATTTTTTTTTTATATTTTATTTATTTATTTATTTATTTATTTTTATTTATTTATTTATCTTTAGAGGGGAAGGGAAGGAGAGAGGGAGAGAAACATCAATGTGCGGTTGCCTCTTGTATGTCCCCTGCCGGGAACTGGCCTGGCAACCCAGGCATGTGCCCTGACTGGGAATCGAACCGCGATACTTTGGTTCGCAGGCCCGCGCTCAATCCACTGAGCTACACCAGCAAGGGCTGCAATGAGATATTTTTTTTAAAAATTACTAAAAGCAACGTCAAAGAGCACTACCTAAGTTTTCTTCTATGAGTTTTATGCTTTCAAGTCTTATATTTAATTCTTTAATCCATTTTGAGTTTATTTTTGTATATGGTGTAAGAAAGTGGTCGTTTCATTTTTTTTTGCATGCATCTGTCCAGTTTTTCCAACACCATTTATTAAAGAGACTGCCTTTTCCTGATTGACTGTTCCTGCCTCCTTTGTTATATACCCCTCTTGCTCAGTACTCCTTTTGAATTTATTAGGAATCCACATCACAGTTACTGTCGATTTCCCTTGAAATTGCCCGTCTTCATTTGTCTTGTACTTATCCCTATTCTCTCTGACATCTCAAAGATTATGACTATTCTTTGGAACTCCGAAGTTCTTTAAATTCATTTGAAGACTATAATCCCCAAAGGGCTCTAATTCTCTATTAGCCATTCTGATCATTCTTTTTGCTAAAGAACAACTAAACCAACCTAGATTTCAGTAGTTCTGCCTTTCTTTTTGGATGTTCTGATTTCAAATCAACTTTAAAATCCTTTTGTGTTGATCTTGGCATGCTACAATAGAGGACCATTATTTGCATGTAGCTTACGCTTGATATGTCTTCCCTCTACTGCCAGCTAACCAGTCAAACTGAGTTTTTTAAATAACTCTCTGCTTCAACCCCCACTGAAATGATCAGAGCTTTTTTCCCCCTAAATATCTTTTCAATGCTATAGTTTGTTCTGTTACTAAGTCTCTTAGTCTCAAAGTCACCACTGCTTTTTAGTCCCTGGTTATGGATCACGTTTATTGTTTCTCTGGCCTTTTCTAAATCTACTTTATTAAAGTGAACAGAATGCGTCTGGTAAGTCTCAGCACTCTCTTTATTCCCATTTCTACTAGTTGTTCTTTGTCACTCAAAATTCAGAATGGAAATGAAGTTTCCAGCAATCAGTCACATAACTGAAATCCCCAATCACCATTGCATTCTCTCTCTGTAGAAATTTATAGACTGAATTAGCAAAGCATTATCTTCCAAAATGCTCAGCAGGTCTGTTATATACTCCCATAACAATTTCATTTCATTTTACTTTGATTCTTACTCAAATCATTCTACTATAGAAGACAAACTTCAAGGTACACATTTTTATAAATATTATGGTATTTCACCCTGGCTGGATGTGGGCTCAGTGGGCTGAATGCCAGCCTGCAAACCAAAGGGTCACCAATTCTGTTCTCATCAGGGCACATGCCAGGGTTACGGACCAGCTCCCCAGTAGGGGGCATGGAAGAGGCAACCACATATTGATGCTTTTTTCCCTCTCTCTCTCTCTATAAAAATAAATAAATAAAATCTCTAAAAAATACATTATGATATTTCTTTGTCTCCTTTAATAAAGCCATTTCTTTTTAATAAAGTATATGATTTTGTTGCCATATTCCAAACATATAAAATCCATCTAAATTTTATGGACCACATTTATTAGTCGCAATGAGTCTTTTCTTTCTTTACTTTTTCCCAAATTTTTATTTATTTATTTTTAGAGAGAGGGAAAGAGAGGAAGAGAAACAACAGTGTGTGGTTGCCTCTCATGGGGCCCCCACTGTGGGCCTGGCCTGCAACCCAGGCATGTGCCCTGACTGGGAATCAAACTGGCAACCCTTATGGTTTGCAGCCTGCATTCAATCCACTGAGCTACACCAGCCAGGGCTGAGTCCTTTCAAAACTCTTTGTCTTTAACCTATACGAAAGTCTATCTGTTGTGTCGTACACCTGAAACTAATACCAAAAAAGTTTTGAATGCAAACTGTAATAAAAATTTTAATTTAAAAGGCTCTTTGTCTTTAAATTAAGGAAAAGAAAAGTGGCAAGGTAATAATGAAAAGGACTTGAGTTTTTTTGTTTCTTTATTTGGCCTTTTTTTAACCCAAGAAGGTCTCAAGGAGAAGGACAAGAAGGACTCATGAGTACTATAGTACCACATATCAATTGTGGAGGAATCTTAAGAAGTTCTCTGTCTAGATAAAACTTCTTGATGAAATTTCTTGGAGGAAATTATAAGGATTTCCTCCAAATAGTCCCTGAAATAGTCTATCTGCAGTTAAACTTTTAAAAACTAAATGCAGTTATAGGCCAAAATACTAAGTAATTAGTCATGGGTACTTTGACGTATGCCTTAAGCAGCCGTTGCTGGAAAACACAGACTCGCATAAAGTCTGTTTTAAAAAGTCAGATGCAGTCCAGAGAGACAGTACCAAAGCCTAAAAACCAGTGGTACTCATTACCAAACACAATGACTAGTCATGAATATTACAGTATGTGTTAAAACTAGTTTCAGGATCAAGATGGCTCATGAAGATGTTGATGATAACTATCTCAATAATTTAGTGCAGACTGCTGAACTGATTTACAGGAGCTTCCTATAGTGATTTTTACTTGACCACTTTGCTAAAATGCAGAGGTGGTACGTAAACATTCTTGAAGTCTAAGTGTTCGAACACTAAAAAATATTCATTATTTTCTAGAAAGTCTTAAATGAAGAACTTTTCATTATGCCATCAATTAATTTAACCAAACACAACAAATGTCAACAGTCCTGTTTATTATAAACACACATTTTCCCATTTCCAATTTCTCTCCCCAGAATAAATTTTAAAAGTTCTTACCTAATTCATAGAGATGCCCATCCACGTGAACTAAGGCAATAAAATGAAGATCTACTTTTTCATCTATACTTGGTGCCTGGAATAGGAGGAAAAATATATATTATATATGTTAGTAGACAAATCAATCAATCAAGTACATGTACATACAAACACTATCAAATGACATAGAGAACATTTATTCAAAACAATTCAAGGCTTAACCTTGGATATGGTGGACAAGTAAGTATGTTTACATTTACAACAATGTGCTCACCCATCAACCAGAAAAATGTTGACTTCAAGCATATCTTTCTTAACCTCAATAATCTAAAAACCTATAGTTTTCGTTCACCTTCAAAGCCCCTGCGCTTAGCACAATGCCTGGTATATAGTAGATATACAATGTAAACTTGCTGAATGAAATGAATGAAGTGATTTGTCTAATTTTTGAAACTTGAAAAAATAAAGTCTTTTAAACTTAATAATAGCATAAACAGAGTTAAAAATAAAAGCTTTTCAAGCCTTAAAACATCAAGAAAGGGAATTCTCCTCTTAATGACTTCACCTTGATAATGTCATCTTTTGAGTAAAATAAGTATCTTTATTCATCCTACATTCAAAAGGTTTAAAATGAACCTTTTAAAAAAAATGAATAGATGCGGGAATATACCCCAATAGATTAAAGGGGAAAAGTAAGAATAAGAACAAATTAAAATACAATTAACTGTAGCCTGTAATTTTTCTCTCGCTTTCTTAGTAAACTATTTGAAACTAAAACTATACCAAGGTTTTTATAGCTTACCAAATCAATTTGCATGAGCAGTATCTGCTACATCTGTTAAACATTCAACTTATGCAAAGTCAGTTCATAATTCCCTGACACTGTCTATAATACACAGTAACTATAGAGTTAACGCAAGTATGTGTTAGCTATATATCAAATCTTAATGGTTTGAAATGAAATAAAATCAGTATTAAATGCAAGTACAAATTTTAGGGGCAAAAGTTTTAAACAGGCATAAATCAAATTACATCTCATCTTACTTAACATCCTATAACACAATAGCACCGTACTTAACACTAAAATTCATACTTTTTCACCCTTTAGTAATTATAAAATTTTAAGTTAACGTGAAGTTTTCAGATGCAGAAATTGAAAGGTCCAGAAAAAACCTAATTATCTTGGACTTACTGAATGCTTTTAAAACATTTACAGATAAAGTGACTTATGTAATCTCACTCGACTCTTCCGAAATTATTTCCCTCAAGTTTATGAATGAGTGCACCACACACCAAAAAATGGTGGCAAACTCGCTCCTTCCAACTTCAATGTATAACTAAAGAATTCTGCAGCTGGTAGGAATCAAAAGTACCTGGCTTTACCGCTGTTAGACTCCTCTCTCCCACAGCCCCTACACTTCCGGCAGCCCTTCCAGTGACGGGGGGCTGCAACTAGGTATTGAGATAAGCCAGTCCATCTTGGATGGTTTTGTCAGTTCTACCTCATCCTGGACTGAAGTATGTTTCCCAGTGTTTTCCATCATTTTGTAAAAAGTCTAATAGCTCCTGAACATGATATTTCTTCAAGTAATTAAAGATGCTGATAATGAGTTCCCTTACTTTACTGATCAGAGAATCAAATATACCACTGATCACTCAGTCCAATAGGCTCATTTTACCAATGACCGGAAGCAAATCCAATTTTTCAAGGCTAAACCTAGGCTATTCTATAAACTATAAATTCAATTCTATTTTAAAATGCTAGAAAGAATTCTTTAATGAACTAGGAAAGAGTCTTGTTATCTCATTGTAAGACATCATTCTCCAACAGAATATCAAGTATTTTAAATCTTTTGAGCTATTATATTTTCAAAAAATTAAATTATTTTAACATCATCTCTTCTTAAGAATAATACATCTTATCACTTCCATTTTTTTATATTTTTTCAGTAAATATAATACAGGTGTGCTACATATAAAAGTAGTATAACTGGAGTCAGAGACCCGAATGTGTACCCAATCCCTGTGAACATTGGTTTTCTTATTTGTTTTGAGGTTTAAATGAAATGTATTAAAGTAATTTGTAAACTGTTAAGTGCTACTAAACATTCTGTATTGTTACAATATTAATACTACATTATTGCAAATGTAAGAAATCACTAAATCTAGCAACTCAAAATTGGGTCAGTACCTGGTCCGAGCCTTTTCCTTTGATCTACTTTAATTGGTCTGAAAATCTGAAATATGCAAATTATCCATTGCTTAAAAACCTGAAATTATCTATTGCTTAAAAATTATTCAACACCAAAATGTAAATAAATAAAAAGCAAATTCTAATAAGCTTTTAATTTCAAAAAATGACCAATAACATCGAGGCAAAAACCGGAAGCTATAGATTGGATAATTTTTGCTTACATTTATATATATTATTTTTTATAAAATTCCCTAATTTAGAATAAAATACTTCTTTCCTCAAAGAATTAAAAATACAACATATCAATTAAATAGAAGTTAAATATTACATAGAAATTTCAAATTTTTTAAAAACTATAATTCAAATTTAATCTATAACTATATGGTACTTAATATATACCAGGCACCGTTCTAAGTGCTTTATATGTACTCACCAATTAATGTACTTTATATGTACTCAAGAAAACTGAGGCACAGAAGCATTAAGTAACATGCTCTAGATCACAGAGCTTGTAAATGATGGAATTTGGGTTCAAACCCAGGCAGTGTCACTCTAGAATCCATGTTCTTGACCACTAGACTATGAATATTTATGGAAGCAATGGAATTAATATGGAGCAAAGATCAGTATTATATAAAAACATATAAACCTGAAAAAAACAATCTTATGACATGTCCATCTATATTTAGAATATTTTAAGTACACAGGAATTTATATATATTTAGAATCAACTGTGCCCAAGCAGAATTTACAAAATCAGGGTTTTACTCTGATCATTTGATTCACCTTATATCTCCTACTGTACAAACTGGCACAGCAAGGAAGCAACAAATATCAAATGATAAATGAACAAACATGACAAATGCACACTGTGACCCAATGAGGATAATGGAATGGAGAGACACCGGTTTGCTGATACTCAGCACAAATGAAAGTCTTTTTTTGATGACCATACTGGTATTCGGTGGAAGCAGATGTTTACGGAAAAGTGCCAAGATTCCACTTCATAATTTGAGTATAGCTCTAGAAGAGTAAATAAGGGGAGGAAAGAATGTTTGACACCAACTTTTTTTAAGCATTAAAATGTATTTGTAATCAGACTTCCGCTGGCTTCAAAAGTCATGATGCCTTATGGAAGTGTCAAGTATCTTATTAATGTATGGCACACACCAGATCTTTCTGATATAACAAACAGGCAGGCTCTACCAATACACAGTCACTGCCACTAGGAGTCCCAAATATCAGAAAGACAAGAGCTATGGTTGTCGAATCCTGCGGTTTATTTCAGTTATAAAAATTATTAGAATTTCATCATTCACCTAAATATTTAAGAAAACTAACAAGATTATAAGAACATATATACTATTTAATAGTTTGCTAACATTCTCTACCTAAGAAGGAGAAATCATAAAATTTGTGGGAAGCCTAAATCAGCCCACAAGGAAAAAGTCTTCACCTCCTACTCGGAAAGATGCTTAGAAACTGAATAGGCAGGGAAGACTGGACCAAGATTAAACCGAGTACCTGAGCCACCTCAGGGAATAAAATAGCTGAGATGAAACACCCTGCACCATGAAGGGTTAGATGAAGGCTAGAGTGAGTAAAGCACCCCAGAGCATGACAAGAGACTAAAGTCATGTTCATAAACATAGAAAAAAAAAGTAAGAGATGGTGAAGAACTCAGAAGGTACACAGCATTTGTTAACCGGAGTCAACTAAATGAAATTGGAAAGATGAAGGGTAAGAGAATACATACTCACTTTAACAACCGACAGGAACTTAAACATTAGCATGAATGTCGATCAGTACTCATCAAAAGGCAGGCATTCTAATGTTGGCAGGCTATGGAGTGGAGAGATGGATGCTCACCAGGCGCTCGGGACAGTCAAGCTAGACCGCAAAGCATGGAGGTATGCTTGCAATCTTATCGGGGGAGAAAAAGCTAATGGCTGAGTGAACCAAGAGAAAAGCACCCTGAAGAACTGAAGAAGTTTAAGGAAAAATGGACTGCCCTTTGCACTGGAAGAAGAGATGGAAGATTGACTAAACTTACAACAGAATGGAGACCCAAAGGTGGTAGGCGTAAGAAGGGTCGCCAGCGACGAAGACGGAGAGATGGACTGGTAGCCTTTGCAGGGTCTACATGGCTACGTTTGCCCCAGGGCAGGGATGCATGGTGACACAATGATGAGGCCTTCGTTCTGCAGTGGCTAGAATGAGGCTGTGATGAGGATGGCGAGGAGGACTACACAATTAAAAAAGAGAACATTTTACTTAGACCACGTTACTGGGCAATCATTTATTCTTAAAAGCAACGTATGGTCATACTTCTATTTATATGGTCTAGTACTTTTAATCAACCATAATATAGAAAAAGGTCCTAAATGAATATTGGTTAAAAGTGGGTAAAGTGGAAATATATAACCACGGTATCAGGTTATACGCCATAGCTTTTGTAAGTGCACATCTAAAATATCGACGTATCCTCATTTGCATAGCACAGACTCATGGAATTGATTTTAAAAGCCACCAAAATGGAATTATTATATAAAATTCTTTTTAAAAAGGGAATAATATACATAAAACATGTAACACATACAAAACAAACTAAGGATAATGTGTAGAAGGAAACTGTATGGTGATAAGCACTGGTAAAAAGAATTTCTTAAAATAAGCACCAAGAGGGGAAAAAAACAACATTTTAAATAAAATATAAAAAGAAGTGAAATAAACCCCTCTTAAGCTGATGAACTGCATAAACTCTCCTCCTATTTTGGGATGACAAGTTAAATGGAAATAATCATAGCCTATTAGTCTTTTAAAAAATAAACAATAGTATTATTTAAAATATACATCACTTATTTTGTGCCAAGCACTCTGTTAGGTACTTCATGTGTATCAATTTATGTAATCTCCCAGTAACCCATGAGACAGGCACTGTAACTATTCTCATCTTACAAATGAGGAATCAGAGCATGTAGAAGTTAATTAACATGTACAAGGGCACATTGCTAGCACATGGCATAGCTGGGATTCAAACACGGGAAATCTGGCTCTAGAACCCAGAGATCCGTCACTATGGTGTACGGCCTAAGTGTCCAAAAGGAAGATTTTAATACTGATTTATAAGACTAGGTTCTAATGAGGAATGGTAATCCTCTTAAAATCAGGTATTTTGAGAGTCACCCTTTCGTACACTATCACAGCACAAAAGACGAATCTGACCCAACAGAGTTCCATGAAACAAACATGCTTACAATAACTAATTTATTTATGCTGATCCAAATAATTTTATATGGTCACCTTCCATAAATAACACCAGTATGTGAAATTTAAAAATTGATTTAAAGCAGTATGAAAAAATTACAATCACTTATAACCATAAGAAGCACTAAGAAAAGAAGCAGTAAGTCCTTGCTTAGTAATAATGGATTTCATTAACCATGACCTGTTCTCTTTAAGAAAATGAAAACATTTTCTCTGAATGATTTCTAAGACTTGTTCAACCTCAAAAATTCTATGATCCTCAGTACTTTTGGTCTATGTAAACAACACATAGATAAAGCTCTCCGTGTGATGACAGCTAAAAGAAAGCTATCATTGTGACAAGGAGCTAAAAAACACGTTTGTGAGCACTTCATCTACGCATCATAAGAATCGGTCAATCAGAAATATGTAAGTGAATTCAATGCTTGGCTCTTTATGGGAACAAAGCTGTACATAACAGTGTCTGTTCTCACAGATACAGTCTAATCAGATATTTTTCATATTCAATCTGACTACATTTAAATAAAAGAAATAGAAGGAAGGAAAAGAATGGGGAAGAGGATACGAAAAATGGTTAAGGAGGAAAAGAAATGAAGTTAAAGAAATAGTGGGAGGGAGAGGAAACCAATGAGTACTGCAGAAAACAAAAATTTCCTAAGAATCTGGAGAGGCACACATTACTAAGGCAGAAGTAGAAGTGAAGGTGTACACTCAAAGAATGTGTAAGGTTTGGTCAATGAAATGGGAAAGATACTCCTTGCAAAGATTCAGAGTGAGAAAAAGAACAGAAAATAGCAACAAATAGGACATGTTCAGGGGACCAGACTATCAGGTCTGGGATTTGATTTTATCCTTTGAATCTAGAAAGTTAGCCTGTTACTTTTTTGTGGTGCCAGCGAAGACAGGAGCCACCCAGGTCAGAGAAAAAGGACTTTACTCCTAGCACAGTAAGGCGCAGGACTGCCAGCATGTTTTTGACATTTGCATGAAGACAATGCAGAGGCCCAGGTGGACGGCTGCACACACAGTGGGCTGCCCTGCAGGAGGGGAACAATGAGTTGGGGACACAAAGGTTTTACAGAAAGCAGGAAGTACCCCTGCTCTTTGTTCTAGAAGGAGGCGTTGCCTCAACTGTCACTCTTGCTTACTGTGAGAAAAGCAATTTCCAACTTCAAGTATGATGGCCCTATTCTTTTACCATTTTTAAAGAACCATTTAAAAACTTTAAAAAAATAATTTCAAGTTTACAAAGAGTTACAATGACAAAAATAGTATAGGAAATACCTAGATTTGCCTATGACGTTTTACCCTAATTTGCTTTATCATTTTGCTTACACTTTTCTCTCTCTTCCTCATTCTCTACATACTCTTTTTCCTGAACCATCTGAGGGAAAGTTATATCATGGCCTTTTATCCCTAAATATTTCATTATTTCCTAAGAAGAAGGGAATTATATTACATAACAGTAGTTAGCACCTTTGCAATTTTCTACTAATAGAATACTTTCATCACCTTGATAATTTTATATAAATAAAATACTTTTGTCTAATCTTCCATCCATACTTTAATTTTCTTAAATTGATCTATTCATGTGCTTAATAGCATTTTCCCTCAGGATTTAATCTAGGAATAGGTGTTGGATTTACTTGTCATGTTTCCTTACTATCCTTTCATCTGGAACATATCCAACAGTCTTTGTCTTTTGACATTAACAGTTTACTTCACCCATTTTAAAACAAAGTTTTCTACAAAAAAAAAAATGCTATTTTTTCCTTTCTAACCATGTGACTTTTACTTTCTTTTCTTGCCTTATCTCATTGGTTAGGACCTCTAGTACAATAATGAATTTCATTGATTTTCACTTTCATCTTTATTATTTCTTCCTTCTGCTTGCTTTTGGCTTATTTTACCTTTTTAAAAAAAAAACATATTTTATTGATTACGCTATTATAGTTGTCCCATTTCTCTCCCATCATTTCCCTCCACCCTGCACACCCGCTCCCACCCACATTCCCCCCTTTAGTTCATATCCATGTGTCATAAGTTCTTTAGCTTCTACATTTCCCACACTATTCTTGACCTCCCCCCGTCTATGCTACTTGTTCTCTGTACCTTATCCTCCTCTCTCCTCCTCCCACTCCCCTGTTGCTAACCCTCCATATGATCTCCATTTCTGTGGTTCTGTTCCTGTTCTAGTTGTTGGCTTAGTTTGCTTTTGTTTTAGGTGTGGTTGTTGATAGCTGTGAGTTTGCTGTCTTTTTACTGTCATATTTTTTCTTCATTTTCTTAGATAAGTCCCTTTAATATTTCATATAATAAGGGCTTGGTGATGATGAACTCCTTGAACTTGACCTTATCTGAGAAGCACTTTATCTTCCCTTCCATTCCAAATGAAAGCTTTGCTGGATAGAGCAATTTTGGATGTAGGTCCCTGCCTTTCAAGACTTCAAATATTTCTATCCAGCCCCTTCTTGCCTGTAAGGTCTCTTTTGAGAAATCAGCTGACAGTCTGATGGGAACTCCTTTGTAGGTGACTGTCCCCTTATCCCTTGCTGCTTCTAGAATTCTCTCCTTCATTTTCATCTTGGCTAATGTAATTATGATGTGCTTTGGCGTGTTCCTCCTTGAGTCCAACTTCTTTGGGACTCTCTGAGCTTCCTGGACTTCCTGGAAGTCTATTTCTTTTGCCAGATTGGGGAAGTTCTCCTTTATTATTTGTTCAGATAAGTTTTCCACTTGTTGCTCTTCTTCCCCTTCTGGTACCCCTATAATTCAGATGTTGAAACGTTTAAAGATGTCCTGGAGGTTCCTAAGCCTCTCCTCATTTTTTTGAATTCTTGTTTCTTCCTTGTTTTCTGTTTGGTTGTTTGTTTCTTCCTTCTGGTCCACTCCATTGATTTGAGTCCCAGTTTTCCTTCCATCTCTATTGGTTCCCTATGCATCTTCCTTCATTTCATGTATTATAGCCTGCATTTTTCCATCTAATTTGTGAGCAAAATCAACCAATTCTGTGAGCATTTTGATGACCAGTGCTTTGAACTGTGCATCTGATAGGTTGGCTCTCTCTTCATGGCTTAGAGGAATTGGCTCTGGGGCTTTCATTTGTTCTCCTGTTTGAGCCATATTTGGTGTTGTTTTGTTTTGTTTTGGTTTTGGTCTGGTCGTGGCTGTGACGTAGAGAGAGGTGGAGTCTTAGGTGTTCCCCAGGGCAGGGCAGCCCAGTCGCTGAGTTGTTACGCTGTTTGTGGGGCAGGGTCTGAGAAGGAACAATGGCGTCTGTTCCGCTCTCTCCTGGACTTCGGTCCCTTCCGCAGCTTCCCCTTCACCTGGCTTGTCTGCGTGTGGGAATGTGGGACCACCTGGTCAGCCAGCCGCCCTGTGCGGCCTCACTGGGTCTGCACAGTTGCCCCCCTGTGCCCGGGGTCCGCCAGCTGCCGCCTGTGCACCTGGGAACTGTAAGCCGCTGCCACTTGCATTCCCGAGTCTGCACCTCCACTTTTTCCTGCCGCGACTCCACCCCTCTTACCGGTCCGGATGAATGGTTGTTGGACTTCCGTACAGTTCAATTTTCTATCAGTTCTGGTTGTTTTCTTGTTTCTAAATATTTGTTGTCCTTAATTTTGGTTGTGAGAGGAGGCACAGTGTGTCCACCTATGCCTCCATCTTGGCTGGAAGTCTATTTTACCTTCTTTTACAATCTTAAGGTTAAAAACTTAGGTAGTGACTTGACGTCTTTTTTCTTTTCTACTAAAGCATTTCTCTAATCCCTGCTTTAACTACAACCTAAGTATTTTTTATTTTTAAAATTTTTCCACTAACTCAAATGCTTTCTAATTTCCTTTGTGCCTTCCTCTTTGATCCATGAGCTATTTAGAAGTGTGTCGTTTAATTTTTAAATATTTGGAGACTTCCCAGATTTTTTTTTCTGTTACTGATTTCTAACTTAATTCATTATGGTTAGAAAACACCCTCTGTATGATTTAAATTTTTTAAAAATTTGTTAAGGTTTATCTTCTGATCTAGAACATGCCTTATCTTGGTAAACATTCCATGTATACCTGAAAAGAATAATTAGCTGTTGTTGAATGAAGTTTTCCATAAATGTTAATAGTGCAAGTTGTTTGATAATGCTGTTCAGGCTTTGGATGTTCTTACAATTTTGTGTGTCTATTTATTCTACCAATTACTGAGATGAGTGTTGAAATCTTCAACTCTAATTGTGGACTTGTCTATTTCTCTCTTTGGTTTTGTAAGTGTTTGTGTCATATTCAGAGGCTGTATTTTAGCTGCCTACACAAACTTTATTACATGTATGTCATGTCTTCTTGGTGGACTGAATTTATATGTAATGTCTTTCTTTATCACTGGTAATATTCCCTGTTCTGAAGTCTACCTCATCTAACGTTAATACAGCTATTCCAGCTTTTTTGTGATTGGTGTTTACATTATACATCTTTCCCCCTTCTTTCAATTTTATTTTTCAATTAATTTTTTATTGACTGTATTGGGGTAACATTGGTTAATTAAATTACATAGGTTTCAAATGTACAATTCTACAATACATCATTTGTATTTTGTGTTACGTGTTTACCAACCCCTAGACAAGTCTTCTTCCATCATCATTATCCCCCTTTACTGTCTTCTACCTTCCCCCACCCTCTGGCAGTCATCATAATGTTGTCTGTGTCCATGAGTCCTTTTTTTTGTTTAATCCCTTCAACCTCCTCACCCAGCTCCCAACCTCCACCCCTCTGACAGTTGTCAATCTGTTCTTTGTATCCATGAGTCTGTCTCCACTTTGTGGTTTATTTTACTCATTAGATTCCACATACAAGTAAAATCATATGGTACTTGTCTTTCTCTGACTGGTTTTTTCACTTAGCACAATACTGACTAGGTCCATCTATGCTGTCACAAAGGGTAAGAATTCCCCCTTTTCTTTTTTTAAATCTTCACCCAAGGATAAGTTTTAATTGATTTTAGAGAGAGAGAAAGGGGGACAAGAAGTGGGGTGGGGTGTGGGAGGAAAGAGACAGAGAGAGAGAGAGAGAGAGAGAGAGAGAAGCACTGATTGGTTGCCTCCCGTATGCACCACAACCAGGGATTGAACTCTTAATCTGTGTGTCCTGACTGGGGATCGAATCTGCAACCTTTTGGTACACAAGACCTTCAACCAACTGAGTGACCCAGCCAGGGTATAAAATTTCCTTCTTTATCACAGCTGATTAGCAGTCCATTGTATAAATGTACCACAGCTTTTTAATCCATTCACCTATACAACATAGGTGCTTGGGCTGCTTACAAATCTTACCTATTGTAAATACCAAAATGAACATAGGGTACATATATTCTTTGGAATTAGTGTTTCAGGTTTCTTTGAATATATTCCCAGAAGTGAAATTGCTGGGTCATAAAGCAGTTCCATTTTTAGTTTTGAGGTAACTCCATACTGCTTTCCATTGTGGCTATACCAATCTGCATTCCCACCAACAGTGCATGAGGGTTCTCTTCTCTCTACATCCTTGCCAACACTTGTTTGTTGACTGATGATAGTGATTTTGATGATGTGAGGTGATATCTCATTGTAGTTTTAATTCGTATTTCTCTGATTACTAGTGATATTGAGCATCCTTTCATATGTCTATTGGCCATCTGAATGTCTTCTTGGGGAAGTGTCTATTCAGACCCTTTGCCCATCTCTTAATTGAATTGTTTATTTTTTTGGTGTTGAGCTTCATAAGTTCCTTATAAATTTTGGATATTAACACCTTATCAAATGTATCATTGACAAATATGTTTTCTCATTCTGGATGTTGTCTTTTCATATTGTTGATGATCTCCTTTGCTGTGCAGAAACTTTTCAGTTTGATGTAATCCAATTTGTTTATTTTTTTTCTGTTACCCAAAGTACTGTATCAGAAAAAAATACTGCTACAAGAAATGTCCAAGATTTTATTGCCTATATTTTCTTTTCATGGTTTTGAGTCTAACATTTAAGTCTTGAATCCACTTTAAGTCAATTCTTCTGAATGGTATAACAAGGTGATCTATTTTCATTTTTTTGCACATCCCTGTCCAATTTTCCCATCACCATTTGTTGAATAGACTATCTTTACCCCATTGTATGTTTTTGCCTGCTTGGTCAAATATTAACTATAATATTAACTATAGTCAAATATTGACTATAAAGGCATGGGTTTATTTCTGGGGTCTCTACTGATCTATATGTCTGTTTTTATGCCAGTACCACACTGTCTGGATTACTATGGCCTTGTTTGATATCCACTAGCGTGAGTCCTCAAACTTTGTTATTTCCCAAGATTGCTGTGGCTATTCAAGGTCTTTTGTGGCTCCATATAACGTTTTGGAATATTTGTTCTAGTTCTATGAAATATGCCATTGGTATCTTGATAGAAATTACATTGACTCTATAGATTGCTTTGGATAGTGTAGACATTGTAATAGGCCAATAACCCTGGTGAACATAAATGATAAAACTTCAACAAAATATTAGCAAACTAGATCCAGCAACACATTAAAAGGTCATACAACATGACCAAGTAGGATTTTTTCCAAGGATACAAGGTTGGTATAATACCCATAAATCAATGAACATGATACACCACATAAACAAAATGAAGGATAAAAACCACATAATCTTATCAGTAGATGCAGCAAAAGCTTTTGATAAAATCCAGCACCCATTTATGATAAAAACTGTCAGTAAACTGAGAATAGAGGGAACATATCTCAATGTAATAAAGGCCATATATGACAAACTCACAGCCAACATCACCCTCAATGGGCAAAAACTACAAGCATTCCCCTTAAGATCAGGAACAAGACTGGGATGCCCACTTTCACCACTCTTATTCAACACAGTACTGCAAGTCCTAGCCCCGCAATCAGAAAAGAAGATACAAAAGGCATTCAACTTGGAAAGGAAGAAGTAAAACTATTATTTGCAGATGACATGATACTGTATACACAAAAACCCAAAGATTCCACTGAAAAACTTCTAGAACTGAAAATGAATTCAGTAAAGTAGCAGGTTATAAAATAAACATCCAGAAATTAGTTGTGTTTTCATACACAAACAATAAGCTATCAGAAAGGCAAACTAAGAAAACAATCCCATTTATAATTACTCAAAAAAAATACCTTGGAATAAATTTAACCAAGGATGTAAAAGATCTGTACTTGGAAAATTATGACACTGAAAAAATTTACTTAAGAAGATACAAATAAGTGGGAACATATACTGTGTTTATGGACAGAAAGAATTAACCCCATTCTTTTAATTTTAAGCTTTCTGTGACTTTCTTATAGACAGCATATAACTGAGTTTTGCTTTCTACCAATGTGATCATCTTTCCCTCAATTTGTATCTTTACGTTTAGACCATCTACATTTTATTAATTTCATTTCATTTTTAATATGGTTTTATTAAAATCTATCATATCTTGCCAGTTTTCTATTTTTTCATCTGTTTTTTGTTCCCTTTCTGCCTTTTTTTTATTCCATTTTATCTGTACTACTGTCTTGTTTATACTTTTACCTTGTTTAGTAACTGTCCAAGGATTTATATCTTTAGTCATAGTGTATCTTCAAACAATATTACACCACTTCATGTGTAGTGTAAGAGTGTTACAGCAGTATTATCCCAATTTCTTCCTCCCATCCTTTTGTGCTATCGCCATACGTTTTTATATATACTATAAATTTACTGTACATGGTTACTGTATTTTATTTAGAAAGTCAAATATTTCTAGGGCAATTTTAAAAAGAACAAAATTATTCATAATTTACCTTCGTTGTTCTATTTAGTGATCTCCATTCTTTGTATAGATACAAGTTGTAGTGCTAGTGAGCTGGGCATGAATTCTCTGTTTTTGTTTGTGACAAAATCTGTATTTATTTTTTTTCCTGCCAATGTTTAACCAATTCTATCTTCACCTCCAGCATTTACTGAGCACCTGCTATGTGTCAGGTATTATACCAGGCTCTTGGTATACTGCAGTGAACAGGACGGTTCTATTACAGTTTGTGCAGGTACGTGCATACCTGAAGAAATGAGGCTTTATCACAACATACACAAGTACTCTGTGCTATCCTACTTTTAGGAGATAAAAGGCCTTGAGACCTGTGCTACGTTTTCTGCTGTCTGAATTGCTTCAAGTGCGATTATTAACAGAAGCATCAAGTTTCCACAAGTTTCTCATGTATAACACTAGATCCAAAATACTCAAATACAAATGTGCAACTTTTATGAGACCAACAAGCAATAACAGAGTATGAAAAGTACTATCTCACATCGACCAAACATCTGGATGTGCTTCCATAGTTGATCTTCTCAAATAAGGCAAACATCCGTCATTTTCTATTTTTTAAACACCTCTCTCCTAATTATAAAGATCTTCAGAGATCTTTATTTTAAGATATTTTTGTTCTATTGATTTCTTTCAGCACTTAAAAAATGTCATTCCATTGTTTCTATGTTGCATAACTTCTGATGAGAAATCTGTAATTTTTCATCTTCGTTCTGTCTGATATGTCTTTTTCCTCTGATTTGATTATTTTATATATATCTTTGGTTTTCAGAAGTTTGAAGACTGTATATGTGTGTACGTGTCTTTGGAGAATAAGGGTATTCACATAACCTTCTACTGTCTAAGACTCTTGAAGCTGCTGAACATCTTTATTTTGGACAATATATTTGGCCATTAGCACTTCATATATGAGGTCTATCTGGAAAAAGTCCAGCTATTGTTAATATAACTAGAATAGCTTGCACAACATCGATGTAACCTGGTAGCCACGGAGAGTGGACTGGAATAAGCATGTGTGAACAATAATGACTTCACTATACTAGTCAGTGGGGGCAGTAGACACTGTTGAGTGACCAAGTGCACCGTTTGGCTATCACATTCAAAATGACTGAGCAAATACAGCAATGAACCTGCATTATATTTTGTGTTAAGTTTGAACACTGCTCCATAGAAACTATCTGGACAATTGAAAAGGCCACAGCTATGGGCAACTGGTGATTGGCAGCTTCATCATGGCAACATGCCCACTCACACACAAGGTCTCATGAAGAGTTTTTTGGCAAAATATCAAGTCACCCAGGTGACTCAGCCCCCAGACAGCCCAGATTTGGTGCCCTGCAACTTCTGGCTTTTCCCAATACCAAAATCACCTTTGAAAGGGGAGATTTTAAACTGTCCATTAGATTCAGGGAAATACAAATGGGCAGCAGATGGTGATTGGGAGGACTGTGTCAGATCCCAACGGGCCCACTTTGAAGGGGTCTGAGGTATCATTGCCCTATGTACAGTTTCTTGTACCTTGTATCTTCTTCAGTAATCTCCCTATTTTTCATATTACATGGCTGGATACCTTCTGGATGGACCTCATATTTTCTTCTGTAGTATGCCCACTCCTCAACCCCACCTCTCTCTTTTCCTTCTAGGATCCCACTTTTATCTATTAAATCATTTGAAATTACCCCACCATTCTTACATGCTCTGGGTTTTTGGTTGTTTTTTTCCCCTCCACAATTTTTTATTTTTGTGATTCAGTTTGTATCAATTTCTCCTACCCAAGTACTCACCAGACCTGACACTGCTTAGTTTCCAAGACAGATGAGATTGGGCACATACAGGGTGGTGTGGCTGTAGATAAGAATAAATTTCTAAAGATTTATCTTCAGCCCTGGCTGGTGTGGCTCAGTGGATTGAGCGCGGGCCTGCGAACCGAAGGATCGTGGTTCGATTCCCAGTCAGGGCACATGCCTGGGTTGCCAGGCCAGTTCTCGTCAGGGGACATACAAGAGGCAACCGCACATTGATGTTTCTCCCTCTCTCCTTCCCTTCCCCTCTAAAGATAAATAAATAAAATCTTAAAAAAAAAAAAAAAAAAAAAGATTTATCTTCATACTTACCAATTCTTTCCTTAATTTTATTGAGTCTACTGGTGAACCCAATTAAAGCATTTTTCATTTCTGGTACTGTGTTTTTAACTGCCAGTGCTCCGTTTGATTCTTTCTCATCATCTCCAATTCTCTGTTGATATTCCACATCGGCTGGTATACACTGTCTACCTTTTCTACCTGAACCTGTATCATGTTAATTATTGTTATTTTAAATTGCATCTGACAGTTCCAACCATCTTGATCACATCTGAGTCAGATTCTGATTGTTTTGGTTTTTTTTTTTTTTTTTTTGTGACAGTGTGCTATTATTTTTCTTGTTTCCTTCTTTGCCTTATATCTGGTTAAAAGCCACACTTACTGTGTAGGAACACAGAGACTGAGATAAATAGTACCTAGGAATGGGCATGCCTCCTCTTCTGCTAAGCCTTCAGTATGTGGAGCTGAGTCAATCTAGTCAGGAGTTGTGCTGTTCGGGTTTTGTTTTTGCTATGGTTACCCAGAAGCTTAAAATTTACTCACATTACTTTGTTACTTCTTAGGGTAGAAGCGGGATTACTGGGTAGTTTCCTCATCAGTGTTCTTGTTCTACTCACAGTTTTAGGCTTTTGTTTGGAATCTGTGCCTAAATATACCAACAAACATACCAACTCTTAAATTTTCCTAATATTTTATTAGCTGTCAATTACTTAAGCAGATGCTTAAGTAACTAAGCTAGCCTTGCTTTCAAATACAGAAATTTAAATTGTGAGCTGAATCTTAAGACTAAATATCCAGTTTTTCACTTTGTTTTCCATACTATTTGGAAAAGACTAAATATCTACTGTTTATTCTTGAGTCTTTTAGAAGAGTCTCAATGAAGAGTTTGCTTTCTAGAGTGTCTGAGTAAAGAACTCAGTTCCTCAGCTTTTCAGTTCTAGTAGGGAAATCCAACTTTGCTAAAAATTATATACTTCATTAGAATTACTAATAACATCAATTTCTGCCGGGACATTAACAGTGAACCAGTGCCCCCTCTGCTTAGAGTCTGGATATCACGACAGCACACTGTGACTTCACACAAACCACTGTATCTGTAACATAAACCTATCTCTTCATTTTGGTCAGAGAAACCCAGAATAGACTTTTCAGAGACCCTAGGAATTTCAGAAGAAGATTAAATGTTTTGCTTTTCAGAAAGAGCTCTAAGAAATTTAATATATTATTTTTTTGGAGGAAATAGGTACATACATTCACTTTAAGAGATTTTTAAGTATTCTGATTCTGACTTACATCCTCTCAGAATTAAAAAAAGAGAGTGAGCGATGTGGATACAGTCCATAAGTATCATGACAGTGGTTTTTTTTTTTTGAAGAAGCACAAGGATTCAGATAACCTGTCACAAGCCATGCAACTAGGGACTGTCAAAGCCAGAGGCAGAACCCGTGAGCTCCAATTTCAGAGTTTTCATTACACAGATAACCACCACCAACCAATTTTGCTGATTCACAAAGGCAAATCCATTACTATTTCTATCTGTATTCCCCAAACACTATTCAAATCTTTCAATTTCTAAAACTTATAATTAATTCAGAAACAAAAAATACTTAGGTTCTAAAAGGTAAAATTGTTATTCCTTCACCATTAATGTGCATGTCACTTTGCACATGTAAAAATGAGTCAACAACTCCTTCAACTGTCAATAATAAAAAATTAGAAATGCCATGAAAGCTAAAAATAAATGAGTTGAACTTTAATAAAAAGGTGGGGGGAGAGTGTCTATCTAAAAAGCCACCTTACTTTTCCTTTGGTTAATGTGCATGGCTCTGTGTGCAAAAAAGAATGAAGAGATTACTCTGTAAACTCTCTAATAATAATCAAAGAATTAGAAATGTTGTAAAGAATAAAATGAAATGATACAGACCTTTTTAAAACAGGGGCCTAAAAGTACTTCTCTATTAAGAAATCAAGCCCTGGCTGGTGTGGCTCCAGCAGACTGAGTGCCAGCCTGAGGACCAAAGGTTTGATTCCCAGTCAGGGCACATGCCTGCGCTGTAGCCCAGGTCCTTGGTGGGGGGCATGCTAGAGGCAACCACACATTGATGTTTCTCTCCCTCTCTTTCTCCCTCCTTTCCCCTGCTCTCTAAAAATAAATAAATAAATCAAGTCTTTGATCTATTATAAAAGCTTAAATCTAAATTGTTCTAGCCCTGGCTGGTGTAGCTCAGTGGATTGAGCGCGGGCTTGCGAACCGAAGGATCACGGTTCGATTCCCAGTCAGGGCACATGCCTGGGTTGCCAGGCCAGTTCCCGGCAGGGGACATACAGGAGGCAACCGCACATTGATGTTTCTCTCCCTCTCCTTCTCTCCTTCCCTTCCCCTCTGAAGATAAATAAATAAAATCTAAAAAAAAAAAAAAAAAAAAAAAAAACCACCAAAAAAAATAAATAAATAAAATAAAATAAAATAAATTGTTCTAAAATGCAAATTTAAAGTTAGTATATTTCAGCTTACAGCCAAAACATTTACTCATTTAAATGGGTATTCTGTTATTAAGAAAAATATCATTATAACCATTTAATTTCATGAACATAAAGGGATCATTAGCTGGTAGATACTTAAAATAATTATTGTTTTCTAAAATCTACATAACATAACAGTACTATAGTTGGTTTATGGGCAAGATTTATGTTTAAAATAAGGAAAAATCAACCACTAAATAAGAGCTAACTTAGATACTAAGGGCCACGAAGAACAAAGTATTCAGTACAACTATGAATATTCATTTGTAATTCATTACATAATTACATTAAATTCCTAGATCTGTGTAACTTTGCCTACAAACCAAAAATTTTAAATTAGTTTTTTTTTTCTTCAAGGTAGAAATAAAAGAGTAAAGTAAAAGTTTAGAATTATTGGTTCTGATGTTTAACAACTCTATTTTTGTCTGTTTTAGCAATTTTGATGTTATCTATACATTTTGTTGCCTTAAGAGCATGGGCAGTACTTGCTGGCTGTGTATTCTCAGACATATTAGTAACTTTAGTTTCTAATCTTTAAAATGGGGGGATACCTATCTTAAGGAATTGAGAAAATGAAAGTAGGATACATGTAGTGCTTAGTATAGTGTCTACCTTATAAGATGCATTTAGTAAATGGTAACCATCATTTTAAGACGACAGACTTTCAAAAGCAGTGAAAATTAAGATGATGACAATACTTTGAAAAAAATGAAAAGCACCTCAATTTCCATTGCATTCACCCATAAGTGACATTAAGGAGTAGTAAATTCTGATACTGCAGCACCCCAAAATGATGCCTAATGTTTACAAGAACCCCAAGTATCTCAAGGAGAGAATCTTTCGGGTCGAGTATCTACAATATTTGTGGCTGACTGGTAGAGAACAATGTGCCCTTTCTTCACAATATCTTCTTTCCTCTACAGGGTAGAAATGCAAATAAAATACTGAAAAGAATAAAATTCAACCTTTTAAAAGAATTTTAGCTTCTTATTAGATGATCAGCAGTAATTATGATTCCTTTTATTGACCTGTTGATAAAATAATGTACTTGATCATGACAATTACATTTAAATTATTTCTATGTACTTTCAGTGGCATGTCCTTTCAGATTTTGGAAATACCACTGAGTCTAAAAAATGACACACGGAAAGGAAAAAGAACAAGGACGTGTGTGTGCAGATGTATGAGTATGTACACATATATAAAACTACTGATGTTCAAAATCAAAATTATATAAATTAATTCTAAATGGATTTTGGTAGATTTTCAAGTAAATTTTAGCACATTGCATTAAACAAAATGTAAAGCCCAAATTTAAAACAGGAAAGTAAAACCAGATTCATGCAAAAGATGCAAACTTTCCTACAGAGTATCCATAATCAATTGGCAAGAAATCAAAGTAAAACATGTGCTAGGTATCAAAATACACAAAATACCACTACATATCCCATGGAAAAATCTGAATAATGACCAGTTTCTTCATTTTGCTTACCTAATAAATCAACTTATCAACAGATTTCAAGACAATCTTGACTTTTTTCCCTTAAAAGTTTAACAATTACGTTTTCTCTCCTCCATTTACAACTCTCCGTGTACGAAATCACTGTAAATGCAATGCTATGAGTGTGTGTGTATATATGCGCATATGTGTATATACGTGTATTGCATTAAACTCAAGCTTACCATTGTTAAGCTGGCCAAACTAATCTGAGAGAAGCCCCAAATAACATTCGTATTTACTACAAATGAAAAACAATTTAAATCCTATCATTAATCTCTACTTAGGAAAGTTGTGGCGAACAAACAGAAAAACCCACCATCTCCAAACACAACCTTGACTCTATTTTTTCTCTGAAGACAGTTTTAGATAGAAGAGTTACATCTAGTCAGACCTGGAAAAGTAAATTGATGAGCAGTCTAAGACATATGCTTTAAAATAATCACAGTTTAATATCCCTATTTTCAAAAGCCTCACATTAGAAAAGAAAAAAGAAAACCAAAGACGAATAAAAAAGAAAAACAGACTATTTCCAACCATTTTAGGACAAAACATTTGTTAAGATAGGAAAACAAAATGTAAACAGGATGGAGTAGTAACTACATTGTTAACCTTTCAACAACCAATTTAATCCATTTATACATCATTTTTAGTGATATCTAATAAAGAACTGATTACATGCATGGAGACACGGTGTCAATGCTTTGAAACAGAGAAACTAAAAGAACGATCTGAATATTATATTCCACAATGTGACTAATTCTAATTTGTGCTCCCTCTTTCAAACTCAATTCTACCATTCAACTCCATACATACTCTTCAAACACCCTGTATACAAGGAATGATATGCACAAGAAATAATAAAAAAAAGATATGAGAGAGACAGAGGCAAAAGGAGTTAGAAGTTCCAGAGCGTGTCTCAGTTTTAAGATGAAGTTGCCCCAAAAAGATTTACCTTAAGTAAGTACTGTTGGAACGAGATAAAGAAAATGGTGTAGGGAAAGTATATGGAAAAAGAAGAAAAATCAGAAAGTTCCAATTTCAGATTTCTTGCAAAACCAGCTATACACCTTAAAATGCCTGGTACTTTTCATCAGAGTCCATGCTTCTATCTGATTCTGCCAGATAATCAGGAACTTAAATTGTACAGTAGGTAAGAACTAAGCTCCTTCCTAATACCTTCACAGGTTCTTTCAAAGTCAAAGAAAAAAATAAATCCTTAAAGAAGGAAAGTAAATGTGAGCATCTTGTTGTAATTCTAACACAATCTAGCCAAAAAGTGTACAGTAAAATAAAGCCATGCAAACTATACTTATATACCTAATAAAGAAGAAACTTGGTATTATTTTACCCACTGAAAATTTGCATTGATTGGGCAAAAAAGCCAACTAAATACATACATGTGTGCACGCACATGATTTCTCTTTGTGTTTACATATACCATATAAACACATACTTGAAATCAGAATACAACCACTGCTTGCCCAATAGTAAAACAATCTTTCTCTTACAGGATAATACTACCAAAATAGATTTAATATTTCATTAAATTAATTATAATTTAATTTCATGATTTAAATTTATTTCATAAACTTTTACAAAACATTTTTGCACTATCATTAGCAATCGAACATAGTATTTCCCTTTATCAAACAAGCCAAAATTTAAAAATAAAATTCAACACTGGCAAGGTCTATGTCTGAGGCTATCACCACTGAAATAAAAGAACCTTGAAGAGACAAACTACACCTTTTTATCTTTGTACATACAGCTCCTAACTCAGTACCTGGCATAGTAGGTGCTCAAACAGTTACCTGGTTAATCAAATGAAAGAAAGACAACTACATATTATGTAATGAGAACCTTAAAAATGTTCATTTCCTTGACTCAAGGTAATTCTACCTACAAGAAACTTATAGGAAGAACTTAAAATGAGTACATGCATAAACAAAGAAATTCAAGGAAGTTGTATTCTTAACTTGAAAAACTGAAAACAATCTGAACATCAAAAGTTAAGGGAATTAGAAATTAAATTATGGTTCATTCACATGACAGCATACAGCCATGAAAAACTTAAAAGGTTTTGATGAAACAAGAAACTGCTCATAATAAAATGTTAAGGAAAAAACCCACACACAATTGTTTGACCTCAACTGTTTAAAAAATAAAATTTAAAAAGATTCAAAGTAAATAAATGTTAACAGTTAAAAGTGTCTTTTGCTATCTTTTTCATACTGGGATGTTTATTTAAGAAGAGAAATAAAACAGCCCTGGCTGGTGTGGCTCAGTGGACTGAGCTCCAGCCTGTGAACTGAGAGGTCACTGGTTCAATTCCCAGTCAGGGCACATGCCTGGGTTGCGGGCCAGGTCCCCAGTTAAGGGTGTGAGAGGCAACCAATCGATGTTTCCCTCTCTTGCTCCCTTCCATTCTCTCTAATAAATAAATAAAATCCTTAAAAATAAATAAATATGTTAAAAAATAAAAATAAAACAATTGTGCCAGTTTCTATTATTTTTTATTATACTGTAAATACACACAGAGATTCCTGAGCAGACTTTTTTTTTAATTTTTTTTAAAAAGCCAAATAAATAAATTGTCAAGAAATATCTACTCATATCACTCCTACATTAATATGGACAAATCACACACTTTAGAAACTGCTTGTTTAGATAAGTATGAATGAAGTAATAAAAGTAGATTCTGAAGGCAAATAAAATATCCTTTTGGATTCTTCTTTAAATGTTACTACCACAAATTTTTTAAATTATATATTTTTTATATGTTATTACAGTTGTCACGATTTTTCCCTTTTTGCCCCCTTTTCACCTACCAAGCCCAACTCCCTCAGGCAATCCCCGCACCATTCATTGATCACGTCCATGGTCATGTGTGTAAGTTCTTTGGCTGCTCCATTTGTACTTTACATTCTGATGGCTGTTCTGTAACTACCTATTTGTACTTCTTAATCCCCTCACCTCTTCACCTGTTCCCCCACAATCCACTCCCATCTGGCAACTATCAAACACTCTCCATATCCAGGATTCTGTCTCTGTTCTTCTTGTTTGCTTACTTTGGTTTTTAGATTCAATTGTTGATAGATATGTATTATTGCCATTTTATTGTTCATAGTTTTGATCTTTTTCTTAAATAAGTCCCTTTAACATTTCATAATATAGTAGTTTGGTGATGATGAACTCCTTTAGTTTTTTCTTGTCTGGAAAGGTCTTTATCTGTCCTTCAATTATAAATGACAGCTTTGCTGGGTAGAGCATTCTTGGATGTAGGTCCCCGTTGCCATGACTTTTAATATTTCTTGCCAATCCCTTTTAGCCTGCAAAGTTTCTTTTAAGAAATCAGCTGGCAGTCTTATGGGAATGCTTCTATAGATAACTAACTTCTTTTCTCTTGCTGCTTTTAAGATTCGCTCTTTATCTTTAATTCGCTCTCTACCTTCGCTCTTTACCTTTGGCATTTTAATAATGACATGTCTTGGAGTGGGCCTCTTTGCATCCATCTTGTTTGGGACACTGGGCTTCCTGGTCTTGCACGTCTATTTCCTTCACCAAATTAGGGAAGTTTTCTTTCATTATTTTTTCAAATCAATTTCCAATTTTTTGCTCTTTCTCTTTTCCTTCTGGCACCCTTATGATACAAATGTTGGACCTCTTGAAGTTGTCCCAAAGGCTGCTTATACTATCTTTTTTTTTGGGGGGGGGATTCTTTTTTCTTCTTGTTCTGATTGGTCTTTTGCTTCCTTATGTTCCAAATCATTTATGTGATTCTCAGCTTCATCCACTCTACTGTTATATCACTATAAATTCTTCCTTACTTTAATTAGTATATCCTTCATTTCTGACTAGATCTTTTTTATGCTGTTGAGGTCCTCACTAAGTTCCTTAGGCACCCTTGTAACCAGTGTTTTGAACTCTGCATCTGATAGATTACTTATTTCCATTTCATCTAGCTCTTTTTTTGGAGTTTTGATCTGATCTTTCACTTGGGGCATGTTTCTTTCTCTCCTCATTTTGGCAGCCTCCCTGTGTTTGTTTCTATGTATTAGGTAAATCTGCTATGACTCCGTGTCCTGGTAGTGTGGCCTAAAGTAGTAGGTGTCCTGTAGAGTCCAGTGGCACAGTGTACCTATCTGGGTACTCAAGGTGTGACCTTAGTGTGAGCTCAGTATACCCTTCTCTTGTAGTAGAGCCTTAGTTGCTGTTGGCAGATCAATGGGAGGAATTTACTCAGGCCAGTCAGCTGCAAGGACTGGCTGTGACTACTGAACACCAACCTCCACCTTCTGTGGTAGATCAGCTGTGCAGAGGCAGGGTAGTGGTGCTCCGACGTGCTCTGTGGCTGTCCACTGGGTGCATAGGCTCTGGGGTTTCCCAGGTGGTGTAGGCCAAGGTCAGCCTCCACCTGTGCTCTGCCCAGGGCCACCCTGTATGAGCTATAAAGCAGTCTGAGATGGCTGCTACTTATGCTGGGCTTGTAGATTCCCAGGCAAAGCTAAGCTGTGAATCTAGGCTGGTTGATGCTAGTGCCAGGCCTAGAGCCACTTAGCAAGAGGTATGGGTTTGGGGCCTCATTGAGGTTGGATGTTGCTTGTTTGAGAGAATTTAGGAAGTTGTGAGGCATGAGCCAAGACTAGCCATTCACATGGAAAAGCAGCTTTGGTGGGACTGTAAGCTGGGTGGGGCAGAGACTCTGGGGAATCTCCAGGGTGGGGCAAACAGTGTTAGCAAGGTCAATGGAGTCTCAGATATGACACCCACCTGCCTGCTCTGTGGTTCTGTGGGGGAAGGTTCAGAAAAGGTAAAATGGCCTTTGCCCACCTTTCTGTCTCGGAGAAACCTGTCCCCAGATGTCACCTTGATGAGACACTTCGATTTCCCTCTATATGCCACTGGTGCCTTGCAAGCTGTTACCCTGGCGCTGGAGCTCAGCGGGAATGAGTCTGAATAAATCCATGTGTGGGTTCTTTAAGAGAACCTGCTTGGGACTCCAGAATTTTTTTCCACAGTCTCAATCCCCACTGGTTTTTGCAGCCAGAAGTTATGAGGGCTTATCTTCCTGGCACTGGAACCCTGGGCTAGGGGGCCTTGTGTGAGACTGGGACTCCTCACTCCCAAGATACCCCTCGCAAATTTTAATCCACTATATTTGTATGTGGGACCAGCTTGTTCCACATCTCCACCTTCCTGCCAGTCTGGATAAATGTAGTTTCTTTAATTCTATAGTTGTCAGGCTTCCACTCAACTTGATTTCTGATGGTTCTGAGTGATGGGTGTTCTATATTTTAGTTGTAATATTGCTCTAATTGTGCAAGAAGGCAAGCCGTGTTTACATATGCCATCTTGATTGGAGATCCCTTTTGAATTTTTCCCTTGCCTTCTCATTTGACTTACAGATTGCTTCCATTATTGTATCACACTTTTAAAGACACTTATTTAAATTCCTCAAATCCCATCAATGTCCTTTCATCATTCCCATCTTAAGTTGAAACATAAAAGCAATAATATTCAGTATAGGTTAATGACAGTGGGGCTATTACCCAAATTTCTGAACAATCATGGTGGGATGGGGAAAAACATACAAATACACAATTACTCTATAGCAACATGCTATGGCCAATCCTCCTAAAAGACTACTGCATTTTGGTGGCTCAACCAATACCTCATTAGCCGACAAATCTCTGCATACAATAAGGCTCCTGCCTACTCCATTCCCCTGAAAATGTTCTGACAGAGAGTATCAGTGATGCTGGTCACGACTGCCATCGCTATCGCACTGTTATTATTGGCTCCACTCCCTCTACCCACTCCTTCAACACCTACAGGCCCCGGGGTTTTACTGTGGCCACTACTATTCTCCCTCTACAGAATTCTCAAGGCTCTAACTACTACCCAAATGCAAAAGACTCTAGATAACTCCCCAGAGCTTTAGCATATCCAGCTTCTACACAGATGCCCATAAACTCACCTTAAAGTCAACATGCTGAACACCAAACACACCATCCTTGGCGGTTTTCTACTGTCTATAAAGTTCCAGCTGCCCCTTGATTTGACTTTATCCTTTTACTTCAGTATCATACTCCACCACTCACATCCATTTTTCTGAATGTCTAGTAAAATAAAATTACCACTTAATTTTTATCGAAGGCCTACTATAGGCCAGGCACTATTCTAAGTACTTTATGTGACTAACTCATTAATCTTCACAGCAATCCCATAGGGTACATGCTATTATCTTCATTTTATGCTGAGGAAAGTATCTCGCCTAAGCTACTAAGTAGTAGAGTCAGTATAAAAACCTACCTCCCATGCTCCTTAACTTTATACTATGCACTTTCTCATAAATGTCTATGTATGCCAAGCACTGTCCTGGGGAAGCAGGTGAATGCCAAAAAAAAAAAAAAAAAAAAGACATACGCCTTCATGGGACTCATAAACAGAATAAACAAAAACAGAAGAAACTTATAGATTATTAAAAAGTGTCAAAAAGAAAATAAACAGGATTTTGTAACAGAAAATTCACAGTAGTGGACATACCTCACAGTGATGAAAGTAAGTCTCTTTGAAAATTACTTTTAAGATAAATCCTAAAGGATGAGAAGGTGCAGACTATGCAAAGAGAAAGGGTATATCCAGAAGATTACTGGGTCATTGGAAAGCACAAAGATGGTGTTATAGACCTCACTCTGTTACCCCCAAATTCATATGTTATAACCCTAACCCTTCTGTGTGACTATTTGGAGAGAGGGTCTTTAAGGAGGTAATTACCGTTAAGTGAGATCAGAAGGATGGGGCCCTAATCTGACAGCACTGGAGTCCTTATAAGAAAAGAAAGGGGCCGCTCCCTCCCCCCATGCACAAAGAAGGCAGGCCACCTGCAGACACAGCGAGACAGCACCTGTCTGTAAGTCAGGAACAGGGGCCACACCAAAACCAACCCAGACGGCACCTTGATGATGCTGACTTCTGGCCTCCGGACATGTGAGGAAAACCCATTTCTGTTGTTAAGTCACTAAGTCGGAGGTATTTTGTTATGGAAGCCCAAATTAACTAAAACAAATGGGAAAAACCTAGATGTTCATGGGAACTGACAAAAACCAATGTGCTAGAACACAGAGAGTAATGGAGATAATGATATGCCAAGACTTAAGTCCCCAGATGATAGATGAACCAGAAATGAGATGATCACAAAAAACAGTCCCCACTGCAGGAGTTTTCAGCTGGTTAATATTGGATTTGGAAATGTACAGCGTGGCTTTTGTTCTCTCAGTGGCTGGGAGTCACTAAAATACAGGGGTGGGCTAACATACATATATACTTGTTCATATGGAAAAATACATACCACAAGAATAAAAATAGACTCTGTCTTTCACACACTCACGACTGTAAACCTACTTTTTCCCACCCATGTAAAGTGACTAGCATACAACAATGTATATTCCACTCTGGAATGCACAAAACAGCCCCACACAACTAAGAATTGAGCCTTTCCCAAAATGTTGACAGTACTTTAATGAAGAACAATGGCTAATAACTGTGTTTTGTTTACTCAAGGGCCTATGAAAAACCAAAATTTGGCCTCTTTTTTTTTTTTGTAGCTTTTATACCACTAAGGATAGTTGTGAGCTAATTCTGGTGAATTCATAAATGTGTTGTGCCTATGTGCAAGGAACAGTGTTGGATACTTTGGAGCAAGCCCAGATGAATCAGACACCACTCCTTGGCCCAAGAGCCAACAGTAGGGGTGATGTAACATCACATTTCATCAACTCTGAGGCACCCAATCTAATGGTTACAGATGTACCATTATACAACACCAAGTACATAAATTATGATATCAACAGTAAGACACATCCTAATTTCAGAGCTGTTAAAATGTGAAAAGAAAGTATACATCTTAAATAAACAAAAAAGAATATGAAAACAGTTAAAATAAAAATAGTATGAGTGGTATAAAAGAGTCCATAGGAGGGATGGATTGCTTCATGAAGAAAGTGGTATCTAAATCCAATCTTGAAAGATGGGTAAAACTAGGCAGAACAGGGATCGAGACAAGGAATATTTTTAGAAAGAGAGCTGCAAGAGGCAAAGCACAGCAACAATAAAGTGAGGGATGGCTAGAGAGAAATATTTAAACCAAAACACTGTTGAAAATGGAAAGAACAAGTGTTAAGAGAATCTTGTATGCAGCTAGGCTAAAGAGGCTGAATAATTACTACATATACTTCGGTAATGGTTCTCAAATGTTTTTTTGTATATCCTAATACACTTTGGGGCTAGAATATACATCAAAAGTACAACTCATTCTAGCAGTGATCTTCAACGATAAAAGATGTGAATGGAGAAGAAATTAATTCTCCTGGGAATACAGTTTGAAAAAGTTTTCCTGACTTCTACCTCCAGCTCACCTTGAGATCCACTGCTTTCTATGCACTTAGGAAAGCCCTAGAAAAATCTGAATAGCCAAATGATTCAGGTTACATTCCAGCAAAGGTAATCCAGCACAAGTGTGTGAAGATGAATGAGAATTGGAAAAAATATTAAAGACTGAGACATAAGCAGCTGATCTTCCGGGCAAGAAGTTAAGCAAATTCAAATTACATTAGTAATAGTGGGGAAAATGTATGGTAGAATTATTATAACAGGAAAATAAAATCAGAGGAGAAAATGTTTAAGACACAAGGCAATAAACTCACACAAGGGTATGTGTATTTTAAAATATTGGTGGTCATTCAGATGACGTCTAACAGGCATCTTAGTTTAGGAATGAAGGAGTTTAGATCTGAAAAAAGGTGTGAACAGTATCTAAAATGAGGCATTAAAGCCATGATTTGCATAAAGTAAGAAAAAGGTAGCAAGTGAAAGTACCCCAAAGACACTTTTTTAAAAAATAAACATGTTTTAAAGCATTTGGTTCCTTTATTATCAATACAAATAACTGTTTTCATGCTTTACAAATCTCATGCTCATCATCATCGCTAATTTTAACCCTATAAATTTAAAACAAAAAGTGAAGCACAGTGAAGGTTAAGAACATGCCAGGTTCACATAAAGCAATTTGAAAAACAGCATTTCACTAATCTCCAATCTGGAGCTGCTTAGACATGTTGCACATGCATGAGTGTGTCTGTGTGTGAAAAGTCAAAAAAACAGAAGTCCATATTTCTGAAAGCAGAACCTGAGAGCAACCCAGAAGGTATGATACAATTAGGAAGAACTAATGTTTAAATTCCTAAATGGTTTGATTATAAACATTCACAGTTATCCAGTTTGATCTATGAAAAATTATTGTTATACCATAGTATCAAATTGTTTTCTCCTTTAAAATTTTTTTCAAGAGCCCTGGCTGGTGTAGCTCAGTGGATTGAGCGCGGGCCTGCGAACCAGAGGATCGCGGTTCGATTCCCAGTCAGGGCACATGCCTGGGTTGCAGGCCAGTTCCCAGCAGGGGACACACAAGAGGCAACCGTACATTGATATTTCTCTCCCTCTCCCTCTCCCCTACCCCTCTAAAGACAAATAAAAAAAAATCTTTAAAAAAAAAAAAAAAGAAAATGGGAAATAATTTTAAAAAAAATTTTTTTTTTCAAGACAGTGGGAATATTTAAGTTCACTATTTTTACTTGTATTATTATTTTAATTCCAGAGAGAGAGGAAGGGAGAGACAGAAACAGAGAGAGAGAAACACCGATATGAGGAAACATCGGTCAGTTGCCTCCCATTTGTGCCCTGACCAGGGACCGAACCCACAAGCTACGGATGTACTGACCAGGAAATGAACCTGTGACATTTCAGTTTACAGGACAATGCTCCAACCGAAATACTCCGGCCTGGGTTAAGTTCACTATTTTTAAATCAGGTATTTTTAAAAGTATTTTTAAAATATAAAGGCAATGGCAGCTTTGTACCTTAAAAAGTACGGTTTCGTGTCACACATGAGATGAAAAAGAAAAATATCTATAATATTCTCATGTAAACACTTAAATGTTATAAATACACCAAACGACTTTAATTAAATTCTATTCGTTTTGATCAAAATACCCTTTGACAGGCTTCCCCCGAGAGTGGAAGAGAGAGGTCTGGAAGGAAGGAAATGAGCAATGGCAAGAGGTAACAAGAGAAACCAACGGAATGAAAAAGAAGGATGAGAGAAGGAGAGGACAGGCAACCAAGCTGAAGAGCGAGCTGACGAGAAGATGGGGAAGATCACCGCATTGCCCCAGAACGGACTCACTGAGCGAGGAGAATGGTGCAGCCTTCTGCTAGAGGCTGGGTGTGACAAAGACTCCTGAAAGTCATACGGGCGATCCGCCCTTACTAGAGTGCAGGTATGTTTCTCAAAATACACGTAAATCACAGAAATCTGCCAGGGCAGTGAAGTCCAACTGCTGTGCCACACAGTACACTTGTGTGCCACAGGAATTTTGAAGATATATAATACCTGGCTATTTAGTCAGGGGCGCTGACCTCTTTTCCCTTATACTGTCAAATGAAAAGAATGACAACAGCCAACACAACAGTAGACACCCAGCACTAATGAATCAAAATTATATCTATTTTTTGTTGACAAAAAATATTATGGTGCGCTGCAGAATCTGTCATTAGTTCACATGCGCCCTGAGATGAAAGAGGTTGAAAATGGCTGAGAGAGGGAAGCCAGCGGCCTTCGGGTACCCAAGGCCAACAATGACACGTGAGCCACAGTCTCTCCAAGTGACTGGACAAAGCGAGGTGGCCGACACCGACACGCATGTGAACAGTTTGTCCAAACATGTTCTCCTGCTGCTCTGTGACTCCTTTTTACAGAAGCAAATTCCTTCCAAAGGAAAAAAAGCCCAAGTAATTTTATAACACTACGTGTTATATAAGAACACTGTGGTTAAATTTACAAATGGCAAGAAAACTTTGGAAAAACGTGAAGTACCTCGGTCTGACCTTCATGGGCACTGGTCTCATGCGTGACTCGAATAGCCTGTAATAGGAATACAAGGAATTAATAGGAAAAAATATGACTATATCCCACTTTTTAAACGAAAACAACAGTATTGAATTTTAACATCTAAAACACCGATGAAACAACAAATTGGAGGAAATTGAGGAAAAGTTTAGTACTAAACATTTAAGAATGAATTCTGAGTAGCTAAATGAATGGCCATACTTTCCAACCCACAAATCTCTGAAGACTTAGGATACTGAACGTTGGATTATCTGTAATTTCCGCATGTAAGCAGGAATCATTGAACTCAATTTTTAGAACTAACACTTCACACTTTATTCAACTGGGACTGGAATAAAGTAGGCATCTCACAGACAGAGACAGAAGAAGCTTAGCTCATCTGTTTCTCCAGGGTGCATGCTCCTCTGCAGCTCTGGCCGCATTTATGCTTAGTCATGCAGCTTCAGTCAGCAGTGCAGAACGTGGAGCAAAAAGCATGCAGTTATCAGAAGCTAGAGATTTCAGTTCCTGGAACTTAAAAAAAATGCTCTCGTAATACCTACTATTAGCATAGATGAAAAGAAATAGGCGAAGTAGTAAATTACTGGTGAAAGTACATCCTCAATGCATGGCAATTTGGCAGGAACTATCAAAGCCTTAAAAACATGCAAAATGTTTGATCCAGCAATTTTTCTTCTAGAAGTCCATATAGTTACATATAATTGTACATAAGCATATATAATTATGGATATTTGCAAAGACTTAGCTGCAATGATATACCTTTTAGTATTTTTTAAACAGTAAAAAAAAAGAAAAATATTTAATTTATGACAATAAATTACTGGTTATATAAAATACTATACAACAGAAAGCTATGCAGCCATTAAATGATGATGTCAAATATATACTTACTGGTATGTAATACGTTTGTGATAAGTTAAGTGAAAAAAGCAAGTTATAAAACAATATTACAGTGTGACCATATTTTCACTTTAAAGTATTGTGTATATACACATATGCTCCCTATAAAAAATATTAATGGTGGTTACCTCTCATTGGTGGGATTACTGTTGACTTCTGTATTATTTTGTTTTTATGTAAAATAAAGATGTTTTATAAGCTCTGCAGGATTTTTTAATGAAAAAACAACTTAAAATAATCAAAGTATATTACAATGGCAAAACATCATCATCTAATCAATGGTTTTATTGGGAATTGGGAACAAAGTGCATAAGGCACTGCTCTAGTCTAGGGGAGTCAAACTCACATTCACCGGGGGCCACATCAGCCTCGCAGTTGCCTTCAAAGGGCCGAATGTAACTTCAGGACTGTATAAATGTAACGACTCCTTAACTAGGGGCAAGGAGCCCAGCACTGCTGCCAGGTAGAAACAAGGTGCAAGGCTGATGGAGGGCCAGATGCAGCCCTCGGGCTTGTGTTGGCCACCTGTGTGCTTGCCACCTGTGCTAGCTGAATAATATACACAACTACACTGCTTTGTATAATTTAATTAATGTTACCCAATGGTAAAAAGCCTAATACAATATTATATGTCAAGTATAATTGAAAAATAAATTTTTAAAAATGTAAAATGCTTTCAAAAGAAAAATAGATTTCAAAAATAAAATTTAAATACTATTCTAAGAAAATTCTATGAACTGGTACAATCCTTTAAAACTAGATTATGTGAACTCTGTCTTCACAGTGCAAAAATATTATGCTGATAAAAGAGCCAGAGTGTGGTCTCACATCTACCTTTAAACCTGTTTTTTTCCATTGGTCTTCAGCCTTATTCCAAATTCCCCATGAAAGACACACCGAATATTGTCACATGGATTTATTACATGGAAGGAATGGTAAGAAATAGCCTACCATAAGATAGTTTATAAATTTGTAAATCAAACTGCTTTTTTTCTTTCATTCCGCTCTGGTCATAGAAAAGAAGTGGCAAGCTATCAACATTTATGTGTGTTTCAGTACTGTTACCTGAAAAGTACAAAATGCCTTTTTAATGGATATGACAAAATCTAAAATTGTCCAAAACTGTAGTTTCAAGACAAACCCCCAAACTGAATCTACAACCCCACAGAATTCTGCCCACATATGAAATCAAGACAGACAGAAGGTACCGACGTCATAGTTCTCCAGGTATCTGGCTCGTTCTTCAGGGCTCATCGACACAGACTCCTCCAGGAATCTTTTCAAGGTAGATCCAGATTCTGAGAATATTAAGGAAGATGAAACTGTAAAGGTTTGACATCAAAAAGAGACTGACATATGGAAATACTAGAAGCATGCTGCCTATTTTTCAGGTAAAACCCTTTCACTGATAAATAAGGAATATAAGAATATTGGGATAAATGACAGGGCTTAAGTTATTTGTTTGTTTTGTTAAATCTCTGTTTACCAGTAATATAAAAGAATAGGAAGGATTAATAGTTGTAACGGTATATACATCCCATTATAATGAAAGAAGGGAGGAAAAGAATCTACATAATACTTTGAAAGAAAGAACTAGAGCGCCACCTCGTGCTCAATAAGATAACTTATACTTTAAGGGGCAAAAAACAGCAGTAACAAAACATTATTTACCAAAATGCATCTTGTCTTTATTGTTGGCAATAGCATGGATCAGTCCAATTGTTCCACAGGCATTGCTGATCGTTTGCTTCATGAAATACACTGATGATGTAACATCTTGTCCCTGAGATTTTATTTTTTCTTCCTCTTCTGTTCTGAATATTTCATACTGTTAAGCAAAAAGTCAATAGTCAAAATAAGAAAATAATATATTAAAAAGGACTTACACATAAAATTTAGAAAATTCTAAATATCTATCTATGGGAATTTGGTTACCATGTCATGTGATATCCTACTGAATACTATAAAGCATTTTTTAAAACACGGATTTACATATTCTTACTTAGAAATCTATGATTATAGAGAGCTTATAAGTCAATATATTAATTAAATTCTCATTTATATTTTTAAAGATTTTTTTTTTTTTTTTTTTTTTTTTTATCTTCAGAGGGGAAGGGTAGGAGAGAGGAAGAGGGAGAGAAATATCAATGTACGGTTGCCTCTTGTGTGTCCCCTGCTGGGAACTGGCCTGCAACCCAGGCATGTGCCCTGACTGGGAATCGAACCACGATCTTCTGGTTCGCAGGCCCGCGCTCAATCCACTGAGCTACACCAGCCAGGGCCTCATTTATATTTTTAAACTATTTATTTTATATACACACTGAAAAACCTGAAAGGATACACAAATACATAAAGAAGTTATCTCTAGGGTAGGAGATTACTGGAGGACTTGTACTTTCTATTTTTTGCATTTCTATATTATTAAGTCATACAATCATAACAAAATTCACACTGCATTTCTAAGCATACAATATTCATAACCAGCAGTGACCATTCTCTCTAATAAATGGTTGTAAAACAATACAGTGCAGTGATGAATGTTGACAGTGTGAGCCCTACATCTGACTGCCAGAGTTCACATCCTGGCTTTGCCATTATTAGCTGTGCGCAACTTTAACAAATTGATGTCTCTGTGCCCCATTTGTAAAAAGAGGTTAAAAAATATACAGAGGTTAAAAATGACTGAGGAAGAGCAAGAGAGGAAAAGTAGAAAGATGATTTTATTGTTTTGTCTATTGTTTTCTTATAATTCTCAGATTCCAATAGAGTAGGGAGTCAGCAAACTACAACCTGCAGGCCAAATCTGGCCAACTGCCTGTTTTCAGAAGTACAGTTTATTTTTGTATTGTCTGGCTATTTTCATGCTAGAGGCAAGGCTGAAAAATTGTAATAGAGGCTGTAAGGCCTGCAGAGTTGAAAGAATTTACTATCTGGCCCATTAGAGAAAAAGTTTGCTGATCTTTGCAACAGATGAAACAAACATCACATATTAAAACCCATAATTAAAAAAACACTTCTAGCCCTGACTGGTGTGAATCAGTCGGTTGGGCCTCATACTACAAACCAAAAGGTCACTAGTTCAATTCCCTTTTCTATAATGTATACATCAAAATGTGATTAAATGTCACATCAAACCACCAGTGAGGCAAACTAACCAAATTTTTTAAAAGAAGAAGAATTACGCAAGTTTAAGACTTTAAAGACTCAGGGCTTTACTGTCAATCTATAAGTCAAAATATAAATACCATCTCTTCAAGAAAACTAGATTTTTAAGGGATCCCTGAGCCTAGATTTCCTTTTTACACAAGAAGAGAGTGTTCTGTTCTTAAAGACAAGTGTAATCTTTAACCGACCAATAAGAGAACTTTGCACTCACTGAAAACTCTGCGTCTTACTCCACAATTACCTTTTCTGTGATGGGGAAGAGAAGCAGCACCGCACACACCGGCCTTGGCACCATGCTGAGGAGCTCAGGGTCCATCCCGTACACATCAACAAACTGCCAGTTAGGATGCAGACCTAATTGTTTAAGAAACTGATAAAAGGAAGAAAAAATACAGTGTTAATAAGGAAATAATCAACATGGAAGTACCACGTATCTGATACATGAAAGGGAAAGCAAGGTACAAACATTACTGATATGCAGTAAGAATGAAGCAAGTTTCCCATGAACAGGATAAGAAGAGATACCAGTGTATTTTTATCAACTAACAAATATTTAAACCTTATTACATGCTGAGCAAAACTTTTTTCAAAACCCATTACTTTAGGTCTGAATAAGCCAATACTTCACCAAACCCATACCCATTGGCTTGACTGATATGTTAAAACTCATTTCCAGCACTTGATTCTTAATGAGATGCATCTAAGTTCTAGTCAATAATTATTTGTTAGAAGATCAACACGTTTTATCCTGCTTACCAAAAATGATGCCTGAAGTTTAAACATGAAAAGATAAACATCACAGACCATATCAATAAGCAAAGAGTATTTGAAGCCAAAAAAATCCAAATGACTTGTGCGAACATCGGAGACAGTTTGCTCTAAGAAGTAAACTCCTGGCTTCCTAACCTCTGGTACGCAGTGAAACCTACTCAACTTCACTGCCTCTCTTATATCTGGCAAAACAACTGTAGAAATAAAACAGTGGTTTTTGGATTAAGATTTCTTAAGGAAATAAAATGTCAGGCCCTAAACTATTGCAAAAAGAAAATGTAAAATAATGAGATGATCAATTTCACAATAAATTCTTAACAAATGTCTGCACTGAATGAAGTTGGTGAATTTTAAAAGTACTTCATCACGAAATAAGTTTCAGATGACAAAAAAAGGAGATGAGGAAATGAAAAAATATTAAGAATTCATCATTATACTGTACCGCAAAAATACATAATAGTATCTACTGGCCTAACATCTGAAATTTAAAAATAAAGAGTTGCCTTGGGTATTTCTCCCTAAAGAATAATCACATGTTCTTAGATCATCAGATAAGATCTTGCTAATCCAGTGATTTTCAATCTTTTTCATTTCATGACACACATAAACCGATTACTAAAATTCTGCAGCACACCAACCAATATATTTTTTGCTGATCTGACAAAAAAATAGGTATAGTTTTGATTGATTTACAAAAATAATAATAGTAGTAATTACCTACCCATTTTGCTCCAAAGTGACTAAAAAATCAAGTGACTATACTTGTATATAAGGATTTCTGGTACCAAGAATTAACCAATTAGATATAACCCTATTATGCAACGTGACCGACTCTATTATATGACCTATAAATTTATGGTTCAAGACAGGGCATTCACAGTGGATGACTATTATTGTGTTGGCTACTGTCTTTTTTTTTTAATTTGACAATTGAAAGGAAAAGAGGTCAGTGCCCCCGACTAAATAGTCAGGCATAGCATGTTTTAAAAATTCTTGAGGCACGCTGGTCAAAAATTGCCGTGCTAAACCAATGGAAAGCATGCCACGTTACATAAACAGTGTTATTCATCTCACACACCGGTTCCATAAAACCTTCCTGTTTAATGGGAATACCTCTCCATTTCTTTGCCTGTAGAAGAAACTCTACATAAGGATAACATGATTGGTCAAAAATAAGATCCTAGATATGTTTAATAAGAAACATACTGAATTAGCCCTGGCTGGTATGGATTGAGTACCAGCTCGGTGGATTGAGTGCCGGCCTGCAAACTGAAAGGTTGCTGGTTCAATTCCCAGTCAGGGCACATGCCTGAACTGCAGTTCGGTCCCTGGTCAGGACATGTATGAGAGGCAACCAAATGATCTTTCTCTCTCACATCAATGTTTCTCTTCCTCTCTTTCTCCCCACCACTTCCCCTCTCTCTAAAAACAAATAAAATAAAACAAAACACCACGAGCATAGCTAACAGTTAAATGGAAAAATGATGGTTCTTAAAACCTGGAAGCTAGCAAAATAAATTTTAATAGAGATGTAGTAAAAATAAATAAATTAATTAAATTATTTCAGTACAGAACGGGAAAACACTGAACATGTTTTATGTGGAATTAAGAATAAAAGAGTTTCTTTCTCTGCAGGCTCATCATGGACCAACTACGCAATTGTCAACAAAAGTGATGGAATGCTATCTACCACACAAATAAGTATCATTTTAATTAGTATCTTGCTATTTTACTGAATTCATTTATCAAATAGCATTTTACACAGAACTAGAATAATCCTAGACTTTATATGGAATCACAAAAGACCCCAAATAGACACAGCAATATTGAGAAAGAAGAACAAAGTAGGAGGAATCATGCTATCTGATACCAAACTATACAACACTATAGTAATCAAAACAGCATGGAAATGGCATAAAAACAGACACATAGATCAACTGAACAAAACAAAGCCCAAAAATCAACCCATGCCTATATGGTCAATTAATCTATGAGAAGGCAAGAATATAAACTGGCATAAAAACAGTCTCTTCAATAAATGGTGCTGGGAAAAATGAAGAGACACATACAAAAAAAATGAAAGTAAAACACTTTCTTACACCATATACAACAAGAATAAACTCAAAAATGGATCAAACTTACAAGCAATACACAAAAACCACAAAACTCCTAGAAGAAAACACAAGCAATTAACTCTCTGACATTCCTCTGTATATTATTATCTTTGGCTATATCTCCTTGAGCAAGAAAGAAAAAGAAAAAATAAACGGGACTACATGAAGCTAAAAAGATTTTGCACAGCAAAGGAAACTATAGACAACAACAACAAAAAACCAAAACCTATGAATGGAAGAAGACACTCACCAATGACTCATCTGATAAGAAGTTAATATCCAAAATTTATAAAGAACACGTAGAACTTACCAAAAAAGCAAACAATCCAATTAAAAAAATGGGCAGAGGACCTGAACAGACATTTCTCTAAAGAGGACGTACAGATGACCAACAGACATATGAAAAGATGCTCGATGTCTCTAATCTTCAGGGAAATGCAAATTAAAACCACAATGAAATATCACTTCACACCTGTCAGACTGGCTATTAGCAATCAGCAAAAAATCAACAAACCACAAATGCTGGTGAGGACATGGAGAAAGGGGAACCCTGCGTGCTGCTTGTGGGACTGTAAATTGGTGCAGCCACTATGGAATACAATATGAAAATTCCTCAAAAAATTAAAAAAAAAACATACACACAAAAACAAAAACTAACTTATGTACCAGCAATTCCACTTCTGGATATTTATCGAAGAAATACAAAATACCAATTCCAAAAGATATATGAGGTCTGTCCAGATAGTATCCAGCCACATACTATGTAAAATAGAGCCATTTATTGAAGCAGATACGAGATACAACAAACACTGTACATAGGACAATGACGCCTCAGCTCCCTTCAAAGTAGACACCTTAGGACATCACCCAGTTCTCCCAGCATCTCTTCCGCTATTCAAAACACTCTGTAAAATCATTTGTTGGAGACTCCATCGGCTGCCTAACCATATTTTTCCTGAAGCTCATCGACTGTCTGAAATTTCTTCCCTTTTAAAGATGATTTTATTTGGGAAAAGCTGAAGTCACAGGGCACCAAATCTGGGCTGTAGGGGGCTGAGTCACCTGGCTGATTTGATGTTTCACCAAAAACTCTGCACAAGACGTGACACGTGAGTGGGCACACTATTAGGATGAATCTGCCCATCACTAGCCGCCCATGGTCGTGGCCTTCTGAATTATTCGAATAGTTTCAAGTTACATTAAGTTTCCACAGAGTAATGTTCAAGCTTAATGTAAAACTTGATGCAGATTCGTTGCTTTACTCGCACAGTCATTTTGAATACAACAGCCACACCATATACATGCTCGCTTAATGGCGTCTATAGCCCCCACAGACTAGTACAGTGAAGTCATCATTGTTCACGCATGCACATTCCAGTCCACTCCCTTTGGCTGCCAGGTTATACTAATGTAGCACAAACTGTTCTTGTATTAACAATGGTTGGACTTTTTCCGGAGAGACCTCGTATGCACCCCTATGTTCAAATGAGCATTATTTAAAATAGCAAGATTTGAAAGTAATCTAAATGCCTGTCAATAGACAACTGGATAAATAAGGTGTTGTACATATATGTGATGGAATATTACTTGGCCATGAAAACGAATGAAATATTACCATTTGAGACAACACGGATGGACCTAGAGGATATTATGCTAAGTGGAATGAGTCTGTCAGAGAAAGATAAATACTATATGATTTCACGTATACGTGGAATCTAAAGAATAAAATAAACAAAACAGAAACAGACTCACAGGTACAGAGAAAAAACTGAAGGTTGCCAGATGGGAGGGGCATTGGGGGGCTGAGTGAAAAAGGGATTAAGAAGTACAAACTGGAAGTACAAAATAGTCACGGGATGTAAAGTACAGCATGGATGTAAAGGAACATGGTCAATAACACTGTAATAACTACATATGGTGCCAGGTATGTACTAGACTTTATTGGGGGGAATCATTTCATAAATTGTATAAAAGTCTAAGCACTAGGCTGTACACTTAAAACAATTAAAAAAATAACACTGAATATCAACTACCATTGAAAATTTTACTAAAAAGAATTATTATTCAGAATAATGCAGTAACCCACTATATTCAACACAGATTATTCAGCATGAATTATGATATCACTCTGGGAGGTCTATTTTATAAAGGACAATGACAAACAAAAGCAAACTGAAAGGAAGGTGACCAAGAATGATAGTTTTGGAAGATACCTCAGCTCTAGGGTCTAGGCATGTTCTGAAAAGACTTAAATTATTGGGGTGGTGGGGGAGTTTGGGGGTGGATGATTGAGCAAAAAGGATAAAAGACTCATGGACATGGACAACAGTGGGGTGATTGTTGGGGGGAGGGGGCTATTAGGGGACTAAATGGTAGTGGACAAAATACAATAAAGATTAAATCCAAAAAAGACAAATTATTATGATCCTTATCTCCAGATATTATGACATACTATACTCATTATAAAAAATTAAACCACCTATGAGATAGAATACTGCTCATTAAAATATTCAAGTACAAGATTCATGACCACGTTAAAGTAATTCTGAGAAAGGTTTTCTGGGGCAGGAAAGCAGCTATACAATATTTATTCATTCTTCCATTCACTATTTGTTCAGAGCCCCATATGGGCCAGGCACCATTCTTAGTACTTAAGACTTGTCCTTGCTCTGACAGAACTTACATTCCAGTAGTAATATACACACAGTTAGCAATTTCACAAGGCAGTAAGTATTTTGAAGAAAATAAGACATAATGTCAGTGCAGATTCAGGGAGTGGGAAGGAAATTTACCTGAATAATCAAGAAAAGACTGAGGAAGTGACATTAAGTTAAGCCACAAATGACAAGAGAGAACCAGCCGTGAAACAGCCCAGATCAGAATTATTCTGAGGAATTCAGAAGTTGGGAGAGAGTTGATCTAGCAAAGGTGAATGTAGGAAGCAGTGAGAGAAAAAAGAGGAAAAATTATCACAGAACCAAGAAAAAACTAACATCTCTAATGATGAAAGATCAAATGTTTTCCTCCTAACATCTGGAACAGGGCAAAAGTGTTCTCTTACCTCTATCCTACTAATGTTGCAATAAGAAATAAAAGGCATACAGATTCAAAAGGGAGAAATAAAACAGTCTATTCAGAGAATATGATTGTCCATGTGGAGAATCCCAAAGCATCTAAAAAAAAGAAAAGCTACCAGAATAAGTGAATTTAGCAGGCACGAAGTCAACATATAAAAACCAGGATCTCCAGCTCTGTTGCTGAGACAGCATTTGACCCAACAGAGCAGCATCTCAGACATGTCGAAAAAGGTGTTTTGATTCTCTAAAATAATTAGAAAAAGCCCAAGAAAGATGTTCCAAATAAGTTCAAGATTTTTCCAAATGTTGCAGGGAAACTGGAATCCTCATGGTAGTAACATGCCAGAAAGAAAACTCTGCATTGAAAGAATGTCTAATGACTTACTTACTGTAAGGTCCTGCCTTTCATGAAGCATGCAAAATGGAATAACGGAGAGAAAGAGAAGGATTCAGAAAAACTGGGATTCCTATCAAAAAAAGGCTACAGAAGCTTCCAACAAGACAAATATTCAAATGATGCTCAGCAACCCTATTCATGGAAATCACAATTACCTAAAATACGAAACTAAAGGATGTGTGTTTCCTTTATCTTTAATTATGAACATATTAATTTTATTTAAAATAAAGTTTTTTATTAAAAAATAGCATTTCTATATATAGAAATGGACAATTAGAAATTAAAACTTTTAAACAGTATAATTTACAACAGCACCAAGTGGTTACTAAATACTTGGCTATTAATCTAACAACATATGTGCAAGATCTACACACTGCAACTACAAAAAACTGTTTAAAAAAATCAAGTAAATACTGAGATGTACCACCTTCATGGATTGCAAGGCTCAGCATTGTTAGGATGCTAAGTTTCCCAAAGCGTAGTACTAGATTTAGGCACACAGTCACCATCAAAATCACAACAGGGCTTTTTTCTGGAAACCATCAAACTGATTCTAAACAATTTTGAAAAATAAGACACTATAAAACTACAGTAATCAAACCAGTGTGGTACTGGCGAAAGAAGAGAAACAAATCAATGGAAATAAATAGTCTCCAGATATACAGCAAACTGATTTTTCACAAAAGGTGTAAAAACAGTTTTGGATAAGTCTGAGAGAAATATCCTTCTTTCCCTACAGTGTTAAATCAGAAGTTGCAAATACTGAGTTCTCCTGCCTGAAGATTATTCTCACTTTACAAAGTCATCGAAATGTGTAAGGGAAAAAATGAACAGCAAATTTCAAAGGGGGTAAAACAAAAGAAAATTAACATTGATAGGAAACGCCACCATAAGAACAATGTAAAAGATATATGCTGGGTTTTAAGCTTTTTCTAGATCAATAAAGCAATTAGAGCTGGGAGAATAAGTTATTTCAAAAGCGTATAATAAACCCAAATAAGAAGACAAAGAGTTTGCTGCCGACATTTAAATATGTCTACCTTTCCTTAAATAAGGAATTTTCTACAAGCTTTGAAAACCAAAAGCCAATTTATTACGTGACAAATCATTATTCCTTGGTGATGAGATTACGGGAGGAAAGTTTATCATATAATAAACTAAGACGGCATTAAAAATAAACTAGCTGTTGAGAATGTAAGGCAAAATACACCTGACCAAGTTAAAAATTTATACGTAGTTTAATCGAGTGGCTGGGTGATGTTCCCTCTTCCCTCCCCAAATTTGAATCTCCAAACCCAGAGGAACTTCAAAAGGTTTTAAGTGGCAAAGAATAGTGTGGGAACAATGAGACTGGGCTTTCTATGGTATCAAAGCAATTGAATCCCACTTTTAAGAAACTGGAAGAGAAAAGGGGCGTGACGGGGAAGAGAAGTGACTTTATGGGGCAAGAGATGATTGAAAGATGATTTCACAGTGCAGGCGGTGGATGAAATTACAAGGACTGGGTGGGCGAGTTTACAAAGCTTGGAGTCAGGTAGTGTAGGCAAATTAGTCACCCAGAAAATACTAGGGTGGGAAAACTATGAAATCGGCACAAACGGGAAGCAAAACGAAAAGAGAATGAGGAGTAGGAATATTGGGTGGACATCCCTCAAAACCCGAGACCCAGGAAACGTGATGACGGGGACAGGGGACCAAAGAAGAAGCCGAAACAGCTGGAATCTCCTCCATCCAGGAGCCAGGTGGGGGAGAGACGGCCCTAAAATGGGCATACCTCTCTCTATTTATCTATCACAAGAGGTACGCTCACGGAATTCAATCCCAGACTCCTAGGGGGCGTGGAGGTGTAGACGGCCAGGGAGGGCTCCAGGGTCCCGAACGACGAGACACCTCACTCACCTGGTTGGTGACCTGGAAACGAAACAGAGAACACGATTTAGAAACAAACCACCCCGGACTAGCTATGGCAGCCTGGTTCCCTTCGCCCCACCTGGGTCCCCAAACCGAAATCAGAGCCGCGCTCACCTCCGGATTGGCCTCCAGCGGCAGCCAGCGTTGACGCTCCATGGCAGCTCCGCCCGGCCACTCTCTAGCTCTGACAGCCAACGCGGTCGCAGTCGCGGCCGCTTCCGCCCACGCGCGCCCTGACCTGGGACCGTCCACCCCACCGCCCCCTGGGAGGGGTGCTGAAGGACGATGAAAGTGTGATAACACTCCAGCCCATTTCTCGATCCATGAAAAGCCACACGTTAGTCTTACATTTTCAGTTAAGACAAACTCAGAGAGGAAATTAATGAGCTGCCTCCCTACTGCAAAAGGAAAAAGTATCTAGGTCTACGGTCCCCTTCCCTCACGCTTGGACTCTTCCCATCAGATCCCAGCTCTCGCGTACTACGCACGCGCCAGGAGCCGGTCTGGAACCGCGTGCTTGCGGGCGCCCCACCCATTCCTGCAGCGTGAGACGAAGGCGCTAGGGGGCGCACCACTGAATCCTAGTCTAAGTCTAAAAGGTAGGCGCAGGGTAATTTTGCCCAGGAGTTTATGCCACAAACTCCATTGTCGAGGTGCAAAAGTGATGTTTTGGCCTTATCTGCTGTTGCAGAGTAGGGGGCATGTTTGAAAAAAAAGTCACGTACCTGATATGAATCAGACGCTGTACTTAGTATTGGTTACACAAAGCTGAGCCTCAAGTAGAGGACAAGAGGGGGACAAAAGAATGAGGAATCATAATAAAGTGCGATACATATCGTGGTAGCGAGGTGTGGTGGAACTACACACAGGGAAGTGAACCTAAAGGTGGAAGGGACTGTCCGCAAGGCTTCCTGGAGAAGGTGGGCAGCTGGAATAAACCCTTTTAAAAGGGGTGCTCTGAAGAAGGGAAAGTATGCACTGTGGCTGTAGAGTATGCAAAGTTGAAGGGCAGTGGTTAGAGGTGACGCTGGAGAGATGAGCAGGGACAGGCCAGTCCCTGGGCTTCATCTAAAAAACTGCAGGGAATCACTGAAGGATTTTAAGCAGGATTTTCGTATCTCTCTACCAGACTGTAAATTCCATGAGGCCTGCAGCATATTTTTTTAATTCTTCACATTGTTTCCACAAGACCTAACCCAGTGCCTGATACATAGTAGATGCCCAACAAATATTTGAGGAGTGAATGGAATAATCAGGTATATTGAAATACCATTTGACAATAATGTAGAAAACTTGCAAGTGAAATGATGAGAGAGTTCATTGAGGCACTAGTCATGGAGATGGAGAGGCAGGAGATGGAGACGAATTAAAGAGACATTGTTTTAAGTGGGCATCCTTCTGATGAACAGGAATTGTCAATGGTAACTCCAGACATCTGACCTGGGGTAGAGTGCATATTACCTTTCTGCACCCAACAGACAGCATTCAGGGAGAGGAGCAGTTAGAGAGTGAGAAAAAGATTATTTTATTAAACTGTGTTTGCCTTTCTTGGGGAATTTCCAACTCTCCCACTCATGTTTTTCTGGCCACTGTTCTTTGACCTCCAAGGAATTTCCATTGCATGACTCCTCTTTTTCCTTATCTATCTGATAGCTTGTTGCTGTCCCCACCCAACTGTGATTTGGTAAATCTGAAATATCCAGCACATGATGGACAGCTGTAGTTGCATAATATGTAAGTTGCATGACCAGGCTCTCGATGACATGACAGGGGCTATTTTACAAATGACTTGATGTCAGAGGAATGGACTTGCTCCAGAACTGAGTTTCTGCACCATGACTCTCCTATTAGGGCTTACCTAAGATTCCATATAGCATCCTTCCTTATCTACTACCATGAACATCTCAAGCACCATTGGATCTGCAGAGAAATAGCAATGCAGCTTGACATTTCAGCTTGGACTTGCTGGAGAACACTCTCTTGCTCAGAGACCCAATTAACTGGCACCCGTCTGTGTTACCCAATAAAAGTGTTGCAGCTGCATTCCCACGTGTGATATATGCTGCCTTCAAAGGCCAAAATAGCCTACCAAGTGCTCTACCTCTTCCCAAAGAATGTGAAAGAACTTTTCTTTTCACCTTAGAGAGGTTGTCCCAGCATGTCTAGACTTTTGTACCCATTAAAACTTTATTACTGTGGTAGGTTCCTAGTCTTCATAGGGTTTAACTGTCCCCCTTATGGCCTGGATGTACTTACAATCATATCAAGGGCAGCACTTCTCAAACGTGAATGGGCATACAAACATCTGGGGATTCTGAAATGCAAATTTTGATTCGCTGAATCTGAGATGGGACCCAAGATTCTACATTACTGCCCCAATTTTTTAGCCCTCCCTTTATCCACGTCCTTTACCATATAACTTTTAAGTTTTTTCCATTAACAGGCACAGTAGTGTTGATCCTCAGTCCTCATGAATCCCGCGTTTCATGAGGACTGAGGATCAACATTACTTTCCCGAATTTGCCTGCTTGCTAGCATTTATTAACAATTCAATAACCCTCTCCCATCCCCCAAATCAATACGCTTGTCACTTTTGCAGTCATTCATAGTCATGGGCGGAGGAGTGGCAAAAAACTTGCATGCCCAGCTGAAGTCAAATCCTGGAAACAAGTGTTCTTTTTTGCAGTCTATTTAGTGCTACATTTTATGCATTTTTGTGTTTTTTGTTGGTGATTTCACAATATATGTGCATGGCCCAAGCATTGCGCTGATGCACTGTCTAGTGTTCGTAAGTCCAAGAAGTCCGTGATGTACTTTATAGCGAAAACACACGTTAGATAAGTTCCTTCAGGCATGAATTATGGTGCTGGTGGTTGTGAATTCAATGTTAATAGATCAATAATACATATTAAGTGAGGTGTCTTTAAACAGAAACACATAAAGCAAAGTTGAGTATTGATCTGCTGATGAAACTGTGCCCAGAAGCTCACAGAAATCCAGCCTGTTTCCCCAGGGAGCGATGGTTAGGTATTTACCAGTTCAGTGTTCACGGTGACTTTATAGACCGTGACTACCATGAACAATGAGACTCAGCTGTGTATTTCCCAACTCCTTGACACTGAGTTTGGCCATGTGACTCGTGCTGGTTAATAAAATGAGGCAGGAATAATGGTGTGCCAGTTCCAAGTCTGGGCCTCAACTAGCTTGGGTTTCTGCTTACTGTCTTGCACTTCTACCATAGTCTCCAAGAGTGTGCACGGCTAGCCTTCTGGTCCAGGAACGGAGTGAGAGAACACCTCAGCGGAGTCCAGCCTAGATTGGCCAACCCAACACTAACCCCCTAACATGTAAGCTAAGTACGTGTTTGCTTGTAGTATGACATTGGGAATTTGTGGACTTTTACATTTTAATTTTTTTAAAAAAAAATTTATGTAGCAAAAGCTAATTGCTACACCTGCCAGAAATTTGAATAAATAAATAAAAAGAAATAGCCAGCTAATTGATAGATCTAGCCTCCCCGTTCCCAATTTTTTAAAAATCTGTAGCCTGGGCAGAGGGTAGTGTGAGGTGCTGCAGGGCCTCTTCCTGCATCTGAGTCAGGGTGAGGAGTGGTGTTGCTGGGCCAGCATCCCCGAGCCCGTGAGAGAGGCCCTGCCCACAACACAAGTGTGACTGCTCAGGGAACCAGCTGCCACCAGGGGACTCCTCCCTCTGGGCCACTGCTGAGAGGAGCCTGCAAAATTCTAATAGCCAAATACAACTGTGTAGTTTTACCTCCAAATTCTTTAAAAGTGTAAACATTAATACGACTCGAATTTGTTAATGAACTGTTTAATTATTTTAACTAAATGTTATTTTAGCAATGGATATAGTAAATGTTCACACATGATTCAGGCTTTATACTTAATAGAAACCTTGACATCCCTCATATATTTGTTTGATCCTCACCGCAGGCTGTAAAGTAGACAGGTGGGCAGTCAGGTGGGGAGGTCCAGCTGTCACCATATTACAAACGAGGTAAGGGTGGCTTGGGGAGGTTCAGTCCTTTCCCGAGGTTGCACAAGTGACAAATGGGCCTTCCTGCACCCATATCTAGGATTCTTTTCAAAGCAGGTCAGAAGCAAGAGCAGCATGATGTTCATGAGCCAGGGAATGGAAGTGAGAAAGCTGGGGACTGGAGAAGGCTGAAAAGAAGGAAATAAGTGATAAATTACTCTAGGAACAGGTCTTCCTCTATCATGGATCAAGAGCTAAAACATTTCTTACACATAAGACACTGACTTCAAATGTGCCTGAAATTAGTAAAAGTTTAACAGAGAATTGGGAATCTTTAAGGTAGCCTATTATATATTCTATAAACTTTACAAATGCACTTTTAACGAGGTGAAAAATATATCGTTGTGACAGCAGGTGCCAGAATTCCTCTCAGGAAGAAAGTGTCTATTCAGAAAAATTTCACTGACAAGACACATCAGTTGGAGGCTGAGACTCAGGGACACCGGAGTCAGCAGGAGGACAAGCAACAACAGATGGTTGCTAGACCTCTGTTCACGAGAGAAGAATTGGAGATGGAAGGAAGGGAAGAGGGAGAGAATAGGGGAAAAACAAAAGGAGTAAGAGTGAGGATCCTGAAAAGGAGACAACAAGAGAGAAATCCTAGGACTAGTGGGAAGTCAATAGCTCATTTTATTTCCATTGATCATTAATGAGTTTGACCATTTTTAAAAACTGTTATTGACTAATACTTGACCGTCTTTTCATCCTCCACTCATCTTAAAATTTTTTCTCAAAAGCCTGTAGCATTTATTATCTTTCCAGTGCTTCCCAGGCTTTTCCAGCGCATGAGACAGGTAAAAAATATAATATATACCCTGCGCTTTTAACATTGACAGATTAATTTGGGTGGTTGTCAAAGAACATAAGGGTTTTCCATTTTCTACTTGACTAAACTCATACTTTCTTTTTCTCAACAACTGATAAAAATTCAACAGATTCTATTCAAAAGCAGCAAGAAGTTTTGGACAAATTGATATTTTAACAAAAGTTCTTGTGTCTCAAAACCTGCTCGCTCTTCCTGATATTACCTTTTATATTCTGAGGGATTTGGTAACCTCTCCACCTTGAACTGAAATAAGCAACTGTTTTTGATTTATCTAATCAACATTACCCACCTATTTAGAAACTGTGAATTACTTGTTTGCTTTGTAAGAAAACATGGAATTTTGGTCATCCCTACAATAGTCTATATCTTCCTTACTGATACAAGTTTACAACCCACTGTTCTCTTTCGTGCCTACTTCCATACACGGTTAATTTTTTATTATGCAAAATCACAGTATAATATTTTAAAAGACATTTTAAATGTCAATAAAGCATAACAATATATAGCCAACAATACTCATAACTTAATAGACATGTTGAACAGCTATGAGCAAGTTCATGCATGCTGATGCAAAAAACAACTGAGTCACAACAGCTGCTTAGGTACCGTCACTGTAAGAAACCATCTGATGCAATGTGCACTGTGATTTCCAAGACATTAAGTGTGAAAAAGTATAAACTGAACAACTGATGAAATGCGGTATTTGTGTAACACCTGACTTAATCAAATAAAGTCATCATTATAGTCCCAACCAGCCCATGGAATCTCTCGGGTTCAGGGTCCACCCAGCTTTCCCTAGGGCCATGGGGATCGGTTTCTCTGTAAACCTGTAACTCATTCAAGTGCACCACTGTGACTGCATGCTATCTTATATTATTTATCTTAAAAGCAATACATCTAACTTTCTGCCTGCTCTGTGTGCGGGTAACCTGCCATCTGTCTCAAGTCAGCATCGCATTGACAAACCGCCATCCCCTTTTGTGCAGCCTTTTGTGCAGTACTTAAGAACATAGCCAACCCTTACACAGTTTGGCTTCATAGGTCTAGAGGATGGCATAGAAATTCTCCTCGCTTCATTGTAAACAGTACTGCCATAATCTATAAGTCAGGCACTTAGGCGTCATTTTTAAAATAGGATACTCTGCAAGGTCTCCTTAAGCCAAGGGTTGAAAACTACATTCTGTCAGTCAGGTTTCAGGTAATTGTGTGAATTGGCCAGGTAGACTTAAAGAACAGTGTGGGGACAGGGACAAAACTGGGACATAGAAAACCAATCTAACTGCATTCTTTTCAGTTTCTGATACAGTTTTTTTTTGGCGGGGTGGGGATGGGAAGAGCTGTTGTTTTCTTTAAAATATGTAGGAGGCCAGATTTGGCCCAAAGGCTAAGAATTTGTGTGTACTCTGCTTTCAGCTCTAAAACCTCTGTGATTCTAGGGTCAATAATCCTGCTTTATTCCCAGATCTGCATTTTTGCTCCTGCTGCACACTGATTACCACCACTATCCACCACCTCCCACAACAACATACACGCAATCACTCGCATTCTTGAATAGCCTGAAGCACAAATAGAACATTTAATTAGCACAAGGCGGCTAAGAAGGATTTCAGCAGGTATACTGGGAGTACTCAATCCCTCTGGAGTTCTCTGAAATTAGACTGCAGACTGTAAATTAAAACCAGAGTTTGAAGGTTGGCCTTTTAGCTAGGTGATGTGGCTTAACGCTCCTGAACTTCCGTTTTCTCATCTTTGAAATGGAGATAATGCATGATCTAGATAACTTATAGGCTTCTTTTGAGGATTGAATATCAGGATGATATACAGATGATATACAGGACTAGGATATACAGAGTACTGCCCATGTACAGGAATTTTGCTATGTGATCTCATTTAACCTTTAATAAAAACCTTGTGAGACAAATACTAATAGCCTCATTTTTACAGATTAGAAAGCTGATGTTCGGAAAGACTACCTTTACTGAAGTCACACAGCTGAATGGTAGAAGACAGATTTCAGTTCAAGCCTGTGTGAGTCTAAAGCTTCCAGCACACCATGTCATCCTCCATTCGTCATAGTTTCCTACTGCTGCTGGAACAAACTGCCACAAAGTTTGTGCCTTAAGAAATCACAAATTTATTCTCTTAGAGTCTGAAGGTCAGATGTCTGAGAGGGGCCCACTGGGCCAAAAGCAAAGTGTTTATAGGGCTGTGTTCTTCCTGGAAGCTGCATGGGAGAATCCATTTTCTTTCCCCTTCCAGCTTCCAGAGGCCGCCTGCCGTCTTTGGTTCTTGACCACCTTCCACCTTCAAAGAGAGCAACAGCCTGCTGAATCTTCCTCACATCTTATCACTGAAAGTTTCTCTCTGACTCTAACTCCTCTGCTGCCATCTTCCACATTTAAGGACCCTTGTGATCATATTGGGCTCATCTGGGTAATTCAGGAACATGTTATTTTAAGGTCCACTGATTAACAAACTTAATTCTATTCACAACCTTAATCCTCTCTTGCCATATAACCTAATATGTTCACAGATTCTGGGGATTTGGAAGTTGACATCTGCCTACTACCACCATTAATGTAGTATGGTATGGTATGGTTTGATATAGTGTAGTGTAGTGTAGTGTAGTACAGTAATGTGCTTAGTGGACATGTATTGTTTTTGTCTTCCCAAAATCTTTTCATCTAAGTTCTGTTGCATCATCATCGCCTCTATCTTATATTGGGTAGATCTTCTCACTCCTTTTGCTGCTAATGACTCTGCCAATAACGCAATTCTGCCTCTTGTGGCCACAACAGGAAGAACAGGAAAAAAAAGTTCATGTATCACTCTAATTCAGTATTGGTCCAAGGAGACCGGCCATACATGAACCAAGCAGGCCAATCAGAGTTCATCTCTGAGAACTGAGACAGAAGAGCAGCATCCTTTTTCCCCTGGGATCATGAGCCATAGTCTGTGACCCCAGAGATACTGGTGGTCATAAAGGCATTGGCACATACCCTTCCCCAATAACATATGGAGACACCTGAAAGAGCAAAGCCAGTAGACAAATGGAAGACCATACCACAACTGGGAAACAGAGGTTGGGCCCTTCGGCTCCGCTGCTACATTTCAGAGGCCATTCCTGTGAGACAGTAATTTCTGCTACTTTTCTCAGGCTAGTGCGAGTTGGACTTACATCATTTGGCGCCCAAAAGCCAAAAAAAATACAAGCTTAGATTGAAGTACTACCTGCTTCATGTGTGTCCACTTTATTTTCTCCATTACACTGTCAGTCTTGTGAGGTCAGAGGTCATGCCATGGTTCTGCAGACATCCCCCTACACATCTGAGAGTAAGAGCTCCAAAAGTATTGTCTGGTTTAGGTGTCCTACTCACAAGTCATAAGATAAAAATAAATATAAATAAAACAAAAGTTATGCCTAAATGTTTTTAATTTAAAATTTTTTCCTGACTCTATTTATAAAATCTATATTTCCCAAGTCTTAAGCTTACATAAATTTTGACCTTTTGTAAGAGGGAGGTCTTAAAAATAAACAGCTGATCACATCTGTTGCTAGACTGTCAGGAGCCCAAGAACGAGAGTAACAACTGGCAGAGACTGGACTATACACAACTGACATTTTACTCTCCCCAAATTAGATCAATAGATTTTTGGAGAGGGACAGTCATGACTAATTTAAATTTTTTTAAAATAAAGTTTTAAAAGAAATGTATGAAAAATACAGAGAAATGCAAAAAATAACTTTTTAATAAGTTCTTTTTGCTCTGTAGGAGAGTTTTCATATAGTTGAGATTTACATGTGTGCGCACACATGTGTGCCTGTGTGTGCATACAGCCTTCCATGGAGCATAATTCCCCCATGCATTATAATCTGATGACAGCCACGGGCTGCAGAGAAATACTCCCTGACAAGTGAAATTGATGCACTGACCAGAAGGATATACCCCAGTTCTTGTCTTTCATCAGACTTCTACAGGAAAGAAATAATTTGATTCATTCAGAGACTATGTTCCTAAGCTAATTAGTACTGTCAGATCTAATAACCTTGAGCAGTGCTTTTTTTGTTTTTTTTTCTTTTCATAGATTCTGAGTGCTACAAGGCAGTTTAGAGTCTTTACATTTTTTTTTTAAGATTTTTTTTTTCCTTTTAGATTTTATTTATTTATCTTTAGAGGGGAAGGGAAGGAGAGAGGGAGAGAAACATCAATGTGCGGTTGCCTCTTGTATGTCCCCTGACGGGAACTGGCCTGGCAACCCAGGCATGTGCCCTGACTGGGAATCGAACCTCGATCCTTCGGTTCGCAGGCCCGCACTCAATCCACTGAGCTACACCAGCCAGGGCTAGAGTCTTTACATTTTTATAGGCATTAACTAATGTATTTGTCAAATATTATAAGAGGGTTGTTGGTGGTAGGCTGGATTTTAAAAGATGTCCCCTTCTCCAAGATTCTTGTCTCTGGTTGTTCAAACACAATCTAGGTAATGCTCTGAAGCGACTTTGCAGATGTAATTAAGGTGATGGATTTTAAGGAGGTTATCCTGGATTATCTGGGTAATCCCAACATAAAATCACTTGAGACCTTAAAAACTGGTAACTTTGTCACTCTGGCGTCAGAGCAACGTGGTGAAGACAGATGATGCAGAACTGGTGGTCAAAAGGATTCAAAGGGTGAGGAGGACTCGAACTGACATGATTGGCTTTGAAGATGGAGGAAGGGGTCACAGGACAAGAATGTGGATGACCTCTAGAAGCTGAGAACCCTCCTTCAAAAGTCAGCATGGAAATGGCAACTGCATAAAACTGAGTTCTGCCAACCGCCTGAAAGTGGCTTCTCCCCCTGAACCCCAGTCCTGCCATCTCACCAGCGCAGTTCTAGATCAGAGAAGACTAAGGAGACACCATGACTAAATGCATCAAGTGATCCTTGATCAGATTACATTGGTGGATAGGGAACCATTTTTTTTTTAAAGATTGTGTTTATTTTTAGAGGGGAAGGGAGGGAGAAAGAGGAGAGAAACATCCATTGGTTGCCTCTCTGTTAGTCCCCCCCACACCAGAAGACCAAACCCACAACCCAGGCATGTGCCCTGACAGAGAATCCAACCTGAGACTGATGTCCAACCAACTGAGCCGCAGGAGTCAGGGCAGGGTAGGAAACAATTTTTAAGAATATTGTTGAGACGATTAAGGAAGTTTGAATTTGGCCCATGTGTTAGATAATAATATTTTATTGACTTTAAACTTTCTGAGTGGGAGAGTTGTAATTTTTTTAGGAGACTGTCTTGTTCTTAGGAGATACATGCTCAAGTATTTAGGAATAATGTGTGATCATTGTTATGCATGTCTCTAGGGTTGAAGCAAATGTGTAAACATGTTAAGTTGGAGAATCTAGCTGAAGTGTATACGTATGTTTATTGAACGATTTTTGCAACTTTTCTGAAAAATAATTCAAATTTTTCAAAACAAAAAACTGGCGGGGATAAAAATCGCTGTGGGTGCTCTTTAGAGTGGATTTGAGATGAGTAGGAGAGAAGTGGGAAGACCAGACCGCGGGCTACTGCCATAGTTAGGCTGAGTGCTGGGGGGCAGGGTGGAGGGCAGAGGGGATGAAGAAAGTATCCCCACCCCCGCATCAGCGAGGCCGGTGGAGTAAATACGGACGACAAAAGCAGATCTCATTCATATAGTTCCCACAAGCTTTTCCCTTGCAAGACGAACTTCTGCGTTAAAGGGGGTGTGGTTTTCTAATTTGATCAGGATCAATGACTCGTACAGCCACAGTTCTGCAGCATAGGGGGCGGGGCATGCAGGAAGAGTCCACCTCTGTAGCGTTAGTAGGGGGAGAAGGCATCCTAAAATTAATAGATCCTTTCCTAACAGGGTATATCCTAAATATTCGGAACTACAGTCCTACAGTTATTAACTGTTTTCTAGTTGGGTTCTTTCAAATGATATTTAATTGACACTATGGGTGACTTACACAAAGACGTTTGTTTCCGCTCCCCCACGCCCGCTGCGAGCGCCAGGGCGCTGGGCCGGGAGGAGGGAGCGGAAGTGCTGCCTTCCTGCAGAGCGTCCCGGGGCCTGCGGTCCGATCCCTGGACGCGTGCCATGGAGGGGTCTAGCGATCCGCTCTTGGATGCTAAGGCCAAGGTAAAGCTTGGTGTAGAATAAACCGGGGACGCAGGCTTGTGGGTCAAGAAAGATCATTCTGTGAATTGTGTTTTTTCTGCTTCCGTTTCAGGTCACCAACCAGGTGAGTGAGAGATAGCCCCGCCCTGCCTCCGCTAGGGAAGGGGCGGGCTGCTGCACCTGGACCCCTGTGGCCTCGGGAAGCCGGAGGAAAGCCTCTTCGAACCTTCCCAAACTTACCCGCTGCCCGTCCCCTCGTTCCCTCCAGTCCAAAGTCTGTGTCCGCATGCCCGTGGCTGTCGTTCCCCCCTACCCTGCGTGGCTCCTTTCTGGTTGCATCTGAGGTGGTAGCCGCTGCCATTGTAATTGAACCTCCCCACCCATCCCAGCCGAGAGAGTGCAGACCAAGTATTGTTCTTCCTTAGGCGCCATTTATTGGAAGCTAGGTACACGGTCTTTTAGAATGATTATAGAGAGAAGAAACTATTACAATTTACAAAGATAGCACCAATAACAATATCTTGGTTTTAAAAACCAGTTATTTAAAGTATACTGGAGGATGGAGTGTATACTTCTTTAACCTTCCAATGTGCATATATTTATGCTAATAAGGATTTGATTTTTTTTAGGTATAGCTTAATCCTGTTTCTTTGTTCCAAGTGTCCTTGTCCTACTGTAGCTAATAAACCGTTTTTAGACAAATAACTTATAACACTCTTCCCAGAAGAAGAGTACTAAAACTAAAGTATTTTAGGTTAGGAGTCACCCAGGTCCATACAAAATACTGTAAGAAAGGCTTGAAAAAAGAAATAAGGATACAAGGGGCTAAAAGACTGCGTCTCCAGTTAATCTTGCAGTTTGTTGCTTCCAAGGATTCCTGGGAGGTGGGGGGACTCAGTAATCAACACTGGTATCTGTCCTTGCTCAGTTACTGAGTTAGTGCACTGTGGTTCAGTCTTTCCTAAATTATCTGTTCACTTACACTAAATCATGTTTATTTGAGTAACTGAATTATATTGGAGTATAGGGTTTTAAAACTTAAACTTTTTGTTGAGGTATGGGTGTTGTTCAAAACAACACACACTATCTTACAGTTCTGGAGGTCAGAAGACCAAAATTAGTGTTGTGGGACTAAAAATCAAGGCTTTGGCAGGGCTGTGTTCCTTCCGGAGGCTCTTGGGTGGAATCTGTTTCCTTGTCTTTTCCAGCTTCTAGGGACTGCTCACATTGCTTAGCTTGTGGGTTCTGCTTCCATCTTCAAAGCACAGGATTCCAACCTCTGCTTCTGTTGTCACTTCTCTTTTTGCTACCCTCATTGTCACGTTACCTTGTCCGACTGTGACCCTCCTGCCTCCCCCTTATAAGGACTTTATGATCACATTGGGCCCACCTGGATAATCAAGGAAACTTCTCATCTCAAGATTCTTTATTGAGTCATATCAACAAAGTCTGTTTTGTCACGTATGATAGCGCAGATTTCAGGAATTGGAATGTGGACAACTTTGGGGGGCTGTTCTTCAGCCTACTACTCATCCCTTCCATGTGGTCATTCACAAGTTACATGATAGTTTACATAGAAAAAGCCAAGATAATTTACAAGCAATATTAGAATCGTTCTATATTTAGACACAGAGTTGAAGTGTATTTTTTAAAAGATCATTTGCAACATTCAGAAAGAAAAAGTACCTTGTAATAACTCTAATAAAAGATGTTTAAAACTTTTATGAAGAGCCCTGGCTGGTGTGGCTCAGTGGATTGAGTGCTAGCCTGTGAACCAAAAGGTCACCAGTTTGATTCCCAGCTGGGGCACATGCCTGGGTTGTGGGCGGGGCCCTCGGGTGTGGGAGAGGCAACTAATCACCGTATCTCACACATTGATGTTTCCCTCCTTCTCTTTCTCCCTCCCCTTCTCTCTAAAAATAAATGAAATATTTTTTAAAAATTTGATGAAGAAAATTACAGAAAGTGATAGACTTTCAGTTTCTAATCCATTGTGTAAGGGCGTTGAAAGTCACCTTATCCTAAAAGCAAGCAAAAAGATGAACAAACTTTTTAAAAAACAACTCTTCTTGGATTGTTAGAATTGAGGTGACAAAGGTATACCACCTCTCCCAAAATTAAGAAGACAGATGACTATAGAGCAGGGTTGTCAAACTCATTTTCACTGGGGACCATATCAGTCTCTAGATTGTCTTCAAAGGGCCAAATGTAATTTTAGGACTATAAACGTAACTACTCCTTAACTAGGGATAAGGTACCGGGCCAGATAAAACAAGGTGGAGGGCTGGATTTGGCTGCGGGCCTTCTGTTTGCCACCTGTACTGTAGAGAATTACAACTTACTAGAACAGAAACCTCTGCAAAAACCAGTGCTGGGTAGGAAAGCCTACGCTGTAATTGACAAATTGCTGATGCTTGGTGTGGACAAGCCTGAGCTGAAATCTCAGGGACCTAGTCAGTAGGAGGGCTTCACACTTTGGTGAGTGTTACTTGTAGAACTCTGCAATTGGACTTTTTAATTCATAGGTCATGCTCTTTTGGTGTTACACTGCTACATAAAATGATCATGCCTACTCCAGAGTAATACAGAAGGAAAAAATTAGCTATAAATAATTTCTGTTTGTAGTATATGCTATTTAAGTGTACCAGATATAGCTGATGTTTATGGCTATTAAAGTTTGAATTCTTTGAGGGATAATACCTTCTTTTTCTCACTAAGATATGAATTATCCGGGTTAACTGGGACCACACCTCCAATGAGAGTTTACAACTCCCATATAATCCATCAGCATACTCTTCTCGCTTTAAAAATAAACTCTAAATCCACCTCCCTTTGCTGCCTCCTGAGTCCAGGCCACCATCCTACTACTGCAGTAGGCTCCCAGTTAGATTTCCTTGCTTACCTTCCTAAACTTAATGCCCTGTCCAACAGTTTGGATGAGCCTTTTGCAGTCAATGTTAGACCAGGTCTCCCCTCTGCCCAAAGCCTCTTAACAGATTCGTGCCACATTAGAGAAAAGTCTTAAATATTTACTTTGGCCCACAGGCCCTTCAGAATGGATTTACTTGCCTGCAGTCCCCAGAATGGATTCCTCATCTCTTCCCACTCATGCCCCCCCAGCCTCATGGTTCCCTGTACACATGCCAGGCATGCTTCTCCCTCTGTCCAGGATACTCTTCTCTAGATCCCCATGCTGCTTTTCTCTTCACTTAACTCAGGTCTCTTGCTCCTCAAAAGCCAGTGCTTCAAAGAGGTCACCGCAGGATCTATCTAGTCAGCCATTCTTGGTCACCCTACCACCTAACTTTTTTTTAACACTTTTTATAACACTGTAACTTTATTACATGTTAATTGGCTGGCATCCACTCTTGAACGCAAATTTCTGAGGTCAGGAACTTTGTTTTATTTGCAGTAACCACAGTGCATGGTATTATTTAGTAAATACTGGAATAATGGGGCATAGAGACGTAGTAACTTGTACAAAACCATGTTATAAGGTGGGAGAGCTGAGATTCAAACTCAGGTGTGTCTGACTTTAGAGTCTACTTGTTAAATTTAACAAAGCATGGTGCTCTGTTGCCCAGCACCAGAGGTCTGCAATTATTTCACACTATGATACTTAGAATCATTTTTGAAGTAATTGATGATTCTCTAGATATCTAATTAGAACTCTTCATAGATGAATGATTGTTCCTGTTGCTGCCATTTTTTTCTTGCCAGTTTTTTGGTATAAATTAAAAGAAATCTGTTTTATTGACAATGTCTAGTGCCATCTTCCCTCTTCCCATGGATAAGAAATAATTATTTAAATTTTGTACATACTGTGTAGCGGTTTATAAATGTGTGACTGTTTTTGTTCTATGAGTTGTGTTGAATGTTACCACTTACCCACTGCCCTGAAGGCACTCACAGTCGAGTGGATGGGGGCAGAGACACAACCCCACAGCTGACTAGTAAACAAAGGAGAACGTTCTAAGTGCTAGGGCGTAAGAAGTGACATAGAGTGACTTCCGGCCAAGATGGAGGCGTAGGCGGACACACTGTGCCTCCTCTCACAACCAAAATTAAGGACAACAAATATTTAGAAACAAGAAAACAACCAGAACTTATAGAAAATTGAACTGTACGGAAGTCCAACAAGCATTCATCCAGACTGGTAGGAGGGGCGGAGTTGTGGCGGGAGAAGGTGGAGGTGCGGGAGCGCAAGCAGCAGCGGCTGGCAGTTCCCTGGTGCACAGGTGGCGGCTGGCGATCCCCGGGCCCACAGGCAGCAGCTGGTGGACCCCGGGCACAGGGGGACAACTGTGCAGACCCAGTGAGGCCGCACAAGGCGGCTGGCTGACCAGGTGGTCCCACATTCGTGCGCGCAGACGGTTCAGGCAAAGGGGAAGTGGCGGAAGGGACTGAATCCAGGAGAGAGCGGAGCAGGCGCCATTGTCCCTCTCAGACCCCGCCCCCACATACAGCGTCACAACCCAGCGACTGGGCTGCCCCGCACTGGGAAGCGCCTGAGGCTCTACCCCTCACTACGTAACAGCACTCGAGCGTGCGCAGATAATCCAGGTGAAGGGGAAGCGGCGGAAGGGACCGGAGTCCAGGAGAGAGCGGAACAGGCGCCATTCTTCCCTCTCGGACCCCGAGCACACCTATAGCGTCACAACCCAGCGACTGGGCTGCCCTGCCCTGAGGAACACCTAAGGCTCCACCCCTCACTACGTAATAGCCGCGACCAGACTAAAACCAAAACAAAACAAAACAGAAACAAACAAACAAAAAAACACACCAAAAATGGCTCAAAACGGAGAACCAATCAAAGCCCCAGAGCCAATTCCTCTAAGCAGTGAAGAAATAGCCAACCTATCAGATACACAGTTCAAAGCACTGGTCATCAAAATGCTCACAGAATTGGTTGATTTTGCTCACAAATTAGATGAAAAAATGTAGGCTACAATACGTGAAATGAAGGAAGATGAATGGGGAACTGATAGAGATGGAAGGAAAACTGGGACTCAAATCAATGGAGTGGACCAGAAGGAAGAAACAAACAACCAAACAGAAAACGAGGAAGAAACAAGAATTCAAAAAAATGAGAGGCTTAGGAATCTCCGGGGCATCGTTAAACGTCCCAACATCCGAATTATAGGGGTCCCAGAAGGGGAAGAAGAAGAGCAACAAGTGGACAACTTATTGGAACAAATAATACAGGAGAACTTCCCCAATCTGGCAAAGGAAATAGACTACCAGGACGTCCAGGAAGCTCACAGAGTCCCAAAGAAGCTGGACCCAAGGAGGAACACACCAAGGCACATCGTAATTACATTAGCCAAGATTCAAATGAAGGAGAGAATTCTAGAAGCAGCAAGGGATAAGGGGACAGTCACCTACAAAGGAGTTCCCATCAGACTGTCAGCTGATTTCTCAAAAGAGACCTTACAGGCAAGAAGGGGCTGGAAAGAAGTATTCCAAGTCATGAAAGTCAAAGACCTACAACCAAGATTGCTCTACCCAGCAAAGCTGTCATTTAGAATGAAAGGGAAGATAAAGTGCTTCTCAGATAAGGTCAAGTTCAAGGAGTTCATCATCACCAAGCCCTTATTATATGAAATGTTAAAGGGACTTATCTAAGAAAAAGAAGATAAAAATACGACAGTGAAAAGACAGCAAACTCACAGCTATTAAGAACCATACCTAAAACAAAAGCAGACTAAGCAAACAGCTAAAACAGGAACAGAACCACAGAAATGGAGATCATATGGAGGGTTAGCAACAGGGGAGTGGGAGGAGGAGAGAGGGGGAAAAGGTACAGAGAATAAGTAGCATAGACGGTGGGTAGAAAATAGATGGGGAGGGCAAGAATAGTGTGGGAAATGTAGAAGCTAAAGAACTTACGACACATGGACATGAACTAAAGGGGGGAATGTGGTTGGGAGAGGGTGTATAGGGTGGAGGGGAATGATGGGGGAGAAATGGGACAACTGTAATAGCATAATCAATAAAATATATTTAAAAAAAAAGAAGAAGAAGTGACATAGAACATTTATAGAAAGGTCAGGTAAACCAGGAAGGATTTCATGGAGCAGGTAGAATTTGAGAGGAGCTTTGAATTTTAAGAAGATGTTGAAGAGTTGTATGCCAAAAGGAATGAACAGCGTGAACAAAGCTGTAAAGGTTAATATCAAAGCTGAAAGTTAATGTAAAGAAGGGATGCGGTCCAGTTTGAGTACGAGGAGGAAAGCTCTTGGGAACTGCTGTGACATGACTTCAGTGCTATGGAAGTGGTTGCTAACTAGCTCTTGAGGCAGGTGACTTTACAGGTTTTTACCTGGTATATTAGATTTTGTTCACTTATAAGCAGTATTTAGAGGCTATGATCTGGATTGGAGCTGAGAAGGACTATCGGCAAGTAACTAACTAGGAGGCTGCAGTAAAATCCAAGGCAAGGTTTTGAAAACAAGCTTTGAGTAGGTTTGCAGCAGTGAGACTGGGATGAAGGGAATACATATCAGCAGCACTGGCTGAAATAAAATCTTGAGTACCTGTCAGTTCATGCATGTTTTGAATAAGGGAGAGAGAAAAACCAAAGTTGACCAAAGTTCGTATGTGAGTCACTAGGAAAGTGGGGGTCATCAGTAGAAATGAACTGAGGATGAAGAAGGTTGTTGAGGGGAGATGATGCATGTTTGCTGTTGCTGGGTAATTACGCTATGAAGTTACTAGAAGTGAAAGTGTTTCATGGGAAAGACTTTATTTTGCTGCATTATTTTTGCATCTCAGAGGTAAGTGGTTACATGAATTTTTTTTTTTTTTTGGTTATTTGTATTTGCTAAAATTACCATCAAGTACTATAGTTCAGATTATATAGTTACAAGGATACATTTTTAATATAGTTTATTTATTACACTATTACAGTTGTCCCATTTCCCCCCTTCACTCCCCTCCACCATGCACACCCTCTCCCACCCACATTCCCCCCTTTAGTTCACGTCCATATGTCATACTTATAAGTTCTTTAGCTTCTACATTTCCCATACTGTTCTTACCCTCCCCTGTCTATTTTCTACCTACCATCTACACTACTAATTCTCTGTACCCTTTCCCTGTCTTTCCTCCTCCCACTCTCTGTTGCTAACCCTCTATATGATCTCCATTTCTGTGGTTCTGTTCCTGTTCTAGTTGTTTGCTTAGTTTGTTTTTATTTCTGTTTTGTTTTAGGTGTGGTTGTTAATAATTGTGAGTTTGCTGTCATTTTACCATACATGTTTTTTATCTTCTTTTTCTTAGATAAGTCCCTTTAATATTTCGTATAATGAGGGCTTGGTGATGATGAACTCCTCTAACTTGACCTTATCTGAGAAGCACTTTATCTGCCCTTCCATTGTAAATGACAGCTTCACTGGATAGAGCAATCTTGGATGTAGGCCCTTGCCTTTCATGACTTCAAATACTTCTTCCCAGCCCCTTATTGCCTGTAAGGTCTCTTTTGAGAAATCAGCTGACAGTCTGATGGGAACTCCCTTGTAGGTGACTGTCCCCTTATCCCTTGCTGCTTCTAGGATTCTCTCCTTCATTTTAATCTTGGCTAATGTCATTATGAGGTGCCTTGGCGTGTTCCTCCTTGGGCCCAACTTCTTTGGGACTCTCTGAGCTTCCTGGACTTCCTGGTAGTCTATTTCCTTTGCCAGATTGGGGAAGTTCTCCTTTATTATTTGCTCAGATAAGTTTTCCACTTGTTGCTCTTCTTCCCCTTCTAGTACCCCTATAATTCAGATGTTAAAATGTTTAAAGATGTCCTGGAGGTTCCTAAGCCTCTGCTCATTTTTTTGAATTCTTGTTTCTTCCTTGTTTTCTGTTTGGTTGTTTGTTTCTTCCTTCTGGTCCATTCCATTGATTTGAGTCCCAGTTTTCCTTCCATCTCTATTGGTTCCCTGTACATTTTCCTTCATTTCACTTAGCGTAGCCTTCATTTGTTCATCTAATTTGTGAGCAAATTCAACCAATTCTGTGAGCGTCCTGATCACCAGTGTTTTGAACTGTGCATCTGATAGGTTGGCTATCTCTTCTCACTTAGTTGTATTATTTCTGGAGGTTGATCTGTTTGTTCAATTGGGCTGTTTTTTTTTTTTGTCTTGATGCGCCTGTTAGGTAGTGAGGGGCATAGCCTTAGGTGTTCACCAGGGCGGGGCAACTCACGTTGCTGGGTTGTGACGCAGTATGTGAGAGAGGGGTCCGAGAGGGAACAAGGGAGCTTGCTCTGCTCTCTGCCGATTTCAGTCACTTCCACCACTTCCCCCAAGCAAACTGGGCCCCTCTGGTGTTGATTCCATGGTGGGTGGGTTTGTGTACATTCTAGGACCCTGTGGGTCTAATGAACTCTCCTGTGAGGCTGGGAGTCTCTCCCAGCACCTCAACCCCCACAGGTGTTTTCAGTCGGTGTTTTGAGGCTTTATTTCCTGGCGCTGGGGCCCTGTGTTGCACATTCTATCTTGCTCCCCAGTTTCACCTGGTTTATCTGTGAGTGAATGTGGAATCGCCTGGTCCTCCAGCCGCCTTGCATACCACAAGCCCCTCCACAATCCACCGCCTCACTGGGTTCATCCGCTGCCACCTTGTGCGCCTGGTGTCCGCCAGCACCACTTTGCCATGAGTCCTCTCCACCCGGCCGCCTAACTCCACCCCTCCTACCAGTATGGATGAATATTTCTTCTTTAACTCCTTGGTTGTCCGACTTCCATACAGTTCAGTTTTCTGTCAGTACTGGTTGTTTTGTTTCTAAATTTTTGTTGTTCTTATTTTAGTTGTGCGAGAAGGCACAGCGTGTCTACCTACGCCTCCATCTTGGCCGGAAGTTCACAAGGATGCATTTTTGATAAATCATATGTCATATTCTTATTGATAAAGTTATTTTCTGCTCGTTGTTTTGTTCTACTTTAGTTATCTATTGCTGCATATCAAGCTACCCAGAACGTAGTGACCTGAAACTATTTCATTATCTCCTGTGACACTGGGTTAACTGGGTTTAGCCGGGTGGTGGTTTCTACTCCCTGTCCTTTCAGCAAGAGCTTCAGTCACCTGGGGGCCTAATTGGGCTGGAGATCAAGAGGGCTCATTCATATACCTCAGTAAAGACTTTGACTGTGAGCTCAGCCAGAGCTGATAATTGGAGTGACTTGATTCTCCTTCACATGGTGGACCACATCATGGTGGCTGGGTTCCAGGGGGGAAAGTCCCAAGGGCCAGCATTCCATGAAGAAAGAGACAAACACTTCCAGTTGTCCTAAGGCCTACGCTCAGGGATTCCAGAGCCTCTTCTACTGTATCCTGCTGGTCAGAGCAGTCACAGGGACAGCTCAGATTCATGCAGAGGGAAAATGAGCTCCATTTTTTAAACTTTATTTTATTTTTAAATATTTTATTTATTTATTTTTAGAGAGGGGAAGGGAGGAAGAAAGAGAAGGAGAGAAACATCAACATGTGGTTGCCTTTGGCACACTCCCTATTGGGGAACCTGGCCCTCAACCCAGGCATGTGCCCTAGACTGGGGATCGAACTGGCAACCCTTTGGTTCGCAGGCTGGTGCTCAATCCACTGAGCCACAGCAGCCAGGGCCAAGGTCCATTTCTTGATGTGAGGAGCAACATGTGCATATACTAATTTTTAGGTGCCGTCTTTGTTCTAAACATATTAATTCAATAAATACTTATTGGAACATTCACTTTGTACCAGATATTATCCTGGGAGATTCAGTACTAAACTAGGTCAATCATGCTCCTGCTGTCTTGAAGGTTAACATAATAATATCCAATAATGATAACTGCTGTTAAGAAAATAAAGGAAAGTGTAGAGGAAGGTGCCATTAAACAAGATAAGGGAGGCTGGTGACTTAGCAGATGCTTACTTGAGCTAGAGCTTATATGAATTCTCAAGCAGAAATTTGTTAATAACTCCTGCCTTCATCAGTTTCCACAGGTACATTAACACAGGCGTAGCACAGGGCTGTCCAGTAGAGCTCTGCAGTGATGGGCGCGTTCTCTGCTGGCACCATCCGCTGTGGTGGCACCAGCCTCCTGTGACGGTTGAGCACTTGATACATAGCTAGTGCAACTGAGAACTGAACTGTTTTATTCCGTTTAATTTTAACGAACTTAAATAGTTATATTTGGCTAGTGGTTGCTGTATTGGACAGCTCAGGTCTAGTAAGTAGAAGATGCTCAACATCCTTGTCCTAGTCCAGACCTAGCTACTTTCCTGACCTTCTAGAACTTAGTTTATTTCCAAACAGTGATCATGCAGCGAAGTACAATTAAAAATGTGTGGTGTGTGGATGGAATCAGGTAGATTTGGATTTGAATAACCAGCTCTACTAGTTTTGTGTCCTTGGATGAGTTGTTTAATCAGTCTTTTCCTCGGCACTTTTGAGAGAGTTTAATGGTGTGCAGAACACTTGCAATTCCTTTCATTTGAAAACTTTGATTTAAAACAACAGAAAAGTGTGTATTTTGTGACTCTAGCTATAAAAATTACATACAGATAAAGACTTGAAATGGAGACACAAGAATAAGAAAACAGGTTTTAGGATGGAGTTGTACATGATTATTTTTCTAATTTTCTCCTATGTTGTGTTTTGAAAATAAAAAATAAATTTAAACTGAAATGGTCTTTTATCAATTTTACCTTTATGAGCAGTGTGTATGGTGATGTTTTTATATTACTAGTAATTTCAGTTACCCTATCAGTTAATTTTTAGTGTAAGTGACTACAGCTAATTTCTTTGTTCACCTTTTAATCTACATTTGCTTTCTGATCATTTTTCTTTATATTCATTTTGCTTCTGGACGTTTGTATGTTGTTTCACAACTTAACTTTTTTTGCATGTTTTCTTTGTAAATTATTTTCTTTATTCTAGAATTTTGAGGCTACATTACTTCATTCTTAAAATTATCCATAGCAATGTGTGTTCTGTTTTGATTTTTTGTTTATTTTTTAAATTCTTTTAAATATCTATGCAGTTAATTCTTATTTAAGGCTAAACTACATTTATTGAAAGGTTTGCTTTTAATTTGCATTTAAATGTTCAGTTTAGAATTTGGGGAGTTCTCATCTCATAAATCTAATCCCAGCTTTCCTTAATCAGTGAATACTGACTTTGCACGTCAAGTGTCTAAACGTCAGCTCTCCGTATTTCCTCACCTGCGAGTTTCTCCACTGTAATGGTCAGTGGATTCCAACGTTATGTTCCTTAATTGCTTTCCTGCTTGAAATGTTCTAGATAATTCAGAGTTTTATTTCAAACTTCGAGAGTCACATAAGCAATATTTTACTCTACCATTTTAGTATGGACAGTAAAAATAGAACTTCTTGCATGAAGGGGTTGTACAGGCTGATTAAATTTAAAAACTGTCCAGTTAAACTTTTGGACATCGCCACTGAACTGATACAAAAACTCTGTCTCTAGTCATGAACTCCATTGAATTATAGTTTTAGATTCTTAGCCACTTATTGAACATTCCTATTTAGATATTCCTTCTCACTTCTTTTTTTTTTACATTGAACTCAAGTGGGGTTTTTTATTTTTTTATTTCTAACATTTTATTGATTATTTATTACAGCTGTCCCATTCCCCCCTTCATTCCCCTCTACCCTGCACACCGCCTCCCACCCACATTCCCTGCCTTTAGTTCATGTCCATGTGTCATAAGTTCTTTATCTTCTACATTTCCCACACTATTCTTGCCCTCCCCCTATTTTCTACCTACTGTCTATGCTACTTATTCTCTGTACCTTTTCCCCCTCTCTCCTCCTCCCACTCCCCTGTTGCTAACCCTCCATGTGATCTCCATTTCTGTTTTTCTGTTCCTGTTCTAGCTGTTTGCTTAGTTTGCTTTTGTTTTAGGTGTGGTTGTTAATATCTGTGAGTTTGCTCTCTTTTCACTGTCATATTTTTATCTTCTTTTTCCTAGATAAGTCCCTTTAACATTTCATATAATAAGGGCTTGGTGATGATGAACTCCTTTAATTTGACTTACCTGAGAAGCGCTTTATCTTCCCTTCCATTCTAAATGAAAGCTTTGCTGGATAGAGCAATCTTGGATGTAGGTCCTTGCCTTTCAAGACTTCAAATACTTCTTTCCAGCCCCTTCTTGCCTGTAAGGTCTCTTTTGAGAAATCAGCTGACAGTCTGATGGGAACTCCTTTGTAGGTGACTGTCCCCTTATCCTTTGCTACTTCTAGAATTCTCTCCATTTGAATCTTGGCTAATGTAATTACGATGTGCCTTGGCCTGTTCTTCCTTGGGTCTAACTTCTTTGGGACTCTCTGAGCTTCCTGGACTTCCTGGAAGTCTATTTCCTTTGCCAGATTGGGGAAGTTCTCCTGTATTATTTGTTCCAATAAGTTTTCCACTTGTTGCTCTTCTTCTTCCCCTTCTGGTACCCTTATAATTCGGATGTTGGGATGTTTAAAGATGTCCTGGAGGTTCCTAAGCCTCTCCTCATTTTTTTGAATTCTTACTTCTTCCCTGTTTTCTGTTTGGTTGTTTGTTTCTTCCTTCTGGTCCATTCCATTGATTTGAGTCCCAGTTTTCGCTCCATCTCTGTTGGTTCCCTGTACATTTTCCTTCATTTCACTTAGCGTGGCCTTCATTTGTTCATCGAATTTGTGAGCAAATTCAACCAATTCTGTGAGCATCCTGATCACCAGGGCTTTGAACTATGCATCTGATAGGTTAGCTATCTCTTGGTTGCTTAGATGAATTGGCTCTGGGGCTTTGATTTGTTCTCCTGTTTGAGCCATTTTGTTTTTTGGTTGTTTGTTTTGTTTTTGTTTTTTTGGTCTGGTCGAGGCTGTCTGTAGTGAGGGATGGAGCCTTAGGTGTTCCCCAGGGCAAGCCTGGTTGCTGAATAGTGATGCTGTATGTGGGGGCGGTGTCCGAGAAAGTATAATGACGCTTGCTTTCCTCTCTCTGGGATTCCAGTCCCTTCTGCCGCTTCCCCTTTGCCTGGATTATCGGTGCGCAAATGTGGGATCACATGGTCAGCCAGCCACCTTGTGCAGCCTCACTGGGTCTGCACCATTGCCACCCCGTGCCAGGCTCTACTAGCCGCCGCCTGTGCACCTTGGGTCTGCTAGCCTGCACACCTGGGATCTGCCAGCCACTGCTGCCTGCGCGCCTAGGTCCACCAACCTCCACTTTTTCCTGCCAGGACTCCGCCCCTCTTACCGGTCAGGATGAATGGTTGTTGAACTTCCATACAGTTCAATTTTCTATCAGTTCTGGCTGTTTTCTTGTTTCTAAATCTTTGTTGTCTTTAATTTTGGTTGTGGGCAGAGGCACAGTGTGTCCACCTACGCCTCCATCTTGGCTAGAAGTCCTCCCCTTCTCATTTCTTGGTTATACCTTTGAAATTAAAAAAAAAATATGAAGTCCTGATTGATGCAAGGTATCAGAGCTCCCAGTCATCTGAGCCCCAGTTTTTATAGTTGTCTTTAATAACCTCCATTAACTCTAGTCATCAGTACCTAGTGATTAATTCTTTATAGGCTCAGGTTAATCCTGCTTGTCACCACCTTCGTTCAAGCAGGTAAAGCTTTATACCTGGATTATTGTGTCCTGCTGCCACCAAATGATATTTCTAAATCAGTACAGTACTTTCATGTCATGCTCTGTGAGTCCCCACTGGCTATGGGAAAAGCATAAATGACTTAATATGATACATTATTTTTCCATAGTAAGAGACAGTATATGAGACTGTTTTGGAAACCTCTGAAAACTCATACAGTTTGCAAAGAACTGAGGCCTCTTGATCACTTTTATCAGTTTTGTTTTCCATATTTCCTACAATAGCCTTCCACTTTAAGACAGATAAATGTGCTATTCCTTAAGTAAATAGTGATTATTTTCATCTCTGCTTTGTGAAGCTTAATATTTATTCATCATTTAGTCTTGCAATGTATTATTTATATATTTATGGAGTATATAAATAAGCCACGTTTTTGCTCAGTTTCAGTTCTGTTTACTCCCAAAACCGAGTTTAACGTTATCCCTTTTGTACTGCTTTCCCTTGACCACCCTAGCCTACAGTAACGTCTTCTTTTCAACCAGGAACTCACTGACTTCCATCCCCACACTGCTATATGTTCAGAATATATCCAGAACCTATAGACAGTTTAGTGAGTTACTTTTTTTTAATTTTTCCAGTTTTATCAAGATACAGTTGACCTAGAGCACTGTATAAGTTGCAGGAGTGACTGACCCTTTGGTGTCACTGGGCCTTACTGGAAGAAGAGTTGTCTTGGGCCACACATTAAATACATTGTGACACGTAATCACAAAAAAAAGTCTCACAATGTTTTAAGTAAATTTACAATTTTGGGTTGGGTCACGTTCGTAGCCATCCTGAGCAGTTGGACGCTCCTGCTTAAGGTATACCGCATAATAACTCAACGGCCATAGCCTGTGAAAAGATTGCCACAGTAATTTTAGTTACCTTCATCTCCTTGTACAGTTACTGAAAAAGAAAGAGTAATTTAAAGTGAACATCTGTGTAACCACAATCAAAACTCAAGAAATGGAGCATTAACAGTACCTAGAAGTCTAACATGCCGCTCCGCGATCAAACCTCTTCCTTCCCTCCTATCCTTTTGTGATAATCATATTCTTGCTTCTTACTGTTTTGCCATCTATGTATGCACTCCTAAGCTATTTTCTGTTCCTTAAGTGTAAGTGAATGGAATCACGTAACTTTTTGACTTGTTGCTTTCGGTATTTTTGGTGTTGAGTGTAGCCAAAGTTCATTCATTTGCATAGCTGTACAGCATATCTGCTCCATTACTGATGTCCGTTTGAGCTGTTTATAATTCAGGGCTATTAAGAATAAAGCTACCAGGAGCATTCTGGTATATATATCCTGTGAATGCATGCACAAGTTTTTCTAGGTTATATTTGTAGTTGAATCACTGGATCACAAGGTGTGCATAACTTCTTCACCTTCCCCGTGTAAAGCCAGTATTCCAAAAGACTGGCCCAGTTTAGACTCCCGTCAGCAGCACATGACACTTCCTTTTCCCTAATACTTAGAATTGTCAGACTTACAATTTGGCATTTTGGTAGGTGTGTAGTGGTTTAAATTTGCATTTCCTGTTTCCTTTTTGTATGCTTATGCAGTTGTAGTTCTTCTGTTATGTATCTACTATCTTTATTTTTGTATAGGGCACTTTTCTATAAAATGTACATGTACAATCTTTTTACTTATTAAATACATTAACCTTTTATCAGCACCATCCTGACCTTAATAGCGTAGTTGATTGGTTCAAAGCCAGTGTGAAACAGGAGGAAATACTGGTCTTCACACCAATCCCACTTTTTGTAGAAAGAAATTTATTAACAAGCAAATCTTCTACACAATCAGCATTAATTTGGTAGCAAAAGGTATCAGTCAGTAGATAGGTATTTTTTGTGGGTGCCTGCTAATTCCTCCACTCATGGTCTTAAGTTTTAGAGTTAGCATTAGGAGGTACAGTTAGCCCATTCTGTTTTATGCCATAGCAGCACTGAACAACATGGACAGGAATTAGCTACAAAGTATTGAGGCGGCCAGTAGTCAATAAGCATGTGATTTTTGGAGTCAAACAGACTGGTTTCAGTTCTGATTCCAGAAATGTGTGACCTTGTGCACATTACCTAAGCTATCTGAAATTCAGTTGTGTCATCTGCAGAATGGAAATAATAGCCTATAATGTGATGATTCAAGTGAGACATTTAATACATGTAAACAGCATAGCACATCACCTGGCCAGTGTCCATCATCAACAGTGATGAAATGCAAAACCACCTGTCACCTGGTATTTATGCTCATGTCAGGTTTCAGGCTGAGGACAGTGGTGAGGAAAGAACCTGGAATGGTTCCCATGTGTGCCTCAAGTAAATGTGAAGATGGTATATAATTCATCTTCCATTTTAGGACTTTTAGGTTGTAGAATGGGGGGAGGCGTACATGGAACAGGAAGAAAGAGAAGAGACAGACAGGGGCATTTGGAGTCCCCTTAAGTGCAGGAGCAAGTTGAAGGGAAAACCAGTAAGTACTGCCACATCTTCCTTCTACTTCATTACACATCTGGTGGAAGTTGTTGGGGGTTTTTTCCTTTCGTAATCATAACAGTATTGTTTGCTAACTCTGTTTATATCCCTTATTGCCTCTCTCCCTTTGGTTAGTTTTCCTCTAGCAGTATTAGAGTGAAGATATTTTCTTTTATTATGTTTGGCAAGAGTTGAATGCGAGAGCAGTAAAATTAAATAACTATCTGCATTCGGGGCAGTGTTATTGCCGATGCATTGTTTTGTGCTGTTTTCATTACAGCTTGTCGATTTTCAGTGGAAACTGGGGATGGCTGTGAGCTCGGACAGTTGCAGATCTCTCAAGTATCCCTATGTTGCGGTGATGCTGAAAGTGGCTGATCATTCAGGCCAAGTAAAAATCAAGTCTTTCGAAATGACCATTCCACAGTTTCAGGTCTGTGATTTAACTCATTCAGTTTTTAGCTTGTTGTTCTGTAATTGCTGCTTAAAATGATGTATAAAATTTTTCTTAAGGGAGAATATTAACTATTTTTTATTTGCGATTGTTTTGATGTGCCTTACATTTATTAATACAAAAGATCTGAATTTATTTTCTTTGGGAATTTGAGAAATTCTTTTCAGTGTAATATGCTGGATTTGTACACTGTGACTTTCACAGTGCTCTTGTGTAATACATTTAGGAAGTTCTCGTCTTCTCAGGCAGGATATTTACTTTGCTTTTAACTGTTTTATTCTTACTCTTTAGGCTTAATATTCAAGAAGGATACGCTAAATGGAGCTTATTTTGAATAGTGTTGACCTTGAATCTTTTGACTAATAATGATGATAAAATGCAGATCAGAGCACCAATACTTGATAACTAGTTCTATTAGCTAGCAATTTGAGTAACTCAGTAGTTTATATTAGGGCCATTTTATTCATATTATCATTCTACCTCTTTTCAATAAGGTAGGAAGAAAAAAGAGGGTAGGCGAGAAATTAAATTTTATTTTAAATGTATGTACAGGGAAATGTTTTGTTATTGACTAACACAGGCTTTTATTTTTGTTTGATTTCTTCCTGAGTGAATAGATAGGAATCTTCACAGCAGTTAGTACTCTAAAAAACCTCTCGTGTGCCACTTTAGGATACTTTTGATTTCTTCTTTTACAAACTATACCCCCCCCCACCTTTATAAGGTGTAATTGACAAAAATTGTATATATCTAAGGTGTACAGGTGAGGTTTTGGTATACATATACATTGTGAAATGATTGCCACAATTAAACTAATTAAAATATCTGTCAACTCACGTAGTTACCTTCTATGTATGTCTGTGTGCTGAGGACACTTAAGATCTGCTCTCCTAGCAAATTTCATGTATATAATACATCATTGTTAACTGATCACCATGCTGTGCATTCGGTCTCCAGACTTAGTCATCTTATAACTCGAAGTTTGTATCTTTGACAGACATCTTCTACTCTCTGTTACTATGAATTCCACTTTTTAGAGTGCACATGTGAGAGCGTGCAGTGTGTGTCTTTGTGTCTGCCTTATTTCACTCAGCATAATGTCCTCCATTCATGCTGTCAAATTAGCAGCATTTCCTTCTTTTTCAGGAGGAACAGTATTCTGTTGTGTATATGTATCTATATTTACCATACCAGCGTATGGTATATATAACCATACCTTGGTTACTGTAAATAATGCTGCACTGAACATAGGAGTGCAGATATCTCTTTGAGATACTGATTTTATTTCCTTTGCATATATACCCAGAAGTTGGGTTGCTGGGTCATATGATAGGGTATTTTTTTTTTACATTTTAAGGGTCTTTTTTTCCCCTTTAATTTCTTTCTTTTAAAACTGAAATCTCTGCTTTAGAACAAAAAATAATGGTCACAGATGCGACATTAATAATGCTAATTAGCGTCTCAAAAAGAACTAGGGCTTGGTTGAAAGGAAATATGTGAGTATCCAAGTGAATATAAGGACCCAATCAATTGCAAAAGAATATAGGTTTCAGTTCACTTTGTAATTCCGAATCCTGGCCTTCTTCTTACTTTTCTGTGCTGCATTTATGCTCTCTGATTCCACGTCCAGAATCTTTTTTCCTCATAGGAAAAAAACCCACAAACTCTTTCAAAATTAGTGTTTACATGGCTTAGAATCTACTCAGGCAAACAGAGCTGTTAGTCACGTTACAGGACTGAGACTGTGGGAACATTCTTTGAGCTTTTAGTTTATATCCTTTTTGTAGCTGGAATTTTGATCAACAATGTATGTTTTTAAAGAAATAGTTGCACCCTGCTTCATTCTACGATCAATTTACATGTGAATTAAAACAAAAATACATATATTCTTAAGTAGCAATAAAGAATTAAGACCAAAGAAGAAGGAAAATGCAAATACGTAAATCATTAGAGGGAGTCCTAATTGCTGAGGTTAAAATTTTATTTTATTTTATTTTATTGACCTTTCTTTGAACATTTATTCCTGGTGTCCTTTTCCACCTTGCACTCTGGTAATACACTTTACTAGTGAGTTAAGTAAACAATTGGTACTTAGCATATTATGTGCAAAATTCATTAATTCAACATTTACTTGAGAAAATTATCTGAGAACCTTCTTGCCTGATAGAACTTATAAGCTGTAAGACAATGGACAAGTGAATAAAAACACTTAATATATAATTGCAAATCATAATAAGCACTGTTGTAGCAGGTATGAATTATAATGAACTTGAAATGTCAGATTAATTTTTTTAAAGACTTTATTTATTTATTTTTAGAGAGAGAGGAAGGGAAGGAGAAAGAGAGGGAGAGAAACATCAGTGTGTGGCTGCCTCCCACATGTCCCGCACAGGGGCCCCAGCCCGCAACCCAGGCATGTGCCCTGACTGGGAATTGAACCGGCAACCCTTTGGTTCACAGCCCACGCTCAATCCACTTAGCTACACCAGCCAGGGCTAATTTGTTTTTTTTTTTTTTTAAAAACAAAATTAAACCTACCTTAGAACCTCTACCTAACCAATCAGGCTGGTTGGAAAATTGATCACTGCAATTAAAATTTAAATTTGCCTCCTTGCTTCCTAGCAGGTTGAGAGAAGGAAGACAGAATTTGTTTGATTCCCCTCTTCCCTGTGATGTGAATGAAGAAGATGACTTCTACAGGAGAGTGATCAGACTAGCTCGATTTTTAAGTGAAAGAAAAATGAGCTTCTGCCATTCAAGCTATTATCAATGTTGGGTCTCTGCTATTGTAATGGGACCCTTATCTTAAACAAAACAGTCCCTATTGCCCTGAAATCCAGTCTTTCACTAGATTTAAAGTGATTTGAGGCCTGGAAACCAAATTGTCGTTTTTTTGTTTTTATCTTCAGTTTCTAGGACAGTGCTAGGTAGTTAATAAATCTTTCTGGTGTGATCTCGAAAGAACTTTCTTGTATGCATTTTTGAAAAGTTTAGTTGTGTGCCAATTATTCAATTCTGCTTTAGTGCCAAATTATACCTCTTTGTTTTGGAGAATAACCTATAATAGATGAGAATATAACATCAAAATGTAATCTTAATATGTTTTATAGCCTCTGGTGGTCAGATATTATTAGAAGAACTACTTAAATTACCTCTGAAAGCAAAATTAATGTTATTTTTCTCCTTTCTTTCCAGAATTTCTACAGACAGTTCAAGGAAATTGCTGCAATTATTGAAACTGTGTAAACACTGATTACTTGGTTGAAAATTGCTGCCATCATTCTAAAATTATGGACTTCACTTTCTGCAATATAACTGTATGCGGATCACATGATATTTATTGAAAGAATTACACTTTTGTTTTTCCCTTTTTTAAATAAAAAAAATTAGACAAACAGGAATTAGGTAAGAGGTGATCAATGCAATTATCAATGTGAATATACTAAAAGCCACCAAATTGAACACTTTAAAGGCGGAACTCAGTGAATTACATCTCCATAAATAAGTCAAACAAGTGAATGATTGGAAATACTAAAAAAGATGACATTTCCTTGTAAATTCAGTGTTATAACATTCAATTCCTACAAAAGCAATCAGCGAGAAGAATGAGGCTGCTCTTCTCAAACATTTGAAATCAGATTAGGATTGACCATTGTTTCCTTATGTTAGCCACACATTCAGTTGTTTCCGTTTTTAATATTTACAGGACGTTCCAGTACTTGCACAGAGATAGAAAGATAGGTTTTACTTTGAGTTCTGTATTCAGCTGAGTTAACCTGTTAGTACAAGTTATTGTTTTACATGATCTCCATTGAATTTAAATTTACAAACCAATTGTTAAAATATGTTATTATTTTTTTTATTATGGTTAAAAATGTTTTTGCACTGATTTTTTAAAATTTTTAAATTTATTTTATTGTTGTTCAAGTCCAGTTGTCTGCCTTTTCCCCCACCACACCTTCTGCCCCCAATTGTTAAGATATTTTATAAAGCCACAGCAGTTGACGCATGTAGCATTGCTTTGGAGTAAACAAAGTGATTATTGGAATAGACTGGGTGGCTCAGAAATAAAAAAGACTTTTTGGACAAGTGTAGTATTTCATTTGGGTGGGAAAACATTATTATTTAGTAAATCATACTAGTAGTCACAAAATATGCAAAAGGAAATTCCAGATAGATTAATGACTTATGTAGAAAAGATAAAAATTAGAAGTCTTAGAGAATATTTATGTTACCTAAGGTTTGAGAAAACAGCAACCCAACAGCAAGAAGCGAAACCATAAATGTATTGAAAAATAATTAAATTATTTGTAGAAAAATAATGGGCCATAAACAAAGACAAATGCTGAGTTGATGTATAAGTTCTTGGCCTGGAAAACAAATTGCTTTAAATATTTTAAGTAGGAAGAGATTTTATACAAGAAATTAGATGTTCACTAATCTGTCAGGAACGAGCCAGGAGAAATTGCTGGCTTTCAGAAATCCAGTAGTACAAGCATTTCAGGGAAAGCCGCCGCCAGTAATCTCCGCAATGCAGGATGTCGCCTGGGAGCCTCGGTGCATGCCATTTCTGCCGTCTGTCAACACTTGCCTCAGTGAGTGAAAGTTAAACTGGGGTCCTATTGACACACATTTAGTCAACTGAGTTTTCTGGGTTTTAGTGGCTCCTGAGGGGAGATTGAGAAGAGCGAGAACAGTGCTGGGTATTTTTACCCTGTTGGCAGAAATAGGACTTAAGGTCCTTTTACAAAGTGATTACACAGACATCACATAGAAATTTTACAGTCCAGGGGAATATGTTTTTTGGAATAAAGTCACCAATATATTTGGCAAAATTGGCTAAATGCCAGTCTGTTACCTCTGTGCCTGTAGAAAGACTGCATTTCCCAGCCTCCATTGCAGTGAGTCGGGGGTCACATGTTTGGGTTGTAGCCAGTGGGTTTGGGGCAGGAGTGTCTTAAGCCATTTCCAGCCTTCCTCTTAAATCTCCCTTGTCCTCTTCCAAGCCTTCTCCCACCCTCACTGCTGGCAGCAAAGGACTGTAAGATAGCAAAACCATGATAAGGGGTATCTCGGAAGCACTACTGGAGGCAAACTGTCCAAGAACAGCCTGACCTGCTTTGGACAGTAGTGTGAGCTAGAAACAAACTTATTGTAAGCTGGTCAGATTTTTGGATAGCACAAGATATTAATGTATGTATGAAGGTTTTTATTGTGGCATTTTCAGTGGCAAAAGGCAAAATAAAGGAAACAACAAAGAAAACCTGTCAGTAAGGAAATGGTTGAAGAAATTTGGCAGATTTATCTTTTGGAATGACAGCTGCTCAGATTCACCTCTGGGATGTTATCAATATTCTACACATTGCTATGGTTTACAGAATTTTGTAACAGTGCATCCATACATTTGCACACTTCATGGAAAGTTAAGAAGGGTGAAAGGAAGGCTGCCAGGTTGGAAGCACAGGTGGGGATGGTGTTGAGACAGGGAGAGGAACAACAATTAAAGATTCTTTTCTTGTTGTTTTAAGTGCATGATGTATTATGGTTTTAAAAAATACTTGTTTTTAAGTATGCGTTTGAAAAACTCATGTAGCTTTTTAACGGTATAATGTTTTCTTATTTCTTTTCATTTAAAAAATGCGTAGTGTTTATGAAACAAAATCATTCGTGAACTGCCTCCTCAACCACGATAAACAAACTTGAAATGCATCAAACATAGACCTCGCTGTGCTTTAGAAATGGTGACCCCAGCTGGGCCTTACATTTTGGTTGGCACCACTGTAAAAAACTTCATGTCTACCTCTTACCTGTTTCCTCTTCTGATCCTCCACCTTGGGAAATGGATGTCCTTTTCAAACACCCATCAGCATTTCTGCAGGTCTCTTATGTAAACCCACTTTCTTTGTCCTCTGCTAGGTAGCATGCTCCTGTGAGGAGCTCAAGTCCAAGGTCTGCTGCTGCCCTCCTGGTACACTTGACAAGTTAGCCAGCTGGTCATTCAGGCTTAGGAACTGCCATCAGACGTCCCCAATTACCCACCGCCTGGATAGTAGCACATTAGTGATTCTGGGGTCGTGAGAAGCCACATCCCCTTCTCTGTTTCTTCCATCCTGCGGGGCACCAGTTTCATTGTATTCCCAGAAATAACAGGAGAAACCCACCCACCGCCAATCTGGGTTAAAACAACACACTCGCCTTCCCAGACTGCATGGGGTCTCTCCATCCACCCACCCCAATTTAACGTCCATTCTCCCTTTTCCCATTTGCAGTGTGTAAGGTTATATGCGAAGATGCCCAGTGTGAACTGGCTCAAACACTGGGTGATGGAATTCATTCAAATACATTTAAATTGTATGTTTAAATTTATCTTGGACTTAAAAGACAAGTATTTTTTTTCATAATTTAGTTTATAATATTTTCATTGCACATGTCTTTTTGCTTATAATAAATTTAATGAGCTTCGCTGGGCGCCTGGGAATTAACCACTGTTTATAATAACATTTCTGTGGGAAAATGTGTTTCAAGTTCCAAACACTTGACTTAAATGTAAACTTTTAGAAAATAACTCATTTTCAGCTTGGAAAATATATTAATGAGCTTTTAGTTTCCGAAAGGAATAGTTTGCACCCGAACTCATCAAGCACAGCACAAGTATTTTAATACATTCTGTTACCTACACAGGTTAACATGAGAATTATATTTATGTGTGTAGAAGGCAAAACAGTCACATTTATTTAAAGGGATTGAAACTTCAACATACTGATGGCTTTTTGTTTTTAAAAGTGCTTAAGCAGAATTATCTTTTAAAATAATTTGTAAAAATTATTTTGTCATCTAGATTTTAAAAAATAGACTTCACTTTTTTAAAGTTTTAGGTTTATAGAAAAATGAAAAGACAGTATAAAGTTCCCTCATATCCCACACTCAGTTTCCCCTAATTAATATCTTACATTAGTATGGTACATTTGTTGTAACTGATGAGCTAGTATTGATACATTAGTTTTCCTTAGTTATTGCATAATGTCCATTTTCTGTTTCAGGCTTCCATCCAGGACATTGTATTACATTTAGTTGTCTTGTCTCCTTAAGCTCCTCATGGCTGCGGCAGTTTCTAAGACATTCTTTGTTTTTGTTGACCTGCCAGTCTTGAGCAGTACTGGTCAGGTATATTGCAGGATGTGCCTCAGTTGGGCTTTAATGTTTTTCCGGACTAGAATGATGGATATTTGGGAGAAGGTCACAGAGATAAAGTGCCATTTTGTTCACATTATATGAAGGGTAAAAACTAGCAGTATGACTTAGGATTGTTGATGCTGATCTGGAAAAACTTGCCGAAGTAGTTGTGTGTTAGGTTACTCCACTACAACCAAGTTCCACTTTTCCCCCTTCTTTCCATACTTTGCTCTGGAAGGAAGTCACTGTCTGCAGCCTGTATCGAAGGAGTATGGCGTTGTGAGCCTCTTTTTTTATGATGGAGTACCTACATATTTTATTTGGGATTCTTACATGAGACGTTTGTCTCTTCTCCACAATTATTATTAATTTATATCAGTATGAACTCCTGAGTATTTATTTTATACTTGGGATTATAATTGAATACTCTTTTGATGCTCAAATCATGCCAACACTGACCATTGGGAGCTCTTTTGTTTGGCTCCAGTGTCTGTTTACTATCACCCCGCCCCCCGCCCCCCACCACCACCACCATGAGGACTTTCCTACTTCCTGTCACTGGACACAAGATGCTCCAGGTTCATTTGCCTATTTTCTGTCCCAGTCATAGGGCCAGCAGCCATTTCTCTGAGGAGCCCTGGTTCTTTTTATTGGACAAAGGTATTAGAAACTCTGTGTTTTAGATTTTGAGGTCATTAAAAATTTAGGAGTCTTACGTATAGCGTGACTTTAGTTAATATATGCATATTTGGAAGTTGCTAAGGATAAATCTTAAAAGCTATCACAAGAAGAACAATTTATAACTGCGAGGTGATGGGTGTTAACTTATTGTGGTAATCACAATATATACACATCAAATCATTTTGTTAAACACCTTAAACTAATACAATGTTATATGTCAATTATAGCCCAATAATGAAGCTATAAGTCTGCAAGAAAAAGTTCTGCTGCCATAGGTCAGACCACAAAATCTGGCTCATGTTTTAGGATCAGTGAGAAAGATGATCTGGATTTAGTTAATGTTGTTATTGCTTCAGTTTACAAGGTAACCAGCTGAAAAATAGCACAAAATAATATATACGGGATCATGGATGCAAGAAAGTGGATGTGTCTTCCTGGTGATGTGGGCTACATAAGACAGTGGTGCTGTCCCCTGGAAGTCATCGAGGGCTCCAGACTCATGTCGATGACCAGCCACTATCAATGTTGCATCCGCCGACGCGAGAAACAGATGTTCGGGAACTTTCCGGATTCAGAGATGTTACTTTTATCCAACATCAACATCTAGGTGCCATCTTGCGAAAATATGGCTGCTCTGATTTCTATCAACGGGTCTGGTCTGCGTACCAGTCAGCAGGAGAGAGAAAGGGAATGGTCAGGGTGTATTTTTCCATATCGTCTCATGCCCTGGGTGTTAAACACCTCATTCGGCTCACATCCTATTGGCCAGAGCCTGTTCATGTGGCTACAACTGCAAAGGACACTAGAAAATGTCTGTAGCTGGGTGACTGTATGCTGTTTAAAAGTTCTATTGCTCTTGTTACAACACTGTAACCAAAATTGTAACAAGTTACAATTGCAATCAATTGTTATAGATGTTTCAACTTAAAACGCTTGGGGGATCTCTAAATTTTCATTAGTAATGCATTTATACACCATTTCTTATGGGGTGCAAATTTCTAATCCTCCAACTAAGTGATTCTTTTCAAAGTAGATTTGGGGATTGTGTTGGGAATCCTCAAAATTACCTTCAGTTCTGATGATTCATTAGGATAACTCCAAGACTCTCAGCATGTAGGCACACTCACACTATGATTTATTACCATGAAAAGATGCAAAGCAAAACCAGCAAAAGAGAAAAGGCAATGGGGTGAGATCAGATGCAAGCTTCTGATTCCTCTCCTAGTGGAATCACACAGATGTGCTTAATTCCTCAAGCAACAGGTTGTGACAGATTGTGGGAAATGTTGCCAACCAGCAAAGCTCATTAGAGACTCAACACCCAGGGTTGGGGGGGGAGGGGCTGATCATATAAGCACCCTCTGCCTGGAACATACACAAATTTCAGTCTCCCAAAAGGAATGCAGGAATTTGCATAAGTTCTATTGTTTGTACAAACAGTTTAGACACAGTTAGCCAAGCATATCAGTTAATGGTGGGAACCCTCCTGAAATCCAAGTTCTCAGATGCCAGCCAAGGGCCAACCTTGTAAGCAGGCCTTTTTAAGTATAAGCAATCAGGATTACTATGTTAACTCTTTTCAGTACAGGGATAATTAAAGTTAACTAAAAATTCTGGAGGTAACTTGCTATACAGCTTCTCATATATTGCCTAAAGAAATCATTCACCTGCTTTGTGCTATTAATGTTACTATTAATATATCATTAATTCTCATGCAATGAATGATGCTAGTATAAATTTAACCTATACATTCTACTACACTGATAAAGAATCTTAGAACTTATGTATTAAATGTTTTTAAGTTTGAGTAAGAAATTTATGTGTACCATCATTTAAATGGAATTTTTCTGTTTCACATGTCATTCTCCAAAGGGTATGCTGATTTACCAGACCTATATTTGATAAGGGGGATATTCCAGCAGTTGACTTAACCACCATTTCATAGCACACAGAAATACTAAGTATAATGGATTGCATAGCTTGCCTGATTAACTTGATCTTGATGTGTGTTCTTTTGAATTACATGTGCCCTAGGAGAAAGTGGGTATTTAAATCTCTGGCTAGTTATCATTTCAGCACATGAAGAACATTTGTTTAAAAAAAGCACTTACATGTCTTTTTGTGTTTCATGTTTCTGTATGAAGGGAAAGGGCAAAGGAATATTTAAAATGTGGTATTCGAGAACTGTTATTATCAAGAACACAGTCGAGGGTGTAGGGAGATTTCAGACGCTAAGCCAATGAATTGAGAAAGAAATTAGCATTCTAGCCCATAGAGTTTCCAAAGGAATGGCAAGGCAAACGGGAATCCTAGAGAAGCAGACTGTTTACTGTCTCCTTCCAAGTATGCAAATATCTTCACACCATAGAAGTAGCTTATTTAGTTTGCAGGATGCGGAGAGATGCCACCCGTGGCCAGTGCTTGCTTTCTAGTGTAGACATTTAACTATTCATCAGTCATATACTTGGTGCCTACTTTGTATCAAACAGTCAATATGTCAAGACTCTTGAATGAATGAAACTGATGCTCTTAGATAAGACTTTGAGATAGTGGTTTTCAAATGATAGGGTGAGCACAAATCAGCTGGGAGCTTGTTGCTGTCCACAAACACTCAGTGGATGGGGGTGCTGGTGAAAGTTTAACCATTTATTAATAACTTGGAGCTGGGTATATTTGGGTTCATTATGTCATTGTGTTTTTTTATTTTTGTGAAAATTTCCATAATGTTATTTCATTTAATCCTGCGAAATTTTACTGTGTTTTATTTAAAAAAAACAAAAGACTGCAGCATTTGCAGTTTACGAATATATCGGGGGACCAAGATACATCATAGAACAGTTTTTATCATGCAGCTGCCCGTAGCTATACGCACAACCATGATTAAAGTACACTTCGAGCCGAATGACATGCTTTTTATATTTTGATTAGTGATATATGAATCAGTAAACAGCTTGCTTCACAATTGTACCAGTAGTAAAAGATGCGTGTTTGGCTCTAACAAATTTCCAAAAGTAGTTTTGCACTCAAATCATTTAGAAATACTAATTTGATTAAAGTACTTAAAACATTTTTAAAGAAATTGACAAAAACCACAGGGGGATATGTCAAAATAAATAGACTAGATGTGTTTTAAGGACCCAAGTCGTGGTGAACATCTGAAGGCAGGAATTACAATCTTCTATACGTGGAAAATGAATAAAGCTGCAAAGTAATGAAATTAAGTGGTTGTTGTTAGGGTGGTGAAAGGAATCACAAAGAGAAGAAAGTACAGAGAGCAAAGGTTTTATTTTTACTTTCCCAAGGGTGGGAAAGGGCTAGGTGTGGAGAAATGCACCAGCCCCAGCCCTGAGGGGCAGGGGCTGTGAGCTTTTATCCAGTATGGGGCGGCTGTAGAGTAGGATGGATGTTATCTGTGGTGGTCTGGTAGGTCCTGTGTTGTAAGTGCCACCCCCACCTTCAGCCTCTGTGCCTTCAGGGTGCTTCCAGTAATTTTCTAGCCCTGAGAATCAAAGCTCATAAAACACAGGTCCAGCCAGCTCTTACCAGCTCTGGCCAGCTCTGGGGAAGAGGACCCGAGAACGTCGCTTTTGTCCTATTAGTTATTTTCTGTCTGAAATATACTAGGCAAAATTATTTCCCCTTTATTTTTTTAAATTAAATTTATTGGGGTAACATTGGTTAATATTATGTTCCAAAGTGGTAATCTTTATGAAAAGCATTATAAATACGTGCTCATTGTTAAAACTTTAAACAATATTACTGAGTATTAAATAAGTAAATAAATTTTTCACCTCAGTTTAAGGGATCACACATCTAGTTATTCAGCAGAAATACTCTTTTTGTCTCCACAATGCTTTTATTTTTTTAACTTGAGAGTCCTTCCAAAAATTGGAAGACCCCCAAACACTTTGCCTGCATTTTCCAGTGCCAGTTAATTGGCTAGAGATGAGTAGTAACTGACCCCTTTAAGATGGAGTTTGAATTCTATAAATGCATGAGTGCATGCGTGCAATGTTACACACAGTTTTGGTATGGTCTTTGTACTTGAATATCCATTTGCATGGGTATAAAACATTAAGGTCACATTTTCTTGCTTTAAGTGTATTAAACATGTCACTGTATGTTCTTCAGCCATAAAGAGGTTGCCTTAGAAAGATCTGATGACAATTTGATGTCATTTCCCTTGTAAATGACTTTTTTTTTGTCTAGATAAAAAACAAATATTTAAAGTTTTTCTTTAAAATTCATAGCACAGCCCTGGCTGGTGTAGCTCAGTGGATTGAGCACGGGCCTGCGAACCGAAGGATCGCGGTTCGATTCCCAGTCAGGGCACATGCCTGGGTTGCCAGGCCAGTTCCCAGCAGGGGACATACAAGAAGCAACCGCACATTGATGTTTCTCTCCCTCTCTCCTTCCCTTCCTCTCTAAATATAAATAAATAAAATCTAAAAGGAAAAAAAAAAGTACTTAAAAAAAATCTTTAAAAAAAATAAATAAAATAAAATTCATAGCATAAGTCTTGGCATTGGTCGTTTTGGGTCAATTTTTCCAGATACATGTGTATTTTTAAGGAACATTTTTACTGATTTAGAAGCTTCTAATATTTTTTCTGTCCTACTGAATGGTTCTCTTTTTTGGGAACCTCTAGCACACATATGTAGGGACTTCTTTGACTATCTGTCACTCCCTCTCAAATTCTTTTTGCCACTTTCTTCATTTCCTTTTGAATTTTAACATTTTCCTCCTTTTAAGCTATTTCTATTAAGCTATCACTTGTTATTTTCATTTATTCTTGTTTATGCTTCCTTAAACTTTAAAAAAGTATATCCTGAGTTCTCTCATTTCCCCCCCACATAAACTTTTTCTTATACTAAATAAAACACATTCACCTGTGAGGAAAGCTCTTCAACCCAAACGTAACAGTGAAGTTACTGCTGCTGTGATGAATGCTTGCCACCCGCATATTAAATCCAAAGAGCTGACACTTAAAATTGAAAACTCTGCGCACTAGACATCCGGAGGTGGGGAAAGAACACAGCGAGCCCAGATGAAAGTCAGACAACCATTGTCTGAGCCCTTCTACCTTGTGCTCAAAGCCACTGAAGGTTGTGTTACTTCTAGAATCAGAAGTGTGTTCCTGTTTGTTCAAGTGAACCTCTCTCCCAGTGTACTGATTAGAACAAAGGCAATCACTACGGAAGAGGTATCCCATTGAGAAAGAGAACAATATCAGAACGTCAAAGAGGAGATGTCATAGAAAGTCTCGTCTTTCCAAATTTCAGATGCTTTCATATTGTAGTCGTACAGCAGTGGAGAAAGCTCCTCCCAAAGGCTTAACCCCCTAACGTTCTGTTTGGTATTCACACCAAACAAAGCTCACCAGCACCATTTCTAAACCATGAGAACCAGCTGGCCTTTCAGGGTACGGGAAGCCTTGACTTTGTGATCTCCGTCATGGATGTCAACACTGCCAACTATTTACTCTGACAGGTAGGCCTCCTGATCAATTTAGACATCGGCATCTTTTTTTAGTGCCAGTTTTGTAATATCTAGGAATCACATTTGCACTTTGGCTTTTACCAGGTGGTTCTGCTTCCTGCAATGAGCAGTTATTAGGGGCTGTAGCAACTAGTGCAGATCCTGGAGGACGAGTGCTTCCAGCACTCAGTGTCTGCTTGTATCTTACCACCTTTTTGAGTGTCTCCTTTGCTTTATTGAGATCTGTAACAAGGTCATTTCTGGCTCAGAGGACTTTTTTTTTTTTTTAATTGATGAGAGAGAGAGAGAGAGAGAGAGAGAGAGGGAGAGAGAGAGAGAACATTAATGTGAGAGAAACATTTATTGGTTGCTTCTCGTATGGCCCCAACCAGTGATTGAACCCACAACTTAGGTACGTGCCCTGACCAGGAATCAAACCCATGGCCTATTGGTGCATGGGACGACCCTTCAACCAACTGAAAATTTAAATTACATTAAATTTTTTTTTATTGATGGCTCAAAGGATTTTTAAACTTGCTTGATATACCAAGATGGGCCTCTGAATTTCCTTCTGCTACATAAACTGCATTTCTTTCTTTTCATAATTTTCCTTAATGTTTAGTCTGTTTTCACAACATAACCTTTCTAACATTTCACACTGCCTTTGCTGTTATTTCTTCTGTATTCTTATTGGCTTCTTGTCCAGTGACAGCCATGACGTGTTTAATCTGCCACTGCGTGTCCATGTGGCTGAATGCCGTGACAAGGTGAAGCCATCATGAGAATAGTGGGCTCAAATTGATGTCTGAAGGGACAGATGAAAGAGGTGACAGACAGAATCAGCAAAGATTCCTCGTTTTATAACCCCACATTCTGGTTTTGCAATTTTTTAGTTTTTCTAATGTTGATTTATGTCATTCTTTCTTGGCTTCTATACTTCTCTCAATTTCTGTTAGCTTATTTTGAAATACTAGGTTTTACAGTTTCACAATTTGTTGATATGTCTTTCTGAAGTGTTTTTCATCATGGTTTGTGGGAATTTTATTCTGCCCCTTCTTCTTCTTTTTCTTGTAATTTTGCATGACATCTGGCTACAATTATTTTCTATTGCTTATTTTGAAAATGAAGGAAGTTTTCCAACATTTTTATAATGGGGAGGGTCCAACAAGTTAGGTTTTCTAGCTTCACTCTTTCAAGAATCCCGTTCTTTTTACAAAGAAACAAGACAAAGAAATTTCCTCTTTCTATTCCCGACTGGTTTGATTCCCACTCAGGACACATGCCTATTCTATGCCTATTCTATTTCAAAAGTCAAGAACTGTATGATTTCACCCATATGTGGGATGCATTTTTTTTTTTTTTTGATGGAAGAGATAGCCTTTTTCCTATATACAGATAATTCCTTCACCTGATTTCTGGATTAACTGCTCTTCTTGTGTCTTCTCAGGGAATCACTCATTTATTTCACAAATACTTATTGAGCACCTACTTTGTAACAGACCCCATGCTTCATCCATTGAGTAACTCTTTCCTTTTTTGCAGATACAGCTTCTCTCACACTACAGGTTTCTTTCCAGTGGTGTTTAACCATGCTCAGTACTCTGTCCCAGCTAAAAACCCACTAGGGTCAACCAAATTTAAAAAAAAAAATCCCTCCTTCTACCTTACTCCCTTCTTCGTCTACTGGTGGTCTATCTTTCTTAACTTCAATGCCAAGCCTCTCTAAAACATTGCCCATACTTAGTATTTTTATATCGCCCTGTCTCATTCACTCTCCAACCCACACAGCATTCTGTCTCGTGTTCCTTTGGCTCTCACTAACAGCGCTTTCAGTGTGATTTTAAGATATGGACCACTTCTTTTTTCACTGGGTTTCCATGACACTGCAGTCTTCCTATGTCTCCGGTTCATCCTCGTCATTTTGCAAGCTACATTTTAGTCTTTATTTACCTTATCTGTTGATGTTCTTTATGGTTTCCTGGGCAATCTTTCCTTTGTCAGCACTCTGTGTCTGATGTCATCAGCTCCTAAGACAATAATTATCATCCTTGTCATGCAAGAAAAATACCTGACCTTGTGTTTAGACATGAAATTGTTGCAATCACAAAGATTGTCTTGTTTAAATAAGGAGAAAGCCAGAATAAATGTGTTGATGAATCCTGATTATCAATCTATTTCATGCCAATTAAATACCAGTGGAGGGGCAGAACAACGTTTTTAGGTTTATAGTTATCTTAGTCATCACGATGCTGGGCGCATATTACAAGGTAGATGTGAAGAGTCAATTGTTTTTTAAAGATTTTATTTATTTTATTTCTAGGCAGAGGGCAAGGGAGGGAGAAAGAGAGGGAGAGAAATATCAATGTGTGGTTGCCTCTCCTGTGCCCCCTACTAGGGACCTGGCCTGCAACTCACGCATGTGCCCTGACTGGGAATCAAACCAGTGACCCTGTAGTTTGTAGGCTGGTGTTCAATCCACTGAGCCACACCAGCCAGGGCATCAATTCTTACAGCAAACATCGTAACAGACAGTTACATGTACTACCCTTGTAGTGCATAAATACATGTCATAATAAACATGAAAAACAAACTTGGTAGTATCTATTGACGTGAGTTAATGTTACATTCCAGAGGAGATGATGATGATGATGATGATGATATTCCTTTTGTAATTAAAAGTGAAATCCTTCTCAGCAAGTTCTCCAGTGATTTATAATATACAGAAAATCTTTCTATACATATACTGAATATGGCCTTTACCCCATCTATATAAATGCTATATATTCCTTGTGCATTTATGATTCATAATTTATAAATATTATTAAAATTTTTCCCTTTATGCCACATCCTGTGCTAGTTATTTTCTGTTTGCTCATCCAGATATGTTTTCCTCCCTTGTCTCCCTTGCCTTATGCCCCGAGACATTGTCCTCCGAGGACGGTATCCCCTGTGCTGCTCTGGCTCCTCCAAGGGAGCCACACCAGCGGGAGACGGAGCGCAGGAGGAGGGCAAGGCCCGGGCCTTTCTCCTCGGCTCCCTGCCTGCGCAGCGCCATACCTCTGGCCACAGCTGTGTCCCTTCCCATTGCGCAGGGCAGTGCCTGCCCTGGGTTCCGTTAACGCTGTTTCTCGCTCTTGACTTTTTCCTCCTAGGTGTAATAATGGCCTCCCACTGTTGTGAGCCTCTCGGTGCCTTGATGCCCTGTTTGTTTGTCCCATCAGCTCTGCCCACACTTTTGTGAATACCCCTTTCATTAAAGCCTTAATCTGAATCTATCTAGGGTGACTTTGTTTTCCTTCCAGAACCTGACTGACAGGATAATGGAAAACTAGTTTAGGACCTCGTATTCTCAAAAGCACTCGTCTCAACAATTTTCTGCCTCTTTTGTGGGTTCTCATTGAATACCACTATGCAGCGGGGGGCCCCAGATTCCACCTCTATTTCAACCATGGCTAAAAGATTGGATTTGTAATTTCGTATTTTCACCATGTGCTAATGACACTCAAAGTTTTATCTGTAGCCCAGGTTTGTTGCCTAATCTCAGAATTATATGCTCAATTTCTCTGATTTCTCTTTTCTGATATCCCACAGGTACTGAAAAGGCCAAATGTTCAATTCCATTTCCTCTCCCCACATGGCCTTTGAACATCTTCCTCAGCCCATTCCTGTCTGTCTGAAGGTGGGGGCCCCAAACCTCTTTCTGATCTGAGTGGTCACGGCCCCTGTGGGCCAGGCTGGCAGTTCCTGTGCTGGGACTCTTTCCTTCAGAACTGCAGGGGTCTGGGACTCTTTCCTTCAGAACTGCAGGGGTTTTCTGTGTGCTGGGTTCAAGTGCACTCCTGCTCTAGAAGCCAAAACCACAATAGTTTTCATGACAGGCTTTTTTTTTTTTTTTTTTTTACTGTCTTACTGCTACTTTGGGATCAGGTTTCTGTGGGACTGCATCTTTTAAGCTTTTAATGAACCAGTTTTTTTTCTTCAGCTGAGAAAACATCAATTTAAATTCCTTAGAAGTCTTTAAAAAAAAAAAACAAAACAAAGCCGTCTCACAGCCCTACCTTTGATTAGACTTTTATGCTTAGGCCATGCCTTAATTTCTGAATTTTTATTTGCTTGAGAAGCTGTAAAAAGACATAGTTTATATTCTGGACTGACAAATGCTGGCCCCTCTATAATCTAAGTTCTGCTCACAAATTGACCGGTTCTTTTCTAACCCACCCCATTCTTGAAGTTCCTTATACTTCAGCTAGTATAAACGAGCCGACACTTTCAGTTTTGTGCTTGGGGATCTCCTTGCTCAAATCCAAAAGTCCATCAGTAACTGGGTGGGCTATCAAGTGTCTGCAGGTGATAGCTCACCCTTCCATGACATGGCCCACTCTTTTTTCAGTTCCTATAGCAGTTTCCTCGCCATTTTCTCAGTCTCCTACAATAGTTTTCTTGTTTTTGTTTGTTTGTTTGTTTGTTTGTTTTTTTCAGACTCCACTTACAGTTTTTTCCCCATCTGCCTCAGGGTCCTGGTTTCAGTGTCACATAATCTAGAGTTGTGATGGCATCATTCCGGTTCTGCATACCACACAATATTGTCATAGCTTTTCACTTGCCTGCGTCCCTCACTGGACCAGCTCCCCGAGGATGGCCAGCCTGTTTACAGTGCCTGGAACACAGCAGGTATTCAACACATATTACTGAAAAAGTGAATAAATTAATTCTTAATTTCTAAAGATCCTTTAGAGGTGTCACTGTTACATTTTTATCAAATCTCTATTACCTTAGTAACTATTACTCTAGCAGCTTGGTTCGTCTTAACTATTCTCTTTAGTAATAGTACTGATTTGTGTATGTCATATAAGCAGTGGCCCTTTTTTGAATCAAATTTCTTCAGCCTCCAAAGTGTGACCCTAAAAGGGAATCTGTATGTCTCAGTTTTCTCATATGCAAAATGAGGATAATTGTAGTGCTTATCTCATATGATTTTGATGAGGATCCTTGGTGCAGAGTAAGTGCTCATTAAATGGTGGCCATTATTATTTCATTTTTAGATCCATTTACTTAATAAACTTGCAATAATGGCTGATTCCAGAGAGAAGATGGGTAGCTGGGGAAAGGAGTGGAAGAGAAACTTATATTTTGCTGTATTTATATATTTTTAAAGCTTTGAGTTTTGTATCATATACATATATTACCTATTCAAAACATTTACTGGTTCTTAAAATACTATACATATATATATTATTTTATATTAGTAGGTTAAATTATGCACTTTAAAATCAGCAAGAAAAACTTGGAATAATTCATCCATGACACACTTAATATTGACTCATTTTAAAGTTTTTGTAGCCCATTAGAAATAGTAACTGAAAAAGAAGTATTTTTACAGGGGGGCAGTTTTATTGCTGCATTAATACTACTTTCGGTTAAGGATTTTCATTAGGTTCAAGAGAAAACAGTCCATAATATCAGTGAAAATCCACATAATTCTGGAGAGCATGAATGGGAAATTTCACTCAGTGATAAAGGAGTATATGGTGGGGGAAGAGTTTCATCTCTTCACACTAATATCCTCATTCAAATATACAGAATTTTGTAACTTGTGGTTTATCTCCTATAACTGGCTATTGAAGAGCTTTCTGGCTTGAAAGATGCATTACAGGAACATTCATTTCAACCCTATGTTTTCTTTCAACCTTCAAGTAGGTTTTAGAGTTGTTCAGACCACCAGAGGCACTTCTGAATTATGCAATAAGACAAAAATGGGTATTATAAAATTATCCCAGCCTTATGGTAGAAGAAAAATCTGTTTCCTTTGTAGAAATTTGTAACTTCTGAAACTAACTAATTCTGTTCTTTGGCATTCAAGAGAACGCTAAGTTCATTCACTCCCCAGACATTTATTAATCATCCTGTGTGCCAAGCACTGTGCATTTGATTAGCAATCAATTGCTATGTATTCCATTCACTGTCTTTTTTTTTAAAGATTTTGTTTATTTATTTTTAGAGAGAAGGGAAGGGAGGGAGGAAGAGAGGGAGAGAAACATCGAAGTGTGGTCTGCCTCTCTCTCTCGCACCCCCTACTCAGGACCTGGTCCATAACCCAGGCATATGCCTTAATGGGGAATCGAACAGGTGACCCTTTGGTTTGCAGGCCAGCACTCAATCCACTGAGCCACACCAGCCAGAGCTCCATTTATTTTCTATCACATGACTCTCATTATACACTTATTTTCTACCTCTAGTTCATTTTGCCTAATCTAAAATAAAAATGGCACTTTCATAATTTTTACCATCCATTTATCTGTCAGGAGCATTAAGAAGTAGCAGCTATGTTTGGGGTGTAGCCTGAAGTAATAAATAATTGCCCAAATTTTTGTCAAGACATCTTAAATAATATCAAAACATTAGGTATAATTTCTTTGAATACCAAGAGTATTTGAAAAAAATCTGTATTCTTTCTTTTGGTATCTAAAAAAGGCAATGGTAAACTGGAAAAAAAATATGAAATGCCTGGTAGACAAAATGTTACTATTCCTAATACAGGGAGATTCTATAATTTGACCCTAATTTAAAAAATAGGTAAAAGATATGAGTGCCCTTGCTGGTGTGGCTCAGTGGATTGAGTGCTGGTCTGTGAACTGAAAGATCATCAGTTCGATTCCCAGTGAGGGCACATGCCTGGGTTGTGGGCCAGGTCCCCAGTTCAGGGTGTGCAAGAAGCAACTAATCCCTGTATCTCTCACACATCGATGTCTCTCTCCTTCTCTTTCTCCCTCCCTCCCGCTTTCTCTAAAAGTAAATAAATAAAATCTTTAAAAAAAGAAGATATGAGCATCAGATGATCAATGGATACTAAAAGAATATAATTTGCTATTCCTTTCTATTGTTTTCCCATTCTTCATTTTCCCGATTTCTAAACTTTATTAATTCCTTATTACTTCCTTGAGTTTCTTCATGTTATTTCTTCTATTTTTTTAAGTTGAGTTCTTAGTTCATTCATTTTCATTCAGTTTTTAATTTCGATAAACATACCTTAATACATTTCTCTGTATTTCATGAGGTTTGACATAAAATTATTTTTATATTATTTAATTCCATATATTTAAAATTTTCTCCTATAATTTTCTCTTTAATCAGGATTATTCAATACCATATATTTTTTCTTTACAGATTTATGGATTTCTAAACCTATGTTTTTGTTTTCTAATTTACCTTAAATAACAATCAGAAAATATGTTCTGCATGATAGCAATTCTTTGGAATTTTTGGGTTTCCTGGGTAATATAGTATGTCATCAATTTTAGTTGTTTTCACAGGTACTCTATAAAAATTTTGTATTCTTTATTTATTTATTGGATATTTTGCATATTTGAACTCACAGATCATGTTATTGAAGTTTATAAATATGATTATATTTAGTTTATTTAACCTAAAATATATTTAATCTATAGTATTTGAGAATGGTTTGTTAAAGTCACCAGCTAAAAGTGTTGATGTATTTACCTTTCCTGTCATTCTTTCAATTGCTGTTTTATGTATTGGGGAGCAATTTATCTGGTGTATATGTATTAAAAATGTCTTCTTAATACTTTTACCAGAACGTGTTTCCTTATGATCTCTTCATTAGCCTTAAATTCTATTTAATTTGATATTGAGAGCACAGCCCTGGCTTTGTTTTTATTCATATATGCCTGATATATTTTCCTCTATTTATTTTCAATATTTCTATATCCTTTCATTTTAAAAATGACTCTGAAAACAACATGTTCTAGGATCTTTAAGTTTTTATCTTTTGATTGGTTAAAATAACTAGTTTACAGTTACTATAGTTATATTTGGAGTTATTTTAGCAATACTATTTTAAGGTTTCTAATTATCACACTTTATTTTTGTTTCCTTTTCTTTCTTTTTTTAATTCCTTTTTCTTTCCACAGGATAGATCAATATTCTATTGGTTTGAGCCCTGGTTGGTGTGGCTCGGTTGGTGAGTCATCTTGTGGACTGAAAGGTCGCTGGTTCAAGTCCCGGTCAGGCCTAGGTTGTGATTTCAACCCCTCACCAGGGAACTGATTCATGGTTCTCTCTCTCCTTCCCTTCCACTCTCTAAGCATGTCCTTGGTTGAGGATTGAATTGTGTGTATATATTCTATTGGTTTGAAAGTCATACATTGTCTATTTGGTTTTCTAGTAGTTACCTCTTATTTATTCCCTCTTTCTTTGTCACCATTTTCCAAGTTGGGGAAAGGTTCTTAGTATCGAAAGCCAGAGCAACCCACTCAAAGCATGAATTCTAAATCTTTTGCCTTGGCCAAGTCCTTGTTCTTAGATTGCGAAACCTAAAAGCTAAGAATGGACTCTTTTGTTATCTGTGTTCTGCTGTGTCATCCTTTCCCTGAAGCGGTGAAGACGCAGTGAGTGTCCCTGGCTGCCTGGGCTAGGGAAGGTCGCAGGGGATGGGCAACAACACGGGGAAAACCTGAAATGAAGCATTCTATTATTTTCTAGTATTTTGTATTTTCTAGTATTTTATAATATTTGAATATATTCAGTATGTTTTCCTCAGATCAGCTAATTAAATCATGTGGTTATATCACCTCTGTGGTATGAAAACTGCCCTCTTAATGTTTAATGTCTTAAATTCTAAATTTCTATTTATTCATTTTTTTTAATTAATTGATTTTTGAAAGAGGGAGAGAAAGGGAATGAGAAAGAGAGCAAGAGCAAACTCACAACCTGAGTATGTGCCCTGACCAGAGATGGAACCCACATTGTGGGTGTGTAGGGAGGACGCTATAACCAACTGAGCAACCAGGCCACGGCTGATTTGCTATTTATTCAGTTCATTCACTCAGTATTTTCTAAGGATGTATTAAGTGTCAGCTACTGTGTTTTCTGCTGGAGGAAAATATGAGACAAAACAAATTATCCCTTCTCTCAAAATGCTGTCTTTGTGGTGAGTAATACAGATAAATGACTCCATAATTGATTAAAGAATGCAGTAAGAGCTGTAATAGTGGAATGAATTTATTTAAAGAGAGCATTGGAGAGAGGACCACTGACTCTGACTGAGGAAGTAAGAAACAGCTTCACCAAAGAGAAGCCTTTTGAGCTGGGGTGTGAACAATGAATTCAAGTAGTGAAGGTTGGGGGAAATTCAGGTCATGGGGAAGTAGCAAGCAATCAGGGATAAGAAAAAAGCCCCCATGGAGACAAGAAAAACATTTGGGGCTGGAGAGGTTGTCTGGAGGAGGGCGGAGGGGAGAGCGAAGCAGCAAATGTATGACTAGAGATTTGTGCTTTGGAAAATATATCTTCATCTAGAGAATTTTTTTTAAGTCCTCATCCAAGGATATGTTAGATATATTTATTAATTTTAGAGCTGGGGGGGGGGGAGAGAGAGAGAGAGAGAGAGAATACTCATGATGCCTGGAAGCAAAGAAACAAGTTTAGAGATTTCAGCAAACCTTTGTAGTCTTAAGCCACCACCCTTATTCAGGTGCTTATATTTATCATGTACTACAATTTTTTAAAAAAATATATTTTATTGATTATGCTATTACAGTTGTCCCATTTCTCCCCCATCATTCCCCTCCACCTTGCACACCCTCTCCCACCCACATTCCCCCCCTCTAGTTCATGTCCATGTGCCATAAGTTCTTTAGCTTCTACATTTCCCATACTATTCTTGCCCTCCCCCTTTTTTAAAACTAGGATCTGACTAGATGTTATAACTCCTAACTCAAGCTCACACTATTAATTTAGATTGAGACATTAGAGGAAAATTTTTTAAAAATATGTGATTACTTTTGGATATCATAGGTAGAGGTGCTTATAAGACTATTCAGGGCATATCTAGGCAGACTGTTGGAAATTCTTTCCATGAGCATGTTCTTTGACCGTTTTGGGGGGACGTGTGGGGTTGAGTGTAGAAGGGTTTGGAGTTGGAGGTTGATTTATGACCCCATCATAGTAAACATCATAGATCTGTGTATTGTGTGCAATATCTAGCAAACATTTGAAAATTGTATCTGGTTCTCTTATCCTTTTCTAAGTTCAAGTGATCAAATATATAATTGAGCACTTTTTACGTGCATGCAGTTCTCTAAGATTCTGCTGATGCACGCTGGTGATAAGAAACTGATAGCTTACCATCTTGTTCATGGATGTAATTAGTCAAAGGTACAAATGATAATAAAACCAGTTACAAAAGACACAAGGTATTATATACCACAGTATAATAATTTTATTCAATAAGATGGAATGGATTAACAACAAGGTAGTAGACAACTGCACAATCTCAGTGGTTTAGCAGAAAAAAAAAGTTTATTTCTCACTCATAAGAAGTGTGCCCTGGGCCTGGGAGGTTCTCCAGGACAACAACTGTCTTCTTGTGTTGACTCCGCATTCTGGGCTGCTTTGATCAGGAGCAACCTCCATGTCAGCCACTGGAAGGGAAGTGTGGGGCTGGAGAGCAAGAGCAGGCTAGACCAGTGACTACTGGCAACTTAATGCTTCCACTCACGATGTGACCCAAGTCAGTTCTGCTCACATTTTACCGTCAAAACAAGTCTTATAACTGTGCCTAACTTTAGTGGGCAAAGGAGAACTTCTTCCCATGGGTCAGGATGCAGAGAGGATCAGATATTGGTAAGCGGTGATAATATTCATTAATGTACTGTGAGAGAAACATCACAAAAAGTTACAAAGAAAGGGCTAAGGGCATTCCAGAGCAGGAAGCAATCACACCAAGGATGTCACGTAATAAAAGACATTTCTTCTGTTTTTCTGTCAGTCAGTGGAAGCTGTTTTTTTTTTTTGCTTCACTTTCTTTACCGAAGGAAACGGCCCACTAGGGCTCCCAATTCAGTCCTAGCTCCTGAAGCTGGTTGATGTGGTAGGACCCACTAGGCTTTCATGCTTCCTCAGACTTTTGTGTTTTTATTTCTCCTTTTAGATCTCAGATATGTGGCCTAGAGATTTATATGAGAGAGTTTCTGGCAGGGTCCCAGAAGGTTTCATTCTATATTCTAAGAACTTTTCACTGCTTTTTGAAGACATAGGCCTATTTTGCACAAAAGTATGGTGGAGTGGTTAAACCAAGTGACTAAAACTAAGCAATTTATGTCTCCATTTTAAAGCTTAGATGCTTATTTACAAGAGAGCCATCAGGGTGTATGCAAACATTCAGCATAGGAATAATGGCAGTTTATCCTAGTGATCTCATATATATATGTGACAAAAATATTCACTGGGTTTTTACAGAAAATGATGCCACCATTAAACTAAAAACAATGAGAAACCTGGGTTTTCATCCTTACTATAAGAACTTTGGAAAAAGTTGGGAATTCTTTTTTTTTTTAAAAATTAAAAATATGCCCTGGCTCAATGGATTGAGCATAGGCCTGGGAACCAAAGGGTTGCTGGTTCAATTTCCAGTTAGGGCACATGCCTGGGTTGCAGGCCAGGTCCCCAGCAGGGGGCTCAGGAGAGGCAACCACACATGGATATTTCTCCACTTCTCTCTCTCTAAAAATAAATACATCTTTTAAAAAATTAAAAATTTTATTTATTTATTTTCAAGGAAAGAGGAAGGGAGGGAAACATTGATTAATGAGAGAAACATTTAATGATAAGCTGCCTCTCACATGCCCCCCAACTGGGGACTAGCCTGTAACCCAGGCACCTGCCCCGACCAGGAATCGAACTGGTGACCTTTCACTTTGTGGGAGGGATGGATGCTCAACCAACTGAGCCACGCTGCTCAGGACTTCCTATCTAATTCTTAATTACAATTCAGTAAGAGTAAAAAGATAATAAAAGAGTCTAACTTGCTAAAATGAATTAAAGAGTACTTCTCTTTCTGTTTTAAAATTAGAATGATCAAATTATCCCTAATTTTTTTTACTACATATTAAAGGTGAGAACTCTCCATACTATTTCTGAACAAAATATATATAAAATATATTTTTTTCTATATTTTGAGAAGTTGGCTGAACTAAATTAAGAAGATTCATATTTCTTATACAATGTGTGATATTCCAACGTGATATTGGAAGTACATTTTATTGTGATATTGTGATTTAAAACTAGAGTATTTTTGAGATTAAGAAATTAGACTCAGAAATTGTTATACAACCTTTAGACGGGATTGAAACCATGCAAATAACAATAACAATAACAATAATAATAAAAAATAAACCCCAGCGCCCCATTGAGAGTGGCCCCCTCTCCAGGGGGCAGCAGAGATGCCAAGAAGAGGACGGAATTCTTGGCGACTTGAGAGAGGCCGAGTTAGTCTGGAGAGTGCAGGCTCCAGGCGCAGGACTGCTGCCCTAGGGGCGGATTGGAGGGGCGGGCTGGGACAGGGGCCGGAGGAGGCGGAGGGGCAACTTAACAGTTATGCTTTCGTAGGATGGGAGGCGGGGTAGCGGCCCGATTGAAGAAGCAGCCTGGAAGGAAGGAAGGAGCGAGGGAGGGACGGGAACAGTTGGAGGAGGAGCAGCAAGCTGGCTTGTGGCGACCAGAGGCGGAGCGGACCCCATGAAGCCACGTTTTGTTTTTGTTATTTTCCATTCGAATAGCAGGCCCTTTCGGAAGACCGATTGCGTGGAAGCCCTGCGGCCCCGACCTTCCAGGTGACAGCCGGTCACCCTGGTAGGAGTCAGCTCCGCCCCCAGCACCCCCTCCCGCCCACAGAGCATTCCCCGCCCAGCCTCCCCGTGCCTGCCCGGGGCGAGCGAGCGCGGCCGCAGCGGCTCTGCAGCGCTGGAGCAGGCGGCCACCCGCTGCAGCGGAGGCGGCGAGGGGACTCGGCATCGTCCTCCTTTGACCGAGCAGAACAGTGGCGACTGGCGAAGGGGGAATTCCGGCTTTCAGGTGGGAGCCCGAGGAAGGAGGATGACGATTTAACCCGCCCTCTCTTGCCAGTCCAGTTGCCAGGCGCTCCCTAGGTGCCCGCTGCCGGAGCCTCGGAGCCGCGCCCCGGGAAGTGCCGCATGGGGCAGGGCCGCTGAAGCCGGAGTTCGGGGTCGTGCGGAAGCAGGCGCGGGGTCCCGGTGGGGCAGTTGGCATAGTTTCGGCGGCGCCTGCAGCGCAAGAGTTTGGGGCGCGGCGCGACTCTTCCGCCGTCTTGGTGCCCTGGTGAGGCGCGAGTTATGGAGCCCCCCAGCTGCATTCAGGATGAGCCTTTCCCACACCCATTGGAGCCGGAGCCCGGGCCCTCGGCGCAGCCAGGCCCTGGGAAGACCGGCGACAAGAGGTTCCGGCTGTGGTACGTGGGGTGGTCGTGCCTGGACCGCAGGACCACGCTGCCCATGTTGCCCTGGCTTATGGCCGAGATCCGCCGGCGCAGCCAGAAGCCCGAGGCGGGCAGCTGCGGGGCCCAGGCAGCCAGAGAGGTGCTCCTGGTGCTCAGCGCGCCCTTTCTCCGCTGCGTCCCAGCTCCTGGCACCGGGACGGCTGGGGGCTCTGGCCCCACGGCCGCGCAGCCCAGCACAGCGGTGTTCATCTTCGAGCACAAGGCACAGCACATCTCGCGCTTCATCCACAACAGCCACGACCTCACCTACTTTGCCTATCTGATCAAGGCGCAGCCCGACGACCCGGAGTCGCAGATGGCCTGCCATGTTTTCCGCGCCACAGACCCCAATCAGGCAAGTTGGCGGCTCCAGGGCGTGGGGGAGGGTCCGGGGCACCCGGGAGTAGTAGCAGGGTTGGGGGCACCGGGACCCTACACTGAGCACCGCCTGTGGTCAGGCTGCTGGCTTGCGCTCTCCACGTGGCGCGTTTGAGCGCTTGATCGTGGGGCTCCTTCGACCCTGAGTTGGGAAGCTAGCGCTCGGCCGGCAGGTCTGGGTTGGGTGGCGGGATGGGATGACCCTCTGGAGCAGGGGAGAGAGGGAGGCAGAGTGGTCCCTGGACGGTGGAGGAGTGGGCGCGTCCTGGCAGGATGCGGAGAGCAGCGTGCGTCCCGGGAGGATCAGGGTGTCTGGGTTGTGACTGGCCATGGCATGCCAGGCTTGTGCCTTGCGTGCTGCTTGTGGTGTTTGAGAGGGAACTTGGGGGAGGGTTGGGTTTCTAGAGGCCCCGTGTTCACTCTCCCGTCTTGGTGGAGTTCTGCCCCTTAACCCATTTGGATGGCCGCATCCTAGTCACAGCGGCACCTGCAGGTCTCGGTCTGGGAGCCTCTTTCGGAGCGGGGCTTAGGAAAAGTTACTAGAGGTTGTCAGATTCTCGGCAAAGTACAAGTCTGCCTTTACATGTTGATTGGAAAGACTTTGGTTAAAAATGGTTTTTACATGCTAATTGAAGGCAGAATCAATGGGTGATTGGGTGATTTAAAAAATCAGTGCAACGGAGGACGTCAAAATCTGTTTTCTAATATCATTTCTCCAGAGTTTTACTAAATCGAGGTGCCTGTTACCAAACAGTGCATTTTTACTTCCTTAAAAACTTGTGCGGTGCTTCATCTAGTGGTGAGAGGAATTTAAACAAAACTTTGCCGTAGCGAGTGAGTGTCATTGAAAACAGGCTTTAAAAAAATGCGTGAAGGTTTTTACAATGCCAAAAGTCACCGACGACGTGCTGTTCTAGAGGTAGTTATTTCATGTTTGTATAGTACTTTAGATCCTTTGGAAAAAAGGTCGTCTAAATATAAATAAATAAATAAATAAATAAATAAATAAAGTCTCAGCTGCATCTCGTGGCTGTTCCTCTGGTATCTGGGAAATTAATAGTCAGATGAGAAAAATGGCCTATGAATAATGCTTTAATTAAAAAAAAAACATTATTCTAGTATCTGTAATTGAAGGACTTTGTGTTTGTTTAGTAGATTTTTAGAAAAGGCCTGAGGCTGAATTGAAGAAAATAAAAGCTCACTATCTTAGATTCCATCACTTTGTAAACTAGTTCAATATCTTAGCAGAACTCCCAGAGTGAAGAGAGCAATTTAAACTTGTGTGACCACTGTTGTATTTATGGTAAGCTACCTTATTAAAATTTGTTGTAAGGCCCTGAACAGGATTAAAATAAATTCCATTTTATGCTTATTTATTCGAAACTCCCTTTATCTTTCACCTGTGTTGTGAAATTGGAGTGCAGCATGCTCTTTTCTTCTGAAAGTTGTCACCAACTTCGATTCTGTCAGCAAGGAGGGAGAAACTGAGCATTTCATGATTCTTGGTGGTTTATGTTAAAGTTATTTTCTTCAGCTCTGAAACATGACACATGGTTGCTAATTTCATGGTGAGTCAAAGTTTGCTTAGGGGCCATGGCACCTTGAATTCTCAACAGTGGCTGTTGGGTCCCCCCTGGATTCATTGGTAGGCCAATTAAAAACACCCCCTTTTATTTGCCTCTTTATATATTTAGGTGTTAGAAGCTGAATGTGCTATGACTTTGCAAATAATAATATGCTTAGGTTCATTTTCTCCGTTTGGCCCTTTAGGAGCAGTGGAAGCCATATGGCTTTTTGATTAAAACAAACAAACATAACATTTCCTGTTTATTGACATTTCTCAGTTGAGTCTTTATGTGAAGCAGTGATGTTCAACCTTTTTCATCTCATGGCTCACATAAAGTAATTACTAAGATTCTGCAGCACACCATAACCTGTCATAATTTTTGCTAATTTGACAAAAATAGGTATGATTTTGATTGATTTACAAAATCCCTCCCACCCCCACAAAATAGTAATTACCTATGCTTTTTGCTCCAAAGTGACTTTTTAAAAAATCAGGTGCCCATACCTGTATATAAGGATTCCTGGTACAAAGAATTAACTAACCAGATGCATTCTTATTATGCAGTGTGACCAGTGAGGTGCAACTCTATTATATGGCCTATGTATTTGTGGTTCAAGACAGGGCATTCACACCAACAGCTATTGTTGTATTGGCCGTTGTAATTTAAAAATTTTTTTATAAACAGTTTATTGATTTTAGAGAGGGAAGAAGAGAGAGAAGGGGAGAGAGAGAGGGAGAGAGAGAGAGAGAGAAACATTGATTGGCTGTCTCCAGTATGCGCCCCCCGCCCCCCCAGCCGACTGGGGATGGCACCCTCAACCTAGGTACGTGCCATGAACAGGAATCGAACCCGCAACCTTCCAGTTATAGGACAATACATGAACCAAATGAGCCACACTGGCAAGGGCTGTTTTCATTGTTTTTACTTGTAAATCTAAGGAAAAGAGGTCAGTGCCCCTGAGTAAATAGTCAAGTATTGCATATTTAAAAAATTCTTGGCGGCACACTGGCTGAAAATCGCTGATCTCAAGATATGGATTCCTGTTTGTCAATTTGAAAGGCCTGATGTTGTCCTTCTAGGGATAATCACCAACTCCATAAATCAGGAGTTACACATTCCAATGCCTGGGAAGAGGGTTGAGTGAGGACTGTGTAGGACTAGGTAGTGGATGTTTTTTCTTAAGGTGCTGTTCTGTTCTAGTTAGAAATTGTATTTACAGGGTACAAGCCCAGTGGTGCCAGAGCTTTCTGATTTCCCAAGAGAAAGTGGGAATCAGGATTTTTATGAATGAGTCCACACTTTAAACTATTAGCAACTATTTTAGACATTTAAGAATCCTCTCTGGGTCAAACAAAACCCATCTGAGGGTTAGCTTCAGAGAACCAAGGACTGTCCCTTTCAGTCTTTGGCATTAATATGTGTTGAGCAGACAACTGCGGTCATCACACACTGTATGCCATTTGCCACATTTCCTTTTGAGTATTTGAACTCACTCGATATGGCTCTCGTAGTAGAGAACATGAGAAACATTTTTGGGGAAGCATTGTTAAGTACATCTCCCATAAGTGAGGATTCTTCTTCACTTGTCAGAGGGATGAATTCACCACATTATTACCATCCAGCCGTATGCCTCATCTAGAGTAGGCTCTGGGTGGTTCTGGGAACCCTTGAAATCGGAAGGAAAAAGACCTGTTGTTTGCTTTGCCCCTTAGTTCTACATCTAAAGAGAATTATTTAGTTGCACTTTTAAGATCATTGTTAAGAGAGTCTCATAAGTATTTTCCACCGTCACTGAACAAAGCATGGGAAGGTAGCTTAGAGCAGTAAGTCTGCAAACACACCCAAATAAACTTGCTTCTGGTTTCACGCTCATGCCTGCCCCTTTTCTGACATGGGCCTGTCTGTAGATGACTGTATAATTTATTGTTTAATCTGGGACAGTTTTCGTGGAGAAAGGGGGCACCACTCATAATTACACAAACATAGCAAGTACAGCCTAGATTGTGTAGGGCGCACAGGGACATATGGTGACCGTAGTTAAATGGCAAAGTTTGTGTTTTTGCTGTATCACAAGATGAAGATAGAAACCACTCAGTGGTTTCTATACATAAATTGATGATGTTTTGCAGAATATCTATTCATATATCTTTTGGGGGATGAATCTACATGTGACCTCAGAGATAGCACTGTTAGTAGTGTGGGTCTGGTTTGGGAGGTTGCCATAGCAATGTGCCCTCTGGCTCCAGATGTTCCTAGTAGATCTGTAAGGAGAGTCAACTTACAGATATGTGTTTGGAGGAGTGCTCAGTCCAAATGGTCTACTACAGAGCTGTTTTTCCCACGTGCAGACAGGTGGGGGCTGGGAGCAAACCAACCAGTTCCAGATCAAATATATGCCAACACAGATTGGTGCCCATTTACTCAAGCCTGTGCAGTCTTGCACAGGAGAAATGTCAGCCTTAGTGCATTTCAGCCAGACTTGGATAGCTGAACTAGTAAAAGTGCTTAGCTCTAACTCTTAAAAAAAAATCCCACTGGCATAAATTGAGTTGTAGACTTAAAACCATTGGGGATCCAAAAGTATCTGATTCTGTACCCAAGGTGGGTCACCAGAATTCATCAAATATTTATCTACTTTCAGAAAGAGGTTATGTAGCATTCTCTCAATTTTCCTATTAAAAAGCAGAAATCATTTTATGTTATGTATATTTTACCATATTTTAAAAAAGCAAGAGTTGTTAGTGTTTATAAACATTCTTAGAGTTACTTATCATTTGTCTGAGAGTCTTAGAAGGAAAATTATATATCATCATTATAGAATGAAAATTAAAAGACAAAAAACATAATTGCTATGATTTTCATTGACTTTGCTTATGTATATTTTTGAAACTTGCAAGAACATATTTTCTGAGCTTTATTTAGGCAACCAATTTTCAACTTAATTTTTATCGATCTATTTCAAAAAGGTCACTTTTTAGTTCTTCCTCATAGTTGATGTTCAGTAGCTTTGTCCAGATACTAATCAGGTAACTACAGAAATAGAAATGTGGAAGTTTTCACAGTTCTCTCTCTGCTTACTCAGTAGTTTGCTCTTCTGGACGGGTAGACCTCTGTCTTCTTATGTTTGGTGTAGTCATACTTTTGTTCTCTCCTTTCCTCCTGAACTGAGGTGGGGGTTGATGTGCTGGGTTCTGTGGTAGATTCTTTACTGTGGTTTCTGGGGGAAGGTGAAAACGTGTGCCCAGAGCTTCCCGGTTATGAAGGAGAGCTGTAATGAAGGTTCAGGCTGTTCAGATTCAGGACTTGTTTATCACAAGCCAGAGGTTCTCATACTTGATTATGTGTCAGGATCACTTGGAGAGCTTGTTCAAACCAGTTTCTGGATCCCACCCTTAGTTTCTGATGCTTACAGGTTCCCAGGTGATGCTCAGACTGCTGTCCTGGGGACCACAATTTGAGAACAATAGCTTTCAGTGGTTTTGCTCATGTGGTTGGTTGGTTATATGACCACAATGTTCCTTTGGTTATTTTTACAGTTGTTCTCAGACTTGAAAGTTCAAGGTGAATGCGAGGAGGGATAATGTCTGACTAGAGAAGATTTTATGAAACTGTTCATTTCCTAGCTTAATAGCTTTGACTATCTTTTCCCCTTCATACACATTACTCTGCCACTCATCATAAGACCATTCATATGTTGAACAAAAACTTTACCTTTCAAACAAAAGTTTTAAGTTCTACAGAGGGAATAAATTTTTTTGTGAATGTATCCTAATGTTACGTTATGATAACTTCGCAAAAATTAAAGTTTTACTTATTTGCATCTAGAGAAATAACAGCATGCAGTGTGTTTGGTATATGGTATCTGCTATTAAGAAACTCAGGCAAAAAGAAATAGAGATTTGACGCTTTGGTGAATAAGATGATGGCCGCCACTCTGAATAATCATGGCAAACAATTCTGTTTACTGCTTTTTTTTTTTTTTTTTAACCTGAGGGACTTCGTTTTGTTAAATTGTCTGGATAGTTCTTTCATTCTGGCCATGCTGGCATGTCTGAATCCAGTTAACATATAGTTACTTAGATGTAGCACCTTGTACAATGAGGGACAGATTAATTATAATTTAACTTAGTAGTGTATTTAGAATTATTGACCAGGAAAAGGATGTGCTTCACAAATGGTCTACATAAAATGTTAATGCAAATTTAATAACTGATCAGGACGCATCAACTAACGATGTTATTGGCTTGTTACTCTAAGGCTGTAATGCGATGCTGTGCACCACAGTAGGTCCTACCTGAGAAGCTTTTGAATGCATTTCCTTAAAAATTAACATTTACTGAGCTCCTGTTGGTGATGTCACTGCCCTGAGGGTTTTCCTTGGTCGTCACATTTTATCTTCACAGTAACCATGTCAAGTATGTGGCAGCACTCTCCCTGGTTTTGCAGCTGACAAAGCCGGTACATAGAAGTTAAGTTATTCCCCCGAGGACACAAGGCTTCTGATAATAGAAGCAGATTCCAGTTCAGACCCACAGATTCTAAAGCCTGTTCTCTTATCTTCTGCTCTAGAATGCAGTTGTTGAAAAATTGTTTTTAGTGTCATGAACTTTTATGCCATCACTTCTTCCCCACTCTTTTTTTAATATAGTAGTTCTATTTTTCTAGCTTTATTAAGGCATAACAACAAATAAAAATTATATATATTTTAGGGTACATTCTGGTTTTTTGGTATATGTATTAAATGAAGTGATTACCACCATCAAGCTAATCAGCCTACCCATCGCTTCACGTGGCTATCATTTTTATTTTTGATGGCGAGAAAACCTAAGATCTTCTCTTTTAGCAAATTTCAAGTGTACAGTGTGGTATTATTAACTGCGGTCTCCATGTTGTCTGTGCATTAGATCTTCAAAACTTGTTTGTCCTGCATAACCGAAAGTTGATACCCTTTGACCAGCATCTCCGCATTCTTCCCGTCCACTAGCCCCTGGCAACCACCATGCTACTCTCTGCATTTCTGAGTTTTTAGATTCCATTTGTAAGTGAGGTCATGGATTCTAGATGCCACATAAGTGAGTATTTGTATTTTTCCCACTTTTATGTTGGAATTCTCCACAGTTAAATATGCTTATTACATTTGTAAAATAATAATCCTGAATGCATGCTTGGATATCATTACACCATTATGAGCTCTTCTTTTAACGGGAAGTAAAAAGTTATATGATTTGTTAGGCTGATGAAACTGACCAGCTTACCTTTTCTTAAACCGCTGGAAAGGGTTTAGGATCAAAGGGGCAAGTTAAAATGCAAAGGTCTGTCAAGAAACAGAATATAATCCCTGGCTGGCATGGCTCAGTGGATTGAGTGCCGGCCTGTGAACTAAAGTGTCAGTGGTTCGATTCTCAGTCAGAGCACATGCCTGGGTTGCGGGCCAAGTCCCCAGAAGAGGGTACGTGAGAAACAACCACACCTTGATGTTTCTTTCCCTCTCTTTTTTTTCCTCCCTTTCCCTCTCTGTAAAAGTAAATACATAAAATCTTAAAGAAATAGAATATAATACTATCCATTTTTATATTGCTTTAATATTGTTATTAAAAAAACTAGACAGAGATCTGAACCTGCTTCAAATTACGTAAAAGATGATTAGATGATTTGACTTTGGTGGTGTGTGCACAATGCAAAATACAGATTATCTATCATAGAAATGTACATTTGAAACCCATATGATCTTATTAACCAATGTTACCCCAATAAATTTAATTAAAAAAGAATTCTGGATCACTATAGAGGGGTGGTACCCACTACCACCACTAGGCTGTGTTTATGCCAACAGGCCTTTGCAAAATCCATGTAAAAACTAAAATAAAAGCAGTACACAGTGGAGTAAACTAAAACAGTAAAACAAAAGCCTTGCAAGGAGCCAGCAGGAAGGGACAGGATCAGACCATGTCATAGAAGAGGGAAGACCAATTTTCATAACCGGAAAGAAACTCAGGGGAGCAGACGGTGCACCATATTTAAAGAGTTAGGCAACAGGCATTAGGTCGTTTCCAAAGTGAGTAACTGAACCCAGGCTGTCCAACATGGAGTAGCGAGCGAAGTATCCCAGCAGGCATAAAGAGAGTGCTACTAGACACCTAAGGGGAGGAAATATTGGGAGAACCAGGCAGGAAGATCATGAGCTTAATTTCAGGGAAACTCGGGAAAAACTCTTGGGCTGCCCAGCTAATGAGAATTAAATGTCTAAAACCAGGGCAAGAGGTGAATTGAAAAAGCTGGGAACCACCTAGGGCCTGAAAACGGATTTGTTTATTGGTTTGTGAAAAGCCTAAGCCATAAAGGTATTTCTTCAGATTATGTAACCTATCACTGAAAATGTGTGGGAAGATACAATAGTAAGATACAAAAAAGATACAATTGTGAGATATAAGACACTTGATTTGCTCAACCAGAAATACTGTCTGTCTTAGAACAACAAATTACTAACAAGTTATATAATACAATGTTCTGTGGTTCTGTATTTGAGAATTTTAGAAATTCGTGTCAAAATCCACAACAGTTCCAAAGTATAGACTATTCAACTGGTTAAGGACCTCCACAAACTAAAGGATCCAGAGCAGCAAGTTTAGGTCCTATAGTTAGCCAGGAAGATCCCAGTACTTGGAAATCCTCTTTCTTTCCCAGCCTCTTAATGAGAAATGAAACTTGGAATAGATCAGTAATTTAAAAAATAGTAACTCCCATATCCTTTTTGTGGGATTACAAAAACCTGTGTCAAGATTATCTGAAATTAATCCAATAAAAATTTTAACTCCATATTTTTTCCTTTTCTGTCAACTAATTATAGAGTATCAGAAACATTAAATAATATCTAAAAGTCTAAACTCAGAGGTTTCCTAACTGAAGGTTTTTCAGAATCCTTTTAAAGGTAAATAAGATGTTAACATAATTATTTTACTGTTACTTTATGTTCACAAATATTTAGATAAAAACTTCATATACTTATTGCTCTAGCTTTTTAACAGCTCTAAAACCAAAACCAATTTATAAAATACCCACAAACACAAGTATAAAACTAGTAACAGTTATACTAACAACCTAAATTCAGCATGATAAAAGAGGTGATTTTCTAAACACATGACTATGTTCACTGGATTCTATATATAGCACAAGCTCAGCATACTGATATTACTACTATGGACCCTGTGATGTTTTTTTTTTCCGAACCACTTTTTTCTCATTGAACTCCTGCAAAACCATACATTAGCCAATCAGGTCATTGGGTTTATCTAACCTTAAAATTGACATATTCTTTTCTCTTTAACCCAAGTAATTAAGATCATACAGCCTGTTGCCATTGTTCCTTGCTTTGTTGTATATATTGTATAATGATGGTAAGATGCATTATTTTTTTATTTATCATTTAATACTATATAATGATATACTTTATTTTCATAATACACTTTCATTGTTTATACTTTGTAATACTTATGTACTTCATGATTCAATAACATATATTCAGATGCATGGTTGTACCTGTTTCTTAAGTACATATCCTAAAGATTTTTTATTCTAAACTAAAGTAGTTATAAAGGTTACAAATAGACTCTCATCTTTTACTTCCCTTCCATTCCTAAGGACATTATTACATAAAAGGTACAGCAGAGTTCAGCTTCACTGTTTGTTGGATTGGTGAAGTTCACTTTCACGTAATTTCTCAAAGTATTGTTGTGTAAGTCCACCTCACAGTTTAGCTGAGTTTTTTATCTCTCTTTTGCTTGACCCACCACAGTTATCCAGGATTTGATTCTATCTTTAGGAATTATATTGTAAGCTTCTAGATTAGTAATGATAATAATAGATATGTATTAATAATAATAGCTTTAAGAAATAATATACACATATGAAATATATATACATGTATGTATATATACATATAATGCATGTATTTTGACTAGGGGGTCTCAAACTTTAGCATGTGTCATCTGGAGGGCTTGTACAATACTGACCGCTGGACCACTGTGCCACCCCCAGAGTTTCCCTTTCTGTAAGTCTGGGGTGAGGTTCAGAATTTGCTTTTCTACCATTGCAAGGTAATACTGATGCTGCTGGTCCAGGACCACACTTGGACAACTACTGCTGTAGACCAGGGCTTGGCAAACTATGGTCTTTACTTTTGTCAACACAGTTGTATTTGAACACAAGGCTACTCATCTGTTTGCATATTGTCTATGGCTGTTTTTATGCTATAACGGTAGGAATGACTATTTTTGGCACAGGCCCTATGGCCACCAAGACCAGAATTCTTATTATCTGGCCCTATACAGAAAAAGTTTGCTGGCCTCTGCTTTAAATAATACCACTAAAAATAGGTCTTTTAAGATACTTTATAGGTAAGAAAGCTAAATCAATAATTTTCCTATGGATACAAGTTAGCAGGTAAGGGTTTTGAGTTTTCAAAGCCCTGTACTTTCTAAAAACCACTTTGAAAGTTTTTATTGATGGCTCTCAAATTTATTGTTACAACCTAGCTTTAAGTCTCTAAGCTTAAGCTTTTTTTCAGTATCTAAATGTTTACTTCACATTTGCACTTGAATTTGTAGTTGCTGATTCATGTAACCTAGGAATTATATTTGCTTCCTGCTTTTCCTTTTCCAGTTTTGGTCTCAGAGGGAAGTTGTGTTGATCCTGCCTCCAACACTTAGTTTTAATATGCCCTTATCTCTCCATCAGCTCTGCAGCCTTGGTCTGACTCCCAGTATCTCTCATTCATTCGGATTTAGACTCCTGTCACCTACTCCCTCTGTTCTCCTCTGCTCTTCCATCAATCCTTTCTCCCTTGGAGCAGGAGGCGTGGTCACTGTAAAATTCAAAGCAGATTAGGTTTCCTTTGCACTTAAAGTAACAGCAAATTCCTGCTCCCCGATCCTGTATTACTCTGCCCCGTTTAGTATCTCCTGTCCGTCTTAGGCTCCTTCTCTCCTGTGTGCATTCTACATTTTAGCCATCCTTCAACAAGCCCAACTCTTAGATTACTTCAAAGCATGTGCGCTCCCCATTCTTTGCTAGATCAGCTTTTTCTCAGGTTTCAGTCCTTCAGTTAACTCACTTTCTTTGCTTAATGTCACTTTCTCTGATTGGCCTGCAGTGACCTTCTGTCTAATAAATGAGGCAGGAATCCCCCTTTGGCACTTCTATGTCAGCCCTTTGTTTGTTTTCCTTTTGTCCCTTAAACATTTAAACTGAATTTTTTAACACTTTCTGATGTTACTTGTCACCACCGTTAGAATGTAAATGTCCATGGGGACAGAGATCTTGTCTGTTTGCAGCTGTGTGCTCAGGACCTAGTGTTACAGCAGGGATTCATTTGAACAAATTGAAATTCAGTAAGAATTGGTCCCTGCCCTTAAGGAATTTAAATCCACAGGCAGAGTTTAAAGTTTCCTGGCAAGGATATGTGTGTGTTCCTACATTTGTTGCCTTTAGTTATCATTAACTTTAACAACTGTTGGTTGTATTGTTTGTATAATATTTTTTGTTATGTTTATAATTTTAGAGACATCATACTGCTTATAATATATTAAGTGGGATAAGTAAGTTATGTCATTTTTGAAAAAATCTGTAGACTAATTTGAGATGGACTTTTTCTCCCCCGTCCATCAAGACACAGGAAGTTTACTAACGCCGTCCACAGGAGAACAGACGTCGGTGTGGCCTTTTTGTTGGATAATGTGAACCGAGCTTTCGGGCATCTGGAAGATGATCAGAAGGATGGTGTTGTGACCATGTCCTTGCAATAATTGGATTATTTTTCACTTTCATTTCAGCTCAGTTATTTCGACTTCTCAGTGGAAAAATGATCTCATTTGGAAGGCTATTTAAGATAGTTACACAATGCTTTGAATGTATTCTATAAATTTTTACTACAAAGTCTAAAATTGACTGTTTTCTTAGGCCCCGAATTTTAAGCCTTATCCTAAAAAGGGCAGGGAAGACTCAAGAGGTGTCTCAAACTGTTTTTTTTAAATCAGAAACGAAAATGAATGAATGGTGGGGAGATCTATCAGGATGAGTCAGGGATGAGAAAGAAAAAAACAAACCCAAACGGTGGCCGATGTCCACAGTGAACTGCTGACTGATAGTAAGATGTAGGGTTTGTATTCCGGATTTCTTTGTTTTCTTAAATTGCATGTCTTTGTGACAGAGTAATTACTTCCCTTGTATTCATTTTACCTAATGTTTAGAATAACAGCAGTTAGTAGGTTGATCATAATTTTCAGTGGCCACAGGTGCATGAACCAAGAAGCTACAAGTGAGACGGTGTTCACATTCTGCAGTACAACAGTCCCATGGGGAGGGGCTCTGCCTTAAAGAATATATACACAAGGAAAGATGACTTCATTTTTCCAGGAAAAGTTAAAAGGTGTCGTGGCCATTTGTCTTTATAAACACAGGCCCCCTGCTTCTTCTCCCTTCCCTCACAAAAGGGCATTTTTTCCTCATTCCTTCATTGCCTTCAGGTATAATTTACTTACCTACACACATCTTCGTGTTTTTTCAGTGTTTGTTCCCTTTGACAGGGTAGGAGATTACCGTTGGCTCCATTGATGAAGCCACGTGTGTTTTCCAAAAGAGCTTCTCTGTTCTGTCATCATCCTTTGTTAATGGTTGAAGTGATCTTTGAAAACCTACTTTACACTAGTAGGCTTGGCTTGAAGACAGATGTTGCTGATGGTGCATCGTTCAAAACAGCAAGTACAGCTGTTTTAAGGCAAAAGGCAAACATGTAAATAGTTTCATAACCTGTTTGCCCATTTACATTGTTTTCTTTTGCCCCTGGGGTGGAGGATAAACTCAGGAGTCATTTCTGCAGAGAGACCAGCTGTACTGTTCATACTAAATCTGAGAGTTGATACTGGTTAGCATTGGATTCGTTACCCTGTTTATGTTACCCTGAGGCTGAGGAACCAGTTAGTTTAATAGCTTTTGTGTACATGCGATTGTACCAATTAATAACTTCTCTGGAAGTCTTGTTCACTATGATTTTGCTTTGCTATTTCTTCTGAGAGCAGAATTAATCCTGGACATTGACAGTGGGAACTTGTGACATAGGTATGTCCTGTAATTTTCTCTTATCTACTTATATTTTCCAGATGATTTATTTTTAGAAGTCCTTCTGCCATCATGAGAGAAGAATCACAACAAACACTTAGCGTACACTTAGATTTCCATAAATCAAGTGGAGACTTTGAACTGATTAGTTAACTGAAAATTGTTGATTTAAAACATTTTGTTAAATTTCCTCAGTACCTGATACTGCAAAGGGCTTTGTATATGTTATCAGTTTTGGGTTCTTACTCTCAGTAGACACACTGTTCATTCGTCACATGCAGATATAGGGTACCTGCAAGAAAATTTCATCCTTAACTTGTATTATTCCATGTTTAGAACATGTTCACTCATGATCTGTCATAAGAGAAGTGACTGACTCCTGCTTGCATCTTCATTTGCTGTTTGGTGGCCTTGTGAAGGAGAAGAGACCTTATTATTGACTATGCAGGTCCGACTATGTGGAACAGAGATAGTGAACCCCCAGGTGGAGAAGCCAGACGTAGGACATTGAAGCTGTGGACCCCACTCTTCCATGACACGAACAATCTGTAAACCTGGTTTGTGGTTTTTCAAGGTGTTCCCTTGTTCATGACCTCATTCATTCGTTCACTTCAACCGTCTATTAATTTGTTCAGATATTAGGTGGACTGAGTGCTTTCTGTATGCCTGGTACTACCTGGGACATCGATAAGGAATGGTGTACAAAATAAATGCATTGCCTGCTTCATATAGCTTATAGCTTTGTGGAGGAGCGGGGCAAAACTAAGGAGAAAGCACCGCATGGTCCAGTAGCTGAATGCTGGGGCTCTGGAATCTGGCTGTTGAGACACAAGGCTCTATGATACAGGCTCCACGGCCCTGGGCAAGCTGCACTTCTTGGTACCTTGCTCTCCTCATCCCTGATAGGGGGATGTTAGGATGGTTCCGAGGATTAAGTGAACTCACTCACGTAAAGCATTCAGAACGGTGCCGTATGTAAGTGCTCTGCAAATGTTAGCTACATATCCCCAAAGATCCCATTTCCAACTGTGATAGGGGCGAGGGACAGAAAGAATGGTAGTGCTGTGAGAGAGTGAAAACGGAAAACTTAGTCTAGATTGGGATGAGTAGTAGACAGATTCTTCAACTCTGTTTTCCTGATACTGTCTTACATATTTCTTCAAGGTATCTCTCCTTCAGCCTCTCAGCCCGTGTGCTACAGGAATGCTGGCCCCACCCTCAGCCCCGAGGTGGGAAAACGCCACTCTTTCAGGAGTCCAGGCACCAGCCAGTTTGTAAGGTTGTACCTGGCGATCCGGGGAATGTGCCTCAGTTTTTGCCAATGCACGAGGACAGAAATTCGGCGGGGACTCCTGAGAATGTTTTCTCCTTGGTGATTGTGTATAGACTGAAAGCCCAGAACGGTTGCAGTTCCTTCACTACCAGAGGGAGAATGGGACTCCTTAGTGGAGAGTGCTCTCCGGGGGCAGGGGGTGGGGGTGGGGGGTGGACGCTGCGCCTGAACTCGGATGGGAACAATCCTGATCACACCCACCTGCAGGCCTTTTCAGTTTACGGCAGTTGAGTTGAATTATCTGGTATTTGTAGACAAAAGCAAGGCCGGAGTTAGGGAAGGAAGGCCTTTGGTAGAGATGACAGTTCAGAGTAACTCCCAGTTTTGCTGATAGTAGGTGGGTTTCATACCATTTACAGATATGAGGAAGGCTGATTGGAGTGGAGGAGAAATAGCCTTTAGGGACAAAAATCAAGAGTTTTCATTTGTAAAATAAAAGGGCTGGATATTAACAGTGATTTGCATACTTTTTCATTTTCTGGCCAGAGATACCTGAGAGAGATGACATCCTTCATCAGTAACTATGATTTCTAGAGCATTGGCAACCATTTTCATGAATGTGAGGGCCATTGAAATAAGAACTTTAGCAGGGTGACGAGGGTGATATACAGGTGTTTTTCTACTTGAGAGCACATGAGAATCTTTGGTGAGTTTAGGAAAAGTGTACGTATTTATTTGATTCTCGGGCCCCTCCCCAGGTATGTTGAATCAGAATTTCTAGGGTGAGACCTGGGAGCCGATTTAAAAACGGGTAACTGGAATGCAGCCAGCTTGGCACTGGTGTGCAGCCCGGATTTGGGGAACCGCTGCATTAGGGGGTGCAAAGCCCCTTCCTGTGCAGGATGTTGATTCCAACTCCAGGAAGCGATTGCAGTGGATGTGAGCCCAGGAGACAGCAGGGCTACAGGAGCAGGCGCAGCACCGTCTCGTGAAGATGCCCCAGCTGCCATCACGGCCCTGCTGCGTCTTCCGCCTCTGGTGAGGTCGTTATGACGTGTGTTCTTTCTGGAGTGATTGTCAAAATGATGCGTCTGACTGCACACGTGTTGGCAGTACTGTGAGTGGATTAACAGTTACCAAACTCTTGGGTGTTTTATTGATGGTTATTAGAATATCTGTCGCTTAGACAGCAGTAAAAATACCACTTTACATATCAGTAGCTGGGTGAGTTCCGTGAGAAATCAGGTGCTAGATCAGCCTCTAATCAGAAGGGTATGCTGTACAGTGATGGCTTGAACATTACTACCCATGCTCTGCCCAAGCGAGATAATACCTACGGGTGACATTCATTGGTCAGGCAGTGACAGGCTGTCCCGGAGAAGAAATGAGGCAGTGACACATTGAGGCAGGATTAGCAGCAGTGTTACAAGCAGTAGGGAAGTGAGATGTCTGTGATGGGGTAAGCCAAGGTGGGTACTGGCTTCAAGGATGAGGCAGGGCCCCCAAATAATGAGGTGCTCTGCAGAAAGAAATTGCTCTAATTAATACAATTAAGGCTTTATTTATGGTCATTTGGGGCTGCATTGACAGCTAGGCAGTTTGTTCACGGTTTTGATAGATTTGCTCAGCTTTGGACAATGATGCTGCAGGCATTTGGGGGAAATTTAGCTCTTCTTTTTTTTTTTTCTCCTTCAACCTCTACCCTGAGAGGTTTTTGAGTGGTGGGTGGAGAACATTTGGTCCTGGAAGGAGGTGGCAGCATATTAACTCTACTACCTAGTAAGAGATAGGTTTCTGATTTGAATTCTCCAGAAAGAAAAAAAAAAATCAGTATGTAAATATAACCATCTTCTCTGCTTATTTGTTTTTGCTTATTTATTTTTGAGGTAATATACACTTTGGGAGTTATCTTAGGTATCATATGAACTTTTAACATTGGACACATTTGCATTTGCTCCTCTGGTTCACTTTACTAGCCATTATTAACTGGCTTTTATATTTAAAAATTAGTTGATCTGAGAAAAACAAAAATAATAATGGTGTACACATAGGACTTTTAGAAGATGATTTTTGGTTATGTGTTAGGACAGTGGAAGCCATGAAAATCTCGTAGTCACAAGAGTGTTTTAATTTCCTTGTCACCACCGTTGTTACCGGCTGCACTATGGCTGTGAACAAATATTGGTTGAGCTAATCAAGTGTAAGACTAGCGAGTTAGCGACCAGGCGTGAGAGATTTAACTGATATCTACAGCAACAGGCGAACAGCGGGAGTAGCATAAGTGTGCCTTAAATGTGAGGGGAGCCGTTGAGAGAACATACGTCCTGGTCACTCCATGATCTCTGACGTGAGATCTGCACTGTGTGTTGAGGAACTTGGATGTTTCAGGGGCCGGTTCTAGAGTTTAGAGAAAAATGACAGATTATTTTTAACAATCAAAGTTTTTGTGCTTTAGTGAATTGTTGCTTTTAGTCTGTCTGAGACTTTTGAGGAAATGAACAACTATGTTATTAGGAAATTTTAATGGCAATGGTTCTGCCATTTGAAAATTTCTAACTCCTATTAATAGAAAGAATATGTCATTTTATGGGTTGAATCAAGTTGCACATTTGTTTCAGTAGCTTCATTGTGATTTCCAAGTTGCTCAGCAACATAACCATGCCGTTTTGAAAGAACATGTTGGGGGAGCTGGAAAGTTTATAGCCCCTAGTAATTTTTGGAATTGCAGTATTAAAGAAATTTATAGCTCCATCATATATGGAAGTGGGAGCTTGAAAGCATATGGTAATTGAAATCCACACATAGCCCTTCACTTGAAGTTTTTTCCTGACTGTGGCAAGAAGCGAACGTAGATAGTGTGAACCTTTTTTCTATAAAGCCCACGTGCATTTCTTTTATGCCATTATGTATTGAAGATACTAAAAAGTATGAAACATGTTTTAACAAAAGTAGTAAACTGAATATGAGCTCCTGTCTTGCTGCTATCTTTCACTAGTACAGACGCTCACCGGACCCCAAACTCTATGTAGAATGTTAGATGCACTCGTTTGTAATCTAGTGGCTTAGGTAATCATGATAGTATTGAAGGTGATAATCAGACACTATGTTGACTTTTCATAGGAACAGATTATGAATGGGTGCAGCTTAATCTTATGTTGTATAATGTTAGTGTCTGGTGTGTAAGACTCTATAGTCATTGGTGGTGTATTTGGCTCAACCATTTAGTTCAGTCCTTGTTTCTCTCCTTTCTTAGGCCCAGCCCAGTTACTCATAGAGTGCCCAAGCTCCTTCACGTGGCTTCAGTTTGGCCCCTTCGCCCTTCCCCCACCTGGCACTCCAGCTCTGTCTTCCTGCCTCTTTGAAGTTACCATTCCTCATGCCCACCTGGCCTTTTACATCTTTATGTCATCTTAGCCACCAGTTTGGTGGTGTGGTCCCTAATTTTTACAAATGCCACTCAAGTCACTTCTTTTTCTGTGACGTCTTTGATATGAATCTCCAGCCCCCATTTGAAGGTTGCTTCTTCCTCTCGCTCCCATACTTCTTATTTATCACCTTATTATGCACTCATCTAGTATGCTTATTGTTCACTTGCTAGCCTCTCACCACCACTAGTTTGTAAACTCATTGCAAGTTGCGACATTGTCCAACCACTGTGCTGTACACCTGAAACTAAAACAAAATAATATTGAATGTAAACTGTAATTGAAAAATAAAATAAGTTGAGACAGTGCCATTTTTGTATCTTTAGCATCTGTCACAATGACTGATATGTATTCGTCATTCATTAATGCTTTTTGAAGTAATTTCAACAAAATATATATTTCTGTTGTTTTGAGTCCTTTCTGAATAGGACTACGCTATGTGTCCAGGAGTGTAAGAAGTGTGATGTTTGACTTGGGCTTTAAGAGGTTTATATTGCAGTTGGAAGAGAAAGACACATGCAGGAATGTTAAATAATTAAAGACAGTGAACAGTACTGCCACTGTTCTAAGAAAAAGAATGTGGAGAAAGCATTTAGGTTCTCCGTAGAGAACTGTGTAAAAGATGCTATGATTATACAGAAGAGGAGAGATACAGGGAAGTTGAATGGCGAGGATGCATGTATTTTGGAGGAGGAAAAGCAAAAAACAAGCAAACACACAAACAAAAAAAGCAGTACCTGAGTATGGAGACTAGTAGGGATTGGGAGAATTAGTACATTACTTGATCTTAGTCTCTTTTCCTCTTCTGTAATACAGTAGGAATATTATTAGTATCTATTTCACAAAATTATGAAAAAGAAGTGAGATAAGTCATATAAAGCATTTAACACAATGCTTACAACAAAGGAAGTGCTCACATAATAGCATTTTGTTACTTTTATTGTTGTTATACTTGTCATTAAATTGCAGTGGCCAGGCATAAAAACATAGCATTAGGAGGGAATCATAGAAAGCGAATCATACAGTCAATCAGAAATACAGTTGGAGAGGATAAAGGTAAGGTGTAGGAATCAGGTTAGCCAAAAGGAAATTGGGAATGAATGCATTATCAGGTCACTGTTTGGGGAAGAGAAAGGCAGAGAAGTTGAAGAGCTGGTAAGAGCAGAACACAAAGAACTAGTGAAAAGACGACCTTGAAGCTAAGGCAATGCTTGCCTGAGGCTGCTAAAAAAAAAAAATTGCTTTCTGCTGGGACTGGATTGATCAGGGAGTGTGACCAGCTCTGGACCTGCTGGTGGGAGCAGGTGTGCTGAGAGAGTGAGCTGGTAATTAGGGCGACCTGTGGAAAGTGGGGAATTGCGGTTATGGGCAGATGGTGAGAAGAGATAGAGTAGTGATGGGGGGAAGTAGGGATATTGTTGAGGTGAAGGAATGGCTAAAAGGTTTGTTAGAAACAGGATCCAGGTTTAAATTTACCTAGTGCTTCTGCTTTCTACTGCGGAGGTTGGAAAGGCAAGGCCCACAGTCCAGAAATGGAGTCAGTCTCATGGGCCCCTAGAGGAGACCACACTCGCTTGGCTGTCTTTTTCCAAATGCGAGACAGTTCCTAGGCACAGTATTTCAGCTTTAGTGGACTTTTATTTTCTTGTAGCATAAAATTAAAAGAAAAAGGAAGTCTTGTTTATTATTTATGCTTGTGGAAATGCTCAGGATTTTTGTCATGCAGTATAGCCAGAACATTTTCTACTTAAGGTGTATATGTTAAATACAGCTGTCTTGGAGTACTGTTCTCAGACTTGCATGTTTATAAAATCACCTGAGATGCTTGTTAGACCATTTAGATTTATAGGCCTCACTCCGGACCTACTGGGTCTCTAGGGAAAGCCCCTGGGAATTCATATTTATAAGTGTCCCAGGTACATTTTTAGGATCAGGCAACTTGGATAAATATTGCTGGTGTCAAATGAAAGACTGAAATGGTTCTACTCTTGTAGGTCAAGGATTCTAGTTATAAATTTGTAAGTCATGATGTGATTGTCCTCTGGCCCACACTTTAAGAGGTTATAAGAAAGGTTTACTGTATTCTCCTAGTTACACCTACAGTTTAGCTTAGGGGTTCTCAAGTGGGGAGGGGTGGGTTTTATCTCCCAGAGGACATCGGTGATGTCTGGAAACATCTTTGGTTGTTATACTGGGGCGTGGGTGGTATAGGCTCCTTCCTAGCGGGTAGAGAGGCCATGGATATGCTAAGCATTCTGTAGTCCACAGGACAGCCTCTTACAAACTAGGAATTGTCTGGCCCCAATGCCAAGGTCAAGGGAGCCTGGTTAGCCCTAAGAGCTGTCTGTATTAATTAATAAATAATTAGTCAATTAACTTAGTCTTAAATTGAGGTATAATATATATATCTCATGTGACCGTGCCCACAGTGACATGTAAAATATTCCCTACACTCTGTGTCTCGTGCCTCCTCTAGTAGATACCCATTCTCCTTCCAGAAATCACTGCCCTCGATCATCATAGATGAGTTTTGTTTGTGCCTGAACTTTAAAATAGAATCCGATAGCGTGTACTCGTTTGTGTCGTTCTTTTGTTCAGCGTTACACCTGGGAGTGTTCTCTGTTGTGCGTAGCGGACGCGTGTCCTTTTTTGTTAACTGCAGTACGCATCACCACACCTTGTTTCCCGTTTGCCTGTTGGTAGACGTGGTGCTGTTCCCTGTCCTCAGCAGTTATGATTGTGGTGCTAGGGACGTCTTCGTGTGTGTCTTTTGGTGGACGTAGGCAATCGCATCTCTAGTGTATATGCCTAGGAGTGGCGTTGTTAGATCTTGGGATAGTGTCTGTGTGGCTTTAGCAGATGCAGCCAAACAGGCTTCCCGAGTGTTAGATCTCATCAGCAGTACGTGACAGCTGTCACAGCTCTGCTTCCTTCCTGCTGTCTGATATCCTCAGCTGTTACATTTTAGCCATCTTTGTGGGAGTGCAGTAGTATCTTGTGGAGATCTGAATTTGCATTTCCCAGGTGACTAATGATGTGCTAAGCACTGTTTCGTATGACTTATTAGCCATTTGGATATTCTCTTATGTATGTGAAATGCCTATTCAAAGTCTTTTGCCCATTTAAAAAATATTGTATACCACTTATATGTCAATTAAAAAAAGAAAAAATGGGTTTGTTTGCCTTTTTACTATTGATTTGTAGTAGTTCTAAAAACATATTCTGTAAATGTGTCTTTTTTCAGAGATATGTATGTTGCAATATATTGTTCTAGTGTGGCACTTGCCTTTTCATTCTCTTTTGTCTTTTGTGAACTGGAAGTTCTTAATTTTAATTAAATCCAGTTTATCAGTCTTCTATTATATTTAATGTTTTTGTTACCTGTCAGGACACCGATTTTCAACTGAGGTGTGCTGCAAGAATTTCTAAAACATGCCTCACCTGACTATTTAGTAAGGGGAACTGACCTCTTTTCCCTGAGATTGTCAAATAAAAAATGACAACAGCCAACATAACAATAGCCATCTGGTGTGAACGGATCAAAATTATATCTATTTTCTAGCAGATCGGCAAAAATATATTTTTTGGCATGCCGCAGAATTTTAGTAATTAATTTACATGTGCCTTGAGGTGAAAAAGGTCGAAAATCACGGTGTAAGAGAAATCTGGCCTGCCTCAACCCCCTGAGGTCTTTTGATGCAGGTTGCTGTGTCAGCTCTGACCTTTGTAGTGAACTAGACTTGAGGCAATTACGGCTTTTTGCTTCCTTTTGGTACAATGCAGTTGGTTTAAATTGGTCCCTCTATAAACAGCCAAATGAGTAGCCAGCATGCAAGTATATGATTTGCTAGACTCCTGAGGTGGGCCCATGTCAAGGTCCTTTCTTTGTGGATAGGTACATTGTAGGGAGTGGAGTGTCTGATCCGTTTTTAAACTAAATCACACATTAAAGGTCCTGTTAAACTGGAGTCAGAATGTGAAGACACTTGTGTATCAGTCTGAGTACAAAATCATCCTCTATTTTTACAGTTTTTCTCGTTTTCTTTTATGGTTGTTCAGTCTATACTTGCTTTGACAACAATCCACATTGTTTTACTAACTTGCCTTGGTCCCATAAGACCCTTTCATTTTTCATTTGGGACTCATAGTTGATCAGTTTACATTCTGTTTAGTTTCACGAATGTGACTACTGCAGCTGTAGAGTGAGTACAAACAGGACTGGGGACAAAACACCGTGGACCTGTAGGTGTGGGAGCGCACCAGGGGGACGGGTAAGCTTGGATGTGTGGAGGGGGCCTGGAGCTGCTAGAAGCCAGTCAACGTGTGGTCACAGGGGCATGCGTGGCTTACATTCATCAGCTCATTTTCAGGGAGGTGGGTTAAGAAGTTTCTCCAGTTCTCATTGAACCATGTAGTTTGAAAGACAGGATGGCAAGGATGGAAAAAGAGATATTTAAATCTTTTTGATTAGGTACATAGAAACTGTCTACTTTTTCTAACCTCTCAATTAGACAATTAAAACTTAAATTTGGATTTTTCACCAATTTATATTTTCTGAAAAGAACCAGAAATGAATAAAAGAGTAGCCATATATTTAATTAGGGAAAACATATGTTCTTGTTTGCATTTTTTTCCCCCTATGGAGTACTGAGTTTTCAAATGTAAAATAATAGTTTGGGATTAGATAGAAGAGTCTGGCAAGTGTAAAAGGTTATATTTGGTTACATTTCCAATGTAATTATGTAAAGTACTTTAAAAGCAAAATCTGTGTGCCTTTAGATGAAATCACCGTGAGTCCTGGATAAGAGGGCCCGGACCTGCAGGGCTCTTGTTAGATCTTGCTTGTCTGCAGTCAGCCTTGGGTTAACCAGCCAAGTTCCACCCCATGCATTCTGGTGAGAGCGCTCTGCCAGTATGAAGCTGTGTGTTGCTTAATAAAGTCTAGCAGCTCCTCTGTTGTCTGTGTTTAATTTTGGAAATGATGGTATCTTTTACTTAAAATATTTTAGTGAAAAGTTGGATGTAATTTTTGCATACAGATTTAATTCCACATAAACAGTAGTTCTGTATACTGTAGAAGTCCTGTAAGAATTTAAAATGGAACATCTATGCTAGTATTTGTATCAGTATTTTTTTAAACCCTAGAAAGAACTCTATTAAATAATATGAGTAGATAGTTTAAGCTACATTTCACAGTGGTAGAAGATTTATTTTATGATATATCATTAGAAAAAAATTGTATTTCACAAGCTATTCCTTTTATTTTCATTTTTGCTTAATTTATTGTTGACAATTTCAGGTACTGGGAGCCACATGTGATTTTTCTTGTTCACCATTTTAAATAAGAATTTTATTACGTAGAATTTTTTTGTCCCAGTGGAAGGATATGCATTACTGTACTTATAATTAATATAATTTACATAAAATTGATTTAAATGTGTATGGGTATAACTCAATTATGTGTCAGTATTTGGCGGGAATATGAATTGGTAAAAAATTCAAATTTAAGTTTTAATTGTATAATGTAATTATTGTGTTGAAAATAAAGTCTGTGATACATAAAATGTTGTATTGCTTGTGAGAGTCTTAGGAAATTCGGATTTGAATAGCCAAGAAAACCTGGTAACCAGCTTAATTCTATATGTGCAACTAGGTGTGCTTAAGGGTACTTGGAAACAAAAAACATTAAAAAAATCATATTTACATATTTATAAGCCAATGTAATATCAGATTTAATTAATTCAGAAGTCATTTAGTGTGGTTGATTTCTGCCAGGTGCACTAGAGGTAAAGCCCTAGCATCTTGAGGTTTCACTGAGGCTTCATGACACAGGCAAGATTGATTGAATCATGGGACACATGATATCACAAAGCCCATCCTCGTTTTTATTTATTTTTATTTTTATTATTTTTAAATTATATTTTATTGATTATGTTATTACAGTTGTCCCAATTTTCCCCCCATGTCCCCCCTCACTCAGCACCCCCACTCCCTCAGGCAATCCCCATGTCTTTGTTCATGTCCATGGTCATGTGTATTCAGTTCTTTACAAAGCCTGCACTCTAATTGCATGGATGGTCTTTCTGGTGAGTCTTCTTGTAGCATAACCTACCTAAGGGGTATGAGTTACCTTGTTAGGATAAACTATCAAATGTGAAGAGTGGTCTTTGAGGCCTGCTGGGAAATAAAGATACTCTTCTCATTTGGAAATTCCCAGAGTTTAACAGTCAACCAAATTCTTAGTATAGACTCTTCAATTCTCCCCAAAAGTGTGTCTTATTTTATTTGGTGCCTTCAAAGTTGAACTATGCATCATTTCTTCAACATATTTGAATTGCAGCGAGAGACATCTCTTGATTCAGAACTCTACTCTGCCACTGGTTATGTGGCCTTGGGTACATCACAGCCTGTTTGAGCCTCGGTTTTCTTGTCTGTGTAGTGGAGCCAATAGAACCTACTTATTGGAGAAGAAGTATAGTGCCTTCCTTACAGAGTGCCTGAACGTAAAAGGTGCTCCATAGAATAATAAGCATTAAAAAAAGCATTAGATCTTTTTGTTCCTGCTACATACAAGCATACAGCTAGGACTGTCTTTGTCTTTGTCTGATTTGGCTCTTATTTGTAACATTTATATTATATATTATATATTATATATTTTATGTAAACCATGTAAAGAGTAATATTTATATTAAATACATGTTACCTATATCATGTTTGTTATATATAAACATTAATAAATATTTTTGTAATAAATATGAATATTCATTATTAAAGGGATTAAATAGACATTATATTTAATGTATATATAGAAAGGAGCATTTAGCTAAGAAACTGATAATACAACTGTTTTGACATTTGGGCATTTCTTGTCAAGCAACCAAATTAATGACTGGTGTTCAAACTATTCTACTTGAATTAGTTATATATTTTTGGATGACATTTGTAAATTAATCCTTTAATACCCAATGTAATTTTAAATAAATAAATCTCTTTTGGACCATATTTTGACGAGTTCAGCTACTTGAGATTTGACTGTGTTTTTATTTTTAGTTGCATATTTGTTATGCATGTGTTTGATTTATCCTTTTTCCAGGCAAACTTACTCCATATTGCAGATGTCTTATAATCACTTTATAACGCCTGGGTTTGCTCAGTACATGCTGTTGTCTGTCCAGAAATCGGAAATCAAATGAACTTTTGTATTTCTTCCATAAAGGACAAAGATACCATATTGGAGTATATGACCAAAAACTACCTTAATTATTATACAATGGCTCCATCTGTTCAGAGACTATGAATATATGATATGAGCATACCTTTTAAATTAATTAATTAATCTATTTTTTACTGTTGTTCAAGTGCAGTTGTCTCTATTTTCCCTCCACCGCTCCCCCCTGCCCTGCCCATGATCTCTATCTCCCACCCTTGATCCTACCTTCCCTTTGGCTTTGTCCGTGTGCCCTTCATACATGTTCCTTGAGGGCCCTTCTTCTCCCCCCCACCTTTTTATCCCCTCCTCCTGCCCCTCTGGTTACTGTCAATTTGTTCTTTATTTTAATGTCTCTGATTATATTTTGCTGCTTGTTTGTTTTGTTGATTAGGTTCCATTTATAGGTGAGATCATATGGTATTTGTCTTTCACCACCTGGCTTATTTCACTTAGCATAATGCTCTCTAGATCCATCCATGCTGTTGCAAAGGGTAGGAGCTCCTTCTTTCTTTCTGCTGCATAGAATTCCATTGCGTAAATGTACCATGGTTTTTTGACTCACTTATTTACTGATGGGCACTTGGGCTGCTTCCAGCACTTGGCTATTGTAAATTGTGCTGCTATGAACATTGGGGTGTACAGGTTCTTTTGAATTGGTGTTTCAGGGCTCTTAGGATATAATCCTAGCAGTGGAATTGCTGGGTCAAAAGGCAGTTCCATTTTTAGCTTTCTGAGGAAAATCCATACTGTTTTCCACAGTGGCTGCACCAGTCTGCATTCCCACCAACAGTGCATTATGGTTCCCTTTTCTCCACATCCTCGCCAGCACTTGTTGTTTGTTGATTTGTTTATGATGGCCATTCTGACGGGTGTGAAGTGGTATCTCATTGTGGTTTTAATTTGCATCTCTCTGATGGCTAGTGATGCTGAGCATCCTTTCATATGTCTCTGGGGCTGTGAGCATATCTTTTTAAAACTTGTCACATTGGCTTACAAAACTGAATTATAACAGCAATGAAAATGAGGAAACATACTTTGAAATATTTATTAATTGTCATAAGAGCAATAAAATGAGTGTTTTATAGAAAAATAATTTTTTTCATAGTTTTCTATGATCCTATCAGTTAATATTTATGATTAAATATTGACTCATATTCTATTGCATAGCTGTTACCCCAAAAGTTGTTAAAATTGGCACAAGTAATTTTTACCAGAGAAACTAGTAGAGGTTGTATAACCTTGTATTATCTTTTTAAAACACTTGACTCCCTAGTATGTGAGTGCAGCAGTGAAGTAATTGTCTGTATCACAGGAGGTAAGATACAGTTTTGGCTGTGGTTGTCTAGAAATGCCATCTGAAAGTCTTCCCCTCTTTTGGTGAAGTGTCTGTTTCCAGCTTTCTGTGTAGCCTGCAGCTGCGCTGGGGGAACCTGGGGAGGAAACCTTGGGCGATAGAGTCTGGAGGTTTCTGACTTCTCACTCAGCCTCTTTCACCAGAGCGGCTGGTTTTGTTTGATTTATATTCTGGGATTAGATAAATGATGTCCTTTGGGGAAAAAAAAAAAAGAATTCTCCTGAGTCCAAAACCAGGCTGATTTAGAAACCCCTGGCCTAAGAGAATGTTTAAGGATTTTAAACATAAACTGAGCAGTTGGAAATTATGCTAGACCAAAGAGAAATAGAAGGAGGAAGTAATACAGATGGCAGAAGACAGATTCATTTTCTTTCCACACACCACAGTGAAAATGTGAAGAATGAAATAGGACTGTTTGGCTGCTAGCCATATGCTACTTGCTGGGATAATGCTGTACTTAAAAAAAAATATGTTGATTTGAGAGAGGCGGGGGAGAGAGAGACAGAGACAGAGAGACAGAGAGACATCAGTTTGAGAGAACGTATCTGCCCACAACTCAGGTAGATATGTGCCTTGACAGGGAATCAAACCCCCAACCTTTTGGTGTATGAGATGATGCTCCAAACAACTGAGCCACACCGTCCAAGGCTGTACCTTTTTATTGAGGTAAAATTTTTAGAATATAAAATTAACTATTTTAAATAAAAAATATAGTTCAGTAACATAGGAACTAAACAGAGGTGATGATTGCCTAATCATTACTGTATTGTACTTGAAAATTTTGTTTACTGAATTTATTTATACTGGGCTTTTCTTTGAAAAAGACCTTGGAAATGGCATTTAATAAAGACCATTAATAAAATAGAAATGGAGATCAGGACCGAGGAAAGGGGAAGGAAGCTAATATATAACCTATAAGTGTCATTTTTATTCAATGTCATAGTTGGCTCTTAGGCATCCCAGCAGTAGACCATTAAGGTACATCTGATACAAAATCTAAAAGCAGAAAAGAAAACCAGCTCCTCAGAGGAAACAGTTTTTCTTGACACTCAGTTCTAAGTGAAATTTCTTATTTGGTACTTGGCATAACCATGACTGACTACGGTTTTACAGGGGATGCTAAAACATTTTTAATGTGTCTCTTTATGTAATAATGTTCAATTAAAGCTAAGGGCACAGTATTACTCTGGGAGGCAACGATAGGAAACTTTATAGCAGACTCACTAATATTTGACTTCCACTTACTCGATCTCAAATTAGTCCAGATAATTTTTTTAAAACTAGGAAGGGGCACAATGTGAGGTTGGCAGAAGCTCTTAAAGGGGCCTCTGTCAGCAGGTCCTGAGGAGGTGGGAGCCTGGTTGCATGCACCAGGGGCATATTTTACAAAAATATAGTTTGAGGGCTGACTTCTTTTTTTCAAATGTTTATGTAATGAGGCATAGATGATACAAGTGCAAGCCAAGAAGTTACTTGTTTCAGTGAATGGGCTTGGTGGGTGGCAAATCTTGAAATAATTGGGGGATGTTTATAGGCACAAATTTTCTTGCTTAGATTTGGCAAATTTATTGCCAGCAGTGGCAGTCTGGAAGGATCAAAATAGATTTTATTGGTTTTTCTAGGAGGGGGGACCCCAAAGAACCCAGGAATTATCTTCTGGAGGGTGGACCCCTTGTAGTACAGGCTTCCCCTGCTTGGTGAGCGTCCTAGGAACCCATCTGTGTCAGTGTATCAGCAGTTGCTGGGAAGGGAGATGCTAGGCTCCAGTAAAACTTTTTTGAAGACTATTTTAATGTGTTAGCCCATTTCATGTGGGGTGATTTACGAGTGCACCTGTCCACACACATCAGCAGGTTTTGACCAAAAATGGCATCATCTCCATGCCCCACCTTCCCTATTCACCTGATCTCACCCGGAGAGATTCCTCCCTCCACTCCTGTGCCCATGAAAAAAGTCCTCAAAGGGAAGTCCTCAAATTTTGCCAATGTGGAAGAAGTGAAAGAAAAATGGCAGAAGCACTAAAAGGCACCAAAATCAACGAGTTCAAAAACCATTTTGAGCAGTGGAAAAAAATGTCTCGCTAGTTGTATTGCATCAAATGGAGAGTACTTGGAAGGTGACCGAAGTTCAAACATGTTAGAATCAATACACAATTTTTAATAAAGAAATTCTTGGGCTCCTCCCTCAGATATACCTGTTTTCAAGTTGTTTTTCCTAAAGCTTTCACAGACTTACAGTGTAACTATCAGTTAAGAGAGTTCCAGCTTCATTGCATATTTGTAAGCACTGGGTATAATCATTAACACTTTTTCCTAATGTATTAAATCAAAAGGGCATTGTTATTGTTATAGAAGAGGAAACTGAAGGCTGTGGTTACAAAATTTTCAAGTCCATAAAAGTTGGAAAGAAAGAGTACTATTCACACAGTATTCCCTTCGTGTAGAATGGCCAAGTGTCACATTTTGGGACATTTGTATTATCTCCTTTTGAAATGCTGAACTGTTTGAAAGTAAGTTGTAGACTTGATGTTTCAGCATGTATTTTTTTAAAAATAAGGATATTTTATTTTATTCCACAACCACCCTGTGATGATCATAGCCAAGACACTTAACACTGTTATAGGAAAGTTATCTATACAAAATCTATATGCAAAAGTTCTTCCTAGTTGTTCCAGAAATGTCCTTCATTGCTGTTTTTCTTTTTTCTTTTTCGCTCCTAATCCAGAATTCAATCAAGGAACATGCTTTGCATTTGGGCCATGCCTCTGGTAACCACGTACTGTTGTCTGTTTCTTTTTAAAATTTTTTTTCTTGTTTGTTCATTTATTGCTTTTAGTTTTATATCCCACATAACAATCATGTGATTCTTAGAAACAGGATTTCTTTCTGTTTTACGGCTAAATAACATCACAGCATTTTTTTATCCATTCCTCTGTTGATGGACACTTAGGTTGGGTTGTTTCCATATCTTGCCTTTTGTGTATAATGCTGCAATGAACATGGAAATGCAGATGTCTCTGATTCTGTTTCCTTTGGGTATTGCGGAGGGCTCTGCCCATAGAACCCCCTGTTCATCACGTATGAAAATAAAAACTACCAAGACAAGATCTGCTTGGGGAGGAAAGGGGTCAATCTCTCAGAGGAGAATGACCCAGAGCCCCATCCTCACTAGGCTTTTATTGGGCTCAAATACACGGGAATACAAGTTTAACATGTCAAAGAAATCTGAGAGCTTAATCTGAGCCAGTGTTTGTCAGGAAAGGGGGTTGCCAAACTTTGGGAGACATACTCATTTCCTCCTGGGGCACTTATCACCTAAGAAAGAGCACTCTTAGCAAAGCAGGTTTCACAGGACTTTAGGAATTCTTTCTTATGCCCGATCACCCAGGGAGCCGTCCTGGCCAGCACAGGGCTGCACCGCTCACCCCCACAGTTTCAGGCTTTAAGCAGATTAGGAAGCAGGAGAGCTCTCCCAGATGGAAATGAGGACTCGGGCTATGTCAGAGTAGCCGGGGGTGGGGGGGGCCTCATCCATCACATCATCACATCCTCTTTGCTGCACCCCCCCCCCCACTCAGTCCTTCCATGAGGGCCTCCCAAGTGGTCATGTCTGGCTTAGGTTGCCCCTCCCATGAGAAGTCTTACCCGTCATTGACTGCCAACCAAGCATTGGGGCCAGAGATGGATGAGGCAGAAGCAGTGCTCCTGCCAGGGAGGTAAGCTTTGTCTCCTTAGTAGGTCATGTCCTCTTGACAGAACAGACCCAGATGAAGTGGGTCCCTTGGGCTCTTACACAGCCCACCATGGGGTGAGGGTTACAGCTCCTGAAACCAGGCTGAATGGTCCACAACAGGGTATAAACCAAGAAATGAGATTGCTGAGTCATATGGTAGTTCTATTTTGAATTTTTGAGGAACCTCCCTACTGTTTTCCATAATAGCGGTACCAATTTGCATTCCTACCAGCTGTGCAAGAGGGTTCCCTTTTCTCCACATCTTCCTCAACAGTTGGTATCTCTTAACTTTTTTTAAATTTTTTTTATTTACTTATTTTTAGAGAGAGGGGAAGGAAGGAGAAAGAGAGGGAGTGAAACATCAGTGTGTGGTTGTTTCTAGTGCACCCCCTACTGGGGACATGGCCTGCAACCCAGGCATATGCTCTGCATGGGAATTGAACTGGCAACGCTTTGGTTCACAGACCCACACTCAATCCACTGAGCTATACCAGCCAGGGCTGTCTCTCACCTTTTTGATAATTATTCTAACAAGTATGAACCATATTTCACTGTTGTTTTTATTTGCAGTTCCCTGATGATTAATGATGTTGAACACCTTCTCATGTACCTGTGGCCCTCTATATGTCTTTTGACAGATTCTATTTAGGATCTCTGCTCATTTTTTAATCAGATTATTTGCTTTTTTGGTCTATTGAGTTCTATGAATTTCTTATATACTTTAGATATTAACCGCTTATCAGGTATTTGATTTGCAAATTTTTCTCCCATTCTATAGGTTGCCTTTCATTTTGTTGATGGTTTCCTTTGCTATGCAGAAACTTTTAGTTTGATGTAGTCCCACTTGTTTATTTTTGCTTTTGTTGCCTGTGCTTTTGGTGTTATATCCAATACATTGTTGCCAAAACCAATGTCAGGGAGCATTTCCCTTTGTTTCTTCTAGGAGTTAACAGTTTCAGGCCTTACATTTAAGTTTTTAATTAATTTTTAGTTAATTTTTGTCAGTGGTGTGACATAGGGGTCCAGTTTTTTCCTCTGTGTATGGCGATCCCATTTTGCCAACATTATTTATTGAGGAGACTGTCCTTTCCCCATTGTCTGTTATAACCCTTAAGTCATAATTAAATCACATACTAAATTAATGTATTAACAATACCAACGCAATACTTGAAATGAGGTTTATAAGCAAACATACGGACTTCAAGGAATCAACCTTACTGACAAAGGCATTTTTTAAAATTTATTCTTTGTCCCTTGAGTTGTTTTATAACTCTTTAGGTGGCTTATAGAAAAGTTGGGGAGTACACCATAGTTGTTTTAATCCCAAGATTCATGTTTCATCAAAGTATTCAATAAAATAAAGAAATGAGACAAGAACAAAAATTGATTTCTTATTTGCAATGTGAAATTATTACACTTCTGATGTACTTTATTACTCTTGTTTTTAAGATTTTATTTATTTTTAGAGAGAGGGGAAGGGAGGGAGAGAAACATCGATATGAGAGAGAAACACGGATGGGTTGCCTCTTGTGCGTGCCTCCAATGGGGGCTGAACCTGTAACACAGGCCTGTGCACGGACTGGGAACAAACCAGCAACCTTTTGCTTTGTGGGACCATGCCCAACCTGCTGGGCCGCACTGGTCAGAGCTATTATTCTTTTATCTTTTAAATTTATGAGCACTATATATATAGTTATATATAGTGATATATATATATATATATATATATATATATATATATATATAATACTAAGGAGTATCATTTAATTTATACAAATACATTCTTTTACCTTTTCCTCAACAACTAAATATATTTTGTTGAGCATTTGGGTGTGTCTGGTATGTTATTTTGCCTTTTGTTCTCTGTTACTCTAACAGCAACAGCTTTTTTTCAGGTTTTCCTTTTTTCCCCTGCTTTATCTGCTTATAAAATGCTTTAAGCAAACTCCGAAAGTTACTTCCTTGTCACATCTCTATGTTCTTCTCATTGTCAGAGCGGTGGTGGTGGTCTGATGTGCTTGGCCAGGCAGCCGAAGGCTTGTCACCCCTGCAGCCTCATTTTCCCGGTCTCTGTGATTGCTGATGACTACGGTTCTGAGCAGGGGCAGGGCTCCCTGGCAAGTTCAAAGAGGTGCTCTCAGGTGTGGGGTGGAACAGGGACTGTCTTGTCTCTGTAGAGTGAAAGGGGTGAAGGAGAAAGCTCCCCTGGTGATTCTGAGGAACAGTCTTCACTCCCCCCGCATCGCGAGTCACTGATGTAGAAGAAGGGAAGGTGGTGGGGTGACTGGAAGGCATTGCGTGCTCGTGTTCCGACACCCTTCTCCTGCCCCCCTCTGTTCTGCGCATGTCACGATGAGGACTTTTCCAGCTGGGGACCTGATCTTGCCCATGCTTGGCAGTGTGCTTGGATTTATATGTAATTATGTTTTTATTTTCTGTAACACTATATTTAGCACTTTCAGATGATTATAATCAAAGTACTGAAACACTTTATAAATTCATATGGCAAGTTCCAACATTGTCTGGCTAGAAACCAGATTATCTGGCAAATATAGCTGCCTTTGTGTCTATAATTCTGGTTTTTATGTTCTTTGCATAAACATTAGAAACTGTGACAAATCTCTCTTTTTAATTTCTTCATAGTTAAACTCAACAGCGGGGAAGAAAAACAGTTAAACAGTTATTTGTCACTGACATGTTCTGGCCACTGTATTCACTTTTCATCTGCCCACATTCAATGAGGGGCCTCTGAAATGAAGTAACTAAGCCCAGGGGAGCTATGCTCAGCTTAATAAAAAAACAGATCAATGATACACATAGCAGTTTATCCCTAATGGTGCTTGTCATCTGGCTAAATGGTGGTAGTATTTTTAGCTTAGACCAGGGCCCAGAGAAGACGGGTCCTCAGCAGAACCCTGGCAGGATAGGGTTCTGCGTTATATTCTTTTTGTTTGTTTATTTGTTTGTTTTTGTCTCTCTTCACTGTCTTCATTTTTCCCCCCAAGTAAGTCACATTCCAATATAAGTATTAGTTTTAGATTATATTCTAGAACCAAATGTATGCAATTTTACACTTACCTTCTTTTTTGGAATATTCTCGCATTGCCGTATTTTATTATTGTTGATCACTAGTATCTTATTAATAATAACACTTATAGACTACAATGGCTAAGGTTTAGTGAACATCAATATGTGCTAGATTCTCTACTGGACATTTTACTTTGTTTAGTTCTAAAATGATTCTGTGAATAAGTTTTATTATTGGTCCCATTTCATGGAAGAAGAAAGAGGTTAAATGTAAAACAGCATTTGCCAAAAACTAACTAAATATCACTTCCTCCTCTTTAAGACCTGATTTTTTTGAGATTATTCATTATATAATGAGGAAGTTTTTTTATATATATAAATATATAATACATATATGTGTGTATATATAAAATATTATCACTATAAATTATCTACATATGCGCTGAAACCACCGAGTAGCCCTCAAGTGGAATTATGACTAATCATTATTAATAAGTACATTTAGTTGAGTTCTCTTCAACACATTGATTGAGCTTAAATATTGAGTCCAGCTGCGCCAGACCATTAGATACAAAGATGTGTAAAGTGAGTGCAGTTTGTCTTCTTATGGATGAAATAGACGCATGCAATTAAGCTGCAATACAGGTCAAACCATGATGGTTGCTGTAATTCAGGGGGGAAACAGCAATGGGAGTAAAGAGAATGCAATGATTGATCTTTCCTGGCAGGACTGGGGAAGGCTATAGAGTTGTTGTTCTGTTTCTGGATTTAACTGATTGAGTTACAGCTTGTAATTTTAAATTAGTTCAAATTGTCATGACTCCATAACTTTGCAACATAGTAGGTGTTGTATGCCGTCTGTGCCTGTGGTACATAGACCTTCCTGGGCTATGGCAAATAAGAAACTCTTTTTAATTTTCGTATTAATATTAAGAACATCATGCTTCTAAGGTATCTGCTGGGGGGACTATTTGAATTTTTTGTAAGAATGTAATTCCTCAATTTTTATTTTTGAGATTGATTAGATTGCAGTTTTGAAAAGTATGAACATAATAATTGTTTTTTCATATTAATTCATGGTTTCTTGTGGTGTTTGGTGAAACCTTGAAAATATGGTTTCTAATGAGCACCCTAAAGTAGGTATACTGCCTTCATTGCATACATTTTGCATATTGTTGTATATATAAAGCAATAGTTTTTTATGTCTCAGAAGTAATAATCATGTCTTATTTCCCTTTTTATCATCTGTCTGACAGAAGTAAATGGTCACTGAATGTGAATTAATATTAAGATATGGAGGTGTAAACATAGGTTCAGTCTTCAATATGTACTTCTTGCTCTTAGTCTGGTCTTCATATTCTTTCCATCACAGGCAGTGGTTTTTCTTCTAAAATTTAATTGTGCCAGTCAGGACCCTAGTGAAAACCCCCTGCTGTGTTCTCATTGCTTGAAAGATGAAGCCCAGTTTTGTGCATGGCCTGCTGCCCACTTCGCGCCGTGACCTGGCTCAGCTCCACCCCAGATGTCTCAGGGGACCTCTTCCCCGCTGAAGACTGAACTATGTCATTTGTGTACCCTCCACTCCCAGTTGAAATACCCTTTTCTTTGCTCCCAGTTAAAGCACTTTTTACCTTATTGTAAGTGTTCATTCACTTGTATGACTCTTTGGAACTTCTTGAAGATGGGGATTTAAAAAAATAATTTGAAAAATATTTTTCCCATTACCATTTAACCCCCCTTGTGCCTCCTCCCCCCCGGTCAGCCACCACACTATTGTCCATGTCCATGAGTTCTTTTTCCTTTTTGCTCGATCCTTTCACGCCTTAACCTCCCTGCCCCCCACCAGGACCTAATAGCTATCAGCCTGCTCTGTATTTATGAATCTGTCTCTGTTTTGCTTGTTAGTTCAGTTTGTTATTAGATTCCACATATAAGTGAAACCATAGGGTATTTATCTTTTGCTCACTGGCTTATTTCACTTAGCATAATGCTCTTCAGAAGAAGGGGATTTTTGATTTTATGTACTTATATTGTTCATCTTTTAAATACCAGTGTCTGACACATAGTAGATAAAACAAATGCTTGTCTAATAATTGTGTGCAATTTTCAGAGTCCTGCATAGTTTTTATGCTCATTAAGTATAAAGAATCTTTTCGTAAAAGATACAGTTCAAAGTCAGACATTAATTTTAACATTTAGTATACTATATTCCAAGGAGTCTGGACTGTTGTACGTACACCAGCTTCTTTTCATGCTGACACATTTTATGCTAGTTGTTACTAAAAATGACTGTATTAGTTTTCTGTTGCTGCTGTAACAAATTACCACCAATTTAGAGCCTGAAAACAACACACATTTATTATCTCACAGTTCAGAGAGTCAGAGGTCTGAAATGGGCTTTATGACGATCCACCCCCGACTTGGTACGCAGTCCTTGGCTTGTGGCTCCCTGCCAGCAATTGCATCACTCTGATGCCTGTTTCTACTAGTTATATCTTCTTCCCTGACACCCGTGCCTCCCTTTTCTCTTACAACTTTTGTGATTACATCAGCCTCACTGGGATAATCCAGGGTAATCTCTTCAATTCAAGACCCCAATTGAATCCTCCTGCAGAGTCCCTGTTGCCATTAGGATGTCTTTGAGAGGGGGCATTATTCTGCCTGCCACACTGATTAAACTCTCTTAAAAATGTATTTGTTTTTCTAAACAGTGAGCAAAGCAAAAATAGTAATGGACAGAAAGAAAAGCAGATTGAAGGATGGGTTCTAAGCAACTAAAAGTGATGTATTTATCAATTTATACCAAGATTTAGACAGAGTCAGTGGCTTATAATTTTTGTTAAATACTCTTCATGCCTACCTTATTAATTTGTATAATTAATATAATATTTTTGAGTGAAGAGTATGATTTGCATAGGAGAAAGAATAAAAGGTAAAAAGAGCAAGCATATGAGGCTTACAGTTGCTAGTAGCATGTCCAGGATGATGACAAAGTATTAAATATGAACTGCTAAAAGTAAAAAAATTACAGATTTTATCATAGTTGTTGGCCTTAAGTGAATAAATATCAGCATGCACACACTAAGAACTTAAATTTTATGTAAAATTTAGCATAAAGATATTTAGATGTGGCAAGTTTTGCTTAAATTCTCCACCAAGAAACTGAAATTATCTGTTGTATGAGGAACAAGGCAATTTTTTGGAGGTTTTCCCCATGTCAAACATATTAATAGGATTTTCGCCGAGAAACAGTAATAGTTGTGTTGCTAGAGCTTATCTTCACTTGCAGCGGCTAAGCTCTTTGTTCTCAAATACATGGTGCACACAACCCTGTAAAATCAGGTATTAAACATTCGTACTGAAAGTGTAACTCTTCATGTAAATGACTTTAAATGGTAAATCTTTTCCCCTCATCATTTGCCCTTTTTTACTGCGCAGGTACGTAACTGTAGGAAATGATTTACAGTTTCCGAGACACGAGTCTGGGGGAACGGGATCGACCGCTGTTGGTCTGTACTGGGGGAGGCTGCCGCTAACCTGCTACAGACAGGAAGTGAGGGGCCATGCCCTGTTTCTGGATGAAAGTCTCAACGTTGTGACAGTTTTCCATAAGGTTTTACTCTTTGGAACTTGAATGTTCAGTTCCAAGTGTTGTAGGGCCTTGTGTGTTCTTGCCTTTTAGATCCACCATTGCTAGAGAATTCAGCTACAAGTTGGTTGGCGATGCTTCCTAAAAAACAGGTGCTTTGGAGGACATTGATTGGATCTGTCCCTTTCTCGACATCTAGGAGGGAACTTTTTCTTTTTTTCATCTGTAGGCATTTGTAAGTGACGAGGCTTTTGTTAAGGGTATGTAAGGAGCAGCTAATGTTCAAAGGCATAGTTAATGAAATGTTTCTAGAGAAAACTGAACATAAACATTGCTTGAATTAATTGTTAGGAATTTTGCCCTAGCTGGTGTGGCTGGATGGATTGAATGCTGGCCTGAGAACCAAACGACTCCCAGGTTGGACTCCCAGGCTGGACTCCCAGGCAGGGCACATGCCTGGGTTGCAGGCCAGGTCCCCAGTAGTGGGCGTGCAAGAGGCAAGCACACCGTTGATGTTTCTCTCCCTGTCTCTGTCCCTCCCTTCCCCTCTGTCTAAAAATAAATAAATAAAATCTTTAAAAAATAATTATTAGGAATTTTTTTTCACAGTCAGATTAATAGAAATGCTTAGTGGTTTTATTCTTTATTAATTATAAGTTTCTAATAGTTCCTAGAAAACCTAATTAATGGACTATATGTAATTTCAAGAGGAAGGTTTGACTATGAAAATTAAAAGGCAGAAATTATCTTTTGAAAGAAAAATTCATTATCATTTTAATTACTGGATAAAGCGATAAAGCAGAATAAGTTTATGATGTTGAAAAATTAGGCTGTGATGGGCGAGTCTGCAAGTTGTTGTGTGTTTTTTTTTTTTTTTTTGCAATATTTCTTTAGCTGTTTTGAGTATCATTTAGGCCAGCAATTTTCAGCCAGTGTGTTGCAAGAGTTTTTAAAACATGCAATACTTGACTATTTAGTCAGGGGCACTGACCTCTTTTTCCTTAGATTGTCAAATAAAAAAGTGACAACAACCAACACAGTAATAGTTGTCCAGGGTGAATGAATCAAAATTACACGTTTTCTTTTTTGGGGGGGGTGGTCAGATCAGCCAAAAAATATATTTTTTGGTGTGCCACAGAATTTTAGTGACTAGTTTATGTGTCCCATGAGATGGAAAAGGTTGAAAATTGCTGGTCTGTGCTATGAAAATTGCTGAGAATGTTTTCCCCCAAATAGCAATAACTGCAGATATGTTTTCTCTAAAATAGTTTAGAAGGGATTAAAAAAATACTGTTTTATTAATGATGTTAAGCACATCTCTACACTTTAGGCAGCCCTCTACCAGTAACCAGAAAGAGTTAAGGCACCTTCATGTTCACTGTGAATGACAGTGACCTTCTCAGTGAGGAGGTCAGGACACTTAGCAAGCAGCCTGCTCAGTTTTATAGAGGAATTAGCTGCTACTGGTGAGTTAGCTCTTCTCGGAGAGGCTGTTATAGATTGGAGAACTGCCAAACTGCTTTAAGACATCAGCAAGTTTTTAGTGTATTAAATCTGAAAAGTTGTTTGTTGGTTTTTTGTAGAGGAGCTAGAAATAGCCCTACGTTTTTGTGGTCTATAATGAGAATATAACTTAAAGGAATTTGTTTCAAGGGAGTAATTTTCCTGCCAGACTCAAGGAATGTGTATACTATAGCCAACTGATTGTAGATTTAAAAAAACAATTATTTCTAGTAAATTTTGTTTTGAAATAATTTCAGACTTACAGAGAAATTGAAAGACTATTGCAAAGAAATCATATTTCTTTTGCCCAGATTTCCTGTTTGTTAGCATTGTTGCCAAATTTGCTTACAGTTCTTGCTTCACATATTTTTACATATTTTTAATGAGTGTTTTGAACTGTTTGAGAGTACGTTGCAGATGTGATGCCCTACTGCCCCATTAATACTTAAGTGTGTTTTTCCTAAAAACAAAGATACTTTTATTTAACCACAGTAACACCATCAGAATCAGGAGATTAACACTGGTCTATTATTACCGTTTAATCCACAGGCCCCATTTACATTTTACCAGTGATCTCCATTAAACCCTTTATAGGTCTAGGATTTATACCCAGTTCATTTGTTTGTTGTGTCTCTCTGGTCTCCTCATCTGAAGTAGTTCCTTAGTCTTTTCTTCCATTTTTTTCTTCCTTAATAAGGATATGTCTCAATTTGGGTATGACTTTTTAGAAGAAATACTACAGGTGTGTGCTTTTCTTTGTGCATCGTATCAGTGGGCATAAGATGTTGTTTTGTTCTGTTAGTGGCGATGTTAACTCTTTAAAAAGTCTGAGATATAATTGACATGCAATAGTAAGTGGTGATGCTAACTTTTATCAGTTTGTTAAGATGGTGTCTACGGTTTCTCTAGTGTAAAGTTAATGAGATTCTGTACTTATATATTAATAATAAGTACTTGCGAGGAGATACTTTCAAACTTTAACCCATTAGTATTCACTGATGATTCTTGCCTCATCCATTATTACTGCAATGGTGGTGAAATGGTAATTTTTTGATTCATTAATACTTAGCACGTTGTTTTGAAATGTCTACAAGTCTATGCCTCTTACTATATTCTGTTTGTACCACATAGTCTGAACCCTTAGTGCTAATACAGATTCAGGCTCATTGTAGATATTCAATAATTCATTGTTCATTTCATTGAATGGCAAGGCAAGGATCGCCTACTTCTAACTATGTGCAAATAGTTTCTTAAGAAATATCTTTGGTAACAAGAATGCAACATAACATTCCTTTTACTTATTTTTATCATGACATCTGTTGCCTGATCATTAGAGTAATGAAGATCATTTAGAAAATGCACAAAAACTTTCTTATGATCCTACTGTCCATATGCCTGATAGACATGACATCTGTTTTCTCATTTCTTGAGAATGAAAATTACACAGAAATAAAGAGCCAATACTCAGAATGCTCATAATTTGTATGTATTATTAGTAGCTTCTACAAATCAACTAACGAATTCCAAATTTCCAGATCATCTTCTGTAATTGATTAGAAGTATTTAATAAAGCTGTTGCAAAGCCCATTGCAACCTGGCTTCCCTTTTCTTCTGTTTGGGACACTTCCAGAAATAGCTTAGCCTAAGCTTGCCATGGGTGTTCATTGGCTGGGGTCCCCTCAGGAGCCAAGTTTGAGTCCCACACATTTTAAGCCACAAGGCTTAAAATTCACTTTGTCTTTGAATGGGAAACAGCAAAGATTTTTTTCAGCTATGGTGGTAGGATCGTGGGGGATTGTGTAGGAAGGCAAGTGTGAGCAAACACTCCTAGGGCTGGAGCTGCGTTGGGTATATTGAAAGGTGGGGGGTGCAGTGAGAGAGAGTAGGGTGCTATGCTGGAGGACGAGCCCTATGGGGCAAGTGTTCATATCCACATGAACCAAATGGGAAGCAAAAGAATGAAAGAGTGAAAACAGAAACAGCCACCTGCATGTACCCTAAACATTCGGTAAGTTGTGATTTCTCCATCCGTCCCCTAATGGGCGGGAGTACTAAACTGTTATAAAGCAACACCACTTAACAAGAGAAGCCCTTGTAATGGCTTGTTTCCAAGTTATGCCCGTTTCTCATCCTGCTTTCTAATTTCCACTGGTGGCCCTTTGGTTACGTCTGGAAAAAAGATAGGTCTATAAGAAGGAAAAGAGATTTTGGAGTGTGTGTTTGGGATGGGAGGAGGGGAGCAGTGTAGAATTTTGAAAAATGGCCTATTTAATTTAGAATTCACAAAATTCATTTATTTAATTTTAAAGCAATGTAACAATGCTAAACTAAACTCCATTTTTCAGAATAGAAAGTTGTCAGCCTTTAAAGAGCATGTGTGTTTCACAGTGAAAAAGGAATGTCTTTCAACTTTAAGTGTAAATTTTGTCATATCTTTATTCAGATTACAGAGTAAATTTTGTAATTTCCAGTTACAAAGTAAATCTATAGTAAGACATGGGTACAGATACTGTAAAGATATTTTGTGTGAGCTGGATTCTCAATGTCATATCTACTTCTCATAATTTTCTTTTATTTTGTTCACCAGAGTCCTTGTTGCAGTAAATGAATACAATTTCCTGAACCAGCCTTGTCTGGAGATTTAAAGTGCAATGCCTTTATCGAATCTTATTCATTCTAGGTGGACTAACTCTAATTTTCCCCCTTTACTATGGGAGTATTTTTGAATGCTTTATTATGTAGATTACAAAATTAATCTAAAATCTATTCATTCTATTCAAGTTCTTCAGGATTAGTCTATGCTCTGAAGTGCTATGGGTCTCAAACTGAGGAATTTCTAAGTTCCTGTTTACGTTTCATGTTGTCTTAGCCCATTTGTGCTGCTATAAGAAAATATCATAGACTGGATGGCTTATAACCAACAGAAACCTTTTTCTCACAATCTGGAGGCTGGCAAGTCCAAGATGAAGGTCCTGGCACATTCATTGTCTGGTTGGGGGCCCTTGCTGGTTCATAAATGCTTTCTGGTTCTCTCTATAACCTCACAGAAGGGGCTAGGGAGTTCTCTGGGGTCTGTCTCTAAGGGCACTAATACCATTCATGAGGGTTTCAGTCTTAAGACCTATCACCTCCCAAGTCCCCACCTCCAAATACAATCAGAGTGAGGGAATAAATTTGAACATATGAATTTGGGGCAAGGGGCACAAATATTCAGCCTATGGCAAGTACTGTAATATTTAAAAATTTTTTTCTAATTTGCTCCAGATGTTTTTTTTTCTTCCTTTTAGATTTTATTTATTTATCTTTAGAGGGGAAGGGAAGGAGAGAGGGAGAGAAACATCAATGTGCGGTTGCCTCTTGTATGTCCCCTGACGGGAACTGGCCTGGCAACCCAGGCATGTGCCCTGACTGGGAATCGAACCGCGATCTTTCGGTTCGCAGGCCCGTGCTCAATCCACTGAGCTACACCAGCCAGGGCCCCAGATGTTTTTTTAAATTACTTTTTTTTAGTGTTAGTTCTACATAAATAAATTTTTAAAAGCATTTTGGGATCACTTAAATTAATATCTTTTATTTTGTTACCAAGTTTTTTTTTTTTTTTTTTTTTTTTTTTTTTTTTTTTAAGAAAAAGTGTACAGACCTTCCTATCTAACAGAAATGCAGATGCTCAGAAATGGAAATCCTGGCAAGTGGCACAGCATTTGTCAGCCTCCGAAGCCTTAGATATGCAAGGTCAGCCCAGAAGATCCTGAAAGCGCTGGGTCAAGCCTGGATCACCCTGTTTTATACTTACACCCCAGAAGTTCTCTTCCATATTAGGACTTAGGGTTTGTCAATTGAACTACGGAACTGGACTCGTGTGATTAGATGAATATAGCTTTACTTTTAGTGATGGACATAATGAAGGGAGGAATTTTGTTTTATCTTCTCTAAGACTGTTGATTTCCATATTGCCTTACTTTATACAGTAGGGTAAGATGTTTATAAACATTTAACTTTGCTTGCTATGCGACCTCAAAGAAAATTATCATCAAGCATAGAGTAGTCATGATTATGAAATATTAGTGATAAAGAACTTAAAACATTCAACGTAAAATGGTAAAAAATACTAGTTTTGATCATGATACCTTACCGACTCTTTGGACCCTTCTGTGAAATGTGGTATTACTGAATCTATTGGCTCCACTCTTACACAGTTTTTCTCCCGAGATGGACCTGATATAACAATTAGCATTTATCCAGTCATCATTACAATTGAAGTATTTCTGTTTGACAGTCTGTCTTAATTTGTTTTAACTCTAGAACAAAATGAAAGAAGTAGTTAATATATTTGGGCATGATTTTTAAAGCTCTTTTTTAAAAAAATATTTTCTTTATTTATTTTTAGAGAGAAGGGAGGGAGGGAGAAAGAGAGGAAGAGAATCATCAGTGTGTGTTTGCCCCTCATGTTCCCCTGGCTGGGGACCTGACCCACAACCCAGGCATGTGCCCTGACAGGGAATCGAACCAGCAACCTTTCAGTTTGTAGGCTCACTCTCAGTCCACTGAGCTGCACCAGCTAGGGCTAGTACTGCCTGGTAAGTAGTCAGGACAAAGGCTTTATCTCAATTTTGCAGATGTGAAAATTAGGTTTAGTCTGAGTTAAATACCATGCTGCCGATCACACAGCAACTTTAGTGGCAGAATTGGAATTAGAACACAGAATCATTTTGTCTCAATAAATGCTGTTCCCTCTACAAAGGATTATTAATTTTTTAGAAGGATATTGAACTTTACAATAAATTGCAGCATAGGACTTCTTTATATAACCAGTTTCTGTTGACATTGGTGCCTTAATTTATTGGTGTTTGATTAAACATATTGGTGTTTGATTATCATTTTTACATTGGAGTTTTAGAAGACACTGTTGATGACATCATGAGTCATGGATTCGTAGTTTTTATATGTTTGCCAAATGAAAGTTTTGAGCAGTCAAAGGCTACTTTTTTTAATGTATTTTATGTTGGGTGGCCAAGCCCTGGTGTGGCATCTGCATTTGCCATGTAGCTTTAGAATGACATCGTTCCACTTTTTTTTAAAAAGATTTTATTTATTTATTTTTAGAGAGAGGGGAAGGGAAGGAGAAAGAGAGGGAGAGAAACATCAATGTGTGGTTTCCTCTCACATGGCCCCCACTGGGAACCTGGCCCGCAACTCAGGCATGCGCCCTGACTGGGAATCGAAGTGGCGATGTTTGGTTCTCAGCCCGCACTCAATCCACTGAGCTACACCAGCCAGGGCAACATCGTTCCACTTTTGAAAAGAGCTGTCCCTTGCCCACTTGATTTATTCACTTATTGCTTCCTTTAAAACTCATTTAATTTTTAATCTGATAATTCCTTTAATTTATTTAATATTTTATTATAGGCTTGATTGTAAAAAAATTAACTTTCTTATTTTCTTACGTTGGTGTGATAAACTCTTGAGACTGTCCCTTCCAGTTATCAAATAGTCCCCCTTTTGGATATGTAAAAATGTTTAATTTATATTTTAGGTTGCTTAAAATGCTCATATTACTATTAAAATTTACAACCATTAATACCCTACAAATGTTACTTGGTCCTCCTGGAAAAGTGGTGTAATCCCTCAGTTTTGAGAGTCAAATTTTTTGTCACCAGACAGATAATTTAAAGAAAAGTAATACTAAGAATCTAATCAACAAAACAAACAAACAAGCATAATATAAACAAAGACACTGAATTTGAGAACAGTCTGACAGTGACCAAAGGGGAAAGGGGAGGGAATTTCAGGGGAAAAGGGGAAGGGGTTTAGAGCAAGTATAAAGGAGGCATGGACAAAATCTATGGGGGGTGGAAATGGGAGGGAGGTGGGGAGGGCTGGGGCGGTGGGCTGGGGGTGGGGTAAAAGACAGAAAACTGTACAATATCAACAATTAAAAAATACTGATTAAAAAATAATAAAAAAATTAAAAAAAAAAGAATCTGTATCAAAACTTAATTGTCTCCAAACATTTCTGTTTGCTTTATTTGTTCATTATGGCTTGTGATATATTCTACCTACTTTTATTAAAATGAAAAATAAAATTGCAACATTAGTATTGACCATTAAACAAAGTAAGGAATATCAAATTTGTGTAGGTTTTGTGTATACTTTTTGGAGAAACTGGCTTGAAATTTTGGGCACATGTAATGGAACTGATTCTTCATTGGTCATAAGGTGGAAGAAAAAAAACCCAGGAAATTTATAGCCTGCCGGAGGAGGGAGCCTGCCGATGGAGAGCCTGGCCTTTGATGAGGATGGGTCTTTTTTCAGCAGTCTGGAATATGTTTATCCCTAGTACCTAAACAGGAGCTAAACAGATTTGGATAGCCAAGGGTATTTGCCTTTTACATTGTGTGATGGCAAATGATAAACCTGGAAAGGGTGTAAAGATGCATGCCAATCTGCTCTTTTCCATCCATGCCCACTGGTAATGGACATGACTTCCAGTATGAGTGAGTATCATATGCAGGTTTGCATTGTTTTCCTTTCTGCTTATGGATTAACTTATACAAATATGCTGCATCACAGCACAGATCCACACGTATGTAGAGGCATAAAATGCTAAATTTGAACAAATTGCTGTGGTGATATTTCTTGATACTCATAAACTGAATAGGGGCCTGGTATCTCATTATAGGTATCCTTGTTTATTGTAGCAGATGATTTAATGACATAAAAACAATGTGACGTTTTTAATTTGTCAATGATGCTTAAAATAATAAACCAAAAAATGTTCAGACCAAGCTAGGATTGTCACCACTGGCGACTCTGTGTAACGGTGATTGTTGTATGAGATTTTGCGATAGTTGGGTGATTCCACAGTGGCAGTTTTTGCACTTAATTTACTCTTATTTACTCCAAAATGTGTGGATTTGTAGGAGTGGGTCTCCTATCACCATTCTTTCTCTGAAAGTTAGCCACTAAAGACCACAGCTGTAAGGGGGTGAGGCAACATGGGAGCCACAGGAAATGGTGATGAAGGGGTTCTCAGTGACAACTTGCATTCTTCTATCTGCCCTGAAGATGTTTGTGGCAAACTTCAGTCCAAGAAGGAACCTGGCTTTGTGATACTGTCTCAGGTGCCATGTGATTTCATTTCCAAATGGATGAATGAGCTAATCCAGGTTACTATGCCACCAGAATCCACTTTGGAGGAAAATTGTTCCTTGATTGTCTATTATATTTTCATTTTTGTTGTATTCCATCTCTGATTCTCTACATAGGGTATTTTAACTTATAAAGGTATTGTTTTTATTCATAAGAGCTAAATGAAGTTATTATGTATTAATTCCTGGCTTGTTTGTTTTCTAGAAAAATCTAATGTAGATCCAGGTCAGTGAACATTATTCCTGTTTTCTAGTGTTTATTATTATATACATCACTTTAAAAAGTAAGGATGGACCAGAAACATGCTGGGGTGGGGCGTGCAAATTGTGAAAATTTTCTTAGGTACATTTTCAGTTTTTTCTTTAAAAGTCTGATTTGATAGTTCACTTCAGAAATTAGTGTAGAATGTACAGAAACAGATACACATTTGAGATCTGTCTCTTGAGATGAGGCATTTATACTGTAGTGTGGGTGCTTTGCTTGCTTTATTTCTTGTCTTCCCCCCCCAAAAAAAAACCCTTCATAAACCGTAATAAACAAACAAACCCACAGTGTGGAAGCATCCCAGGAGTAAAGGCTGTATGTTATATCCTCTGTAAGTTTTTATACTTGTAGAGACTACCAGTTATTAAATACCAAGTTTTATATTATTTAATGCCAAGTATTAAGTATTTTCTGACTTTATTTTTATGATTCACACTCTTACAGTCTGTTCCTCATTTCAGTCCTTCTTCCTGTTGATAAATTGTTAGAAGAATGTTTCCTGGAGTACATCGGAAATTGATGAAGTACTAAATTAACTTTTATGGGAAAAGTAATTTAGCATTTTCATTTTGCTCCTCTAACCAACACAGAGCAAAAGAGAACAGAAATGTACAGTTATGTGTTAAAGATTTTTCAGTGACAGAGTGAGTAAAACACTGTTGGAAATGCTGAAGTGGATGCGAGGATGAGTGAGACCAGGGGTCCCATCCCTTCCGAGGTCTCATTAAGTCTAGTGAGGGCGAGAGGTGCTTAGGTTTCCTTTAAGAGAGTGAATGTAGGAGTAAGGTAACGTTCCAGTGAGGTGTAAATACAAAGGTAGCCAGGCTCAGGCTTCAGTGAAATAAGGTTGATGACCTGCTCTCAAAATTCTGTTTTAATAATGTTGATATATACGGGTTATCAACAAAAACGTTAGTGTTTTGCAGATACTCATTCTTTCAACTTTTGTTTCAGGATTTTAGATCTAGGGATGGTTTCCCTTTCATGAGGATTTTGGACATCAAAAGCCTTTTGTGGTTATTACCAGACATTGGATTGTGCAAGACGGCTTCCAAGCCCATGTAGGTGTTTGCTCCATCAGTTAAGAAGTTCAGCCAGTGGCTGAGTACTTCCTAGAATTTCATAGCAGTGTTGCTAGGAAATGAATTGAAATTCGAGGTGAATAAGAGCAAGCATTGTTTGATTTATGTGTGTTTGTCCTGATAGGTCTAGAATCACAGGGTTAGCAGTAGCCAATCATAACTAAAGTTAACCACTTCTAGTTAACTAGGTGTTTGCATGCTTCCCGTGAAATCACTTAGTAACAAGAATCACTCCCTGTATTAGTTTTGAAAAAAATGATTTGACTTAAATATTATCTAAAATGATTTTTTAAAAAAGCCATTATAAAACCCCAATCGAATTAAAAGATTTAAAAGTTACTACCTGACTTTTCTTGGAACAATTCTTCATCCATAATTTTTTTAAATTAATTTTTATTGAAAGAGAATAAAAACCTGTGTGTGGTATAAAAATAAAGCAAGGACCTGGCCAAAAGGAATTATAGTAGAAAGGCCTTAAAATCGAGGCTCAACTGAAAAAGTAGCTGCGGAGTTGCTGTGTGGTGGCAGTGCTTGTTTATAGTCTCCCGGAGAAGCCTTCCTTCCTCAGCCTCCAGTACCTGGACTCCGGGGAGTAATTAATGCCTGGGATTGATCGATGTCTCCACCTGCTTGGGCTTATTCCCCTTACAGCTTGGTTATTAAATCTCCTCCTTTCTTTTTGCAGCTTTACTGACTTTTAAAAAAAAATTAAGAGAAAAGTCTCTCTTTCTTAAATATAACTTTTGTAGCAAGGCAGTGGTCCTAACAAGCCAACTCTTGTTAGAAACAGTGCTTCCGGTATTTTTACTGCTGTAATAACTGGGGGGAAATATACATGGCCACATTCTTTTGGAAATAAGCTATACAGAAATTTATTGAGATATTTCCCTAAAACTTACTAATTAGCTTTAAATAGCAAAGAAAAATGTAAATATACACATATCTAGCTCTTTAAGTTAAACATTAATTTAGATATATTATAATAAAACCGTATCTACTTTTTATTGATTGAGGACAAATGCCAGCTCTCTGTTTAGACCTAATTTGTGATTACTTTGGGCTAATGTTTCTGTTTCCAATTTAGAGTGTTTTGTTTTTTGAAACTCCCCTCCCCCCACCCCCCAGATTAGCTCTGGTGTAATGTCATTATAATGCCTTTTCTCTCTTAGCTGGGTCATTAGCTTAACTAGTAGGGAATGCAGCTATACAGTTTGCCTGATTTTTTGAAGTTTAATTTGAGTAAAAACTTTAAGGTAAATTAAAGTAGAATTGGTAAACAGATGAAGGCTAGACATACAAAGTAATGGAAAACTAAGGCAAAAATCAATTTTAAAAACCAAAAGTAGCTGGATAATTGACTGAATTCTCTATTTTCCTTGTGTAGAAAAATCATCACATTAAAAGTCTTCTAAATGTTTTGTGACATTTAGAAATGCATTGAGGGGTTTTCCACCCTCTGTCCCAATTTTTATTAGAAAAAACTATTTTTTTTCCAGCGACTCTTTTTATTAGGAGGCATATTACATTGATGCTCTCTTTAACATAAATCCCCAGAGAAGATCCTCTTCCCAGTCTTTCTGGAACAATTATGAAAGGTATTTCAATAAAAGCCTGACAGAAGTATAGCAGTTTTTAAAAAGATGAATTTCAGTCTCAGAAAGGATTGAATTTTTGAAAGAATTTTCTGCGATAATGAAAAGTTTATAGCACAAATTCTCAGTATTTTAAAATGAACTTCTAATATTTTCTGATTCCAAAATTAATTTTTCAACTGAATTAATTAACAATTTTTTGCTTGACACAAATGTGCTTATCAAAGAGTATTTTACTATGGAGATAAATAGTATCTGGGATTGTGTGTTACATACAGCTTCTCATCTTGGTTATGAGAAAGGAAAGACATCCTATAGCTCTCATAGAAGCAGTGGCCTTCTAAGTTCAGGCATGAGTTATTTTGATATTTTTTCTCTTAACACTATATTTTTCAGATAGTGTCCTAGGGAGCTCCATGAGGTCAGGCACAGATGAAGTCATCTTTGCTCATTATTTCATAATGTGGATCAGCAACTTTAGCCCCTTAGAATAAGGTTTGTGATATTAAAATGGGGTGACATTAGAAATAACATTTAGTTTATTCAATTTTCATTTTAGTGCAAAATCTTTATACCTTGTGTACCTGTTGGGGCAGAAAATATCTCTGTACAATGGAAGAATTGGATGAAATGGAAGAACAAAGAACTTAAGTGATTGATCTATCTCAATGTCAGTGATGAAGCTAAGTCACAATATTAACCTTGGAACAAACACATATCCTTTATAGATGTAGAATATGGTTTCTTTTGCTAAGGAAGTTTTCACTTTCAAAGCGATTCCTTACTTGTTTTTAATATGAAAGGAAATGAGGTACATGTATTTTTCAAGCCCAGAATTGTCTTATTGAAAACAAGTTCTCTTTGACTAGTCTATGATATGCTGATTCATATTCTGTTTTTCTTCCGAGATTCTACACACAACCAATAGAGTAACCATTAGTGTTCCTTTGAAGTGTAATTGTTCTTAGCAAAAATAATTATTCTGGAGTTCTTGTTATAGAACAGTTTGTAACAGGAAAACATGTATAAATATACTCCAAAGATAAATTTAGTAACAGAGTTTCCAGTTCTTCAAGAAATTCCTGAGGACTCTATACCAGGCCCTCAGGGCTTGCATACCTGAGTGCGACCCAACTCCGGTGCTCTAGGGCTTGTGTGATCTCGGTTTGGTGTAAGATCACACAGTTAGGGAGACTAGACCTGGGGTCTGAGAGACCAAAACCAGCTACAGTGATGTTTCTGAGGATGGAGGGATTCATGTGTCCAGAAGGGTAAGAAAAGGCTTTGTGAAGAAAGAAAGTGGTTTGTTTTATTGTCATTGTCTCAAGGTGTCATTTGTGTCATCACGCGATTTGCAGAAGCACCTCAGATACCTGCGGTGTGGTGGTGCCACCCAGGCTTTTCCCAGTTTATTCCTCTTCTGAGAGACACTTGAAAAGCAAATGTGGCAAAGTTTGTGAAGATTTTATTAGTGCTTCATTCTGAATATGCAGGTAGGGTTTCTGTTGGTAAGCAGACATCTAAATTTTGAACGAACAAACATGTTTTTATTTGTTGACTGTAGGAATGTCTAAAGTCGGCTCTTAATAATAACCAGGTATACATCTGCTTAAATCATTCCAACTGCTTTGCATTTTGTGTTCACTCAAGTTCCATTTTCTAAAGGCCTTGTTCAACTCTTACATGTGTGGCATTTCTTCTTTAGAGTTTGCTCTCTCCTGCTTCCTGAATGATTTCCTGCTTGTATGTTTTCTTGGACTATTCTCTTCCTGCCTTCCTGACATGTGCATACTCCACTATATTAGAGTAACTTAAAGTAGTATTGGTATATTGTGCGAGGTTATTTGAAAATCTTTGTTATATCTGATTATGTTCCAGGAACTTGTAATAGCAGTCTGATTGTGATCGCTGCTTATCATCTTCAAAATAGAAGTATGTGCATTTCAGGTTGCATGAAGTACTTCTAAATTTCTTGCTTATTTGCCTAACTAGATCCCCACTTAAGACCCATGTACTTTCAACTACAAAAGGCAGGATATCTGGGTGTAGATTTTGTTGTTACATAATAAAGTAGCACTCTAAAAAGAAATTTAAACTTTTCAAAATTTACAACTTAGGCTTACTCCATACTTATGATTGACATACCATAAATTATGGTAACCCATATATTTGAACACTTCTGCTCTTTGAATTTGCAAAGTGCATGAGGTTAGAAAGCTACCTACAGCTGGTGAGCAGCGACAGCCCCATTCATTTGAACTTCTCTGGGGTCAAGTGTGTCTCAAAGAAGAGAAGTCTCTTTTCCAGTCCTGTTTCTACTGTTCTGCCCAGGACTCATCCCCCACCCCTTTCTGTAGGGTCTTGACCTTTAACCTCTGGCCTATTCCGACTCTGCCAAATGTGTTACTTGGGTTCTTCAAATGCATTCTTCTCTCTCCTCCTTCTTTGTGTTTATTGATGTGGTGTTCTTCCCAATTCTGCCCAGGGAAATTCTGCTTTTCCTTCAAAATCCAGCTCTAATGTCTGTTCCCACGTTAGGTTTTCTGATCCTTCCAAAACTTGTGACCTGTGCTAGTGGCATAATGTTTTTTAGTGCTTATTATGTATTTGCTGTTCTATGGCAATATGTATGAATCTTACCACCCTGAGGAGAGCCACTGTATCATAGAATTTATTTTATTAAAAAAAAAAAAAGATTTATTTATTTATTTATAGAGACAGGGGGAGGGAGGGAGAAAGAGAGAGAGAGAGAAACATCCATTGGTTGCCTCTTGCACACGCCCAGATGGGGGACTGGACCCACAACTCAGGCATGTGCCCTGACCAGGAATCGAACCATTGACCTCTTGCTTTGTGGGACAATGCCCAACCAACTGAGCCACACCCATATGATTTATTTTTATATTCCCTATAGTAAGTAGCATGGCACCATAAAGATTTTTTGATTTAATGACATTTGTAGCACCCAAATGTACCACCACACATATGGCGGCATTGGCTGGGAGACCGCAGTTAATGTATGATGCTTGCTTCAATCTCATCCTTTGGGAAACAGTAAATTGTTATAAACCCATTTACTAGCATGTGGTGCTTCTCATTCACTGCCTATTGTAATTTAAAAATGCATCTATTAGAATACATGTTTGGAAGAATTTTTTCTCATTTAACATTATTTTAATAGTTTTTTCATATAACTTTAAGGTGTGCTTAATCTGAACTAAGAAACTTGGCTTCTTTTCATTTATATTTTCTTAAGGCTGGTACTAGAGTAATAAATCTACAAGGTTGGTAAAAACCTGCACTGTTAACTAGATACATGCATTTTTAGCTAGCAATCCAAGCAATAGAATGTAAGAATGTTGGATAAAACTTAAACAATATTTTTCCCCCTCCAGTGCTGGACTGGGAAGAGGGCAGAATGGTAAAGAGGCCAGATGATTACTTAAACTCTCTTCTTAGATTTCCACAGAGCTTGACTAGCAAAACAAGCTCCTATGAAACTTTCTTAAGCAATTATCTGAGGGAATTGTAAAATTAGCTGCACAATAAAGAGGCTCCTGAAGTAAAGGTCATATTCAAATTTGAATTACTGTAAAAGTACCTTGTGATTTATAATTAGAATATTCAAATTATAGTAGATTGTTAACAGTTATTCATGTAAGGCTGTGTATTCATGTTATCTATATTTTCCACTTAATTTAACATTGCTTGAAATACTGTCAAGTAAATATTTATTTAGAAAGCAAGTGTTCTGTTTAATCGAGTAATTAATTAACGTTTTTTATTGAAGTGTAATTGACAACGTTACATTAATTTCAGGTGAACAACATAATGCTTCAGTATTTGTATGTATTGCAAAGTGATCACCACACTAAGTCAAGTTAACATCCATCACCATACATAGTTGCAGATCTGTTTTGTGATGAGAATATTTAAATCTACTCTCTTTGGAACTTTAAAATATGCAGTGTAGCAGCATCAGCTGAAGTCACTGTGCGGCACACGCGTCTCCATGCCTTATTTATTGGATCACTGGTAGTTTGTACCTTTTGGCCGTCTTCACCATTTCACCCACTCTCCCCCTCTACCCCGGCAATCATGCAACAAATCTACTTTAAAAAGATGGATTTTTTTGAAAATGTTTAAGGGGCCACTTTTTAGATTCATAACAAGAAGTTTTGGCCTAATAGCTAAGTGTGTGTCTTTAACTGCTTCTGCGTGTTCTTTCCTAGGATTCTCTTCTCTCCTTGTTCACCTGGCAGATTCCCACTTACCTCCAGGGCCCAGCTCAGATGCTCCTTGCCCTGTTAACTGTCCCAGATTCTTCCCCTTTCGGGCATGAGAAGTAATCGTCGCTCCATCTGGATTCTTAACTTAGTTTGGTCTTTTCACACCTTTCATGACACTTTTTCTTAACATTCTGACTTCCCAATAGACTGTGAGGATAAATACCGTGGTGTCCTCAATACTATACTTTGGGGCTAAGTATTGACAGTGACAAAAAGCTAGCACTTAGACTTTTTAAAATTCTCATCAGAGGATATATTTGTTGATTTTCTGAGAGAGAGAGGAAGGGAGAGAGAGAAAAATCTATGTGAGAGAGAAACATCGATCAGTTGCCTCCCATACTTGTCCTGACTGGGGATCAAACCCACAGCCTAGGTGTGTGCCCTGGCCAGGGACCAAACTCACAACTTTTTGGTGTTCAGGACAGCATTCCAACCAACTGACTCACCTAGCCAGCACCTAGCACTCCAACTTTGATTGAAGTAAAAATTGGGAAATAAGATTAACTTAATTTCAAATGAATTTTACTAGATGATTTTTAAGTCAGTCCTTGTCAGGTCTAACATTTTATGATTCCAGGAGAAATATATAATTTTTAGTATTTTAACAATAATTATGATGATAATAGCAATGATAAAAATACAGTGGCCAACCAAACAGTAGGGAATTTATTATATTCCATACTCTGTGATTTATACATGTACCCAGTTAATTTTGTCACCAGCCCTGTGGTGTTGTTATCACATGGACAGATGTGGAAGAGTGGAGGGAGAGAGTATGTGACTTACTAAAGGTCACGTGATTAACAATGGGCTTATCTGTCAGTCAGCAGAGTTGGAACTAAAAAATGAACAAAGCAAGTAGCCATCTGGGGTATTTATTTATAAGGGTTCATAACTCATGAATGACTGGAATAAGAATAAATACTACAAAAGACCAGGTAAAAGAGATTTTCAAAAATTACTTCTTACTATCTGGAAAAAGAAGCCGCAGTTGAGGCCACATCATTCTGTGGATGCACCCCCTTCCTCTGCCTCCTCTCCACTCACTCCTGTTCTCCACAAGTTCAAGGTCAGGCCCAAACTAGGCCTTTGATCAAGCCTGTCCCAATCCCCTCAGCTAGAATCAGCATCCTATTTAGAAACCATGTAGTGGTTTAAATGGTATGGCTCTTATTTTCTATCCATGCTGTAGTGTCAACAGGGTGATGAAATGGGATTTGGTGTGAGCTGCGGTCCTAAGTGCCCATCGCTGCCGTGGTCCAAAGCACAGTGCCACACCTCCGAAGCGGGACTTGCTGAGGGCGGGCTAAGGCACGAGGGTTGGGGATGCCAGCTCCACACCCACCTTCAGCCTGTAAATGAGGCTGCCAAGGCTGAAAGAGATTTGGAAATAGGAGATGATGGGGCTTGTGTGCTGTGAACCCTATCCCAGTGAGAAGGTGGCTAAGAGAGCCTTGTGTTATGTGCCCTGGAGCTTGGGGAGTTGAGGGGACCATGTGTCAGCCATGCTAGGGACATCTAAAGGGGAAGAACTGGTGGACATAGCCAGGGCAGAGAGTAGAGGACAGTGGATGGGAAGGACCTGCTTCCCACTGACAGTGGCCCACAAATGTTCTGTGAAGTTGTAAGTGACCATCCGGAGGGGTGCATTCATGCTTGTCAAGAATGGGCCAGGGAGCCCACCGGAGTATAGGCGCTCCGTTTTGAGCATCTGCACAGCAAACCAATCAGATACCTGCAGGGCAGATATGACTTTCTCTGCCCCTTTAGCTCCGCTTAGGGGGTCAGAAGCAACTGCTCATCAGTTACTAGGGAGCTGGGGAGACCTGCTGTCCAAGTGAGGAGAGGAAGCTGAGCCTGCCCTCCCGCCCCAGCCACACTGCAGCAGGCCAGAGCCTGGGCAGCTAGCTAATGCTGTTCTTTTGAATGAAGTCGAGAGTTTGGTTTTACATGGACTGGGTATTTAATCACTGAACTGAGACTATCTTAGGGTCTTTCTATTATCCAGTGCCTGGCACACGATTTTGGGGCCTGTCTTAGATATAATCCAAGGCCAGAGAAAGATTTAGAAACCCGGCAGAATAGGTTTCTAGAGGTGCATGAGAAAGGGAAAAACATTGTTTTATGGCTTTTGTGTGCTCTTACAGTGTCCTGAGTCTGATTTTTTTTTTCTCCTGGATATTGTTCATTGGCTATGGTAGTTTGGAAATTAGAGGGAAATGATGTTTTTGTCATCAGGTCTTAGTTATTTTTATAAATGGTATAGAGCTGAGCACCCATTTGTTCAATATGCATTTATTGAATAAATGATTGGCTTATGAGATTAAGCAACATGTGATCTTTAAGTAAAAAGAAGTACAGTGACCCTGGCTGGGTGGCTCGGTTGGTTGGAATGTTGTCCCATACACCAGAAGGTTATGGGTTTGATTCCTGGTCAGGGCATGTACCCAGGCTGTGGGTTCAGTCCCTGGTCGTGGCACATTCTGGAGGCAACCAGTTGATGCTTCTCTCTCATAGATGTTTCTCTCTCCCTTCTTCTCTCTCTAAAATCAATAAACATATCTTTGGGTGAGTATTAGAAATAAAAAAGGAGTACAGTGGATTACTTTTTTTTCAAAACAAAACTTTTATTTTGGAGTAGTTTAAATTTATATCAATGTTACAAAGATAGCACAGAATTCCTGCATACTTGCCCAGTTTCCCCTATCGTTAAAGTTTTACTTTAGTATGGTACCTTTGTCACTACTAATGAACCAGTGATTACTTTTTATTTGTACAAATTGTACTTCTTACAGTATGAGGCAATACACAGGAAAGAATGCAACAGCATTCTCTTAATATTTCAAAGAGTGGCCATTTTGATTTCTGGATCAAGATTTTGTATCATTAAACTTCTTCATGACTTTGCTTTCTACAAGCAATATGCTTCCTAATTTTCGATATAAATAAAAAAATTGCAGAATTCCTAGTGAGTCATACCACTAAGTCCCTTGACCCTTGAATTTCACAAAGTAGTTGTGCTTTTCTTTGAAAGGGTTGAGGAGGAACTTGATATTTCTGTGAGCTGCTGTCTTCTTCAGTGCATGATGGTGTGTTACGTGTTGTTGCCAAAAATAACACCGAATTGAAAGTTAAAATTGCTTTTAGTTCAGGTGGTTTTGTTCAAAACCATAAAATATCAGGAAGTGATCAAGCAAAACTTTCCAGTCCAAGGAATTTTCCTCTCTCCATAGCCCAGCCTTTATATCCTTGACCCAAACAAATTGTGTGGTCTTTCCTCAATGAATAATTGCAAAAAAAAAGTCAGTTAATGCAAGAAAAATACTTGAAAACCCAAAAAGCCCTAAGCAAATTCAAGCAACAGAATCAATTTTGAGTTAATAATGTGATCACACCCTTTACCACTATTTGCCAGAAGTGCATTTGGTGGTCTGTTATTTAATATTTATGTCTTCGTAAGCACAGTTTAAAAATTAGAGAAAACAATACTGAAATTAGAAGTACTGTGAAACAGTATGCCCATGAACAATGCCTTCATAAACTTGTTTTTGAAGATGGCTTAATCACCTGTAAGAGAAATTTTATCAATCCTATACTTATTCTGGTGTTACCTGTCAGTGTCTTGTGGTCATTGGGACTCTTCCTATCACACCTGCCACCTGCGGTGGCTGCGATTGGATGTCTCATGTGAATGTGAGCTCAGTGTGTCCAAAATCAGTTCAACTTTTTAAGTCTTAGGGATTTCTCTTAACACCCTCTTTTCAGTTTATGGCAATAATTCAGTGACCTATCCTCAAACCTCATATTTTACCCTTGATTTTTTTCTTTCTACCCCTGTATTCAAAATATATTAACATCGTTGACTTTGAATGTATTTTTTTCTTTCCACTTACAAATCTGTAGTTTAAAGTTGGAACTTCTTATCTGAATTATTGACATAGCATCCTAATTAGTCTTCCTTCTTTTGTTTTCTGTTCCTGGACACACACGTCCTACCTCAGACTCCTACATAGACCACACTCAAAACCACACCCCCTCTATCCCTTTCTTGCACAGGAACAAGGTCACACGAATGCATACACACACACATAATGCATACACACACACATACACACACTGTAATTGATCTAGCTCATGGTTGGATGAATGTTCCTAAAGTACTTCCATTCATTGTAATACACTAAAAACCTTTTAACGGATGGCTCCGCATGCTGATAGGGTGTTGTCTGGATTTCTCAGTTTGACTTTGTAGGCAGTTCACTTTTTGTTTTGCTTTGTTGAGGATTCTTCCTCTGCCAGCCCCTGCATTTCTGTACGTAGATTTATGTGCTCTTTATTGGGACTTCTAATAAAGGCAGCTGTTTTTGTGGCGTCATCCAAAACTCAGTCAGGATTGTCCATTGGGCTAGGCCTAGCTAGAATCCTCCTTACCTCACGTCAAAACCTGAGAATATACCCAGGCAAGCTGACTGAGATTTCATAAGGCTTCATGTTTAGCCTTATGAACATTTATGGGATTAAAGTTAACATTGCAAATGGAGGTAATGCTTTTTGATCCACAATGGTCTATTGACTGACTCAATAAGTAGAGGCTGTTACTGTATCTTCATACAACAGTTTCAGCATTGTTCTTTTTAAACACTTGGTCGAGTGGTTCCTGCCACTGAAGCATTTTGAGAAAAGCCCTTTCTCCCAAATGTTTGTGAGTTTGAGAGGAATTCTAAAGGCCTTATGGGGCAGAGGCCTTTACTGATATATTTTGTGTATAATTATATCAATTATAATAATGATACTGTTAATTGCATTTTATGTAAGACCCCCTTGCTTCATACTCAGTGGTACCAAGTTTCATATCATAGTGTTACATTGAAAAGGTGGAAAGAATGGTATTGTGTGTTTTATTTCACTCTAACTATTGGCATTAGAATTTGAATTGTCATCATATTTACCATATGCTTGCCTTCGAAGCTCAGTAAAGCAAAGGAAAAGTTGTGGAGAAGAGAATCACTTGTCATTTGTTGTAAAATCTGTGGCACGATGGGAGGGCACTTTCAACTTCTTCATCTGGTGCAGCTTTTGCCTCTTGGATTTGTGGTTTGTGTGAAGTATCTGGCATTTGACATGGGTTGAATATGAGAACGCAGGGTGTACATTTTCCCCTTCAGTATTTCTAAGGTAGTTATTTTTCACTTTTAATTTCCATGTAGTATCTCTGGGGAAAAAAAGACAGGTGTTTAATTTTTTGGCAACCAAACGTAGATCAGCACATCACGTAGCAGCTTTCTTCTGCGTTGTGTGCTATGTGTGACCCATCTTATTTAGCAAATGTAGTGCACATGGGGTCTATTTATAGTCCTGACATCTAGTCCTCATTGGCTCCTCATTTATTTGGGGCATAAGTCACTGGGGTTATGGGTTGCAGTGTTTAAGGGTCAGCTGAGGAGAATGAGACAGAACAAGACACATGTCCTATCATGTGTATAATAAACAGGTGTGTCTACACTTGAGCTGTGTATTATGGTGGGTGTGGTTTGCCCAGAGAGGAGGACAAACTGAAAGCATGCTGTGGAGTAGATAGAACGTTTAGAAGTTTTGCATTCAGATTCATTAGGACAAGTATAAAGTGACCCTGGTACCTTGACAACCTAAGAGTAGAAGGAACTTTTGTAGCTATTTAGAAAAAGGTTTGCAAAATTTCTTGGTTGAAATTACACAAATGTTTAAAGAGAAGCTGGGATTGTAGAGGATATTCATCAGTTTTTCAAAGATGCTTGTTGGCAGCAAAATATTAGTCTGTTAAGGAGATGTGTGTTTTTGTTACATAAATTATATCTAAGATTTTATTTATTCTACTCTGAAACTTCAGCAGGGGTCAATCTTAATCAGACTATGAACTTCAAAATGAAGTGAACTAAACTAACTCGAAAAAATTCAAGAGGAGCCCCCATACTTTAAATGATCTATTAACCAGAGTATTTTTAAGGGGGGAAAACAACCCCTATTGAGTATCTTAAAATGAATTCACATTGGAAAAGAGTCAAATGTTTGCTAAGACAACTGAAGTGAAATTACAAATAATTGTGAACCCAATCATTATTTCCCTATTCTTAAATTGAAGCAGTTTATAAACTTCCTGGACAGAAGTGAAAGCACTCTGTTTAAAAATGGGTAAGAAATTGAAACATAGAAAAAAATTGTACATACTTATTATAGAAAAAACTTAACAAAATGAGTAAAGAGAAAAAAATTGCCCACAACCAGCCATCGCTATGATCAGAACATTGCTAAGACTGTGGCATGAACTTTACTCACTTGAACACACACACGTGAGCCTAGTTGTGTCCACACACACTTATATTTTAGCAAGAAACAAGCCAAAAATAATTAAGAAAGCATAAATTACATTTATGATAGCATCAAAAAGAATTGAATACTTAGGAATAAATTTCACAGAAGAAGTACAAGTCTTGTACACTAAAAACTATAATGTGTCTTTAAAAAGCAATAAAGAAGCTGCGATAAATAGAAAGTCATCTATGTTCATGGGTAGAAGAATTAATATTGTCAAAATGGCATTGTCAAGTTGATCTGCATATTCAGTACAATCTGTGTCAGAATCTTAACTGGCTTTTTGGTAGAAAGTGATAAGCTGATCCTAAAATTCATCTGGAAGGGCAAGGGATCAAGAATCCTGAAAACAATATTGAAAAGTACAAAGTTGGAGGACTCACACTTCCCAGTTTCAAGATTTATTACTAAGCTTCAGTCATCAAACAGCGCAGTACTCACACAAAGAGAGACATGAATAGATCAATGCAACATAATTGAGAGTCAAGAAATAAATCCTTTCATTTATGATCAATTGACTTCTGACAAGAGTGTCAAGACATTTCATTGGGGAAATAATGATCTTTTCAGCAGTTTGTTTGGGACAAGTGTATAGTCATATGCAAAAGGATGAATGTGGACCCAGCTACTTCATACCATACACAAAAATTAACTTCAAGTGGATCATAGATCTAAATGTAAGAGTTAAAATTATAAAACCCTTAGAAGAAAACATAGGAGTCAATCTTCATGACCTTGGATCATAAATGATTTTTAGATAAGACTTCCAAAACACAAAGATCAAAGAAAAGACTGATAAGTTGGACTTCCTCAACATTAGAAACTTGTGTGCTTTTCTAGTCAAGAAGTAAAAGGACAGTTTACAGAATGGGGGAACATATTTGCAAATCATATATGTAAAGACACTTGTAACCAGAGTATATAAAGAATTCTTACAACTCAATTATAAAGAGAAATAATCTAGCTGAAAAATGGGCAAAATATTTGAATGGCATTTTTGCAGAGGAGATATGCAAACGTGCGATAAGCACATTAAAAATTGGTCAACATCAGTTGCCATTAGAGAAGTGTAAATCAGAACCACGGTACACTACTGGACACCCACCTGAACAGCTATAATAAAAAGAACATACAGTAACAAGTGTTGGCAAAGAATGGAAGAGATGGGATCCTCATGCACCGTTGGTGGGAATACAGAATGGGGCTGCTGCTACGTCAGACAGTCGGTGGTTCCTCAAAAGGTCGTAGGGTTGCCATGTGACTCAGCATCTCCACTCCCAGCTGTGTACGCAAGAGAAATGAAAATACATCTGTATATAAAACTTGTACATGAATGTTCATAGCAGCATTATTCATTATAGTCTAGAAGTGAAAACAACCCAGATGTCCCTCGAGTGATGAATGGATAAACAAAATTGGTTTATCCATACAATGGAATGTTATTTGACAATAAAAAGGAATGAAGTTTATCAGTTACCAATCATGCTACAACATAGGTGAGCTTCCAGAAGTGCTAAGTTAAAGAAGCTAGTCACAAAAGATCACATGATGTTGTTTGTGTAACATATTCAAAATAGGCAAATCTATATGTAGCGAAAATAGATTAATGGTTCACAGGACTAAAGGAATAGGGGAAGGTTAAGGGTATGGAGATGTATCGATACAAGGTTTCTTTTTGGGGTATAGAAAATGTACTAAGATAAGGGTGATGGTTGCTGAACTTTTTGTAAATATAGTAAACACCTGTGAGTTGTACACTTTAAAAGGGTGTATTTATAGTTTGTAAATTAACCTAATAAAACTGTTAAAAATATGATAGTTTATTTTCTGAGATTTCCTGGCATGTTTCTGTCTTTTTCTTTGACCTGGACCTTCGCTTTCCTTTTTCTCTATTTTCCCTGTTCTGCTCAAGTTTGCTTCTGTGCCCAGCAGCTTCTTATCGTTTGGGGTTCCTATCTTGAACATGAGTCCTGGGGCAGCCCTGTGTGTCCAACCCATGGCCCAGGATGGCTATGAATGTGGCCCAACACAAGATTGTAAATTTACTTAAAACCTTTTTTTTTTTTTTTTTTTTTTTTTTGCTTATTAGTTTCCGTTCATGTTTGTGTATTTAACGTGTGGCCCAAGGCAACCCTTCTTCGAATGTTGCCCAGAGACTCCAAAAGGTTGGGCACCCCTGGTAGACCATCAGTCCCGGTTGTCGGCCCCTCCCGTTGGCCTGGTATTGGAGAAGGCAGAAGCCTTCCAGTTCAGCTGCTGTTCTCAGATTGGCCAGCAGGCTTTCAGGGAGGACCTGCCGGCTGCTCTGGACCCTTCCTCAGTCATCTCGTTACTTCCCTTTCCTTCATTCCTCGAGGGTAGGGAGACTGTGTGAGTCTTGTAGTTATATGTGATTTGTACCAAAAAATTTGTATTTTGGAATTCAACAGGAGACTTTCTCACTTAATTTTGTCGTGGCATTGTCCAATGGTTTTGGTTTTGATATCATTCTCTTTTTTGTGCTTCCATTGCTGTTGCTATCTCTCTAGAATTCAGGAGTATAATCTTTCAGACAATTTGAGGAAGATACTTGGAAGGAATTGGTCTGATAAACAGAGTATGACCTCCAGGAGATTTTAATATCCTAGAGAGAGGAGACTGTGGCTTATTAATCTTTCTAAATACAGCACATGGGATAGGGCAGGGCATTAATTAACACTCAGATAAATATTCCTCGGTTAAGTAGAAGTGACCTAGAATTTACAGCTCGTACTCAGTTACCAGCGTTGACATAAAGGGGTTCTGGAAAAAGAGTTTCCCCACCTTACACATGCAGATCAGAAACTGCTGAAGTCTTTGTTCAGCGTTCCTGCCTCAATTTCTCAAGAACTTGTGAAGTAATATCATCATTGTAGATTTCTAGCATCCTAGATGTTGATGATTTAGGTTGCTTGGGTTCTAGATGCACCTGAGTGAGTGCTGGTAGACCTTTAATTGACCCACAGGTTCTGGGTCTGTGCCTCAGCAGTCCATGGCCTTTTTGTAAGCAAGCCCTGCTTGTGGGTAAACAAATCACATGTACGAGATAAAAAGTCTTGTCATGCAGTCTGGTATGTGGGAAGCTGCCTGGTTGTTCCTGAGCTCCCCTGTTTCTCTAATAAATCAGTTTTGTTTATTCTACAGTCCTAGGAACCATGAAAACTTGGTAAACAGAACTATATATCTTACAAAAATGAATTCCCAAGGCCCTCCTGTATTCTGAAACTGCTTCTGGGTTGCCTTGGGCCAGCTACTGTGATGTGCTAACTCCTTCCTGATCCATTTATCCTCATCACCAGCTCCCTTCCCAAGTTTTGTTTCCTCGGTTCTCTGTGTTTTGCAACATTTAGTTTGATGAAATTGTACTGAGACAGAAATGAAGGACAAAGGCGTAAGATACGCTTTCTTTAACACAACAGATTTGTTTGCGTTGTAACGAAGACCTAAAAACACATTTTAATTAAAAAAATAAAAATGAAATACCGAAGGTATACTAATTTAAAAAAAAAGAAAGAAAAACAAAAACAAAAACAAAGACTTGCATGGCTTTGACTCAAAGAAGTTGAGTTGGGTGAATGTTTGAATACTTGTGCCATTTTTCAAATCCAGGTGATGCCCAATGATTTTAGAAATAAGAAAAGGGCCCTGGCTGGTGTAGCTCAGTGGATTGAGCGCGGGCCTGCGAACCGAAGGATCGCGGTTTGATTCCCAGTCAGGGCACATGCCTGGGTTGCCAGGCCAGTTCCCGGCAGGGGACATACAAGAGGCAACCGCACATTGATGTTTCTCTCCCTCTCTCCTTCCCTTCCCCTCTAAAGATAAATAAATAAAAATTAAAAAAAAAAAAAAGAAAGAAAGTTACAAAAATCAACAACAACAAAAAAAAAGAAATAAGAAAAGGAATGGAAATAATAAAGTTAAAAGGAGCATGGTGTTTACTCTCTGAATGGCCATGAACCTGATTAGAGCTGTATTTCTGGGTGGGACTCTTGGATGGATTTCTTAACAGATTCTCTTGAGATTCCTGTGTCAAATCAGCTTGTTAAAAAGCAAAGCAACAGGTAGCATCACCCTCACAGTTGGATGCTTTGGACACTGCAGCTGTTTCAGCGGCCTGGGTGAGCACATTGAATTACGGCTGAGACCTATCTCCCTGATGTTAGTGCTTGTCATGGACATCCCTCTTAAAATGATAGCTGGGGAGGGAGATGCACAAGGAGTGCAGGCGGCTACTTTTAATGTAAAAAAGGAACAAAATGTAAAAATGGCATTTACGCTCTTAAAAGATAAATGAAGAATTGTAATCTTGGTATGTCATGCTTGAAATTTATTGAAACTTCCTTTTTTTGATTTCCTCTTTGGAACTGTGCCTAATTTTGTATATAGTATATAATTTAACTTTTTACATGAGTGAGTTTTTGGCTACAAGCTTTTTTATTTGAAAATGTCATAATAGAGGATGCTTACAGTAAAGTTTATATAATCTAAAAATACAACAAGTAAAAAACAACTTTTAATTTTTCTTCCTCTCAGGAAATTGTAGACTGATGAATACCCTCTAGACTTAAAAATGCATATATATTATGTGTTGGAGATGTAGATTTCATTTTCTTTTGTAAAAATTGCATCATACTATTTATACTATTTTGTAACTTTATTTTTTCACCTAATAGTTCATAATCTTCCCTCTGTGTCAATGAGAATTTACTGAGCTGAATTCTCCCTTTTCATGCTCGTAAGTGTATTCGATGTTGGCCTGGATGTAAGAAAGGTGTCAGGAAGAAAGACCAGCCTCCGCAAATAGTTTGCCCTTCTCTCCCTTCAGCCGAAATCGATGAGCCAGAACCTAGAAGCCATTCGGCAGCTGTCAAATCCATTGCACGTCTGCTGGTGACATGGAGGAGAAGCAGCAGCTGGCAGACAAGTGCAGCCTCCTCGGTTCTGTATATGGTGGGTGGGGGGGGGGGCAGCAGATGGACATACTTCTGCTGTTGTCCATTTTTAAAGCTGTGCTTTCCTTTCGGTGTTTCCTTTTATAGTCATAAACATTTTTAGGGAAATGCTTCTAAAAAATGACTTAGATAAATGACAGAATTTAGCCATAGACCCTCATTACCCAAGGTAATTACTGGTAACAGTATATTCTAGTTCTTTTTTCTGTGCCTTCTGTTAAATGTGTTGCTAGAGATAGCACTGTGACCTTCCCCACCAAAACTCATCACCACAGTCTGATCATGAGAAAAGCATCAGGAAAAGCCCAGTTAAGGAACATTCCACAGAATGGGAGGTGATTGTGCCTCAAAACTGTCAAGGTCATCAGTGACAAGGCAAATCTGAGAAATCATCAGAGCCAAGGGCAGCGTAAGGAGACCCAGGGACCACACGAAGGTGGTGTGCTGGAGGAGATCCTGGAACAGAAAAAAAAAGGCACTTGGGAAAAGCTTAGGATGTCAGGCTAAAGCATGGACTTCACTTAACAGTAATAACATGTCAGTACAGGGACAGCAATTGGGACTTGTGCATCACGCTCAAGGAAGGCGCTAACAATAAGAGAAACTGAGTTTGGATTTTATTTAAACTCTATGCTATATTCACATCTTCTCTGTAAACCTAAAACTATTCCATATAAAGTGTAAAAAGATTTTATTTATTTATTTTTACAGAGAGGGGAAGGAGAAAGAGAGGGAGAGAAACATCAATATGCTAGAGAAACATCAGTTGCCTCTCGAGCACCCCCAGTTGGGCACTCGGCCAGCAACCCGGGCGTGCGTCCTGAGCGGAATTGAGCCTGGCGACCCTTTGCTTTGCAGGACCATGAACGACCCACTGAGCCAGACCAGTCAGGGCAATTCTATATAAAATTAAAAAATTTTAAAGTATCATGATTATACAGTATATACAGTTTTATATTTTACTTTTCCTTATTACATTATATTTTTTAAAAAATAATGAATGTTACTATTTCTCAAAACGAATATGCTACAACTCATCTATATTGTGTGGGATATATATATTATATAAATTGTTTCTTATAACAAGTAACGTTCTGATAAACAGCTGTATCGTTTATGGCCCTGTTTTAAAAGAATTTAAAAAATTATTTTTTAAGAATGTAATGATTTGCAGAAATATATTCCCATATTAATTTTTTGAGAGGTAATCGATTCTTAAAAGTGGAATTACTGGGTCAGGTTAAATGAAGTGGTACACATTTTGTCCGCGTGTGTTACTGAAAGACTACTCTCACTTGTAGTCATACCACCAGTGCAGACAGGTGCCGGGTCAGTGGACCCCCTGGCATGGAGGATCATCTTTTTTTCTTAAATCTTTTTTTAAAACTAGCATCTTGCTGAGGTAATCTGTGTTTCTTTAATCACTTTTGAATTTAAAAATCTTTTCCTTCTTTTCATTATGCTACTTCTCTTAACGATGATCTGTTCGCAGCCTTTGTCCCACTTAAATTTGTGGGTTTTTTTTTTTTTTTTTGTCAGTTTTGCTTGAGCCCTGTAGATAGGGAACATAACTTTAACCATGAACACAGAAACAGGTGAGATATTGGGTGTCATAAGCACTCCTTTATTATGGTGCTATACTGCAACTAGAAAGAGGAAAAAGTGTAATTTGTTATTACAAAATCCAGTGTAATTGAAATTTGTATCATAAGAGGTAGAAATAATACTAAGTAATCAAACCATCATTGGAAACCTAAAATTAATACATTATATGTCAATTAAATCTCAATAAGACTGGAAAGAAAAACAAATAATAGTAAGTAGTAAGTCAATTCCCTTGTATACAGGTTATTATTTTGGAGCAACATGTGAATTTTGGAAATGTTGGAGTGTTTAAAGACTTATTTACACTTCTTGCCTTTATTCATTAAGGGATCTACCAGATCAAAATTGGTAAGTTTTGTGACCATATGGTAATATGCGAAAAACCCCACAAAATTGTATCGAATGTAGTTCAAGCAATATAAATAATAGTCTATAATAATATTTTGTTTAGTAGTGATGAAAAACTAATTGTTAGCAAATGATTTTATTATACTGTGAAATTAGAACCAACCGTTATTTTAATGCTCTCTCCCCCACCAAAAGAACCCGCAAAGTTTTCTCTGAAATATAAAATGAGTAACGATGGGAAGCTGAGGATGTGGTGGAAGATGAAGAAGTGAAAACGCAGTGACCTTGGATCTGTGATACCGGGTCAGCCACGGATGAAAGGCAGTTCAGTCTCCGGGTTCCGTTTATTTTGGATCTGCATGCCTGGAATTGCCCTTAAGAGAGAGGGGCCCTGCAACCCGCAGGCTGCGTGTTTTTTCCCCATGACTGCAAATGCCAGACATGCTCTGAAACTGACTGTGGAGCCGCTCATTCACCCAGGCCTGATGGCTGGCACGCTTCCTAGCTTCCTCCGGTTTTGGTGGCAGACAGACGTTTAGAAGCCTTGTATATGCGTGTGTGTGTGTGTATGTGTGTGTGTGTGACTTTAGCTCTCTGTAGGTTGTTTTCCTCTTTTGGGCTTAGGCAATATGTGATTTTAGATATAAAAAGCTTCCTGTATCCCTTTCATTTTTACATTCTTTGTAAATTTCACCATTTATCCTGTGCTCACCTGAATTAAAATATGTATATGAAATGACTTATTAGAAATCTTTTTGCCCTGGCTTCTGTGGTTAAGTAGATTGTGTGCTGGCCTGTGAACCAAAAGGTCACTGGTTCAATTCCCAGTCAGGGCACACACCTGGGTTGTAGGCCAGGTCCCCTGTTGGGGGTGGTGGTGCAAGAGGCAACTGATTGATGTTTGTTTCACACATCGATGTTTTTCTTCCTCTTCCTCCCTCTCTTTCCTTCTCTATGAAAATAAATTTAAAAAATCTTAAATAAAAAACTTGTATTTAAAAATAAATGAAATATTTTCATCACAGATCATGGTACGTGTGTGTGTGTGTGTGTGTGTGTGTGTGTGTGTGTGTAAGATCATGTGGAAAATGATTTTCAAAGTAAAATTGTGTGTATTAAATAAAATATATGGAATCAGGACAATAAAGGACCTTTTAAAAATATTTATTTATTTTTAGAGAGAGGGGAAGGGAGGGAGAAAGAGAGGGAGAGAAACATCAATGTGTGGTTGCCTCTCACTTGACCCCCACTGGGGACCTGGCCTGCAACCCAGGCATGCACCCCGACTGGGAATCGAACCAGTCACCCCTTGGCTTGCAGCCTGAGCTCAATCCACTGAGCTACACCAGCCAGGGCAACAAATGACCTTTTAAATGGGAAATGTGAACAGAAAGTTTTAATACTTTATCCTATTTTTTTCAAGCTACCACCTGAGAATGGAAGTACTTATACTACAGTTATTATTATATAAAGGTCTGACTCCTTTAGTAATATAATGGTGAAATGTTCTGTGAGGTGTTTTATTCAGTCCTTTTGAATTTTTCAGTCAATCTTGGGGGTGGGGGGTACAGGTGCACACCTCGGGTGACTGGGGGTGAAACTCTGCAGTCTGCCACAAGCTCTGTGTGACTTTTAAGACTTGCTGTGTATGAAGAATACATGCAGATTTTAATAGTTTCTATAATACATCTTGTTTATTTTAATATGAAATGTTTTAATTTGCTTACTAATAAAATTATTAACCCTTCCACTCCAATGTACAGGTAAGAATGTTTCTGCTAGAAAACACGCTAGGTATATCCTTGACTTTGGGACAGCCTTGGTTGACTGTTAACATAGTTTCATTCAAATAGCTTTGTAATAGATGCAGGAAGAACAGCTTAAGATCTGCATGGTTCAGGAGATGCAAAGCAGAATTTTTATTTGAAGTGTTTGAGCAAAAGTCCACAAGTTTTCATGATTTGAGTAATGCCTCAGTGCTTCATGTTCACTTTTCATAAATTCATCTAATTTGACAAATATTCTAGTCTCTAGGACTGAAAAAGTGTTTGTCTTCATGGAATTTACAATGTAGTTTTCCCTGTGATTTCTAACTTGACAGACACATTCTAAAACTAGTTTGAACTTCTTGACTTCGTTTTTCATTAGCTAAAAAAATGTACAAATTGAAACCAAAAACACTTTTATTATCTGGAACATAAATCTGCTGCATCCTGCGGGCGAGAAAATGTATGTGATTCTGTAGATTCTGTTAATTACTGCTAAGAAGGGACTTTCTCATCGCCAGAGTATTGTATTTTAAAATTTTATACACAGCTCGTGATCAAAAAGAATTCATTGTGCCCCTGACGGCGAAGCACTGTGTGCGTTCTGCTTATACTTTCAGCTGTTGAACAGGCAGCCTAATGCCGGGATCATTTATTACTGTGAACTGCCTGGAAATGCTTACAGAGGTTGTGCTGCCTGCAAAGGACCTGACTCATCAACAGTGCCTGCAAATTGCAGGAGGCATCCTCCCCACTCAGCTCGCCCTCACATCTCGGGAGCCATTGTGAGGAGGAAGCTCGGGTTTGTGAAGATAATGTCACTTGAGAGGAAGAAAGGGTGGGGGAATCAACCAACAAAAACAGAACCAGACTCATAGATGCAGAGAACAGACTGATGGGTGCCAGAGGGAAGGTGGTCGGGGCAAAAAGGTGCAGGAATTAAGAAGTACAAATTGGTAGTTGCAGAATGGACCGGGATAATGTAAAGTTCAGCACAGGGAAGGAATATGGTCAACAATATTGTAATAACTGCGTATGGTGCCGGATGAGTACCGGACATACCAGGGGAACACTCTGTAAAGTATATGATTGTCTAACCACTATGCCGCACACCTCAAACTAACGTCATACAATATTGAATGTCAATTATAATTGAAAAATAAAATAAATAAATAAATAAAAGGAACAGATAACGGAGCTGATCCTGGAGACAGGCTCCCAAGTAGGCATGAGGGTAGGAAGAAGGATGTGTGTGCCACTTCCCTTTTGAAATGTGCTTTCCCTTTCTGACTAATTTTTAAAAACCATTTTGAGAATTACAGCAAATTAAGGCGATCAAGAGATTGTGCAGTTTTTGTCTAGTGTTACAGGTAAAGGAAGCTGACGTCTGTTTTATGTGACTTGCCAAGGCCCACATGGTTAATTAGTGGCAAGATATACACATCTAGATTCCGGGAGCTAGTCTTGGATTGTTTTGTACCAGACTTCCTCTTCTGGAGTGCTGATTGCCCGTGGGAGATGATGGGATGTGAAGCTGAAGGGGAGGTCTGAAACCAAGTCCTGAAAGGCATTGTAGGCCACGCATGCTGAGGGATTAGCCTTTGTGTGATGGCGAGCTAGTGATGATTTTAAGCATGGGCGTGATGTTAGATTTGCAGGTAAGAACTCCGTAACTTTGTATACTGAGTCCACACTTAATGATGTATAATGGGACCAATTTTACCATAGTCTAATTGATATAAACAAGAGTTAAGTTCTAAGGCATCTCATCAATATTACAATAAACTGATGTTGAATGGAACAATGTTATTTGAGGACCTGCTGTAATTTGGAGAACGGGCTATGTCTGGATGATTGTGAATGGGTGAACAGACATTATTAGGAAGCCGATGGAGTAGTCCATTCAAAAATTATGAGGCTGAATACAAACAGTGAAGAGAAGAGTGGACTTGTAAGAACAATATAAGGAGATAGAGACAAAATTTAATGATTATTTGAATATTAGTGCTAGATGGAAGTAAAAGGAGAGTGAGAAATTATGTGTTTTGATATTCTAGGGTGTAGAACAAATCACCTTACCAATTAATGGTGCAAACCAAGCGCTATTGTCAATTGTGCATTATTCTGCATTTGGACAGGGTTCTGTGAGGACAGCTTTGGACTTTATATGCTGTATGATCGAGCAGGAATATTCAGGATGGCTTTCTTATTGTCTGGTGCCTGAACTGAGATTGCTGTCGTGCTGGCCAGGAATCTCTTCCCTTGTGGTCTCTCTGCATGGTTAGCTTCAGCTTCCGCCTGGCAGGTCAGTCTCACAGTAGTCTGACTTTTTACCCGGCACCTGGCTTTTCCTCAAAGTTCAAACTAGAAGCTGAAGACTTTCTTAAGTGAGTACAGGAATCCCACAACGTTCTTTTCATGGTGTTCTATGGGTCAGAGCAGTCACAAGGCCAGAGTGGATTCAAGATGACAGGAAATAGCCCCATCAAATAATTCATGGGTACATATTTCATTCACCACAATCTGCCCTCTGGCCACAAATTGTTTACATTCTTTCACAGGCAAAAAACACTCACTTAGCAGTCTCATCCCATTACAGCCTCACACTCAGACTCAAATTCCAGAATTTTATCCATTGACACATGTCTAGGTACAGGTGAAGTGTGTTGGGTGTGATTTCTCAGGTGCAGAGACCTATGAACTAAAAGGATGAGTTACCTGCCCCCCTCTTCCAATATGGAGTGGGAAGGTAGGCGCAAGTGGGTTCTGGGGCTCTGTAGCAGGTGGCGGTCCATAGCAATTCCGAAGTCCAGCCAATTCCTCCTGTCTTGGGGAGAGGAGAAGCACGTTGATTCAGGCCAAGTTCTCACTGGGAATGATTTCTGCAGTTTTTGCTTCCATTTTCTGGGTCATTCTCTTTCCAGTGAGAAATGACTCTGTTGGCAACTGAACAGCTTTTTCAGTCTGCTTCCAGCCCATGAAGGTTTGGGGACCCCGAGGCCTATTTTCATTTTGGAATGTTTTGTTTTATTTTACTTTGGTTCAACCTGGTGTAGCTCCCAACATGTTAAGAGCTTCCTGTAAGTGAAATTGCAGTCTACTCTGTTGGACACGTGCCACACCCACAAATACTTTTGAGAGGGGTTTGTCCTTCTCCGCTGCAGGCTGGCTGTCGGGTTGCTGGGTGACAGCACTTTCAGAGTCTCAGAAGCACCTTTGTCTAGACAGAGTCTAGAAGGCAGGTCCTCAGATCTTGGAGGTTTTGAAAAAAGTCTTACTTCCTTGATCTTTATCCTTACTTCCTTGATCTTTATCCTGAAGACATTTTTACTGGCCGAACCTATTTTGGTCTTTTCCTAGGGACGAAAGACTATGTCTTACTCTTGTGCTGAGAGGGACTGCAGAGGAGAAGCATTTTCACTGTTAGGCCCCTAAAGTCCTGGATCCTCTGATTTATGCTTTGAAAACTGAACAGTTTTCTTCTTAGCTTGTCTTGCTCATCCTTTACTTTATTACAGGCAGCTGGAAGAAGCCAGTCGCACTTTTCACTCTGTGACTGGAATCTCTGTCACCTTAGGTTCTGTTGGATTCGTTTGATCTTCTTCCTCTGGTGCACGTGTCTGTGAAGGCTGTTTCGCTGGCTTCGCCAGTGCACAGCTTGGGCCCTCTTTTCTCCAGCCTTCGGTGGCAGTTCTCTCACCGCCCTTGCAGCTTCCACGAACGGCCTCCTCGAGGCCCCCACACAATGTCCACTCCCAAGGCCAATGCCACACACTTTAGTTTTGTGTCAGGGCACCACCGCATTTCTAGATACTGATGTGCATATTGCTATTGCATGACAAACCACCCCCATACTTCGTGGCTTCAGGGGACAACGACATTTATTTACTTACCACCCTGCAATTTGGGTTCTTTTTGGTGCGAAGAGCTTCTCGCTACTCTTACAAGGCATCTGCTAGGACTGCAATGCCCACAGTGGCTTCCTCACTCTCATGTACGGAGCCTCAGCGGGATGGTTGGAACATCTGGAGCCTGGCTAAGCGTCTCTCTGTTCTCTGTACAGCCTGTTTACAAGGCTGGCGTGGGCTTCCTCAAACCATGGTGGTCCCGTGGCTATCTGACTTCTTATACATACCTGCTGGCTTTTATTTCCAGAGCACAAATGCAGAGGAAGCCAGGCTTTCTTAGTGCCTGAGCTTGGAAACCCAGACTGTTACTTCAGTTGCATTCTATTTGTAAAAAGGGCAAACCCCGATTCAAGGGGAGACAAATAGCCCTCGCCTCTCAGTGGGAGAACTACAAAGAATTTGAAGCTGTCACAAATCCACTGCACGACGATCGTCCCTAGGTGGTTCTGGTTTAGGTAAATTTGGTAGTTTATGACACCTTTCACTTTGACTAGGTTTTCTGGGAAAGGTCATGTTTTCCTTTTGGAGACATTTAAACAACCAAGTCCAAAACAAAACAAGACAACCACAACAAAAAGAAAATGAAACCCATTCTGCCAAAGATGTGGACTCACTTGCTGTACCTCCCCTTGCCCTCTCCCCACAGTAGAGTTCTGTTACCGTTTTCGCGTCCTCCACCCATTATGTGAGTTTCCTCTTCTGTCAGCCAGCTGTTGACAACATCTCTTAAAATTTCTGTATCAGCCCTGGCTGGTGTAGCTCAGTGGATTGAGCATGGGCTGTGAACTAAAGGGTTGCTGGTTTGGTTCCCAGTCAGGGCACATGCCTGGGTTGTGGGACAGGTCAGGTCCCCAGTGGGGGGCCATGTGAAAGGCAACTGAATTGATGTTTCTCTCCCTCTCTTTCTCCCTCCCTTTCCCTCTCTCTAAAAATAAATAAAATTCTTAAAAAAAATTTTCTGTATGATCTCTACCACCTTTGCTTTTTTCTCTTCCACTTCCCAGATTCTGGTGTCTGTACTTTTTTTATGTTGTTAAAATCAGTATTATTATGTATCATGATGTGTCCATATTTAATTCCATGCTTTGTTTATAGGTTAATTTTTAAGTCTGATCATTAATGATAGATTTTATGCAACTGTGACTATGTAAATATTCACTAAAGAGTCAGTGCGCCATAATTATACATTTTTCGTATAAGTTGGTAGAGACCCCCCAAGTCTCTACCAATTTTTTCTTGCCTTCTTTTCTTTAATTGTATTCTTGTGTTTTCCAACATCTCAAGCACCTGTGTTTCCTAGACCCTCCTCAGCTGGAGCCCTCTGACCCCTGTCCCAATCGGGGCAGACAGCGCTGTTGTCTGTGACTTAGTCCTCAAGTTTGGGCTCACTATTTCTGAGTTCCCATGACTTCTATTTTTTACATTTTACTCAAAAAATATTTCCAGATAACTTTTCCAAAATGTGTATATGGGAAGTCTTCTGAAAATGTGAAAATTTCCCATCTGAAAATGTGTCTATTCTGATCAGAGTTTTATTTCAGCATTGTTGGAAACAAAATTCCTAGGTACTTAGAACACTGTATCTTAATTGTGTATAAGTAAATGTAAGGTGACATAATTGCTTGTTTTGCTCCCCACAAGTCTATGTTATCGTCTCTATTGGCCTACTTCATCATTGCTCTTTCTTTTTGGTCTTCATGTTTTTGAATTGTAGAAATTGCAACAGAAATTGCAGACATGAGTTGGTTTTACTTATTGGTAATTAATTACATTAGATGACAAACTTGTAACATTTTACCTAAATGGAAATCATAATTGTGAAACAAATAGATAAGCTTTTACTTAAGACTGCAAAAATGTTTGGAGTATCTCCTCTTAGTCTTTATTTAAGAATCTCTTCACTTTTTAAACTGGTGAGATAAGGTGGCACTGTCTAAAACTCTTATTTCAGAAAGGTTTTTCCCTGCAGGTGAACTTAAGCTTTATCTTTCAAAAACACAGTGAACAAAATATAAAAAGCTTTTAGATCCCATTGTAATGGTACTCTTAGGTCAATTCTCTTATCCCCCCTTTGAAATAACTGTTGAGAAAATAAATGGTTGAAATACAAAATTCATTAGCATTCATGCCTGGAAGAAAAATGTCCTTTATTGTTTTAGTTTAATGAATGGAATAGTCTGTGAGTCACTACTGAAGTTTTTCAACACCTGCAGAGGGGTGAGGTTTGAAGCTTGTGATCTGTAATGAAGGAAACTGGATTAAGCATTCACCCTTTACATAAATTATAAACATGTGAAATAACACTGTGGAAAACATTGCCAGAAAGCAGGGACTACGTAAATAGCAGGTCATGAGACAAGCAAGGTGCTCGGTTGGAAAGTCCAGAGCCAGTGGCTTGCAAAAACCACCTGAGCTTGTATATAAATGAGGGTCCTTAACCAAGCCAGCCAGTCACAATGGAAGGAACACAAGCATTAACTGGTTCCAGAGCCATGATACATACCAAGATGTCATTTTTTTCTCTGTAGCAGATTGTGAACTTCATAAACTGTTTATAGGTTTGCTATGTCTAGCAAAGCAAGGCACCTTTACATATATAGCCTTTGGTAGTGTATATGTATATATACAATGTACATAGAGTATTTGTGCATATATTTGATAAAAATATATATATATATTACAATTTTGAGGAATGCATTTCATAGTATGACTTGTGAACTTCACTACTCACATTTTACACACTGTGAAAGAGATCTTCTAGTGTAGTCAGAGTTTTACATGTCAGTCCTGTTGGGATACCCCACAGTGTCCAGAGCCACAGCCTCAGTGGTAAGGAGTAATGTGGAGAAACGGTGGTGGGTGTGTACTTCCCAGGCCCAGCCTTATCCACTGCCAAATAGATCCAGACCATTACCTGTACCTGCCATCCTCCAATGTCTTTGGATTTCAGAGAAGTTCTACTTTTGTTCTGAACATTCCCTCACAAGACTACTTTACTGCTTAAAGGGACAGCAGTATTCTTTTCAGAAAATATATTAAAATATGATAAACTCATTTTTTTTAATGTACACACTTCCACATGCAAACTTTGTGTGTTCAGCCCCAAAACTTGGTAAATGGCTGTTTGTATACTTGGCAGTTTCTACACTGGATGCAATCTTTTTGATGGCAGTGACTTCCACCCATTGTATATGCTGGCAGACCTAGCAAGAGTTTTGCACATACGAGGTGCTCAGTAATGTCTGTTGGATGGCATTAGTTAGATGCAGTCCTGTTGCTATTATTACTTCCCTTTAACTCGAAGTCTACACTATGTTAGTGTATTGAAAGTACAGTAGCATTGCTCCCAGTGTTCAGGGTCATTGGGAAAAACATATTAAATTTGACTTATACTGAGAGATAAATATGACCCAAACTAAACAATGACATATAGTTTTCTTTTATTTATTTGTTGGTTGGTTTGTTTTTTGTTTTTAATTTTCTCATTTTTTTTGACTGCCATTTATTCCCCCAGACCCTCATCTACCTCCATCCACTGTTCTCCCCTCTGCACTCACCGCCCTGGTGTCCACGTTCAGGAGTTCTTTCTCTCTCTCCTTTTTTTTCCCCTTTGGCTTTTTTGCTCAATCTCTCCACCCCATCAAGCCTCCCCAGAGCTCTTAGCCTGCTCTCTATGAGCCTGTCTCTATTTTTCTTGTTAGTTCAGTTCGTTTATTAGATTCCAAATGTAAGTGAGATCATACGGTATCTGTCTTTCTCTGACTGGCTTATTTCACCTAGCATAGTGTTCTCCAGGTCCATTCAGGCTGTCACAAATGGAAAAAATTTCTTTTTATGGCCAAGTAGTATTCCATTGTGTAAATGTACCATAGTTGTTTTATCTCTTCTATTAATGGGCACTTGGGCTACTTCCAAATTTTGGTTATTGTATATAATGCTGCAGTGAACATGAATTTTGTCTTCAGGTAAATTCCCAGAAGTGGAATTGCTGGGTCATAAGGCAGATCTATTTTTAATTTTTGAGGTTACTCCAAACCGCTTTCCACAGAGGCTGCACCAATCTGCATTCCCATCAACAGTGCATGAAGGTTCCCCTTTCTCCACATTCTCCCCAACATTTATTGTTTGTTTATTTATTGATGATAGCCATTCTGACAGGTGTGAAGTATATTGTGTTTTCATTCGCATTTCTCTAGTGATTATTGACTTTGAGCATTTTTCATATGTTTATTGGTCATCTGTGTGTCTTTAGAGAAATGTGTATTCAGGTTCTTTTCCCATTTTTTAATTAGATGTTTATTTTTTTGGTGTTAAGTTTTGGAAGTTCTTCATAAATTTTGAATATTAACCACTTATCAAATGTATTGGTGAATATGTTCTCCCATTCAGTGGGCTGTTTTTTTTTAAATTTTTTTGAAGGTTTCCTTTGCTGTGCAAGAACTTTTTAGTTTGATGTACAGTGGGTACCTCAATACTCATGGTTAATGTATTCTGAAGAGTGGCAAGCAAGCAATGTTGATGAAGCATTTTCTCCTGCTGGGTGGCATTATGACTCATACAAGTTCTAGCAAGTGTGAAGAATGGCGAGCAAGCACTGTGTGCTGAAACAGTTTTTCTTGTCAAAATGAGACAAGTACGGGGCTTGACGAGTTCTGAAGCTGATGAGTACTGTGGTGCCACTGTATCCCATTTGTTGATTTTTTTCCTTTTGTTTGCCTTGCTAAAGGAGATATATCAGAAAAAAATGTTGCTATGAGAAATATCTGCTATTTTACTGCCTATGTCTTCTGGAATTTTTATGGTTTCAAGTCTAACATTTAAGTTTTTAATCCATTTTGAGTTTATTCTTGTGTGTGGTGTAAGAAGGTGGTCTAGTTTCATTATTTTGCATGTATCTGTCCAATTCCCTACACCATTTATCGACTAAACAACCTTTATCCCATTGTATGCTTTTGCCTCATTTGTCAAATATTAATTGGCTGTAAAGGCATTGGTTTATTTCTGGGCTCTTTATTCTGCTTCATTGATCTCCATGTGTTTTTATGCAGGTACCATACTGTTTTGATTACTATGGTCTTGTAGTATTGCTTGGCATCAGGTAGCATGGTTCCTTCAACTTTGTTCTTCTTTCTCAAGATTGCTGTTGCTATTCAGGGTCCGTCATGGATCTATATAAATTTTTGGAATGTTATAGTTCTGTAAAATATGCTATTGGTATCTTGATAGGAATTGTGTTGAATTTATAGATTGCTTTTGGTAGTATGGACTTTTTAATAATGTTAATTCTTTCTACCCATGATCATGGTATATGCTTCTACTTATTTTTATCGTCTTCAATTTCTTTCTTTAATGTCTTATAATTTTCTGAATACAGGTCTTTTACATCCTTTGTTAACTTTATTCCTAGATATTTTATTCTCTTTGAAGCAATTGTGAATGGGATTGTTTTCTTAATTTCCTTTTCTGTTAGTTCATTATTGGCATATAAAAATGCAACTGATTTCTGTTTATTAATTTTGTATCCTGCTACTTTACTGAATTCATTTATTGTAGTAGTTTTTTGATCTTTATATATAATCTTTAGGGTTCTTTATATATAATATCATGTCATCTGCAAATAATGACTGTTTTACTTCTTCCTTTCCAATTTTGTTGCCTTTTATTTCTTCTTGTCTGATTGCTGTGGCCAGCACTTTTAGAGCTATGTCGAATAAGAGCAGTGAAAGTGGATGTCTCTGTCTTGTTCCTAATCTTAAGGGAAAAGCTTTTAGTTTTTGCCCATTGAGTATGAAGTTGGCTGTGGGTTTGTCATATGTGGACTTTATTATGTTGAGTTGTATTCCCACTTTGCTGAGAGTTTTGATCATAAATTCGTGCCATATTTTATCAAATGCTTTTCTTGTATCTATTGATATGATCATGTGGTTTTATCTTTCATTTGATTTATGTGGTTTATCACATTTATTGATTTTTAGATATTGTATCAACCTTGCATCCCTGGAACAAGTCCTAGTTGATCATGCTGTATGATCTTTTTAGTACATTGCTGTATTTTACTATATTGCTGTATTTACTATAATGCTGCAATATTGCTTTGCTATGCAAAGTATAGCAATATAGTCATTAAGACTCAATTACAACAGGAACGCCCACAAAGCATGGACAGGTGATATTCCTAGAGCACTCAGCTCAAATGATCAGGGAGACTATATGACTGAGTCCCACAGAGAACCTACTAAATAAGGCCACACTACCAAGACCACGAGTCATAGCAGATCTATGTAATACAAAAAAACAAAACAAAACAAAACAAAACAAAACAAAACAAAAACCAAAAAAAGAGGCAGCCAACATAGGAAGACAAAGAAACAGGCCCCAAATGAAAGAATGGGAGAATTCTCCAGAAGAGCTAAATGAAATGGAGGAATGCAATTTATCAGACATAGAACTAGAAGTAATGATTATAAGGATGCTCAACAGCATGAAAAAGACTATAAAAACCATAAAAAAGGATGAGTTAGAAATGAAGAATGCAATATCTGAAATAAAGAATACACTGGGAGGAATAAACAGGTTAGATGAGGCAGAGGTTTGAATCAGCAATTTGGATGACAAGGTAGAAAATGCATCCAATCAGAGCAGTGAAAATGAAAAAGAAATTAGAAAATAAGGATAGTTTAAGGAAACTTTGGGACAACATGAAGCATAACAACATCCACATGATAGGGGTACCAGAAAAAGAAGAGAGAAAGCAAGGGACTGAGAACCTATCTGAAGAAATAATAACCAAAAACTTCCCTAACTTGGTGAAGGAACAAGACACGCAAGTCCAGGAAGCACAGAGAGTCCTACAGAAGGCGAACCCTACAGAAGAGGCCCAAACCTGGGCCTGTCTAAAAAAGACATGTCATATTTAGAATAGCAAAGGAGAGACTCTCAAAAGCCACAAGAGAAAGGCAGTTAGTTACCCACAAGGGAGCTCCCATAAAATTGTCAGTTGATTTTTCAACAGAAAGATTTCAGGCCCGAACAAAAAACAAAGCCCAGCCCTGGCTGGTGTGGCTCAGTGGATTGAGCGCGGGCTGTGAACCGAAGGGTCATGGTTCGATTCCCAGTCAGGGCACATGCCTGGGTTGCAGGCCAGGTCCCCAGTGGGGGCCATATGAGAGGCAACCACACATTGATGTTTCTCTCCCTCTCTTTCTCCTTCCCTTCCCCTCTCTCTAAAAATAAAGAAATATTTAAAAAAAAAAAAAAACAAAGCCCAAAGTGAGTAGAAGGAAGAAAATAATAAAGATCTCTGCAGAAATAAACAAAGTAGAGTCTAAAAAACAATAAAAACAATCAATGAATTCAAGAGCTGCTTCATTGAAAAGATAAAGAAGATTGAGAAATTTTTAATTAGAATCATCACGAAAAAGAGAGAAGACCCAAATAAATAAAATCAGAAATAAAAAAGAAGTAACAACTGACACTAAAGAAATACAAATGATTGTAAGAAAATATTACAACTATATGCCAACAAATTGGACAACGTGGACAAAATAGATAAATTCCTAGGAACATACAAACAATAATCCAAAACTAAATCAGGAAGAATCAGAGAATCTGAAAAGGCAGATTACTAGAAATTGAAGCAATAATTAAAAAACTCCCAAAAACAAAAGCCTTGGACTGGATGGCTTTGCAGCTAAATTTTACCAAAAGTTCCGAGTACTAACACCTCTCCTCAAACTATTCAAAAAAATTCAAGAGGAGGAAGACTCTCAAGCTTATTTTACAAGGCCATCATTATTATCTTAATTCTAAAACCAGATAAAGACACCACAAAGAAAGAAAACGATAGACCAATTACCCTGATGAACACAGATGCTATGTTCATCTATGAAGGGTGGGGTGAGAGGTGAAGCTATTGCTTCCCCCCAGGCCAATGCCTCATGGAGGGAGTGCTCTGCCCAAGAAAGATGACTTCTGTATTATGTGGGATGACTCAGCACTGGGATCCTGGAGACTGACCCTTCGGCTCTCTCTCCGGAGCCCCCCACCCCAGACTGTCCTCACGCAGCTCTAGTCTGCTTTGCTCTCTTTCTGCTGGAGCCCAGGGTAACTGGCTGCAAACTAAATTTTGTGTTTTGGCCCCTTAAGGGGTGGTTGCATCTCTACCTTCTCATGGGCAGAGAGAAACCTTTCTGCTTCTCACAGCCTGATATCATGTGGGCACATTTCCTGATTTTTGTTCTTCAGGCCGAGAAGCCTGGCTTGGGGTTTAGACCCCACACTTCTCAGGGGAAACCCCCACAGCTGAGCACTCCCTCTAGATACTCAGCTGACACCTGCGCGAGCCCAGCCAGCCCTCTCGTGCCTCTGCACTTTCTACCAGCCACAGTGCATTCTGTCTGTCCTTGGTTATAAGGCTTCTCTCCAGCTATACTTCAGCTGCTTATTCAGGATGATTGATCTATAATTTAGATGTATTCCAGTTTGGTCCTGGAAGGAGGAGAGTGTAGTTTCCATCTCCTCTGCTGCCATTTTGGATCTTGTTTTATAGGAGCATGTAAAAACCTGGTCTTTTGTTTATTTTATTTTTATTTTTATTTTTAATCAGTATTTTTTAATCGTTGATATTGTACAGTTTTCTGTCTTTTACCCCATCCCAGCCCACCACACCAGCCCTCCCCACCTTCCTCCCATTTCCACCCCCCATAGTTTTTGTCCATGAGTCCTTTATACTTGTTGCTTTAACCCGTTCCCCTTTTCCCCTGAAATTCCCTCCCCTCCCCCTCTGGTCACTGTCAGACTGTTCTCAAATTCAGTGTCTTTGTATATATTATGCTTGTTTCTTTGTTTTGTTGATTAGCTTCCTATTAAAGGTGAGATCATATGGTATTTGTCTTTCACTGCCTGGCTTATTTCGCTTAGCATGATACTCTCCAATTCCTTCCATGCTGTCGTAAAGGGTAGGAGCTCCTTCTTTCTGCTGCATAGAATTCCATTGTGTAAATGTACCACAGTTTTTTGATCCATTCATTAACTGATGGGCACCTAGGTTGCTTCCAGCACTTGGCTATTGTAAATTGTGCTGCTATGAACATAGGGGTGCATAGATTCTTTTGGATTGGTGTTTCAGGGTTCTTAGGATATAATCCAAGCAGTGGAATTGCTGGGTCAAAAGGTATGTCCATTTTTAGTTTTCTTAGAAAATTCCATACTGTTTTCCATAGTGGTTGTACCAATCTGCAATCCCACCAACAGTGCACTAGGGTCCCCTTTTCTTCACAACCTCTCCAACACTTGCTGTTTGTTGCTTTGTTTATGAAGACCATTCTGACTGGTGTCAAGTGGTATCTCATTGTAGTTTTAATTTGCATCTCTCTGATAGCTAGAGATATCGAGCATCTTTTCATGTGTCTCTGGATCCTCTGTATGTCCTCCTTGGAGAAGTGTCTGTTCAAATCCTTTGCCCATTTCAACAAATATTTTATTTCATAAATATTTTTTATTAAAAAATCTTTGGTTTCATAGGGCTTATATTTTAGTATGGGAAGATATGTTGAAAAGATAAAGTAAAATTTATAGCATGTTAAATCATTAATAGTGATAATTGCTAAGGAGAAAAATTATGCAGAAAGGATGAAGGTAGAAGGAAGATTGGGGGAGGGAGGAAGAGAAAGAGAGAGAGAGGGAGGGAGGGAGAGAGAATGTAGAAAGAGTGAGAGAGTTAGTTTTGGGGAATATGGCCATTGAAGTTCTTGCTAAAAAGATGACAGTTGAGTCATGATATAAAGGAGGTGCAGGAGAGGGACAGGAGTCTCATGGACCCGAGCAGCAAGCCTACTGGTCTACTGAAGGGAATAAGGAGGCCATTTGGCTGCAGCGGACTGAGTCGGGTAGAGTGGTAGGAGATGAGCTCAGTGAAGTAGTAGGAATCAGATAGCGTAGAGCCTTGTAAGCTGTGAGACTGGGTGACATTCTAAGTGGCGTGAGTATAGATTGAAGAGAGAAGAGGACTGATCACTGAGCCCAGAGTGTCTCCAAGGGCTAGAGTTCTGGGAGATGAGAGGGGATAAGCAAAAGAGACTGAAAAAGGAGAGCCAGGAAAGTGGAGAAAAACTAGGACAGTGTGGTGTCTGGAGGCCAAGTGAAGAAAGTGTTCCCAAGGGGAGGAAGTGATAATATCTGTCAGATGCTCTCCGTGCGTCGAGACAGAGGACCGAGAATTAACTATTGGAGTCGGCAATGTGGTGGTTCAGAATTCTTGTTTGAAGGAATAATGGGAGCAGTTGCCTGACTGATGTGGTTTCAAGAAGGAAAAAGAGAAGAGCAATTAGAGACGGTCAGCACAGGTAACTCCTGCAAACATTTTACTTGTGACTGGAGGAGGAGAGCCTTGGCATTGGGAGCTAGGAAATGGGGTCACGAGAATTCATTTAGGATGGGAGAGTAAAACAGCACTTCATAAACTGATGGGAAAGATAAAGTAAAGGAAGGAAAAATTGGTGATACGGCAGAGAGAGGGAACAATTGTTACAGCAGGGTCTCCAAGTAAGCAATAGGCAATTGTATCTGGTATCCATGGCACGTGTGTGTGTGTGTGTGGGTGTGTGTGTGTGTGTAGTGGAAGGTGGCCTTAGCCAGCTGCATGTTCATTCACTGTAGCAAGAGAGAAGACAGAGCATGTAAAGGCACAGGTGCAGGCAGGTGATTAGATGTGGAAGGGGGAACTTGTGAAAACTTTCTTTGAGTGTATATCCAAATGTGTTTTATCCATTTGTCTACATCAGTGATTTTTCAAATGGGTTGCTGCAAGGATTTTTAAAACATACAACACCTGACTATTTAGTCAGGGGCACTGATCTCTTTTCCCTTAGATTGTCAAAAAAATGACAACAACCAACACAACAGTAGCTGTCTGGTATGAATGACTCAAAATCATGTCTATTCTTTTTGGTCAGATTGGCAAAAAATATTTTGGTGTGATGCCGAACTTTAGTAATTCTGTGTGTGTGCTATGAGATGAAAAAGGTTGAAAATCACTGGTTTACATGCATATCTCTGTCTATTTATCTCTCTCTCTCTCTCTCTCTCTCCGTCCATCCATCTATCCATCCACCCACACATGCATACAGATACATACACAACAATTCTGACAAACCAAGTATAAGAGAGAGGTAAGAGTTTGTCTTTTGACAATTGCTGACTCATGTATCTTGAGTTCTGTTGTAATTTTCTGGTCTTTTTGTAAATCTCTTTGAAGTTCACATGCAGTGTCCTTAAGCTGTCACTCCAAGCCTTGAGGAATTGCTGTTAGAAAGCAGCAATAACTCTAGAATATCAGAGTTAGATTCCAGTCCTTTCACTGATTATGTTCTAAAGTCTGGGACTGCGATTATACCAGAGTGAGTAAGAATTGGAATCACTCAGGTGAGTGGAGATTGCTGAAGGTGGCAGTAAAGGAGTCTGCTGGCGTCAGGAACACTTTGAAAAGCATCGTTGGGCATAAGCCCTGGGTTAGAGGTCGTGCGGGAAAAGCCCAGTCTCAGTCATTCCAAATCCAGATCACTCTGTGGACGTACTTGTACCTAATCTCCTGGATACTGACCTTCGACCGTTGAGACTTCACTTTCCATTTAATCTCTGTTTTTACATTTTAAGTTTTTACCTTAATCACCTGTATTCTGGACTAAATCTTCCTGTGACTTCTGATTTCCTGATAATGTTCCAGTCTTCTGTGTTTTAATTTATTAACTTTCAGATCTTTTCAACTCACATTTTTTGCTGATATTTTTCTGCACCTGACAAGCATAATTCTTTTGATGCCTTGAATTAGTATGCTGTAGCCAATTAGACTATAGCAAAATTGATAGGATTTTTAGATTGGGTTTATAAATTTGAATAATTGCTATGCCTGAAATGATCAGAATCATCTCCTAAAATTATGAAATGACTTAACTAGTCAAAATATGATTTTTAAATTCTATGGTATTTATTTAGTCAGCTTAACTGTGTCTCATGATCTACAGTATTGAAAAGAAAGCAAAGACCAATTCTGCAAATATAATAGTGATATAAAACTAAGCCAATCTGTTTTATTACATATAATGCTTTTCTGAAAGAGCAAAAGAGAAAACAACACTAATGGTAGCCTTTGAAATAAATAAAATTATGTAGAAAAGAGATGTAGTTGTGATTTAATTTTAGTACAGAATGTACCCAGTATGATCAGTGCTTTTGTCTTTTTTTCCAGCTCTCCTCTCAAGGTTGTTTATAATTCATTTTGACTGCAACGTGGGTGACGGACAGGAGCAGGTCCAGCCTGTAGACTGGTTCTAGCCGTCATAAAAATAGGATTCAAATGAGCGTATCGAGGTCGTGTTTTGAGTTAGGAGGAGTCTGGCCTATGCAGTCTGCCTACCAGTTTTTTTTAAAAAGCCAGAATGCTTGAATCGAGAATAGATGGTGAGCAACACTTAGTGAGCGCTTGTTATGTGCCGAGCAAACACACACATATATGCTCTCATTTACTCCTTCCAACAGTCATTGGAATGAGTATCATTAAACCATTTTACATATACATAAAGCTAATGTTTTAGAGAAGTTCGTGATACATTTGTATAAGGTCACACAGGCAGTGAGTAAAAGAGCTGCTATTGCAGCCTGTTTAAACAAATTGGAAAGGCGTCACACTTACAACCTCTATGTCTTATTCATGCTCATCCTTTTGATTTTATTATTTACAACAATCAGGAATCATCAAAGAAAACAAGAAAGGTATATTAAAAACCACATTTTATTGTTTTACAGTAAGTGGCATTTTATTGTTCTACACCAAGTGTAGAATGTGTTTTTATAGTGTATTCTCTTTTTTTAGAGATACTAAATAATAGTTATGGTTTGTTGTTCAAATTTATTGCCCAGCAATTTAACTTGGTAGTTTGAATCGACATATTTAAGATGGTGTTATTGGTAGCTTTACCTATTAGATACTGCTATTAGATGGTTGGTAGTGCAGTTGTGCATGAACTTGACTCTTTTTGTTTTCTGTCTCGTGTTTATGAATGGGCCTTGTAAGACAGAGTTATACGGAGGGTGTTTGTAAAGATACTGTGAACTTGGAGGTCGTGGCAGGACATGGCGGCCTTGTGGTGTGTGCAGTTAATCATAAGCAAACACTGTCACAGAGACCCAGTGTTCGATGTCCAGTTTGTTCAACCTATCTCATCTTTCTCTCAAGTTTGGGAATTGTCATATTCATTTTCTTCTTTCAGTTGACATGATTTAGTGAGTGAGTTAAGCAAATTTGCAGAATCTAGGACAGTTTCTTATCAGTAAAGTCAGAATCATGATAGAATTACCTCAAAGGATGGCTGTGAGGATTGAAGATCTAAAGTATTTAGACCAGTGCTGAGTGCATAATAAGTATTTGATAAATTATTGAGGAAGTACATAAAGTAAGTCCTATTATTATCTAGGAAAGGCAAGGAGTGAGTCCATAGCAAACACTGTTTACAAAGAGCTATCTTTCCCCAATATTCATTTATAAATTGTTCAGTGTTTACATTAGCAGTGGTTACACAAAAGCTCTTATCAGCGTTTCTTTTTAGAGCAGGCACTTGCTTTTAGGTGGCCTGCGTAAATTGATTAGCGCTGTTTTCTCAAATGAAAACACTCAGGGATCCAGCGAGAAGCTTTACAGTGTTCTGATCTAGGAAAGTGAGCAGAACCATGTTCTCTGGTTATTTGCTTGCTCATTCATTTATTCATTCACTGTGCAAACATATTGAGTGTGCGCCATATGCACTATGCGTTGTGTTAGGAATAGATAAAAAGGCATGAGACATTTGTGGGAGAGACAGATGCCATCGGGTGGCTAAATATGGTTTGTTGTGTCCGTGGGTGATTCGGAGGGGCCGGTGCAGCTCTTGGGTCCAAGCACCAGTGGGAAAAGGGTGCTGGAGGGGAATTTCCCTGAGGGGAATGATGTTATCTTTCGGAGAGTGCGAGTGCGGGCAAAGGGGCCTCTGTGGTGGAAGAGTGAGCCTGTGAGGCTTTGTTCTCACTTGTTCCTGTTCTCCCAGGACATTTTATCATCTGCTGACGTGCCCTGGAGGCAGTTTGCATGGAATATTTATTAGTGATGTTTTTATGTTCTTCATATTCTAGTTGGTAGGCTCTTCATTTATTCATTCACTGTGCAAGCGTGTATTGAGTCTGAGCCATATGTGCTGTGCTTTGTGTTTTTCCAGTATTGTAGGCCATCAAAAGTTTTAGGAATTTTTAAAAAAGGCAAGGAGATTTCTGAAAGATTTTTTCCCCTGGGTTCTTTTAGCCATAACCAGAGTTCTTAAAATATTTAATGATTATTTCCGTTTGGTTTCAGAAACATTGAAGGAATGCTCCTTCTCGAATTATTATATATTTTTCAGAAGAGTCCACAAACTTATAGATTAATCATCAAGAAAGCATTTGACCGGTCTCTGTATAAAGAAATCTTTTATTGTAATAAATCTTCAAATTTGAGGGTTCATATTTACCTTTTGCAATAGTATCTTTTTGAAATTATTTTTTCCCTTGATCTTTTCATATCACTAAATCAAAGTATAATTTTTGAGAGCCCCGAGAGTCATTGTCAGGTTGATCTGAGGCAGTGCCACAGGGGTGTCCTTAAAGGAGTCTGTTAGCTCACTGGAGGGAAGTTTCGAGATGGTCTACGGGCTGGAGAGCAGGAGATGGGGAAGAACAGTTCAGGGAGGAGGACAGACTGTGTCCAGGCAACACACAAGGACACTAGAAAGAGTACCCAGAACGGAATTTAACTATAGTATCTTTTAGGAGTCACAAGGGAAGAAGACAAATTATATCCAAGTCAGAATGTATTGTGATAAGTAATCCATGAGGATAAAACCAAAATGTTTTAGCAGTTTATTCAATAAATATTTACTGAGTGCCTACTCTCTGCCGTGGGTGGGAGGGAGATAATTTCTACCTGAAGAATTAAGGAAAGTTAATTGTTTATAAATTGTGATACATCCCTTGAAGATTTAAAACGTTTAATCTTACTTATCTAGTTTATTACCATTTGAGAGACAGACTCCTCAGACTGAAAAGTGCCTTTTAATAAAAAAGTCAAATGAACACAACTAACACACTAGCTTTCGTTTGACTATTGTAGTGTCATCAATAATGATAAACGTTTGATTGATTTGATCAACTGAGAATGGGAGCTTTGTCTGACCCAGGAGAGTAAAAGGGCGCTCTTTAAAGCTGGTGAATCATTGTCTGAATAGGTTATATAAAGGCTCCAAGGACTTTTAATATCAATTAACCATCAAATATCTTTTGTGTTTGCTCTTTGCACAACATCATTTGCTCATTTAGCCTCTCTGGGTTTTCATTTTCTTACAGAGTAACTTATAGAAGATATTTGTGAACTCTTCTGATGTTAAATTCAGTTATGGTATTATATGATTGAGATGTTTATATACTTTTTTAAAAAGTGTTCCAAAAACCTAAATTTATTTGTTTTCCCCTTACAGTAGACACTCAGACTCATTCAATGATAACTTGATCCAGTCAGCATCAGTAACGGTAAAGCTTCCATATGGGAAACCTTGAAAGTTATGTAGATGCTTAAAATGAAGCTTGAAAAGTACTGAGAAATTCTAAACTGCGTTAGAAACCTTCTTATTCCTTTTAAACTGCACATTCGTTTTGGTTGCGTCTTCTACACTTGAAACAGACACTTAGGACACCTCTGATCATCAGTTCTTCAGTTTCTTATTTTCAATAGACTGGTTTTTTGAGTAGGTTTGGATTTACAGAAAAATTGAGAAGAGCATCCAATTTTTTTGGAACTGGGGTTAATAGAGCCTATTCTGGAGACTTGTGGGCAACAATGAATGAACATAAAAGTCCCAGCACAGGTTTTCATTCTTAAGCTGCTATTGTTGTTGTGATTGCCTCTTATTCTTCATCATTCCGTTAACTGTTGCTCTGAAGGAGAGCTATGTATATGTCTATGTAGGTTAATAAAAGAGAAACTTTTGCCGTAAACCCCAAATTTCTGTGGTGTCATTAATCATCATCATGTCTTTCCCACCATTTGGTAATTAATTCAGTGATTTTGTTTCTTTTTTCTAACCATGGAGCTTTATAAAAATCTAGGGATTGAAAGGATGCAACATAAGAATGAATAGGTGATTTTTTATATGCAAATCACTTGAAAATGGTTTCTAATCATTAATATAGATGTAATATGCATTTGAAGAATTTTTAATAATTTCAGCCATCTTTTAGTAAAATAAAATTAAAAATATATGGATGAATATTATACAAATTAGAATATATAGAAAACAGAAGCTAAGGTTGAATAAAAGGTAAGGAGTGAAATCACGTTGATGGGTTGTCACCGAAAAATGCTAGATATAACTATCGTACTAATGTATTGCTCTTTAATATACTACAATAATTATAATTCATAGACCTTAAAATATGAAAGCCCTAAATCGTAAGATTTTTGTATTTTAAAAGAAATTTAAGACATTAAATTGCTTCTTTGTAGCAAGTTCCCAGGTGAGTTCTGTTAGGCCTGGTTTAATTGACACACATAGTATTTTTAGTATAATATAATGTCCTTAGATATTTTTGTAATTTAAGTTCTTGCAAGTTGTGACTTGTCTTTATCAGTGAAATCATACTTGACTAGTAAGAGAGTAAGTGAATGTCTTCATTTTTGCTCATTTGTGTTTCAGGAAACAATTGTAATGTCCAAGGGATAGTACAATTATATTTGTGTCAAATAATTTTCAAAATCAGGCTTTTCTGTTCCCATTGGCTTTCAGGGCCGTAGACACAGACCATTATGGTGGTTACCATTGGAAAGGGGTGGGGCGAAGGGATGCAGAAAAAGGTAAGTAAAGAAGGTCAAATGCATGGTGATGGAAAAGATTTGACTTTGGGCGGTTGGTTCGAAATACAATATACAGATGATGCATCATAGAAACCTACACTTGGAAACCTGTATAATCATATTAACCAATGTCACTCCAATAAATTTAATGAAAAAATCAATATACAAAAGTAACAAAAGTATATTAAAGGAAAAAAAGAAAATTGCGAGACATTGTCTTCTAGAAACCAGCATGGTGATAGTAAAGAACCAACGAGCGATTTGCACGTCACAGCCCTTCTCTTGAGCTTCTGGAGAACAGTCTGCAGAAGCAAGCAGGTGGCCGTAGCGCTTACTTGTACTCAGCTCTCATCAAACTCAGTATGTGGTGGAAGTAATATGGGGCCATATCTGACTTTGAACTGCTTTGCTCTGTTTGAAGTTGAAGGTTCTTCATGGTGCAAATAATTATTCAGCAGTTGGCTAGGAACAGGGGGACCCTGCTGTGTGACGCTGTAGGTATGATGTGCACATTTTACAACAGAGAGAAACATTTACATTACGCCTACTGTTACTGCTGATGAAGAAAGATATGTATACACCCCCCCAAACAATTAAAATGAACGTTACAGACAGCACAGTTAACTCTCAGCTGCTCCATAAATTCTTCTAATAAGGTAAATGCTGTTTTAAAAGGTGATAATGTTCCCTGTGTCTGGACTACTGGAATGAATTGAATCTATAGTTCTCAAGATAAAACATAATTAAAATGTATTTATTATATCTATTATATCTATTAATTAGTCTCATTGCTTTGTGACTGCACCAGAGTACTACGTGGAGGTGCACATTACAGCTGGTAATAGGTATTAGGTGGTTATTTGTGGGTTGTTGCCCCATCACTATCTCTATAGAAGTGTACAAATTGACTTAGAGACCACCGAACCAATATAGTTCTGCTTAGAAAAAATATTTAATTTAGAGAAATTTCAGTGACGAGTGCTGATTTAGCTAACTATTACGATCAGAAGTGCTCTATTATCTTTGAATGAGAAACTATAGTCCCATGAAGGTTGTTCATAAGGTTTTTTAGAGGGTGGACACCTAGGCCAGTTTTATCTTTACTAAGCACATATTTCTGCAGAGTTGACCTGAGCCCTTTTTTTAAAGAACCATTACATGATTTCAACGCTCTGACTTATCTCCCCCAGCTTTTCTTTCTGGAAAAGCTCGGACTGCTGCCTTCCCTCTGATGAGTCACTGACAGCTATGTCAGGAATGCAGGTTGTTCCTCATACCTGTTCTCCCTCCTGTAGCCATAGACTTGTTAACTAGGCGTGTGTCTATGCAGAGTTGGGACTGCATTCTTAGCTTCTGTTGCTGCTAGGAACTCCTCTAGTTCTGGCTGGTGGCACTCTTCCAGACGACTTTCAGGCAATATGGTGACATGTCAGAGACTTCAAAGGAAGAGGTTTATTGCTTTAGAATTACTACATTCTTTAATGCGGTTACAAGTCAGATATCTGTGGAGTGCACAGAAGGAATATATCCTTTCTCCAGGACTCTGAAAGGCTAAAGCTTTTGATTGTTTTCTGCAATTAAAGATGACAGGAAAATGGGTTGTTTGAGTCATGTAAATCATCATAAGCTTCCCTGGGTATCATTTAGCCAGACCACATAAGAAAAGGGGAGGAGGGGGGAGTCTTTGATATTCATTGAACAAGGAAGAAGGTCTTTAAACAGCCAGTATCAGCTCTGAACAAAGACTTTTCTGAGCAGAAACTTTCCTAGGCAATGTTTATCCTAGTTGCAAACAGGAAGGAGGAGCGAGGGCTAGAAAGGCAGGTTTTGCTGCAAGGTTTCATTGTATTAATTTTTTATTTCACTAGGAGCAACTGAATCAGGCACACTCCATGATGACTTAATTTTATTTGCAGACAGTTAATTCTGCTGGGAGGGCTGGGGACAGAGGATTGCAGAGCTCTGCTGTGAATAGTCACAATGCGGAGACAGCACTTTTCCTTCACCCACGGAAAGGGCAGGTCCAGGTCAGAGATGAGACATCTGGTTGCTTGCCATTGCCTTTCCTTCCAGCCTAATTTTGGAGAGAGGTGAACATATGTTTTCCTCTGTCCTTGGGTAGCAGGCAGTTAGGACTTTTCTTCTTAGAAGAAGGGAGACATAGGCATATTTAGCGGGTAATGATAATATGTACAAGAAACTCGATGTCTCTGAACAGAAACTCAAAACTGTTGCGGTATTTTCATTTGCAAGGCGGAAAATCTGCTGTGGTGGTATGAATATCTGCAGTGATACAGAAAGCCAGGACGAAAGTAGGTTTCTGGGAAATCCATGGTGTTTTTTGCTTCCTGATAATATTACAGCTCTACCCACCGATCCCAGCCAGAGCTTGTCTTGTCTACGTCCCTCTGGGCTTAACCCTGGCTCCCTTGCCTCTCTTGCCAAGGGCCATTCCGTTCAATGGCTAGCCTTGCCTAACTACTGCTCCCCTCGCGAGTTCAGACATTTCATAAGTTAAAACTGCTTATCAAGTGTTCAGTTTTAGCATTTAGTTCAGATGACTTTATACTTTTATGGATCATGATAAAAGAACCCAGGCTTATGTTCTTATTAGATGTGTTATGTCCTCTATGAAAATATCGAACAGATTAAATGTCATCAACTGCTGATTATTTTGATATTCCCTAATTTTTTCAGTGTAACTTTTAACTTACTAATTTTATTGCCAAACTTGTGTAATCAGTTAAAATGCCAGTTAATTTACTTGCCAGTGATTTATTTTATAAGCCTAAAATGGGAGAGTAGTAATGATATTTTATAAACTGGCATTTTTTAATAGTATAAGAAGGCTTTTTTTTTTCCTTGCTTAGGTAAACTAGTTCATGTGGGAAAGCTCCCTCTAGTGTTCCTTTGAGTAAATACAAATGTATTGAAAATTTTTTTGTGTGGTAAAGACTTCTTTTGTTATTTATTTAGATTTTTTATTGTTGTTCAGTTACAGTTGTTCCCATTTCCCCCATTCTCCGCCCTGCCCACCACCGCCTTCCACTTTCAGTCCCCTCTCCCTCCCCCTCCTTGGTCCGTGTCCACGGGTCCTTTATCCGTGTTCCTTGACTTGACCCTTCCCCTTCTTTCCCCCAATATCCTCCTGTCCCCCGACTCTGGTCACTGTCAGTTTGTTCTTTATTTCCATGTCTCTGGTTCTGTTTTGCTCGCTTGTTCGTTCTGTCAATTAGGTTCCACCTTACTGTATCAAATTAAAAGGTAAAGACTTTTTAAAGAGCAATTTGGGATTCATAACAAAATTAAGAGGGAGGTACAGAGATTTCCCCCATCTCTCTGCCTCCACACATCCATAGCCTTCCCCATTATTAGTACGACTGACAAGAATTGTGCGTTTGTTACCAAGGGTGAATCTGTAGTGACACATCATGATCACGCAGAGTAAATAGCTTATCTTAGGGTTCACTCTTGGTTTTGTACATTCTTTGGGCTTGGACAAATGTATAATGATGTTGTTATAATATTATACATAGTATTTTCACTGCCCTAAAATATTCTGCATTCTGCCTAGTCAACTCCGCACTCCTTTTTATTGTCTCTACAATTTGCCTTTTCCAGAACTTACATAGTTGGAATCATGCGTAGCCTTTTCAGATTGGTTCCTTTCACTTATTAATGTGCATTTAAGGTCCCCCTGTGTCTTTCATGGCTTGATAGCTTATTTCTTTTTGGTGGTGCATAATGTTCCATTATATGGATGTACCGCAGTTTATTTATCCATTTATGTACTGAAGGACATCTTGGTTGCTTCCAAGTTTGGAAATGCTGCATAAATATTCTTTAAACATTTGTGTGCAGGTTTGTGTATGGATATAAGTTTTTTGAGTAAATACCCAGGCACATGAATTGCTATATCAAATGTTACGAGTATGTTTAATTTTGTGAGAAACCAGTACTTTGAGTTCTATAACTGCCTTTGAAAATGGCCATATCATCTTGCATTCTTATCAGTACTGTGTGAAAGTTCCTCTTGCTCCTCATCATTACCAGTATTTGGTGTTGCCAGTGTTCTAGATTTTGGTCATTCTAATAGATGTTGAGTATCTCATTGTTTTAATTTGCATTTCTCTGATGACATATGATGTGGTAATAAGCATCTTTTCATATGCTTATTACCATCCCTATATCTTCTTTGGTGGGATGTCTGCTAAGGTCTTATACCCATTTTTAATCAGGTTGTTTGTTTTCTTATTGTTGAGTTTTGAGAATTCTATATATATATTTAGTATAACAGCCCTTTAGGAGAAGTGTGTTTGGCAAATATTTTCTCTCAGTCTATGCCTTATCTTCTTATTCCCTTGATACTGTCTTTTGCAGAACAGAAGTTTTAAATTTTAATGAGGCACACTTATCAATTATTTCTTTAATGGATTGTGTCTTTGGCGTTGTATCCAAGGTCATCTAGGTTTTTTTTCCTGGAGTTTTATATTTTTGCATTTTATATATAGGTATGTACCCTGTTCTGAGTTAATTTTTATAAAGGGTGTAAGGAAGGCCTGTGTCTAGATTCATTTTTTTTGCATGTGGATGTCCAGTTGTTCCTGCAGCATTTGTTGAAGAGACTGTTTTGTTCCATTGCATTGTCTTTGCTACTTTGTCAGAGATTCATTGACTATAGTCAGGTGGGCCTTTTTGGGATGCCTCTTCTTCTCCATTGATCTGTTTGTCTGTTCTTTCACCTGTACCACACATTTTTGATGACTGTAGCTTTCCAGTAAACCGTGAAGTCCAGTGGCATCAGTCCTCCAACTCTGCTCTTCTCCTTCAGGATCGTGTTGGAGATTCTGGGTTGTTTGCCTCTCAGGGCAGTTTGTCTATATCCATAAAATAACGCACTGGGGATTTTGATTGGAATTACATTGAATCTGTAGATTGAGTTGGGAAGAACTGACATCTGGACAATATTGAGTCTTCCTAACCATTAACACAGACTATCTCTCCATTTATGTAGTTTTTCTTTGAGTATGTTCACGAGAGTTTTGTAGTTTTCCTTGTACAGGTCTTGTGTGTAACTGCTTACATTTAATACCTAAGTATTTCATTTTGGGGGGTGCTAATGTAAATGGCATTGTGTTTTTAATTGCAAATTCCACTTGTTCATTGCTGGCAAATAGCAAAGCAGTTGAGTTTTGTATGTCAGCTTTGTATCCAGCAACCTTGCTATAATTGTTCCTTAGTTCCAGGAGTTTATTTTGTTCCTTCTTTCAGATTTTTTACATAGATGATTATGTCACCTGAGAAAAAACAGTTTTGTTCTTTCCTTCCCAGTCTCTAACCTTTTGTTTTCTTCTCTTGCTCTGCATTAGCAAGGACTTCCACTTCCAGTGTGATGTTGAAACGGAGAGGTGATCTTACTGGGTGCCTTGATCCTTGCCTGGTACAGGATCCTAGTATAAAAGCTTTGGGTTTCTCACTGTAAAGTATGATGTTAGCTCTAGTTTTTTTGTAGATAACCTTTATCACGTTGAGGAAGTTTCCCTCTATTCTCAGTTTGCTGAGGGTTTTTTTATAATGAATGGGTGTTGAATTTTGTCCAATGTTTTTCTGCACTTATTGATAGGTCATATGACTTTTTTTTTTTTTTGTCTGTTGATGTGATGGATTACATTTATTGATTTTCAGGTGTTGAACCCGTCTTGTGTACCTCAGATAAATTCCACTTGGTCTTGGTATATAATTCTTTTTATGCATTTTTGGATTCAATTTGCTAATATTTCAAGAATTTTGGTACCTATGTTCATGAAAGTTATTGGTCTATATAGTTTTTTCTCTGCTTTTTTACTCTGTAAGTGATTAGAGAATTGGTATAATTTCTTCCTAAAATGTTTTATGAAATTTATCAGCAAATGCATGTGGGCCTAGTGCTTTCTGTTTTGGAAGATTATTAATCATCGATTCAACTTCCGTACTAGATATAGGCCTATTCAGATCATCTGTTTCTTCTAGTGTGTTTTTGGCAGATTATGCCATTTAAGAAATTAGTCTGTTACATTTAGGATATCAAATAATCTGGGTGTAGAGTGGTTCATAGTATTTTTTAATTATCCTTTTAATTCCCGTGGGATCTGCAGTGGTGCCGCCTTTTCATTTCTGATATTAATAATTTGTTTTCTCTCTTCTTAGTAAGACTCGCTAGAGGATTACTGATTTTTGAACTATTACTTTTAAGAATGTGAGCATGAAGAAAATAATAGAACTGATTTGATGAAAAGAAGGCATCCAGTTGAATAACCAGGTAGTAGGCTGATCTCACATTGAAAATGCTTTACGGCTGGGTAAGGGGCTATGCTGCATTTGAAACTGTAAGTCGTGTAGTGCCAGCATACACAAGTAAAGACCAACTCTTCGGGGTGTTTCTTAGATGCGCCTTTTTTGTAGTTATGGTGAGAAAATGAAAGATTTAACTTTCTTGATTACATTTATATAAGAAGTGTGATTTTCTCATGTTAATGAGTTTGCTTATTTTACTTTTTTATCATGTCTGTATAAATACCCATAACCATTAAAGGAAATATAGAATTATTTTTCACAATTAGCACAACTACTTTGTAAACAAACTACATTATTTTTATTTTGGTAAGGTACAGAACTGTGTGTGTGTGTGTGTGTGTGTGTGTGTGTGTGTATTTTGCCTAACTACATGTAATGTTTTTCCAAAATTTGTTCCTTATACAAATATTATTTATATAAGATAGTCCCAATCTCATTGTAGTCAGAAAAAGCAGTTTACATACATGGTTTTATTCCAGGATACAGAAATCTCACCTTTAATTATTGACTGATACTTGAGTTTCATCTGATTCTTGAGCTCTCAAAATAAATCTAAGATTAAAATGTACATTTCCCTCTGAAAGGGTTGTGGGGCTCACATTTTGACGTCATTAGAGCACATAAAGGTAGCCCTAGGATTCTAAAGATAACTTCACCTCACAGTTTTGCCTATGGTCAGCACTGAATCAAATTAAATGTTCGGTGTTTAATCTGATCTTTTTCCACATCCGCAGCTGATGGTCATGCTTTCCGAGGAAATTAAAGCCTTATGCCTTTCCCTTTGCGATAACTGTCCTTGCTGCAGGTCAGTTCAGACTCTTCTGTTGAATCCTAGATCCCGTCCCCTCTTGGCTACTTAAGGTCATGGCCAGCAATTCAAGCTCTTGCTCTAGATCATCAGTGTCCCTTTCATACTGAGTATTCCCTATTGGAAGCTGTCATTTCTTCCATTTATAAGAGAACCCTCTTCTGACTCTCTTGTACCTCCGGCTACTGCCCTGATAGATTGTCTGTGTAGTTTTGCATGTCATTCCTGAAACTTTCTTTGGAACCCACTCCAGTAAGTCTTTTGCCCTAAGTCCTCATCGAAATTTTCTTGTCAGAGTCACCTATGACTTAATTTTCATTAGTTACTTCTTCTTAGAAACCTTCTTACTTGGCTTCTGGATACTGTTCTCACCTGACTTTACCCCTGGCTCTTGCTGCATTTTCCTTTTTTCATATCTCTCCATCTCCCAAACTATAAGCATCATGTGCCTCGGGAGTTGGTTCCTTAGAAATATTTCTGTCCATGCCAACTCTCTCGGTCTCTCTTCCTGTGCCTAGCCCTGCTCCCTCCTGTTCACTGTGTCTGCTATACTCACTCTCTTGATGAAATCATCTTATCTCATGGCTTTAAATATCATCTATGTGCTAATACCTTCCAGTTTTCCTTTCTCAGTTCTGTTCTCCCAGCTGGACTCCAGACACATGTCTTCAGCTGCCTACTGTCTTCTCCCCTTGTAGAAACAGAACAGTTTCTCAAAATGCACATGTCCCAAACTGATCTCCTGCTCCCTTAAGCCACCCACTTCCCTCACCCGTTCCACTTCAGCTCCGTTTGCCTAGTTCCTCTGGCCAAAACCCAGAAAGTTCACCCATTCCTCCTCTCCTCTCTCACACATTACATTAAGTAAATACATCAACAGATCATCTTGATTGTGCTTGTAAAACTGTCTCCAGATGCCTTCAGCTTCTTCCCACTTTCTTGCTGTTGATCCTATGTGAACCACCATTGTCCCACTCTGGATGGGTGCGGTAGGCTCCTGCTCCATTGCACTGGCCATCTAATCAATCACACAACTGCTCAAGGGATCCTTTAAACACATAATGCAGCACCTGACCTTGGCTTTCCGTCTCACCGAGACTAAAAGCCAAAGTCTTTTCAAAGTCCTGCATGATTTAGATGCCCCCTGTCCCACAATGGCCTCTGGGATAATCTCCTCCCACTCACCCATTCACTCATGTTCAGCCACACTGGCTTCTCAAATGTTCCCTCAACATGCCAGGCAAGTTTTTGCTTCAAAGCCTTGGTACTTGATGTTCTGTTTGTCCAGAAAGTTCCTCCCCCACATCCCTGTAGGACTCACCTTCTTGCTCAACAGGAGTCTTTGCTCAAATATTTTAGAGAAAGTCTTCTCTCTAAAATTGCAAATCTCCCACCACCCCCTCCAAATTTTCTGTCTCCCTTCCCTGCATTATTTTTCTCCTTGGTAATTTTCACTATTTAGAATCCTTTATATTTTACTTCTTTATCACATACTCTCTGCTACCATGGAAGCTTCATGAAGGCAATGTTTTCTTATTCAGCAGCAGCTTTTCACTTCTTCCATCTCCCTACACAGTGCACATCAGACTTACTTTTTTAACTGAATTGAACATTACTGAATGCTTTCATTGTCCCAGCAGTGTGCCAGGCACATTTGCACACTTAATTTAATTTCCCCAGCTTCCCTCTGAAGCAAACATTGTGGTTCCCATTTTGCAGAAGAAAAACCAGATGCTGTGAGGATAAGGTGTCGTTTCTCTAGACAATCATAGGTACTGGAATGGGGCTTTAAACTCGAGACCTCTAACTGCATGCTATGTCCTTTTCTGATATGCCACACTGTGGACTAATCCACTTTGAAAATAAAGATTTTGCTCTTGACAGGGAATTTGGAAAGGACTTGTTCTTACCCATCCTTCACCATTTCACTTCTCATTACATCATCTCCTGTCTGGTGCCCGTCTTTTCCTCTAACACGTAACTAGGCTGTTACTGAGGACTTTCTATTCTCTTGATCCAATTGCATGACTCCCCACCTCCTTTCTGTAAGTTACTCTTGAATAGATGGCCACTTTCACAAATTTGAAGTGTTCAGAAAGGCACAGGTCATACCTCCCAGAGAAGGAAGTCAACGATATGATCAGGGAGATGGAATGGAAGGGAGGAACTGAGCTGAAAGGTTTAAGGAATTTCTCTCTCTCTGATGCTGAACAAGCTCAGAAGCCACCAAGGAAGCAGCAGTTAGAGAGTTACAGAGCCAAAAATGAGTTTGCAGCAAGGTGACTGAAAATATCTAAGAAATAACAAGGAAAATGGGGACGGACTTATAGACGGAGAGCAGAATCACAGCTAGTGGGAGGGGGTGTTAGAGGGTGGAGGGATTGCTGGGGGGGAGGGGATATAAGGGGACTAAACGGCAATGGAAAAAATACAATAAAGATGAAAAAATGCATTTTCTCAAGCAAAAAAATAAAATAAAAACCATTGAATTGTTTAAAAAACAAATAAACATATTTGTTAGCATTAAATAAAATAAAGGGCAAGGGAAAAAAAAGAGAAAATACTAAGAACTAAGGCCTGGTCTGAGAGGAAACTGTTTTGGCTCACGCCCAAGAATCTAAAACCAAGTAATGTGAGTCTCAGAGATTCTTTGCTTTCTGTGGCCCCAGATAGTTTCGTATTTCCTTATTTTCTTCTTTATTGACTAAACTTTTGATCTAAATATTTTGTTTCCACATCTGTAAAAGAAGATAGTGCACATTTAGTTTGACATTTTTGTAATTTTAAATCACCATATTGCTCCAGTTGATTTACAGTCTAGATCTTGTGAAAATTAGACCTCTTTTTACCATGCAAAATGTTTCTTAAAGTAATAATTCATATTTTAACTAAATACAAAGAGTCACTGAAGTACTTTTGGATAAAAGTAAAATGGTTCAAAAATCATTTTTATTTCTTATTAAGATGTTCAGACAGCCTCATGTTAAAAATAACAGACTGCTCTTCCAAAGTAACTGGGACTGGAAAAACCTCATGGCTTCTTAGGTAATGTTAGTGTTTCCTTAACGGGAGTGAGCTATTTCATGATGTGTATATACCATCTGATCACTTTCCATCAGCTGAAGATGAGATTTTAAAAAACCAAATAGGAATTATAACTTAAATGACAAAATTAGACTTTGCTCAAAATGCTGAGCTGATCTTAATGATTTAAGTAAAACATAATTAGAAAGGAAATCTGGGACTTCTAGTCAAGATACAGGCATAGGTAAACACAGCTTGCCTTCTTGCACAACCACAGCAAAGCTCAAAACTAAATTATGAAAGAACTATCACCCAGAATTAACAGAAAATCAAGCTGTATGGAAGTCTGGCAACCAAGGAATGAAGTCACATTCATCCAGACGGGTAGGAGGGGTGGAGACTCGGAGACAGGGAACAGGCAGCCCCATACCCACGTGTGGTGGATAAAAATCGGGAGGGAGACCTTAGGAGCGGGGGATCCCAGCCCCACACTAGACCACCCAGCCCAGGGTTCCAGTGCCAGGAAGATAAGTCCCCATAGCTTCTGGCTGTAAAAACCGGTGGAGGTTTTGGGACAGCGGAAGAGACTGCAGGATTCTCAGGCATCTCCTCTTAAAGGGCCTGCAACAGTCTTAGGACTTACGCAGACTCCCTCTGGGCTCCAGCACCAGGGCAGCAGCTTGGAAGGGCACTGGTGGCATACACGGAGAAACTGAAGTCCCTGGCATCAGGGTGAGTGCTGGGAGACAGCTTCCTCTGGGACAAAACTCCAGAGGCCAGGCAGCAGCCATTGTCCCTTTTCTGAGCCCTCCCAAACACAGAGCCATGTAGAGCAGTGACCCATCAGATCCATCAGCCTGGTTCACACAGGTCACCATGCCCTCACGATTACCTAAGGCTTCCTCCAATCTAACTTATAGGGGCACTGTTCTACAATAGGCCATGCAAGTAACACAGGGAGTCAAAGCAGCTCTACCTAGTACATAGAAACAAATACAGGAAGGCTGCCAAAGTGAGGAGACAAAGTAACATGGCCCAAATGAAAGAACAGAACAAAATTCCAGAAAAAGAACTAAAAATTGGAAATGAACAATCTATCAGATACAGAGCTCAAAACACTGGTTATTAGGACACTCAAGGAACTGATTGGGTACTTCAAGAGCATGAAAGAGACCCAGGCAGAAGTAAAGGTTACACTAAGGGAAATAAAGAAAAAATTACAGGGAATCAACAGTAGAGGGGATAAAGCTGAGAATCAAATCAATGATTTGGAATACAAGGAAGGAAGAAATTCTATCAGAACAGCAAGAAGAAAAAAGAATTTTAAATAACAAAGATAGGCTAAGGAGCCTCTGGGACATCTTCAAATGTACCAACATTGAAATGATACGGGTGCTGGGAGGAGAAGAAAAAGAGCAATAAATTGAAAACTTATGTGAAAAAATAACGAAAGAAAACTTCCCTAATTTGGTGAAGGAAATAGACGTAGAAGTTCAGGAAGCATGAGTCCCAAACAAGCTGGACCCAAAGAGGACCACACCAAGACACATCATAATGAAAAAGCCAAAGGTTAAAAGTGAAGAGAGAATCATAAAAGTAGTAAGAGAAAAGCAGATATTTACCTACAAAGGAGTTCCCATAGGACTAATAGCTGATTTCTCAAAAGAAACTTTGCAGGCTAGAAGGGACTGGCAAGAAATATTCAAAATGATGAAAAGCAAGGACCTATAGCCTGGATTACTCTATCCAGCAAAGCTATTATTTAGAATCGAAGGGCAGATAAAACGCTTCCCAGACCAGGAAAAGCTAAAGGAGTTCATCAGCACCAAGCCCTTATTATATGAAATGTTACATGGACTTAAGAAAAAGAAGATCAAAACTATGAACATTAAAATGGCAATAAATTCACAACTATCAACAACTGACTCTAAAAAAAACTAAAACAAGCAGAACAGAAACAGAATCAGATCATTTGGACGGGTAGTTGGGAGGGGGAAGAGGGAGGGTAGGAGGAAAAGGTGCAGGGATTAAGAAGTACAACTTGGTAGGTACAGAATAGACGGGGGGGCTGTTAAGAACAATGTAGGAAATGGAGTAGCCAAAGAATTTTATATGCATGAGCCATGGACATGAACTAAGGGGGGATTTACCAGGGGCAATGGTGTACCAGGCGGAAGAGGGTAAAGGGGAAAGTTGGGGCAAAAGTAGTAGCATAATCAATAAAACATATTTTTAAAAAATCTCCTTTCCCCTAAAGGCATTTAATACTTCCAAAGCAAATGTATTTCTTTTCCATACTGTTTCTATCTGATTGAGGCTAGTTTAAATTGTTAGTTCTTCTCATTAGGCAGTTTTCTTTAGTTTGTTTTAAATGTTCCTGGTTTTTCCCCTCACTTTCTTTGCATTTGTCTACATCTTGCTGGTTTACTCTAATTATTATAAAAAAGATTAATAAGGATTCTAGCCATTAATCTTATGTCAATTAATTGTGAAAGGATCTACTCAGGTTTTTTTTTTTGCTTTAAGTATGTTTTAAGCAGCTTATTCTCACATTCATATTTGTATCCATTTTTAATTGTGTGCTGAGTTTAATCTCTTTATCAATGAAGTCTTTGAGGAAAAGAGACATTGTACTATAGAGTAACCTCTTCGTTTTTAACGAGTACTGGGCACTGGTGATTATTTAAACAGCGTCGGAAAGACAGTGGTTATCCAACCTAAAATGTTCTTTTTAAAGAAAGCCAAAGCTTCTGCTGCTTCGCTCCTGGACAATCAGGGTGTTTCCTGACTGCAGAGTCAGGAAATACTTTGCTTTGGAAGCAATAACGGTTATTCCTGGAAGGTTTTATAATTGGCTGCATAGCGATAACGTGGCCTTCCAACGAATGCAATGAAATCGCTGCTGCCTTACTTAAAAAAGAAAACTTCTTAAGTGAGACAGAAGGCTTTTACTGAGGATTACATCGGTTTGGTTTATTCAGTGCTCTTGGAGAACGACTTTCCCCTGACTTCCTGAGCGAAGGTATCTTTCCTTAGTGCTTGTAACCTAGATTTTTATCCAGCGTTTGATTGTTTAAACATTATTGTGTTGTAGTTGTAGAATTTGTTTCTTCATCAGGTGAAATGTAATTTCTACGATGCCACTGGATTGCTTGAAGTGTGATAAATAATTATGATACTTAATGAGATTTAGCGCGAAGTTTCTGTTAATCTGGAGTGAGGAATCGCTTTAATGTCTGAATTTGAGAGTTGACGCTAAATCCTTTTAGTGAGATTTCTAAAGTGTAACGACAAAATACTATCTAAAGGTGGCACTGTGCTTTTTCTAAATAATGGTGAGGCATTTGAAAAAAGCCCTATTCATTTTATTGTTTCTTGAATTGATGATTGTGTCAATGGAGATGAATAAGTTCAGTGACTTACAATATTTCTGGCTTAACCATCGAGATAATTTTCCATCTCCTTTGGTGGCATTGATACAGAAATAAACCCACAGAAATTTGGATCTAGACCTTAATTAACTATGTTATCTGCCCCATTACCTTTACTGGAGAGAAAACTACAGGAAGCAGAATAGCAAAGATTTCTGCCTGAGCTGGGGATAGAATTCAAACCTCTCAATCGCTAGTTTGGTAGAGTTATTTTGTCATTATTATTGTTTTATGTTAAAGATTACGTGCTGCCACAGAATAAAAACCTTGCCTTGAGTTGGTATGAAGTCCTCATTGGGCTCTGTGTGATGTAGGCAGATTCCGAGCCCCGGCGTTTTTCGTATCCTGAGTACGGATAACCAGAGCAAGAAGCAGGAGTGTGCAGCTCGCGGTGCCCCGTGGCGTCCGGAGACATTCCTGACACACGCACTGGCTTCCCAGTTGGGCTCAGCACTAAGCACCATGGAAAGCCGTGCTCTCTGTTTTGGGGACTGCCAGGGCTCTTGAATTATCAATAGGAATTTAATAAACCTCTCTCACTCCCAGAGAACTTGTGTCAGGGTTCTGGGTAGTTGTTCACTACTGTTTATATGCCTGTTTGCTGACAGTGGTCACCCATTTTCTTCTGAGCACAGAACACCTCCCCAGCGGTCACAGGAAGAGCTCTAAGTACGATTCAGAATCACCCCAACTCATTCTTTCACGTCAGAGCTCATGGTATAGTTAGTGGTACGGAAAAAACAAGACACAAGACATACAAGAAGTCAACTATTAAATAAATAAATATATATGTACACATATATGTCTTATTTATTTATTTATTTATTCTGTTAACACTGTCCTATGGGAGAATAGTGCTTTCCCAAAATATGATTTTTTTTAAAGATTTTATTTATTTATTTTTAGAGAGGGGAAGGGAGGAAGAAAGAGAGAGAGAGAAACATCAATGTGTGGTTGCCTCTCACGTGGCCCCCAACTAGGGACCTGGCCCACAACCCAGGCATGTGCCCTGACTGGGAATCGAACCTGCGACCCTTTGGCTCGCAGCCCGCGCTCAATCCACTGAGCTACGCCAGCCAGGGCCCAAAATATGATTTTTATGTGCAAGTACTGGATAGAGATTTCATTTCTCTTCTGCTACTTCTGATTGCTCCTTGGAATAAATGCCTCAATAGAAGGTTTTCATGATTCTCTGATAACTCATTCCCCCACTACGGGTGTTTTACTGTTTTTATCCCTGTGATCCTTCCTTCTGGTGCGGGCTCTGAGTGTGTGGACAGGGTCTGTATGATGATAACTTTCCTGTGGGTCTTCCATGTTAAGGACAAAAGCAGAGCTGACTGTTGTTAGATCAGCCTCACAGTTAGAGTCTCTGCAGCCCAGGCCACTGAAAGCTGTGATTGGTTATGACCTGAGAAATGGCATTGTAGGTAACTAGAATGTGTGTTTCATGGTGTAGTTAACCACTCAGATCTCCGGAAGGTTAAATTACTCAGTTCAATCCAGATGATGAGCTTTGCTTGAATTGGGTTGGCCAAAAAGTTTGTTTAGTTTTTTTCTGTAAAATAAAAAAAAGACACATTTTTCATTTTCACCAATAACTTTATTAATTTGAATATTTTGAGTATGTTGGCTATCTCCTGTGTTGTACAATGTTGATTGCTCTCAATTAATGTCTCTATTTGATTGCTATCAACTTTAACTGGTCCACTTGACCGTGGAGCATCGTCTGTCCAGTAAGGAATCTCTAGCATGAAACGTCGCAAACCACTGTTGACACTTTCAGTCACAGCACCTTCTCCATGCACTGCACAAATCTTTTTTTTTTTTTTTTTTGCATTTCAGCTGCATTTTTACCTTTCTTGAAATAATAAAGTATAATACACTGAAAATGTGTATTTTCTTCCATCTTCAATATTAAAATGGCTGCATAAAAATTGACCAGTTTTGATGTGTTTTTTTTTTTAATGCACACTAGTATGACAGCTGTCACAATGCAATCTAACAAAATTGTTTCAAATGAAGTTAAAGACAACTAAACACTATAAGAGCCATCTTACAGGAAAAAAAAATGAAAATTTTGACCAGCCCAATATAAGCTGGATCATTAACTGAATTACTCAATACATTAGGTGTTGAGCCTTTACCTGTGGTCACAGAGAGGTGTCCTGTGAGACTATTGAAATCCAGCCACTAACTGGTCATTCATGTAAGAGCTCTCAGTATAATAGAAGAGAAAATGTACAAACATCAATACAGAGTAAGTGACACAACTGAGGTGGAATTGCCTTTATTTGCAGTCTCAATGGTGGGATACAATATAACTTTAATACCCCACCAAAATAATTTAAATATTTGTAACAAGATAAAAATTCGTCATGTCTAAAAATATCCTACCGATAATATTTCTGATTCCATGCTTTTACAGAGACATGTTTGGAAATTTAGGAGCATTTGGGTTGCAAAATCAGATGGAAAGTATTTAGTAAAAATGTGATTTTTGAGGGACAATGGATTATTCTATCTTAGGGCTTTGCCCGATGCACTAGAATCATTTTACCTTCAGCAGGGTTTAATGTCAGCTAGCTCACTCTCCACAGCTTTGAACCTTGTCAGGTACAAAAGTAAAAATAAAACATCAGAACCCTTTCTGGTGTGGCTTGGTTGGCTGGAGGGTCGTGCCCTAAACCAAAAGGTCAGAGATTCTATTCCCAGTCAGGGCACGTGCCTGGATGGCGGGTTCAGTCCCCAGTTGGGGGGCCTGTGGTTGGCAACGGATCGATGTTTCTCTTGTATGGATCTCTCTCTCCCTCTCTCCCCACCCCCTTCTCCCTTCTCTCTCTGGAATAAAAAAGAAAGAAATGTCAGAGAGAGCAACGTTTCTTTCCCTCTCCCTTCATCTCTCTCTAACATGAAAAAATAATAATAATAAAAGGGAAACTGTCACAGAGCTAAGGGTGACTGTCATGCTTTAGTACAAAACGCCTGACTTTTTTTTTTTGAGTCATGTCAGATGTTCAGGGTGAGTCACAGGAAACACAACGGCCAGCTGAAATTTTTGTGATTTTTTAAATTGCGAATCCTCTGACAGTATATCCCAAATAATCATGTGAAAAAGAAGAAGTTCTGGACTTAGAATTGGTGCTGGAACATTTGAAGATGTACTGTAGATGTCTGAGTGTGAAGCAACACTGTAGGTAAGATGCTGTCCTCTTTTTCCAAAGATAAAAATGACCCAAACAATTTTTTATGCTAATCCACTTATTGAGGGTCTACTGTGTACCATGAATTATTCCAGGCTCCGTGGATTCAACAGGGAAAAAATGAAAAAAGGGAGGAAGGGAAGAAGGAAAAAAAAAAGAGAGACAGAAATTACCAGTCTCCTCGAGCTTACATTTTAGCAAACAAATTATACAGAATGTGATTGGTAAGTGCTATGCAGAGGACTGAAGCAGGGAAAAGTCCAGGGCAATGCTGGCTGTGCGTGTGTGTGCATGTGCGCAAGTGTGTGTGTTGGTGTGGGGGGGAAAAAAATGGGTGCTGCCTCACAGGTGATACTAGCACATGGATTTAAATGAGGTGAGGGAGTGAGCCTTGCAAGTATCTGGGGGAGGAGCATGGAGGTCAGAGACCCCGAGAGAGGACTGTGCCCAGTGTGTTCAGGGGAAAACGAGGAGACTGGGGTGGCTGAAGCAGAGTGAGTGAGAGGGAGTGTTACCTAGGAGTAAGGTGAGAGCTAATGAGGGAGGGATGGAAAGGTGGAAACCCAGGTTGACTCTCTAAAGATAACATGGAGGATGCGTAGCCACAGTGCACATTTAATCCATGTGTATGTCATGCAGATGGCAGGGGCCCTGTAGGACGTTCGTTGTAAGGGTCTTGTCTTTCTCCCTTTATGAAATGGGGAGCTTGGAGGATTTGCAGGTGAGCAACATGACAAGTTTAAAAAGGATCCTTTTGATGTTTGAGAATAGATTGAAGGGGGCAAGGAACACCAGCTACAAGGTTGTTGCTGTGAACCAGATAAGAGATGATGAGCAGTATTCCATTGTGTGGATGTACCACATTTGGTTTTTCCATTCACTTATTTTTTCAGTATAATTGAGATATAATTGATGTATAACATTGTATTAGTTTAAGGTACACAACATAATAATTTGATACATGAATGCATTGTGAAATGATTACCACAAAAAGTCTAGTAATGTTACATCCCCAGAACTTATTTATCTTATAACTAGAAGTTTGTACCTTTGACCCCTTCACCCATTCCCTCCACTGTTTCTATGAGCCTGATTTTTTAATTTTTATTTTTAGATTCTACATATAGGTGAGACCATATAGTATTTGTCTTTCTTTGTCTGACTTACTCAGCCGAATGCCCTCAGGGCTCATGCACGTTGTCCCCAATGGCAGGATTTCCCTTTTTTATGGCTACATAACATTCCTGTGTGTTTGTGTGCACATGCCTTTGCCATTTTCTCTCTCCGCTTATCTACTGATGGGCACTTGGGTTGTTTCCACGTTTTGGCCACTGTGAATTATGCTGCAGTGAATGCAGGGGTGCAGACAGGTTTTCAAGATAGTGATTCTGTTTCCTTTGTACTTATACCTGGAAATAGAATCACTGGGTCATATGGTAGTTCTATGTTTAATATTTTGAGGAACCTCCGTACTGTTTTCCATGGGGGCTGTACCAATTTACATTCCCACCAACAGTGCACAAGGGTTCCCTTGTTCTACACGTCCTCACCAGCACTTACTGCTTGTGTTTTGATGATATCATTCTAACAGGTGTGAGGTGATGTCTCATTGTGGTTTTGATTTGCATTTCCCTGATGATTAGGGAGTATTACTTGTTAATGAACATTTGGGCTGTTTCCAGTTTGGGGCTCTTTGGACCAAGGCTTCTATGAATATTCGTATACAAGCCTTTGTGTGGGCTTATGTTTTCAGGGCTTCCGCTAAGTCTTAGCAGTGCCATGGCTGGGTCCTGAGTTAAGCCTGTGTTTGACTCCTGAGAAAGTGCCGAGCAGTTTTCTGCAGGGGACATGGCATTGTACATTTCCAAATGCAATGTATGCAAATTCCAGTTACTCCACATCCCATTGGGCTCTTGGTCTTTCCGATGTTAGCCCCTCTAACAAATGTGTAGATGTGTTATTTTACTGCGGTTTTGATTTATATTTTCCCTGATGGCTAATGCTGATGAAGGGTGTCTGGATTTTAATCTGTCCCTCCGGAAAGTTTATTTTATGCTCTTTGTTGAAACTTCAGTTCCTTTCTGCTGAGACTCATAATAACACTTATTCATTTGTTCATTCATTCATGTATTTTCAGTTATTACACTTCTAAAAAATTTATCTTTTTCCCTTCATTTTAACTTTGGATGCCCTTCATAATAACTTTTAAAAGTACTCAAAGGATATACTCTGATTTACTATAGGTTACTAGCGGCCTATATTATCTCATGGTTTTGTTTCTGGGGAATGAATACATTTAAAATGGGAATGTATAAGACTGATATCATTAAATGTCAGTCTTTTAAGGCATTTACGTCTGATAGTGTAATTTAAATTTGTTTTCCCTTGTGTAGGGGCTCACAGTTACTTTTCATATTTTATCATTTAGTAGGAGAATGCATTCTGTGTGATAATAACAGGTCTCATCACCATACGCTATTTCTAAAGAGTCAACTGAAGTAAGTGTGTTTGATTATTTTCTTTAGGTTCCTGAGGTGATCAGCAGCATAAGGCAGTTGTCTAAAGCTGCCATGCAGGGGGATGCCAAACCCAGCAAAGACACTGAGGACGCCTTCTACAACTCGCAGAAGTTCGAAGTCCTGTACTGCGGCAAGGTGACCGTGACCCACAAGAATGCCCCGTCCAGCCTCATTGACGACTGCATTGAAAAGTTCAGCCTGCACGAGCAGCAGCGCCTGAAGATCCAGGGCGAGCAGCGTGGGCCCGATGCCGGCAATGACCAAGTCATCTTCGAAGTCGAGGGGCCCAGTTCACCCTCAGACATTCTGCTGGAGGAAGAGGATGGCGACACCAACACCCACCCTGCCTTACCAACGGCGGCCGGCCAGCCGGCGCTGTCCAGCTCCCGATCTTGCTTCCCCGAGCGGATTTTGGAAGATCCTGGCTTTGATGAACAGCAGGAGTTCCGGTCTCGGTGCAGCAGCGTCACCGGAGTCCTGCAAAGGAAAGTCCATGAGAACAGCCAAAAACCACAGCTGCGAAGGAGACACGCCAGCGCGCCCAGTCACGTACAGCCCTCGGACTCGGAGAAGAACAGGACCATGCTGTTTCAGGTGCTGCCCTGGCGGGGTGCCCCGGGCCTTGCACCATGCGCTGCTGGAGCGGAGCGGAGCGGCCAGGCGCCCGGCTCCTCCCATTTCCTCGCTCTGCAGTTGCCCGGCTTGAATTCTCTCCCCCTGGGAAGCCGATCAGGCAGGAGGAGAAGGAGCAGAGGAAAGGAGAGAGGGGTGCAAAGGCAGAGGTGGAATGTGGATTGTGAGAAATGAGGGAGCAGGGCAGGGAGAGATGGAGAGAGAAGCGATGGAAGGAGTCTCCTGCAAAGCTGGTGGAAGGAATAAGCAGAGACGACTGATTACTTTTAATATCACCAGCAGTTTGCCTTAGGTGGTTCTTCAATAAGCGTCGTTGCTGGTTTTTAAGCAACTACAGAAAGCCAGTTTGATAGAGGATGTAAAGATGTGGCTGGCGAGTGTGATCAGGCATGGAGGAGAGAGAAAGATTTTAGAGAAAAGAGAAGTTCAGACGCTCACAGGTTTATTTTCAGCTGAGATTGCGCACACAAGAGAATGTTAAAGAACCACTATAGGCCTGACAATTGACTGAGTCAGGGATTAAACTAATTTGGTGCAAACTATATTCATTCTAGATGTAAAATGTCTTAGGTATAAAAAGTTTTTGAAGTTGTGCAGGGTCTAGAAAATAAGTTCCACTTAAAAGAGCTTAAGTTGTTACAAAGTGCTGTAGAGTTTCTCTAATCCTGAGTTTGTACAATTGGAGTTTTCTTGGGGGTGGGTGGGTGGGGGTGCTGGAAAAATGACTGACCTCTTATCCTGCTGTAAGAAACCCAGGAGAAGGAAATTCCACACCTTGGTAGACAGTCTCTGTATGTAATATTTGCTTTATCAGAAGTTCGTGAGTTCCTTAGTTTTTTTTAAAAATAACTCTAGGCATACAGAATGTCTATCATCTTGTCTTTGGTGATGAGTTAATTGTTTTCCTTCTTTGGGCCATCAGATTTATTCTTTTTCTTAACGAGCCACAGTCCTTGCTGTTTGTTGATATTTCTGAATGGTGGTTTATTTAAAATTTTAAAAAATGATCTGCCTGATGGCAAATATAGGGGTGAGCAAAAGTAGGCTCACAGTTGTGAGTACATTAAACACAAGTTTATTCTTATATTATTTATTAATTATTGTAATTTTTGTATTATTTGTCTTTTTCATGTTATTATTTTGTATCCTTCTTTATGATTTACCTTTTAGGTAGTGACGGCTGGTAATTTAACCTACTTTTGCCCACCCCTGTGTACCTTTTTGTTGACCATTTGGGAGAAAGTATGATTATAAATTATAATTAAATAGTAGTTTTAGAAATCACAAAGTAAGGAAAGGCTGCTTTTTTTTTGAAAAAAAAAAAACAACCACTTTTAATCTGGAAAAAAAGGTTTCTTGTATCTTGTAATATGAAGACCAACATAATTTTTATGATTTTTTTAGACAAAAGGAAGAAGTATGAGGCAGCTGACTTTTGGAGTTGAAATATTGGTTGGATTGGATGATGCAGCCCATGTGAATATGTATATCTGGATGTGGCATTTGAATCTATGTTATTAGTTGAATATTTAGTTGTAAAGTAAGATGTTAGGTCCTTGTGAATTGAAATTAATTGGGATGTTTTTATTTTTAAGGTCGGACGGTTTGAGGTTAACCTTATCAGTCCAGACACTAAGTCGGTTGTGCTTGAAAAGAACTTTAAAGATATCTCTTCGTGCTCACAGGTATGTATCGAAGTAGAGCATGGTTTTAAGGAAATCAACTAAATCTTGTTTCTAAATTAACCACAAAGTAATTGGGCTTTCGCATCCTTGAATTGGAATATTGTTTTTAATTTGAATTGTTCAAGTGGATGTGCCTTCAGCCAAGGGTGTCCGTGTGTTTGTGTCTTGGTCAGTGACGAAGTCCTGTCCAGGTTCCTCCGTATCATAGCAGTTTGCCCTCATTTTTGTCAGCCCTTTCTTTTCCTAGCGTCACTTCATGAAATTCCTTCCACCGATGGAGTTTTCGTGGTGACGAGTTCTCCTGGAAATGCCTCCACAGACAGTGTTTCTCCAAATCGCGGGCTGTGGGACTTGTGGGCATCACTGAGTCATGTTTGCGTGTTACTCTGTCACCAGGCGGTGAAAGGAGAACCAGCACTTTCAAGTTCTATTGATGGAAATGCTAACTTTTGAAGAGTAGGCTTTGTGTTTGTGTCCTTTTGTTTATTTTTAATTCACACACTGTGTATTTGAAAGTGGTTTGAATAATTGGTGCAGCTAAATGTGGACAAAGTCATATTAGGCCCCGACTAGTGTCCTAAGTACCATACGAATAATTTAGAATATGCCAAAGTTAGAACTACCTAAATATATTATAAATATAGAAAAAAATTTGAAGATGTTGGAGGAGAGGGAGTCTCTAAATCTAAATATGGGCAGGTTAAAAATGCAATGCTGCCTCTGAGGAAGTCACGAGAATGGAGAAGGATTAACTTCCGTTCTAGCAAGGTGACTCAGATGTACCTACAGGGAACTGGGTCTCACCAGGATCCCTTCCTGTAGTTTAACGTTGGAGCATCAAGTCTGTCTGGTTTTTTTTTTTTTTTTAATTTGGAGTTAGCGGTGCCGTAGATATGATATTCAGACATCTTCCCCTTTGAAAATGACAAGTTTTTATATGACTTGTTGATTATTCACCTCAGCCTCAGCTGATGGTGTTTCATTTTGCCCTGTTATGTGGAGACATAAAATTATGTTGTAAAGGTAAAAATTTTCTACTCTAATAACAAAGAGAGGCAGCATCCCTCTATAGGAAGAATATATTGCAGATTTCTAATTTCCTATTTAAAGGACAAAAAATTGGGTAGAATGATTATCCACTTTCACAGAAAAAGTATTTAAATAGCATTTTCATAATTATCTGTCTACTGGGAGTCCCCGCAAGATCAAAAGCTCTGTGAGGGCAGGTGGCTTATTCCGTGGTATCAGTCTTGTTCTGTAGAGCATCAGAATAAGATGTGTTGAGACAGATCTTAACACTTAGGTATTCGGTAAGTGTTGAGTGGATTATTTCTACATGTAGATCCTTGTGCCAAGTACTGGGGAGAGGGTGGCATATGAACCAGTGGAGTGACTGCCCCCCCACCCCCCGCAGAGCACAAAGAATCATCCTGAAAAAGTGCCTTTCATCCCCACAGTCCCCAAGCCTTTCAGTAAGGAAACTGACAATGCTCCTTGAACACCCAAGGGGGGGAAATAGATAAAGGGGGAAAAAAACCCAAAACAAAAAGAACCAGCCAAATCAAATATGTAAAACAGGCAGTTCAAGTGTGATTTTTCCTTTTTTTTTTTTTTAAGTAAGCTTTCTATTCTGACATTCTGGATCAGAAAAAGAAGTGAACAAAAATACAACAGAAATTTGTGGAAAGTCCGTGAAAGAAATAATTGTCCGGTTAACCTCTGCTCCTTCCTGAGTGGCCCTGCTCCTTTCCACAGCATTGAACTGGTACAGTGTGGCCACATTCAGGGATTGAACTGGTACAGCGTGGCCACATTTCAGGAATAGGCTTGCTTCTCAACACATGCACACCTGCTAATGTTTCCATCTTCAGAGTCTGTGGGACCGTGTCCCTGGCAAGCGTGGGGGAGAAGACAGTGGTTTTCTTTACTGGAAGCAGGGCCGCTGCCTGAAGACTCCCTGAGCGAATGAGGTCCTATGAATTTTTCCCATTTAGTACTAAGCTAGTAAAAGATATTCTTTAATCACTAATGAGTTGTACCAAATGGACCTGACTTTCACCTCAGGAATTGTCACCTCACTCCTTTTTTTTTTTCCTGCACTTGTAGCAAGGACTACTATCAAACTCCACTCATGGGGCCAGAGACCCTCGTGGTGTTAGTGAAAATGTATTTTCACTACATTTTGCCCCTCGTGTAGCGCACTACCTACACTTGTGAGTCCATTGGCCACCAGTGGCCTCGACTCCAAGCTCCAACAATGGGCAGACCTCACTCCTTTTTATTGACTTTTTCCTTTTTATCAGAGTTGATTTCCTTTTTCCTATCTGTTGGATAGCTTGAGCTTATTATTACAAGAATAGTGGTTACCATTTCTCAAACGTGCCAGGAACGATGATAGATATTTCTTAGTTCCAAATCACAAAAATTTCTTACAATCAGGAGAAATGGGGCCTCATAGGCAGTTACTAGCAACCCAGTGCAATGTCTTGTACCAAGCAGGTGGTTGAACTGAGATTGAAACTCAGATCTGTGTGCCTCCAAAGCCTTCTTTTTTTAAAATTTTTTCATTGGGGTTTAGGTTGACTGCAGAGCAACTATAAATGACTGCCTAACTGGCTTTTCAAAGTCCTGTGCTTGCTATTACGATAACAAGGTACCGTCTGCTAATTGGTTATGAACGTATTCAGGCTGACTGAGATTCATAGATGATTCAGAATTTTTTATTAAGTGGAGCTGAGGTTATTTAGCCTGCATTCAGGAAGTACAGTGAATGGTGAATTTGGATAACTGACATCTGCAACCATTTCTTTAATGTATGGTCTTCTAGCTGGTGTGGCTCTTTAATGTCTGTAAGTAGACAAATATTCTCGTATTTTTCATGCACACTTTTGGGAATACCATCATTTAATTGGAGCATTGTTAGATGTAGTTTTTCCGATTCTCAGCCTCATATGGACAAGAACAGGGTTCATGATGAATCACCAGACTGCCTGTTCTAAAAAGACCAATACATTGTGAGTTCCATTACTTGCAAACACTGAGAAGCACTTTTATTACAAGAGACAGTGGATCATGCCATCATATTTTTATTCCTCAGGCCCCCAGTAAACAGTGCTTTTCTGGGAAAAAAAATAAGTTTTTGCTCTCGCCCTTTACTTTCTGTATCAAAAGTGCACCGTATAAGTTTGTTATGACATTACATCCCCTACCACAGCGCTGTAGGGAGATTCGTGGAAGTGTGACAGCATAGAACTAATGCTGGTTTCCATGGTGTTGGTCAAAAAGGACATATTCCCACGAACACCCGCTTCTCTTCCCCCTCCAGGGTATAAAGCATGTCGATCACTTCGGCTTTATCTGCCGGGAGTCGGCGGAGCCCAGCCTGGGCCTGTACATCTGTTACGTGTTCCAGTGTGCCAGCGAATCTCTGGTAAGTGGTGCGATCGCTCCTGCCCAGGCGTCCGGCCGACGGGCCACACGTCTCTTATGAGCCAAGCCTCACAGAGCAGCCATCGCTGGGAGAAGGAGGGGACAACTGGAAATAGGTTTCTGCTCTTTAAAGCAGCACAACAGTAGGAAAAACAAAATTTGTCATGGTGTAGGCCCTGGCTGGTGGCCAGCCGGGTAGAGCACTGACCCGATACGCCAAGGCTGCGGGTTTGCTCCCTGGTCGGGGCTCCTACCAGCGGCAGCCACCAATGTGTAAATAAGTGGAACAGCCAATCGATGTTGCTTTCTCTCTCTCCCTCTCCCTTACTCTCTTTCTCTCTCTCTCTAAAATCAATACATACAATTTTTAAAAAAGGTCACGGTAATTTTTAAGTCAAGATACTTTCTTGAGTTTAGTAAATCCAATCATCTTACTAGGAGGCAAGGACAAGTCTAATAATAGGAGAAGAGCTTTAACTTTTTCCACTGCTTGTGTAAGAGGATAAGGAAGGCCTCTGACTTCTTACTCTTAATTGCTGTAACATCTCAGAATAGATAGTGCTTATACAGCAGAGCAAAGAATGATTTTATTTTATTTTGTTAACCCTGTGTTTATCGTTAAAACACTTCATTTTTTATGGCCTTATTTTAGCCTTCATTTTCTTTCTTTGGGATTGGGAAGGCAATTCTTGTCTTCACCACCCCTCACCCGCCACGCTCCATACCCCTTTTATGGTGGCTATTGGAGTTTGAAAAGAAACATGTAAGGCAAACTTGGAAATACAGCTGAGTAAGTAAAAGTATATTGATATTTTCCCTAAAATTTCTTACTTATTCTTTTACTTGTGTTATCTTTCCTAACTGTTTTAACACAAATCTTTAGGTATAGCACCAAAATGTGAAGAAAAATATTTACTTAGACAGATAATCCTCCCACAGATATTGCTCCCACACGCCACTTAGGTGTGTGTAAGTAAGCCAGGCAGCATTCTCTTCATTTCCTTGGTGCACGAGTCCTGCGTAACTCTTGTTTTCCGTGGTCTCAGTGTGGAGACTTAGTGTAGGAATAATGAAGGCATGGAAGTGAAGTGATACAAAGATACTTCCTGACCAGTGCCGTCTGGATCTCAACCTTTTCGTCCAGGGATTGTGATATTCTTACCATTAACAGTTTCTTACTCAAGAGAGATCCATCTGAGCTTTGTTCTCACTCTAGATAAGTAACCATACCTTTGAAAAATCTAAGTGTTGATACCCAGGTGACTACTGCGTAACAGTTCAGTTCAGGACTGGAGATAGAAATTGAGGGTTGTCATGATGTGAGTGACAGTTGAAGGCATGGGAGTGGATGAGTAGCCAGGGGGAAGGAAGAGAGAGAACGCCAAAGAGAACCAATGATACAATACTGGAAGATGCCACCCAAGTAAGACGTAGGAAGAGCATGATGATGCAGGGTCGTCTGCCGCCCATGCCCTGCTCCTCACCAACCCCTGCCCACCTCACCCCTCACTGCCTCCCCACTCTGTTCCTCTTTCGAGCTAAGACTGATTTTCCCCCCATGTTCTGGGGCCTTAGCTCTCCTGCCTTCCGCAAACCCGTCATATATTCCATGTGTTATGTTGGCAGCTCCATTCATCTAACTTCCCAATTTAGAAACCACAATGCATTCTTCTTCACCTTCTCTATTTACTGTTCACCAAAGTCCATTAACTCAACACAGAAATGTCCCTTGTATCCATCTCTCCTCCTTTTTCTCTCTGCTCCCTGACTCTGGGCTTTTAGCTTCTTAGACTGTTGCATTCCCACTGGTCTCCCTGCCCCTGGTTCAGTGTCCTCCATCCACTTTGTATATTACGCTATAGTCTTCTTTCTCACAATATTTCTTCATCAAAAACCAGTTTAGCCCTGGCTGGTGTAGCTCAGAGGATTGAACGCTGGCCTGTGAACCAAAGGGTTGCCAGTTTGATTCCCAGTCAGGACACATGCCTGGGTTGCAGGCCAGGTGCCCAGTAGGGGTTGCGCAAGAAACAACCACACGTTGATGTTTCTCTCCCTCTCTTTCTCCTGCTCTTCCCCTCTAAAAATAATAAAATCTTAAAAAAAAAAAACAATTTAGACCTCCTTTTTAGGGGACAAAGTCTACATTGTCTAGCACGGCGGAGGGGCCTGCCTTGTTGTTTTTCCGTCCCCACCAAAGGCCTCACCCTTCCAGGATGGTGTCCTCACATATGCTGTTCTGTCCGCTAAACTGTTTTCTGGGCCGGACCTCAGAGGCTGGTGTGACGATGGCTGTGATGGTGCTTTCATTTGGTTTGCTGCTGAATCAGCGAATGGTTTGTGCGTGACACCTGAGCTGTAGGGTTTCAGTGAGTGGCTGGGGCTCACTGTCGGGCAGGGACAGAGACCAGGTGGGCCTCAAGGGTCTGCCCTGCTACCACACAAGGAGGTGGCGCTGTGCCTTCATTATCTAGTTTTATAGTCCCTTTCGTGTTGCTTCATTGGGTGTGAAGCAGGCCTGGCCTTGCCCTACCGTAATCCGAGTCCACTTCCTCTTCTTTTCTGCTGTGTACTTTTTAGGACCCAGCTTAAATATCACATCCTACTGAAGGCTTTTCTGACACCTGTTTTCAGGAATTGACTGCTTTAGTCACTCTGTCGTCAGAGCTCTGCGGCACCTTATTCACAGGTCACTCACAGTTCCTGCAAATCCCCACACGTCTGTATTTGTTCACAGCTTTCTACTCCACGAGGTTATGAATCCCACAGCGTGAGGATGGTTCGTATTCTTGTCATATGCTCCAGTGAGTGTTTCTAGGATGTCGGGTGCCTGGGAAGGGTATTTTGAGTGATGGAGTGTATTACTCCTAACTTCAGGTGATCATTTTCTGGATACTGTTACCTGTCTCATTACTGGATTGTCTACTGTAAAGGGAAGATGCTGTAAAACCTTCTTATTTCCAACCTCTTTTTCACACTTTGTTTTGTGTGTAGTTTTAGTATTTTTGCTTTGCCCTCGTGCATGTAGAATGAGTTTTTGAAACAGGGATTCAGAGTTGAAAATCTGGGAACATGCTGTGTTTTTCTACCTTAAGACACTCTGTGACTAGGGCAACAGACTACACTGGCTGAGAATGTCTTCCTCCTACACTGAACTTGATGAGAATCTCAGTTTTGGCACCACTGTTCTTAAGAACAGGCCCGTACTAGAGTCTCTGAAGCCCTGTTTCATTTTATCAGAAGGCATCTTAACTGAATAGTGAGACATCAGGACTGCAAGCTAGAAGAAAAATTAAGTGTGAATTTCCTGCATAACAGAGGATGGCTCAAGCAGCTGACAAACAGAACAAAGCGAAGCCGTCAGATATTATAGGTCTATGCAGTGTTACATGATTGATGTGGCTTGGCAGTTGTGTAAGACAATACATTGTAAAACTACACATGCTGACTTCTCCGAGTACAAAGAATACACAATCAGCATTTTCTTTTGCTTCTTTGTAGCAATGGCTATGAATTGGTAAATAGTATAGTGTTCTGATGGATTCCAGAGGGTTATACTGGAGGTTTAGATGCTCAGTACTTCCTTCTTTTGTAAAATATAGCTGTAGGTAAGTGGTTGATTTTGTTTAACCAACCCTTGACATTTGTAGAAAATGCCATTTCTGTTTTCTCCAAAATTGGTTTAAGAGATGTGAAAAAAATGGAAGTTTCTACTACTTATAGAAAAGGAAAAGGTAAAACTCCACAAATACAGATAATAATGGGACATATTTGCTATACTTCACCAGGGAAAGTATAACAAAAAAATAAATAAAGACCCAGGCTACCAAGACTTAGGTTTAAATTTTTCCAGAGGATTAGATTCGATAATCTTTTTTGTATTTTATTTCACCTTTATTGTTTTTTTCCATTACCATTTAGTCCCCTTATACCCCCCACCCCCATCAATCACCACCCTGTTGTCCATGTTCATGAGTCCTTTCTCCTTTTTGCTCCATCCCTCTTCCCCCGACCTCCCCCCACCCCCAACTAACTGTCCTCCTGCACTCCATCTATGTACACTCAGTAACCTTTTGCAGTCCTTACACACTCTGTGATTCTTAGGCTTATGCCAAAATGCTATGATACCTAAGTTTAGTGTATATATGCTTATGAGCATTGTCTTCACCTAAATATTATAAGTTGGATTTATTTGTCCCATCTCATACTTTTCGCTGGAAATTTGCTTTTGCTTGATGGAAATGCTAAGAATACTTTCTTTGTCTTTGTATATGATTGATTTATCTTTACCCATTTTTTAACTTTAACTTTTTAACACAACCTATAACATTTTTGGTTTTGTAGTGGAATAGAAACAATTAAGTTATTCATATTATACTAATTTGAACTTGTAGTTGTTCTGATCCCATGATAGAACTTATAGGTGGATTGAAAAAAAATAGAACATTTAAAATTTCAAAAGTCACATAAAGTTTTTAGTAATATTTATGGCTGGAAGAAATTGGTAATCACATTTCAGACATTAAAATGGCCTTTTGTTTCATCTAGAAATAGAAAAGAAAACATGAAAGTTTATTATTTCAGTTGGAGGCTTCTTTACAGTGCAGCATTACTAAATAACAAGTAACAAAGCTACATGAAAGCTGAGACCTAACTAAATGAGAAACAAGAAAATAGAAATAAACTTTTGCATAAGTAATTGAAATTGCTTTTGAATACATAATAAGGCAAGTGAAATAAAAATTTGAAGGGATTAAACATGTAGTGCTTTTATTTTCAAGAACTGGAAATCTGCCCTGGCTGGTGTAGCTCAGTGGATTGAGCGCGGGCCTGCGAACCAGAGGATCGCGGTTCGATTCCCAGTCAGGGCACATGCCTGGGTTGCAGGCCAGTTCCCGGCAGGGGACATACGAGGGGCAACCGTACATTGATGTTTCTCTCCCTCTCCCTCTCTCCTACCCTTCCCCTCTAAAGATAAATAAATAAATTCTTAAAAAAAAAAAAAAAACAAGACAAAAAAAAAAAAAGAACTGGAAATCTTTGTTTTTAATTATAGTGTAAAAGAACAGACTTTATGAATAATTCATTTTAATTCATGGAGTGATATAAAATTATTCATAAGCCTTTTAAAATGTTGGTAATATAGTAAAACGTAACCTACTAATGACTGGCTACTGAGTGTTCAATCTCTCCTTTTAGTAATATTATAAGAATAAAGTTTCTTTTTATTCTAGGTTCCGCATATGCTCAAATGCAGAAGTAGAGTAAATCCTTTAACTATTAGGTCATTCTTCAACTAGGTCATAGGGAAAGGGGAATAAGAGTCTTTAAAAAAACACGCAGTTTACAAGCAGCGGTGAATGGTTTTGAACATTAAAGGTAGCTCCGACGAGCCCCTTAGTGCTTCACAGCTCTCCGTGCAGATGTTGGAGTTCGATCTCAGTTGTGCAGAGCGTGGGAAAGCCACAGCTGACACTGATGTTTGCTTCCCAGAGAAGGTGACACGGCCCGAAGTGGGTTTAACAAGAGCTTGAGGATGAGCTGTCAGTTGACCAAAGAAGCAACCAGCAACCGGGAAACTAGAATGCTAGATTCGGGCTTGTTGACTGGGTCTCTGGAAGAGCCAGGAAGGGAGTGGCTGGCCATTTTCAAGCTGCCGCCCCGGGGTGAGACCAGCTGTGAGACAGCACAATGTCAGGACCTCTTAGTGTCACCAGCCAGGAGCAAAGTGATAACGAACTAGAGGCCGTGGAGACTGGATGAGCAATGTTTATAGACTTCTCCAACATTAATTAAATTGAACTCGTTTCCTTCCCAGAAGTCTGCTTAAATAGGTTTGTTTTTTTGCACTAAAAATGATCCAGGAGGATAAAGTAAATAGGATACACATCAACACAAGTGAATAGTAAACCTACTTTGTTGCTCATTATATATTGCAGGTAAAACTTCCAAAGAGATCTTTATCTGAATACTTAAACAGAGACCTGATTGACGATCAATCTGCCTGGGATAGCATAGCTTTTGGTGGGATTCAAAAATAGCATTCAATAACAGATCAATATTATATTACACACGTTAAAATGGTCTTGTTTCAAGCCAGTCGGAGAAAGACAGACACCATATGATCTCATGAACTAACGAGGAAAATGGGGACAGACCCATAGATGGAGAGCAGGATGACAGCTAGTGGAGGAGGGGAGGGAGGGGGTGGAGGGATGGAGCTAAAAGGAAAAAGGACTCATAGACACAGACAACAGTGTGTTGTTGATTGCTGGGGGGAGTGGGGGTATAAGGGGACTAATTGGTAATTGAAAAAATACAATAAAGATTAAATATAAAACATGGTCTTTTCCATCCAAGTTTCCAATAAATGTATAATTAAAGATCTAACTTCAAGACAGTGTTTTCTCTCTAAGATCCGTAGTCATGCCCTGGCTGATGTGGCTCAGCTGGTTGGAGCACTGTCCTGTAAACTGAAAGATCACGGATTGGATTCCCAGTCAGGTCACAAACCTTGGTTGCCGGTTCAGTCCCCAGTCAGGGTGCATGTGAGAGGCAACCAGTGGATGTTCATCTCTCATTTCGATGTTTCTCTCCCTCCCTCTCTTCCTCCCTCCCCCTGTCTCTAGGATCAATGGGCATGTCCTTGGGTGAGGATAAAAAAAAGAGAGTTCTGTAGTCATCAAAATTCCCTTATTTATGGAGTCAGCTTCAACAAAGTCTCACACTGCTGTTGGGATTTCCTTGTGTTCCCTTGCTCATGTACTTGCACAGACCTGATTTCCGTTGCTTCCTGTAGGTCGATGAGGTGATGCTGACCCTGAGACAGGCCTTCAGTACGGCAGCGGCCCTGCAGAGTGCCAAGACCCAGATCAAGCTGTGCGAGGCCTGCCCTATGCACTCTCTGCACAAGCTCTGTGAAAGGATCGAAGGTACAGTATAACTTGGCCTTGGCAAAAGAGGAGTTTGCTTTGGCACTGGGGAAGTGAGAAAGCTGCTATGTCATTGAGAGGTTCTTTGTTCCAATGGAAATCAAGGGCCCGAAGAATCATTTCTCACGACCAGTCTAGTTTGCGTTGTCAGTCTCTCCTAGGTGCTTGGTGCCTGCCCCTCTTTCTTTCCCTGTCTTTTTTACTCTTAACTTCTTTTTTTTTCCTGAAGGCAGACTCAAGGAAGGAACTTGTGTTGCCCACAGTTCTTAAGCCTGTGCTATGTACACAGTGGGAACTGACCAAATATTTATTGAATGAAAGAAGAGAGGCAAAACCATTTCAGAATGTCGACTATTTAAGTCTTCTTTTTCAGCCCCTTTCACTCGATGATGTATGCCTTTTCCCTAAAGGCTGAAGACGGGAATGAAACTTGTGTGACTTTGAGAGAGAGGTACTTAAACATGAGAGAGATAATTGGTGTGGTATCATAAAGCAGGTTTTTAGAAAATCTGTTCTTAGGAGGGGAGGGGCATGAGGGAGAGATGACTGACTCACCTTCCCTTTCTTCTTCTTACGGTCTTACTAACAAAAAAGTTTGAAAACTACCGTGTAAGAGGTGAAACACAACTTAACAAACACTTGTTAAGCATCTCCCACGTACCAGGCAATGTGCTGGGCACTTGGGATTCAGAAGTGGTTGAGATGAGGACCTGCCCTCAGAAAGCGTACAGAGTGGAGAGTAGAAGACAGGTCTAGAGCCAGTGAGTGCAGTGCAGCAGGATAGCTGTTACAACAGATGGGGAGAGTGCGAACTCCAGAACGAAGCAGAGATGGTCTAGTCATTGTAAACGTGCACTGTGACTTCTCTGTAGTTGGTAGGCAGCAGACCCGTAGGCACGTGGCAAAATCCATGGTGAATAGCAAGTATTTATTGAATATCCATTCAACTCTGTAGTCAAGGACTATTTACATGTAATACTCAGATTTTAATGTTAGTAATTATAATTTTATAGAATGCACATTATTTTCAAACATATTATATAACCTTTCCAAAAATGGGACATTTTTTTGGTGTGTGGTAAAGGGAATACTATAAATCTGTGGAGGAAAGGGTGAATTACTCAAGAAATGGTGTTGGATCAATTTGCTATTTAAAGAGGTAAAAATTCCTTTTACTCATCCTACTGAATTTCACTGTAGGTGGATCAAAGGTCCTAGTGTGTAGTAAACAGACTATTAGAATCATTCAAAGAAAATAAGAATATTGCTATGTCTTTAAACAAGTCTTTATTAAGACACAAAAATGCAAAAACTATTAAAAGAAGACATTGACAGATTTGACTCTATACAAATTAAAAAATTTTATATAACAATGACTGCTTACTTGGAAGTTAAATAATAAGTGACAAATGAGGAAATAGCAGGTTGGTATTCAGAATGTGTAAGAACTCTTATTAGCTATCGGAAAAAGATAAAACCACCAGTAAGAAATTATGCAAATCTTATTAAAATACACTCCTGCGAAAAGGAAATTAAAGGGTCCGATAATAAAAATGACAAGATGCTCAGCCTTACTGTATGTCAGGGACAGCAAGTCAAATGAACAAGCTGCGCACCGGGTCAGCGGTCGGTGAGACCGCGGAGACGGCGATGCGCCTGCGCGGTGCTGATGGGGGTGCGGTCAGCACGGCGTTTGCGGGACGGTTCATGGAAGCCCAGTGACCGAAAACTGCACATACCCTGTGAACCGGCAGCTCCGTGTCTTAATAAGAGAAACTCTTATCTAGGTTCAGAAGGTGGCATTTTTATTTTCAAGGTTGTATTATTTGTAAATAGTGGAAAATTGGGAACAACCTGAATGTGCACAAGAGGGTAACTGAAGTATGTTCATGTAATGGGGCAGTTAATGGGAGTGAACTTTAACTGTTTATGAACTTAGATACATCTAAAAATTACATTATTCAGTGAAACAATAACTGGCTGAATAACACCTATGCCCTGATGCTATATCCAGAGAAATACATAAAATGATACCCTGTCCTGTGTTTCTTATAAAATTTTGTGGATTTAGTCTACTTTAGACTTACATAAAAGTTGCAGAGGGTTTCAAAATATTCCTCCCTCCATCCACCAGCATTTTTAACATCTTCTGCTATCCAGTGCCATGATCAGGACAGGATCTTAACATTGGTGCAATATTACTATCCCAAATAAACACTTCATTTGCTTCCCCCCCTCTTTTATTTTCACTCACGTCCTTTCTTTTTGTTCCGGGATTTCGGTTCGGATCCCACATTGTACGCGGTTATTTCTCCCTGGTCACCCACGGTCTGCAAGTTCTCCTCAGTCTTTCCGTGTCCTTTGTGGCCGTAGTGTCCCCCGCGAGTGTGGCTCAGTTATTTTGCTCGGTGCTCCTCGCTGTGGCCTGTCTTGGACAGAGGTCCCTCCTCCCTGGCACTGTGGGACGGTGCCACGCCCTTCTCAGAGCACATCTCGGGGGGCTCACGATGCTGACAAGTTTCACTCCTGGTCACGATGACCTTATCACCTGGTCGGGTGGTCTCTGGGATTTTCCACTGTAAAATTACTATCGTTCCCCCCAGACTTAACAGATATTTTAGGGAAAGACAGTTTGAATCTACACAAATTCTTTTCTCTCATCCCTTTGCCCACTGATCCTATAAAAGGCAAATTTAGCTCTATTTATATAATGTTCTAATACTTTTAAGATGTAGAATTTATATTACTTGGGTAATAAAATATAAAACATATATATGTATGTTTTATATTTGTATTTGACAGCAAATATGTCCTAAATGTTGATAGAATAATGATGAGTAATATTTTCCTCCTTGAATTTTTAGTTTTCAAACCTCACACCATAAAATAAATTATGTCTATGTAGACAAAGCTAAAGACTTAGGAGTAAAGGAAAAACTTTGTATCTCTGTTTTAAAAACCTATATTGTAGGTGTGTTTTAAAATATATTTTCTGTGCCAAAAAAGAAGTTTTAAACTTTCATCCAAATAGATAGTCGGTCAAAAACCAGCTCAAACACATAGGGAAGCTATAGCGATGGGAAGGACCCTATTTATAGGTGTATAGGACTACACCTCGGTTTGGTGGCACCTGAAGTGTTCATAGTTTTAAAGACCTTTCTAAAGATAAAGCCTATGAATTAAGAATCCAGAATTAGCAGGGCCTCTCCCAAGACCTTGAAGAGACTCTAAGAGTTAAGCTTCCCTAGCTTCAAGGAATGCATGATGACTGGACAAAGATTCATGCAGGCTGTTTTCCAAAGGCCTTGGGTAACACCTTCTTAAAACCCTGTCTGTGACATTGGGCAAAGAGAGCAGAAGATAGGGTGGCGCTATCGCAGAAGGAATAAAAGTAGTAATAACAGGGATATCACTTTGTCTAGGCTCTGTTTATTATCCCACTTAATCCGTGGAGAAACTCCGAAAGATAGGTGCTATTTTTAAGCCTCATTTTACCCATGAGGAAACTGAGGCATTGAGATACAGGGTCGTTAATAACTACCACATCCACAGGGCTTGGAAGGAGCAGAAACAGGATTTGAACTTGTTCAGTCTGTTTCCAAAGCAACCAGACACCTTCTCTCTGAGGGTCTAGCAGAAGGCTGGGGTTTTCAGGGCCAGGCTGCCTTGAAGCCTGGGCATCTCTGTGTTTCCCAGAGCTATTTCATCTGAGTAAGGTAGCACCATGAATTCTGAGCTTGTTTATGTTTAGGTACAAAGTGTAAAGCTGGAAAAAGGATCGCATTTAGATTCATTGAGAAATTTAGTGAGGAAGATAATTACAAGTAGCATGTAGATAATATTTCATATCACCTCCTGAGCTTTATAGTGGCCATGTTAATGAGTTCTATTTTTATTGAAAAAGACAAAAGAAAGTAGATACGTATGCTGATGTGAGCTGATGAATATGCTAATTGCCTATGTCAGGTGAGTCTCACCATTTAGACCGGAAGACCAGTGGAGCCTGTGGATCGAGGAGGCGGCGTATGAACTCTGGCTCCCGAGGACCATGCGTCAGAATAGGAAACGAAAGTGATGTTGAATATGGTGGAGATGGATTGATCATCCTCAGTCTTGTTTTCAGGCGCTAACATGCATGAGGGATAAATAATACATTTGCGTCTCAGTGTCACTGAGTCACTAATCTGCGATTCCGAAATGGGGGGAAGGAAGTCGAATCAGATTCGCAGCAGTGGAGCTGGCATGTGTAATTTGAAAGTAAACTCCAGCTGTTTCCAGTTTCTCCTGGAACAAAGGTCTGAAGAAACTTCTGGGGCTATGTATGTCGTTACACATTTCAAATAACTGCCCTCTTTACTTCTTCCCCATTAAATCTTTCATCCTCCTCGTCACATTAATAAGACCCTGGAATAGTAAACAACCAAAGCACAAACAGTCATGCGAATCTGTTTCGTAATGTGTTGCCTAAGGAACCTCTTAAGGAGCCTTTGCCAGCACAGAATCGAAGACAGCCAGTGTCTGCGCTTATCAAAGTGAACCGCAGTGGCTGCTGCTCCCGCGTGCGGTCACAGAGCTTCTCTTCAAACTGCACCGCACACCGCACAGAGAGGCTGGCTTCTCCTCTCTGGTCCCTGCTGTGGACCATGCCACAGGTTTACAGCAGGCTCACCGGTGGCACTGTGCACATCCTGACGCCCAGAAATGAGTTCAAGTTCTTTTCAAACTGTGTATTTCCATGCAATTCTGTCAGTGATTTTAAAGTGCTAGATCACCTAGAGGGTTCACTAAATGTTATTTATAGCTAGGTCTCCTCTTTCCAATCAAAATATAGCAGCAGTGTTATAAGTAGCATCTAAGCATGTAAAGGAGATGTGTTCTTTAAAAATAGGTGGCCATTGGAATCATTTTAAATATGAATTATATTTTCTCTTTTTAAACAATTGTACAATCAAAAAATGTTTTGCCCAAGGTTTTCATATAAATTATGCGTAACAGCGTGATAGAGATGTAAATAACATAACATAAAGAACTAAACAATTTCTTGGAAAAATAATAACATTAAAAATGTCACTAAATTTTCATGTGGTCCTTGGAGTTTTATCACCACAGAATAACACCTGTGCGAGGAGGAAGGGATACCTGTCTAAGCCGTAGCTCTGCCTTTTAACATTATTATTTATTCTTTTTTAAAGGTCAAGTTTTGTTCTTAGAAATTTCAGCCAAGGCTAGTGTCTAGCTTTTATTTCCATGTCAGGAACTAGGATAAGTTAATTCACCAAACGTTTCTATGGTACCTAGTTCGATTGTTACTATATTCGTGGTACCTGGTTAAGAGGTTGGCGTGGTATCACTTAGAAATGTTTTGTTAGTAAATCTGACTTCAGGATCACTGACAGGAGCCAGTGGTGTGTTAATGATTTCATTGCAGCATTCCAAGGTTTGTTGTAGGCAGGGACACAGCTCCTTGAGAAGGTTTAACTTCAGAGCCTGCTGGTGAAGGGATAAGCTGCAATACGTTACTGACATTCTGATTTCTGTAGCCACACTCTGTTTAATACGTATTTCCATCATTTCCTGTAGGTCTCTACCCTCCAAGAGCCAAACTGGTCATTCAGAGGCATCTGTCATCACTGACAGATAATGAGCAAGCTGACATCTTTGAACGAGTCCAGGTACCATTACTTAAAAGTCTCACAAATAAGATGTAAGAAATGAGAGTCCGATCCTGTTTTTCTAAGTTTCTCTCCTGTATCTGAAGTTAAGATATATATCCTATTGTACTATTTGATAGTAATTAGAATGCCATTGTTACTTTTGCATTTAAGAGCAGTGAATGCTAAGCTTTATTGATGTTTGCCTGCCAGACAGATAAACATCAAGTGGGAATAAAATAAAACAAGAGAAGCTGTGTTGCTGTAGTGTGCTCTTGGTTTTGTCTTTCCAACAGAAAATGAAGCCAGTCAGTGACCAGGAGGAGAATGAACTTGTGATTTTACACCTGAGGCAGCTTTGTGAAGCCAAGCAGAAGGCCCACATTCACATCGGGGAAGGCCCGTCGGTGCGGAGAGGTTTTTCCCTTGGCCTGCTCTTGGTTTATTTCTCTGTTTAGTCAAAGGATCACAGAAAATTGGAAAGGAGTTTCTTTCCTTTGTGTTCTCATCTTTAGGGCTAAAGTCCTATCAGATTTATTTTTTAGCACAAAATTTGTGGGAAATTTTAACAGAAATTGGCATATTGAGATAAAATAATTATGGTTTTAAAAGGTAAAAGCATCTGTGTTTTTTGCATAAAAACATTAATAACATGTTGATGGTTTAGAATGAACGTGAATTTTTAGTTACAGTCATCCATTATTTTATTTTAAATTTATATGAGCATGTGGGGAAGAAGAAACTTCCCTCCACCCTGCTAGGATTTTTGGGCTGGTCTAATAATCAAATAGACACGAGATGGTAATAAGAGAAGATGACCAAATTAAGGTACATGCGTGTGTATGGGAACCCACACACTGGAGGGAGTCAGAGACCCCACACACAAGAGAGGGTCGGACACAGAAAGGGAAAACGGGGTCTGCGTGGCATTCTGAGGCAGAGGGTGAGGTTAGGTGCCTTGGGCTTCCAAGGGGAGGAAGGGCTTTGCAGGGTGATAGGAAGATAAGACGAGCAGATGCTCTGTCATCAGGAGTCTTCCCTGTTCCGCTCCGTAGATAGTTCATAAGTTCTCTCTGGTGGTAATTCGTATCATGGGCAAGGCCCCTAATTTCAGCTCTTTGAGGGAGAAGTAAAAGTGTCTTGTGAGTCCACAGGGTCTTGATTGTCTTTAGCTTAAAATAAGCCACATGCCAAAGTAGCACATCTTGGGGAGGCCCCTCGGAACCCCTTCAGACATCGTATTTGATTAAAAGCTTACACAGCCCTGGCCAGGTGGCTCGGTTGGTTGGAGTGTCATCCTGTCGTCCAGTACCAAAAGGTTGTGGGTTCGATCCCCTGCTGGATGTGTAAGGAGGCAGCCTGTCGATGTTTCTCTCTCACATCAGTGTTTCTCCCTCCCTCCCCACCCAACTCTCTCCTCTCTCTCTCTCTCTCTCTCTCTCTCTCTCTCTCAAAGCAATGCATATATCCTCGGGTGATTATTTTTAAAAAATCTTACACAGTCTTGAATGGTAACTAGAAAGACCCAAACAAGTTGTAGGATCATGCAAATAGCTATTCTAGCTGCAAACTGAGGGATGATATTTTTGTGCATGTGGTTTAGACCATGTTTCCAGCTGCATGCAAATAAAGTAAGGCCACCAGCAACAGCATGTAAAGAGGTGATTACATACTCACCTCTTAATAACACTAATGCAAATTATGTCTTTATTTCACTTTATTCAGGACAAATCACACGTCACTGAATTAGTGATTTCGTAATTTATTCACTGAACAAGCTTTTCTAGAGAAACTTCTCTGAGCCAAGCTGTGTGGTAATGGTGAACAGACAAGTGATAAACGAATAATGTGTCCGTGCCCCCCCCCCCAGAAGAGCTCAAATATTTCAAAAAGGATTTCAGACAGATAAATGGACACATATAATAGAGGCAACAAAGTAGCTTTTTAAAAGAATGTCCAGTGGGTAAAAAAGTAGCAATGGCTTAGCTTTGGAGCTGGTGTAGAGAGTAAGGGTAGAGGAAAGAATTAAAGAATTCAAGAGGAAGATTTTGGTGGGGGAGGGGGCCTGGAGTTTTAAGGGGGATAAAGTTTGCTGATCAGAGAAGTGGAAGAAGTATGTTTTAAGGACATTGAGCACAAAGTTGTGTAGTCATTTTGTGACCAAAAGTGAACATGTTGCATGCAGACCGTGGATGTACACACTTGAGTTGTCCTAAACTAAAGTTTATCTTTTTTTTTCTTTCTTTCCTATAGACTATTTCAAATAGTACAATCCCAGAAAATGCAACGAGCAGTGGAAGGTTCAAACTTGACATTCTGAAAAACAAAGCTAAGAGATCCTTAACTAGCTCCCTGGAGAATATCTTCTCAAGGGTAAGATGACATGGAGACTTGGGCATTAATGTCTATTTTTTAACTGCTTTGTTTCATCCCAAATGGCTCACAGAAGAGTTCTTTAAAAGAAAACTACTAAGATAATTTAATTTAGGTACACTTATTTAAAATAATCTCTAAACCTAAGTTTCATTCTCAGATATGGCTTTATTCTGGTGCTTATAATATCTGAATTTGAGTAATAAAAATTTATATATATATAAATAGAAAAGGGAAAATAGAATATTTTTGCTCAATACCATAGGAACTTTTTTATCATTTGCCACATAAAGTTATGAAGACATCCTTCATTGCTCATTTTAGGAGCTGATAAGAAATGTTGAAAACTGTGAGCGTAAGTTCACAGAAATTTATGTATTCCTTTTAGTAAATTTGGAAAGAGAAAATTTTCTGTTTAAAAATAAGCACAGTGATTCCTCTTCCCCTTCATTTTGTTCTTCCTGAACAACTCAGTCCTAATGCTGTTAGATGAGATCAGGCAAGGTGGGCATCCTGGGGCTGGAGGCAGGGGAACCACAGTGGCTCAGAGCAGGGAGACAGAGTGAGCCATCTGGGGTGCTGTGTCGGGGGTGGCCCAGTGCAGCACGTGGAAATCAGAGTGTGGCGAGGAGCATGCTGGGGTAGGAAGGCAGCCTCGTTTAGGAAGTCGCAGCCTGAGTTGGTGAGGAGGCCATCCCTGCTGAGCCAGGGACGGAGGGAGAAAGCACTCAAGGTGCCCGATACCAGGAGTCAGAGGCTGTGTGGGGGGAGGACGGCATCCGTGTCCGGGGTGGCAGGCCCAGCCCGGGTGATGGAACCTGTGTAGGGTGAGGAGCATGACTGTGAGGTGGCAGTTGTGGAGACTGGTTACACACAGGGGCTGATCACATATATAAAATGTATTAAGGGTAGTGGGATGTTAGGAGAAAGAAATTACACATATGCAGAGAGGGAGCATTATAATGAATTCTGTGGTGTTGGATTCAGCACTGAAATAACAGTGTGGAATCTTGGTTATTAATCTGTATTTTTGAGGAATAGAGCTTTATATATTATACATACGGGGGTCTGTCTGGAAAAAGTCCAGCCATTGTTAATATAATGAGAACGGTTTGGGTGACATCAATGAAACCTGGCAGTCAAGGAGAGGGGACTGGAATGCACATGTGTGAACAGTGATGACTTCACTGTACTAGTCAGTGAGGATGGTAGACACTGTTGAATGAGCATGTGTACTGTGTGGCCATCACATTCAAAATGACTGAGAAAGTAGAGCAATGAATCTGCATCAAATTTTGCATTAAGCTCGAACATTCCTCCATAGAAACTACTCAGATGATTCAGAAGGCTGCATCTATGGGCGCCTTCATCATGACAATGCACCCACTCATGCATCATGTCTTGTGTGGAGTTTTTTGCCAAAACATCAAATCACCCAGGTGACTCAGCCCCACTACAGCCCAGACTTGGCACCCTGTGACTTCCGGCTTTTCCCAAAACTAAAATCACCTTTGAAAGGGAAGAGATTTTAGACCGTTGATGAGATTCAGGAGAATACAGTGGGGCAGCTGGTGGCAACTGGGAGAACTGTGTGAGGTCCCAAGGTACCTACTTTGAAGGGGACTGAGGCGTCATTGTCCTGTGCACAATGTTTCTTGTATCTTGTATCTTCTTCAGTAAATGTTTCTATTTTACATAAGACATGGCTGGATACTTTATGGATAGGACTCATATAATTTATGTATTAATGTGTGTATATATGTTTGAGTTTGTATAAATGTGTACAGATGGTCTCTAGCTCTATTCACTGATAGGAGCTGAGGCCAGCTTTTCTGCAAATATCCAATAATAAGTTAAGCCTTGCTGGGTGACAGCTAGCACCCAGATTTGGGTTTCTATATATCATTTTACAAGAGGCACCAGGATCCTGGGAGACATGGTTGATTCCAGGACTGCAGGGAAAGTAGAAAATAAGACTGGAGCCTCTTGGTATTTTAGATGGTAAAGCAGTGCTCGAAGGAAGATGCTGCTATGTCATAAAGACAGAAAAACCATAAAGGGCACCCACTGGTGATATCTGAGACAATGTGAGCATCAAAATAAATGATAGTAACAGATTATAGTCTGTTGCGTAAAATAGGAAACCTGAGTCTATTCTGACATGAAAAATAAATGAATACATTGAGAGTTTAATCCGGATATTGACCGGATTTAATGAATACGTATTACTTACAAAGAGGAAGATAGTAACTTTACAGTGGAGAAGGCTGGCAGACACCGCCTTAATCAAATAATCAAAGTGAACACCATCAGCAAGGGGACACCCGATACAAAGAACACAGCGCCACGCCTGTGGAGTTCCTGCCAAAGCGCGGTCCCTGAACCTGATCATGAGGAAATACCAACCAACCCCCGTTATTTTTACAGCGTGCAAAGTAACTTTTGAGATAGGGTGCTCTTAATGATTTTTTTTTTTAATTTTATTTTGCTAGAACTTAAAATACTTTTATAGGGATTTCTCTTAATGATTGAGATCCTTCTGATTCTAACAGCAACCCTGCAGCAGGCATGGTTACTGTCAGTGCTAGTAGTTTATCAGCAGAAATGGAATCTAGAAAGTGTCTAGGAGATGATTCAGAAGTATGTTAATGAAACTTTTCACAAAATTTTACCACCTCATTTTTTTCAAAAATTTTAAATTATTTATGTTTTTTTCCCCTCCCTCCTTCCTTCCCTCCCTCTTCTCTTTTCCCTTGGTCCCTCTCTCCTATGGTGCTTTAGTGAGACTCCATTTGAATACATGGTCATGGGACCTGAATTCAAGGCCTGGCCCTAGCAGATTTTATGTTTTTGATTTCAGACAGATAATTTGCTTTCTCTAAACCATAGTTCCCCCATCTGTGAAGCAGGCCTACTAATACCTACTTGCCTCACACTGCTGTGGAATGAAATGCCAGTTTATTAGGAAAGTATCACAGTAGGTGGTAGGAACAGTGGGAGCTCTGAACCTCCTCATTGGCCAAGCGACAGAAGGGTATTGAGAGTTACTCTCCTGTTCCCCACTCAGCACCTTGCCGTTCTGCACAACACTTGTACCACTGGCTTTGAAGTGCCGCACATATAGCCATGAATGACGGTCATGACATTTGACGCCAAGAGCACGGCCAATCTATTTTGGTCAAGGTGGCTGCTGTGGCTTTGGTGTCGCAAATGCTGCCAAGTGTCATAAATTATGTGACCTAACAAGGTCTTGCTCGCACCACGTGCAGCAGAATGGACTTACTGGGGAGGTTGGCAGCTAGCCATGTCGTATCAAAGGTCACATACAGAAGGCGTTTGGCGTGCTTCTAAAACTTACCAGTTTTTTTTTTCCTTTTTGGGTAAAAAGTAGAACATTGACACCTCAGTCATAAAGATTGGCTCATAATTGCTGTCATTTTTAAATATCAAAATATTTTATGTATCTAACTATAGCTGTTGATGAAATAGGATACATTTTTAAATAGCCTAGTAGCGCAGCTCACTGACAATTAAAAAGTGGGTCCAAGGGAAAAGGCCTGACGTGTGTGTTGCCAAATCGTGATGCAGTCAAACTGAAGAAGGAGCGGTCTGTGCAAAGGCGAAAAGACAGCCTTGTGTTCTGGTGGGGTGTTGCTTGTTCTTAGGTTGAAGTTTTCCAAAAAGGGAATAGTTATTTTTCCCATATAATATTTATTAATATGCCCATTTCTGAAAAAGGAATATAAAATAAAGTGTGGGTCATTGGAAAACCGTAATTTCATGTTTTCTTCAGAGGGATATCCATTGTCTCTGCTTGTTGAAAATGTGTGAATAATGAATTAAAGTAAGTTTGGTTTTCTTTGTGTACACACACGCAAAACATGTGGGTAAAGCAGCACTGGGAGTAAAACGTGTGATTTAAATTGCTGTTGTAGGAATGCCCGTGGTCTGATGCCCATCTGACTGCTTTTACCACTGTGACCAAACAACCTGTTTAAGATAACCAGGCAGGTCAGCATGTAAGTAGCAGCTAAAAAAAATAGCAGCAAGCAACCTGGTCTTTACAATATTTACCTCTTGGCCACACACACTAATCCAATAATTTATCAATCAAATGTAGTTTATTACTGGAAGTGTGTCGTATTACAGTATAGAACTGCAGAACGGAAATAACCTCGCTCACAGTCTATGCAAAACCTACACTTTGCCAATGCAGGCCACTGAGCTTTATTTGTAATTCTGCTTTTCACAAAGCTCTCTCTGCAGGGTGAGAGCTCAAGAGCTTCACTTCTGAATTGTGCTTCCTGGGTTCAAATCGCTGCTTTGTCCTTTAGCTGTGTAAGCCTTGGGACACGGTCATACCAGAACTTCATCTCTTTATCTGTAAAGTTCAGCTAAAAACTACACCTACCAGAAAGAATGTTTGTGAGGAATAAGTGAGATAATGCAGTATGAAATGCTTACCGTAGTACACAGCGCCTGATAAGCATTCGGTAATAATAGATGCAGCTGTTAATTTTATTGTTTACATAATTAGTTTCTTTTTTTAAGATTTTATTTTTAGAGAGGGGAAGGGAGGGAGAGAGGGAGAGAAATATCAGTGTGTGGTTGCCTCTCAAGCTCCCCACACTGGGGACCTGGTGCGCAAACCAGGCACGTGCCCTGACTGGGGATTGAACCCACGACCCTTTGGTTTTTAGGCCAGTACTCAATCCACTGAGCCACACCAGCCAGGGTCATAATTGTTATTTAGAGACCCACCAAAGATGTGAAACTCTAATTAATATACATAGATAAGAATAAATATTGCTTCTATGACACAAGATAGGATACCATAAACGTGAAACAGTCAATTGAAAACTAGAAAGAACTATTAAAACTTTCTGAGAGTAGACATAAAAAGAAAAGCTCAATAGAAGGCTAGGAAGCTAGAGTTAAAAAAAAAAAAAAAAAAAGCAAAATGATACAGAAATGGAAAATAGGAAAATAGGGTAAAAAGTTAAAGGATTAGTCTGAAGTTCCAAAAAGCCAAATGGTAGGAGTTCTGGAAAGAGAAAATGAATGCAGAAATCTTCAAAGAAATCATTTTAGCAATTTCTCAGAACTATTAGATATGTTTCCAAGTTTAGTGGGCTCAGAATATGTACAATAGAGCAACTGAATGAAGCCATGCCCTGAAATTGTGACATTTCAGAATGTCACAATTAATTTCAGAATGCCAAAGGGTAAACTTAGAATCCATTCCATAGAGAAATAGCAGGTCACACAAAGGCTCAGGAATCACAGTGGCATTAGACTTCTATGCTAGGGACACTTGAGCAATACTAACATTCTGAAGGACAGTTTCTAACCAAAATGACATATCCATCCAAACTTTTAATGACATTTAAGGATAGAATAACGACATTTACAGATAGGTAAATTAAAAAAAAAATAGTTCCCCGTCTCCCTTTCTCACAAAGCCTTTGGATTCTGTGCTCCACCAAGATGCAGAAGTAACTAAAAAAGAAGAAGACATGGGATTGAGGAAACAGAAACGCCAACACAGGGGAGTGTTAAAGGATATTTCTAGGTTAACAGTGAAGGAAAATACCGGGAAGATCTACTCAGCAAGCTAAATTGCTACCAGGCCAGACTGGGGCAGGAAGACCGAGGCCTTCATCATAGGTAGCGCAAAGAAAAAGAAGAAAATTGTGATTGATGCATTATCAGATGTTTGACCATTTGGAGATCTGTTGGTGACTTTTATAATACGTTAGTGATTGCTGAAGTGGATGTTAATTCTTTGAAAAACAAATTGTACAAGTTATGAGTTGTAGTAATAGTCAAATGTATAGCTCAGATGTAAATACTATTTACAAAGTCATAATCATCTAATCACAAATTATTGTTTTAACTGAAATTTGTGACATAACTGTATTGAGAGAAGAGAAAAAGAGTGTGCATAGGGGTGGGAAATGAAGTAAGAATACTAATGTCTCATCTTCCAAAGCAGGAAGTGAATAAATAGTGCCTAGACTGGAAAGATTAAGGAATAGTAACACAAGCTGGATACCAGAAGCGTCAAAACAAACTTTCAAGTGTTTGCTTTTGGGGGATGGATTGCTTTTGGGGGTGGTGACTGTCGCCTTTCATTTTGAGCTTGGTAGCACAGTTTGGCTTTTGAAATATTGTGCAGGTACCACCTTGATTAAATATTAAAATGAAAAAATGGAACTCCCTTCCCTCAAAAAATTAAACCCAAGACTGTCTGGCCACAGGCGTTAAAACTGTAAACTGCTACACAGATGCTGCGCGTGTTTTATTTTGCAGAGGCCCGGTCCCACTGCCCTGTATTTGCAGTTACTCTCTTCGGGCATGTCCATGCGTTTTAGAGTAACGCAGAGCCCTCTTCAGTCGGTATTTGTCTCAAGACCTTCTCTGGGATGTGGTTCCCAGCCTACCCTTCCATTCGCTGTCCTTCAAAAACTGGCTTCGGTTTCTTCCTGTATAATGTGAGGGAAATACAGGCTGGGGCCAAAGTAGGTTTACAGTCGTTCGTATGGGAAATAGTACAATCATGAATAAATGATAATAAGCATAAACTGTTCCGTGTGCTCGCAACTGTAAACCCACCCCACCCTGTTTATCCGGTGATCTCTTAGGTTTTTCTTTCTTAGATCACCTATGAAATCCACACTGAAGGACTCTGTGAAAGCAAAAATAAAGTCCAATTCACCAATATGGAAGTGGACTGTTATTTAGTCTTCTTAGCGAGAAATGCTTTATTAAAGTTGCGAGTTACAAGGTTTGCGGTCTGGACTGCAGGGAGGTTGTATGTGTCGAACCATGTTGTGTGAGTTGTGCTGCACCTTCCACATTTGAGTCTGCATGTGTGGCACGCAGGGGTATCCGGGCTCTCACTGATGTCATGGGCATCTCCTGATGGTATGAATGGATAATGCTTAGCCTCGTAACCAAAAAAAAAAAACAAAAAAACAAAAAAAAAACCAAAAACCCGTCAAAAAAGCTTGGCCTGAGTGTCCAGTTGTCTAATGATTGATTTAGAAATAATGGACATAGATTGTGGATAGTTCTGTTTACTGTGCTGGAATGTCTGTTAATTCTACCAAGAAAATGGAGTGAACCACAAAAAGGATCAAATTAGTGCTAACGTAAAGAAGCAACTGCTTTTTATCGTAGTTTTAGAGTAAAAATTCAGACCATATGGCCGATTTAATTTTATTCTTTTCTTTCAGGGAGCTAACAGAATGAGAGGTCGGCTTGGAAGCATGGACAGTTTTGAACGAGCCAACAGCCTGGCTTCGGAGAAGGTATCTAAGCAGAGCTCCCCTTTTTTTTTTTTTTTTTTTTTTTTTTTTTTACTACTACTACTTGGGACTTGGCACAAACTAGCACTGATATGGTAATTTGCATGCTTATTTATTTTGTTCTGAGTCCTTTATGATTTTTTAGAAAATAAGCATTTGAGGCCTTATTATTTAAAATAAGAAGATTCTGGATAGGAGCATGTTCTTTTTTTTTTTTTTTTTTTTCCATCCTTACCTGAGGACATACTTATTGATTTTAGAGAGAGGGGGAGAAACACATTGATCAGTGGACCCAAAGCCCAGGCATGTGCCCTGACCAGGGTTTGAACTGACAACATTTTGGTTTACGGGACAACCTCTAGCTGCTGAGCCACACCAGCCAGGGCAGTGTGGTACTCTTTATACAGCTGAAGCTTTCTCGTGGTGAGGCAGAACTCATCCCTTGCAGTCTAACTCTGCTCTGTTGTGCTGTTTACTATTTGGACTTAGTATAATTTGGAGGACAGTATTTGAACAACTGTTGCTCCAAAGCCATAGAACAATGTCGCTCCAAAGCTGTGTAATTACTGCATTTGTACAGTGATGTTTCTGTCTTTCGCTTCCTCCCCATGTGTATCCCCCCACCATTTTTAACCATTTTAACTGCAACATTAAGGCCTTTATCTCATAGACAATTCTCAGTAGGTTTGGTTTCCTGTTTCCTGTATCATGTGACATGTAAGCTGAGGCATATGCAACCTCTTTTTTTAATGGAAAAATATTAAAATATTTTTATTAACCTTTCCGTTGATAAAAATCGAAGACTTGGTTCAGCTGTGAGTCTTTTTAGTCCTAACCCATGTTTATTAAGCTAAACATTTCTGCAGGGGTTCTTGTTCTGTAAAGTATAAACAGCATACCTGTCTAAATGGAAAGATTTATGATGTCTGTGCATGCAATATGAGACGCATTCCAGCATCAGTCCCTTTTCATTGATTTCCTGTTTTTCATGTCTTTTAAAAAAATGTGACATCAGGGGACATGTAGTTGGATAGAAACATCCATTGTGAAGGAAGATACTTAACGGCCTTTATTTTATTTTCCTGGAGGCTTTGCCACCAGACTTGGCCCCTGACACGTTGTGATATTCTTTTGACAGTGCAGGAAGCGTGCAACCGATATGTCACGGAAATCAGGAGAACCGTAAATGCAGACTCCACCCTTTTTGGGTCCTGATCTCTTTTCATCTTTCAGGCAACAGCGAGAAAGTGTGCAGAAGCTACAGCCTTTTACCACCAAGTGTTAGGGAAGAGAATACCTTTTCTTATCATCCCTTTTACTTTCTCGCCTCCCTTGACCGATGCTGTCTGACAGCTGCTTATCAGAAGAAAGGGGTTGTGGTGATGCTGATTAGCCTTCAGCATGGATTGAGTAAAAGAGAAAAAAAGGCCAGTTTTGTCATGACTCAGGAGGAAGGAGAGGCCCCCTGTCACTCTGAGCTCTGTGTTTAAGCGGGTCTGCCATGGTCCATGTAGGAAGGAAAGACCTCTCCTCTGCTTGCCTTCCAGGACTACTCCCCAGGAGACTCCCCGCCAGGGACACCGCCAGCCTCCCCACTGTCCTCAGCCTGGCAGACCTTCCCTGAAGAGGATTCCAACTCCCCGCAGTTTCGAAGACGGGCACACACGTTCAGCCACCCACCTTCCAGCACGAGGAGAAAGCTGCATTTACAGGATGGGAGGGCTCCGGGGGTTCGCTCCCCTTTCCTGAGGCAGAGCTCCAGCGAACAGTGCAGGTGAGTCCAAACCTCTCTCCGGAACGCAAAAGGAAGTTCTCCTTCCAACCTGTTTTGTGGTGCCTTCATGCTGCAGCCAACAGTTAGTTTTTCAAAAGACCATAAAATACACTGAATTGTAAAAACCTTAGTTAGTAAGGGAAGCAAGGCAAGCTTTAAGCCACGACCAAAGAGCTGAGCGAAAGCACTTTTGGATGGAAAAAATTTTTTTTTCCAGAAAAAGAGGGAAAACAAGATGTTGTAGATGTGGCTTTGCCTGAAAAATCTGCTGACAGCACATGTCATCGGGGCCTTCTTGACGACTGCCTCATGAAGCCGAGTCAGCAGATGTGGAAGCAACGGTGGGGGCGCTTCCTGTCGGCCCCCAGTGAAGCGCCAGGGTTAGAGCCTCAGTCACTCTCACTCTCACACAGAAGGCACAGCTTGGCCGCGTGTCATTTCACAATAAATTAAAGCCCAATAAGAAAATCGTTAGAAATTTTATCTGGAATAACCTGATATCTGTAAGGAATACATACAACTTAATTGACAGGAGGTAGCCACGAGGAATTATCTTACGTGGCACTTAAAATGTAACCCCACAGAGTTGTTGGCACTTAATAAGAAATGATAAAGGAGGTAAATCTGGAATAGTAGAGTTTTTACACTTCCTACTGTGGAGCACAAATCAGAATTTATATCCTAGGACTAATTTTGTTTTTCTTCTTTTCCTGTGAGTTTGATGCAGGAAGTGGTCTGATAGGGATCTCAGTTGGAGGAAAAAAAAAAACAACAACCAGAACTCTAAGTAAAAAAAGAATAATTTTTATATTGTTTTCAACTTTACCAGCATTTCTTTTAAGGATACAGTTTTATTCTCCTTGTGTCTTGAATGATTCACTATAAAAAATTAGATATTTAGGATCTATAAAAAATAGAGTAAATTAACAGAACTAGTTATCCTCAGATTTTTTTAATGAAGAATATTAAGTATTTATGTGTGAATCAAGATTTTTTTTTACAGTCACTTTATACTTACCAAAGCAGTAAATCTCTTTATCTCCCCCCCCCCAGGAAAAATTATTTTTAAGAATTTAAAATATTTTTTAACCATAAATGATGTCTCTATTCTTCCTTATGCTTTCTACTTTTTATAATGTATAAGCTCAAATAACTACTATTAATATAAAAAGATGCTATTTGTATCATTGTAAAAACTTGCTGGGAAAGAATCTTCTGGAAGTAAAAAGAGCTGTGCAAGAGATTTAGGGATTCAGATAAACCCACGGCCGCACCGTCCTGCTGGCTGCAGGCAAGAATATGGTCCTTCACGTTCGTTAGGTAAAGGTAGTGGGATGACCTCCAACAACCAGACATCTTGTTCTTGAGTTTTTAGAAGAGTTTATGTCTTTCAAATAGTTAAGTCTTTGAACTACTGATAATCAGCTTTTCCGTTTGGAACTTGTTTCCTGTAATTATTTGTGCTTTCCTATTTTCCCCCCTTGAAGTATCTTTTGCATGTAAAAACAAACACTTTTTTGTCTTAGATTTGTTAAGGAATCCTTAGAGACGAACACATCCTGCGTGGACGAGGAGGAATTTGACTTGCCAAGGGGTGACACTAGGTCATACTTTTAAGTGGAGAGAACTGCATGCTCCCCTTCCCCGTTTAAGATCCAGCCCTGAGCCTTGAAAGGAAAGCTTCAATTAATAATAAGAGCCTGTTTCTATACGTTTTCATAGCGAACGAAGATTTTGCCGAAATATAAATTGAGACAAATCTGCTGTGTTTTCTGTACTCAGCATTCTTCCATCTGCCCGGCGCATGCACAAGGGGAGTAGCTCTTCCTCCAGCCTTCCAAGTCTGCACACTTCCTCCTCTGCCCCTTCCTTCACTGCCCCCTCTTTCCTGAAAGGCTTTTACCAGAATTCAGGTAGACTGTCCCCACAGTACGAGAATGAAATCAGGTGAGATCAGTGTCCTCTGTTTGCAAAGCAAAATCTTCCACAGTGCTGTACCGTTGTGTTACTAAAAAGTGGCTAATTTTGGAGTGACATTTATGCATCCTTCTGCTGTGCTTGTTCTAATTCGTTTCTAATGTATTGGTTTTCATTCCACTTAACTTTATTAAGAAAACTTTTAAAACCAGCTTTCTGAGTACATGATCAGCTTGCTGTTAGAATTATTACTGTTTTCATACCATTTGTGCGTTTCCTGGCTCCATAGTCTAAGCTTTGCTTTTGTTTGGAACGAGCCCTGGTGCCAGCACATACTAAGCGAACCTCTCCTGGCCATGCCTTTTCTTCTCAGCCTCTCTGGGTATGCCTTCTGGAACCCAGCAGCCACTGACTTAAACATGTGTACTGAAGGGGTGGATATACTTGTACTTTTAAGTCCGTAGAATATTTCCTAGGCATTTCTTTGCTTTTTCAGTGACATAGACTGACTTCTCTGAGTCTCAGGAATGTCACATAATGGGTGCAGGGTCATGGTGACAGCAACAGCCTTCAGGGAGCATGAGAGATCTCTTGAGTTTTGTAGACATTTGAGTCTTTGTTTTGGGCCCCAGTGCTGAAATGTATCACCTCTTAAGTCTTGTTCTTTGCTCTTAGAGCTACACAAAATTAGATGTAGTGATTTTATGAAACTGCCTTTTCAAAAAAAATTGAAATTATATACTCTTACTGATTATTAAAAGTCTTAGGAGATTGTTTGCCACCTTTGGAAAGAGGGGGAGCTAAGTTGGGAATTTTTCTAAAGAGATTGTTGTTGGCTTAGAAGTTTATGAGATTCATTCCTGTTTTTTCTTTTTTTAAATCTTCATCTGACAGCATGCTTATTGGTTTTGAGAGAGGGAAGTGAGTGAGACAGGCGGAGAGAAACATTGATGTCAGAGAGAAACATCAACTGGTTGCTTCTCCTGTGTGCCCCTGACCAGGGATCGAACTGGCAACCTAGGCATGCGCCCTGACTGGGAATTGAACCTGCAACTCTTTGGTTTACATGTTGATGCCCCAACCAACTGAGCCACACTGGCTAGGGCTCACTTCTTTCTTTTGGTGTGGCCTGACTGCTTTATATTTATTGCTATATAGTATTCATTTTTTAAAATCCTCACCAGAGGACATGCTTTTTGATTTTAGAGAGAGGGGAGGGAGAAAGAGGGAGAGAAACATCGCTGTGAGGGAGAAACATAGATTAGTTGCCTTTTGCACACACTCTGACCAGGGACCAAACCAAACCTAGACATGTGCCCTGACTGGGACTTGAACCTGTGACCTTTCAGTTTATAGGACAGCACTCCAACCAACTGAGCCACACCAGCCAAGGTGCTGTATGGTGTTCATTTAATGCATCACAGTTTATCCAGTCTCTTGATGACGGACATTTGGGTTGTTTTGAGTACTTTAATAATTGGTAATTCTTGCAATCAAGGAGAAGAATACATGCTATCAATCAGCCTGTATGCCACTAAAATCTTCTTTTACGTTCTTCTGGCCCCTTTTCTTTAGACTTAGGAAATCCCTAAAGTTAACGTATAACTAGGTAAACTCCCTTAACTAGTTAAATTAGAGTATTTCTTGAATTACCTCTGAGTATCTTTTGTCTGTGTGCCAATATTTTTCATTCCAACAAAGATTATTAATATTGGATTAGTGAACTTTCGAATCTGAACTTTTCTCTGAATTAGTACAGTCATGTGTAAACTGAATTTCTAATGAAGAAAGCTGATGAAGAATTGATTTTAAAAGGCTTTTTAAGGGGCAACCTTATGGGAGAAATTTTAAAGGAAGTTAAACACACAAAAAATAGTATAATATATATAGAAGATGCAGTGAATTTGGAGAACCAAAGTGTGCACACATAAAAATGTCAGTTTGCCTTATCTCTGTAGTACCACCTATTAATAAGAACATAACACTTTTGGTGAACTCTGTTTGCAGTTTATTTATTGTTATGTTAGTTAAAATGAGCATCTAGAAAATCACAGTTTCCTTCTCAGAAACAAAACCAGGCCTAAAAGTGACAGCTAGGACTAGCCATTAAGAAGGTCACAGGTGATCTGTGATGGCATGCAGAGTACAAAATGAGTGACTTTTTAAGGATTATTTATAGCACTTAATATAAAGTTATATGTTCATCTTCAGTTCATCTTCTGCTGAGCTGTGTGTGTTGTTCTTTCTCATAGCTTCCCCATGGCCCATTATAGCTCATTCTGTAGAAGGATATTGAAGTCCCGAAGGCAAATATATGTTCATTTGGCATTGAAAAGTTTCACATTCTTGTTGCTTTCTTGGAAGTGCTATATTTAAACATGAGGAGAACTTTTAAATATGTAGGAGCATTAACAATTTCACTATTTTTTTCGTATTACTTTGTAATGATTTTTTGGCTCTAAGAAATTCTAAAAATCCAAAGCACTTTTTTGGATACGTTTGTGTGCTTTTTAATAATTTGACAGCGTAGAATCAATAGACTAAAAGGACACTTAACATTTTTTTCATTAAAAATATATTTTATTAAAAACACCAGACAACAAGAGCACCCATGAAAGGAGAGCAACCTGCCACTGCAGGGCATTCCTAAGCAGACTCGCTTTAGGAAATAAGTACGTGTAGAATTAGAAGATCTGGACATTTTTCACCTAAAACTGTCCATGTGCCTGCTTGACTTGGTGTACAAAGGCCGTTGACAGAGTATGTTTGCCCAAATCAATAATAACCACTTCTTAAATCAATCATTTCTTTTGGACAATATTGGCCATTGCTAAGAGCTCTGAAAAATAAGTGAGAAATTAATTAATTAATTAATTAGCAATAACAAAAACACTTTAAGAAATAACAATAGGGAAACTTTCCTTTAGGAATGAAATTATAATCAATGTGCCTGTAGTGAACAATACTGTACACTTAAAACTTGAAAGAATTGATCTCATGTTAAATGGTCTTTCTACAGTAAAAAAAAATTTTAGTGGGGGAAAAAGAAATAACAGGAGGGATACTTCATTTTAGGAATTAATCATATTATTATTAATTAAATTAAAATATTGAAAACATAAAAAAAACCCCAAAACACCACACAGCCCATCAGAGTGAACACGCCATGTCACCACCACCCTGTCCCCGAGTGTGACGCCACCAGCAGCCCTGTGGCTGCTGTCATGCTCCCACCCAGACAGGACCCCTGTCCTTGCCTCTAACACAGTAGTTTAAATGCCGTTCAAAGCTTTATGTAAATGGCATGATACAGTATGAATTCTTTTATACATGGCTTTTTTCACTGGACGTTAGTTTGTGAGTGAGATGTAGTTCTACTTTTACGTGCACTTCAGTCTATTCGTTTATATTGCAGTATGGTATTCTCTGTGACATGTCACAGTGTATCCATTCTTCTGATGATGGACATGGGGACGATTTCTAGCCCTTTGGCGTTTGAAGAGTCCTGCCCTGCGTAGCACTGTTCGTGGCCATGGTTGCGTATTCCTGTGCATTATTGATGACTGTCTGCACAGTAATCAAATTGTTGGGCAAAATGAACGCTTAGTAGGTGTATTTCAACGAGTAAGTCATTTAGGCATAAACTTACTAGTTACAATTTTGAAGAGAGTGTTTTTTAAATTTGTATTTGGAAATAATTTCAAATTTACAGAAAACCTGCAATATGTTATGGAGAACGGCTGCTAACTCTTCCCCCAGGTTCATCAGTGTTGAACATGCACCACACTTGCTTTATCATTCTCTCTGCCTGTCTACACGTGAATGTATGCACACATATATGTACACATATGTGCTTTTTAAAATTCTAAGCCATTTATGAATAAGTCGCAGACGTCATGTCCCCTTACTCTAAATACTTTAGTGTGTATTTTCTAAGAAGGAGGGTATTCAAGAGCATGGTTTTAATCCAGTGATTTCTGAACTCTGTATCTCTGATTATCACTACTTAGAGATAATGCAGTGAGAGAGAACATCAGATTTACACAATTACCATGATATCTGGCATTGCTCAGAATAGAGAGCGAAGGAGGTTCCTGATACGATGGGTTATAGTTTTCTTTTCACTAGGGTACCTCATATTTTACTGGTTTTGTGGAACAGGTCTCTACATATGCTCAGTCAAGTAAGGTGTAAGGTGGGTTAGCATGTAAGCTAACAGATACTACTTTTTTAAAAAAGATTTTGTTTGTCTATTTTTAGAGAGATGGGAAGGGAGGGAGAATGAGAGAGAAACATCAATGTGTGGTTGCCTCTCATGTGCCCCCTGCTGGGGACCTGGCCTGCAAACCATGCATGTGCCCTGACTGGGAATTGAACCAGCGACCCTTTGGTTCACAGACCGGCACTCAGTCCACTGAGCCACACCAGTCAGGGCCAGATACTACTTTTTAGAAGGTATATTAATTTGAAATTTGAAATGCAGATTAGGCATCCTTCTCTAGGACCACTGTTCTGAATTATTAAAAACATGCCAGGTTACTGTTTTTAAGCAGGTTGAGAGAAAGGAGCCAAGATATTTTTAATGTCTTGGTTGATTAGCAGGGTCATTTGCACAGCATTACAATGATAAAGGAAAGGGAGGGAATAAGTGTATGTTTGCTTTTCTTCAAATTGTTTTTTAAATATAATGTTATTTCATTGTTTAGTAGCTAAACTATCATTGCCTATGATGATACAGTATATTTATATAATATCCACTTATTGAATGCAATATGTCCTTTCTATCAACAGGCATCTTGTTACTCCTTATTTTGGCTTCTCAGCTTTTAAGCCTATAATTAAAAAATTATTAATGTTGAAGTTTATTTGTCAAAATTAAAATGATAGTCATTGCTTTTATTTACTTATAAAACATTTCAATGAGAAACTAAGATTTTTGCTGATGAAGTATTTTGTTATACAGTTTTGATCCTCTGTGGTTCTCTCATATTCACTGCCAAAAATAGTATAAGCACTCATTTTGGTTCATTATTGAAATAGCCTTATTTATGCTTTATTGACTTACGGGAATGCTTTCTTAATCTAAATCCTGCTTTTGGACACTTATCTCTTTCTTTAAGCTAATATTATTCCTTGCTTTCCTGTTGTACTAGACAGGACACTGCTTCAGAATCAAGGTGACTAAAAGTCTGAATATTTTCATTAAAAAATTTCCTAAATCCCTCCAGCTGAGTATTACCATTAGTTTAAAAAGCAGTTCTGGCTGTCTCCTGAATGCATGCCATCCTTCTGGTGCTACGAGGGTTGTGTTGTAGGAAAAAAGATGGTGCCTGGTATAACCAAAGACCGCAAATGATCATGTGAAATGTGGGCTGCGAACAGGAATCCTGTTTCTACTCAATTCCATGTTGAGATTTCCCTAAAACTGTGCTGACAGTTTAATTAGGCATTAAAATGCCTAATTTTAATTTTGAATTAGTAGAATTAGTACATATAAATGAATTCCTTTAACAAACTAGTTTAGAGGTACCTATAAGGAGTTTATTCTAAACATCAAGAAGATGCAGAAATAAGAACCTCAAAGGAACATGCTCATAAAATTGAACCTGGTTTTGACCTGAGGGGATGATTCATCTCTGTCTGCTCATCGTAATTTCTGTCACAGTGGTCACTTTGAAGCACTGCTGAGACCTTCCAGACCCTGCCCTGGTCTGGACACAGGAAAACACCTACTTCCCTACTGTGGACGTCTGATCACACGTGTGATGGCAGTTCTTCCTCCTGCCCAGCCTGCTCGTTGCGGTGAACACCCAGAATCACTGCTGAGCGAGTTTGTGGGGAACAGTCCTTCTTTGCTTTGTTCTAGTTTCTGTGCTTTGCTTCTATCACAAGCTCAGTGACAGACAAACATGCCTGCTTTCCCGTTTGGAAACACTGACATTTAGATTGCTTTCAAGTTGGAGTAAAAGCATAGTATTAAAAATCGGAGCAGAACGAGATGTACATGGAGAAAAATGTTCTCCAAAAATTATTTTGGCCACATTGGAAAGATGAAAAGTGGCTTTTTTAATCCTTCTAATTGACCTATATTTTTTATGGTTAACTGTGACCATTTCAATAATAATTTTTACCTACTTTTAAAAGCCTAATGGAAATGTTAGTTTTACTTTTTCTCCTTTTAGGTTGTATGACAGCATAGAATTAGATCCCTTGATTACCTTAGGTATCATTTGGCCCATGTTATCCTTATTTTACATATGTTTAAATTGAGCTACAGAAAGATTTAATGTCTTGCTTGTTATCTTTTTCTTAATCGTAGGTTAAAAGGATGTAGTTGAATAAGCTACTTATAGACATTTTAAATTCCAATGTAAAAAACTTAATTTTTAAAAAAAATTTGCATTCAGTGTAAATTTTCAGTGTAGAGTTTAGGAAATAAAACTCTTTGTTTGCTTCATTCTTTTTTTTTTTTTTTGTTTCGTTTTACACATTGTTCCACTGATTAATCTGTCCCTTTTGACTCATAGTTCAGATGCTGTATATTGATTTCCACTAGAATAGTTCAGTCTCAACTTTCTTTAATTAGTAAAGACTTTCCACAGGATGGTAGATGGTTGCCCAGTTGAAGTCGAGGACTTAGATAAACTGTCAGTGCACCTGATGAAATTCTGAGTTCAATTGTACTATGTGTCCCGTGGGAAAAAAACAACAAGTGTCATCACTGTGTTGTTCTATGCAGCTTTTCTTGGGGGCATTCACAAAGAGAAAGCTTTTTCAGGTTTCTGTTAAATAGTTGCTGTTACATTAGTCAGGTTTTGTTTCTATCCTGAGCTGTAATACGTTGTGATCTAGCTATGGACTCAGCGTGTAGTTGTGTCTTTGGACTTTGTGAAGCTGGTAGTGTTTAGATGGGTGCTTGGGGTTGAAGGATGGGGGGCAGTTTGCTGCTCAGTAGAACGATGCCTTTGCAAAACTGATGCCTGAGGGTTTACTTCTATGAAGAGTGTATCTGTGTTGCTGTCATGGGAAATAAGGCAGGATGACATTCTTCTTAAAAGTTGAGACCCTGTGAGTGGTCACGAAAATGCCTTCATTCTGTACTGCATCTAGTAAAGTAATTGTTATCAAAGTAGGCAAGTATACATTAAAAATTTTGTCCACTATGAAGCACAGTGGTAATTTGATAGTTGATGTGGTGAAGGCTATAACTGCTTGGTCAAGGATATGTTATTAAAAAGTTATCTTGAAGCTCTGCGGGAGGGGTGGTTCATGTCATATCCATAGCTTTTGGTCAAGGCTGTGTCCAGAAGGACTTGGAAATGCCTCCCAGCCCACGTCGTGATACACATATTATATTTTCTCCCCTTGTAAACCCTCATTTTGTTCACAGGTTGTGGTTCTTGATTAATTGGTGACTAGTGATAGAATATATAGAATACACCCATACAAAAACAGGTGGGAGTTCTCCACATTGTACTTCCCTCCAGGGTATTCATTTTTTTTTTTTAAAGATTTTTATTTATTTATCTTTAGAGGGGAAGGGTAGGAGAGAGGGAGAGAAATATCACTGTATGGTTGCCTCTTGTGTGTCCCATGCTGGGAACTGGCCTGCAACCCAGGCATGTGCCCTGACTGGGAATCGAACCGCGATCCTTTGATTCGCAGGCCCGCGCTCAATCCACTGAGCTACACCAGCCAGGGCCAGGGTATTCATTTTTAATTTAATATATTTAAATAGAGGTAACACTGGTGCAGAATACTTTTACTGAATATGTTTCTAGGGAAGCAGCTTTATAATGCACATATTGATATCCCAAAATACAGAGGTAGAAAAAAGATTATATGAAAAAATAAGGGAATAGTTTTGATTCGTTTCATTATTTAAAAAACATAGAGATAATTAATAAACTAATATATGTATAGTCTACCCTATTAATGTGTTTTTTATTTGACCCTCCTCTTTAAAAAGAAAAGAGGTCTTTACTTGGAATGCAGTGGTTTCAAGGGCAAAGAAAAGGAAATGGAGCATTTACATAAATGAACATCTAATGATATTCTGAAGTTATTTCTCTGCTGAAATAAGTGACATTATTACATTCAAAAATATGAAAAGCGAAGTCCCGACTGAAAGGCTTACTGCTAATTAGAGACCGATTTTTTTTCACCAGCAGTATAGGGACACCTTTGTTTTTGAGGTTCTGTAGAGCTTTTCTGAACTGATGCAAAGAGTGTTTACATTGGCGTGATAAACTGCCAAACTTATGGGTCTGGGTTGTGGATGGCCTGGGTTTGAATTCTGGCCCTTCCGCTTACTGTCTATGGGACTGTGGCAAGTTACTTAGCTACTTTCTACCTCAATTTTCTCACTAAAATGGGAATAGTAATAACACCGTCCCCGTAAAGTGCTGTGAGGATGAAATGAATTTGTACTTGTAGAATGCTCAGAACAATGCCTGGCACATAGTATGTGCTTTTTTTATTAGCTTAATTATTGCTATAGTAAATACCACACGTGTTGTTTTATTTTTATTTCCATTCAAAAAGTGGACATTGTACTTGGCTAGCTGCTAAATTTAATTAAAGGGGAAGTCAAAGTGATCACTAGTGTTGTAGTTACAAAAACAACCAAGAGATATAATAGTAACAAAAAAACCCATGTTTTTTCACTTCATCCTGTGTCGTTTTCAAGGTGGAATATGAGAATTTTCATGCACGATCTTTCACATGGTTTTGACTCTTGAGATTACTACCTTAAGAATGGCAGATTGCTGACTAAATGCAAATCTGAAGTCAAACTGCTGTGAGTCGCACATGCCCGACTATTGCAACACTTATCAGGAGGCCCCTTGGCTTCTGAATACACGTCTTCTCGCAGCTTTGGCCTTATCTCCGCCACCAAACTGCTTTTTCAGGATGTCGTTTTTTAGTGCAAGATAAAGGTCAATGGTCTGTTATGTAAGTTTTTCCTTTCAGTATATTATTATCTTATATTTTGACTGCTCATTTTTGGCGTATTGCTCACCATTAAATTCCAGACATAGGAGGACAATGGGTCTTTTGGCGTTTTGTTGGGATTACAGGATTTAAGATTGTAGACCTTATGAAATTTTCAAATGTGTAAGGCTAATGTGAGGGTGCTTTATGTCCTTGTTTTAGAACATGTTCCCCCCAAAATTTATATTTTACAGGCAATAGTAAAGGTGATGTAGGTACTCCTTGGTCTTATTTGTAGTACTTTCTAAACACTTGATATGTTATTAACAGTGAATCAGAAGGTGATTTTTAAAAGACGGTTTATTCTCAGCATTGGAATATAAAAGTTTCAGAATCTTTTGGATCAGTTTACTCTTGTATTCTTTATTAGAGCTACTAAGAGGTTAAGAGAAACTTGCCTTGTGAGGCATTGAAATGGGTGCTTTTACATTCATTTCATTTATCTTTCTAGGTTAACTTATAAATTAGATGCTTTCATACAGGACAGGAGCAGCACTTAGTTGGAGAAAAGATGCCTTATGTTGTTTACTCACACTGTTTTCATCGTCGATAGGGACCAGTGCCATCACTGGCTCAGTCTGTACTTTTGGGAAACAGAACTTTTTGCCAGAAAGACTTAAAAGTCATGGCTTCCAACACAGGGTTTTATGAAGGCTGGTCTTTTATTTATTCCTGCCTATCACGTTAGCCTAGCCAATGGTAGTTTTTGACCATTTTAATAGCCTTCTGAGTTAATGTTTCACAGGGTTTTACGGGGTTAATTTATTCGGTGGATGTGTGTGGAGTGCGTGCTGTTACTTGCCATCCCCGTGCTAGGAGGTGGAAGTGTGCCCGTGAGCTGGGCATTTGCAGGTAACCGCCAGGGAGGGAGCACTACTAAATGCAAGTGTTTGTCAGGGTGTGACTGTTGTATACAGAGCATCTGAATCGCAGTTTCTAAAAGAGTAATACTTGAATTAATGCTTTCCCAAGTGGAAGTAAAGATGAACAGATTTATTCGCTATTTCAGGGAGTGTTGAATCATGGACACATATTAGGGCTATAATTCATATTAGGGCTATTATTCAGCATATACAACAAAGGGGGTCTGACTCTGTTAGATGTATGTATTAGCAATTTTCTAAAATATAATACATCATGACAGTTACTATCTATGTAGCAGCTCGAAGGTATGGCTTTTTCTTTTTGTGGTTGTTGTTCAAGTGCAGTTGTCCCCATTTCCTCCCCACCACTCCCGCGACCCCAGCCACCCCACCTCCCACCCTCGATCTTACCACCGTTGTCTTTGCCCATGTGTCTTTCATACATGTGCCTGATGGCCCTCCCCCCCCCCATTATTCCCTCCCCTCTACTTACTATCAGTTTGTTCTTTATTCCCTTGTCTCTGGTTGTATTTTGCTCACCTGTTAGTTTTGTTGATTAGGTTCCACTTATAGGTGAGATCACATGGTATTTGTCTTTCAAGGCCTGGCTTATTTCACTTAGCATGATTTAGCTCATCCAGAAGTAGTATCTCCAGGATGATAGACCGAGATTAGAAATCACTGAATTACCTGATACGTGTGTACCTAAAGCAAATACAAATACGGCAGGCAGGTGCTGGATTGCTCTGCTGACTAGGGCTTGCCTCAGCACTACCGCGCCCCTCTGACTACCGCAGTGGTCTTGCGGCCGGTCAGCTGTTTCATTTCTGACTTAAGATCTGATACTTGCTGCCATCAGAATTTCTGCACCTTTACTTACTGGTATCACCATCTGTAAACATGGGTACGTTCGTCATTCTCTCAGGAAAGCTCAGAGACCTTGAAACTGAAAAAAGTAAAATGCTCTCACCGCTAACAGCAACAATTACTGCATGGTATTTCCAGCTGCTGACAGAATTGGTCTCAGAAGGGAGTTTGAGTCAGAATGACCTTTTGTTGCAGATGGGCCTAGCATAACTGACAGTGATCTTTGCTAGGAAATGACATTCGTAGGGCAGGCCAGCATTTCCACATGTTTGTTTCAAAAACACGGACATAGACAGATGTGATGCCCCCAACCCCTACAAAATTGGGGGAGGTGATTCTGAACTTGAGTAAGTCAGGGAAGTTTTGTACACTGTTTCCCTCTTGGAGAGTGGCAACGCATGCCAACATATTACAGTCTCTGCGAAGCCCTGCTGTGAAGAATATGTTTAATATTTAAAAATTTAACCTATCCCATCTTATTTGACCGTAGCTTTTTTTTTTTTAAACACGTGCCCTAAAAAAATCCCAAAGTTGACCGTTTTGCCTTTATTCAGGTTACTTTCCTCCTGATCCAGCTGTTGGTGGCTAGCGAGTTGGAGACAGATCCTAACAGTCACAGGCATTAGAAGTATCCTTATTGGCCTATTCTGTAAAAACTATGAGAAGAGCTCTTTGTGACCCGTTTATGAAATATTTACATTGTTTAGAGTATACGCTTAACTTGAAATTTTGAAAAAAGCATGAGTTCCTTACTTCAGCAACCTTTGCTTGTCTGTATACGTGCTTCCATTCCTTACATTAGGACTTAAAAGGTGGGCTATATGGAATGAGTAGAAACAGGTGAGCTTCTCGTGACTGGGCTGTGGCCTGGGTGACCAGTGTGCCCGCTGACGCATCGCTCCATGTTCTTGTGGCTTTTGCTTGCCCGTGACGGGACTTGCGAATGGCTTGTGCTTCCGGATAGTTGCGAAGAACCACGTTATGCAGCAGTCCTTACAAGTTATATGTTTGTTTGCTTTCTGCAGCGATGGAGAGGGGAGAAAAAGGACCTCGTCGACTTGCAGCAACGAGTCACTGAATGCGGGCGGCACCCCAGTCACCCCTCGCCGAGTCTCCTGGCGGCAGCGCATCTTCCTCAGGGTTGCCTCTCCCATGAACAGATCCCCCTCGGCCATGCAGCAGCAGGGTCTGTGTGGTGCTCACTCACGAATCGCTCCTCACTAGCATCATAGATTGGGGAAGGGAACGCAGTGGTTGGTGCGCAAGGCGGTGCATGGATTGCAGTGGGGAAGTAATGTCTCCTTCTATACCTGATGCTTCTCAGACATGAATAGGACATATTCGACACTCAGTAAATGCTTGTTGAATGAATGAATGAATGAGTGAGTGAGTAAACAAGTTTCCCAAACCAGGAACTATGAAAGTGCTAGAAAAGCAGGTATTTTTTATAACTTTGTTTATCTTGAAATTTTAAAAATTTATTGGGGCAACCTTGGTTAGTAAAGCCGTGCAGGTTTCAAGTGCACAGCTGGATGACATCATCCGTACACTGCCTCGTGCAGTCGCTGCCCAAAGTCAAGTCTCCGTCCACCTCCTTGCATCCCTCCTTTGCCCTCTTTCCCCTCCCCCACCCCTTCCCCTCTGGCCGTCACCCTACGGTTGTCTGTGTCTCTGTGTTTTTCCCTCCTTACTCTCCCTTCACCTTTACCCACCAGCCCCACAACCCCCTCCCCTCTGAGAGCTGTCAGTATGTTCTAGTCAATGACAGTCGACATTCAGCATTGTTGTTGACCTTTTTATTCTTAGAAAAGCAATATACTCTCTTTCAAGAGTTGCACATAAACCAGAGTGACGTAACCATGTTGGGCAAGAAAGAAGAGGGTGCAGATACACGAGGCAAACATCAAGCAGCAGAGGGAGTTGGCAGCTCCCTTCGGTGTTAGGCCCATCAGAGATTAAAGCAAAATCGTACAGAGGGACAAAGTGACTGTGACAATGAACAAAAAGATAGAACAATAATGAGAACACACATGAGTACGCAGACCTGAAAGCCGGAAACATAACAGAATTTTTGGCAGAAATAAATGACTCAGTAGCTCTTGTGGGAGATTTTGCTATGTTCCTCCCTGAAAATTAAACATAGAGGAATTAAATAACAGCTAAAAATTGAGAAATAAAATTAAACAAGGGTAATCTACCTAGATTACCTTGCTACCGAGAGAGAAAATTCATTTTTAGCACACAGGGAACAGTCAGGTAACTATATACTTGGCAACAAAGATTTCTTAAGGAATTCCAGACAGTCACAATCATTTATACTATATTCTCTGATCACAGGGCAAATAATTTCACAAAAGAAAGAAAAATGAAGAAATAAAAGAAGGGAAGGAATCTACAATTAGAGGAAAAGTAAATCTTTCATGCACCTGGAAACTGAAAACTACTGGAAAGTAGAAGGGAGAGGATATGACCAGAGGCCTGCATATCAAAATGGAGCGACATTTAGAGGGCATTTCTAAAATTAAGAAAGCTAAAACTCAAATGTACTAACTAGTCAACTCAAGAAGCTAAAACAGACACAACAGAGTAAAAATATTTTTAAATTATTTACTAAGAAATAAGGGTAGAGATGGATGGAAGTCAATTAATAAATTTAAAAAAAACCAAGAAAACAACATTACTAAAAATAAAATGAACTGATCAGGAAAAGCTTCACGTAAAAGTTAGCTGTTTGTTTAAACTCACTGCTGAGATGAGTGTGTTCCAGAAAGAGGAACTAGCGAAGCTCTAGAGTCATGGGAGGGAATTTTGCAGGTCAGAGAATCGTGAGAAATGAAGCGCTGGGCGCAGAGGATGGGAGATTGAGCCGAGGCTGGGAAGGTTACCTGAGGCCAGAGCCTGAAGGGATCTATCTGCTCTCCCCAGTAGTTTGGACTTCATTCTTTGGGGTATAAGCAACCCTGGAAATGTTTTAAGAGACATGATCAAGTGTGTTAATGTGTCAAAAAAAAAAAAAAAATGGCAAGAGGGCAAAAGATGGCCTGGAACAGGGAGCAAATGAGCTCCAGGAATTGGGTAAGAGTGTGTTGCAGGGGGAGGGGAGAGTGTGGCGGAGCCAAGACACGCCCAGGGTGGTTCCATGGGTAGGTGTAGCCTTCGGAGGTCTTCACTGCGCCCAGAGAAGGCACACAGGTCAATTGCAGAAGTGTTAAGACAGTGGGGAAAGGCCAGTTCATTTTGGAGCACCTGCCATTTAGGTCATTTCGTGCAGAAAGGAGAAGTGGTGAGATTGGGGACACTTTCATTTCGCGGTGAGAGGGAAATCTCGAAGGGGAATTCAGTCTAGTGAGTTTACTTAAGACAGGAGTTCCAGAAACGAACAGTTCCTCGGAGAGTGGAGTGGTGCTGAGCTGTAAAAGCGAACTGTAGCATGAGAGCACGTTGGCTCCGGAGAACAGTTCTGTAGTCTGGGTTACTGCTGCGGAATGCCTCTCACTGTCTTCTTCTCTGCAGATGGCCTGGACAGGAATGAGCTGCTGCCGCTGTCCCCTCTGGCTCCAACCATGGAAGAGGAACCGCTGGTTTTATTTGTGTCTGGGGACGATGACCCAGCAAAGGTTGAAAAAAGAAAAAAATCAGAAGAACTGAGGAGTCTGTGGAGAAAAGCTATACACCAACAAATTCTGTTGCTTCGCATGGAAAAAGAAAACCAGAAACTTGAAGGTTAGCCATTCAAACAGGGCCAAGTGATGTGCTACTATAATTTAAGGTTGTAGGTCAGAACTGTCCTTCTGCCCCACAAACTCACACGCACACTTGGACCGTATACACACTTTTACTAGACTATTTACCAATATTTGTTTGTTTTGTGAGGTCATTGTGACATGGGAAAGTAGCTTAAGATATTTGCATTTTGGTTTGCCAGATTTAAAACATCAGGCACCCTTAGAGTATATTTGGATGATAGAGAGTGTAGATAAAATTGTAACACAGTGATATGTATTTGATATGACTGAAATTATCTTTGCACTTTAATTAAAAAAACTCTTAAATATAAAAAAGCAAATTCTGTTCTTGTTGAATATGATTTTCAACTTGGAGTCTAATTGTTTTTAAAATAGGATAAAATGACTATTTCAAATAAATTGTATCTAATTCAACTATGTAATTAATTACATGTTATCAAATCAAAGTTTGTATTTTTTTACTGCTTTATACATTTTCTATTTAAAAGATCCTATTCAAATCATTAAATTTATAATTGGATAATTTGTAATAGCTATTGTGCTATTTGTAGTGCTTTACTGCTGAGCTTATGAATACCAAATGCTTTAGAATGTGTTTTCCAAACTTTGAAATATTAATGTTATTTACCCAGCACTGATAGACTCATACACAAGGAGATGTATAGTCAGTGTCAAAGTGTATTAATGCCATTATCTTTGGCAAATCACTTAACATAAAAGAGCCTTGCCTTTGACATTTGTAAAATGAAAGGTTTAGCTGAAGTGGGCCCTTTGACTTTTCGGAGTCCTAGAAACTGCGCTGTCTGGGTCTGTCTCTGAGCTGCTTTTGTTGTGTTGTCTTCTGAAAAGCTTCTTTTTAATACAGATATTAACAGTTCTATGGTCATTACCTCTCTTAAGATTCCTCTTGCTATACCTGTTATTCAGTTCAATTTTTAATTTCAACAATATTTAGTTTGCAAGTGCAGTTTATTTTATTGTTATTTTTGTAGCAGAAAAAGAAGTACTATAATTTTTCATATTCCTAGGAAATAAATCTTTTCTTTAAAATAAAAATGCAATTAGTTGCTGTTGACATAGCAAGTGCCCACTTGAACGTCCACAGATTTTTGAAAGGAATTGAATTTACAGGGTGGGGCAAAAGTAGATTCAGTTCTTTGTGTATAAAACAATGCAATAATTAAAAAAATATTATACAAGAGTAAAACTCTGTGTTTCACATACTCATAACTGTAAACCTACTTTTGCCCCACCCTGTATATTTTTAAGCAATTGGTTGCATCTTGAACTAACTCATAGAAAAAAAAGGTTGTAAGAAGGGTGATTGTTATTCCTTTAAAACATTTACAACATGAAATTATATTTCATGAACATTTTGGGAATATGTACAAGTAGAATCTTACATTAAATTTCAAAGGATAGTTTTAGTATCATAGACTATTCAAATTGGAAATGGCCTTAGAGATCATTCATCTCCATTCTTCATTCTGCAGCTGAGTTGGTGATTGGCTTGGGAAGGGTGAGGTATTAACCCACAGTCACACTGTGATATCCTGGCAGACAAGTAGTAAAACCCAGGTTTACTTCTCATGGTTCTTGGGCTTTTCCCAGTATGCCACAGCTTTTTCTGAACTATGCATGCTAATATAGAGAAATGGGATGTTTTAATGCAAATGACTGTGTATGTTAAGGTCAATTATACTATATAAATGGACAAAATCAGAAAGGAGGTAACATTTAGAATATGTTATAGAAACCTTTATCAATTTTCTATATACTTCTGTACTTATGTAACAAAGACAAAAAATAGTTTCGCTTATTACAGGTCTAGCCAATGGATAATCATTTCTTCATGGTGCTGTATTCTTGCCTAGTTAACCAGTTGAAGGCAGAGGTTAATTGCTCTTACGTAGCAGATTATCCTCAGGGCCTGCAGCTGGCACTTCGGAGGTGCTTTTTATGTATGTACTTATTTATTTAATCCTCACCCAAGGATATGTTTATTGATCTTAGAGAGAGAGGAAGGGGAGGGGAGAGAGAGACAGACAGACCCACAGACATTGCTGTGAGAGAGAAACACTGATGTGAGAAACATCCATCTGTTGCCTCCCATGTGTGCCCTGACTGGGGATCAAACCTGCATCCTTTCCGAGTATGGGATGATGCTCCAACCAACGAGCCACCCGGCCAGGTCTTTATTATTATTTTAAATGAAAAACAGTCTAGAGAAGGTTGGACAAAAAGAAAATCTGCAGATATATTATGCTTTGTTCATTGTGAAGAAACCATTAGTGAAATTAAATGTAGAATTATATTTATTATTAACTTTAATGAACTCCTTTTATTTGATTATCATAGAGAAATAATTGAAGCAAGTATTGAAGCAAAGCTAAATTGTGTTAGAGCGCCATCTAGTGGTATTCAGGAGGAATATTTTTGTAGCACAATTTATTTTTTGATTATGTCTGGACTTTTAAGCAGAAATTTTTACAGCCCTGCTTGAATAGCAGTGCATTATAAGATATTTAAATTCTTTTAGAAAGGTTTCAAGCAAACTAAGAGTAATACTCACTTTGCTATTGTTTTTGTGCTGTCGAGGACTTTGGATGCATGATAAAGATTTGTGTTGCAGAAGGTAAGGTGGTTTAGTCCTGTGGGCTTGAACCAATGCAGATTACTGTGAGAGACTCCTGTTCAATGTGATACTAGTGAAAGAGAAAAATATATACTTACATGATATTTCCTCTTGCTTCCTTTTGAAGTCAAACAAAGACCAAGTCAAGATAGTGTTACTTTTATAGGCATTTCTTTTAATGAGTCTTGGGCTTTTATTTTGGACCATCAAATGAAAGAGAATTTTGCACTATTTAAAGAATGGAAGTAGTGATAACTTCAGTAACATGCATTTTCCTTGTTTAGATTATTAAAACTGAACACAGGAACACATAATTATTATTATTGTGTTATTATTAAGTATTAAAAGTATTAATACTTATATTAATAAGTATTATTAATACTCACTCAGTATTATTAAGGGCACTGTTGCCAACTCTGGAAATAGTTATAAAAATATACCAGGTTATCATGGTCAGGTATTTTGGAGTCAGTGTTAGCGTGAAGTATTGTTTCCTCATTGATGTCAAATATAAAATACTAACACTCTAATGGGGGTTGAAATGATGCAGACCATTGTGTCTGAGGCTATCACATTTATCGAAAAATGGAAATTTGTGGCACAGCAAATGTGGTTTGTTTTTATGTTCAGTATGAAATGACTCAAAGTGTGAGAACCTTTCATGTATTCTCAATTTTTTTTAAAGTTTTCATTTTGAGAAATGTTGGTGGTTGATCCCTAAAAGTCATTTGCTGTGGTTTTACAAATACAATAAAATGTTAAAAATACTATATTTTAAAAACACATTGGTCTTACATAAATGCTCTTGTCTTTCCCAGCAAGCAGAGATGAACTCCATGCCAGAAAAATTAAATTGGACTATGAAGAAGTTGGTGTGTGTCAGAAAGAGGTCTTAATAACCTGGGATAAGAAGTTACTAAACTGCAGAGGAAAAATCAGATGTGATATGGAAGACATTTACGCTTCTCTTAAAGAAGGTATTCTGGAACTTCTCCATCTGTTTTTAGAGAGGCTACAGAGATTGTTTTGGTTTGTGCAACTCAGGCATACTTTTGTCTTTGTGCTTTACCTGTAAGAAAAGGAAAGTAATTTCCCCTGCCATCAGTCAGTGACTCAGCTGGTAAGAAGGGGCGCTAATGGAGATACCAAACCCCTTTTCTGCAGAAAATCCCTGCCTCCTTCAACCAGCTGTTCTCAGCGCTGTGTTGTTGTTTACCAGGGAAGGAGTGGATTCATTGGCACAGACCTGTGCTCACAGCCATAAGAATAATCCAGACTCACAAACTTGACTCACGTCCATCATTTGGTCAGAAGAGTTTATTTACATCCTTGTAAACATGTATAGGTGTACACATATTCACCTACATGTACGTGTTTATATATACAAAATTATATTCTTATTGATCAATCTGTTTTCCTTCCATCTATTTACTTCTATATGTATTTTGGAAGAATTACTTTCATTTAACCATTATATTGCATTGTTGTTCTGTCATAAAAAATGACTGATATTTAAACATCTTAAATTAAAAATTAAAGCTAACATGTGAATACTTTAGGTGCATTTCTGTGACCCAGATTACATACATCGAGAATCTCCATGGCCTGCGTAAACTGGGAGTCAAATAAAAATCCAAATGCGCCCAAAGAAACGTGATAATGAATCTTGTTTTAAAAGCTTATGGTAATGTGTGAAACTGTTGCCTGAGTTTAAATTAAGATTAATGTTGTAAGATGCCACATTTACAAGCCTCATATATTTTTCCTTGAAGATAAAGAAATCCCGAAGATTTTCACCGAATGCCTTATTTGGGAGACAAAGTAGTGGTTACTAGAATGCGTGTGAGATGCATGACTTTTAAAGATGCTTCAGGGATGCTCATGTTCCTGTTTCTAACAGGATACAGTTTAAACTTCTGAGCATTGTGCCAAGGCCCTTCACATCTGATCTCACTTTCTGCCCCTTGCTAGCTTGTATCCTGTGCCCCAGAGTGACTGTGTGTCCCTGTGTGTCCCAGGCTCTTTCTTGCTTGGAAGCCTTCAGCCTCCCTACACTCCTCCTTCCTTTCCATGCCACCTGCTCCACTTTCCCATCTCCCTTTCTCTCCATCCCATCTCCTTCTCACGGCTCCTTCCCGCCCCACGCGGGGCATCCCCACAGTCCTCCTCCTGAAGTGATTGCTGCCCACGCTCCCAGTCTGGAGAATCCTCTTTCCTCACAGATCAATGCCTGTCCCTCTCCTACACCAAAAGGAATTAGTTTCATTTTATTATTCTTTCTTATGATTCTTTCCCTTTCATTGGGGTTATCATAATTTGTAATTTTGTGTTTATGTGTATATTTGTTTAATATTTTTCTTGCCCCACCACTGTATGCCTAGCATCTAAAACAGTGTCTTGCACAAGTTATTTGCTGAGTAGATGAATGGTTGGTTGAATGAATGAATGGGAGTAATTTTCCTGAGAACTGATTTCTTCATCTCATTGATGAAGTACCCTCAGTGCCATGCTCTGTACTCACTGCTCAATAAATATTGTTTAACTGAAGTGAATGACCTTTTGTAAAACTGTTATTGGGTAGATGATAAAATGGTCTACCCCCAGCATCAGTGATTCATTTAATAAGCTAATGGAAATTACCCTCCGAAAAGGACATTTTACATGAGATCACTCATTCATTCATTCAACAGATGTTTAAAGAGCAAGATGCATTCTTGGATTTCATCACACAAAGATGAAAGTATGCTCACTGTTCTCAAGGAGCTTACCATTGAAATGGGGAAAATAGGCAAACACACAGTGTAGAGCTAACTGTGACTCAGTATGGCAGTGTGATGAGCAGGGTATGAATCAAATAGTATGTGAACAGGGGCGATTACTCCTAGACATGTTGGGGAGACCTGCAGCAGAAGAATGGCATTCTGTCTGCTCCGTAAAAGACAAAGGGAAATACACTAGGCACTCAAGCAGGGGAGCTTGGACTTCCCTAAGGCAACGGCGAGAAACTGGGGCTGTGAAAGTAACCTTAAGCTTCTTATACTTAGTGCATAGTGGGGAGTGGGAGGTAATTGAACTGAAAAAGGTGGCTTGGAGGTGTGGAAGGCCTTATAAGTCCTTCCAGAGAGCCTGAGTTATACCTTTTGGACAGTAATACTTTTAGTTTATGCAAACCGTGGCCTTGTAGTCCAAAAAAGATTGTTGCCATTAAAACTTCCTTTAACCAGCTGGAACTCAGGAACTTATTACAGATCTAGTCTGTCTGAACTGAAAAAACTTAGTGAAATAAAATGAGCTGCTCCTCAAAGAATTGAATTCTGTCCCTCCCAGTGCTTACTTCTGAGTCTTTGGCAGACAAAGCACAGTTTTAGCATACTTTGAATTGCTTGTGATACCCTTTGGTTTTCAAGCATAATGGAGTTAATGCTCTATTATATAGCCTAGGTATTGTCTTCTTAAAGACTAAAGATTGTACTGTAGCACTCCAGTTATACCTTCATAATGTATTTCCCATTTTTATTATTTCATTCTTCTACGATCACACAAGAATGGTATTTAATTTTCTTTTACAAAGTTACTTGTTTACGACAAATATTTAGAAGTCATAACATGAAGATTGGCATTTGTTACTAGCTTCAAACTAAACAGAAGGTGATCACAGGAATTGTATAATACATTTCAGGACTTAAGAATTTGGCTAGAGGCCATTCTAATTGTAAACTGCCACTTGCTAGCTGTGTGAATTTGGGCAACTTATTTAGCCACTCTCTGCCTTAGCCTCACCAGCCTCATCTATAAAGTAGGGATAACAGCAATTACCTCTTTCATTGGGTTGTTTTCTGAGCACATTTACCTGCTTAGTAGTGAGGAACCTTCAATAAATATTGCGTTAGGTGCTCACTCAGCGTTGACTGATGTTGTTAATATCGCCATTATTATCATTGCTATTTGAGGGTTTTCTTTTGCAAGACACCAGCAGCTACAGGATTAAACCTGTCAGAATGTGCTGTCGGGTAGACTATGCTGTTGGTACCTCGTTTGGGGGCATTCATCACACTGCAGTGGCCTGTTTTCAAGCATTTCGTAGTTTGCCACCTATGACTTAGCAACTTCACTCCAGAGGTCAAGACCTTGCTTTTTTATCTTTGATCTCAGGTGTACCCAAAAGTCGACGAGGAGAAATCTGGCAGTTCCTAGCTTTACAGTATCGTCTAAGGCACAGATTGCCTACTAAGCAGCAACCTCCTGACATATCCTATAAAGAACTTCTGAAGCAGCTCACGGCTCAGCAGCATGCTATTCTCGTGGATTTGGGTATGTTTGTCCCGTTGATTATTGTTCACAAAGGGAAACAGTAGGTTTGTTTGTTGAGCTGTTTGTTTGTTTGTTTGTTGCTGTTGAGAAAGAGGATCTGTTGGCCTAGGTACTGACTTAGCCCTTTCCTGAGGGCCAGTTGGCTTTCCGTCTAGTTGAAGATACTGTAAGGGCCTGAGTGTGAAATGAAGTCTTGTCCCCAAACTCGCCCTGTGGAAAGGGAGTTATCTTATATGTTAATCATGATAAAGGCCGTATTATCAGACACTCTCAGTTCCTGTGTTTTAAATAACTGACTTTTGTTTGCAGTAGACGGTTGTCTCAATCAACACTGATTTTGAAATAGGTTAAAATAGTTTAAAAGGGCTACTAAATTTTTTTAAACAAAGGTCTCTAAGTATACCTAGATATTGCTGAAATGGATCCTTTGAATGTAACTTTAAAAACAGTGTAACACGTGGTTATGTTGTGGAACTCATGCGTATAGCCCCACAGGATGATGGGAAAATCACCTGTTGTGATGCTGGATGAGTGGGCGGTTGTGACCTGGAGGAGAACTGCCCCAGTGACAGCATCACACAGAGCTGTCTTTGTAAATGCTGGATTTTCAGGTAACTTAAGAAAGTAAAGACAGTGTGATTTTAAAAATTATATTGTATTTGGTTTTTCTCTAAATTAACATAATATGTATTTTATTATTTTAAAATATCAAAATTATTGGATTAACTATTGCACATTTGCATTTGCCTATATCCCTAAAGTTGATTTGCTTAAAATAGACAGATATGTTACCTGAGCTCATCTGCGAAAACAAAGGGTTACCTTATACGTGGAGTGACCTGGTATTAGGGCATCTGAAAAGGACTGGCCAAGCTCTCGCTTCGGCAGCACATGTCCTAAAATTGGAACAATACAGAGAAGACTGGTGTGGCCCCAGTGCAAGGATGACATGCAAATTCGAGAAGTGTTCCATATTTAAAAAAAAAATTACTGGCCAAAACCTAGTTTGGACCCCTCTGTTCCTTTCAGATGACAGCTTTTGTTGGGAGAGGGTCCCAAATAGGTTAATATTTTTGAGCTCAACAGAATTACAAAGGAGAAAGAAGGGGAAGGGACTGGTCACAAAACATGTGTGAATGACCCACGGACCTGGACAATAGTGTGGGGATGGACTGTGGGCTGGACGGAGGAGGGCCAAGGGGGGAAACCTGGACCACTGTAATAGAACGACAGTAAAAAATTTAAAAATAGATAAAAAAGAATTGAAAAGGAGAATTTTACAAAGAAACTAAAAACTTCAGTTTTTGTCCTGGCTTTAGGCAAATCACTCTGCTTCTGAGTCTCGATCCTCTCTCTGAAGGGAGGACTTGGCATCAGGCGGTCCCTGTGCATCTCTGCAGCTCTGGGGCTCTCTGACCGGAAACTGATGCGGAGGCTAGAAATTGGGATGCTCCATTTCGGGCTAGTCAAGCTGTCCTAATGAAGAGAAGACGATGATGAGATCAGATTGCAGGGACTTATTTATATAATTTATTTATAGGTTTTTTTTTAGCAAAAATTTTAACTGAGAAAGTCAAATAATTTTTAAAAGTGCTTATTTGACTCTGCTTGCAGCCATCTGTGTTTCCTCAGCGTGTTCTTTCTTGTTATTTTCTTTTATCTTTTCCTTCCTTGCTCTGCAGAATTAATCTTATCATTTCCTGGCGGAGAAAATCACTTTTAAGCATATATGCTGGGAAACATGAAAAAATATGGAACTCTAACACAAGTTTTAACTGACTTCAGTGGTCATTTCACAAGGAAGCCAGCACTGCCCCCCTCCCCCCCACATTCTCCTGGCATGAGGAGGCCTGGACCAGGGTGCACAGCTTGGGTGGGGGACGGGCCAGTTGCCCTGTTTAGTGCCAGCTTTTCAGTGATCCAGGACTGATTGTGTTGCTTGCTGATGTGTCTCCATGGTAATTTTATGCCCAAAGGTGAATTTAGAGGGTAATTTTAAAAATGACTTTAGTTACTTATTTTTAGAGAGAGAGAAGGGGAGGGAGAAAGAGAGGGAGAGAAACATCCATGTGTGGTTGCCTCTTGTGCAAGACCCCCACTGGAGACATGGCCTGCAACCCAGGCGTGTGCCCTGACTGGGAATCGAACCAAGAACCCTTTGGTTCACAGGTTGGTGCTCAATCCACTGAGCGATACCAGCTGGGAAGAGGGGACTTTTTTTTGAAATCACTTTGACCTTTTACTTTCCTTGTCCTTGTGGGATATATTGAAAACAAAGAAGAGGTCTACTTGGCTTATGGAGGTGGTTTAAGAAAGAGAGAGCAAAGGGCATTTTAAAAATAAGTATTTCCTGAATGATAGACTGAATATAAAACAAACAAACAAAAAACCCAAAGTCCCTCCAGGGTCATATTATAGGAGAAGCAAGAATAAATCTGCTTAGGACTATGAAGATTTCTTTTTTCCTTTTTTTCACATTTTTTTAACTGTTGTTCAAGTACAGTTAGGATTTCTTTTTAAATAATATGATACCTCTTATGAAATTCTTATTTCAGTTAGCGGGTAGTCTTTATGTGATCTTGGAATTTGCCTTGATTTGTAGTCAGAAGAAATTTTGTATTTTATTCTTCTGAGATCTCTTCCGGATATAGCCTTGATTCGTCTGTAGATTTTTTTCTTCCTGGATAGAAGTTCTGGTTAGCATAGAACACTTACTTCCCCATCTTATCCGTGGAGGTATGGTGGTGATCTGGCAGGTGGGACTTGGGCCTTGAGAGAGAGACAGACAACAGACTTAGTTCCGGGGGTACTCCAAGCGACTCTCACTGGTTTGAAAAGAAATCACCGAATGGCAGTTTGCTCTGGTCTCCAAGGCATGGGGCATCTCACAAATATTTCGTTTCCTCTGCAGGAAGGACTTTCCCTACTCACCCCTACTTTTCAGCACAGCTTGGTGCAGGGCAGCTGTCACTCTTCAACCTCTTGAAAGCCTACTCGTTGCTGGACAAGGAAGTGGGTTACTGTCAGGGGGTCAGCTTTGTGGCTGGAGTCCTGCTTTTGCACATGAGTGAGGAGCAAGCCTTCGAAATGCTGAAATTCCTCATGTATGACCTGGGCTTCCGCAAGCAGTACAGACCTGACATGATGTCGCTCCAGGTGAGGCTGTGGATATTCTCGAGGAATGCGTGAAGTTGTCACCAGAAATCTTGGCGTAGCCCTCTTCCAAATTGCAGTGGATTCAAAGAAACTTGGGCCTATTGTCTTGGAACTTAGGGAAATGGAGAGTCCACATTTCAGTCCATGGAATCTGCAGTTTTGTAAACTTTGGAGTCTATGGCATCCGTATGCAGAACAACTTTTCCATAAGTTCCTGAAGTGAATAAATAAGCAATTCAAGAAAGGTCGTGGGTACTCACGTCTCTGTCCCCTAAGACTGCGTGTTACATGGAATGTGTCATCTTTATCCACTTGTCCTCTACTGGTCAGCTGCAAAGAATCACAGATATTTTGTTTAAAATCTGAAGATACGAGTTCATTCTTTTATTTACTCTGAGTGCATAAATGGCAGATATCTATGTCATGGTCTTCTTGAGCTGACCATGTCTTCCCTCCCTCTTTTACCTCGAGGTCGGATAGGTCCTTCGACATTAAAAGTGTTCAAAGTGGGTGGTAGGTACTGTTTCAGCTGGCTTTTCTTACCACTCTCTGAAGAAGCACTGGTAAGACTTTTCGGTTGAGTAAGGTATTCGCTGTCACTGCTATCTCTGACCTATTTCAAACTCCCTGTTTCCACATATCTCCTCTCTGATTTAAACTTCACTTTCCTTAGTGCAGAGGTTTCTAATAAGAAGCTTAAATTTTATATATAGATATGATATCCCAAAGAACCACTACCTTTCAATTTAAAACTTTTAGTAGTAAAAATATAAAGGAAGACTTTAAAGAGAGGAATGTGAGGGTTCTCCTGCTTTGAAGGGAAGTGGGCATGATACCCAGTTAGTCATACTTTTATGCTTTATGTAAGAATATTTAAAATATTTTAAATAAAATATTTAAAAATGCTTTAAAAATATACTCTTTTTCCTGGCTCCCAGTGATCAGTTTTCTCATTTAATATTTTAGTTTCCAATCCTTACGTCAAAAAGACTGTTTTCTCTTTGTGAATATCACAGTAAATGGGATTCTCCTGGGAGGGTGGGTGGAGGAGTGCTCCATCTTTCTTCACGAGGATGACATTTTTGCAAGGGAGACGGGCTTTGCTCCAGTGTTTGGTGTTCGGGTGTAAGTTCATGTGAAGTGTGTTCACCAGGACACGTAAACCAGACACATTGAGTCGATTCCTAGTTCGTAACTCCTCGTTGGTCTGTAAACATCCCACAAGAGAGATAGTAATGACTGTGGCAGGTTTTATTTTTCACTGTATTTCTAAACAATTTACCTCCATCTCATGTTGGACAGGAAGTGTTGGTGCCTTGTAAGGAATTAAATAGCTCTAATTTCCAGGAATACCAGTGTGAACACTTTTAACACCAGTTTGGTTCATTAGAATTTCAAAGAATGGAGAAGACCTGTGAATAGTTGATTTTGGTTGATAAATAGAAAGCTAGATAGAACTATCACTTTGAAAATGAAGTGACTTTTTTAATTTAAAAATATCTAATCAATTTGACATTAAAAATTCATATCAATTGTATTGGTACTTGTAGATTAATTTAATATGACTTGCTATAACCAAGAAATACCGTATTTTTTGGACTATAAGATGCACTTTTTTTTACCACATTTTTTGCTTCAAATTTTTTTTCTTGTTTTCCTCCTCTAAAACCTAGGTGCATCTATTTTCAGACCATAAGACGCACCTAGATTTTAGAGGAGAAAAAAATAGGAAAAAATTTTGAAGCCAAAGAATATGGTGAAAAGGTGTGTCTTATAGTCTTATGGTATATCTATACTTATGAAAATGAAGATGTTTTACAACTATAGGACATTTACAAAATGGAATTCTATTTGGGTGTAAAAGAGAAGAAAATCTTACCCTTTGCAACAGCATGGATGGACCTGGAGAACATTATACTAAGTGAAATAAGCCAGTCAGAGAAAGACAAATACCATATGATCTCACTCATATGTGGAATCTAATGAACAAACTGAACTAACAACCAAAACAGAGACAGACTCAGAGATGGAGAGCAGGATGCCAGCTAAGGGCAGGGGGAGGTTAAGGGGTGGAGGGATGGAACAAAAAAGAAAAAGGACTCCTGGACATAGATAACAGTGTGGTGATTACTGGGGAGAGGGGGGTATAGGGGGAGTAAGTGGTAATGGAAAAATATAATAAAGATTATATATTTAAAAACAAAGAAAATGAAGATGCTTTCAAACCTTTGGCGGTAGCATTCCTATAGGCCACATGATAGGGGCCTTATTCTCAGAGAGTAGATCTTTTTTGCTTTGCAGAGTAAGATACAGGACTTTCCCACTTTCTAGAGAAAGAAGTGTTTTTTAGCCAATCAATATGAATTTCAAAAGTGGAAGCAACGATGGGCTTGAGATCGCTGGACAGGATTTCTGATTATCTGCATAGTGTGAGCTTGGGCATCGCAGGCTCTGCCTCCTTTACCTTATTTGTGTGTGTCTGCTGTTTACTCTGTTAAGTATATGAGCATTATGTTTTTATATGAAGCCTCTGATCTCTACTTTATTCCACCTCCCCTACCCGTCTCGTCTGCCCCTGTACCTCCCCTCTGCCATCTGAAGATGTGCCATGTTACCTGCAAGGTAGAATAAAAGAATTATTTATTCTTAGAAAATGGCATTTTATTATTAAAGCTTCCTTTGAAAGAGCACTGAATTGTGTTTTCATTTGCCTTTTTCAAAAGAAATTTAATGTAACTATGCCTTGATGGAATGTTTTCCACCTCTAGTTTAGAATGTAGGAAAAAAGTAAGGTCCTTAAAAAAATTACACATTGAAGTATTGGTTCTGAATTATGATCATAACTGGACAAGCACAGAGTGCTTTTGATGCTGTGCTTTTTTAAATTCTGCTAATTAGATTTCTCTGATTTTTGTGCTACTAAAGTACTTTTTATAACTTCTATTGACATAACTCTGTATGTCTAGTTTACAAATTGAAAATGGCCTAAGGGAAACATTTTTCAATATGCTTTATTAAGATAATAATCTCATTTTTTAAGCCCTATGTTTGCCTGTAGCTAAGTTTCTTATTTCATAGCTATGACTTGCTGTGGCCCCTTTCTTTTACAGTTTGCTGTCAAACCTTAGTTTTCAGAGATATGTGTTATAGGTAGAGATGGAACAAATAATTTGCTCTATTTTTATACAGTACTTTGAATTTTAGTTTTGTGCTCTAGAAATAACAGTTGCTGAATTCACAATGTAGCTGGATATGTTAATGTATTTTTATAGAGCTAATTATTTAAGGACAATATTTTGATGATAACATCTAGTGGAAGAAGTTCTGGTGGATTTTATAAGACATTGTGAACATTTCACACCCAAATGTCAAGCTGACATAACTGACCAAGGAACTACTACTTAATCTCTTACTGCTTGGGTAAAAATAGAAATTAAAGCCATGTTCACAAATTTATTATTTGCTACTGCTTAACCTTTAGCTTCCTCAGATATAAGAGTTTAAAAGTTGTTATGTATTATTTAAAATTTTTTTTGAAATGCCAATAATCAACTCAGTAGCTACGTGAAATAATTTCTTCTTTTTAATACTAGAAACATTCAGATTGCACTCTTTGCTTCAATCCCCTTTATCTTGAACTCTAAGTGCTGGTATACCTTGAACATTGGAAATCACATCTCAGACTTCTGGCTCCGTGACATTCTAAGCCTGACAGTGTCCTCACAGTGCAGATTGCCTAGTGGGTCTGGGCCACAGCTGCATCATAGGTCAGGTGCTGAGCCCAGTGAATAGTTTAGGCTTTGCTTCTGAACTGAATGTGGGACGTTCGTTAGAATGGAGGCTGTTCTGGGATTGGGCTGAAATTAGAATGGCATAAGCATCCCGAACCAGGAAAGTTCGGATTAAATTCCAAAAGCAATGCCTTCGTACGTGAGGAAAAATGACCATTTCCATACACATGTTAAAACAAAAACACACCGTTTAGCAAAACTTGCTCAGTAGTCTTAGATGGCCTTTCTGTGACTTGCTTTTATGACCTAAGTGAACTTGGACTTTAATGTCAACTTTAACATAACAGTAAAAATAAAATAATACTGCTTTTATTTATTGAATGTATGTGACTTTTGTCATTAAATATTAGAGCAATCTCATCAAAGTTTGTGTATTGTACGCACCCTCAGGCAAATGCATAATATGTTACGCTCTTCTCCGAATTCACTTCAGATTCAAATGTACCAGCTGTCGAGACTCCTCCATGACTACCACAGAGACCTCTACAACCATCTCGAAGAGAACGAGATCAGCCCCAGTCTCTACGCCGCCCCGTGGTTCCTCACGCTGTTTGCCTCTCAGTTTCCACTAGGATTTGTAGCCAGAGTTTTTGGTAAGAGACGCCTGTGATCAAATGGAACAGTGTTGTGTATCCCAAGGAGTATCCTTCGAGGCAATTGTTTTCTCATGTGTTATACAGAATGGCAGATTGCTAGTGGAATTTAATAAACGTGCCTGGCTCTATTCTTAGAGTAATTGAAAACGGTATTGGTCTTTAAAAAAATTGATATTACAAGGGAAAGAAGAAAAATTGGGCTCCTGTATTTCAATAAGTGATATTGGAGCACTTGCTTTCATTTATACCTAAAAATCAGAGTATACTTTAAAAAAAATCCAAACTAAGAACTTACCCTGTTTAATTTCCCAAATTTTCATATGTATCATTCAACCTCTGTTTGTTTTTTATTTGTTTTGCTTCCCCCTTGCCCATTGTCCTCTTCAACCTTGATGCAAAATGCAGAGCAACATGTTCTCTGTCGGGATCAGAGGAAGCACCTATGCCAATGTGATTTCCAATGGCCCCTTAATCTGACTTTTTGTTGTTACCAAGGTAATGGAAATCCGTTGCTTAAGTGACTCCCCGCTCATGCCGGCTGTGGTGGTGCCAGTCCCTCCGACCCGGTGGCTCAGCAAAAAGCCCTGAGCACCGGCCGTCCATAGGGCCGTCTGCGGGTCCCTGTCCGGCTCCATCACGGTGCTGGGCACTGGGAAGAAATGGAGGTGTGCTGTGATAGGCTCCCTCTGGGGCCCTTAAACCTGTCCCCAGGTCATTAGTTAGATTTGTCTTAAGTTCATTATTTAAGATGCAACATTTTTTTTTTTAACCAACAGCGCTTTAATAGAAGTTTGTCCTAATGCTGTTCAGGGACTCGATGGCCTCGGAGGGGCTCCCACGGTGTTTGTGTTCTGTTCTTCCATCTGGTGTCCCTGGTGCAGGCAGTCAGCACTTACAATTGTGGTTTTGCTAGCTTGGTGCTTTTTGTCAAGTGGTATTGGCCCAATTGTAGGTTATTACCCGCACGAGGAAAAAAAATGAAATGAATACAATACTGTGAAAATATCAGAGAGATTTTGCAAATAAGGGAAAGTGTTGTTTAGGGAAACTTCAGTTTTTTCAGGTATTTGTGTTATATGTACACCCATACCAGATTACAGTGTTCAGTGTCTTCCTTATTGGGGCTGTGGTTTACAGAGTGAAACACTGTATTAGCAACAATAGGACCTATAGACAGTGAGGCAAAAGAGTAAATTCAAGATGCACGGAATCAAGCATTCATCCAGTTTCCCTTGTTTATTGAATGTACATGAGTGCTTTTCTCCAGTGAAGCTTTCTCTGGAGCCTGGGTTCTTAGTCATAGCTCCTATGTAGGTTTTATATATGATGATGTTACAATGTTTCCTCCCTTTGACTTACCCTTGGAAGCTCAGTATCGAATTCAGGAAGGAACTCGGTTTTTGCTAGGAGAACATGCATGAGTGATGCTGTCAGCTCTGCCATGGCCGCTCGCTCCTTCCCTCTGAGTTCAGTGAAGGGCAGAGACCCTCAGGAAGGGGAGCAGTGCGTGAGCAAGAGGAGTGACCGTGTTTGAAGGAATTGCTGCGCCGTTCCCTCTTTTTAAAGGCTCCAGAGGGAGCAGAATGCTCTTGATGCTGTGCTTTCTTTATGTTCTGCTAATGCGATTCCTCTGATTTTTGTGCTACCGAAGTACTTTGACATAACGTCTATGGACACAACTTCTATTGCCATAAATAAGTATGTCCAGTTTATAAGTTGAAAATAGCCTAAAGGAAATGTATGATTTTTTCCGACATGGCTTGTTAAGATAGTAATCTCATTTTTAAAAAACCCTTATGTTTGTTCTCCTGTCGCTAAGCTTATTTTACAGCTATGACTTCCTGTGGCCATTTCTTTCCTTTCGAAGTTTGTGTCAAAACTGAGTTCCACACGTGTGTTATGAAGATAAACAAGTGATTTGCTCTATTCATACGTAAAGCTTCGCATTTTGGTTTTGTGCTGTGGAAACGACAGTTGCTGAATTCATAGTGTAGCTGCATACTTCATTGTATTTTTTATAGAGCTAAATATTTAAGGGTGATATTTAATGAGAACCTTCTAGTAAGAAGAATGAACATCTGTTTGTTTCAGTCTTTTTGTTGTTGTTGTTTTGAAATCTAGGTGATTTTGACCAGTTTTTTTGGGTTTTGTTTTCTTTTTCTGCAAAATATTTGGTGGTTCTGCTGCACCAAACAACCACAGTAAACACACACACACACACACACACACACACAAAACGATAGCATCAAGACCATGCTATTTACAATAGTGGATACATAATTTTAATCATAAAAATTGTATCTCTCTTTTTTAGATATTATTTTTCTTCAGGGAACTGAAGTTATATTTAAGGTTGCACTCAGCCTACTGAGCAGCCAAGAGACACTTATAATGGAATGTGAAAACTTTGAAAACATCGTTGAATTTCTTAAAAACACACTACCTGATATGAATACATCTGAAATGGAAAAAATTATCACCCAGGTATGATTTAAACAATAATAATAAGATATACAGATATATAAGTTTATATTATACATTTATATATAATTATGTATTAAATGTTTCAGCATAAAAATGTAGGTTTGCTTGATCGGTTTGCTTTTTTTTTATTTGATCAGATGTATTTTACTTAGAGATGAGACTGTTGTGAATTTTCTACATTGTAACATTTTCTGTGTGGCTGTGCACAGGGAACGTGGTTCAGTGCTACATAATGAGTTTCGGGAATCTTCCAATTTAGACCAATGGTAAGACTGAAGATAGAACTGGTAGAGTTAGGAAGACCTAATGAAAATGAGACCCACTTTTATTTGTACTAGTTTAAACTCTGATTAAAAATATGAGAAGTACATGAGGTGAGAGCATAGGCTTTGCAATTAGGCAGTGTGACACATGCATCATCTTCTAGCTCTTTTCGTAGTTGTTTGGCTTGCACACCTGCTCTTCGGAAACCTAGTACTCTCCCCTCCAGAATGCGACAATACTGATCCTGGGGTTCCGTGAGGCTTAAATCAGGAGATGTGTGGCAACCAGGGTCCCTTGCAGGAAACAGAGACTGCCCTTCATGATTCAAATGAAGGTACATTTACAGAGCTGTGTGCGGTGAGAAGGGAACCAAAAATCATGTCTAGGTGCCCAGGACCTAGTAACAGAGGGAGGATGTTCATACCCACGGTGCTGAGAGGGCAGGGGAGGCGGTCTTCGAGTTACCCGCCCACCCAGCGAGTGCAGGAACTATGGGGGAGGGGTCTCTGCAGGTTGTTGGTGAGGCAGGCAGGCAAGGAGCAAGGAAGAAACACCCGACCTTTTCCTCCCACCCCTCTGACCTCCCACTGGCACTTCCCATGGACCACACCCAACGGAAGCCAGCAGGAACTGCAGTGTAGGGAAGTTTGGGGAAGCCAGGTGTGCCCCCCGGCGTCCTGAAAAATGGATGAGGGCAGAGAATGGGTCCGGGTCTAGTGCCTGCTGTTCATAGGTCCAGGCAAGTGGGAGTTGTGTGTTGGTGCTGCTCAGATGACATGAGCAGCCTCAGGACTATACTTGTAGATATAGGCTGTCATCCTCTGTGAGTATTGATAAAGGTCGCCCCTTTCCTAGAAGCACTTGGGATGGCAGATAAAAGGCTGAATTTAGAGCAGGACAAAGGGGCTTGAGATCTTGCTCTGATGCCCCACCATCTACTAGCAGCGTGACTTTGGACAAGTTACGGCCTCCCTGAGTCTCAGCTTCCTCCCCTACGGAATGGGAATGACAATCGTGGCCCTATTACTTCCTCATGTGGAGCAAATGGAGCCGATTACGTTGAAAATTTTTGTATACTGGAATTTGCATGAGAATATAAACTCATTATATTATTACATGTAGCATTTTCTTTCTGTTACATGGAGTCTAAATCACAAGCAGATTATTCTGTAAATATCTATGAACAGTTTTTTCTTGCTCAAATGCTTGGTAAGCTGGAAAGTATAGCTTTTTTCATGCTTTTATGTATTTATTTATTCTTCAGAAATATCATTTTGGACTGGCAAGCAGTCAGAGACTGTGGTTTTAGAATGGTGATATCCGATTTCAAAATAATGAGTGAATCACCTGCTTTAGAGATTAACATTAGGATGAATGGATAGAATTTATAGGCGGGTAGATTTGGAATTGGTTTAGGAAGACTTTTCTAACAATTAGAGTTGGTTAACCAATGAAAGAACTGTTGATATTAGGCAGACTTTGATAAGCTTTATTTATGGTCACCATAAAAATGCAAATAATGCAGAAAAGCACACAGAAGAAAATAAAAGGAACTACACATCTTGACACCTCGAGATTAAATTTTTTATGTTTTTCAATTACAGTTGACACTTAATTTTATACAAAGGTATTAGTTTCAGGTACACACCACAGTGGTGAGACATTTATATGATTTAGCAAGTGATTCCCCCAATAAATCTAGTGCCCACCTGGAACCTAACCATCATTACAACATTATTGACTATATTTTCTATGCTGTACTTTACATCCCTGTGACTACTTTGTAACTACCAATTTGTACTTCTTATTCCCTTCACCTTTGACACCTTGAGATTTAAAAACTTTTCACCCTCCTTTTACTCATCTCTGTTTGCATATGTACGCATACAAATATGGATGTATTTTCACAATAAGTCAAATTATGCCATACATGCTCTTGTGTAATCTGACTTTTTAATTAAAATATTTGCAAAGTATTAGACGTGTTTATGCCAATGCATATAGATCCATACACACCATTTTAATGGTTGTGTAATAGTCCGCTGTGCCCATACACACGAGTAGGGAAAAAGTGATACGTGTTTGGGAGGTATAACAAGATTGTCTAGAAATCTCATTTAAATGCTAGGATTTGAGTGTAGCTAATTACAGTAGGGTAAGTCAGAGTCTTTGTGGGAACTCACAAGCAGAATGGAGACAGACTCAGGGAGCAGGCCGACAGCTCCGGGGTGGCGGGTGGTTCGTGGGTGGGGGGACTGAGCAGAAAGGGGGAAGGACTCGTGGACATGGACACAGTGTGGTGACTGCGGTGGGCAGGGGTATAAGCGGGATAAATGGGAATGAAAAAATACAATAAAAATAAATTAAAAAGTAAAATAGATACAGTATTTGATAAGACTCAGTTCGATTTCAATAACCTAATCTTTTGGTTTCTTTTCTTCATCAAAGCTGCTATTATTATTTTTTCTTTTAAGTTAATATGAAGGAAAGCCTGCTTTCCTTTCTTACCTTCTCTGTCTACTCCTCGATTGTCAACTGCGTTTAGAGTGGACACCATTGTTTACAGGGCAGTGGCTGCCTCCCCGCCCCTCACAAGTGAGGCATTGCCTACTCTCTAACTGCTCAATCTTGTCTTCCTGTTTGTTGGTGAAATGGGATAGCAGAGGCAGCCCCCGTCAAACCCTACAGGGGTGTGTGATTTTGAGGATTTTCTGTGTGGTAGAACATGTAGATGTCTCCTCAGAGGCTCACATGGATTAGCAAATGGATCGCAGTGTTTAGGGTAAGACCTTTCTGCCCCCCTTGATGAATAATTAGAGGGGTTTGAGTTTCATTATTATAGAAATACCCAGTGCAGTTTTGCTTACTAGTCAGCACAGATGATCTCTAACAAATATCGGACTCACTCAGTAACTAATGTTGTTTTTCTGGTTGCTACATTTGGGGAGATAGTTATCAGATTGTGTATACTTTGGTTACAAAATACCTTTGAACATTAACTTATTGTAGTGTCTTGGCCTCATTATGAGAACGTTCCATCGTGTATCAATAATCTGTTTGTCCTTACGTCGATAGTCACTCTCATTATTCTTCCTTACGGTATGTCTGTTGCTCATCAGTAAGGATTTGGAAACCTCTATGAAATACACTGGATGCACAGACTGCCTCTGTGTACACATGCTGAAGTCTAGGCTGACCCGTGGCATTTTCACACAGGTTTTTGAGATGGACATTTCCAAGCAGTTGCATGCCTATGAGGTGGAATACCATGTGCTGCAGGACGAGCTTCAGGAGTCTTCGAATGCCTGCGAGCACAGTGAGCCTATGGAGAAGCTTGAGAGGGCCAACAACCAGCTGAAAAGACAAAACATGGACCTCCTCGAAAAACTACAGGTAAAGAGATAAGATTTGACCAGAAGAGTGCTTGAACGCCTCCTGCCTGTCCAGAGCTGTCCCGGAAATGCTTGGGGCGCCACGTGGGTTGGACCATCGCTGCTGATAGGCCACCATGCGTCAGGCTGTGCCCAAGTGCTGTCGGGCTACAAGTGCACACATCAATGTGAATGTCGCTTGGGAGAGGAAATGCACACTCACAAAATAGTGAAGCAGCAATTTGAAGTAGAATCTGGTTAAATAGCTGAAGTGTGTTGCACATACAGGGTGGGGCAAAAGTAGGTTTGTAGTTGTTTGCATGGAAAATAATGCAAGAAACAATACAAGAATCAACTCTGTTTCAGTGCTCACAGTGGTAAACTTTTGCCCCAGCCTGTATTTGGTTAAATTCAAGGAAGGAGGGGCTGCACATGGGAAATGGAGAACGGGCTGGGGAACTTGGGGCTTGAGGCAACTCCCAGAGGTTGGTGGAAGAAACGAGTGAGGAGTAGGAGGGGGCTAGTGTAAATAAGGGAGCTGTGGCATAGCAGCCAGGTAAGCTTGGTGTTGGTTCACAATTTATGTCGGGGAGGGATGGGATAAACGCATTGGAGGCAGAACTGTAGATAACTCTCAGTGTGAAGCAGAAGAGCTGCAATCCTGTTGAAAGGGAAGTAGTTCCAAGTGTCTGAGCCATACTTTAGGAAGACCAGTCTGGAAACTTAGATGAGGACAGAGGAGAATGGGAAGAGAAGGTAGGGAGACCAGCTGGAAATCACTTGCGCAAATCTGATTGGGGATGATGAGAGAAAAACTCTCAGAAATGGAAAGAAAAGGAGACACTTTTGAGAGGATGGACTGCAAGCATGTAATACACAATCCCTGCCATTCAGTTTACAGTTGTTAGGGATATAAAACATTGTATGTTTATTCATAAATAAAGGCACACTTACAAGTACAATAAGCAATTTAATAAAGATTACTATTTCACATCTGCAAATTATATAAGGCGTGCTGTGTATTCCAAGCCCTGAGGGTGGGGGGCGGAGGTTAGAAGGTGAACCTGCTGGGGGGGTTGGGGTGGGGGAGCGTTCTGAGTTCAATCTGCAGGCTCCCTTGGTTCCTGCTTGCCCCTCACTTCCCAGCCCCGCACCTGTTCCCGAACTGGAAAGCACAACTGCCTGCTTCCAGGTGGCGAATCCTCTGGCCTAACCAGGAGAGAAATAACTCAGAAATGAGGGAACTCCAGAGTGATCGCTCCCCAGGAATAGGAACAGTAACCTCCTTTCCTTCATCTTACATTTGCACTGGCCCATAGAAAGTGTTATGCCTTTTCTTATTTAAAAAAAAAAGCCAACGTTATTTGTTTTCAAAAACAAAAAATAAACAGTTGGAATATTGTTCATTGTTACACAGATATTTCAGTGGTGGTTAATACAGTACTTCCTTATTAGGGAGGTGTGTTTGAACCTGTTTTTATATTATAATGATTTTTATTAGTGGTTGCAAACTTTTTCCATTGACAGTTCAATGTTGTCATCATGTCTGGGTTCCCAAGTAACAGGATCCGATAGGATCCTATGTGTTTAGAAAACCCTGCATCTCCATTTAGAGGTAGGAAGCCTCCTTGGGCACCTCCAGGCAGAGTCAGGAATCTCCCGCCTCCGCACCAGATCTGCTCATTCCAGGGAGCACTGGCGGGTGGAGGGAGCATCCTCACCACCCCCGGGGGCAGCGGCTTAATGCTGCGTTTGGTGTGTTCAGTGAAGCGAGAGGTATTTTGTTAGTACTGTAGTTATATGTTTGAGAAACCTATAAATCTTCATTTCATGGAAGGTTTCAGAGTATTTACTTCACATACTGTTTTTAGTAAGTAATATGATATGATTGCTTAATACATGGAAGTTCTGGCTGCTGCTACAGTTTAGAGCCACAGTCTTCAAAGTTTTGATTTGGAGGCTTTTTGTCTCTCCCCACCCCCGTCTCCAACAGGTAGCTCATGCTAAAATCCAGACGTTGGAATCCAGCCTGGAAAACCTTTTGACCAGAGAGACCAAAATGAAGTCTTTAATCCGGACCCTGGAACAGGAGAAAGTGGTTTTTCAGAAGACGGTGGAGCAAATTCGGAAGCTGCTGCCCGCCGACGCTCTCGCCGACTGCGATTTGCTGCTGAGAGAGATGACCTGCGTCTCGAACAACAAGGCCAAGACCGGGAGCAAGGCCTAACTTCTGCTGCTCTGCCCCCGGGAACGCGCCCCGGGCACCCGGGAGGGAAGAAGCTGCAGGCTGTGGCCCGCGCTGGGCCCGCCGCGGCCGAGCCTGGTGCTGAGTCCTCGGCCCGGCCGGGGCGCCCGCTGTCTGTCGAGTTTGCAGATCCTAAGCCGTTGTACATAGGCAGACTAATTTTTGTTATTGCTGTTGACTGTGTACAGATATAAAATGGACATCAAGAATTCATGCTTTGGGATAAAAAAGAGTAAATGCACATTTAGAGCAATTTTTTTAAAAAGAAAAACTCCATGAAATCCACACCAAAGGGAAGTTAACATGAAATGTCCCTTAACACATGTGAAATCATTTCATCTTTGTCATGAAACAAAGCTAGAGAATCTTTATATATTGCAATATACTTGACAAAAATGAATGTATTTTTCTTCTCCAAAGAGCAGCATGTTTCACTCAACAGCAGAGAGGGGGAAACATTTGTGTAAATTTGTGTGTCTGTCTTAAAACGCATTGACCTTCTGTGTCCGAGGAACGTGACTGGTGGTCAGTCCTGCGTCTGTGGTTCTTTCAGGAATGCAGGGGCCTTTGTCCCCTGCCTGCTTTGTGCCAGCTGGCATGGGGTGTCTACATGCATTTGGAAAAGAAAGACATGGTGGCTGAGTCTACCCACCTGGTCAAGGCGGAAGAGAAAGTTGCTAATTCTTTAGCAAATTAGACCAGCATTGTAATTCAATATCAGGCCTCAGAATATTCATGTAGGACCTAAATTGTCCCATTCAGGTTTTTCCCTTTTTATTTAAATTACTCCTACATTCGCCTCCCCTTTACTCTGTGCCACAGTTGGTGACAAGGATTTGCCATTTTCCTGCCAAAATGTGGGGGTTCTTACTTTTCTCTACCTTAAATGAAGGATAAGGGAATGCAATTATGATTAGTTTTTAAAGATGATGTATATGCTGTGTTCAGATACTTTTTTGGGACAGGTGATGGACTGTGATAAGCTCACAACCATCTCCCCCTTCAATGTGAACATTTCTGAGAACTGTGAAATGTCGAAAACAAACGGTTGGAATTTGCTGGAAGGGAAGGGGAAAGTGGCACCAGGCCCTTCTCACGCGTGCGTCTCTGTGCTCATACCTCCAGCCGTCTCAGCTGCAGACAGTGTGTTGGAGGACTTTCCCGCCTGCCAGGTGTTTGGAAGGGAAGCGATGTTCACAGTGCACCTGCAGGTCTCCACGTCAGAGATGGCTCTGGGATGGCGCCTCCGGAAGTTGGTGCAGCGCTTTTGCCTTTCCAAAACGATATTTGTCATCACTGCTGTGTGCAGTACTTACATTAGTATAGGTGGATTCTCCAGGATAGTTTTCTCTGAAGGGAGTTTGTTTTACACAAGCTAGACTGCATTGCAGAGAAAAAGAGTCGAGCTTTAAAGGTTTTGGAAAACCTTGATGAGCAGATGATAAGCATCTGCTGTCCCCCTCCGCACCATTACTTGGTGTAACTGTAATGATTCTTGTTAGAAATCAATCGGGCCCTCGAATCCAGGCAGTTTGTTAAAAGAAAATGAAGTCTTGTTAGTCAAGTTAATGTGATTTCTAGGTTCTAGAAAATGCTGATTCTAGGTACCCCATTCAGTTGGGGCCGCCAGTTGATCTGTTGCTTGGATATCCCTGGAATGTCTCTATTTGTAGGAGAGGTTTTTTATTTTTATTTCTTCTTGTGATGAAAATTACCTGACATGTGTGATACACAGGTGGTAGCCAAGGAATCTTCAAGTTGGGAAAAGAAACTTTCAATTCAGTTTGAAGTTAATTTTATTCTGGATGTTCAAGGCAATGTTATGCATTGTATTATGGAGTTCAGAGGTTGAGGTGTCTTGGATACAATACTTCTTTTGAAATAAATTTCCTTTTCTTTCCTGATTTTGTAAATGTTGCATCGATTATGCTTCATGCGTTGTTACATCTTCATGGGGTATATGTAATGTCTAGTTCCTTTCCAATAAATACATTGCTACAGTTTCCTTGGCTTACTTGTTTTATTTTTGTTCTAATAGGAGAGAAGCAGCTCTTGCTTAGACTGCTTTGCAAAATCTGCATGGGTTGCATTGTTGCTACTTAAAATTGGTTCACTGATAATTCTTTTTAATAGAGTCAGAGACAACCAAGATCATTTTTAGAACCATTTCTGAAAGTACATTTTTGGTTACCATTTTTAAACTGCTTTCTAGTGGAGACTTTGGCTGATGAATAGAAAAAGAAAAAAACAAACACACTGACAGATTTGCGTTGGACCCCTTTTGTTGTCTGTGACCCCCTTGTAAATAGGAAGAGAGAGAGAGAAACAGCACATTTTTTAATTCGGTTAGCTCCCACGTAAGAATTGGAGGCACTTATTTGGTGGCTATGATACAGATGTGTTTACATAAAATATGTATCTTTGGAATATTCCTTGGTATGTTTGTAACTAATCAAAGGACACTGCATCTTCTTGCTAACTGTAGGATTGAAACTTTTAAGTATTTTGCACTACATATTGTAGTTAAACATTTTGAGTGTCAGTGTAGGCTTGTGTAGTTTGGTCTCTTACTATCCATGCTGACTTAACACATTTTATCACCATTTCACCATTTCCACTCACCTCCCCCCCCCCCCCCCCCCCCCGGCTAGATTAAGAACAGGAAGTCCGTCCTCTGAAATATGCAGTCCTCTACCACAGTCTGTCAAAATGAGCGATAAATCAGGCTTACCTGTCTGGTTGCAGGTGTTTGTGTACGTCTCAAAAAAGCTGTGTGATTTGACTGAATTTGAATCTATTTCAAGATTTCTAAGGACATGTAAGGTGTATGGTAGAAAACGTCTTGCTTGACTTAGTGGAGAAAGGAAAGACTAACAGGTTAGAATGGGGGGTTTCTGAGATTATGTCTGCACTTAGCATTGTACTGTACTGACTGGCTGGAAGACTTGGTGAGTGAATGGGAGACATTTCAATATTTTGGAGCACTGGTATCTGATAACTGAGCGGTATCATTTAAAACTCTCGGGCCATTTTCCCTTGACAGAATGATATAGACTATCTAGGACATGAGCTTCTGGACAATGACTTATTGACACTCTAACTTCTGTGTTAATGTCACTTAAATAAAAGTCACTTCAAAGTATTTTATAGATGTTTTGGTTCTCTGACACCTAATTTCTCTTCACCTCAGAGTTGCATCTTCCTTTGTAATTTGGGAGAATTTTAGTTATTAGGTAGACACATGCATTATGCCATCTAGGATTACTGTCTGTAGAACTCAACTTTGGAATCACTACCTCATTTTTTTACTAATAATTTCATTGTCAGAACTTTGAGTAGGAAGAATAATCAATTGATCAGTGATTTGAAAAGCACTGAGTAACCCTCAGACGTGTCTGAAAATTGCATCATTTAATTAAGGCCGATTCAAACCACAGTCACTGAACACCCAGCGTGCACCCTGTACTGGGGAGAGAGGCCGGATGAACATCTCCATTTCAGCTTGGTGAGCTCTGCCATCAGATGGGTTTGAAGTTTTAATTGTACATCAGTGAGGACATGATTAGTTGTTTCCAGGAGGGCAGGCAGGAAAGCAAGGGCACCTTTTTTTTTAACTTTATTTTTCATTGTTGACACTGTTACCAATGTCCCCATTCCCCTTCACCTCCTTTTCCATCTCTTCCCTAGCTCCGACCCCCTTCCCTCTGGCCATCCCCACACTGTTGTCTGTGTCTCCGAGTTGTGCATATATGTTCTTTGGCTAATCCCTTCCCTTCTTTCATCCAGTCCCCCTCTCCCTACTCCCCTCTGACATGTGTCAGTCTGTTCCATGTATCCATGCCTCTATTTCTATCTTGTCTGTTGGTTTATTTTGTTTATTATATTCTGCATGTAGTTGGAATCATATGGTACTTGTTTTTCTCTGATGGCTTATTTCACTTAGCATAATAGTCTCCAGATCCATCCATGCTGTCACAAAAGGTAAGAGTTCCTTCTTTTTTTTACAGCTACATAGTACTCTACCATGTAAATGTACCATGGCTTTTTTATCCACTCATCTACTGATGGACACTTGTGCTGTTTCCAGGTCTTGGCTATTGTAAACACTGCTGTGAAGATTTTAAGTGAGCCTCCAACTGTCAGAAGAGAACCAACGGGGAGATAAGTGTGTGTGTGTGTGTGTGTGTGTGTGTGTGTGTGTGTGTGTGTGTTGGGGGGTCAGGTGGAGGAAGTCGGAAAGGCATAAGGACTATTCGCCAGAGTTTGACATTTCCTGATGAGCTGTTCTTCAAAACACTCTACCTCTGTGGTGACTAATTCAGCCCAGTGCAGCTTGTGAACCTAAGATTTCCTGACTACCAACAAAACTGGAGTTTTGTATGTCCAGGGAGGAAGACCACTTAAAAGAACGGGGTGTTGCCTAAAGGACCTTGTCAGAGAGAGACCAGCTAGAAGGGCCTAGTAGGAGGGCAGCCACAGGGCCCCGCCCATCATTTTAGCTTTCTGATGACCACTCATCAGCAGTCACAACTTCTCTCAGCCACAAGATCTGCACTTGACCTCAAATCTAGGAAACCCAGGGCATGCATTAGGAGCATGGCTGTTAAGAATTTGATCAGTTCATTCCAATTCTGTTGGCTTTAGTCTTTCTACTCTGACTGGTGAAGTCCTCACAATTCCCCAGTCTCCTCTGGAGGGTTTAATTGTCAGTTGGGCTGATGATTTTGGGCTTGTTTTTCCCTTAAGAGTATGTGGCTGAATCATGAATGGGAAATATAATTTCGAAACAGGTTTGCATCTAGATTTTAAAAAGATTAATTAGCTTTTTGGATTTAATCTTTGCATATTATTTCCATTACCATTTAGTCCCCTTATACCCCTTTCCCTGCCAGCAATCTCCACACCGTTGTCCATACCTGAAGTGTATAGGGATTTATTCAATCCTGGATTGGTATATTGAGTGTTATTACTCAGTTTTGCACTAGATGGCGCTATTGTTTCAATTTATTTGCATTGTTCTCCGCTTTCTTTGGAATGGGTTTCACGGGACAGCAAGCTACTTAAAAAAATGTAGTTCGCCATTCTGCTTCCAGGTAAAATATCTCCAATATAGGAAGTCTGGCTTATTTAGAAATGCCTTTGGGGAAAGTACTTAAATCTCCCTCTGTACCATCCCTAAAACTTGATTCTCTTTATTGTCAAGGAATTTTTATGTCAAACTTATATTTTTAATACTGCTGATTAAACACATTTCTTCCTCTGTTCTCAATGGATATAAAGAAAAACAGATCATCTTCTTATATATAAAAATCTTTCACATATAGAAAACCAACATAAAATTGCTTTTCATCTTTTTTCCCTGGAGGCAAAAATAATATAATTTTTAAAAAGTTTTCCTCATATTTCTCATGATTCATTCTGCTTAGTTTTTGATGAGAGCTGGAGTCCAAAATATTCCAAAGGCTTTGGGTTTCTGCGCCCGGCTGGTTCACTTGTTAGTTTTCCAAAGTTTCAGCGCTGTGACCTAACGATAGTTTCTTGGGTTCTCAGACAAGCACAGAGAATGAAGCTAGTATTGGTTGAATTCACCACATTTCCTTCTGATGTTGCTCACAGAGACCAGAGTGGACATGTGGTCACCAGCTCGGACTCGTCCTGGCCAAACCGTCTTCGAATGCACCTTGCCCTTTCCCACCTTCCACCTGTGGGATTGGCGCAACATCCGCACCCCGTCTCCTTCGCCTTGTCTGCCTCCCGCACACCTTCACTTGCAGGTTAGACACTGTTTGCTCAGCTGGCATCCCCGGAGCCTACTGGCCAGCACCTGCTGCCCTGCAGACACGGCGTGTGTCCCAGAATAGTCTCCCTTAACATCTTGCCCTCCTCTTCTGTAGAATTTTGCACACATGTAGCAATATAATTATTTGTGAACACCTGTTTTCATGTCTGTTCTTTTTCCTCCATTAGCCTCTATTAAATTAGGGCTAGGCCCACTCCCCACCCCGCCCCCCGCCGCCCCTCACCCACACACATCAGGCACATGGTGTGAACTTGGTCGGCCTGGTTTAACAAATGGACTAATTTCTGACTGACTGCATCCTTTCCTTTCCTTTCCTTAGTAGGGCCGTTATCAGGAGACAGACAGGGGCACAGCTTGTTCAAAAGTCTGAAAACAAGGCCAGGGCTGCAGATGGGGAGGAAGAGAGTGGCACACACCTGTTTGATACTGAAGGAAAAGCCAGGCTTTCAATTTAGTGCTGTGGGCAATTAAAACCATTGTTGGGTCTTTGGAGAGGGATACGATAGGATCGGATGGTGACAATTCACCAGGAATGCGGAGTGGTTCCAGAGGACAAAGGCCGTTGGTGCTGACAATTGCGCTGATAATCTTGACACTGAGCCTGCTCTTCTTGGCAGGTTGTAATTTCATTTCCAGCTGCTACTTTGGAGGTTATTTCACCCTGCTTTAGAAACCTCTCCCACAGATGTGGATGACAACGCTGATGCTGATAGTAACAACGTAGTAACTAACATTTGTTGGGCGCTCTCCGTGCACCAAGCCCTGGGCGAGCCACTTAGAAGCGTTCGGTGCGGGGTCCAAGTCAGCGCGCACAGCCCTCATCACCTGGGGCGCTGCTTCTCGTGAAGTCCAGTCACAGCTCATTTGAGTGCCCTTCCCATGATTGAGCTTCACAGATGTTGCGTGTTTACAAATTGAAGGTGAGACCCTTCACTATAAAAAAGGATTACGACTCCCTTTATCGCGACACTTGCCGTATTGCAGTGGCCCGGAGCTGAACCCACAGCGTCTCCGAGGTACGCCGGTCCTGACTGGTGGGCTCCACTCTCAGGGTTTCTGGTTCGGAAGGTGTGGGTGAGGCTGATAACTTCTGTGTTTCTGCCAATCTCCTAGGTGAGGCTGGGGCTGCCGGTTCGGGGATACACTTCGACAACCCCTGCGTTACATCACTTAATCAAGGCGACTGTCAAAGGTAAGCACGACTATCACTTCCAATACAGACCAGGAGACGGAAGCTGTCTCTTGAACGTGACTGCTCATCTCCTTGAAACATTTAAAAATGAATCTACTACATGAAAGAGGTTAAAGTGAGAAAGACTCAACAGCAGGCTTTCGCAGCCAGGAGCTCTGAACGCGGAGGCCCTGTGTTTAGGTGGTTCTATTATTTACTCACTTTGCTGTAATCTTGGCTGAATCACCCAAAATTTCCTAAGGCTCGGTTTCCTCGTTTGAGAATGAGAACACTGGGAACACTGTGTGTCCACAATGCGTAGTCTTATTGTGAAAATGAAGTGAAATGGTGTCTTTTTAAGGCTTTAGGAACGCTTGACTACTAAACCCACGTGCGATTGCTTTTGCCCTAATTCAAAGAGAGACTTCGTGCCGAACATTCATCCCAGCTGGCGATGCACGAGGCCCGTTTGTTTTTGCCACCCACAGAAGCCACAATGCCCAGCTCGTATTCAGGTAGCTGTTTCCTTGGACTTTTTTTTTTTTCCTGGCAGGCATAAACAGAAACAAAAATCTTTTTTATATCGTCTGTGTGCTTTCCTGAAAGCGCCAAATTATAGGCAGGACTAATGGGTTGAAAATGCTTAACACCAGTTTCTTGTGACTTGTTTATGACACATCGCTGTCTGAAAAGCCACCGCAGAGGGGAAAAAGCGTTCATAGTCTAATTTAAATAATGGTCGCATCTTTGCAATGATGACAGACTGTGACAGTTTATAGGTTTTTGATGGTGACTCCTTCAGGCTGTGAAAACGGCTCAGCTGCCGGTGGTCTTAGTGATTGCCACACACATCTGTGAGTTCTAAAAGGGGAGCTGAGTGGGCAGCTGCCATGACAAGCAGGTAAATTTAGTTGGGACGAACATATCCATCCAGCAGAGGTTAGGTTATTCTCTGCTCTGAATGCGGAGGGAGGGAGGTGGAGACCCAGAGTTGTAATAATAATGACTACCATTTGTATAATGCTCCAAAAGATTGGCAACATTTCCTCATTAAAGTCTACTAAATGGCACCTTCACTTTGAGTCCTCACTCACTGGCATGTGCTGATTGCAGTACTGAAACAAACTGGTTTTTGAACAACTTACCGATGACTTTAAGTATGGAATGCAATGATGTCGTCAGCCTTCGTCTGACGTGGCCGTTTGACAGGCCCAGCATCCAGCTCCACTTTCTTGCCCTCGGTGGCTTCCCTGCCTGTGGGCAGAGAACTAGGGAAAAAAACTACTTCTATACAATACAAATCCGGCCTTCCATACTGCTTTTATTTCTCATCGATCGTGCTTACCAAGTGGTTTGGTAATTTATTGTGCTGGTCTGTTAAGCGGTAAAATGCTGGGTAGGCAGTGCCTCGTGCATAGCAAGTGTTCGATAAATGTGTATTGAATGAATATTTAAATTTAGTTTTATTTAAGCATAGTTGATATGCAATCTGATATTGATTATATTAGTTTTGAGTGTACAATCTTATATTGGTTAAATTAGTTTCAGGTGTACAAAATAGTAATTTAATGTTTTTTTATATCTCAAAAACTTGATCATCACCCCACTAATTCTGGTAATCATCTGTCACTGTGTAAACTTACCACAATATTGTTAACTATATTTATCTTCTCCTTTTTACCCGTCCTCCAACCCCTGTTTTTTGGTAACCATTTCTCTGGTCTCTGTTTCTGTGAGTCTGGTTTTTTTTGTTGTTGTTGTTTGTTTGTTTTTAGTTTCCACAAATAAGTGAAATTATATGGTATTTTTCTTTCTATGCATGACTTGTTTTACTTAGCATAATACTGTCTAAATCCATCCACGTTGTCACAGATGGCAAGATTTCATTCTTTTTTATTGCTGTGTAGTGATTTCATTGTGTGTGTGTGTGTGTGTGTGTGTATACACTCCTTTATCCACGCATCTACTGATGCACAGCTAAGGCTGCTTTCGTGTGTGTTGCTATTGCAAATAATGCAGCAATGAATGCCAGAGTGCATGTGTCTTTTTGAATTGGTGTTTTCATTTTCTGTGGGTAAATACCCAGAGGTAGATTTGCTGGGTAGTATGGTATATCTTTTTCATTTGTTTGAAGAATCTTCATGCTGTTTTCCACAGGGAAGACCTGTACTAGTTTGCAGTCCCACCAACAGTGCATGAGGGTTTCCTTTTCTCTACAGCCTCTCCAACACATTATTTGTTGACTTTTGATTTGTTGACTTTTGACTATTGTGACTGGTGTGAGGTGCTGTCTCACTGTGGTTTTGATTTGCATTTGCTTGCTGATTAGTGTTGAGCATCATTTCATACGTCCGTTAGTCATCTGTTTGTCTTTTCCAGAGAAATGTCTTTTCATGTTCTTGCCCCATTTTTTGATCAGATTTTTTTTGTTACTGAGTTTTATGAATTTCTTGCGTATTTTGGATATCAATCCCTTATTGGATATATTGTTTGCGAATATATTTTCCAAGTCAGTGGGTCATCTTTTGTGGAAGGTTCCTTTTGCTGTGCAGAAACTTTTTAGTTTGATGTAGTCCCATTTGTTTATTTTTTTGTTTCCCTTATTCAGTGGGCCATGTCTAAAAAGATATTACCCATATCAATGTAAGATAGTTTACTTCCTGCGTTTTCCCCTGGGAGTTTTATGATTTCAGGTCTTTTATATATATATATATTTATATATATATAAATGTGTGCGTATACATATACATATATACATACACATATATGTATATACATATACATATGTATATAAAATAAGTCTTTAAAACCATTTTGAGTTTATTTTTGAATATGGTATAAGAGAGTGGTCCAGTTTCATTTTTTTTTTTTTTTTTTGCAGGTATCTTTCCCATTTTCCCAATACCACTTGTTGAAGAGACTGTTGTTACTCCAGTGTATATTTGCAGCTCCTTTGTCACAGATAAATTGCCCATATAAGTGAGGGTTTGTTTGGGCTCTCTGTTCTGTTCCATTGATCTATGTGTCTGTTTTTATGCCAGAATCACAGGGTTTTGATTATTATAGCTTTGTAATATAGTTTGAGATTCAGGACTGTGATACCTTCAACTTTGTTCATCTTTCTCAAGATTGCTTTGGTTATATTTGAGGTCATTTGTAGTTCCATATAAATTTTAGTATTCCAGTTCTGAGAAGAATGATATTGACATTTTAATAGGAATTGTATTGATTCTGCATTGAAATTGCTTTGGGTAGTATGGTCAATTTAACAATTTTAATTCTTTCTATCCATGAACATGGTATATTCTTCCTTTTATTTGTGTCCTTTTTAATTTCTTTAATGCCTTTTAGTTTTTAGAGTAGTGTTTTTTCAGTTCCTTGGTTAAGTTTATTCCTAGGTATTTTATTCTTTTTGATGCAATTTATAAATGAATATTTGAATCCTTGTATAATAACCTAAGAGATAGTCAACAATTTATAAGAACTTGTTTCATGTGATGCTGTGTTAAAATACACAAATATTTGTCTTTCTCTGACTGGCTTATTTCACTTAGCATAATGTTCTCCAGCCTCATCTGTGCTGTCACAAGGGGTAAAACTTCTTTTTTATGGCTGAGTAGTATTCCATTGTGTAAATGTCCCACAGTAGTTTTATCCACTTATCTCATGATGGACACTTGGGCTGCTTCCATATCTTGGAGATTGTAAACAATGCTGCAATGAACATAGTGGTGCGTATATTCTTTGGAATTAGTATTTTGGGTCTCTTCTAATATATTCTCAGAAGTGAGTTTGCTGGGTCAAAAGACAGATCCATTTTTAAGATTCTTTTTTGAGATATTTCCATGCTTCTTTGCATAGTGGCTGCACCAGTCTGCATTCCCACCAACAGTGAAAAGGTGTTCCCTTTTCTCCACATCCTTGCCAGCACTCATTTGTTGATTTATTGATGACAGCCATTCTGACAGGTGTGAAGTGATATCTCATTGTGCTTTTAAATTGCATATTTCTCTGATGATTAGTGACATTGAGCATCTTTTCATGTGTCTATTGGACATTTGTATGTCCTCTTTGGGGAAGTGTCTATTCAGGTCTTTTGCCTTTTTAAAAATTGGATTTTTTGTTTAACAAGCAAAATAGAGACAGGCTCATAGACAGCAGAACGACAGCTATTGAGGGGAGAGGTTAGGGGGTAGAGAGATTGAGCAAAAAGGAAAAAGGACTCATGGACATGGACAACAGTGTGTTGATTGCAGGGAGAGGGGGGATGAAGGGGGTTAAATGGTAATGGAAAAATACAATAAAAATTCTTTAAAAAATAAATGAAATACACATATTCATACATATAACTGGTATGGTCACTTCACCAGCTTGGGTTACAAATACATTCACATCCCTTTCACCTCTAAAATCTTTTGGGATTCCAGAGCTGTATTTTAGGAGGAAATCTGTAGTGTTTTTTTTTTCTTTTAATTTTTAAAAAATTTTAATTGTTGTTCTTGTACAGTTTTCTGTCTTTTACTCCCATCCCAGCCCACCGCCCCAGCCCTCTCCACCTCTCTCCCATTCCCCCCCCCACCCACCCCGCAGTTTTTGTCTACATGTCTTTTATACTTGTTGCTCTAGGAAATCCATAGTGTTTTTGAAAACTCTTAGACCACAAATTGTTTAGAAACCTTGGGTCTGTGTGTAGTCTGATTGTGTCAATAGTGGGCCTTGGCTTGAGCAGTCATTGCTTTTGTTTGATTGGTCCATACGCTTTCTTGCCAACCTTCCTTCCCTGGTCCTTTGTTGGGTTCTTCTCTGGGGCACTATTTCATGTGTCTGTGGGCCCTGCTGTAGTGAGGCACCAAGCTGTTGTCTCCTTCAGATGAGTACATAGGCCACATGGGGTTCCCTCTTCAGAATTTCAGGGTTACCTCTTTTGTGTTTTATTGGGCTCACCTAACAGGTTGGGTCTCCAGGTTCTTCTAGGCCCTACCACACACCATGCTGGGACAAGCCTGTTCCCCAGGCCTCAAGCCCTTACTGTGAGAGAATGGGTTCCCCCCGACTTCCCCTACCATCCTGAAGCCCTTGTGGTTCTTTCCTACCACCAGGTCATTTTCAGGACCATCCCAAATATTCTAATAACATTGAACCTCAAAAAGGGAGACTATAATGCTCACCTTCCTTTCCTCCTAGAACACTCATAGACCCTTACTCAAAATCCTATACCTTCTCCACAAGTGCTGGCTCTGCATTTCAAGGGACATAGGGAGTGTGAAACTGCCAGAAGAATCTGCTATATATTTCCCCCAGGCAATAGGTGCTCGCTACCCTTATTTTTAAATTTTTATTTATTCTTAGAAGGGAAGGGAAGAGAGAGAGAGGGACATCCATAGGTTGCCATATGGACCCTAACTGGGGACCAAACCTCAACCCAGATATGTACCCTGCCCAGAAATTTAACTGGCAGCCTTTTACTTTGAGGAATAATGTCCAACTGAGCCACACAGATCAGGGCAACTACTCTTATTTTTGCGTAACTAAGTGATGTCAGTCAAATGACTGGTTTCTGAAAAAAAAATTTATTCCAAGAGGTCTTATGTTCATCTGTAGATGCAAGGCGTTTTGTAATAAATACCATTTTAAAATTTCTTCTCAACACACAGGTACACGCTTACCTGCACAGTGAATGTTCACAGGGAGCGTTAACAATAACCATCTCTGGAGGGTGGGACTTGGGCAGGGCGGGTCCAGCCTTTTCTCCATTGTGTGTGAGTGGTTGGCACGCAGCACTTGTCAGGAACAGCTTTGGCGTCTGCCACCTTTCCATTGTGCTCACTGTGGCCATAGATCTCTAAAGCCAGTGCCGCCCGCAGGTGAAGGGCGTAGTAAGAAGAATGATGGGGGAGAAACGGGACAACTGTAATAGCATAATCAATAAAATATATTTAAAAAAAGAATAAAAAAAAAAAAAAAAAAGAAGATCCGGCTGCCATGGCTCCTACAAAGTCGACTGCTTGAAGATCGACTGCTTAAAGATCCACAAGTACTAAGTCATGGAAGAAGCGAGTGGCTACACAAGCTGTAGGCAAGAATGCGCCCTCTACTGGAAGGGCGAAGAAACATCATTTTTACAGGCCTGGTACCCTGGCACTCAATAGAATTAGATGATCAGAAGTCCACCGTACACCTGGTTGGCAAACTTCCCTCCTAGTGTCTGGTGCGAGAAATTGCTCAGGACTTCTAAACAGATCTGCACTCCCGGAGTGCAGCTGTTGGTGCTTCGCAGGAAGCAAGTGAGGCCTATCTGGTTGGCTGCTTTGAAGACACCAACCTGTGTGCTCTCCAAGCCAAACGTTTAACCATTGTGCCAAGACATTCCGCTAGCATGCTACGTACGTGGAGAATACGCTTGAGAATCCAGCATTCGGGGAAACATTCCATTCTTCACAAACATTCTCTCCTTCCTGTTACTGGTAGTTCTGCATGTTCGATATTTGTTTTCTGTGGCATCAGAAGGTACCTAAGTGTATGACTCAAGTGGAAAGTAGGGGACAGAAATCAGGCGTTGGCAGTTTTCCCATTTTCATTTGTGTGTGAATTTTTAATATAAATGCCAGGATATAAAGAATTAATGCAAGTCAGAATGTTCCACTGAATAAGGTTCAGCAGTTCAATTTCGTAACAATTATAAACAAACCTCTTAATTTTTTCTGGACAATGCCAGCATTTGGATTTTTTTAAAAACTAGTAAATTTCTTATTGATGGTAACTAAAAACAAAGCAAAAAACCCCCCAAAAAACCCAAACCTCTGGATAATAAGATGGCAAAGCATGAGTTTATTTTCTTATTTACCTCAATAAATACACGTTTCAGTAATATTTTTATTATATTTTTAATTTTTTATTGATGTTTGAATACAGTCATCTCCATTTTCCCACCACCACTTTCTCCATCAATACATGTTATTTGAACAATAAAATGTTAAAAGTTACTAAAATAAAGAAACATAAATCAAAATAAATATAAACCAAAAAACTTTAGAGTAAAAGGTATCAACCACATATACCAAATCTGGAATATCTTAAAAAAAAATGACATTGTCTATAGTTCTCATCTTCCTTTTCACTACAAACTCAATTTCAGGTGAGTTTATAAAAATACCAAAGCACCTGTACTACTTGTTTCCTTGCTGAAATGCAGGGATGGTGAAAAGCCATAGACACAATTTAGTGACATTTGCTGGGACTCAGAATATCAATTTTCATTATATTTTACCCTCCAGTTTGGAATGTGTTATTTTTCTTATAAAGCATATAAGTGGAGAAGCAATTTCAGAACTTTTATTGCAGAAAGAGAACAAGTCGTGGCCTCCGCCTGTGTTTACATATCATTTTATTTTCAATCTAAAATTTGTCTAAGATAGCGCATCTCCTGCCATCTTTTCAGGAAGACTAGCCACATCTTTCAGGCAATCTCTTTCACATGTTATTTAGAAATGCAATTTTTAGTAGTTGATTTTTATCTCCAAACCTATCCTCCAAACAAAATCATCCTGGAGCAACACTACTGTTCAAATGCAAAGTGGAAGAGAGGAGCACTTTAAACCGTTTATTGGCTGCATTGTCGTTTGTCAGTTGCAGAGCTCTGCATGCTGACTGACGTCCACACGTCTGAGACAGACAACACACGCGGAATGCGCTCTGCAATCCGGAGTCCCCTAAATGTCTCTGTGCGGTGAGGGAGCAGCGCCTTCACTCCTCTGCCTTCGGTGGCCCCGGGGTTGGGCAGTGGGGACGAGATGCCTCGCACTCCCTGCACAGCTCGGGGCAGGGGCGAGGGAGATGGTTTTCTTAGGAAGCAGATTCCAAACCGGAAGAGTTGCCTTTACAAATTTTATAATAAAAACAGGGTTTTTTTTTTTTTTTTTTTTTTTGTATTTTCCATGTGCTTATTCTGCAAATGTTTAGCCTGTTTCTGTCTGCAAGGTTTAATTTTCTCATTTGGCTCTGGTTTGCATGTGATGCTGATTTGAATAAGTTCAAGGGAGGGTATTAAGGGTTTTTTTGGGGGGGGTGAGCAGTGGGAGTGCTCAGTCATAGGAACTTCATTATCCTTGATAGGCTGTTTGCAGTCAAATGTCACAGAATTCAGTGGGCGAGAGATGTTTTCTGTCATGTCATCTATATTAGATTATTTCATGATTCACTGAGTCATAGAATCAGGGGTTGTTTTATTTGGCTGGGGAATGCGGTGGGGGGGTCGCACCAGTTGAGCAGCGTGTGGGACTCAGCCTGGGAGTCTCTCTCAAAGCCACACAGCAAACTTCCTCTTCCGGACCGCTCCTAACTCCCCTGGTCATGGCCGGTAATAGTCCCCTAGAGACGGGAGCGTTTACTTAGGGAAAATTCTTAGGACATTTTAATGGGATCTTCTGGATGAGAATGATAAATTTTATCTTCATGTGAAAGAAGGAAAGAAATTCCAGAGAGGTAAAATATCCATCCATCAGTGCCTAATTTTCACACCATTTCTCTTTAAAATCTATTGAGGATATTAGACAGGCAAATATACAGTCACACGCCACTTAACAGGAAACTGTGCTCAGCAATGCATTGTTCGGTGATTCTGTTGTTGTGTGAACAGCATGGAGTGTGCTTACGCAAACCTACACGGTACAGCCTAGCACTGTAACTATGAGCTAAGCATGTTTGCTTACACCAGCATCGGCACACACACGTGACTCATGCCTTGTGGTACAACAGGTGACAGGAAGTTTTCAGCTCCATTATAATCCTGCGGGACTGCTGTCACCTCTGCAGTCCGTTGTTCACCAGAATATGATTCTGGTGTACAGCTGTGCTTGGTTTGCAACCTCAGGCGTTCTCCACGTGCAATCTGACACTGGCCCCAATCACGAAGGGTAAGGAGACATGAAGACAGAGAGGTGGACCACTCCTGATGAGTCGGTGACAATTTCAATAAGCAAGGGAACTCACTAGGCTTGTCTTGGGTGGTCACCAAGACAAAGATCTCCACCCTGCCTGCCAGAATCTTAAACAATTTATATAAAAGCCTTCATGTGGTCCAGACAGTCTCAAAGACACACGGTTCTCTGAAGGCTGCATCTTTGAAGTGGCTTCCAGTACGGGAACAGTGGACAGACCAGACATTCCAAGGACAGGGCAGGGGGTGAGGAGGCTCCATTTGTCCCGTCCAGCTCACAGGTCAACCAGCAGTCTCATTCTCTTGATGATCCTTTTAACAACATATGTTGCAGGTTATCTCTTCCAGGTATTATTTTGCAGAATTGGTGTAACAGTTCAAGTGTTAATGTCGTGATTCTTTCCTGATTTGTGAGTGGGTGTTAGGGCAAGCTGTAGCTCTTCCAGACAGAAACAGGTCCCGAGCCGAATCACTTAGAAGGGACTGTTCATTTGTTTTTTATCTTGTTAGGCAGCAAGAGTCCACTCGGTCGCTGTATCTTTCTGTACATGTCCCTAGATGGGCGGTTTAAATTAGATTTGAGCACTGAAAATTAATTGTCCTCTTAAATTCACATTTGCATTGACAAAATGGGTTTATCTTTTATAGCAGTATTAATTTGAATTTGAAGCCAAATGTTTCAAAACTACATCTGTCCAAGTTAAGTAAATTCAATCACTCTGTGTCAATGCAATACTGTTAACATTGAATTCAAAAGAGAATTGCATGCATTGAAAAGCAACTCTAAATTTATCCTGATAAACAAAATGTTTTTCAAGTTTTTCTGAAGGTTTCAGAGCCAATTTGCATAACACTGTCAGTTACAATGAAAATCTTCTGCCCATTGATTCGTGTGAGAAAAACTTGTAAAATTTTATATGTATTACAAAAAAATTCAATTGTAATATAAATTTTTGTATTTGTCTAGCTTAGTCACAAATAAGCTTTTCCTTGGTGCTTCAGATTTAGCTCATTCATATGCAATTTGATATCTATGAGAAATCATAAATCACATTGCTCTGTTGTCTTTGATTATTGCATATTTGGCAAGTGTTCTGTATGTTTCAGGGAAATCTTGAATAGAAGTTAACAGTACACTACATTTTTTAAAAGAGTTTCCATGCCTCAAACAAACAGTATTAACCAAGAATATGAGCTCTTTTAATCTATTGCCTATTATTTGCTTTAATTGTTCTATTAACTAACAATGATTAATCATTTGTACATAATTACTGGATGATTTTAACAATTGTAGCTGCGATACTCTTTGTACATAGTCTGTTTCAGAGAGCTGAGCATGAATATAATGTATTTAATATGTATCATGCAATAGAATGAGGTGATGGGAAGGAAAATGTCAGTCTCTTGTTTTAGAATTTTAATACAGATTTTTGACCTAACTGGAGTGCCATCTCTCATGATAGAAATGCATTTTTTCATATCTAGCTGAGATTCTCCTTTGACATATATATAAAAGGTTAAAAAATATATATTCTATGAGTTTGAATTTTAAACCATAAATTGACAACATTTCTTCCTTCATACATTGGAAGTCCTTCAAGACAAAAGTGCTCTTGGGGAACTCATAAAGGAACAAGGCTTTAAATATCAACCATATGCTGCTGACTTCCACAAATATGTTTAGCCCCAACCTCTTTCTTGAATCCTACTCTTGAAAATCCAATGTCTACATAACATTTCCAAATTCTTATGTCTCCTGCCAAATTGTTTTTGTCAGTCTTCAATAAATGACAACTCCAGGCCAAACATTTGGGAGTTATTTTTGACTTCTTCCTTTTCTTTACACCCCACATTCAAATTCACCAGCAAATCCTGTACCCTAAAAATGACCATTTCTCTCCAACTCCTTTGTTGTCACTCTCATCCCGTGTGGCCTCTTGCAAAACCTCCTGGGTGGTCTGCTCGTTGCCCTTTGGCAACTCCGTCCTCTCTTTCAGAACACCACCGAGTCAGATCACTCCATGCTCACTCTCCACATCTCTCGCGTGGTTTCTCGTCCTTTCGGACTAAGGTCCAAATACCTTTCCCATGAGCTACGGAGCTTTGTGCCATCTACCTCTCTGTCCTTAACCTCTACCTGCTTCTTCCCTGCTCCTTCCCCTGGGGGTTCCTTGCCATTTTTCAAATAGGCCAAGTGTACTCGCACTTCTGGGGTTTTGAACTTACTATTCCCTCTGTCTGGGATGCTCTTTCCCTGATAGCCAGTAACTGGTTCCCTCACCTCATTCATGACTTTGCTCAAAATTCTTGCCCGAATTCTTACCTAGCATGCTACTCTGTTTCCTTTTACCTTGCTCTATGTTTCTGTGTAGTACCTATCATGTTCTACATTTATTTGTTGTTTTTTTTGGGGGGGAGGTGTTTCTGTCTGTCTTTCCCGCTAGAGTATGACTATCAGCAGAGCAGGTGTTGGTGGAAAGCCCCAAAAGTCTAAATTCAGGATTTTTTTTTCCCAAAAATTTTAATGCCGCAGGAGGGTTCCAACTTAATAAAAACTTTAATATATAGTGTCTTTTTCGTATTTTTTATTGTTGGTCAAGTACCGTTGTCTCCATTTTCCTCCCACCACTCTCCCCCATCCCAGCCACCCTCACCTCCCACTCTTGATCCTACCCCACTGTGAGGATTGATGCCAAAGAACTGACATGTAGCCTTATTCACATTTGTAAGAGCTTTAATAAGAGCAACTCACACACACAGGCAAAGCAACTGTGCTCCCAGCGGTGGCCAGGCAGGAAGAAATTCGCACCTCCCCCTAGAGGGGGTCTCCTTTATAAGAAGTTAATAGTTAAATGATATGGTGGGTAGTCATGTAGACCACCAGAAAGAACAATGCATCTCTAAGTTAACAGATCACATCAGGCGGTTATCACTCTGTACATTCACTAGCCTCCTTCCTGGGGGCATGACATTTGTCTCCGGGCAGTTCTCTGGGTCGTTGGCCAAGCCTGAGATGACAGTTCAGCAGTCACAGAAGCTTAAACAGAGTTCGCCATTTCCCAGAAGCCTTTACTGCTGGAGCCGTATTGCATCTTTGACTTACCCTACAGCAGTGGATTAATCCAGTTGGCTCCTCCTCTGTCTCCAGTGCCTAGACCAGCATCGAGCACGTAAGATGCTCAGTGACAGGTTGTTGAATTTATAAATGGTGTAAGCTTCTGATTGCAACTCTGTTAGTAGATTGGAGTCTTGGAATATCTGTTTTCTGGATGTCTCTGTTTTCTGAAAATAACTGATTTGTCTGTGGTATGATGGCTAAAATGCATGAGAAAGGAACTATGCTATGAAAATAATCAGCTGTTGTTTAGATTTATGCTGCAGGCATTTTGTGGTACTTCACAACCATGCAGTGTCTCTTATATTGGGGGATGGTTCAGTTCCTAGAGAGGCCAGAGTTTCCCATTGTTTTTTTAGTTCAGCCTTACTTTTCCACAGCAAGCTCTTTGTTTATCTGTAGAAAAGCCTCAGGTTTCCAGACAGTGCAGGGACTAGCATTCTCATCCCTGCACTGGCACACATTTTATAGTCACTAACTTGACTGTGCAAAAATGTAACTTTATTCTCCATAAATTTTTATTCCGGGGCCTGAAACTCCTACTCTGAAGGTAGCATAAACCTCAGCCCTGACTGGCCAGGTCCCCAGTAGGGGGCGCATGAGAGGCAACCACATATCGATGTTTCCTCCTTTCTCTCTCCTTTCTCGTATGTCTAAAAATAAATAAATAAAACCTTAAAAAAAAAAAAAAAAAAAAAAGCTTCAATCCACTAACCTCCGGGGAATTGTGGTCACATTCAGTGATTTCTCAGCCACTTCAGACTTAACCAAGTTACAGTCTGGACATCTTAGGGTTTGTTCTCCTTCGCCCATGGACGCATGGCTACACTGCACAGTGGGAACGCAGGGCATGGTGGCGAAGACGGGGAGTCGCTCCTTCTCTGTGCCGACTCTGCCCGGTGCCCGTTCATGGCCTGCTTCTCCAGCCCTCCCGCCGGCAGAGGCAATGCGAGGGGCTGCTTCCTTGAACTCGCGCGCGCGCGCTGCGGTGGAACTGGCCCTGACTGGGCCCCTGAGCTCTATGGAGCCAGCGGTCATCCGACATAAACACACTTGTTCTGCTGGTCCACGTGGCACCCTTCTGAGGGATGCTCCTCTTGTTTCACCTGCAATCTAGGCCTTCTGGCTCCATCTCCCTCATTCAAATCTAGGTCCCAATTATGGCTGGAACACCTAGGCCTTGTAAAACTCAAGGGGTTGTCTCCAGCTCCCCCATGCCTACAGAATTCCTCTGATATTTCTCTTCACTACACAGGTACGAGTTTTTCTCTGAGGTGTCATATTTCTGAAATACACCTGGGAGCCACAGCTCAGCTTCCCTCTCCTCTCGAATTCTTTTATTTAAAGAAAGTCAAGTGTCCTTTCCTCCACTCCACTCCTGGTACTTCACTCAAGAGAGCAGAGGTTCAGATATTTCTGGTTTTCTGTAAAAGGCCTCTCCACTTCTATCCAATTTGGAGGGTTTTTCTAGCCCTTATTTTTAGAGTTGGTGCAAGAGATGTGGGGAGAAAATTGGTTTTGACTTGTCAGGAAACATATTGTCTAAGACTTGGAAGTGGGCAAAAGGCAATACTAGAGACTGGGGTGTTGTCTAGAAGGGCGGTTCTCGTTTGGAAATGTCCAGAGACATTTTTCCCCAGTTTTCATTACGATATTGTTGGCATACATTAACTGCACAAGTTTAAGATGTACAGAACAACAACTTGACTTTCTGTATTGTTGAGTGATTACCCCAGTAAGTTTTGTTAACATCCATGATCTCATAGATACAAAAGTTTATTTTCCTCCTGATGGGGAAGTCTTAAGGTGTGCCTAGACATATTTGCAGTTGACATAACCGGGCAAGGCGGATGTTCCTGGCATGTCGTGGGTGGAGGCCAGGGCTTCTACTAAACATCTTACAGTGAAGAAGACAGGCGCTTACCACAAAGAACTGTGGAGCCCCAGATATCAGTGGTGCCAAGGTTACAAAATCATGGTCTCGTGGATTCTACGTGACTGACTTGTAGGGGTATGTTTCTTTGATTGCTTTTCTGTTGACAAGACTATTTTACATCACTGTAGGGTTAGAAGTTCACTTATTAAAAACTAACAGTAATGCAGATGGCTCCTGTCCATTGCAATGCAAATGAATTCTGCCCCCTAGAGGGGCTTTTGGGTTTTACTTATAGAAAATACTGACCCCAAACTTTTTATTTTATTGCCCTATAATAACCAAATTCTCTTTTGAACTTGTTTTAGCATCTTACTCATTTCCTCAGAAATGAACGAGTTGAATAAAATTTTTGACATGTTGATTTTGAAGTGGCCCAGCAGTCATGTTATTACTAATTTGAAAATTATCCTTTAGCAAACTATTTATGTCACCCTTCAGATATTTGCTGTCTTCCACTGGGATGGTGCCTTTTGATCTTTGAGGTCAAGAATTTATTGCTTTCTTCTTGGGCTCTACACCGATGTCCCTAAGTTACCAGGCCTCACCATTTGGATAGGGGTGAGTTTAGGAGGGTGGAGAATCAGATGAGACCCCAAGGGCCCTTATTTTTCAAACATGACCTCAATACTTCCCCCTTAAAAATTAATAACAGTCGCTTAATATTGACAAATACCCAGTATTCAGGTTCCTGATGTCTCACATATTTTTAAACAGATCGTTTGAATGGGTATCCAGATAGGGGCCACGTATTGCTGTTGGTTGAGATGTCTTTTAAGGTCTCTTTTCATCTAAAGCTGTTCTCCAACTTCTCTTTTTATTTTCCTTCTAATTACATTGCTGACAAAACGTGATTGTTCATCTCCTAGCCTTTCCAATACCTTGCATTTTGTTGATTATATCCTGTGCTCCTGTTGTCTGTGCTTCCTATTACTAGGAATTAGGTCTACAGGCTTCACTAGACACAGGTTTGATTTTTTTTTGGTCATAATACCTCATAGGTGATGGCATGAATTTCCATCAAGTGACTTCAATGCCTGGTGGTCTGTTTTTTCCTGATGTTAGCAACCATTGATTATCACTGCCTACATTGATTTTTTTTTAAAATGAAGGATGAACCCTGCATATTAATTAGATATTATTGGCCTCATTTTCTTCTAGGCTTCCTTTTCACCGCTCGTTTGGTATGTTCCATGGCTGCGTGTACATCACTTTGTAGTGCAATAGTAAAGATGCTTTCCCTAGGAGGTTAATGTCTCTTAAGGAAGGGTAGGAATTAGGAATGGGTGAAGGGAATTCCAGGCAGAGGGAACAGAATGTGCACAGACGAGAGAACGCGAACAAGCATGAACCCACTGGGAACGGCAAATGTGTCTTGGGGAGTAGAGTCCAGGGAAGAGCAGATGGGAGATAAGCCCGGGAAAATGTAGATTTGGGTCCTTCTGTGAAACGTCCTGTCACTCACATAAGGCGTTTTCCAAAGTCTGTAATTAGCGATGAGGTTATTGCATTCCAGAAGGTCCAGTGCGTAGATCCCTGAAAGGGAAAGGCCTGCGCAGCACAGAGGAAACAACCACCACCAGGGCATCCGCTCTGCCCTGTGCTAATGCCCCCAGAGCGTGCTCCTTCCGGGGGAAGAGAATCAGTGAGTTCCACGCGGCTGAAGGAGACGTGCAAGGAGAAGTCAAGTCCAACTTTGCTCTTTTCCAAGTCTTTGCTATTTCTGTTGAGAGAATTATCAAGAGACTTCAGACCCCTCACCCTTATTGTGTGTTGGGAGAGGGAGAAATCAGGCATGCATGCATTATGTTATTTTTCTTGTCATTTTAAATTACTAGGTGGCAGTTTTGAAATACTGTACATGGCTGAATATGGCTTGTAGTAAATACCATGTCTGATGCTGGCAGACAATAGATTTCCACAAGCCCAAAGCATGCCGTTTTTGAAGCTCTCTTTTTCTCCTCCTCTTTCTTGAAGTTGAGGGTATTCTGTACGTAAAAAATAAGCTTTAAGAATATAAGCATATCAAATATATTTTAAAATCCCATCTGTACTTAGGGTTTTAGCTATAGTCATTTATTTTTTTTTCTTTGACTTCATTGCAATCACTACCTTAGCTTTTTCCTTCCCTCCCTGTGCCCTACTGATCACTATTTTTATCTCCTTTGATGGTTCTCTTTCCCTATTTGTCTTCTTTAATAGGAAACTCAGTGTTTGAAAAGGGATACTCCACTCTCCAGCATTGCTTTCTCTGGGTACCAGGACCCCTAATTTCCTACTCTGCATGTGAATTTAGAATGAAATCATGTGCAGCTCTGAGCGGTGTGGCTGCATTGTTTGGGCGTCACTGGTTCTGTTCCTGGTCAGGACACGTGGCTGGGTTGCAGGCCAGGTCCCTCTCGTCTCCTCTTTCTACAAATAAATAAATAACATCTTTTTTTAGAAAAGAATGAAATGATGTACAGGACTCAGATGACTCAGCTTTGGTTTATCTTCAGCCTTTCTCGCAGACTCGGCACTGCTCCTGGGCGCAGCAGTCCCCTGATTTTTTAAATTCTGACATGTTTTACTGATGTTTCTTACAGGAGTCCTTTTTCGCTTAATCACATTAATCGAGAACTTACCATGGGCCATGCTTTGGAAATACAGAGTAGAAGAAGAGAAACAAGTTCCCAGATAACATGGAAATAAAATTTCCACGGCTAAAACGAAGCCTGTTAGCTTTCTCCTTCTGATGTCCTGTTTCTTTCTGCACAAAAGTGTCCCTTTAACCAGAACCCAGGTGCTAAACCTTCTCTCCTTTCTTTCCCTTAGTGTCTTCCTCAGCTGAGCCAGGAAACAATTCCTGGCTAATTCTACAATATTTCATTTTTTTACTCATTTTCATTTTTTCCCATTCTCAATGAAGCCCCTGTGGCTTGGATATATAACCCTTTATTTTGATTTTCGCCAAAACTTTTATTAATCTCCTCTCTCCCTTCTCTTCATGAAAACCCTCTGAACTTCAGATTAATTTCCAGTTGTATTAGTTGAGTGTATCCGTTTACTCTTGCAAACACAGTAAGTTACTAATGACTAACTTAACAGTAGCACTTCCCAAGGCCTGTTCCCACAGAATGCATTAATTGCCTTTAACTAAAATAAAGGTTTCTCAGATTTGAAAGCACGTGGGTAAACACAGTAAAATAAATGAGCTGTAAGGGTGGAGGTTTTCACTGTGGGACTTCAGTGAGCCTCAAATACGCTCAAGGAGGCAGCAGGGATGGTGGTGTCTGTTTCCCACACTTGTCTGTAAAATATTTCCACTCTCCATCCTCACGGCGTTTTTCTTTCCCAGTGGGTGGGTCTCACGGGGTTAGGTTCTTGGGGCATCGGTTTGACAACTGCTGGTCTGTGGTGAGAAGTCCAAACTCCTTGGCCTGTCCTTGGAGAACCTCGACAATCTGACCACCACCCTCTTCCAGCCTTTGGTCTCCACGCTGCCTTGGTGACAGGTGTCTTTGGTCTGCAGGATAGGTTACACTCCTTTTCTCTTTATGTCTTTATTCACGCTGCTGCCCTCTCGTGTGGCACCCACTCTGCCTCTGTCTCTTCGGAGCTTACTCATCATTAAAGGGAGCTACACAAACCCCAAAGGGGGGAAAAGACAGAGTTGACCTTGTGTCTTGAATCTTAGAGGGAAGGTGGCTGACTCAAAGGGGATTGAGGAGAGCAGACTTCTGGAGTGGAGGGAGGCTGGTGTTGTGAATGCCTTGGAAGCTGCTGCCTACCCTGGGAGAGGGTACAGGGAAAAAGCCCCACGCGTGCTCAGGTTTACACCTGAGACCCGGCAGCTGTGCTCTTTGGGAGAGCCCTCTGCCAAGGAAAAGGAAAGGAGCTAGAAAGTAAGGCCATGGGCTATGGGAGGAGGCTGGGTGAGCGGGATGGTGGAACCACGGTGCAGAGGCTGGGCAGGAATTATAAAGGCATTGGCAGATGAAAGTGAGACAGTGCAGGGGCTGGGGCCTGGGAGTGGAAAACTACCCGGTAGTCTGGAGGCCAGGTGAAGCCCAGGTGGCCAGAGGGAATGCCAGATAAGCTGACCGCAAGAATGTCACCCTCCATCACTCCCTCCTCAAAAATGCAGAGGTAGCTGATTTTCTTCATTGTGACTATATAGCTTATTCAGACCAAACTCTGATAATGCGGAGAAGAGAATGAGGTGGCAGCTGCCCAGAATCTTGGTGGATTACAGATGCAAATTGGCTGGAGAGGAGTCCTTGGACCCACACTGCGATAAAACGCACGTCAGTTGCATAAATATAGGGAGCATAAGACGCAAGGCATTTCACAGCTTTTTGCTTTGCGTTGCCATTTTAAATGTGTATGTTACAACTTTACATTTTAAATTACTACACATATTTCGTGACAATGGCTAAAGATGCAGTGGTCTCAACCCCCGGACATAGCTGACTTTATCTCCCTTCTAACTGCCCCCTCCCTGCAGATGTGGAAACTACTGACCCATGTGCACAGCTGTACCACCTCCCTAGGGGGGCAGCAGAGAGCAATCTGCCCTCTTGCCCCCAGAGCACAGGCATGAATGTAGTTACCAGGCAACACAGTAGAAAGAGTTCACCCAACCCTAAAATGGAAGATTCCACAAGTCCACCTTTTCGTGCAAACCCACCTTTTTCAAAAAGCCCATGTCTTCTTTCTTTCCCTCCCTCCCTCCCCAGAATAGTTTCTTTAAAGAGGTCTTTTCTCATCGATGTTGTGATAGGCACAATTCCATTTACAAAAAAGCCCATCTTCTTGCACAAGCCCGCTTTGTTTCCGGCCTATAAAAGCAGCCAAGCAGAGCCAGCCCAAATCAGTTCAGAGGACCTTCCTTTCCTCTCTGCTGCCTCCCTTGTGCTCAAGCATAAGCTTAATAAAATCTGTCTGGAAATTTCTCTGAAGGTTCCTCATGATGTCTATCTTGGGGAACCCAAGGGCCCCAAATGCTGGTAACAAAAGGACAGCAGAGGCAGCGGCAGCCCTGGAGACTGTAATGAAGGAAGAGGTGCTTACGGTAGCCCTGACTGCTCTTGGAGCTTTAGCCGCCGATGCGTCCGTCTGGGAAGTTGTGCACCCTGCCTTGTGGTTCCGGGAAGTGTTGGTGTGAGGGGTGGTGAAGAGAAGGGGGAGTTTGGTCCCCTTAGCTTTTGGGTGTGCAGCTGTTCTGTTACCCTTTACTTCTTAATGCACCCATAGGCTGGCATCACCACATAAAACGTTTGAGTAGTACTTTACAATGTACAATTCATCTATATAATCTCCTTTCTTGTGGGAGTCTTGCAGGTGGACTCTGGGATTTGCAGACAGGCAGTTAGTTCATTGTGGGAGTAAAGGAAGGAAGGAAGCCTGAGCCGAACGAGGAGCTGGGCTGCAGCGCACTTAGGACAAAGACTGATCACCCCACCTGCCCTGTCCCCCAGCTCTGCAGCTGGGCAGGCTTGGTGGAGTCGTGGGGAGTTGGGGCAGGGACTTGGATTTCAATGCAGCCTCTCCCTATGGGATGCAAACAGCTCCCCTTCCTCCACCCAGGAGACTTGTCTTTGGGAAGGGCAGCTCTCTGGAGTGGGAACTTCAGGTGAGCTGACTGTCCCCAGCTCTCCGCAGGTGAGGGAATGAAGGAGTGCTTCAGTGTTACCCAGAAGGGGGCAGATGTGAGGGGTGCACCACAGCTACTAACCCCGTTATCCTCAGAGTAATCTTTAGAGGATCCCCATTTTATGGATGAGGAAATGGAGGCCCAGGACTGGTAGGGGGATTTTGCTTTTTTTTTTTTTTTTTTTGTAGCCAGTAAATATCCAATAAGCCAGTACTACTCTGAATTCAAATTCAGGACCTCGGAACCCAAATGTAGTGGTCATCGAGCTGTTCCCTGTGGTCCAAGGTACATCCTGTAATACAGGGCACTTCCCCCCACCCCTGGCCTCAGCCTCCGCAGAGGGAAGGGGCCTGCATGCTGGGACCGCCTTATTTGGAACCACAAACTAGTATTATGTTTATACTTCTGTTCTATGTGTTGGGGAGGCTGAACAGAGGAAGCACCTTTTGGAAATGGACATATGAATTTTCCACTAAAAGAGGAGCCAATTCAACTCTGGAAAAAATTTTTCTCTCTTTATGTCTTCAAAAGTGTGAGGCATTTGATAAACCTCTTGTCATTTTGCATCATTTCTTGTCATTAAGAAACACAGTGCCTTAATTCTGTTTCTTTATCTATAAACTGTGGCTTTGGGAGGTACCCTGCACTCTTCATTTTCTTACAGTGCGTGCCTTTTTCCTTACTCATATGTGGGAAGAAGATACACCTTCTTTACCCTGGTTGACGACGTGTAGGCACTAGAAACCCAGACTTCCTTCACAGAGGGATTCCTACCCTGCTGATGCGGCACCTAAACAAGGGGCCTATGACCAGCCTTTGGACCTGACATGAGCAGTGTTTGGGCCACGTACTAAGTGTCAGGAGGTTCTGAAACCTTTCGGAGAAAAGATAGTCAAGGAGAAGAGGCTGCAGAAGACCGTTCTGAATTTTAGGTGATGGTTTTTAATCCGCCCCCCCCCCCCCCACTGTCTTATGATGACTGCCTTTCTGTCCCACTGCAGCGGTGAAGAGGGGTCAGAAATTGGGAGAAGAGGGTGAAATACTGTCCTGGGGGACAGCGTTTCTTGGGACCTAAGTATGTTTTGGACAAAATGTACCCAGTGAGCTAGGCCTTCTTCTCTTGTGGAGCCTTTGGAGGGTAATTGAACTGTCTGAACTCCCTGAGTGATCTTTGCTTAAATTCCCCTGGTGACTCCTGAGGCCAAAAAGAATGTAATGACCAAGGCCCAGGCCTGGAGACACATTCCCCAGCATCGGGTTATAATCTTCCTGAGGGCAGGGACTGCGTCTTTTGCATTTTGTATTTCCTATCTAGGAATTGCTCTTTAATGGCAGTGTGCCTAAAAACTGCTTGGTCCCGGTCTCTTCCTAGAAGTCTTCAGAATCCACAGTTTTACACAGCACCCAGGCCATTCTTCTGTGAAAGCCCCTGGTCGTTTAACAGGCACTTCTTAATGTAAGCAGTGTGCGGATAGTGCTTCCTGCTCTTCTGCTGCTATTTTAAAAAGGAACAATTTATTGAGATATAACCCACCTGCCATAAAGGCACCCTTTAGTGGTGCGCACTGTAGTGGTTTTTAGTGTGTTCACAAAGGTGGGCAGCCACCACCGCTGTCTAATTCCAGAGCATTTTCCGGAGCCCCTAAAGCAGCTCCTTACCTGCCAGGAGAGATTCCCCACTTCCCCCTGTTTTGTAGGTTTCGGTGTCCAGGTCTTGCACTTCTTTTACTGAATTTATTCCTAAGTATTTTCTTCATCGTTGATGCTATTGTGAATGAAATATTTTTCTTCATCTTTGGATTGCTCCTTGCTAGTGTTTACAAGATAATTGACTTTTCTTTGTTGCTCTTGCATCCCACACCTTGCTGAGATGGTTCATAGGCTGTAAAATAGTACGTAGTGGACTCCTTAGGATTTTCTGTCTATAAGATAACATTTGTCAATATAGATTTACTTTTTCCACTATAACCTTCCTTTATACAGACAGTTTTACTTCTTTCTTTACAGTTGTGCTTTCCAAAGCTTAACCAGTCATAACTTTATTCATATTTTTAATTTCTTCTTGAGTCAGTTTTGGTGGTTTATGTTTTTCTAGGGATGTGTTCATTTCATCCGTGTCATTTGTTGGTATGTAGCTTTTCACAGTGTCCCCTTCAAGGTCCTTAAAAATGAAAGAGGCAGGCAGGGAAGTCAGAGTCGGAAGATGTGACCACGGAACCAGAGGTCAGGTTGAGCCAAGGAACGTGGGCAGCGGCTAGAAGATGGAAAAGGAAAGGAATGGGATTCTTCCCTAGAAACACCGGAAAGAACAAAGCCCCACCTTTGCGTTGCCTTAGCCCCGTGACACCCACTCGGACTTCCAGAAATATAAGACTGTAAATTCATTTTGTGAAGCCACTAAGTTTGTGGTCATACTTATATCAGCGATGAGAAACTAATGACAAGCGAACCTTCAAGGTTCAGCAGGTGACAACACGGCCTTAGTCTTTACTTCCTGCTTGTGCAGAGCAGTGAGGCTACAACGAGAGAGCAGGCCTCCCCAGGTCTTTGTGATGAACTCACCGACGTGTGTGTGTGTGTGTGTGTGTGTCTGGGGGAGGGTGGTTTCTTGATCTCCGGGAATATGCCTGAACGTTGTAAAGTGCCCTATGGCTATTTCACTCCTCACGTTTTCCTTTTACATTGTTTAGCTGGTCCATTGTCTGTACCAACTGGTTTCAGCGTCTTGAGCAGTGGCAATTTTAAGCAATTGTCTCTGTATTTTTTAAAAGTATTTTATTTTTTTAAATCCTCACCTGAGGATATGTTTATATTGATGTTTTAGAGAGATAAATGGGGGGTTGGGCGAAGAGAGAGGAAGAGGGAGGGAGAGAGAGAGAAAGAAACGTCAATTGGTTGCCTCCTATACGTACCCAAATTGGGGATTGAACTTGTAACCCAGTCATGTGCCTGGACTGGGGATAAACCACTAACCTTTTGGTGTGCAGGACCGTGCTCCAACCAATCGAGCCACCTGGCCAGGGTGCCTCTGTTTCACTTCTACAAACACCTTTTTACAAAGATAGGACTTCCCCCACTGAGTCAGGTCAAGCAGAGGCCAGCTCTGGGAATGGCACTTCTCCAGGGAACTTCCAGACTGGTCAGCTGGGACGGTTTTTGGGAAGGGGACTTTTGAGAAGCTTTAAATGCATTCCCACCCCCTCCCCTGTGGCTGCTGGGCTGCTGGTCTTCTCGGCCGCCATGGCAGTGGGCTGCTGGTTTGCAGAGCAGCTGCAGACCTCGGAGGGCGTGATGGGAACAGCACAGAGGTCCGAACAGCACAAAGCCCGCTGTTTGGGAAGAGAGTCGGCCGGGTGGTTGTGTTTGTTTTTTAATAATGTTCCTTGGATTGTTGGAAGCCTCGGGTTAATTTCCAAAGTCCTGGAAAGTTAATTTTAACCAATTTTGCTGGTGTTCTTGTTGCTTTTATGAAGGAGTACATTTTTGGAAGTCCTTATTTTGACATGTTAGAAAAGCGTTCTTTGTCTCTGTTTTGAACTTGTTTTCTAAACAACTGTCTTCTGTCACTTCAGAGTCTTCTCCCTAAGGCTTCCCCCCTGGTTCTCTTGGTAGGAAGAAAGTCAGCTTGACTAAACTCTGTTCAACTAACGTGAGGACAGTTGGGCTTACAAGTTTCCTGTGCACTAGAAAAAGCACAGAGTCTTTGAGGAAGGACTCCCATGTTTTGGGCGGCAAGAATCAAGACATGCTAGTTTGCTGTCGGGCGACACTCACTAGGTAAGCCACGTGGTCTCGTACTGTCACATACAGATCCAGGTGGGGGACATTTCTCTCCCACTTAGAGGAGCCACGGAGTTGCAGTGATAGCCCCAGCAAATGCCACTGTGGGCAGTTCAAAAGCAGCCAGGTGGGCGGGGAGGCTCTGGAAGGTACAGAGCGCATTCGAGGTGCCCTGGCTTCTGCGGGGGGTGGGGGGGTCTCATTAGAAGTCAGCAGGAGGAGTTCTATGAAAGGGAGAAGTCTGGGTTCCAGCTCTCCTCCAGGAGCACGTAGAAATAGTACTGCAGGGAGGGGACACGGACCTTTGGTGGAAGTTAAAACTCCCGTAAGAAAGGATGGGAGCAGAATAAATATGGAATTTGTAGTGTTCTGGTGGTCATAGAGAATTCCAGTAGGCCGGGGCGTGTGGAGAGGAGCTGAGTGAAGTGTCCTTCACGCTTTCACTAGTCTTTGGCTCTTGGAGGGAAGAGGAGGTGGTGGCCTTTTTGCCTGGCCCATGGCAGCTGTGCCGGGGAATGGAAGGAGGCCTGAGTTCACCCCTCCTCAAAGTTGCTTCAAGTTCTGTGCCTTCCATGTGACTCAAGTTGTTTTGAACCTTTGCCTGACCTGTTTCTTAAAACTAGGGGGAGGCTTGTAAATGATTCACTTAAATATTATCAATTTAAAGAAGTTCTTAGTTTTTCTGGAATCTCAGTGGACTGGGATTTCTTGCCAACAGAGTTTCCTCTGGGGCCAAGAGTGAGTGCAGGTGTTCAGTCTGCCTCACCTACACTTTTCAGAGCTCATTATTCATTCGCAGGGCTTAGATTTTAGAGCTTTATTGTTTTTTCAACTAGTTTAAATTGCACAAAGAGTGTGTGCTGTAGATTGAATTGTGTCTACGCCTAAATCCATATACTGAAGCCCTAACCCTTAGTTTTGGGGCACCTGAGGAAATAATGAAGGTTGAATGAGGTGGTAAGCATGGGGCTGTGATCCCATAGAATCGGTGCCTTTATAATAATAGACAGCAGAGAGCTTCCAGCCTTTCTCTCTGCACGTGCGTGCGCACACACGGACACTCACGCGGAGCAAAGACCCTGGGAGTGCGCAGCGAGAAGTCAGCACCTGCACCCCGAGAGGAGCCCTCGTTCAACACCAGCCCTGCTGGCGCCGTGGGTTTGCACTTCCAGCCTCCAGAACTTTGAGGAAATTGATTTCTCTTGTTTGAACCACCCGGTCCTAGGGTATTTGGTTATGGCAGCCAGAGCAGACTAAAAGTGTATTAGAACATAAAGTTTGGGATGCGCTCTGGAGACTAGGAGAGAAAAAGTAAGTTAGACATTAAAAGGAAAAAAATTCCCCTCATAGAAAGAAGTCTAAGCCCAGAGAAAGACGCACTGAGGGCCAAATGGCCTGCTTTTGCTGCCGGCTAACTTCTTGTGAATGAGGGCAAGTGCCAGAAATGAGGGGACTCGGAGCCCGCTGCCAGGCTCTGGGTATTTCTTGCCACTAAACATCTGTCCTGTTCAGGTCTCATGATCAATTTGATGGGGTTTCTTCCTGAACTGATTGTAGATCCTCACAGGGCAGCAGACACCACCTCCTGACTTGGGGGCTTCCTCGAAGACCCTCCGTGCCGTGTGTCCTGGCCTGTTCACGCCACTGCATGTTTCACGGTCCCCCGCCGTCCCCGGCCCGAACGCCAAAGCGCTGACGCTGTGTGGGAGAGCGGCTTGCTTTCCTTCTTTTTCTGCGAGTACCTACTAAGCATTATACGCCAGGCAATGGGAGGTGCTGAGATGCAGCTGTCAGCAGAATGGAGAAAAATTCCTGCTCTCACGGAGCTCACGTTCTTGTGCTTCGTATGCATATTTGGTGTTTGCTTCACGTGATGGTTGTGCTTTCACATTGAATACTTCATCATTTTTTGACAGTTCATCTGCCTTTATTTTATTACTGTATTTTTCTCCATTTCCATTTAGTCCCCTTATACCTCCGCCCCACAACAATCATCACACTGTTGCTCTGAGTCCTTTTTCCTTTTGGTTCAATCCCCCTGCCCCGCCCTCCCCGACCCCTCAGCTGTCATCTGCTCTCCATCTAGGAGTCTGTCCCCATCTTGTTTGTTTGTTTGTTAGATTCCACATATGAGTGAGATCATATGGTATTTGTTGTTCTTTGGCTGGCTTAGTTCACTGAACATAATGTTCTCCAGGTCCACCCATGCTGTTGCAAAGAGTAAAATTTTCCTCTGTTTTTATGGCCAAGTAGTAGTCTATTGTGTAAATAAATGTCCCATAGTTGTTTTATCCACTCATCTACTGATAGATACTTGGGCCGCTTCCATATCTTGGCGATTGTAAATAACCCTGCCATGAACGTAGGGGTGCTTATGTTCTTTCAATGAATACTTCATTTTTTTAATTGGAATGTCAGCTCTGCTTCAGGATAGTAAGCACTTTAAAGAAAGGGATTCTAGCTGTCCACTGTGGCATTGCGCCTGGTGTGTACTGTGTAGCAGGTACTCAACATTTTGTACAGTGGATTAATTTAGGGACCATGGTTACTTCCCATAGGCTTTTTTTGTACTTCAAGCCTTCATAAAGGAACTCAGCATTTCCAAACATAAGATAGTCCTCATCTGTCTAGAATGATTTAAACCAGTGGCTGGCCTTTTCCTGGACAGACCTCATATTTGACTGGAATGCTTGTTCAAATGCAGATTCTGATGTAGTAGGTCTAGAGTGGGGCCTGAGATTCTGCATTTGCAACCAGCTCCCTGCTGGTGCCAGTACTGCTGGTTCACCAATCACATTTTTAAGCAGCAAGAACTTAAACTGCAAAGACACTTGTAAGTTATTTAATAAGATGACCAGAAGCTGGCAGTTCAGGACTGCTTCAGAGTGGCTCCGTGACAGAGTCATGCACCCTTTCTCTCTCCACTAAAGTGGTGTGCTTATACATTTTAACAGCTACCTGGGTTTGCTAATCAGGTTTGCTATTTATCCATAGGCCTTTGGTAAAATGTTGCTTACTTGCCGTGCATCTGGAAAGCGGAGGACTCCCACCAGTGGTACCCCCCCCCACCTTTGCCCTGGGCCCACCTCCTGGCAGCCGGTGGTGTACAGGACCCAGCTCATGCAGGTTCGTGAGATCTGATTGTTCACCTTTCAGGGATTTTGCAGACCAGTTAGCATCACGTGAAGAGACGGAGATGAACAATTGTGGAAATATTTACACCATGGAAATTGGCAACTGCTACAAATCAAAGTGGCACAAATCAGCAGGTGCCCCCGCCCCAGGCAGCTGTTAAAATGTATTAGCACACCACTTGAGTGGAGAGAGAGAAAGGGTGCATGACTCTGTCATGGAGCCACTCTGAAGCAGTCCTGAACTGCCAGCTTCTGGTCATCTTATTAAATAACTTACAAGTGTCTTTGCGGTTTAAGTTCTTGCTGCTTAAAAATGTGATTGGCGAACCAGCAGTACTGGCACCAGCAGGGAGCTGGTTGCAAATGCAGAATCTCAGGCCCCACTCTAGACCTACTACATCAGAATCTGCATTTGAACAAGCATTCCAGTTAAATACGAGGTCTGTCCGGGAAAAGGCCAGCCACTGTTAACATAACAAGAATGGTTTGCGTGACGTCGATGTAACATGGTAGCCAAGGAGAGTGGACTGGAATGTGCACATGTGAACAATGATGGCTTCACTGTCCTAGTCAGTGGGGGCAGTAGACACCATTGAGTGAGCATGTGTACTGCATGGCCGTCACATTCAAAATGACTGAGTGAGTAGAGCAACGAATCTGCATCAAATTTTGCATTAAACTTGAACATTCCTCCACGGAAACTATTCAGATGATTCAGAAGGCCACAGCTAGGGGCACTGGTGATCGATCGATAGCTTTGTCATGACAACAGCCCACTCACGTGTCACATCTTGTGCAGAGTTTTTTGGTGAAACATCAAGTCACCCAGGTGACTCAGCCCCCCTGTAGCTCACATTTGGTGCCCTGTGACTTCTGGCTTCTCCCCAAACTAAAATCACCTTGGAAAGGGAAGAGATTTCAGACTGTTGATGAGATTCCAGAAAATATGATGGGACAGCTGATGGTGACTGGGAGAACTGTGTGAGGTCCCAGAGTGCCAACTTTGAAGGGGACTGAGGCGTCATTGTCCTGTGTACAATGTTTCTTGTATCTCATGCCTTCTTCGATAACTGCCTCTATTTTTCACATTACATAGCTGGACACCTTCTAGAAGACCTTGTATGTGAAAATTAGAGTTTTTGAGCATGGGGTTAAGTCAGTAGCTCTCGAATATTAGTGGGCGTAAGATTCAGCTGAGTGCTTGTTGAAGCACAGATTTCTGGGCCCAACCCCCGCATTTCTGACTCAGAAGGTCTCGCAGATGTCCACCCCTCGGGCCTTGGGCCGCATGTGGCCCAGGAGGGCTGTGAGTGCAGCCCAACACAAATTGTAAATTTACTTAAAACCTTTTTTTGCTCATCAGTTTTTGTTAGTGTTTGTGTAATGTGTGGCCCATGACAACTCTTCTTCCAGTGTGGCCCAGAGACGCCAAAAGGTTGGACACCTGTGGAAGGTAAGCCCTGAGAGTTTGCATTTTTAACAAGTTCCCAGATGAGGGCGTCGCTGCTAGCCTGGGACCACAGTTTGAAAATCACAGGTGATTTATCTGTCATTGGCTGCATTTTCTTTTCCTTGTACCTGAATGTGTCCTAACTAACGGAGGCAGTGCTGGGTGGCCTGTAAGTGTTTAACAACCAGCTCTCCTATTTAAACACAAGACAAAACAAAGCCTTGATTTGTCGTTCTTGCTGGTTTTCTATGGTATGCATGTTCTCGCCTTGGCCAGTTTCGAGCAACCAGCATGGAGTTACCGCATGCAGAGGTGAGTGGAGACAGGCATGGGTGCTCCTGGGCTGGGTGGTGGCCCGCCTGAGACAGCCTCGCTGTCCAAGCAAGGAGTTAGCTGTTGAAAAGCTTTAAGCAAAGTGACCCAATCGGGCTTGGGGTTTAGAAGGACCTGCGTCCCCAGGCTCGCTGTACCAGGGTCAGGTGGAGGCGGAGATCCCCTGAGAGCACAACATGGCAACGTCCCCAGTCAGAGCTTCAGCCTGTGCGGCAGGAGGAGGGGGTGTGTGTGTGTGTGTGTGTGTGTGTGTGTGTGTGTGTGTGTGAATTTCAAAGCCAGTGGGGCGGGGGGCTGGATTTGCAGCCCTGCTAGTATGGGGGTTGGGGTGGTTTCCAGAATTTCTGACTGGGTGGTTGGTAGAGTCATTAATTAAGATGAGGGGACTGGAGGAAGGGAAGATGCTGGCAGCTTTTGAGTGGATTTGATTTCCCAGGTCCTTTACAAAATCACAGCAGCTTATTTATTCATATAGTTTTGCCTCTCCTGTTGGATTCCCGCCCATTGCAGGGGACTCTCTTCATCCCTCAAGCTGTCAATATCGAGACATTTGGAACCCCACAGGGTCCCCTGATTAAAAATAGGATACTTGGCTAAATGTGTGTTTCAGATGAACAACAAATACTTTGTTTTTCACTATATGTGTGTCCAAATATTGCATGGAACATACTTATACTAAAAAAAGATCCTGGTTTATTTGACATTCAAAATTTGACTTCCCATACTTTTATTTGCGGGCGACTCTAGCCTTCCGTGTATTCATGAGGGAGACACTTTTGATGGGCTGCACTGAAATCAGAGCAAACCCAGCACCGGGCCCACCGACGGCAGATTGCCATGGGCACAGGTTGTCTGTAGGAGAAGGTGCGGGTGTAGCTGGCACACGAGCTTCCTGGGTGGCCGGAGGAGGGCAAGCAGAAGGGGGGATGACTCCAAAGATCGGGGTGTGAGTCCGTGGGAAACTGACTAAATGGGAGCATGCAGTGTAAACGTACAAGTGGGTCTGTGGTTTACTGTCACTGGCCCGCAATGTCCCTTCTGAGAGAGGGGCTCTCTGAGTTGCCCCCCTCTAGTGTGTTTCTAAGGTTTCTGTGCCATTTGTCACTTCTGCTGAGTGTGACTGAAGCCGCTGGGGGGAGTCCCATGCATGTCTCCAACATCAGACCTCACGGTCCCTTTACTCTAGACTCCTTACTCCTGCTTTAAATCCGAGTTTTGGTCTCCAGCCGGAATCCCCCTGAGCAGGGCCCAGCTGGCCCTCCCTGTCCTGGGTGAGGTGCAGACCACGTCTGAGCATGCTCTCCCCACCTGGGGCCCACCTGGCAGGCGTCCCCTCACCACAGCCTGGTCCCTGCAGGCCTCCTGGGGAGATGAGCCGGGATCTGGAGCACAGCTGGGCCTCTGCCTCCCAGAACACCCCACCCAGAGTATGGCCCTGACACGACAGGGATAATCATGTCCACGTGCAAGTTCAAAAACGTGAAGTCATGCGACTGTGTGGAATAGAGTGCATTCGATGAAGTATTTGGGTGATGCTGGGAGCAGAACGTTAATCAAGCTTGAGGTCAATGAAAATTTCTGTGGGTCTGAAATGTTTTCAGGTTGCTTTGCAGTTTTGTACAGGGGCTGTTTTTACCTTGTTTGCGCTTCTTGGGAAAGGCATGTCTTAACCACACGTGTGTTTCTCAGCCCATACAAAAGTAATCCGTCGCCCTCCTCCTTTCCTGTCCAAGCCTGCTCTTAGCCTTACACTCCTCAGCTTTATCGCAAGGCCATCATCACCCATCGACAGTCCTAACAATATTGGAGCCGTCCTGGGCTCTGCTGCTTCTCTCAGCTGCTCCTTCACCAGGACCGCACATCCCTCCAGCTCTGTGCCTCAAAGCCAACCTGTCCTCCTCCTGAACCATCCGCTGCCTGAGTCGTACCTCTCAGCTGAAAGGCTACGGCCTAGTCCCGTTTCTGAATTAAAAAGTACTTGGTTGGGGGCAGTGAATGGATGAACAGACTACTTTCATATTGGTATAAGTTTGGATTTTCTCATATGTTGGGTGGGCTCAGATTACCGTTGTCTTTTCTGTTGGTGGGATGACTGGCATAGCTCAAGGGTGGACACAGAATGGAGAATCAGCGTCGTGTAGGGAGTAATAACATGGGCTCTGGGGCCAGCCCGCTGCAGTTCAGAGCCTGTCCCTGCCCACGCGTGACCTCGTGCAGGCCACGTAGCATCACTGTGTCTCAGTTTTCTTCCGGATCAAGTGTGATGATAATCAACAGGGCTATTCTAAAGATTGGATGAGTGCCGTGTACAAAGTAGTAAGAACTCTGTAGGTTCTGGTTAAATGAAGTAGTGGGTCTTCGGGGTTGCTGGGTCTGAACCTGTCTCTCACCGCACCTGCCACAGCTTGGGAGCTCACCAGAGGTATGACTGGCTTCTCGTGACTGGATGGCACTTCTGCAAGATCGAGAACCTGGCTCAGCAGGAAAACTTGGGTGAGAAGACTGGTACCACTAACTTATCTGTAGATTTGCATCTGCAGAAGAAAAGCAGGGGGCAGGAGAGCCCCTGGGACCAGGCATACAATGTACCTCTTAGGGATGAATTGGTTTGGGGATGCCCAAGGAGTGCTGTCAGTTGGGTAATACTGGTATCATCCATTTGTTAATTTGTTTTTCCACATTTATTGTATATGCATGTCTTGTATGTGCCTGGCATTTGGGCACATACAAAGACATGCAAAGAACCACAGCATTGCCGGTTGAAATGAGCAGATCATTTGCACACATGGGGACAAAGATGAGAGGAAAGTGGCTAGGAATTGAGTCAAAGAGACAAAGACATTCAGTGTCTGGCTGTCCAGGCAAGCAGATGGCTGATCATCATGCAAGAGCAAAGCTCAGAGATCCAGGAACTCGAGATGAAGCTTCATGCTCAGCAGTGATGAGGATACAGGCTGAGTTACTGGCCAGAGTCCACCTCCCATTTGGGACCTGGGAGGTGGTGGTGGTGGCCGAGGTACTCTGGGGCCACAGGACTGACCTCCCTGGAGATCCAGGTCCCAAATAGAAGCCAAGAGAATGCAGCTGACCTGGGCTTGCTTTTGAGGTACCTGGTCCTGATCTGGGGATGGTCATTTAAGTGTCTGCTGAGCCAGCAGGTTGTTTCTGTGCATGTCCATTAAGAAATGGATTCACTTAGCAATCAGGGCTGAGCAGTGAAACAAGACATCGCTGAGTACTCGCTTTCCACGGAGCACCATGTTGGGTGCCTGAGCAGGAAGGAGGAAGAAAAACGAAGTCTTTCTCTGCAGGAGGAGTTGATGCTCTAACAAGAGGGGTGTGCCTACACATATGGACACATACATACACGTCAGGACTCGTCTCCCTCCTCCCTGCTGGCCCCGCCTCCCCCTGCAGTCAACATTACGATGCCCATCTGTACTTGGGCGGTGCTTTATCTAGTGAGTCCACGAGGAATAGCTTCGCTTCTTAAAAAACGGGCTTAAATATTGCAGCTTTTTAAAGAAGGAAGGGACACAGTGTCCTGTAAAGAACAGGTATTTTTCACTTTCTTAATGTTATAGACACACTAGAACTTTATGTTGCAATCACCACCCTCAGAGCCATCCTGCTTGATTCTTTCACATTAAAAAAATTAAAATTGCTCTTGAGATATAAATGCGAGCAATTAGATTACATGGCCCCGTCTGCTTGGTTTTGTAAGGCTGAAAAATACATTCAGCCCTACTGATGTGTGTGTCTTTGCTTGCTTTCTTGGGATTATTTTTAAGAGTTTCGGGCAAAACGAAGACAACCTGGGATACATCTACTGCAAGGTCCCTGGCCTCATTTTCAGCAAGAGTCATCACATCCTCACAGAACACGTGTTTTCAGTTGTCTGTAAAAAGATTCTCATCTTTTTGGCATGGCTGCCCCAGGTCGGTGGTGTCAAAGACATGCCAGCTTCTGAGACTTATTCTCAGGGATTTTGCTGAAGAGCAGGGTGGGGGTTGGGGGGCCAGCTTCAGAGCTCCCTGAGGGGGTGGTGTGGGGGAGAGCGGACTGAGAGGCAGTGAGAAGCACCTCGCTGCAGCCAACACTCGCTAATCTGATGCCCCTGTGCTTCGTGGGAATAAGTGAATGATGGGCTCCTTATTTCGACCCAGTCCCCTATCAGGACCCCCAAAGGAGGGATCTGTGGTACTACTCATTGGACTTGACAGCTAAGAAATTGTTCCCAGTTTGGGTCTTGCGGTGTACTTTGACTTTGCTTATGCCAGCCCTTTGAAATGGAGTATTCTGTGGTTCTTCGGATTCCTTGGAAGTGAAGACTTCAAAATGGAGCTGCTGAGGGTAGTAAGTAAGGGGTGTCGGCCTGTGGTCGGGCAGCCCCACCCTGGGTGAGAAGTCAAGGAAGGTGGTGCAGCTCAAACTGTTCGGCAGGCTCCTGGGAGTTCTGGGCAGCGCCAGGGCCGCCCCTCAGCCCAGCAGAAATCTGGGACAGAGAGGCAGCTGGACTGTTGTTACACTTCGGAGTGAAAGCGCTTCTCCGCTGGGATTGACAGGCCTCACAATGCAGCTCCTGACAGACCTGCCCACACCCCGCTCCCACTGTGCCTTTGTTGCAGGTGACTCCTGAGTCCCCAGTTAACCAGCGCTCTCATTGGTCAGCCCAGCTGGCTGAGCTGGAGGGGATGGTGCCCAGCCTGCAGTTAAGCCTTTTCTGAAGCTTGGCCTCCAGAAGCCAAAACCAGCCCCATTCTCTCCCTGCCCTCAGGCAGGCCAAATTATGCCATCCCCTGCTTTTCTAAGGGGACATTTCCATTTCTTTTTCTCTGCGTTTTCTCCCCTAAGATACTTGGGGGAGGAAAATGAGGGAAGGGGTTGTTGAGAGTGTCTGCACTTCATCATTTTTCTTTGGATCCTAACTTTGAGCAGCTGGGTTCCCAAAGCTCTGCTGACAAAATGATCCAGGTCTGTTTGCAGTCATGCGGGGCGCTCCTCGCCCCTGTGGCCAGTAGGTGGCGCTCCATCACCACTCAGGCACTCGGGGCCCAGGCATGGGGCTGGGCTCTGTGGTCCAAAGTGAAAACCTGTGTTACGCAGGCAAGAGGCAAATATTAAACGTAGCATTTTATGCATTTTGAGAAAGAAAGCCTTTCTGTTCAGGTTCACTCCAGGTTCTCTGGAGATGTGTTTGGAAACCCCCTCTGCAACTGAACTCATCACCATGGCCTTTTATTCACTTACAAAATGCTTCCCCAGAATCCCACCTCAATTACCTTTTGTCTCCCCTCTGTCCTAATACTCTGGTTGAATGCAGGAAAAACAGAGCAGCAAGGTCAGACAGCCCCTTCTTCTTTCACAGTAGTCTGTCTTGTTTTCCAGGACCACAGGGAACGAGTGGCCCTGCTGCCCAAATATGAACGCGTGCGTGTTTGTGTATAGATGTTCCACAAACGCATACTTTTGTCCAGAGGGAAGAAATATAGCAGCATGCACAAATAAAGAGACATAGGTCTTTTTTTGGACAAAAGCAAACGTGTTTGGGCAGTACTTTTGCCAGTCCACTCAGTGCGTGTTTGCATGTCATTTCAGGGGCCCAATGTCTGAGAAATTATCACGACGGTCTAACAGGTCATCAGTTGAACAACTAGGTACTGATGGTGGATGTACAAAGTCCTGCATCTGTGTTGTGGGGAATCCTCAGATAATTGCATTCTCAGTCTCAAGGACTTTACCACGGTGTCCTAGAGACACAGCCTCTGGACGACTGGAGCCAAAGCGCTGTGTGTATGGGTTTGGGTGTGAGCACTTAGGCTGCATGTGCGTATTAGTGCGCGGACCACATTCCTTCCAGTTGAGGTCTGGCGGCTGTGTTCTACCTAGAGCAATGCATCCAGATGAGGATGATTTGGTTCCTCAAATCACCACACCTGGATTGAGCGAGTCTTGCGTTCTATGGACAAAGATGTTCATTAGGCTCCGAAAGGGACTAAATTTACCTTAGGTTGATAGAATACACGTGTCTACTGCATGTTATCTCCAAGATAACACTTGGCAAAGATTTTGTGGAGACCTAACTTTCAGCAATACGTAAGCAAGAGATGAAAAAATAAAGTCTTAAGTCACAATGCGTGACCAGAACCCAGGTGCCAGCCATCGTTGCATCCGTTTTGCTTCCTATTGCCCCCCCCCTCGCCCCCGAAAATAGTTAATGGATTTGGATGGAGAAGGAAAGTTCCTCTGGTGGGAAAGCTAGTAATCTGTGTGTGTAGGCGTGCACATGTGCTATTAAACGTCTTTCCAGAGGTCTTGTTCTGTTGCAATTGCCTTGCCAATCCTTCAATTACTGTTTTCTTTCATGAGAAATTGTTACTGGAATGCACTCACCCTTTTAGGGAGCTGTGAATGTGGTTATAATTGCTTGTTTCTAAGATAATTGGCCTGACTGCAGAGCCCTGGAAAAGTTACTTGGAAGAATGGAATGTGGAGGGGAGCCTGAGCGGCATTCCGGCCCCGGCTGGGCTGCTGCCGCGGACCATGGTTCTGGGGTCATCGCAGTGGACAGCCAGAGATATGAAACTAGAAAGTTCTATAAGTAAGGCCATCTCGAAGTGCCACGACCACTTGAGTTTTGACTCCTCCCACTGGAGTTTTTTATTGTTGTTGGTAAGATTACTTTTGCTAGCTTTGCTTGGGTTCAAATCCAGAAGCTGTAGAATACTAGCCTCTCCAGTGGATCCCTGGCCCCTCTTTATAGAAGGTTCTGGAGAGAGAGTAAGGATCTTAATGTTATCTGAGTCCTCAAGGCCAGTGGAAGAGATATCGAATGGTGAAAGGTTGATTGAGATCAGGCATGAAGTCAATGCAAAATTTTCTCACATCTATATTATTGGTAGTCTTGATAGCCTTTGACAGCATTGATCAAGGAGTTGTGTTAATTCATTACAAGCTGACATGAAATGACCAATGTATTAGCTCCTGGGGAGAAACTAAAATATACTTTCACTTAAAAGTATAGGATCCTAAGGTGTTATAGGATGCAATTAGTTTTTCCTTCCCTTAAACTTCAGGCCCATTTTACTTTCTTTTTAAAAAACATTTATTTATCTTAGAGGGGAAGGGAGGAAGAGAGGGTGAGAAACATCAATGTGTGGTTGCCTCTTGTGCGCCCCCTACTGGGGACCTGACCTGCCCACAACCCAGGCATGTACCCTGGCTGGGAAGCAAACCCGGGACCCTTTGGTTCGGGCACTCAGTCCACTGAGCCACACCAGCCAAGGCCTGCTTTACTTTCTTAAAAAGAAAAGGAAGACACTGTGAAACCCCTCATGATATATTTCTGCGGCAGTAACTGAAACTTGGTTACCTGAAAGATGAAAGAATCTTTAACTTGCTCAGAACAAGAGAGTTAATAATTCACAGGGGAAAGTAGAGGCCAATGTTGTAATGAGGTGAGTAACCCAATCAAGAACTCCCAATTTCATGAAAGATCGCCTAACCATTCTGGGATTTATGGGAAGCAAATAAGGACTGTCAGGAAAATCACCCTAACAAATCAGAGTTGCCCTTCTCCTGGTTCTTGTTTTCCATTTTCTCCACCTAACAACCTTCTCGTGTTAAGTACTCACGGGGTCATGGGAAAATACAGGTCACAGGTAAAACATTGTCAGGATTGGAAATTACTAGAACTCCATCAGTTCCAAGGAGGCATTGCAAAGCACTGCTTACCCAAGTGGTGCCCCCTGGCCCCCCACCCCCACCCCCACCTCAGCTAGATTTCAAGGCAGGTGGGTCTGTGCTAAGAGGCCTCTGGCAGCCATGAATTCTGTGGTTCATTTTGCAGAGCATTTTTTTGGGGGGGTGGGGAGGGGGGAGGACTAGTAGCTTAAGCATGGCTCTGCCAACTACCAGTTAATTTTTCCAAAAGTTACTACAAAGCCTGGCAAACCGGGCAAATCATACACTACTTTTTCAAGGTTCTTTCGAGCCATGAGAACGCAATCACAACTTTCTCTATCAAATTACGACTACTAAGCAGCCATTAAAGGCAAGGCGGCACAGCTGCATATACTAATATGGAGGGACCCTAAAAGGTATTAATGGGGAAAAGCAACAAGCAGGAAAATAGCTTTAGGAAAAATCTGTTATTTACCTCAATGTAGAGAAAAGGGGCCAGAAACACATACACCGACTTGGTTACATTTGGGGGGGAAAAATAGGAGAGGCATAAAAAATGAACTTATCTGCGTGACTCTCTATACTGGTATGTGCTGGAATCTCGAATCTTTTTTTTCCTGAAATGTATTAATGAATTAGTTATGTAATAAAACAGTTTTTAAGGAGTGACAATGAACGGGGTCATACACACTGAGCAAACCTCCTATTTTCTGCTTTCAGTGAGAGCAGACATGTGGTTTCCTATTCTTGTTCATCACTTACTGTAGCACAGAGAAGAAGGGGTTAAGGCATCCAGGTCACTTTTAAACGCCTAGATTCTTGCAATCAAGGCAATCAAAATCCGCTTCCACCTTAGCCCTCTGTCACCATTCATCACCAAATAGGTCCTGTTCTGCTGGGAAGACAATCTTTTTTCACAACCAGCCAAATATCCAGCTGCAAACGGTTTGCAGAGAGCTGGTGGGAAGACATCTACTGAGCATTCCGGGAGAACGAGGCCAGCGGGTCCTTGCCTCCATGGGTCTTGGTGTTTGTTTCCTTTTCTGACAGCGAATCCTTCCTCGAATCACCAGCCGTCCTGGAGGTGAATGAAAAGCATCCCGGCACGCAGAGAGGGCATAAGAAATGAGCGTTCAGTGAATTCTAACACGGGAGGGATGAGAATCGGGAATTCCCTCCGAAGGGAAAGGAACCGGGACACCGAGGGCCAGCCTGGCCTGCAGGCCTTTCCGATTTCAGTTGCATTGTTGGAGCGCCACTGTCTCCCCTTGTGACACCTCACGGGCTCTGGTGTCGGTGACCCACCGCCATTCTTAGAGGGCTGAGGGAAGTCACCACTGCAGGCCTGAGTGCTGGGGGTTCTGGGTGGGCACAGGAGATGTTTCTTCTTCTTTCTTTCTTGCCTTTTCCGTCTCTCACCTCCCTTCAGTCAAAGCTTCCTGCACAGTCTCAAGCAGGCCTTTTAGGGGTAGTTCATGGGCCAAGGGCATATAGCACCACAGTGCTTTCACTCTCCTGGGAAAGAGTACGCCTGCTTACTTAGTCAGTGTCTAGTTGAGTCTTTTGCTTGATTGTTTGTTTTTCCTTCTCTGAATATTACGCTGAGAGGCACAGGCTTGACCAGATCCTTCCTTGGTGCAGGCGGAACAGGACCTAGCAGGGAATGTGGGAAGGTGTTGGAGGGGGCCACTCCTCCACGAAGCTTCTCATCTGGAGGGCGGGGCAGTTATCCGGGTGAAAATGCTTTACTCAAGGGTGTCCCTGCTGGTAGGAGCTGGACACGGGCGCAAACCATGGCGACTCACCACGTCACTCTCCAACATACGTCTTTACCAAAGTGTTTATAGAAAACTCTGTGTCACACCTGAAAGGAGACTTCAAGTTACAGTCCAAAGGGTTGGGACATAAAAATCCCATATGGACAGTTAAGGAAGCAGGGTTACTTAATTTATACAAGAATTGTTTTTATGCTCAGGACTGAAGAGATGTAGTAGCAGGTTCCTTGTGGCGCGCCCGCCCGGGCCATACTCACCGTCTCTAAGACCGAACCGCCCTCTCCGCACCTCGTTTGCAGCGTGTAGCTCTGCCCGCCTTGCCCGGTCACGCTGCCTGGCCAGAGCTGTGGACGCTGGGCTCGGGAATGCCTCGTCCAAAGGCTGGGTTAGATCCGTAGGTTCTGTACCAGGGATTTCATGTTCGAAACGTACCCTAGTACTGCATTTTAACTTTCTAGCAGTCCTGTTTCTTTTTCTGAAGTCCTTCTGCTATTTTTGCCCAAGAAAAATAGCAGGAGAGTGGAAAAGCTTTCTGGCCTTGCCGGGATAACAGGTTCAGGTGGGTGTCCTGCCCAGGAGAAAGCCTTTTGTTCATGTCTGCGGAGCCACAAGGCACTCCCCAGGCAGTGGAGTCATAGTGACTGCTCCAGGGGTCCCAGCTGATGGTCCTGGGCAGCGTGCCGCAGGCTGAGCGGGTGGCTTTGTGAGAATTAGAAAAAGTTACCCCCTCTGTGTGGATGTGGTAGGGACCCATTTGGCCATCCGACTAGTGCCTTTTTGCAGAAGTCGAAGTCCTTTCCCTCCAGATGGAGGCTGTGCAATGCCAGGACACAGCCTGGTGAGCATAACACGGGTTGGACTTCACACTATTTGCTCCCTGGCTAGAGGTCCTTGCGCACTGCGTGAGCAACGCTTGGTTCAACTGTGCGCCCAAGCCTGTGGCTGAGAACCGCTTCCCCAGCCACCTGTTTGAGGGTGGTGTTGAGAAAGTGGCTGAATTTCCCAGGCCATGGAAGGAGGTGGTGGGTGCTGAGGAGAGTGGTTAGTGGAGGGCGGAACCAGCAACCAGCCACCTTGCACGCTGCCCCAGGGGGTGGGGCAGGACAGATCTCACAGAGAACTCATGCAGGTGGCCCGTGCTCCATGAATACCTGTTTGAGAAATACATACCTGTAGCTATCACTGGATTCTTGAATTCTCATTATATCCTGGCCTTTGAAATTGGCTTTGATTGGAGCCCTGCATGTTCCCACAGGTTGGGTTTCACAAAGCAGAAGTCAGTGGCCCAACACAGCGGCGACACTGATTCCCACAGTTTGCTCCTTCGTGTAGGTACAGGCGCCTCCCATGTTTCCCTGTTGCCGAGTCCTGCTGCGGTGCCTGTTCTCTGCAATACTCTGATGATCAGCAGTCTTCTCGTTCACCCACACCAGCGTAGGCCAAGTTACACTGTGTTTTTGCAAGATTCATACGCTCTGGTCTTCATCAGGGTTCCTGAATTCCTAAATCACCTATGCCATTAACTCACGGTGTTTCTAGTTAAAGATGGATCATATTTAGACCTGTTGACCTAAAAGAGAAGAGGTAAACTGAGGCAAGCTCCAGTTCCTAGAAGGAGAGTCTGTTTGGGAATGGCGGGGGTACTGCAGTTGGGGACATGTGCACTGCTATGAACTACAGGCCAGTCCATGAGGGTCAAGGGTGGGTTGCCTTTATGGGTCAGGAGGACAAAAGGGGGAAGTCAGGCCGGGGGCCATGCAGTAAGTTCATTGGCTCTAAACTGGGGAGAGGTTCTTGGCAGGTGCTTGGTGGTCTAGAGATAAGTTTTGGTCTTATGAGTAAGTCAGGCATTTCTGGGAAACTAGTCTCAGTAAGTTTTGCGTTTCTGAAAGCGCACGCACGAGACTCCCCACTGAACATGCCTCTGCCCCATTTCAGATGACAGTCCTTTCGCAGGCCCGTGCTAGGCTTTGAGACAAGCTAATTCTGTCGCCAAGTAAGTTTGAAAGGACTGCACGCTGTATTTCTCTCTCCATATTCTCTTTGCTTTCATGTTGTTGTTGTTATCATATTAGGGTTCATGGAAACTCTCTAACAGTCCTTCAAACTGCATTTAACTCAGAATGGCCTGGATCGCTTTGACTCTGAAGCTTTTTGTCCCCGTGGAACTGGTCTAGGGAAACATTTTGACGAACGCTCTTCCAGACTTTGGCTTCTTGCAGCCAAGATAATGAAGGGACTTTCTGTGCTTGACCTCTCAACATGTTGCCTGTTTTCAGGATGGTTTATTTTTGTATTTGGGAAACCAGCTCTCCCTGTTCTAAAACAACTGACCGTGGTCTTCCATTTTCCGAAGTGAACTACGCAAGGCCGGCTTCTGTTTTTAAGACTTCCTCTGCTTAAATAGGTTGTGATTGTTTACCATTCATTCCGTTCTTTCACATGAAAAACTTGAGTATTTTCACCTTCTCCCTTACGCTCAGGTTGCGTTTACTGCGGGGCAGAGTATTGTCGCATTCATTATCCTATTGATCGTCGCTATGACACAGTCGTTTTCAACAACCTTGCAAGTAGTATTTAAAAATCATTAGGGCCATTAATATTCTATCTGGTCTGCAAAAACTTGAAAGGGCTGACTCCTCCGTATCCAGAACTAAGAGAATATAAAATTTTGCCTGTAGCTAAGATGCTCAGAGAAACAGACTACGAGACTCCAGTGAAAATGAAAAGAAAGAAAGTTAAAGAGCAGGAGAGTTATTTATTATTGTTAATGTTAGAAATACTACCTTTCTAAAAATTATGCTTCTCATAATTTATTTTAAATTCTGGTCATGCCAACAGCCAAGGCCATTGTACATAATATATTACCAAAGACTCTTGAACTCAAATTATGGTATTCTGTGGTAACCCACAGCAAATAAATATCTAAGTAAAATATTTTGTTTACTATCTTTAATTTACCCAAAAGCTTATGAGAGGGAGTGTTATTTTTAGAGCTGCTTCCAAGTTACAAATTCTAGAATTTCTTAGTTGTCTTATTTTCCTAGTTTCTATTAGAAATAAAACATATTTGTGGAGTGATGAAATAATGAAGTAATAACTAACAAACTCCTGGAATTGATATATTTTTTAATACTTTTCCTCTGATATCTTTAATATATAATAGGTTTGTTAAGTCTGAACCAATTGCATTTAGCTCTTCATCATCCCTATTGAATTTGTATCATTTTAGCCACTTGATTAATGTATAGTTGACATAATAAGATGTGTAAGGTTGAAGGGTGCAGTGGGTGGTGTGTGACATATATGGTCACACAGGAAAGGGCCGTCACGTGAAGATGACAAACATTTCTGCTATGCCCCTGAGTCTTTCTGTGCCCCTCCACAGTCAGCTCTCCTTGTCCCCTGTCCCCAGGTGACCATTGACCTGTTTTGTCATTATAGTTTGGTTGTCATTTTCTAGGACTTTACAGTGGAATCACACAGCATATACTTTTTAGCATGTCCAGCTTTTTTCACTCAGTGTAAAGATTTTGAGATTCATTATGTTGTGTATCAATATTTAATTTCTTTAAAAATATCTATTGAGCATACTACATTTTTGAGCATATATTGTTACTATGGAGTATTATATGAATATTTCACATTTTGTTTATTCACTTGTAGCTTTGCAATGAAAAAAAAATTGTTTTTGCTATTGTGAACAAAACTATTGTAACTATGTAACAGCAGGAATGGTGGGTAGTCTGGTAGGTAGATGTATGTTTACCTTTCTAAAAAAATAGTTTTTGCAATGTCACTTGTGATAACATCTCAGTTGCAATCAGAATACTAATCATAAGTTTAAAAAATATCTTGAACATGTATTATGTGCTGGGCACTGTGCCAAGAGCTGAGGATACAATGGAGACAAAAAAGATAGTTTGCCTATTTTTTTTGTAGCTTAGCATTACATTAAATAACTATAGTTAATTAGTTATAATTAATTAGCTTTTCTAATAATTGTACATTGGCATATGTGCATTAAAGGAAAGGAATGTGATTCTGCAAAAGACTATAACACAGTGAACTTCCAGTGACTCGGGGAAGGCTTCCCCGGGGAAGTGATAATTAAGGATGAACGGGGGTGAACCAGATGCAGGGCTGGGGGTGCAGAGAGTGGAAGAACATTTCAGAAAGAGGAACATTATGTGCAAAGGCCCTGAGGTGAAGGGAAACATACATTCGAGGAGCTAGAAAACTGGGCAGCTGGGTGGGAGACGGAGGCAGGCATCAGATCGTGCAGGTTCAGGGAGGTCCTGTTCATGGCTGGACCTTATTTCAAAAGGATGCGAAGGGTTGGAAGCAGGCAGAGCATATATTCTGGCTGCAGCATGGCAGGGATTAGAGTTAGAATAGGCGCGGAAGGCAGTTTGGAGGCCACCACAGTGTCCAGTGTGAGCTGAGGCGGTGTGCGAGGTAATGCCATCAAACAGGTGGGTCTGAGAGCTGGCTAGGAGAGACAGCGGACAGGGCTTGAAGATGAGTCGGGCAGGTGTGAGTGCAGGAGGAGTCAAGAGTTTTGGCTTGTACAGCGGTGCCATTTGCTGATGCAGAGACCCCTAGTGCAGGGCCGCATTCACTGTAAGAGGCCTGATTTGGTTTGGAAAAGTTGTGTGTGAGGTGCAGCAGGCCCCTGAATTATGTTGTTTGTCAATGTTGTTTCATTATAGCATTAATTAAAAAGAGAAAGTTTCGCTGCAGGGTCCACTGTCTGTGTGGAAAGCGCATGTTCCCCCAGGTCAGTCAGGGCTTTCTGCGGGTGCTCCAGCTGTCTCCCACTTCTGCAGGCGTGTGTGAGAGGTGAACCGGTGTCCCCCTTGTCCTAGTACGAGCCGCTGCGGGTGTCATGCCCCCTGTGTAGAAGGGTGTCCTCTGCAGGGTGAGCTGCCACCTTGCACCCCAAGCTGCTGGGTTAGGCTCTGATCGCCCTGACTGGAATAAGTGGTTTGGAAAATAACGATCTTACTTGTTTTTGTTCATCTTTCTTAAATGTGTAAATAGCTCACATTTATTTCTGGGAATCATGTTAGAAGCATTTTGAGTCTTTCTTTGGAAGTTAGGTGATATTTTTGTGACTAGAAATATACCACAGGAACTCAGCTCTTGTTTATACCAATTAGCCTATGGTAAAATCAGTTTCATTATTATTTTGCTTAAAGTTGCAGTTTCCAAGAACCTGTTGATGCTGTTACATGAGCACTTACTGCACATTTGAAGAATCCAGATGGGTGTGCCATGTGAGATACATCTCTGCCGATGAGTCATAAGCGCATGGAAGATATTTGGGTTCGGAAATATATTTTTTAAAAATTCTCACCTGAGGATATGTTTAAATTGTTGGGGGGGCAGGGAGAGAAACATCAACTGGTTGCCTCCTGTATGTTCCCCAACTAGTGACTGAACTCACAACCTCAGGTACATGCCCTGACCTGGAATCAAACCCACAACTTTTTGGTGTAAGGGATGATGCTCCGACTAACTGAGCCACCTGGCCAGGGCAGTAAATACATTTTTGATTAATCGTTATCTAGTTGGTACCAGCAGTCATCGATCAGAATGAGATTGGAATGGGGGGACTGTATAGAAAAGAGATGAGGACTTTCATAAACATTGAGGAGCCTTGAGAACTTCCGTATTGAATGATCAAGTAGGGAAGAAAGAACCTGAAAAGAGAAGACATGGCCCAAAACAAAAGGGGAAAACCAAGAAAGTGTATTCACAGAAGTTCAAGATGTTACTTACATCGAGATGGTTGGCCAGACGAGAACAGACAATGAAGCTGTCCCAGAGCCCAGAGGTGAAGGGGCACCAGACTGCAGATCAGGAGGCAGGGAGGTACTTACTGTTCTCGAGCATGTATTCTGGGTCACGTTAACTCTTGCCTCTCCCACTATCCCTGTGAAGAATGCTCTATTAGCCCTACACAGATTTAAGGAGGTAAGAATGAAAATGATAGTACCAAACAAGGAGGGACTGTTTCCGCACACCAGAGAGAGCAAAAGGCCTAAACAACTGCTTTTGAAGGCTTGTGAATCAGGGAGTAATGTTTTTTTCCTTTGGTCTCCAAAATTGCATTTCTTCACAGTGGTACATTCTGCTGAAAGCGAGGTTAAAAATATTCGAAAGAGATAGGAAAAAAACCCTAAATACAACCTTTCAAGCCCTTCTCTTGTCAGAAGTTTAGTGACTGTATCTCATAAATTCAAACTCGGGTCCAAGGTGTTAGTGTTGAATTCAGATGCTGTGGCTCACGGAGGGTGTGGGGGTCCGCTGGCTTTGCAGTGGGCGCACAGGCGTTCGTGGTGGAGGGGCCCTATGTTACAGCCTTCAAGGGGAGCGTGCGAGGCAGTTCTGTGGCTGAAACTGAAGGCCTTGGACTCCTGTGTCCATTTGCCTTCTCCCTGTGCATTTCACCCTCTCCATGTTCCTCCAGCTGATTTCCAGAAGTACTTGTACCATCCCCTTCAAACACCCTCATCGTCATTTTCTCCTTGATCCTACTGTAAAGTTGAAAGGCCAAAGTTATGACTTTGCAACTATTTTCATGGCAAGAGACTGTGGCAGCGTAAAAACAAGATTCTGATGACTTCACAGCAGCATCCAGCAGAAGGAGAAGCCGGGTTCTAGGCAGAAGCGGCTCCTTTTCAGACGCAGGCAGCTTTGACAACAGCAGAGAAAACACAGAGAGTTGGTGCTGATACAGGGAGAGACTCCCCAGTGTAAGCAATGGTTCCCTCAGCCATGCCCAAGTCAGGAGATCTGAGTCAACAGATCTGAGATCCCTTTGATGTTTTTGAAAACAGATGTCCAGCCGTTGAAACTTGTGTGGATACTGGAAACTTGAAGTGGTGATTTTTTTCTTGTTTTGAAGTAGGTTTTCCTCAGTGACTGTTTGGCCGATGTTTGAAAGGTGAGCAAAATACTTTCTCATGTTGCTGGCGTCTGGAAATAGCAGTGTAATGAAAGTTGAAGTTCCAGTAATGTTGGTTGGTTTCTTTTATAGCTAAGTTTAATTTTTGGTTCAATTTGAAAAAATGCTTCAGACGCATTACCATGAAAGCCATGTAGTAGTCTAGACTTAGGCTCCGAATCAAACCGTATCTTCTGTGTTCACGGTGCTGTGCCAGATAGCCTTCCATCTATTGCGTTGGGTGACAGTCCTTGTTCTTACATATTTGGGTCCATTTATCTTCTTTTAGAATACTTACATTTTGTTCTATTGAGAGGAATATTTCACACCCCAACAATGCTTCTCAGTGTAACAACCTCTCTGTATGTGCTGCGGCTGAATTTAACCCACTATTGACTGTTTCCCATGAGCCAGGCATTGCCCCGTCCTTGGCTAGCTGGTCAGCCGTGCGTAGATTACAGTGTGTTTCGTTCCCCTCCGAGGGTGCACCTGTGTGTACAAGAGCTACAGGGGGAAGGAAAACACTGTCTCCCTCATCTCATTAGACGGACGACTGAGAGGCTGTTACCTAATGGCAGTTTCTGAGCCATTGCCAAAGTGGGTTCTGAGGCCTCTGATTAAAAAAATGGCTGGGAGTTCATGCCAACAACCTGCCTCTACTTAAATGTCCTAACATCTGACTGTACCTTGAAATTTTTCAAGAATGCGTAGAAGTAATGGGGCACACCTGAGAGAGCTGTGCTTATCCTTCTCTTGTCTTTGCCTCTTCTGGAAGTTTTGTGCAAAGGAGCTTATAACATGGACGGAGGATCATAAACCAGACTTGGTGGTCCAACGGATCTGCTCTGAGACCTGGTTTTGAGCTACACTTTTTGTGTAACATTTTATAAACCTTTTGTCAAGCTATTACAATGGTGATCCAGTTCTTTTGGTAAATGTCTTTTCCTATTGCCTTCTGGAAGGGTTCCTCAATTTAATCTTTCAGCTCACATATTGGTACTCTGACTGTTGCCATCCTACTGTTTTTTCCATTGCTCTGTTTAAAAATTGCCTCTCCACCTATTTTCTTCATTGTTTCCACCTTTATCCCTTTCTTTTATTTATTTATTTTTAAAATATGTGTCTGCACTGGAGATTGTGTGCTTTGGTACCCAGGCCAGGGATCGAACCCACAACCTCGGCATGTGTCCTAACCGGGAATCGAACCCCGTAACCTTTAGGTTACAGAACAACACTCCAACCAACTGAGCCACTCTGGCTAGGGCTCCCTTTCTTCTTGATTCATGAGGATATAGGTTTAACTGGGACTCAAATGAGTTAGAAGTTTACTTTCCTCTCATGCAAAAGGCCGGCAGTACGTGGCAGGCCTGATACAGTGGCTGTGCTTCACAAAGTCTTCCGGGATTCTGTTGCTGTTCAGTTCACCTTGCTGCCATCCCTAGGATGTGGCCCAAGGTGCTGATACCACCTTCCATGCAACAGGATGAAGATAGATTGGGCAAAGGAAAGGCTATAAGCTAGCTCTTTCATGGAGGAAGGTTCCACAAAACTTGCCTTTGCATATTAGTCACAACTTAAATGCATAGTCACACCTACCTACAATGAAGCTAGAAAACTGATGTTTCTTGTGGCCAACCATGTACCCAGATGAAAGTTTTATAATTATAGAACAGGGGAAGAATAGCTAGGGGAACCATCAGTAGTCTCTGTTGCTTCTTTCTTCCTTTCTGCCTTAATTTACCTTGTCTTTTTTCATTTGTTCCTTTATCACCTATATACCTTCCCCCAATATTATTTAGTTCCTTTGTACACCAGTAGCTGTATTAGATGCTTAACAACCTCAGTATTTTATTCTGCATTGCCATCATTCACCTGGAGAGCAAAGATACTTTACTACATGACAAGGAAATCTCAGGAGGAAAAGTACAGGTTGGATGCAGAAGTTATATTTGTTCTAGGAAAAATGGTTTCCAGTTTTACAGGTAAAGAGACCCTGAGAAACGGTGTCAAGGATTTAGGTTAAAGTCTACTTCTGCAACTTACTAAGTAGTTACAGACATTCAACATTATTCATTCCGCAAATAAGTCAAGCACTGTGTCAGGCAGTAGGAATTCAACAATACATGGGTAGTCGCTACACACGCAGCCTCATTCAGCAGCCCGACAGCGAAACAAGCATTGGAGAGAGCAGATTTGCTCAAATAGGGTGCGTGGGGAAGCTCCAGGATTTCCCCGCTAGCCTGTAATACGTCTCAAACAAAACAAAGTGAAGCCTTTCTCTCATTTATGCACTGCTTCCCAGCGCAGCCAATGTTTTCAGCACAGTAAGTAAAAAAAGACCAGGGGATTTCCAGACCTGGGGAAGTTATGACTTCGGTCGCTGGGGCAGAGTTTGGAGGGGAAGAGATCAGTTCCACCGAAGCCTAGCCATGTTTTGGAGAATGAGGGGGGTAAACTTGGAGACTTGGGCGTCAAACCATGAAGACCCTTTAGTGGCAGATTAGGTTGTTTGGATTTAGACAAGAGGGAAGATGGTTTACAAACACAGTGTTTTCGTAATCAGGTGGAAAGGCGGGAGGAACCTGGAAACACTTAAGTTCGAGGGCTGAACACTGACACTGGGAAGGGAAGCGGTAGCTGGTACCCGTGAGAGCTCTTAGGGAGGAATATTGGGTCGAAGCGCAGCTGTGATGCTCATCAGAGACAGGCTCTGCTATTCCTGGGCGTTATGTTTGGTCTCTTCCGTGGGGGCGGAAGTATATGTCTTCTTGAGGACTTTTCAGCAGTTGTATGGGCTGCCAGTAGCTGGAGTGATTTTCTCTCCTTCAGCTGTGAGTAAGCTTGGCTAGTGGGAGTGATCTGAAGACGGGGACCCTGTACCATCCCAGGCACGCAGGAGAAGTGAGAGGCTAGTGTTTATTTGGGGATCAGGTCAGGAAGATGTTGTTATGCTCGTTCATTACCTGGACACTATGTCTAGGAGAGCTGTGACACAGGTAAGGGATGGGAACTCCGTCATTCAATACCTAGACGTGTTGTTCTGGCAGTAAATTACTTGGTGACTTAGAGAAAAATCTTTTTTCCCCATTAAATTTATTCCAGTGACGTTGGTTAATAAAATTAAATAGGTTGCAAATGTCTAGTTCCATGATACATCGTTTGTATATCGCACTGTGTGTTCACCACCTCAAGTCAAATCTCCTTCTGTTACCATATTCAACCCCCTTTACCCTTTTCTGCATCCCCCCTCCCTCTGGGAACCACACACTGTTGTCTGTGTCTGTGAGTTTTTGTGTATTTGTTGCTTTCAGTTTTATATCCTATATGTCAGTGAAATCATATGGCTCTTGACCTCTTTCTGTGTGACATTTCACTTAGCACGGTATTCTCAGGGTCTATCCCTGTTGTCACAGATGGGAGTATTTCATCTTTTCTTATGGCTGAGTAGTGTTCCAATCTCTTGACCATAGTAAGTTTTTTAATGCTGATTTCCATGACAGAACAACCTATAGCTTGGGGAACATATTTTGTTTCTTTCTTTTTTTATTGCAGTATAATTGAAATGTAATTGAGAACTGGTATTGTCTGCATTAATAGTAAATGTACAACAAAATGATTTGATATACCTACCTATCCTGAAATGGTTTCCACGGTAAGTTTCACTAACATCCAGTATCACATGCAGTTACATTTTTCTTGTGATGAGAATTTTTAAGACCTACTATCTTAGAACTTCAAGTATGTAGTACAGTATTGTGAAATATACTCACTGTGCTGTACAGGACTTGCTTATTTTATTAGTGGAAGTTGGTACCTGAAAATATAATTTCTTTACCCATTGTGAAGTGGATGAACAACTGGTTTGAGTGCTTTACTCAAAGATGGGAAAAAAACCCGGTTCTGAATCAACAGAAAGGATGGTCACTCTTTGCGAAGAAGTACTCCCCCCCCCCCGCACCAGTTTACTTTCTGTATTGAGTTGTGCATCCTAAATCTCAAAAAATGAAGAGATTATCAAATTTCAGCGTGTGCTTGAGAAACTTTAACTTCAGCCATTTTGAAACTGGGAGATTTCAGAGGAAGGACAAACAGCCGAAACAGTGTTGGTGTTTGTGTGAAGAGCACATTATTGGATAAAATGATCAGAAAATACTTTCCCCTCTATATACCTTGGTTGGTTTTTGCTTCATATTTGCTTTTTAAACTTTGATTCATTTTAAAAATAGCTATAAACAAGATCTATTTAGTATTAAAGAAATGGAAATCTAGCCTTGAGTTCACCATCTGTCTTCTGTGCCACTTAGGAGTTGTGTTCAACAGCAAGTAATAGAGATTTGAAATACAGCGGATTGAAAACACAAGGGTTTTTTCTCTTGCAAAAAATTGAGTAGGCGATTTTATAAAGTTCCTAGGGATGCAGACTCCTTTTGGCACCATCATACTGAGTTTACCTCAGCATCCAAGATGGCTGCTGGAGATCCAGACATCACCTTCATGTACCATGCAGAAGGAAGGAAGGGCGGGAGGAAGGAAGGAGCGATAGTGTTGTGGTAGGAAGAAAGTCCATTGAACTTGGACTTATATGACACAGGTTTTAATTCCAAGTTTGTCACTTGTTAGTAGGGTGATCTTGTTAAATTGTGTAATATCTTCTGAGTTTCAATTTCCTTATCTATGTAAAATAATTATAAAGTAATAATCTCAAGGTTGTTACAAGAAATAAAGGAGTTAGTGTATAATAGACACACAAAGACAGCCAGCGTAATAGGAAAACTGAAGGGCAAGTGTAAAATTCTGACATTTGTGATAAACTGGATTCAGTTCTTCTTGCCAATATCCTCAGTCCTTCCCTAGTTAATCTTCCATTTCGTGTACTTAGCGGGGCCCCACCTTTGCCTCCCCACTTTTACCTCCGTGCACTGAGCAGAGCTGGGAAAACTCACACAACTGAATATTGTTACAACAAAGTTTTATGGTCTCCAATCTCAATTTGGTTCTCGATACTGCTTACTGTCTTTCATATGAGTTGTTCTCCCTGGTTCTCTAGAATATCTTAAAAAAAAAAAAAGTCCTCCATGAGCCCCAAATCCCTTTCCCCTCCCGCCCTCTCTTTCCTCCCCCCAGGTCTTATCAAGTAATCTCCCTTCCCTCTGTGCAGTGAAATTAGATGCCATCTTGACTCTCTGCCAGCCCTTACCCTGCAAAATTAATGTTTTTCCACATCCATCTTTTCTCCTTAATTCTTGTTAATGGGAGAACTGGCCTTCATCCGATAGGTGAGTTGTCTTCATTTGTTTTAGAGGTCAGTCCCCTTCTGCCTTCTCAGGATTATCGCTTCGTTCATGATCCCATCTCTTATGTATCTTACAGCTTTGTCTCCATACTGCCTTTTCCTATAGGCATTGACACACGCCTCACTTTTCCCCGTCTTTAGAAAATACCTTCCTGGGCAAAATGTGCTATTCCAGCTAAGAAAGCCGAAAGCGTCTTACCGTGCCCCATTCACTCCTATTCCCTCTCCTTGTTATTCTCTACTCACTGGAAGAAATTGGGGGCAGGACTTGACACTTTTTTGGTTATATTTAGAGAATAAAAAAAAAACATCCAGTCTGGTTCATTAATCACAAAACAAAAACCCCCAATCCAATTTGATTCTCCTCGCCCCTAGTGATTTGCTTTGATCAAGGGAATATTAATAATTTTTTATGAAAACACACTCCTGAAGAAATTTTCAAAATGTGTAGAACCTTATGATCACAGGAAATAAAAGTTAAATTTAGCCCTGGCTGGTGTAGCTCAGTGGATTGAGCACAGGCTGCGAACCAAAGGGTCACCAGTGGGATTCCCAGTCAGGGCACATGCCTGGATTGTGGGCCAGGTCCCCAGCAGGGGGCGTGCAAGGGGCAACCACACATTGATGTTTCTCTCCCTCTATTTCTCCCTCCCCTGCTCCCTAAAAATAAATAAAATCTTTTTAAAAAAAGTTGAATTTAAATACGTATTTTATTGGAGGAAAGTATGATAGGAACAAAAGACTGGAATCTTCTATTGAATCTTTTAATAAATCTTGAAATCCTCCAGTGGGAAGAAGGAGTAGTTGCTTCTCTATTTTTCATTCGTTGGCCAGCTGTTTTTGAAGGGAAGGAAAGACATAGGGGGAATAATGAGATTTACTTCTGGTTCAGTTTTTATTTGGTGTTCATGGTCTCTGACTGTGAAAGATATCAACAACTGACCCTTTTTCCTGGGGCTCTTTCATGTGTTTGTGGAGACCTCCCTGAGGCTGGTAATTGCCAACTTGCTTGTTGCTTCACTCCAGGCTCGCCTGCTGTGGCAGCCACATCTGACCCTCATGCTCACCCCCAGACCCTTTGGCCCCCGGTTCCTGTGACTGGCCCCTCTGTGTCATTCTCCCAGTGTTGTTTTTGGAGACTTTGCCTCAGGATGACTTGCCACAACCCTCTCCTGTGAGTGGGTATCTGCTGAGCAGAGAATTCCCATAGCATTTGCTCTGCCAGATTCTGGAAGCGTGTTCATTCCCAGCACTGCGCCCGTCTTTGCTGTTGTTGGGGCCACAGCTTCTTAAGTGTTCAGGTGAGGAAAGTCTTCTGCTCTCTCCCACAGTGGATGATAGGAAAGAAGCCCATCCTACTGAAATCCCTGCAAGGAAACCCTGGGTCCTTAGTCTCTCTCCTTTCTCTGAGAGCCTGGCGGTCGCTCATGGGCAGGTGCCGGCACACCTGGGCGGTTCCTTTGAGGGCACTGGTCGTCCCACTCTCTGAGGACGGACCACTTGGGCTTATTCTGAAATTGAACTGTGTTCTGTGTTCTTTATACACATTTTTGTGCTGCTGTCTAAAATTTCAGTCACAAATTTAAGTAGTATCGAAGGTTGTACTTTTTTACTTATAAATATCAATATTTTCAAATAAAATGCTTAAATTACTCTTTTAAATATAACTAATAGAACTTAAGTACCATAGCAATTTGATGCCCACTATCATCTTTTAAATCAATCACCATCACCGCCACAGCAAAATAAATAACTCTTTCAATAGAGATTTTTCATTGTTCTTTTCTCCTTCTTGAACTCTTCAATTTCATTTTGCCCAAAGAATTTTCCCTTATGTGATATGCTGAGAAGCTTTCCAGGTTTTTAATCTCATTATACTTTTCTTGAACAAAAATACATATTTAAATTAATTTTTTAAATTTCCTGTAATCATAAGGTTCTATTTAGGAAATTTCTTTTGAAGTGTGTTATGACAAATGTTGATACTAAGTTGGTCAAAGCTTAAAAAAAAGCTTTGTAAGTTTTTTAAATTTTTATTTTAATTGTTGTTCTTATACAGTTTTCTGTCTTTTACTCCCATCCCAGCCCACCGCCCCAGCCCTCCCCACCTCCCTCCCATTTCTACCCCCCCCCCCCAGTTTTTGTCCATGTGTCCTTTATACTTGTTGCTCTAAACCCTTCCCCTTTTCCCCTGAAATTCCCTCCCCTCTCCCCTCTGGTGACTGTCAGCCTGTTCTCAATTTCAGTGTCTTTGGTTATATTATGCTTGTTTGTTTGTTTTGTTGATTAGGTTTCTGTTAAAGGTGAGATCATATGGTATTTGTCTTTCGCTGCCTGACTTATTTTGCTTAGCATGATGCTCTCCAGTTCCATCCATGCTGTTGCAAAGGGTAGGAGCTTCTTCTTTCTTTCTGCTGCATAGAATTCCATTGTGTAAATGTACCACAGTTTTTTGATCCATTCATTTACTGATGGGCACCTAGGTTGCTTCCAACACTTGGCTATTGTAAATTATGCTGCTATGAACGTAGGGGTGCATAGGTTCTTTTGGATTGGTGTTTCAGGGTTCTTAGGATATAATCCAAGCAGTGGAATTGCTGGGTCAAAAGGTAGATCCATTTTTAGTTTTCTTAGAAAATTCCATACTGTTTTCCATAGTGGTTGTACCAGTCTGCACTCCCACCAACAGTGCACTATTGTAAGTTTTTTGTAAGTTTTGATGACTACCTCCTGACTGTAAAAGTAAACCTTATCAGAAATGTGCTTTCTAAAGAGAAATGAGGCCTTTCTTCTCCTCCTCCTCCACCTCTTTCCCCTTCTTTCAGTTTTAGGGATGAGGAAGAGTTTAGTGGAAATCAGCAGCAACAATAAAAGAAAGTATGGGGCCTTGAGGAAGTATGAGATTACAAAAGATTCATTACAATTCTTAATGACATTATTTGCACTGAAATCTCTAGTGCCTTCCCATTAAGGAAATCCAAATAAAAGAATTACATGCTAACAGGGAGTAATTGAGGAAAGAAGAGGTTAAAAAATGACAGTAAGGAGTAAAAATCAAATATTTATTTATTTTAAAGCTTTCATTTATTCATTTTTAGAGAGAGAAGAAGGAGAAAAAGAGGAAGAGAAACATCAATGTGTGGTTGCCTCTTATGCTCCCCTAATTGGGGACCTGGCCCGCAACCCAGGCATGTGCCCTAAATTGGGAATCAAACTGGTGACCCTTGGTTCACAGCCTGTGCTCAATCCACTGAGCTACATCAGCCAGGGCAAAAATCAAATAGATATTTAGACTGTTCAGTGATGTTCTGGCAAAAGTTTAAGTTCTTTCTCTTAACAATCTGAATAAATGTTCAAGAAAATATAATACTCTATATTTATTTGACTCAAAGATAGTATTAATCTTTTGTCAGTAAACTTGGAGTATTTCATCTTTTCATTCTTAAATGTATAAAATATAATATATTGAAATATGTAATTAAATATATATATATTTGCATAATCTAGCATTAATTTTATAAAACCATCTGTGGCTTTGTGCCCCTCTGAAAGTCTTGGTGTACCTCCAGGTACACCAAGTAGTGACTCCAGTAGCAACTGCTTTGGGAGTGACCTCTCCATTTATGATGTGGGGTGGGGGGCCTGGTGCTGACTGTGTATACTCATCCTTTGTGGCTTCTGTGAAAATTCTGAGCAACAGAGAATGCCATCTCTAACTTTCCACTTCACACGTATATACATCCTCCTAGGAGGAGCATCTCCGACTCTCGTTGGCTTTATAAGGCATCCCCTTAACTCAAGAGTGTTAAGAAGCCTGACCTGACCTGATTGGCAGATTGACCCCCTTTGACAATCCGATTATTAGGCAACTATGGATGCAACATATGAATCTAGATTGTGTACATTACATAACATTTCTGCCTTGTTTTGAGTCTGTAGACCAAATGGTCTGCTTCTGTTAAGTTCCCCCTGTACCCACTGGGGACTCAGCTGCCATTCCACAGGGCATGGAGTGCACATTAGTTATTCAGGCTCCATTGGCAAACAGCAAGAGCACTGTGCAATCTGCTACCCCGTCTAAATATCTGTGGCACAAACAATCACTTAAACATGATTATAGTTATTTGACACCACAACTTAATTTCATGATAAAATTATATGTGTTTATTATCTCTCTGACGGTTTTTATAAGATCTTGTCACACAAAGGACTCAGTTTGTTAGAAATCAGATATCCATTGTAATTTGCGCAACATGCACACCAAACGTGGAATGTTTTTGTAGGAAAGTAAAAAGACCAATATCAGAACTATGTGTTGTTTTATTTAGAAAAATGCTGCACAGACAGGAATGTTCAAGGAGTATACTTCTGGGTAGGTGCAGAAGTAGCTGGAGAGGGGAGATACACATTTGAAAAATTTCCTAACCTTGGCTGAATCCTGCATAGTTTTAAAAAAATGACACAGGTGCAGAAGTAGCTGGAGAGAGGAAATACGCATTTGAAAAATTCCTTAACCTTGGCTGAATCCTACATAGGTAAAAAGATGACACAAAGGAAGGGAGAAAAGTGTATCCTAATCTAATGGAACTAAGGGAACCACCGAGCTGTCAATTCACTGAGCTGTAGATGTGGAAACAGAATGGAGCCTTTCAATTCTGCTGCCTTCTCCCTGGGGTTAGAGACTGGTTGCCATGGATATTCTGGAATCCTGCCGCTAATGGGAGGGAGATCTGTAGCCCTGGTATCCTGGGGACCTGCCAGGGTGATACATGAAATGCAGGCCTGTGGGTGTGGTGGGGAAGGCTGGAAAGCAGGAGGTCATAGGGTCGGTTTCCAGCAGAGTTAAAGCTGATTTTATTTCAAGTCACATTCATTTGGCAATCTATATTTTCCTGAAAAATCAAACCTTTTTGTGTCTCCCCTACAGAGCAAAGAGAATCTTCATCTCCTTAAAATTGTTACTATCACAGCACTAAGTAGTGTATGCTATAATTAGGCATGCATTGATGGTTCAGAGAAGGGTTTTTTTCAATGCAGTTTTTTTGGGGTGGGGAGAGGGAAAGGGAAACTAATTTTGGTTTGGCTCAGAAACTCAAAGATGTTTAACAACATCCCACACACACAGCAAACAGGGTGAATGAATAAGAAAGTTTGATTTATTCTATGCGATCCAAAAATATTATTTACCTAGTCCCATCTCTCTTTCCAATAACTTATCGCAAGGTCAGCCTTTTCCTGCTCCTTTTGTCTGGCATTCATTCTGCCTCTGTTTTTAACCAAGTCACAACAAAAACACTCTCCCGCTCTTTAGTGTCTTGGAGAATTTACCTCTCTGGCTGGCTCAGTCAAGCCCTTTAAAGTCAGGTTCTTGGACGGTGCTTGCTATTCCTGATCAGCGGGAAGGGCCTCTGCCCCGACCTTCCGAGCCTTTTCTCAGCAGAGCATTGGCACAGTGATAGGGTCCTCATTGGATGATTTCAGTGAGCAAGAGATTCAGAAGAAACTGCCAGTGCCGCCTTCATCCGCACATTCCTTCAGCCTTCACTGAAGGAGTTATTGCAAGGCAGATTCAACGAATCTTAATCAGCAGTGCCACCTGATGAGGTGGAGAGGTGCGGGTTGAACATTGGGACTGTTCTTGGTGTTTTACGCATGTCTTGCTTTTAAAATACCACATGGTCCTTGCCTGGCATTCACTGTGTAGCTGGTTGGCAAGGACAACAGAGGAAGGTTGGCCTCCACTAATTCCTGAATTCCAAGAATAGAACTGCAGGCTTAATATTATCGGCCTCATGGAAAGCATGAGGACTTGGAAACATTTCTTTGTGGGCCAAACTTAAGGAAGCTCAGTGGTTTGGAATCTGGGAGAAGTAGCTTGCCAGACGCAAACGAGCGTGTGTTGGCCAAGGAAGCATGTGGAGTTCTGCCAGTCTTTCAGAACTACTGTGATTCTCTTCCATTATAAACCCCCTTCTCCCTATTGACATTCCCTTGCTTTTTCTACCATGTTGTCTTAATCCATTAGATCAGTGATTTTCAAAATTTTCATCTCATGGCACACGTAAACTAATTACTAAAATTCTGCAGCACACCAAAAATTCTATTATTTTTTGCTGATCTAACAAAAATAGGTCTGATTTTTTTTTTTTTATTTTGATGAGATCCCATTTGTTTATTCTTTCCTTTATGTCCCTTGCTTTAGGGGACATATCAGTAAAAATGTTGCTGCATGTAATATCTGAGATTTTCCTGCCTATGTTCTCTTCTAGGACTTTAATGGTGTTACGGCTTATGTTTAAGTCTTTTATCCACCTTGAATTTATTTTTGTGTATGGTGTAAGTTGGTGCTCGAGTTTCATTTTCTTGCACGAAGCTGTCCAGTTCTCCCAACACCACTTGTTGAAGAGGCTGTTTTTACTCCATTTTATGTTGCTGCCCCCTTTGTTGAATATTAATTGACTATAGAGACTAGGGTTTATTTCTGGGCTCTCTATTCTATTCCACTGGTCCACGTGCCTGTTTTTATGCCAGTACCAGGCTGTTTTGATTACCGTGGCCTTGTAATACATTTTGGTATCAGGTATTGTGATCCCTCCTGCTTTGCTCTTCTTTCTCAAGATTGCTGCCGCTATTCTGGGTCGTTTATGGTTCCATATAAATTTTTGAAGAGTTTGTTCTATATTTGTGAAATATGCCATTGGTACTTTAATAGGTATTGCATTGAATCTGTAGATTGCTTTGGGAAGTATGGACATTTTGATGATGTTAATTCTTCCGATCCATGAACACGGTATGTGTTTCCATTTATTTGTGTCTTCCTTGATTTCTTTCTTCAGTGTTGTGTAGTTTTCTGCATACAGGTCTTTTACCTCCTTGGTTAGGTTAATTCCTAGGTACTTTATTTTTCTTTTTGCTATATCAAATGGTATTTTTTTCTTGATTTCTGCTTCTGTTGTTTCATTGTTGGCATCCCTATGTTTATAGCAGCACAATTTACAATAGCCAAGTGTTGGAAGCAACCTAGATGCCCATCAGTAAATGAATGGATCAAAAAACTGTGGTACATTTATACAATGGAATTCTATGCAGCAGAAAGAAAGAAGGAGCTCATACCCTATGCAACAGCATGGATGGAACTTGAGAGCATCATGCTAAGCGAAGTAAGCCAGGCAGTGAAAGATAAATACCATATGATCTCACCTTTAACGGGAACCTAATCAACAAAACAAACAAACAAGCATAATATAACCAAAGACATGGAAATTGGGAACACGCTGAAAGTCACCAGAGGGGAGAGGGGAGGGAATTTCAGGGGAAAAGGGGAAGGATTTACAGGAACAAGTATAAAGGACACATGGACAAAAACTATGGGGGGGGTGGAAATGGGAGGGAGGTGGGGAGGGTTGGGGTGGCGGGTTCGGGTGAGAATAAAAGACAGAAAACTGTACAAGATCAACAATGAAAATAAAAATTAAAAAAAAATAGGTCTGATTTTGATTTATTCACACTTGGCAGCTATTGTTGTGTTGGCCGTTGTCATTTTTTTATTTGACAATCTCAGGGAAAAGTGGTCAGTGCCCATGACTAAATAGTTAGGTATTACAAATTTTAAAAATTCTTGTGGCACACGGGTTGAAAGTTGCTGCGTTGGACAGTAAGGTGAATAACTGACGATCATCTATGAGCAAAACCCTTTTTCTTCTCTTTTCTCAAACCGAGGAAGCTGCAGTGGTCATCCACAAAACTCCACACCCACACATCCATAGCTGCCAGAACAAGAGGCCACCACAAGATATTCCATCTTCCTTTATCCATGGCTGTCTCATGGTGTGCTCAGGTCTCTGTGAGTCAGGCACCAGCCAGAGGACTGGGAAGCGTAGCCTGAACTGGGGCAGACGGCATGTGACGTGAGCATGGAGACTTCCCTGCAATTGTTTGCAGCTGAAGCATCTCATTCATGGCCTTTCAGAAGGAAGAGAGATCATTGATCTGCTTAATTCTCCAGGAGTTAGGGGAGTAAAATACTTTGATTCTAGTCTGGGCAGTAGAAGAAATTAATGGTGTGGCCATAGTATAGTCATGAAATCTCTCAAGAATCTTACTTTCCTTAAATATGACACAGTGGATTTGAACTCTAGAATAGCTAAGTGCAGCTTCCAATTCCTGATTTCATAGAGGAGAGTATGAGTATAACCTAGAAATGAGGAAGAACTTTTCTCATCCAAAGAAGAAATTGAAAGAAGCTTGGTAGACTTGATAGTCCCCAAAAGAAAAATATCTGTATATCCAATAAATGTCCAAATGTTATAAATAAAATTGAAAGTTAAATATTCATAATATATGGCAAAGGATCAATGCCTTTGTTATATAAAACACTTAGTCATTAAGAAAAACTAATTTAAGGACTCAGAGACAAATCACAAAAGTACTAAAAAATCCAAGATGCAGGTGAAAAGAATATTTGTCATCAATAATTAAAGAAAATAAAAACAACATATAATTTTTTAGCCTGAAAATTATCAGGCAGAAAACATATATTAGTGAGAGCAGGGTTGCAGGGAAGGTTAGGACAGGGTTGTTCCCCAAGCCTGCCCTTTTGAAAAGTCATTGGCAATGTTATAAATTGCTGAGCTCTTTCTGCTAGTTATTATGTCAATAAGTTATACAACAATTCCACTTTTGGGAATTTTCCTAAGGAAATAAATAATAGTGTACAAAATATTTAGCTCCAGTTCTGCTAATTGTAGCAAATTATTGAAAAAAACCTAAGTTTCGATCACTGGGGATTAAGTAAATTAAGATGCATTCACATAATGAAATAGTTTATAAAAAGTTACTGGGATGGTACCCAAATGCTTTTCTTTATACGGAAAGATGTTTTATAGTATTTTTTTGAAACAAATGGTCAAATAGACAAGTAGGCAGATATTATAGTATTGTTATTAAAATAACCATGGACACTGCATATCTAGACATACAAACAATCTTGAATTATAAAGACCAATGTGTTAAAGGTGATTTTCTGTAGGTAGAAAAATTTATGGATTTATTTGCATTTTAATTTCTTATCCATTTTTAGCAGTGAAACTTTGTTGCTCTTGTATTAGAGAACAAAAACTTCATTGAATGAAAGGCTTAAAATACTACCGTTTTAGAGGAATGCCTAGCTAAATAAGTAAACTGGCCCTAAACTGGCCCTCCTCTAAGGGACAGCTGTGGTGGATTCACAGACCTGTAGTAGTCCTGTCAATAAAGGCAGTGCATTGTTGTTTGGACTGGTGTAATTTGAGGCATAGGTATAATCGATGTTCATTAGTAATTCAAAAAATATGGAAGGGGGAAGGTGAACAAGTATTCCCTGTGTCAAGCGTGAGGAGAAACAGGTTTCCAACAGTTGGTTAGTGTTCTCAGATCTGCAAAAACAATCACATAGTTGGAGGAGCAAAAATGAAAGGCATTTTATTGGATCTGATTCTAAATGAACTTTTAAAATCATGTAGTAAAGTATATAAACACTATTAATATTCACAAGTAAATGCTATGGGAGTTTCAGAAGAATATCCTTTACATCATTTATTTTGGATTTCTCTATTTGAGAACAAATGTATATTAGGAAGAATTTAACTGATGTAAATTCAGTCTCTGTCTACAAAACAAAATGGTAGTTCACTCTTACAGTCTAGTAAAATTTACCTATGCGGATTGACAAATCACTTAAAAATGTTCACTAAAAAGTTAAATTATGCAGCATGCTTTTCATTTTTTTAACAATAGCAATTTCTACGTATTTTATAATCTTTTCATTTGAGTATCCCACTGTTGCCCGTTTATAACCATGCCTACCTTCCTCCTGCCCCCTTGGCCCCACCCCCACCCCTCCCTGCCTCGGCATCCGCTAATCCCGTCTCCACTTCCAGAATGTTGTCACTTCAAAATGTCACGTAATAGAATCACACAGTATGTGACTTTTTAGGATTAGCTTCTTTTTCACCTCAGCATAAGCCCTGGGGATTCATCAAAGTTGTTACATACATCAATAGTTTTTTGTTTTTCTGTGTAGTATCCCATGGACTCTCTACATCAGTTTGTTCCGCCATTCACCTGTTGCAGAGTAACGAGGCTATTTCCCGCTTTCGACTGTTATAATAAAGCTTCAGTGAACATTCGCGTATAGGTTTTTGTGTAATACAGGTTTTCATTTCTTTTGGAATAAAATTCTAAGATTGCAGTTGCTGAGTCACATGGTAACCGTATATTTAGATTGATCAGAAACTGCCCAACTCTTTTCTAGAGTGGTTGCATCATTTTATATTGCTGCCAGCAGTGTAGGAACGACCAAGGTCCTCTTCATCCTCAAAGACATGTGTTTCTACTACTATTTTTATTTAAGGCTTTCGGATAAATGTGTAGTAATATTGTAGTTATATCTCATCGGTTTTCATTGCATTTCCCTGATTGCTAATGATGTTAAAATATTTTCATGTGCTTTTGGTCATCAATATATTCTCTTCAGGTTAATGTCTGTGCATGATTTTACGTATACTGTAATTGTTTTTAACTGTGAAACTTTTAGAATTCTTCATATTCTAGATGCTAGTCCTTTGTTGGGTATGTGGTTTGCCAACATATTTTCTGAGCATGTAGCTTACTCTTTCATCCTTTTTGCATGGGCCATCACTGATCAAAAGTTTTTAATTTTGATAAGATTCAGTTTACGAATTTCATGATTAAGAAGCACATTCATTTATGACTAGGGTTTTTGATGTCAAGTCTAAGAACTCTCTGCCTAGCCCTAAATCTCAATGGTTTTCCGTTTATTTTTTTACATGCTTTATAGTTTATATTTTACACTTAAGCCCATAATACATTTTAATTTTTGTTAATGGTGTGAGGTTTAGGTTAAGTTTTATTTCGTTTGCTATGGATGTCCAGTTGCCCTGGCACTGTTTGTTGAAAAAGGCTATCTTTCTTCCCTTGAATTGCTTTAGCACCTTTGTTAAAAATCAGTTGAGGATATTTGCATGAATCTGTTTCAGGGTTCTCTGTGTTCCATTGATTCATGTCTGCCACACTGTCCGGATTGCTGTGGCTAGATATTGTCTCAATATCATGTACTAATTTCTTAGGGCCACTACAGCACAGTACTGCAAACTTGGTGACTGAAAGCAATAGAAATTTATTCTCTTACACTTCTGGAGGCCACATGTCTGACATCCTGGCGCAGACGGGGCTGTATTTCCTCTGGAGGCCCCAGGGAAGAATTCTTCCTTGCCTCTTTCAGCCTTTGGTAGCTACTGGCGAGCTCTGGCTTCCTTGTACTATGGCGGCATTACTTCAGTCTCTGACTCTGTCTTCCCAGCACCTTCTCTGTGTATGTCTTCTGTGTCCCTACCCAAACTCCCCGTGCCTCTGTCATATGAGGATACGTGTAAATGTAATCCGGGCCACCCTGATCATCCAGGGTGAACTCCTCCTTTCAAGACTTTTTTTTACCATATAAGACAATATTTATAGGTCAATTTTGGAAGAATTGACAACTTTACCATGTTAAGTTTTCCAACCCACAAACATGGTATATCTATTTATTTAGGTCTTTTTCTTGCATTCTCATTTTGTAATTTTTTATCATATAGATTCTGTACAGGTTTAAGTGTATATCTAAGTAGTTCATATTTTGGGGAAATATAGTAAATTGTATTTTTTTCATTTTTGTTTCTATCTGTTCATTGAAAGTGCATAGAAATGTGATTGACTTTGTGTGTTGACCTTCTATGCTATGAACTTACTGTAATCATTTATTAGTTATAGGAGTTTCTGCAGCTTCTCTGGGGTTTTCTACATAAACAGTCATGTCACCTGCAAATAGAAACAGGTTTGTTTCTTCCTTTCTCGTCTGTGTGCCCTTTATTTCTTTCTCTTGCCTGTCGCAGTGACTGCAGCTTTCAATACCACATTGAATAAGAGTAATGAGAGTGGACATTCATGCTTTGCTCCCAATCTGACTGGGAAAGCATTCAGTCTTCTACCATTAAGTGTGTTGTTATCTTTAGTTTTTGTTGTGGTTGGCTTTATCAAGTTTATGTAATAGCATTATATTTCTTACTTGCTGAAAGGTTTATCATAGTGTTACATTTTATCAAAGGCTTTTCCTCTATCAATTGATATTGTAATTTTGCTTGGTTTGATTGTTGATATGGATTACTTTGACTGGTTTTCTTTTACATTTAATTTTTAATCTGTTAATTTAATCTTTCTTGTATTTTTTTCTTCCATTACATGTAGTCCCCTTCTAGTGACTAATTTTCGGATGCTGAGCCACTCTCGCAAACTAGAACAAACCCCAGGTGGCCACGGCACATCATTCTTTTACGCATTTTTGGACTCAAGCTGCTCTTGTTTTGTTAAGGACGGCTGCGTCCACGTTCATGAACGCTGTTGGTCTGCAATTTTCTTCCCTTTTACTATCTTTGTTTTGGTATCTGTTTCATCTTGGTTGAGTTTTGAAAGTTTGCATTTTTTAAGGAATTGGTCCATTTCTTTGAAGTTATTGAACTTAGGAGCATGAAGTCATTCAGAATATCCCCCAGTCGTCATCTAGTGCCTGCAGGGTCTGTCATGCTGTCCCAGCACTGGTCGTTGATGTCATTTACCTCTTTATTTTTGTCAGTGCTTCTAGGTGTTTATCACTTTTATTTAAAAGAACTGGCTTTTAAAAATTTTATTAACTTTATTGGGGGTGACACTGGTTAATAAAATTATATTTGTTTCACGTGGACAATTCTATCATATGTTGTCTGTACATCGCATTGTGCGTTCACTATACAAAGTCAAGTGTTCTTCCATCACCACGTATTTGACCCCTTTATAACTCCTCTCCCTCCCCTGCACTCCCTTTCCCTCTGGTAACCACTATTCTGTTGTCTGTGTCCGAGTTTTCATCAGTCTGTCTTATTCATTTTATTGTTGCTTTCAGTTTTGTATCCCAAATCTGAGTGCAGTCGTATGGTTCTTGACTTTTTCTGTCTTATTTTGCTTAGCATGATAGTCTCGAGATCCATGCATGTTGTTGCAAATGGCAGTGTTTCATTTTTTCTTATGGCTGGCTGAGTACTATTTCGTTGTATGTATGTGCCGCATCTTCTTTATCCAATCATCTATCAAGAGACATTATGGTGGTTTCCATGTCTTGGCCACTGTGAATAATGTTGCAGTGAACATAGGGGAGCATATATCTTTACAGATAAATGTTTCAAATTTTTCAGGTAGATACCTAGAAGAGGGGTTGTTCGGTCATATTTATTCTTAATTTTTTGAGAAACATCTATATGGTTTTCATCAGTGACTGTACCAGTCACCAGCAGCGAATGAGGGTTTCTTTTTCCCCACAACCTCTCCAACACTTGTTATTTCTTGTCTTACTGATAACATCCATTCTAACAGGTGTGAGATGGTATCTCATTGTGGTTTTGATTTGCATTTCCCAAATAGCTGTTCAAGTTGAATGTCTGTTGACCATTTGAACATGTTCTTGGGAGAGGTGTTCAGGTCCTCTGCCTTTTTTTGAATTTGATTTTTTTTGTTATTGAGTTGTATGAGTTCTTTATATATTTTGGATATTAACTCCTTAGTGGAGGTGTTATTTCTAAATATCTTCTCTCCTTTGGTTGATTGCCTTCTTGTTTTGTTGATGGTTTCTTTTTCTGTGCAGAAGCTTTTTAGTTTTATGTAGTCCCATTCATTTATTTTTGTTTTACTTCCTTTGCCTTTGAGGTCTAATTCATAAAATCCTAAGATCAAGATCCATAAGTTTGGTACCTATGTTTTCTTCTATGTATTTTCTTGTTTCAGGTGTCATATCTTTGATCCATTTTGAGTTAATTTTTGTGTATGGTTTTATAAATAGCAGTCTAGTTTCATTCTTTTGTATGTCACTTTCCAATTTTCCCAGCACCATTTATTAAAGAGGGTTTCTTTTCTCCATTTTGTTTTGGGCTTCCCTGTTGAAAATTATTTGCCTGTATATATGTGGATTTATTTTTGGGTTCTTAATTCTGTTCCATTGGTCTGTGTGTCTGTTTTTTCTGCCAATACCATGCTGTTTTGATTATTGTGGCTTTATAGTATAATCTGAAGTCAGGGAATGTGATACCTCTGGATTTAAAACTAGTTTTGTTTCATTTATTTTCTTTATTATATTTCCATTTTTAATTTTATTCTTTTTATCATTTCCTTTTCTATTTGTTTTAGTTTTTTACTCTATTTTTCTTTTAGGTAGGAACTTATATCATTAAGACTTTTTCTCATTTCTCATGCAAACATTTAATGCTATAAATCTTTTCATCGTTGCTTAAGCAACAACATATATATTTGTTTTCATTCAATTCTATATGTATTTTAAAAAATTTTTGTTGAGACATTTTCTTTGATCCCTGGCTTATTTAAAAGTGTGTTATTTAATTTTAATTCTATTTTTTCTTGAGTTTGTTTTATGATCTAGGGTATGGTCTAAGGTCATGGCTGTTCCATGGGTGCTTGAAAAAAAATATGTATTCTGCTTTTGTTGTGTGGGGTGTTCTACACATGTCCATTAGATTCTGTTGGTTGATTGTGTTGTTAATATCTCCTATATCCTTTATTTTCTTTCTAGTGAGTCTGTCAGTTTCTGGGAGGAGATTTCTTGAGCTATTGGGAAACTACTTGAAGTTCCCAACTACAATTGTGAATTTGTCTACTTCTCCATTCAGTTCTCTCAGTTTTTGGTTCTTATATTGTCAGGCTTTGTTATTTGGTGAGTATACATTTAGGATTATTATGTCTTCCTGGTACATTGTTATTTGTATCATTATATAATGCCCCTCTTTGTCTATACTAATTTTCTTTGCTCTAAAATCTACTTTATCAAATATTAATATAGCCACTCTTTTGAAAATTTAATGTTTGGGTGATTTTATATCTTTTATATAACTTTTCTGTTTCCTTACTTTCAATATACATATGTCACTAAATCTAAAGTAAGTTTCTTTCAAACAGCATATTTTGGATCATTTTTTTAAAATTCACTTTACCAATTACTGTCTTTTGATTGGTGCATTTAGACCATTTACACAGAAAGTAATATTGATATATTAGTGCTTAGATCTACCATTTTTATGTTTTGTTTGTTTCTCTCCCTCTTATTTTTGTTCTTTTATTTCTCTCTTTGTCTTCTTGTGGATGACTTAAACATTTTTTAGGCTATCATCTTGCATTACTTATAGTGTGTCTAAGTATATCTTTTATAGTTTTCATAGTGGTTATATATGCCAAATGGCTTATCACAATCTGTTGGTATAGAAAGCAAACCGTTTCCCCATCCCCAAAAGACGTCCATGTCTGAATCCTGGAAACTTGTGAATATATTAATTTTAATACATAAAGAAGGGGCTTTGAAGATGTGATTAAATAAATAAATGATCTTGAGATGGGAAGATCATCCTGTATTACCTGTGTAGACCGAATACAGTCACAAGGGTTACTACCATATGAAGAGAGAGAGTCATACAAAGGCATATAATGATGGGAACAAATCAGAAAGTTAGAGAGATTTGTAGATGCTATGCTGCTTGCTTTGGAGATGAAAGAAGGGACCATAAGCCAAGGGGTGCAGTCGTGTCTTGAAAATTTTGTCTATTGTGTTGAGTCTCTGGGTCCTGATTAATATTTATCTTAGCAGGCTGTCATCCTTCTTCACATGCACACCCTGACCTTACTGTTTTGGGCTGTTGTCATAATGACAGCCTAATTTTCAGGGCTGTTGCAGTGTTATTTTAGTCTACTTGATTTATCTTTTGCTACTGGGGCTTCCATGAGTACCTGCTAGAACTTGTTGAGAGGTTGGAGGGATTTCCCCAGGTTGGGCCTCTGGGTGGCAGATCCCAGCTAGGGAGCAGAGTCTCTGGCCTATGGGGTCAGAGGGCTTCCTGGACTGTGAAGTTTGCTGTGCCTGGCTCCCTCTTCCAGCCCTGCTGGGCAGTTCTCTCTCTTATCTTTCAGTGGGAGAGGTGAGTCTTAGTCCCAGTAGGAGAGGAGGGTGGTTCCTCAGGCCACTTATTGTGAGCGGGGCTCCTGGCGGATGTCTCTTGTCAGTTCTTCCGGGTCTGCCTGATGTTGCCAGAGGGGGTCCCATTGTTTCAGAGGGAGGAAGGAGCCTTCCCAGGCTGGCTTTTGTTGCTGGGCTGCAGGTCTAAACATGCTGGATTTGGGTGACTTATAAATTCTGCTGGCAAGAGGAACACAACACCCTGACTCTATGTTGTTCTGCAGTCCTGGGGTTCCAAACAAGTTTGCCTTTGTACCACCTTTCAGAGTTCTTCTTTGGTTAAGAAGAACACTTTTTCTATTAGATACTATATATATGTATATATATACTATATATATAAATGTGTATATATGTGTGTGTGTGTGTGTGTGTGTGTGTATACTATGTATATATAGTATCTAGTAGAAAAAAATGGAGAAACGAGTCTATGGCTTCTTGTCTAGACCAGAAGTCAATGTTCGACTTTTGATGATACCATGTTTTTGCTCTTTCCCTGGAAATGGTCTACTGTATTTCAGGAACTGGAAGAGACATTTTAAGAGGAAGGAACTGAGTATGGAGTGAGATGAGGTTGGAGAAGTAGGAGGGGCCGATTATGCAAAATGTTATAGATTATGTGATGGAGTGTGAATTTTGATCTAGGTACAATGGGAAACCATGTTAAGATTTTAGGCAATGGAATGACTTGATCTGTGTTTTTTTTTTGTTTTTTTTTTTAAGATCATGTTAGTTTCTGTGTGTAAAAGTGATGTTAGGGCTTAAGAGTGGAAATAGTGAAACATAAAACTATTACTATACTGAGGCATGATGAGGCCACAAATGCCTCTAGAAGTTCTGATTTAATGAACCGTGTTGGGGAGGGAAAACAAGAAGGGGAATAGATGTGATGTCAGGGGTATTGCAAGGGTTGACTTCGTAGGTGAATTTTACATGTCCAAACAGATACAGAGATGTTTGTAAATAGAAGAAGAGAGGGATGGGCTAGAAATTCAAATGAGGGAGCTATCAGATCACAGATGACGTGGAAACCTCAGGAGTGAATCAGATCACTTTGGAGAAGGCAGAGTAAGCAGAGTTGAGTGCTCAGTTCACAGCCCCGCGGCAAACCAGCATTTAGTTATTAGAGAAGGAGGAACGTGCCAACGAAAATAAGCAGCAGCAGCCAGGATGAGATAAAAAGAAAGCCAAGATATGTTTCCCGTTGTTATAAGAATTAATTTCAAATTCTCATCACATTAATCACCCATAAGGATGATAAACAAAGCACAGAGTAACAAAATACTCCTCTACACAATATAATGAAGCTCCCTAATTATTCAGTTACATCATTACCAAGTCACATTTAAAAAATCATCCATGAGAGAAATTCCTGTGTATACACTCTCAAAAACTTTGAAGGTAATATAAGAAAATGTTCACAAATTATATTTAATGATGGAATTACGAATAGTTTTTAGTTTTTTCACATTTCTAGATTTTTAATTTTTTTATAGTAAGCATATCAGAAAAATTGTTTACATTTATTGTATTTATTTATTGTGAGAAAATAATTTTCTATGATTTGGAACAGTGATAAGTAATCTGAGTGTTATGGCACCCCACAATTTTATGAAGCAACCCAACTGTTTCTTGAGTTGGATACATTATATATACATATACATATATGTGTATATATATATATAATTTATTTGCTTCTTTGGTTTCTTCAGGCTTTTTCACACAGATTAGCATGTGGTTATTAATTTGTGAGAGAGTGATGCATAGATTAAAGAATGTGAACATGAAAGTTAAATTGTCTGCATTTGAATTTAGCTCTGCCACCTCACGGCTCTGTGATATGACATTTGTAGGAGGGGACTGTTAATATGTGTCCTGCAGTGTTACCTGAGGATCAAAATGTGGTAAAATGTGTGAATGGCACCGTCCACTTCCTGGCGCATGGCAGCTTATTGGCACATGATGGTGGCTAATAGCTTAGGCTGTGTCAATAAGAAATTTGGGATTTGAACTTTACCCATCTTTAACAAATGGGTCACCTTCTGCAAATTATTGATATTTACCTCTCTGCTTCATTTTCCTTGTGTAATAGGTGAAGGTCTTAATAATATCCACCTCAAGGATTATCATGAAATAATATATGTACAACACTTAGCATAATATCTGGGAGCATTCACGAGCACTCAACAGATAGCACTTTGCATATTTGTTTTATGATTTAGGTTTTTTGGTTTTTTTTTTTTTTTTTTAATTTCAGTGGCTAGATTTTAAATTGTCCAGGGGCCAAGAACAAGGTCTTGCTTTTTTTAATACACAATGGTTATGTGCTCAAAATAGTTACAAGTTAGGATTATCATTCCAAGTATTAATTCTCATTAATGACATAAGGCTAGAGCAGGAGCTCCCCGAACAGATCTCTGCTGAACTGTCTGACCATACCGATCGATGCGCGCACCCTCTTCTGGCTCAGAAGTGCCGGCGCCCAGGCGACAGCGTGCGTTCCTGTGCGCTGCAGGCCGCCGCTTTCACGCCTGTCAGCACGCTTCTGCTTCCTGGTAGTTGAGTTGTTTTCTTACCGAGAGCACTGTGCTGATTTCAAAACCGGTTCATTCCAAGTAGTTACTATGCCATATTTACTTAAATGTAAGACAAACTGTTAAACTTTTGAGTGCAGAATGAAAAAAGTTGTGTTTCTTATAAAACTTAAGTCGAATGATTTAGCAAAATTTGATAAGAATGAGTTCCTAAAAATTGCTATCAAATTAGGTCTGGGCAGTGCAAACAAATATATTGAGAAAGCTGTCTGCACTCATTGCCTCACAAATATTTTTAAGTTCTATTTTATCTTAAGAAATACAAAGTAGACAAAATAGGCAATAAGTGATGTCTGTGATTTATTCATGTGGTTTATGGAGGTGCATATTTTCATGAGTGAACCCATGTTGAGAGAAGAGATCTTGGCCCAACATCTAAAGACTGAGACACACCCATACATACAGATAAACACACATTTAACTGTATACACACGCATATACATATACACTCACACTTAACCATATATATACACACACACATACACACTTACATTTAACTTAAATATATATATACACACATATATATTTCAAGTTAAAATAAAATGCTTGAGATCTAAGTGCAACCATTTTTAATGATTCCCTTTTTTAATCAACAATTATTCATCCTGAAAGAGATCTTCTAAAGTACTGAGATGGATTCAGCAGAAATTAAACTGAATATCTACTGATTTTGAATTCTAGCTTAATTGCATGCTAACCATATGATTTGGAGCAGCTTACTTATCCTCCTGGATCTTGGTTTTTCATTTGTAAAAGGTAACTTTTTTAAAATTAATGAATTTTTAATTAAATGAGACCACATGTGCAAAGTGCATGGCAGAGTTCCTAGAAGGGGATGAGTGCTCACTAAACACGGTGTTCTGTATTCTGATGACTACTAAGCCTGTAAGCCTGAGAACCACATCCCCAGTCACAGACCACATACACCCAGCTACGCCTCTTCAAGGCACCTTCACGCTCTCTTCCCCTGAGTCGCAGGCTAATTATCCAGGCGTCCTTCTCCTGACTCTTTACTCATTCTCACAAAAATTGGCCTCCAAGTATGTTTGATTTTCAATTTTAGAAATTCTCTCCATTCTCTCTTTTCCTCCACTGGTACTCCCCCCTCACCTTCCTCCCTTCTTTCTGTCCTTTCTTCCTAATTGCTTTACTTTATTTAGTTTAATAAGAGCTATTTATTTCTATTATTCAAAAGTGGGTTTATATAAAGTTTCTTTGTATTAACTTACATAACATTCCCAGTTATTTATTTGGCTCAAGACTTTATCACTTCTGACAGTGTGTTCCCATTTCTCTTCTCAGTGTGCCTGTTGCTAATGTTCTGCTCACCAACATGTGCATGTGTGGGTGCACATGTGCACACATGTGCGCGCGCACACACACACACACACTTAAACACCTGTGGGTTGCCATTAAATCCAAATTGCGATCCAACCATATAAGTGCGTCATGACTTCCTGCTATTCTCAAATACACCTGATTGTTTCACAATTCTTTATTGTCCTTTTGTTTCCTTGTGCAAGTGAATTGCTCCATCATTTGGAGCACTCTTTTTCTGCCCAAGAATTGACACCATGCCCAAATAAACAGCTTTGAAGCTGTATAGGGGATTTGAGAGGCTAAAGCTGTGTTTCTGTCACTATCTAGACACACACACACACACGCACACTGATTTGCACATCTGTGGACAGAATGCAATTCTACCAGCATTCTCTTGGGTAGACTTAGTGTCTTCTCACTAATTACTCCACATAGAGCCTCAAGTGACAATAACAGCTGGTTATGCAATTAAAACCTTTGGGCCGTGAGTGGAGAGCTCAGTTAGGATGACGGCAAGGGCACAGTGTATAACGTCCTCATTGGTTTAATAAGATGGAAAGTATTTGGCTGCTCAGTTATGCAATTCATTTTAACTTGAATGGAGAAATCAAATTAACTGCAGGCAGGTATTATAGGAGCCGACAACTCCGACATCCTCAGCGTTCCATGAAACCGAGATTGTCCTTGTAGAATCACAGGTGTTCTCTCTCTGCCCTTGTTTTTCTTAGAGCATCCCTACATGCTAGAATAAATGCTAAATTTATGTTATTTAGCAGCCAAAAGGATATTTTGATTTTGGCTCTGGTAACTTCAGAATTTGAACAAATGTAATGAGAACCTCGGTAGCAGAGGCTGAACTAGACGATCGGTGGAAAGAGGAGTGCACTGGTCAGTGTTCTGGATTGCTGGGGGCCTGGCCACAGAAGCCACAGAAGAGGGCAGGGATGAACGGACATAGGGCTTCTGGCTCATTTAGACTCATGGGGATAATTTTGATTCCTATTTCAAAGAAAATAGACTGTCCCTGTTTTCCAGCATCACTTTGGTAAAGGCTTGGCGTGGCAGATTTTCTTTTGAGTGCTCCTAGGGTAAGGAGAGAATAAGGAACAAATTTAATTTCTTTTTTGCGGGGGACCCTGTCCTGGGCGCCAGATGTGGGGGGGCTCCGCCCGCAGAGCCCCATCCCTCTGTCACCGATGAAAGTAAAAACTACCAAGACATCTTCTGCTTGGGGAGGAAAGGGGTCAAACTCTCAGAGGAGAATGACCCAGAGCCCCTTCCTCACTGGGCTTTTATTGGGCTCAAATACACGGGAATACAGGTTTGTCAGGCGACAAGGATCAAACAATGGTTAACATTTCAAAGCAATCTGAGGGCTTAATCTGAGCCAGTGTTTGTCAGGAAGGGGGGTTGCCAGACTTTGGGAGACATGCTCATTTCTTCCTGGGACACTTATCACCTCAGGAAGAGCACTCTTAGCAAAGCAGGTTTCACAGGACTTTAGGAATTCTTTCTTATGTCCGGATCACCCACGGAACTGTCCTGGCCAGGACAGGGCTGCACCGCTCACCCCCACAGTTTCAGGCTTTAAGGCAATTAGGAAGCAGGAGACATCTCCCAGATGGAAATGAGGACTCAGGCTATGTCAGAATAGCCGGGGGGGCGAGGGTCCATCACATCCTCTTTGCTGCAACCCCCCGAGTCCTTCCATGAGGCCTCCCAAGTGGTCGCATCTGGCTTAGGTTGCCCCTCCCATGAGGAGTCTTACCCGTCATTGACTGCCAACCAAGCTATGGGGCCAGAGATGGGTAAGGCAGAAGCAGTGCTCCTGCCAGGGAGATAAGCTTTGTCTCCTTAGTAGGTCACATCCTTGTGACAGAACAGACCCAGATGAAGTGGGTCCCTTGGGCTCTTACACAGCCCACCATGGGGTGAGGGTTACAACTCCTGAAACCAGGCTGAACGGTCCGCAACACTTTTTGAAGTATTCCTTAGTTTACCTTTTGAGTGATTTAGAATGTTTTCTTTTTAAATTTCTAAAAAAATCATGGACACTATTACAGATGTTCCCCATCCACCCATCCACCAGTTCCACCCCCCACCTGGCCTTCACCACATTGTGGTCTGTGTCCATGTGCTCTGCGTATACGCATATATGTCCTTTGACACATCTCTTCCCGTCACCCCCTCACCCGCCCTCTCTGAGATCTGTTAGTCTGTACCATGTATCCATGCCTCTGATTTTACTTTGTTCATCAATTTATTGTGTTCATTAGATTCCGCATGTGAGTGAAATCATGTGGTATTTGTCTTTCTCTGGTTGGCTTATTTTACTTAAGCATAATACTCTCCAGGTCCATCTATACCGTCACAAAGGACTGGTAATATATCCAAAGCATCCTGAAACACTAATCAGGAAGAATATATGCACCCCTATGTTTATAGTAGCAATGTTTACAACAGCCAAGGTCTGGAAACAGTCCAAGTGCCCATCAGTGGATGAGTGGATTAAAAAAAAGCTGTGGTACATTTACACCATGAAATTCTACATGGTTGTTAAAAAAAAAATAGTAGTAGTGTGTTTTCTTAAAGGCTTCAACACATGGCCCAAAAAGAGTGCAAGCATTAATAGTATAAATTAGTAATAGCAATTTTAATATTCGAAGCTTCTTGAAAACACCAACTACAATTACTATTATAGAGATAGCACCCTTTCTTAATTTACTTGGTGTATAATTTAAGTGAACAAGTAAGTGGAAGCTAGAGAATACCAATTACAGAAAAACTAAACCACTTGGCACATTCATTTTAATTGTTGAAACATTTCATATTGCTATAAGTTTGCTGAACTGTATAAAATGTGATGGCTTATTAAACCTTCCACACATTTGAGTCTTTCCTCATGCTCTTCTAGCTGTGCTGCGTAAAACATGGGAATTCTGCATCTGTTTATTCGTTCCTCCTCTCTGTCCCTCAGTATGAGCTACTTGTGGCAGGGATCATGCGTGTGTCATTTTTCTGATGCTGTCACCTGTCAGGATCCAGCTATTAGTATCCATACTTTTAATGGAAGGAGTTTATTTTTTAAACACCTAAGTATCTACTATGTGCCATGCACTATTTTAAGTACTCTCTATATTAGTTAAAATAGTAGCTATTTTTATTCTCACAACAAATGTATTAATAATCAATTTCTGTGTAACTCATGACTCCAGAATTTGGGAGCTTCTAGCAACAGCAGAAATCGATGGTCTCGCACAGTTGCCAGAGGTCAGGAGTTGGGAACAACGCAGCTGGGTGGTTGTGGTTTCAGGGTCTTTCGTACGGTCACAGTCACTTGGTTGCAGCGGCAGCTACCTGAAACCCTGGGCAGGACTGGAAGAACAGCTTCCAAAGGGGTTCACTCCCCAGCCTGATGCTGGTGCTGGTTGTTGGTAGGAGGCTTCAGTTCTTAGCCTGCCAATCCCGAATCCAGATGGTAGTTACCTGTGCTTCTGACTGGCTATACATTGGAGGCTCCCACCACCCCTTTCTCAAGTTCCATTAATTCACTAGAGCAGCCCACAGAATCCAGGAACAACAGTTTACTTACCATGCAGCATGGTAAGTAACCATGGGTGGTTACCGTAGATCATGGGTTTATTATCAAGAGATACAACTCAGAGACAGTCGGATGGAAGACATGCCTGGGGCGAGGTGTGGGGGGAGGGGCATGGCACAGAGCCGTCAGGTCTTCTCCAGGCACCATCCTCGCAGCACTGTCGGAGATTTACCCCCCTGGGAGCTCTCTGAACCCCATCCTCCTAGATTCTTATGGAGGCTTCATGACACAGGCATGTTTGATTGAATCATCAGTCATTGGTGATTCATTCAGTGGCCATCGGGGCAGTAGGGCAGGGCTGCCTGAAAGTTCCAACCCTTTAATGATGCAAGTTGGTTCCCCTGGCAACTAGCTCCTGCCCATAGGGGCTCAGGTGTGGGTGAAAGGGGTTTGTTATGAATAACAATTTTGACACCTGTCACCTTTATCACTCAGAAGCTGTTTCAGGACCTGAGGAAAATACCCAAATATTATTTTTAAAAAGGTGCCCTTATTGCTCTAACTACTTAGTAAGTTCCAAAAGTTTTGAGAGCTACATGACAAAATATATAGACCAAGACCAAAATATATATTTCATATAAATTACAACAACACAAGTGATCAGTGTAGGCTAACTTGAAGGCCGGGTACCACAACAAAATATAAAGTAGGTCCTTTTGTTGTGCCCACTTTATAGTTGAGAGAAATGAGACACAGGACAGTTAAATAATTTGGGTTATGGTGAAGCTTAAATGAGAACATGCATGCAATATAGAACATTACGCGGCATATACTACTAAGCATTCAATGAATATTGACTACTTTTTTTTGTAACCAAAATAATTGCCTTTGGCAGTTTTCAGATTTTAATGGATTAAGTTTTGGGTTCAGTTCTGTGGAAAAATATTTTGTGACTATTGAGAGAGCAAGCTGGCAGGGGGTGTGTACTGGTTTTCTACTGCTGCTGGAATGAATTAACACAGACTCAGTGGCTTCGTACAACACAAATGTATGGTGTTACTGTAGGTCAGAAGTTTGATACAGATGTTTCTGAACTTTAATTGGCAAGTTTACATTCACTCTAGAGGTTCTGCTAGGGAAACCCATTTTCTTTCCTTTTCTAGGTTCTTGACACTGCCTGAGTTCTTTGGCTCACGACTACTGTCCTTCATCTTTAAAGCCAGCAAAGTAGCATCTTCCAATCTCTCTCTCATATCTTTCTAGCCTCTGCTTTCAGGGCTACATCACTGTCTGATCTTTGTGTCTTCCTCTTATAAGGACCCTTGTGATTGCATTGGATCCATCATCAGCCAGAGTTTTTTAATCACATCTCCAAAGTGACTTTTGTCATGTAAGGTAACCTTCACAGGATCCAAGGGTTAGGAGACAGATGTGTCTGAGAGGCTGCTCTTCAGTCTACCACATGACGAGTTTCTTATTGGAACCAAAGCGTGTGTTAGTACCACTGAACTCTCTTAGGCAATAAAGGGGAAACTGAGTCCATTTGCCCCCCTTTTGGGGGTGATTTTAAAGTTCTCTCTATTTCCTGAAAATGATCTAAACTTCCTCTTGCAAAGAATTGTGGGAGCAAGCCTGTAACAGAACCATACTAGACCAAGTATCAGAGCTGAGTTCTCACACAAACTCTGCCTCTTTCTTTCTGTGAGACCTTGGGTAAATCATATAGCATTTAAAAAACACTAAGACCAAAGTACCTGTCTTGCCTACCTCATAGGATTGCTGTGTCCATCAATTAAATAATAGCAAAGGACATGCTTTGCATATAACAAAGCCAAACAAATACAAGATCCCATTGGTTATCATCACATGCTATTTGAGGGGTTTGCCTTGGTGTAGAGAAGGAATTTTTCTCTACCATTTCTTCTGGCTGGTATAATAATGAAATCAATATAAAACAGATTAACGAGAAAAATAAGCAAATTTAATTATAGGTATACATATAGGAACCTCACATGAGAGGTTCAGGGACAGAAAGGGAATATGAGGTATGTATGACATTCTGAGCTAAGGATGAGGTAGGGCGCCTTGGACCTTCAGGTCATTCACAGGATGTTAATAAGAGCAGATGTTCAATAATTAGAATGTTCAGTAATTTTATGCCCTACAAATAGGTCTGGCAAGGCCCCTAATTTAAATTTTTTTAAGGGAGAGATAAAAGTTCTCTGGAGCCCACAGGGTCTTGATTGTCTTCAGCTCAAAATAATCCACAGGCAGAAGCATCACAGCCTGGGGAGGCCAGTCCTGAACTCCTTCAGTAGAACACCTGGAGGGGCAGATCAGTGGGGCCAAGGCTGTCTTTTTTTCCCTTTTAAATATTTTTTTGTTTATGTTATTACAGTGTCCCAGTTTTTCCCTCTTTCCCCCCCTCCATGCAGCCCACCCCCCTTCCCACAGTCAGTCCCCACACCATTCCAAGGGCCCTCTTCAGAGCTCCAGGCCCGCACCCTCTCTTGTCCTGGTCCCACACCCTCCTTACTGCCAGTGTAGTTCCAAGCCTCTCACAGATACAGCCAGCATTGCTGTGAACACAGGTGAGAACAAATTCAGACATTCTTTTTATTTTATTTTTGAAAAGATTTTATGTATTTATTTTTAGAGAGAGAGGGAAAGGGAGAGATAGAAGCAGCAATGTGTGGTTGACCCTTGCGCACCCCCTACTGGGGAAACTGCAAGCCAGGGATGTGCCCCGACTGGGAATTGAACCAGTCAACATGTTGGTTCTCAGGCTGGCACTCAATCCACTGAGCCACACCAGCCAGGGCAAATTCAGAATTCTCACATTCTGAGGGTCTCTGTGAATGGCAGGACAATGAGGGAGGGATATTTTATTCCATGCCTTTTGGAGTTCCACCGCTTTCTGCTCGAGAGCTAGCTGGGACACTGGAGAAATTTTCCAATAAAAAGATTTATATCCTTCACGATCTTCCATGCTCTCATAAAAACAAAGGTAGGCTTTAATTTGTGAGGCTGGAATTAAATAGCATGATAATCAAGTTAATATGTAGCCTTTACATGCAGTCAGGGAGGGTCTTAAGAGTTGAATAGTCCTCTGACTTGGCTTTTTATTCATTTGGGTGTCTGTCTTAAACATAGACATTTGGGGAGCTGTGGAGACATGTTAGATAATGGGTGGTCACACACACAGAGGAGAGATATCCTTGATCATGATACTTACGATTCGTGCCATTTCTTCTTTCCTAAAAATGTCTTTGGGCTGTTTTGTGTGCACCTGTGTTAGGTCCCTGAGAGAACAGCAGGGCTTTCACTTAGCAATGCTTTCAGAGCCTGCAGACATGAGTGAAAACAGCCTGGGTCCACCCCATTTACTTCCTTAAGCAATTGTTTATACAGTGAAGGCCAGGAACCCTGTCATCTGAAATAATGAGCTGACAAGGACTTAGGGAATGGTCAAGAGACCAAAGCACTGAGCATGGGAGAACACCCCAGGAGTCCTAAATTTAGGTTCTCCTTAGAGCTTGGAGCCTTAAAAGGTATGTTTTACTGCTTTTAGCCAGGGTTTGATTTTCTTAAAATCATTATTGATTTGTCTCAACAATCAGTCAGTCCATTTTCTGTTGCTACTGGTTTTTTCTACCCATGAATCTGTCTTGCTCCAAGGTGCTGTGCAGTTGGAGCTTGGGGACTCCTCCCAGCAATGTGCCTGTCTTCCGGACCACCAGCCACACACACCATGGTGACATTAATCAACCCATGGGAGGTGGCTACAGATACTGTGGCCTCTACCCAATCAGTGTCTTTTTTATTTTAAGATTTTATTTATTTATGTTTAGAGAGGGGGGAAAGGAGGGAGATACAGAGGGAGAGAGACATCAATGTGTGTTTGCCTTTCACATGCTCCCTACTGGGGACCCAGCCTGTAACCCAGGTATGTGCCCTTACTGGGAATCGAACTGGCGAACCTTTGCTTCTCAGTCTGGCGCTCAGTCCACTGAGCCACACCAGCCAGGGCCCCAATCAATGTCTTTTAACAAAGGACACAATACTTAGAATTTCTAGTAAACAAGTGGATGTTTGCCTTATGCTCCTCGAAGTATAGATTTCAAAGAACTAAACCTCCTTCAAAGAAGGGAATGACCGGCTGTCCCAAAGAAGGAGTCAGGGAGACCCCTACACCACTCATCTGTCCCTCCATACAAAAGAGAGGGGAGGGAGGAAAGTCCCAATCGGCTTCATCTTGAGCAGTCATGCAAAGGTGTGTGGGAAAAAATACTGTTCTTTTCAAAGCTTGCCTTTCATATTAAATATCAACCCTCATTTTTTCGGGAGCAAAAAAATCTTGATGAGAGTTATCCTGACTCTTTGATTTTTTTTTTCCCTCCTTTTTACTGCTTCCTTTCAAGACATATTGGTACTCATTAACACTTCTCTTTCATACAGAACAGAGAAAATAGAAGATTTTACTAGACACAGGCATCTCTAGTCTTCTTTTCAAGATAGTTGATGTATATACTGATATAAGATGTTCATTTAATCTCTGTACCTCATATATTATGGTTTGCATAGAGATTTTAAAAAATCAGCTTTCTTTGATTCAGCATTCAGCTTAATTAACTGGTTGTATTATTTGCAAGAATTCTAATGTATCTTCTAAGTAATTCATCTCTAACTGTGGCATTCAAAAACTCTGAAGCTTGAGATGCAGACTTTAGTTTCTAGCACTAAAAGACCAGCTTTCTTCACTAGAAAGGTACGAGTCTTTTCAATGGCTGAAGTGATTGGCCTGTCAGGCATGTGTGTTTGGTAAGGGACGATTCCATTGGATCTGCAGCATTAGTGACCTCATTACAGACGTACTATGATAGAGATTCCCTGCTATCTAAATAAGGTCAAGGAGGTAGTGGGGGGTGCAGGCAGGTCAGAGTGCTGTGCAGAACTGGGACCTTTGGAGCATATCTCCCTGGAAGGCTCCAGTCCAGGACTCAGGCTCTGGGTTGTGTGGCTCTGGCGCAGGGGACCATTCTTACCCCCTCTCTGAGCTCAGCCCATGCTGTTCTCCTAATGAGAGACTCATTTGACCTGTCCCTCTATTGCCTGGGAGCCACACCCTGCTGAGCTTGTTTCTGCAGAGGGGCTGGCTGGCAGGAGTTAACCTGAACCTGTGGTGAGCTCCTTCTGGGGTAGTTAGGGTTGGAGACTCAGGCAGAGACTGATTTGTATGGCTCTGAAGTAGGGGCTTGTGGGGAATTAATCATTAATCATTGTCAAACAGTAAGGACCAAACAATAGATAACACGCAGAGAACTCTGAGGGCCTATTTTGAGTCAGGGTCAGATAGCTAAAGAGCTATAAAACTTTGAGGAACAAACTCAGTTCTTGCTTGGACCCTTATTTAATTGAGAGCATTCTAAACAAAGCACGTTTCACATATTCTTTCTTAGGCCTGATCGCCCTAGGGAACCCGCCCTTTCCAGCACAGGGTGGCACCCACCACCAGCATTGTTTCAGGCTTAAGGCATTGTCTCAGGCTTAAGTCAGGCAGGGGAAGTAAGGCAGCCAAGAGATTACAAGGCTTCTTGCAGACAGAACGAGGACTCAGGTTATTATGTCAAAGCTGAAGGTCCATCACCCCCTTTTGCTGTAGCTCCCCAAGTCCTTCCCTGGGGCCTCCATGTGATCATGCCTTAGGTCTTTCCCCTCTTGGGGAATCTTACCTGTCATTGGCTAACCGATCAAGCATTGGGGGCCAGGCAAGGTGAGGAAAAAGGAGTAGAAGCGCCACTCCAGCCAGGAAGATAAGCCTTGTCTCCTTAGTGGCTTATGGTCCAAAGGTCACTCACTGAGCCTTAGCCATGGGGGTGGTTACAGCTTCTGAAACCAGGTAGGGTGGTTCCCAACAGGGGCCACTTTCTCCCTTTTAGTGCCTGACCATGCTGCCCACAGCAGGAGCCTTAAAGCCTTGTCCTCCTGACCTTGTGGAAGAGTTTATGGGTTGCAGCCAGCCTGGGCCCACTCTGCAGTCTTTCTTTGGAAGGCTCTTGAGGAAGACCAGGCAACCTCAGAGGGTGGTGGACCTCAGGGTGCCTTGGACCTATTACTGATCTGTTCCCTGACCCAGAGCTGGAGGAAGCTAACCCTTGCACATGGCTTGGCCCCTCTCATGAACACCCAAGCCCAGGAGAGGCAGCCACAAACAGTGAATTGCATGGTAGCTTCCAATGGGTATCCCAAGCTGGTTACAGGCAGTGTATGACATCGACCTGCATCAGAACCCCATCCAAGAGGACCCAGAACCAACACAACAGTGGTGGGCTTCCAACCATATCAGAGCTCAACCCAGCTAACCACACAAGTGGCACACCCAAAAGGAGATATAGCAGACACCAGACCCTGGTGGAAACAACTCCACCTCAGAGGGTAGCCCCCATGCAGAGGCTCATATACCGTATAAGGATCTACCTTATAGTCTGCTAGTCTGTGGGTTAACCTCACCCACAAATGGGCCAACAGCATGAAAGACTCAACTGCAAGAAAAAGGCACACATAACACACACAAGAGATATTCCTGGAGAACCTATCCCATGTAATCTGGAGAATTGTACCAATGAGCCCCACAAGACATTTACAACATAAAACCACCGTAACAAGTTTTAGAGTAATAGCAGATCTGCCTAAAATACAGAGACAAACACAAAAAGGCAGACAAAATGGAGAGGCAAAGAAACATGCCAAAAATGAAAGCACAAGAGAAATCCCTAGAAAAAAATTAAATGGAAGCCACAAATATACCAGATGCAGAGTTCAAAACAATGGTTATAAGAATGCTCAAGGTCCTTAGCAGAAAAATGGTTGATCTTAGAACTTAAACAAAGGGATAGTAAGCATTAAAAAGACATAGAAGCCATAAAAAAGAACCAGTCAAAAATGAAGGACACAGTATCTGAAAAGAAGAATGCACTAGAAGGAATCAACAGCAGGTTAGATGAAGTAGAGAATCAAATCAACAACTTAGAGGGCAAGATAAGAGAAAACACCCCAGCAGAACAGGAAAAAATAGTTTAAAAATTTTGAGGAAAGTCTAAGAAACCTCTGGGATAACATCAAGTATAACAATAGTTGCATTATAGGGTACCAGAAGAAGAGAGAGAGAGAGAGAAAGGGATTGAAAACCTGTTTGAAGAAATAATGGCTGCAAACTTTCTGAAGCTGGTGAAGGCACACACAAGTCTAAGAAGCATAGACAGTCCCAAACAAGATGAACCCAAAGAGGCTCACACTGAGACACATCATAATTAAAATGGCAAAGGTTAAAGATAAAGAAAATCTAAGAGCAACAAGGGAAAGATGCCCTTAAGACTCTCAGCTGATTTCTCCACAGATGCACATCAGGCCAGAAGGGATTGGCATGAGATATTCAAAGTAATGAAAAGCAAAGACCTACAACCAAGACTACTCTACGCAGCAAGGCTATCATTTAAAATTGAAGGCAAAATAAAGAGCTTCCCAGAAAAGTAAAAGCTAAAGGCATTCATCACCACCAAAACAAGTATTACAAGAAATGTTAAAAGGCCTTCTTGAAGAAGAAGAAAAGGAGGAGGAGTAAGAGGAGGAGGAGGGAAGAGGGAAGAAGAAAGGTATAAAAACTAAAATGGCAATAAACAAATACCCATCAATAATTACTTTAAATTTAAATGGATTAAATGCAGCAATCAAAGACATAGGGTAGCTGGATCAAAAACACAACCCATATATATGGTGTCTACAAGAGACTCACCTCAGAATAAAAGATACAGACTGACAGTAAAGGAATGGAAAAGATATTGTATGCAAGTAAAAAACAAAAAAGGCAAGGTTGCAATACTTACATCAGACAAAATAGACTTAAAAACAAAGGCCATAACAAGAGACAAAGACAATACATCGTGCTAAAGGGATCAATCCAACAAGAGGTATAACTGTTGTAAACCCAGCACAGGAGCACCTAAATATATGGAGAAAACCTTGGTTGACATAGAGGGAAAGATTGACAGTAACAGAATTATAGCAGGGGATTTTAATAGTTCATTGACATCAATGGGTAGATATACCAGACAAAAAAATCGAAAAGGGGATGGGAGTCTTTGACAGCATACTTGATCATAATTGATATTTACAGAGCATTTCATCCCAAAGCAGCAGCTTATGCATCCCTTTTAAGTGCACATGGAACATTCTTTAGGATAGACCACACATTAGGACACAAAGCAATTCTTAAAAAATTCAAGAAAATTGAAATCATGTCGAGCATCTTCTCTGACCACAATGGTATACAACTAGAAATCAAAAGAAAAACACAAACACATGGAGGTTAAATAAGATGTTACTAAACAATGAATGGGTCAACAATGAGATCAAGGAAAAAGTCAAGTTACCTTGAGACAAATAATGAACATACAACAACCCCAAATCTGTGAGACACAGAGAAAGCAATTCTAAGAGGGAAATTCATAGCAATACAGGCCTACCTCAAGAAGCAAGAAAAATATCAAATAGACAATATAAACTTACACCTAAAAAATAGAAAGAAGAAACAACAAACAAAGCCCAAAGTGATTAGACGGAAGAAAATAATAAAGACCAGAGCAGAAATAAATGAAGTGAGACTAAAAATAACAATACAAAAGATCAATGAAACCAAGAACTGGTTCTTTGAAAAGATAAACAAGATGACATACATATAACCAGACTTACAGAGAGAAAAAAGAGAACATCCAAATAAATAAAATCAGAAATGAAAGGGAAGTAACAACTGACACCACAGAAATACACATACTTGTACAAAAATTTTATGAACAACTATATACCTACAAATTGGACAACCTGGACAAAATGGATAAATTCCTAGAAATATACAAATCTAGCATGCATTTATGACAAAAGCTCTTGCAAAGTGGGAATAGAATTATCATACCTCAATGTAATAAAGGCTATATATGAGAAACCCATAGCCAATATCATACTTAATAGGCAAAAACTAAAAGTGTTTCCCTTAAGATCAGAAACAAGACAGGGATGTCCACTTTCACCTCTTATTCAACATAGTACTGGGAATTATAACCATAGCAACCTGACAAGAAGAAGAAATAAATGGCATCCAAAGTGAAAAGGAAGAAGTGAAACTGTCACTATAGATGACATGATACTCTAAAGACTCCATTAAAAACTACTAGAATTGATAAATGAATTCAGTAAAGTAGTAGGATACAAAATTAATTTTTATAAATTGGTGGCATTTTTATATACCAATAATGAACTATCACAATGAGAAACTGAGAAAACAATCCCACTGACAATTGCAATAACCAAGAAATAAGGTACCTAGGAATATATTTAACCAAGGAGGTAACAGACCTACTGGGAAAATTATAGGATACTGAAGAAATAAATTAACGAAGATACAAATAAATGGAAGAATGTACTGCGTTAATGGATGGAAAGAGTTAACATCATTAAAATGTTAATACTACCAAAAGCAATCTATATATTCAATGCAATTCCTATCAAAATACCAATGGTGTATTTCATAGAAATAGAACAAATATTCCAAAAATTTCTAAAACCACAAAAGACCCTGAATAGACTCAGTAGTCTTGAGAAAATAGAACAAAGTTGGAGGTATCATGCTACCTGGTGTCAAACTATACTGCAAGGCCATAGTCATCAAAACAGCATGGCACTGACATAAAAACAGACATAGATTAATGGAACAGAAGAGAGAGCCACAAGATAATTATAGTCAATTAGTATTTGACAAAGGAGGCAAGAATGTACAATGGAGTAAAGGCAGTCTATTCAATATATGGCGATGGGAAAATTAAACTGATACATGCAAAAAAAAAAAAAAAAAAAGAAACTAGCCTATCTTCTTACACCTACAGAAGAATCAACTCCAAATGGGTTAAAGACTTTAATGTTAGAATTGAAACCATAAAAATCCTAGAAGAAAACAGGCAGTAAAATCTTGGACATTTCTTATAGCAGTATTTTTTTCTAATATATTGCCTTGGGCAAGAGAAACAAAAAAAAATGGGACTACCTCAATCTAAAAAGTTATTGCACAACAAAAAGGAAGCTATCAACAAAACGAAATGACAACCTACTGAATGGGAGAGGATATCTACCAATGATGCATCTGATAAGGCGCTTAATAGCTGTAATTTATGAACTCAAAACCAAAACCCCCCCCAAACAATTTAGTTAAAAAATGGGCAAAGGACCTGAATTGACACTTCTCCAAAGAGGACATACAGATGGTCAATATGCATATGAAGAGATATCTGCTTGACATCACTAATCATCAGAGAAATGACAGTTAAAACCACAATGAGATATCGCCTCACACCTGTCAGAATGTCTGTCATCAGTAAATCCACAAAAGACAAGTGTGGTGAGGATGTGGAGAAAGGGAACACCTTCATACTGTTGGTGGGAATGCAGACTGGTGCAGCCACTGTGGAAAGCAGTATGAAGTTTCCTCAAAAAATTAAATGCAACTGCCTTATGACCCAGTGATTACACTTCTGGGAATATATCCAAAGAAACCTTAAACACTGATTTGAAAGAATACGTGCATCCCTATGTACACTGCAGCATTATTTACAATAGCTAAGATATGGAAGCAGCCCAAGTGTCCATCAGTAGGTGAGTGGATAAAAAAAGCTGTGGTAACAGTTACACAGTGGAATACTACTCAGTGGTAACAAAGAAGGAAATCTTACATTTTATGACAGCATGGATAGACTCAGAGTATTATGCTAAGGGAAATAAGCCAGTCAGAGAAAGACAAGTACAGTGTGATCTCATTTATATGTAGAGTCTATTTAACAAAATAAACAAAATACCATAGGAACAGACTCACAGATAAGAGAACAGACTGAGCTGTCAGAGGGCAGTGGGGCTGGGGGACTGGGTGAAATAGGTGAAGGAATTAAGCCAAAAAAGTACACCCCTCTTAGACACAGACAACAGTATGGTGATTGGCAGACAGAGGGGGGTGGGGTGCAGGCGTAAGAGGGTAAATATGAGGTAAATGGTGGTGGAAGGAGACTTAACTTTGATGGCGAACACTTAATACAATATACAGATGATGTATTATCATACTGCACACCTAAAACTCATATAATTTTATTAACCAATGTAACCCCAATAAATTCAATTAAAAAAAGTAAATATGGTCAAGGGGCCTTTACATTAAAACCAAGAGAATGAATTCACAGTATAGCAGGATACCTACTGTACTCATTTGCTGGGTTGCTTGCATTTTTGTGCTTTACAATTCCCCCATTTTAAGTTGTCGAGTCAAAGTACGTGGAGGACCTGCCTACAGTACGGCAGCTTGGAAGGACAGTATGTATGGATGTGTGCACTCACACATGTGAGGAGAGTCAGGGCTGTTAAAGGGGTTAGCGGTGGGCATGGCCAGAGGAGGAGAAAAAGTCACCGATGTGGGCACTGAGCCTGTCCAAGTCCCAAGGCCGTTCCTGGAGCAAGCCCAGCTCACGGTAAGAAGGGTCCCTTTGCGAGGGACCTTACATAAGGTGTGGCGCAAAGAGGAGGTACACTTTCCTGATCAACTATGGAGGCTAGCATGCTGCATGCATGTCACTTACAATCCTACGTATCTTGCCAAGAATTCAAATCGTTACCTAGAAATTGGAAACTGCATCTGACAAGGTGAGAGGGATGTGCTTATTAACGCTCCATTCATGTAGAACAGCAATGTGAAATAAGCCATCATCTAAGAGGTGGTTTGGAATCAGTGCAGCACTGACTTGATTATCACACACCTGTCTCTCCAAGACCGGGTCTCTTGGGAAGAGTATAAGCACTATTCGCCTGATAATGTTTTGGGAATGTGGTGTCTTTCTTATTGGTTTACCTTGAGGATTAAATCATGAGGTGGACAAAATTCATTGATTCTCCTTTTCCTCCATTCAGCAAACATTTGCCCTGTCCTTACCAGGACTAGCACAGCATGAAGTATAAGGGTTACAGAGGGCAATCTGCATAAACTTGCCACTGCCTTCTGGGAGTGCACACGTTAAAAAAAGGTCTAAATTCTAAAAAAAGTGCTTGGTGAATGAGAGGCTCAACAAATACTATTTTCTTTACTTTCTCAACTTTTAAAAACGAGCTGAGGTATGTCTCTTACTTTAAACTTCTTAAAATTGCAAAACTGTGAGTGACCCTTGCTTTATGAAAATGAAATGTTTCTTTCATTCACCCTCTAAACAGTTACTGAATGCCTGTCGTGTGACTGGCATTATTACTAATACCTTTGTGAAATACAGTCTGATACTTTATTTAAAATTCACAATGCGTCTACTGTGTGCCTGACACAATTGAGTGATTAACGGGAGAAATAGCTATTTGAAATGGTTTCTGGCCTTAGAATACTCTAGTCTAGTACTGTGCAGAATTTTGTTGAGTTGCCAGGAATTTTGTGTTTTGGCTCCAAAAGAGCACTCCTGACCTGGTCCTGACTTTAATCTCTCCCATCACCATGTGATGGACTTCTTTGCTGGATCCTTGGGCTAGAAGGGGCTTCCTGGTGAGAGGCCTTAACCTGTTCCCCAGACCAGGTAAGCACTTGCTAATCAATGAGACGTCTAGAGAAAATACCCAGAGGCAAGTCCTGACTCTAAGGTAACTCGCTGCATTTCATTGTAAACATTTCTCTAACGTGCATCTTTCTGGTTTGTGTATAAGTGGGGCAGTGTTACCTGGATCACTTTTATAAGCCTATGTAACTGAGAATTGCAGTGGAGAAATGAGATTCGCTTTATTGGTGGTGATACACAAGGAGGAGAAGGGGGATGCAAATGCTGAAAAGCTCAAACTCCCCGTCTGCTTACTGACAGTTGGTTTAAAAGGGTGAAATGAGGTTAGGGGTCTTCAGTGCAAGATCAGCTCTTGGGCGTCTTCCGATTGGTTGGAGCTGGAGTAACAGATGTTTTAGGAGTTCTGGTCATCAGTCCTCCAGCTGGTGTGGGGACTGGTGTGATGGTGGCCAGTGAGAGTCAGCCCTTCTGTAAATGGTGGAGGTTTGTAAAAACGACTCAAGGTATGTGTCAACATGTGATTTGTAATTCTAGAGTGGGGACTAGTGCCCCGAGACTCTGATTTATGTCTGAGAAAGTTGATTTAAGTAATGTAAGTAAAAGGTCTGGTCTCTTGCAAGCAAGAAACTTGGGGGTGGGTGGGAGCTTTGTCGAGAAGGGATTCTGGCTTGGTTTTACCTGGCACCTGGGGTCAGTCGAGGTATGGTCCGTATATGTTGAATGGAGGAAAAAAAGAATAAATGAATTCTGCTATTCTTAGAATACATGTGGTATTTTGAAAACCACACACAGACACACACGTACACACACACACACACACACACACACACACACACACAAATAAAATGGAGGAAGCAGTCCACGCTGGCTTCTCATACCAAGCTCTTCTGATGACTGATTGTGCCTCATTGCATTTTGATGATCTCTTTTCTGGGAGCAAGTCACACAACTTACAGGTTGCAGTGTAGCTGAGTTAAATGGAAATTCTGTTCTCCTACATTTGGGAAATAACAGGGTTAAACCATGCTAGAGAGATTGCTTTTAACTGTAGGACTTCTCAGGGGCATTACTACTGACTGCATAGTGAATCTCTCAAGAGATGTGATGTACAGCATTTCCTTTTTTTTTTTTTAAGTATATTTATTGATTATATGCTGTTACAGTTGTCCCAGTTTTTTCCTTTTGCCCCTCTCTGCCCAGTACCCTGCTTCCCTCCAGCAGCACCCCCTCACCTTAGTTCATGTCCATGAGTCATGCATGTAAGTTCTTTGGCTTCTCCTTTTCCTATATTATTATTAACACCCCCCTGTCTATTTTGTTCCCACCAACTATGCTTCTTGATCCCTGCACCATTTCCCCCATTCTCTCCCATCCTGATAACCCTCCAAATGACCCGCATACCTATCATTCTGCTCCTGTTCTGGTTGTTTGCTTATTTTTTGTGTTTTAGATTCGGTTGCTCATAGTTGTGAGTTTGTTGTCATTTTAATGCTCATAGTTTTGATCTTCTTTTTCTTAAATTAGTCCCTTTAACATTTCATGTAATAATAGCTTGGTGATGATGAACTCCTTTAGCTTTACCTTGTCTCAGAAGCGCTTTATCTGCCTTTCCATTCTAAACGGTATTTGACTTTTGGATTCTTTTCTTCTGCAAACTTGAGGTCTGCAACACAACGTTTGAGAAGCACTGTGCCTGGCCATCATAAGTAAGAAACACAATTCTCCCAACAGTAATGAGATACAGTTGAGATCAGTTTTACTTTTCGCTAAATTCCTGCTAAAGAGAACTCAACGGTGTACTATTGTCTTCAAAGAAAGAAAATCTAATCAAATGTTAACTCTGGTAAGTGGTAGGAAATGAGCTCCCAAGTGTTAAGAAAAGCCAGACAGCCTCCCAGCAGCACTCTCCCCACATGGCCGACCTCAAGGCCACGCGGAAGCTGCCAGCCGGATGCCTGGGGAGATTCCCATGGAAGCAGATGGCGCTGCCTGGAGACAGTTGTCCACAGCTTGGCATCTGGGCTCCTGAGTGCTGTCCAGCTGAGCACTGTTCGGGCAGAATGCTGGGTGATGGGTTTCCCGCTGAAACCCATTAGCGCGCTCGCACATCACATCCCTCTTTTCCTTAAAAAGGGATTTGCACTTTCTGAAATCAAGCCAGAAATACCTGCCCAATGACAATGCAAGGCAAGTTATGTCTTTTAAAAGAACAAGCTTAAGGACAGAAAGGTATTAATGAAGACGGGGGTCCCTGCAATACTCTCACAGCCGTTTAGTGAAAGCTGATGCTAGGACCTAGTATCCACCCTGGAGCACATGGGGAGGAGGAGTCTGCCTGGGGGGTCCCTACCATAATACCTTCTAAGTGACAAGGATTATCTTCTGGACCAACTTGTAGTTAGACTCCTCTACGACTTCCTCCTGACTGGGCCTTGACTTTGGGCTTCTGTGTCTGTCCATCCTAAGTCCAGTTTTAGCAGTAATCCTGCTGAGTCAGTTCAGAGAGAGAACTCCCCTCCCCGCCCTTGATTTCTGCTCACCCTCCGTATCTGAGAAACTCTCTCAGTCTCCACCCTTCATATTTGGTCACTCTGGCCTGCCCTCAACAAGCATCCTGTCCAGTTGGCTTAGCAAAGCTCTCCCTCGATGTCTTCTCTTAGTGCCTTTCCATCCACCGGCCCCTCACTTTCCTTCTGGGCAGTGCATCCTCACTTGTCCTTCCTGATTTGGAGCTGAGCCAGTCTCTCTCCCCTGTTGCGATAGTCCCAACTACAGTCTTCGTTACCCTTTTAACAGGGGTAAGAATAATTTTTTTCTTTAACATTAGACATGTTTTTTCTACTATGTAGCTCTCTGCTTGGGATCCTTTGTGCTTAGTTATAATTAGCAAAGGTGAAAAAGTGAGTGTTTCGAGAAAGCACTCAGAAGGAATGCCTTGAGCAGAGATGTTCGTTTTCTCTCTGGCTGATTCATAAACAGCTAGAACTTCAGTGCAATGGGAGCTGAGAGGGAGGGTCACCAGGAGGTGAGAGAAGGGACAGTTCCTAAATTATGCCCACAGCAGGGTGCCTATAAATACATAATATTATAAATATGGCCTGTCATTTCCATAACATAATTTCCCAATGATTTTTCAAAATGAAGCTCAATGTTAAATTTAAATATTTTATAGAAAAAATGATGACTATTTCCATAAAAATTCTTTCTTAGGCCTTCTCTAAATAGACATTTAACTTTTATGCAGTTCTTCTAGCTGTACCTAAAGAACTCTGACATCCTAGTGTCCAGAGCACTGAACAAATTGGTGGTCTAATTTGGACAGTTGTCCCAGAGCACCGTCTGCCTTAGCATTTGTCCGAGACAAAAATCTCATTTGGATTGTGAGTTACATGCATCCGGGAACCCTGCCTGCTGTCGGATGCACCCAGATGTGGCAGTGCGTCCACCTGTGTGAACACTCAGTCTTTGTCAACAACTCTATCAGATGCTTCTCACGCCCTGCCTTGTGTTCTCTTGGCTTCAAATGTCTTCTGAGCCTTCGGCCACCTGGTCTCCCAGCCACCTGTGAAGCCAAATGTGCGTGGCGCTACCCAGCTGCATGTGGAGCAATTGATTTTACTTGAGTGCAACCAAGTGGTGCCTTTCATGCCTGCATCTTCCACCTCTCCCCTCCTGCTCTGAGTTCTCCCTGTTGCACTTGAGGAATGAGACTTTGCCAGGGCCCTTTTGGCCCCCTTGCACAGCCAGTGTGGAACATGGGATGTTTTTACCTATATACCCAATATTGACCCATGTAGGGACAGGAGCGAGCAAATTGATTCTACTCCTCTTTTCCTACTGAGACCCAGGAGTTGATAAGATTCTTGGCAGATCGTTGCAGGAGATGGAGTGACCAGTGCACATGATACCAAGTGGTGCCCAGCTTGATAACACGGCTCTTTATTCTCCCTTTTCCTGCTTCATTCTGCTTTTCCTTCACTCTTGTTTCCTGGGATTGGAGGTTCTAAGAAAATAGCAGAAGGAAAAGCCACAGAAGGTTTTGCTTTGGGCTCTGGTTTCTGAGGAACCCATGCTAATAAACATACTCGTAAATCTTTCAGCTCCACACCTCCCTTTTCATTCTTCCCGGAAATTCTGGGGATGGGACTCTGCAAATTACATTTCCCAGACTGCTTTGCCAGTTTGCGCACCGTTTCTGCCAATAGGAAGCCTGGAGGGCAATGGGAAGTTGAAAAAAACAGAAGCTGGGAGAAAAGATTTTTTCCCCCTTCTTTTTGTTTTTGACAGTCTGGCCACAGCAGTGGCAGTTAGAGCACCCAGCCTCCAGCTTCCTTTGCCGTTCCCCACACCAGCCTCAGGTGCACAGAGGCGGCAGCTGCAGCTGGGTGATAGCCCCTTCTGAGTACCCACTCCAAGCTCTCGGGTGCCAGGCTTTCGTAATTGCTCCTCTTCCTTTACCTAAGGGCAGTCTCAGGGAGGAAGCTGTTTCCTCCAGTTTTTATCTCAGTTTTGTTTCAGAGGATTTGTGTGAGGATTAAATGAGTCAATACACAAACATCTGATTCTCCTGATGCGCAGTAGATTCTACAAAATCGTGGGAACGCTAAATTAGCAAATACAGAACCTTTGCCCCTAGAGGGAATATGCACACAGCACACTTCTCTCACGTGGATCACAATCTTAAGGCCTAAAAATAATTCATCCTAGTAGATTCTAGTTTATTTTACAACAAAGAAAACAAAGAACAAATATGAGTGGTTCGCCTTGACTTACCCTAAGGCCACCCCACCGAACAGCTGCTCTGGTTGTGGCTCACATCCCCTCCCACTGACTCCCGAGTGGGAGCTTCTCCAGCTACCTCACACTGCCCCCTACCGACTCTGTCCTCTGCCTGCTTCCTTGGGAGAGCCGACAGGAATGCTGAGCTGCAAATTTCAGGCACCTTATATTTTTGCTGCTCTGCACATGTCCGCAAATGGCCTTTAAGGCACCAGGAGTATTGAATTTGGGGTTAAAAATAAATGTTATTGAATAGCAGTTAAGTACGGAATCTCTGAATAATGAAGGTAGGCTATAATTAATTTAGAACCTTACTTGGCACACAGCAAGTATCCAATTAATGTTCACTGGTACCTTGCTATCTGCATTTTACAGTTGTGGAAATGTAGTCCATGTAATTCATGCGTGGCAGGGACAGAACTATAAATTCTTACCTTGGTTTATCTGCTTTCAACACTTATGTTTTCAATCATTATGTTGTATCATTTCCAACTTCCTCAACAATTCTTAGTTGTAACTTTTAGTGACCATATAACATTTTATCATTCTGGTATATAATGAGTTTCTTAAACTATTCCGGTAATATTAAAGATGTAGGTAGGTGTCTATTTTTTACATCACAATTCTGCAGTGAACTTCTGTATGCTTCTCTTGTTTTGCTTCTACTGAAATTCTCAGGAATAATAATCTGACACAAGTGATATAAATATCTTTAGGGTTTCTGCTACATGCTGTTCTTTGTTTTCCTCAAAGGGGTTGTTTAGTTAACTTCACCAGAATTTATTCAGTGTATCAGTTTCACCAAAATAACACCAGGTAGTCTAAAATTGTTTCTGTTAACAGCATAAAATTATTTCTTGAAGTTATGTTCATTTTAGTTTCTCCATCTTGGAGAAATGCCTTCCCATACAATTTTTCTATTTATATTTGAATTTGCTGTGATATCTTTCTCCCTTCGAATGTTTGAAGTCTGTTTGTCGAATACATTTTGTATTTTCTACATATTAAATAGAAACTTTAATAGGTCATAGTTAATGCAAATTTTTAATCTGTAATTACTCTTAGATTTTTTTTTAATCGCAGAGGTGATTATGGAGTTTAGTTTCAAACTGAAGTTGTGGTGGTGTTGCTGTCGTGAAGATAGGCTGCATCCGGGTTCAGATGTAGCTGGTATTGAGCCAGCAGCATCACGGGGTTTGCTGGGGACTTGTGGAATAATAATTTGATTTGCCTCTTTAATCATTTTATTTTAAGTCTTAACTTCCCTTATCCGTAAAATGAGTGGATTTCAAAGGTGATCTCTAAGGCTCCTTTGCTACCAAAACCATTTGTTTCTAAGTGAATCAGCTGTGATTCTGGAAAATATGGGGGAAAATATTTTGTAAAATTTGTCTGAGATATGGCAACTGTATAGTTATGTTCGGGCTGTCACAACAAAATCCCATAGACGGGCTGGCTCACACAACTGGATTTAATTTCTCACTGTTCTGGAGGTTGGAGTCCGCGAGCCAGGTGCCAGCTGGGCAGACTTCTGGTGGGGTCTCTCTTTTTGGGCTTGCAGACAGATACCTTTTTGTTTTGTTTTTCTTTTCATTGCCTTTTTTTGTTGTTTGAATGCAGAAAAAAGAGACATCTTTCTTGTCTCTCTCTCTCTCTCTCTCTTTTTTTTGAGGACACAAATCCTATCAGATTAGGGCCCAAACATGACCTGATTTAACCTTAGATACCTCCTTAATTAAAGGCCCTGTCTCTAAAGAGTCACATTGGGGTTAGGACTTCAACATATGAATTTTGTAGGGGAGGCCATGGGGCCACAATTCAGATCCCATCAGTAACCAGCTGCCCTCCACAGCAACAGTGCTGTTGGCATTCTGCTTTCAGTGGACCTGGGGGCTGCAGGGAACTGTGAGACCTGTGGGCCTGTCCATTCTCCTGTCTTAGCTTTCCCACCATTTTCCAGGCACGCCTGCCTTCCTGCCAACTTACCTCCAGCAGACTGCCCACCAATTCCCACCTCTGAGCCTTTCCATCTGCTCTCCTCCTGCACGAGTTACTCTTGCTGTCTGTCTGCCATCCGCCAGCTCCCGCATCGTGCCGGCCTTACCTGTGCAGCTCAGCCTCACGCGCTTCTTCTACCTCTCCTCTGCCACCACCCTTGGTTCTGTGTGTAGCACTTTCTATTTCCTGAAGGTGGCTTCTTATTTGTTTACTGCCCATCTCCCTCTCTGTGGACTGATCTGCACGAGAGCAAGGACCTTCTCTGGTGCGTTTCTTCAGCTCCTGCTGTATTGCCTGTTAGGACTACGCTCTCAAAATTATTTGTTGAATGATGGGAAGCCATTACAAAAATTTCAAGTTGTTTCAAATAAAAAATGGAAAGGGGTAACTTTGCAACAAATGTAACCCAGATATTGAAGTGATCATTTTTATACCAAAACAAGGTTTCTTTTTCAGAGAGTAAAGCTGGTTACAGGCATACAACATGCAAGAAAGAAAGACTTGAGTTACCCCTTAGAAATTCTCCCTCCCTTTCTGAACAGTCAAGGTGTTACACATGATGTAGTCTACTTTGACTGTTGCCTGGGACAACAAGAAGGAATTAACTTTGGAGGCTCAGATTTAAGAAAATGAAACTTGATCAGATCATAGATATTGCCGTGCCAAGATTTAAGATGATTTCAGTTCTGCAGCAAGCTTCGCTACACAACCAGGAGTTCTAGCCTGCAGGTACCATTCACTGGCACATTATTCCTGAGGAATTATTTATTGAGCAGGGGGAATGCAATTGATCCTCCACAAAACACAAAGAGAGACTCGTCTCTGATGGCTATTCCTTCTAGATGGAAAACACAAAACAATTACGGTGGCAAAACACAGCCCCTCACAGCAGGAAGCAATTTAAAGGTACATGAATTGTTAGTTGGCATTTCTCTTATTTGTATCAAACATCTAAACAATTGACCCTATTTACTTTTTGATATATGTATATAATTGAATTGCCCCTTTTTCCAATCTCATCCAAATTTCAATGGCTGACTAGGTTTTATTTTGCAATTTATATATATGTGTATTAAAATAATTATGTTTTGAGGACTAAGCCATGCGTGTATATGCAGAAAGTTAATAAGGTTTGTTGCCCAAAACCTTTGGGTTACATTGTATTTAATTTTGTCTATGCATTTTTTTAAGGTTTCATGGGCCAGGCGATATAAGAAATAAAACACATGTGCAATATATAGAGCCAGTATATAGAGCCATTCCAAGTAAGAGATTTAATTCCATCTAATTCTTTTGTGTTGGCTATAAACTTCTACTAATCTAAATTAGGTTCATAAGCAAACTGAAAAATATACTTTATGAAAATAAAAAATATAGGAAGCATGAATTCTTCCCTAGCAGATTTTTGGATGAGAACATAAATTAAGTATCTTTATTTTGTTACCTTCAAATACATTTTATATTGAGAGAAAATGGGGTCATAAATATTAAAAAATGAGTGAAATACTAACCTTTCCTTTAATCCTAACCAGGACGGTTTTTCTTAGTACAGGTGGAGGTTTAGACCTCTCTCTTTGACAGTGGCTTGTTGGGAAATCAAAGATAGTCATTTAATCACTTTTCTTTAAATTTGTCTCAAGTAGTGATAGAAATATGACAGAAGAAAGAGTTAACACCTCAGGGGACAATCTTTCCCAGGAGTGTGAGGGGTTCGAAAAGCCTGAGGAACATTCAGAAGTCTCAGAGGTCCCCTTGCTTGTAATTCTTGATCTTCACTGGTTGGATCAATACTAAACATAAAAGAGCCAGTGAATACAATGAGTTTAAATAAACAGTTGGTCAGTTTAATACGAAAAGAAAGATTAAATTGTAGCCTGACTCTGTGGAACGGTCAGGTTGGACTGGGGGTGGGGACTGCCCTTCTCTTTAGAAAGCCCCGTCCGAGTGTAAGGCAAGCTCTCCCTTGTCCTCTAGTGGGCAGTAGAGGTCAGGCTGTAACTTTGCCCAACCCGTCCAAGTTGTGGGGATAGAGGAGAGTCTGCAGAGAAGGATCTGTAACAGTGACGCGGGTTTAGACCCCTTCTCGGGCAGCCCTCTGCCTGATTCCACGTGATGGAGGCCAGTGTGCCATTGTCCTTGCCTGTCCTTCCAGCAGACACACACCAGGTGTCTTCTGACCTTGGACTCCCTAACCCCACTGACTTCCACACCCATGTGAAGGAGCGTGGAATTTCCTGATCTAATCCGAGCTCCAGTGAGTTCTCATTCTGGTCCTATGTTGGACTTCTTCCCAGGAAAACTGACAGTAGGAATTTTTCCCCCAGAGAAAATCCTGCCCTCACCCTTAGAAGGTTGGTTTGATTTCCAACAACACAATTATTCAAAGTTTATAACAACACATTTTGCAGAATCTGCTATTCAGGTTTCAATGATCTATGTATGGGATACCATTACTCGGCTACATCATCTGGACTGTAGTTCAGTTTTTAAAAGCCTCTCCTCATCCAGTGTTAAAAAAAAAAAAAAAAAAAAAAAAAAACTTGGTGTGCAGTCTTACCAATCCACTTATGACCAGTTGAAGTACCCCAGGTCCTCAAACAATGTCATTTCTTTGACATTGTTTTATTATAATGTTGATGAGATGCACAGAAACTTGACTCTTGTTTATATCAATTAGCCTGTGGTAAAATTGGTTTCTTTGTGCATCGTTTTGCCAGAGCTCCAAGAATCTACCGATGATAAATGAGAACTTAATATATATGTTATCCAAGGTAACTTCCATATTCCACCCATACCATTCATTTTCAGTTTTTCACTATGCTCTTCATCAAAAGGCTCTCAAAGGACTTCATATGATCATTATTATTTCTATTATGATTCTTTTAAAATGGATTACTCTTCTAGCTCAGTGCATGGTGCCTGAGAAAGCTTGTGTTTGGAGCCAGCATGCCTGGGGATAGAGGGGGATAATTATTGACGTCATAGAATTTCAAGATGATGAATTTAACCTTTATATTTACACCCAAAATTACTTTTCACTTTAGAAAATGGGTGACAATGATTCTTTCATATCCAAATATACTAATACTGCTCTATTAAAAGAGTTGGAAAAAGGTTGTTGGGACAACAACAAACGAAACAGAACAGTACAACACAAATAGCAAAAGCACAGCAGGAAACGCCGTCGCCTTGTATCTAGTCGGAATTATGTCACACGAATAATCTGCAGCCTGAGCCCAGTGCTCTTGCAGCCTGCTGAATCGGATGCTAAGTCAGAATCCTGTGACTGTGGTGGGCGAAAACAATGTATCTGGTTGAATTTACAATCAAGAGGGGACCTCGCCTGGATTCAGATTCCTTTGAAGTGGAGTAAAGGTGATTTACAAGGGCATATCCGTCAGTTACAAAAACTCAGTTCTGAAGCTGAATAAGAGCTAATGAAATAAACATCTTTTCAAGTCTTATGCCTCTGCCTTATTCGGTGTTCAATGAGGATATTACTGCCCTAGCTTAGGAAATCACAGAATGAAATATATTCTGAGGTTTAAAGATGTTTTCAGCGATGACAGATCCAGAAGGAGGACAGGACAGGGCACAGGCACATTTGCATTTGTCACATCCAAGGCCAGCGAGTAGAAACCGCTTGGAAGGATAAAGAGCATCGGGTCGGAAGGGCAAACCCCAACCAAAGTGCAGGAGTGTCGGCGGCGTGCAGCTGGTGGGTCAGCACAGTGAAAAGGAGGTCCGAGCCCTCTGGAGAGGGGGGAAGAGGCAAAGACTGAGCGATCTGTTTAATCATGACAGGTGTTTAGCAGGGAGTCAAGTTTCTTCCTGCCTCTGCTTCCTGGCCAGTGTTAGAGGTGTGGCCTGTGGGACCCCAGCGTGATGGTGGGGCAGTGAGTCCCCGAGACACTTCTACCTCAGTGCCACCCGGGTGCACGGCAGCTTAGCTCCCAGTCTTCTCCTACAGCACAGCCCTGGAAGACAGCTGGAGGAGACCAGTTAATGGGATGTGGTTGGGAAACGTTTATTAGAACAGCTAAAATTGTACCGACAGCTACCAATTACTGCGTGTTTAACAGGCATTGTGTTGTGTTTTACAGACATTATTTCATTCAACTTTCACAGCAGTCTATGAGATTGGTTTGATGATCCCATTTTAAAGATGGAGAAATTTTGGCTTACAGAGGTTAGACCATCTAACCTGGAAGAGATATGGCATTGAGATTCAAATCTAGATATGATTCCAAATCCTGCGTTCTGAACAAGCAGGGTGTACTGCCTCTCAGTGTAGCAACTAAACAAGTTAATGAAATCAACTGCTTATCTGATCCCAGAATGCATTCCCTGTCTCAGAAACTTTTCAGTTGCTACGCGTAGGTTTCTGGAAACCCATTTTGTTCTTTTGTTTGAACCAGGTACAAGCTTTGGCAATTAAGAGCATATAATCAAAGGGAAAGTAATTCTTCTGTTATCTATACATCCTAGGAAAATATATATTTCAAAATTGATTATAACCTTACACATTTTAATAAATCCTCTAGTACAGTGTTTGAAATAATTTTAAGGCCATAATATTGTCCCATAAATAAGAACTGAATGACTAAGAACTGATGGTACTGTTACTATGGTTGCAAAGTTTAATAAGATTATTGAAGGGTAGACAATTTTTGTAAATGGATAGTTTTAATCCTAATTGGTAAGTCTTTTTTGTCATATTCCCAAACCACTCAAGGTGACAATGATTGCCTCTTCTGCGGAATCTAGATGAACACCAATTATGTGCTTTTTGTGACCAATTATGTACTACTTTGTCATCTTTTGTCGAGGTAAACAAACATCTCCCTTCTGTGCTGGTTAAAACATGGATTTTCTTCGGGCATCAAGCCCTTACCTAGCAATGATGTTTATCTTAATTCCCTTATCAGGGTTTCATTGAGGACAGGTTACCTGGCCCCTTTTGTTCACTGAGATGCAGAGGAAGTCTATTGGGTGCTTCTTGGATCTGTCTCTTTGATGTTAACGAAGTCCCGCAGGAAGACACACACTTTGCTTGTGCTGGATGTTCTTGTTTCTGGTTCTGTATCTATTGGAATATTGGCAGCTACCTTGTAACCATGAGGGAGCTATTCTGAGAATTAGCAGAATAGAGAGATGAAGAAATATTGACTCTTTGATGACCAATTTAAATTTTCAGTCCTGATTCCAATAGTCTTATTAATATAGGAAATAAATATATCCTTGCTGTGAATCAGTTTCCATTTTCCTATTATTTGCACCTCCAAGCATCCTAGATGGTATAGATGGCATCCTATTCCTTTTATCATTTAAACATACTTATAGTACAGAAGAAACTTGTATTAATTTGATAGCATTCTTCAAAAATGAATCTGAATGTGTTATTTATTATTTTGTGAATTATGCGTTTCCTTAGATAGTAGATAAGATGGCATAAACATGTCTTTGCTAAGAGCAAAAGAAGACATTGAAATGAGTAGAGAAATAGGCAAAATTCAAAACAGAGGGTCTGGTATTAAAAGCATAGAATTTCTATGTAATTCATCTGTTTAAGTAATTTTTAATTGATTTTAGAGAGAGGGGAAAGGAGGGGGAGAGAGAGGGAGAGAAACATCAGTGTGAGAGAGAAACGTTAGTAGATTGCCTCCCATACATGCCCCAACTGGGGACGGAATCTGCAACCCGGATACGTGCCCTGACCGGGAACCTGTGACCTTTCAATTTACATGATGATGCTCCAACCAACTGAGCCACACCAGCCAGAGCATAATTCATATATTTAGAAAAATTTAAATGATAATTACTCTCTGCAATAATTGGGAAAATTGCCTTAGTAAAGTCATTTATTCAGCCACTCTGCCAATTAGCATTTATTGCGTATTAGCATTTATTACGCATTAATGTTTACATTGAATACTGTGCTCACTCCTAGTTTTACTATTCAGTTCCTGCCTGCAGGAGGAACTGTAAACAGGTGAGGCAAGATACATGTATTTTATTTACTCTGTGCAACAAAAAGCTCCTAAACTTAGCAGCTTAAAACAGTTATCTCACAGTTTCTGTGGGTTGGGAATCCACACATGGTTTAGCTAGTTTCTGTGCTTCAGGGTCTCCCACAAGGCTGAAATCAGGGCTTGGTCTCATCAGAAGGCATTCCTGGGGAAAGGTCCACTTCCAAGCTTACTCACATGGTTATTGGGAAGTCAATTCCCCCATAGCTGAATTCTGGATTGAAGACTTTAGCTCCTTGCTGTTCCTTTAGTTCGCCCCAGGCCACCCGCACAGTGCCTTGCCACGTGGTCCTCCATAATGTGACGTCTCTCACTTTATCAAAGTGTACAAGCTGAGGCGGCAACATAGTCTGCTGGAAAAACAAAGTCATGGTCTTTGATAACTAAATCAAGAAATGGCGTCCAGTCACTTTTGCTGGATTCTCTTATCTGAAGCAAGTCACCCTGTCTAGCCCACGCTGAAGGAGAGGGGATTAGCCAGGTCACGAATATCCAGGAGTTGGGGATCCTTGGAGGCTGTTGTCTAAATCTTCCCACTCCAGTACTTACGTAAATATTCCCCATATCCCGCAATGGGTGATGTGTTCCAAGTGCACAACATAAAATGGGAATCGTAACAGGGAGGAGCCCATTCTGGGCGAGGCGCAGAGAAAAGATAGTACATGTGTACAGAACTGGGTACCAGAGTCAGACTACAACATATTTCTGCTCCAGCTTGTATGGGCATACTCAGATGTCACAGTGGAAGTACAATCGGGAAATTGCTGTTCTTGGCAAGAGAGACTCATTGAAGCACTATGAAGAGGGGAGTGACCCCCTCGTATAAGACCTGTGCGGGGTTTGTAAGGCAGAATGGAGGGGGAGTCTGGAGGTGCTGAGGGGAAGAGGATGGTGGTGCTGAGAGGGGGAACAATGACTGGAACGGTCTTTGGGGTGTGGGGGTGCAAATATGAGGGTGTGTGAAAGAGACGCAGTAGAAAGAACTGGTTTTGGTGATAACTGAATTGTGAGTTACCTGAAGAAGTGAACTTGGAGATGACTCGTTTTGACCCTGGAAGCCTGGGCTAATGAAAGGGAAGTCAGGAAACTGATTTTTTGGAGGCGATGGGGAGCAGGAAGCACTTGCAGTTTGGGGTCTTGCTAGAGACCCTCTCAACTTTTTACTCAGAACAGGCTTGTCTCTAGACCAAATATTAGCAAAAGTCTTGTGTTGGGGCAAATGCGCAAAGACAAAGCTTAGTAAACCACATTAATATCTGCTATTCTAGAAGGCTGTGAAATGTATTACTATCATCATGGAAGTGCTGAGATTGTTTCTCAAATTCCCCAGATGGAATTTCTGCTTAAATAAATAGCCATCAGATGACATTATGGGTCAATTTATTATAGGGTATTATAGATAATCAATTTACAAAGCATTTGGGAAAATATTCCTGTAGCTGTTTTATTGGCTACTATTAGTGTCACATGTCAACCATCTATTACTTTGGATTTGCAATGGCAGCTAGTATTTTACAAGAAATCTAATCAATTTGGCACACAGAGGCTTGTTGTTGAGGTAAAATTCTCGGAATGAGGAAAGCTTCTTTTGTTCCAATGAGACTACACCATGGTTTTAGGTTCCATTATTGTAGCAATATATAGTTACAATGGTACATAAGTAGGCAGGGCAATTCCGATCGATAAACTATGATGGTTTAATTCCAGAGTGTGTTAGAAAATGAGAAAAAGGGAGTGTTGGAAAACTGAATTTTCGTTTCTACAGTTGTAATACTATACATGGAAACAGTCACCTCAGCTTTTTATGAAAGGCGAAGCTGTCAGCCAAAATACACCAACTCCCCACGAGCAGAGTTATGCCAGGGCTAACATCGAGAGCAAATGTATCCATTTTGTTCCCAGGCTGGCGACAGAGTCCACATGTTTGTTGGAATTTTGCCCCAGCCCAAGCCAGGAGTCTCTGCAATATATAACATGGGCAGTTCTAGAAAGGGGCCTCACGAAATGAAACAAAATACAACTAATAGATGACATTTCACTTGTAGTTCTTGTCTGGCTTTTAGTTATGGGAATTAATTGGCATGCAAATAGTAAAAGGTGGCCAAAAAAACCTAGAAATGATCTGAAAAAGGCACGCTCATTCAAGATCTTGGATATAGATGACCATATGGTTGAAGACACTTTTTTTTTTAAAGCAGTTTCCTAGGTAGGGAGCCCACATTACAGCAGGCACTTGGAGGCTGAAGGAAGTCCACTCAAGACTATTTTGCTAAGCTGTGGTGAGGAGACAGGAATTGAGGAGGCTAGGACATGGACTTACCCCTTGGGGTGGTGCAGGGGAGACACTGGCCAGTGGAGGGTGCTGTGAACACCTGAGTGGAGAAGCCTGTGAGGAAGAAGGAAGCAGCCCTGGTCACTCAGTGGGGTTTGCTGCCTGGGTCCTGGGGTTGATGAACTTCTTTCCTAATTGATTCGTTTTTGTTCTTGATTCTCGTTGACCACCCAGTTCTTGTGAAAATGTCTCAAAGTTGCAAGGATTAGTATTCACCATTTCCTTTTTTTTGGGGGGGGGGAGGGGATGGGAGGGAGAAAGGGAGAGAAACAGCAATGTGTGGTTGCCTCCATGTGGCCCCCACTGGGGTCCTGGCCTGCAACCCAGGCATGTGCCCTGACTGGGAATCAAACTGGTGACCTTTTGGTTTGCAGCCCACGCTCAATCCACTGAGCCACACCAGCCAGGTGAAACTTTTTTCCTTAGGATCATTTAACAAAATGTGACAACTGGTGGATTCATAGTTTCATATGAGTTTTGCTAAAAAGTAATACATTATCTTACAAGTAGAGACACCTCATTGTTTTTTTCCTTCAGAAATTCCCAATTTTTAACAGAATTTAAACTGCTGAAATAAAAGTAGAAACACATGTGCCCAATGGATTTACTGACTGTAGTCATATGTGAGGAAAACCTCACATTGAAGTGGCTGGGAAGTATCACAGCTGTGAAATTTTTGCAAGATTTTTGCCAAGTTTCAGTCCCTTCCTGCCACCCACTCCATGGCATGTTAAAAAAATACAGCTTCCAGAAATCAAGGGCATGTTAAGTTCCAATTATAAATTGAGATGAAATCCTTAATCCATTAAAAAAATATTTAAACAATTTCAAGTTAAAAAGAGACAAATAAAAGCTTAATTTCCCAAAAGATTGTTCTCATTTTTAATGACAATCTTTGTTTTACTTTTAATAGTTCTAAAGAAAATGTAGTTTCATGGTAGAATATTTGAAAAATACCGAGTACTAAAAAGAAGATATTACATTTAATTTTCCCCACCCTTCCTGCATTAGAGATAAACTGTTAGCCTTTTATGTTTTCTTCTAGTCCTTTCTCTGTTACATCAAATTTATGAATAGTTTAAAAAGTTAGCTTCAGATTTTATACACATTTATGTGCCCTACTTGTTTTTACTTAACTTAAGCATTTTCTAATGTTATTACAAAGCTTTATAATAACCTATTAAATAGATATAACTTGTTAACCATTCCCCTTTTGTTGAGTACTATTTTCTAAATTTTCACACTTGGATATGAAGCTGCCTCTTTTTCTTCATTGCCAGTATTCCTGATCACAAGTGGGAGATCACATTATTTTTTAGGATAGATTTCTAGAAGCAGATTACCGTATCTATGCATGGAATCATTTGTAAGGCTCTCAATACCTACCGCCAAACTGCTGTCCAACTAAATTTTATCTGTTTACTCTTGTAGTACATGCGAATGTTCATCTCATTGAATTCTTCTCAGAACTTACCACTAAGTATTAGAAGAAAGTTGTGTTTATTTGGGTTTAAATTTGTATTTCTTTAATGAGAAGTAAAACCAAGCATCTTTTCCCACTCGTATTTCTTCTTTAGCAACTTGTTAGGCTTGTATGCTCGCGAAGGCTCTTTCCGTCTCCACTTTCTCCTCCTCCTCCTCGGAGTGGTTGGGAAACTAAAATTTGTGTTTTCCCCAGTCTGTAAGTGTGAACTGGGTTGTACAGACTAGATACATAGCACAAGTTCTGACAGGTGGGAAGTGGGGCTGATGCCCCCGCTCTGTGGTGGGGCTGGTGCACTAGTGGTCTCCAGTGAGAGTGGTGGTTGACATTGCCCAGAATCCACATTTCATTGTGTGGCCACCAGCTTCATGGACGTGAAACTCTTGTGATGTCAGCAGCGAAGTGACCAGGAGAGCAAAATTTGGATCCTAGCCTCACCAGTATGACCCTCTGAGGAAAAGCCTTAATTTGGCTTCCTGATTCCCATTTCCCTAGCCATTCCAAAGATTTTGAAAGCCCCTAATATCCTCTCTTAAGTTCTTTTCTGCTAGAAGTGTCTGAAGCAGTTTTTGTTTCCTGCACTGGAAGATGGCTGATGCATTGCCTGTTCCTTAAATACTCAGGGTTCTTCCTTTGTTGTGTGTTTGTATGGGTCTATGTAGCAGATTTTACTAAAGAATTTAGTAATTTCTTTTGCATAGCAAAGCAAAAAATTAAAAGTATTTAATAACCATTTTCCTGAAGAGTTTTTAACCACTGCATCCTAGTATTAGTATTAATATATCTATTAGTACTCTTTATTCACTCCAAGATTCTTTATTTCTATTTTCTAGATTCTCTCTATTTTCTTTAGGTTCCTCATTAATTAACTTTATTATTATTTTTAAATTATGAAGTATATTTTTATTTTTAACACATTTAGAATACATAAAGGTTATAGTAATTTTTATTTTTAATATTGTTTACTGTTACTAGCGTGTTTTTATCTGTCAGGAAAGAGCCTCCTTATTTTCCTTTAAAAGTCTTGTTTCAGGATTCATACCACTTACTTTTCAGATGAGCTTAAGAACTATGTTGTTCTATAAAGTAAGTAATAAGCTAGTTTGGGAATTACTGACTTCTTTTTATTGCTGAGTCTTTCCATCCATGAATATGGTTCATTCATTTATTCAAATTGTTTTTTCACATCTCCCAGTAAAATAGTGACAATTTTCTAACATTTTTACATTTCTTAAGATTATTCACAATCTGTTTTACATTTATATTTTGAATCAATTTATTTCTGGCATCTGGGAAAGATAGTGGCTGTAGTGCATTTGTTTACATCTGACTACTTTTTTTTTTTTTCAGTTGATTCTCTTTGGTAGAATTACTCTTCTTTATCTAACATCTTTTTTCTACCTTCCACTGGAAAGCCAGTTCTTCATTTGAAGATGTAGGTGTTTTAATAGCTTTCCTAAAGAAAAAAAAAGATGATGCCATGTTTAATCAAATGCAACTAACGCTTACTGTAAGTCTGTGCGCACATGTTCTTTATTGGATGCTAACAGGTACATAAGGAGGAGTGAGTCTCCCATCTACATGGTGAAGTAAGGCACAGGTGTGTGGACTTTTAAAGAATAAGTGAAATATTTCCAAACAGGCTGAAGAAGACATTTTGGAAAAGGCAAAACTATGGAGATGGTAAAATGACGAGTGGTTGCCAGGGGTTCAGGGGGAGGTGGGGAGGGATGAACTTGTCAAGCCCAAGGATGTTCAGGACATCGAACTCTTCTGTGTGGAAATGACATGGTAGATACATGACGTTACGCATTTATCAAAATTCATGGAACCACAATACAAGGAATGAGCCCTGATGCAAACTATAAACATCGGTTAATGGTTAGGGATTGATGTTGGTTCCTCCCTTGTAACAAATGTACTGCACAATTGGAAGATGTTAATAATAAGGAAAAATGAGAGTAGCGGAGACAAGGCAGTATATGGTAACTCTGTAATTCCTGCTTAATTTTTCCATAAGCCTAGAACTGCTTTAAAAAGAATGAAGTCTCTTGGTTAAAAATAAAATAACTAAAGAAAACAATAAGAAAGCTTTCACAGAATGGTATGGCCAGGTGCATAGTTCAGACAAAACTTGTAATGGTAACTCAGAGGAGGGCAGTATTATTTCAAGCAAAAGTGATCAGAAAGCGTTGTACAAAAATACTTGAAGCGCGATTATGAAAGGTTGACTAAGATTTGCTTAGGCAGCGCCGCAAGGCTGGTGGGTATAAGGAGGACAAGGAGGTAGAAAGGTGTCAAATGCCAGAGAGGCCTAACAGCTTGCCTCACATGTAATGTTTTTCTCAGTTGGGCAAGGTAGGCTTTAAAGGGAGTTGAGGATACTTTCGAAGGCTTCGAATGTCAGGCTAAAATGTTTGGGCTTGAGTCTCTAAGCAACAGGGAACCACAACAGGGAAGGAAAATGATCCAGGTGAATTTTGAGTACAAAAATAGACAGCTACAAAGGGGAAGATGCCCCTTCCCGTCCTGTTGCGACAGGCAGCACGGCCGTTGTGGAGGTGGACAGAACACTGCACGATCGCCCCGGGTCCCTTCCTGGTGCACCAGCCCCCAGCCGCGTGGGGTTCCCCTTGTTCTGACAGCTGGCACCTCCAGCCAGCTGCCTGCGGGCTGCTGCAGGCACTGTGCAGACGCACACACAGAGGACCGCAGGGCTCTGGGAGATGCTGGTTCATCCTGCCCCCCGCCCCGCCAGCCAGACCTTCTTGCTGACCTCGCCAATGTCTCCTGGGAACATTTCTTTCCTCTGTCATTGGTGCATAAATATTTGTCTTCAACTCTGCTTCTGGGGTCTCTGAACCAGGAAAATTCTCTAGTAATAATTTGTGCGGGAGTTTAGTTTTAAAATTCTAGGAAAAAGTCCATCTTGTTATCTACACGGTGAGGTGGGTGTTCCGTGAAAATGATTTCTAAGTTCCCCACCGGCTTTAATGTTCTAAAATTCTACCTCTATCTCTTTCACTGTGCTTAGGGTGGGAACTATAGTCCTGAGAAGATAACTCTCTGCTCTGTTTCAAGGTTGGCTCCAGTTCCTCCACCTAATTTTTTTTTTAGGAATCATCTCTGTTACCAGGTGAGATGAGAGTAGTCAATATACCAGCAATGAAGAACATGCTGGCTTCATTAAAACCATTTGGTTACATAGTATAGGTAATTTGAGAAAAATACAAGTGAATGGGAATTGGTAAACTGGAGAAGGAGAAGAATAAAGTGAAGGCAGAGTATTTTCATCACAAGGTGATGAGAAAGACAATATTTGAGCAAAGTAAATGGGAGCTAAACTTAAAGACCAAAAGAGGAAAAAAGAGACATTTAACATTTAAATAATAAACATTTCAGTGGGGAAGGATGATCGGAATCGGAAGCCAATGTGAGTCAACAAAAATTACCTACCTTACCATCCCTCTATTTTCCTCCAGAAAAGGCATCTTAGGGATGCAGTTTCTATCAGAGCTTAATTTCCTTGGAGCTCAAAAGTATAACATTAGTTTTGAGAGGCAAAAATACAATGTCAAACATCTTTTTTAAAAAAATATTTTATTTCTAGAGAGAGGAGAAAGGAGGGAGAAAGAGAGGAAAGAAACATCAGTGTTGGTTGTCTCTTGTGCGCCCCCTACTGGGGACCCAGCCACAACCCAGGCATGTGCCCTGACTGGGGATGGAACCAGAGACCCTTTCATCCACAGGCCAGCATTCAATCCACTGAGCCACACCAGCCAGGGCTCACTGCCAAGCATCTTAAAAGCAGACTTTACTCTTGGGCAAAAGTGTGAAGAAAGCTGAGACTTGGGTATTCTTCTACCAATATTTTAAAATATTTCTTCTTGACATCCTTCCATGGTATCTGCTGCTCAGGTGCCATGCCCAGCCAAACCCTCTAAGTGACAATGTCCCCTTCGCTTCCCAACATGGCGCCATCCCATCAGTGTTCTTCCCCTCTTCTAAACTGTTCCTGCTTCCTCTGGGCCCCACTCTCTGACAGCTACTAATGGCTGGCAATGGCTTATTAATTAACTTAAGAAATCTTTGTTAATGTATTGGCTTTGTTAATGTGATTACGTTATTGGACAGCAGTGTTTTAGCCCTTAAAAATGAATGCTTAGCAAGTTATTCATAGGCCTGGTTTAGGGAAGGGGATTTTTTTTTGTTTGTTTGATAATTTACACAGTTTTTGACTGGTGGTACTAGTCCTGCTGTGAATATTTGTGTGCAGACTTTTGTGTGGTGTGTTTTTTTTCTTCTTTTTTTAAAAAAATTTAATATATTTTATTGATTATGCTATTACAGTTGTCCCATTTCTCCCCCATCATTCCCCTCCACTCTGCACACCCCCTCCCACCCACATTGCCCCCTTTAGTTCATGTCCATGTGTCATAAGTTCTTTAGCTTCTACATTTCCCACACTATTCTTGCCCTCCCCCTGTCTGTTTTCTACCCACCATCTATGCTACTTATTCTCTGTACCTTTTCTCCCTCTCTTCTCCTCCCACTCCCCTGTTGCTAACCCTCCATATGATCTCCATTTCTGTGGTTCTGTTCCTGTTCTACTTGTTGGCTTAATTTGTTTTTGATTTAGGTGTGGTTGTTAATATCTGTGAGTTTGCTGTCTTTTTACTGTCATATTTTTATCTTCTTTTTCTTAGATAAGTCCCTTTAACATTTCATATAATAAGGGCTTGGTGATGATGAACTCCTTGAACTTGACCTTATCTGAGAAGCACTTTATCTTCCCTTCCATTCTAAATGACAGCTTTGCTGGATAGAGCCATCTTGGATGTAAGTCCTTGCCTTTCAAGACTTCAAATACTTCTTTCCAGCCCCTTCTTGCCTGGAAGGTCTCTTTTGAGAAATCAGCTGACAGTCTGATGGCAACTCCTTTTGAGTGTCCCCCTATCCCTTGCTGCTTCTAGAATTCTCTCCTTCATTTTCATCTTGGGTAATGTAATGATGATGTGCCTTGGTGCGTTCCTCCTTGGGTCCAACTTCTTTGGGACTCTCTGAGCTTCCTGGACGTCCTGGTAGTCTATTTCCTTTGCCAGATTGGGGAAGTTCTCCTTTATTATTTGTTCAAATAACTTTTCCACTTGTTGCTCTTCCTCTTCCCCTTCTGGGACCCCTATAATTCGGATGTTGGGACGTTTAACGATGTCCCGGAGGTTCCTAAGCCTCTCCTCATTTTTCTGAATTCTTGTTTCTTCCTTGTTTTCTGTTTGGTTGTTTCTTCCTTCCTTCTGGTCCACTCCATTGATTTGAGTCCCAGTTTTCCTCCCATCTCTATTGGTTCCCCATGTGTCTTCCCTCATTTCACGTATTGTAGCCTGCATTTTTTTCATCTAATCTGTGAGCAAAATCAACTAATTCTGTGAACATTCTGATAACCAGTGGTTTGAACTGTGCATCTGATAGGTTGCCTATTTCTTGGTCGCTTAGAGGAATTGGCTCTGGGGCTTTCATTTGTTCTCCGGTTTGAGACATTTTTGGTGGTTTTTGTTGTTGTTGTTATTGTTGTTTGTTGTTACTGCTGTTTTTGGTCTGGTCGCTGGAAGGGGATATTTTTGAACAAAAGTGGGATTTTTTTCCTCTGGCCCTTTTTCCTAAGAGGGACAATGGCATGAAACTGTTCAATATAATTAGTGTTGCCTTTTTGATGCCTGCCCCATAAGGCAGGGAGAGGTTTGCGTGCCAACAGAGGGCTGCCTGATGTGCCCCACAAATCCTTTCATTGTATATTTGCACTAACAGGTACGGAATGGAGTGAATTCATTTTTCTGTTCAGGATAATATTCATTGACCTATATACTTGATAATCTTTGTAATATGTTTGTGCAGGAAATTGCAATTGTAGAAAGGCCTTGCATCATAGGAAGAGAGAATGTACCGGAGAGGATATTTTCAATTTATCAAGATGATGGGAAGTGGCTTTTTGCAGTGTTCCTCAAATCACACGGACGGCTTATTTATTGATAAGGATGATCCCTGAAGCTTTGGATAATGCGATAGAATGCAGAGGTGACAGTATTAGGTACACTGTCTGTGAAGTTGTGGGAAGCCTGATTACAGTAGGCTTAAGAGCACACAGAGGAATTCAGGTGCAGATTTTGGCAGCTCATTGGAGGAATTTGGCTGTGATGGGGAGGAAAGAAATGAGGAGTAGCTGCAGGGTCAAGTGGGATCCCAAGAGGGTTGTATTTATTTTATGGGGGGAGAAATAATAGTATTTTGTATGTTGGTGGGGGAAATCAGCAAGAATGATAAATTGATGATGTAAGAGAAAATTGGGAGACTTCCTAGAGTGATAATCTGGGTTAAATGAGAATGGGATGTGGCACTTAAGTTGTTGGGGGGTTGGCTGAATTTAGGGACAAAGCACAGAAATTGAAGTGAGAGCGGAGTCCAGATGCAGGACAGTAATTGGATGTGAAGGAGGGAGCTGTGGAGTTCTCTTTGTATTTATTGCTTCAATTAACAGTGAAGTCAGAAGGAGGGCATTGCAGAGAATGAGGATGAGGAGAAGACAGGTAGGAAAGAGCCATGTATTTACTAGTCTCGGGCATGAGGAATGGCCTGAGTATCCTGGACTTTTTGTGGGGTGTGGTATAATATGAGTAGCCTGATGGCCAGTTCATAGTATCCAGGCAGTTTAGTGTGGCCCAGGGTATGAGAGCCTGGCCATGAGAGCTTTCCAGAGGTCTGAGTGTCCCTCCTGATTTTTGTGGATGGAGACTTGAGGCTGTCGGGCAGATGGATTACCTTCAGTGCACAGACTCCCTCTTGATTTATGATGACAGGTCACATACCATGTCATTTCCCATCACGTGGAGATTGAGATGAAACTGGATTGTGCTGACCTAATGAATTCGGATAGACAGGTACTGTTTCTAGGCTGTTTGTTCTGTGGCTTTTAGACGAGCGATGCAAGTGGAAAGAAATTGGATTTTTAAAAAGACCTTCCCTATGAAGTCATGAGATAGCCACAAACACGATGTACTTTTACAAAACTATTAATACCAATAATTATTACATACAGTTAATAACCAAGAGAATTTCTGCCATCCCAATGGGTGTTGCAGACCATTCAGCCTGGTTTCAGGAGCTGTAACCTGCAACCCATGGCTAGACTGCGTAAGAGCCCAAGGGACCTGCTTCATCTGGGTCTGTTCTGTCAAGAGGACCTGAGCCACTGAGGAGACAAAGCTTATCTTCCTGGCAGGAGCACTGCTTCTGCCTCATCCATCTCTGCCCCAATGTTTAGTCGGTTAGTCAATGATAGGTAAGATTTCTTGAGGGAAGGGCAACCCAAGCCAGACATGACCACTTGGAAGGCCCTCATGGAAGGACTTGGGGGGCTGCAGTAAAGAGGGGGTGATGGACCCTCGCCCCCCAGCTATTCTGACATAGTCCGAGTCCCCATTTCCATCTGGGAGATGTCTCCCTGATCCCCTGCTTCCTGGCTCTAATTGGCTTAAGCCTGAAACTATGACAGGGGGCGGTGCAGCCCTGTGCTGGCCAGAATGGTTCCCCAGGTGATCCGGCATAAGAAAGAATTCGTAAAGTCCTGTGAAACCTGCTTTGCTAAGAGTGCTCTCATTTAAATGATAAGGGTCCGAGGAGGAAATGAGTATGTCTGCTAAAGTTTTTGCAACCCCCTTTCCTGACAGACACTGACTCAGATTAAGCCCTCAGATTTCTTTGAAATGTTATCCCTTGTTTGATCCTTGCCGCCTGACATACCTGTATTCTTGTGTATTTGAACCCAATAAAAGCCTAGTGAGGAAGGGGCTCTGGGTCCTTCTCCTTTGAGAAATCGACCACCTCTCCTCCCCAAGCAGTCATGTCTTGGTAGTTTTATTTTCTTCCGTGACAGAGGGATGAGGCTCTGTGGGTGGAGCGCCCCCCCCCCCACACATATTTGCAGGCACCAGAGGCAGTTCTCCAAGTCACGCACACTCATTGGGTTATGTCCTTGAACACGTGTCTCTGATGACAGTCTTTCAGCAGTCCCTGCCACATGTTGGAAGCACCTTCAGGTGGAGGCTGGATGGTTCCTTAAACTGTATACTTTGGGACTGAAAAGGTCACGGAGGAAAACATTCTAACACTTTCAAATGAAGGGGAGAATTCAATCCAGGAACAAATGGAGACAACAACTTTCTCTTCAGAGGAAAGTACCATTTTTGGGGGGGGGGGTCTTAAAACTGTTAATTTCAATCAAGCGTGACTTTTTGGTTGGCTGAGAGGTGCCCATAGCCACAGACTTCAGAGCCTTGAGAAAATCCTGCTGGTCCTTGGCAAGAGTAGACATGAGGAAGCCGGAGGACAGATGCCTTGAGGATGGCTTTTTCAAGATGTGCTGTGCATAATTCTTCAAGGGAAGGCGATGTTATTAAACCATCTGCTGTAGGTCATTTAACACATAATCCATCCACTAAAAGAAAGTAGTGCCTTTCTAAGTCAAGAGCAGGGAGAAAAATATGTCTTCATATAGGACCAATTCATATCTTTGCTGGCTGTGCCTGTCACTTTGAGTGTAAGACAGCATCGAAAATGCACAAACATGCAAATGCCTCAAAGAGAAAATATCCCCAGCTCCCCTGAAAGACAGACTGGGGAGGGAAAAAGGTGGAAAAAGACATTAATAGGAGGAATGGAGTATTTTTACTCCTTTGGAAACATGTTCAGTCTCCAAGAGCATTTTGGTCCTGTCTGTAGGTGACGGGACTTTGGCAGTGAGCCTGGGCTGTGTGTCCAGCTGCTTGGCTCACTGGCGGCACATGGCCAGGGACCGGGGCGTGTTGTGAGTCTGAAAAGGTCCTACACTTTTGGGGGAGGATCCCCTCTTTCCATTTTCATGGGGCTGCCAGTATTAATTTTTACCTTCCTGACTTGAAAACAAAATGTTACTAGGCGAAAATGTCCAGAGATGTAATACAATGTTCAAGAAACAACTCATTAAAAAATACTTAGTATTTGCAACTTACTCTTCACTTATGGTTTATTCTGGAGCATATTTTCGAAAATAAGTGGAAACTTTAGTCTAAAATGAACCCTATCCATCTAAATTTAACTTCAAATCACTAGATTTTCAGGTTGGTACAGAGCAAAGTGAATGTAAATTACAGTTGGCCCTTGAACAATGGGGGTTGGGGGGCCAATGCTCTCTCCACAGTTTAAAATTCATGTATAAATTTTGACTCCCCCGAAAGTTAACTACAGTTGGCTTTTGGGTATTTTGGGGGAATTGGCTTCAGGCTGAGTCCTTTCCCCCACCCTCTATAGCTACCAAAATTCGAAGATGCTCAAGGTCCTTATACAAGATGATATAGATCAATGCAAATAGTCAGCCCTCTGCATCTGTGGACTCCCAGTCGGGAATGGAAAATACTAATTTCCATCTGCGGTTGGTTGAATCCCTAGATATGACACCTGTGGTCATAAAGGGCCAGCTGTATTTACTGGAAAAAAAATCTGTGTGTAATTGAAACTGCTCAGTCCAAACCTGTGTTGTTCCGGGTTCAGCTGTATACATGGACATTGGAATTTATTCATCACAGTAGTTAGATTAGTATACTTATTTTACCTGATGGGATAGGTGAGTTTAAAACGTGAGCATACAAAAGGTGATTGTGTCGGTTTAATGGCATACTGTTCATTCATAACTCCTCAAAATCAAATAAGCATAGTACAACAAAAATTTGGTTCAAACATTCTGAATATCTGTGATGATGATCAGCTCATTCACAGTTTTCCTTCCTTCCTTCCTTCCTTCCTTCCTTCCTTCCTTCCTTCCTTCCTCTCTCCCCCCCCCCCCCAAATAGTATTGTGTTTGTGTCATTTTCCAGGAAGTATGCAGAGCCCCAGACAACACACAGGGACTAAGGCAGCATGCTCAAAGGCCACACAGGACTCAGGTAGACTAGTATTAAACAAGCCATTACCACAAAATACAGTAGATCCTGTGATAAGACAAGGAAAGTTGTTATAAGAACATATAGGAAGAAAGATACAAGAGCATGTAAGGAAGAGTTCCAGGGTGGTGGCTGGTCAGGGAAACCTCGCTAGAGAAGGAAGCATAAGAGACTAAGCTAAATTCGCTGGCCTGCGCGATGGGCTGCAGCCCACACTCTCTCCTTTCATCTTACCGGGGACATTTCTATGCGGAGGCCAGCAGTGAATAGTGCCACCTAGGAACCAAAGGTCTGTAACTCCCTGTTCTTTAACTTAAGGGCCTTGACCAGAGCTCATTTTCCTTGTCTTTGCATAAATAGTATTTGGTTGTATGGCACTTAGCGGACAGACACCTTAAGATTCTCATTCTCTATCCTGCCAAGTAGAGGGAGAGGTTGGGGTCACTATGTCATCAGCTTGTGTTAATCACAGTTGGAGGAAAATGAATTACTATACTGCCCACGATGCATATGAATTATGGCACCAGCTCTTTTGCATATTAGGACTTCATAAATTCATTTGTGAAATCAAATGAATCTGGCTGTGACTCGAAAACCTGTATTTTAATTCCTGGTACCCTGTTGTTCAGTGTTAGTGGGCCTAGATAAGATGTCTGCAGTAGTGGCTTTCTGCGGGAGGGTGCGATAACCTTGGAGAGGTCAGTGGGAGCCATTGATAATGATGTTGAAATCAGTAATTGGAAAATAACTGGAAGGTTTCTCTCTACAGACACACACAGAGCTTGGGAACAATCAGGAAGAGTTATTCCTGATTCACAGGATTTGTGCAATCATCCTATTAGAAAAAACTTCTAAAGCAGGACCAGATGTATAGGGTTAAAGGGACAAAGTCATGAGATGTGGGAATTTGGCTAGGAGCCCAGAACAGGAGAGGTGGAAAAATGTCTTGAGGGGTATTTGGAGAACACTGCAGGTTGGGGTTTGAGGAGCTACAGAGAAAGTTTCAAGTTGAATCTCTAGTGAGCATCTGGGCCTGGGTGGCAAAGGGCCTCAAGTCTCTAGGATAAGAATGGCTAGAAGATATAGTCCAGCTTTTGACTAATGGTATAAATTTAAGGCAACTTGAAAGTTAGTCCCAAAGACCCAAATGTTGCTGCAATTATAGTACAGCAATTTTACCAGCTGCATGAGGGAAAGAGTGGCTGAACTGAGTGATTTTTTTCAACTTCAACTCAGCTGAGTAATGACATGAAATGGGAAGGGCCTGGAATCCTTAGTCTACGGAGGAGAAATTATTTATGAAACTGTGGATAGTGGCAGCAAATTGTTTCCCATATCAACAGGGTCTCTCCCTGTCATGTTCTGGGGCCATGTTTCAGCTTGAACACCAAGTCTAGCCACTAGCCAGTCACTCTAGTTAGCGATGTGCCAGAATACGTGCTTGGGCGTACTCTGTCACTTTGTGCCGTGCGAGGAGGCACTCGGAAGGGAGACCTGGTAATCCACACTCAGTCATTTCCCACCAGCAGATGTGTGGGAAGCACACAGTGCAACTGTAGATGACAGGAGACTTTTTTAGGAAGGGATCAAGAGTGAGGCCCAGAGGTGTGTGTTGCTCGTGTCTTTCTGAATTTGAAAGAGTGAATCTATGTTATACGGATGCAAGAAGGTGTAAACTTTCCACTTCATTGGACTTAATTAGGAAGGAATTCTCAAGAAGATGTTGTCAGCCCATCAATTCACCTCCTAGGATAATCTTAGCAATTGAGATGTTCTCTGGACTCATGATGTCCTTGGTCTGGGGGTGTGAGAGATGTGACCCCTTGGCTTAGTGCCACCTTCTATCCTCAGCCAAATGAGAGGGACTTCAGGAGGATCTCTTTTGAGCTTTGAAAGCCATGCCTTGTGGTTGGGAGACATAAAGAACTAGTGCCAGGCTTAGGACCAAGAAAACTCAGGTAGGTCATAGCCTTGGATGGGTCTGACTGCAGGAGGCAATTGGAAGGTGAGCAATGGAGGTGTGGCCAAGAAAACTCTTATGTGAAAGTCTTGGTTTGTCCAGGACTGTGGAGTTTCCTGATTCAAGGCTCTTTGGATAGTAAGACCAAGAAAGTTTTGGGCAAACTGGGATGATTCATCACCCTATGTATTGTGCTAACAGTGACCTATAGTCCCAGCATTTGTAAGGGAGGCCTGAGCGTTTCAGGTGGTCTAGATACGAGCCACATGGAAGAGAGTGCAGGCATAGGGTCATCTTGAGTCCTGTCCAGTAGGGCCACCTGGAGGAGCAGGGGGACCCCAGTAGAAGCATTTTGAAGTATAGCCAGGGGCTGAGAAAGGAGCTCAAATGGCCTCTGGGAATAGATATTTACTTGACCTAGGGTAGTGCAACTATGGGTCCGTGGGACCTAGCAGGGAACCTCTGAAGAGCCAATGAAAGAATCCCTGGAGAGAAAAAGTCACCTTTATCAGTCTTCCGGGTACCCGTTGGGGATGTGACTTTCACTAGCTGACCAGCCCGGTGCGCAGAAGTCACCTAGTCGGGGAAGAACTGGCCCATCCTCACTCCCTCCTGCTTTATACCTTGCCAGGGCAAAGCAGCAGCAGCAGCTGCGAGTCAAGTAGTGGCAGAGATTGTTGGGTGAAATTGCAGAGAAGTGCCACGTCCCCTTCCCTTGCAGGAAGGGAATAAGACATAATACTAAGTCAAGTAAAGATAAAATACTGAGTCGGGTGGTGTGATATCTTGAACTAGACATTCTTATGTCTGCATTTATCACTGCATTAGCTTAAAGTAACCAGAGTTTACCTATTGCCCAAGAATCAGCAATTATGCCTTGCACCAAAGGCATAATTATCTAGAGGCAAAGGGGGACAATGTCCCCCGAATGCAGTTAAAGGGGATCCGAGAACCAAAAATGAATTTATATAATATCTGTAACACAAAGCAGCTCTAGAAATCAGGCTGTTGGTATCCTCATGAGAAGACACACAGTAAATAATACAGAAAACACCAGGTCCACTCTGAGACAGTAATGCCTAGGCGTGTCAGTATGTACCAAGTGTCCTGGGTATCAAGCACACTTCTGCTTTAGCCTTTTGTTTCTGCTTTGGATGGATCCGGACTTGATATCTGTGTGCACTGCTATTTGGGCTCCTTACAGTGGGTGAACTTGATATTTTCAAGGCCACACACTTCACAGCAATCTGTAGGCTTTATCTTGCCATGGGAGCAAATACGCAGGTGTCTGGTGAGCCTGCACTGCAAAGACAAGAGTGAAAAAGCTTCTCTTTTCCAAAGAAGCATCCAGACCGTTTATCACAGCCAGAAGCAATGCAGGGAATGACTGTAACAAACAAATGAATGAGTGCCCAATAAATCATGGTAGCTTGATTAATCAATAGACATTGATTTTTTTAGTGATATTTCACATTCCCTCCCTTTCCCTTAGCTAGGAGATTTACACAGGCCACTGGATGATGAATTTATCTTCCATTCTTTGGGGCTTGTATTTGACCCATTGTAACAGAAATTGATCATTATCGAAATGTTGTTTTGGCTGGAATGTTGTAGTTCGCTGTATTACAGTGTCTGGAATTGCTGGTACAGGCACCATCATCTCTAATTACATCTTTTTATAATACAGACTCGATTCTTATCAGAAATCCCCCTGGGGTTTTCTTTCCCAATTATATGCCAATGAGAAAAAAATAGCAGTAATGGTAACTCTCCAAAGAGTAGGGCCCTATTAGTGAAGATGGTTGTTTAGCAGTGGCTGGCGCCCTCTATAGGAATCTTACAGGAAAGAAAAGGCCAGAAACTGCAGTGATGCCCAGTGCTTTCTCTTCTTCCTGAGGAGGAAGGTTCTCAGTTCCACAGTAGGGAGTATGGATTCCTTCCTACTCTCCTGGAACTGGGGTCATGGTTAGGTAGAATGTTTGTGTGCTTCTCTTGGAAGAGAGTAAAAGGGGAAGGTAATTTACTACCCTTGGCACCTTGCAAGCACATTCCTAGCTCCCTCTGTCTCCACGCTGACCTCCTTGTGAGGAGTGGTCAGCCTGCATTGTGGAGCTGGGGCAGCCTCCTCACTCTCCTTGGTCCAAGGCCACCTTGAAGGATGCAATACCAATCACCCAAAGTTTGAAGTAGTGAAATGTAGAAGACAACCTAACCACATGATTTCTAGTGGTGGGGGCGGGGGTTGTGTGTGTGTGTGTGTGTGTGTGTGTGTGTGTGTAAAATGGTACTGGATATTTGCTAACAAATAGTGATCGCTTGTAATGCTGCTTTATATACCTTAAAAACATATTTTTTAATTAAAAAATTTACAGTCTCTCAGCTGGTCTTTTATCTTTGCCCATACCTTCCTATTCTGGTCTCTCTCTTATTTACTTTAAAACATTTCTAAAATCTCTTCTGAATGCCCACAAAAAGCCCAACCATAGTTAATATAACAAGAACAGTTCATACAACATCACTGTTACCTGGCAGCCAGGGAGAGTGGACTGGAATGCGCAGGTGTGAACAATGGTGACTTCACTGTACTAGTCAGTGGGGGCAGTAGACGCCATTGAGTGAGCATGTGTACTGTGTGGCCGTCACATTCAGAATGACTGAGCAAGTAGAGAGATGAATCTGCATCCAATTTTGCGTTAAGCTTGAACATTCCTCTATGGAAACTATTTGGATGATTCAGAAGGTCACAGCTATGGGCAAGGGTTGTTTGGCAGCTTCATCATGACACTGCGCCTGCTCATGCATCACGCCTCATGCAGTGTTATTTTGTGAAACGTCAAATCACCCAGGTGACTCAGTCCCCATACAGCCCAGACTTGGCTCCCTGTGACTTCTGGCTTTCCCCCAAACTAAAATCACCTTTGAAAGGGAAGAGATTTCAGACCCTCAGTGAGTTTCAGGAAAATACAGTGGGGCAGCTCATGGCGATTGGGAAAACTGTGTGAGGTCCCAAGGTACCTACTTTGAAGGGGACTGAGTGTCATTGTCCTGTGTACAATGTGTCTTGTACCTTGTATCTTTTTTCAATAAATGTCTATTTTTCATTACATGGATGATACTTTCTGGACAGACCTCATATACTCTTTTCCTAGATTGACCTATCCTATCACAAGATTTAAATACCATCCAAGTGCTGAGGACTCCCAAATATTTATTCATTTTTTTATCCATGCCCAGACTTGCACATCTAGTTGCTCATGTTGCATCTCCACTTAGATGTCTTGTAATCATCTGTCTACCCTCAAACCGATTCTCACCCAGGCTTCCCAATTTCAGTAAGTGTTATTTTTATTGACTCAGCTTTCTTTTAAAAAAATGTTTATGTATTGATTTTATAGAGAGGGAGCAAGAGAGGGGGACATCAGTTTGTTGTTCCAGTTACTTATGCAGTCATTAGTTGCTTCTTGCATGCACCCTGGGTGGCCATTCCACCCACAACCCTGGCACATTGAGAGGATGCTGTAACCAACTGAGCAACCTGGCCTACTCTGACTTAGCTTTAAACCAAGAATTACTCAATGAATCTTCCTTCTTTTTTAAAATCAATGAATCTTTACAGAACTGACAGTGAGGCTTTTTATAGGGTAAATCTAACTGCTTCATATTTAAAGTATTCCAATTTCTTCCCATGGAGCTTAGAAGATAATCTAATTAAGATTAATAATCTTAATTGTGGTCTTTAAGACTGATCCTGGTCTGGTTGCTGCCTGAAGGTCAGGCCTCTTTTCATTCTGTGGCACCCTGGGTATTCTGATCAGCCCTCTTTCCCTGCACACACTGTGTTTTCTGCCTTGGAATCATGCCCTTCTTGTTCCTTCTGCCTGGAACCTATTTTTTTGTCCAATATTTCATCTCAGGTTAAATATCACTTCTTCAGAGATTCAGTTTCTAAGTCTGCTATCTACATCAGGTCCCCTTCTTGTTCTCAAAATTTATTTCCTACACACCACTAATCTCAATACGTAATTATCTTCATTTATTTGTTTGCTCATTTGTTTTGTTTTTCCCCTTTTAAGTGTATTTTGTTGATTATGCTATTAAAGTTGCCCCATTTTTCTCTTTAGCCCTGCACGACCCCTCCCTGCACTATTCCCCCACCCCTTGTCCATGGGTCGTACATACAAGGTTTTGGGGTTCTCCATTTCCTATACTATTCTTTACCTCCCCCTGTCTATTTTGTACCTACCATTTATGCTTCTTATTTCCTGTACCTTTCCCCCCATTCTTCCCTCTTCCCCTCCCCACTGATAACCTCCCACGTGACCTCCATTTCTGTGATTCTGTTCCTGCTATAGTTGTTTGCTTTTGTTTTTGTTTCTGTTTTTAGGTTCAGTTGTTGATAATTGTGGGTTTGTTGTCATTTCAGTTTGTTCATAGTTTTGATCATTTTCTTTTTCTTAAATAAGTCCTTTTAACATTTCATATAATAAGGACTTGGTGAAAATGAACTCCTTTAACTTGACCTTATCTGGGAAGCACTTTATCTGCTCTTCCATTCTAAATGATAGCTTTGCTGGATTGAGTAATCTTGGATGTAGGTCCTGATTGAATACTTTTCTTGCCTGCAAGGTTTCTTTTGAGAAATCAGCTCATAGTCTTATGGGAACTCCTTTGTAGGTAACTCCTTTTCTCTTGTTGCTTTTATGATTCTTTATCTTTAACACTTGGCATTTTAATTATGATGTGTCTTGGTTTGTCCCTCTTTGGGTCCAACTTTTTTGTGGCTCTCTGTACTTCCTGACTTGTATGTTTATCTCCCTTACCAGGTTAGGGAGGTTTTCCTTCCAATTTCTTGCTCTTCTTCTTCTCCTTCTGGCACCCATATGATTTGGATGTTGGCACTTTTGAGATGTCCCAGAATCTTCTTCTTATCGCTTTGTTTTTTTTTTAATTCTTAATTCTTCTTTCTGTTCTGGTTGACTGTTCATTTCTTCCTTATGTTCCAAATTATTGATTTGAACCCTAGCTTTCTTCCCTTCATTATTGGTTCCCTGTGGATTTTTCTTTATTTCACTTAGTGTAGCCTTCATTTCTTCCCTTATGCTTTTGCCATACTCGGTGATTTCTCTGAGCATTCTTATCACCAGTGTTTTGAACTCTGCCTCTGATAGGTTGGCTATCTCCATTTGGATTAGTTCTTTTTCTGGGGTTTTGTTCTGTTCTTTCATTTGGGCCATGTTTCTTTGTCTCCTCAATTTGGCAGCTTCCCTGTGTGTGTTTCTGTGTATTAGGTAGAGCTGCTTTGACTCCCTGTCCTGGCACACCTGTTATGTTTTATGGGGCAGAGCCTTAGGTATTCACCAGAGTGGGGCAACCCACTGTTGTTCTGTATGTGGGGGAGGGAGTTGAAGAGGGGGTAATGACACTGCCTGGCTGCTAGAGGCTTGCTCGGCACTCACCCTGTTTCCAGTCACTTCACTCCCTTTCTATGTGGGAACTGTGTCCCTCTAGCTGTTGCCCTGGTGGTGGTTCCCAGCATGGGTGGGTTTGCGCATGTTCTAGAACTGTGCAGTTCCTTTTAATGGACTCTCCGGAGAGGTGAGGCCAGGAGTCTCTTCCACCATCCCAACCACAACTCGTTTTTACAGCCAGAAGTTATGAGGCTTTATTTCCCGGCGCAGGAACTCTGGGCTGTGTGGTCTGGCCTGAGGCTGAGATTGCTCACTCTCCAGGTGTCCCTTCTGACTTTTAGCAACCACACATGAGTGTGGGACGCCCCATTCACTAGCCACCACCATACTGCGTCTTCTCACCTCGGCTCCCGTCTCTGCCCCTCTTACCTGTCTGGATGAATGTGGCTTCTTTAAATCCTTGGTTGTTGGATTCCCATACCATTCAATTTTGTGGAAGTTCTGAGTGTTTTTTTTTTTGTTTGTTTGTTTTGAGGTCAGTTGTGATCCTTCTTATGGTTGTAAAAGGAGGTGAAGCGTGTCTACTTATACCTCGCATCTTGATCGGAGGTCCATTTTTTTCTCTGGAATGATCAGGTTTTTAAATCATTAAAATATACAGGTTAGGTGAACAGAGGTGGGAGTTAGTATTTCTTTGACAACTTTTTAAATATCTCCCATAGTTTTTGGATTATTCTGAATTATACCCTGTTTGATTAGTCAGTATTAGTGTCTCACATTTTCTTAGAAGTTTCTTTATTTTCAAAGTTATGAGAAAAATTTAAATAATTTTTTCAAAAATAAAGTAATATAATATTATTATAATAATATTTCTGTTTTCTCACTTTGGTTAACTTTACCAAAGTTTCGTCTGTTATTTTGTTAGCTTCAAAATAATAGCTTTTTGGTTAATTGAATTTAATGAATTCCTACATTCTAATTAATCTAGCTCTTCATCTTTATTAATATAATACTAATTTTCTTAAGTTTACACTGTCTTTCCTTTTTTCAGTCTTTGAGGTAAGTATCTTATTCATTTACATTCGTTTTAATAACAAAACAGTGGGCTAATGAATCTCCATTATGGAAAGTAAAGGTCAGTAAGTCTCATTTCCCATGTTCATTTGCAAAGGCCCCTCTGGTAAGGATGATCAAACAGGAAAAGCAACAGGCAAAGTGTGGATTTTATCTTTTAGAACACTGGGGTTTATCTGATAAACTTTGGATGAATGACATAAAAATAAAAATAAATATAATACTTTATTTTCTTTGTGAGGTTTGAGAGAACATTGCTCTTCTAAAACAATAGCTGATGACAAAAAAAAATGGAGCAGCGTAAGACCAGGAATGATTCCGTAGTGGTTTTGTCTAATTAAAAGGATAACAGTGAATTGTACCTTATAAAAAACAAACTGCTTTATTAGAAGACAAATTCAAAAAATTCTACCAATTTCACAAAATACTATATAAAAAGTCAAGAAAAGAGACATTGAGGATGTGTATCTAGTATTCATATAATTAAACTGATATGAGAGAACAGGAGAAATGAAATAAAAATTATCAAAGAAGTTTGAAAATAATCCATAATGTTGGAGAACAAGTATAAAGCAGAATCATGAAACCTAACCTATGTTTAGGTAAAACCTCTTGAGATTTGGGGTTTTAAGGATAGGTGTTTAGGCAGAGTGGTCAGATTGCCTGGGAAGGTAGAATCACAAAAGCAAATTTCTCCCTGTACCTTTAATTGGCTGAGGGGCCCTTCCCCACTCTCTTAAAGGTATTCGCTTTATCCAGTAAGCAAATGCACCTGTATTAGGAGCAATAAGGTCCCTTGCTTGCTCAACTTACCATTTTACTCATGCCGGATGGAAGCCAGGGATGCTTCTGCAGGATCTGTGTGGATTCTAAAATCTGACCAGTTCCTGAGGCTTCAGTGTGCCTGAATTGAATTATTACTGCTTTCTAGGAGCAAATAACACTGCTCCTCTTCTGTAAAAGTTGAGGGATAGAGAAGGGGGTTAATTGAGTTACATTAGGGTTTTTGTTTTTTTTTTTCAATTATTTGGTTTACACATGTTTTTCCATAATCTCTAGTGGTGTAGTTTGGTAGGCCTTTGCCTCAATCTGGTTTAATATGTTATAATTTATGAAAAGTTTTCAAAACTTTCTGGCATGTGGATGGCACTCAACAAATTTCCAGTGATGATTGTTGATTATATTTCTTTAGAGCAGGGGTGTCAAACTCATTTTCACTGGGGGCCACATCAGCCTCACGGTTGCCTTCAAAGGGCCGAATGTAGTTTTAGGACTGTATAAATGTAACTGCTCCTTAACTAGGGGCAAGGAGCTCGGTGCTGCCGTCGGGGTAGAAACAAGGTGCTGGGCTGGATGAGACAATGTGGACGGCCGGATTCGCCCCGCGGGCCTTGTGTTTGCCTCCTGTGCTTTAGATGCTTGAATGGAAATCTGCAGAGGAAGTGGAAGTAACACCAGGGACTACTATTGCCGGCTGGACCAAAAGTCTTTCAGATGACTTCTTGTGAAGACCCTTGCCTGTGTGTCTGTGCCTGTGTGTCTGTGCCCCATGCGTCCTACACGGAGGCTGTTTGGAGAGGAAAGGGTGGCTTTTGGTTTGGATGTATGGTCCTGAGACTTTTTTTTTCCTATGTGATTACCTAATTATCTGTTTAGTTTCTATAATAAGTGCTGTAACTACAATTTGTGTATTTAAGAACTTATAAAAACTAACAATTACTTTCTGGAACTTCACAAGTTTATTAATCAATGTTGATTTAACAGTGAACCTTTTATGAATTATTGTTACATAAGTAAATGTTGTTCACTTAATTCAAAGATGGTCCCCAGTGTGTGCATGTGTATGTTTGGTACTATTTTCTTTTTGTTGAAAAATGAAGATGAGGCTTATATAGCGAAGTAAGCAGAAATTTTTGTACTTAACAATTTTGTTGCTGGAAGGGTCCCCTAATTTCTCGAGCCCTTGGAAAGATTTCTCACTGTGCATATTAAAGAGCAACTAAAGAATATAGCACTTTTTCCTGATAAAAAGCAGCTTTTCCTCCTTGCGTCTTTCGAATACTATCTGTAAAACAATAGCAACAACAGGCCAATCTGTGCCCTTAATGTGGATTGGAGACTGTGCAGGGAAAGACACTAGTTGTTTTCTTTCATACAGTTTTAGGCATGAAAGCTACCACCATGTTGGGCAAATATATATAGTATTTGGGGAGAGAAGTATTTGTATGTTCCAGGTGTTGATAAAATCCAATGACAATTATTAGCTCAAAACCAGTAAGAAACATATATGTGAAGACTGTGCCCCATCTAACCTATCCTTTCATTAATTGCAACTGATAGAAGATAAACATCTCGGACTACATTGCCATTCAAATCGTTGAATTGAAGTTCATGACTAGCTCCTAGGGTCACTCACCCATGGGTTCTCTGGGAGGAATGGATTGGGACTCACAGTTAGGTGTCTCTGGAGTGGCCCTGCAGTGTTTAGGTGAAGAGTTGATATTCTGGACATAAAACCAGTGATCCCAAGGACACTGAAATGAAGCATCTCATTAACAACAAATTACTGTACCCTTGTATGTTAAGTCTATCAGGAATTTCATAATGCCATTTTTTCTTATTTTATTTTTAAGATTTTATTTTTTTGTTTTTAGAGAGAGTAAAAGGGAGGGAGAAAGAGAGGGAGAGAAATGTTGATGTGAGAGAGAAGCATCAATTGGTTGTGCCCTGCCTGGAAACCAAACCAGCAACCCAGGCGTGTGCCCTGACCAAGAATTGAACTGGTGATCTTTTGTTTTGCTGTGCGACACCCAACCAACCAAGCCACACTGGTCAGGGCACTCTCCTGTTATAGATAGATGTGTCTGCCCATGTTGACGCTTCAGGTTTTCCATATACATCTTTTTTCCAACAAATCTGTGGCTTCATCATTTCCACCTCAGCTTCTTCACTTTTATTATTGAATCTTTCACTTGTCCTACATCCACTCTAAGGTATTCAACTGTTGGTAATCAGTTCACAGTCCTCTTTCCAAGCAAGACTGAGGAAGACCAAAAAAGACACAAAAAACAACTGGCAGAGGTAGGTGAGGGAAGAGTCTGACTTGGGGCCAGTTGGGTGTCCAGAGCCTGTCTGTGGTTCTCTCGGGGCTCTGGCAGTGGCAGCAGCACTATTCTTCATCTAGGCCTAGGTCCAGAGGGCCCCACGGTGGTTATGGTCCTCTGTGTAAGAGTCACATCATGATCAACCTGGAAAGAATAAAAATCAAGGTCATCTGGGACTCTACTGATTAAGCATGACTTTTATACCTACAGACCAAATCATTTATATTGCAAGCATTTTGTTTCGAGAGAGTTTTAAGTTTACTTTTTATTCTTTTATTAAAAATAATTTTACTAATTTTAAAAATGGGAATGGGGTGAGTTAGAATTCCTACTATCCAAATAAATTATGATCATTATTGTTTTCATAATGTTAATATTTATTTGTTATGTACCATTTTATAATATTTTTATTCCTTGGGCTTTGCTCAAGGGGTTGGCACTCTTAATTGGGGTCTTAATATTGTGACCAGTGAAATGCAAACCATCCAGGCCAAGTAGCCTGAGTTTCAAAGATTTGAGGAGCACAGAGTGATTTCTCTGAGGAGGACTTAGCCTGAAAATGACAGTAAGTCAGTCCCTGATATAAGCAAGTTGATCCCTGGACTTAAAGACAGTGAGATGCCAAATGGAACCAAGTCTTGCTTCTCCTGAGTCCATCTGCCTCAGTTTCAGCTTAAGTATCACTAGAGCAAAATGTGAGTGCAAACACAGTCTTGACTTTTATGACATTGTTCATGCAAACCAAGGTGAGCGTTATTGGAGACTTCCCACCAAAGTAAAGCAAATACAGTCTTTACTTCCTTTTGAGCCTTCCAACCTCTAATTGAAAAGCCTGGCTAAGGTTCCAAAACCTTGGAATGCCTCTCGCTGAGTTAGAACCGGGTTGAGTTCCATAGGTGCACAGTGAGTATGGCCTTAACCCTAGAATGACATCGCAGTCTCTGGCACAAGCCCTATGATCAGTCCTGAATTGAACCTTTCTTCGCTGAATTCAGGCTGCTTGGTTGGAGTTTTTTTAAACCATGGTACCTGGCCCACCTTTCCCAAGTCTTCATTCCTACTCAGGGCCTCAGAACTGCTGTCAGCTTTGTCCCAGTACTCATCTTTGCTACATTCTCCATTTAATTCCTGAGATCCACTCCTTAGCCTTTTCTACTCTCTTCGTAACTCCAGAAGGCTGACCTTTACGAACCGACTGCATCGTCTGACTTTCCATGGCCTCTAGTTTCCAGTTAGGTTCCAGTGCCGCTGAGAGGCACTGGTGGAAGCCGGAGGGTGGGGTAAGAGAGGTTGGGATACTTATTTCCCAGCCTCTCTTCTTGTTTGGCCAACTCTTGGCAGTGGTTGTTTTCTACTACCTCATGTGGTTGTGGTTCTAAGCCACCTCTCCTGTCAGATAGCCTTTGCCTACTGCTACAGTTTTTCCTGGGTTCCAGTAACTGTGCCCACTCACTCCCTGTGGTGGGCTGAATAATGGCCCCCAGCGTTACCCATATTCTATGCTCTAGAACTCATGAATATCACCCCATATGAAAAAAAAAAGGTTTTTGCAGATGTTGTTAAGGATCTTGACATGAGAGGTAATTTAGGATCATCTAGGTGGTCCCTAAATATAATCACAAGCATTCCTTTAAAAATTTATTTCTTTATTTCTAGAGAGAGAGGAAGGGAGGGAGAAGGAGAGGGAGAGACAAATTGGTGTGTGAGAGAAACATCTATTGGTTGCCTCTTGCATGCACCCTGACCTGGGGACTGGTCACAACCCAGGCGTGTGTCCTGACTGGGAATCGAACCAGCAACCTTTTGCTTTGTGGAATGATGCCCAAACAACTGAGCCACTCCATCCAGGGCACAGGTATTCTTAAAATAGGGAGACAGAGTGAAATGTGTCTCTAGATAGATGAGAAAAGCCAGGTGATGGAAGCAAACTCTGAAAAAGTAGATGCCACACTGCTAGCTTTAAAGATGAAAAGGGACCACAGGCCCAGGAATGCAGGAACCGCAGCTCTAGATTCTGCCAAAGGCAAACAAATGATTCTCTGCTTGGGCCTCCGGTGGGTGACCAGTGCTGCTGACACCTTGATTTTAGCCCAGGAAGACTCTTCTGGTCTGCTGGCCTCCAGAACGGAGATAAACAATTTCTATTGTTTTTAAGCCACAAAGTTTGTGGCAATTTTTTTCCAGCAGCAGTAGGAAAGTAATATATTCCCCTCCGCTTCCAAGCCTAGTGAAAATACTTCCTGCTGTTACTAGGTCCAGGTGGCTTTACCACCGCACATTGGTCTTCCTTAACCTGCCGGCACCTTTGGAAGGTATCCCATTCATTACACTCTGTTGAGTCACCCTCTAGAGCATCCTGCTGGGACCCTGACTGGTACACCTCCCTTCCTCTGCCAAGGCCAGGAGCACAGGACTGGAAAATCTCATTTTATTTTCAGTGAGTTTCAGGAGGGCAAGGAAATGAATTTTGCTTTGTTGAGCCTGTTTTATAAATGGATTAATTAGTGTAGAAACACTGTCAGTCTGTATTTTGGAAAAGTTCCACTGGAGCAAGAAGCAAAAGAATTCTAAAAGGATGTCATGTGTATTTGGGCAAACGTACCATATGATCTGCCCCACGCATGATCTCGTCAGGCTTACATGAACAGTCTCTGCATTGTGAAAGCAAGTGTTTACTTGGCTGACCGCAACAGGAAAATGAAATAAATGACCCTCACTGAAAGAATTTATTTTTAATATGTTTCAGATGGTATGTATAATTTGAATACAGGGTTTCTGAAAATGTTTTCTTATTTATTGCTGGCTCACAAGTACCCAGTCTGGCAAGTAAGGATCATCAGCTGTTATCGGTCACACAGTCTGAGAGTTGACTGCGTGGCATTTTAGTCCCACTCCAGACATTTCAAGTGAGGTTCTGGTTTTGCAACTGGAAAACATGAAATGATAGTAAGCCGAGGTCTAGAGTTAGTCCATAAGCTGGAGAACTATTATACGTATGCCCCTAAAGAATAACAAAATGTGTTCTTCTCTAGAGGATTAATTTAATAGCCTTTTATAGATCAGAACCAAGCAATTACTCCCAAACCCCAGCTCTTCCGCCCTTTCTCATTGCTTTGTTCCACTATAAAAAGCTTTTGTACGTAGTGCTGGGCACTGAGCGGGGATCGTGGGCACACACTATCCCTAAACTCCAAGCTTTGATCTTTTGCTGCAGCTCCTCTGTTCTGAAGAGAAAGCTTTACTAAGTGAAATGAAACGCAGCGGACAAGACTTTAAAAGCATATAAAAGGATGTTTTGTGAGTGTTCAGTGAAATATTTATCTTTCTTTTAATTACGGGACTCCGGATGGATTGATTTTCTGCAGTCCTCCAAATAATATAATTTCCACCCCTTATGTTAGAAGTTGACTGCTGCCCAGCATTCTTTATGAGCGTATTTATTTTGTTTATAGCACTCATTACTAGTAAAATGACCCTGTTTAATATATTTATTTGTTTTTGAAATCTGCCTTCCCCACAGGAATATAAACCCACAAGGACTGGTACCGTTCATATCCCTGGGTCTTTGAAAGTGCTTGGTCTACATAGGGATGCAGAAAGAAATTTGTTAATGAATCAGGATGTGATCAGCTCTGAGCCTTTACATGGTCAAGATGATCGCGTCATAGGTTATCTGGTGACAGCTATGTCTGCAACGCTGCATGTTTCTCTGAAAAGAACTACATTGGGGGAAAACCCCAGCTTAGTATGTTGGGCCAGTAAGTGTGTCCCAGACAGACTTCACCATCAAAGTGGACCTGGCGTCAGGGCCATGCACTGCCCTTCCAGAAACATTGTATCACTCAGGGTCGGGGGTTGCACTGCGACCGCTGAAACTTTAGCTTAAACAACTTAAAAAACGTTTCACAACGTCTACCCCTTGTACTCCTAGGGTAGGATCAAGGATTAGAAAGCTCTAAGAATTTCCCATCTCAGTAGAAAATTGGCTGTCACATGGAACGAGATATATACTAACTGATTTTGCCGTGCAATTAGGTTCTTAATGAAAGCCGCATAAAACAAAACTGCACCTCCCTGTAGTTCATTTGCGCATCTTGTACCTGGAATAAAATGTAACTGCTGTAAATCTTTAAGTTGGATTCAATAAAGCAATAATACTGTACTGTGCAAACAGACCATTTAGCTTAACCACTGATTTGTTACACCATTAACTTGTCCTGTGCCTTGTCCCAGGGCTTTTTGCTAACTGAGAAGCTGTTAACTACTGTAATGAACAGATGCATTACAGGGGAAAAACCCCTTCAACTGGGAAGGTAGTGATGTCACTGACGGGTCTTAAAGGTGGCCATTGGATAACGAATTGATTTGAAAGTTACTAAGGTTTAAATGTGGAAGCATCATAGGACCTTAAAAAATCGCTTTAGAAATGAAATCAGCCAAAGAAAAGGCATGTAGAGTTTTGTCAAGGTGTTGCAATTTGCACATTACGTGTTAGATTTCTTAGCCGCTACTTTAAAAAATCTCTGTAGTCAAATTACATAGTTTGGAAATGTAGTACTATTTATTACTAGGAAAAGCAGCCATGACATTTATTCTCTCTTTGTGACCAGTGTACTCTCTGATGTAAAAATATCCCTCACATCCTCTGAGGAAGTAGAGGAGGCTATGGAGACAGTCCATTCGGAATTAGAATAACGTGGCTGGAAAGGTAGCATGCTCAGGAAGGAGTCTTTGTAAGTGGAGTAGGGAATAGGTGTGCCTGTCAATCACAGGTCGTGCAGCCCGGACATCGACACCAGAGACAGTATCTGCTTGTCTTGATGTAGCAGTTTTTTGTGACCTTTTACAAAAATGTGATCTAAACCCTTCATTTCACAGAAGAAATGCTATTGTTTTCCACTTTGAGTGTTTGTAATATCCAAGGGCCCTTTTCTCTTGCAAAGCAGGTTCATCTCAGAGTTCTTTTGGAAAGCAAGCTAACTGGAAGTTTTTCATATGTGATTTCCTACGATTGTATTAGTGTCTCCTTTCTCAGAAACATATGAAGTGAAAAAAAAAATGAAGCTGTAAAATGTTGCAGGAAAACATCCATGAATGTTTATATAATCCCAGGGAGGGGGAGGTGTTTCTGAAAGGTTTTCTAAACATGGCATTGAAGACAGAATTCCCCAGTGAAATGTTCATGCACTTCTACTACATAAAAATTAAAAACAAGTTTCTAAGTGCAAACTCACCGTCAAGTTAAAAGTCAAAATATAAACTGGATAACAATATTGCTACAAAAAAGGTTAAATATTAGTTTGCTAACTTTAAGAAACACTCATAAATAAGGAAAATTAAAATAAACTAAATATCTATCAGTGGGGGGCAGATGAAATAAATTATAGCCCTCCGTAAAAGAAAATAAAAATATGTCATTGTAAAAATTAGAATTTGATATAGGACATGGAAAGATATTTATTATATAGTGGAATGAAAGAGGCAGTTATATAATAGGCTGTGTAATATAAGTATATTTCTATTTTCATTAAATGTTAAATGGTTATAAAAGAATCCTGGAAGGTTAAACAATAAAATGTAATGATCATCTCTGGTTGGTAATATTTTAGGTGATTTTTAGATGGCATTCTAATCTATCTAAGATGAACATGAATACTTATGGAAAATTAAAAAGAATGACATCAAGGTGTGTTAAATACACTGCGGGTATATCTTAGAGGTGAGGCTGTTGCTTCAAAACATTCTTTCATGTTTCTTTGGTTTTGGGCAAATTACTGTGGAAAATCTTTTCAAGTTGATGCCTTTGGAAATCATATTAAATGTTCCAGATCCTTGGGGGCATAAGTTGATATTTAGAGTTTCTGTTGCTAGGTTATATGACAGTCCAATACAAGGAATTCTGCCCTCCTGGGATTTACAGATTCGGGGGGAAATGATGCAGCTGCTGCCTCTATCTCTGCACCAGAGAGGACCGCAACCCAGAAATGACACTGGTCATACACCACCATTGCTCGTGTGGGGTCATACAAAGTCCCTGCTCCTGTCAGGCTGTCCTAACAGCTCCGTGCCAGGAGCGTAGCCAAAGGAATGATTAATGGACAAAATTACATAAAAATGTCCTGTCACAAGGGGACTACTTTCCCTCTGTGTCTGATTCTGGTGCTCTACCGCTGGTGTTCTAAACAGGTGTTGATGGACCAATTCTCCCCCTTATATTGTTTTCTCTCTTCTTGCCATCCCCAGTGGAGGTAAAGCATTATGCATAACTACACTCTTAGTGAGGGTCCGAAGCCTGTGTTCAAATCTTGGCACTGCCGCTTGCTAATGTGCAACCTTGGGCAAGTCACTTAACTTCTCTGTCTTGGTTTTCATATCTGTAAAATGGAGTTGATACTATGACCCACCTCATAGAGTTGAAAGGATTAAATAGGATATGCATGTAAAGAACCAAGACAGTGATTGGCCTCTAATAAGTACTCAGTGAATGTTAGATATTATTATTAATTATTATTATTATTGCCACAGTGTTTCTGATTTGTCAAAAAAGCTCCCAAGTTTAGAGAATGTTCTTGGTCGTTGTACAATTCCATGAGTAGCCGAAAAGGGCTAGTTAATTCACATCCTTGGAGTTTGAACTCTGAGCTATCCTCTTTGCTTTCAATAATTTCAAAAACTCTAGGAGTTCAGATTGTTTTCTGTTTTCCAGATGAAAATGCTGAGGTTAATCAAGACCTGTTCTTTTTTCAGTCCCCGTAGCCCCTCTCCCTGTGCCCTCTGCCTGGCATCATAGTACCGCTTCCCCCAGAGGTCACAGCTGTGAATTTCAGTAATCCTCCCTGGCACCTCCCCTTCATCAGACGTGGTAATTCTAAGGGAGATTTGAAGTGTGCTGATTAAGTAGCACATAGCAATTGCTGATGGTTCTCCTGTGGCTTTTTATCACAGTTCCAGTAGGGAGATTTTGCTCCATCTTGGGGGAAAGTCCTGCTTAGAACTTCCTTTTCTTTTGATTTGGGATACTGCCTTCTGTTCACCCATCTCAGGGCAACTATTTTGCTGAATTTGATTTCCGCTTCCTGCTGCCACACCACATGCCTGCCCAAGCCCTTGCCTACTGCCTTCTCCTCCTCCCCAGCACTGTTTTGTCCACTTGTAGGCTGTCTATTGACAGAAACCACCTGCCTACTTGAGCCTCTGCCTAGTGGCTGTTGGCTCCTTCAGTGCGCCACTGGCCAATGCAGATTTTGTCCCTGCTGCAGAATCACTGGGTCAACAGCACGCTCTCTGTATTAGCTCTCTTAGGACCATGGGCCCTTCCAAATCTGTCCACGTTGCCAAAAACAAAGCTCCAGTTCTGGGATCTGTAGTCTGTTCATGTCAGAATCCTCTTCTGAACTCCCTTTGCGGCTATGACTGTGAGCCAATAAATGAGTTCCTTGTACCAGTTCTGTGAGTGCAGAGGCAGGTCTCACTATTGACCTGATTCACCATCACCATAGGAGCATCCTCGCATCTGTTCAGACACGGAGCCCGGGAATTATTGGTATGCAAGATGCTTCTCGCTTCTGAATGGAGAAGGAGGTCAACTGACCATCTCCACTTAAGCTCAAAAGGCTAAAATGGTCTCATTTTACTTCGAATGAAATTGTTTGTGAAACTGTATTGATTTCTCAAGCTTTTAATGTTTAAATATTTTTCATCAGCAGTCAAGAGGTAAAGATGCCCACAGAAGGCAGAATGTAGAAACGTCAATTCTCTGAGTAGAATGGAAAACCTGCATTGTTTGAAATTCTCTCGCCTGTCTCCTGTAAAACTGAGAACATGCAAAAATAACCTTATTTGCATATAAAATAGCTACATAAAATTGGCCTACAGCTTATCTCATGCTGTAAACACTAGGAAAGGAGAAACTCTGTGTCGGTGTGTACAGTGTATGTTGAAAAGTCTTATTAAACCTAAATTGTGCATTTCCATTCAGGAAAAACTTCTCCACTAATAGAAAACTGTAGCCATTTTGTCTGGCAAAACACTCTAAAAGGTCACGTGGTAGGAAGCATTTTGCGATGTTTATATAAGCTGTTGGTTATATTGCAAAGCAGTGTATTTAGTTAAAACACCATCTCTTAGCCTCCTGTGGAATGTGGTGGCTACGCAGCAGAGAAAGTGTCATTCTTTTTAAGGGTGGTCAGTGTCAACGACAGGGTAGAGAGAGCAGGAGTGGGCAGAGAGACTGCAGTGCAGACCGGATGCCTGTGAGAGCAGAGGAAGGGAGGAGGACTCCTGGGGAGGAAGCGTCTCAGGCCGGTATAGTCAAGTGGGCTCATTAGCAGGTTTCCATGTTGAGCAGCAGCAGCAGCCTGGAGAGTGTGGCCTCAGCCTGAGTGCTTCAGCAGATCCCACCGTGTGGCGTGGGGAGGCAGTTGGCTGACTGATAGATCTTTGCAGCATAGTCTCTCTTCAAGGGAGGTTGTGGTGTATCCCTCCGTGGCTGCCTTTGTTGCTATGGTAGCCATTTGCTGCCTTCACACAGATATTCCTGTGCTCTATCCAGCTTTCTAGCTGGTCCTAGCAGGAAGATTAATCTGATATATTGAATATTAATAACGTTCCACAGCAGTAAGCACACTCTTGAATCTTACTTGTTTTTATAAAAATTCTAATATAGTTTGGTGTCAAGGATCGGCAATCAGGCAACAGTTCTATCTGGAAGGTCTTTGCAAAATGATAAACTCAAGGAGAAACACAGTCGTTTGTCTGTTAAACTGGTTCTCTTCTCGTTTTCCTTTTGGGACAGAGCTTCTTTGGTACCTATTCCCCAACAAGTCCTAGTGGTCCACCAGAAATGTGAAACTCCTGTGGGGAGAAAGAGCTGCTAGATCATCAAGTCTTTGCTACCCAAACATCTTCTCTGCTGGTCTTTCCTAGATCTGGCCTCCCCATTCCAGACTGATTTTCCCACTGTCGAGGTTACTAATAGCTTTCTAATGATTTGATGGGCATAGGGGATACAGGAAGGTAGTGGGTGTGTAAGTAACCTCTGCCCGTACCAGCTTGAGTCACCTGAGGTCAGAGGGCACATGGAGAAAGTCAAAGCAGGGTAGGATCGAGGGTGGGAGGTAGGGATGGCTGGGGTGGGGGGCAGTGCTGGGGGGAAAATGGAGACAACTATACTTAAACAACAATAAGTAAAGAAAGAAAAAAGAAAAAAATTCTTTGTTTATAGGTGAAAGTGCGTAACAGATACTCAGTTCTGAAATGATCGAATGAAAAATGACAGAATGGCCCAGATGTGCATGGAAGCAGAGCAGAGCCCACTTAGGATGCGTCTGGTAGTGGCAGAGGGAGGACCTTGCTGGGCACCTCTGTGCTGTAGCTCTCTTCCTCTTACGAGCGCTAAGCAGGGGCATTTCATTATGGTGTCTAGTTGCTTCCTGGATGATGCTGAAAGACTGATGAAGTAATAAGAAACAGGTAAATCAGTTGTGAAGGCAGGGAGCATAATTATAAAAATCATGGATAGTTGGTGGGGCATTGGGCGATAGAGCAATGGTTAGTGAGCAGTGTTAGAAGGTGCAATAATACGATTGAAATGCTGTGGGCACGTCAGCCACATCTGATCTCCTGCCTGTTTGTTTGTTTGCTTGTTTGTTTATTTATTTTTAATCCTCAAGGATATGTTTACTGACTACAGAGAGAGAGAAAGGGGGAGGAGAAGGGGTGGGGAGGTGAGGAGGGGTGAAAGAGAGGGAGAGAGAAAGAAACATTGATGTGAGGAACGTTGATCAGTTGTCTCCCACATGTGCCCCAACTGGGGACTGAACCCACAACCTAGGTATGTGCCCTGACTGGGGATCAAACTAGCAGCCTTTTGGTGTATGGGATGAGGCTCCAACCAACCGAGCCGCCTGGCCAAAGGATCCTGCTTGTTTTTGTACATAAAGTTTTATTGGAACACAGTTGTACCTATTTCTTTACACATTTTTATGGCTGCTTTCTTGTTATAACAGCAGAGCTGGATAGTTGCTGAAGCCAAGAACAGTAATTATCAAGCCCTTTACAGAAAGCATTTATGATTTCTGAAATACAGGCTTAGAGTGGTCATGATGAAGACCCCTGTTATCAATTTTACAGTCTTTTTCTGGAAGCAGGAAGACTCTTTTGGAGGTTTCCATCGATACAGTTCAACGTGTTGGCAGCACTGGATCTGACCTCTTTCTTTCACCTGCCTCCTAGGTAGCTGTCCTCCCCTCAGTCTTCCATTTTTTCCTTATTTCTTTTCCTTTATGTGTCTCCCCTTCCATCTCGTCTGCTTTGTTCTCCATCCTCTGGCCATCCTTTTCTGTTTTTATGCTTTAAGAGTCTCAATTTCCGTTGTTTGTAAACAGTATAGATGCAATGTACTTCGCCTTCAATCGGTTTCCTTTCGGGCTGAGTGTTTCCACACCATGTCCTCCTAAGGCAGAGCACACCTGTATCCTCTCTTGAAGTACAGAATCCCACAGTGGCTTGCACACTAAATCCACTCACATCCCTCACTTTCGATGCACCTTGCTACGACCAGTTTATGTGCGTGTCACCACCTGCCGTTTAAATAATGGGCAATTTCACTGGCTCCGCATAGCCTCTGGCTTTCATGTCATATTTCTTTCCTGACCTCCTATAAAGAAATGCTTATTTTTCTTCTCCCCCAGGTTATTACAAATCTGGTCACTATTATAGCAGAACAATTTTCTAGCCCCTTCAGTTTTGCTTGTATTGGTTTTCAGCTCTATTTTATTTACATTGCTTTTAAAGTAATATGTGGGCATTTTCATTCATACAGGTGACACCATGAAAGAACACTGTGCTCTTTGTACTAAGCAAGTGATTTTTTCTCATTTGAGTTCCCTATTTTAATTAAGTAGCGTAGTAAGTAGTGTTTACTGGGAGAAATTTTACTGTTCCATGACTTCTACCATGATGATTATCATTTACCATGAGCAAACCAAAATAAAGAGCATTTTTAGACTGTCAGGTTAACCCAAATTTAGTTATGTACAACTCTTTGTTCCTGCACATCTCGGATCCAGTTCTGTTCAATGGATGTCTACTTTCTGCTGAACAGATTGGAAAGAAATTACAGTTAGTATCACAGTTTTTCCTTCAACCAGTTTTGAAAGGTTAAGTTATGAACAAAGAAAAAGTAAAACATATAGCATAAGCAGTTGAGAATTTTAATTTAAAGTAATGATAACATAATTATCTTTGCTAGTGTGCCACTTTTAAAATTGAAGAGCGGATCACGTTAAAATATTAAAAGAGAATTTCAATTACTTAGCAAGATTTTTTAATGGTTCATTGTATTGAAAACTAATTTTGAAGATCTTCATTAAGTGTTTCAGATGATGATTACTTTTATGAGTAAGAAGGAGGTGTTAGTTTATTTAGGGTTGCTGCTGTTGCAAAGATTGAGAATTTTGTTGTTGTTGTTGTTGTTCAAGTACAGTTGTCTCCATTTTCCCCCTGCCACACCCGCCCCCGCCCCACCCATACCTACTTCCCACCCTTGATCCTACCCATCTTTGGCTTTGTCCATGTGTCCTTTATATATGTTCCTTGATGACCCTTCCCCTATTTTCCCCCATTATCCCCCTCCTCCCTCCCCTCTGGTTACTGTCAGTTTGTTTTTTATTTCAATGTCTGTGGTTATATTTTGCTTGCTTGTTTGTTTTGTTGATTAGGTTCCACTTATAGGTGAGATCATATGGTATTTGTCTTTCACCACCTGGCTTATTTCAATTAACATAATGCTCTCCAGTTCCATCCATGCTGTCGCAAATATTGAGAATTTAATAAAGATTTCACTTTGAAGGAGGGGGTCCAGAATGGCAATTCAAGATTTCTTACTTCTTTTGGGAGTTCCTAGACCTGCTTTGGCTAATTTGACAGAAGTGCTTTCTGGACAAGCTGACCAGAGAGCTTGAGGCATCCAGCATAACCCAAACTTGACCCTGAGAACCCTTTCAACTCCTTGAATTGAACAAGGTCACAAAATATTAATATTTATGTTTTCTAATTTTATATTGAAATAACACTTTCATGAACATTCTTATATACCTGTTTTTCTTAGAGTAAATTAATTAAAGTAGAATTTTGAGTTCAAAAAGTAAACATATTTTTTAATCTTTTGATAATCATTGCAAAAATGCAAATTAGAAAACATAACAATTTAAACTCCTATGGCATTGTATGGATGATCTTCTTCCCCACTCATTCCTCTTCATTCAGCATTCCAACACTCATTACTTTTCAAAAATATTTGCCTGCTTGAGAAAAATGGCAATTTATTATATTAATTTTTGTCTCTTTGATAGTTAAAATGTAGATAATTTTTAATATTATTGCATAGACACATTCCCTGCTTCTCTTGTAGTGTTTACTCAGTTTGTGAAACTTGTCCGTCTCCTTTTATCTGGTCCAGCAGCTAAGAGTGACGGCTGTTCACACCAGCAGAAAACTCCTTGACAATGAGGATAATTCATCAGAATGGGTTACCCCTTTGAGGCAGTGGACTTCTCCTGGAAACATGTGTCTTTTGAGATTATTTTTTTTAAAAAAAGTTTTATTGATTGATTTGAGAGAGAGAAGAGAGACAGACAGACACAGACTTGCTGCTTCACCTATCTGTGTATTCATTGGTTGATTCTTGTTTGTGCCCTGAGCGGGGATCGAACCTGCAAACCTAGTACATGGGGACAATGCTCCAACTGATTGAGCTACCTGGCCTAGGGCTCAGAGAGATTCTTTAGGTTGCCAGAAGTTTGAAGTAGATGAATTTAGCTATCTATTCTTCCTCTGAAACCCTGGGATCCCTTTGAATTTTTGTACAAAAACATTTTGCACATGTTTTCATGTTTGTTTTCTGGAGAACTAAAAAGAAAATTAACTTTTGCCTCAATAGTTGAATACAGTTAGAAAATACCTGCCCCTTATAGCAAGTAAGAACCAGCAAGGTAACTTTTGATAATTTATGTAAGTCTGGACTCAAATGTCTACCCACAAGGCCATTAAGGGGAAGCCCTTCTTCTGCAATGGAAGCACAGACAGTAACTCAGCATGTGCAAATCTTGCCATTTATCGCGTACCTTTCTGAAGACGTACAGTAAGACAAGACAAATGGCAATAATTGTTTTACCCAAAACATGACATTAGGTATTTTTTCTGCTTCCAATGTAAATGGTGCATTTATAGTCTACTTAACACCAAAGGGCAATTTTTTCCTAATGAACACAAGAGCTGTAAAAAAAGTGTCGTGATATACACAGAGTGGTGACTAACTGATTTTAGTGGGATTATGCATACTTCATTCTTATTACCATAATTACTGTTTCCCTTGTTATGTGTTCTGTGGGTTTATATTCTCGTGGAGTGCTAAATCAATAGCAGCCTCATTAGGGTCTGAAAAAAGTTCCAGCCAAATGAACTTTCCCATACAGATGTAAAATAAATGGTCATAAATTAACATGAGGTTTTATTTCATGCTCTCATATAGCCTGAAATCACCAAGAACACATCTTTTCAGACATATGAGTAAATCACATTTAGGGGAAAAAAGAAACCAAACGAAGTAAAAACATAAAGAATGTGCTGTTTTGTCACTTTTCTTATTTCTTCCCCTGTTATTCTTACTTCTTAAGTGCTGTGTTGGAATCCTTGCTAGAATAAGATGAATTATTTTATAAGATGAGGTAACTTTTAAAATGGAAATAAAAGGATACAATACAGAAATTAAAAGCCTAAGGGTCCGACTTTGCCTATAGCTCTCATTATAGAGAGAGGGCTATTGAGAACTACCTTACAATTATATTTTTTAAAGAATCCTCTTGAGGCATATTCTCCATTTGGTTACTTCTTGTAGCATTCTCTGGTATCATTTCTATCACCAACATCACATACTTTATTCTGTGTAGAATAAAATTCTGTATAAAATATGTTGGCATTATTGCATTTCTGAGCTCACAGTTTCATGCTGATGCCAATGCTTCGGGTAGATGGTAGGCACCGCAGTATGCTAGGGTCCCAAGTCATGCCCTTCAGAAGTGTTACTGTCTCACTGTATTCTCGTAACTATCCAATAATGTAGATGCTGTTATTAGAACCTGTTTTGTGGATGAGCAAATGGCAGCTCCGAGAAGTTAAACAACTTGACCAAGGTTATCCACCTCATGAGAAACAGGACTGGGAGAGGAATTGAGTTCTGACTCCTGAGCCCACACCCTTCATCAATCTGTTACCTGCCTACCAACCATCTCAAAGAGGAAATCTGAAAATTGGCAGACATAAAGGAACTGGGGGCAACTGAAAGTGTGCATACATTGGAAGAGCCAATGACTAGTGTGTAAGCACATGAGGACACAGGAGAGCTCTAAGCAGTGGGAGGATGCTGAAGCTAATGCATCCTCTGGAGGAGGGTCAGCACTGTTAGTGGGCCCAGTTTCAGTCTGGAGTCCGCCAGTTTTCCTTTCCGTCTTTCCCTACCTGTGACTCTGCTTTCCTCTCTTTCTCTATTCCCTACTTCAGTAAGATGTCCAGTAGAGGTCGAAGTTCTTTGCTAAGATTTAGTGATAAGATGTAAGGTTCATTGCATGGTAATAACACTGTATTATTCTTACACTACATACACAGACCTTAAAGGTTTACGTATTGTAAAACTCTGCTAGAATTCTTTGGTCACCTCCTCTAACACTCTGGGAAGCTAATTTAAATTTTCAAAATAAAAGAGGTAAGGGACTTGATCAAGAAAGTCATTAAGAATTGAAAAGAACTCAAAGGCATCAAGTTTTAGTTTTCTGACACTTCACCTAGAACCACAGAGGTCCTTCAAAATAAAGTGGTAGCTGGATGGGGAGGATTCAGGTTAAACAGGAGAAAGGGTAGTGTTCGTGCTCCAGGAGAACTAGAGTAGCGAAAGGGATGTGGACTCTGGTTCTACTGGTTACCAGCTGAATGAATCGAGCCCGGTAGTGAGGATGTTTTCTCATCTGTAAAGTGGAGTTGATACGTCCAAACAATGCATACCTTTGCTTGTTTTTGATTTTTTTCAAAATGATTCCATACCATATTCAGTCTTCTGCATTTAATGTTTTGACTTCTCATTACATTGCCCAAGGATTGAATGTTTGAATATCCATAAAGTTCTTAGCACTGAACAATACCTAACAAGTAGTTGATGTTTAATAAATGGTAGTTTCTATCTTGCTTAACTCCTCATATCTTCTTTCCTGGTGATGAAAATAAGATGATTTTCACAACTTGGATACTGGTGAGTACTTGTTAATTCAAAGTGTTAGTTTGTAAAAGATCAATGATAGCATTCTAACTACTGTGGATGGGACACACTGTGCCCTTCCCGAGTGGTTTTGTGCTTGTTGTTCTTGTGTCACTTCTTCATTCAATCTTACAGTGTGTTTGTGAGGTGGGCGCAATTATTCCCTCTTTATGGAGGAGGAAGCTGAATGTGTATAATGCTTGTCCCAAATCACTCTGCACATATTCAACATCCGTGGTTCCCAGGGCCAAGATTACGTGAGCAAATTATTAAACGCTAAAATTAGTGTTCTTCTCACTCAAATATGTAATTGCATTTAAGGTCATTTTACTAAAACGATTACTGGGAAATTTATAAGTCTGAATTTTCTTCTTTACCTTATTAATTTTTTCCCCTTAACTTAAAAAATTTTTTAAACATTTGATTTTTTATATTAATTGATATAAAGGAAAGGTCATATGCACCATATGTGAAGGTTTTCAAGCAAGATAACACAAACACTTTTGAATCCTCTCCCAACTTAAGAACAAAGTCATCTCCAAGTATCTTCCCGTGTGTTCCTGCTAGATCTTCTCTCTCTCTCCTGTTTGTTTTTTCCTTTCTTTAAAATAGTTTCATTGTGTGTTAGTATCTCTCAACAGTGCTTAACTTTGCTTGTTTTTGACTTTTTTCAAAATAGCATGTTCTGTCTTCCATGTTAGATGTTTGACCTGGTATCTTGTTTCTTAGGTACTTTCTTGTGATCTGTTGTAGTAGTAATCATTTTCATCACTTTATCATACTGGACCATATTTTTCAAACTTCATACATTCTCCTTTAGATGGTTATGGAAGTTTTTTTAAAAAAATATTAAATTTTAGCTGTAAGGCACACTGATGTTATTGATGTTTGTGGAAATATCTTCTAATGTACATGGACAAGAACCTCTCTAGTGTATGTGCCTAAATGTGGAAAAACTGAGAAGAGGGGTATGTACATGTTCATCTACACTAAATAATAATACATTATTTTCTAAGAGGTTGTATCAACTCATACCCATACCAGCTGTGTATAAGAATACATTTTACTTCATAAGACTTGGTGGTAACATACTTAATACTTTTGTTAATTCTATTTAGACTTAAACACCATTTTATTGTGGTATCATGTTTATTTTTGTTCATTATTAATGAATTTTAGCTTCTTTCTTAGTTTATAGACTATTAGTATTTTCTCTTCCATAAAATTATCTTCTAGTATTCAGCTTGTCTTTTCATTTTATGTTGTTTTGTAATCTATCATTATTCTTTATTTCTATGTAGTAGAACTTAGCAAGCTTTTATTGTATGATTAGCACTTTTTATTTCGATGAAGTCCAATGTATTAATTTCCCCTTCTATGGATTGTACATTTGGTGTCATCTGAGAACTCTTTGCCTAGTCTTAGATCTTGAAGATTTTCTTTTCCCCCAAATGTTTTATAGTTTTGCATTTTACAGTTAAGTCTGTGATCCATTTTGAGTTTTTTATAAGATGTGAAGTTTGGGTTGAGATTCACTGTTTGTGAATGGATGCCCTGGTATTTTCAGCACCATTTGTTGAAAAGGCTTTCCTTCTTCCATTGAATTGCTTCTGTACCTTTGTTAAAAATCAGTTGAGCATATTGGTGTGAGTAATTACTGGGCTCTCTATTCTTATCCATTGACCCATAAAGGACCTTGTTATCTGTTCCTCCGCTGATACTACACTGTCTTGATTACTGTGGCTATGTGATGAACATTAACATCAGCTAGAGTGACTCCTTCCCCCATGTTCTTTGTTGTCAATTTGTATTAACTATTCTAGGGTCTGATTCTTTCCATATAAATTTTAAAATAAACTTGTCTATGTCTACACACACACACACACACACACACACACACACACACACACCTTTGTGGGATTTGATAGGCATTGCATTAAATCTATAGATCAATTTGGGAAGAATTAACATCTTTACTGTGTTGAGTTTTTCGGTCCATAAACACAGTTATGTCTCTTCATTTATTTCAGGCATTGACTTATTTCATCAGTATTTTGTAATTTTCAGTACACAGACCCTGTACCTGCTATAGTTTGAATATACCTAGGTATTTTACTTCTTTTAGAGCAATTGTAAATGGGATTGTGATTTCAGTTTTGGTTTCTGTATGTTTATACATTTAAATGGAAATGGGATGGACTTTTGTGTGGTGATTTTGTATTTTTTGACCTTGCCAAACTCATGTGTTAATTCTAGGAGTATTTTTGTAGATTTCTTGGGATACTCTACATAAATAATGATGTCTTACGCAAATAGGGACAGTTTATTTCTTTCTTTCCAATCTGTATGCTTTTTATTTATTTATTTTTCTGCCTATTGCACAGGCTAGAATTTCCAGTAGTATGAGAGTAGTGAACACAGACATCAAACATTTTTGCCTTGCTGCTGATGTTACAGGAAAACACTCAGCCTTTCATCATTAAGTGTTGTTAGCTGTGGGGTTTTTGTAGATGCTCTTTATCAAGTTGAGGTTAACAGCTCTTTATTCTTAACTTGCTGAGAGCTTCTATCATGAGTGAGGTTGGATTTTGTCAAATGCTTTTTTCTACATCAAATAAATTGACCATATTATTTGATTAGTTTTTTTCTGGTCTTAGGCAAGGGAGAAGAAACAGCTTGCACGAGGTTCTGAATACTTCAGCTCACAATAGCAGAGGTTTACCACAGTTTCTGAACACATTGAAAAGTAAGTCTTTATTGTAGATAGCCCTGCAAACGCAAAGCTATAGGAGGTTTAGAACAATACGGGTTTTGGCAGCAGGTATCACAATGGTGATAGCACTATAAGTCTAATGTCCAATTTTTCTAAGTTCCTTAAATGTGACATTGGGCATGAGTCAGTCACATGTTTTTATAGTTTTAAGAATGACATGTACTTTTTAATAAAAATAATGCAAAACATATTAAAATGAAATATAATTAAAGTATTAAAAGAAACATCTATGAAACGCAATCGTACATTTTAAAGAGATAGAAAGATGCTTGTTCCCAGGTTCTTCTCTGTTACCCTATTTGTACTATGGAATCACAGAGTTGGTAGAATGATTGGAAAGTAATAGACCTTTATTGCCATTGACTATTTCTAATTCAAATTCACATTTTTAGAAAGATAAGATGAAAAGCAAACGGTTTGCCAGAATTCTCCTGAGCTAGCCATAAAATGAGCTTTGGGGGTCCACTTCTGCCATCAGACTTCTGGATGAACATGAAGTCATGTAGAAGTTGCATGCAGAGAGCTTCACTTACATGCTCTCACTCTGTTAGTCACCACTAGTCATTCAGGCAGTAGTCACTGATCGCTCTCAGGGCAGGGCTTGGACTGGGAAGTGGAGAGAATGCAAAAGGAAAGTGCAAAGGACCTTGGTATTAAAGAGGAAGAGTCATAGACAACTCTAAGGTTGTAGCTAAAGTACAGCTAAGGTATGGATGAAAAGTAACGAAAGCACCCACATGCTCCATTTATGTGACAACGTAGAACCCCTATGTTTGAAATGTCAGATCGATCATCAAAATCCTTCAGTTTTCATCTGGGTATTTGTTATATTGTCAAAACTGCCCAGTTTTGAAGATTAAGTCTTTATTTGGCTTTGTAGCACAATAGGTTCTTTGAGGTCCATTTGTTTCCTTTCCTGTGTAACATGTGTTGTTGCCACCCCAAGAATACACTCTTGATGACATCACACACAACTCATCCTTAAGTCTGTATCACCCAACACGCTACGCCACGTGGTCACAAATCCTTATTGCATTTGCCTAATTTGAAAAATACTCTCTAATATTTCAAGGAGAAAAACCTTCCCCCCTGCCTCGGTGACATTAGGTGATAATATTATTCAGTGATATCTATGACAGCTATCAGCAATCTATTTACTTAATCAAAACAAAAGATGTGGCACCTGGTACGTATCTATCACTCTCTGAAGCTGGTGCACAGGGAGGCTTGAGCTATGAAATGATTTCCATCACTGAGCAGGCAGTGAGTGGTGATTTGAGCAAGGAGGCAAGGGGAACAGACCAGGCCAGTCCACCTCAGCAAGGTCTCACACCTTCCTGGAGAGTCACTTTGATGTGCTGTGCCTTTGAAGTAAATCCTTTCGGACTGGGTGCCCCTTTTTACCCATCTCTTTATTAGCCCCTGCAATGTGTCAGAGGGAGAGGAGTCCTCTGATAATTACTTCTTTGAGGGAGTCAGAAGCAAGACGTACAAGGGAGAAAGAAAGGCCTTTGAATCCACCTCACTTATATGTTAGTTGCAATAATTGCCACTATAAGAAAGAGGACTTGGCTTTTGAGAGGGTGTTTTATAATCCTGTCTAAAGATTTCTGGGCTTGTTTTGTGCCGATAAGAATACTGTTTACTTATTTGTACTTGAAAATGTCACTTTTGGAGAAATCTACAGCTTCCTTGAGTGTCTTTATTTCACTAATTTTAGAAACTTTTAGAAACTCAAGGCACACGAGTGCCAGCATCCTCATCAGTAAAATGAGGCTGATAATGCTATCCATCTCATAAGGCTAGCATCAGGAAGAAATGCGCTAATATTTGTAAAATGCTTAGGCCTATGCTTGGCATCGTAAATGCTACCTAAGTGTTAATTGAATAAAATAATAAATAATACTTAATAAATACAATATAAAAAAAGGAATAATAACAAAACAGAATAGAATACACCTTGAAATCGAGATTGTCTATCATCATTACACCTGACCTGTGTTGAGTTATTTGGAAAATCAGGTTCATTACTCCGGAGAAGTCAGTGTCGTGTCTGCCCCCTCTTGCCCTCATGGGATGATGCTGAAGTTCCATACTGATACCACCTTTTACAGGTAGCACAGAAGACACTTGCTTTATTTATTTTCAAGTCCCAGGCTTTTGACTTCTATGCTGCTAAGGAGGACCCTTGTCCTTAGCTACTTAGGTTTTGTCAGAAAGATAATTCTGGCATTGTCTGGTGGTTTGGCTGAGATGCGGCCCAGGGCAGCCGGATGGTGACTGCCTTTACCCAGTTAAGAGTTTTTCTGGCTTGAAATGTGATGAGCAACACCACTTGGCCCCTCTTCCAGGAAGAAATTCAAAGTTGTTGTAGGCTCCATGTTTTCTCTCCCTGTTTCTATTGAGCTGTTTACAATGTATTTCAGAAGCAGCACTGGAATAAAGCATGGGTCTCCTCTGACTCATATATTTACATTAATCACCAGCCTTTCAGCAGAACCTGACCTAGAATGCCCCAATGACGGATTTTATGCTGCTGCTGCCACAGTCTGAGACCATTAAAGCCGGAAATCTACCCAGGCCTGGGGCTGTTGATCACACCCTGCTAGCCCCAGGTTATTGGCTGGCATTTCCAGCTCCGGTGTGTATTCAGGCTTTAGAGATTGGCGTGCTAACCATCCACTGTTGTAGATGGATATTGGCTGAAAGCCGGGCTTAAGGTTTTCAAAATAATTGTAGTTTGCTGGTTACCAAGCCAATTAGTTTTTAAAGTTTCCCGACAAGAAGTCTGCAGGCTCAATTCAGGTCTCAGTACAAAGGAGACTGCACTGGCTCTTTGCATTCAAAATACCAGTAGTATGCCCAGCCTACAAAAAAAATAGCTGTGGCTATTCACGTTCTTTAGACTGTTTTATCTTAGGAGCCAAGATGGTAGTTGCTCTTTACTTTGTAACATCGAATGCTTAGAATAACAGTTAAATGTGATCTAGGAACTTGGTACTCTTCTGTATTTTATGGGTGTGTCAGTATGATGTGAATTAAATTATATTATACATTTATGGTGTACCTGACATTTCGGTATCCTGTGATTCAAAATTACTATAAAATGAAATTCTGGGTTTCAAACGTGGCTAGAAAGCTCACCCCCTACTCACCACATTGTCTTCTGTGAATAATTATGAGAGGAACTGGAATAACTACTGCAGTGTATTTAGTGATGGCTGTGTCTTAACAGTGTGCTAAGAACATTGGTAAGGTGTTCTGTTATTTAACCCTCACATCCACCCCCATGAGGGTAGAGATCATTATCTCCATTTTATGTATGTATGTATGTATGTATATTGTCTATTCTATTGCAGTTCCAATTTTTCCCCTTCTGTACCCCCTCTACCCAGCCTACCCTTTTTGCCCACAGTCAGTCCCCTCTCCCTTGTCCATGGGTCATTCGTACATGTTCTTTGACTAACCTCTTCACCTCCCTACCCGTCCCCCCTCCCTATTCTCCTACAGATATCAGTCTGTTTCATTTTTGCATATCTCTTTATTTTTCTCATTAGTTTATTTTGTTCATTAGATTCTAGTTATAAGCGAGGTCTTATGATATTTGTCTTTCTCTGATAGGCTTATTTCACTTAGCATAATAATCTCCAGTTCTATCCATGCTGTCATAAAAGGTAGGACTTCTTTCTTTCTACTGCAAGTATTCTAGTGTGTAAATATACTACAGTTTTTTAATTCACTCATTTACTGATGGACTCATGGGCTGTTTACAACACTTGGCTATTGTACATAGTGCTGCTATGAACACTGGGGTGCATAAATTCTTTTGAATTGGTGTTTCAGGATTCTTGGGGTATATTCCCAGCAGTGGAATTGTTGGGTCATAAGGCAGTTCAATTTTTAGTTTTCTAAGGAAAGTCCATACTGTTTTCCACAGTGGCTGCACCAGTCTGCATTCCCACCAACAGTGCACTAGGGTTCCCTTTTCTCCACATCCTCACCAGCACTTGTTGTTTGTTGACTTACTTAATGATGGCCATGATGAGAGGTGTGAGGTGATATCTCATTGTGGTTTAATTTGGCTAGTAATACCATCTCTGATGGCTAGTAATGTTGAGCATTTTTTCATAAGTCTATGGGCCATCTGTATGTCCTCCTTGGAGAAGTATCTGTTCAGGTCCTTTGCCCATTTTTTAATTGGGTTGTTTGTCTTCCTGGTGTTGAGTCATATGTGTTCTTTATTTTGGAGAGTAAACCCTTGTCTGATGTATCACTGGTGAATATGTTCTCCCATACAGTCTGTTCCCTTTTCATTTTGATGATGTTTTCTTTAGCTGTGCAAAAGCTTTTTAATTTCATGTAGTCCCATTTTTTTTTTCTGTTTCCCTTGCCCTAGGAGATATGTCAGTAAAAATATTGCTAAATGGGAAGTCTGATATTGTACTGCCCATGTTTTCCTCTAGGACTTTTATGGTATCACAACTTATATTTAAGTCCTTTATCCATTTTGAGTTTATTCTGATGCATGATATAAGTTGGTGGTCTAGTTTCACTTTTTTGCATGTACCAGTCCTGTTCTCCCAACACCATTTATTGAAGAGACTGTTTTTACTCCATTGTATGCTCGTGCCCCCTTTGTCAAATATTAAGTGACCACAGAGACATGGGTTTATTTCTGGGCTCTCTGTTCTGTTCCATTCATCTGTGTGTCTGTTCTTGTGCCAGTGCCAGACTGTCTTGATTACAGTGGCCGTGTAATATAGTTTGATATCAGATGCTGTGATACCTCCAACTTTGTTCTTCTTTCTCAGGATTGCTGAGGCTATTTGGGGTATTTTTTGATTCCATATAAATTTTTGGAATATTTATTCTAGTTCTGTGAAATATATCATTGGTATCTTGATAGGAATTGCATTGAATCTGTAGATTGCTTTCAGTAGTATGGACGTTTTAATGATGTAAATTCTTGCAACGTGTGAACATGGTATATGCTTCCATTTATTTGTATCTTCCTCAATATCTTCAGTGTTCTGTAGTTTTCCAAGTACAGGTCTTTTACATCCTTGGTTAAATTTATTGCTAGGTACTTTATTTTTCTTGTTGTTATAGTAAATAGGATTTTTTTCTTAGTTTCTCTTTCTGATAATTCATTGTTGGTATATAAGAATGCCCTCAAATTCTGAATATTGACTTTGTATTCTGCTACTTTGCTGAATTTAGTGATCAGGTCAAAGAGTTTTTTAGTGGAGATTCTAGGTTCTCTATCTACACTATCATGTCTTCTGTGAATACTGACAGTTTTACTTTCTCCTTTCCAATTTGGATACCTTTTATTTTTTTTCTTGTCTAATCGCTGTGTCTAGGGCTTCCGGTACTATGTTGAATAACAGTGGTGAAAGCGGGCACCCTTGTCTTATTCTTGATCTTAAGGGAAACACTTTTAGTTTTTGCCCATTGAGTATGATGTTCATAGTAGGTTTCTTGTATATGACCTTTATTATGTTGAGGTATGCTCCCTCTAAACCCACTTTGCTGAGTCTTTTTATCATAAATGGGTGCTGGATTTTATCAAATGCTTTTTTAGCATCTGTTGATATGATCATGTGGTTTTCGTCTTTCATTTTGTTTAAGCGATGTATTACGTTTATTGATTTGCAAATGTTTTACCATTCTTGCATTCCTGTGATAAATCCCACTTCATCATGGTGTATGATCTGTTTAATATACTGCTTGATCTGGATTGCCAATATTTTCTTGGGGGTTTTAGTGTCTATGTTCATCAGAGATATTGGCCTGTAATTTTTTTCTTTGTTGTGTGTCTATCTGATTTTGGAAGTAGGATAATACTGGCCTTATAAAAAGAGTTTGGGAGTCTTCTCTCTTCTTGAATTTTCTGGAATAGTTTGAGAAAGATAGGTATTAGTTTTTTGTTTTTTTGTTTTTTTGAATGTTGTGTAAAATTTGCCTGTGAAGCCATCTGGTCCAGGGCTTAATGTGTAAGTAAAAAAGGGAGGGAGATGGCAAAATAGAGTAAGAAAAAGGAATAGTATAATATGAGGTTTGAAACAAAATAAAAAAAAGTAGTGAACTGATAGGAACAAAATTGAAGAAAACGAAAAGCAGGGTCCATAACAATGACAAATGAGCAAAGATGAATAAAGGTGGAAAGAGAATAAGAATATTATGAGAAAGAGAAAAGAGAATATGAGATCTCTACAGTGAAGAATAATGATTTTGAAAGGAGAGAGGGGGGAGAAATAATAAGAGTAAGGAACAGAATCCAGGCTAAGAAAGGGAAAAAATAAAATTCAAAACTCAAATAAGCAAGGGCAGGGGGAAGGCAAAATGGAGTAAGATGGGAAGAGTAACCTATGAGATCTGAAATTAAAAAATTAGTCACTGTCCAGTTCTCTGCGCACATCAACTCTCCATTAATCCAAAAGTCTTTCACAGTCATGGCTCGCTGCAGCCTACCTCCACCTGAACGAGGTGCAGCCCCTGATTATTTTTTTTTTTTTTTGAGGGGGGTGGAGATAGAGCCCTCCTCTCTCCAGCACTCTCCTGGTTTGTGTTGGCACTGCAGCTGTGTATGTGCTGCTCGTTGTGTGTGTGTGTGTGTGTGTGTGTGTGTGTAGTCTGGATCTCCCAGACTGCGACTCCGCATCCTCCCAAGCCACTCCGGGCCAGGGTCTGGGGGTTCCCTGCGTGGGACTGCAGCCCCCTGCCCTGGGAGGGGAGGGAGCCGCACAGCTGCAATTCCTGTCTAGTCTCTCTGCTGCTGCTGATGCAACACACGGAGTATTTCCTCGTCAGCTTCTAAACTCTCCTTATTGCCTGCCCATTGCGAAGTATCTTTTGTACTCCTTGCCTTTGAAGCTTCATATCAGCTAAGATTCTGTTGATTGTTCAGGTTTTTTTTGTCAGAAGATCAGCTGAGAATCCGAGTTGGGGGCAAGAGCAGGTGGACTCAGTTTCCACCTGCTTGGCCATCATCTTCTCCTCCCCTCATTATCTCCATTTTATTCATGAAGAAATCAGGACTCAGGTCACTTTCTCAATCACATGACAGTGAGAGAGAGGGATGAGATTTGAATCTGGACCTATGTAAAGACAAAGCCCATACTTTGAGCAATTATGCTAAATTTGCTTCTTAACGGCAACATTGCTTGTTTTCTGTATTGAGGCATTAACCAAATCTGTTGGGACATGTGACAAGACTAGTGCACAGTGTGCTTGCTATGACAAGAAGTGCTGGCCAGAGAAGTTACAGGGAATCTAAATGCCATCTATGGAAAGCTTTGTCGAAGTATCCACGTTCACATTTGCTCATCGTTCTTTCTCAAGACCTTATCAAAGTCACTGACTCTCTATGTACAGTAAATGAATATGTCCATTAATGAAGACTACCTCATCCAGTAACATAATGTTGGCATGGTATTGAATTATAACAGGTGTGAGAGAGGATAGTCCAGAAGCTAAGGCTTGGCCCTGACTCTCCTCCCAGCTACCCCCAGCGAAGCCCTCATTTTCCCCATCTCATTTTCTCCAGCAGAGCAGGCGGCCATCTGTCATGGATATGCCATTATAATGAGCAATACTATGGGCATAAAGAATTAAAGGCAGCTCAGAATTAAGGCTTTCCACTAATCAACTGTTCATAAATATATAGTTGGCGAGAGTTAAATATTATTCAGAGCAGGAAGGCATATTAAAAAAAATGGGCAGAGAAAAATAATGGTACTACAATTATTTAAATGAGAACTTCCTGTGTACTTGGACAGAATAATAATAGGAATAGCAATTATTTTAAATGAGAACCTTTTATGTACTTTTTTCTACAGGTACATTATGTCATTGAATTCTTATCACAACCCTTTGAGCTGGATGTCATGGTAGCCTTTTTTCCTAAGGAGGAAGTGGAGGTTAAGGGATATAAGTATTTGGTCCAATGATGGACCGCAGAGCTAGAGTTCATATCTCAATGTGTCTAACTTAGAAGCTCAAAGTTTCTCATCTAAAGCCTCCACAGTCACACTAGCTGAATGTGTAGCAGAGCGGTATAGAGTGGTGTAAACTGGCTTAGTAGAACTCCACTAATAGAGCTGTTCTATGCAGTCAATATGACAACAATTTGGAAGAAAGCATATCATAGGCATAGGAGACAAGTTAAAACAGAACTTTGCCTAAATTAAAGTTGACTTACATTTATATTAATTTCCCCCATAAAGAATTAATTTTTCTTAAGAAAGAGACCATGAAGGAAAAACACTAGTAATTTGATGGGAAAGAAATGCTGAAAAATGTTTTTCCTAAAAATATTTTTTTCCATAATGAATCTACAATAGGATTTATGTGGACATCAATTTCTGCTTCTCATTCCTTTCCCCTCCATTCCCTTCCTTTGCCTTTCTGAATGTAACATTTTTACTCAGTTGCTTTTACTAAATAATAATGCCAAAGAATCACAAAAGAACTGCTGTTATAATAAACATGCACATTTCCAGCGGCGTGTGTATGGATCATTGAAATAGCTATCAGGTGAGTCAGGAGGGAGATAGGGAATCTATCAGCTCCATCCCACACATCATTCTTCAAAAGGAAAAACCAGTAAAGCTGAATCAGATTCCCCTTCTCTACTTCTTTTCTGACTTGGACTCTGAGGGCTCACTTCTTTATATTTGTTCTCTGCGGTTCTGGAAGAAATATTTTAAAGGATAATTTTCTTAGTTGTCAGGCCAGAAATAACTACTTTTAAAAATTGAGTGCTCTCTAGTACAGCTTATGTCGGATAATTCCACATAAGCCCCTTCACAATATAGAATTCCTTGAACTTTCAGAGTTGACCGGCAGGACTAGCTTCTCCTAAGGCCAGGGCTGTCAAGGCTGTGACCTCAGCCACCAGGGCGATGCAGCTGGTTAGGTCCTTAAAGAGAAGAGGATAGAGAGACTTTGGAAACCTTAAATCCATGGTAAAGAAAGAAGTGTTCCTTAAGAGCATGGCTGTAGTAAGATAGGGAAAGCAAGGTAGGCAAATAGTTCAAAAATCATGAGATCATGCTCTTTTAAAAAACATTTCAAGTGGTGATGGAAGGAGACTTGACTTTGGATGTTGAACACACAATACAATATACAAATGATATATTATGTTATTAGAATTGTACACCCAAAACCTATGTAATGTTATTAACCAATGTCACCCAAATAAGTTCAATAACAATTTTTTAAAAAAGGAATTTAAATCTGAAACTGTCTGTTAATGGTCTGTGAGATCAACTACCAGGCTACAAGTTCAGCAGGAAAAATAGGTCAGCATTCAGAAGCAAAAATGAGGAAGAGTCTGGGTACTAGACAGAACAAAAGGGACTATTTTAGACCTATGTAGTATTATCTTGAGAAAATAGAGATGCCAATTTCTGATGAGTATTGTCTTAACATTAAGAAAACCTCTGTTGGGAGTACGATCTTTTTTTTTTTTTTCCCTGTAGGATTCTTGTTATTAAAATCTTAGTGAGAGGGCAGTTATTTTACCTGTGGTTTCAGATTTTGCCTCTTACTCCTGATTTTGTTTTTGCCTGTTGTCAGGATTTTATTGTGTAGGATGAGGCATGTTAGTTTGTAGAATTATCTGTCTGATATCCCCATAGCTATTCCCTGCTTAGTATTCCTGGCCTTCCTCCCTGTATTCTGTGAATCGTTATCTGATTCTGTTTAGGTCACTATCATCTGCTCCTCATGATTATATTTGTGACCTTGATCATATCACCACTCATCAGCTCTGCCTCAGTACTGTCCTTTGATACAGAAGAATGACAGTTACTTTTAAGCTCTTTAGAGAAAGATGTATGTACTTAGTTATTTGTGAAATATTTATCAGAGTCCTGGGAACTATAAAATTGAGAAGGTACTTAAAATATAGCATTGGAAAATCTATTTTTTGTTATTGTCTATTTTTAAAAAATGAGGCAATTTACCCAAGTATAACACCATTGTGAACAGTTGCTGAATATTTAAACATGTTACTGTGCTAGATCCTATATACTGTAAATAATTCATGGCTTCTTTCCACTAGGACAAGTGAGAATGATGTGCCTAGGATATTGGCGACATATAAATGAATGAACTAGATAAAATACAAGTCACCTCCTAATTGCCCCATATCAAGGGAAATTAAAATGTCTTTGAATAAACCATAGTCAAATCCCAAGATCCATTCAGTAATTTCAACCAATATTTAATCAAATTTGACCAATATATCTTTTATCAAATATTTGGGGGCCAGGTCTTTGCTGACCACTGGGGATACAAGAAGGTGAAGCTTTTGTTAATACGCTTATGGTCTAATGGAGGAGACAGATATTGTCCTAAAGGGAAAGGGGAGTTATTAAATGTTTTAAAGCAGGTAATGATTTATATAGCCTTGTATTTTAGAAATATTTCCTGAGTTTCTTTTGAAGAACAGTGTTGGGGGTAGGGACCAGAGCAAAAATGAATACTGATGCATAGGCTATGGCAGTATCAAATTTCACAAAAATGCGAGGTTCTCTGTTAAGCATTGAAAACTGTGGAGTAATGCGTATGACATGCTTCTTGCCTCTAGAGTGCTTAGAGTGTACTTAGAGGTCTATGGCACAACGCCCTGTAAAACTGAACAGCAATACTGGCCCTGTCGTCCTCGGAAGCATGGGATCCTTTTATTTGTCTTTGTTATTTCATATCTGGAACGTAGCTGTTGCTCAGTAAATGTCTGAGATAATGAATGAGCTGAAAGATGGTCTAACAAACGTAACCTAATTTTGAAGGAGTGAGCATTTCACAAAGAAAATAATTGCCGTGGAGTATGATAACGTCAGGGAGCAGGGACAGACAACTGAGAAGACAGTGATTACCTACCTCCCTTCACATCAGACAGGACGTGTGATCCGAAATGGAGTTTTAGGTATAAAATACTCGTTTTCCGGGAGGGCACAAGAAGGAAACCATACTTGGGAGTCACGAAAATATTTGCAGTTCTCTGACTTCCTGAGTATTAATCTGGGTTGAGTATAAAAGTAAAGGGCTTGGGGCTAAAAGAGAGAAGGAATTAGGTCAATAGAGGACACATCTCCAAGAGCTTCATATACCACACAAAGTAACTTAAATCCCACCTTGGAGCCTCTTAAGGCATTTTTTGACATTTTAATTTACTTTTATTGTTATTCTATTACAGTTGTCTCAATTTCCCCCCTTTTTTCTTTTTCTTTTTTTGTTGTTCAAGTACAGTTCTCTGCCTCCCCCCCCCCAGCCCAGCCATCCCTCCTCCCCTCTGATTCCACCCACCTTGGTTTCTTCCAAGTGTCCTTGATAGTTGTTCCTGAAGACCCTTCCCCCACCTTTATCCCCTCCCACTTCCTCTCTGGTTACCTTTAAGTGGAACCTAATTGACAAAACAAACAAGCAAGCAAAATATAATGAGAGACATTGAAATTAAGAACAATCTTAAGGCATTTTGAGCAGAGGCAGGAAGTGGTCAGTTGGGTTGCTCGTCCACTCCAGCATCGATAGGGAAGACACACTGGAGGACCGGCGGCTGAATCAGGAAGGTCAGTTCAATAGTTACCAGGACACTTCCATTTAAGTGGAGATAAGATGATGGTCAAAAGTCACCCAGAACAACGGACCCCCCAAAACTTAAACTCTCTTGTTGACTTAGAAACTAGAAGGACTCTGTAACTCTGAACCACCATCTCTGAGGGGCACTGAACACAATTATGGGAAGACACCAGGAAAGGATCTCCTTGCCTGAGTATCTCAGACACCAGACCAGAGCACGGTCAGGTTAGCGGGACACTGCGAGGCGATGTTACAGACCACTGCAGGACATAGAGACCGAAGTTCTAAGGTTAGGGGAGGGAGAGAGCCTGAGCAGTGGTGTAAGCACACTTTCTGCAAAAAAAAAAATGGGAGTCTGCGCTATGACCGTCATGTTACCTCCTCTAAGGCAGAATGAGTGAGCATACAAGAGAATCTGAGCGTTACTCTAGGGGGATTTTCTCCATGTGGAAAGAACTATGAGTGGTAGGTAATTGTTTTTCTAATAAAAATGGATGGAAAAAGACTCCCATTGTATCACAGAATTGTGAAAATTTGTATCATGAGGAAAAATAAAAATAACAAATTGGTATATAACTTATATATAATAAAATCCACCTTTTTAATGTGTATAATTCAGGGGCTTTTAGTATATTCACGGAGTTGTGTGGCAACATCATTATCTGATTCAGAAAAGATTTTTAATGGTCCTAAAACAAACCTGGTGTGCATGGGGGCCATCCTCCACTTCCTCTAACTTCTGGCACCTACTATTAATCAACTGTCTGTCTCCATAGCTTTGCTTATTCTGGACACTTTGCATGAATTAAATCATACAATGAAGCTTGGTTTGTTGCCTAGTTTCTTTCACTTAACATGTTTCCAAGGTTCATGAATGCATGTATCGGAACTTCATTCCTTTTAGGAGTATTTAAAAAACATGGATACACTACATTTTGTTTGTTTAACCATTTATCAATTGATAGACATTTGGATAGTTTCTACTTTCTGGGGATTGTGAAAAATGCTGCCACAAGCATTTATGTTCAATCTTTCATATGGAAATATTTTTTAAATTTCTAGTTTGTATTTACTTAAGAGTAGAAATGCTGGGTCATATTATAACCCTATGTTTAATTTTTGAGTACCTGCTGAGCTGTTTCTAAAATGACTGCACCGTTCCACATTTCTGCCAGCAATGTATGATGAGAATTCCAATTTCTCCACCTCTTCACAGTTGTTATTGTTCATCGTGATTACAGCCATCTCAGCGAATGTGAAGTGATACCTCATTGTAGCTGTGATTTGCATTTTCTTAAGGACTAAAGATGTTGAACATATTTTCATGATCTTATCAGTCATTTTATACCTTCTTCAAAGAAATGTTTATTCATGCCCTTTATCCATTGTTTAATTGTTTTTGTTTGTGTGTGTGTTTTTACTGTTAAGCTGTAAGAGCTCTTTATATAGAATACCAGTTCCTTACCAGATATATCATTTGAAAATATTTTCCTCCCTTTTTGTGGGTGGTCTTTTGACTTTCTTGGTAGTGTCCTTTGAAGCACAAAAAAATCCAATAGTTTAATTTATCTGTTTTTTTCTTTTGTTGATTGTGCTTTTATTGTCATATTTAAGAAACCACTGACTAATTGAGGTCACAAATATTTGTGCCCATGTTTTCTTCTAAGATTTTTATAGTTTAGCTTTATATTTAGGTATTCGATCCATTCTTAGTTGTGTTTTTGTGTATGGTCAGGGGCAGAGTTCCAGCTTAGTGCTTTTGCATGTGGGTACCCAGTTGTCCCAGTGCCATTTGTTGGAAGGCTGCTTTTCCCCATTAAACTGTGTTGGCACCTTTGCGAAAATGAATTGAACATAAATATAAGGTTTTATTTATGGAACTTCTATTGCAAGGAGATCTAGTTTTAGTTTGTGCAAGCTGTTATTTAAGTTGAGCCAAGTAACAATCATAAAAATATAAATACTGAAATGAAAATAACCAAAATTTATGGTAACTATGTATCAAGAAGGGATGTAGAAAGGGGAGCATAAATTCTCATAATAGCAATTTAATAAATACTATCTGAAATTGATGAAGAGATAGCAGCATATACATACTATTTAGAAGTTTTGAACTAAATTCCAAAAGTAAAATTTGAGGATGGTTGTCTTGTCAAAGTAAAGGGGACAGAAGACATGTGCAAAAAGTCTTATAACATTATCTGAGTTTTCAACTATATCTGGGTATTACTACATGAAATTAAATATTGATTACTAGTTAGAGTGAAATGTTTTCAGTAGGAAGCCTTATGATAAAGGGCTGAAAACTAAAGGAGAGTAAGACAGTGTGGCCTGGTTTTCAAGGAAATAGTAAGCTAGATTTTCAAGAAAAGTTGGCAGGGAAGGGAGGGAGAAAAAAGGGGAGAAGATGAGGGGGAATAGTAGATTAATAATTGTATCAATTCATTGACCTAATATTGATTTAAAAAATATTTAAACTGTATGTAGGCTGCGGGAAAAATGAACGGTAAGAACGTTTGAGGGCATGAGGCTCGAGTGCTCTGAAAGGATGCTTCTCCCTTCAAGACTGGAAGGAGTGCAGTGAGGGTGGGAGTGAGTATGAGTGAATTTCTATGGAGAGAGAAAAGAAACAGGCTTTTTTTCCCCCTGAAAGACCGTTAGACAAAGGATGGAAAATAGTCATCAACTGTAAAGTGAGTTGATCGTTTTTTGAAGAGAATAGTGGAGATCTGAAATAGCTGGATGGGGGAGTGGAAATTGGTACCGATGTGTGTAAAACTGACGAGTGGTGCTGGAGAGTCAAATAATTTTTAAGCCACTATGATTACGGTGATGGCCACCACCCCCAAAATCACTATCAGGTAATTTCTGCAACGAACGGTCGCACTTAGTGGTCTGGGTGGGAGAGTTGAGAAAAGGGTTATTGGGGTCAGGGTTGAAGAGTTTAGGGTTGAAGAGTTTAGGGTTGATTTGGATGAGAAGACCCTGTAGAAAAAGTGAAACAAAACTAGCCCAAGTGACTGTGCTTAGAGGGCAAAGGAGATGAGGCTGAGAAATCTCGTGTTCAAGGGACAAATAGTTTCCATGAGGCTGAAGAAAAGTTTTAAAGAGGTAAGAGGGATTTAAAAAAACTTACAGATTAAAAAAAAAGTGTAGATGTAAATTTTTAGTTAACCAAATAACTTGCCTTGCCCAGTTCTTTGAGGTTTGTTGTGAGCGTATTTAGTTTTTATTTAAATAATTATATTATCTGTAAAGACCAGGAATAAGCATATTTAGAATGGGAAATGATATACTGAAGGTTGAATGTGAGGACAAATAGCCTCTGCTCCTTCAAAGTTGAGCATTTTTTAAGGAAATGTGGTTTCAGGAGATTTTGAAGGGTGGCAAAGGAAGAACTTTTGCAAAGTAGGGTGAGCAATCCAGTTACTGTGCAGAAGAAGCTGAGATTGGATGAAGGGACTCATGGGCTTTATTTAAATCTTTACATCCAGGAGTGTCTTTCCAAGGAAAATGAGACTCCCATGGACTTTGACTACTTAGAGTAGGCTTAATCTCCCCTTTAATTAAATGTCTTCCATGTTGCTCCCCCCGCCAGTAAAGTCTGTAAGATAGTTGTGGGTAAAGCTAGCAAGCCCTCTTGAATGGCATTTATACAGCTAATCAGCTTCATTTCACTCTGCCCGGATTTCTCAGCCACAGCTGCCAATTTCAGCTCTCTTCTTGTCCAAGTGAATGCTTGAGCATGGGATGGGACAAGAAGCAAGAAAAGCCTAGCAATAAAAAAAAAAATACAAAGGAACGGACGATGAAAATTTACCATGGGAATATGAGGGATGGGGCAGGGGAGAGCAATGGGGAAAAAGGCAGGACAACTGTAACTGAACAACAATTAAAAATAAAGTAAGTTTAGCATTCATTAAAAAAATAAAGAGTTCAAAATGGGAATGATGGATTTGGGAAGAAACAATTTGTAAAAGGAATAAAAATAATATTAGAGGAAGAGGAAAAGGTAAGAAAAACAAATAGGATGATAATGACAGATTCTTAGTCATTTTTAGATTGCTTTTTTTGCTGGTTTGTTATGAGAAGCAGTAAATCTGGGTCCCTTATACTGTCAGTTCTTACTATCATATTTTTTACTGTGAACACGTGGAAATGGTGGTCATATGCGAGGTACACCTTCACAGATATACCTAGGTTTATGAGCAATTTAGAGCACATTAATTTTAACTCTATCCCTTCCTTATTCATTTAAGAGTGAGAGCAAAATAGGTAAAAGTGATCTTGTTATGGGAATAATTAAAAGTGAAAAAATTTTTGAACATTTCGCTGTTATTATAAATTACTCTCACAACCAATTATAGCTCTGAGGTTGAGGACAGTGAGGATAAGTTACTTACAAAATTTTGTATGACAGTTTTCTGCCCAATAGAGAATAGTTTCTATATGTAAATAAGTAGCTGGGAGAGTACATTCAATTCAGCAAATAACTTTTGAGCATCTCTAGTGTGCGAGGCATGCTGATCCTGATGACTTATTATAAGCTTTCTGAGAGCAATATTCTTGATCCTGTTCCTCCGACCCCTCCTCCTCTTCCTCCACCTCCTATCTCACTTTCTGCCGCTGGACGATGTATACTCTGTGTTCTACAATTAAATGCATGAATTATGGGTGCTTTGGTTCTGCAAGGGTGCAAATGATGCAGAGTCTCCCTCTAAGTACCATTTTAAACTAAGGGGAAGAAAACATACACAATTAAAGAGCTGATGCTGTAATTTCTTATGCGTGAGTGCTATCAGTGCTCTCCTTGCCCTATATTTGTATCATCTACATCCTATGATCTTTAAGAAAGTTCTGCCTTTCTCAGGAAAGTTTTAATTTTTAGGAGATGCAGAATCAAAATATTTGAAGACTAGTTAAAAAAAAAACAGACAAATAAAAGTCTAAATCTAGAAGGCGAAGAAAGAAATGCCATGGATACTGGATGAATGGGAGAATGTTGGAAGGCATTCATGTGAATTGTTCTAGAGCAGTTGAAGATAATGAAGAACTGAGAAATGGCAAAATGACTTCTTTTTTAAAATATATTTTATTAGGTATGCTATTACAGTTGTCCCATTCCCCCCTTTATTCCCTTCCAGCCTGCACACCCTGCCCACCCACATTCCCCCCATTTATTTTGTATCCATGGGCCGTACATGTCAGTTCTTTGGCTTCTGTGTTTCCTATACTATTCTTAACCTCCTCCTGTCAATTTTCTACCTACCATTTATGCTACTTATTCTCTGTACCCCCCCCTCCCCTGTTGCTAACCCTCTACGTGACCTCCATTTCTATGGTTCTGTTCCTATTCTAGATGTTGGCTTAGTTTGTTTTTGTCTTTTTTTTGTTTGTTTGTTTGTTTGTTTTTTTTTAGGTTCGGTTGTTAATGGCTGTGAGTTTGTTGTCATTTTAGTGTTCATACTTTTGATCTTCTTTTTCTTAGATAAGGCCTTTTGACATTTCATATAATAAGGGCTAGGTGATGATGAACTCCTTTAACTTGACCTTATCAGGGAAGCACTTGATCTGCCCTTCTATTCCAAATGATAGCTTTGCTGGATAGAGTAATCTTGGATGTAGGTACTTGCCTTTCACGACTTTGAATACTTCTTTCCAGCCCCTTCTTGCCTGTAAGGTTTCTTTTGAGAAATCAGCTGACAGTCTAATGGGAACTCCTCTGAAGGTAACTCTCTCTTTTTCTCTTGCTGCTTTGAAGATTCTCTCCTTATCTTTAATCTTGGGTAACTTAATTATGATGTGCCTTGGTGTGTTCCTCCTTGGGTCCAACTTCTTTGGGACTCTCTGAGCTTCCTGGACTTTCTGAAAGTCTATTTTCTTTGCCAGATTGGGGAGGTTTTCCTTCATTATGTTTTCAAATAAGATTTTAGTTTCTTAATTCCTGCTCTTCCTGTTCACCTTCTGGCAACCCTATTATTCAGATGTTGGAGTGTTTAAAGTTGTCGTAGGGGTTTCTCAGCCTGTCCTCAGTTTTTTGAATTCTTATTTCTTCATTCCATTCCGATTGAATGTTTCTTTCTTTCTTCTGCTCCAGACTGTTGATTTGAGTCCTGGTTTCCTTCTCATCACTGTGGGTTCCCTGTAGATTTTTCTTTATTTCACATAATGCAACCTTTATTGCTGTCTGGGTCTTTTTTATGTTGTAGAAGTACCCAGTGAGTTCCTGGAGCATCCTGATAGCCAGTGTTTTGAACTCTGCATCTGATAGGTTGGCTATCTCTTTCTTGTTTAGTTGTATTTTTTTCTGGAGCTTTAAACTATTCTTTCATTTGGGCCATTTTTTTTTTTTTTTTGTCTTGGAGCAAGATAGTACTAAGAGGTGGAGTCTTAAGTGTTCACCAGGGTGGGGCAACCCACATTGCTGCACTGTGACACTGTTTGTGGGGGAGGGGTCTGAGAGGGAACAATGGCACTTGCTCTGCTTGCAGACGACTTTCAGTCACTTCCCCCACTACCCACAAACTGGGCCCTTCTGGTGCTGATTCCCCAGTAGGTAGGTTTGTGTACATTCTAGGACCCCATGGGTCTCTCCAACAAGGCTGGGAGTTTCTCCCACTGCCACCTGAACCACCCCAGATGTTTTAAGTCAGAAGCTTTGAGGATTTATTTTCCTATGCTGGGACCCTGGGTTGTGTGATCTGTTTCGCTCCCCAGGTGTTCCTTCCCATTTATCTGCACACAAATGTGGGACTGCCCAGTCTGTAAGCCACTGCCTCACCCAGTCCACTAGCCGCTGCCTTGCCAGCCCTGGTCCTCCAGCCACTGCCTTGCCTTGAGTCCTGTCTGCCCAGCTGCCCGACTCCGCCCCTTCTGTCAGTCTGGATGAGTGTTTCTTCTTTAACTCCTTGGTTGTTGGACTTCTCTACAGTTTGATTTTCTGTCAGTTCTGGTTGATTTTGTTTTTAAATTTGTTGTCCTTTTGGTTGTGCAAGGAGGCACAGTGTGTCTACCTACACCTCCATCTTTGCCGGAAGTCCGCAAAAATAACTTCTAGAAGTTTTATTGGGGTTTATATATTGGATAGCAAGCACAAATTGAGAGATGGAAATACAAATTGGTATTATATTTTAATTGCAGGACTCCCCTTTGAATGTACTTCAAAGGGAGACTGAACCATATGGGACCCAGGCCTTTTGAAAGACTACATTATTATTGTATACATAAAGCAATTAGTTTTAACGGAGGTAACAATTTGCTTTTGGGCACCAGAGAAAAATTCTGATGGGATATTGAGAAAGGAGAGGGTAATATTTAAAAGGGTTTTTGAAGGTTGCAAGAAGTCCTTGGGTAAGCGGGAAAGGCATTTCATGATGAAGATAATGTCTGAGAAATACCAAGTTGTTTGAAAGTATAAAATCTGTGTATTGGAACATAAGTTTTATGACTGTGTATGGCAGGAAATGAAATTGAAAAGATTTGTTATAACTACTGTTATTATTTATTGAATGCTTGGTAAATGCCAGATATTATACAGTTATCTTCAGTGTTGTAACCAAGTTCTGACTATATTCATCATTAGACTCAAGGTAAATAATTAGAAGAGGACTGTGGATAGAAGCCTGGCAAGGCAGAGAAGTGGAAGAATAAAATATAAATAGTCAGGAGTAGTGGAGAATCAACAGAAACCAGTGACCCAGAGCACAGGAAAAATGGTCCAATAATATGGGTAAAATTTGGGCAACAGGGCCACATTTCAAGACTTTAAGCAATGAGAATAGAACAGAAATTAACATTTAGGAGGCTACTGTTGGCATTCTGAAAGAGCATTTTTCAGTAAGATACTGAAAGCAGAAATTAGATTAGAGGAAGCTTCAATGACTATATAATGAGGAAGCAGAAGCAGCGAAGAGCCAGCTGCTCTTGAGGATCAATGGCCCTTGAAGGAAGGAGAGTGACTCAAGGTATCAACAGACCTGAGCACCTTCTTACAGACAAGTAGGGAGGAACAGTAAAGACAGCAGGATTCATCTATGAGAGAGAAAACATCAGGGATGCAGGCAATTTGATGGGAAGGGGTGGGCTCCAAAAGACAGGCGGAAGAGTTGGGCTTGGAAGAGAAGGAGACCATGGGAAGGCAGAGCTGGAGGGAGGGCTTAAGTGTTGATCTGACCCTTTATTGAATTTTTATCCAGTGTTTCGTACTGCCTCTCCCCATTTCTGTAGGGGTAATAAGCCAAACCTGATAACTGGAGCACAGTGATAATTCCAAAGCGACCAGGACACTACAGGACCCTGAGCTTATTGCCAGTGTTGGCCAGAATTGATAGTTCCAGGACTTCTTGATAAAATAGCTATGACTTTTCTGAATAGAGAAAATTTTCAGAGTAGTATAGAAATGTAACCTGTGTCAGTTTTATTGATAGCTAGGCCCAGCAAGAACAAGACAGGGCATAGAATGAAACACAGGCTCTATCGGGCCTTCTGCATGCCTTAGCACTCACCCATTCTCCGAGCAAATCCTTCACAGTGGATCCCATAATTATAACACCAATCACATCCAGCAAAGTGTTTAACCACTCAGCCATGCCATAATATTTCTGGGGTGCGAGGCTGCTTGGGAGCACAGAATCCTGCCCAAGCACAGTCAGCATTAGCTGCCACAATTTATTTTGGACCCTATTTTCAGCATGCTGCAGTTAATTTTGTTTTGTTTTTGCAGGGAACAATTTTTTCCTTACTGAACTGAACTCTACTCTTTAGTCAAGAAAAATAACCCACTAGTTTTCAGAACATAGGAATAGATGCTCTGTTAGGTCTGAATTTGTGAATTGGAAACCAAATATAATCACATGGTATTTGAGTGGCTCAGCAATCAGTAGACTGTTTTCTCCTATTTACCTGTTAATTTCTAGGGCCTCAATGTCAGAAATTTATAATTTTTTCTTTATAGCTTGTATTTTCTTATTTACCCTATTAAACTCTAAACATTTATGAGGGGCTGGTGAGGGAGTCCTAATCAGTTACATCCTATAGAGGGATTCCTTTACATATGACATTTCTCAACATATTCCACTTTGTATAATTAGACCCTTAAAAACTCCAAGGAGTTAAGAAAGGAAGATTCCCCACCCATTTTATGGGTGACAAAACTGAGGCTCAGAGGTTACATGACAAGCTTGTCTTAGAAGTGGCTAAGCTAGAAGGAGAAGCCAAGTCTTTGCAATCTTAGAACCATCTGATTGAACTCCTTACTTCACGGAGAAATTAATTGTTTAGGAGGCAGGACATCAAGGTTCTGGGGACATAGACTTTAGAATCAGGCTAGAGGCTTGGTGTCACTGTGTCACATTAGGTTACCATTTTTGGAGCGCCTGGTGTGTGCCGGTCACTGTTTTTCTACAAGTGCTCTCACTTAACCAACCACACGCAGTGCTGCAAGGCTGGTGGTATTATTTGTATTTTAAAAAATAAAAAACTTACTTAAGATGACTGATTGGCTAGTGATGGGCCAGCAAATGAGTGACAGAGTCAGGATTTGAACCTTATTCTGCCTTGCTTCCTCCATCCTTCCTCCCTGGGGTTCATAGCTTACATGCCATGTGACCATGGGAAATGCACTTCCGTTTCAGTTTCCTCACTTTTTAAATGGGTGTATTTGTAACAACAGACCTTGCAGGGTGTTCGACCATTAAATCAGAACACAAGGGAAACATCTAATACAATATCTTTAGTTGCTTCAACAGCCGTGATGGGTGCTATTTGTCACTCTACATTACTCAGTTGGTTACTGTTGGAGCTGGAGCTGTGCTCCAGGTTTCCGATTTCCAGTCCCCTCCTCCCCACCGCCCGCCCCCGTTGCCCTGTGATGCTGAGAGAAGAGTCTCGTGGGGCAGACAAAGGAACACGAGGAAGAGGGAGCGCAAGTAGGACAGAAAGTGGGGGGAGTCAGCAGTGACAGTCACAAATGTAAGGACGGGCATGTGGCTGATCAGGAAGGGACCCTCGGGGAGGAGTCAGTCATGTGTGTAGGGAATGGCTGTGAAGCAGAAGTAGCCCCAGTGGGAAGAGAGGCATTGATGGATGTGAAAGTGAGCCGAGCCATCTTTTGGCTTAATTTACCATTTATTTGACTTGAGGTAAATTAGGAGAAAAGATCCATTTAAAATAGATTTCAAATGATGAAAATAAAGAAGCTGTACATTGTAGGTATAGAAATTACAGATGGTCTGACCACAGCCAAATACAGAAAGGATCAAATATATATACACACATACACATACATATATATGTGTGTTAATATATATTAAATAAATAAATAAATATATACACATATATACATATATGTGTGTGTATATATATATACACACACACACATATATAAACACAATTGGAGTTTAAGGACCAGGCTGTTTGAATGAGTTTACCCATCCGTTTACTCATTCATAAAGTACTGTTTATTTCTGGCCACATGGGAGGTGACAAGAGTTAGCGACACAAAACTGAAGGAAGAATGACCTTTTTCTCAAAGAGTTCAGATTCTGGTAGGGAAACTGGTACAAATTAGTAACTATAATATGGCATAAAAAGTCCCATTAAAGAATCTTTATGGAGTATCGTTAGAATATAGAATACAGACACTTAATGTAGCCTAGACGAACAGTTTAGGAACTACTTAACTAACAAGTTAAAATGATCATTTTGTTGGAAGATCAATAGTTATTCTGAAGGAAAAGTGAGAGAGGATCATCCCAGAAAGAAAAAAATAAGTACAAAGAGAGAGAAACACCCTGTGCGCAAGGATATGCAGTGTGTTATGGTTGGCGTGCCAGGCCCACAAGGTGAGGTGGTAGAAGGTAACGCGGAGGGCGGTGTGTTTACAACTTTGGAATCATCCTTGTGGGCGATGGAGATCTTCCTGGGGGCAGGTCAGTGTGGCAGAATCAGGTGGACCCCGGGGTCACTGCATTTGTCCGGGTGAGAAATAAAGGCCTAAAATAAAGTAGCAGAATGGAGGAGGAGGGCAAGCATGAGACTGTCTTCAGATTGTTTTTTAAGTTCCTAAAAACTTTCTATTTTAAAGTATGTAAATAAAGTCCCTATATACTTTAGCTTGTTGTTTTTAAGTACCCAAATAAAAGAACTGTGCGTAGTGGAATACCATTTTTCGAATCATTGGTCAGTGGTTTCCTTCACCCTTTGACTTCTTTTCTCCAATCTTCCTGTCCTTTCTCCTCCTTGAGTCATATTTTCCCTCCCCTCAGCTCTGACAACACCAGGCCCTGACTGCAAAAACAGGGAACAGGGTCAAGACTGGAGCTGGTAGGAGGAATCCTCTGAAAACAGGTGGATATTGCTGTTGGGGGAAGTGTAGACCAAGCCAAGCCAGGCCAGGCCCTGTGGGTTGGTGAGAAGATGCACTAATAATTGTGGTAACGTGGCCCCACTTGGCAGAGCAGAGTTGCCGTGGGAGGCAGCTGTCCTGAAAACTTTCCTTAGGGGGTGATGCTCAGGTCAAAGGCTCTGAAGCCCATTCTGACCTCCATTAGAGGGGACAGCTCCAAGAGACTCTTGGATTAGAGTGGGCTAAGGAAAGACAAGCCTTAGAGTCTTTATGATTTTTATAAAACTTATAATGTACGTTTAGCATACAAATTTCACAAAATTGTTCTGTTTTCTTATTTACTAACATTTAGAAAATGTTATATTTACAATAAATAGCACTGTGTAGTTAATTGTGCAAAATAAATTATGTTAAATAAATCATCTTGAAAGGTAAAATACTGACATATACCTTACAGGTACACTGCAATTAAATACAGCAGTACCACAGCCAAATGAAGTACGTGTGCCCTTTGATTGTGGAACCCTGTGCATTATCATGGAAAATGGTGGCTATTCCTGCAAAGTAGGGTTGACTCAGCTTCCAACAAGTGGGCAAAGGAAGTTTAAAAGCTACAGATTGAAGGTTTCTAGCCACATTCTATTTACTTATTTATTTTTAACTGATTTTTAATTGTATTTTTTTTCCATTACCATTTATTCCCATTATCCCCTGCATCCCCCACAACGGCCACACTGTTGTCTATACACATGACTCCTTTATCCTTTCTGCATGATACCTCCACCCCCAGGGGGACCCCACAGCTATCACCCTGCTGTATCTATGAGTCTATCCTAGTTGTCTTTTTAATGTAATTTTAAAAAATTTAATCTTTATTGTATTTTTTACATTACCTTTTCATCCCATTATACTCCCTCCCCCCAGCAATCGCCACCCTGTTGTCCATGTCTACGAGCCCTTTTACCTTTTTGCTCCATCACTCCGCCCCCAACCTCCCACCCCCACTAGCTGTCATCCTGCTCTCCATCTATGATCTGTCCCCATTTTCCTTGTTAATTCAGTTTGTTCATCAGATTCCACATGTGAGTGAAATCATATGGAATTTGGCTCTCTCTGACTGGCTCATTTCACTTAGAATAATGTTCTCCAGGTCCATCCATACTGTCGCAAAGGGTAAAATCTTCTTCTTTTTTATGGCCAAGTAGTATTCCATTGTGTAAATGCCCCACAGTTGTTTTAGCCATTCATCTGCTGATGGACACTTGGGTGCCTTCCATGTCCTGGTAATTGTAAGTAATGCTGCAATGAACATAGAGGAGCTTATGTTCTTTTCAATTACTGCTTTAGGTTCCTTCAGATATATTCCCAGATGTAGGATCACTGGGTCCAAAGGCAGATCTTTTTTTGAGGTATCTCCATACTGCTTTCCACAGTGGCTGCACCAGTCTGCATTCCCACCAACAGTGCATGAGAGTTCCCCTTTTTCCACATCCTTGCCAGCACTTGTTTGTTGATTTATTGATGATAGCCATTCAGGCAGGTGTGAAGTGATATATCATTGTGCTTTTAATTTGCATATTTCTCTGATGATTAGTGACATTGAGCATCTTTTCATATGTCTATTGGCCATCTCTATGTCTTCCTTGGAGAAGTGTCTATTCAGGTCCTTATCCCATTTTTTAATTGGGGTGTTTTTTTTTTTGGTGTTGGGTTTTGTAAGTACTTTGTAAATGTTGGATATTACCGTGTTTTGCCACATATAATGTGCTCTTTTTTGCCCAAATTTTTGAGGGCAAAATAAGGATGCACATTTCACATGGGTAGTACTAATTTTGTATCTATATAAATGTTTTTAATTCTTTTATTTATGCTTATGCATTAAAAGTGTAACTCTAGAAAGCAATAACTATATCCATATGCAAAATAATACCCTGGAATACAATAATCGGTTTTGTTCAACTTATGATGAACTTGTCACGAAAGCAGTTTCAGCTAACAATTCCACGAAATGAAATGAAGAGCGACATACTGTTTTCCATGGACTCAGACAGGTGATGCAGATTGTTACCCACTTGATAAGATAGATGGCGACAACTGTATTACCATAGGGTGAGCAGTGCGACATATCCTTTAGGAGGGAGAAATATTTGGAAAATCCCTTGGAAAATATCAAAATGGTTTTCATACACTGCAAGCTTTAAGCTAGATGTTATTAAATATGCTAAAAAGCATGGCAACAGAGCTGCCATGAGACACACTGGACCTCATCCCACAGAGCATGTCATCAGATTGTGGAGGCAACAGGTAGAAACATTTCCTCAGATGCCAAGGCAGAAGAAGGCAATGCAGGGAAACCTCCAACGTGGCCGAGGTGGAGCAGGAGTTGAAGACCTGGATTGTGGAGCAGCGTCAAACTGGCATCATAAATTTGGTACCAGTACATAAAATTTCCTGTACCATAATATGTTCAAAAATAAATGCTAAAATTCCTTTATAATAAAAAGACAAGTATCTAAATATAAATAAATAAAAATTGAATTAAAAATTAAAGATATTTTTTCTTGAAAGTTTGGGCCAAAAACCTGGGTGCGCATTATACACAGCAAAATACAGTATCGGATGTATTGGTGAATATGTTCTCCAATTCTGTGGGTTGTCTTTTTATTTTGTTAATGATTTCTTTCACTGTGCAAATATTTTTTAGTTTGGTATAGTCCCATGGTTAATTTTACTTTTGTTTCCCTCCTGGTGAGATATATCTGATAAAAAAATGCTACAAGCAACGTCTGAGATTTTGCTGCCTATTTTTTCTTCTAGGATTTTTATGGTTTCAGATCTACCATTTAAATTTTTGATCCATTTTGAAGTTATCCTTCTGTGTCGTATAAGAAAGTGGTCTGGTTTCATTTTTCTGCATGTATCTTTCCAATTTTTGCAGCATCATTTATTGAATAAATTCTCTTTAGCCCATTGTATGTGCTTGCTCCCTCTCTCAAATATCAACATTACATTAATAACATATTATTAATAATAATTATTAATATAATTAAATATTAATGCTATAATTATCAATACCATAATATTAATACTATATTTTAAAGCTTACACAATATTAATTAATAATATATTTTAAACATGCACTATCTAGAACATATTTATATAACACTATTAATTTAAGATACTATAATTATTAATAATATAAATGTATTATTATATATTAATAATATAATATTATTGATAATATGTTTTAAATATTATACAATATTTAGAACATATTTATATAATTATTAATTTAATATAATATATCAACATTAAGATATTAATATTAATACAGTCAATATTAATATTGACTATAAAGGTGTGGGTTTATTTCTGGGCTCTCTATTCTGTTCCATTGATCTATGTGTCTGTTTTTATGCCATTACCATGCTGTTTTGATTACTATGGCCTTATAGTACAGTTTGATATTAGGCAGTGTGATTCCTCCAGCTTTGTTCTTTCTCAGGATCATTGTCGCTATGCAGGGCCTTTTGTGGTATCTCATAAATTTTCGGAACCATAAAAACACTTGTTCTAGTTCTGTGAAATATGTCCCTGGAATCTTGATAGGATTTGCATTGAGTCTATAGCTTGCTTTGGGTAGCATAGATATTTTAATGATGTTAATTCTTCCTATCCATGGACACGGTATGTACTTCCACTTATTTGCATCTTCTATTTCTTTCTTCGGTGTCTTACAATTTTTGATGTATAAGTTTTTACATTCTCAGTTAGATTTATTCCTAGGTATTTAATCTTTCTGAAGCAATTGTGAATGCAATTGTTTTCTTAATTTCCTTTTTTGATAGTTTATTATTGGCATATACAAATGCAACTGATTTCTGGATATTAATTTTGTATCCTGCTACTTTGCTAAATTCAGTTATCAGTTCTATAGTTTCTTGGTAGATTCTTTGGGGTTCTCAATGTATAGTATCATGTTATCTGCAAATAAAGACAGTTTTACTTCTTCCTTTCTGATTTGGATGCCTTTTATTTCTTCTTCTTTTCTGATTGTTGTGACTAGGACTTCAAATACTATGTTGAATAATAGAGGTGAGAGCAGACATCCCTGTCTTGTTCCCAATCTTAAGCAGAACACTTGTAGTTTTTGCCTGGTGGGTATGATGCTGGCAGTGGGTTTGTCATATATGGCTTTTATTATGTTTATGTATGTTCCCTCTATTCCCACTTTGCTGAGACTTTTAAAGCATAAATAGGTACTGGATTTTATCAAAAGCTTTTTCTACATCTATTAATATGATCATGTGGTTTTTATCCTTCATTTTGTTTATGGGGTGAATCACTTTTATTGATTTGTGAATGTTGTACCAAGCTTGCATTCCCAGAATAAATCCCACTTGATCATGTCATATGATTTTTTTGATGCATTGCTATATTCGGTTTGCTAATATTTCATTGAAGATTTTAGCATCTGCATTCATCAGGGATATCGGCCCCTATATTCAGATCCTCTGATTCTTCCTGATTTAGTTTGGGAAGATTGTATGAATGTTCTTTCACTTAGGGGCTGTATCTTTGTCTTCCCAATTTGGCTGCCTATTTGTATTTGTTTCTATATGTTAGGCAGGTCTTGCAAAAGCCTCTGGTGCTGTGTTGCGGACTGTTCGGCCTGGTCTCAGGAGCTGTAACCCTCACCCCATGGTGGGCTGTGTAAGAACCAAGGGACCCACTTCACTGGGTCTGTTCTGTCAAGAGGACCTGAGCCACTAAGGAGACAAAGCTTATCTCCCTGGCAGGAGCACCACTTCTGCCTCATCCATCTCTGGCCCCAACGCTTAGTCGGTAGTCAATGACGGGTAAGACTCCTCATGGGAGGGGCAACCTAAGCCAGACACGACCACTTGGGAGGCCCTCATGGAAGGACTCGGGGGCTGCAGCAAAGAGGGGGTGATGGACCCTTGCCCCCTGGCTATTCTGACATATCCCGAGTCCCCATTTCCATCTGGAGGATGTCTTCTGCTTCCTGAGCCTAATCCGCTTAAAGCCTGAAAGTATGAGGGCAAGCAGTGCAGTCCTGTGCCAGCCAGAACGGTTTCCCTGGGCGATCAGGCATAAGAAAGAATTCCTAAAGTCCTGTGAAACCTGCTTTGTTTGCTAAGAGTGCTCTCATTTAAATGATAAGGGTCCCAGGAGGAAATGGGAATGTCTCCCAAAGTTTTGCAACCCCCTTCCCTGACAGACACTGACTCAGATTAAGCCCTCAGATTTCTTTGAAATGTTAAACCTGTATTCCTGTGTATTTGAACCCAATAAAAACCTAGTGAGGAAGGCACTCTGGATCATCCTCCTCTGAGAGTTTGACCACCTTTCCTCCCCAAGCAGATCATGTCTTGGTCATTTTTATTTTCATCCGTGACAGAGGGATGGGGCTCTGCGGGTGGAGCCCCCCTGCAGTGCTGGTCTATTTCAGATGCTGCCTGTGACTGGTCTGGGCAACCTGTTTGGAGCTATCGGCGATCCACAGCTGTGGTTCCTTCTGTTGAGCCTGTTTGTGTGCACAAAGAACCAGGCCGTGCTGGAAGGCCAGCTTTATCAGCACCATTGCCAGGGAGAGTCACTTAAAGTCTGGAGTTCCCAGAGATCCATGCCTGCTGGCTTTCTGTTCAGCTTGATCTCTAAAAAAGCTTCAGCTGTACTCAGCAGCCTGGCTTAAGCTCCAAAGAGTGGGGCAGAGTAATTCCTGCGAGTGGGGCAATTGCTTCCCCTGTGGCTGTTGCCACTTGGAGGGGAGTGCTGTGCCTGAGAAAGAAGGCTTCTGCAATATGAGGAATGACTCAGCACAGGGATCCTGGTGGCTGATCCTTCTGCTCTCTCCCCAGAGCCACCAAAGCCAGGCTCTCTTCAAGTGTCTCTACTCTGCCCTCCCTCTGCTGGAGCCCAGAGTAAGTGGCTGCAAATGAAATTTTGTGCATTGGCGCTTTAAGAGTTTCTCTGTATCTCTAGCCATCTTTCCCTTGTGGACAGAAACACCGCTGTTTTTCACAGCTGAGTGTCATTTGGGTTCCTTTCCTAGTTCTGGTGCTCCAGGCTGGGGAGCCCACCTTGGTGTTTAGACCCTGCACTTCTCAGGGGGAACTTCTGGCAGCTGAAATATCCCTCCGGATCTTTAGCTGCTGCCAGTTGGAGCCCAGCCAGCCCTCTCACACCTCCATACTCCCTACCAGTCTCATTGTGGTGAGGTGGTTTCATCTCTTTGGCCTTGGATGGAAGGCTTCTCTCCAGCTACTGTTCAATTGGTTATTCCGGATGATTTTTCTTTAACTTAGTTGTAATTCCAGTTTCATCCTGGGAGGAGGTTAGTGTAGTTTCCACTTACTCCTTCACCCTCTCGGGTCTATCCCTAGCCATGTTTTAGAATGAGTTACTAAGAGGGAGAATTGCTAGTTGAGGAAAGGAAGCAATAATCACTAGGAGTTAGGGGAGCACACTGTGAAAATCAAGGAAAAAAAGTATCATCCAAAAAGGAAATGAAATATGAAATTCTGTAGACCAAGGGAACGCTGATAGAGCTATTTTCATTTTAGCAAAATGACATTTAAAAAATGGTTGAATGACTGCAACGGGGATGGAAGTACCATTAAGTCATCTTTATACCTGGTTGACCCCTCTGTCACTTATGACAATGTCAGCCAACTTTTGCTAGAAAGAGCTGGAGAGCAACTATTTTAGGCCTTGTGGCCTATGGTCACTGTTGGAAATACTCAGTTCTGCCTTTGTAGCATGAACGCAGTGACAGGTATACATGAATGAATGAGTAGGGCAGGGGTTCTAATAAACCTTCTTCACAAAAACAGATGGCAGGTTGAAGTCAGCCCACAGACTGCAATTTGCTGATTTCTGGATTATGGTGTTATTAAATAATGGGTTGAGAGCAACCTGGACTGTGGTCCCCAGTGGCATGCTATAGAATCCATCTGGGATTCTACTTTATTCAAAACTGTTCTCGGCAATGTTAATGAGGTGGCAGGCAACTTAATCATGCTCATGAGTAATAGAACTGATGGGAAATAGCTAACATTCAGAAGATAATCAGGATTCAAATGGTTATTTGATGGGTGAGATGAGCGAAAGTGAGAAAGATAAAATTCAGGGCTAAATATCAAGTTGTGCACTGAAGTTTAAAGGGAACTCTGCCAAGTACAGGGGGAGACTTTGCCTGACAGTAAGTAATTCATGTGAAAAAATCTGTGTAACTGACCGAAATGTTTACAGTTAACCAGTGATGTGAGGTGGTTACCAAGAAGGCCGAGAACAGCTTAGACCACATTAACAGAGTACAGTGTCCAAGGACAGGAAGCTGTGGTCCCATGGGGTTTGTGTGGATCAGAGTCAGCTGGAGAGAGATTTTGCCATTTAAGCAAGGATAGATGCCATTGGTTTGGAGATACCCATTTATTTCTAAAACTGTTATAAATATTTTATAAATGTGTATCCAGTGAAGATTTAATTTCTTTAAATTATTGAAAAAGTTTTTTTTTTTTTTGAGTTGCAAATAATTTCTGCTTTTTTTTTTTTTTTTTTTAAATATAGGAATAGGGGGTATACCTTTGTTCTCGGAAAAACTGTGTTTTAAATCCTCACCTGAGGATATATTTATTGATTTTAGAAAAAGGAAGAAAGGAACAGAGAGAGAGAGGGAGGGTGGGAGAGGGGGAGAGAGAGAGAAACATCCACATGAGAGAGAAACCTTGATCAGTTGCCTCCTGTGCCCTCCCCTACCGGGATCAAACCCACAGTCTAGGTATGTGTCCTGACTGAGATCAAACCCGCAGTCTCTACGGGTATGGGACGACGCTCTAACTGACTAAGCCACTCAACCAGGCCTAAAAGGAAACATTTTGATAACTAGCTCTAGTCACATATGACCTGAATTTAGTTTAGAATATAGTTTAGGAATTTATACTTGGATATATTAGAAGAACTCAGCAATTGAAGAATTAGATAATTTCCTCCCAACCCAAGGCCAAATCTGGAGTTTGATTGCCCTGTTTATGCTTGAAAACCTATTTTTCCCTTGGAGATATATGTGTGTGTTCTGATCTAAGTAACGTTTTGCTTATAGGAGATTGGGAGACCAGGCTAAACTAGAAAGGTTATGTTGATTTAGAAGACAGATTGTCACCAGAATTTGAACTGAGCTTAGTTAAACACTACCTGGCCTGCCTCTGTGTGCTTTGCTCATGTCATAATATCTGACAACACATAACTTTGGACTTATGCCCTTTCCCATGACTTTGTTCTGCCCTGGCCTCAAAGACAGCCTGCACCAGGAGCTGGGCTTTCTTCAGTGGGCAGAGAGTGGTAAGAAGAGGCCTTTTAAAAGAGAAAGTATTGTACTTTGAAACACAAAACATTCCTCTAAGAAAACGATAATCTTTTGTATTTTATACATCTTTTATAGTTGTCCATTGCACAAAGCTAGGTTTTATACAAACTATTGCTTGTGGATATAAGTGGAAGATCTCAATTATTTCTTAAAAATTAGAGGGCATGAGAGTCATTTGAAGTGCTTGAAGAATGCAGGTCTGGGGCCGATATATGAAGATCTTGATTTATAGCTGCATTTTTAAACAATGCTCCAGATAATTTTGACATAGTTGGTCCAGCCAAACTTTATCCTTGTGATAAAATAAATTTGTCTTTTATTGACAACAACATTAAACAGCAAGAAGACAGCTAGCACCATCACAGACATTAGGATTCCTTTTTGAGAGGTAAGACAACATAAAAAAAGAGTAGAAACTTAGGGAAGGAAAATAAAGGGAGAATTTATTTGTTGGAGGTGCAAAGCTCCCTTGATTTGCAATTAATTAATAACCCATTAGTCATAAACTTTTGATGAGAAGAACTTGGTAGCTTCATAGAGAATCCATATTTAGGGTATTGGAATTTGTTCTACATCGGCCTGCATTAAGTGTAATTATTATTGAATTGATTCACGTTCTATCAAGACACATTCTCAGATGAATTATTTTGATGTGTAGAGCTCTTGCAACTTCCTTCCTTATTATGATTTATAAGATGAGATTTCTAAGGCTGGAATGATTCCCAATTGTGTGTATGTGTGGCTTGATTTTGTTTTAAAATTATTGCAGCTATATCTCCACTGGGCTATTTCTATCAATGTGTCATCTTTCTAAGTCTCTATGTACTCTTCTGTTAAATGGAAAGGAAAATGCCTAGTTTTACAGCTCTATGTAATCCTTTGAGGATCAATTGAGACCACTCATATGAAATTGTTTTAGAAATAATAAAGCACTAAAACATTTTATTCATTATTTAAAGAGACAGAAATAGGGCAGGCAGCAACCTAGAAGAATGAGAGCTCATGATTTGCCAGAAGTCTCTGGTTGTTCAATATGACTAAATGAATGTAAGACAGAGTCAGTGGAACAGTGAAAAATGGGTTTGAGGTCAAATCATGGGGGCCTTGATTGCCAGGCCAAGTTTGTATTTTATTCATTAGACAATACAAATGATTGCTTTATGAATAGAGGGTTGATGTAGTAAGATTATATGATTTCGTGCATATGTGAAATCCAATGAACAAACGGAATTAAGTAAAATGGGGAGAGACTCATAAATGGAGAGCAGGATGACAGCTAATGGTGGGGGAAGGTTAGGGAGTAGAGGGGTTGAGCAAAAAGGAAAAATGACTCATGGACATGGGTGACAGTGTGGGATTGCTGGGGGGTTATAATGGGACTAAATGGTAATGAAAAGATACAGTAAAGATTATATTAAAAGAAGAGAAAGATTATATGGCATTGGTTGTAAAATGTCCTCGAATGGAACAACAATGAATTAAATGGGTATTGAAATAATCTAGGCAAGAGGTAATGAGGTTCTGTACTGGAGAAGTAGAAATGAAAGTGAGAGCTATTTGAAAGAAGTTGAGGACAGAATCAGTCTTGGATATGAAGGGTAGATAAGTAGGAGTATTTGTGCTATCTTTGCTGCTTCTAAAGTTTGCTGACTGGGACAATAGGAAGAGGGAACACAGGTGGGGCCCCCAATCTTAAGCTTATATTTGGTTCAGTAGTTATTATTTTATTAGTTCCAAAAGAGTTTTTGTGTCACTAGGCAGTTCTTTTTTTTCCAAATTGCCCCGAAATGTGTGCATTCATTGTTTAAAATTATACCTCTTAGCTATTCAGTAGTATTTCCGGGGCCTATATTTATGAGCCAACATTCCAACTTCCTTGTGTTCACTTCTACATAAAACACATTTATAGAATTTTTCTGACACTACATTATATTACATGTGTAAGGGCTAAATCTGGAAAAGTTTAACAGATAAAAATCCACTCTTCCAGTTACGCACAAGGGATTAACACAGGCAACTCCCATTAATGTGAATCATCCAACACTTTGGCCATTGAAGTTTCACCACCTTCAGAGGAAGAGGTCACACATGAAGAGGAAGAGGAGAGGCAAGTAAATCATTTCCATACAGTGTATTATATGAGCTGTTGCATAAATTTATTTAAAAAATGAGTGAAGGGATTTTTTTTCTAGCATAAAACTAAAGAGCCACCCTTCCTTCTTAAGTCTCTCACATTGACTTGGGGTTAGGGGACCGTCCATCTCCTTCCAGGTCGGCAGGGCTTGTGCTCTTGGTTCTGTCTTCTGTGGACGTGCGATGCCTTCTCCATCATCTAGCATTCATTCAACTACTTTCCATGTTTTGGAAATAATAATAGCCACTAATCACTGAATGTGTAAATGAGACAAATATAAAAAAACAGTGCTTCATTATTTCTAAAATAATTTTATAAGAGTGGTCTCGGTTGATCTTCAAAGGATTAAATAGGGCTCTAAAACTAAGCATTTTCCTTTCCATTTAACAGATGAGTGCATAGAGGCTTAGAAATAGCCCAGCAGAGAGATAGCTGCAATAATTCTAAAACAAAGGATGTTCGTATGTACGTATGTGAAACCAGAGGTTCTCACAGTGTGGTCCCTGGGCCCCCTCAACACCAGAATCACCTGAGAACTTGTTAGAAATGCAAACTCTTGGCTTCCACTCCAGAATTACAAAATCAGGATGTGGAGGGATGGGGCCCAGCAACCTGCCTTTTAACCAGCCCTGCAGGTGACTTCAGTGGACTCCGAATTTTGAGAACGACTGTTGTAGACATATCTTTAATCACAGTACACCTACCTAGTAGGAATTGTTCTTTTTTTTTTTTTGATGTTCAAAATGGGGTTTCAGAGATGAAGTAACTTTCCCAAAGCTGGGTAGGCTAGGTTCTCAAAAGCAGGTCTATGACATACTTCACACCTCACACCACACTGACACTGCAGTGTGTGTTGACTGAATACTAAATGTAAGTGCGTAAGAATGAGGCTCACTTTGTGACTTCTGTTATATTGTGAGGCCACGGGTAAACTGTCTGGCATCATTTTGCCTGTTTCCTCATACATAACGTGGATTGAGGGTCATTTACTACTGTGTGTGTGTGTGTGTGTGTGTGAGTGTGAGTGTGAGAGAGAGAAGCCAGGCAATATGCTGGCACCCAGGGCTATGAGACAGAAGACTAAGCTATGCTAGGTGACTAGAATGATAAATGGCTAAGATATACATTTCCAAAGTAAATTCATGTAAATAATAAAATAACATGCTTTGATATATTGATTTATCTTCTCTTTAAATCTCCAATATGTACATCTGTACCGAACAGTATTAAGAGCTTTACATAGTGTTAGGCTACATTAAACTATTTTGTCCTGGCAGTGGATACACCAGGGACAGTGTGAATTTTCAGGATCTAATTCCCAGCTGTCTCTTTTCTTTCTAGGAATTATATTTACCTTAGGAATTATTTTTACTCTTCATAGAAGACTACGATAGCATGGGTCCTCTCTGCTAACCCTTGTACATGCCACTAATCCCGCTCTTCTAAGATTAGTTTTTATCCATCTTACTAACATTTGTTGAAGACCTGTTACGTTTTCATTACTGTGCACTGGAAGGAATGTAGGTAGTAACCCAGAGATTTTATACATTCTCTACCTGCTGGTAGTGAAAGTAAGAATACACACAGAATAAAAGCTAAAACCATGCAACACTAGAAGAACTCTCATGGAGGAGGATTCTGCTCTTAGAGTTGCTATGAATTGCTAAGGAGTAGGGTGAGATGTTTGGGTTAAGGTGATCTTGGAAGTTGAAAGCCTTGGGAGGATTTGGGGACAAGAGCAGAGCGGTGAGGGGAGGACACCCTGTGCTTGGGGAGTCCCGTGTCTTCCCACCACATCTTCCTCCCCAGCTCTTCTCTGGTCCGACCCTCGGGGAAGCATGCAAATGTCAGTGTGCATCTGTGTGGCCCCACAATGGAGGGCTAGGGCTAATTTACACATTGGTTATATTTTGTTACATTCCCTGGTCTGTTTTCAGTCTACTTACACTGGGATCTGTATTCAGAGGTAAAGGAAAGAGTTGCATGTTTCTCTGAGCGCACTGTAGACTCGTGTACGACACTAACCTGACTTCGTAGGAAAGGAACGAAGTGGGTGAGGGACATGCTAACTGGCGAGTAAGAGGTAGCGGCAGGATTTTCAGCCGGTGTACATCCTTTCAGCCTTGGGCAAGTGCCGCTGGGAGGCTCTGTGGACGCTGCACTAATCTATATGCAGCGGCAGTCCGTGTTCCTGACACGGCTGAACTGAAGAACCTGCAGCGCGTGTCAGGAGCCTGAAAGCAATTAGCAGATTCACCATAAGACTTCAATTCTTTGTGGAGTATAGAGGAGACACTTCGCCATTTTTTTGAAAGGGATATGAGCAGGAATGTTGGTAGTTTATGCATTATTTAGAGCCGGCGATCTTGCCTTGGTCTCACAAAGGAGAATTGCAGTATTGTGGTGGTTTCAGTGCATGTGATGGTGGAAATATAGATGTTGGATTTTGGAGCTTCTCTGAATGGCTTGCAGTCTGGTGACCTATAATTAGCTTGTTGAGGATATTAAAATCTTTTTTCCACCCATCACTGCACATAGGTGTCTGGTATCTCATTATATTAAAAGATAATATTGCATATATTTGAGAAATGTAGTATAATAACAAAATTATTAACTCCAGCTCATATTTTACCCAAAATCATGCATTGACAACTTACAGAACATTGCATGGACTCAGCTGGTAGCTAGATCTGACTCACTCTTATTTCCAATAGTATCAGATATAACAATTTTGCTTTGTTTTGAGACATTTTGGGGGAGATAGAAATTTGGATGAGACTGTTACATCAAGACATTGAAAAAAGGTTTTGCAGCAGCACCATCTTGTAAATAGTTACATGGTTCCTCTTCCTTTCCTTTTCGGCCATTCATGGTCTCTTAGCTGTTCACGAGAGGAAGGAAGGTTAAGCTTGAAACCTTCAAGTCATCTCTGCCCTTCCATGCTGAGCGGCTGCTATTTCACATTCACTTGTGTGTCCTTCTGTAAACTTCTATTACAACTCCTCCTCCCCCAATTACTTTCCTTATCTCAGTTGCTCTGAGGCTTTCTCCTTTCCTCAACACAAGGCTTAGGATTGGTATTTACAGAATTATCTTCATCACATCACTGCTAGTTCAGAAATTTGACTCCTACTTGCTCCCCAAATAAATTACCGACTTCTCAGGGTAATACTTAGGGTTATCCTGCAAAGAATATTGGTTACTTCTTCCAGGTGTATACCTTAGACTCCAGGCAGCCTGTGCTATGGATGTTCTTATTTTTTTTAAAGATGTAATTTTTTAGAGCAGTTGTAAGGTTACAGTAAAATCGAAAGGAAGGTATACAGATGTTCCATATATGCCCTGCCTCCTCCATTGTCAACAATGCTCACCAGAATGGTAAATTTTCTTTACCAAGGATGAATCTGCATATTATACATATTATATGTACATATTATAATCACTCAAAGTCTATAGTTTACCTCAGGGCTCACTCTTGGTGTTGTACAGTCATGGTTTGGGACAAATGTATAATATAATGATGTATATACATCATTATAATACAACACAGAGTATTTTTACTGCTCTAAAATTTGTCTATGCTGATTCATCTATACACCACCCCCCAAAACCACTGATTCTTTTTATTGTCTCCATAGTTTTGTCATTTCTAGAATGTCATTTAGTTGGACTCATACAGTATGTAGCCTTCTCAGGTAGGTTTTTTTTTTCCTCTTAGTAATATGCATTTAAATTTTCTCCACGACTTGACCCATACCACACTGTCTAGATTAGTATAGCTTTATAGTAAGTTTTGAAGTTGAGTGGCATCATTCTTTTAACTTTCTTCTTCTCCTTTAATTTTGTGTTGGCTATTCTGGGTCTTTCGCCTCTTCGTACAATCATTAAAGTCAGTTTATATGTATTCATAAAGTAAGTTGATGGGATTTTAATTTTGATTGCATTAAATCTATAGACCAAGTTGGGAAGAACTGACATCATGAGTCTTCCTATATCTGAACATAGAATATGTCTTTATTTAGTTCTTTTTTGATTTTTTTCATCAGAGTTTTGTGGTTTTCCTCACATAAATCTTGTATACATTTTGCTAGATTTATAACTTTTAATTTTTAGGTCATAATGTAAATGTGTTAATTTCAAATTTCTCTTGTTCACTGTTGGTATATAGGAAAGCAATAATTTTGTGTATTAACCTTGTATCCTTAAACCTTGCTATAATTGCTTATTAGCTCCAGAAGTTTTTAGAATTTCTACATAAATAATCCTGTCATCTGTGAGTAATTACATCTTTTCTCAATTTGTATACCTTTACTTTCTTTATCTTGTCATATTGCACTAGCAACAACTTGTAGTCCAATGTTGAGAGGAGTGAGAGGGGACATCTTTGCCTTGTATCCGATCTCAGTGGGGAAGCTTCAAGTTTCTCACCATTAAGTATGTTATTGACATGGCATGCTTTTATTTTAGTAATTTTGAATTTTCAAATTAAATGTAACAGTTCCCTGCACTTGAGACATTTGTTGCCTTAATCTCTGAAGTTCCAATCATAACTGTTCTTTAACATTCATAACATCTATAACAATGCTACCTCTTCCATGAAAATTTTTCTATTGCTTATAATCAGATCTACTTTCCTTTGCATCTGTGTATTGGTTATCATTTACATAACACATTCCTTCACACCTGGTGGCTTAAAACAACATGCATATATTATCTTTCAGTGTCTGTAGGTCAGAAGTTCTGTCACAGCTCAGCCGGTGCGCTGCTTAGGGTGTCATCAGGCTGTAATCAAGGTGTCAGTCTGCCTGAGCTGGGTTCTCATCTAGAGGATTAGCTGGGAATGGATCTTCTTCCAGCTCACTCAGGGTGTTGGCAGAATTCATTTCCTTGCAGCAGCAGGATTCATGGGAGCTTACTTTTTAAAAATCAGCAATGGAGACAGAGGGAGGGACTGGAGTGAGATGGGCTCTATGCTCATGTGTAATGATGTCCATGTAAATCATGCGCATCCGATAATCTTTGTCTCTTTCTAGTAGTCAGAGGCAAGCCACAGGTGTTGCCCACTTTGAAGGGGAGGGAATTACACAAAGGCATGAATGCTTTAAGAATCATGAAAGCCTCCTCAGAACCTTCCTGCCATGCTCTGTGTTATATTTTTGTCTTCTCTTGTGGTTTATTTTACACGCTCTTCTTTTTAAGAAACCTTTTTTACTCATTTTTTTTTTTTTTTTTTTTGCCCCACGGATTTACCAATAGCCTGTTTATGCTTTATGATGCCTGCAAGATTTGGTGCAAAGTGTATGTGGGTTAAATAACTGATAAATTCAATTGATAACTGGGTGCTTATGTTTTTCTGCAGTCTTTTTTTCCTTTGTTTCATAGACTAAGCTTTTTTAAAGACAAGAACAATATAACTTACTTTGCATAGCATCTAAATAGGTATGAATCAGCCTTTAATATTATACCCATCACTCATTGAATAAATATTTTAGAGCCTAAAACTGTTCAGCAATTAAATATGTAAGGTGAACATAACCCTGCTCTCTAGATGATGGAAGTCCTGTCCCCTGTGAGATGTGCTTTGCGAGGGTTAGCATAACGTCCTTGGTTCTGCAGGATCCTCGTGCCTCTGATGCTAGGGCACGCCATATTTTTCTCCATTCTCTCTTCTTAGATTTGCATGAGACATTAGCTGTTGTGGATAGTGGCCAAACACCTTGAAATAAAGGAAATAGATAAGAGATGCATTTCTGGGATGAGGGAGGGCGCTTGGTTAGAAAGTAATGGTAAAAATTTCTGGGACGGAAGAATAAGAAAGAACAGTCCAACTTTCTGGGAAAAAGGTTTCCCAGAGCTTTTCCATAGGAATCTTGTTCTTTGATGTCTTAAAAGAATTCTATTGTTCACAGAGTTTAAGGATGTTAAACAGATGGCATCCTTCAGTCTTTCTAATATGCAAATGAGCATCATATTCTTCCGGGAGAGAGATTTAAACCAGCAATTGCTCTGGAGTTGAAGTTTTCTTGGAGACTCTGTGTGTGTGTGTGTGTGAAAAAGACTTAGAGAATTTCCTGGTTGGTTGAAAAAAACAAAACGATATCTTAAATCCTGCATTACCTTTTGGGAAGGTGATATAATGTTTACCAGAGATGTGTGGCTATGGGTGGGTGGGGAACACCTGTGTGCATTAAGGAAGAAATAAAGCCATTTTAAAGCCCGTACATTTTTAAAGCATCTATGTTTGCATCTTGGGTTTAGACAGTATGAACACAACTTTTCCATTAAGTAGCAAATCTATGAGCTAAAGACCCATGGTCGATGTCATCAACTGATCAAGTTTCCACTAAGTCATTTGAACAAGTAGTAAAAGTATAAAAAATTCATTTTTGCCAGTAATAGGTAATAGCCACATGTACCCATGAGGAATCAGAAGCTAAGGGCATTACCAAAAATTTTAAGCTAAATATACTCCCATATCTTGTCATTCTCAAGTTTAATTTCTGTGAATTTGCTTACTGAAAAGAGCATAGGGTTTTCCTATAATAGTCAAAGTTTTGTTTTACTAGGTCCAAGGACTGATATTTTATAATCTTGAGATGAATTGTTAAAAAAAAACCTACACTTGTTAGAATGTTTATTCCCTTAGAAATAGTAAGCTGTGTTTGCCATAGGAGGCTGAATCTATTTGACCCTTATTTAAAATTGTTTTATTTACTCTATTACAGTTGTCCCAATTTTTCCCCCTTTATCTCCCTCCACCCATCCCCCTCCCAGGCAATCCCCACACCATTGTCCATGTTCGTGGGTCCTGCGTATACATTCCCATCCCTTCACCTTCTGTCATCCAGTACTTCCCCGCCCCTCCTCTTTGACTGCTGTCAGTCTAGTCTTGCACGGCACATCCGTATTTAGCCACCTTTGGAAACTGATCTAATTGTAGTTGACTGGCCGATATATGAGATCTGAAAATTCTTTTAAGGTTGAAATTATTATTTAAAAGCGTTCCTCTAAGTATAAGTCTATACAGGTAAATAATAATAAATGTGTTCCTAATGGAATAACTTCAAAGAACCAAAACACCATTCCTTTTCTTTCTTTTTTAACATTTTTTATTGTTGTTTAAGTACAGTTTTCAGCCTTTTCCTTCAGCCCTCCTCAACTCCTTCCTGTTTCCACCCCCCCTTGTTATTGCCCATGTGTATTTTATAATTGTTCCTGGACACCCTTCACCCTCTTCCCCCATTATCCCCTCCCCTCTCCCCATTCCTTTTCAAAGATGACATGAAAGTTCTAAATCTCAATAAAAGAGGTGATGATACCCTTAATAGAAAAGATGACATAAAACAGGAATATTTGATTTGAAGGGATAGAGTGCTATATTTAGTTTTAGAAATGTTGAATTTGAAGGTAAGCTAAACTTGAAAGTCACAATATTCTGATGTCACAGCTTTGGGAAAATAGATGGTGGTGATTTATAAAAAATTCTTTGATGACCCGAGTAACTAGAACTCACAAATGCTGTTTCCAACTCTTCATAATTCCCTTCAAGTGAATTCTCAGCAAGATCTCTGACCACCTGCATTCAAATTAGCATCACTCTCTTCTTCTCCTAACAATACTTACAATACTTATGTGAAATCAACCAAATTATCGTGCTTAGGTATATATATTTGTCACTTATCAGTCTGTCTCTTCACTGCCCCCCCACATGAGATCATAAGCTCCATGAGGGCATATAATAGCTCAATAAATATTTGTTGAATGAATGAGTTAATCTGTTAAGACTAGAAGGATGTGTACATGGATGCCATCACCACCACACAGTTCTAGGGTACCTGCATGCTCCTAGGAGGGCGTTGCTGTAAGCCAAGATTCCCCCAGGTGTGGCCTGGCTTAGGAGGCAGTATATTCAAGATATAATCTAACCAGCTATTATATTTCTCTTTGACACCCTTGTGAAAAAGCTTCTCCAATTAAGTTCTGAATACCAATGAGAAGATTGCAACAGGAGTATTAAGACTCTAGGGTCCCAGGGCAGGATGAAAGTGAGCCCAGTTGCTGGGGTGACATGGAGGTGGACTGGAGGTGTCACCCAGCTCAGGCTGTTTAGGCAGAAGGCTGTCCTGAAGAAGGCATTCCGGGCCTATTTAGCTTTCTTCAGACTGCCTTGGAATCAGATTGCGTGCCGAATGCCTGGGCAGAGTCCTGGCCCTCACATTCTGCCAGTTACCTTCCCAGAGGATGTCTAGTTTGCGGCACTTGACTAGGAGTTTAATGGAAGATGCTGAGTGCGTCTTATCTTTATCTTGGGCTCTTGTTAAACTGACCGAGTTCAACAGCAGCTCCTGGAAAGCATTCTAATAATCTCCAAAGTGTTTAAGAGGCATTACTCACATTATCACAGAAACATGGCTTGCTCCAGAAATGTATTTACTGTTCTCTTTAGAAACACAGATGCAGTCTAGGTAAATAATACAAAACATTTACTTTCTTGCCAAGGGAGAGTGCTGTTTTTGTATTTATCTGTTTAAAAAACAAATGAAATCATTCATGCTGGAGGAAGATGTATGATACATCAAGATCTAAGACCTGCTCATTTCTTATTAATCTATGTATTTACTCGTCACCATCTTTGACAGTTTATCTCTATTTGGTCTAACTGTGGAAGGCCTGCCTTCTAAGTCAGCCTTGATATAATGAACAAAAGTGTATTATCTTACCACTTTCATGGTTAGGAGACACGGCTTCTGTAAAATTACAGCTAGCTGTAAAAAAGGTTCTTGTGTAAATCTTGGAATGAGGAATTTTAAAGTCTTAGCATTTAGAGATGATCTATTTCTTTATGAAATTTTTATTTGGAACATCAAATTATAACTGAGTAACCCTTTGGATGAGAGAGAATATGAATGAACGTTAGCAGCAAAGAGCAGGCCTCTTTCTCTCTCCCCCCTCCAGTTCGTGATGTAAGAGCTATACTATTTGCAGTTATATGGTCATTTTCTGAATGGCAATATGTTTTAAGTGTGATATCTCTCTTGTTGTAGTTCAACTGCATGTGCATGATTTAACATATATTATGTGGTTGAAGTGATTTAAGTTATTGATGTAAACCTATAAAATATGTAATATGAGCAAAGTGCCTGGCTCATGGTATGTACTCAAAAATGAATATTGAATGAATATGTCCTTGCTACTTTAATTCCATTTCCAATATTGAAATACCACGTAAATTCCGCTGGAACCCATTCTTCATGAGATTTGAGGTGCGGAAAAAGGCATTTTCAATCTGGAGCTCCATAATACATTGCCAAAGAGCTCTAAGTGCCGCTGAAAGAGTTGGCTAAAGTAGAAATCATAGATATTGCTATGGGATTCATTTTGGATATAAAAGGAGAGGGAAATTGCTTATTGTAGGGATTCTGCTGATTCTCTTCTGTGTATAGGCCCAGAGTCTAGGGAGACCCAGGGGCCTGAGATGGTCTGAAATGTGTGTGCAGACTTCTGAACCCCAGGCATTTCTTGTTCTGCTCTGTTGTTTCATAGAGAAAAATCCACGAGGGAGTTAATGGGAGGTTTGGAGGTTGGAGCAGGGTGAACTGTTGGCCCATCGGTGTGGTGCAGGATCTGCGTGGCATGTTTACTGACCTCACAGTTCAGCAATGCTGCTGATGGCTGCTGGGAAAATACAGAACCTAATGGAAAAGTAGCCACTGAACCAGAATGAATCAGCTATTCATTCCTCCTTACTGGAATATATAAAATTTAAAAACTGTAAATTAAGTAGGAAAACTCTTAACAAGCCATTAAACTGTCCCTCCTGCATATCTAGTCAGTTACATAGATTTTTACAAAGAAATCTGGAATTTAGATAAATCTTTAATTTCTATTTTATCTTTTTTTGGGGGGGATTCTTATCTAAGTGGTTCACTGTTTCATTGACAGTCATTCATTCTTGCAATATTTCTGTGAATTAAATAAGTGGAAAAATATTTTCCCATTTCTATGACACAAAGTCCTAGCTATGATGAACTCTTCTATGAATTTCCACATCTGCCTTATATGCTTCCTCTGGGCATTAATTCCTGAAAGTTTAAATATCAGTCAGCTGTGCACCCTATCCCCCAACTGAATCATGGACAGTTTACTTTTTATGAAACCAGGTTTTGGCATGGAGTCATGTTGAGCTTATTTTCAAAGTTACTGCTGGCACAGAACTTGAAACTTTGCACTTAATAGAAGCCAGATAGTGTAAATGACATATACTCATCAGACTGTAGTGAAGATTAAATGGGCTTTATAGAAAATGCCAAAGTTCCAGCCACACAGAAAGCTTTTCCGATAAATTCTGATCAAAACGTCTGATACTAACTTTCCAGAGCTGGCTGTGCTTCTAAGTATGTTAACTGGCTTTCAAAATTGTAAACATTTTTTAAATTATGGAAAGAAGAAACTTCTTCATATGACTATAACATATAAAAAGCACATCATGGCAGAATATTAAGATTCTCTTTGCTTGATATTACCATATTTTGCCATGTATAATGCACACCCATATTTTTGGTCAAAACTTTCAGGAAAAAATCTCTCATTTTTTAATTCAATTTTTTTATTTATATGTAAAACCAATGATCATATTTCTGGGTATTATTTTGCATACAGATATCATTATTGCTTCCTAGAGTAACATTTTTAATGCATGAGCATAAATAAAATAATTAAAAACATTTATATAGATACAGAATCAGTACTATACACACACATATCCTTACTTCTCCCTAAAAAATTTGGGTAAAAATGTGCATTATACATGGCAAAATATGGTAAATTGTGTCCCTTATCTATTCTCTTTCACCATTTCACATAATGAAGGATATGCTTCTTCCTAAAATTTCAACTAAAAGAAGCAAGTGGTGAACTTGAGGGGATGATTAAGTACGTAACTTCCCGCAAGTTCCATTGCCTTTTGGGCAGAATCTGCTGGGACTGTCCAGATTTTGCTAACCATTTTAAAACTAAAATAGTCACTGTGGGTGGAGATCCATATGTGGATTCTTCCCAAAAGAAATAGTAGAAAGTAAGCAGCTGTCAATGGAATCTTCCACATTTAGTAACTATTCACTACCCAGAATTAAAATGCTAAGGAAGGGCAAGTTATTGGCTCCTTGATAATTCAGCAATTTAAATCCATTTTGCATTTATGAGATCCTAACTTCAGTGCCTTTAATCCAGAAACCTGTACCATATTATTCTGGGGGAGGTAAGAATCTAGTTCACTGACTAAAACGACTTTGTATTCGTAGCTAAATCTGGAATACGAGGTACACGAGAGATTTCAACTTCAGTTGCCCAATACCTAGCATTACAAGGAGAATGTTCACTTGAAACCAAGGTCCTGGAGAGTAATGCCAATAATGAAGTAAAGATCGATCTCTGATGAAAGAGTAAGAGCGTTAGACCACACAGGTGGCAACATTAGGATTAATTAATGACACTGACTCAATAGAGCAAAACAAATTGCTGTAGGTTCAGAGAGACAAACGTCATTAGCTTGTATGTGTTAGAAATAATGTGCATCTACATTCCACGTTTTCACTCAACAAACATCTTTCTGATCATGTCTTACACACCAGACACTGTCTAGGTCAAAAAATAGGGAAATAAACATATAGCCCCTTCTATTTATATTGATGGATTTAACCCTGGTAAATCTTACAGTAGTATTTTTAAAAACCCGTATCCACTCCTAAAGATTCAGGTTGAGAAGCACCATCATCAGCAACAAAAACAACTTCCCCGGTGTTTTGATGTGTCACTGTAGTTAACAGCCACTGCTCAACAGGCTAATAGATGGGTACAGACACAGCACAGAAGAACAGTTTATGACCTATGAACAGGAAATTATGGAATCCCAAAATAGGGACCCTATGTGTCCTCTGAGGGATCTGGTTAGGGAAGGGTTTCTGGAGAAACGTGACACACAACCTTTCCAAACACTTGGTGTAATTTTTTTCGAATCACAAACTTAAGGCAGGTAACCAATGAAGAACACACCCACAAAAGCAAAAAATCATCTCTTTATCTATGAATTTGATGATGTTAAACTTTGTTATAACATATGCAGAGTGGGTTTTTTCTCTTAGCTAGTGAATTCTGCATTGTATAGATTTAAAAATTTAAGTTCTTTAATAATTCTGTAATTCAGGAAAATACAATTACCTCTGAATACTTCTCCCATCTTTGTTATTTTATGGGATTTGTATTCTTTATATGTTGGTATCTTACTCTGTTCTCCATATCAGTTCTCTCTTTATCTCTTCCTAGTCTTTATAGAATCTACAGTTTCATTTAGGGTATTTTGTTTTTAACTATTACATATTCAATATCCAATATTTTTGCTTTTTTTTTTTTGACTTCTGGTTCTGCACTGCCTCTAACCTGTCATATTTGAGAATTTTATTCTGTTCTCAATTTTACTTTATGAAATAAAGCTTTTTTGTAGTGAACATACTTTGCATTAATGTGTTACCACATAACAAAAAGTTATTTTTAAAAAAACAGTAATCATTTATTGTGCCTCATCTTTTATGTAGACCAGAAATTTAGAGAAAATACAGTGGGGGTGGCTTGTACATGATCTAGGGTGTCTGGGACCACACCTAGAACACTTGATGGTTGGGGACTGGAATAACATGAATTGCATTCTTTCATATTACTGTGATATGATTTCTGATGCATTGACTGGAGGCCTAGCTGGGGGAGACTCCAGGAACACCCACATGTGGCCTCTCTATCTGGCTTGAAGTTCCTTGAAACAAGAGGTGAGAATGAGAGCATGAGAGAGTATGTGGGACAAAATGAGAAGGAATGAGAGAAACACAGAAAAACAATGACAGAGAGAACATCAGAGAGGACGAGCGTGAGAAAGAGCAAGAGAGAAAGAATGACAGGGAGAGAATGAGACAGTAAGAGATAGAGAATGTGAGAGGGAGTGAATGATAGGATGAGAGACAGAAAGAATGAGAAAAAGTGATATAGAATGGGAGAGAGAATGACAATAAGAGAATGAGAGAGGGTGAGAGAGAGAATGATAGTATGAGAAATAGAAAATGATAGAATGAGAGAGGGAGAGCATTAGAGAGTGTGAGAGAGAAAATGAGAATGATGGGGAAGAGAGTGTAAGAGAAAGTGAGAGACACAATGATAGTGACAGAGAGAATATGAAATAGAGAGAGAAAAAGACAATGAGAGAATGAGAAAGGTTGAGAGGGAGAGAAAATGAAGTGGATGAGAGAGAGAATGACAGAAAATAAGAATGAGAGTGAGCAAGGGAGAATGAGAGGAGAGGGAGAGACTGTGAGAGATGGAGAATAAGAGTGTAAAAGAGGGAGGGAGAAAGAGAGAAAGAGAATGAGAGTATTACAGAAAACAAAAGAGAATGAGAATGGACAGAGTGATATAGAATTAGAGAGATAATCACAGAGACAATGAGACAGTGACAGAATATGAGAGAGAGAATGATAGAGAACAAGAGAGATAGAGGATGAGAGAATGAAAGAGTGTGAGAGCAAGAGAGAATAAGACAGAATGGACAATGAGTGATACAATGAGAGAGAGAATGAAAGAGTATGTGAGGGAGAAGAATGAGAGAGATTGAGAGTAAGAGAAGAAATGAGAGAAAGATATGGAGAGAATGAGAGGGAGTGAAGGAGAGAGAAAGGATGAGAAAATGCAAGAGAATGAGTGAATGAGAAAGGTTGAGAGGAAGAGAGAGAGAATGAGAGAGACCGAGAAATAAGAGAATGATAGAATGAACGACAATAATACAGAATAGAGACACAATTAGAATGAGAGAGTGAGAGAGCAAGAGAGAGAATGAAAGAGAATGAGAAAGTGGGAGGGTGAGAAGGACAGAAAGAATGAGAGAGAGAAAAAGACAATGAAAGAGAGAGAGATAATGAGAGCAAGGGAGAAGAAAGAGAATGAAAGAGAAAGATTAAGAGAATGAGTGGGAGAGAATGAGAAAGAATGATAATGAATGAGAGAGGGAGTAGAAGATGGAGAGAATGAGACAAAACGAGCAGAGAAAGAATGAGAGAATGATAGGGTATGACAGGAGAGAATGAGAGAGAGGATTACAGAGAGAATGAGGGAGATTGAGAATGTGACTGAACAAGAGAGGGAGAGAATGAGAGAGACACAAAGAGGAATGAGACAGGGAGAGAATGAGTGAAAGAATGAGAGAGTGAGAGAGAGAATGAGACACAACAGGAGTAAGGATGAATGAGAGAGAATAAGAGAATGAAAGAATGGGAGAAGGAATGAGAGGGAATGAGATGTGGAGAGAGAGAATGAGAAAGAAAATGAGAGAGATGGAGAGAATGATAGAATGAATGAGAAAAAGAATGAGATAGATTAAGAGGGAATGAGAGAGAGTGAGACAGAATGAGCCAGAGAGAGAATGGGAGTAAGGATGAATGAGAAAGAGAATGAATGAGAGAGGAAAAATGAGAATGAGAGAATGAAAGGGGAAGAGAGGGAGAGAATGGAGAAAGAGAATGGGAGAGAAAGAATGAGAGAGATATAATGAGGGAGAGGGAGAGGGAATGAGAGAGAAAGAGGGAATTAGAATGAGAGAGAAAGGAGAGGGAGAGAAGGAGAAAGAGAGAGAGAAAGAGAAAATGAGAGTACCTGGGAGAGTTGTTGTCTTTTCTTGGCCTCGTCTTAGAAGTCACAGAGCATCTCTTCTGCCCTACTCCATTGATTGAGGTTGGCATGAGTCTCTGCCCAAATTCAAGAAAGAACCTAGATTACATATTTTGGTGGAAGTAATGTCAATTACATTGTATGAAAAGCACGTGGGAATGTATGAACAGATAGGTGTGGACAGCTTTGTAAAATACCATTTGTGACATACTCCTTATTGTCTAGCTGTGATTATTTAATTTATTTATTTAGCCTGCATGTTCAGTTTTCCTGGGGTGGTAACTATTTTTTTTTTTTTTCCTGTAGTACGCAAGGAGGTGTGGTGAACCTGAACGCTAACTTATACATCTTTTGATGAGTTTAAGGGAAAAAACAGATAGGCTTCTCCATCTAGTCCCACCTGGAAGATTCCAGATCACTCCTTTAGTCCATGAGACGGGTTCTTGCAGATTAGTTCTTTGGATCTGAGTTCTTCACTTTCACTCATTTTTGCTTCTTAATTGATTTTTTTCAGAGGAACCTGGTAGTTCAAGCTTGTTCTTCTTTTGTCAGGAACCAGAAGCTTCCTATTATCTTTATTTTCTAAATAGTTTGTAATGACAGCTTTGATTTCTTCATTGCCGTAGCAGTTATTTAGAACGATGTGGTTTTGTTTCCTATTTGATTGGGTTTTTTTAATTTATGCTTTAAAAACTTTTTCTTCTGTATTGCATTCTGGTCAAAGTGGCCTTATACTATTTCTATTTTTTGGAATTAAAAGTGATTTTTATCACTTAATTACAAAGTCAATTTTTGTTACTATTCAAAGGAATCTTGAATAGAATGTTTTATCTGGGAAACTTCTCTGTCCTTGGATTCTTTTTAATATTCTCTCCTCATCCTTGAAATTCAGAAAATGGTAAAGCCATTCCAAGATGATGGCCTCTCTTCATTACTGGGCATGTTACAAAGCAAACCATTTGAATTTGCAAGTTCAGGTTTTTAACTTCGGAATTTTTTTCCCATGTTAGAGCCACAGTTATGCCTATTATTCCTGGTTTCATGTCTTTTTTTAGAAAGTCTTTTCCATCTATTTTCATCTCAAGATTAAAGATCTAACTATATTTAAAACAGCTTAATCTTACCTGAAATATTTTTTATTGATATGAAATAAGTAGCTAATAATTATTTCACTTGCTTCCCAAATTTATATCTAGTTGTTCCAATACTAGCGATTGAAGTGACACATTTTATGATTTTAAAATTCCCATCTACATTCCGTATATTTCTGTGCTGTCAAATTGTGCATTGATTTATCTTTCTATTCCCTTTGACATCTCCAATGCTGTTTTAATGCAGCTTTACGTAAATTTCAGGGCAAGTTTCTCTATCACTTTCCCTCTTTTCATGTTTTTTTTAAGAAATTCATATATAGATTTTCAGATAGACTTTTAAAATTTGTAATTTGTTTATTACTTGTATATTATTACCAATTAATGCTCTAGGAAAAACAGTCCTCTATCACATTGTTCAATATGACAGTCACTAGCCACATGTGACAAGTGCTTGAAATATGGCTAGTGCAAATGAGCAACCGAATTTTTAATTTAATTAAAATTTAAATAGCCACATGTGATTCATGGCTACTGTATTGGACAGTGCAGCTCTAGAAGCCAGAAATAGATAGGGAATATATCATAGATACCCACCAGGGGACCTGTAAGTTTTCTGTATTTTATTTTCTACAATTTGATGATGTCATGGTACATAGGTGAAGTTCTCCACGCAGGCTTCTCTTTAGCCTATCTTCCTGTCCAGGAACATGGTGTGACTGCAACCAGCCTTCTTCCTGAAGCTACTCACCTACTGGGTAGGTAGCTGTCTTATCATTGAGATAAGAAGGACAAAGGGTTGGTTGAGTTTGTCACATTGTGGTACCTGTGAGTATCATGAGAAATCGAGAAGGTGCTATTCAAGAGGGAGTTGTGGAGACTTCAGTGTGAAGGTCATGGAAGGATTCGGAGTTGAAATGATGGTGTTGGTGGGTCTAGTTTGAGGGCAAGGGAATGAAGGTATTAACAAGTGTATTCACTTCATCCCAGGAGGAAAGGACAGGAAGGAACCTGTCAGCAGGAATAAAATATTGGACGGCAGAGTCAGAGCAGAAGATATCAGAGAAAGGGTTGCAGATTTTGCATTAACCTAATGTCACCTTGGTTATCACAGATACGTGCTGTCTGTTAACGCTTCAGGTGATTTTGTTTTACTTAAAAGTAAATATCATAATGGTAAGTGAAAAATACCTCCACATGTGTCTAGCAGAAAATTAGTCCCATGCAGTAGTTCACAGGCATTGAAGTATTTGCTGGTCAAATGCATTGGTGAAATGCTAATTTATACCTTACTGGAGGTTCAGGATGACAATTAGCATAAAGGTTTTGAGAATTCCTGCTGCAGTTAACAAACCAGATTATCCCACTATTTCTCAAACTTCTCTTACCACAAAAGTTTATTTTTAGTGTGTGCAACGGTATTAACATTCCTTACAGGGGTGTCTGACCCTCGGCTGCATGTGGCCCAATGCAAAATTTACTTAACACCTTTTTTTTTTTTTTTTTTTGCTCATCAGTTTTAGTTAGAGTTTGTATATTTACTGTGTGGCCCAAGACAACTCTTCTTCTTCCAGTGTGGTGACCACCCAGGCAAAAAGTTGGACCCTGCTGCCTAGAATGATTGTTACAAAGAACACACCTAAGAAAACACAAGACTAACTCCAGTTTATGATTGCATAGCTAATAATTGGTGTAGGATGGAATCACTTCAGATTTCCTGTATGGACCTGCTCATAGTTCCATTTCAAAAATAACAAAAGATTACTGTGTAAGATTTTGCATGTTTTTTATACTTACATAGTGCTCTTTTCTTCATGCTGCTTCCTCCTCCAACTCATGTAACTATAATCATACTATATATATTCCCCCCCCAGTAAATATAGTAAAAATTCTTGTAGCATTTTGAAAATCTTCATAAAAATTCTGTTGCATAATATTTTATCATTTGGGTTATAATTAATCATTCCTCTTTTGGACCTTTGTTCAAATGCATTGTTATATAATATGCTGTGATAAATATCTTTACAGGGAGGCTTTTCTGCATTTTGAGTTATCTCACTAATTTTTAAATGTACCTTTTAGTAAGAATTCTCAGGACAATTTATCATTTTATCTAAAGATTTCGGTAATGTGATTTCAGCAATAAAAATGCATGAGTTTTTTTACTAGAAGTCATTATGATTAAAAAATACTGTGATCAGGACTTGGTAAATAAAATAGTGTGCATGCCACCCTCCATCAATTTCCCTGCTTTTTGTTACTTCTCCATCGCTCTCCTCATGCAGCCTACAAACCAACTTCTACTCCACTTAAATCTTTCTCTTCATCCTACCACTCCCTTTCACTCTGTTTACTCCTCACCAAACCCCTTGAAAAAAATAGCCCAGACTCACTTTCTCACTTTCCACTTTCCTGTTAACCTCTGGCAGTCTAGTGTCTGATGCTATGGCCTGACACACTCGCCACGTTGTACCATAGTTCATTTTATCCTCTGCTAGACTGTGTGCGCCTTAGAAGCAGGAAGGACTGTCTTGGCCTCCACAGCATCTGGCACAGAATGTGTACTCAAGAGAATGAATTCTTATTCAACAAACATTTTATGAGGCAGCCTCATCCATTTTTCACTTACACTCACATAAAACGAGTCCATGTGTCTTTGGTTTTAAGAGTAACTCAAATCCAATCTACCTTTTTCTAGGAGACAGTCTGTATTGGATTTCCTTTCTCTTACTATGCACTAAAATTGTTTGTTTGTGCTTACTTACCTAATTGTCTATCACATATCTTTGTTTAAATCCTGAATCTTTATGAAGTTGATATAAATTGGCTTAAAAGTTTTATATTCTGATGGTTCTCAGTCCAAGATAATTTGTATTATAGATGCAGGCAAATGGCATATTTTTATTAAGATAATGTTTCGCATAACTGCAGGAATAGAGCTTGGGCCCAGTGTGGTTTGGAGAGTCAGTCGGAACATCAGTGCCACTTGCATAAAGTGTTTGTGTCACATTATTCCATTATTCCATCTCTAAAAAGAGGATACTGCCAATCCCTTGACACAATTGTATGGTCAGAACACTGTACCTGGTACTAATACCAAGGGAAGGAAGGAAAGAATCACTTATGTGGAAAAATTTTTCTAACTGAACTAAGCGACACATATAAATACATCATCAGAAACAGGTTCACACAAGTATGGGCTGAGTCCACTATCAAAGAAATGGGCTCCACTATCAAATAGCTATAGCATCTGGAGTATGATACAGTTCATCTGGAAAGACTGTGGAAAGGTGAATTTTAGGTCATAGTATGAGTTTTAATCTTAAGTCAAGAGAACAAGGGGCCCACTTTGAAGAGGAGGATAAAGGATTCAGGGAAGAGAGGGTGTCATGTTTGAAGGGTCAGCAATAAAAGTGAGCAAAGTGGTAGACAGTTTTGATACTGCCAATTAACAGGTGTAAAAAGTGGTTCTGAATCATTTCTCAGCTGACAAAAGGTGCTGAAGATGAGTAAACACTGTGAGGCAGGGCGCTGTTTTTATTTAACAAAAGAATGTTAAGCCTTGGCATACAGTTGCGGATATCAGACTGAAAAGGCAAAGGAAGAAATGTAAGAATATGACATGGTTCATGGCCATGAAGAAGAATAAAGAGGCTAATAATATTATAAGCTGCTATCTAGTCAATATGCTCATGGAGACACTAGGCTGGGGCCCACCAAAACCTATGTGTCTGAAAACAAGAAGGATAGATTCCAGTAGAGGTGTTCTTTAGAGAGCCAAAGATACTATCTTATAAAACAGAAAAAAAGAGGAAAAGGGAGAGAGATTATTTTGACTTTTGGGAATCCTTATTTTAAAAGTAATATAAAACAAAGTGGATAATATAAAACAAAGTGGAAAGCTGAGTTATTTAAGAGAATAAGAATGGAAGTGGAACCCCCCCGCCCCAGCATCTTGCATAATATTACAGCGACTAGACTCCTTCCTTCTTAGGGCAGTTAGCAAAAGAGCTCCTCAAATTAATGGTGGTGTTAAAAGTTTGAGTGCAAAAGGAGATGGGCCTCTAGAGCAATTGATGCATTACATGGAAGTGGAAGAGGCTGCTGCAGTTCCCAAAGTGTGGTCCTTGGGCCAGGAGACTTGTTAGACGACCCTGTTATCAGGCCCCTCCCAGACGTACCAACTCGGAAGCTTGGCTGGTGAGGACCAGCAATCTGTGTTTTAACCAGGCCTCTGGGTGATTGTGAGGTATGCTAAGTTTGAGAAATACTAATTCAGGAGATAGTGTATGCTCACTCCTGTTTCAAAACATCACTAACTATAAAAGGTGGTAGGCACAGGTAGTTTGCAAGATATTAATGTCAGTGACTCTGCAAAGACAGTGGGTTCATAAAAGGTGATTGGGAGGAAATTCCGTGAGGAGGAGGATGAGAGAATGTGTCCCCTATGAAAATGCCTCCTTTTAGCCTTAAGAGGAAAACATTAAGTTATATCAATTGTGGGGTTTACATTTATATTGTAGCTGTTACCTCCTTAAGGCTTTCCTGAGATTAAAAGATAACAGTGGTTTTAAGTACTAAACTTCTGCACAGCAAAACAAACCACCAGCAAAACAAGAAGTCAACCAACCAAACAGAAAAAGATACTTGCATACAACAGCATGACAAGCAGTTAATATCCAAAATATTTAAAGAATTCATAAAACACCAAAAAAATTCAATTAAAAATGGACAGAGGACCTCAATAGACACTTCTCCCAAGAAGATATACCAATGGCCAACAGATACATGAAAAGATGCTCAGCTTCATTAGTTATCAGGGAAATGCAAATTAAAACTGCAATGAGACACCACCTCACACCTGTTAGAATGGCTGTCATGAGCAAGACAGGTCATGACAAGTGTTGGAGAGGCTGGGGAGAAAAAGGAACCCCCAGCTAGTAGGAGAGATGAAATACTGCCATGTGCAACATGGGTGGACCTTGAGAGTATCATGTAAGTGAAATAACTCAGACAGAAAAATCTAAGACACATGTGATTTTACTCCTATGTGGGATATAAAACTGAAGCTCATCAGCACATACAACAGTATGTTGGTTACCATAGGGAACAGGGGCAAACATATGGTGATGGAAGATTATTTGATTTTGGATAGTGGGCACACAATGCAATATGCAGATAATGTATCATAGAAATATACCCTTGAAACCTATATAATCTTATTAACCAATGTCACCCCAATAAATTTAATGTGAAGCATTTGGATCTGGAGACTTAATTGAATGTCAGTCAGGATTCGCCTTTTCTAAAATGTTTAACAATCATTAGTTTCTGAGCTATAAAACCAATATTTTCAGAAATAATTGTAGCTGACATACTTAAAAATCTGAAGGGAGAGAATCAATCCGAGCACATTGTAATAGATTTAAAAATGTTCATATTCTTGTTTGTGTTGTCCAAAATAAATCAAGTTTGAGAAGTAAATATCTACCCCCTAGGAGTTGATAAGCTCTCAGAAGTACCTAATTTTAATCCAATTTTTACAATTTGTTGAAAGATAATATAAAAACTAAAATAAACACAAAAACTAAGCATGGAGCTTGATGAATTAGTACAAAAGTACCTGTGTAACCACCATCCAGAACAAGAAGTAGAATAGAACCAGCACCCAGAAGTCATACTTGTTGCTGTCCTCATGCTCCTCCCCCGGAGTAATATCTGACCTGAACTCTAATGTCATTGATTAGTCTTGCCTGCTTTTACAAATGTATATAAATCTATCACACACAGCACATTCTTTTTCTACTTTCTTTTGTTCACCATTATGTTCATGAGATTCACGCGTGTTGTTGACTGTAGTTGTAGTTCGTGGCTGTGTAGCATTATTTGCATACCTTGAAAAACTACATTATTAAAATTGGGAAAACAAGTGTAAAAATAACTCCCTATTTATATTCAAATACAGGTACACTAATCATTTTGATATGTGTAGCCTGAGGGTGATTTCCTCAGAGGTGACCACTGAGATCAGGATGTGAGAACCGGTCGTTTGGGGCATGATCCCAGGAACCACCTACAGGAGAGTGTGGAAAACGGGTGAAGAAGGGGAAGAAGTCAACACTGGGTGATTAAAGAGTTTGCCACTGCTTTTGGTAACTGGGGTGCAATTCTACTGGAGACCTCTGGCAGATGGTGTAGAAATCACTGAGAATTGTCCCACCCAAGAGGCAAGGAAGCTGAAATATTGATCTACCACATTCTCCGTTAGTGGGAGGCTGCTCTCCTTGGTGAAAACTTCCTGGCAGCTGTAAGTCCACTATGTACAGAGGCATAAAATGTTATCACAGTTGAGGGACCTGGTCAGGCACAGAGCTGCAGGTCCTCTCATTGCTGGTGGAGCCTGTGACTGGAAAATATGAGTGCTGAGAGATTATAAGTAGGACCCTAACAGATACAAATAGAATTTCAACCAAAAGGCATCTTTAAGTAAAACACATTAATAAATTACTGGTTGGAAGGCAGCTATATCCAAGTGCACAAAGAAGGAACATAAGTGTTTGAATAATCATCTTTATATCTTGAGAAACATGATATTTCTAGTAGACACATATACATTTCCTTGGGGTTCCAAACTGGGTCTTTGTCTGGATTGTGTGGCAATATGGTAGCCACGACATAGGTAGTATTTGATTATAGGGCCTATACGATTATAGCTATGGCTCTTTATTCCAAATTTCTGATTTACTTTGATAAATAGCCATTTACATGGACCTATAAGATGCACTGAATTAAAATTAATCAGGAAGGTCACATGAAGAAGTGGAATTGTGAAGGCCAAAACATTCCATTAATTTGAATCTTTTAAACTTGGTCTCAGAAAGATCTGGATTAAAACTGGCCTTTGATTTTTGATGACAGACTATTGCTGTGTTTTTATGAGTTAAATTTAGAAGGAGCAAGTCATTATATGGAGAGTTTGGAAACCTTTTTAGTTTGTGAAGGGAAGTTGTATAAAATTCTTTATGTATTTCAATTTCCTCTTTACTACCCTGAAAGCATAGACTATGCCCATGAACATTGCATATTCATGATTATCCATAAAGGATATAATTCAGAATTTAGTTTTAAATTATTGCTTCTAGTTAACATATTTGCCTAGCTCCCACTTTATTCCATCAGAACTACTCAGAGATGAAAACAGTTCAAAGCAGCGAGGTAACTTCCTTAGCTCATTTCAAAAATTATAGACTTTTTTCAGGTAGCCTACTGTATTTTTAGATAGGTATAATAAAATAAAGTTGTCTTCTGTGGACTAGAAATTCACACTCTTGTAGTTCTTGCTCTCCTCTGTCTTCACATATGGGCCGGTCAGCACATTTCTGTTCACTACTTCCTGGGCAACATGCATAGACACATGACTCTCCCATGCCTCCTTTCCCATTAAATTACCAGTTTTTCAGCTGATCCTTGAATTGTTCATAGGAGCAGTGAGAACCTTTTTTTTCCTGTTTTTTTTTTTTTTGGGGGGGGGTCAAATTTAGATTTGTTGATGTTTTGGTTGTGTATTATCTAAACTGAAACCCGTGCTCCAGGTGTGCTCCTTGTATGGAATAGGGTAGAACTCTTTAGTTCACTCTCACAATTTTGAAGCTTTTTGTCTTGGTATGGAAAGTTTGAATTAGGAAATCTTTGGTTGCAGGCAAATTGCTATAAAGAGTTCTGCATTTTCTATATGCATTGGGAAGTATGAGAGGAAAACTTTATAAGGGGGCAATTATAAAATCTGTTTCATGTTTTATAAAAGTAACTTTGGTAGCCGTGAAATGAATGCATTATAAAGGAAAATAATTTGAATTCATCCTATTTCTAGATCATATGTAGGTTTGATCAATATCTACATCTCAAACATATTGCAATACATGTTTTAAGTAGGCAAGGGAGGAAGACACAGTCCTGCAGAGTCAAACATGCTCTCCCTTGCAAGTCACTTACACCTTCTTTTTCAGCATGATCATCATCCACTCACGTCTCCATCTGGTGCAACTTTATCTTGTGCCCAGGGCTGCCAACGATAACGATGATTGAATCATTTCTATCATTTATGATGTAAAGACTCTTCTAATGTTCTTCATAAATGTTAACTTACTTAATCTTCTTTCTAATTCATTGTGGTAGAATGTTCAACATCCCACAGCTGGTAAATGGCAGAGCTACTGCAGCTTGGAGTTCTGGCTTTAGCGTACATGCTCTGAACCTTTCCACTACCCTATCTCTACCCTGAACCAGAACCATGTAGCATGAATATCACCTAATGTGACCATGTAGAACATGACCTCTACTTCATGAACTATTTCATAGATGTTTATATCACTAACAGGCAACCAAAGTCTATGGGAGTAAGGACTTGAAGAGAAAAACAGCAAGTCTAGGTAGTTGTTCCGCCATTTTGAGAATATATTTAAGTTGAGAAATATATTAAATAGGTAAAGAAAGTGCCCTTCCACCCAAATTAAGTTACAAGTAAGTTTTAAATTCATTTACTCTTTTTAGCAAGCGACCCATTTGTTTGTTTGTGCATAATATATTATTAATAATTACTCTGGCCAAGATGGAGGCATAGGTAGATATGCTTTGCCTCCTCGCACAACCAAAAGAAAGACAACAGTACATTTAAAAAACAAAAAATATCCAGAACTGTCAGAAAACTGAACTGTATTAAAGTATGACAACCAAGGAGTTAAAGAAGAAACATTCATCCAGACTGGTAGGAGTGGGGGAGACCAGAACTAGGCAGAGAAGATGTGTGGCGAGGTGGTGGCTGGAGGAACAGGTGGCCCCACATTTGCATACAGATACACTGGGAGGAATAACTGGGGAGCAAGACAGATTGCACAACTCAGGGTTCCATCACAGGGAAAAGAAAGCTTCAAAACCTCTGGCTGTAAAACCTGTGGGGGCTGCGGTGGTGGGCGAATCTCCCAGACTCATGGAAGAATTCATTGGAGACACACCCAGGGTCCTAGAACATACACAAACCCTCCCACCCAGGAATCAGCACCAGAGGGCCTGAATTTTGCTTGTGGGTAGTGGGGAAAGTGACTGAAAGCCAGCAGAGAGCCAAGCAAGTGGTTGCTCCCTCTCCAACCCCTCTTCCACATACAGCGCCACAATGCAACAACATGGGTTGCCCCAACCTGGGAAATATTTAAGGCTTCAGCCCTTACAATGTAACAGGGTTGCTGAGCAAAGAAATATGGACAACATGAAAGAACAGATCAAAACTCTAAAAACAGAACTAAGTGACAAAGAGATAGCCAACCTATCAGATGCAAAGTTCAAAACACTGGTAATCAGGATGCTCACAGAAATGATTGACTATGGTCACAAAGTAGAGGAAAAAGTGAAGGCTATGCAAAATGAAATAAAGAAAAATGTACAGGGAACCAACAGTGATGGGAAGGAAACCAGGACTCAAATCAACAGTTTGGAGCAGAAAGAAGAAAGAAACAAGAATTCAAAAAACTGAGGTCAGGCTGAGAAACCTCTACAACAACTTCAAACATTCCAACATCTGAATAATAGGGTTGCCAGAAGGTGAACAGGAAGAGCAAGAAACTAAAATCTTATTTGAAAACATAATGAAGGAAAACTTCCTTAATCTGGCAAAGGAAATAGACTTTCAGGAAGTCCAGGAAGCTCAGAGAGTCCCAAGGAGGAACACACCAAGGCACATCATAATTAAGTTACCCAAGATTAAAGATAAGGAGAGAATCTTCAAAGCAGCAAGAGAAAAAGAGAGAGTTACCTTCAGAGGAGTTCCCATTAGACTGTCAGCTAATTTCTCAAAAGAAATCTTACAGGCAAGAAGGAACTGGAAAGAAGTACTCAAAGTCATGAAAGGCAAGGACCTACATCCAAGATTATTGTATCCAGCAAAGCTATCATTTGCAATGGAAGGGCAGATAAAGTGCTTCCCTGATAAGGTCAAGTTAAAGGAGTTCATTATCACCCAGCCTTTATTATATGAAATGTTAAAGGGGCTTACCTAAGAAAAAGAAAACGATCAAAACTATGAACAGTAAAATGACAACAAACTCACAGCTATGAACAACCGAACCTAAAACAAAAAATTAAAAAAAACACACACACAAAAAACAAAAAACCAAACTAAACAAACAAATAGCACAGGAACAGAATCACAGAAATGGAGATCACATGGAGGGTTATCAGTGGGGAGGGGTAGAGGAGAGAATGGGGGGAAAAGTACAGGGAATTAGAAGCATAGATGGTAGGGACAAAATAGACAGGGGGAGGTTAATGATAGTATAGGAAATGGAGAAGCTGAAGAATTTACATGTGTGACACATGAACAAGAACTAAGTGTTGGTAGAATGGTGTAGGGAGGGGTAGTACAGGGCAAAGGGGGATAAAGGGGAGAGAAAAATGGAACAACTATAATAGCATAAACAATAAAATATACTTAAGAAAAAAAACTTTCTTAAAACCTAATTTACATTGGATTTAATATAATCATGAATTCATAACTGGAGAGTGTTTTAAATTTAAAAATATCTATACTCTGCTTAATGTTTACTTTTACTACTTGTCTCAAAACTTTTCCATTTATAGATGATTCTTGTTATCCCGGTAGGTATATTCTATAAAGTCACCACAACACTGAGTTAGTGAACTCTGAACCACTGCTCCCAGGGGAAACCCAGAATCAGGTTCCTGTGAGCTCTTGGGCATGCTGTTTTTCTTAACCAGTTAAAACATAACCCTTCTGTTAAAGACGCCTTGTTTAATATGTACTGTTGAATCATTCACATTGAACTCAGCCAATAGCACTAAACTCATGTCTGAATGAAGCTTATCTAATATATGTTATTTCCAAATGATGTGTCATAGCCTTCCTGCTTTTAGGAGCACTAGACAGTACTTAAGCACTGTGTTTGTGGGTCATTTTCAACAACAAAATCACCAACAAAAAATAGGTCAAAAATACAGAAAACCTAGCACTAAATAGACCGAGAAAAGGACACTTTTTTAAAGTCTGTTCACTAGTCTGCATATGTCCATAAATGGCAATGAAAACATGAGTATGATTTTGGGTTTTAAATAAATTTTTGCTAGTAGACAAATTCAGAAATATGGAATCCATGAATAGTGAGGATCAACTGTATGTATTTGCCTTTGTATTTGATTAAACCCCAAGAATTGATAATTTTGTGAGGGTATGAACTGAGGATGGACTTGAAGATGACATTGATACGTAAAAGAATTCAGAAATATCTAGTATTTTTCTCAAGGGGATTATTTCTCCAAGTATCACAATGTTTTTTAGATCATCTTTTAAAAATGAGATTCAGGATTATTGTTTTAAATAATTAAGAATTCTTTTGCTGAGGAAGGTTAATGAATAGGATTAACTCAGTTGGAAGCCTGTCTCTTGGGAACATTAAGGATTACAGATATTACAGTTAGATAAACCTTTATAAAATAGTTTTTAACATCATCATCTAAACAGCCATCATAAAAGCAAAATTTGCCAAAGTGCTGGAGATCAAAGTCAAATGCAAAAAGTCCGCAGAGAAAAGAAACAAAAAAAGACATGCTAGCCTAAAATGTAGCAATGAATAAACTTTACGACCAGCTTTGCAGCAGACTGTATGAAAACCAGAAGCCAATGAATTATCATCTTTAAAGAGCTGAAAGGACCAAACTGCCAGCCTGGAATCATGTACATTGTGGAAATAACCCTAAAAATTGAAGGCTAAAGATGTTTAAGACAGAAAAATATTAGACAATTTGATACCAGTACATCTGCAGAACAAAAATATTAGCAGAAGTTCAGGCCGAAGAAAAGTTATTCTGTACAGAAATTGCAGGAAAGGATAAAACAATAACATACCATGGAAAGATGCATGTGTGAGTGAAGATGATATAATACGGATTCTTTAAACAGTAACAATAATTTTATATTGTAGGGTTTATAACATATGAGGTCTGTCCAGAAAGTATCCAGCCACACACTATGAAAAAGAGAGACATTTATTGCCGAAGATACAACATACGAGAAACACAATAGGACAATAATGATGCCTCAGTCACCTCCAAAGCTATGACCTTCTGGAGGAAATCTGGTTCATTAGTAGAATATTGATTGAAGTCATTAGCAACTGCAGGACAATGTCCCTTCCGCTCTGTGGCAGAAAACGCAGAACAAATTTTTCTATGACACATTTCATGCTGAGATCTGCGTCAAAACCTCAGTCAGACACAGTAGTTTTTGGAATCCCCACATCAGCTTCTAGTTCTTGCACTGTCAGTCACTGATCTTTGTTGACTGCAGCCCATACATATTCAACATTTTCATATGTTCTGCTTGTTGCTGGCCTTCCAGAATGTGGATGACTTTCAACAGATTCTTGATTCTCTTTGAAACATTTGTGCCACACTTTTATTCATGCTGCACTCATGGCATCATCTCCAAAAGCCTTTTGAATCATCCAAATATTTTCCATGGAGGAACATTCAAGCTTAACACAAAATTTGATGCAGATTCATTGCTCTACTTGGTCAGTCATGTTGAATGTGATGGCCACGCAGTACACATGCTCACTCAATGGCATCTACTGCCCCCACTGACTAGGATAGTGAAGCCATCATTGTCCACACACGTGCATTCCAGTCCACTCTCCTTGGCTGCCAGGGTACATTGATATTGCACAAACTGTTCCTGTAATATTAATAGTGGCTGGACTTTTTCTGAACAGACCTTTTGTATGTTAGAAGTAAGATATATGAAAACAATAAAGGGCAGAAGCATATAAATGAAATTAAAAGCTTGTAAGTTCTTTACATTGTTTGAGAAGTAGAAAAAATGTAATAAGTGAAGAGTGTGTACTCTAAGCTCTAGGTTAACCACTAAATAATAATATAAGAATGTATAACTAAGAAGTAGAGAATAACCAAAGTACTTGATTCATCAAGAAGAAGAAAAGGAAGAATAGAGCAACAAATAAGTATGGAAAAAGTAGAAGATATATATTAAGGTTCTAGGTACAAACACAACTATTTTTAAAATTATATTAAAGTAGCTAAGAAATCTAATTGAAAGCTAAGATTAATTATTCAACTTGAATAATAATTAAAAAACTCAAAACCCAAATGTATGTTCTTCATAAGAAATACACTGAAATCAACAAAAATAGGTTGAAAGTAAAGGAAGGAAAAACCTATAATTCAAACACTAACCCATAAAGGCTAATATATCTTCATTAATATAAGAAATACATTTTGAAGACTTCATAATCCTTAATGTCAATTCCACCAGAAGATACAAGTACCTAGTAACAAAATTCAAAATATACAAACCAAAGTTAACAGAATTGGAAGGATTATACATACATTTAGAATTAGAGATGCAGATTAAATATACCTCTCTCAGTTATGGACAGAAATCAGACAGAACAAAAATCATTAATGAGACAGAAGATTTGCATGTTACAACTAAGACCAAGGTGGAAAATATGAATGTAAGTAATTCACATTCATTTCAGATGTCAATGGAGCATTTATGAGAATAGACCTTATACAGGACCATATAATTTAAGACACAACAATTTCCAAAGGACTGAATACAGAGCATGTCCTCTAACTATAGGGTACTTAAAAATTGATAATGAACAAAAGAAGAAACTAGAAATTAGAAAGTAATGGCTGATCATGAACATAAATATGCATAGCAAAACTCCTTCAGGTGGGACTCTTAAAAGTTGGGGCGCTGGATGTTGAGTTCAAACTCTTTGTTCCTCAAAGACAAGGTGAAAGTTAGGAGATCCCTCCTGACGGGATGTTGCTGTGCCAGGTGAGGTTTACGGTGAGAGTGTCACCTACTTGTTTCAATGTGTGTTTCCTATTTTAAATGGAACACGTTCAGTATTTAATGATTAACTATGACATGGGCTGCTTTTTTGTAAGTTCCTTAAATAAAATTGTAAAAGAACTTTTTTTATATTCTTAGTTTCTGAGTTTCCATTTTTTTAAAAAATCATAAATGGATGTTTAATCTTATCAAATGCTTTCCCTCTCTTTATGAGGCTGACCACAGGGGCATTCTCTTTTATTGTGTTAGTATGATGAAATGAATTGGTTGTTCTTGTTTCTCGAATTTAAATCTACATTGCATTACTGGGATAAATGGTAGTGGTCATTATGGATTACAATTGTATATATTGCTGGATTCAAGTTGCTAGGATTTTTACGTGTCTATGTTTATGAGGGGCAATGGTCTATTATAATATTTTTTGTAATGCCTTTTTTTCAGATTTTGTTGTTAGGGTTATTCTGACTTCATGAAACAAGTTAAGCAATTTCCTCCTCCTCTAATTCTTAAAGAAACTTGCATAAAATCAGTGCTATTCCAGAAATGTTGTATTTCACTGGTGAAATTATATAGGCCTGAATCTTTCTGCATGGGAAGTTTTTTTAAAGAGTAAATTTCATTGTTTAAAATATGGGGCTATTCGAATTGTTTCATCTTTGTCAATTTACTTAAAGTGACTTGTTCAAAGAATTTGTCATTTCACCTAAATTATTGAATTTTTTAGCATAAAGTTTTTATAGTAACCTATTTTTAATTGTTTTAGAATCTGTGATAACTCTTCTTTCACTCCTGGTATTACTGATTTGCATTGTCTTTTTTGTGTGTATTTAGCTTAAGCATGGATTTTTAAAAAATTAACTTTGTTGATCTTTTCACAGAACCAGCTTTGAGATTTGTTAGCTTTCTCTATGACTTGTGTATTTTCTATTTTATTGATTTCTGCTCTCACCTTAATTATTTCCTCTTTTTACTTTGCTGTTCTTTTTCAGGTAAAAGTATATGTCATAGATTTTTTTTGACCTTATTTTCTAATATAAACGTACAGAGCTACGTATTTTCTTAGAGATATACTAATATTGATATATTTCATAATCATTCTGTTCAAAATTTTTTTACAACTTCCATTGTATTTTCTTTTTTAATCCACAGATTTACTGGTGTGTTGTTTAATTTCCAAATTGTTTATATATACACATTTTTACTATTGATTTGAATTATTTTGTGATGAGAACATATGATTTCAATTCTCTTAAATTTAAACTGCTCTGTGGCCTCACAAATGGTCTGTCTAGCTTGGTTAGTGTACTACATGTACTTTAAAATTATTTGTCTTCTGATGTTGTTAGGAGTAGAGCTCCAGAAATATCAGTTGGGTGAAGGTGTTAATGATGGTGTTCAAGTTTTCTATAGCTTACTAAATTTCATCTGGTTATTTTATTAGCTTTTTGGAGAGTGGCATTAAAATTGCAAGCTATGATTTTGGTCTAGCCTATTTCTCCCTATAACTCTGTCCATGTTTGCTTCATATATTTTAAAGCTGTTATTAGGTATATATTCATGTATAGTTATTTCTCTTTTTAAATTCATCCTTTTAAAAAATGTTTTATGTCTTAAACTCTACAGTAATTAATATAGTCACCTTAGCTTTCTTATACTTAACTGTTTGTGGCAGGAAGAATCCCGAGATGGTCCCTGAAGAATTACTGACTAGTCTCCAGGACTGGGAATATAATGAAATATTATTCCCATGAATATTGGAGTCAACCTGATCTAATCATTAGCTGATTGATACAGATAGCTTTCCATGGCTGCTCACAGAAGTCAGATTTGAAGCATGAGAGGAAATTGACATAATAAAAAAAAAGATTTTCCATTGTTGAGATGGTGGGAATCACATGGAAGGATCTGAGAGGCCTCATATCGCTGAAAGTGACCTTAGTCCTATAATTATCAGAAACTGAATTCGATGAACTACCGAAATGAGCTAGGTAATAGATTACCTCAGCGCCTCCAGATAAGAGCCTAGCTTGGATGCCACCTTGATTTTGGCCCCGTGAGATATTAAATGAGTTTTAAGCTGTTAAAATTATGGTAATTGTTTTAAAAAAATCAAACTCTAGACTGAAACATCTTTCTTCCATTCATTTACCTTTATATGGCTTTTCTGTTCCAACTCTTTTTCATCTTCTTTAGTAACTCTTTGCATGGATTTTGTACTATTTAAATCTGTTTATTTTTAAATCTATTTTTCAGATGGGATCATTTCTACATCTTTATTGTCAATTTACTGACATTTTCCTCTGTGATTTTAAATCTGTTGTTAAGCCAATCTAGTGAAATTTTAAAAGTTTATATATTATGTTTTCAGTTGTAGAATTTTCATTAGATTTTTTTATAGTTCTTAGTTCTCTCTTGAGCATATTTTCATCATTAAGATACTTATAAGAGCTGCTTTAAAATCATTATCTTCTAAATATAACTTTGAGATTATCTTATGCTTTGTTTCTGTTGACCGTCTTTTCTCTTGAGAATGGGTCACATTTTCTTGGTTGTTTGTATGTTGAGTACTTTCAGGTTGTACACTGGACCTTGAGAATGTTCTGCAGTAGACACTTTGGATTCTGTACAGCCTCCAAAGAGTGTTGATTTGTTGCTTTGTTTTTATGAGACATTAAGTTTGTTTGGACTCAAACTAAAATATTGTGTCTTGGACACCTGTTCAACGAGCGGTTCTTTGTCTTTAGCTGGGCTTGAGTCTGCCCTATAAATAAATGCATGGTTAATGGTTTGGCCAGCTTTTTAGACACAGCAAGAATTTGAGACTCCCTCTCGCTGAATCTACCTTTGCAGGAATTTCTCTTTATTTTCCAGTAACTCTGCAATTCTGTTTTCTGAGTCTCTAGGCCAGAGAAATTATAGGCTGGGCTTTTTATTGGAATTTTGACCACCACACGTTTCCAAATTTGTCCTGCCCTCTGGCTTTCGGCTGGGAAAAAAAAAGTGAAATCCCACATGGCATTCCCTCCTTCTAAATGTCAGCTTCCCTCTAAAATCTGCTGCTTTTGTTCTCTCTCTAGTACTTTTAATTAGTTGTATTTAATTTTATTGTATTTTGTCCAGAGTTTCAAATTGGTATCTTTGGGAGTGTCAGTCCTGCAGAAATTTGCTTGATAATTATAAAAAATGGAATCTTCTTTTATCTTTGTTTTTAAAATAACAAATCTATTAAAAAACGACAACAACAAACTCCAGGCCCTGATATTTTCACTGGTGAATTTTTAAAAACATCTAAAGAAGAAATAGTATCAGTTACAAGAAATACTTTGTAATAACTTTGTGTGCCCAGTGTGACACTGGAATAAAAGTCAGATAGAAGACACTGTAAGAATGGAAAATTACTGAATAGTTTCTTTCACAAGCATTGACACACACACAAATAATCCTAAAGACACATTAATAATTCAGTTTCAGTGATACAGTAATAGCAAATCATACCAAAAATGTAGTTGATTTAACTATTACATATCAATGAGTGTAATTTTCCACATTAGCACAAAGACTTTAAAACCCATGATATTCTAAAATTATGCAGAAAAATTTGGTAATATTTAATATTTATAATTTAAAAAATGCTTATCAATCTAGGAATGGAAAAGACCATTGCAAATCAGATATAGTACATCTACATAAACCAAACACTCAATGGTAAAACATCGATTACTTCACCTGAGCTCAGGAGGAACACGGATGCCCACTGTCACTAGTTCTGTTCAACAACGCGCTGGTCACCCCAGCCAGTGCAACAAGCCATTAAAGAATAGTAAGTTTATAAACAGTGGGAGGGAAAAACAACACTCTCATGATTGGCAGATGCCATTGTTACATACAAAATATGAAATAATATATAAATTCAACTAATGGACAAATTAGTAGAACTATTAAGTGAATTTAGCAAGATTGCTGGGTACAGTATCCATATATAAAAAATCAGTTTTACTTCTATAAGCTAGCATCAACTCATTAGAAGTTACAATTAAAAAAAGCAAAAATCGTTTAGTGTCTAGTAATACATCTAATAAAAATACCAAGGATTTTTAGGTTTTGGAGTAATTCTAAGCAGAGATATATAAGGTCTCTATACTGTAAACAATATTGCTAAGAGGATTTAAAGATGACCTGATTAAAAGGAAGAACTTGCCCTGTTTCATGGAGATTCAATGTTATTAAGACATGAGGTTTCCCTAAATTGACTGTAGGCTCAGTAACATCCCATGAAAAATCCAGCACTTTGTGTGTGTAGGATATTGACAATCTAATTCTAAAATGCATAGGAACGAAGACTTAGACTAGTCAAGGCAAACCTGAGGAAGAATGAAGATAGAGAACTCACACTAACAGATATGAAGATTTTTTATAAAGCCATAAAATGAAAATAGTATTAGCCTAGGAATGAACTCACACATATGTGGTCACCTGACTTATGACAGAGCAGCCACTACAGTTTTGGGGCCAAAAGCAGCGTGGGAGGATGGTCTTGCAATCAATGGTGCTGCATCAACTGGATAACCACATGGAAGAAAACCAAACATTGACTCCTGTTTCATTCACACTATGCACAAAAATTCCTGTGAGTTGTATTAAGGACCCAAATATGTAAAATAAAACAATAAAGCTTCTAGCAGAAGATAGAAGAATATCTTTTAGAACTTAGGATAGAAATAAATTTCCTAACCTTTACATCAAAATATCCTAGTCACAAAGGCATATATTGATAAATTGGACTTCATTAAAATGAAGCACTTGGGTTAATAGGAACACGACAGGAAGAGAAGGACAAAGCAGATCTCGCGCTGGAAGACGTCAGCAGTATGTGATGTTAGGTAGACGGAGTGGGCAAAAGGGGGGTTGCAGCTGTGAGTGCACAAAACAGAGTGTGTTCTTGTGTTGTTATTTATTAATTAGTGTATCATTTTCCACATGAACAGCTGTAAACCTAATTTTGCCCCACCTAGTACATGTATGTATTTTCAAATATCTTTTCCTAGTTAGCTACCTCTGTCTTCTGTTACCTTATACAAATCAATAATAGAAAGTGACTGAAAGTAAAAGACTTAAACAGTGACTTCTTCAAAGAGGATATGCAAATGAAGCGTTAGTGACAGGTGCTCAACATCAGAAGTTCAAAAATTTTAAATTATGCCTATAATGTAAAGCTACTGTATACCAACCTGCATGACTAAAAGGAGAATTGGCAATGCAACATATGGGCAACCATACAGGGGTGGAGAAAGTGTAAACTGTTAAAACCACTTTGGAAAACTGTCTCATTAAAGCTAAACACATCCACTGCCTCTAACTCTCAGCACCAGGCCTGAGCATATCCCCAACAGTTGAGAGTTAATATCCATCAAACAACAGGTACAAGAATAGTACTGTTATTTCTCATAGTCCCCAAATAAGAACTCAATTGTCCATCAACATTAGAGTAGACAAATTTTGATATATTCATATAATGGAATGCCTCACAACAATAATGAGAGCACAATAACCTGATGAATCTCACAGACATACTATGGAGAAAAAATAGCCAGACACAAAATACGTATTGTACTACTCAATTTGTAGGAAGTTTAATTCCAGGCAAAATTATGGTCTAGTGATGGCAGCTGGTATAGTGGTTACCTTTGGAGTAGGGGGAGTATTGGCCAGAAATATCCTGTATCTTCTAGCTTATGATTAGATGGATGTGTAAATATCTGCTAAACTTTGTACTTAAAATTTGTGTACTTTTCAATATGAAATGTCAATTAAAAAATTTGCTTAATTAAGAATGGGTACGAATAAGCTACAATTACTATGTTCCACTCCAGTGTTTTGGGGTATAAATTAAGGTCACTTAAAAAATGATTAAGCAATACTTTCTCCACATGCGAAGGAGTGAGTTTTATTCCTGGCGTTTTTCCCAATAAGTAATTTCTGGGAACCTGTGACGAATGATTACGTGTTTTTAACCTGTCTTCCTGTTGCGTGGCTACGTATGCCTGCCTACTACTGTTTGATCAAAAGGAACAGGAGAGCACTACATGTTGCCTTTGGGGTGTTTTATAACTTGCTTCTGTAAACTCAGTGCTCCCCTAATCTCCCAGCTGACCAAATCTGTTACCTGGCAGTCCCCTCAAAGCACAAGTAAGGTGTACCCAAACGGTCCCACTCACATACCCTTCGTGGTCCCTAGAACATGTTCTACAGGGTCAGTAATTCAGTGCTAGCTAATTCCCAGCGGCATTACAGCCTTCTCCCTCTCCCGGGGGGAGGCTGATGAAAGACAAAAGGATAGCTCAGTCTGCAGTACCTGTGCTCAACTTCCTCTGAGTATGAAGAGTGAGTTTTTTCCTTTCATTTGTGTTTCCAAAGGTTCATCTTGATGACTTTCCCAAAACAGAGGGAACAACTCTAATCCACAAATATTTGTTCTTTACCTAACAATATATAAATAAAGAAGGAAGAAGGGAAGGTAGGAAGGAAAGAAGAAAGAGTGATAGAAATAAAATAAAGCACGTTCCTCTTCACTGGGCTCCTACCTCAAATTAATTTTTCTTCAGTTCTGATTTTACGGATTAGATAAACATTGAGAATAAAAGACAGAAAACTGTACAAGATCAACAATTAAAATAAAAATTAAAAAAAACACAAACCATTCTGTGGAAAATATTTTTTCTTCAAATTCAAGAAACAATTATAGATTTCAAAATATTCTAACAACCTACGGCCTAGCACTGTACCTATTTTAAACCAAAGCAGCAGAAATCATGGGGAGCTGAGAAATTGGTTATAAATCCCAGGATGTAGTAGACTACATCACAACGAGCTTGATTTGTGCATCAGAATGTGTGGCCTACAGATAGGGAACATAAAAGGTAACAGTATTTCAGCCCTGGCTGGTGTGGCTCAGTATATTGAGCGTCAGCCTGTGAACCAAGGGGTTGCTTGTTCAATACCCGGTCACGGCACATGCCTGGGTTGTAGGCCTGGTCCCCAGCTGGGGGCGTGCGAGAGGGGACTGATCACTGTGCCTTTTGAACATTGATGTTTTTCTCCCTCTTTCTCCCTCCCTCCCTTCCCCTCTCTCTAAAATAAATCAAATCTTTAAAAAATAAAGTCTCCTTAACTTAAAAAAGAAGATAACAGTATTTCTAAAATCACAAGCATAAGGAGGAGGTCCGAGACTCTGAGTGGTTTTAGTTTGCCCAGTGGAGGAGCAAAATGGCAGAGGTTCAAGTGACTGGCCAGCTCAGTCAAGGTATGGTTGGTGTGAGCTCATGCCTTTGGGTGCACAGTGCACGTGGCATGCTGTGTCTCACACTGGGTAGGGAGTCAGCAGGCCCTCACCAGATGGGATGCTGATGTCAGTTCAGATGGCGCAATTAGCCTTGATTTCAGCATGTGCCTAGGTGCTGTGGCTTAAAGTAGCAAGTGTTAAAATGTGTCCCCAAGTGACAAATATTTTTATTTTAAAAGCACCATTTCTTAGTTAAAATGTGGCCTGTGGGATCCTAATGCCTGGGTTCGCATCTTAGCTCCATCGCCCTGTGACCTGGAGCAAGTTGTCAGTCCCCCGTGCACCTCAGTCTCGCGTGCACGTGACTGTGTGGTTATAGACATCAGCGCAGCGGCCGAACCTGTAGCAGGCTTTGTCTGATGTTCACTGTTACTAATGCGTGAGACTAAATACGGGAAGAAATTTGTGGCCTTCTCCTTCAATTGTTATTAATATTTGGACATTATTTTATTTGAGGAGGCTGTGATTCAAGTTTTTGGTTTTGTCGAAGGTTTTAGAGATAACCAACTTGTTAGCCCACATATGCAATCATACGTGTGTGAATGTATATGCATGTTCACACCTGTGCACCTGATGGGCATACATATGCGTGAGCATGGGTATTTGAGTGTGCAAGTATGTGAGTGTGTGTGTATATGTGCCTATATCAATGGGTATTTCCTGAGGCTGCTGTAAATTACCAGAAATTTGGTGGCTTAAAAATCACAAATTTATTCTCTCGCAGCTAAGAGGCCAGAGGTCTGAAATTGGCACAACTGGGCTGAATTCAAGGTGCAGGCTGCGCCGCACTCCCTCTGGGGGTTCCAGGGGAGTACTTGACTCTTGTCCCTTCCAGCCCCTGCTGGCATCCATGACTGTGCTCACTCCGATCTCTGCCTGTCTTCACCTACAGCTTCTCCTCACTGTGTGTTATGCGCACATGCATGAAGGCTGTGTGCACACATACATGTGTGGGTATGTGGGCGCATACATGTATGTGTATACGCGTGGGGTGTGCATGCATATATGAAAGGCACACACATGTGGTTATATGCATGTATGTGTGAATGCGATAGGTATGCATATATTGAATATATATGTACACATATATACATTTACCCATTATGTGGGGGGTATTTTTATGGAAAGCAGGCTATCCAGCTAACCTTTCCTTAAAGTATTAATGTTCTGAACTATGAATCAGTTGGAAGTCTGTACTAATGAATCTGTGCTCCTAACAGATGGTGAAATAAACACAATGTTTTTACTTTCCCAGAAATCTTCTTAAGCTTAAAATTGTTGTCATTTGTGAGAAAAGAGCAACCTTGTTTCAATGCTAGCAAACAAGCAAGCACATACCCTCTTACCTCTGTCTGAACCTCAGAAGAGGGCCCAAGCGGGAATTCAGCTTAATGAAAAATGCATTAGGGATGGTACCGATGGAAGGAGGGTCTATTACTCATTTTAATCTCACCCAACCAGGGAAACAGGCACTGGTCCGTGAGCCCTGGCTCGAAAGAAGGCTTAATGAAAGTTGGATAGTGGCCCTAAATGAGGAGTTTTAAAGTTTCTTTTCTTCTGCATTTTATTTATTGATTTTTTTTTAGAAGGAGGGAATGGTGGGGTAGGAGGAGGGAGAGGAACTTTGATTTGTTGTTCCATTTTTTTTTTTAAGCATCCATTGGTTGATTCTTGTATGTTCCCCGACCAGGGTCGAACCCACGACACGACCTTGGTGTATCAGGACAACACTCTAACCAACTGAGCTACCCAGCCAGGGCCTCTTCTGCATTTTAAAACCTGTTTGTGAAAAAACACATTTGGGTTTTATGAGGACCAGATGGTGCTACAATTTGCTATTTGGTATAAAGAAAGGACTAGGAAAGATAAAGCCACGGAGGGTTAAATGCACTAGTGCAACTTGTTCAATGCTTAATGTGTATTATATACATAAAATAGTATGTATATTCTATATTATTATATACCCATGCATGCTTTTAACCATTACTTTAAATATCTATGTATGATATAAAAATAAAAATAGAGCTCATTCAATTGTGAGTGAGATACTATGCTAGCTACAAGTATGGCATCCATGTGAAACCATTTATAATTTCTAGTGAGAAGATTCAGTAAGATAAACGTAGGCAGGGTGGATGTGACAAAAATCTTAGTTCTATAGGGCTCCTGCAACAAAATACCATAGTTTCGTCATTTATAAGCCATCCAGTCTGTCTCATAGTTCTGGAGTCTAGAAGTCCAAAATCAAGGCGCCCACAGATTGGGTGTCTGCTGAGAGCTCACTTCCTGTTTCACAGGCAGCTAACTTTTGGCTGCTGAGAGATGAGGGAACTCTCAGGTCTCTTCTCTAAGGGCACTGATTCCATTCATTACGGTTCCGCCCTTGTGACCTAATCACCCTCGGAGGCCCCAACTTCATATACCATTGCACTGGAGATTAGGTTTCACTATATGAGTTCTGAGGGGCACACACATTCCATCTCCAGCAAGTGCACAAAAGGCGATTCAGGACAGGGGGAGAACCTATGGTAAGGGGAGCTAGGACGCATTCGTGTAGCAGGTATCAACAAGGCCTTGATACATGACTGAGAAATCGATTGATTGAGTTGACTACTGGGAAGATAAGAACGAGTTGGAGGAAACAGTGTAAAGACAGGAAAATGCAGGGCATATCGTAATAACATAGAATCCCATCTTTCTGGAGCATAGGCTCCCTCTTTAAAGAGGGTTTCTCGGCTTCTGTAGTACTGAGTTGATTTTTTTTTTTTTGAGTTTGGATCATGTAAGTCTTTGTGGCGCAGGGGGCTGTCCTGTACATTGCTGGGTATGTATATAGCAGCATCCCCGACTTCTGCTCACCAGATACCAGTAGCACCCTGCCTTCCACCCCCAAATTCTTCCTGTGTTGCAACAAACACAGGTATCTCCAGACATTACCAAGTGTCTCTAGGGGGCAGTATGGCCCCAAGTTAAGAATCATTGTTCTAGGAACTTCCCACCCCAAGGACGAAGTAGCATCAGCATCACCTGGGAACTTGCTAAAAATGCAGAATCTCAGACCCAATGACAGTCTGCATTTTAACAATCTCCCTGCATGATTCATACACACGTTGAAGTCTGAGAACTACTACTTCTCTGAGAAACAGAAGCAATAGGTGGTGAGATTGGTTAAAGGTGGGCATGGATGATAGTGGAAAGGCTTAAACATCTTGCTATAATATTATATTTAACTTGGTAGTCAATGAGGCTATACTGAATGTTTTCTTTTTAACAGATTTGTTTTAGATATAAAATACACTGGCAGTCTTATTATGCCTACTTAACATTCTTCTCATCTTTTTTTACTATTTCTATCGCAGTTTTAGAGGGAATAATGAATGACAACTAAAAAACTTGTATTTATCCCTTGGAGGTGAGGGAGCTATGTGGCTATATTTCAAGCAGACATTATTTGGGGGGGTTATAGGAAAATGACTGAAGGAGAATGGTTCAAATGGCATGTCTTTTTTTCCTTACATCTTTCTCCTTCTTTCCTGGGAATGAAGAAAATATTTCAAATTTCAGCAGCCATCTTATAGGCTAGGAGGAGGCACTCCCTAAGGATGGTGGGGCACAAAGCCAGAAGAAACACGAGTCAAAGAGAGAAAAATATGCCCCAATATTGTTTAATATACTGCTTTTCAGAGGTCTATTACTCAACACTGAATTCAGTTCCTAACTGACGAAGATTGCTGTTGATATGATGGGTGAATCGGGAGAAATGAGATCCATGCAGAATCTATTGACATAGTTTGGGTGGGACTGGGAGAAGGTAAATGAAAATGAAGAATTTGGGCTCTGATTTTTTTGGAGGTATGATTATTTTTAAGTCTGTCACTGGAAAATGGTGGTGTCGTTTATGAACATTTGAAAGTCAGGACAAGGAGTGGGACTGTGATAGTGCTATGAGTTTGACTTGGGACATTTCTAACTTGAGGATTAATAAGACAGATGTGCTTATCCATCAGGCAGAGAAGCCTCAGGAGAGAAGTTGTCTGTGGAAATACACGGATATTGAATGGAAACAACTGTACTTGAAAAATAAATAAATAAAAGGTTGCTGGTAAGTGGAAGCTGGGCAGGAGGGGGATTGGCAGGGTGAGGGGAGGCAGCGGGGCGGGTGATCGTGGATATGCTGCTGAATGGAAGAGAAGCGTGAAGGAGAAAGGCGGGACGGCAGCTGTTAAGGGATTTCTGCTAAATGGCTTCCACAGAAGGGGGTTTTACAATGGTGTTTAAAGACCTCGGAGGACCTAGAGCTATATCCTAAGAAAGACCACTTGCTCAAGGAGCACTTCCTCCCTGCCGTGACCTCCTGCATCAGTGAGTTCAAGTGTTTGTTCACTCTCTGCAATTGGGCTGAGTAACTGGATGATGCTGCATCTTCTCTGCCATGACTCTTTAGAAATCTCCTACAGCTAATAAACTATCAATCCACGTGGTCTCTGACATGGTCAAGATCATGGCCTTCTTAACATATTTCTTATTTTCTACCCAATATCTTTGCATTCCCAAATAATTACACAAAAGGTGGTTTGCTAAATAGCTACAAATAGAGGTCATGTGCTAGGTGTTTTCAGGATTGCAAAGATGATAAAGCTCTAGCTCTCAGCATATTCTCAGGATGGAAGTCAGGTCACTGTGATAAGTGCCCTAGTAGGATGTATCTCTGACTGCTTGGGTTCTAAGAACTGAAGGCCCAGGGGTCTAAAGATAGGACTCTCCACTTGTCCAAAATGCATAAGCTCTGGGGTCGGGTTCTTCTTCTTTGGGGAACACTGTCACAGTCCTTACTTTTCTCTTGTTGCACATCCCTCCTCCACATATCATCCATTTTTGACCCTTCTTAAAAAAAGATGTCACCAGAATGGCAGTGTGAGAAGACCTCCAGGCCTCTCCCCTTGATGTTACAACAAGCTGGACAACTATAATTCAACGAAAGCTTCCCTGCTCAACACACAAACACATGCGAGAGATCCGCATATTGAGACATCTGGAGGTGGGCGTATCAGCCAACAGGGGAGGCAGGCCAGAGGGCATGTCGAGATGGAGCTGTAGCTGCAGGCCAGCACTCACCACAGCCCCAGTGGACAGTGTAGCAGTATAGGGCCGGGGTGCAACCTGCACAGGGCAGACAGGAGGGCCACAGGCAGCAATCTGGCCTGAGTGGCCAGTGGGAGCTGAGCCACAAATGTGTCAACCTGCTTTCCCCTCTTCCCTGGCCTACCAAGGTAGATCCTGGTAGAGGCAGCTGTGATACCCCAGACAGGGCGGTGTGAGTGGTGGCTTCTGGTTTCAGGAAAGTGACACTGGTAATGCACAGGCCAGGAACCCCATTGACCGCCACATCCCACCCTGGAGGTGGTGCCCTGAAACCTAGGCAAATGCGTTGTTAAGAAGGCACCTACCTCATTGGGGAACAAGGGGCATTTTCCATAGCTAAGGTGACACCACCCCACAATAATGCCCAGTTCTAGTAAATTAGGTAACAGAAAACAAAAACTTACACTATAGCACCACCTACTGGAAAACAAAAGAAAAACCCTCTATTAAACAGTCAAAAGAAAGTACTTTAAATACAAATATTTTTTCATTTCTTTGAATACCCAGAGAAGTAGTCCATCAAATACCATGAATAACCAAGGCAAAAGGAAGTTCATAAAGGAAATGTAAAATCTCCAGAAAATAAACATAAAAATATGGAAGACAATGATTTAAATGACAGAGATTTCAAAATAATAGTTCTGAAGAAATTCAACAAAATACAAGAAAAATAAAAAAGGCAGTTCAATGAGCTTAGAAATAAAATCAACAAGCAAGAATAAGCACTTTATCAACTAGATTGAAACTACAAAAAAGAACCAAACAGAAATATTGTAGCTGAAGAACTCAATAAGTGAGGTAAAAAATTAGACCAGATGAAAGAATGAATTAGTGATCTTGAAGATAGAAATACAGAAATGACTCAAGTGGAAGAAGAGAAAGAGCTGAGTTTAAAAAAAGGAAAGAAGTCCATGAGAACGATCTGACCCCATTAGAAAGAGCACTATATGAAAAATGAGTGTGCCAGAAGGACAGGCAGAAGGGAACAGGTAACCTACCAAACAAATAGTCAACCAGAACTTCCCAAACCTGAGGAAAGAACTGGACCCTGAAATACAAGGAGCCAACAGAATGCCTGAATATCTTAGTGCAAGAAGACCATGTCCAAGGACTTTATAGTAAAACTATAAAAGGTTAATGACAAAGAAAATTCTCAAAGCAGCCAAGGAATAGAAGACAGAAACCTATAAAGAAAATCCCATTAGATTATCATTGGATTTTTAAGTAGAAACCCTACAAAGTATGAAAGACTGAAATCAAATATTTAAAAACTGAAAGAGAAATCACTTGCCAAGAATAGTATGTCCAGAAAAAGTATCCTTTTGATACAAAGGAGAAATAATGACTTTTCCAGACAAAAAGAAACTGAGGGAATTTACCTCCACAAGACCCGCATTACAAGAAGTGCTGAAAGGAGGTTTTCTACATGGAACAGAAAGACAAAGAATACGAAGCTGTGAATAAGATGACAAGAAGACAACCAGGAGCAGGAAATTGCAACTCTTGCTCAGAGTAAGATGTTAAACATTTAATTATAACATAAAACTTAGAGGGATCAAAGTATTTTTTTTTTGGAAATGAATGCACAGCATAAAAAAGTAATTTGTGACAACAAAATCATAAAGGGAGAGGGTAAAGGTCTGAATTTGCACAGGTAAATGGACATAAGATACAATTAGAAGAAAAAGGCCTATTGCATATATGAAACTTTTGTTGCATAAACAATGCTAATCACAAAACGAAAATCTAAAAGTAAGAATCACAACATTAAAAAAAAGAGGTAATGGAGGAAAAATCATAGAATACCACCAAACTCAAATAGATAGAAACATAAGGGAAAAAAACAATGGAGACACAGAGCAACCAAAAAACAAAAGATAAAATGGCTATAGAAAGTCATCAGACATCAATAATCACCTTAAATGTCCATGGTCTGAACTCACCAATATGAAGACACAGAGCAGTGGATTTGATCAAAAAACAAAACCCAAACATATGCTGCCTTCAGAAGGGGACACATCTCAGCCTCAAGGACAAACAGACATGAAGTGAAAGGGTAGAAATGATACTCCAGCCAAATAACATCCAAGAAAAGCAGGTGTAGCTGTATTTATATCAGAAAAAATAGATTTCGAGATACAAAATGTAACGAGACAAAAATTGACATTTTTATAATGATAAAAAGGACACTACATCAAGAAGACTAATATTACTTATCAATATATTTGAACCTAACCTGGAGTACCAAAATATATAAAACAACTACTAAAGGGAGAAACAGACAAAAATACAAGTATAGTAGGTGTCTTAAATGCCCCACTGACAGCAATGGATAGATCATCCAAACAGAAAATCAATAAGGAAATATCAGCTTTAACTGACACATTAGCCCAGATGGATGTGATCTGTATTTACAGAACTTTTCACCCAGAACACCAGATACACATTCTTCTCCAGTGGACATGGAACATTTTAAAAAATAGACCAAATATCGGGGCACAAAACTAGTTGCGACAAATTTAAGAAGACTGAAATCATACCAAGCACATTCTCTGACCAGAATAGTCTGAAACTGTAAATCAAAGAGAATGCTGGGAAATCCACAAATATATGGATATTAAACATGCTACCGAGCAACTACTGGGTCAGAGAAGAAATAACAGAAGAGATAGAAAGATATATAGAGACAAATAAAAAGGATGCTACAACATTTCAAAATTTGGGGGATGCAGCAAAAGCACTACTAAGAGGAAGTACATATACCATTTCAGGCCTACCTCAAGAAATAAGAGAAATCTCAAATACAGTGACAGGGTTTTATATATATCTCCACTAAAAGACTATTAGAAACAATAAAAAATACAGTAGGGTTGTAAAATACAAAATCGGTATACAGAAATCTGTTGCATTCCTATATACTAACAATGAAGTACCAAAAAAAAAAAAAAAAACTATTTCACTTGCAATTGCAACAAAAAGGATAAAATACCTAGGAATAAAATTAGCAAAGGAAGTGAGAATCTATACATGTTGTTGAATTGAGAAAGGAACAAAGAAATTGAAAAATATTCTGTGTTTGTGGACTGAAGAATCAATGTAGTTAAAATGGCCATCACTACCTAAAGCAGTACACAGATTTAATGCAATCCCCATCAAAATCCCAATTTTTCAAATAAATAGAATAAATAAAGATCAAAACACAAAAGACCATGAAAGCTAAAGCAATCTTGAGAAAAAAATAAGTTGGAGGTATCCCACTATCTGACTTCAAATTATACTACAACGTGATAATAATCAAAACAGTATGGTATAGGCAGAAAAACAGACATACAGACTAATGACACAGAACTGAGAGCCCAGAAATAAATAATGTTTGACAAAGGAGCCAAAACATACAGTGGAGAAAGAAAAGCCTCTTTAGTAAATGGTGTTGGGAAAACTGGAAAGCTACATGCAAAAGAATGAAACTAGAGTGCTATTTAAAACCATACACAGAAATTTACTTAAAATGGATTAAATACGTAAGTATAAAAAACCTGAGACAATAAAATAAATAGAAGAAAACATAGGTGCTAAAGTTAGGGACCTTTGTCTCAAAAAGGCTTTTGTGAAATTGACCCCAAATGCAAGGGGCATATAAGCAAAAATAAATGAATGGGACTGTATCAAACTATAAATAAACCTTCTGCACAGCAAAAGAAATCATCAACAAAACCAAAAGGCAAGCAACCCAGTGAAAGAAGATATTTATAAACAATACCTCTGATAAAGGGCTAATATCCAAAATATATAAAGAACTTGTGCAACTCAACAATAAAAAAACACAATTAAAAATGGACAGAGGACCTGAAGACACTTTTCCCAAGATGACATACAAGTGTCCAACAGATGTATAAAAAGATGTGCAGCCTCACTAGCTATAAGGGAAATGCAAATCAAAATCATAATGAGATACCACCCATACCAGTTAGAATGGATTTCATCAACAAGACAAGAAATAACAAGTGTTGGAGAGACTGTGGAGGAAATGGAGCCCTCGCTCACTGCTGGTGGGAACAGAAATTGATATGGCCACTATGAACACAGGATGAAGGTTCCTCAAAAAGTTAAGAATAGAGTGACCATGTGACCCAGCAACCCTTCTGCTGGGTATCTACCCGAAAAAATGAAAGACATTTCTTTGTAAAGATAGATGTACCACTGTAATCACTGCAGCCTTATTTGTGGTGGTCAAGATGTAGAAACAACTTTAGTGTCCTTCTTCAACTGATAATTAAATATAGAAGATGTGGTACATATTTCCAATAAATCACTACTAAGCCACAAAAAGGATGAAATACTGCCACCTGCGACAACATGGGTGAATCTTGAGAGTATCATGCTAAGCAAAATAAGTCGGATGAGAACCATATTATGTTATTCACATGTGGAATATAACACAGAAAACAAACAAACAAACAAACAAACAAACAAACTAGGAGAGACAGACAACAGGAGAGTGGCTACCCGAGGGGAAGGAGGTGGGAGGAGTCTGAAAGTGGTAACTGGGGTCAAATACATGGTGACAGAGGGAGACTAGACTCTGGGTGCTGAGCACACAATGCGATGCACAGATGAAGTGTCACGGAAGTGTGCACTTGAAACTTATGTGATGTTATCAACCATGTCACACCCCAATGTATTTCTTTAATTCCCACTATAGCCACTATTTCTTACTTTATGTTCACAATCCCTTATCTACAATTGTGAAATCCCAAAGCTCTGAAAACCAGAGGTGTGTATAAAATTGAGCAAGAGTGGCCCTGAACTGTATAGTCTTTATTCATCCCTAGAACATTCATTTTGTTAAAGAACTATTCACATGTTTGGTTAATGAGTGTGGCCTTACCATGAAAAACAGCATTATCGCCTTTTTAAAATTTGAAAACCTCTGAGTTTCAAAACATGTCTGCTCTCAAGACATTTGGATGAGGAAAGGCGGGCCTGCAGAGTTCTCCGAGTCCTACCCGATGCAAAGAAGATGAGAATGGGAGGCTGTAATGCTGGGGAAAGTGGACACAGCATGACCACCATCTCCAAAGGATGCCATGTGTTAACTGGAAAGCCCATGAGAATCAACTGAAAGGCAATTAGGCATAAGAGGACTGAACCCAAAGACACAGGTTGAAAATCCAGCCTTCTACTGGATTCTGGGACTCATAAGGAGCCCCTCCCCGTTCATTAGTTTTAATGACTAAGATCAAATGGCCTGATCTTGTACCCTAAATTTAGTAGCTGAGTTCCTGCCTAAACTCATGCCCAACCTCCCACTTTGCCTTCCAGTTTCTCCAGCACTCCCGGGTCTGGCAGCTCTGACTCTGGACAACGGCTCTGACTGTGATGGAGGAACCACGGCCGCTCTGCAAACTCTTTGGTCCAGCCTGCCGACCTAGTCTTGTTCTCCTGGCCTGCTAGGATCCCAAGTGACCTTCTGGCTGGATTCCGCCCCTTGGTTGTCCCTGTTCTTGCCTCCACTACCTGTTTTCTGGTTGTTTCTGGAACGCTGCCCTTTGTGTCTTTATGAATGCGAACTTTGGTATTTTTTTGAAATGCCACTCAGACAGCTTTGTTGAAACTTTACCTACAGAGTGATTGCGTGGCACATCATATAAATTACTTCAAAAATCATAGAAACAGAATGGCACGGCTGCACCGACACTCCCAGAGAAGCTGCTGAGTTTTGGTGACATTTAAAATCTGAACGGTGACTAATGAGGCACCTAGGGTATATGCTCTGAATCATACAAAGCCATTCATTGTTTCTGTACCAGGCAAAGCTGAAGCAGTGGGAACTATTTTGTGTGGTGCATGTTTGGGTTTCACACAGGAGCCCCAATATGGTCGTAGAAGGAATCTGTTCAGAGAGGCCACCTGCGGAGTTCTGAAATCTTTTCTTCCTTCCTCCCTCTTCTCTTTCCTCTCCCTCCCCACCATTTTTCCCTCTAGTTCAGTTTTCTCATCTTAAAAATGGATATAATAATAGTATCTTCCTTATAGGGTTGTTACAAGATTAAACAAGTTGATATATTTTAAGGCCTGGCTCACAGTAAAAGTTTTTTAAGTGTCTAATTATTGTTGGTGCCAACCCTACGTCAGGACACAAACATGAAAACCACCAGCCTTGCTCTTATCTTTGTAGATACTTATCTTCGCAGGAGTGCTGTCCTGAGGCTTGGACTCCTGCAGGAGTGGTCTGGATTGGAGAGCCAGCTGCATCCCATTATTTATTAACTATTACCTGACAAGGTACTTAATCTCTAGATCTTAGTTTCCTCCCATGGGGAGGACAATAATTTCTGTCTCATTTGTTACAAGGAATAAAGGATATAAGATGAGTAAAAAACTTCGAATCCAGAGTAAATAATCAATACTGAGTTCCTTAACATTCAGGTACTTCTGACTGCAGGTCCTCGACAGGACTTTCCATTAGGACCTTCATCCTTACGGACGGGGAGGGCAGCATATGGCACTCACTGAGCAGCTCTGGATCTGGAAGTTTCTCATTCAGATCCTTCTTTCCTAAGGTGTTTGTTCTAGGTGGTCCAGAGGGACCACATAGAGGGGACAGAGGCTCTGCAATCAGACTGCCTGGTTAACCTCTCAAACTGTTTCCCCATCTGTAACCTCAGTATGATGATGACAACCACGAACTCACAGTTACGGCGAAAGTCAACTACGATAATCTAGCCAAGAAGCTCAGTACAGCAAACAAGCCTCACATGTAGGAAGAGTTCTCTTTTGTCGGCAGTTACTATTGCTATTGTAATTTTTTGTTAGGGTTTGATTCTTTGCTGGAAAAAAGAGCTTGTCTGCCACTGTCTTTATTTATTTCTAGTGTGATTCCACCCTAAGCAACAGAGGATGCTGCCAATACTTACTATTTATTAAGCACCAGGCACTTTCCCTGTATGATCTAATTTATTCCAAATGGTACCTCTATGAAGTAGGTATTAGTTTCCCCTTTAAGCCATGAAAAAACTAGCCCCAAATTAAATAACTTACCCAAGATCCCATACGTAGAATTAAAACCAAACTCAATGTGACTTTAAGTTACTGTCCCCCCAAACTAGAGTGGACTTTTAAAAAATTAGAAAGAACCCCAAAAAACTCCCAACAGTAATCTCAACTGAAAGGAAAACTTCATAAATACTTCTAGGACCACACAAAAAATAATAATATAAAAATGCAAATACCAAACCACAGCCCAAGCTTATTTTCCCCAACCTCTCTGCCACATCCCAGTATACACATCAAGTACTAATATTTTAGAACCTAATACAATCAGTCAACATAGTTCACACAGTTTTGACCTCATTTAAATAGATAGAAGAAGCTTCTAATGCCCAGACAAGAGAGCAATCAAAACTTGCATATAGAGAGTTTTGGAAACATCTGAATACAAATCACTTCCAAACACAGGCTTCTCTTATCGCTGATTGTCTAAGAAGCAGAACCTTAGACCTCCCTAGCGCTGCAGTAATAAGGAAGGAACGCGCTTATGCTCTCAATGATTAAAGCATTTAACACACAAAGTCAGCACCAGAGAGAAAGTCTGGTCTTCATTATACCTAATGTTATGCAACACAATGAATATAACCTCCCGTAGGTTTTACTAAATATTCAAGCTCTTCAATTTACATTATTTTATTCATAATAAATTCACCTTGGATTTACTAAAGGAGGAAAAAAATGCCACACAATCCTCATAATAAATGAAAAGGCATAGTTAACAAGATAATTTAATGGATCTTAATAATATCAAAGTGGAATGAAGGTGAAAATCAATTCACCCTGAAGTCACAACAGTTAGTGGCCAAATATTTTATGGAGTGAGAGCTATCGTATTCATAATTAGAAGATAATAATTAATATTATTGTTTGCATATGCCTTTCAGCTTAAGTTATGGTCATGTAATACCTCATAATTTTTTGGCTCATATTCAAAACATTCTATAGAATGTAAAGTAGCCTATAAACTATAGCATTTGCCGTGATGCTTTCATACAAGCATTCAAAGAAAGTAGTTGACTGGCTAAAGGGGGATGGAGACTTTTATTTTTAGTCACATTATACGCCTCGGATTTTGTGGGTATCTTGGCATCTATTTAACATTTACAGTTTCATTATTCTCCAGTGATACTGGTGGCAAGGATATGCAGTCTTGGAACATTTTGCTTGCTGAAAATCATGTTTCAAAGTGGTTTCTTTTTAGTAAAAATAAAGCATCACTATTTTAGCAAACACAGCAAAAGGAAGGGTTTTTGCAGCTCTATTATCAGAGAACAAGCAATATGTTCACCAGAACAAGCAGTATGTCCACCAGTGTGTTTATGTTTGTGTCTATCTAAAATCAGAAAAAAAAACCCTGGATTCTGCCAAACTTTTACCCCCTTTTTCTTTTCTTTTCTTTTTTTTGGCATTATATTTTTTTCCTCATCAAAAGTTAAGGGTTGTGTTTGTCTTTCTCACTTATTGAGATTCCAGCTCCCAGCATGGTGTTTGGGGTAAACCAAGTTTTTGAAAAACATTTGCTGAGTAAGTTAATATGTTAATATTTTTTTCATTGCATTACATGTTATTCTACAGCATCTTTTTAATGAGTGTGTAGTATTCTGTTCCATGGATGTACTGTAATTTATGTAGCCAAATTCCTTTGATGTTACTATTTCACTGTTGTAAGTGGGAATAAACATTGTTGTAGCAAAATAATTTAGAAATTCATCGACTTCTTTGAAACTGTTGTTGCAAAAAGTATGCAGGAAAAGATAAGAATTTTGATATATGGTGAGTTTTTTGACAATAGATATTTTAAATATTTGACCATGGCATGTGTGATATAAATAAGGATGACCATTTCCCACAGTTTTGTGATTTACAGGTTTTAGAGGACAAGTATGGGGGGGAATCTAACTACCGTGTTTTGCCGTGTATAATGCACACTTTTTTTGCCCAAATTTTTGAGGGAAAAATAAGGATACCCATTATACATGGGTAGTACTAATTCCATATTTACATAAATGTTTTAAATTTTTATTTATGCTTATGTGTTAAAAGTGTACCTCTAGAAAGCAATAGCAATATCCATATACAAAATAATACCCTGGAATATAATTGGTTTTGTTTCTAAATATAAATAAAAAATTGAACTAAAAATTTAAAATGAAAGTTTTTTTTCCCTGAAAGTTTAGGTCAAAAATGTGGGTGCGCATTATACACGGCTAAGTACGGTAGTTAGTGAGTAAGCCTAATTGGTTGACTAGTATCTATTTCTTTGTTTTTCAAGGGAACATTTGATGAAATGAATTAAATTGCCAGTACTTGGAAATTGTGAAAGCTATTAGAATATGCCCTTTTTGAATGTCAATAGTAAACTGTACCTAGTGTCATTTAAAGACCACTTTTTCTGTCAGCGAAAACCCAACCCCTTTGTCAGTTAAGGTGAATGAAATTCCAACAGATGAAGGTATTGCATTGGCTAGTGCAGATCAGTAACTCATCCTTAATCTCATTTCAGAAAGTAAATATAGCTGGAGCAATAATCTATGTCCCAGAGGTGTCAGGTTAGAAAGGATTTAACACTTCACAATAAACTACAAATAAACAGAACCATTTCGAGGAGCTACTGCACATTTATTTGTGTCAAAGAAGGAATTTGGAAATAAAATAGCCATCAACCACAACTGTGGTGACAGTAACATTTCAAAATTCTTCCTTAACACAGAAAGAGAAAATATGGTGAAGACATGGAAACGAAGGGATTTTCCAATTTTCCTTTGACACTGAAAGGATGTAATTCATCATCTTGAATAGAACCCCTTAAATGTGTGAAATAAGAGTGCTCCTTGCATAGTCTGAGCATTGCAAAAAGTCCAGGAACTCCTTAAAAGTAATTCACTCGAGCTGTCAAGTTGGATATAAAGTGGTACTAAACAACTTAATTTTAAAAAGCAAAAAGAAGACAAAGCCACAAAAATTTAATAAAAAGTCTTATGACAGTGTATTTAAACAGCAGCTAAAAAACTCTTATGGACCTGAGAAGGCCAACTATGTATGATATATATGCAGAATTATCAAGAACAGAGTCTGAGAATAGAGATCATGTCTGCAAACTCCTGAGAGTGATGTCCAATTATAAGATGGTACCTAAGGGGGAGAGGAGAGATGGTTTTTCAAAATGCCTGATGAAGCAACTCACTATAAATTTTTGATACATGGATAGGAACACTGTGATGGTTAATTTCATATGTCAACTCAATGGGGTTAAGGCATGCCCAAATAGCTGGTAAACATTCTTTCTGGGTGTTTCTGGGAGGTGCTCCCTGAGTCAGTAGGCTGAGTAAAGAATACCACCCTGCCCACTGCTGGGGGCATCATTCAACCTGCTGAGGGCAAATTTACTCATTCTGCTTGAGCTAAGACATCCATCTTCTGTTGCCTCAGACATCGGTCTTCCAGGTTCTCAGGCTTGCAGACTCAGATCCCCAACCCCAATTCTCCGTCCTTCAGACTGGGACTGAATCACACAGCCATCCCTCTTGGTTCTCCAGCTGGAACAGGGCAGGCTGTGGGACTTCTCGGTCTCCAAAATAGTGTGAGTGAATTCCTGTAATAGATACACTGACATATATCTATATATATCCTATTGGTTTTATTTCTTTGGATAACCCTAACTAATACAAGCAAAAAAGGCTTTCCTTTTATGGTGTTTCTCCCAGAAAACAGAGATGGAGGATAGCAATACTTTTTAAAGCCTATCAGTTTTCTGATATTGCCAATATCAATTCTGATATCGCCTAGGCTGTCTACATGCTAACTTATTGTTTGTGTTTCAACTCAGCTGTTACCAAATAGGCCTACAGACCCGATGCTACGAAGCAGACTCCTCATGCATGGTGGTAATCAGAATTTAAGAGTAGAATTTGGCTTGTCTTGCAAGTTGGTGTAACGAACCAGAGTTTTGCCAGAGTCCTTTTTCTCTTTGCCCACATCCCCCTTATTCTAATTTCTCCAAATTACTGTGCAGGTTTGGTATATTTGCACTTTTTTTCTGCTGTGTGCCTGTGAGGAAATTCCAAAAGTTGAGTTTTCCTGAGGGAATTTGAAAAGAGATTGCACAAAATTAAGGGAAGTTTGAAGGTCTGCTAATTCTAGCTTTTATTTAGTCATCTATTTGCTCAATCAGCAGATATTTGCTGAGTTCTGTGTGCTATGTTATGCTCATACACCCGACATCTATGAAGCTCCCATTTTAGTTGAAAAGCTACAATAAATGCATGCATGCAAGACTAAATCAACTAACAAAATATTTATTAAATATTGTGGTAACATGAAAGACCAGAACAATGGCCTGAGGTTGAGATAAGATGGGAATATCTGTTTTTTTATAAGGTGATCGAAGAATTCTTCTTCAAGGAAGTGAAATGTAAGTTGAAGGCTAAAAGATAAGCAGGACCTTGTGATTCGAGGAGTGGATGGAGAAAAAAGACTCTGTACAAAGGTCATGAGGCAGGCAAGCACCTGCTGTTCACAAACCTCAAAGAAAACCTGTGTGGACGGGCAAATGGGTGGGTAAGAGAAAGGCCTTCAGTGAAGCTGGTGAGGCAGTTAAAGCCAAAACCTAACAGATCTGTAAGCCATGGGGGGAAAAAGTTCCGATTTTATCCTAAGAATAACCGCTCAACAGATCTGATGAGAAGTATGACATAATCCTGACACAATCTTATTTGGGTTTTAAGAACCTGACTGGCCACTGAGTATGGAATATGGTGAAAACGAGGAAGAGTAGAGGCGGAAACATTTTCAAGAGTTGCAGACGTTTTAGCTGGAGGATGATAGTGGCATTAGCAAAAGAGAGGAAGAGAAGTAGAAGTAGATTTCAGCTGAGCTATAATTTGAACAATGGCATCACAACCATGATGGGTAATAAACTGGATGCAGGGGTTGAGAGAAAATGCAGCATTAAGAACTAAGACTTTGGCTCATGCATCAGGATAAATGGGCATGCTGTTTTACTGCCATGTAGGTGACTGTAGGGGTAGAGTGAACTCTGGATTGGACAAGAGAACAAGGTTTCCTCAAACTGCTCTGGACAGGAGTCCCTTGGAGCAGTAGTTAAAAACACCTGGGCCCCATCCTAGGCCCGCTGAAGTGAATACTCTCAGTGACAAGCTGAGAAGGCTTTGGTCTTGACACACACTGAGAGTGATTTTCTATCTTGAGGGAAGTTGTGAAAACATCCTACTAGGAGGAAGGAACCTCTGTGCAAGAGGGCTCCATGTGATACAGTGCAGGTTCAGAGGATGGGTTAAGAAAGACAGTGAAAGACCCTTGGACTTCCTTTGCTGAAGCCAATGACCCTGATCTAAGTACCCAGCATGATACCTGGCATAGAAGAGTCAATCACAGCTTCAACCCAAGAACAACATGTGAATACAACTTCAACTTATTGCATGAACTGAACTCATTGTTTTGGTTAAGATGGCGTTAACTGCTGTAACATCAATTCTGAAACACTACAGGCTTTAGGCAGGTTCCTTCTGTCTCCTGCCTCTGCCATCTTGCAGGGCAGAGGATCCCAAACTTTCTTAGTTCATGGCACCCGCATTGTCCCAGTAATTTTTCACAGTGCTCCTAAACCAAAAGAAATACATAGCAGTTCTGTTAAGTAGTTAGCCTCAACAACTCAGTAGATGTTTATGTACCAGCAATCTAGTAGCTGCTGGAAAAAAATGTGCATGTAAATTGAAAGAAAAAAAAATATTCTTAGTACCACAATTATGCACCCAGTGAAATATGTGTGCTCATTGGGCACTGCCCTGTTTAAATCCCAAGATCAGATTGGACACCCCCCCACCTTCATTCCCTGGTCCATATGCATCACTTCCTTTTTCTTACAACAATCACGAAGATAAAAAATTCTGGAAAGACATGTAGTGTGATCCAATGTTGGAACTGTCCATTGCCTGGAACTAGTAGTTTGTGCAGTATTTGATCGATAATGCTATTTTTCCTTCAAAATGTAGAATGTCCCAAGAAAACCCTGTGAATTTGCTATGGCTCCTTGGGGTGCCCCCATATAGTGTTTAGAAACTTCAGCTCCTGAGTCTTGGGATCCTTGTCTTTCAGCTGAAGGATGAAAAGGGAGAACAGAGGATGGACCACGGGAGGTTTCCATGGTCTGTGTGTGGAAGTGGCGCACATCACTTTGATTGTGTTGAATTGACTGCAACTGTCCCTCAGCCACCCCAACCTGCTGGGCCTGGGAAAGGCAGTCTAGCTCCATGTCCAAGACAAGAGAGGGGAAGGTTTGGTGAACAAAGAGCTGGCTTCTGCTACAGTCCTAACCCTTGGCACTGAATCTTTTTGAACACAATTGTATCAAATGGTCAGAACAGGAAAGAGAAAGCATGACTTTGCAACCCGCTGACTGAAATAACAAGGACATCTATGACACACATTTGCTACCTGCTACTACTAACCAAAGCATTGATTTAAGATCAGAATTTCTCAGCCATGACACTGGTGCCATGTTGTTGTGGGTGCTGTCGTGGGCACTGCAGGATGTTGAGATGCATCCTGGCCCCTACCTACGAGGTGACAGCAGCGCTCCTCCATTGTAAGCATCCCTAGACATCACCGAACGCATCCTGGCTGGGGGCACAATTGCCCCTGATTAAAATCTACTGATTTACAAATGTTAGAAAGGATTAAAAGAAGTTAGAGTTGCCCCTCAATTAAAGAATGCTCAGGAATGTTTGGATACATTCAATTTAAGTTTCTCACAGTTCAACTCATTGAGTCCACTTTCATCGTATCTAAGCTATTTCAGAAGGCCTTTCTATTGTATATTAAGGTACCCCCTCTTTGGGATGAAAGTTTTCATTTTCATACCTTCAGGAAGTGTTGACTGCTGCTGGCTCACAGCTGAGTCCCCTCCCCCCGCCCCAGCCTGACATCTGTGCTTACAGCCAGAGAGCTGAAGCTGCCTTGCCCAGGTCATCTCTCTTCCCCAGGGCACAGTCCTTATCCGGTAACTGTTGTGGAGGAGAGGGGAGGGTACCGGCCTGCCTCCTGCCCTCCCAGTGGGGACCTCTCCGACTCTTCCAGTGCAGCTGCATCACACGCATTTCAACCCCTCCCTCTGCACATCTTGTTCTTCCCTTGCTGCTTTAACGGTGTTGCACCCTGGAGCAATTTCAAATAAACTTCTCATATCGAAACCTGTCTCAGAGTCTATTTCCAGAGAACCTGACTTATAACACACACCTTGAGCCTTTAGTTTAACTTAATACAGATAATACCATTATTTCTGCCCCTCTTTCGATGTTGGAAAAATGCCTTTTTCTTTTATGACAGTTCTGCTTAGCCAAGTTCTACCATTGTTATGCATTAACCATATCCTCATGCATCATCTACAAGTTCAAGTTTCACTACTCTTTAAATATAGTAGAAACCTAAAGACAGATGCAAGTCCGAGTGCAGAATGTTTTTAAATTTCAAAGGCTATTTTACAGTTGTGTTGCCACACCTAATTCCAAAGCTATTTTCATTGAGATTCACTAATTCTCCCCAGATCATTCTACCTAGTCTCAGAAATTTTTTTTCTTTGTACACTCATGTTATCTGTTTATATACTATTTAATTCAATTATATAATTAGAATTACGTATAACACTTGCATAAACAAGCTTGGGGACAAGGAAAACTAAGGGCAAACTCACTGGTGAGTAGAAGTCACCAGGTGAGTAGTCACCTCGTCGGCTACTGTAAGTCACAGCATCCCTGCATTTGAGGGCACGGAGTTAGGTGGGTAGAAGTGTCCGAGTTTCTGCACCCACCCAGCTTAAAGACTCAAGGGAATCAGGAACTGATCCTTGTCTGACTAATGCTGAGTGGACAGAATTATACTGTCTCAGGAGATCTGGAATCCTCCAAGTGAAGAAACCAAGGCTTAGAGAGAGAAATCTGTCGTGGTGATAGCCAATATTAGAAATCAGGTTTCTGATTATTAGAACAGGACCTTTCTCATACACTACGCCACAGACCCAGACTAGAGATATCAATTAGGAATTTTAATTCGGTCACAAATTGCAGACTTTTGGTCCCTTGCAAGTAGCATTAAAATGTTTATGTCTGATGCTCCTTGGGATAGAACAGTAATGTGTTTTGATATTTGTTCAGTATTCAAAACTGTGAACCATCTTTCCTGACATTCCAATTAAGCTACAATGAGCTGACTCTGAGGCAATGAGGATTTAGGTAAATGAGTCCACGTATGTAATTATGAGAAAAGCTCTCACCAGTAAATAGCCAGCATTTTGTCTGGGGCCACATTGTCACAGTATAACGAATGCCGGCTCCATGCACTGTCTCAGGAGATTACAAAGTAAATAGTCAAACTGTTCTTTTCATTTTTTTTTTTTGAAAAGAAATTACAGAAAACATTTTCTCCTGTCACTTAGTGAAACTGACAAGGAAAATAATTTTTTAAAATATTTTTCCAGCCTATATGTTAACTATAAAAATTCCCACCTGAAATAATTGCTCCTTTATTACAAAGTTATTAAGTCAGTAGCACCTTATTTAAAAATACTGTGCTTATTTTTTGTTTTTATTGTTGACACTATTGTAAATGTCCCATTTTTCTGCCCTTTGTCCCCTTCCCCTCCAGCCCCCACCCCCCTTCCCTCTGGCCATCACCTCACTGTTGTCTGTGTCCATGGGTAATACATATATGTTCTTTAGCTAACTGTGCTTTATTTTTTTAAAAAATATCTTCATTATATAAACTATTACTTTGTGAATTATTTTGCCCCAAATTAAAATACATTTTTTTTCTCATGAAAGAGTTGTGTGTATACATATGTGTTCAGTTATATATATGTATATATATTCAACACATATATGTATATATTATAATACACACACATGAAGCTTAGACAGAATAAACCAACATTTTAGAGAAGTGAATTTTACATAATTTGAGAATAAAGTGGGGGCAAATCAATCATTCAGGATAAATCAATTATTCAGGATTAATCAATTAAAGAAATGTTCTAGTTAATACACGCATAGATATTACAAATAGCACTGCTATGAGTGTACTTGAACATATCTGTTGGTACACATATGTACACATTTCTCCTGGTTCTATACCCACAGGCAGAATTGCTGGATCACAGGGCACGCACATGGGAATTTTAGCAGTCACTACCAGGCGGCTTCCCACCAGGACTGCGCCACAGGACCCCCACCAGCCATGCCGTGCTCTGCTGTGCATCCTCATCTATGTGTAGTCTTTCCTGTATTCATGCAGGATGGCATGTCATTGTAGTTTTCATTTGCATTTTCATGATGACTGCTTCTACATGTGCTTATTCATCACTTCAACATCACTGTTGGTAAAGTGTCTGTCCAAATCTTTCATCCATTCTTTGATTGTTGTTTTTATCGTTTTTTAATTTATGTTCGAAAACAGTTGTCTCCATTTTCTCACCACCTGAAACACCAGTTCAAAAGAACCTATGCACCCCAATGTTCGTAGCACAATTTACAATAACCAAGTGCTGATTAGATTGTTTATTCTTTGTCACATTGATTTTTAGGAATTCTTTATTTGTGATACGAGCCCCTGATTAGATATACTTATTGCATATATTTTTTCCACTTTTGAGATATGCAGTCCTGTTTGTATCAATCCTAGAGCTATTGGATTGTTTCATGGTCAATCAGTTCTGAGAGAGAGAAAACAACAGGCTTTCATAATAGGAGACATCGAACCTTTACTGTATGATTTGGGGCAAGTCCCTTCACTAACTGTGAAGGATCTTTCCGTACCTCTTGTAAGATAATGCCATTCACACTGTGTCGTGAGGTTTAGAAGAGCCATTTGGAGTAACAGAGCCTAGTAGAGTATCTGGAACATGTTAGATGCTTAATACACTATATAGGATAAAGGGCAATATAATATACTTTGTTTAATTTCATCTTGAGTGTCTGATACTGGCTAAGGGCTTTCAACAATTCTCAGCTAAGAGTGCAGTGTTCTTGCAGAACCTCCTGGAGGAAGGCCTCCATTGCCACTATGTCTTCCTCATCCTTTGAGTGAACTCAAGGAAGTAAAAACCTGCAACAACCACCTTCTTTTCTTGTCTCTTTAGATGGGGTTCAGAATGATTTTCCCTCCTGTGGAGTGGATTGTCTTAGATGTCATAGGAAAATAAAAACATTGGAAAAATGCAGATTTCTAAAAATATCAAACATACATATTTTTAAGAGAAACAGTTGAGTAGGAACCAGTTAATTATTTCCCAAATCTCTTTCTCAGAAATTTTATCAGAGCTTTGATGGATAATTTATAACCTAAACACACCAATACTTCTACATTATATTTGTTCTGTTAAAATGCTAATGACATTTCTAATTATAAGGAAAATGCAATTGTGGCCTGTTTAGTGTGAGGGTGACCAGCCCAGGAGCAGCTGGTGGCTGTGAGGGTTAGCTCTCTTGAGTAATGATGGGACATCATGACCGTAGCCAAATACCCAAGAATAGACTTGAGGAGCAATTGGGAAAAATATCATTTTTGGATTTGAGAGTTTTCTAATCATATTATGAAGCAGAAGTTCACTATTAATGAACTTCTAATCATTAATGAACTTTCTAATCATATTATCAAGCAGAAGTTCATTATACTATTTTTAAAACTTAACACTCTGTATTTCTTTTGTAGCCACTGATGTCTCTTACATGAGGCACCCATTACTGATGTCTTGAAATTGTAGGCAAAAGATGTTCATTGTGGTAGAGGCCAAACAGTAAAAGAAGAATTGAACCATGTACATATTCTTGTTTTCAGAGGAGCTACATTAATTACTCTCTGTGTTCTAGGAAGGTAGATTTGATCAGAAGACAAAGACATATAGAATTCTACCCTTTGCTTTCCAATAAATGCTTACTGCAACTACTGTATTTTTCAGACTATATGAGAGGGCACTCCCTCCCAAATTTGGGAGGAAAAGGGGGTGCGTCTTATAGTTCAAATGTAGCTTACTTGGCTCGCTGTGGTGGGGGTGAAGCGGGATCACAGGAGGCAGGGGCAGGGTCACCACTGCATTTTCCTCCCATATTTGGCTGGGGGGGCGGGGCGGGGCGGTGCCACAGGGAAGTGCGTCTTATAGTCCGAAAAATGCGTAAATACTCCAAGGGATTATTGGAATTGGTATTCTCTCAGGCTATGTAATGGTTTTAAAAATGCCCCACTTCCATTCCACTTACAGATCTTTGTTTTCCTCCCATTAGGGATTCATCTAGAAGGAACGGGAAAGTGCTGGGAGGAGAACCCTTGCTTTCACAGTCGGTTACCATATAACTAAGCTAGCTCCAAGTGGCCTGTTGACTCTCGAGATTTAATGGGTGAGTGGGCTGAAGGAAACTCTAGGGGAGACGGGGATTGTGTGAAAGCTGAATTGGGACCACATCCCGGTTTTTAATGATGTTATCCTTTGAGAAATCGTCACGGAACTAATCCTACATGTTCAGTTTTCTGAGGTGCAGCACGTCCTTCATAATGACCCGGGACCAGGCATGCTGTCTGTAGCCAGTTATTCGAGATGAGTGTCACTAGCAGCTGGGAAGCCCTGCAGCACAGTCCTCCTCACCCCCATCAGGCCCGCTCTGGGCGTCTGCTGCGTCTCTCTCATGCGCCAGTTAGTTTTACAGTTACATTTGATGAGATCCTGAACTCTCGATTTAGGCTAGCGCCTCCTGGTTCAAAACTACAAATAATATAAAGTTTAGACACCTGAATATTTAAAATTTCAGTTTAGACACTTTCAATTTATTTAGAAACAGACCGAAAGAGGACAACTGTGACATCATCTCCAAACAATAACAAACGAAGGGCCAAATCCTGGGACTGTAGGCATGTAGATTCCCCTTATAACTACAGCATTTATTCCCTATCTACATGAAGTAGTTCAAGTTTATTATGCAAAATGTCTAACACACACAGAAGAGCAGAAAACTACAATTAATTTCTATACATCTACACCTACCATCTGGATAATCAAGATTTTTTCAGACTTGCTTCATCTACCTCTTGTTTTCAGTTAAAAATTTTAAAGCACATCTAAGATCTCATCTAAAGATTTAAAGTTTCCAGTGTGTTTTAATTTTACTTGCTTTTCATTTTACCACCCATGCTCCAAGCAATTGTAGCAGATAATATTATCATGACTTGGTAGGGAAGAAAGCATAGGCCCAGACTTTTGACTAATCTAAGGTCACCCAAGTACTTAGTAGCAGAGCTGTGATCACCTGTGTCTTAGCATCATGATGCTTGTTGAGATAACTTACCAGTTCCCAGTGTCCCCTATTCTTGAGAACTGACCACATGGAAAGGCCACATGTTCAGTCCCAGCTGAAGCTCTAGCTGCCTCTCAGCATTTTCCACCTAACCTCTGAGTAAGGAAGCCCTTGAGATGGCTCCAGCCCAGCTACTGCCTGATGGCACCTACACAGAGACCCTGGGCAAGAGCTACCTGGCTGAGCCCAGCCAACCTCAGAACCTAGACAAACAAAATAAAAGGTGGTTGTTTTAAGCCCCTAGGTTTTGGGTAATTTATTACCTAGCAGTGGATAACTAATGTAGTGACTGTAGGTATTGGGTTACCGAGGACAGCCCTGATTTGAATTATTTCTTCCAGTTATCAGATAACAACAGCAAATAATTATATCATACCTGTGATACACCATGCATTGTTCTAAGTGTTTATATTCCTTCCTTCTTACAGGGGTCCATGAATTAGGTACTATCATTATCCCATTTTACAAATGAGAAAATTGAGGCACAAAGAGATCCAAGGTTGCATAATTTACAATATTTTTTTGCCAACTTTTGAACCAGGTGGTATGGTTCCAAAGTCCACACACTTACGTGTTATCCTAAGTTGCCTCAGACCCTGCTGGGCAGGGCCTATCAGGCCATTTTTGCCCAATTCTGTGTCCCTGATATTCAGTAATTATGACAATACAGAAAGAAGGGCAGAGTTAATTTAACCCAAGTGAATTCATCTAAGAAGTATTCACTCTTTGGTTTTTCTGTTTGAGTTTTTAAAACAAACACCCAAGAGACTTAATAAAGCAAAGCAAAACAAAACAAACTAATCCTCCTAAAATATTTTTTTCTTAAAGTGAAAATTCCTTGAGCAAACCAGAAAATGTAAAGAGTACTAGTCAACCCACTTACGTACAGATAATCACTAGGGTGCATGTTTCTGCTGAGCTGCCATCACTATTTTACTCTGTTATGAAAATAAGGACTTAGGGAGATTTATGAAAATAGGTCCGAATATGCCCCTAGACATGGCTGAGGGCAGTAGTGTAGGTAAGTTAAATATGTTTTCTGGCTTTCTCTACCATATCCTCTTTGGTTTTCTCTTCAGGTGACACGATTGGCTTGATACTTCCTCATAAATTTAATCCAGCAGGTATTTACTGAGCTAAGAATTTCTTTATAGGCATATATGTATCAGTAGACTGTATCTCAGTGCGTTCCTCTCATGATGTTATCAATGGAGGAAGGTTGGGGGTTGGGGGTTTGGGCCTTGTAATGGGAGAAGCTGAAACTGTACTTGGATTTTCCAAGTCGGGGCAGGGAGAAGAATATTTCAGGGGGATGGACCACCACGAGCAAAGTTGTGAGGTGTGTTAGTAGAATTTCGGTAACAGTGAGGCCACATGTTAGAGAACCTTTTCAAGAGAGGAGCAGCAAGGGAGATTTGAGTGGAATGGAGATAAAAGGTTGTAAACACTTAGGGAGCATCTCATCATAGCTGATCAAGTCAGTCACTTTATATATTATTTCATGTAATCTTCACCCAAATCTCTGGTGGCATCGGAAAATTGCCAATACCCAAAGGTCTCTAGAAAAGGTCAGAACTCAAACTCAGTGAAACAATCAACTCCAGAGAAGTATTAGCTTCAGCTTTTCATCTTCCATCGTGAAATAGAATGCTTGGGCTCCAGTTAAAGGTATTTCTCCATTACTGGAACTCTTTAGAGTGCCAAGTTCAAAGCTGGCTTGTTATTAAGCAGCATACACTACTTTCGGAGTTGCAACCTACACAACACAGTCCTACTGTGTAATTTCCAGAGAAATCCATCCAGGTACCCTCTGGGATTTGTTCTGTGGTAAAGGCAGGACAGGGTGCTGTCCGTGTCCTGAATTGGTGAGAAGAGCAGAGTGACGTCAGGGTCACCAAACCATTATAATGTTCCATCTGTCCACATGGGAGACATTACTCTCCACCTACTTCAAAGGTTGTTAGTGACAATGAAAACTGTTTACACAACCATTCCTGTGACAATGAAGCTTTGCTTTTTTTATTTTTTCATCCTGGACAATTCCATTTAAAACAATCCATTGCATTTTAACAAAACTTTAAATTTTCAATCACTTTTCAGAGAGTTGCGATTGGGCTCAGAGGGGCCAATTTTTAATTTCTTTTCATCAGAATGATCACTATATAGAGAAAACTAAATGTGGATCCCCCACACACAAGTTTGGGGTCCTGAACGGCTAACTGCGGGGTCGAAGGTGACCTCTCGTCCATTTGAACCTCAGGTACCTGCAGTTCCCTCATTGCCTACCTCATGTGCTGATGTAAGGATCTGATGTTTAAATAAAAAAAAGACAGCGCTTTGTAAAGTATAAAGAATTCTGGTGATGTTGGTGCAGTATGTAGAGCCGTTCTTGTATGATTACAAGCTGGTGCTGCCCATCCACATTAACAAGATATTTTTGTCATCTCATCTGACTCATTTAACAGGAACAAGCTGTGCATAAGTCAGTCCACAGCCTGACCTATTAATCACATCCTGCCCTCCTCTGAAAAATCCAGTGTGTCTGTCATGCGTTTAGCCAAACAAAACACTGAGAAGCAGTATATACTCCTTCATCCGTTTATTTATACAGTATCCCCATTTCCTGAGATCCTGGCCTTTGGTGTCATACATGTGTGCTCAGAGTTGAAAGTGTAAAAGAAGCAGTTGACTTTTCATGAAGAGTCGAGTATTGAAGTTTTATTGAGATAGAAAAAAATTACACATTCTTCCCTCTTTCTCAACAACCAAATAAAATATTGCTTATACTTTTCATGTGTGGAGTTTACCATACGCATAAACAGAACAGCAATTCTTAGAGCTCTGAGAATTGTTTAGATAACGCAAACTGTCCTTGTTAGCTACAATTCTATCTTCAATGTAAAAAAGTAAATAAGAGTATTGCTATTGAAGAATGCTTATGGGCACCAAGACGAAGTAGTCCTAGTAGACTTCATTTCTTATCCACACATTTTTTACTTTCTTTGAAGCTGAAGTTGATCCTCCAAAGAGACTTTGTGTGGAGAGAACATTGTTTTGTTTTCCAGGGCATTGTGTCAAGTAAGTAAGCCGGTAGGCACACCTTACTCTTTTTCTCTTTATTAGTAACATTTATATAAAGAATTTCTCAAAATAAATGCTGCTTGGGAAAACACTTTTTATTTTAATATGCAGAAATGACTTGTAATTCAGAATTTAAAGTCATGTACTTCAGAGAGCCCAAAGCACAACAAAAGAGTTATTTTATCAGCTAATCACATGCTGCTGAACCTGATTTAAGCCTGCACTGCTGCTCCTATAACATCTGAAAGCTCACTGTCTGCATTTCAGTGGGCTCCATGCAATGTGCTGGTGGAATCTTTCTGTTCTGAAAGACCTTCCTACCTTGGGAGTGACATTAATGATTATCTCTCCTTTTCACATGGGCGCCCACCAGCTGAACTGCCTAGGTGACTTCCTGCCCACTTGGATGATTAGAGTTTTGCAGTTGACACTGACTTGGGCAGCAGGATCAATTTCCCCTCCTCCACCAGGCCGGTTCCTCCTTCGATGTCCTGCACCTAAGGACTGAATGAGGGCAGCAGCATCACCTGTACCTACTTCTCTTTAGGGATTAGAATGTCTCATTGAATGAATGTGAAAGCAGCAGGGCGTTGCTTCATTCTTTACGCAAACATGAACATGAAGCAACAGATCTCCCTGGAAGTGGGCTGCTGATGCCTGAATGCTAAGCTACTTCACTGAGACTGAAACTGGCAGTGGGTCCAAGATGGAGGCAGAGGAGGGTGCTGAACTTGGCCCCTCCCAGGAACACATAGTATCGACACCCATATTTAGAACGCTACCTCTTGAGAGACAACTGAGAGCCAATAGGGCAGTTTTTGCACAACAAACAGAAGAGAAACCACATAGAGAATGTGGGAGAACCACAAGAGCTCTCTGGGAGCTGAGGCAACTATCCAGGACTGGGGAACTGGGGAGTGCCATTATTTATGTTTCCCCTGCACTTGGGTAGTGGGCAGGAACTCCATCCAGGTTCTCCGGCCAACCTGCAGGGCCTCTGTAGCGCATTCCCAGATACCCCCACCCCTGAGCTAGATCCAGCAGGAACAGGAGGGCACCAGGACATGCATACATAGACACCCTCCACCCAGCGATTGATCCAGGAGATATGACAGGATGCTGCTGCGCGCACCTACCGGGCTGCACACGCACGGAGAGACGACAGAGCCAGCAAAATGCTAAGGTATCCACACCCAGGATTGTCTCACTTAGAGAAAGTGTGGAGATAGTGGGGTGCTGCTACATGTACGTGTGGGCCTGCTCTGCCCAGAGAGAGCTAGCAAAGCACTGAGGTACCTACATGCAGGGCTGCCCCATGCAGAGTGAGTAGGGTGCTGTTATACACACATGTGGGGCTGCCCCTCCCAAAGGGCAGTGGTGTACACACAGGGCTGCCCAATCCCGAGGAAGTATGGAACTAATAAAGCATTGCAGTACTTGCATGTGGGCTGCCCTGTGTGGAGATAGAGGGGTACTGCTGGACACAGGGCTATTCCGTCTAGAGAAAATGCAGAGCTTAAAGGGCATTGAGACAAAGACAATCAGAAGAGTCCCACCCACACCCTGCCTGGGCAACAGACAATTAAAGCAACAGAACATGCCGTGCACACACGGGGCAGCCCCATAACATACCAGGCAGCTCTGTGTGGATCAAAAGGGAAAGGAAACCTGCACACACCAGGGTGCCCTGCCTGGAACCCAGTCCTTCCGGTCAGGCAACACACTAGGCCCTGCTTGTGCCACCCTGACTATGACCGGCCTGCCAAAGCGGTCTGGCACACAGTCTACACGGAGGCCACTTTATCAAGAGTAGGAGAGACAGAGAGTTCAGGGAACACACACAGAAAGTCAAACAAAATGCCACAAATGAGGGAATAATAAAAACCCCCGGAGAAAAACTCGAATGAAAGGGAGAGAAGGGATTTGTCTTATAAAGCATTCAAAGAAATAGTCATAATGAAACTCAACAAACGACAGTAGAGGAACTCAGACAGCACTTCAACAGAGTTAGAAAATGTAATAAAAGTCAGAGATGAAGAATAAAATAACTGAAACAAAAAATACATTAGAAACAATAGACCAAATGATTGGTTAATACAGAAGAATGGTTTAGCAACCTGGAAAATGAAATAGTGGAGATTACCCAATAAGCAAAGTGTAAAAAGAATTCAAAAAAGAAAGAGAGTACATGGGACCTCTGGGGTAACATCAAGCCCCCTCATATTTGCATGATGGGGATTCTGAAAAGCAAAGGGAGAGAGAAAGAGGAAGCAAGTATATTTGAAGATATAATGGCTGAAAATTTATCTAATCTGTGGAAGGAATCGGACATCCAGGTCTGGGAGGCACTGAGAGTTCTGAACGAGATGAAAACAAAGATGCCCACACCAAGACACATTTTAATTAAAATGGCAAACCTTAAGGATGAAGGGACAATCTTGAAGGCAGCAAGAAGGAAATAAGTCACATACAACAGATGTCCCATATGGCTATCAGCTTTTTCCTCAGAAGCAATTATACCAGGCCAGAGGGAGTGGCAGAAATATTTCAAATACTGATAGAAAGGAACCCACAGCCTAGAATACTGTATCCAGCAAGGTTGTCAATCAGAATTGAAGGAGTTCCCCACCATAACCAGCTTTACAAGAAAAAAAATTTTATGCAAGAAAAACCATAACTGGAAATAAGAAAATATAGAAAAGGAAAAAATGTCATTGTTAAAGGCAAATATGTAATAAACATGGTGAATCAACCATGTCAAAAGCCAATACAATGGTTAAAGAGCAAAAGTAGCAAAGTTAACCATAAGTACAATGAGTAGTCATGGAACATGCAAAACAAAAAGACATAAAACATGACATCAAAACCAGAGTAGGGCAAGGGTAAAAATATGATGCTTTTAGAATGCATTTGAACTTAAACACCTATCAGCTTAAAATAGGCTGTTATAGAAACAGGTGGAAATATATGAACCTCATGGTAACCATAAACCAAAAATCTACAAAAAATACACACACACAAAAATAAAGAGAAAGGAACCCAGTTAAAATACTGAAGAAAACCAGCAAATCATAAGGAAAATGATCAAGAGAAAAAAGGAACACAGGAGAACAACAAAACAATTAAAATACAATGAATAAAATGGCAATAAGTATATACCTATCAGTAATTACTTTAAATGTAAATGGACCAAATACTGCAATCAAAGATATAGTGTGACAGAATGGATGAAAAAGTAAGACCCACATATGTTGACTAAAAGAGACTCACTTTAGATAGAAAGACACACAGGGACTAAAACTGAAGGGATGGATATTCCGTGCACATAGAAACAAAAAGAAACATTGTGTAGCAAAACTCATATCAGACAAAATAGATTTTAAAACAAAGAATGTAAGAGGCAAAGAAGGACATTACATAATGATAAAATCAATCTAAGAGTATATAACAATTATAAATATCTATGCACCCAACATAGAAGTACCCAAGTATATCAAGCAAATATTAGACACAAAGGCAGACATTAACAGTGATTCAAAAATAGTTGGGGACTTTGATACTCCATTTACCTCAATGGGTAAATCATCAAGACAGGAAATTAAGAGGGAAAACATGGTCTTAAATGCTATATTATCCCAGAACATTTCATCCCCAAACTGCAGGTTACACATTTTTCTCAAGCACACACAGAACATTTTTCAGGATATGGCACATACTAAGCCACAAAACATGCCTCAAATTCAAGAAAATTGAAATTTTATCAAGCATCTTTTCTAACCACAATTGCCCTAAACTAGAATCAAGTACAGCTTAAATGACATGTTACTAAACAACCAATAGATCAAAACAAAACAGTAAATCAAAAACTACCTTGATATAAATGAAAATGAGAAACAACTTCTAAAATTTATGGGATTCAGACCTACCTTGAGAAGCAGGAAAACAACCCCCCCAAAAAAAAATCTAATTTTACACTTAAAAGAACTAGAAAGAGAATAACAAATAAAACTTAAAGTAGAAAGAAGGAAATAATAAAAATCAGAGTGGAAATAAAATTGAGAATATAAAAAACAGAAAAGAACAATGAAACTGACAGCTGGTTATTAGGAAGGACAAATAAGACTGACAAACTCCTAGCAAGACTCATCAAAAAAAAAAAAAAAAAGGAGAAAGTTCAACTAAATAAAATTAGAAATAAAAGAGGAGAAATTACAACCGACATGACCAAAATACAAAGGATCGCTGAAAACTATTATGAATAAAATACCAACAATTGGACACTCTAGAAATAATGGGTAAATTTCTAGAAACAATACTACCTTCCAAGGTAAACCAGGAAGAAACATAGAATTGGAACAGACCAAATACTAGCACTGAACATGAATCCATAATTTAAAAACTCCCAACAAAGACAAGTCCAGGGCTACATGGTTGACAGGTAAATTCTACCAAACATTTAAAGAAGAAATAGTACCTATCTTTCTCAAACTACCACCAAAAACTGAAGAAGAAGGAATGCTACCAAATTCATTCTATGAGACCCTTACACCAAAACTAGACAGACCCTACCAAAAAAATAGAATTATAGGCCAATATTCCTGATATAGATACAAAAATTCACAACAAAATACTAGCAAAACAAGTCCAAGAATACATTAAAAGGATTATAAAGTATGACGGAGTGGTTTTAACATCCACAAAACAATATGATTCATCACATCAGTGACACCAGGGATAAAAACTATATGATCATCCTAATTGATATGGAAAAAGAAAGCATTTAACAAAATTTACATCCATTGTAAAAACTCTGAGCAAAGTGATTATAGAGGGAACTTACCTCAATATGATAAAGTCTATATATGATAAGCCCACAGCTAACATCACACTCAGTGATGAAAAGCTGAAAGCTTTTCTTCTAAGTTCAGGAATAAGACAAGGATGGTTACTCTCCCTGCTATTTTTCAATATATGAGTAATACTGGAAGTGAGAGCCACAACAGTCAGACAAGAAAAAATAATAAAAGGCAAGCAAATTGGAAAAAAGTAAAATTGTTACTATTTGCAGATGACATGATACTATATACAGAAAATTAAAGAATTCACCTAGGGATTGATACCCAATATATACAAAGAACTCATACAACTCAAGAAAAAAAAAAACTATCCAATCAAAAAATAGGTAGAGGACATGAAGAAGGATTTCTCCAAAGAAGACATGGAGATGGCCAACAGACATTTAAAGATGCTCAATGTCACTAACATCAGGGAGGTGCAAATTAAAATTATAGTGAGATAATACCTCCTATATATAGTTAGAATGGCTATAATCAAAAAGTCAACAAAAAATGTGCTGCTGAGGATGTGGATAAAAGGGAATCCCTGTGCAGTGTTGGTGGGAATGCAAATTGGTGCAGCAACTATAGAAAACAGATTCCTCAGAAAAACGAAAAAGATCCAGCATATAGCCCAGCAATACCACTTATGAGTAATTCAAAGAAAATGAAAACACTAATCTAAAAATGTATATGCACCCCTGTTCCCGATAACACTATTTACAATAGTCAAGATACAGAAACAACCTAACTGTCCATCGATACATAAATGGATAAAGATATAGTACATACATACAATGAAATATTACACAGCAATAAAAATAAAATCTTTCCATTTGTGACAACATGGATGGACCTAGAGTGTATTATACTAAGTGAAATAAGTCAGGTGGAGAAAGACAAATAGTCTATGGTTTCACTTATATGTACAATATAAAAAACAGAACAGATGAACTCACCAAACAAAAGGAGCACAGAAACAGAGACCAAAGGGATGATTGTCAGATGGGAGAGGTAGAGGGATGGGTTAAAAAGATGAAGGAAAATATAATCAATAATAGTGTGACAACTTTGCATGGTGACAGATGGTTACTAGACTTAGTGTGGTGAACAAATTGTAAGATATATAAATGTCAAATTACTATGTTGCACTCCTGAAACTAATATAATCTTGTATGCTAAGTATACTTTAATTTAAAGAAGTTGATTGTGCCCTGGCTGGGTGGCTAAGTTGGTTGGAGCATTGTCCTATACACCGAAAGGGTTGCAGGTTTGATTCCTGGTCAGGACGCATACCTGGGTTGTGGGTTCCATCCCTGGTCTGGGTGTGTGGGGGAGAGAACTGTGCAATGTTTCTCTCACACATTGTTGTTTCTCCCTCTCCCTCTCCCTCTCCCCCGCCCCTCTTTCTCAAGTCAATGAACATATCCTCAGGTGAGGATTAAAAAGTAAGTCTAAAAAAATAAGCTGGTTGTGCCATGGCTGGGTAGGTCAGCTGGTTAGAGTGTTGTTTGGACACACCAAAGTTGCAGGTTTGATCCCTGGTCAGGGCACATATAAGAATCAACCGATAAATGTATCACTAAGCAGAACAACAAATCAATGTTTCTCTCTCCCTCCCTCTCTCTTCTTTCCTCTCTCTCTAAAATCAATTAGTAAAAAAAAAAATGTTTTTTAAAGAGAAAGCTGGTTGATGTTAGCATCTTATGTCCCACATGGTACCAAATGGTCTTGTCTTCTCTGCCTGTTGAGTGGGTAGGCATGCGTGATACGAGGCATTGAGGCTACTGATTTCTCCAGCTCTGCAATGAGAGTGCTCAGCTGGCTGTGTGACATTAAAAGAAAGATCTACCAGCATCTACCTCAAAATCTAATAGTTACATCAACCACTTAACACATCCATCTAAAGACAATGGCTTAACACATACCTTCAGGGGCATTGCATGTTACTTTGTGAAGCCTAATGTTTCAATGAGATCAAATAAGTATTTCATAATATTAATTTATTATTAGTTGCAAATTCTTTTATGCATATATAAACAAAGCAGTAGCTGTTCATAGACTGGTTCCATTAACTGAAATAAAACTTTGAAAATACTTAAATGAAGCCAATTTTATGTTGATCTCATTAAAGGCTTTGAAATAATCAGGTTAATTTTTGATACTCATTAAAGACTTCAAAATAGATAATCGGGTTACTTTTTGAGATTCTGCAATTGAAATAATAGTTTCAGTTATCCAAATTTATAAACATTTTATATATACAGAGAATAATTCAACTGTACAATTTTTGTTAGGATGCTAATCTTGAATATATAATAAATACTTCATTATGGCATTATGTGCTTTTTAAATTTTCTGACCAATGCTCATTGGATTTTAGCTTATTTGAGAATCTGGAGAAGTGCCTTTAAAATTAATTGTCATTAAATTGTATTGAACATTTGCAAATGAGTTCTCTAAATTTCAGCAACATTTTGTTCAAAATCATTTAAAATGTCAAATTGAAATATTCAGTAAATGAAGTGCCAGAACACTTCAGCTTCTGAAGCTTTTATTGAATTGCTATTATTGCAAACAAAGCTTGAAAACAGGAAAACATTAAAGTTTATTGCTTAATAGCAAGGGAATGATTGAACAAATTGAATAATAAGAGCATAAATGGTATATAATATTAAAATTTGAAATTCTATAATTGTGCTATAGAATGGTACTTTCCAATCTTTAAAGAACCAATTTTTGTTTTAATCAATCCTTCACAAAAGAATACTTTTGTAAAGTTCAGAAAATGTTAACAGAAAATTGAAATGGAGAAAAGAGACATATAAAATTCAACTCACATTTTTATCATTAGCTTATCTGGACATGAAATTACATAACAGAAAAATAAAGCAATTACTATAATTATACAAGTTGTTCATTGAGACTATGCATATAGGCAACTACTATGTAGAAATCCTATTAGACACCTAGCTGCACATCATTCTGCAATTATAATAAAAGTATGATTTAAATATGGTTTCCCACATTAAACATCTACATGCATACTTTCAATGAACAGCAGTATATCAATATTTAAAGTTTTTAATGTGACAACTGAGCTTGCCCTTTGATTATTAATTTGTCTAATCTAGGTTGGATTGACAGCAACGTTATTGCAAAAGATAATATATGTCTAAACTGTTTCTTTTTTTGTTAGTGTGAAAACACAGACTAGCAGTTGCAAAGCAGTCATGGTGATGTAAAGAGCAACATAGGGAATCTAGTCAATAATATTGCAATAAATGTTTGGTGCCAGTTGGGTGCTGGAAATATCAGGAGTAACACTTTGGATAGTCTAACCACTATGCTGTACACCTGAAACTAATACAAAATCATATTGTATTGTAAACTGTACATATTGAATGTAAACTGTAATTGAAAGAAAATTTAAATTTAAAAGAATAATTTAAAAAATAACCACAGTAGAGTAGCTAGTCACAAATATGTTGATGGGAATGGAAGAGATTTTTTTAAAAAATCAACAAACTCGTTATTATTTTTAACTTTTATCTAAAATCAAGCAAATTATACTATATTTTAAAATTCATACCTAATCCTCTATGGCTAACTAGTTCTGACAATTTGTTCTATGAAGTTATAAATTTTTTATAAAAGTAACTAATTTCCCATGCAGGATCTTTTGTGATGGTAAATGAAACTCAAAAGATTCCATCAAATTAACAAGGTGTTTGGTGATAAACTTTTGAAGATGTACAGTATCAAGATGTACAGTACGCACTGTTATTATTGTTTTATTGACTAGGTAATCATTTAGATTTACCCACATTTATTCTTTTGTTGCTTTACATTTCTCCTGAATCTGAGTTTCCTTTGGGAATCATTTTCCTCTACTTGAAAACACCTTTTAGTATTTCCTTTAAAATAAATCAGCTATTAACAAGACATCTTCAGTATGTCTCCATTTTTGGAGAATCTTTTTGTTGGGTAAAGAGATTTATTCCGTAAATGGCACTGCCAATTTATACACTCCTTATAAGGCCTATTCCTTGAAATTCTAGAGGATTTCCCTCGCCATAATCAGGTTATGGATAATTAGTACAGTCTTAAAGAGAAGCATATACTAAAAGCAGACATACTTTGAAAACTTCTGCAAAGCCTCAGGCTCCTCATGGCCCAAACATTTTCTCAATATTGGCAAGATTTGGGCATCTCAACCCATCAAAATTCAGACAGACCTAACCAATCCATTACCCAAGTTGTACAATATTCTTTGAAACCAGAACCAAAGGAAGGATTAAAGCCCTTAAAATAAACACCAACAGCAAAAGGATGTAATATGCCTTGCCCTATCCCTTGAATTAGTCTTAACCTGCCTTAGATAAGAGTTGGAGATCTTAGGGCTATTAATAGAATGATTATACCTCACTTTCCAGGATTACTTGATCCTCTGGATAAAATTCTATAGTCATCACTCTATACTAGTCAGAGAGTCATTTTCTTTCCATGGGCCCCTTCTTGTACCTACTAGATCCCCACGTTATTAACCCTAACTTCCAGTCATGAGGAAAAAAAAGAGGACTCAGACCCTGGAAGAACAAAATGTTTCTGCAAAAGTCATTACCATAATGTTCACAGAGACGAGGAATGCAATAGAGTTCAGAGTAAACCTTGGGGCTATTTTTGCGGTATAGTTAACTTTTTCTCCTCATAGTCTCTTTCACTGCTTCATAGAAGTTACTCAGCTCCAGGGGATCTGCCCTTCCCCACACAGGTAATTGGCGCACCTGTCATATTAAGTGATTTGCATAGTATCATACAGTCTGTGCTTCCTAGGATGCTACTTTATGATATGAAGCCAATCGTTTGCTTGTGCATCAGACAAACAACTCCTTGTGAAAGAGGCCTCTGTGCAGCATGTGTCCAGGAACTTAGAAAACAAAGCTGCATAATGTACTCTGAAGAATTACTCAGAACAGAGATTTTCAACAGCTATGCTGCAAGAAGTTTTCAAGCATGCAATACCTGACTCTTTAGTCAGGGGCACTGACCTCTTTTCCCTTAGATTGTCAAATTTAAAAAATGACAACAGCCAACACAACAATAGTCATCCAGTGTGAATGAATCAAAATTATACCTATTTTTTTTCAGATCAGCAAAAATTTCATTTTTTTTGGTGTGCCACAGCATTTTAGTAATTAGTTTATGTGTGCCATGAGATGGAAAAGGTTAAAAATCACTGACTTAGAAGAATCATTAATTTACTTTTGTATGTACACCATCCAAGCAATAGTTCCTATAGAGGTGTTTATACAATTGGAAAAAGTGGTAAGAAAGTTATACAATTGGAAAGGGTGGTAAGAAGTTCAATTTTTTTTTAACTTTTTAAATTGTTGTTCAAGTACAGTTTTCTGCCTTTTCTCCCACCCCACCACCCCAACCCTCCCTCCATCCCCCCCATGTCCACCCCCCCTTGTTATTGTCCATGTGTCCTTTACAATTGTTCAGTCTTAACTAATATTATAAATGATACTTCCATAGTTCTTGAAGCTCATAAGATAAATCTGAACTTTTTGGTCTAAGAAGTAATGATCAAAGTAATAGCTTTAGATTTTCTATTAGCCTCTCAGAGCAGTACCTGCGTCATTGCTAACACTTCAGTTGTTCTGGGTTAAACACCACTGGGCAAATAGAACAATTCTTCTCTAAGAAGATGTCCACCTGGCTCTTAAAAATAGACCCAAATGGACTCGAGGATGCATTCCTTGCTCTGCATTTTCATCATCATTCTGCCCTTAATCTTTGTGAGTGTTGTAGTTGCCAGTTGTGGACTTCCTGGAGTTTTAAAAGCTTCTGCACAGCTACTGTCACTTCCCATGATCCATCAATTCCTCATTTGATAAAGTGAGAAAAAAGGACAGAGCCTGGCCCAACTTCAGACTGTTGTTTGTTGTTTCCAAAATACTGTACTATCTAGAGATTATGAAGGTAACGTAGGTCTGGAATGAGAAACTTCTCTACCTGCCTCTCTGTTTTGGCTAGAGGTTGGCCAGATGAGGAGGGTTCAGGGGAGACTAAGATTAGAAGTAATCGCCCCTATCAGAGATACAAGACTGCGAATCACCACTTTTACCAGTTATATATAATTATAACCACACAATGTCATGTATCTTGCATTACACTTCTCAGCTTGGGATATCATCTAGTTTGCACTGATCCCCAGCTTAAAAAAAAATCAGTCCCTCCAGAGGCTCACTTTATTCCTGACATCATACCCTAAGATCTGCTGAGGCCAATCCAAAAGCAATAAAAACTCATGCTTTCTCTGTTAATTAAGATGCCGTTTCAGATTTTCCTTGTGCTGTTCTCCCTTGCTGTAACATATCCATGAGGCTCCAGTTACTTATATCATAGCACGTCTCTTTGAATAAGAAATTTTTTGCATATAAAATATAAAAACATAATGTTGATATAAAATATACCCAATTAGGTTACAGATTAATACAAGTATGTATTGCTTAAACAAGAAGCAAATGATCAAGGAGACCCTGAGAATCTATATTCAGCAAACTGATCGCCCATTATAAATCATCAAAATGCAATATTGTTTGGTAACTCCATAGCGCTCGTCCTCTAAGGAACTCAAGAGACTTGAAAATACCTTGAAAATGGCATTTTAGCCCAGCACTCAGTGGATTGAGTGCCGGTCTGTGAACCAAAGAGTCACTGGTTCGATTCCCAGTCAGGGCACATGCCTGGGTTGTGGGCCAGGTCCCCAGTAGGAGACATGTAAGAGGCAACCACACACTGATGTTTCTCTCCTTTTTCTCCTTCCTTTCCCCTTTTTCTAAAAATAAAGAAAACCTAAAAAAAGAAAAAGAAAATGTCATTTTAAACTCTTCTAATACTTATTAGTAGTACTGAGTTATTGCTAGTATGAAAGTTTAAAAGAACATCCCACAGACACACAATGACACTTGGTACTAATAAGCACAAGAGAGACAACCTTGGATGGAAAACAGCGCTGACAATCCACCCATAACAGTGACACGCAAGGCAAGTCACTTAACCTTTACACCTGCATCTTCTCATGGAAAATGGAATAATAACGTCTGTCATGCTTAACTTCGAGTGCTACTCAAAGAGCAAAATTCAGTAATGCATGTGGAAAGAACTGTAAAATGACAAAGCACTACACAAAGTTAAATGGTTGTGACTCTGCGTAAGCTTTAGGTTTGATGTGGCTTGTTTCATGAATTTCCACTGTCATGACACCTTCCCCCTGTGCTGTCCCCAAGTCAGTCATCCTAATTTCCCACACCAAACAAATCAAAATAGCACAGCTTCTAGAAAAATGGCATCTACATATTGTGAATTGTAGATCCCATTCAATTTACTTATTTACTTGAATTTGAACCAGTGGTAGGAAGTAGGATTGAGGGATTAGAGGAGCAGCATACCAAATCAACTTCAGTAAGTGCCAACACTGAGGAATCAACTTCTCCAAAGGCTTCGGGTAGCTACAGGAATCAAAAACAATTCATTTAAAATGTAATTTTGCATGTGATTAATCTATCATCTGGTCTGATTGCCTGTGGTACATTTTTATAATTATAAATTGCACGGAGAATAAAAATAATTCAAATAATCTTATTGGCTAAGGCACAGGGCATTAATTCAGTTTATAATAGCAATAATGACCTCAGCCCAGGACATTTCCAGGCAATTAATGACTGGTTGGAGCTAATGGCCCGAGTTTCAGCCAAGGACCATCAACTCCTCTTAGCTGGTCATTAATCTTCAGAAAATGCCCAGTGCTCAGAGCACAGTCAGACCTGTTTGGAGCTTGACACCATCCCAACTTTTTCGTTTCAAGAAAATTTGTTGCTCTACTCTTTTCCCTAAAATCCTCTTTTACTTGTAAACTAGGTAAAAATGAATGATAGTATTGTTTTTTTTTTCCAGGAAAGAGAAAAAGTACATTTAATTAGGAAGAAAATTATGAACAAAGTAGGAATTAAAACTTTCATTAAATAGTCATATTTAATTACAGAATAATTTTAGGAAAGAGTTAGAGAACATGACTTCAAATCTCTGCTCTTTTGATTATTAATTTTATAACTTTGAACAATTTCTCTTAAATCTGATACTCATTTTACTCCTTAAAAATAGGAATAATAATATCTATTCAGTAAACATGGTCTCTTCTTGAATTGTGCCCCTATGATTTATTTTTATTGATTTATTTTCTATTAAATTTATTGGGGTGACATTGGTTAATACAATAACATTATGTAGGTTTCAAGTGTACGTTTCTATGATACATGATCTGTTTATTGCATTGTGTTTGAATAATTAATTAACGGAACATAAGAACAACCCATAGCCATAATACATTTAGTAGTACGGTAATATTGAAAACACAGTACAGACTCAAAATACTAGACATCCATTTTCCAATTCTACAAATGCCTCAAAATCAGTCCTATTAGAGAGAGTCTGGGCGGTGAGCCCCTATTTTTGTGGTTTAGCTTTTCTCTCCCAGAGAGAACATCGTTGCTTACTTGTAATCTACAGATTTCTAATTTCTACCTAACAACTGCCTTGTTTGACTTTGCATTCTTTGCCAGGATGAGTAGGAAACACAGCGGAGGGAAACAGGACTCTTCGTATGCAAACTCAAGTGATACCACATGACAATATCATCAGTCATTTCGAGCTCCTCTAGTGTACCTCACACACTTTTTTTTCCATTTCACAGGAGGCATATGAAACAGATGACCTGGATCCACAGCATGGCACGTGCAGGCTCTTTGTGAGCCACTCGAGCAGAGAGAGGGATGCTTCGCCAGCCAGCCCATCTCAATGGGAGGCCACCAGCTTGCTGCCCACCCCCAGCGCCACAGCTACAGGAAAAGCACTGTAACATCTCATTGACTTTGCCTCCCACCAGGCTCACTCCTCCCTTCCTTTTTTTTTTTTTTTAAGAATTCCTTTGTCATTTTAATCCATCTCACAAAAGGCAGAGATCATGGAATGCCAGTGTGTAAAGTGGCCTGTACCATCAGGGTCACATGCCCAGGGGGCATAGACTCAGACCACCTGTGACTGGTAATGAACCAGAGGATGCCTTCATTCTGAGATCACACACATCCACAGACAGCCCAGTCCTGGCTGAAGGTTTTGACTTTTAGTCATTATCTATTTGAAAAGGCTAACTGTTGAAATATATGTGTATTATTGTCAAGTGGATGATTTATTGCTTTATCATTATTGCTTACATTAACAGCTAATGCCACAGTAGGTCTCATGCAGGCTCTGCAAAGTGGCTGTCCAGGCAAGAGGCGAGAGAGGCCCTCGGCAGCTGGATGAACAGCTCCCAGAGGGGGTTTCTCAGTGGGAACAGGAGACATGTTGCCTGGTCATCCAGGTCTGGTCATCAAAGATGACTGATGATAGGAATAGTCGAAATAATGTTAATAGCAATACACTCTTATAAAGTAGAGAGAAACATTGCATTTCCACATTTTCCTACTGGGATGATGAGTATCTGTCATTAAAACCATTATTTCTCCTGTCAAAAAAGCAGACATGAAATATTTCAAAAACTGTCACAAAGAACACATATATTTATGGTCTGATGTCTGACGGAGGAAAAAAAGTCCAGAATACAGGATGCTGCCCATGTCTTAATGTCCCTCTGCACGGAGACCACATGCAGGTGTGAAATGTCTGAGATATTAAGGACTGTTAAGTGGGAGTACAAAAATACTGAAAATACGATTTATGAAATTCTGCTAAGGTAGATTTGATGTGCTGGAATAATACACATTTTAATTTAATCAAGAAACTATATGCAAATGAATACTAAATTTGGATGCAAATTAATAAGTTTTACACAATAAAAATAAATTTAATTTCAGGGGGGGAAAGCAGTAATGTTTATATCATTTTTACAGGAAGCAGCTGATGAACCATGTCAAGAATCCTAACTTAATTTCTGGAGGTAGAAACTTGAAAGAACATATATTCTACAGGTAGGGCATAACTGGATCATTGGTTTAGGACCAGATTATCTGTGCTGGAGCTCAGAGGATTCAGGAATCTTGGGGCCTATTTAGCAGAGCTAAGAAATGATGGGGGAGAAATGGGACAACTGTAATAGCATAATCAATAAAATATATTTAAAAAAAGAAATAAAAGAAATAAACTCATGTCAGTCTTAACACAAAGCCTACGCACTTTCTGCCTCACTGTGGCCGGCATGCTAAAATCCCCTCCTATGATTCCATACAATGTGCTATTTCACTTAGATTTCTCAAACCATTTAACTGTGCAAATAGGAGAAAAGCTGGTTTAGTTTTCTCCATTACTAACCATCTATCTAACCTGTTCAACCATAAAAGAAAACAGTATATGCCTTCAGAACACTTTGATTTGCATCTCATTAGAGATCAGAATCTGGAAAGTCTTTTCATCTAAGGAAGTCTGCAGCTTCAATCAGAAAATGGCAATGAAGTGATGTCAATACCCAAATTGCAAAGCATGTTTTAAAAACACTCCCCAAAGAACATTTAAACATTAATAATCAAGATCAAGAATCACTTTTGCAAGTAGCATAAAAGTTGTGCAAATGTGTTTAAACTATGCATGAGAGAAAAGTCATGTGGCTAAACATTATTCCCAATTGAATCTAGGAGACATTTGGAAAAGCACCAGCGGCATGTGTACTGTATGGGTACCAAGCTGGCAGTCTCTGCCTGTTTAGCTCTTTGAATTAAAGGGTATCTTAGAGATATGTTTATCTTGGGGACTCCTATATTTAAGTTCCATTAAAATTATACAGTGAGTGTTAATTAACTGTATTCTGTCTTCTGTTCACTGGGAATATATTTTACTGGTCATTTCTACAGATGCTTATGAGCATGTCCAGTGGGGCTATTTTACATTTAGAAAGCAGAGTTAGGAAACTGATGAATTTCAAAGTCGCCTGTCAAAGAAGATGCCTTTTTAGTCTCTTTTAAAATAAGCATTTTATGAGGTTATAATGGAAAATACATCATTTTATTCCTATGTATGGAGCAGATGGACACAACATGGTCCTTCTATGGTGAGTCAATAATTTTAAGATGTGGTTCACACTCTTTAGAGATGTAACAGCAAGCCAATGCTGGCATAGAAATAGGGAATTCTCAATTTAAAAGGGGCTTTACTCCAAAAGTCTGTAAAGCAGTTGTTCAAATTGACTTCTCTTTCCCCTACAAACAATTGTATATACACAGTGATCATGTTGCTAAAACATCACACACAATGGAGCTGGCTATAACATAGCTAAAATGGGTCCTAAGATCTATGTCTTGAGGTCAGACTCAACCACGTGGACAGGACAGGAGAAGGACAATAAGTAAAGCTTTCCTTTCTTATAGCTAATTGCAAGATGAACTTCAACAGAGTTTCAAAATACACAGAATTAGCACCTTAGAACAGGTCATCTCTAAGTGCTAAGGAATGTTCAATGGTAACCTTACCCAAGTGGGCACTTTGACCATATCTTCTAGTTTGTTCTAGTTTGATGATTCAAAAATGTCAGCTCAGAAAATGATTGAAGTCTGTAGTTTCTCCTATCTGGGAAAAAAGGTCACCAATTTTCTTCTTAATAGGAAGCACATAACCTAAGTCTGTATCTTAAGAAGCATGAGTGATGTTCCATTACAGAACTTGCATTTGAACATGTTTTGGACTGCTAAAAAATGGAAAGCTATATAAAATGGTATCCGAAGGTGCCCCCTGCAAGAAGGTCAAAGAGATTTAGACTTTCACTGGATTAAGAATGAACTAAATAACCTCATGATCATGTTGTGTCTTTGTAGCTCTTCACAGTAAGATAATGGTAAGGATAATTTGATACTATGCTTTATTTACAATAAACGTATTTCTCCTTACCACATGTTCTTCAATCCCCCCCCCAAAAAGTCTCGTTATTTGACAAGGCAGTAAGGCCATAGACTTAAGGCATAATATTATATGGTCTTTAACCCACAGTACTCCTGGTTTCAATATCAGCCACCTACTACGATGTCTGAAATTTGCTTGGGGAAGATGAATCTTGATGCAGGCACGAAGGCATTAGGAAAGCTGAATGTCATTCAACCAGGCAAGTCTATGATGGATGAGCCAAGAGCATGTTGTCTGTACCAGACATGACTGCATAAAAATCCATTCCAAATTTAGTGCTTTAAAACCACAATCATTTATTTGCTCACAGTTCTGCCATTTGTGCAGGCTGGGTAGAAATTCCTTGTTTCCATGTGGTTTTAGGCAGGGTTCCCTCTAAAGGTTACATTCATTGGAAGTTCAGCTGCATGCTAGAATATCCAACATGGTGTCATATTCATGTCTGATGATTCGGCTGGATAGCTGAAATATATACAGGGGCCCTGAGGACATTTCTCTCTGTCCTTGTAGTCTATCTAGCAGGGTAGCTGATATTTTTTGTCTGATGGCTCAGAGCTCCATGAGAGTGAAAGCAGAAGTTCCAGGCCTCTTAAGACCTAAGCCTGGCACCGGCACAGTGTCAGTTCCATTGCATTCCGTAGGTCAGAACAACTCATAGAGCCAGCTCAGTTTCAAGGGAAGGGTGAACAAGACACAACCTGGTGATGGGACGAGCAGCAAAAACCAAAAACCTGTGATCATCTATAATGTACAACAATGACCCTGTATGTAAAATTCGACAGTCATGCGAACCTGGTAGAAGGTAGTTTAGAAAGGAGGATTGAGAATGATCTGAAGATAATTATTGCTTTCCCCCCGAGTTTTTCAGACTGCTGGAAAAGTTTAAATCTGGCCATCCACAACTTCTTTAGCACCCAGTTATGAGAGCATTAAAGTATAGAACAGCGGTGGTGAACTACGACTCATGTCAACTGTCCTTGTAAGTAAATTTGGAGGGCCTGGCAGAATGAATGGCCCCAGCACAGAAGGACTGTGCGAAGAAGAAGGGTTGTTTGCCAGCAGTGAGGTTATGACCAGAGGAGAAAACACCATCAATGTCCACAAGTGAATCCGTGGAGTGGCTTTCAAGAAGCGTGCCCTTCAGTCATTCAAAGAGATCAGGGAATGTGAAGGAGATGGGGACTCCAGACATGCACAGTGACACCGGGCTCCACCAGGCTGTCTGGGCCACAGCAACAAAGGATGCCCTGCACCGCATCCGGGTGAAGTTGTCCCGAAAATGTCATGAGATGAAGATTCACCAAACAACTCTATACATTAGTCACCTATATACCTGTCACCACTTTGAAAAATCTGCAGTTCATATGGATGAGAAGCGCTGATTGTTGAATAAAGTTATAAAACTGAAAAAAAAAAAACCCCAATTTATTGGAACATACCCATCCTCATCAGGCATTTACATATGGTTTATGGCTGCTTTTGGGCTACGACAGCAGAGTTGAGTAGCTGTGACAAAGAACATGGTGGCCCGCAAATCCAAAGATGTTTACTTTATAGCCTTAGTAATTTGCTAGGGCTACCATAACGAACTGGGTATGGGGTTAAACAACAACAAATTTGTTTTCTCAATAGTTCTGGAGTCTAGTCAAGTCTAAAGTGAAGGTGCCACAGGACTGATTCCTTCCGCAGGACGTGAGGGAAGGATGTGTCTAGGCCTCTCTCCTCGGCTCACAACGGCCATCGGCCTGTGTCTTCACATTACCTTCCCTGTGCCTTTCTGGGTCTGTACTCCCTCCTCCTGTAAGGAAACTGAATTAGGGACTACCCTAAGGTCGTCACTTTAACTTGATCACCTCAGCAAAGACCCTACCTCCATTCCGGAGTATAGGGGGTTAGGACTTCAACGTGCGTATTGGGGTGGGAGGTAAAGACAATTTAACCCGTAACAATGGTTTTTCACAGAAGTGGTTTGTTGATCCCTGGAAAAGAACAGAGGGGAAAATCTAGCTTTCAGAGGCCTTGGAGTCTAGTATCAATTCTACACCATACTAGCTGGGTCACTAAGAACAAGTCACCAAAACTCTCTCTTTCTCCATCAGTAAATTACATTCAGCGGTGCTTTGACTGTGCACTGTGCAGGGTGATCCTAAGAGAAAACTGGCATGCTATGCAAGCAACTAGCACAGAAAACAAAAGATGTTTTCATGAGTTATATATTTACTATATACATTTTGAATAACATTATTTTATATTAAATTATGTATACTGTGGATTAATTTATAGAAAAATAAATTTGAATAATTAAAAGCTGAGACTTTATCTATTTGAACTTGAGCTTGGCCTTCATTTAGCAGGAAATATATTAGCGGATTCCTCCTGGTTGGGGAAGAAAGTGGCCATAGTGCTCAAATTTCTTCAGTGTTTCAGAACCATGCTGCTTAGTATCCAAGGTTTGTCTACGAGGTATCCAGCCATGTACTATGGAAAATAGAGACATTTATTAAAGAAGATACAAGATACAAGAAACATTGTACATAGGACAATGACACCACAGTCCCTTTCAAAGTAGGCACCTTGGGACCTCACACAGTTCTCCCAATCGCCATTAGCTGCCCCATCCTATTTTCCCGAATCTTGTCAATGGGCTAATATCTATTCTCCTTCAAAGGTGATTTTAGTTTGGGGAAAAGCCAAAAGTCATAGGGCACCATATCTGGGCTGTAGGGGGCCTGAGTCTCCTGGGTGATTTGATGTTTTGCCAAAAAACTCTGCATGAGATGTGATGCATGAGCTGGTGCATTGTTGTGATAAAACTGCACGTCACCAGTTGGCCATAGCTGCAGCCTACTGAATCATCCAAATAGCTCTTGTGGAGGAATGTTCAAGCTTAATGCAAAATTTGATGCAGATTCATTGCTCTACTCGCTCAGTCATTTTGAATGTGACGGCCACACAGTACACATGCTCACTCAACAGTGTCTACTGCCCCCATTTGACTAGTACAGTGAAGTCATCATTATTCATGCATGTGCATTCCAGTCCACTTTCCTTGGCTGCCAAGTTACATCAATGCCACACAAACCATCCTTGTTATATTAACAATGGTTGCACTTTTCATAGACCTCGTATACTGATCCACTATTTTCTTTTAATTTTTTATTGTATTTTTTATCACCATTTAACCCCCTTATTCTCTCCCACCCCCCACAATCACCACACTATTGTTCATGTCCATGAGTCCTTTTTCCTTTTTGCTCAATCCCTCCACCCTCTAGCTTCCCTGACCCCAATAGCTGTCCTCCTGCTCTCTATCTCCAAGTCTGTCTCCATTCTGCCTGTTAGTTCAGTTTCTTTATTAGATTCCACATGTAACTGAAGTCATATGGTATTTGTCTTTCTCTCTTATTTCACTTAGCATAATATTCTACCCCCAAAGGACAATTTTTTCTTCTTTTTATAGCCAAGTAGTATTCCATTGTACACATGTCCCATAGTTGTTTTATCCACTCATCTATTGATGGACTCCTGGGCTTCTTGCAAAAAATTGGACAGGTGCATGCAGAAAAAGGAAACTAGACCACCTTCTTACACCACACACAAGAATAAATTGAAAGTTGATCGAAGACTTAAATGTTAGATGTGAAAACATAAAAATCCTAGAAATATGCCTTTTGACCCAGCAATCCCACTTCTGGGAATATATCTGAAGAACCCCTAAACACTAATTCGAAAGAACATAAGCACCCCTATGTTCACTGCAGCATTATTTACAGTTGCCAAGATATGGAAGTGGCCCATGTGTCCATCAGTAGATAAGTAGATTTAACAACTATAGGACATTTACACAATGAAATACTACTCAGCTATTTAAAAAAGAAAAAAAAAAAAAAGAAGAAGAAATTACCCTTTAGGACAGTATGCATGGACCTGAAGGGCATTAAAAATTATTTTTAAACAGTTCAGTGAAAAGGTATTCATTTTTATGAAAGATAAATGGTTCTATATTAAATGTCAATCTAGCTTCCCACATTAAGAAAAAGCTAAAAGAGTTCATCACCACTAAACCAGTATTACAAGAAATGTTAAGGAAAAAAAAGATAATAATATGGGTAAGAAAATAAAGAAAAAATTCTCAATGACAAAGGCAAACAGTATAAGCAATGGCTCTCAAAACTATAAAGCTAGTAAAGGATAAAAGGCAGTAGTAGGAAGATCATGTGCAATTACACCAAAAAAACTAAAGGATTCCCACAAACATACATGTAAAAATTAAGTAAAAATTAATGACAGACATCATGGAAAGGATGAGTAAAAAACTGTAGGGATCTTAGAATGAATTCAGCCTTAAAAATCCATCAACTTAAAATAGGCTGTTATAAATACATGAAGTGCATGGCAATCACAAACCAAAATCCTATAGGAGATATACAAGAAATAAAAAGAAACAAATCCAAACATAGCACAATAAAAAGCCATCAATATACAAGAGAGCAAGAGAATGCTAAGGGAACAGAGCGGAACCACAAAAAAATCAGAAAGCAGTTAATAAAATGGCAATTACTACATGTGTATCAAAAATTACTTTAAACGAAGAAAAAATTACTTTAAATGCCAATGTACTGAATGCTATAATCAAATGACATAGAGTGGCTGAATGGGTTTAAAAACAAGACTTACACATATGCTGCCTGTAAGAGATCCACTTTAGATCAAAAGACACACAGTAAAGGGATGGAAAAAAGATATTTTATGCCAATAAAAAAAAGCCAGGGTAATGTTACTTATATCAGACAAAATAGCCTTTAAAGCAAAGACTGTAATGAGAAAATGAAGGACATTTAATAACAATAAAGGGATCAATCCAACAAGAGGATATAACTCTTGCTAATTTTTATGCACACAATGTGTGAGCACATAAATATAGAAAACAAACACCGATGCACATAAAGGGACAGATCAACAGTGAGACAACAGTAGGGGGCTTCAACACCACATTGACATCAATTCATAGACGCATCAGTTGATCGAGCATCTAGACGGAAAGTCAACAAGGAAGCAGTGCCTTTAAATGGCACATTATATCACATGGACTTAATTGAAATTCTCAGGGCATTGCACCCATAAGCAGCAGAATGTACATTCCTTCCAAGTGACATTGAACATTTTCAAGGATAGACCACATGCTAGGCCATACGACAAGTCTCTGAATTTAAGAAGATTGAAATCCTATCAACCAACTTCTCTGATCACAATGGTGTCATTGTGAATCACAAGGAGAAAACTTACATATGGAGGCTAACTTACTACTAACCAAAGAATAGGTTAACAATAAGATCCAGAAATAAATCAGAGATACCTTAACACAAATGAAAATGAACAAACAATGATGCCAAACCTATGAGATAAAGCCAAAGAAGTTTTATGATGGAAATTCGTAGCAATACAGGGCTTTCTCAAGAAATAAGAAAAAAAGCTCATAAACTGTTAAAACTTACACCTAAAGGAACAAGTAAAGATGACCAAATAAAACTTAAATTGAGTAGAAGAAAAGAATAAAAAGAGTGAAAAACAAAATATATTCTTAAAAAAAGATCAATAAAACCAGGAGCTGGTTCTTTGAAAAGATAAGAAAAATGATAAACCTTTAGCTAAACTCACCAAAAACAAAAGAGAGAGGGACCAAATACATAAAGTCAGAAATGACAGGGGTATAGAAGAAACCAGTACCATAGAGACACAAAGGATTATAATACAAAAAAAATTATATGATAAACAAATTGGATAACCTAGATTAAATGGATAATTCCTAGAAACATACAGTCTCCCAAGACTGAATCAGGAAGAAAAAGAAAATATGAACAGATTGGTAACTAGATATAAACATTTTCAACAATATGTTAGCAAACTGAATTCAGCATTACATTTGAAAAAATCACCACGATCAAGTGGGATTTATTTCTGATATGCAAGTTTGGTTCAATATCTACAATATACACTACAAAAACAAAGTTAAGGATAAAACTCATGTGATCATATCAATAGATGCAGAAAAAGTATTTGAGATTATCCAGCATTCATTTGTGATAAAAACTCTCAGTAAACTGGGGATAGAGGGAAAACACCTTAATATAATAAAGGCCATATATGACAAACGATGGCTAATATCATACTCAGTGGTGAAAAGCTGAAAACTTATGTTTAAGATCATGAATAAGGCCCTGGCTGGTGTGGCTCAGTGGACTGGGTTGCTGGCCTGTGAACCAAAGGGTTGCCAGTTCAATTTCCAGTCAGGGCACATGCCTGGGTTGCAGACCAGGTCCCCAGTAGGGAGCACACAAGAGACAACCACATATTGATGTTTCTCTCCCTCTCTTTCTCCCTCCATTCCCCTCTGCCTAAAAATAAAATAATCTTTTTAAAAAAGCCCAAAATCTTAAAAAGATCATGAATAAGAAAAGGATGTCCACTTTTACCACTTTTATTCAACATCATGTTGGCAGTTCTAGCCACAGCAATCAGACATGAAAAAGAAACAAAGGCATTAAAAATTTGGAAAACAAGAGTAAAATTGTCATTGTTTGCAGATTATATGATACCATATACAGAGAACTCTAAATATTCCACAAAAAACTACTAGAACTAATGTGTGAATTCAGTAAATTAACATGATAAAAATTAATATTCAGTGATAAGTTGCATTTTTATATACAAGTAATGAACTATCAGAAAGAGGTATTAGGAAAACAATCCCATTTAAAACTGCATCTAAAATAATAAAATACGAAGGTATAAATTTAACCAAAGAGGTAAAATACCTGTACTTGGAAAACTGTAAGACATCGAAGAAAAAACTAAAGAAGATACAAACGAATGGAAGGAAATTTCATGGTCATGAGTAGAAAGAATTAATGTCATTAAAATGTCCATACTACTGAAAGCAATCTATAGATTTCATATAATCTCTAACAAAATAGCAAAGGCATTTGTCACAGAAGTAGAAGAAATTATCTTAAAATTTATATGGAACCACAAAAGACCCTGAATAGTCAAAGCAAGAATAAGAAGAACAAAGTGGGAGGTAATATGCTATTTGATGTCAAACTATACTAGAAGGTATAGTTGCCATAGCAGCATGGTAATGGCATAAAAACAGACACATATATCAATATAATAGAATAGAGAGCCCAGAAATAAACCCACACCTATATGGTCAATTAATTTGTGATAAAGGAGGCAAGCATATACAGTGGGGACAGTCGGTCTCCTTAATAAATGATGTTGAGAAGTTAGATACATGAAAAAATAACCATTTTCTTAGACCATATACAAAAATAAACTAAAAATAGATTAAAGACTTAAATGTAAGACCTGAAACATAAAACTCCTAGAAAACAACACAGGCAGTAAAGTCTTTGACATTTCTTTTGCCATATATGTTTTTGGATATGTCTCCTCAGGCAAGGAAAACAAACAAACAAAAAAATGTCACTATATCAAACTAAAAAGTTTTTTGCACAGTGAGGGAAATTATCAACAAAGGAAAAATATGACCTACATTTTTTTCCTTTGAATGGTAGAAGATATTTGCTAATGACACATCCAATAAGGGTTAATATAAAGTATATAAAGGAACTCATACAACTTAATAATGAACAACCCAATTAAAAAAATGGGAGAGGACCTGAATAGACACTTCTCCAAAGAGGACATACACATGGCCAAGAGACATTTGAAAAGATTGTCACCATCACTAATCATCAGGGAAATGCACATCAAAACCACAATGAAGTATCACCTCTCACCTGTCAGAATGGCTATCATCAATAAATCAACAAACAAGGGTTGGCAAGGATGTGGAGAAAAGAGAACCCATGTGCACTGTGGGTGGGATTGTAAATTGGTCCAGCCACTATGAAAAATAGAGGGAGGTTCCTCAAAAATTAAAAATAGAGCTACAGGTCTTAATAATTCTACTTGTTGCTTATGTGAAGAAATCCAATACACTAGCCAAGATATAAAAGACATCTTATGTGTCCATCAATAGGCAATTGGATAATAAATGAGGTACGGCCCTGGCTGGTGTGGCTCAGTTAGTTGGAGCATTCTCCGGAAACGGAAGCACCACAGGTTGTATTCCTGGTTAAAGCACATACCTAGGGTGTGGGTTTGTTCCCCAGTCAGGAGAGTATGGGAGGCAATCGGTTGATGCTTCTGTCTCTTGCATTGATGTTTCTCTCTCTTTAAAAAAGCAACGGAAAAATGGCCTTGGGGGAAGATAAAAAAGAAGGTGTGTGTGTGTTTGTGAATATTACTTAGCCATAAAAAATGAAATTTTGCCATTTGCAACAGCATGGATGGACCTTGAGGACATTAAGCTAAGTGAAGTAAGTCAGACAGACAAATACCATATGATTTCGCTTATATGTGGAATCTAAAGAAACAAAATAAATGAGCAAATAAAGCAGAAACAGTTCATAGATACCGACAACAAATTGGTGATTGCTAGATGAGAGGAAGTTAGGAAGATGGGTGAAAACAGTGAGAAGGATTAAGAAGTAGAAATTGCCAATTATTAAAATAGTCACAGGGATGTAAAGTACAGCATAGGAAATATAGTCAGTAACCCTGTAATACCTACGCATGGTATCAGATGGGTACTAGGTTTATTGGGGTGATCACTTCACAGAGTGCGTAAATGTCTGATTTCTATGTTGTACATATGAAACTAATATGTGTCAGCTATAATTTTTAAATGAATAAAGAAAAAAATAAAGAGTCTTAATGTTAATCTTAAGTGGTAAACTCACTAAACAAAAGTATGCAAAAAGAACAATGAAATCACTTGACTGCAGCAATGCTAAATACTAGTCTCCAATGGCCAAGTGTTTGGGTATATAGTGCTACTTTGGTATATACATACCAAGCTAGGTGTCACATTGAATTTCTTTTAATGGAGAAAAACAAGGTGCTATTCATCTTATCTTGATAAATTATATAATACCATGCCCTGTATTGATATGTTACTGTGTCTTTTTACTTCTATTTGCTGAGCTTGAACTTTTCAAACAAATTGAGTCATATGGATTGGCAAAGTCAGTTTACTGAAATGAGCATGTGTCACTGTCTGGAAAAGCAATGACAGAGTTATACACCATAAATCAAAAGGCACTCATGCATGGAATTCCACCGCTCTGCCATGTGTGCGCCAGCGATGGTATGCCAAAGGACCCTGAAATCTTCAGGAGGTCAGGGTTTAACGCTGGCTTTTTTCCCCTAAGTACATCTACTTGTGCTGACATCTTAATGTTAAAGATACTATATATAATCAATGTTATTAGTGATATGAGTGATTGAGGCATGATTCTTTTTGACTGTATTTCCTATCAATGGCATGGAAATATTTGAGCTTAAAAATACACTTTCTTTGACTTCTGAATGAATTCTAATCAATTCATTAAGCTTTAACTTGGTGCCGCATCTATATTTTGTTGAATTGATATTGATGGAAAAGGTTTAGCCAAAGACAAGCACAAAATTAAAAAGTGTAAAATGAGCTGAGTTCTCTACTCTGTCATTTAAAAAACATAGGGGGTATCCAATTATCCAATATAATAGAATTAATAAGAATAATATATAATGTCATAATATATTTTATCCAATAGAACAACATTATTACATGCGGTTGTACAACACATGAGTACTTTCTGGCAACCAAAAGGAAAAAATTAACAGTTAATAATCCTGCAGCTTTCCATATACTAAAATGTATGAAAGATATATGTTACTTGTATCATTAAATTCTTATTATATTATAATGTGGTAATCTAATTTCTCCAAGTGCCTCATTATTTTTCATTTCAACTGCCAAATGAACATATATTTTATGTTGTTAGTGCATTAAATGGAGGCATGCTAAACAGATTGATGTTCTGAATTCACTCTGTAATTTAAATATACTGATTAGAGTGTAAAATAAGACAAGGAAGAAATCTGCTGTTTCCTGTCGGCCACACCCGGTGGTCTATAATAAAGGCAATCTGCATCGTGCCCAGAAACATATTGTATGTAAACAACTGGCATGATAAATAACATGTCAAATGAGTGTAGTTGCTTAATTGAATCAGAATCTCTGAGATCTGGAAAAGTTTGAGCTACTAAAAATATCGGTGGGTAAACTGCATTGTCCGATGCCCAGCACAGCCTAGCGAGAGCACAGCCCCTTGCTAACTACCACTGGCCCCAGCAACAGAACCTCGAGTGATGATAGACATGATTAGCATAAAGGGATAGAACAGAATGGTGTATCAGCTAACTAATACTTTGGCACAAACCATAACAAAGCTTAGTCACTGAAAACAATAACTCTTTTATTCAGCTTGTAATTCTGAGTGTTGGCAACCTAGGCTGTACTCAGTTGAGCTGTTCTGGTTGCATCAGCTTCCTGTCTCATGGTCAGATACAAGTTAGGTTTCCAGGCTCCATCTCTGGAACCTCAGCTGGGACAGCTGGGCTCACACAGCTCTGGTGATTGGTCTCTTGTCCTCCAGTAGACTAGCCTGGGCTTGCTCACGTGGCTGTGGTAGGGGCTCTAAGAACATGACTACAAGCACTCAAGGCCTCACTAGGCCTGGGCGTGGAGCTGCCATACCATCCTCCCACTGGATTTTATTGGATAAGCAGGTCTAGATTTAAGGGACAGGAAACAGACCAACCTCATTATGGGAGGAGCTGCAATGTCATATGACAAAGGGCATAGATAGGTAAAAGCCAAGAGGAGAGCTCTGTAGTCATTTTTGCAAGCAAATCTCCCACAAATGATAATTTATTAAAAGTAATAACTTTTATAAACTTAGTAAAATAATTTACCCCCTTTATTTTTACGAGGACTTGTTAAGGAACCACATTTATTACTTCCAGAGACCGATGAAAATCCAAACCCTACTCTTGTAGATCACCTGTAACCTCTTTTGTCCCTGCCATGGGATTTCAGAGAATGATCGCCCAAAGAACCAGGAGCCAAGAGGAATTCAATGATCTCATTGATAACTGCTACCAAGACCTGATAATCCATGTCAACTGCACGGAGGAAGCACACTGGTAAAAGCTGCTAAGTATGGCTCTCTCACATCTCAAGCGTCAAGTTGCACAGAGAAAAAGCTATTGAGAAGGGATTGGCTACATATCTTTAATATAGAAAACTTCACTTACATGGAAAACTGATTCGAAGAATATTCTTGAACTCTGACCATTAAAATTAGCAATTGCTCCTCTTTTAGGACATCAGTAGCTAGGAAGGGGGTGCTGGAGATGGGCCTCCACCACTTCAAATCCCAGCACTATGAAACAATTGATGGCAACAATGAAAATAATAATACCAAAAATAGTTGAAAGCTAGATCCGCCAAAATCTCAGCTGGATTAATGCAGTGCTGTTTGCAAATCATCACCTCCATTCATTCTCCCTCACAAAGCAGTAACCCAATAATTTATTTGTTCTACCCTTTGGGGCAACCTGACATACAAATATTTTTATAACTTCATAATAACTTCACAACTGCAAAATTAAACCGACAACTCTTCCTATAGCTTCTCTCTCTTCCGTAGGTCAGCATGTGTAAAAAGACTATCTAATGATCTAAAATGATATTTTCCTCTGTTTAATCCGAGTAATTGGAACCCCACACTAAAACTGTAATCCTAACTCTCTCCATAGCTGTATAATCTTAAGGACAGGTAACAACACCTTCCATTCTACTTATTTCTCCTGACCAGAACTTACATGCTTAAACCTCTTGCAATTTATAAAAAATAAAACGTAATTTAAAGCCTCCACTAATCCCTTAGTCTTACATAGTAATCACTATCCCCACTCTCTTCCCTACAAATTTCTGCTTTAATTCTGCCAATTTTTTCACACTCCACTCCTCTTGAGCCCACTCCAGTATGAACTCAGCTGCCACAACTCCACCAAATTTCTCCTATTAAGACCTTAGTCAACCGCCATGTTACTGAACCCGGTAGAAACTTTTTAATTCCCATTTTTTTGACTTCTTGGAAATATCTGATATAACCAACCCTTTTGTTCCTTCTTGGAATGCACTGTTTAGGTTTTGACATTTCTATTTCCAGACTAAACATCCTCCACCTAATCCAAGTTCTTCCTCTTTTCGCCTCTTTTTCCAATCCATACTGTCTTCTGTCTGCTCTCATAGTTCCGATTATAGCTATGTGCTCCACATCCGTATTTTCACCAGTCTTCCTTACACCGCCCTTTTTATGTTTCAGAGGCAGTTCAAGTCAAACATCCCAAACTGACATCATTTCCCCCCCTTAAATTTGCCCCTTGACCAGTATTCTCAAACCAGAAACTGGAAGGCATTCTTCTTCTTTTTAAAAATTGAACAATTTTATCTTTATTGTATATTTTTCCATTGCCATTTAGTCCCCTTATACCTCCCCTGACTAGCAATCACTACACTGATGTCCATGTCTATGAGTCCTTTTCCCTTTGTGCTCAATCCCTCCACCCACTACACTCCCCTGCCACTAGCTGTCATCCTGCTCCCCACCTATGAGTCTGTCTCTATTTTCCATGTTAGTTCAGTTTGTTCATCAGATTCTGCATATGAGTGAAACCATATGGTATTTGTCTTTCTCTGACTGGCTTATTTCACTTAGCATAATGTTCTCCGGGTTGCATTATGTTGCAAAAGGTAAAACTTTTTAATGGCTGAGTAGTATTCCATTGCGTACATGTCCCATAGTTGTTTTATCCACTCATCTACTGATGGACACTTGGGCTGCTTCCATATCTTGGAGATTGGAAATAATGCTGCGATGTACATAGGGGTGCTTATGTCCTTTTGAATTAGTGTTTTGGGTTCTTTTGGATACATTCCTAGAGGTGGGATTGCTGGGTCAGAAGACAGATCCATTTTTAAATTTTTCAGGTATCTCCACACTGCTTTCTACAGTGGCTACACCAGTCTGCATTCCCACTAACAGTGCAAAAATGTTCCCCTTTCTCTACATCCTCACCAAAAACTGTTTGTTGATTTATTGATGACAGCCATTGTGAAAGGTATGAGACGATATCTCATTGTGGTTTTAGTTTGCATTTCTCTGATGATTAGTGACATTGAGCATCTTTTCATATGTCTGTGGGCCATCTGTATGTCCTCACTGGAGACATGTCTATTTAGGTCCTTTGCCCATTTTTTAATTGGGTTGTTTGTTTTCTTTTGGTATTAAGTTTTGTAAGTACTTCAGAAATTTTGGACATTAATGCCTTATCAGATATTTTGGGGAATATATACTCCCATTCTGTGGGTTTTCTTTTTATTTTGTTGACTATTTCCTTTGCTGTGCAAAACTTTTTAGTTTGATGTAGTCCCATTTGTTTATTTTTCCCTTTGTTTCCCTTTCCTGGGAAGATATATTCCACAAAAAAATTGCTACAAGCAATTCCTATCAAGATTCCAAAGATGTATTTCACAGAACTAGAAGAAATATTCAAAAATGTACATGGAACCATAAAAGGCCCTGCATAGCAATAGCGATCCTGAGAAAGAAGAACAAAGTGGGAACAATCACACTGCCTAATATCAAACCACACTACAAGGCCACAGTAACTAAAACAGCATGGTACTCACACAAAAACAGACACAGATCCATGGAACAGAATAGAGAGCCCAGAAATAAACCCACACCTTTATAGTCAATTAGTATTTGACAGAGGAGGCAAGCACATACAGTGCGCTAAAGACAGTTTATTCAATACATGGTTTGGGGAAAACTGGACAGCTACATGAGAAAAAATGAAACTAGACCATCTTCCTACACCACGCACAAGAATAAATTCAAAATATGTCAAAGACTTAAATATCACACCCAAAACCATGAAAATCCTAGAAGAAAACAGACATTCTTGACTTTTCCCTTTCTGCTCCAGAATGCCAATCAACTTTACTTCCTGAGTATCTCCTGAAGTCATCCATTTATACTTATCTCTCTTTCCTCACAGTAATGGGAACTAATCTTATCTTTTGGCTAGTATATGGCAAGATTTTCTAGTTGACCTCTCCCTTGCATTCTTTCTTTCTATAACCCATTCTCTGCTTTCCAGCCCAGGAGATAGAAATCTGAGCATGTCAACCTTCAACTTCAAACCAACTTTTCAATGCTTTTCCATTTCCCTTGGGATAAAGTTCAAATCCCTTAGTTACTGTTCCAGCATCATCACTTGCCATTTTCCCCTTTGCTCTTTACATTTGGTCATCTTTGAACTTCTGTTATTCAGTGTTCTTTTTCATCATTGTACATGCTTTTTCGCTCACTTATCACTCACCTGGAATGTTCTTGTATCCCCATCTTTATTGTAGTTTTCTCTGACTCTCCTGGTAAACATGTATTTCTACAACACTTGCTTGTTCAATAGCTGTGTTTCCTGGAAATGGTGTGCTTCCTAAAAGCAGGGGCTTTGCTATAATCTTTTTGCCTAATAATGCGCCTGACACATAGTACTGTAAACAAATAAATGCAGCCACTTTAAAATGGAGCCAGACCTGTCCGTGACAGAGGAACTGCTTTGCAGGTCTTATGCCTCAACCCTTTGGAAAGTTAAAACAGGACAAAAATAGCCTTCAGAGGAGGTCTAATGCAACATTGTTTCTCAAAGAACTATGTGCAAGGATAACAAGAAAGCAGATACTATGAAAGCAGATATTTATTTACCTAACTGAAAATAAAACCACTATGGTATGTCATGTGTGCCAATAGAAATGCCTTTCTTCTATTGATGGATGGTTCCCCTTCCCTTTCTCATAAATACCCATTGCCTTTGCCTCTTAATCTGAACATTATTTGGGTTTCTGCTTGAATCAGTGCTTCCTGAATAGCTGCTCGCTCTCTTTGTAAAATCTGAAAGAAATGCTTGTTGCCTCCCATTTTGAAAGGTCTGTTATTTTTAGGTTAGCAGTAGTTATTTAATAAATGTTTTCTGAGTACTATGTAGATCTCTGAGTACCCTCCCCCCTAATTTCTAAAGTGGGAATGTTTATTTTTGTCCCCATCCCTTCTATCAGCTACAATTTGAGGTCATCTACATTATATAATAAGTAATATTTAAAAAATAAAGGTCAAAATTCTTTGAAACACATAAAGCCTTCCACAAATGAAAAGCTAGTGCAGTGATATGCCTGCACTATTCACGTAAATGACTCAAGAAGGTATGGGGAAGGACCGAGAAACCAAATTATTGTGAAGGGAAAAAAATGGCCTCAAGTTTCAAAGACAAAGTCAGCAAACTTAGGCATTTCCATTGGAGACTAATTATTACCAATATTACTATCATCTGATTATCCAAATCACTAATTTTTACTCCCTGTCTAGATCTCTGATTTCATCCCAGCCCCATCTCAATGTTTAACCAACTTGCTTTCCTCTTTTTCCCCCCAAACATCTGGTTTCATTTTACAAATATTTATTATGACACAGTCACCAGGCTGCAGGGGTATAAAGATGGCCATCACATAGCTCTACCATTTCTACTCACTATTACAACTACGGAAACATCTGACATAATGCAGGGCTTAAGAGGAAAGAACGCAAGACCAGGAACATGTGGCTTTGCACTTCATCTCGGCTACGTACTAGAACCCAGAACCGTAAGCCGCAGCACCTTTCTCCTCAGCGGTTCCCTTATCTTCAATGCAGATAAAAACAGCTGCCCAAACGACTATTAATGCAATTACCAAAACTACTGATAGAATAAAGTTGCATTTAAGCACCTAGGGCAGGGGTGTCAAACTCATTTTCAGTGGGGGCCATGTCAGTACTGCAGTTACTTCAAAGGGCTGAAAGAAACTTCAGGAGTGTATAAATGTAACTACTCCTTAATGGTTCAGCGAGAGCTCGGCACTGCCGACGGGTAACAGGTAGAAACAAGGAGCTGGGTGGGATGAAACAAGGTGGAGGGTTGGATTCAGCCCGTGCGCCTTGTGTTTGCCACCTGTGCTCTCGGGTGTGCTTTGCATATCACAAACATTTAATAAAGTAGAGTTACTCATAGTAACTCTGTAACAAACTAAAGGGTAACTAAATTTATGGTTAATATACTAAACTAGGAAAATTATTTTAAGTTGTGTTTCACTGTATGTGATAAGAAATAACTCCTTTAATAAGTATTCAATTTCTACATTTATGTTGTGAGATACTAATTATCAAATGAACGTGTCCTTTAGCATGGAAAGGTGCTTAATAAAGGATGTGATCATTATCAAATGTTATCGGGGGAAGTGGTAGGGAGCTTGATGAAAAAGGTGAAGGGATTAAGATGTACTAAATGGTAGTTACAAAATAGTCAAGAGGATGTAAGGCGCAGCACAGGAATTGTAATCAATAATACTGTAATAACTATGGTGACAGGTAGATCTGGAAATATCAGGGGCCCACTCTGTAAAGTATATGACTGTCTAACCACTGTGCTGTACGCCTGAAGCTAATACAAAATAATACTGACTGTAAACTGTAATTGAAATATAAAATTAAAAAAAAAAAACAAGAGAACAGAAGTTCTTTACATTGATGATCTCAAAAGTAAGATGCGTGCATCCCAGAGATGGTAAGGAGGAAACAGGAGAGAATGAATTTACACATACTTCTGTCTACAATCCAAGCAGCACAAGTCCACCAACATGTGACAGACACAGAGGACAGTGGTGCTTGTCCTGGGTCTCGGGGGAAAGAGTGGGTGGTCTGTAACAGGGGGTTTGCCAGCTGGGCCCTCAGGGGTGGCTTTGCCTTTGGAGTTCTATAAAACCCTGCAGTTCGCTTGTGCCCAGTTTGGCATATGTACAGAGAAATTATTTGGTTTGAACTAAACTAGCCTTAGCAAAATAGACAAGTAGCTAGGAGAGTCCTACAAATACATCAAGGTGAAATAACACTGATGATACAAGCACGAGTAAACACCAGAAAATGGAAAAACTAACACTTGGGTCACAGATACTGGCTCTTTATCTGCCACATTTGGAAGAAGTATACAGTGGTGATATTCCTACTACATTAAATGTTACTCTTCTAAAATTTAATACTCTTGGTCACGCATAATGTTTTCGCACATTAGCAAATAAAATACATGTAACTAACTAATGATTGAGGCTTAATTCATCCTTTCCTAATATCTTTGGTGTGTGTTTTATTTTAACTACAATATTCATGTGCTAGTTCTGGTTCTAAGTATTTTACTTTTGTCATCTCATTTAATCATGACAACAACCTGTAAAATACCTTATCTTATCTCCATTGAATTGGTATGTAAACCAGGACACTAAATGCAGTATAATATACCGAGGTGACATATTCAGTAGACGGAGGAGTTTAGGCAATGATGGACCCAAAGCCCGTGAGGTCATGACCTTAAGCACCCGCTCTCTGTCTCACTAGCATTTTGCCTATATTACAATAGAACATGTAACCGATGTCATCTAATATGTAAACATACATGTATTCTCTCTCTCTCCCCCCCTCTCTGCTCTTCTTTCTCTTTTCCCAACAGCACTGTTTCATTTAAAAAAAAAAAAAATTCCTCGTTTGAAACCATAAGGAAGAGACTCCTGGCAGGGGATTGTGGAAAGATGACAACATGAGAAAAGCTTGCTGCCCCTCTAGTCCAAAACTGAATCTGCCTTTATTCAGACAAAAGTGGTTTGGGCAAAGAAAGAAATGAATGCAAGCAGGATTTAGGTTTCCGTGGGGGAGAAGTGATGTGAAGTTTTTTCTTCATGAGCCGGTAAGAACGTGGTCACCAGAATCAAAAAGCTACAGGGTGAGCCCCAGCCAGTGTGGCTCAGCTGGTTGGGTGTCATCCGCAAAGCGAAAGGTCGCTGGTTGGATTCCAGGTCAGGGCACATGCCTGGGTTGCGGGGGTTCAGTTCCAAGTTTGGGGCACGCATGGAAGGCAACCAATAGGTGGTGTTCTCTCACATGGATGTTTCTCTCCCAGTCTTTCTCCTCCCTTCCCCACTCTTGCTTTAGGTTTCAGAAAAATCTTGGCCTTTAGAGTTCTGTACATCCTCTGAAAGACAGGCAGCATCAGCCTCATGGCTGGCTGACGAATCTGTCTGGACCCCATGCAACAAGAAGTCTTATAATTGATAAATGGAGCACTCTCCCTCCAGAGGCTGGGGAAGTGTAAGAGAATTCTGGAAAACAGAAAGTACCCTGCTGGTGTTGTGGTGGACATGGGAACCCTGTCAACTTCTGCACCAAGCTGTTCATTCCTTATCTGAGCAACTCGAGCAACCAGACCAGAGGTCCAGTGACAAGGGAAGCTCACATCCAATCGAAGGAAGGGGTCCTGTAACAAGAAAATAATAAGGGGGGAAAAAGACAGCCTACCTAATTTCTGGAGAGGTATAATTTATTTTCTTTTATTGCATAACAAATTACCATAAATCAGCAGTCTAACCACTAATCAGTTGTCCCACAGGGGTCTGGGCGTGGCTTAGCTGGGCTCTCTAGTCACTGTCTCATCAAGCTGAAATCAAGGTGTCAGCCAAGGATGCGACCTCATCTGAAGCTCAGGGTCCTCCCCAGCTCACCTGGGTTGTTGGCAGAATTCAGCTCCTTGGAGTTGTATGGCTGAGGTCACTGTTTTGCAGCTTGTTGCTAATTGGGAGTCACTCTCAGTTCCTAGAGGCCTCCTTGCCCTCTGACAACACGGAGCTTACTTCTTCAAGACCAGGGGAAGGATAATGCAACAGGGTCGGGGGTCATGATGCCCTCACCCTTCCCATACATCATAGTTTACTCAGGTGGGTAACTATCCCATCATATTCACAAATGCCACCCATTTGCAAGGCTTGTATATACCAGGAGGAGAAAATCTAGGGGTAATCTTAGAATTCTTCCTGCTACAAGGTAAAAGACAGCAACTTGAACAAAATAGTATTGTGAGAACTTTCTAATGCATTAAGGAAACAAAAACATGATTTCTCTGCTACGTAATTTAGTAGATTAAGTGTACCTACAATTAAGCCCAGATATAGAGCCAAAAAAGAAAAAGTGGAAAAAAATCTCAAAACATACAGTGATGAAATCTTAGAAAATCTAAAAGACTTGATGGATAGATTCAAGAATCCTGAAATGTGGCTCCTATAAGCCAGAGAGAAATAAAGTAACAAACAGATGATAGGCAATAAACAACAGGAGGAAAAAATTCTGCATTGAAAACAAACTGAGTCTGCCTGTCTCAATCCTGATTGATGGTAAAAGACATACAGTCAGCAGAGCATGATAAAATCTGTGAAATTAATGACTTAAAAGTCTGCAAGTATTTAGACAGAGGTCAACTTCAAAATAATAAATGTTATATTGACATTATGATATCACTTATGCCATGCCAAATCTAGAAAATGGTGGAATCACTACTAACAAAAAAAGAACATAGCGCAGTGAACCTATACTAGTCGTCCATAAATAGATATTTGAGAATGTGCGTGAAGTATGAGAGGGTGTGACCTGCATAACCATATAACAGATCTTAGGAAAATACTTAAGTTAGTACTTAATACCATAAAAGGAAATCAAAATTGCAGAACATGGGAAAACAGATAAGAGCTGAAATAGTGGTAATGAACTTTGTAACATATATATAATCTGAACAGATAATGACAATCATTCAACTATATGTGATTCAAACTCTTGAAACAAAATAAGATATTTAGAATGAGATTCTGATTGCAAAAGGCAACATTATAAACATATACAGATTTAAAGTCATAAAACTATATGAAATATAGCAGCCAACTGGAAATTGCAAATATTTAAGAAATTCCAGGAAAATCAGATAAAATATCCTTGGAGCCATCAATATGCTTCAGAATTTAAAATTTTTAGTAAACTAAAAACAAAAAGACCATGGAGGCCTTTAATAACTGAAACAAGAAAAAAGTTAATATACATGCATCTCTACAAATATAAAAATATTACATATACATAGAATGCTTTTTTATTGTTGTTCAAGTACAGTTGTCTCCACTTTCCCCTCACCTCTCCCCCCCACCCCAGCCATCCCCACGTCCCACCCTTGATCCTACCCCCCTTTGGCTTTGTCCATGTGTCCTTTATACATGTTCCTGAAAACCCTCCCCCGCCCATTATCCTCTCCCACCTCCCCTCTGGTTACTGTCAATTTGTTCTTTATTTCGATGTTTCTGGTTTTATTTTGCTCCCTTGTTTGTTTTGTTGATTAGGATCCACTTATAGGTGAGATAATAACATTTTTGACAATCAATATGAACTTGTCCATAAAGAAAAGTTTAACACATTTAAAAAGCAGAGATCACATTTTCTGATCATAATCCAATAAATATGAAAATTATTAGTAAAAATGTGTCAAGAAAATTACTTGGAGATACATTCTTAGCTAACAGTTAGCTCAAAAATGGAATCAAATTAAGAATTAAAAATTATGCTAGGGAAAGTGTAATCACAAATGATTACTTGATACCAAAAATTATGAAAGATGAAACGCTGTTCTCAAAGAAAACTAGCCTTAAGGAAGGAGAGGGAGGGAGGAAGGGATGGGGGCAGAAAGGGAGGAAAGATGGAGAAAAGGACAAAGACAAAAGAAATAATGAAAGAACAATTAATGGAAAGAAAATCTTATATAAAACATAAGAAAAAGCAGTTAGGATTACTCACATTGGGTCTTTTCTATAAGTATATTCATAGGATGTATCAAGGGATCAGAACCTTGATTGTAAACATAACCAACACTATTTGCCTTGTTAAAAAAAAAAGTGTACCATATCTAAGCTGAAAGATTCCGTTCTTAGAAGCAACTGGTTAGTTCAGGCAAAATAAGGAGATCTGTTTAACTATCAAATTCAAGTATCAGTTTGAAAAAAGTCACTGGGCCCTGGTGAAAACTGTGGCAGACCCTTCTGCGTGGCATGGGCCCAACTCCCACTCAGGGATGCACAGGACCCACGCCCACAGATAGGTTCTCTCATGGGTAATCAGATTTGCAATATACCTAGGCTGCTTTTGAGACTTTCTACTTGCTAAAACTCCCTCACCCTGCAAGTGCTAAACCTTGCAGGGACCAGTGTAATCCGCTCAACCACTTTTGCCTTTTCATTTGCTAATATCCTTCTTCTGTGATATGATTAGGGGCATTGGCTCCTTTTGTTGTAAGGGGGGGTGGTGGTGAGGGAGGACCATCTTGCAATGTAAGGAGATGTAGAATAAAGGCCTGTCATGGTGGAGGCCGCATGAGAGAAAAGTGCTTTTTTCTCCCCTTGAGAGAAAAGCCACGCTGTCGTCCTTTTTCCTCCACCAGACTCGGTAGTCTGTGTGTATGTTTTTATTTCATCCATAATGACACGGACACTGCTAGCCGGTATCCGCATCAGAAAACAAAAAGGTAACACCCAAAGAACTGTCCAGTACTCTCTGAAGATGTCTAAAAGAATCACTTGTTTAAGCAAAATGGAGACAGACTCACACATAGAGAGCAGGCTGACAGCTCTTGGTGGGGGGCGGGGTTAGAAGGTGGAGAGATCAAGCAAAAAGGAAAAAGGACTCATGGACATGGACACAGTGTGGGGATTGCAGTGGGGAGGAGAATAAAAGGGGTTACACGGTAATGGGAAAAATATGATAAAAATAAAGAGAGATGAAAAAATGAGTAAGTCACAAGAGACCACAAAGAATAGACAAATTGGAAAAACAACCAAAAATAAAAAAATAAAAGAATCACATGTTTAAAACTCTCCATAGTAAAGGTTCAAACTTCATTTTCAGGGTGCACAAACGTGATGTGACAAATTCCAGAGCAAAGATGCTACGTAAGTCTTACAAACAACCCCAAGGGACTGGCCCAGGTGAGATGCCTCTGTTTTTCAGGAGGTAAAATTTCTTTCATGAAGGAAACCCTGTTCCTGAAGGCCCACACAAAAAACTCAAGAATATAATAGGGACCCACTACTGGGTGAGTAACTGTTTGCACAAATATCTAGCTCCTCCAGCCTGCCCTGAAAAATTATCGTAAAATGGCCAACACGGATTCAAAGGCAGAAAATCAACAACAGCACAAAAAACTGAGGTTAGATGCTCTACACACACATCCCCAAACCCTAAAGGTTCCAGGAACACTGCAAACCCAACCAGGTGACAAGCCAGAGACTGAAAATTAGCTACGCAATGAGTACACGTAAATGGGGAAGAACAAAGAACTACTGGCAAGTCTTTTATAGTTAAACAGAAATAGAAGTAATTTCACATGCACATGTCTATATATGAATTAAAATAAGAAACATAAAAACTCAACTACAGCACAAATCATTACGTACACTAATTTGCCTCTCAAGAGCGAAAATAATTATAGTTATTTGGTGCATAAGAAGGTACACCGAGATGGGCACATTCACAACCTTCTGGTGAGACTGTCTGCTGAAACGCGTTTTTGGAAAATAACGGTGCAAATTGTGTCTGAAAACTAAAGGCTCATACCCTTTGATCGTGATTACTTTTCCAGAAATCTATCTTAACGAAGAAACCCTTTCATGATGGCCTTATAACAGGAAAAAAATTCAAAAAACGTAAATGTATAACAACAGACAATTAAGTACATTTATAGGCCATCTATAATATTAGACAGCATCAAAATGTCATTTATTACAAACTCTAATGATACAGATCATGCTTGTTACATAATGTTAGTAAGACATGCAGTCTAAGATTCATATCTGCCATTAGATCACAATATAGAAAATATGAGAAAAATGCTGGAATAAAAAGCAACACAATATGAACAATGAACGTATTGGAGAAAAATAAAAATTTTGTTTTAAAGACTATGCTTCACTTTGAGGGAATCATACTCATAGGACTTAATTACCCGAATTTCCTGTTTGCAGCTTGGCTTCATGACAGTTTTATGATCTGTATCAGGACCCATTTATCCGTATCCTCTCTCACAAGAGACAGACACTCACCGCCTAACAAAATATTTTCTGCAACCGTAGTCTCTCCTTCCTGAGAGTGGCAGGCAGCACCGTCAGTAGTGCTGACTCACCTGCCCCAAACGTCTGTGCGCGTGTGCCCCCTGGACCCAAGCACCTGGGTTGCAGACGTCCTTTATTGCACTGCCAGTGGGTAAGCAGCGCTCAGTACTGCATTTCCATAGTCAATTATGTCCTGTAACTAGCAGTTACTTCTGATTTCCTGAATACATTTACATCAGGAAAGCTCCATTTTATGTAATTTTTATGTCTGCTCATGTAATGCCTCTGACTCAGTTCTCTTTCTCTTGCCTCCTTTTGCCCTTTTTGTGATGTTTTCTTACTTGTGCCTTTAATTAGCAAACCTGCCTAAACTTCTGGTGCATTTATAGGCCCTTTCCAAGTCAGCTCTATGGCTACACACAGCTTAAACAGTGTTTGCTGTTAGCACCCGGAGAATAAAATGATGCCTGTTAACACTTTGGACTTTTCCTACCATGGTTTGGGTTGCCGTTATGTGATCAAGGCAGAGCAGTACAATAAATTGTAATAGCTTTTCTTTTCTTCAAATATCTCATTTGAGACAAAAAGGTCTATACCCAATAAAAGGAAATGCTGTTTTTATGTATAGGGCGGTGTTTACATATTAGAAACCTTAATTTATAAAATGGCCCCCCTTTTATTTTCATTCTCAAGTCAGGTGACTTATGATGTCCAAAGAAGGAATAGTTAACTGGTTAGGAGGAGAATGATCAACAAGTTTAGCTCTTCATAGAGGCCACAAATATACTACCTGCTTTTCACAAATGCATGTTAAGTACCCTTGAACATTCTTTTAGAAATATACATACCATCAGCTCACCAATATCAGCTTTTGGACTAATGTACTCAGACATTTCTTGGAAGAAAAATGACTTCTGTGATGAATTTTAAATGAAGTAACAAAAATATATGATACTTTCAAAGTAAATGGCATTGCACTTAAACGTATACTCACTTAAAATGTTGTAAAGACTCAGTGACTATAAATATGATTAATGTAAAACAAGTGGGAAGTGTTGTCCCTTGCAATAAAACTTAAACCAGAGATCATCTCAATATTTTTCAACCAACTCTCAGTACATGAGAGCCGTTTTTGAAACTGCCTTGAGAGGGTGAGTCAGCTGACGCTCCCTGTAGCAGAGGCTACGCAAGAAGTCTCTGCAATTCAGCAGTATGGATTCCAGTGCCCCTTCCCATTGTAAGTCATTTCATCCATTTACGACTCTGCTTGCACAATTGTCCAATGAAGATGAACAGAGTTTCTATCTCATAGTCCTTGGAAGGATTAGACATGAAAGTCAAGTAGTATATTCTGTATGTGTTTATTTTTGTTTGTATACATATTTATGTAGTTTATACATGAATATTTGTATTTTTGTACACATATATAAAATGTATGAGAAAATAAATATTAAAAAATACTTGTCCATAAGTAAAAGTCACTTAATATACATTATTATTATTATCATCATCATTATTTATAGCTTTGGGGCACTACATTTTTCAAAGTGATTAAATTGGGGTGGCTTAATTATTAAACTGATTTCCTGTGAAACATATTCCCTAACAGTATTTTATAGTCAAAGTCTCAGATAAAAAAAGAAGCAAGATAGTAGGGCGAAGTACCTTCAAAAAACAGCTTATACATTTCAAGCACTGTTATTATTGATGACAATGGTGGTAAGAATGATGGATACGCATTTTTTCAAATCTTAATGACATCCACTGTCCTATTTGCTACAACTTGGGAAGTCACTCTCCTTATACACAAGCATCAGTGGTTTAAGTCACCATCCTTTGTTCCACAGTTTCCACTTTGTTCCACAGTTTCCCCTGCCACTAAAACTCACTGAAGAACATGGGTGTGTTCCCTTCCCTGGGTTGCTTCATCTTGAGTACATTCATAGCCTGCCCTCAGAGGCTCAACACACAGGGAAGACCAAATGGAAGCCATAGGCAAATGGGTTACATGAAATGCAGGAAAAGAAAACATAACTCTCCTTTAGTCCCCTCGCCAGGTAGCTGCTTATTCTCCTTGGCCCTTCAAATAGTCCTCCATAGCACTGTATCTGCCAACACATTACAGAAGTTGTCTACCTCTTCCCAACCAAAGTTCTTCTAGATCAATCGCATCCTTTCTATTGAGAATCTAAATGCATATGTTCATGGGCACAGAAAAAATAGCAGCATCCCACCACCCCTTCTCAGCCTGAAACCTCAGTCCAAGGCTTGCCCCTTGCCCACCCCGATGGTAGTCCAGGGTGGGAGTATCTTGAAAAACTATCATAATAGTCAAGGGAACATTTTCCAAAGTTTAGAAAACATCACAACCAGTTCCTCTTTAAAACTTTTTCTATACTGTAAGATTATGCTTGCATATCTTTCCAGTCTTCTGATCATCAGTGAACAAATATTTGGAAGAGCAAGGGGGAGGGAGGGAGGGAGAGGACAGGGGAGAGGATGGGGGAGAGAGAGGGGGAGTGGGAAGGGGGCGAGAGGGGGAGGGGGGAGAGAGGGGGAGGGAGCGGGGGGAGAGAGAGATCCAGATGTCTATGACCGCCATTAATTTTCAGGGAGAGTATAGCCAAAAGCCCTCTTTTGAAGAAAATATATCATCTCTTAATAAGTATACATCCAGTTTAACATTTCAGTCTAGGCATCTGTATTTGAAGTACGTCCTCAGTTCTGGGTTTCCCGAGTACCATGAATTAGATACTTGCTTTACATCTAGTTGGTTGGAACTAGTCTCCCAATAATGAAAGAGATTTAATCCCTAGCCTAAATTCTCGGCTTTCGCATTTAGAAACTATTTACCATCTCAGAAAAGGACTTTCCACCTGCAATTATTTGGAGACCAACATTGTAAATTTTAATATGGATTCATATTTAAATATGGAGTACAAAAAGAAACCCTAAGAACTATTATATGTAAGAAACATATACATATAATTCATAAGAGGTTTATCTAATAGCCCATGACTCCTAATAAATACCAATTTATTGATGTGGGATTTATAGACGAGGAAGAGAAATTCCAAATAACTTTCATACCCCAAAATAGGACCAAGTCAAGTAGAGTTAGAAGTCGATTTCCAGATAGTTTGACAGAACTACAATGTTTGCTCTTCTACTCCTTAGTGAAAAAATAACATTATTTTCTATTATTAGACAGCTCGGCCTAATTATTAATTAAATATATAAAAACTTATTTCGAATTAGCTGTGTAGTAATTTGAAAAAGAAAATATCAAGATGAGGAGAACAAAGAAACAATCATCATGAAAGCAAGTAGTTATATCCAAATACTGTCACAATATAAATAATACCACGGAACGAAAAGACTAGAGTGTAAAAGGTATCTAGGAGTTGGTTTAACTCACGTTCTGAAGGAAGCTCCCTTTGGCCTTGTGAGAGTCTTACCTGCAGCAGCAGACTCGGTGTGTATGAGGCTCTTTCTAGATGTAGCTTGGAGAGTGACGGCGTCCAGTGAAGCGCCAGCTAGTCATGCAGACACGGAAGGTTCAGTCTGACCCTGCTGGGACCTGCAGGGGGTCAAATAAAAGCAGCATTGTAAAACTCTGAACGAGCAGTAGAAGCTTATTCTTATTGGATCAATTATCGATAATTAAAAGTTTAAGGGAAGGTAATGAAGCTGCCATAAACTCATTACCTTTGTTGAATAATCAAAAGGAACAGCGTTAGTCCAAAGGGAGTTAATTACACTACAATAATTAAAACCTTACCAGAAGTGTTTGAACCTCTGGAATCTTCATATTGTTTGCAGTTATCTAAGCAAACATTTTCCAAAATTATCGTTTTTCTATCTTAAAGCATGATTTAATTTCCACCTTGTACTGAGAAATAACTAAAGTGGATTTATTCCCTTGTTTTCTCTCGAGAGCATTTCTTCTGAAGGCATATTTATTGCACCACTGATGAATCAGATTCACGAGAACCATATAAAGGAGGACGTGTCAAACTATGCAACTCGACAAATCAATTGCTGTAATTGTCTTAATCATTTTAAAGTAAATTAACTGAATTTACTTATACGATGTCCCAGTTCTGTCAAATTGCCAAATTTGTAAATCTGAAACTGATCTTTATGGTTTTGATATTAATCACTACTGTGTTTAGACCTAAATTATCTTTCATATCTTCCTAAAAATTCTGATATTTAGAGAACCATTTTTTACAGGAAATTTTAAATCTTAATTTATATTAAGACACGCTCATAAACTTCACATTACTGTTGCTTAAAAATTAAATAATTATTCTTTATTTTTGTTTCAATGCTCTTTTAAAGGGTTTACTTTATGTGCCCACTCATGTAATAATAGTCCAAGATTTAAAATATTTAAAAAATTCTCCAGCTCTTATAGTAAGACAGAAGAGACTTTACTAAGAGCCTTCTTCACACCTTTTACAAAGACCTACTATACTGGTTACACATGAACACGGCCCTCTGGAAATACAAATTTAACCATCCACGGTGATTTACAAAAGTTCTGCAAATTGTGTTTCAAAGTCAAGCAGTGGTTCACTTTTCTCGTGGTCTGGTAGCACATACTTCACAGGGGCCTCCCCATTTCTTCAGGAGAAGGTCCTGGTTTGTGTTGATGGATTGTATTTTTACCATGCTGAACTAAAGCTATTTTTATGGATGACAAGTAATGAATCCCTTCAATTATTTCTCTATTAATGTCATTCTTTCCTGTATTCTTATCATTACTAATCCTCTCACCGATGTTCCCTGTTACAATTCTAAGAAGAGTTACACTTCTGCCATTGGATGAAATATATGTTGGTTTCAATTTACTAAGTTTGTTTCTTTCAACTAAGAATTAGTCACTGTCGTTTTTTTTTGAGGTTACTTGTGTTGGATCTTCTAATGTGTTCATGCTAATGTGTTAATATACGGCATTAACATGGTACTGCCACTCATGTAGGTGGTCAATAAGGCTTTAGAAGCTCACTCTCCTTCAAATAGCACTCAGAGTGGTCACACCAAAACCAACACACAGAAAATACTCAGGCAAGCATTAAAAACAAAACTGAAAGGAAAGAGAAAAGTTAACTATTTAGCATCAATGTATCTTCACAGTACCATGCCTAACCTTGACTCCAAAGTCTTGACATCTTAGTTGTAAACACTGTCCATGGAAATAAAAAGCAGTATGTGGAGGTCTGTCTCTCTTAAAAAATACTATGATAATGTTTTATTAGATATTCAATTATGGAGGAGAATCCTTTCAAGGCTGGTATTTTAGCAAAGGATAGAGAGGGAATGAGCAGAGTGATCTGTGGTATTTTTGTGTTAATCCTCACCTGGATATATGTTCATTGATAGGAGAGACACAGAGAGAGAGAAGCTTCAACCAGTTGTCTCCTGTATGTACCCCAACTGGGGGTTGAACCCACACATTTTGATGTATAAGATGATGCTCCAAGCAACTGAGCCACCTGGGCAGGGCATCTGTGGTATATTTTTAAGAGTCCTGATCACAATATGAGGGCCTCACTTTGCAAGGACTTATCTGTTTGCCCCAAAAAGAAAGAATAATGCCTTCAACAACCATCACTTAATAGCATTGCAATAGATGAATTTGAGCAGAACTACATGTTAAAGAACTGAAATGGTTGTATTAGCAGGACCCTAAGCTGGCAACAGATACAGGAGTCAAAGATGACTTCTTTGTTCTCAGAGTCTATGGAATGAGAGAATTTTCATACTACTGGTTTAGGGAGGACATACATTTGAGAAATAATTTTTAGGTGAGAATTATTGGATCAGTTTCAGAACCTATAGAACTCAAAATTCCTGTAAAACAACTGAGATTTCCAGGAACCAGATAAATTTCTACTCTTGAGTTTAGGGCAGAATTTAGGGCTAAAAATATAACACATAAGTAGTAATTGAAACCATAAGTGTGGTTTTGGGTAATCTTATGCATGTGAATGGTTAAAAGAACATAGAACCAATGAAGAAGACAGAACATGTGAATATTTATGGAATGGGCAGAAAAATTGAGCCCACAAGTGAAACTAAGAAGTTTAGAGAAATAGGATGGAAATAGAAGAAGATCAAGTTACAGAAGCTGAGGAGATATTTCTTGCTTAAAGGAGAAAATGGTCAACAATGACAAGTAAAAGAAGTTTAAAAAGGTCTATTAAAAGGTGACTGTTCATCTTGGAAAAAAAAAACAAAACAAAGAATGAATTTGCACCGAAGTGGTAGCAGTAAATGTTTATTCCTCTCTAAAGCAGCTTGATTTTCATAAGTACAGAACTTGAATATAATTAAAAAAGAATGTGATAGAAAAAGTATTTTAAAAAAGGAAGAAACTTTGTTTCTTTAAAAAGAATAATCCTCATTGTGAAAAACCAAAGAGATAAAAGTATTAAATTAGTCCACATTATGATTTTTACAAGGGGTTTCAACAGAAGGGCAAGGAGTAGGAGGGGCACAGGAATAGTGCGAGAGTGATTGAATAACAGACTTTGGAATCTAGGCTAGACAGGGAAGACAGTGACTGTAAACAGAATCAGACAGATTAAAAGGAAATGGAGAAGTACAGGGCCTGAAGGTTTCCTAAGGACAAAGACTAGTTACATTAATGTTACAAAATTAAAATGATAGATCGTTATAAAGAGAGAGAGCAATGAACTGAAGTTTAATATTTTATATGTAATATAGTGCTAGGTGTTGATATATTTCAAGATGTAGTTATATGTGTCAAATACTAAATTAAAGTAAACATTAGAATTAAAGTCAAAAAATTATCTTGGATTGAGTCATCCACAAAGTCATTAATGTTTGCTTGGAAATTATTCCAATTAAAGTTTCAAAAGGTTGGACACTAAAAAGGCATTGCTAAATCAGTTTTATGTTGATCAACTAATAATGCCTTATATCTCTTAGAACTCACCCAAAAAAGAAAATTAGTTGAAAAATATTCACATACAATAGATGGAAATAGCCACATTCATTGAAACAGGTAAAAGGGGTGGAGACATGGAAAGGCACGGAGAGATGCAGAGATACAGAACGGTGTGGAGATGCAGAACAGGCACTCCTGCATGCATGTGTGGTGGATAAAAATTGGGAGATATAACTCGGGATTTAGGGATCCCAGCCCCAGACCAGACCATTCAGCCCAGGGTTCCAGTGCCAGCAATAAAGTCCGCATAATTTCTGGCTGTAAAAACCAGTGGGTACTGGGGAGGCAGAAGAAACTGTGGGATTCTCAAGAGACTCCTCTTAAAGAGCGTGCATAGACCCACTCCCCTGGGATTCAGCACCAGGGCAACAGCTGGAAGAGCACCAGTAGAGTAAGGGGAGAAAGTGAAACCAGCAACAGGGTGCACGCCAGGAGACAGCTTCCTCCTAGGCAAATCTCCAGAGGTCAAGCGTCGTCCCCTCTCCAAGCCCTCCCCACACTAAGCCACAGAGTAGGTACACGGGTTGCCCCACCCTGGTGATTACCTAAGGCTCCATTCCATCCAACTTACAGTGCGCCTTCCTACAATAGGCCACACTACTAAGATGGGGCCAAAGCAACTCTACCTGAAACACATAAACACAGGGAGGCTGCCAAAATAAGGAGACAAAGAAATATGGCCCAAATAAAAGAACAGAACAAAACTCCTGGGGAAAAAAAAAAGAAATAAAATGGAGATAAGCAAACTGTCAGATGTGCAGTTCAAAACACTGGTTATCAGGATGCTCCAGGAACTCATCAGTTACTTCAACAGCATAGAAAAGACCCAGACAGAAATGAGGTTACATTAAGTGAAATAAAGAAAAATCTACAGGGAACCAACAGTGGAGGGGATGAAGCTGAGAATCAAATCAATGATTTGGAACAGAAGGAAGACAAAAGCATTCAATCAGAACAGCAAGAGAAAAAGAATTAAAAAAAAAAAAAAAAGGAATGAGGATAGGCTAAAGAACATCTGGGACATCTTTAAATGTACCAACATCCAAATAATAGGGGTGCCAGAAGAAGAGGAAGAGGAAGAAATTGAAAACTTATTTGAAAAAATAATGAAAGAAAATTTCCCTAATTTGGTAAAGGAAATACTTGTACAAGTCCGGGGAGCACAGAGAGTCCCAAACAAGATGGACCCAAGCAGGACCACAACAAGACAAACAATAATTAAAAAGCCAAAGGTTCAAGATAAAAAGAGAAGCAATATAAAAGCAGCAGTAGAAAAGCAGATAGTTACCTACAAAGGAGTTCCAATAAGACTATCAGCTGATTTCTCAAAAGAAACTTTGCAGGCTAGAAGAGACTGGCAAGAAGTATTCAAAGTCATGAAAACAAGGACCTACAACCTAGATTACTCTATCCAGCAAAGCTATCTTCAGAATTGAAGGGCCAACAAAGTGCTTCCCAGACAAGGCAAAAATGAAGGAGTTCATCATCACCATATTCCCTTTAGAATTTCATATTCTAAAGGGAACTATATAAGAAAAAGAAGATTAAAATGATAGACATTAAAATAGCAATAAATTCACAACTATCAATAATTTAATACAAATAACAAACTAAGTAAAGAAACAGAACAGAAACAGAATCATAGATATGAAGAACATTTGGAGGGTTGTCAGCTGGGAAGGGGAAGGGGGAGAATGGGAGAAAAGGTGCAGGGATTAAGGAGGACAAATTGTAGGTACAAAATAGACAGGGGGAGGTTAAGAACAGTATAAGAAATGGAGTGACCAAAGAACTTGTATGCATGACCCATGGACATAAACTAAGGGGGGATTGCTGGAGGGAATGGGAGTACCAGGTAGAGCAGGACAAAGGGGGAAATTGGGACAACTGTAATAGCAATAATCAAAAAATATATTAAAAATAAATTAGCTTTGATGTAGTCTAATTTATTAATTTTTTCATTTATGCTTTCCGTTATGCTATCTAGTCCCTGCTGTAATGTTGGAAGTGGTGCCTCTGGGAGGTCATCAAGTCCTGAGGATGGAGCCTTACGAATGGGATTAGTACTCTTCTAAGAGGCCAGAGAGCTCACTCACTCCTTCCTTTTAAAAGCATCCTCACCAAAACCTACATAAACCTCATGCTGACACCACAAACTTGGACTTCCAGCCTCCAGGACAGTAAGTAATGCATTTCAGTTGTTAATAAGCCACCCAGTATTTTGTTATGGCAACCTGAACTAAGATAACAAGTGATTCTGATTTCAAAAATGAATTTAGTGCATGCATTTATTTTACAATAAACTAATTAGATATTAAAAATAAAAATAGAACTATCGTTTGATTCCATTTCTGGATATATATCTGAAAGAAATGGAATCGCCATCTTGAAGAGCTATCTGCATACCCCATCTTTATTCACTGCAGCATTATTTACAATAGCCAAGACATGGAAACAACCTAAGCATTTATCAGTAGATGTATGGATAAAGAAAATGTCACTCTCACACGTACATGCACCCCCACCAGAATATTACTCCTTTTTTGTACGTATGTATACAATTTTTACTGTATTTTTCTATTACCATTTATCCCTCTTATATGTCTTCCACTTTCACCTTCCCACACAATCACCATAGTGTTGTTCATGTCCATGAGTTCTTTTCCATTTCTCCTCAATCCCCGCACCCCCAAACCCCCTCTGCCCTTAAGAGCTGACAGCCTGCTTTATGTCTATGAACCTGTCTCTATTTTGCTTGTTAGTTTAGTTTGTTCATTAGATTCCATACAAGTGAGATCATATCATTACTTGTCTTTCTCTGACTGGCTTATTTCACTAGCATATTGTTTTCCCGGTCCAGTCATGCTGTTGCAAAGGGTAAATTTTTCTTTCTTTTAAATGGCTGAATAGTACTCCATTGTGTAAATGTACCAGAACTGTTTTATCCACTCATCTACTGATGGACATGGGCTGTTTAAAAATCTTGGGTATTGTAAATAATGTGGCAATGAACATAGGGATGCATACATTCTTTCGAGTTAGTGTTTCAGGTTTCTTTAAATGAATTCCCAGAAGTGGAGTCATTGGGTCGAAAGGCAGATCCATTTTTAATCTTTTGAGATATCTCCATACTGTTTTCCACAGTGGTTGCATCAGTCTGAGTTCCCACCAACAGCGCACAAGGGTTTCCTTTTCTCCACATCCTTGACAGCACTTGATTTATTGATGATGGCCATTCTGACAGGTGTGAGGTGATATCTCATTGTGGTTTTAATGTCCATTTCTCTGATGATTAATGACATTAACCATCTTTTCATTTGTCTTTTGGCCCTCTGTGTGTCCTCTTTGGAGAAGTGTCTATTCAGGTCCTTTGTCCATTTTTATGTTTCTGTGTATGTGTTGAGTTTTATAAGTTCTTTATAAATCTTGGGTATTAACCACTTATCAGATGTATTGGTGAATTGTTCTGCCATTCAGTGGGTTGTCTTTTCACATTGTGAATGTTTCCCTTTGCTGTGCAAAAACTTTTTAGTTTGATATAGCTTCATTTGCTTTTTTCTTTTCCCTTCCTTGAGTATATAAAAAAAATGTTGCTATGAGAACAGTCTGAAATTTTACTGCCTATGTTTTTTTCCAGCTTTTTATGGTTTTGAGACTTATAATTTAAGTATTTAACCCATTTTGAATTTATTCTTGTTTGTGGTGTAAGAAAGTAGTCTAGTTTCACTTTTTGCATGTTTCTAATTTTCTCAACACCATTTAGTGGGTCTTTAGCCCATTCTATGTTTTTGCCTACTCTGTCAAATATTGATTATAAAGGTATGGGTTTATTTCTGGGCTCTCTATTCTGTTCCATTGATCTGTGTGTCTGTTTTTAGGACAGTAGCATGCTGTTTTCATTACTATGGCTTTATAGTATAGTTTGATATCAGGTAGTATGCTTCCCCCAACTTTATTGTTCTTTCTCAGGATTGCCGTTGCTATGCAGGGCCTCTTGTAGTTCCATATATATTTTTGAAATATTTGTTCTAGTTCTCTGAAATGTCATTGGTATCTTGATAGGAATTGCACTGAATCTATAGATTGCTTTGGTTAGTGTGGACATGTTAATCATGTTAATTTTTCCTATCCATGAACACGGTATATGCTTCTACTTATTTGTATCTTCTTCTATTTTTTTCTTCATTGTCTTACAATTTTCCAAGTACAGGTCTTTCACATTCTTTGTTACTAGGTCTTTTATTCTTTCTGAAGCAGTTGTGAATGGAATTGTTTTCTTAATTTCCATTTTTGATAGTTTATTATTGGTGTATAAATATGTAGCTGATTTCTGGATATTAATTTTGTATCTGCTGATTTACTGAATTCATTTATCAGGTCTAGTAGTTTCTTGGTGGAATTGTTAGGGATTGCTTCTTTTTAATAATCACTTGTAATCTTATATTCAGGTGTCTAGTTTTATAGTGTCTTTTTTGGGGGCAGGGAAAAATTGGGACATACCTTTAGGAGACCATTGACCCTAACTGATTTATGACTGAATAAGTTAAAGTTACTATCAATCGGAAGTAATGTATAACTGATGGAGTTATTTTGGTCGTTAAACTGAACAGGTAAGCCTACCTTTACAAAATCCCTGACTTCAATGAAAAAAATACATATATACATAAAATACAGCTAATATGTACTGATTTCTTATAAGCCAGGAGAAGATTTAAGTATATTGCTTATAGCAATTAATTTAGTCTCACCACAACCCAAAGAGATAGTTCATTTTTGACAGCCCACTTGTTTATTATGTATGTATGTATGTGTATATGTAATGGTGATTTTAGTTGTATAAAATGTAAAAAGTATGAGAGAATATACAGAGAAAGGTCTTCCTTCAATCTCTATCTTCCATCTGCCCAGTTCCCAACTCCCTTTGCCCTTTGATAGTAACCATTGAGCCTAAGTCTTTCTGAGGAAAGACTCTTTAAGAATATTTTCTAATATTCTTTGGAAATATGACTGTTTAGGGTTCTATCTCTATATATGAGATTTATAAAATATTTCTTTTGTAAAGATTATTTATTTTTAGAGAAGGAAGGGAGGGAGAAAGATAGGGAGAGAAACATCGAGTGATTGCTTCTTGAGCACCCTCTACGGGGAACCTGGCCAGCAACCCAGGCGTGTGCCCTGACTCAAACTGGCGACCCTTTGGTTCACAGGCCAGCACTCAATCCACTGAGTCATACCAGTCAGGGCTGTTTCTTGTATGTAGTGTTTTCATTGTGGTTTCCTTTTTTTTTTTTTTTTTTTAATTAACGCAACAATAGAGATTATTTTTGCTCTTTAAATTTCCAAGTGGAGGAGACTTTTCTTTCCAATACTGTCAATTTCTAATCTTACTAAATAGTGATTAAGAAATTAGGGTATTAGGAATACCCTAATAAAAGTGAATTTGGGAGCATGACAGTGAGTAGGCAGATGGTGGCCATAAGATGCAGCGTATGAGAGGAGAACCAAAAAACTGGAATTACTTTCTGGAGGACGGGCCCCTTGTAGTACAAGGCTTCCCCTGCTAGATGAGTGTTCTAGGAACCCATCTGTAACATTGTAGCAGCTGGTGGTGGTATGAGAAGCTGTGTTCGGCTTTTGTGAATTTTTTTTGAAGACTCTTCAATGCATTTGCCCATTTCGTGATGGGTGATTTATGAGTACACCTGCCCTCGCTGTGCTGAGCCTTCAGCAGTTTTGGACCAAAAACAGCATGACCTCCGTGCCCCACCCTCCATATTGACCTGATCTCACCCTAAGCGGCTTTGTTTCCTTGCATGAAAATAGGCCTCAAAGGGAAACATTTTGCTGATGTGGAAGAGGTGAAACAGAAAACAGCAGAAGCACGACAAGGCATCAAAATCAACAGGTTCAAAAACTGTTTTGAGCAGTGGAAAAAATGTCTCATTAGGTGTATTGCATCAAATGGAGAGTACATTGAAGGTGACTGAAGTTTAAACACCTAAGAATAAATACACGATATTTTATAAATAAACTCCAGGGGTCTTCTGGGGTCCTCCCTCATACATTAACTGCATAAGCTTCTAAAACTCAGACTCTGTAAAAGGCAGGCGTGTGGCTAGTTTTTAAAGATGGTTCCACCCAAACCACATCTCTATATACATCCTTTTGTGGTCCCGTCTCATTAAACCTGACGACAGAATGAGAGGCAGAGCTGACGGTGCATGGCTTTATGACTTCTTATGAACATAAGTCAAGAAGCCGCCTTGCCACTACCCTGTGGTTGCTCTGGGGGAATCCAGCCATGAAACAAGTAGCCCAACCACCTAGTAAGAACATGCTGTGAAGAGGTTGGCCTCACAAAGGGGCCACACAGAGAGAGAAATGTCCAGTCCGGCTATCTCAGTTAAGGCCTCAGGTATGTGTGTGAAGAGACGTCTTTGCGTCCAACTCAGGCCTTCCAGTGACATCACTACTGGTTATCCTCCAATTCTTGCTGCGTGAGGGAGCTGGGCAGCTGAGCCCAGGCAGCTGACCAAACCTCAAGAAATAATTACATTTTTAAGTCATTCACTTTAAAGGTGGTTTGTCGCACAAGAATATGGAATAATGGGAACAGCAGGAAATTAAGGAAGGACATGGACAGGAAGGTGACCCCTCTTCCCATTCCCTAAAAAATTAAAAAGGGAAGTAAAAGTGGAGGGTGTTGGCTTTTTCACTTCAGATTAGCTAAACTGATGAGAGGAAGGGGAGTACAGACGAAACTGAGTGTTTTAAAATAGTGATGTGGGTTTGGAATTGGTATCATCGCGAATGGGAATAAGAGTTATGTTATGGGTTCAACTGAAAAGCAACAGTTTGCCTTCATACCACCTACTCTGTTAAGTTGGTTGCTCTTAGTTGTTAAACTCACTCACAAGAGGGAAATCAAGGATCTATGAGTATAAAATAACTCAGAAAGTTAAATGGACAGTGAAACAACTCAAAATGAAGGCAGCATTGGAGATGGAGAGGAAGGTGAGTCTGGGGCTCAACTCTTCGACTGGTGTCAAAAAGGTCAACGCATCACAAAACTGAGGAGAGAGTAGAGGGTGGTAGAATCACGTGGTATGATACGCAAACGTTCTGCCAGGAAATAGAAGTATATCATAGTCTCTGCCATCTGTTTTTAAAGAAAGCTTTAATTTTATTGAAGGAAAGCATTTTTAATGCATAACAGCAAATTAACTTCCTTAATAGTTTATATTACCAATAGTTATTATGAGAGTTTTATATTTAATACTATTACATGGAGCAGTTGGGGTGGGGTTGGTGGCACTCAAGTTTGTGCAGTATAATACGCATATTTGGACTTAGGCAAATAAAGTAAGAACTTTCCTGACATTTTCTTAATCAAAATAGAGAAATATTGCTGAAGGCTTCTACAATGAGTATCATTATTTAAGAGTCAATCAAGAAACAAAAAGTGTAAGTTTCAGACATTTAGGTTTGGGTTTAATATAAGGAAGAATATTCCAGTGGTTAAGATCTTTCCTTTGGGCTGCCTCAGGAGAAGATGATTTTCCCATCAAACTGGGTAGTGATGTTAGAAAGGTTATTCTGCCAGGAGAGTCGAATCCCTTAAAAATTGATAAATTTCAACCATAAAATGTCTGTGAAATTTAATATAACAATTTCCAGGTATTCTATTTATGAGCCACATCTACAAAAAAATGTCACAGGGATGTGATTCTTCCTATTAGGGGCTCTTGTGGAAGATATGAAGCAATATATTTACCCAGTCCTGCCCATAGGCCCCAATACCTCAGTACATGCCCAACACCTGCCCTATTCAAGAAGCTCCTTCCAGCTTCAGTGTGCAGGGAGGGGAACCTGCTGCTACCTCCACGATTGCCAGCTTGCCTATAGTGTTTTCCCATGACTGGGGAGATGTCCCAGTCACTCCCAGTTTGACTGATACAAGTGTCACTGGTGCTTCCAGAGGCGCCTCCAGCGTAGACCAACTCAGCAAAGCAACCGGTGCCGTTGTTGGAAAACCAAACCCTCTGGCAAGAATGCACGTGGTATGCACTCAAGTCACTTGCAGGCTCTGGGCACCAATTTGAGTGATGACCTCATGTCTTAGACCCATTTTAGGCAGTTTCCACAGAACAATTGTTCTTAAAGTCTGTGCAAGTCTAGAGAAATACATTCACTTCCTTAGTCCAAGATGGTGAGATCTCTCTACAAACTGCATTAGGCTTTCTCACTCCATTTGCCCTCCTGCCACAGGTGCCTGCCCACCCCTATCATGTCACAGAGCCAGTTTCTCTCAATGGAATTAGTGACGTACCCTCGCACCAATTCTTTCCTTCTTCTTTCATTTGGGAGGGGAGTGGAGCAGTTGGGGTGGGATCGGTGGTGGTGCTTATTTCTCTGATAGCTTTTTTGATTCTTTGAGTTTTAGGGCAATTATGTGGATTGCTATTTCACAGGAAAAAACAGCAAAAGAGCCATGTTTATCACTGGAATTACACTTTTAGATCTGTATGATATTGCAAATATTTTCCCCTAAAACCTCCCGTAGTGCATGGTTTCACATTTCTTTTTAATTGTTTTATTTCTAGCATTCTAATTAAGTTCTACCAACTCAAGAAAGTCCCGAGTGAATGTGCAATATATGTTCTTCTTGGAGGGCATTTGATGGGAGAAACTATTTACAACTGCAGACTCAAACCCAGCACTTAAGCGCTGCAGGGGTCTGTGGTGAGGAGAAATGAGCTGTTTGCATATTATCAGGCACATTTCACCTTGGAATGTCACTCACTATAACTTGTGGGCAGTGTCTTTAAAAACACAGGTACATTTTTTTGAAGTAAGTGTTAAAAGAGCACTAATATAGTTATTTTGCTAGTGTATTAATTTTGTGTTCATCTAGCATTAATACTTTTCCTTTTCTTTATTTAAATCACCTATACAACATTGCTCTTCTGTTTTATCTTTAAGAAGAAATGATCTGAAAGTACTCATATCACCTAATTCAAGTGTACAAAATCAGAAGTTATACAACTGGAGGAGAGTTAGAAACTATTTGCTTTTTCAAGAGGGTAAATGAGAAGTTACACGAGCTGGCTACAGACCCAGAGACGGTTTTTACTTTTTCTTTCCATACATAGATCATCAGCTCTCCCGCCCCTACTGACGTGCTTTGTGCAATATTCTTAGAAGTTTGTAATAGAGACAAAATGGTTTTATCAAACTCAGTAATAACTGATTAGAACTGGGAATTCAATTTTCTTGAAGCAAATTTCAAAGAAATATTGAGTCCCTTTCAAATTAACAAAATTATATATTTGCTTTTAAAATGGCCATTTTCAAAATTCAAAAATTCTAAATGAGTATTCAGAACATGGTACTCCTTAAAAATGAAAGACGAAGTTTTACTACTTAGTTATATCTTTTGCCTTTTCAAGTAGACATTTCTAATGGGAAAAACTTGAATGCATACGCTACCAGGAAGATTAATTTTCTTTCTCCTCACAGATGCCATGGTCCTTCAGACATTCACAACTTTTTCCTGGCAGAGCTGCCCCCTACAGCAAACGTTTACGTGGTCTGTTCCCCGCTTTTGGCCAGGTCTCTCTAGAGCTGCTTTCCAGGAATCTTTGGAATTAAAACCATATCTTCCTTGTTTCTTTTTATTCTTCCTTCAGTTAGTTATTCTTTTTCTTCTCTGCACATAACTACTGAATATGCTGTCTCACATATCAGTGTGACTTTTAAAAGAAAAAACGTTTTAGTTCCACGTGTCAGACTATCTTTAAGCCTCATGAATTAAAGCTATATGACCATAACAAATTTCACACTTTTACTAGAGATTTTAAAACTAGTATTCCTGTTTAACAGTTTAATTGATCTATAATTGCCATGCAATGAACTGTATTTAAAATATGCAATTAAGTTTAAGTATATGAGTTTACCTATAAAAACCATCACTACAATCTAGATAATGAAGATAACCTTTACCCCTCAAACTTCTTTCATGCGTGTTTTTAATCCTTCCCTCCCCCTCCCAGGCAACCATTGACCTACTTTCTGTCAAAATAGATTCATTTGTACTTTCTAGGATTTTATATAAATTATATAGTATGTACTCTCTTGTCTAGCTATTTTCATGCAATGTAATTACGAGATTCATCCACGATGTAGCATGTTTAAATAGTTCATCTGCTTTATTGCTTAGTATTCAATGGAATGCCATTTAGTGATTGACATTTGAGTGGTTTTCAATATTGGGCTATTGGAACTAAAGTTGCTATGAGCATTCATGTACAAACATTTGTATGAACATATGCTTCTGTTTTTGTTATCGGTGAATACTTAGGAGTGCAATAACTGGATTATATGGTAAAAGTATGTTGAGCTTTTTAAACCTTCAAACTGTTTTACCAAGTAGTTTTTGTCATTCTACATCCCCATCAGCAAGTAGTGCATGAGTTCCCCTTCATCCACATTATTAGCAACATGTGGTAGGCTGGGACTTCCATTCAAATTCAGTTTGGCCTTTCTTCGAGACACGTACTAATATCTCGTCATGGTTTTTGCCTCTCTCTAATGACTAGTGACATCAAGCACCTTTCATACTCTGCCTTGACTGATAATGGGACCAGTGTGGCTTTGATGTCTTCACAAATATCCAGGGCCTCTAACGCACACGCCTGGACTAAGTGAGAGCCACAGAACTCATCTAATGGGAAACCCCGGATATGCATAACTATCCCGTCAATCCAGCTGATAAAGGTGAAATAAAACAATATGTAGATGAAAATAGCACTATAGATCAAGGGAAAAGATACAGTGAAAAATTCAAAAGAAAATCATTCTTTAGATATCATTTACTATAAGGACCAGAAGAATTTCTTTTTGAAAACTGCCAGATTCTCGATAGTACTTAAAAGAGGAATGATCAGAGTCAGACAGGAGCAGAAAACCATGCGTCTCTTCTCCTGGTTTTCTGCTCCTGTTCTCCTCTGATCATCCCATTAAATGAGTTGTCTCTTTCTCCCTCCAACAAACTAGGCACGGAGTTGGAAGAGGGAATTTGCTCTCCATGATTCCTCTACCCCACTGTCCCCAGGTTAGACACGTTTTTGATAATGCACTGAAGGGCTTTAAGTACGAATATCAACGATCTGGAAAACATTAGAACGTTGACTCTTACTGGATAGTAGCAACGGAAAAGCCATCCTGACAGTGAATTAGTGAGCTCGTTGGCTACAGACCAAGTGTGAAGAATGAGGAGAACTCATCTCAGGAAACTCCAAGAAACTGAACATGTAGTCTCATCTTCACAAACCCCAGCTATCCCACATTATTTCAAGCATTTACTTCATATACTGGAAGGTATTTTTGTTGTTGTTGTTAGAAGCATGGAGGGGGGGAAACAGACTTCAGAAAAACAACATAAATTTCTCCACTATTATTTCCACATTCCTTGTTGACTTACAAGCCTCTCCTGCAATAAATAATTTACTGCAATAAAAAATTTACTACACTAAAACTATCATTAAGGTCACTGAAAGAATAAATCATCACGTTTTACACAGTATGCCTAGCTAACCAACTTTACTACTTGGATTTTATTTGCTGGGTGATGGGACACGCAAGGCAGTTAGAGGAAGCAGGCATTACTGAATGAAAATTAAAAAATTCCTGCAGCAAGCCGCCAGGACTGAACATGACCTTTGGGAAACAAATCAAGTAGTCTCATAAAAGTTGCGCTTCAAGCTACATCAGAGTTATCTTCATGGACAAAACCTCCAGTGTGATCTTTGACAATACGTACCCCTGACTCTCAAAGAGAGGAACAGGATGTAACGCCAGCTTGTTAACAACCTTCAAAAACAACGTGGACACTTGCACATCATTCTGTGTCCCCAAATACTCACAAAAACGCCAAAAAAAACTGTTTAGCTTTGTGTCTTTTATACGTATGTAATGTATCAGGTCTATTGGAAGAGCTTAGATAAGCATTTAATAACTGTAATTTAAACAATAATGCAAATAAACCATTATCGAATTATTAAAAGGAAATTATAGATATGTCATAAACTGCTTTGTGAAACTTACCTCCATTTCAAAGAATTATTGCTTAATGTTAAGATATTATGTAGTTTTAAAATACAATAAAATAATCATTTCAAAACAGTATATCTTGAGAGAGAAAAATTATAATTTCTAAACCTTATGTTATTCATACTTAGAATACAATAAAAGGGAGAACATTTTTGAACTGGAATGATAATTTAATAAAATGTTTTCCTAATCATAACTTTCAATTATTATTCTCCAAACACTTCACTCAACCTTCATTTATCATTTGTGACTTTTTAGTTACAGTTTCCAAATATTATTGATTAGTCAATATTTGTTGTGCTCCTAATATATATTTTAAGGGCTGTGCTACTTATGGCCGGAGGTATAAGATGGCTACAATATCCTTTATTCCTGCCATCAAGGATCAAGTACACATACTATCTGTACCTGTGACTCTAAAGCTAAAAGGAAAGAAAACAACCACTGCGGTTGATCTTATGAACACAGGAAGCCAGAGAATTGGCAGGTTTACATCCATGATGCTACCAAGCCACTGAGACTGTTGCTTGGATTGGAGTGAAAAGAATAAGGAGTCCTGTTGTAAAATCTGTTGGAGAGCAGGATGACAGCTAGTGGGCGGGGCGGGAGGAGCGGGTTAGGTGGTGGAGGGATTGAACAAAAAAGAAAAGGGACTCATGGACATGGATAACTGTGGTAATTGCTAGGGGCAGGGGGTATAAGGAGACTAAAGGGTAATGCAAAAAATTTACAACAAAGATTACATTAAAAAATAATATTTAAAAACATTTTAGGGAAGCCAGGAATTGACAATGACCTCAATTTAACTCATGTCTTCAGGATTTTCTTTTTCTTTTCATTAGAACTGTGTCTTCATGCTCAATATGCAGAATAACATCTATTGTTTCACTGGTGTAAGGATTCTGAGATTTCTTTATGGTGACTCAAAGCAGGTGGGTAGAGAGAATGAGCTGGGACCTTATTTAGATGGACATTAGGATGAAGCTGGACTAGAAAACAATTTAGATCCTATGACACAATATTGAATTAGAGCAGAAGGATCAGGCATGGTGCTCACGGGAGGTAGTGACCAAAGTCACTCTTCTGGGAATCAAAAGACAGTGATTGAAGCATGACAGCGTGCCCAGTAGTCTGAGGCAGGCATTGTCCATTCCTGAGCATCCCAGCCTCAGATGCCAATCAATCTGAGAATCAGAGGAAATTCTCCCTGGACCAGGAGACTAGCAGGAACAAGGGAGGGGAGACACATCCCCAGGCATTGAGTGACAGCAAGAAAATGCTCTCCTGGGCTGAATGATGAGGTGGGACTTCAGATTAAGGACGAGCGCAGAATCCTGTACCTCTAAATCAAGCCAAAACATGGGCAAGTGAAGAGGCTTTCAGGTGTGTGAAAGTAGCTTGGGGAGAAGGGTAGAGAGGTAAAGTGTTGTGGGGCCTGATGTTTACATAACTTTGAGGCCTCCTTTAAACAAAAAAATATATAAATATACACACAATTATGAATACAAAAAGTTAGGATTCTTCTCAGAAACTTGAAAGGTGTCCGTGCAAGTAGGGCTTTGTAGTTTAAACTTATTAGCTTTATAGCTGCACAGGAACCGGGGGGGGGGGGTGAAAGAAATAATGCGATAACTTTCTTGTTGTTCCCTGAAGCACCCACCAGTTTCTATACTAAATTTGGTAAAGTGCGTATTTTCTGCTCTGTCTGAAGGGCATGGGAATCAGAGTGGACCTGACTTTCGACTTCTGTGATCAGAGGTCAACCATGGAAATGTGGAAAGGATGGAATTGGAAAAAATGAAGCAGGAAATTCACACAGGAAACTTTCACTTGCAAAAGTGAAATGAAATTATTGATTTCCTTTGCCAAATTTCAGAAGATAACATTGTGTATCAGAAAATAGTTACATGAGCATGTATGCATTTTTGAGTATTATTTTTATATAAAGTGTATAAAAGTGTAAGGGATAAAACCAAGAGAGGAGTAACATTCAATAGTTGACAATATTTAAAAAAAATGTATAACTGAAAAACATGCAATAACCACAATATAGGCAGTAAAGAAAAAGGGTAATCATTGTCAGCCCAGATACATCCATTTTAGTTTTTGTTCATTATTCTCAGGTTTTTCAAATTAGTATCTTTGCTTACATCATCCTGTGTCCTGTGAACTAGAGGAGAATCTTCCTGAGCGTTACAACACACCTCTGCTACTTATTCACTAACTCCTAAACTGCACCCTCCTTCCTTTGACCCTGGTTCAAGCTGCATTTCATGCTTTAACCACCATTGCCGTCCCCGCTGCTAATTGTTTAACAGCTAGTGCAGACCTTGATTTCATTAATGGAAGTGCAATGCCCAGAATACAGGTGTTAATAGCCCCTCTCTACCCTGGACTGGGTAGACCACATGTAGATCACTGTGTTCATACTCAGAAACACATTTTATAAGGGTCATTGACAAATGGAATTACATTCATTGAAAGAGGGATTATCAGGATGCTGAATGCCAAATGAGGGACATTAAAGAAATTGAGGGTCTTTAACCTTGAGAAGAAAAGCCCTGGAATGAAATGGGGAGACCTGACGGATCCCATCAATTACCTGAAGTTTTGTCACGTGGGAGAGGCATTATTAGGCTGGTTCTATCTAGCTCAATCATTAGGCGTAAGTTCCTGGGAATCAAGTTGCTGCTCAATATAAGTGAACTTTTCTAACCAAGAAGGCTGCCTGAAATTTTAATAAGCTCTCTGTTCCCACCCCTGAGAGTGTTCAAGCAGAGACTGGAATACCACCTGGCAGATGTGCTTAATTGGGAGATAAGTCAAATTGGCTGGAGTCACCAACTCAGATGTCTTCAAAGGCTCAGGCAGGTATGTGAGAGCAGAGTTAATATGGGGGTGTAAAACATATGGCACGCCAGAGAGCGAAACATCCAGCCGCAGCCCCCAGCTGACCGCAGTCCCATTATATTTGAAACATTTAGAATACACACACACAGGTACAGTAAGCAGGTCATATTTGGCCTACAGACACCAGTCCATGACCTTGAAACTATGTCATTTCTGAGATGTCTCTTAAGGTTACGATCCCTGCATTTTAGAACTATGTTCAGTACTGTGCCCTAGGGATTATAATATTTTTATGTTAGTGACCATGAATAACTATGCCTATTTTAACTTGAACTAAAACTGTATCATTTGTAGGATTTCACTGATATTTAACCTTTTTAGAAAAAAAAAAACTTCTATAAGTTGGAATGTATTTCCATTTTTTTCTCATCTCCACCCCCAAACTCAAGGTGAATTAATAATTACCAGGTGTCACCCTGACTGGCGTGGCTCAAGTGGTCGAGAGTCTTCCTGCAAAACAAAAGGGTTCGATTCCCAGTCAGGGCCCATGTCTGGGTTACGCTAGCCTGGTCCCCAGTTGGGGTGCATGTGGGAGGCAACCGATGGGTGTTTCCTTCCCTCCATTGTTCCCTCCCTGCCCTTTCTCTAAAAATTAAGTAAAATCTTTACAATAAAAGAACTAAAAGGTGTCCTTGTCAGTAGCATTGAATATCATTACAGATGTGAGTAAACAGGATCCTTAAAAACTGAGAATTTGAATGCATTCTTTTTCAATAGTATTTCACAGTAAGTGTCCAACCGATAACTAATATGGAAAAAGGAGATTAAAATTAATACCTGGGATGTAAATAACTGTGCTTTTTTGCCCAGATAGAGAAAAATCCTTATCTTTGTTTCAAATAGCTAAACATAAATAAATGTCTACTTTTGACTATTTAAAAAAATTTTAACTTTTCTATTTTTAAATTAAATTTATTTGGCATTTTTCATGAAAATAGAACAAAACATCTTCAGATTTGTAGGGAACCACAAAGAGCCCAGATAGCCAAAGCAATCCTGAGAAAAAAGAATAAAGCCAGAGGTGTACTCCCTGACTTCAAATGATGCTATAAAACTACAATAATAATAATAATAAAAAAAACCTACTGATGGAATTGGCAAAAATAGCATGATACTGGCAGAAACACATACATGCAAACCGATGGAATAGAATTGAGAGCCCTAAAACAAACCCACACATTTATGGGCAACTGAGTTTTGACAAAGAAGCCAAAAACATACAATATAGAAAGGAAAGCATCTTCAATAAACAGTGTCGGGAAAACTGGAAAACCACATGCAAAAGAATGAAAATACACTGCTATCTGACACCATACACAAAAATTAACTCAGAGTGTATTAAGAATATAAAATCTGAAACAAAATACATAGAAGAAACATAGATACTAAACTTATGGACCTTGGTCTCAGAGGGGTATTGGTGAACTAGACCCCAAAAGCAAGGGAAGTAAAACAAATACGATGAATGGGACTACATCAAACTTCTGCACAGCAAAAGAAAACACAACAAAACAAAAAGATAACCAACCGGATGAGAGAAGATATTTGCTAACAATGATGATGAGGGGTTAATATTTACAATATATAAAGAAAAGTCAGTTTTGACCTATATTTTATAAAACAGTTCAAATGATAGGTTTTCCATATGTAAGTAGTCAGATCATAGACAATAAACTGAACATCAGGCATTTTATATGTATTTGTCAGAATGATTTATGTGGAAAAATAACCTTAGGTATACAACAATTTGTCTCTTGTCTAATAGACCACTGCGTTGGTCTCTGAGAAGGAGGGCCTGGCAGATGCACTGAGATGTGGGATTGGATGAAAGTGGCATTTTGAATTGATGTGGGATTGGATGAAAGTGGCATTTTGAATTGACAGTTAACTAGTAAAAATAACTAATGACTGAAGAGGAGGAAAGTAATTGGAAATAGGAGTGAGCTTAGAAATTTAGCTTTGGACCTGTTGAGTTTGAAGCTTCTCTGGGATGCTCATGTGTCTACTCAACAGATGCACATAGATGTTTCTAGAACTCAGGGGAGATACTTGCACTAGAGCTTTAAGTTTTGAAGTCTAGATGCTATATAAAGGCCAGCAAAGTGGAAAAGCCTGCATAAGAGCAGATCTAGTGAAGAGAGAATGAAGAGAAACCCTGAGAAAGCTGTGCTAGTCAGACGTGGGTGAGTTAAGGGTGCCTGAAAAAAAGCAGGGGAGTGGAGGGTGGAGCTAAGAGCCCCAGGAAAGTTGTTGCATGGAATCCAAGTTTCAAGAACAAGAATGTGAGCAATAAAACCAAATGTCATGAAGGAAAAATGTCCTGGGGTGTGAGCAGCCCTGGTGATTTTGGCCAGAGAAGTTTTCAGGGCAGTGAAGAGTCTGAACCTCAATTAGAGGTGATTAAGAAGGGGCGCACAAGTCTCCAGCCACTCATCATGAGTTCTTTAGTGCCTCTTGTGCTGTAATCTCCTGCATATATTATAGTTTTATTTTTCAAAAGTATACAACACCTCTTTCAACACTTTTAGGTAATACACCTTGTCTTTTTCCTTCTCTGCTTGGGTAGGCTCCTCAAATTTTTGTACTAGCTCACCTCTTCTTCTTCAGCTTCTTCTTACCTTTCTACCTATTTGTTGCTATCCATCCCATAGGAAAATGAAGGATATACAAAAATATTCAAAACAAACATTGAAATACAATTTGGTGAACCCCTAAAACATCCTAAACAGAGGGAGGATTAAATACATTATGGTATATTATAAAGTATGTGGCTATTAAAAATGAATGACATAGAACTGTACTTACAGTTCTACACAGAAGGAACTTAATATGTTGATAAATGTAAAAAGCAAATTTAGGAATAATGTTATATGATACTATTTTTAAAATATGCATAAATATCTACCTATACATTCATTCATCTATATATTCATGCTTTAATATGTAAACAGGTACAAAAAGATATAATCTAAACTGCTAACAATTTCTTGCTAGTTGAATGTTTATTGCACAAGTATCACTTCCATATTTTATATAATTTTTTCAAAGTATCTTCACATAATTTGTTTCAGTATTATGCTTATTTACTCATTAATATACTGTAACAAAATTGAGACTGCTTTCTTTCTTCCATTCCTAGCTTACTAAGCTTTATCAAGTGGGTATTTTATTTTTATTCACATTTCTTCGGCTGCTAATTTGACTCCTCAATATTATTCCTACAGAAATACATGTATTAGGATATATATACACAAAATATTTTTGTCATAGTTAAAGTTAAAAGGAAATACCCAATTAGTCAACAATGGAGAGAGAGTTAAATCATGGCATGTGGACATAATGAGGTATGCAGCTGTCAAAAAGGAGCCTTTTTTCAATTTTTGTCTATGGTTTTGTTCATTTAACAAACTGATACACCCGTTTGCTTATATTTTCTTTTGCATCTTTGTATCTTATCCATATGTAAAATTAGTCTATCATTTTTGCTGTTATCTTTCATTACTAGGTTGTATTATTAGAATTAATCTGATCTCATCAAAGTGTAGGCATCTTTTGTTGTTTTCCCATAATTCTGAATTCCATTACACTATATACAAATTATCTTTTCTTTTAAAATCATGAAAGAACTGGCTGAAAAGCCATTTCATCCTGGGTGTTTTGTGACCCTTAGTTTTAATGCCTTTTCAATTTGCTCAGTAGTAATGGGGGAAGAAGAGAGGACTCTGTAGAAAGTTGAATAGATTTTGCTTTTGGAGGGGGCTTCATTTAAGTAAAAGCCTTGAAGTGAAAAGAACATTGTGACATCAAGCCAAGAATGAGGGTGATCTTGCTTCTGGAGAGGAGAGGGGAGTGAATGGACAAAGGGAAGATGGCAGGTAGAGCCTCAGAAGAACAGCAGAAGCGTCCTGGTGACTAGAAGCTTCAGTTCGGGCAACATCTGGGGTCTCTGGGCAAAAGAAGGCTTGGAGAGCACTAGGTAGTCTCAAAGCTCCCAAATTTAAGACAAAATTACTTTTGCTTTGCTAACAGTGTCTATGAGAATCCTGCTTATTCAAAATGTCAAAAAGTAGAGATTTGGGACAAAACCTCGAGTAGTTTGAAAGAATCAGTGACTGGGCCTCAAATCCTCTCCAATTCTGAGGGCCTGTTGAGTGGCCACTCCTTCCAGAAGCCATCTCCACTGACCATGGGGATCTGTCCTTCCTCTTAAAACCAGCTCTTAGTAACACATAGTTGCTCAATGGTATTTTTTCAACAGATATTTTAAATAATTTTAGTTTTAGAAAATTCGCAGGAGGTTCAGAAAATGCATACACAGTACTTCCATTTCCCTCTAATGTTAATGTTTTATAATGACTGGCACAAAACTATAATTAAAACTACAGACTATATTCAGATTTTACCACTTGTTCCATTAATGTTCTGTCTTTCAGGATCAAATGTAGGTTGACATGTTGCATTCAGGCATGTCTCCTTGGTCTCCTCTAATCTGTGGCAGTTTCTCTTTTCCTTGCTTTTAATAATCTCAAGAGTGTTGAAGAGTATTGGGCAGATATTTTGTAGAATTCCCTTCCATTAGTATTAGTCTGCTGCTTTCCCACCATTTCAGTGAAAGCATACAAAAAATATCACAGAGGTAAGATGGCCTTCTGCTATGGACTCAATGTTGTATCCCCCTAACCCCAAATGCACATGTTGAAGCCCAAATCCCTAGTTTGACAGTATTTGCATGGGGAGTCTTTAGAAGATAATTATGCCCTAAGAGTCAAGCCCTCATGAATGGGGTTAGTGTCCTTACAAGAAGTGACTGCGGTCACAAAGGATTTTCAGAGTAGTGCAACTATTCTTCGTGATACTGCAATGGTAGATACGTGTCATTATACATTTGTCCAAACCCATAGAATGCACAACACCGAGAGTGAATTGTACATCGATTATGAACTTTGAGTGCTAATGATGGGTCAATACAGGTTTATCAATTGTTGATAATGAGGGTGGATATTGATAATGAGGGTGGCTATGCATACAAGTATTTTAGGGCAGGGAGTATAGGGGAAACCTCTGTGCCTTCCTCTCAATTTTGCTCTAAACCTAAAACTAAAACAGTCTTTAAAAAGAAGAGATGAGAGAGATAAGCTCTCTCTCTGCCATGTGAAGGTACTGTGAGAAAACTGCTCTCTGTAAACCTTGAAGAGGACCCTCACAAGACACTGAACCTGCAGCACCTTAATCTTGGACTTCCCAGCCTCCAGAACTATGAGAAATAACTGTTCGCTGTTTAAGCCACCTGGTCTATGGTAAGTTGTTATAACAGCTTGAGCTGACTAAGAGACTTTCTTGTAAGATACCAGGAGTACATGATATCAGCATAATTGATAAAACTATATAACTATCACTGATGATGTAAACCTTGATCTCTTGGTTAAGGTAGAGATTTATAGGTTTTGTCACTTCAAGTTCACTGTTTTTCTCTTTTCATACTTACTATTTATAGGCTAGTCATTAAATCCAGCCCACACTCAAGGGGAGAGAAATTAAGCTCCATCTCCACATATTTGAAATTCTATATGGAAGATTTGTCCCTCTATTCATTCATTCATTCATTCAATCAGTAAACTATTTATATGAGTATAGTCTCATGGATACTTACTTTATTCAATAGGTTACAATCAAATATTGTCATTATTATGTTGCTCAAAGTTAAAGTTCTTTTAACAAGTCCCCTGGGTGCGTTTGTTAATTGTCCACACCCCTTCCTCAAACATGAGATAGTCCCAGCTCTCCTACCACCAGACTATAAACTCCTGGGCCCAGACAATGCTGTGTAGGGCCCCTTGGTTTTCCTCCATTACATTTCGCATAGATCACTGAGTAGCGTAAATATTTATCAAATACCTCTTGAGAGGTGATAAGTATAGAGAGACATGGAGACAGATCTGTCCTTCTACTACAAGGTAAATCTATATGAAAATCATTTTAGCCAGATAATTTTGTGCCCTGATCTTATAGGACAAAGGGTGGGATGGAGGGGGTGGGGTCAGAAATGTGAGAGAAATCAAGGGCAAATAAAGCACAGTTAAGGGAAAAATGAAGACATTTTCAAGACAATTTTCACTTGTGAAGAGCTGTTTACATCAAAACCCATTTTCCCTTAATACAAACTTTGACTTCCCTCTTTCTGCAGTGTCACATCTGTTTTAAGCATTCTGGCCTTTCCTGCAAAACTGCCTATTTACAAAGAAGAGCCAAAAATTTTAGAAAATCAAAACCCTAAAGACTAATTTTAAAACAACATAAATTTTGTAAAAAAATCAACTAACATTTACCCAACATAAAAAGGAAACACTACAAGTTTTAATTACCCTAATTTTAAAAAACCCAACTGTTACTATTGCAATAATCAACTCCAAAGCTGCATATACTAATGAGATAAACACACTACTGTGATACTTGAAAGCTCTTGACCCTAATGTACTAGAGATGTGTGATTCTCTAATTAGGATTCACACCATCACGTGCTATTACATTTATCAGCCGAGGACTGCATTTGTAAATTCCTTCCCGTGAGCAAAATGCCAAGTGTTCAAAGGCCAAGTCTAAACAGTGAAAATGAAGCAGAATATCAAGTCATATGGAACAAATTCAGGCAGCGTGGACAATAATCACTGAGGCCAAAGCTTCATCCTAGGCTCTGGGACAAATAAGCAAACTAAGTATGAAGCCACAGCTCCATGTAGAAACAAACAACGAGTTAAATGTACTTATTAAGGTAAAGTGTAACAAGCGTGATTGCTATTTATTCCAATTAAGAAAACAAAAACTAACTATGTAGAGACAATTACATTATGATTGAATTCAGAAGAGAAACTAACTGCAAGAAGGACATTCTCAAACCTTAACTAGGTTTGCAATATCGTTGAAAAAAGGTTGGGGGAGGAGTGGACTCATCAGTAGAGGAAGTCTACTTTTCTCCTTGTTTTATATTTGAAGTCATCCGATTGGACAAGCTGCTAGCTCAAGAAGTGCTTAATTTTCTAATATATCTTGAAACAGGCCATCTGCACATTCCACACAGAGTCAAAGTCGGGGTGCGCACGTTGTACACCAACAGCTTCTATAAATACTCTCATCTACCTCAGGAAACATACCACCTGATCCCCAGTTAACACAATGATTTACGTGAAATGAAACCCCCTACTCCTTTGTTTCCCTGTCACCCACGTGCCGTGTTTCCAGGCAGGGCAGCTTTACAGGAACAGCTGATGAGCACGTCTATCGAAAATGACCACCATGCACATCCATCACTGTTCTCACCCACAAGTCTGCACATATTCTACACGAAGGGAAATGAAGAAAACAGACACTCCAACATCTTACAGTTCCAGCACTAACACTTTTTGCTCCTCACTCTGCAGATACTTGAAAGCACAGCGTCACCGGCAGCTGAGAACGCAAGAGCAGAGACCTTTCGTTATGGAGGGAAGCAGGGCCTCTTTGCCTCAGAAAAGCCTCAGGGATGAGACGTGTCCTGGTCACTGCCGTTCAAGATGCCAATTTGCGACAGTGAGCAGTAGAAATAAAATTATTTGTTTCGGGAAGCTAGCCGTGGTGGCGAGGATGACGTCAGGAGTGTGTGGTGGTTCCCTTCTGCTCCATTTTCGTCATTACTAAAGCTATCTGTTTGAAAGGGTTCTTTAGAAAGATAAAGTCTAATTACGGCCATTTATAACACTGAAATGTTTTCCTCTAAAAGTGCCTTAAACAAAATATATTAGGTAAGATTTATTTCATTATCAATTAATGTGGATTAGGCAAGGCTGGTTAAGACAGGTTTTGTCCATGTTTTTCCTGTTTTAAGTTAAACTGAACGGAAGCAATGGGGGGAACAGACGCTAAATCCCTTTTCATATTTCCAACTACTAATAACCAATCTTTACCTCTGTACCAAAGACCAATCTTTACCCTGGTATTTCACTGCATCTGGTTGTTGTCACTATACATTTGTCATGGGTACATCGTTTATCTGGAAATATTTGAGATTTTCATTTAAATGGGAATAAAATTTTCATTTAACATAAGACACACATGGGCTAAAATGATAAGCATGAACCTTGAAATGTCTAGTGCCTCATCGTCGTTCTAAATCTGAAATTCTGAAGATATTAGGATGACTACCTTCAAACGGATTCGATTTCTGTGTTAAGAAAAGATAGAGCCCTGGCCGAGTGTTCAGCTGTTTGCGGCGTCATCCTGATACGCTGAGGTTGTGGGTTTGATCCCAGTTAGGGCACGTACCAAGAAGTCAATGTTTCTCTTTTTCTCTCTCTCTCCCCCTCCTTCCTCTCTCTCATTCTAAAATCAATACAGTTAAAAAAAAATTAAAAGAAAAGGTAGACAAAAATTTAATATTGAAAGGACCTTTTTAAACTATTAAGACATGGCCTTTTTACAACTAGCGAAGCATACTGAGAGGTTCAATGATAAGAGGTCAGACAGGGAAGGCTTAGGGTCAATTTAATATGAGATGATTTAACTATAAGGAAACTTAGAAACCAAAAATATGCTTATTTAATATCTTTGGACATAAACACACTCGACTGATTAAATCCAGGTGGTCACTGTTACCAAGCCTGGCCAGGCGTCCCCTCTGGCATCAGGGTCAGCGGGGACACTGCGCCGCAGCAGCAGCAGCAGCTGGGAAGGAGCGATGGGTGAGTGGAAGTGGGCGGGGCCCAGCAGGGAGAGCAGGCCCACGAAGGGCCCCAGTCAGCCGCGGCGTGAGGTGACAGCAGCCCAGCACGGCTGTCTTTATTAATTGTCCAAGAGAAACGTAACGTACAGATTTTTATGAGATTTCTTATTTTTTTAAACATTGGGAATTATTTTTCCCCATAAAGTTTTCTGGCCAACTGAAATAAAGCTGGACGAGGCCCTCGGGAATCCCGTTTCCGTCTCAGATGTAGAAGGGTTCTGCAGGAGCAAAGCGGAGCTAATCCCGGGTGGGCAGGCAGGCAGGCAGGCAGGCAAACGGGAGCTGCCACTTACTGGGTTCACTGACCTGGCCAGTTCGGAGGGTGCGAATCCAACTTGCATGGACACTGCTACGGCCTGCGTGTTTGTCTCCCTCTCCCCTAAAAAACCCAGCTATGTTAAAGCCCTTAGCCCACTGTAATGGTATTTGGAGGTGGGGTCTTTGGGAGATAATGAAGTTTAGATAAGGTCACGAAGGCAGAGCCAGCGCCCTCATCAAGAACCTGATCACGTCAGCACCTCGATCAGCCTTCCAGTCTCCAGAACTATGAGAAGTATTTGTTCTTTAAGCCATCCAGTCTGTGGTATCTTTTGTTATAGCAGCCCAGATGGACAAAGACAGATGCTTCACTTAAAATTACTGAATAACTCTTGCTAAAGCTCAGTATCTTTATTGCCAAAATGAATTTTAAATTTCACATTAATATATGTGATGGCAACATAATGTTCTGTTTTCATGAGTTTTTAGGAAGGGACAGAGAAGTCCTTTATGGTGCTTGGCCGCCAGGACTGCCCAAATTTTATTTATGGCAGGCAGAGCCTAAGTAAGGAACCTGGGCCATGAAGTTGGTCAGCCCACAAACGTCACTGATTCCAGCGGAGCCAAGCACAATCCTTTCTTGCTCTGTGCTCCCAGAGGTTCCTTGGGGGAGAAGAAGAGGCAACACAAGGCTCTAGGAGACAGAACCAAGGGTAGGCAATCAGGCAGCTTATTGGTGCTGCAGGCAAGAACAAGATAGACCACACACATCCAGCTATCACTAATGGGAAAAATGAAGACAGAGCAAGGTAAAACACAAAAGGAGGAAGCTCTGGAGGAAAAGTCTTAACACCATGTGTACACTATGGCATCCCTTAGACAGGCACCCTCAGTCGGCCTCCTATAGAAGATAGTGAAATCTCAAAGGTATTCGAAGGGGTCAAACAAGGTCAGACTTGTGGGACCCAGAAAGTCCATGGAAGGATCACTATGCACCACAAATGACACACAAGGATTAAATGCAAGTATGAGACACGGAGCTACTGGAATGCTGCTCCACATCTGATACAAAGTTGCAGGGAGATGACGCTTATAGCTCCGAGATGCTCAAAGGTGCTGCTTATACCTGCCATTCTTTAAATTTTTTAAATTATTTATCTATTTTTTGTTGTTCAATTACAGTTGTCCCCATTTTCCCACCATTACTCTCCCCCTCTCATCCTCCCCCACCTCCCATATTCAATTCTCCCACCCACACCCTGTTGTCTTTCTCCACAGGCCCTTTATACATGTTCCTTGACAACCCTTCCCCTTCTCTCTCCCCCATTGTCCCCCTCCCTGACAGTTACCTTCAGTTTGTCCTTTATACCTGTCATTGTAGGTCTTTACAACTGAACACCACTTTAAAGATATAAGGAAAAACATTTTGGCATAATGGTGAGGGTGGAACCAGGAGCAAAAAAATCACCCTTGCAGGACAATGAGGAAACCCACTAAAAAAACCCCAAAAAGAGCGAGCCAGTGTCTCTCAAGTCCCATGCTGCGCAGTATATTTTCTTGAAGAGGCCATTTGCACAGGTCTAAGGCAAAGTGAGTGGCGTGTGTGATATTCCCCAACGCCACCCAAATCTCAGCACTGTATCATAAATCAGTGAAGCAGTGCACTCACGTAAACGGCGTCAAGCCACAGTACAGCACTGTGCGCTGCCTGGAACACGGCCACTATCTAGAATCTGAGCTGATTTTCCAGGGATCTGCGGAGAGTCGTGAAATCCAGTTTTTCTTTGTGTGAGCACTGATGAGACAGACCTCCTGCATCCTCTCTCCCACCCAGCCCCCCTTTTTCTGTGCTTCACATTGAACACACGCCCCGTCTTGCCAGCATGTTCGTTTATTGAAGTCCAACATTTTTCCAGGATAATACAGCTCCAGGTAACCTTTTATATCAGTGACTTCTACTCAGATATAAAAGCTCTTTAAAGTCGACTAAAAATTATAGAATTTATGCCCATGTGAAACATTTCATCTATTATCATTCTCTTCAAAGTGACTGAGTGAACAAGAATTCTGGTTATACCTTTAGCACTACTTTAAATATGGGCATATATAAAATCTCCTTTAAAAGGTAATTATAGCTTTCTCTAATCTGAAACTTTTAGCATAATTATCCTCCCCGCTTATCAACTTAACTTCCCTGGTATACCCTTGCTTTATATTATTTGTATTGACTTTGGTTACTTCACTCTTACCACATTTTAAGACATTGTTTGCTTTGTACATCATTCGATTATACCGTTGAGTTCTTTATGTGTCAGGTATGTACCAACTCATTCTAGCCACATAGTAGCTCCTTGGAAGCAGATAGACGTTATGTTAGTAAATGAGTAAATAATTTTTTAAACCAAGATCGTTAGAACCATTATGGGTTGAATTGTGCCTGCCTCTCCCCACCCCAAGTTCATACGTTCAAGTCCTAACCCCTAGTGCCTCAAAATATGACCTTGTTTGGAGATCTTTACAGATGTGGTTAAGTGAAAATGAAATCATCAGGATGGACTCCAATCCAATATGACAGGTATCCTCCTAGAACAGGGAAATTTGGACACAGGTGATAGCTGCAGAGAGGGAATGAAACAAAGGCCAATGGAAATGCCAACCAAGAACACATCCTAAGTCACAGGGTAGAGAGGACACAGCTCAAAAGATTGGGATTTAGAGGCACAGAACCACACAAAAGTATCAGGTCAAAGGAGAGTCGTATGTCTGAAATGCCTGGCAGTACAGGAGGTAGGGGATGTCCTAGGAAGCCCAGCACTGCAGGCCCCTATCTTTCTGGGCAGCTCATCAATTTCATTCAATTGATTATTTTTTCAGTGTGATAATTAATTTTATGTCACCTTAGCTGGGCCACAGTGCCCAGAAATTGGTCAAACACTGAATGTTTCTGTGATGATGTTTTGGGGGCTTTTTTGGAGGGGGGCGCTATGATTAACATTTAAATCAGTGGACTTTGAGTTAAGGGGATTATCCTCCACTATGTGATGGGCTTTAGCCAATCAGTTGAAGTTCTTGATAGAACAAAGACTGACCTTCCGAAACAATAAGGAATTTGCCAACAGACTGTCTTTGGACTCAAACCGAAACTCTTCCCTGAGTCCTCAGCTTATGCCATCAGATTTTGGACTAGCCACACCTCACAATCATGTTAAGTAACAATTCCTTAAAAAATCTATTTCCCTCTCCCTCCACACACACACACACACACACACACACACACACACACACACACACACACACACACAGAGTTGGGACTGCTTCTCTGGAGAATCCTGATACATTGAACACCTACTATAAATAATACTTTTAACATTTTTGATGCTAATGGTAAGCCAGAAAATACATCAGGTACTTAACATGGGTTGTTTCATTCGAGACGCATACCATCTTGAGGTGGATACTGCTATTTTCCAAAGTTTACAAATGAGGAAACTGCGGCACAAGATTACATGACTTGCCCAAGTCACTGAGCTAGAGCTTCTGCCATTCTGACATCAGAATGCATAATGTTGGCTACTGTGTTACAGCCGCCAAAGCCAGCAATGCACCAAGGAACACTGTCAGGGCACCTGCCTTCAGCGGGTGTTAGATGTACTGGTTTGGCCAAAAAGTCTGAATGGTTTTTTTCATGAAACAAAAGACACATTTTTCATTTTCACCAATAACTTTATTGATGTGGATATTTTAAGTGTGTTGGCTATCTCCCTTGTGGTACAACATTGATTGTTCTCCATGGTTCGATTTGATTGCTATCAACTTTGACTGGTCTACCCGACCAGGGAGCATCACCCAACGAGAAATCTCCAGCATGAAACCTCGCAAACCACTTGTGATATTTCCAATCAGTCATAGCACCTTCTCCATACACTGCACAATTTTTGCATTCAGTTGCATTTAGAGCCATCATACAGAAAAAAATGTAATAAACTTTTTGGCCAGTCTAATATATGGAATAAACCTAGTACTACGCTGAGTGCCCCAGAAATTTTTACTTGACTATCGTAAAAAGTAAATAAATAAATAGAATTAAAGAATAAAACCCTAGGTCACCAGGTTAAACAGGAATCAAATCTTGAGGAAGTAAATGCCATGAACCACTGTACTCGGTACACTATTTCAGCGTCGGAAAAGGGCAGAGCGGCAGTGGCCAACGAAGGCAACAGTGGCCATATGCCCACAGTTCATTCACACGCTGCACGGATCAGGTGTAAAATTTTAAAGGGCATTACATTCCATATAAAAGTGGTTCTAACTTGCACCTGGAAATTACTGAACCCTAAGAAAGAACGATGCTCAGGTAGTATAATGTTAGTCTCTACAGAAAAAAATGATGTAGAGTTGTGTTTTAAATTTTTTTTCTCTTGTATAGTTTAAGGTTTATGACTCCTAGAGAGATTTGTGTGCATCTCTGAACACAGGCTCATTGTGTGCAGGACAAAACTGGAGCAATGTGTCTGCAGGCACCGTGCTTTTTCAGGCAAGACCATGAGTCCACCAGGAGTTGCTCATTAAACGTGTGTCTTTTTACAACCACCTGGATCACTTCCTATTACTCATAACAGGGTTAGTTACAAATGAGATGTTGAAAGTATAAGGCCTTCTACCTAGGTCAAGGTACTTCCCCTTCTGTTAAGAATATATAAAAGCAAGCAACAGAAAAGAGAGACATTTCCTGCCAGTTAACAAGATGCTAGTTAAGAGCCCAAGGCAAAGCCCAAGGGCCTTAAAGGAGACTTCTATGAACTGCTAGGAAAGGCCTCCAGAGAGGTTACCGCTGGGGATGAAGGAGGAAGCAGACCCACCTTGGGGGGATTCTCACCTCCGCACCAGGGGGAAGTGTGTGGACTAAGACAAATGTGGAATAATTCAAGGAACCTTTTCTCTTCGTTTTCACCTGAAATCAGATCCACCAATGCTACAGCTTTTTCATGGAAAGAAAATCACGGCATCTTACGTTTTCCTCCTTGTTTTCTCATTTGTTTGTTTTTCAAAGCTTTCACTTCCTTTTCCTTCCATGTCCTGGAGAACTCCATGGGGAGGATCTGATTACAGGCCTGGCATTAGGAATTTTAATAAAAGCCCTTATGATGGATGCCTGCTCTCTCCTATACTTCATTTTGGTTCTAAATTACATATACTGCTGTTTTACTTTGCTGTGCCCAAGGATCAAAAATGAAACCAAACTTCCACAAAAGTATTGAAGTTGGGCTAATCTTAAATCACTAGTAAATTCACTTCCTAGAAATATTCACAACATGCCATTCCCACTTGATTAAAGATTTTTAAAAATCAATTTTGGTTTGAAGCAGCCTGGTGCCTGGGGCTGCTGATGGGATATATTGCTTTTGGCTTTGGTACCCAAAATGTCTGCAGATAGAGAAACTGAAAAGCAGCAGAATGATCTCCCAGTGTCCAGGGATAAAAAGCCAGAAGTTTTCTCCTGCTGCATGTCCCAAGTTCACTCCCCTCTCCCCTCATTGGTCTTGCTTCCCTGACCTTCTATGGGCTGTCCTCCACACATTGTTTCTGCTTGGTTTCTCCTTGCACACCAACACACAGGGCTCCAAAGTTGGTCAGAAACGCCAGCGAGCACTACCTGACACACCAAAAGCAGTATGGAGCAGTGCAGGCAGTGCCCACAGATTGAACTGAGGAGAGCTGGGTGAGTTTTACATCATTTACCCTGCAAAACCCAGTGTCTCTGTTTTTGCTATCAACAAGGGGCATGTTTGTGTAATCCTTCTACATCTGGGTCTCAGTCTCTCCAACACTGTCACCAGCCATTAAGCATTGCTCCGAACTTGCCTGAAAACCTAGGGTTAGCAGTGACTACCCTTAAGAAGATAGTTTAGTAACACTCTGCTGTTATTTAATCATCCACCTTGACTCAAGCTGCTTATCAGAACACCCCTTCCAGTCGCTTACATACTCTCACTGCGAGGAATGAAGTAAATGAAGTGTTCTCCATCTTCATCACGTAAGTATTTTCAAGCATGCAGACCACACCAACATGGGCAATGTTTTGACACACATTTGTGAGATACTTGCTCATGTAAAGAACTTAACAGAGAGGCAAAACGGGGCAGAGTCATTAGAGCATCCCTTTTTTTAAAATTAATTTTTTAAAGATTTTATTTATTTTTAGAGAGGAAGGGAAGAAGAGAGGGAGAGAAGTATCAATGTATGGTTGCCTCTTGTGCATCCCCTGCTGGGAACTGTCCTGCAACCCAGGCATGTACCCTGACTGGGAATCAAACCGCGATCCCTTGGTTCACAGACCCACGCTCAATCCACTGAGCTATAACAAGCCAGGTCTAGAGCATCCCTTCTTAATTTAGTATTGAATACATCATACTGCTGTGGAAAGCTTACTGCTATGATAAAGGGAAAGTTGGGGGAAATGCATTGAAGATGCTACTTGCAGTGAAGGGTCTTCCAGGTTGGGCAATTTCTTTAGGGACTCTGGCTCTGTCCCCAAACTTTTGGTGGGGTAGAAAGTAGGGATGTCAGTCTTCACTCTGAGTTGTAAAACCAGATGAAAGGAGGACGCAGAAGAGCAATGCTTTACTTAGATTTTTCTTTCCTTCTGGAGAGGATTTACATAATAACATTTCTCCCTTCCCTATTATCTCATCAAATTTCACATTGTGAACCTGGTCTGGTTCACACACCTTCCTTTTTCTAGCTTTCTGACAATGTTGGTCAAGCAAAGGCAGTTATTACTATAAAGAGTCATTGACTGTTTCAGTGTTATAAGGGACTTGACCTTAGATCCAGATGCCCACAGTAAGTTTTAAGACATCTTGCCATCAATGCCTCGAGGGTGGAGGGCTTTAAGTGACCAGTTTTATGACAGGCGGAAAGGTCAGCAAAATTGGGAAGAACTGCTTTCCCAACGTTGGTATTGGTTTCTTGACATGCTGATTCCCACCGTAAGATACTGCGAACTTAGTCTAATTCAGACTCTCCTGCATGCTAAATGAGACGTGTCATTCTTCTTCCTGCTCTCCAATTATCACACTCGAGAATGTAGCTGTTTTCATGCCATTCCATCAAGGATTACATATTCAAAATATAAATCATATCATTAGTGATTAAATGGCACTCTACACTTACAAGCTATTTTAAAGTCATTAATTACATTTTTAGTTCCTGTTTGTATTTGCAATTGAGAAATATTAGACCTTCCATTTTGCAAGCAGAAAAACAGACTTTTATACAGTAAGTGATTCTAAAGAGCATCGAGTTCCTCAGCCAGAGGTAGAAAAGGTCCCCCTGAACTGCTGTTTCCTCGTTTTGTCCCCATGTAACTTGGTTCCCTGAGAAGGACTGTTCGTTCCCCGCCTCCTATACATCTCTAGGCCTTTTATAAACGAGCTGGGCTTGGAAGTAGAGATGGACTTTACATGTATAACGGAAGCACGTTTTTCAAGGTAAAAATCAACTCTTTGGGACAGCCTGACACAAATTTACCCATCCCTGTAACAGCTCCAGCACCAGTACAATTGGGTCATTTCCAGTCACCACACACGTCAGTAAATACTTCCCCTTCAGACTGCCACTTGTTCTCGTCATTGACTGAGGTGTGTGGAGCTTCACCTTACGCCATTCTTGTGCGATGACTTTAGAAAATGACCCCACAGCTTTCCTGAGGGAGCTGCGTGAGGAAGAAACCACAGCCTGTTTGCCCTACGACATCAACCACATTTAACCGGAGTCATCCAGGTTAAAAATACTTTGAGTTAAAAGATCTTTCACAATCATGGATGGGTAGCCCTATGGCATAAGGATGTACAAAAGTCAATAAAATGTTTCTCTTGTGTTTTAATTAAAAAAAAAAAAAAAAACCAACAACAACAGTTAATTTGTCCTGACATGCTCACTGTGTGCCTTTCTGTAAGTTTTGGCCAAGCTGCAAAGATTAAGCTCGCCTCTCATGAAGCCTAGTGACTTGACTTGTACTCACACAAGATAGCAAGACTGAAAAACAACTGCTTAAAAATTGTGTAAGTGTGGCTCAGTTGGTTGGAGTGTCATCCATATGCCAAAAGGTTGTGGGTTCCATTCCCAGTTGGGTGTACAAGGGAGGCAACCGATAGATGACAGTTACTCAGAAACTGTTATTTTGTACAACTGAATACATTAAAAATGGGCCTTTCTAATCTGTTTTAAGAGCTTCCAAATATAGTGTTTCAATAAGTATAAATCTACTAGTTAAAACTGTTAAAATATAGCACTGACTGCATTTAACATTAGGGGATATTTACATTTATTGCTCTATTTTCAACAAATGCTTTGAAAAAACTGAGGATGAGATCGAAAAATATCTTTTATTATTCAGTAGTCAGGCCCACTTAGTTCTATGCATATTAGTGCAATAAATTTTTCAGCTGTAATAGTCTTAAAATCTAGTGTAAAAAATATCACCTATAATAAGACCTTAAGTTGCTCTGACATGAATTGAGATTTTGTGGGGGGAACATTTTTCAATTATATTACTGTGGTTTTAGCTATTTGAGTAATGTAATAGTGTTTCATAGTATAAAAGAAAATGATTTTTAAATTAGTGTTTCGGTATTTTTCAATCTTTGGAAATTAAATTTTTACTTCATGTGTATTTTATACTATTTAACTATATTAGTTTAACAGTATAAATAAAAATGTATATGTTTATGTGTATGTATTTATTTATTGCGTTTGTTATAAAAATTAACCTGTAGAATATGTGATTATAAAATGTAGTTCACTGGTCTCCATGATAGGTGGATGCATATGTAAAACAAGATATAAGCACTTCAAATGCAGTAGGAGAACATTCAAATGAAAGTTATACTTCATATTATAAGTAAGCGCATTCTAAAATCAACACATTTGTCATGTGAATTCAATAACAAGGTAAGGAGATATTTTCTCAGGCAAACTATTGTTCCTCCTAATTGAGCCATGCCTGTTGGGTGCAAGTCGTTTTTGCTGCCGTAGTTCCCAGGACCCTGCTGGTCCGCCAGCGCAGTCAGAGCACGGGGAAGGCAGTGCGTTGAGAAAGATCATTTCCCAAAACGAGACGGTGATCTCTGGAGAGGACAAGACCTTACTTCTCCCAAACTCTGTGATGGTTCACACTTCTGTTTAAATACCAACACTCTATAAAAATCACAGCCATTTATCTTACGATTTAAGAATTCTTCGAAGTTGCCACATAGTTTTACTACAAAACAAAGTGTTAAGTAAATTTCTTTACAAATTCCCAAATCAGATAATATAATTCACATCTTGTCTTATTTTTCTGGGGCTTTCTAGTAAGTACTCTGTACTTCGTGTGGGCATCATATCAGGTGCACAAAGTCATCATTTAACTTGGGAAGTGGGGATTATTTGTTTTGCTAACAGCTAAAATATATTTTAAAGTTATAGTTAGCTATCAATAAGATCAATCACTTCAGTTTCAAAGGATTAAAAACTCATTATCTATATATTAGATATTTAAATGACAGTACAATAGTGTTTATTCCCTCTGTAAGCATAGAATTTTTTTTGATGAGATAAAACTTTTCTGATAGTAAATATAATACATACTCATTGTTAACAATTAAACTACGAAAGAGTAACATAATAAAATAATGTCAGAACAATGTGAATTCTCATGTGAAATGGGTGGGAAAGTAAATCAATAACCGCTTGGGAAAATAGTTTGGCATTTTCTATTAGAACTGAAAATACACGTTCATGGGATCTAACCATTGCACTTCTGGGTACACAGCTCCAGTGAAACCCTAAGACACTGAGCACGGGGCACACATATGCTATAGTCTTCTTAGCAACATCCTACACAATAACTCTAAACTGGCAACAAATAAGACGTCCACTAAAAATAGAATAAATTGTTGAAAGCTCACACATGGAATAGTCTACAACAGTGATTCTCGACTGGTGTGCCACAATAATTTTTAAAACATGCCATACCTGCCTATTCAGTCAGGGGCACTGACTTCTTTCCCCTTAGACAGTCAAATAAAAAAATGGTAACGGTCAACACAAACAGTAGCCATCTGGTGTGAATGTCCTGTCTTGAAACATAAACCTATATCGTATAATAGAGTTGTATCTGATTGGTTAATTCTTGGTACCAGAAATCCTTACATGCAAGTATATGCAACTGAGTTATTAAAAAGTCACTTTGGAGCAAAAAGGGTAGGTGATTATTTGGGGGGGCAAATCATTCAAAATTATACCTAAGATTTTGTCAGACTGGCAAAAAAATATTTTTCTTGGATGTGCCACAGAATTTTAGTAGTTTAAGTGTAACTCTGTGTTTCACATATTCACAACTTTAAGCTTACTTTTGCCCCACCCTGTATATTTTAATGATATATACATCAAGTCTAAAGCTGTAAACAAGGGAACGGTTATCCCAGTCTGAACAGTGATCATCTCTTCTCTTAGTCAGTTTGGGCTGAAGTAGTAACAATAACACAGATTGGTGGCTTACACACCGAACATTTCTCATAGTTCTGGAAGGTGGGAAGTCTAAGGTCAAGCTGCCAACCTTGAGAGTGCTAGGGTGAATATGGAAATAATTATTTGGGTGAAAGGAAATTAGGAACAGTACTATTGTTTTCTATTCTCACTTTAATTTGTAGATTTGTTTTTCCACACAGCTGGTGGAACTATACCTCCATACAACCACTGAGAAGCTGCAAGCAGCTGAGAGAGTAAGTCAGAATTTCTGTTGGTGTGATATGTCTTTCTCCCTCTCCGTCTCCCTTTTTATAAGCATTCCAATGCATTCTGGTTCCAGAATCCTTGGCCATGACACCATCAGAATCCAGTCTTTGTTCCCAACAAACCAGTCATTTAATCTAGTTCCTACAACATGATTAATCTCATATGAACCCAGGTATTTCATCTACACAACAGTCTTCTAGACTTCTCAACCTTACTTTAGAAAACAGTGACTTTCAGATGCACTATTTCCTCCTTGAAGAAACATGTGTTTTAATTTACGTATTTACTGCACATTTCCTTCCAGGATACAATGTACTTAGACTGGAAATGTACAGAACCCTTGCAGTATCAGCAGTGGGTGCTTTAGAATTACGTGGACTCTTCCTCCTTTCACAAAGATTTAAAGGCATTAAGACATAATGAGGCAAACAAGAGCTGTGGAGTCAAACCTGGTTTTAAATGCCAGCGAGGTGATTTTCCAATTATGTAAGTTTCTGAAGCTTCTAATCTCTCATCTGCCAAATCAAGACAATGAAACCTATTTCACAGGGTGATGATGAGGATTAGGATTACATGAGGAAAAACAAAAAGCAAAAATCTATCTCGTGCTTCTCAGAATTCCTCAGAGTACTTTGCTCTGGGCCAGAGCAAACCATGGTGCGGCCTGCTGGAACATAAATTTTATTATAAGATTGAGGAGTGAGGGTAGTTAAAGTAATGTGACTCATAAATAATGCAGAACACGGGGCACGTATTAAAACAAGCATGTATCAGAGTTCAAAATTCACATGGCTATCTAAGCCAAAGCAGAAAACTTCTAAGTAGTTTGACTTTCAGTGAGCTGCTGCAAATTTCATGCTGCTGTTCCATGAGCTACGTCTTGGTGACAATTTTTAGAAGCAATAATAATATATGCACGTCCTGTGCATTGCCAGGCACTTAATAGATGCTCAATAGCAGTACGAATAAAATTTCCTGATCTAGGTAAAATGCCTTTTTTAGCAGAAATTCCTCACGAAGTTAGTATTGCACATCATACCAACTATAATATACCCACAGGGATGAGCAAATAATTGGTAATGCAGCAGAGATCAAAGCACAGCACCTCCGTGACAGCGCTTGTGAACCTAGTAAACTAGGAAAGGAAGGTGATTTGGGGGAATTAAGAGTTTTGGGGAGAGTTGGTAGCCTGAGGCGAAGCCCATTTGCTCCAGGCAGTCATTAGCTTTTTGAAACAGCTACCTACCTTCTCCTCACTAAAATGAGGTAGAGTAGTTCCCCCTTCTCTGTGGGGGCATGCATTCCAAGGCCCCCCAGTGGACTCCCAAAACTGTGGGTAGTACCCATACATACTATTTTTCCCCTAGACATATATACCTATGATAAAGTTTCATTTATGAATTAAGCACAATAGGAGGCTAATGACAATAATAATAGAACAGTTATAACAATATATTGTTATAACAGTTAAGTGAATGTGGTCTCTCTCTCTCTCTCCCTCCCTCCCTCCGATAACCAAGACAGCTGCTGAGTGACTGATGGGAGGGGAGTGTGCATAGCACAGATGCACTGGACAAAGGGTGATTCACGTCCCAACTGGGACAGCGCAGGACAGTGCAAGATTTTATTGTACTGCTCAGAATGGCACACAATTTTAAACTTCTGTGTTGTTTATTTCTGGAATTTTTCATTTAATATTTTGGACCACAGTTGACCATGGGTAACAGAAGCTGTGGAAAGCAAAACCCCGGTGGACTATGGATAAGCAATACTACTACTGTTGTACGTGTTGGTGAAAGAAGACAGCTCTGCTGATAAACTGTTCACTGGGCAATTTGGTGCTTAAGGAGTAGGAGAAATATACACCTTTCTCTCTTCATCCTGTTCATCATCTCTGCAGATATTACAAATAACCTTAGATTAGTCTTTCAGTTTTAGGGGTAGCTGTAGATATAACGCTTTCAAACCGAGGATTTGACTTCATTAGAAGGTAATAAAAAATTTAGTTAGGTCATCTCATTTTTTTTTTATTAAATAAAACAAAGTATTTTAACAGAATAGAATATAAAGAAAAATACCAGAGAACTTTGTATTTAGTAAAAGTAATCATTGTTTCCACACACTTTTGTTTCCATTACCTGTGAACTGGTTTCATAGGTGTGCACCAGGTTGGTCCCCCTGTAAAATAAATTTTGTACTGTGTGTTGTAGTCAAAAAAGCTTGAAAGCCCTTGATGGGAAGTACTATTTGATTTTACAGACAATAAAACTGAAGCACAAGAGTTTATAGCCTTTGCAGAAGCAGCCCATGAATTTTTGTTAATGGTAGGCCTCAAGGTAGCACTCAGGCCTCCTGATGCATTCCAAATTTATTTTTGTTTTTACCAAATTTTTCTGCATTGCCAATTGATTAAAAGCCTTGAAAACCTATTCCTTATTTTCTGTAAGGAATAGCCTAATGGTATTGAAATGAGCACCAACATTTTCATGTTAAAGTACCTACATTTGTAAAAATGTGAGAGACTGCGTTTGTCCCCAAAGTCCTTGTCCTGATTCCTGAAAACAGTGTGGTAGGCAGCTTCTGCATGGCTCTATCCCCACCCCCCAGCCCCAGTATTTGCACTCCTGTGTGCTCCCCTCCCCTTAAGGATGAGCTAGACCAAGTGACTTACTTCTGGTGCATAGCATGGGACAAAAGAGATGTTACACCCAGTATTAGATTCAAAGAGATTGTATTTCCACCTTGCTCTTTCTTTTGCTCACTCTGATGAAGTCAGCTGCCTTCTTGTAAACTGCCCTATGGAAAGGCACTGAGGGAACCTCTAGAAACCACCTTGCCAACAACTGGCAAGACCCCCATTTCAATGATTAGGGAGAAGCTGAATCCTGCTAAACCACCAACTGAGTGAGCCCAGGAACCTCCTGCCCCATGAAGCAGAAGCGGAGACCACAGCTGCAGCCCATGCCTTGATGATAGCCTTGTGAGAGACCTCAGCCAGAGGACGCATCTCAGCTGCCAAAGCATTTGTGACCCACAGAAACTGGAGAAAACAAGTGTTTTCAGTGTGAAGCCAGCTGATGTTCATACTACCATAGCAGTAACTGCTTCCAAACAGTAATATAGCCTCCCTTTAACATATTCTCACATTCAGGAGCGAACCCGCTTCTTCCTTAAATCATCAGAACCTTTTTTCAGCTTGAGAATACATTAAGGCCAGAGACTTATTTTCTTATATTTCTTTCATGTAGAATTTTATAAGGGTCAAACATTTTATTCTTTTTCAAATCATTCTCTAATGGGATTCTGTACATAATCTGCTAGAAAGAAAATTCTTTTGAAGTGCTTGGGGAAAAATTAAAAGGCCGTCATGAGGTCATAAAAGGGAAAAAAAAAAAAACATTTCTTGAGCAGGATCATTTAATCAGGATCCTAGATAGAAAATTTAATGCATAAAGGATGGGTCACTTTGATATTTGTCAGGAAGAAGTACTCTAAAGCTAAAAAAAGAATTTATTAAGTTTCCATAAACTTTAATATTAAAGCATATAAACTTTCACATGTCTAGTTCTGGATTCCTTTTTCTGTCTCAAACCTCGTATCTAAACTGTCTTTGAGTCTAAGACTGCTTTTTTTGTTATAATTATAATGACAATTCTTCTCTCTAGTCTAATTTCTCAATCTAAAGCAACAAGGGTGTCTAACCAATGGCCACTTGTGGCTCAGGAGGCTAGGAATGTGGCCCAACACAAAATCGTAAATTTACTTAAAAGCTTTTTACACTCATCAGTTCTCATTAGTTTTTGTGTATTTAATGTGTGACCCAAGACAACCCTTTTTCCAGCGTGGCCCAGAGACACCAAAAGCTTGGACACCCTTGGACTCATTTCCCACGAAGATTTTTTTTAAATCATTCTTCACCAGCTCTGGACCTCACATCTGGCCACTAGGATTATCTCGCTCTAATCCTTACCCTAAAGCCAAGAGTGACTTTTCTAAAACATAAGTATGATAAGTCATCTCAAAAAATTTTTTTTTTACTACAGGTGGTGATCTCTTGCTGGGTCAATAAAACATTTTGGCGCTCACAAATAAGTTTTCAATGAAGTATAGAAAAGACTAGATGATTAAAAAAAGAAAGGGAAGAAAAAAGGAAGAGGAAAAATAAAAGACAATGCTTTTTTGATGGGGAAGCTGGTTCAGAAAACTTATGTTTTGAATACAATTAAACAATTATCTCATTACAGTTTCGTTTCTTGCTGTCAGAGTCAAAGAAGTTTGAAATCTGCGAACCAGATAAATTTAAGGTTTAGCCTGCTTTACAAAACCCATCTCATCTGGTTTTTGCCTGTCTTTCCAGCCTTTTCTTTTGTCTCTCTAGCCAGATTTCTCATCCCTGTGCCTTTGATACTCTAAGAAAGTCTCCCCCACCTTATCTGACAAATTTCTGCTTATCCTTCAAGAGGCAATTCAAACATTTTCTCCCTACTCAACTTCCTGGCAGGAAGCTACACTTCCTGTTCCAAGCTGTCATCAAACCCATTACAAGACTCTTTATCACGTTGTAATCATTTGCTGATAGCTTGCTTTTCTAAGGCTTCTAAGAGACAGAATTCTGAGCAAGCATATTATCTGACTTGTACCCAGTATTCAATAAATGAATATTAAGTGTATGAATAAATAGAGGTTAAATATTCTTTCTATGTTTACATACCATTATATTGCCTCTTGATTAAATTATTCCTTCAGAACATTTGGCGCTATGTCATAGAATTAGCAATGGCTCAGGAACATTATGAGCCACCACTAATTATACAAGTTGCGCTGCCACTTCTCATGGTATTGCTTTCTCTGTGGAGGTTAGCATCCCCGCAGGAAATATTCAGGGCTGGTTCTGCATCCCAGTGCCCATGTTCAAAGCCCCGTTCCACAATTTCCTCTCTGTGACTTCAGGCAAATTACACAGCCATGCTTTGTACCAGGCACCTCGTCTGATGATACTAATAGTAAGGTTTAAATTACTTTAATATCTATAAAGACGACAGAACTGGCCCAGCACATAGTAAGAGGTCAATAAATATTAGCTATAGTTACTGCGCAAGTAAGAAGCTGAAAATCAATGCCTATAATTCAGAGCTTCTGCACTAATGACCTTCAATTTGAAAAGCACTATTTAATTCATCTGAAAACGCCATTTGTTCTGTCCTCAGTTCTGAGGTGTATAGAGCGCTTTGCAACTGTAGTCACGTGAGCCTCTTGGTGCATCTCAAGATTCAGCTGTTCTGCATGGTAACTACTTACTTACCTCTTTGGGTTTCCTCCCTGGTTGTTTACCACAGTCTACATTTTAAGTTAAATCAGGTCAAATGTAGTTCTCAAATACTGAGAAAAATATCTAGCCATTCCATTTAATGAGGTAAAAAACAAACTTGAATTTTTTTTTTTTTTTTTTTTTTAGGATTTCACCTTTCTGTTTTAGGACTGATAGATGTGTTGATTGCCAGGCTAGCATCACATTTATTAATCTTAGCCTGCGTGACAGTTTATGTAGGTGTGTCACTGTACAAATTCACTCTTCTGATCATTTATGCTTGTGAATGGTATACTTCAACATAACCTTTTTTAAAAAAAAATCAAACTTATTTACTCCAAGTACCTAATGCCCTATTAATGTTTGTCTCATGTCAGCTGTTCTGCCTATGCCGTAATATTTCCAGGCAGAGAGCTTACCTCAGTCTTCCTCCTAAGAGCACTATCCCTTGATTAGTCAACCACAATAATGTCCAAAGCAAAAACCACAGAGCAAAAATTGAGTCTTCCTCTTCTTGGTCACCATAAATACCCAATCAATCATCCAGTCTTATTAATTCTACTTCTAAGATCTCTCTCAAGGCCCATAAAATGCCTTGTCATTCCCAAGGTCAGTACCCTAACCCTGGCTCTCAGCACTTTTTATTTGGATTACTGCAAATGCCTATATTGATTTAATCCCTGGCTCATGGTAGTGTCCAACCCACCCTCCACAAGGCTACTAGAGTACGCATTCTACATGTCATACCTGATCATGCAGTTTTTATACCTAAATACAATTGATGGTTTTCCATTACCTACAAAATAAAGTATGAACCACTTAAAGGGTAGTCAAGTCTTCCCAAATCACTCCATCCTAACTTTTCAAGGTTACCTTTAGTCATCATCTGCTTGTTATCCACTATGGGTTCTTTTACATGCATATTTCTCAGCATTTCCCAAGACTCCAAAGTAAGTTTACATTTGTGCATTCTGTTTCTTCACTTCTCCACTTACCGAAATCCTGCTCATTCTTCAAGTTTCAGCTCAAATGTCAGTCCTTCTGGGGCTCTCCCTTACCTTCCCTGTGTTTCCACAGAGAGCATAATTAACCCTTCACGTGTCCTCACTGTTCTCATACTCCCTCCACACTTTTGGGACAGCAGTGCCATGTAAAATTGTAATTGGTTGTTTACATATTCATTTATGCAAAAGAGTGTTCTGAGCATCAGTTCTATGCCAGTGTCTCTGCTGGTTTCTTGGAATTCAATGATAAGCAGGATGGGTAAGGAGTCTATTTTATTTTGCTTTCTAGACTAAGAAATTTTGCTTTCTAAGCTGGTTGAAGTAAGAGAACATAAATTTTTGCATCCTCATGTTCAATTAGAGTCTAGAATCTAATTAGCGAATTTTCAACTGAATGTATGCTCTCTCAGGAATAGAGACTTGTACCATTAGTACCTAGATAGAATCTAGCACATGAATTTTCAATTAATGCAAGCATTAAAAATATTTAATAACCAATTAATTTTATTTTTTATCCTAGTATCAGTGACCTAATCCAGATTGTGGATTATTTTCTAAATAATACCAAACAGTGCTTTGCTCAACGAACATAGTTTTCAATAATTCTCAGCCATTGAATTGAATCAAAAAAGTCAATGTTCTAAAAAATTAAAATAAAGACATGAACTATTTAAGTGACATAAGTCTTCCAGAATTGAGAACAGCACTGCTGAGTTACTTAAATGAAGGACGGCAAATAAACCTTGATGAGCAGACTTTTCAGTGGGAGCCTGACTGTTCCCTCTCCTGAGCATCACTGATGGCTCTGTGTTTACAGAGTCAGACCTGTTGAGTTTTTGAACAAATCCATCAGCAGCCTCTGGAGTCTAACACAGCTTGGATGACATCTGGTTTCTTGTTTGACCATCAGGCCATTGTTTCCATCCCCTAGGCTATCCTAGTAACCTGGTAGCCCAGCTCTCAGTCGTGACTGAAAGCTTGACTTGAAACATTGACCATAAGGCCTAAAACCCAATTCCTTTCGAATGAACAGAATTCTACAGCTTAATGACCAACTCTGTAGTTGAATCAGCTCATCTCAGCATCCTATCCTCCTTCATCCTAATTTCTATCTAATCTTTGCCAGTTTATATTTCAAAGATCAGATCAGGTTTTATGATTAAAATAAGATAAGTTACACGAAATTAGTCTAGTATGGCCTAACCACAGCCACTGTCAAATGAAACTGATATTTTGAAATTAGAAATCCTTCCAAAACCAACAACAGATAAGTAAATGTTGATTACTCTAAGACAATTAGAGTAATTCTATTCCCACTGGCTGCAAGCTTGCCTGTGACACATCCCTAGATGATGAGACATTAATGTGAATCCACTGCTGGGCTTCGAGGAAAGTGTCCCTTCAAGGACACTTGAAGCTGTGCCTCGCTAAGACTGGAAGTTGCCATAGGTGATATAATGCTTAAGGCTGCAACAGACATCTTGCCACCATGAACAAAAATCCAAGAGAACGTCCAAGATTCTGAGCTGGAACCTCACTGAGTTAGCCAAATCTATAACCCCCGTACTTCCAAGCCTTCTTGTAGTTTCCTCATTTGTTGAAGTCAATTTTCATAACATATGCTGTACCCACAGGTAAAGGCATCCTAACCTTTGTATTCAAGTTCCAAAAGAGACCTAAGAGTGAATGAGGAGGGATCTAAAGTTTCTTTCAGAAGTTACAAACACACACGAGGTAAATACGTGAACTCATCAAATGAGAGAGTGCACTCATGGGTGGGGGCTGAGAAGAAAAATAGGAAAATGAAAACCACCACGAGGACTTTTGCTCTAGCTCCCATCAGGGCAAACAGAAAGCCTGGGAAGGATGTGAAAGGCGACCAAAAGAGAAGTCTGAAATCTGGTAAGAGAACTCGACCTGGTTTAGAACTCCAAGATGGGAAGTGAGGCGTGTCCTTTCCTTCTCCCAGTGGGAAAAGGATATCCAGACTCAGCGTGTCTAATGCTGTCCGAGCATCAGGAGGCAGTGCAGGAAGGCCCATTCCTCTCCTGAATCCACCAGAGGCCCCGTGGAAAACACGGGGTGAGCCTGTAACAAGGACCCGTCAAGGCCATTCTAACAGTTAGTGGCCTGGACAACAAATTGGATGAATTTCCAGGGAAGTATAATCAGTGCAGGGGAAAAGTCAATCCCCAAATGTAACAGGGTATATATGAGGGGGGACCCAAAAAGTAGAATTTATTTATAAAACATCATGTATTTATTCTTACATGTTTAAACTTCAGTCACCTTCAAAGTACTGTCCATTTGATACAATACACATATCAAGACTTTTTTTTTCACTGCTCAAACTAGTTTTTGAACTCATCACTTTCAATGGCTTTTAGTGCTTCTGCTGGGTTTTTTTTTTTTTTTCCCCACTTCTTCCACATTGGAAAAACGTTTCCCTTTGCGTACTTTTTTCATCTGGTGAATAGGAGGGCGAGGCACAAGGGTCATGCATTTTTGGTCCAAAACTGCTGAGCACTCAGCACGGTGTGGACAGGTGTGCTCATACATCACCCATCGTGAAATGGGCAAACACTTTGAAAAAGTCTTCAAAAAACTCACTGAAGCTGAACACAGCCTCTCACAACAACCCCTGCTGGTACACTGATGCAGATGGGTTCCTAGAACACTTCTAGTGGGGAAAGCCTGAACTCTAAGGGGCCCGCCCTCCAGAAGATAATTCCAGAGAGTCCCCCACCCTCCGCTGCATTGTAGTTCCATTTATATAACATTTTGAAACAACACAATTTCAGAAATGATTGAACAGCTGAGTGGTTGCCAAGAACTTGGAGGGAGGGAGTATTGAGGCAAGTGGGTGTAGGAATACTTGTGGTGGAACTGTTTACTATCTTGACAAGGGTGGTGGCTACATGAACCTACGCCTGTGATAAAGTTGTATAGAACTACACACACACACACAAGTATAAGCTAAACTGGAGAAATATGACTAAGACCGTATCTTAGTCATATTACTGTCTGTGCCTGACCATATCGATTCCAGTACCCTGGATATGTCATGGTATTCTATAGTTTTGTAAAATGTCACCATAGCGGTGACCCTGGTAAAGGATACAGGTGATCTTTCTGTATTATTCTTTACAACTTGTTGTACCAAAATCTTAATAAAAGATTCAATTAAAAAAAAAAACACATGAGGATCAAATAAAACTGTACTTTGATTTATGACTCCCACTTAAGAGACTCTCAGCCTGGTCAGACTAGTTCTAGAAATACCCAGGAAATGCAAAACCTCTCTCGGTTCAGGTCTTGGTGGCCTCAGTAAGCCTCTCAACCCATCTCTACCCAAAGGTATTGAGAAAGGTCCAGTAAACTCTGAGAAACCTGTTGTGTCAATTTTTCTGTTCACCCATCTGTACTTGCTGTTCTGCTTTTACAGACCAACCCTGGTTCCTGAGGGTGGCAGGCTATACTGACGCTGTCTTACATTTGACTAAATTTAGGTATTTCAGTAAACATAATTTACTCCTGGGAGTGGAAAAAAGCCACAGGGATAAAGGAATAATGAAGGAAGTTTACAGTGAGCATTGCAGCTGTGAGTGGAGCTGTGAAGTGCGGTGCTAATGAGGTAAAAGAGTTGCCAAAAAGTCCTTGCAGAGATGATACTGTGTGGATTCCGTGAGCTATATGCAGCTTGTTCAATGTCTGCCAATGTTGTAAAACATTCATCACTTTTCATTTGCAGGTACACTAGAGTCAAACCTCATGTAAATCAAAATTAATACTGAAAATCAACCACACATGGAGATGCAGAGCGAAGCATAGTAACTTACTTTCCTAAATATTTTCCATTGTGGGTCTCTTCCTCTTCCTTTGACAGGCTTTCCTCATGCCTCATCAACCGGGAGAGAATCAAGTAGAGCACAGACCAAAAAGCTCAGTGCCAGCTTCCTCTTGTATGCATTAATTTCTCCCTCATTCCTGGAGGGCTTCCGAGGGGCCAGCCCTCCCGCATTTCCACAGAGGAATCAAGCTTGACAGGGTTCGGTCCCGGTTGGAGTTCATATATTGAATTGCAGTTTGAAGAAAGCTATTCCAGGCCCTGACATTCCATGTCAGTGACAATATAAAAAATTATATGTAGTATGGCCTAACTCATAATTAGCTAAAATATTTTATCCTTTTTGCTCATTATTTAACCCATTTATTTTCCTAAAGTTTCCATTTGCTTATGCAAATTGTAATAAATATAAACATATAGACCAATGATCTGGAGAAACCAAGAACAACAAACTTTTGTCCCCATCATCTACATAGCTTAATTTTTCACTTGTTCCCACACAGTGCATGGGCCCAGCAGTGACTGAAAAGATCAGGGAAGAATCCCATTGGAAGCAAACCACCATTTCACTCTGGGCTGCGGTGTGGACTACAGAGCCAAGCCTTTGACTGGCAGGGGAATACAAAAGGAGGAACTGTTTAATTCTCCTTAAGGCTGTTATTCAATAAGTCACATTGCCCCAAGGCCCCTAAACCCAAGTCCCTGTGGTTATTCGATCTATGACTTTTTGTCAATCTTTTTCTCAATTTATTTCTAAACAACTATTGACATCAGATCTAAAAATTGGATTTATGAAAACCCAAAGGGCATGTTGATATTGATACCTGCTTGAGGTTGTCAATGACAACCATCTTTATGAATATACTATATCTATGGCAGAAATGCATTTATAAAGGTTAATAGGGAGGCAAAAAACACCTGAAAATGATGTAATCTATTTATGAATTTAGCTAAAAGATTTTTAAAACTAACCTACTCTACCTGGTAATTTTCTGTCATTGTATTGTTATAATTTCTTCATTTGTTAATATTGCAATATACCACAATTACTTAAGATTTATCTTCAGTTGAGCATTAATAAAATGAGTTATATAATTACTCTAGCAATTTTGTTATGATTAGTGAATAAGTTAACATGAGATTTCACACAAAATTTAGTATGTGCACATGAACTTAATTTAATGACTGAAAACAATCCTCTAAACAAAAATAAGAAGGACTTTTCCTAAGTATTCTCTTATTTCTAGAAATAAGTCCTGGGAAGGAAACTTTTCAAATAGCTTAGAAAGCTTAAAAGTGGAAATAAGTAGGTACATGTGTGGTTTTCATTTTTCACGACTGTTCCAGTGCCTCCTGACCAACCCCCTCTCTCCCTCCAAGAACTATAACATCCAGCAGAATGGGTCTGACAGGCTAGGAACTAAATTCAAAGCCACAGACCACTTAGAGCTGCTCGCCCAGTCATCCCACCTTTCGGAGGTGAGGCTGGCTCCCTAGTACCCAGCTGGTCCAGTTCTCCCTTTGCCGCTTACCTTGGCCTCTGTGCAGTGGAAAACATCAATGCTTTAATGATGTGATAAAATGACAAAATATGCAGTAAGTTTATTGCTGAGGGAATTTAAATCAGTGTTAAGTGAGCATCACTTTCAAAAGTAATTATCGTAACAAATGATAAAGTGAGGAAAAGTGAAACAATATGGACAGGTACAGAGTAAACTGGGTGGGGGCCAATTCTTCTCTCACTGATTCTTTATCATAAATTATGTTGGATTCTATTTCTGGAATATCAAATTCTGATTTCTTTATACATGCCTATATATTCTACAGTAGAAAAATAAGGTTTTTAAATTAATTTAGCATGATAATCATTTCTGTTGGTTCCTGCTCTTCAATTTCCTTTTGGGAAATTTCATAGCAAGTGAGTCCCAGATGAAATTTGGCCTGCAGCATCGCTCAAGGCAAAAATGACGACACTGAAGCTGTCCTACTTCCGGCACATCAGGAGAAGGCAGGGTTCTTCGGAAAAGACAATAATGCTGCAAGGCAGCAGGAAAAGAGGAAGGCCAAATATGAGACGGGCTGACTTCGTAAAACAAGTAGTAAGTATGCATCGACAGGAGCTGAGCAGGGCTGCTGAGGACAGGCATTGCGGACGTCACTCATTCATAAGGCCACCAGGAGTGAGAGCCAACACAATAGTTTGTAACACACAACATAGCCAGTCTTATATTCCATTTTTGCAAATATAGTTTGTATAATTTTCTCATGTTTTTTAATCTTGCAGTCTACTTTAGCTGATGCCTCATTTAACCCATACATAAAATTGAGAATTGCCTGTTAAATTTTCATAATATTCAATCTTCTAAGAACAAGATGTATTTTTCTATTTAACGAATGAATGTTTAAGGTTTTCTTTACGCAGGATTTAAACTTTTCTTGTTCAGATTTTTCTTAGGTGTTTTTGTTGCAATTTTGTATATATGTATTATGTAATTTGTATGGAGGTGTGTATGTATATTTGCAACTAGCACTATGATTGCATTTTCTTCTTGCTAATAGATTTTTCAGTTGATGTACTTAAATTATTCAAAAAATTACTTGTACAAAATGATGTGTTTCACTTAACTTTCTGACAATATTACTTATTTCACTCTTGTCCAGTTACATCCATTCATCATTCCAGAGAAATTATAAAATTTTACAAGTGATGAAAGCATGTTTTGCTTGTCATCATTTCACAGGAATGTCAGCTCTCTATTAGCCATTAAGCATAAAGGGTTTTGTTTGATTAATGTATCTAGAAATATAGAGAAGGTATGCATAAACCCATGGATATATGTATTTGTGATATGTAATACATGCACATCACAGAGAACTGTTTAACTACTTCTACAAGTTTTAGGCAGAATAGAAATTGTTCCATCAAATACTTTTGGAAGAATCTGTTAAAGTGATTATATGCTTTTACCTGATTAATATGGTGATTTATATTAGCATAATTTCTAATATTAAAATATCATTGTACTCCTGGTATAAAACCCACTTTTTGGTTCTGCATTTTTCTTTTAAAGTATGATGAATTCTATACTTAGGATTATTAAGTAGAGCAGCCATTACAAAAACAGTATGGAAGTTCCTAAAAAAATTATAGAACTACCATATGATCCAGAGTTTCACTTCTGGAGAGCTATCCCAAGGAAATGAAATCCCTATTTCAGAGCAGAATCTGCGTCCCATGTTCATTGCAGCGTTATTTACTACAGTCAAGATGTGGGGACAGCTTAAGTGTCCATCGCTAAATGAACGGACAAAAAAATGTGGTATATATACAATAGGTTATGATTCAGCCGTAAGGAGGAGGAAACCTGTCATTTGCTATAACATGAATGGACCTTGAGGGCTTTATGCTAAGAAAATAAGAGTAAAATGAGAGAAAAACAAATACCATATGATTTCCATTATAGGTGGAATCTAGAACACACACAATCCACTGGACTCATAGACACAGAGAACATATTGGTGGTTGCCAGGGGTGGGGCTGGGGGCAGGTGGGAGAAGGCGGTTGAAAAGCACAAACTCCCAACATAACATAAATAAGCTCTGGGGATGTAATATACAGCATGGCGACTGCAGTTAACAATACTGTTTTGTGTATTTAACAGTATCTAAGCAAGTAGATCTTACAAGTTTTTATCACAAGAATAAAATATTGTAACTGTATGTGGTGATGGATATTAACTAAGATCATTGTGGTGGTCATTTCACAATATATATGGATATCAATCATGTTATATGGCAATTATGATAATACCATGTTAATTGCAATTATATTTGAATTGAAAAAATAGATTATTCTGTAATTTTAAAGATTTTTTTTTGTGGTGTTGGTGGTAGATGTAGTTGCTATTGTAACTGATGTGTTTATGCGTGTGTGTGTGTGTGTGTGTGTGAGTAAAAGTGTGTTATTTTCAGGTTTAGATGTGAAAGCAATACTGGTCCTATAAAAATGACAAAGAAATGGAAGGCCTTTCCTTCACTGTGCTATTCAAAAGGTAGAAGAGTAATGGAATAACCTGCCCCCTGAGGGTACAAATATTTACCTATGAAATCATCTGGGGCCTGACTTTATCCATTTCTTCCATTATTATTACTCTCTTTAGGCTTTTCCTCTCTTCCTGCCCTCATTTAGATTAGGATACATTTTTATAGATAGCTCTACATTCCGTGAATTCTTTCAAATGTATTTGTATAGAATTTTACAACGTATACTTTTATGAGTCTCCAGCTTATTTTATAATTCTACTTCCTGGTATCCCATTTTAACTTTTGCTCACATTTTCGTGGACTAGGCCACTTAATGATTTACTTATTTTATTGCATGTGACTATGTATGTTCCCCAAGAGCCAGCTGTTAGACTGGAAAACAAAAAAAAACGCCAGAAAAATGTTGCCACAAAGCAGATAAAAATTGGGACCAAATAAATATCTGTATGAATTATAAAAATAAAAACTGAAAAAAAAGGAGTTGCCTCTATAAAATGAAACCACAAATAAAACAACAAGCACTTATAAGGTACTTACCATGTGTAAGGCACTATTCTAAGTGCTTTAAATAAATTAACTCATTTAATTCTCACTACATCCCTATCCAGTGGAACAATTATTACCCTGTTTCTAAGCTAGAGAACTGTAGGCACTGAAAAATTACAAGTTCACATAGATGGTAAGAGGCAATAGTTCAAAGCAGTAATATAAAACTTCAGGAAAGCTCTAACAGGAGACACAACGTTAGCTTTCAGGGAAAAAATAAAACCTTTTCAGTTATGGTAACAGAAAATTGGTACATTGAAAAGAGACCAAAAAGGAACTAGCTCCTGTGAAACCACAGTAAAAGTCATCAAGTTCTGGGCAGCAAAAACCAAGGAAAATTTTAAAGAAAGTTAAAATTTTGTAGAAAAAAGTAACAGACATAAAAGTCATATAAGAACTTTCAATATATGCATTTAGTATCCAAAAGAAAAGAATTAAAATACTGTCAGCTTTCCATGCTCACAGGTTTCAGATCCATTGGATTGAAAATAGTTTTATAAAATCTCACTTGAGTTCCAAAAGGAAAAACTTAAATTTACCATACACCAAGCACAATGTTGAATTCACATGAATGAAGCGATGTGTAGGCGTACCCAGCTGTAGTCTATGTACACATATAGGTTATTTGCAAATACTATGGCATTTTATTTAAGGAACTTGCGCATCCACATATTTTGGTATCCAAAGGATGTCTTGGAACCAATTTCCTGCAGATACTGAGGGACAACTACAGATATAAATATATATACAGATATCCTTTTAAAAACCTTGTTACTGAGAAACATAAATCTATAAATATATAAAAAGACATTTTCTCAGCAAGAATAACAACTCAATGGCACAATATACCTTGTAAAGTTATTGAAATAAGTTAAAGAAAGCAGGCACTTAGACAAAAAGATCAAGCTTCATTTAAGGTAAAGAAATCAAGCTAAGCTCACTTCATAGCAATATTCAGTGCCAGAAAACAATGGAAAAATACTCAAGAGTCCTGAAGGGGAAATAGTGTAACTTCTCTCATTTGGAAAATCAGTGCAGTTGAAAATATAGTTCCCATGAACTCTTCTTGAAAAAAACTTAAAACTGTCATTTAACGTAGGGGTAGAACACCTATTACAGGTGAACCGGCCATGGGTATTGATGCCTTTCATGTGTTAGACTAAAATTAAAATAAATATCAGGATTGTGGTTACAGTACAGATTGTAAATATGATAAACTCAGCCAAGTTGGAAAGAGAAAAGTGAAAGAAGTAGGCGTTAATATAAATATGCAGACATACTTGATTTTATACTTGGGTTCATTAAGAGTTTATAAGCCAAATGCAGATACAATATAAGTATTTTTAAAGGTATAAAATCTAAGAGCAAAGAAACATATCAACTAAAAATCAAGTGTTGGGAATATGGAGAAGACAAAGTGGCAATATAATAATTCTGTCACTTCTCAAACCAAGTCAATAGGTAACTTGCATAGATAAGGGGAATGGAGTATATTTTATGTTATGAACTGAATGTGTCCCCTCCCAAAACTCCTGTGTTGAAACCCTCATCCTCAGTGTGGTAGTTTTAGGAGGTGGAATCTTTAGGGAGCCATCAGGTCATGAGGGCTCAGCAGTCCTCATGAATGGGATTGCTGGCCCGTACAAGAAGGGACAGGAATGCTTCCTCCAGCTCTCTGCTCTCCACCCCGTGAGGACACAGGAAGAGTCTGCTGTTTGCACCCCGGAAGAGAACTCTCACTAGAGCACACCATGCTGGCATCCTGATCTCCAGAATGGTGAGAAATAGAATAACTGTTAATGAGCCACGCGGATTGCGGTATTTTGCTATAGTAGCCTGAGCTAAGCTATTACACACAGGGGTGCGCAAAAGGAGGTTTACGGTGCCATTGTGATGTTCTTTGGAGTTAATAAAGCTATTGTAATAACCCTAACCTGCACATGTTTCTCCAGATGAACAACTGAAACCTATACCTCTTTAAACCTAAGCTTCCACTTTTAGAAATTTGTCATACATTATACCTGAAAATGTTGTATGGGCATGTTTATTGCAATATTGTTAGTAATAAAAAGATTTGAAACAATCTAAGTGTTTATTTCATAAGATGTATTAAATTCAGGTAACTTCAGATAATGAAATGTCCTATAGTTGTTTAAAAAATCGAATCGGTTGGGAAATAATATGCAAAGTGAGTAAGGGAAACATGCAAGCTCAGAACACACAGTGTGTACAGTACACCGTCATGTGTGTAAAAACTTTTAAAAAGGAAAACACACGCATGTGTATGCTTCCATTTGCACACTGCACCAAACGGTAGAATTAGAATGATGTATGTGTTTGTCAAGCAGCCGCCAAGTGTTTGCTTAAAAATAAAACACTTCTAGGTGCTCACTGGCTCCGTAAGAACAGCATCATAATATCTAAAATTTTGCTTTGGTTTGAGCAAAGCTGAATTTATGAGTGTCCAGGTATTTAGAGATGACATGAAATCATGTCTTTAATTGATGAAATGCATAAAAGCAAAATGGCATTATGGAAATAAACTATAACAACATGTGAACCAATGTAACATAGGGAAGATTCCACATCACACATCCCCAAACTCTAAAACGTGCTCAGAGGAAAGTGAAGGTCTCTGTTCAGAACCCCAGTACAGGCCCAGTCTGGCTTGATGTGTCCGCTGTTATCCACTTGCTTATCAGGAGCAGTTGAGCCTCCCAATAAAGCCCACGGCAAGAACAAGCTGTAAAAAGCATTCGCTTGTCACTAAGAGAACATGAACAGGTTTAGAACATCTACTGTTCCACACTTCAAGTATTCAAATGACATTGTAGGCGATTATCAAGAGGTTTTGCAGGAAGATAACTTCCCCTCTAAATCTTTTCATCCAGGCGTGATACACAAATGCGTGATACATCTTTTCTATAATTAAGTAAACTGTTCCCTTGCTTCATAGTTACTCAGCAACAAATGACATCTACATGATCTTTCTGGAGGAACAAAAATCAGGACGTATTTATTGCCCAGTAAACTCACAGGAAATGGACATTTCAACTGCTTATTATGGTAGTAAAATAACTGAGGAAATACTTTTTCATCATATTTCTTCTTCATAAACCTTTTTTCATTGTTTGAATTCCAGCTATACTGCCAAGAAGCTGCATTACATTTTGTTACTTTGCCATCTTGCCTCAAGATGAAAAAAAAATATCTGCCTGGGGAAAACTGTGTATTTGAGGTATCTGAAGAAAAAAAAAAATATATATATATATATATATAAAATCTCCAGAATTATTTTCTGGAGGTCGGGCCTCTTGTAGTACAGGCCTCCCTGGCTAGATGAGTGTTCTAGGAACCCATCTGTATCAGTGAACCAGCTGGCGTTATTGTGAGAGCCAGTGTTCAGCCTCAGTGAATTTTTTTTCAAGACTCTTTCAACATGTTTGCCCATTTCATGATGGGTGATTTACGAGCACACCTGCCCACACCATGCTGAGTGTCCAGCAGTTTTTGACCCAAAGTAGCATGACCTCTGTGCCCGACCCTCCCTATTCACTCATTCTCATCCCTAGTGACTGTTTCCCCAGGTGAAAACAATTCTCAAAGGGAAACCTTTTGCTGATGTGGAAGAAGAGAAACAAAATTGTAGAAGCAGTAAAAGGCATTGATATTGACAAGTTCAAAAACTTTTTTTTGAATAGTAGAAAAAAAAGTCTCACTAGGTATGTTGTATCAAATGGAGAGGACTTTGAAAGTGACTTAAGTTTAAACATGTAAGAATAAATACACAATTTTTTATAAATAAATTTTATTTTGGGTTCCCTCTCATGTATATGTGTGTGTGTGTGTATATATGTGTATAGGTGTGTGTGTGTGTACAATATTCCTTCAGTAATGCTACCACTAAGAAAACACTAGTTCTGATAATGTTTTTGCTTAAATATAATATGCATAAAATAAGGTCAAAGGCTGCCAGATTGTACATATAATAACCCTTTGGTTCCATTAGAAATCAGTTTCTGAGAATTTACCATCCAGGGGCTGAGTTTGAAATTGGGACACATTTCTTCCTTCAGTGAGATTCCAGTCTAATAGAGAAGATAGGTGTTTAAATTTTAAAAGTTTTCTAAATTAAAAAACAAACACCTATCAGAATTTAAAAAAAAGTCTGCATGTGCAGAAGGATAAGTGATTCATTCCAATTGGTAGATGGTAAATGCAATCAGAATAATATTTAGAAAGGCTCAAATGAAGTTCTCCAGGAGACTCCCGGGGAGAGGAGAGGGAAGAGAGTAATTCCAAGCAGTGGGAATAGCATACACCGAATCATGAAGTGTGACACATTAATGTGCTTTCAAGAACTATAGATTATTGAGTATCGCCACAAGATAAACTGTTGGGAGTGACAAGTGATTGATAAGGTTGGAGAATTAGCTTTAGGCCAAACTAAGCCAAATCTTAAATATCATAGAGAGGAACTTGGAATTTATCTTGAAAGAAATGCAGAGATTGAAAGAGTTTTCAGTAGAGGAATCAGATCAGGGCTGCTACTGAAAAGAAGCAAAGCAGTTGCACCTCAGTAAGGGCCTGATCAGAGTAATGAGCAGTCACTTTACTCGCAGGGGTGTCCAAACTTTTGGCGTCTTTGGAAGAAGAAGAGTTGTCTTGGGCCACACTTAAAAATTCATTGTGATACTTAATCACAAAAGAGTCTCATAATATTTTTAGTAAATTTAGTCACAAGCCAGTTAGGCTGATTTCCTGCAGGTAACTAATATGAATGAGTGGATTCGCCTGCCTTTTCAGAAATAGTTATACACAAACATGTATATAGTTCCTGCTCCATTTTTTTTTTTTTTTACAGAAGCAGCTGCACATTCAATCAACATGCTATTTGCATTTGTCATTCTTCACTAAACCTATCTAAGATATTTCTATATTAGTGCACAGAAAATCCTCAATCTTTTTTCACTACTGTATACAATTTCCAATGAATATCTGTACCGTAATTCATTTAACCAGTCACCCATTGAAGGATGTTTAGATTGTCTCAGTGCTGCAGTACCTATATTTGCATGTGTTTAATTTTGCACATGAACAATTTATAATAATCTGCTGCCATAATTTATTGCTGCATAACTAACTACCTCAAAACTTCGTAGCTTAAACCTACAATTATTGTTATATTGCACAATTTTGTGGGTCAAGAATTGGAAAACATTTGGTTGAGAGAGAGTTCTGTTCCATGACACATCGAAGGGGGTCACCTTTTCCTTATTCAGCTGGTGGGTGGTTTGGTTGAATGGTGCAATGTGGCTCTCAGACACTAGCACCAAGAACACAAATTCCCAGTGTTTAGATGAACAAGTTCTATGAACCTACTTGTACAGCATGGTGACTATTTTTAGCAATACTGTAGTGCATACTTGAAAAGCTAAGAAAAACAGAACTTAAATGTTTTCAATCTAAAAATAAAACAAAATGATGTGAGGTAATGGGTGTGTTCATTAACCTTACTGTGGTAATCATTTCACAATATACATATATATATCAAATCACATTATGTACATCTTAAACTTACAAAATGCTCTGTATGAAATAAAGCTTGGGGGGAAAATGGGAAAAAGGGAAGTATATGTTATCAGTATCTTGATTAACTACATCTACCCTCTCTCAAAAACAAAAGTGACACAGATTTACCTAGACTGACAAAGCAAAAAAAGCAAGAAGTCTCAAATTACTAAAAACAGAAAAGAAATGGGTGATATTACAGAATAAAAATGACCTTACAAGGAAAAAAAAAAAGATTATAGGGGAATAGGAAAAATGAATGTCAACAAATTAGATATTCTAGATATAATGGATAAATTCCAAGAAAGATACAAATTACTGAAATCGACTCAAGAATAAACAGAAAATCTGCAGAGATCTCTAACAAGGAAAGAGATTAAGTTAGTAATCAAAAAATTTCCAACAAAGAAAAGTTCAAGCCTAGCTGGCTTCACTGATAAATTCTACAAAATATATAAAGAGAGATTGCCACTGATACTTTGAAAATACTTCTGAACCAGGAAAGAAAAGGAAATACTTCCTAAGTCATTCTATAAGGCCAGCATTACCCAGATTCCAAACCAAACCAAACCAAGACATCACAACAAAACTTCATACTAATACACCTAATAAGTAGAGGTAAAATCCTCAACAAAGTGCTAGAAACCAAATCCAGCAGCATCTGACAAAGAATATTCATCATGACCAAGTGGGATTTACAGGAATGCTGGTTGGGTCAGCATACAAAAGAAATCAGAATATAACATATTAGTAGTATATGGGGGGGGTACACATGATATCTCAATAGCTATAGAAAAAGCATTTGACAAAATCCATTATATTTTAATGACAGAAAAGATGCACACTGGTAATGGGAAGGAACTTCCTCCATCTGATAAAGGGTATTGACAAAAAAAATTAAAAATACTAAAAACACAATGTGCACATACACACAGAACTAAAATCACACTTAACAGTAAAAGACTAAAGGCTTTCCCCCTAATATTAACAAAACAAGGATGCTCAACTCTAGTCACTTCCAGTCAACATTGTACTGAATAAAGGCTCTAGCTACTGAATTCGGAGAAGAAAGAAAGTAAAAAAGAGGAGGAGGAGAAAGAGAAGGAAGGAAGGAAGGAAGGAAGGAAGGAAAGAGAGAGAGAAAAAAAAGAAAGAAACGTTCAGATAAGAAGCAAAACTATGTATTTGCAGTTAACATGATCTTATAAACAGATAACTCCAAAGAATTCACAAAGACATTAATAATGCACTAGAGCTAATAACCAAGTTCATAAAACTTATTGTATACAAGATTAATATACAAAAACCAGTATATTTCTATGACGAATGATCCAAAAACAAAATTTAAGAAAACAAATTTGTTTATGACAGCAGTAAAAGGAATAAAGTACTTAGGGACAGATTTAACAGAAGAAGATATACACATTGAAAACAGTGTTATTGCCAAAAATTAAGACCAAAACAAATGGGAAGACATCCTATGTCCATGGTTTGGAAGATTAATATCGCAAAGATGGCAGCATTCCACATACCGATCTACGGCTCCGAGCAACCTCTACTACAGTTCCTACTGCCTCTCTGCAGAGATGAACAGAATGATTCTAAAATTCATGTGGAATCGCAAGGGAACTAGAATAGTAAAAACAATCTTGACATTACAGAACAAAGTTGAAAGACTCATACTTGTCAATTTTGAAACCTAGTACAAAGCTATAGTAATCAAGACCCTGTGGGACTTGCACACAGGTAGACTCAGACCAACAGTTTACAGTTGAGGACCCAGAAATAAATCCATACCTTTATGGTTAATTGGTTGTGGACAAGGGTGCTAAGACCAGTTATATTATTTTCCTGTTGCTGCTGCATCCAATTACCACAAAACGAGCGGTTTAAAACAACAGAAATTTATTTTCTCACAGTTCTTGGGGACAGAAGTCTGAAGTCAAGGTGTTGACAGGGTGTCACTCCTGTGACACGATAGTTAAGAAGCTGGGGAAATTCCTGGGTAAGTGGAATGGGGAAACTGAGACAAGAGAATTAAACAAGGCCAGGCAGCTGGAGCAAGTTACCGCCAGCTGGTAAGTTGCAAGACCTTATCTCCCTTAACGAAGGACACGAGAGTAAAAGGTTTATACCCCTGGTCTGGGAATATCCTTCGATACTTCCCCTTGCAGCTGTGAGATACCACCAGTGTTGGGGGAAGGGGGAAGAGGGGCGGGGACCTAGAAGCTGGCTGCAAGCCTAAGACCCCTAGGAAACACAAGATGAGACAACTATCCTCCCTCTGCAGGGCTGAAATAAATCTTTTCATCATCAGTGTCCCTGACCTAAATTCTTTTATTTCAGGCGACAGGAACCTAGTCAGTTTGGGGTTGGGTTCAGTAACATTCCCTTTGGAGACCTGAAGGGAGAATCTGTTGTTGGACACTTCTAGTTCCAAGTGGTTCCAGCCTCCTGGGCTCCTGGCCACGCCCCTCCCATGCCCCTCCCATCTCTTCCGTCATCTTCACATCCCTCTCCTCTGGGTGCTCCTGTCTTTCCTTCTGTTTCTCACGCAGGGTGGGGCAAAAGTAGGTTTACGGTTGTTTATATGGCAGATAATGCAATAATTAATAATAATAACATAAGAATAGACTCACATACAACTGCCAAACTAGTTTGCCCCATCTTGTATAGGACCCACCTAGAAAACACAGGATAATATCATTTTGAGATCCTTAATTGTATATTCAAACATTCCTTTTCTAAGTAAGGTAATATTTAGAAGTTCTGTGGATTAAAATATGTACATCTATTTTTTGGGGGGGGCCACCATTTAACCCTCTACACTACTCAATAGGGAAAGAAGAATCTTTTCTACTGACGGTGCTGGGACAACTTTATACTCATGTGTAAAAGAGTGAATCTGGCCCCCTACCTCGTACCATACGGGAGGGGGGCTGAGGTAGGGGAGGGAAATGGGGGACACCTGTAATAGTGTCAACACTTCTAAAATAAAGTTCAGGATCATAAAGCCATAGATTTTAAAGCTAAAAAATATAAAACTCAGAATAAAATACATGCACAAATCTTTGCGGCATTCGACCAGTCAATAATTTCTTAGATATGACATCCAGAGCAGAAGCAACCAAAGGAGGAAAAAAATAGATAAGGTGGACTTCCTCAAAGCTGAAAACATTTGTGTACTTAAGGACACTAGCAAGAAAGTGAATAGACAAAATCCACAGAGGGTTGTAGTTGCAAATCATGTATCTGATAAGGGACTTGTATCCGCCACATGTGAGCATTTACAATCTACCTTTATAAAAACAAACTACCCAATTTTTAGATGGGCAAAGCATTTGAATAGATGTTTCTCAAAAACAAAAACAAAAACACCCGACCAATAACAAATAAGCACATGGACACAGACGGTCACTATCATTAGGGAAACACCAATCAAAACCACAACGAGACACTGTTTCACAGGTTCAAAGTTAGCTATAACGTTTTGAACAGAAAACTAGCATTGGCAAGAGTGTCAAGAAATTGGAATCTTCAAGAGTTGCTGGTGGGATAGAAAATCAGAGTCGTCTTCTAAAATGGTTTGCCAAAAGTTAAATAGAGTTGCCGTATAACCTAGGAATTCCACACCTACGTATATATCAAGAGAATGAAAAGCATATGACCATACATACAAAAGAAAACTTGTTTCTGAATGTTTATAGAAGTGTTATTCGTAGTAGCCAAAATGAGGAAACAACACAAATGCCTGTCAACTAATGAATGGATAAAAGATATGGGGCATCACACAATGGAACGTTGTTCAGCCAGAAGGAGAAATAAAGTTCTGGCCCAGGCTACGATAAGGGTAAACCTGGAAAACTGTGGTAAATAAGGTGAGCCAGACGCAATGTGAAACGGCGTTCGAATAGGAAAACCCACAGAGATGGAAAGTGGATGCCAAGGGCAGGGGGATGAAGGAGAGTGGAAATGATTGTTAAAGGCCATGAGTTCATGTCTGTGCAGATGAAAGTGTTCTAGAATTAGGCAGGGGTCATAGTAAATTCAGAAGGTTGTGAAACCAACAAGGGAACTATATACTTTAAATGGGTACATGTTATGGGATGTGAATATTTCAAAAAATAATTTTGAGAAACAAATGAACTGTAAGTGCCTGCAATGTGGGTGGACACTATAAAACTAATGTTGAGTTAAATAATATAAGTCACAGAAAACTACAAATAATAACTTTCCTTTTTTTATAAAACAAACATACGACTAAACAGCAAACGAGTAATAAAAATAAAATTTAGCAATCTCTTCAGTTGTGGGGCTAGCCCAAAGGTATATGTAAATCTAATGGTAATATTTTTATTATTAAGTATGGTGGCTCTATGAATGTTTTAAAGTATGATTCTTACTAAACATATATGCACTGGTATATTGAATATTATATAATAAAAATATTTGTTTGCTTTTTAATTTTAGGTGGCTGGGGAAATGCTAGTATCACTAATAAAACAATGACATTAAAAGCAGATGACCAGTCAATTCATGACATGTGTCACCCTTACTTCTTTTAGTCAATCTGCCCACTTGTGATTCTTTCTCTAATGATTACTTCTGAGTCACCCATCTGTTGTGCCCAGCCAAGCTGAGTCAGGACTTGGGTTATTTACAGCTCTAGGCCATCAAAAGTGAGTCATTCACTCACTTCTGGAAGTTTTATTTCAAAATTATCTTCCACTTCCTCTTATCTAATATTAATCTGCCTGTTATTTTACCTAAGCTTACATCACTGTTATGCCAGTTCAATATTGAAATTCAAATTCCCCTTAAATCATGATGCCTGGTGATTCCCTGTTTGTTGAATAAAAACATTTCAGCTTTATGAGAAATTTATCTCCTGGGCTAGAACAAGAACATCCCTGCTCAGATTTTGAGTCAAACCGGACTTTTTTAGTTCAAGACATAATAGTCTTCTTGAAAAACAAATTTATTGAAAAAAGAAGTTTTGGTTTTGACTCTAAAAGCTTCTTTTTACAACTTTATCATAAGGGAGCTCCCAAAGGAGAATAAGAGGCTATAGGAAACCTTCTAGGCTATGAGAGGAGCCAAGAATGAAACAAGTAGGCCAAAAGAAAGGAGTTCAGAAATAAATGTGCCAGTTCCGGTGTTGGGATCAAACCTCGGCTGTAGAAATCTATACAAATAAGAGGGGAATTCCCCTGTGTGAGTCTACAGACTCTCTAGAAAAGAATTATAAAACTGGTAAAAATTACCAAGCAACTATTTAAAGTCTTTGAAAATTGACCTGAGGGCAGGCAATAAATTGAGAAGCATTTACAAACAAACAAACAAACAAACATCACTACAGTTTCAGTAAGAACAGTGCTAATCTGTGGCACTTGCTCCAGACACCACTCCCCACCCCCTGCCCAAATCCTCCTCAATGTTGAGGGTTTACTTGGGCTGGCCAAAGCCAAGAACAGGTTGGCTCTCTTCTCCCCACTTTCCACCTCCTCTCTCCATGTCTCAGTTGTAAGGCAATGGTTTTACCCTGAGAGGACTCTCTCATCACCTGTCTGAGATCTGTTTCAGAACACCTATTCCAGAAGGGTACAGCTCCCACTCTGTCCTTGTCAGACATGGCAAGCCATGAGCTACAGGCCAAAGAGATTTAGGGTTTCTGTTTCCCTCCCAACAACTTCCCTCACTCTCCAGCATCTGCTCATAGGGCAGAAGTTCCACACCAGTTAGGTTGACTCAAGAAGAATGGGGACTACCATTCCCCTAAGCTCCTTCTTAGGGCAAAGAAATCCCTCTGGGAGAAACAAAATACCTCTTTTCCCACTTCAGCTCCAGAACAGATAACAGAGCTTCTCCTAAAGGGGAGACAAGTCTTGGGGACTGGCAGCTCTCTATAGCGTTTCTTGAGGGGGATGACAATTTGGAACAGTTAGGGTAGGAACTCCTAATTAAAGGCACTATCCCACCAATAGCAATCATACTGGCAAACAGAAGTGTTTGGATGGTAGTAACAAACAAAACAGTCCCACTGGAAGTTTAACAAGGAAGGATAAGAAGAAATAAGAGCCAATCACACATGAAATCACACATCCCTTGTTCTGGAAGGCTATGCAGCTACACTCAGATTCCCTCATTCTGGAGCAATTGGAGAGCTGTTAATCTCTGTCTGAAGGCCCTGCAGATCTGAAATCTTCCTGATATGGATGAAAGTCTCACTGGGTCAGAAGGCTTAAGCACAATCCCCAATCAGTCATTGCCTGAAGACATTCCTATGCTGATTCAGGAACAACTTCTAGGATTCTGAGAGAAAAAAATTCTAAGCGTTGGCATCAGATATTGCACACTTCAGGAGAAGCAGACTTTGTGGAACTACTTCAAGAAATCCACTAAGAAACACTAACAAGTCCCAGGTGAAAAATCAGAACTTAGAGGCAAATGCACTACATAAAATATCTAATTTTTTTTTGAAAAAATGAGACATGTAAAGAAACAGGAAGGTATTATCCATGCATAAGAAAAGACAATCAGGCAATAGATATTACTTTTGAGAGGTTCCATATGTTGGACTTAGGAGACAAGTATTTCAAAGAAGCTTTTATAAATATGTGAAAAGAACTAAAGAAAATCATGCCTTAAGTTAAAGGAAAGTAAGATGCAAGTACAGAATATTAATGAAGATATATGAAGTAAAAATTAAAGAGAGTGTACTCAGCAGATTCGACCTGGCAGAAGAAAGAATTAGAGAACTTGAAGTAAAATTCATCCAGATTATCCATTGTGGAGAACAGAAAGGAAGAAGACAAAAAATGAACACAGTCTCAGAAAAATTTGAGGCATCATTAGTAGCAGCAGAATCTGTATAAATGAGGGTAACAGGAGAGAAAAGACAAAAATTTCAAAGAAAAAGTGCTGAAAACTCTTCAAAAATGACAGACATCAATCTACACATCCAAAGTCAACCAGCTTCAATGGGATATACATAAAGAGAAGGACTAGACAAATAATCAAAATGTTGGAAGCAAAAGACAAAGAAAATCTTGAAATCAGGAGAAAATTGACTCACCACGTTCACTGGAACCAAGTTTAATTTTTACGGTATAAGTTCCAACAGCAAAGTTACTATGATATTGGTTTGACCAAAAAGTCTGTTACCTTTTCTTCCCACAAAATAAAAGACATCTTTTATTTTCCCTAATAACTTTGATTTGGATATTTTGAGTATGTCGGTTATCTCTGTATGGTATAATGTTGATTGTTCTCATTTAATGTCTTGATTTGATTGATATCAACTTCAACTGGTCTACCCAACATGGTGCATCATCCAGTGAGAAATCTCCAGTATGAAACTTCACAAACCACTTTTGACATATTCAATCAGTCACAGCACCTTCCCCATACACTGCATTTTTTTTTTTTGCATTTCAGTTGCAGTTTTACCTTTCTTGAAATAAAGCATAATACACTGAAAATGTTGCATATTTCTTTCATGTTCAATATTAAAGTGGCTACACAAAAATTCACCAATTTTGATTAGTTTTTTTAACACACGTTGATAGGACAGTTGTCACAATACAGTCCAACAAAATTGTATCAAATGATGTTAAAGACAACAAAATGCTACCAGAGCCACCTTATGGGGCAAAAAAACAAAGAAACTTTTTGGCCAACTCCAGAATTTTAGAAAATAATGTTTCTCAAAGAGTCATCAAACTAAGGGACAGTTAGGACACAGCTGTAGTGAGTTCTTGGGAGACACTGAGTCAGTCACTGAAAATTTCTTCTCCAAAGTAAACATCACAGTTTAAAGATTTTACAGAAAAGTTTCAACCAAATTCAAAGAATCTGCAGAGCCAACCGCATGTACAACTCCTCCAGGAAGATGAAAAGGAGAGAGCATTCCTCTACTCATTCTATGAAACCGGTATGACTGTAATCCCTTTTCTAGTTGGAAATGTCCCTTATTTCTTGTAAGTCTGAGAATGAATGAAAGAGCATATAGGTTTAAAATTATCCAGGGTGGGGAGGCCCTCAGTATTAGTCATCACTATTTTACAAACAGAATCCGGGGCATAGAGACCCAGGCCAAATAGCTAACAGTGGCAAAGTTACGATTTGAGGTCTAGTAATCTGTTTCTGGAATTCACCCTCACATCACTGCTGAATACTTAGCATCCACCTTTGCATGGTGTCAATGTGGCATTCCTATTTGGGGAAGTGAACATATTCTAATCAGCACTGATTTATATTTAAATTTATATCACATCTAAAATTACAGGCTAAATATATATTAAAAACTAAGTTTATTTTGTTACTAAGAATTTGCTATATTTTAGAGTAAAAGTGCTTTAAAATTATAACCATTCCCATACAATGTGAAAGCATTATAATATTTTCTTTCCCTGTGTTATTTATACTGAGAAGAGATTCTGAAAGAAATTTGAAGTACTGTAATGCTGTCTTCAAGACTATCTTTAAGCTAAAACTAATTGCTTATAATTATAAGTGCCAAAATTCACTATAAATACAGCCTTAAAAATAATTTTAGAGTGTTGTTGGTTACCAACTGACCAAATAATATTCAAGTTAAATGTTCTCCTATTTCAAGAAGAGTGATTTTGGCTATCCTTGGTACTGTTTCAAGTTCTCTTTAAAGCCACTAATTCTTAGGGTATTTGAAAACCCTTCAATTTCTTTTTCTTTGCTGTCCCTACACAAACTTGTTATTACCACCTAGAGTAGAAACTCTTAGGACTTTGTCACTATAGAAATGACTCTAATGACCAAAGCTGGCATTTCACTTGCTACCTGAAGAGTAATACAGGAGTCTGGGATCTTCAGTCATTATTACTGTGCTGGCACAGTGAATTTCTACAAATTCATGGCCCCATAATGTCTTCCTCAGATCCTGTTTTAGGACAGGTAGCCTAAAGAGATAAGCTGGACAAAAGACACAAATACCCAGTTATAAGAGAAGTAAAAGTCTACAACATTAAGAAAATTCAGCTCTACCAGTACCAACTTGAAAGAATGAGACACCATTTTGTGACTATTAATTTGCAAAGATTTTAAATGATACCACTAATTGCAAAAAGGTAGAATAACATAGAATAAAGTGACAATTGTGCAGCCTGATTACCCTGTGTTTGAATTCTACAGCCATCATTTACCAGTTGTTACTTAAACTCTTGGTTTTAAGTCTTTCCATCTTTCCTTCGGTTTCCTTATCTTTAACATGGGCTTAATCACATCTACCTCACTATTGTGAGAATGGAACAAATTACTATTTCTGAATATGTTTATAACACTGCCTGGAACATATTAATGGCACCATAAATGTTAGCTATTGGTAAAATGATTCCTATAAGTTGGCATATGCTTTCTAAGAATCGATTTGTTCCATATGTACCTAGGACATAAAAAGTACTAACATTTTTCATCTGGTCATTTTCCTTCTAGGGAAACTATCCCAACAAAACAGTCATTGACTCAAAAATTTATGTATAATAATTTATTATTAAAGTAAAGGTTCTGATAAATTGAAAGAACTTAAATATCCAACACTTGGAACAAAATCAATAAAATTATGACATTTATAATGGGCTTTTTCTAACACAATTAAAATAATTAGATTTGAACTTCTACTACAGGCCAAGATAGAAAATAAAGACCTAATTAACCTTCCTGCCTTAAATAACTGGAAAACTAGATAAAATATATGGAAAAATACTTTTCAGATGTTGTACACTGGGCAGATCAGGACTGAGAATCCTGAGGAGATGAAAACAAATGAAATGAAACCATGCAGTTGTCCCAGGTTACCTAGAAGCAATCTTCAGGCCATAGTGCAGTGAGGAGGAAACCAAAACAAACTCCCTGTTTGGCTGAGCGAAGGCCAAGTATCGGAAGAGAAGACAGTGCACACAGGATGAGCTCCAGAGATTTGCGGGGGAGCCCGCTGAAATCTTTGGTTTAGTCCTGATGTGCAGGTGAGAGGAAACCTCTCAAGGCTGGGGGAAGCACCCCTGCAAAGAAGTACACAGTATTTTCTGAAGCTCACACAGGACTGAAGTTTTGGGCACTCCCACAAACTAGAATGGAAAGATATCAAAATGAATGAGGTATTGGGGAGAGCGTCAAAAGGCATCGTCTTTAGTGGTGGTAAATTACCACCACATTAAAGACAGCTCAGTGCATCCCTAACAAAGTATAAAGGTTTCAAAATGATTAATTCCATATAACTGCATACCATAACAAAAATCTCACAATGTATAAAGTAATACAATCAAATTTAGCATCCTAAAACATAAAAACTTAAGTATCTGGTAGCTCATCAAAAATTGCTAGGTATTCAAATAGGGAGAAAAATATCTCTAACTGGGATAAACATCAGTCAATGGAAAGACAGGTAGGTAGATACGAAAGAGATTAAGGGATAAGAAAATTAAAATAACTATTGTAATTATGCTTATGTTAAAGACATAGAGTAAGTCAGAAGCAAAATGAGAAATGTAAAATGAAAAATGACCCAAATATAGCATTTAGAGGTTAGAAATACAGTAACTAGCATAAAACAATATACAAAATGGGATTACAGCATAAACCATGCCAAAGAGATGATTATCACTTATTGGTACAGTAATGGAAACTATTCAAAAATAAAACAGAAAAAAATGAACAGAACATCGGATAGCTTGTGGAACAACACTATGGGTCATGTAGTTTACCACTGATATTTAAAATTAAATAAATATTATTAAAATGAATGTTTTGATTTCTAATATAAAAATGTAAATAGTTATAACTCATAAATAAAAGGTCTTTGGAATCTTCAATAATTCTTAAGCATGTATAACGTTTCACCGAGACCAAAAACTTTGAGAACTGTTGCCCTAGAATCACTGAAAATAAGCAAATGAATAAGGCAAAGAGGTAGAGCTAACATATCAAGGTCAGAAATAAATTAGAATTGTAAAGTACTTAATTTTTTAAAAACAGGCACGGGAAGAAAAAAAGAATGAAGAACAAATGGGATAAATAGAAAACAAGTAGTAAAATACTAGGATTCAACATAACTGTATTCACAGTTGTATTAAATGTAAATGGTCTAACACTTCATTAGATTACCAGACTGGAGAAAAAGCAAGACCCAACTATATGCAGTCTTTGAGAGATCATTTTAAAGGTAAAGACACATATTAAAACTAAAAGAAAGAAAGAAAGAAAGACCATTTGAACAGTAATTTTTTAAAAGCCAAAGTGGCTATGTTAATAACAGACAACACAGACTGCAGAAGAATTATTATAAGTAACAAAAAAAGCAATAGAAAGGACTAAATTATCTTAAATATGTGTGTACCTAAGAGAGTTGAAAAACATATAACACCATAATAGCAGAATTGATAAAAAGGGAAAAGAGACAAATCCATAAACTACAGGTTGAGATTCAACACTTGTCTCTCAGTAATTGATAGAAATGGTGGACACAAAAATCAGTAAAGCTATAGACAACTTAAAGAGCACAGTCAACCATTAGTGTAATAGATATTTAAACACCACTCAACTCCCCAAATAGCAATACACATTTTTTCAAGTACACACAAAACACTCATCAAGACAGACAATATTATGGAACATAACATATTTCTCAATAAAACTGAGGAACTGAATTCATTTAAAATATAGTTATATTCTTTGATGAAAGTATTAAACTAGAAAGCAATAACAGATGACAGAAAATCCTCAAAGATTTGGTGATTAAATGATATACTTGTAAATATGTGAGATAAAAAGCAAGGAGAAAATATTTTGAATTGAAAGATAATAAAAGCACATTGTATCAAAAGTGTGGGATGCAGCTAAGGCAGAAATAGCAGGGAAATTTATAGCATTAATTGCTTATATTAGAAATGAAAATGATCTCAAAGCAGTGATCTAAAAATCAACTATAAGAAACCTTAAAAGAGCAAATTAAACTCAAGGAACTTAAGGGAAGAAATATAAATGAGAATGGGAATAAATGAAGAAAAACAGGAAAACAATTGAGAAAAATTAATATAACTAAAAGCTGATTCCAAAAAATTAATAGCATCTGTAAACTTCTAATTGATAAGAAAAAATATCAGAATGAAGGAGAGAACACCACTACTGATACTACAGGCATTGAGAGATAAAAGGAAATATTTGAACATCTTTATGACAATAAATATAAGTACATAGATGAAATGAAGAAATCCCTTGAAAGACAACTACCAAAGCTTACTCAAGAAGAAATAGTTAATTTGACTAGCATGATATGTACCTTTAAAATTTAAATAGTTTAAAACTCTGCCATACACACACATGGAAATCATCAGGCCTAGGGGAAATCACTGTTAAATTCTTCCAAAGATTTAAGGAATTAAGGAGACGAATTCTACACAGTCTTCCAAAAAAAAAAAAAATAGATGGGGGACCTTTCTAACCTATTTTACAGGGCCAGCATTACTCTGCAACCAAAACTGGAATAAGACATAAGGAAATTAAAGTGTAATATCACTATAAGGATTAAGTATAAAAATTCCTTAAGAAAATAAAAATGAAATATTAAACATTTTAAAAAGATTGTGTATTATAAGTAGGATTTATCCAGCAAGTTCAAGATTGATTTAACTTTTAAAAATATAACAATGTAGTTAAGCAGATATTAATAAATTTAGTAAGAGAAACTATATGACTATATTACTCAATGCAGAAAAAATGTTTAGCAAAATTCAATTCCCATTCATGACAAACTCTTAGCATCCTGGGAGAAAGGAACTTCTTCACTTTGACGAAGTCAACGCAAAAGCCTACAGCCAATAGCATACTCAATGGTACAAAAACTGTTCTTTCTGAAAATCAAGGATGAGGCAAGTATATCTAAACTCATTCTTTGTACTCAACATCACACCGGAGATCCCTGCATGGGCAATAGAGCCAAGAGAAAATAAAAGGCAGGAGGCAGAAAGGAGCAAACTGGCTTTATTCAAAGACGGAGTTTCACATAGAAATTCCTAAGGTTTCTACAAAAAAGATACTAGCTCTAATAAATGAATGAATCAAGTTTGCAAGATATAAGGTTAATATACAAACAATTGCATTTTATCTACTAGCAACAACTGAAAATTAAGCATTTTAATGTATCATTTATTTTAATATCTAAGGTATAACATTTATGGTTACAGATAAAATACATATAAAACCTGTGGAAAGAATATTATGCTGACAAGTAAAATTAGGGAAGACCTAGGTAAATGGCAAGCCGTATCATGGCAATGGATTGCAAAGCTCTGCAGTGTTCAGATGTCAAGACTCCCAATATGATACAGAATCAACACAATACCTCCTGAAATTCCAATAGGTGTTTTTGTAAAAGTTATTAAGCTAATTCTATAATTTATTTGTAATTGTAAAAACCTACAATAGCCAAAATAATTTTTAAAAGAATAAAGTCGAAAGACCCATACTATCTAATTTAAGACTTCCAACACAGCTACAGGAACCATGGCAACGATGTACCAAAACACAAACATATGTTCATTGATTTTCAGTGAAGGTCACAATGCAGTTTAATGGTGGAAAGAAATTATTTTCAACAAGTGATACTGGAATAAAGAAATATGTACTGTGTAAAAAAAAAAGAAAACCCTAATACTACCTGACACTATAATTAAAATGGGCATTATGAGGTGATGTGTTAATTAGTAGATGACAGAATTCTTTCACAATATACAGCGAATCACCATGATACACATTTTAAATACCTTACAATTTTGTGAATGGTACTCAATAAAGCTGAAAAAAGTAGATTTAAGTCATAAATATAAAAACTAAAAAAATAAAATGTCCAGGAGAAAATACTTGCAACCTAGGATAGGAACAACTTTCTTAGGACATTAAAAAAGAAAAATCACAAAAGAAAAAGTTCCCTCAAAATCAAAAGCTTTTGCTCTTTAAAAGTACAAATATAAAAATGAAGAGTCAAGCTACAGACTTGAAAACATTCCCAATACGTATACATAATAAAGGCCTTGTATTCAGAATGTGAGGAATTCTTACAATTCAGTTTTTTGAAGTCCAATAAACACCAGAAAACTTGAATAGACATTGGTGTCAATAGACATTCAATATATAATGTCTATAAATAAACATTATATTTGGCAAATGCACCCATTGCAATGGGTTGAACTGCACTTCCCCTATTCATATGTTGAAGACCTAACCTTCGCCACCTCAGAGGAATGGGAATGTAGAGAGACAATTAAGATGAGGCTGCTTGGGTGGGCCCTAACCAAGGGCCCTGTTGTCCACTTGAGAAGAGGAAACTAAGACAGAGGCGAGCACGGCAGGAAGAGCAGGTGAGGATGTGGAGAGAAAAGGGCCATCTACAAGCCAATGAGAGGCCTCAGAAGAAGCTAGCCCTGTCGACATCTTGATCTTAGACTTGAAGCCATCAGAATTATGAGAAAATAGATGTATGTTGTTTAAGCCGCCTGGTTTGTGGTTAC